>CM071600.1:83756045-88756045 GCA_036435485.1 Saposhnikovia divaricata
TCAGTGTCCAGGGAATTCTCGAAGAAAATAAAAGTGCTATTTTTCAGAATCCGACAGCTTTTACATACACTCTTTTTCCCCTGGATCACTAATACGAACTCAGAATTTCGTTCCGGATACTTATATATCGCGTCGTCTAATAATATTCCCATGTCCACCAAAATCACTATTCATCCATTTTTCTTTACTTATCCTCTTAGGGTTGTACAATTGTCCCTGATCTCTTTTCGATCGTTCCTTAACCTTTTTATGGACCCACTGGACCAATAACAGATATCGATTTGGATGACATAAGAATAATCTTCTCCTTTAGAATTATCAAATCTCAATTCCCTAGGAGATAGATAATTCTTATCTAAAGTGTCAACCAATAGTATTCTTCAAGACATAAAAACATTTGAATCCAAATCTATTCCTTTCATTCATTATCTCAATCGTTACATCGTAGTCGTAATCACTATTCACCATTACCTCAGTACATAATAAAAAGTTTTAATTATATCCAAAATTTGGGGTTCTTACAAATGATACTTGACTGAATGTCATCAATCTTCGGTTGTGAGTAGTCCATTAAAGTCCTTGCTGCTGCAGGTGCAACTACTTCGGCTTCTCCGTCCATCTTGTGAGTATTTGCTCGTTTAAGTACTTGCTTGGCTTTTAATGCTTTAGCACGTGTTAGCATAAAAATCCAAGTATCTGAACACAAATAATCACTTCAAAATATAAGATCAAATGTTCAAGTCAAACAAATTAACTTCTATTGTAGTAAAACACATAAACAAAATAACACCGAGTCCCCGGCAGCGGCGCCAAAAACTTGTTCGCTATTTTCTCTACGCAAGTATACGCAGTCCAAAAGCAATATAGGGAAATAAGGATCGTTCCCACGAAGACTTGGTGTATTTAAGTAAATATGTTTATTCAACAACGTTCGGTTAATTATAGAAGCCTGAACGACGAAATGGTTGGTTTGTTCAAATCACAATTAATTAATGAAATAACGACTAAAAATTAATATGATAAAGATTTTATATATGAGATAAACATGGGATTCTAATTTCATTATTTATTTCATTTAGAATTGATGCCTTAATGTAAAGTGATTCTGATAATTATGAAAGCTAGCCGGGAACACGAAACTAATATAAGCGCCTTTCAGCCTTAACTTATATCAAACCATACAAACATCCACTTAAAAAGATAGAAGTTGCGTGGACACCATTTATGTCTAGACCCTATATGTCTATAAGATTTGAAAACATAACTGGTTTACGAATAAATTCATTATTTTTTGGCTACACAGGGCGATGTGATCCAAAACCCTACCACTAATCGTAATTATATATGAAAATTACGAACCTGTGCTAACATGACAAATTCTAAATTCTCAAATCCACTTTCGCATTCATTAAGAATTAATAATTTAGATGATAGCTACGCATCTAATAAATTAAGCACAACCATGTTAGGCAATCGGAAATTTTTATCATAACACAATTTATTAAGGCATCGAATTACTAAATTACGTAAATAAATCCATTAGAATCCCATGACGGCGATTAGTTCATAATTAAACGAATCGTCATCATGGGATTAATTGAAATCATAATAATAATAATAATAATAATAATAATAATAATAATAATAATAATAACAATAATAATAATAATAATAATAATAATAATAATAACAATAATAATAATAATAATACTAATAACAACAATAATAAAACTAAATTAAAAATTACGATAAATTAAATATGAAAATTATAAGAGTTTAGAAACTAAAACCGAAATAATTTCCATTTGCAAGAAACGAGCACTCCGATAATTCCTTGTAAAATAAGAAATTAGAAAATAAAACCGAAATAGCTTCCACCGAAAGAGAAGAGCACTCCAAATAATTCCCGAAAAATCTTCTATCAAAATAAAACTTATACTAAAATTGCAGAAAATTTAAGTGTATAAAATTACACTAAAATTACAAAGAAAACTTAGAGAGAAGAAACTGAATTTTAGAAGATGAATTCAGTTGAGGTGTGTTTAAAACCTCTACAAAACACATCTATTTATACTGAATTTTAGCACACCAGCTAAGAATAAACAAATGAGCCGACCCAAAATTCACACAGTGCGTTAGGTGAATTAATTTCTTTTCCACTCAGCCGACAAACAAGTACCAGCCGCAGAGAGGTGAAGTGCGCGACACGCGCGTTTTTTCTTTGCTGGACTCTGGCGCGTGTTGTACAAGCGCTCCCCAGGCGCGTGGGAGACAGGATTGGCAGACACACTTGCACATTATTCTTTCTTCTTTCTGTAGTTTAATGCCGACAGCCTTATTTATATTGCACATGCACTGGCCCTACTTCTTACAACCTGCACACAATTCGCTTTATTATTTTTTTTTATTTTTTTTTATTTGGTTTCTAACTTAAAATTTTTAATTAACAAATATTTAATTTAATTCAGAAATTATAAAAATAAATATCTAATTTACCGGCAGAATTGGAACACAAAGCTTTCCCATAGACAAGCTGATATGGTGACATGCCCAAGGGTGTTTTATATGCTGTACGATAAGCCCATGCGGCTTCATCGAGTTTTAAAGACCAATCCTTTCTCGAAGGATTCACCACCTTTTCCAGAATGCGCTTAATCTCGCGATTATATACCTCGGCTTGGCCATTGGTTTGCGGGTGGTAAGCCGTAGCTACCCGGTGGTTGATGTTGTACCTTGCCATGAGATTAGTAAACTTGCGATTGCAAAAGTGAGTACCTTCATCGCTTATGATTACTCGAGGAGTGCCGAATCTTGTGAAGATGTTCTTGTGAAGGAAGTTGAGCACGACATTGGCATTATTGGTTGGAAGTGCCTTGACTTCAATCCATTTGGAAACATAATCAACGGCTAGCAAGATGTATTGGTTGCTAAAGGAGGAAATGAATGGTCCCATGAAATCGATGCCCCAAACATCGAAGATTTCCACTTCTAGCATTATATTGAGGGGCATCTCATCCCTCCTAGATATGTTACCAACACGCTGACAACGATCACACTTCAGCAAAAACTGATGGGCATCCTTAAAAAGGGATGGCCAATAAAATCCCGCTTGAAGAATTCGAGTTGCAGTCTTTTCACTTCCATAATGGCCACCATATGTCGTGGCGTGATAATCCCTTAGAATAGCCTCTGTTTCACTGTATGGCACACATCTCCTAATCACCTGATCGGCTCCTTGTTTAAACAGATATGGTTCGTCCCAACGATACCATTTGACTTCATGCAAGAATTTCTTTCTTTGTGCAAAAGAGAGCTCGGGAGGAATCACTCGACTCACCAGAAAGTTCACAATGTCTGCAAACCAAGGCTCTTCTTCTTGTATCCCAAACAACTGTTCATCAGGAAAGAATTCATTAATGACGGTTTTGTCCTGGGATGACTTCCCAAGGTCTTCCAATCGTGAGAGATGGTCGGCTACTTGGTTTTCTGTCCCTTTTCTATCCTTGATCTCCACATCGAATTCTTGCAGCAGGAGAATCCATCGAATCAACCTAGGTTTGGAGTCTTTTTTAGAGAGCAGATATCTGATAGCCGCGTGATCAGTGTACACAGTCACCTTCGTGCCAAGCAAATATGAACGGAATTTTTCAAAACCATAAACTATGGCTAACAGCTCCTTCTCAGTGGTAGTGTAGTTTAATTGAGCATCGCTGAGGGTTTTGCTTGCATAATAGATGACATGAAACATTTTATTTTTCTTTTGGCCAAGAACGGCCCCAACTGCGTAATCGCTAGCATCACACATCATAGAGAAAGGCTCACTCCAATCTGGAGCAATGATCACGGGTGTTGAAATCAATTTCTTCTTCAGAGTCTCGAAAGCTGTGAGGCATTCTTCGTCAAATTTGAAATGAATATCTTTTTCCAGCAGCTGACACAAAGGTTTGGAAATTTTTGCGAAGTCCTTGATAAAACGCCTGTAGAAACCAGCGTGCCCAAGGAAACTGCGAATCCCTCGCACTGAATTAGGCGGCGACAGCTTTTCAATAGCTTCTATCTTTGCTCTGTCCACTTCTAGACCCTTCCCTGACACTTTGTGCCCGAGAATAGTTCCTTCTTGTACCATGAAATGGCACTTCTCCCAATTGAGCACTAGGTTAGTTTCCACGCATCTTTTCAGCACCGAGCCAAGATTTTGCAAGCATTCATCAAAAAATAGACCGAATACCGAGAAGTCATCCATGAAGACTTCAACAGTCTTGCCAATCATGTCTGAGAAGATGGCCATCATGCACCTTTGAAAAGTACCAGGTGCTCCACACAAGCCAAAAGAAACCCGCCGAAAGGCGAAGGTGCCGAACGGGCATGTAAATGTTGTTTTCTCCTGATCCTCAGGAGCAATGCAGATTTGGTTATATCCAGAATAACCATCCAGAAGGCAGTAATAATCATGGCCGGCTAGTCTATCTAGCATCTGATCAATGAAAGGAAGGGGAAAATGATCCTTCCTTGTGGCTTTATTCAACTTCCGGTAGTCCATGCAGATTCGCCAACCGGTGACTGTGCAAGTAGAGATGAGTTCATTCTTTTCATTGGTAATTACAGTCATGCCTCCTTTCTTCGGTACACATTGCACTGGACTCACCCATGCACTGTCAGAAATGAGATAGATAATCCCTGCATCCAGCCACTTGATGATTTCTTTCTTCACTACCTCTTTCATAAGAGGATTTAGCCGCCTTTGATGCTCCACTGTTGGTTTACTACCTTCTTCCAATGGAATTTTATGTTGACAATAAGCTGGGCTGATGCCTTTGATATCCGCTAGGGTCCAACCAATGGCTGTTTTGAATTCCCTCAGGACTCTTAAAAGCTTGTCTTCCTCAGAGTCTGAAAGGTTAGCAGATATAATCACAGGTAAGGTAGATGATTCACCAAGAGAAGCATACTTTAAGTGATTAGGAAGTGGTTTGAGCTCTAAAGTTGGAGCTTCCTCGATAGATGGTTTCATTTGCTGATGCGGCCCCTTTAGTTCTGGCAGATCCAATGATTCAACTGGTCTTTCAAATTTTCTTTGCCATGGCAAAGCATCCAGATATTGCAATTGTTCATCTATGTCATCTTCATCTAATGAAAACCTTCCACTGAGGGCCTTTTCCAAAGTGTCATTCATGAACATGTGATCCAACTTTTCTTGTACCATAGACTCAATCAAGTCTACCTTCAGACACTGTTCTTCTTCTGTTGGAAACTTCATGGCTTTAAAAACGTTGAAAGTGACATTTTGATCATGCACCCTCATTGTAAGTTCCCCCTTTTGGACGTCAATCAATGTTTGTCCTGTCGCCAAGAATGGTCTACCAAGAATGATTGGAATCTTCTTGTCCTCTTCGAAATCAAGTATGACAAAATCAGCTGGAAAGATAAGTTTGTCTACTTTTACTAGGACATCTTCAACAACTCCCCGAGGATAAGTGATAGAGCGATCAGCTAACTGAAGTGACATGTTCATCGGGGTTGGCTCAAGAAGGCCAAGTTGTAAGAAAACTGAGTATGGCATGAGGTTGATGCTTGCTCCTAAATCACATAAACATTTGTCAAAAGACAAATTCCCAATGGTGCATGGTATGGTGAAACTTCCAGGATCTTTTAGCTTAGGTGGTAACTTTTGTTGCAATACCGCACTACACTCCTCTGTCAAAGCAACAGTTTCTAAGTCCTCAAGTTTTACTTTTCTCGATAGAATGCCCTTCATGAACTTGGCGTAACTCGGCATTTGTTCCAGGGCTTCAGAAAATGGAATGTTGATATGTAATTTCTTAAAGACTTCAAGAAATTTGCCAAACTGCTTGTCCAGTTTTTGTTTTTGCAAACGTCGAGGAAATGGCGGAGGTGGATAGACATGCTCTTCTGCTTCTTCCTGTGCAAGGACTGATTGTTTAGGAGGTGGTACACTTTCTTCTACCTCCGTGCTTGAAATTGAAGCCTTACTCTTGTCCTCGGTGTTTCCCAAGTTCACTTTTTCCGTTTTTTCATTGGGCAGAATTTTATTTGCTCTTTCCAATTCAATGCCTTCTGTGACTTTCCCCGATCTTAAAGTGATGGCTTTAATGTGCTCTTGGTTGTTCTTTCTCCCTGGATTAGCTTCAGTATCACTGGGGAGTGTTCCTTGTGGTCGGCTCATCATGAAACTAGCGAGTTGTCCCAATTGAGTTTCCAGATTTTTAATAGAAGCCGCTTGGCTTTTGGACGCCAACCTCAATTCCTCCAATTCTGTCTTTTCACTAGAAGCTGATTGCCCAGAATTCCCATAGGACTGTTGTTGAAATCCTGGGGGTTGAAATTGTCGTGGGGCATATTGTTGCTGATATTGGTGCCCCTGCTGTTGCTGGAATCCAGATGGATTATATGGCCTAGCTCCAAACTGCAAATTTTGAAATTGTTGGTAGGGCTGATTTGATTGTTGTGCTCCTCCTTGATTATTGCTCCAACTGAAATTTGGATGATTTCGGTTGTTCGGATGGTAGGAATTTGGAGCTGGATGTTGCTGTCTTTGGAAATTGCTTACGAATTGAACCGACTCGTTTGAGATAGCACATTGGTTTGATTCATGTGCGCCCGCACACAACTCACAAACACTAGCAACTTGATGAAATCCTTGTGCTGTCAAAGAGTCTATTTTCAAGTTCAAAGCCTCTATCTGAGCTGCTAAGGAAGTGGCCTTGTCAACATTAAGAATTCCTGCTACCTTCTGTTGTGGCATCCTCTGAGTTGGATTTTGATATTCATTAGCTGCCATCATCTCGATAAGATCGTAGGCCTCCTCATAACTTTTAGCCCATAATGCTCCCCCTGAAGCTGCATCTACCATTGGCCTTGATTGTATTCCTAGTCCATTATAGAAGCAATTTATGACCATCCAATTTGGCATGCCATGATGAGGGCATTGTCGAAGCATTTCCTTGTATCTTTCCCACGCTTCACATAAAGATTCACCAGACTGTTGAGAAAATTGCGTGATAGCATTCCTTATAGCTGCAGTCTTTGCCATTGGGAAGAATTTGCTAAGAAACTTTTGAGCTAGATCATCCCAAGTGGTGATAGATCCTGGTGGCAGAGAGTGTAACCAACTTTTGGCCTTGTCTCTTAAGGAAAACGGGAAGAGTCTCAACTTCACAGCATCATCTGACACATTGTTGAATCTAAATGTGTCGCATATTTCTATGAAGTTCCTAATGTGTAAGTTAGGATCTTCCGTTGCAGTTCCTCCGTACTGTACTTGATTCTGCACCATCTGGATAGTGCTGGATTTAATTTCAAATGTAGGAGCCGCAATTGCTGGACGAATGATACTTGACTGAATGTCATCAATCTTCGGTTGTGAGTAGTCCATTAAAGCCCTTGCTGCTGCAGGTGCAACTACTTCGGCTTCTCCGTCCATCTTGTGAGTATTTGCTCGTTTAAGTACTTGCTTGGCTTTTAATGCTTTAGCACGTGTTAGCATAAAAATCCAAGTATCTGAACACAAATAATCACTTCAAAATATAAGATCAAATGTTCAAGTCAGAAAAATTAACTTCTATTGTAGTAAAACACATAAACAAAATAACACCGAGTCCCCGGCAGCGGCGCCAAAAACTTGTTCGCTATTTTCTCTACGCAAGTATACGCAGTCCAAAAGCAATATAGGGAAATAAGGATCGTTCCCACGAAGACTTGGTGTATTTAAGTAAATATGTTTATTCAACAACGTTCGGTTAATTATAGAAGCCTGAACAACGAAATGGTTGGTTTGTTCAAATCACAATTAATTAATGAAATAACGACTAAAAATTAATATGATAAAGATTTTATATATGAGATAAACATGGGATTCTAATTTCATTATTTATTTCATTTAGAATTGATGCCTTAATGTAAAGTGATTCTGATAATTATGAAAGCTAGCCGGGAACACGAAACTAATATAAGCGCCTTTCAGCCTTAACTTATATCAAACCATACAAACATCCACTTAAAAAGATAGAAGTTGCGTGGACACCATTTATGTCTAGACCCTATATGTCTATAAGATTTGAAAACATAACTGGTTTACGAATAAATTCCTTATTTTTTGGCTACACACGGCGATGTGATCCAAAACCCTACCACTAATCGTAATTATATATGAAAATTACGAACCTGTGCTAACATGGCAAATTCTAAATTCTCAAATCCACTTTCGCATTCATTAAGAATTAATAATTTAGATGATAGCTACGCATCTAATAAATTAAGCACAACCACGTTAGGCAATCGGAAATTTTTATCATAACACAATTTATTAAGGCATCGAATTACTAAATTACGTAAATAAATCCATTAGAATCCCATGACGGCGATTAGTTCATAATTAAACGAATCGTCATCATGGGAATAATTGAAATCATAATAATAATAATAATAATAATAATAATAATAATAAAATAATAATAATAATAATAATAATAATAATAATAATAATAATAATAATAATAATAATAATAATAATAACAACAATAATAATAATAATAATACTAATAACAACAATAATAAAACTAAATTAAAAATTACGATAAATTAAATATGAAAATTATAAGAGTTTAGAAACTAAAACCGAAATAATTTCCACTTGCAAGAAACGAGCACTCCGATAATTCCCTGTAAAATAAGTAATTAGAAAATAAAACCGAAATAGCTTCCACCGAAAGAGAAGAGCACTCCAAATAATTCCCGAAAAATCTTCAATCAAAATAAAACTTATACTAAAATTGCAGAAAATTTAAGTGTATAAAATTACACTAAAATTACAAAGAAAATTTAGTGAGAAGAAACTGAATTTTAGAAGATGAATTCAGTTGAGGTGTGTTCAAAACCTCTACAAAACACATCTATTTATACTGAATTTTAGCACACCAGCTAAGAATAAACAAATGAGCCGACCCAAAATTCACACAGTGCGTTAGGTGAATTAATTTCTTTTCCACTCAGCCGACAAACAAGTACCAACCGCAGAGAGGTGAAGTGCGCGACACGCGCGTTTTTTCTTTGCTGGACTCTGGCGCGTGTTGTACAAGCGCTCCCCAGGCGCGTGGGAGACAGGATTGGCAGACACACTTGCACATTATTCTTTCTTCTTTCTGTAGTTTAATGCCGACAGCCTTATTTATATTGCACATGCACTGGCCCTGCTTCTTACAACCTGCACACAATTCGCTTTTATTTTTTTTATTTATTTATTTTTTTATTTTTTTATTTGGTTTCTAACTTATAATTTTAAATTAACAAATATTTAATTTAATTCAGAAATTATAAAAGTAAATATCTAATATTATTAGATATTTATAATTATAATTTTTTTAATTAAATAAAATATTTGTTAATATAAATGAATCATTAAGTTCTGAGCTGCGGTTAATTGAGGATCTGAAACCGGACTCCTTTCGCTTAACGAAAAATAAAACAATTCCAACCGGGGTTCCAGTTTTAAGAATATATCACTCAGAATTTCTTTATGATAATTCTTTTTCCTCGTAGCCAGTCCACTTGATAAAACTGAGATAAAAATCCACCGTTTTTAGCCCTTTTATTGCCACAAAACCTAAAGTTGCGATTTCTGCACAACAAATAACTTAATTAATAAAAAAAAATGAATTAAAAATCACAACATACTTAAGAATAAACTACTAATTTAGGTCCAATTAGCGGAACTTATCAGATTTTCAAAAATCTTCAAGCTGATTTTGATGAAACCTCCCTATTCATCAAAAAAGAGCTTCTTGATGAGGATGAGTGCGTTGACAGCACACTAGATGAAGGGAAAGATAATGTCAAGTCTCCCGTGATAGAAACTTTGCCAAGCAATCAGACAGAATGTTCTAAAGTAGCTGTCAACAAGGATATGACAGAAACTTCAAAAAATACTGTCAAGAGAGAACCCAAGACAACAACTTTCAAACCTGCTGTCAAGACAGAAGGAAAGAAAGGTACTGTCAAAGGTAGCTCGATAGCAACTTCAGAACATACTGTCAAGGCAAATGCCTACAAGCCTAAGAATAGGAATGGCAAGTTAGGAATTGACAAAAAGAATGGCTATGCTCATGTTAAAGACGCTCCTAGAAAGCTTTGCAATAATTGTGGCTCATCTCAACATTTAACATTTGTTTATAAGAAACCCAACAAGAACAAGGTTAATGCAACCAATGTTAGTGGTAACTTACATAGAACCCCCATCGTGCAAAGAGAAGTGGACGTCTGTAATAATATTGACTGTATGCCATGCAAGATTGTTGTTATGAATACTTGTTTCAATTTGCCTATTCTGTCTAATGAAAGATGTTCTTATATGCAAACTGGTGAGACTTCTAAGCCTGCCTATGTTGGTAAAAAGGCAACATCCACCAAGAGAAAGACCAAGTCTAACTCTAATCCTAAGTGGAATGTGAAAGAAGTCAAACAAAAGGATTCTAGTGTTGATTCAAATGTGAAACAGAATGATATGAATAATAATGCCGTAATTGCAGCACCCAATAGAGTTTGGGTACCAGATGCAAATTAAAATCATCTATTTTGCAGGGTAAAAAGCAAAAGCAAGTCATGTGGATCATCGATAGCGGTTGTTCCAGACACATGGCAGGTGATATAGCCCTGCTATCACATTTTGTGGAGAAAGCCGGCCCAATCATAACTTTTGGAGACAACAGCAAAGGTTACACTGTGGGATATGGCTGTTTGGAAATTGGAAATGTTGTCATTGAAGACATTGCTCTTGTAGATGGATTGAAGCATAACCTACTCAGTGTCAGCCAGTTCAGTGACAAGGGATTCAAGGTTGACTTTGATATGATGGTTTGCAATATCTATCACGCGAATGATGGAAGCCTCTCCTTGAAAGGAGTCAGGAAAGGAAGCTTGTTTGTTGCAGACTTAAATTCTGTGAAGAAAGACAAGGCTTACTGTTTTTACAGTAAAGCATCAGTTGGTGAAAGCATGCTTTGGCACAAGAAGCTCTCCCATCTCAATTTCAAGAATATGAATATTCTGATGAAGAAGGATTTGGTGAGAGGACTACCTCAACAGGAATTCTGTCAAGAAGGATTGTGCAAGGATTGTCAAATCATGGGTAAATTGAAAAGATCAGTGCACAAGTCAAAGCAAGTGAATACCAACACTGAGCCACTCAAATTAATTCATATGGATTTGTTTGGTCCAATAAATGTTCAATCTCTTGCAAGAAAGAGATATGCCCTTGTAATGGTGGATGATTACTCGAGGTACACTTGGGTAAAGTTCTTATAGACAAAGGACGAAGCTGCTCAAGAAATCATTGATCACATAAGAGTTCTTAATAGAACCCCGAATGCAAAAATTCAATATCTGAGAAGTGACAATGGTACTGAGTTCAGAAATGCCACATTGGGAAACTTCTGCAAGGAAGAAGGCATTGTCCAACAATTCTCCACTGCCAGGACACCACAACAAAATGGAGTTGTAGAAAGGAAGAATAGAACTCTCATTGAAGCTGGGAGAACTATGTTGAATGATTCTAAATTACCAACATATTTTTGGGAAGAAGCTATTAATATAGCTTGATACACACAGAACAGAACCTTGATCAACAAGACTCATGGAAACACTCCTTACTATCAGTTAACAGGAAAGATACCAACTGTCAAATATTTTCATGTATTTTGGAGTAAGTGTTTCATGATGATTGACAACCATGAAAGGAAAGGAAAGTTTGATGCTAAAGCTTATGAAGGCATTTTCATGCGATATGGATTGGAAAGGACTGCATTCAAAGTCTATGTCATTGATCACAAAGTCATTAAATAAAGTGTAAATGTCACATTTGATGAAACTAAGTTCCCTGGATTACAAGAGGATGGTCAAATGGAGCCTCTTAGATTTGAAAATCAAGGTTACTTGGAGGAAGAAGAAGTTGTTGCTGATGAACCTACTTGCACTCAGTCCATTGAGTTTGGAAGAGATGCTGTCAACACCAATGATGTTGCTCAAACTCCAGCTCAGTCTCAAACAATAACTCCTAATCATCAGAATGAGAATGAGTCTGTGTAACAACCCCGATTTTTTTTCCGGATTTATTATTATTATTACTTAAATATTTTATTGGTTTTCCGTAAAGGAATAATAAGATTGTGAATATTTAATTTTAATTTGAAAGCAGTTAGGTGTTTAATTGTTAATAGGTTATTCGGGTAAACTGTATTTGGTACTGTCTGTGTTAGTAAAAATGTTTATTTTATTAAAAATTTATATTTTTATCAAAAGTGATAAATTGGGTTTGTTTTAAAATTTTATGGATCGAGTTGGTATTTTATTGGTACAAAAATTATACCCGATATTCTACCCATGTACAAAAGTTTTATTTGTATGAATTATTAAAATGTTTAAAATTTAGTATTTTCACATTTTTGGTAACTTGAGATTATTTTAGAATTTTAAGGATCAAAACTATATTTTTCTCATACTAAAATTTTACCCGGTATCTTATCCGTGCCCCATTAATATTTGGGTGCATTATGACAATATTTGAAAATTTTGTATTTTATATTTTTGATCAATCACGGAAAATTATTTGTAATTTATTATATTAAAATATATTTTTAGTTTAATTTATTGTGTGTTAGTTTATTTTTTTATTGCATTTAAACGCGTTATGATTTTTATTAAATAGGAAAATTATCTCATACGTGTTATGTGACTTCTGTGTAGCATAAAATATTTTATTCTATTTTTCTGTAATTTTAATATTTTTAAAATACAGTTATTTCGCATTTTAATTTTCGGATCCAGCCCTTGTATTGAATTCGAGGCCCTGTTTTTGATAAAATTATTTTTAAATAATGATAGGATATTTAAAAATGCATTATTTTGTAATTTTTGTAAAATTCATAATTTTGGAGAATTTTGGCATTTATATTATATTTGTTTAAAAATGAAAATTTTACATTTTTATCCCATAAAAATTATTTTCAAGGCTTAATAATTTTAATTAGGGGTTAAAAATATTTTTTGGGTATTAATTTTTGAATTATATAAATAGCAATCAGATTTTTTTTTATTTATTAAAAATTCATAAAAATCAGTTTTTATATATATAGATAAATATAAAAATAAATATTTTCTCTCTCCTGTTCTTGAGGATCAAAGCTGAATTTGAAAGTGTTTCTGATATCGGATTTCGTTGTTCTTATACTCGAATCAAAGCTCTTGATCTCTAGTTTCATAATCTACAATCAATTTCATCAGAGGGTAGATTTTCAATTTTATATCAATTTTTCTTTAATTCTGCAAAACTAGGGTTCATGTTAGAATTTGGGGCTTTTTGATTCTTTGATTTTCCGGTTGAATTGATGGTTTGTATAGCTACATATTGATTCCAGAAGTCCAGTTATATGTTTAATTTCATTGTTCTATTGCTAGTTTAAGCAATTCGAAAATTAGGGTTCTTGAGCCTAATTTAGGACTTTTTGATTGAGTGATTTTCCTGTTGTTTTGGTGATTGATATAGCTTTATATGATCATTTGGAGTGGATTTATATGGTCAATTGTATCATTATATTGCCGGATTGTGATATTCGAGTTTTAAGTTTATTTAGTTTCTTTAATCAATTCGTTCGTAATATCTGTTAATTGTTCGTGTTAGAGGTGTTAGGGGTTATATTATACGTGTTCTTAGCTTCATTTTGGGATATAGAACGAGTGATTTGGTGTACGATTTCGTTTTCATCGGAAAATGGTTGAAGCTCGCCGGAGAGCTTCGTTTTTTGCCGGAATCGGCGATTGGTTGACCGATTTCTGCGTTTGTTTTTATGGTTTGATTACTCGTTGGATTTGGAACTTATTGCAATCTAAAAATTTGAGAAACGGAGTTGATTTTGGCCTCACCGGAGTGTGGCCGGATTTACTCCGGCCGGCATGAATAGGAAATGGGGGGTCTGGTGAAGAAGACGTGGGTTTAAAAAAAAATAAAAATAAATTATTTTACTTTGATTTACTTTTAAAAATCTTTTAAATAATTCTGAATTTAACTATAAACTTCAGAAAATTATTTTCTGAAAATATTTTGGAAATTCAAAATTTATTTATGAATTCTGTTTTTAATTTTAAAATTATTTTATTATTTACTTTTAATTCAAAAATAATTAAGAATTAAATACTTTTAATTATACTAATTAATTTCAAATAATGATTTAATTAATTTAATTATTTGATAAATTTAATTATTTATTGAATAATTTTATTAATTAATTATTAGTTGATTTTAATTAATTTAATTAGGATTATTTAATTTTAAATTAATCAATTTTCTGTTTAAAAATGATTTAAAAATAGAAAGTAATTGTTTTAAATCCTAAAAATAATCCGGGAGTGATAAAAATAGTTTTAAAATTTTAAAATTATTTATAAACCCGGATTAAATATTCACGTGCAATGTGAATTATCAAGGTATTAAGTATCGAGGATTAGGTTATAACTTTAGTTTTGGTCGATATATATTTAATGTGTGCTTAATTGTGTATATGATTTATATTATAAGATGTCGTTAGGGGTAGACGTCGTTTCTTGATTTACTGACTATGATTGTCAGATTTTTTTTTATCTTCACAAGGATTAATTGGTAAATATTGACTTAGGTTTGTCGGCGGAGATAAGTAGATGTTGGAAAAGGTGGAGATGAATGCGGTATTGTTTGTGGAATTGTTGGTTTACTTATGAGGTGTTTTAACACCGGGGAAAATGTCTATGTTCAAAGGGGACATTTCCAATTATTTTCCCCCGATAGAGATTTTGAAGTAGACGCGTGGGCTCGATGTCGACGGATCAGACTCGTGGTAATCGCAAGAGCGTCAAACCAACGAATGATTAAAACAGAGGATATGATAACGTGAGATAGAAGAAAAAGATAGTTGTATTACCTCGGCGTACGTAATAGCTAAGGACCAGAGGCAAGTATTTTCTTCCTTGATCATCTTAAACACTGTTTATTTATGTTTCATTGATTCATATCATGACGAATAGCTATTGTTCAGAGCTATTTGTGATTCTTAAATATTTTGTGCGAACACGGTTATTTGATATTGGTACCCTTGATGTGGGGAATTGTTTAAGATAAACTCTTCATATCCTTATTATCGTAGTAAATAATAGGGATGTGAACTGTATGTGAAACTAAGCATTTCCTGTTGAATTCGGAAATTGCTCTATTGGATTGGCAAATGGTAAAGCGTAGGAGGCCATGGTTGCCGTCATGGTCCAGCAATATTTAAGGAGGATATGGTAACCATTCCATCTTCCTATAGTCTAACATTACTTGCCTATTTTGGTACCCTCATGAAATCCGAATTATACACACGGGTGTAGCTGTACCAGTGGAGTATAAAGGGTCCCATTGCTTTTGAACCTGATCAGGGGGCAATGGTGTTTCAGTTATGTATATCCAATCCATATCGCCCGAATGGCTATTATATATTGTGAGTTGGCAGGTGATTCATTTTTATTACATGCCAAATAATTTCAGTTATGGTTTGAATTATATCACAGTTGTTGATTCAGTTTCTCTATAAACTGTTTTACATATCAATTGATTTTTATGCCCCACTTATCCTGGTTTTATATCAAAATTTTTATATGCTTGCTGAGCATTTCTTTCGCTCATACTTGCCATTGTAAATTCTAACATTTCAGTAAAGGTAATTCGGCGAGACTTATCTACACAGTTCAGAAAGAGAAGAAGCGTGATGCTATTTCGAAGATGGCTTGGCTCAGGATGTCTGGATTTAGTGTAAGATCTATTTTATATAATTGAGTTTTAATATTTATTATTATTATTATTATGTAATAGTCTAGTTATCCTGGCGTACTTCTTATCGAAGTTACACCAGTGATTTAAGATTTGATCAAAGAGAATGTTGTAAAGAAAGAATACTTTTTATTTAATGGAATTTGGATTCTTGTTTCTAGCCCTATAACCTTAAAAGATCTTGGTATGTTTTGGGGTCACAGATGTTTTATTTTGAGGATTTTCGCGTGACGACCAAATCTCCTGACCCCGGATTATGGGGGCGTTACAGTCTGGAGATGTTAAAGAACATGAAGGAGAAACCATCAATGGTGGAGAATCAACTCCTCAAAGAGGAACTGATCAAGCAGATCAAGAAAGAAGCTTGCCTAGAACCACTAAGTTCTCTTGCTTTCTATCTCAAACTGAGCCAAAGTCAATTGATGAAGCATTGTTTGATTCAGATTGGGTGATAGCCATGCAAGAAGAGCTCAACCAATTTGAAAGAAACAATGTATGGAAGCTAGTTCCTTGACCTAAAGGGAAATCAGTTGTTGACACAAAGTGGGTCTTCAGAAACAAACTGGATGAAGGTGGAAACGTGACAAGGAACAAGTAAGACTAGTGGCCAAAGGATACTATCAACAGGAATGAATAGACTATGATGAAACATTTGCACCTCTTGCTAGACTTGAAGCCATAAGAATTTTCCTAGCCTATGTTGCACACTGTAACTTCAAAGTGTTCCAAATGGATGTCAAAAGTGCTTTTCTCAATGGAGAGCTAGAGGAGGAAGTGTATGTTGAACAGCCACCTGGATTTAAAGATGCTGAATTGTATGACTTTGTATACAAACTGTTCAAGGCACTTTATGGATTGAAGCAAGCCCCTAGAGCTTGGTATGATACTCTCTCTACCTTTCTACTGGAGAATCAATTTGTAAGAGGTGTTGTGGATAAGACACTGTTCTACAAGCATTATGGCAAAGACATCATTCTGGTGTAGATCTATGTTGATGACATAATCTTTGGTTCTACAAATGAGAAGCTGTGTGAAAAGTTTTCATCTCTTATGAGGAACAAATATGAGATGAGTATGATGAGAGAACTGTCATTTTTCCTAGGTTTACAAATTCATCAAAAGGATGATGGCATCTTCATTTGCCAAGAAAAATATGTCAAGGAACTTCTCAAAAAGTTCAACTTGGAAGATGCATCACCTGCCAAGACACCTATCTCTACTGCAACCAAACTGGATTTGGATCCTAAAGGAAAGAAAGTGGATTCTAGTACCTACAGGGGCATGGTGGGATCATTGCTGTATCTAACTGCTATCAGACCAGATATTATGTTTGCTACATGTCTCTGTGCAAGGTTTCAAGCTGATCCAAAAGAGTCACACTTGGTAGCAATAAAGAGGATCTTTACATATCTCAAATGTACTCCAAATTTAGGCCTTTGGTATCCTAAAGATTCTAGATTTGATCTGATAGGATATTCAGATTCAGACTATGCTGGATGCAAGATTGACAGAAAAAGTACAACAGGAAGCTGTCAATTTCTTGGTGGTAGATTAGTGTCATGGTTTAGCAAGAAGCAGCATTCTGTGTCTACCTCAACTGCAGAAGCTGAATACATTGCAGCTGGAAGTTGCTATGCTCATTCTTTGGATGAAAATTCGGCTAATGGATTATGGTTTAGAGTTGTCCAATATTCCTATTTATTGTTGATAACGTGTATTTTATACACGTTTTATCTTTTATTCTTTTGTATTTTTGTTAGTTTCGAATGTTGTTTTATCGATATTAATTATGTTTTTCATCTTTCAGGTCTCATGCTTAATTGTTGAAAAGATGGATTATTTTGGGCTTGGAAGGCGAAGAAATTCAAGAGGATAGTTAGAAGATGCATGCTCGCAATGCCGGGAGGTGTTTAATGCATTATATTGAAGATTTTATCTCGTACGGGCAGCTGTACGGCCGTTCAACAGGCCGTTCAAAGGAGCAGAATTTTTGTACGGGCAGCTGTACGGCCGTACGGAGCTGCTGAGTATTAAATGAGCATATCATCTCTTAACCTAAGATCATTTTCTAACCTACTTCTAACATCTAACTTCTTTATCTTCAACCTAGCCTCTTCAAGGTCCAAAATTAGGGTTAGTAGAGTAGTGAGAAACATTAATTACTTGTAATCTAGCATTGATTATGAGTAACTAACTTCATTTATTTGGCTCAAGGAAGGAATTCTTGTACAAAACCCATTTCATTTTAAGTAAGATCTATTTCACTCTATCTTGAATACTTGTGATGTATTGTTTATGATTTTGCTTGGAGAATTGTAAGTTGCTTCAATTTGCTTCTCTTGTGAATTCAATTGCTAATTGTTTGTGCTAATCCGTAATTGTTATTACATTCATTGTAGTAGCACAAGGTTTGGCGTGCCTAAACTTCAAGATTCAAGTACAAATACCTAGGTTGAGCTTCTCATTCTTGGGTTTGTCCTAGCCTCTCTTTGATTGATTCCTTGATTTGGTTATACTAGTAGTGCTTCATTATTGGTAGCTATTATCAAGAGAGCTAATTTATGTGCTTCACTAAATTAGTGTTTTTAGAAGAGAAATAAGTGATTGTGTGCTTCACCAATTATCTTGGTTAGGTAGAGTTGGATATCTTTGCTTGTTGTTGGGTTGAAGTGCTTGAATATCCATAATCCTTGGGTCAAATATCTCTTGTCTTGTTAATTTTCTCATTGTGTTGTTGTGTTGGCAAATTTGGATTTTAGCCATTAACTTAGTTGTATTTTTGTAGCAATTTATTTATTGTATGCAAGGTGTTTGATAAAACACCACAATCAACTCAAAACCCCCCATTGGTTCATACTTCTAGATTGTAAGAGAAAATATACTCGAAATCGATATTGATAGTCCTTCCCTGTGAACGAACTTCGAAAAACACTACCTTCAAATTGGCGCCGCTGCCGGGGAAGGCAACAATATTAATTTTGAGTTAATTGGTTCTTATATTTTAGATTTTATCTTTGTATATAATTTTTTCTTTCTTTCTTTGTTGTTTTTATTGGTGTGTCTTCATGTTTATTGGAGATAGCCAACTAACTCTTTCAGGAGATGATGGATAATTATTGTGGTTGGAATAATGCTCAAGATTTCACCCACGATCAAGAACGATATCAAGATTTTAATTCTTTTCAGAATTTAAATGCATATCAGGTGAATTCTTTCTATTCTACAAACTCATGCTATGCTCTTTACCCTCCTAGCATCGATTATTCATATGCTTTTGAAAATCAATGTTATGATCCACAATATAATTCCCATGGCCATCAAGGGTCCTCTTCTTCTACATTGTCATCACTTGAAGAAATGATGAAGCAAATGGCGGCAAATAACCTCCAATTTCAAAACATCACTTTTCAAAGTATATCCAACTTGGAAAAGAGCACTTCTCAAATGGAAAAGAACATTTCTCAAAGCATATCCAACTTGGAAAAGCAAATGAGTCAACTAGCCGAATCCGTGAGTCGATTAGAGGAGGTCAATTCTCCTACTAATCACGATTCTTGTTTTGTAATTGATGAAAATGTTATGCATGATGAATTTGCTTGTTTAGTTGACGATTGCCCTAAGCTTGACAATGATAAATTGGATGTAGTTAAGGATCTACCAAATTTAGAAAATACTTTTGTGCTTAATGAATTGGTAGATGAGATAAAAATTGATGAATGTCCAATGAAAAGTGAGAAGGAATTTGAGCTTAAGATTGCTGAGGTTGAAATTTTTGCTTGGGTATATAAGGATCCAATTTGGGAACAATTTTCGAGTCGTAGTTATAATGATTATTCTGACGATTTTTCTAACTACTTTTCTTTTTCAAAGTCTCTTGAAGATGTGAAGGTCCTAAAAATATTTTTATATTTTTATGGATCAAAGGTATATTTGCACACCTTATTCTTATTATTGATTCGTAGGTATGTGCATTTATTTGCTTTTTCACCTCATTAGTTATAATACTTTTATAAATAAGTCGAGCCAACGACAATAAACAAAGCGCTTTTTGGGAGGCAACCCAAGGTACATATGTATTTATATATTTTTATGCGTGTGTTAGATTTTGTTCCTCGCTTGCATTTATGTATGGCGTTATGTATATTGTGGGTTTGAGGATTGATGTAAATATTAGTGAGTGGGGATTCCATTGTTCATCCATTTTAATTCTAAGAAAATATCAAGAAAAAAAATATTATTATGTATTTTTGTGGTTTGATTAATGAATTTTATAATAGGTTTTCAAAAAAAAAAATGTAATAATAATTCCCCGCTCAATAATATTTAGTATCATTAATCCTAATTTTTATGATTTTTATATTTGTTCCACACTTGCCTTGATGTGTTTGTTCATGTTTTCAGGATTTACTAATTTATTCAAGCATTCAAGGATTTGTGTGAATTTTTGAAAAAAAAAAAAATACAATTTTGTAAATTTTCAGGACTGTACGGGCTATCGTACGGGCTACAGACCGTGCAGCAAGCCGTGCAACAGCCTGTACAAGATTTTGAGGGTTTCTTTCGAGAGCTTAGTTCAAAATGAGGGGAATTCTCAAAGTACTACCCACTTCTCGTACTGCCAGTACAGCTCATAAAATAGAAAATCAAAAGAAAACAGAGCAAAACAACTTTGCCCCCCCCCCCCCGTCTACACCTTCAACAGCCACCTTCACCTCTACATCACCAACCCAATTCCACCCACCTCCGCTGTCCTCATCTGCAAACCAGCCCCTCCGTCCTCTTCTCTCAACACTCTCATGCCACATCGTTTCATCCTCCTCCTTACTCCCTCCCGCTCACCAATTCTACTCTCCCTCCTTCCCACCACGCAATCTCCTCCACCTGCACTCTCTTCACACCATCTACTTCTAGTCGATCCACCACCTGCAGTCACCAACGATCCACCCCCCAGCCTCATCGAAAATATCCACAAAGCAGGGCATTAACATCCCAACGCCTCCACACCTCTTTGCCATCCCTCCTTTCAACTCGAACCAGCGCGACCTACCTCCGCGACGTATCTCACCACCGTCCACCATCGTGCAGCCATCCCTGCTCCTCTTCTTTCATTCACTTCCCACGGTCCTCCATTACAACCCAAATCTTCTCTTCTTCTTCACAACACCACTCCTCCCCTCCTCTTCGTTCACTCGCAGTCCACATTCCTCTTTCAAAACCACCGTTCTTCCCCTTTCAATTCCAAAACGCCACGCCTCTTCACACCAACTCCTTCTCTGCCCATCCCGTAATCATCCCCTCTCGGCTCCGTCTTTCAACAAACTCAACCACCTTCCCACATCAACTCCGCTACTACCAGCCCCCCCACCTGCAATCATCCTCCATTCAACTCCTCCACTCCACCGTTTCGTGCCTCCATTACAGCTCACGATTTCCACCGCCCTCCTCTCCGTCTCTCCTTCAATTCATTCCAGCCCACTATTCTCCACAACACCACCTTTCGACCCACCTCCTTTCTCCTCCACTCCCACCATTATCTCCGTACCTTCCCTACTTTTCCTCCTACACACGTTCTCCCCCAAAACCACAAAAGCCCCCCCTTTTTGTTTTTTATTTTGTTTTTGTTTTTGTTTTTTTGTTTTTGTTTCACTTCTTTTTATTTTACTTTTGATTTTCAATTTTAATTTTCTAAATAAATTTTAAATTTGATTTATGATTTATTATTAATTGATTAGTGATTTATTTTATTTTATTTTACTTTTGTTCTAAATTTGATTTTCGATTTTATTAATAATTAGTTATTTATTTTATTTTTTTTTCTTTATTTTTTTTAATTTGTTTTATTTTGTTTTGATTTTTTTTAGTTGTTCATTTTTTTTAGTATGTTTGATTTTATTATTAATTTATTTTATTTTATTCTAAACATATTTTATAAATTCTTAAATTAATTTAAATTCACTTTAAATTTGATTTTTGATTTTATTTTATTTTAGTTTTCAATTTGATTTTTTTTATTAATTACTTAGTTATTTATTTTATTTTTATTTTATTTTAGTTTAGTTTTAAATTTGATTTTTGATTTTTGATTTTATTAGTAATTTCTTAGTTATTTTATTTTAGTTTTAAAATTTAATTTTGATTTATTATTAATTTGTTAGTTTTTTTTATTTTTGAATTTTTGTTTTAAATTTTCTAAAACTAGGTAATTATTTTATTTTATTTTCGTTTTGAATTTGATTTTTGATTTTATTATTATTTCGGTTTTGAGTTTGATTTTATTTTTATTTTATTTTATTTTATTAATTGGTTAGTTATTTTATTTTATTTTATTTTTTTTAAAAAAAAAACAAAAACAATTTTTTTTATTATTTATATATCCTTAATAAGTGTTGAAGTGGCTTTGTAGGTGTGGATTTCGCTTGTTGGTTATTTTCGTTGGGATGATTGTGGTTGGTGGCATTGATCCAATTCATGGCTTGCAATATCGGAGTTGGATTTTGGTAAATATGAGTGATGCTCCCGGTCCTTGTTGCTTATTTTCAGGGGAGTTTTCTTTCACTCTTGTTTCTCCCTCATTTTTATTTGTAATGCATGAGGACATGCCTTGTTTTAAGTGGGGGAAGGATTGTTTATGTTCATCCTTGTAGCATAGTATGTAGCTAGTATTAGTAATATCTTTTGTTTCATTTGATGTTCGTTTTGTTTGCATTTGGGAAATAAGTTTAGTCATGAGCGTGTTTACTTGTTTGTGAAATCTATGACATTGTGAGCTTGTAACCTTGTTTTCTCCTATTTCGTGCATAGCATTACCAATTTGATGTGAATCTATAAGTTTGATGCACCTCTTTTGCACACGCACACACTTAAATGGCATGAAAAGTCTAGAGGTTTGTAATTAAATTGTGGGCATGACGATTATCTCTTAGCATACATGGAATCAAATCGAGAAGATGTTATTAAAACTTAAACCTTGTGAGGCCTTGAACGATGATTCTTTTGCTTGTGTGTTGCTCCCTCTTTATGTGTGTTTGTTGCTCTAGGACTTGCATTAAACCTTCATTCATGGATGCACCATAATAAGGAAATTCTATTTAGGACAACCTTTTTGACCTTTTTAGCTTGTGAACCATGAAAATAATCTCTATTGACCCCTTTGAAGCTTATATCCATGTTTTTCTTCGTCACTTTTTCCTTTTATACATAAGTCAAAGCCAAATACTTCACTCTCGACCTAGTTGAGCTAGTTGAGTCTTGGAAAAAGAATTGATCGGAAATCATGTGAATTTGGAGAAATTGTGAAGAGGAAGAATTCTATTTATTGTAAGTGGGAACTAGTTTGATGTGTATATCTAGATGTGGTTCAAAGTTCTTTGTAGTATTTTTTTTTATGTTATGCATTCCCTTTGCTAAAAAATAATAATAAAGGGGATGTAAAAAAAAAAAAAAATCTTTGAACTTTATTTTGTTTCAGTTTTCTTGGTAAATGTGGTTGTGTTTTGTAATTGTAAATGAGTGACGACATTCTTTAGTTTGAGAATTTGGTGGATGAAGCGAGCAAGCGTCATTCTGACTCAACTAGCGAGACTTTTACACCTTCCTTGAACTTAAATTTTCACACCTTCACCCAAGCCTCATTACAACCCATTTTATGAATTCCTTGTTTTTGGTACAATCCGGAATTTAGGTGAACATGCAAGGTCAAGTAGAGCGCATGCATTTAGACTTGGAGTTGAGTGAAATCTCTAGCCCATACTTGTGAGATGCATAATTGAGAGATGTGAGATTTTTCACCATACGATTTCATCTTCTTAATGCGAGGCCATGTATGCTTTGTGATAATCTTGTCTAGTGTTCACGATTGAAGTGCAATCATTCTATCTTTAATGTCTTTGTTACATATTGCACAAGGTGTGTTATCTTGATTCTTGAATTGGTTGTTAGCTCGTTTTAGTGGATGACAAGGTGAATAGCTCTATATGTTTGATTTTAGTTACAAGTAGACGGCTCGGACATGTGAGTGTAGTAGTTAGCTTAATTAGTAGGTATTGTTAGTTTTTTGTTTATTGGTGATTTTTGTGATTTTGTGGGTATATCATCTATAAACCCTCACGAGACCTCACTCGTCCACTAGGGCTACCTAGGGGTTCCAAGGGCTTGTTGCATATGCCAAATGCAACCGTGATCACCTACGGAAGTGGTACTAGTTAGGAGTATATGGTTATGTTAATTTTTGTTTGCTCGGGACTAGCAAAGTTTAAGTGGGGGAAGATTTGATAACGTGTATTTATACACGTTTTGTCTTTTATTCTTTTGCATTTTTGTTAGTTTCGAATGTTGTTTTATCGATATTAATTATGTTTTTCATCTTTCAGGCCTCATGCTTAATTGTTGAAAAGATGGATTATTTTGGGCTTGGAAGGCGAAGAAATTCAAGAGGATAGTTAGAAGATGCATGCTCGCAATGCCGGGAGGTGTTTAATGCATTATATTGAAGATTTTATCTCGTACGGGCAGCCGTACGGCCGTTCAACAGGCCGTTCAAAGGAGCAGAATTTCCGTACGGGCAGCTGTACGGCCGTACAGCAGGCCGTACGGAGCTGCTGAGTATTAAATGAGCATATCATCTCTTAACCTAAGATCATTTTCTAACCTACTTCTAACATCTAACTTCTTTATCTTCAATCTAGCCTCTTCAAGGTCCAAAATTAGGGTTAGTAGAGTAGTGAGAAACATTAATTACTTGTAATCTAGCATTGATTATGAGTAACTAACTTCATTTATTTGGCTCAAGGAAGGAATTCTTGTACAAAACCCATTTCATTTTAAGTAAGATCTATTTCACTCTATCTTGAATACTTGTGATGGATTGTTTATGATTTTGCTTGGAGAATTGTAAGTTGCTTCAATTTGCTTCTCTTGTGAATTCAATTGCTAATTGTTTGTGCTAATCCGTAATTGTTAGTACATTCATTGTAGTAGCACAAGGTTTGGCGTGCCTAAACTTCAAGATTCAAGTACAAATACCTAGGTTGAGCTTCTCATCCTTGGGTTTGTCCTAGCCTCTCTTTGATTGATTCCTTGATTTGGTTATACTAGTAGTGCTTCATTATTGGTAGTTATTATCAAGAGAGCTAATTTATGTGCTTCACTAAATTAGTGTTTTTAGAAGAGAAATAAGTGATTGTGTGCTTCACCAATTATCTTGGTTAGGTAGAGTTGGATATCTTTGCTTGTTGTTGGGTTGAAGTGCTTGAATATCCATAATCCTTGGGTCAAATATCTCTTGTCTTGTTAATTTGCTCATTGTGTTGTTGTGTTGGCAAATTTGGATTTTAGCCATTAACTTAGTTGTATTTTTGTAGCAATTTATTTATTGTATGCAAGGTGTTTGATAAAACACCACAATCAAATCAAAACCCCCTTGGTTCATACTTCTAGATTGTAAGAGAAAATATACTCGAAATCGATATTGATAGTCCTTCCCTGTGAACGAACTTCGAAAAACACTACCTTCAATTGTGATAACACCAGTGCCATAGCCATCTCAGATAATCCAGTTCAACACTCCAGGATGAAGCACATTCATATTAGACATCATTTCATCAGAGAGCATGTTGAAAAGGGAACTGTGAAGCTGGTTTATGTTCCAACAGAAAAGCAGCTTGCAGACATCTTCACGAAGCCACTAGATGAAGCAACCTTCAACAGGTTGGTAATTGAATTGGGAATGCTAAATCTGGTATGTTAACTTACTAGTTTTTACATTTTCAAAGTGGTTAAATCGCAGCTTGTGACCGTAGCTTTTAATGTTACTGTCATGAGAAGTTACTGTCGTATGTGCTACTTGTTTAATTGAAAGCATGTTTGCTATGACTATGCTAAATTCATATTACATGCCTGTTTTAACTTATGTAATGAGTAGTCACGTGACATTAAGTTAAACCATACGCGTGCTAGTGACAACTAGTCGTGTCATTTCAAATGAACCCGGGTATTTGTCAGGCTTTTATTTTAAAGTTTAATACTTTATTAAAAAGAAGCGTATGGGAAGCTGTAGCGTCATTTAATGTGTTATAAGTAAGACTGAGGCCAAACCCTTACTGTTCATTACACACCCAAGAGACTCTAGAGAATGAGCAAGAGGAAAGCTTCTGAGATGTCTACTTCAGAAAGCTCAGCCAACGACAAAGGCAAAGAGGTGCCTAAGCAAGAGGAGGAGACTACTGCTACTAATGAGAATCCTCTCAGTCCTTTCCTTGATAAGCTTCAAGCTTATCTGGATGCAAAAGGAATCACGGAGGAGAAGGAGATAGAGAAGATCGTCGAGCAGCTGCTGGTGGAGGCTCTTGCGGAGCTTAATAAGAACTTATGTTTAGTTCTTAAGAACTATTTGTATTGTTTCAAGTTTTTTTTAATGAAAAGTTCATCGTTTCGTCTCCCCAGTGCTATTGCATGCCTTATTTATCATCTTAATTATCTATTGTTGTATGCATGTGTCTACTTGTGTGTATGGATGTATGTGGATGTGTGCTTGCTTAACAAATATGTGCTTAAATCGATTAAAATGCTAATTGGTAATTTTACTCTTAAGCAATGGGCGAAGTCGATTAAAATTCATGACACAAATTATTTCCGCACAAGTTGCTGTCAATAAGTGAAGATGCTGTCACGATGTGCCTTGACAGCAAGCTCCTTATCAGCAACGAAAAAAGTTTCTGTCATGAAATTTAAAGGAAATTGTATAAATTGCTTAGTGGTGACAACATGTTCTTGCGTCGATGTTACTGTCAAGCAAAACTTCCTGTCATCCTCCTAAATTACTAATGAATTTGTTACAGTGCACAGGTTACTGTCAAGATTAGTGGACCGATTTAATTGAGATTTTACCTCCACGATTTACAGCCACTAAAAAGTAACCATCCACAACACCACGTGACTGATTAATGGGCTAAGACATTGCTACTTTCCCTTCTTCAGTAAAACATTTGCTATTTTCATGTAAGCAACTGTCAAACACACAATACTCAACATAACCTCTCTCTCTCAAAAGCAAAAATCTCTCTCTCCCAAAAATCAAAGCAAAAATGGCACCCAAACAATCCTCTTCTCAAACAAACTTTGATGGTATTCTCTCTGCTGGAGATGCTGGTGAAGGTTTCAAAGGACTCGTATCCTTCTTAAACAAGTCCTATTTAGGTCATGCTATAACCTCTACTCCATCATTGGACCTAGAAAGACTTGAAGAATTCTGGAAATCTGCCTTTATTCCAGGAGGTGCATGTAAAGACACCATTATCTGTAAAATCAAAGGGGTTACCTGCATCCTCACAATAAAAGGTATTAACGAAGCTTTGGGAACTGGACTGCAAGCTAAAGAATCATACAAGGAACTTGCAAGTGATGAAACCCTGAAGAAGTTTTTCTTGAAAATTGGGTATTCTGGTCCTGTCCTTGAAGAGGGTACAACAAATTGGTACTCAACTGGTGTAATGAGGGTACAACAAATTGTTCTATACCAGATATCAGCATCACCCTCCATATGAAGGGCTGCACATAGAACTCGAGCTCTCAAATCAACAGCAGGCATCAATTGGAAGTATTTTTCGCATTTAGTGACCCAACTACGAGGATCCTTGCCATCAAACTTAGGAAAGTCAAACTTAGGGGTTTTAACACCATGATTATTAGGTAAAGGTATCTACTTGTTTAGATCATACAGAGGTCAAGGTTATATAGAGTGTGGTGGTACTGAAGTAGTGGGTTGTGTTATAGGAGTGTGAAAAGGGGGATTCGGTACAGGGAGGGGATTCATTGTATAACCAGGGTAAAGTGGTACAACATAAGGGTTGAAGGTGGAGGGGAAGATGTGTGGTGGTAGTTGTTGAGGTACAGGCATGAAAGGAAAAGCTTGAGTGAAAGATCTAGAGAAAGTACTAACATAAAATTACCAAATTCAGGTAACGATGTAGCATCAGAGAATCTAACATTTAAATCTTGAGTTTGTGTGTGTGGTGGTCTAGTTTGATGAAATAGTGGTCTAGTAGATCTAAGTGGAGTGTTCACATAATGAACGAAGAGCATCATTAGCTATAGCATATTGTGAAGGAATAGAGAAGGGAAAGATACCTGGTGTGAACCAGAGGTCGGAGGAGGTGTGGAAGAGCTTTCTCCTTCAAGAAAAATGGATCTAGTGCCTTGTAACTTCGTCATCTCTAATAGTCCTGCAAGGCTGGTCTTAGTATCTTTATTATCCGTCTGAAATTGATCCCTTATCTGTTTGAGTTGGTCGCTAATTAGTAGAGATCTGAATAGTCTCCATTTGACCAAGCTTAGCCTCCATGGATGTGATAGCTTGATCATGTTGGTGTAAGGTGTTTTTATCAGTCATGGCCGAGGAGCATATAGCTTTGATACCAATTTGTTACAAATCTAACAAACTAAGAAAATAAACAAGAGATATTTTTGTGGTTTTTTGGATAAAAAGAAGGAAAACAATGTATAATAAAAATTTGTTCTTCAAGCTTACAAATCAGAATGGTGGAGGCTGGATATATACAACTCCAATCCATAACCTGATACGTGACAGACTACTAGTGGGCCAACCTAACAAACCGTTACTGCAACATAGTTCTATCTATATTTAATAGCTAAACGGCGTCGTATTGCAATAAAATTAGATTCCCTTTATTAGACAATGATGACACTGTTTTGGACACAATTCTCCCGCTAATAACAAAATATAAAAATTAAGATTGTAATAGAGTAATAACCTTATAAAACCAATTGATTTTTCTAAAGAAAGAGAAGGGGGAGGGGAGGGGTTGAGGGTATAAGTAGAGAAAAGATCCATGGAGAGGCATGGGGGAGAAATCCAAGAGGGGTTAACTGATTCGGGGAGACAAATTGAGGGGAGAGAGAAAGGGAAGAAAATGGGGCAGAAGGAGAGAGAGAGAGAGACGCAAATCGACTCTCATTTCCCCTCTTTTGGCTATGCCGTAGTTACTCATGAATTTTTGGTTGCCGAATATGCCCTTGGAGATGTTCTTGGCAGCACTCTCGTTGATTTAGAGGCTTTTCAGTGATATAATCACAATCCATTTATCTGAAAATTCATTTAAACAATTGCTTTTCGATCTCTTCTTACGACACAAAGTGAACTGCAAGATATACACGTGCAGATCATAAGATATCGTATCATATCATTCATATGTACAAGAATGTCTTCCCATTTGTTTCCGGGTCACTGGAACTAGTGGCGTAGTCAGAAATTTCAGTTAGTGGGGTCAAATTTTGTAAGATTTTTTTTGTGTTTATAAACATATTAATGTAAAACTTAAATTTTTAAGAACAAAATTAGCTACCAGCACAATGTGATGGGATCAAATTAAATTTTATTATCACAAAATTAACATTTTAGTGGGATCAAATTGATTTTTTCCATTAACGATATGTTTGTAAAAAAGTTTTTACATATAAAATATTTAATTTTTAAAATTTCAGTATGGTCACCGCGCCCCTGACTAGAACTCAAATGCACAGGCATTAACTATTATGCGAATAATCATTCAACATAAACTACAAATTTTACCGCAAACTGACTATTGCTGCAAATTGAACATATAGAACAGCTGATATAGATTGCTTGGGACAACTAATCGTCATTTTTAATTTATTTTAATGGACAAAAGCCAGCCTAACTCATCTACTGTGATACTTTTGAAGTGAAAGTTCATTAGAAACTTTTTCCAGCTTTCTCAAATCCTGAAGCTGTTCTAGTACTTTCACCACTTGATTCATCTCAGGTCTTAACTTTGGATCTGTTGAGAGGCATTTGTTTGCAAGGGTACCAGCCCTGAATGCTGCTCCTACCGTGTAGTGGCCTCCAATACGGCCATCCATGATGTGCATGACTTTCCGTTTGCTGGTAAGGTAAGGTTTAGCCCATGGAACAAGGTTTTGTTCTCCTGTTGGACGGTTCTTGTCAACTACTCTTCGCCCTGTCAGTATTTCGAGAAGAACTACTCCAAAGCTGTATATGTCACTTTTTGCAGTTAGATGACCTTCATAAGAGATGGAACTTGGAATTAGATGCGATGCAACAAAATTAGGCTCCCTAATGCACAAAGTTAAAAGAATCTGCCATGTTCAGAGAATGCTAAAGGTGAAAAAACAAAATGTACAATATAATGTTAACACCTTACTAGTTCACTAGCTAGCCACCTTGTTTTATTTTCTTGTTTCGATCCTTACTATCTTTGTAATTGTAATTTATCTTGGACACGGGGTTTATTTTGACCTACTTCAGCTTTTTTATATATGCGGCTTGTTGAGGTGAGCTAGCATTCCCATTACAAGAATACCGAAGAAAATCGACCAAAATCAGTCGGGACACGGTTTGTTAAGAGTCCCTATAATAGGAAATGGTCATCCAACAGATTCTGTCGCTTAAAACCTAAACCTGGTCGCTTATGTTTATATGGTTGGATTTACATGGCATTCCGACCATTTATACACATAGTCCAGCATGCTGATGTGACACATAAGTAATCGACCACCGAAGTTGATCTAGTATGAAGGTCTTCAGGAATTGTTTGTTATCTCATATCGGTTGTCAAAGGGGCGGGTTGCTAATTAATAGATACAGTAATAATTAATAATTACAAGTGTGACGGTTCTTTTCATCCTAAGAACTAGATTTCGGGTGGAAATACGCCTATAGCACCCAGTTAGTGTTGACACAAGGTTATTCCTTCTGAAGAAAATTACATAATCAGTCCAAAAGTATATGCTACTGGATGCAAATGATTCCTTCTGAAGAAAATTACATAATCAGTCCAAAAGTATATGCTACTGGATGCAAATGAATCCCCAATATATTTGCATCAACGAAGACATAGAAGATAACTTGAAAAAGTAAAGGCCTGCATATTTCTGCAAGAAACAAAACAAACATATGTAGTTAAGCCCATCGTACCCGTGACCATATACTCAGGAGCTGCATAACCGCAAGTACCCATGATCCTTGTAGATACATGACTTTTACCATCCACTGGCCCGTCTTTCGCCAACCCAAAGTCAGATAGTTTTGCATTGTATTTCTGCCGATTAATAGCAATAGTTTATAAGTTATCAAACAACTATAATAACAAAATTAAACACTCAGTAAAGATATTAGAGAAAAATATCCAAATGTTCCACATACGGAATCTATAAGGATATTGGAGCATTTGAAATCACGATATATCACTTTTGCTTCTGGACTATGAAGATATGCAAGCCCCTTTGCTGCACCAAGAGCAACCCTCATACGTAGGTTCCAAGAAAGAGGCTGAAAGTATGTACTTCCTGTTTCATGGACACAATATTATTAAATCAGATATCCTTTCAATCTTTCATACAGAATATCATATCTTATTTAGGTTTCATAACTTTCAAATAGAAAAATGAAATGATGTCAATGGAACATTCCTCTCAATATGTTTATATATATTATATGATAAGAATACAACCACATGTAGTGATCTACCAGCAGTGAAAAACAATTTGATGCATAACCAATAATACAGAGAACTGACTTCTGAAAAGATGATTTTCCAAGCTGCCTCTAGGCATGAACTCATATATAAGAAGTCTGTGTTCATCCTCCAAGCAGTACCCAATCAATTTTACAAGATTAGCATGATACAGCTGCCCCAAGTAATTAATTTCTGCCTGCAGTAAAAAGATTGAAGATTATGAATAAACCAATATGTAAGCAATTACTAAACAATACTTGTGAGATCTAAGCAATAAAAGTTAATATCAAGAGTGGCCCAGTGGTGGCAAAGCTACTCCAATTGCTAAAGTAGATCTAGAGTTATCCCCCATGCACCTGGGTACTTGAAGGTAGAAACATGTTAGTGATTTTGACAACATGAAATCCTCTAGCGGAAAGCTTGATACTTACCAACCACTCCTTGTGACCTTGGAAGCTTTCTTCTCGGAGTCTCTTTACTGCAATAACCAGACCTGTACCAGCCTTAGCAGCTGAAAAAGTATCTTCATTAATCCAACCCTTGAAAACACAACCAAAACCACCTTCTCCCAACACACTGTCCGGACGGAAATTCCTTGTGGCTAATTTTACTTCATTAAATGAAAAACTCTTTAAATTTGGCGATTCCAAGATTTCTTCCTGGCTACGCGCTGTTGGTGGCACTGATACATTTTTTGATGTCGCGCCTGTACACACAATTGCAAGATTTTTTGTCTTTTATGAATGCCTTACTTTGCATGACCAACAACTTAATTCTAAGAAGAAAGGGAAACAAATCAAGTAAATTGTCCAAAAATACCAATTCAAGAACAAATTGTCTTCCATATCAACCGAGTAACTGACCAGTTTATAAGCGAGTTTAGGCCTATCAACTATATTGACATGCACGGATTAGACATAACCCACGGAACTGAAGGGGAAAAAACATAAATTTACGGTGATGAAGCTCTTGCCATTTTATTCAAGTAAACTAAAAGGATAGTGAAAAGGTCCAATACTCTAAAATTTTCATTCAAAATATCAACAAATGATCAAGAAATGCACCCAATAATAATATACAGCTTCCACTTTGTATTATGTACAGCAAAAATTTAACAAAAATAAGCTACTGTCCTAGAGAAATTCCGGTTTTTAACTTGCTATAGCAGATATGTAGTATACAAAAAGCTGAACATACAAAAAAACCAGCAACAGGAAGATCAGAAGATTAAAAAAGAGTTGTCAATTTTACCAGCATGAAATGGGCTTTCAGCTTTGATCCCGACACTTAAACAAGAACCCATTCAAATAAAATTAAATAACTACTTCTATGTAAATTGTAGTGTAGATTTTCAAACAGAAAGGAAGAAAGACAAGTGAAATAATGAGAAAACAGCCACAAGATTAAAGCAGAGTTTGGTGTGGGAAATGGAAACACATGGAGTATTAATATAACAAATTCTTCTCCGTTTCCACAACAATATCTAGGAGTACGTGTATGTTACGTTGACTTGAAGCTTCACGAGCAAAAGGTCTTTTCCAATCACTTTTCCAACTTGTCCTGCGTACAATTGTAGGTACATTTGTATCGTATGCACACAAAAATTCACGGACGGGGATTGAAAAACCCATGCTTGTTGGTCAAAGATTGTAATAGTCATCTATCGGATTGGACCAGGTTTTCGCAAAATATTTTGGCTTTTTAAGATAATTTTTTTGAAATTTATTAATATTTTAATTCATGTACAATTGAAATTGAAAGAGTATGTAATTGAATATTGATTGGAGTATAACTAAAATAGTTTGTTTTTAATTAAAATATGTGGTTTATTTTTTGTAAAATAAAATTTTATATGTATTTTAATTTATTTTTTATGATTTGGAAGGATGCACGCATGTTTTTATTAATATTTTAATTCAAGTATATTTGAAATATGTAACTCAATATTGATTGAAGTATAATTAAAAAAGTTTGTTATTATGTGGTTTACTTTTTGTAAAATAAAATTTTATTTTTTATTTTTTGGAATGTGTTAACAAAAAAGAAGTTAACTGACCGACTAACCAATTATACCCTGTTTTGTATGTTATACTGGGCTTTTAGAGTAAGCATGAAATTATTTTAAATTAGTTAAATTTTTACCAAGATTGTTAGTATACAAATTAAATAAAGAAAAAATTTCAATGGTATCCTTCTATTTTTGACTTTTTTAAAATTGTATTCTTTTCATTTTTGGTTTACGAATGGTATCTTTATATTTTAGGTTTAATGTATATAATGTCATTACGTTAATAAAACGTGAAATAAATGAATTTGTTAACTATATAAACTTTAAATTTTTCGCACTTTCAACACCCGTAACAATCTACCACATTTAAATCATCATCATCAAATTATTTGAACAAAACATAGTTTAAAATTTCAGAAAGTATACGAAATATTTTTTTTATAATGCCATTGTCCTATTAATTTTTCTAACAAATACCTTTACATTTTTTTTACATGAACGTGTCGTAAGCTTACATTTTAAATTTAACTAAAATTTGAATAGTGAAATGACATGATATGTAGTATTAAATATGAAATGCAAATATATCATTCGCAAGTCAAAAACAAAATATGACATCATTTGAGAATACCAAATACAGAATGGTGCCACTAAAAATTACCCATAAATAAAAATTGTATTACATATATAATTCATGATTCACCAACATAAAATTTCCTAAACTAGATTATAGTTCGATACGCACGCGTATATTATAATAGTTCATTTACAATGATTTGGTTTTGATTTTAATTTTTCAAAATTGTATATATTAAATTGTAAAGTAATATGTAAGCATTTATTCAAATATAACATTAGAATTCAATAATTAGTACTAATAAAAATATATATAAACTAAGAGTAAAATGGGTTTGAGGATGATCCCGAGGTTTTGGTTATATACCCGTGCGATGCAGGGTAACTTTATTAATATTTTATAATTGAATTTTGATTAAAAAAGATTCTTAAAAAATTAGTTTTATAACATTTTGTATAATTTAATTTTACTTTTAATAATAATAGTAATATATGTCTTATATGGTTTGTAAGTATACATTTGTTTTTTTCTTGTAAATGGTTTTTCTATAATTTATATTTCAAAGTTTAGGCTAACATATTTTTTAGTATTTCATCATTATTTTTGATTTTTTTTAGATTACATATGATAGGTACTAAATTAAGTACTAATTTATTATTATTTTTTTATATTTTTGATTATATAATTTAACGGTTATCTTAAAGATTTTAGATATTTTGTTATAGTGTTTTTATAGTTTTTAAAGACAATTTTTAAACTTTTTTGGAAATATGTGTGGTATTAATTTTTGTTATTTGTTTGAATATTGATTATTTTTTCATATTAATTTTATATTTTTGACATGTGTGGTGTTTATTATGTGTTTTTGTTTAGATTAATCTGGGGTTTTTATGTTGTATTATATTTAGATATTAATATAAATTTATTTTGTGGGTGTTTAGATTGTTTTCTAATTTAAAATATGTTTATTTATTGATTTCTATTCACTTTTTTTAATTTTAAATTTTTCTTTGCAAAGTAATAATTTGTTTATTTGTTGATTTGTTCTCACATTTATTTTAATTTAAATTTTAGAAACATATTTATTGTCAAACCTAAAATAGAAGTTAATGATTTTTAACAAAACAGTTTTTTTTAAAGCAATTTTGTTTGGTAAACGATTTTTTTTGTAAATTATATTTTAAGTTTTAGCCTAACATATATTTTAATATTTCATATTTTCTGGGGAGTTTTTTTCAATTTTATTAGAATATATATAATATACTTTAGAAATGTGGGAATTTATTGGTTTAACTATTCTTTATATATGTATATGTGATTATGGAATTGTGAACACACATGTACTTTATTTTAAAAGAAAGTTTGTAATATCTGCATTATATTAAAGTTTATTGTTGATTTTAGTTTTGTATATTTAATTTTTTTTTAATTGGCGTTTGTTTTGTATACTATATTTTGTTGAATTTTGGTGACACATATTTTTTGATTACTTTTTTATTATCTTATTTTACCATATATTTTCTTAAAAACCACTTTTTTGTTTTGTAATTAAATGTACATTCTCGTTTTTTAAAAAATATTTTTTTAAATTGAAATTATGATGATTTGCTTTGTTTACTTGTTTATCATATATAAAGAATTAATTTGCAACTTATTTTTAATTATGATTTTTGCAATTTATCCTTATTTGTTAATATTAGAAACATATTTGTTGTCAAACCTAAAAATAGAATCTTTAATAATTTTTATTAAAATGATGTTTTTCTTACAACACTTTTATTTGGTAAACGGTTTTTTTTTAAATTATCTTTTATGGTTTAGCGTATAGAACATATCTATTTTAATGTTTCATATTTTTTACCGTGTTTTCTTCTATTTATTATAACATATATATATAATATACTTAGACTTGTGGGAACTTATCGTAATTTAACATACATGTGAACACGTACTTTTTTTTCAAAGAAAAGTTGTACTTTCTTTTATATTTGTATACTGAAATTCTGATGGTATGCTTTGTATACTTGTTTATTTTATATAAAGAATGAATTTGTGATTTATTTTTCATTATGATTTTTTGCTACTTTATCCTTATTTAATTAAGTTGATGATGAATATTTTATTAGTTTTATTCTTTATTAATTTACTTTAAATATTATTATTGATGAAATTTAATATTTTTGTAATTTTTAAATTATTAAATTATTATAGGATTTTTTGTACTTATTATATTTAGATTCTCTATTAATTATTTTATTTTGGATTTTCTGATTGTTTTTAATTTATTTTTAGTACCGAATCTAGAATCTTTGCAAAATAATAAACTGTTAATTTATTGATTTGTGTTGACTATTGTTAATATAAATTTTAAAAACATGTTTGTTGTAAAATCTATAAAAAAAAATTATGTCTTTCTTTAAAAATTAGGTTTCATTGAAACTCTTTTTTGTGGTAAGGTTTTTTTAATTATATTTTAAACTTTAGTATAAATTATTTTTGTGTTAATTTTAGTTAACAATAATTTTTTCAACTTTAATTTTTTCTGTTTTATCATATGTTATTTATTTTAGTGCATCCTTTTTTATGTTGTTTGTTAAATTAAAAATACCATTAGTTACTTGTTAGCATAATTTTAGCTTTTTTGGTAGGGGAGCATAGTTTTAGCTTTTAAACCAATATTCTGGCCCAACTTATTCTCTAGCCCATTTCTAATTTTTAATGAACTTACTTTTTAACCTCTGGGACGACCACCTAAACTCCCTTACGCCAATTATATATAGGATATAATTATGAACAATTTTTCGTGAATTTACTAATTTACGTGATATGGGCTGAAGTTAAAATCGTAAAGACACATTTAATGTGGCATTAAATAAGCCTAGATTAGTACAAGGTTAAAGCCCCTTAATGAGGCCCGAAACCCTAATTAAATAATAAAATTCGTAGCTGATAAATCAGCCAAATAATGGACTTCGTAATTGAGTCTGAAAAGGAAACTGAATCATATCAGGAGTAACCTTCAAGGCATATATCTTTAATACTTATCTTCTTATCTTTTGGAAGGCTCTAGAATTGGGCCTAAGCTGTGACTTGCCCACCAAGTCTCCTAATTCAACTCTTATTCTAGGGTTTTCATCACCTATATAAGGACCTGTTCCTCCATAAACAGAACGACGTTTTTTGGCTTGATTCTTGATATTTGCAAGATACGTAGGCATCTTGTGAGGACCCGAGTTAAGTCACGAAACACTTGATCAGCCATTAAAGCTCGAAGCTCTCTTCAACCTTAGTATTCAATACGCAATAAATATACCCTACTTTTCGTTCCACAACATTACGTATTTGCATTTATATAGAGTTTGGTTATAACTCAGGTACATGATTCTCATAAACTAATAGATTAAATAGTAATATACAATTTTTATTTATAATATAAAATATATTTGTTTACATATTTGTTGTATGAATTCGTTAAAAATTCGCCACTTATTCTTTTATTTAACCTTCTTATTATATATTTCGTTCGTACTTTTCTTGATTAGAATATTTGAATAACTTACACGGTCTCTATATTGTAAATATTTAATAAACTTATGCGGTCTCTATATTGATGTGAATATATAAATAAGTAAATAACTTACGCAACCGGTAACCTACAATTTTTAATCATCTCTCTTTTTGTCCTTTTCTCACACACACATTTTATCTCTACCTTCTCCGGCAACCTCTCCAAAATACTTTACAACTAACCAAATTCTAGTAAGCATCAAATTTGTGGTTTAGCTATGTTATGGTGGTGATTTTCCTGAAAAATTTGCTGACTTTTTTGATTTTTTTTGTTGATTTTTGTTAATTTGTTAGTGATTTGAGTTATGTTCGATGCTTATATAAAAAGGGATGGTGCGTGGATAGTGAGAATCATGATGGCGGTGATAAAGGTGGTTTAGTGGAAGAGGTTGTGGAGATTTTGGTCCAGTTATAATTATTTATATTTAAATGTGCTGATTTTGGTATGATGTTGGTGTTATCTATAAGTGGTGGTCAGATATGGTGGTCATAGATGGTGATCATTTGTTATTTTGGTTTTGTTACTTTTTGTTAAATATTGGTGATTTTTGTTTAATCAATGATTTTTTAACATTGTTGGTGATTTACTGTGATGGTTGGAGTTTGTGACTAACGATGATCGGAGCTAGTGATTAACGATGGTCGAAAATGATGATGAACTAGAAAGAAAATGAAGGTGAAAGATAAAAATGGAGATAAGATTAACCGGTGAAGGAAGATGACTACGAGACATATAAATAAATGATTAGGATTAAATCTCATATCTCGTACTGATTGGGAAGCAATATTGTATAAGTTTTAGAGGAGTTAAATGATATTTTCATCACTTAACTAACGTCTAATTTGCAGGCGGATCATCAAACTTAAAAAACTTTCAAATTCGTAATTTAATCAATAAAACCTTACAATCTTGTCACTATTTTCACGTCGGTTAAATTGAGTTTGAATTTAACGTAATTCCGTTAAATATTATTTTGTTAGCCCATCTGACTTACCACGTACGAAAATAATGTGTAAATTAAAAGGTCAAATAGTGAAAAGATTATTCAACTTATGTCCAACTTGCAAGTGAGTCATCGAACTCGAACAACTTGCGAATGATTAACGAAATTTATTTATTATTTTCAATTTAGTCATCAAACATAAAAATATCCATATTCATTAACTAAGTTACAAACAAATTTTAGTTTAGATATAAAACCATTATTTTAATTATTTATTTTAATATCTATAATTACATTTTATCAAAATTAAAAAAATTATCATTTTTTTTCCTTTCATATTATATAAATTGAAAAAAATACCCATTAAATAATATTATTTTTACCTAGTTCGATTCCCCCGTCCACTTTGAAATTTGTACCGCCCTTTTTGATACCATAAAAAATAATCAAATCTTTGTATATATTTTTAATTCTCTTTAAGAATTTCGCCAGTGTAAATCAGTAATATTAAAGATTTGTATTTTAATTATTTTTATAAAATAAATTATTATTCTTATAAATAACTACAAGCTAAATGGTTTTTAAATTAATATAGTCTTTAATGATGCACCGTTTTCTTACTATTTTTATACAAACTAAATGCTTTTTAAATTAATTATAAATCAATAATTTATTACGTTATGAAAACAAGTATTGTAAATAAAAAGATAAAATAAATAGATAGGTTAATGACTTGATTGCAAGTTTTTTAAGTTTGATGATCCACTTACAAGTTCGATTTGTGTTGAATAACATTTTAGTTTTTAAAGAGTTATAATAGAATTCCATGTCACATTTCCGTCTGATTTTTAACGATTTCCAACAACTATAACTTGACTGAAAATTTTAAATAGTTTATTAATTTGATTGCAAGTTTTTTGGATTAAATGACTTACTTGCAAGTTGAGTCTCATTTAACTAATCCATTCTATCCAGTTTTATAACAGAAAGTAAGAAGGGGTAGCCCAATTGTGTTTGGGCCAAATTTTGTTGAATTGTATATATAACAACTAGATTATAACCCATGTTACGAACACGATATTTCAAAAAATAAATTTATAAATTTCTTTTCATATATACTAGTTTAAAACCCGTGGTATGTATGAATTTTTTTAATTCTATATAACTTTTATTTAATTTGTCATTGAAAATTTTAAAATATGATTTTTATAGGCTTAAAATTTTAAAATGTTATGATTTAATTATAATTATTATATATATGTTATCCGTGATATTTTTAAAAAAATGCGATATTTTTGTTAGAAAATATCGAAAAGGTATTACGTTTTAGATAAAAAAAAGTAATCACTTAGTTTGTTATTAGTAATTAAAATATTGCTATTTCATTTTATTAAAGAAAAAGGCCCATGATATTGTTGGAAAAGAAGAGGTTTTAGTTAGTAAAAACAGAAAAAGTAACGTATTTGATTTAGCTGAAAAAGGCCCATTTGTGAATCATACTGGGAACTGTCACCTCCCATGTCATGCCATGCACCTCCACCTCTCATCTGTAATTCAACATCCTCAGAAGGACCCCGATGCCAAGGCTCTCATCCATCTCCTGCAAGCTCCAAATATGTCCCACGCTCAGGCATAACTGGCCTAGTCGTCCGTCTACCTGTATGATAACTACTACCTCCGCCATGAAAGGACTGAGACCCCTAGAAGCCATCCTGCTCCCACCACTGCCTAACATCCACCACACATTGACGGGTGATACGTTGGAACCATTCATCATAACCATGTACGACCTCATTATTTGATGCAGGCACATACAAAGGAGGTGATAGTGCTTCCGTCCCCCGGTTCTCCCAAAACTGAATATATAATGATCATGTATTAGTTACATTATCGCCTAAATCAACATATGAAACATATCAATGAGACGAATCATGTCCTGGACGAGGTGACCTAGTAAGTATATCCTCCATGAATCCAAACTATCTAGCCACTATGTTAGGGTAGTACCACTGAATCATCGAGTAATATATCAAGGGACACTAGGCGGTCCATAATCTCCTCTCCATGACAGTTGGAAGATCAGCGTGTTGGGTTTCGAGGCATAAAACGCAGCGGAAAAACGTAAATATAACAAAAAAAATTCGAAACCCAAACCCAGGATCCATGTATAACATTGGACAGATTATGGTGAAACAGAATCATACCTATTAAGATCTTGACTTTCACGAACTCAACGGAGATCCTAGCGTTCACGACTTGTGTCTACCTCTCGGAAAACACCTCTACGGTATCCACACGAACCCTGCGGAATGGACGTACTAGCCTCCCTTTTGATGATTCCAGATCTGCCTCTTTTGCTGCTACCTCTTCTAGGGTTTTCACCAAAAATGTGTAACCCTTTTAACCTATCATTATCTATTTATAATGATTTGTTAACAGGCCCATAACAGCAAAACCCAACCCATGTAGGTGTAGGATTAAATAATAAAACGAATTTCTATTATTTAATTAATAATTAAGTCATACTTAATTATTATGGACAAATATTACTCCTATAATTCGAATTTATATTATCTCAATTAATTAAGTCTCACTTAATTAATATAATAAAATTCAAATAATCATCAATTAATTTAAATCCATAATTTAAATTAACTATTCCTTTACGTGCTCTATGTGTGTAACCCAATAGGCTATTATTTAATTAGCAATAATTTTATTCTCCAATAAAATTATAAACAATGAGCGATATCTAGTAATACATCATTGCTACCCAATTAAACAATAATTAAATCGTGAATTGATAAAACCTTTCGTGATTAATGTTTCCGTGTTATATAATCCCTTTAACCATATATATTATAGATTAAACTCGAGGCATGTATTTAGTCATTCTCTTCAACATTTAATCCGGGTTTACTTGATCCATGAGTAGACTATTAAAAACAAATCATTATTTGAGCACGGCCATGCATTTTATAGTCTCACTCAATCAAGAGGCCAATAATATCTCTCCTAATTATAGGAGGGCTAAATCCTTTATCTATCATTCATATTTCTCATGCGACTCATGATATACCCGATGTCCACTTTTATCATCACCTGGTCAAAGGTAACTTTTAATGTAGTCAAAGTATATTAATCCTCGTATAGAAATATAATGATCTCAAGTCAAAGGATCATTACACCATTATCACTGTGAGTCTTTCTTATGACTTTATTAAACATGAAGAATCTCACTGTGGGTCTGTCCAGTACCATGTACTCCTACATGTACCTATGAATTGACTTTAGTATCTCCATACTTATAACCAATGAGATGTGGTTATCTGTCAAACAACATACTAGTCTATTTATGTATTATTATTGTCGTATAATAATAATACTCGACTAGGGACCTTTTAAGAATATGATATATTATATAATCTCAAGTTCAAGTCATGTACTTAAACTATACAATGTGTATCATGATTCTAAGGACATTTATTATGCTAACAAATATATCGCAGTAATTAAAGTCATAATAAATACATTTATTGAATGATCAAATGACATAAAGGTTTATTCAAAGAAACAATGTATTGCCTCTAGGGCACCTACGCTAACAATCTCCCACTTGCACTAGAGCCAATCACCCATGTATCTAATACCCATGGAACTAGTATGACCATCGTGCTTCTGCTGTGACAAGCCATTGGTCAGTGGGTCTGCAATGTTATCATTTGTGTGCACTTTACATATGTGTATGTCACCCCTTTCATTAATCTCTCGAATAAGGTGAAATCTCCTGAGTATATGTTTGGATCGGGAGTGTGATCTAGGTTCTTTAGCCTGTGCAATGGCTCCATTATTATCGCAGTATAGATCAATGGGATCTGCGATCGATGGAACCACTCCCAAATCAATAATGAATTTTCGAATCCAAACAGCCTCCTTAGCTGCTTCATAAGCTGCAATGTACTTAGCCTCCATTGTAGAATCAGCTACTGTTTCTTGCTTTGAACTCTTCCAGCTTACAGCACCTCCGTTTAGACAAAACACAAAACCAGACTGTGATACAGTATCATCCCTGTCTGTTTGGAAACTTGCATCGGTGTAACCTTTTACAACCAGTTTCTCCTCTCCTCCATACACCAAGATTGAATCTTTAGTCCTTTTCAGGTACTTTAGAATATTCTTGACTGCCGTCCAGTGACCTTCACCTGGATTAGACTGGTATCTGCTCGTCATGCTCAAAGCATACGAAACATCTGGGCGAGTACATACCATTGCATACATGATAGATCCAATTGCTGATGCATATGGAACCTTACTCATGTGGTCCTTCTCATCCAATGATTTTGGACACTGGTCTTTAGAGATCGTTATCCCTTGAGACACAGGGACAAATCCCCTTTTTGCATTTTGCATACCAAAACGATGGAAAACCTTATCAATGTATGTACTCTGACTTAGACCAATCATCCTTCTAGATCTATCTCTATAGATCCTCATTCCTAGAATGTAGGTTGCCTCTCCTAAGTCTTTCATAGAGAAATTGCTCCCTAACCAAGTCTTAACAGCCTTTAGAGAAGGTATGTCATTCCCCATTAGTAGTATATCATCAACATATAGTACTATGAATGCCACATGGCTCCCACTAACCTACTTGTAAACACAAGGTTCATCGTCATTTTGAACAAAGCCATACTCTTTGACTATTTCATCGAAACGGGTATTCCATCTCCTAGAGGCTTGCTTCAATCCATAAATGGATCGACGTAATTTACATACCTTGCCAACATTCCTTGGATCGACAAAACCTTCAGGTTGTGTCATGTACACATCCTCTTCAAGGCTTCCATTAAGGAAGGCTGTTTTGACATCCATTTGCTAGATTTCATAATCATGGAATGCTGCAATTGCAAGCAAAATCCTTATAGACTTGACCATAGCCACTGGTGAGAAAGTTTCATCATAGTCAATACCATGAATTTGTTTGAAACCTTTTGCAACCAGTCTTGCTTTATAGGTCTGAACATTTCCATCCATGTCAATTTTCTTTTTGAAAACCCATTTACACCCTACGGGTTTTACCCGTTCAGGTGGATCAACCAAATTCCATACTTGGTTTTCGTACATGGAATCCATCTCGGATTTCATGGCTTCAAGCCATCTCTTAGAGTCTGGACTGTTCATTGCATCTTGGTATGTGAGAGGCTCATCTTCATCTATGAGCATCAAATCACCACATTGAGTCAAGAGAAATCCATATCTCTCTGGCTCATGGAGAATTCTACCAGATCAATGAACAACCTGTGTTTGTTGAGCATTATCATCATCCTGCTCTTGTTCCACTTCAGGTTCAATGTTGTTTTGTGATTCTCGATCTTCATCGAGATCTATAGTTCTCCCACTGTTTCTTTTGGAACCAAAATCTCTTTCCATGAAGACAGCATCTCTAGCAATAAACACATTCTGCTTAGAAGGACTATAAAAATAATACGCCTTTGTTTCTTTAGGGTATCCCACAAAATTGCACTCTTCGGATTTAGGTCCAAGCTTGTCAGATACTTGACGTTTCACAAACGCCTTGCATCCCCAAACTTTCATAAAGCTCATGCCTGACCGTTTCTCCTCCCATATCTCATATGGAGTCTTTTGAACCTTCTTAGTAGGAACACGGTTAAGTGTGAAAGCCGCTGTTTCTAGAGCATAACCCCAGAAACTTATTGGAAGATCTGCATGACTCATCATCGATCGCACCATGTCCAACAAGGTGCGATTTCTCCTCTCTGAAACTCCATTCCATTGAGGTGTACCTGGCGGAGTGAGTTGTGATACAATACCACACTCCTTTAAATACTCTTTAAATTCGGTGCTTAAGTATTCACCCCCACGATCGGATCGTAAGATCTTAATACTTGAACCACCGCCAATTTGCTTCTCTACTTCAGCCTTGTATTCTTTGAACTTTTCAAAAGAATCGGATTTGTTCTTCATAAGACATACATATCCATACTGAAATCATCAGTAAATGTTATGAAGTAGTAGTATCCTCCTCTAGCCATCACACGCATTGGGCCACATACATCACTATGTATTAGCTCCAGACGTTGAGTGGCCCTTTGACCTTTACCAGTGAAAGGGGCTTTAGTCATCTTACCAAGCAAACAAGATTCGCATTCTTGGTATGATTCAAAATCAAACTTATCCAAATATCCATCCTTATGTAATTTAGATATGTGTTTCTCATTTGTATGCCTAGACGACAATGCCAGAGGTATGTTTGATTTGAGTCATTAACTTTAAGTCGTTTGTTTTCTATATTATAGACAGGATTATCTAAATCAAGAACATATAAACCATTAAACAAACGCGCAACACCATAGGTTAAATCATTCAAAGCAAAAGAGCAATTGTTGTTCTTTATTGTAAACGAAAAACCTTTCTTGTCCAAACAAGAAATAGAAATAATGTTTCTGCGAATCGCAGGCACGTAAAAACAATCTTCAAGTTCTAAAACAAGCCCAGAGGGCAAAGATAAATAATAAGTTCCTACAGCTAAAGCAGCAACTCTTGCTCCATTGCCTACTCGTAGGTCCACTTCTCCCTTAGCCAAAGTCCTACTTCTCTGCAGTTCCTGCACATTTATACAAATGTGAGAAGCACATCCAGTATCCAATACCCAAGATGTAGAAGCAGACAGATTGACTTCTATAACATAAATACCTAATCTAGAAATCTGAACAGCCTTCATTTTCTTCAGATCCTCCAAGTAAACAGGACAGTTTCTCTTCCAGTGACCAGTTTTCTTACAGTAGTGACATCACCCTTAGCAACCCCACCTTTATGCTTTAACGCCTGTTTGGAACCTGACTTTGGCTTGGGTGTAGAATCAGATCCAGTCTTCTTCTTACCCTTCCACTTGCCTTTCCCCTTGGCCTTACCTTTATTGCCCACCATCAGTATGGGAGCGGGTTCAGTTGTCTTCATGTTGGTCTCATATGTTCTCAACATATGCAACAATTCAGTAGGTGTTTTGTCAAATTCATTCATATTGTAGTTCACAACAAACTGAGTGAATTTGTTATTCAAAGAATTCATGATTAGGTCAATACCAGTTTCTGCAACAATCGGGAAACCCAAAGTAGCAAGGTACTCAATGTAACCAATCATCTTTAGAACATGTGGGCCAACTGGTTCACTTGCCCCTTGTTTGCAATTAAAGAGTGACTTACTCGTGTTGAACCTTTCTTGACGAGTTTGGCTTGCAAACATGCTTTTCAAGTGCTCATTGATAGTATATGCATCCATATGCACATGCTGTCTTTAAAGCTCAGCACTCATAGTTGTCAACGTAAGACATGCAACATCATTTGCATCATTCTCATCCCTTGCGTGGGCCGTTATTTCCTCAGCAGTAGCGCCCTCGGGAAGGGGACCTGGCGGAGGGACATCAATGCAATGAAGCTTACGCTCCTGCCTGAGGACAATCCTCAAATTCCTCTGCCAGTCTAGGAAGTTGTTTCCTCCTGTCAGCTTGTCCTTCTGAAGGACTGATCGTACAGATAGTGTGTTTGTGTTGTTTGCCATTACTTAGTATCTACAATGATAAAAGCACAAAATAAATATTAGATTGTCTGAATTTATAAATTATTATGTTCAAATGATTACGATATATATTCATAATATATCTGCCACTATTTTTATCAAATCAATAGCCCTTACTATTAATTCGGAAAGTATATCCCATAAATCTTTCTAGTGAGCCAAGATCCATATTTCGTCATGTCATAAGTCAACCACTGGTAGTCCTTAAAACATGATTATTTAGGTAGACAACAGTTATCAATTATATCATATATAATTCTTGGATAGTTTGGTCATCAACGATTGATCTTATCTATCAAATAGATTTTCAACCAAACTCTATGCTTCTAAGTTCATAATAGTTGAATATAACCGTTTATTTCCACCATATTATGACGACTCAGTTAAGTTAGACCCAATGATACAACGATCGAATATAACCGTTTATATTCATCGCATCTCACCACGATAGACAGGAGTCCCCTGCCACTAACAGCCCTTCCCCTTATCGATCTAGGATTCGATGAGTGTTCATTCATTGGAAAGCATCTGATTAAAACTTAATATTTTGTTAAGGGGTTTAGAAAATTTATAACGATCATGATCACATCATAAAGAGATCCTCAAATTTTCCTTGAACCAAATATTTCAAATTGACATCTTAAATTGTTCATTTCCCAGGTAGATGGAGGATCCCAATGGTCACAATTAATACCCATTAACCTTACGAATACGCATATCCGCTTTTGTCAGAAAATCCCAATTTTCGATATCAAAAATCCATATTTAATTCCGTGTTTTAAAAATCCATATTTCATAAACACAAGAATCTCATGATCGTTTGTTAATTTTAAAATCCTGAATCGTTACAGATTTTATCTTGTTTAGCATGGCAAGCATGGCATGGGTGACATATCTAATACATGCATAGATCATTAATCTAATTAAAGCATGCATCTTCTACTCTACTCATACATTCTATACATCATATGTAAAGTGTGTAAAGTAAACGTGCAATGGTTATGGCCCAATCCTATGTGATCTTTTCAAGCTTATGAAAAGATCAAGGCCAATCTATGGGGTAAAAATAACTATTACACATGTCTTCTCTATTGCTTCCATTGACTCCTTAGCCTCCATGGAATGCCTCCTTGTTCCCCTTGTCCTTCTTGGATGTTACAATAACATCTATACTAATGAACTTACAAAAGAACTCGAGTTACATTCGAGATAAACCATTATAATAGAAAACGACATGCAAGTCGTATTTATTACAAACCAAAAGAATAAACCATTACAACTAGGGTCTAAAGGCCATAACCATGCACCTTGCTCAAGTAACCATTAAAGAACATGTAAGATCATATATAAGAGTATGCCATATCATATATCTCATGATCCAATCATCAAACATCGTATATGGCAAAATCAGAAAAATCAGAAAAATCAAAAAATTTTAGGAAAACAGTAAATCGCATTTTTGAAGGCTTAAACGATGTCAGAATGCGAAAATAAATTTTCCGACAAGGTCTAATGACGATGGATATTATGGGTCGAAAACGGACACCATAAACACTTTTTGCTGCAATTTCTTTTTTAGCTTTCACACAACGATTCCGATCAAACTATTGTTACTGCCTATCATATCATATACAATCAGACATCACATATACATATAAACTGATCATATAACAGTTATATAATCAATCCAAATCCAATTCAGATTCTGTTTATACAACATCATTAACCCACTATTCTTCCAATTCCGATTTAATCTAAGCAGATTATAAACATGGCAGGCATGGTATCATCATATCATAATATTAACAGATTCATTATATCAATCATATAATATAACTGTATCATGGCAGATTCATCAAACATGCATACTCGTAAAAATACAGTAAACACGTAACCAAATCAGCCCCTTATACACGTAGCTCTGATGGCATTGTTGGGTTTCGAGGCATAAAACGCAGCGGAAAAACGTAAATATAATATAAAAAAATCGAAACCCAAACTCAGGATCCATGTATAATATTGGACAGATTATGGTGAAACAGAATCATACCTATTAAGATCTTGACTTTCACGAACTCAACGGAGATCCTAGCGTTCACGACTTGTGTCTACCTCTCGGAAAACACCTCTACGGTATCCACACGAACACTACGGAATGGACGTACTAGCCTCCCTTTTGATGATTCGAGATCTTCCTGTTTTGCTGCTACCTCTTCTAGGGTTTTCACCAAAAACGTGTAACCCTATTAACCTATCATTATCTATTTATAATGATTTGTTAACAGGCCCATAACAGCAAAACCCAACCCATGTAGGTGTAGGATTAAATAATAAAACGAAGTTCTATTATTTAATTAATAATTAAGTCATACTTAATTATTATGGACAGATATTACTCCTATAATTCGAATTTATATTATCTCAATTAATTAAGTCTCACTTAATTAATATAATAAAATTCAAATAATCATCAATTAATTTAAATCCATAATTTAAATTAACTATTCCTTTACGTGCTCTATGTGTGGATCCAAACTGGAAGTCGGTGAAACAAAAGAATAGAAATTTTGCACCTAAGAGACAAGAAGCCATAAAACAGGAAGTTGACAAACTCTTAGAGGCAGGGTTCATTGAGGAAATCCAGTTCCCGGAATGGTTAGCTAATCCCGTAATGGGCAAAAAGGCCAATGGAAAGTGGAGGATGTGTATAGACTTCACTGATCTGAATGATGCATGCCCAAAGGACTCTTTTTCCTTGCCAAGGATCGATATGTTGATAGATGCCACGGCTGGGCACGAGATGTTAAGCTTCATGGATGGCTTTAGTGGCTACAACCAAATCAAGATGCATAAGGATGATATTCCTAAGGTATCGTTCATCACCGACTTTGGTGTGTACTGTTACCTAGTCATGGCCTTTGGATTGAAAAACGCAGGAGCTACCTATCAGAGGTTGGTAAACAAGATTTTTGCTCATCTCATTGGAAAGACTATGGAGGTTTATGTGGATGATATGTTGGTGAAAAGCCTACATAAGGCGGATCGCATTGAACACCTACGCGAGGCATTTGAAGTGCTGAGGCACCATAAGATGATGTTAAACTCGGCCAAGTGTGCTTTTGGTGTTGGGTCAGGAAAGTTATTGGGTCTCATGGTCTCAAAATGGGGAATCGAGGCTAACCCCGATAAAATCAAAGCTATCCTGGATATGGAACCACCACGATCCATAAGGGACGTACATAAGCTGATCGGAAGGATTGCTGCATTGGGGAGATTCATCTCCAAATCCAGGGACAAGTGTTTGCCATTCTTTAAAACCTTGAAGAAGGTAAAAAACTTTTAGTGGACATAGGAAAGCCAAGAGGCCTTTGAGCAGGTGAAGAAGTATATGGCTGAAGCCCCGTTGTTGGCCAAGCCGAATATGGGAGAAATCCTTTATCTCTACTTGGCAATCTCGGATCAAGCCGTGAGTGCTGTGTAGGTAAAGGAGGAAGACAAGATTCAGAAATCCGTATACTATGTGAGCAAAGTTTTACACGGCGCAGAGTTGAACTACTCCACTATTGAGAAATTTGCCCTAGCATTGGTAACTGCCTCTAGGAAATTATGATCCTATTTTTAGGCACACAAGATCGAAGTCCTCACAGGACATCCATTGAGGAATATTTTGCATAGCCCTAAAGCCAGTGGTAGGCTCATCAAGTGGGCAATTAAGTTAGGAGAATTCGATATTAAGTACAAGCCAAGGACGACCATTAAAGCTCAGGCACTTGCTGACTTCGTGGTTGAATACACCATTGAAAACCAAGAAGTCGGGGGGCAGGAGATACCTCAATAAGGCAATTAGGAAGACAAGGAACCCAAGATCGAGGAGAAGGAATTCTGGATGCTCTATTTTGATTGGGCATCAAAAACAAAAACAAGTGCAGGCCTTGTCCTACAAAGTCCCGATGGATTCACTATTGAATACGCCCTGAAGTTGGATTTCCCAATAACCAACAATGAGGCAGAGTATGAAGCTTTGATAGCTGGACTTGGTTTGGTAGGAGTACTAAGGGTCAAAAATCTTAAAGTTTGTGGAGATTCAAGGCTAGTTGTGGCCCAAGTCAATGGAGAGTTTGAGGCAAAGGATGAAACCATGACCAAGTACTTAAGGCTTGTGAAGGCAGTAATGACTCAATTTGATAAGTGCTACATTGAGCACATTCCAAGGGAGGAAAACACCAAGGCTGATGCCTTATCCAAGTTCGCTTCCTCCGAGATAAAGAATTATTCTGGAAGTGTTTACTTCTAAGTTCTGAGAACCCCTACCATCGATTCAAAGTTAGTCGCACCTATTAGAATCAAGGAATGTTGGATAGATCCCATAAAAGCACACCTTGAGACTGACTTGCTCCCGACTGATGCCATAGAGGCACTAAAGTTATCTAGTGAGAGCGTTAAGGAATGCCTTGATTGAAGGGATACTCTACAAGAAGTCTTTTGTGATTCCATATCTAAAGTGTCTGAGACCCGAGGAGGCCAAATCAGCTATCGAGGAGGTCCATGAAGGGATTTATGGACAGCACTTGGGGGGCAGGGCCTTAGCTCACAAGATAGTGAGACTCGGGTTCTATTGGCCTGAGATGATGGCCGATGCCAAGAAATATGTGAAAAAGTGTGATCGGTGCCAGAAACACGCACCAGTGGTTAGGCAACCACCAGAGATGTTGACATCCATCAGCTCCCCCATTCCTTTTGCTATGTGGGGGATGGATATACTTGGGCCTTTTCCCATGGACACTGCACAAAGGAAGTTCCTGATAGTTGCTATCGATTACTTTACCAAATGGATTGAAGCCAAACCGTTGGCCAAGATTACAACCAAACAAGTCGCACAGTTCCTGTAGGAGAATGTCATGTGTAGGTATGGAATACCACGAATCCTGGTTACGGACAATGGGCTACAATTCAACAACAAAGAATTTAGAGACTATTTTGATGAGAATGGAATTGAGCTTCGGTTCACCTCAATTACCCACCCTCAAGCCAATGGGCAAACTGAAGTTGCTAATCGAATCATCCTTGATGGACTTAAGAAAAGGGTGGAATGCTCCAGAAACACTTGGGTAGATGAGTTACTACCCATACTTTGGGCATACCGTACCACATGCAAGGTGACTACTGGGGTGACTCCTTTCATGCTAGCTTATGGAGCTGAAGATGTAGTACCCGTGGAAATTATGCATGCATCTCCCCGGGTGGAAGCCTTCGAACCGGACACCAATGAAGAAGGAATGAAGCTGGCCCTCGACCTGATAGATGAGGTAAGGGATGAAGCTCATGCTAGGAATGCTGAACATCAGAAGAAAGCCTCCTTCTACTATAACCTAAGGGTAAAAGAAAGGTTCTTTTGTCAGGGAGACTTGGTACTCAGAAAGATTGAAGCATTCGGTGTTGGACAGAAGGGGAAGCTGGCCCCGAATTCGGAAGGCCCGTATCGGGTCAAAGGAACATTGGGATGAGGATCGTACAAGTTGGAGACTTTGGAAGGGAACGAGGTGCCTCGCACTTGGCACGCATCAAACCTCAAGGTATGTTATGTTTGATTATCCTAAGTAGGACATAACCAATATTATTAGGAGATTAGAAATAAGGTCGACGAAACCATTTCAGAGTTTTCAAACTCCGAGTAGGAAGTAGAGTACTTATGTAAGGGCTGGACCCGTTTCAAGATTCATTTATGCAACTTGGTTTTTTTTTAGTTTTCTTGTTGATTATATTATGTCTGGTATGTATCAACGCATAACTAAATTGCAAACTTGTATGGGCTAAATACAATTGACAAAAATAATAAAGGTTGGGAAAAACCATCAATAACATAAATAAAAGCCCGAAGGCTACGAATTATAAGTTACAAAACAAGAACGACAGAGTTTTAAAAACATATTCCACGCAGAGCCAGCATAAATATACTAAGTCCCAGGAGCTTTGGATGAAGCAGACTCCTCCTCGTCTCCCTGGGTCTTTGAAGCCCCTGCGGAACGAGAAGGGGAAGTCTTAGTAGTATCTGAGTCCCTTCGAATGGGAGAAACCACAGGATCTAGAATCCTATCCCCTTCCTCTATGGCCTCATCCTCACTACCCTCAACAGGGGTAGGAGCAAGGGGGTGTGGGATCGAAAAATCTGCAGGAGAAAATAGCCCAGGGTGCTTTTTAACACCGCCTCCAGAGCCTCGTTCCATCCCTCGGTATACTGAGTAGGATGAAGAATCTCGTCGTGCCTCTCCATCAAAGTCTGAAAATCAGTGGAGTCCATGTAGGCATCAATGAGGTCTTCCTTCTTCGACCTCAGATCCACCAACTCTGCATGGGCAGTTGCCAGCTCCTCCACCTTCCCCTTCAGCTTGTCCTCAAACTCCTTGCTGCGAATTTTCTCCTTATAGTATTTAGTCTCAAAAGACTTGGAATGGTTTTTCCAAGACTTAGCCTGGTGAACCATGCCTTGGAAGTGGACATTAGCCTGCAAAGGAGTTAGATCAGAAGGGGGCATAACATCAAGTAATAATAAGTTGAAAAGGAGTTAAGAAAGAAAACATACGGAGGCCAAGGCCTGGGTGCCCAAATGCTCATTTTCCTCTATGCTACCTCCTGATACAAAGTCTTTGTAGTTGCAGGGAGTGATGGAGTTCAAGGACCAATCCATGGAATGTTTGGTGGATCCCATTACAGAATCCTGTTTCCTGAAGCCCCAAGGGTCCCTATAAACAGTAGACTGCACATTCATCTATTGAGACCCACCTTCCAGGTCAACTGAAATCAAATCTTGTTTATGCACCTTATGTGGGCGCAGGAAGGAAGGGTCGGTAGATTTTCCCCTCACATCAAGGGTCCTCTTAGCCCTTCTCATACGGGCAGTTTCCTCGTCGTCAGGCTCAGTAGCCTTTATTATCTTCAAAGCAGCTGCAAAAGCATGAAAGAAGAATGTCGGTATAAGATATTATAAAAATCAAAAATCAGGAGGGAATGAGAAATTATCTTGGTCAGATACAGCTGAAAGGCCAATAGCCCTCAAAGACTCCTCATTTATGAGGTCCCAGCATAGAGTTTGCCCGTTATCCTTGGTAAGGGAGTCATAGGCAGCTTGTTCTTCCGTGTTCAAGTCAGTCTTATTAGGACTGCCATCAGACACCATTCCAAAGGACTTCCTGAAGAGGGTGCCCCAATCACCCCCTTCCCAAACTAAGTACATGAATTCTTCCTTCCATTTGGGGTTGTTGTCAACAACAGAATGACCATTAAATATGTGAGGGATTTTGGGGCATTGTCTAATATAGACCCACCCCTGTTGGTTCAAGGAACTATTGTAAAATTGGAAAAATTTCCTAAAAAGGGGAACAGAAAGTGGAAAATTGTCCTAAGGCATAATACCATGAAATAAAAGATCGAACGCCATGCGTTTCGTGGCAGTTGGCATGCGCTAATTTCTCCCATAGGCCCAAAAGGAAGAAGGATCTAGAATATCCTAGAAATTCCAGAAAAATATGAATATTGGATTAATGCCCATAGGCCCAATAAGGTCAATTAGGCCTACTGGGCCCGATAAACTCACAAACTTGGTCCGTTTAAAAAAAGTTTTCGATTAAGGTTTCAATCGAAATTCGATCAAAAATTCCAATCGAAATAGCATCGACCAGAACGTTAAAAATGACTTAAGTTGACGAGGACCTGATCGAAATTCGATCAGGAATCCTGCTCGAAATGACTTCGATCAGAGTGGCAAAAAGGCATTTAAGTCGATCAGAATCCTGATCGATTTTCGACCAGGATTCATTAGTCAAGGGCCCAGTAAAAATTTACAACACAGGATAGGCCGAAGAGAATATTCAGGCCCAACTTACAGGCCCATTAAAAGTACAGGGCTATCAAGAAAAGTTCGAGAAAAATATTCGACCAGGATCTTGATTGAAATTCGATCAGGAATCCTGATCGAAAAGGCTTCGAGCAGGATAGCAAAAAAGACTTAAGTCGACCAAGATCCTGGTCGAAACTCGATTAGGAATCCTGGTCAAAAGGTCTTCGAGCAGGATGGCAAAAGTGACTTAAGTCGACCAGGATCCTGGTCAAAATTCGATCAGGAATCCTGGTCGAAAGGGCTTCGATCAGAATGTCGTTTTTGAGATAAGTCGACCAGGATCCTGATCGAAATTTGACCAGGAATCCTGGTCGAAAGGTTTTGTATTGTTTGAACTTCTTTTTCAGAAAATGTCTTTTAAAAAAAAAGCCTCAAATCCTAGGATAAATTTGGAGAAGATTGTAAAAATTATTTCCAAAGGTTAGTAATCCCAAAATATTTTTGATAAAATTAGTTAAAAATAAAGAAAATGCTTGTGAGCACTAGCAAAAATCCCAGAACATGCAAGAAAATTATAAATAAATTTTCTATGAGACATGAAAATTGTTGTTTAGCCTCGAAAAAGGCAAATCGTCGTAAAATGTGTAGGTCGCACCACACTTTACAATCAAGGCGATACCTGTGAAACACTAGTGTACAAAAATCCTCGATTTAGGGTATGTAGTCCCAGGTAAGGAATAAATTGGACCCCGAGTCTTGATAAAGACCAATTATAACTTCAATGAAAACCTGATCAGTTTTCCTAAAAGTTGTGGGTGCAAATGATATGGGCTGGAAATAAGCCCTAGAGACACATTTAATGTGATATTAATTAAACCTAGATTGGTCCAAGGTTAAAGCCCATTAATGAGGCCCAAAACCCTAATTAAATAATAAATTCGTGGCTAATAAATCAGCCAAATAAAAACTCCGTTATTGAGTCCAAAAGGAAACCAAATCATATTTGGAGTAGCCTCCAAGTCATACGACTTCAATACTTATCCACCTTCCATCCGGAAGGATCTAGAATTGGGCCTAAGCTGTGACTTGCCCGTCAAAACACCTAATTCTACTTTGATTCCAGGGTTCTCAACACCTATATAAGGACTTGATCCTTCACAAACAGAATTACGTTTTTTGGCTTGATTCTTGATATTTACAAGATACGTAGGCATCTTGTGAGAACCCGAGTTAAGTCACGAAACACTTGATCAACCATAAAAGCTCGAAGCTCTCCGTAACCCTAGCATTCAATACGCAATAAATACACCCTACTGTTCGTTCCACAACAGGTATTTTTGCAAAAAAATTTATATGTTGGGATATTTATGAAAAAAAGCCCTATTAATGAATTTACTAGAATTAAAAGATTTATTTAGTTTCTTATTAATAAGCTCATCATAAATATTATAAATGACATTAATAATATTTAAAGTTATATATAATTTTTTTATAATTAAAAACAGGTCAAAAGAATAATAATGGATATTTACAAATAATACTAAACCGTAATAAAGTCAAATTTTTAATCAAATTCAATGATACTAAAGTTGAGGAATGGATTATTTAATTATATACTAGCTTATAACCCGTGCAGTGCACGGTTCTTTTTTAAAATTTATAATTATATCAATTTTTTTAATTTTATATGTGATTAATTTACATCTCAAATTGTTGTTAAAAAATTGATATGTATAAAATTTTACACATTCGATTTAATATTTATATTCTATCTTGAATTCTTAAATTTGATTTGAACGATTTACAGCCCACGTGAAATTAACAAAATAGTCTTTAATTTGGTAATAGTTTAACAATTTCCAATTAAACCTACGCAGAAACAAAAAAGAGAAGAAATTGACGATTTTTTACGTTGAAAATTCTATTCGATTTTTGAATTCTACTTATAATTTGTTTTGATTATCAAAATACCCTTGTTACTATTTGAAGATGGTTCTACTAACAACCAAATACAATTTTAATAATAAGTGTATGAGAGATTTTATCCAAAACTTTGATAATCGGTAGCTGGACCTCCGTACGACAAAATAAATAAGAACCGTTTGATTTTAAAATACAGAGATGAAAACCGTTGGATCTAACATAAAAAAATATTAATATTTTAATATGTTATAAACTAAAAGATGTATTTATATTGAAATACGAAAAGGTGTATGTCAATGATTTAAATCATATATAATTAGGTTTTCTATATTGAATAACGTTATCAATGTATGTCTTCTACATTTAATAGGATTAATGCAAAAAATCGTAATTAGATTTCTCTTGAGATTCTGAGTATTTTCATTTGAATAATAATTATTAAATCATCATTAAATTAAAGATAATTTTATGAGTTTCGTGTGGATTGTAAAATCATTCAACTCTGATTTCTAGATCTTAAGATAGAGCCCAAATAATAAATACGAATTTTTTAATAATAATTAAAAAATAAATAAAATTCAATGCTAAAATAACCTTTTTTAATTATATCCTTTTTAGATTATAATTTTTTAAATCATCACTAAATTAAATTTATGAGTTTCTAGATCTAAGATAGAGCCCATATAGTAAATATGAATTTTTTTTAATACTAATAAAAAAATAAATAAAATTCAATTCTAATACAACCTTTTTTAATTATATCCTTTTCAGATTATGATTTTTTTTATAAAATTCAATTCTAATACAACCTTTTTTAATATATCCTTTTTCGATTATAATTTTCTTTCTAAAATTCACTTCTAATGTAACCTTTTTTAATTATATCCATTTTAAATTATAATTTTCTCTTTTAATATGATATAATCTTGATCGTCTATTTTTAATAATATTAAATTCGACAGTTGAGACTATTTTGGTAGTAGTGACGAAAATTATGGATAAGATCCCTCCTACGCTTGCTTATTATATATAAGAGTATCTCCAATGGGGTTAAATAAAAATGATTGGCTAAATTACATAAAATATTGATTATGTAAAATTTGTCGAACCTGTAAGACATTGTGTTCCGAGGGTATTGGCTATAATGATTGGCTATATTTTAAAAATAGTTGTTATTAATGGAATATATAATTTTAATATAGAAATAAGTGATGTGGTAATTCGCTACAGGTCTCTAGAGGTTCGACAAATATAGCCAACATCAAGAGATTATCTATAATTATAGACAAGGGTTTTGTCCCATTGAAGTGCAAATTTTTTTACACATCTATACTATTATATAAATTCTGAAATATTGAAAGTTTTGGTACCTGTTTTTTGGTACTAAGTGAATTTACTTATTTACCCTTCATTATAAAGATATATATATATATATATATATATATATATATATGTGATATCTATACTATTAAAATTCCTAAAATAAATAATAACATAATATGATTAATGGTAAGTAGTCGATTGCTTTTTTCACAATTACTTTTAGTTGAAGATATTATCTTTTATAAACACCCAATAATCATACAATCACAAATATCTATACTATTATATAAAAAGCCGAAACAATAAAAGAGTTTTGATACTTGTTTTTTGTTACTAAGTGAATTTATTTATTTACCCTTTATCTATACTATTAAAACTCCTAAAATAAATAATAACATAATATAATTAATGGTGAGTAGTCAATTGCCTTTTTTCACATTTATTTTTAATTGAAGATATTACCTTTTATATACACCTACTAATCTTGCAATAATTAATATATTCCCGAAAATATCACATCATATTTTTCAATTATTAATAATATATATTAAAAATCTTTATACGTTGTTTATAAAAACATCAGTCGTATCATATCTTACAATCATTAATATTTCCTTTCAAATTAAAACATGTTACCTTTTTAATTTAAAACTAATCTTACAATCATTAATATATACCCGAAAATATTACATCATATTTTTAAATTATTAATAAAAATATATTAAAAATTTGTATAGTTGTTTATAATAAGGAAACATTAGTATAATCCGTAAACATGAGTATATTAAATTATACTAAATTAAAATTAATTAATTAAAATAATGGTAAGTAGTCGATTGCCTTAATTAAATTATAATTACTATAAACTAATCAATTACCTTTTTCACATAAATCGTATAATTTTTTTAATTTTCACGTTGCCTTTCTATTCCTATAGCTAAAATATCTTTTTTTTCAATTATATCACGGGCGGTTCTATTTAATACAATAAACTAATAATATTCTAATATTAATAATTAACTGATTTTCTTTTTTAGCTAAAATGTATCATCTTTTATATATTTTCTAACTAAAATCCCTCTTTTAATAGAAATATCACGTACAATATTAATTTCTTATTTTCAAAAAACATTACGAGCAATTGTATTTAGTAAAATAACGTAATTAAATTATAAATACTATAAACTAATCAATTACATTTTTCACCAAAAACATGTTACCTTTTTAATTTTCTTTAACTAAATCCTCTCTTATTCTAATCATTACACGGACATTATATTTAATAAAATAAAAGAATTATTTTATAATTACTAATAATTAAACAATTATTTGTTTCAACTAAAACCTATCATCTTTCTATATTTTCTGACTAAAATCTCAGAAATATCATGGATAACATTTATACAACTATTATCAAATCATCTCATATAAAAATTTAAGCCTCCAAAATTAATATTTCAACAAATAATTTAAATTAATGAAAAAAATTTATATAATATTTTAAAAAATCCGTGCATCGCACGGATTTTAAGCTAGTTCTTTATAATTCTTATTTATGATAATTAATTTCAAATTTTACCTAAGAGGTCTCTCCCATTGGAGATGCTCTAAGACTTATTATATATAAGGATATAATAGTGAGAATGAGTAAATAGAATAAATATGATTTTGACCTCAGTGAAAAGGGGACCTAAAGATAGTAAAAAGAGAAGGATTCAAAGGAAACTTAACATAAATATAAGATGGGTAAAATTTCGAAAGGTGGTACTAGCAGTTCATATATATTCATTCGCACCCTTTTTCTCATGTCGCCGTTCTAGGGTTCGTTTAATCTCTCTCTCTCTCTCTCTCTCTCTCGTCTCGAGGTATATATTGTTTTTTCCTTTTCTTCTTCTGTATGTATGATTGTATTTATATATTTCACTATTTTGTTAGTTTCGGACGTTTATATATCATAGAAGATTGTGTATGTGTGCGATTCTTTATGTTATTGATTTTTTACCATGATTGATTAGGCTACACCTTTGTATTTGGATTGTTTACGTGCAATTTTTGAATTCATATCTTCTCATGTTATATTATGACTTTATTTGCATATACACATTCGAATTCTGTGCCTAGATTCATCTTTTTTGGATGAAATTCTATTTGATGTTTTGTCGTTGCCTGTGGGTTTCATATTCATTGAAATTACTTGTCGATTTTCGTCTTTTATATTAACACTCTATATGTTTATAAATTAAGTGTGCATTAAGTGTTCGATGGAAGTCCTTTCAAACTTTTCATATGTAACACCATAGTTAAAATTTTGTTTTTATATGATAACTTAGTATTATAACACCATAGTCAAACTTTAAGTTGATTAGTATAATTAAACCCGTTCTTTATCTTTTCTATGTCTTGCAAGTAATTTTTGAAATTCAGATCATCCCCCACGTATTAGGCGGGTATAACCCCTTCCTGCGTGTCATATTACTCTAGACATGGCGGTATATCAGTTGGACGTCAAAAAAAGTCTCGTCCTTTGGTCATTGTTATTGTTTCTTTCTGTTCCTTATATAATGTATTTGTGCTAACTTTTGGAAAAAAATCCAAGAAGTGTCACACGTTATAGTTTGATTTTTTACCTAATATAATTATGAATTGTTTACTAGAGGATATGATAATGAATGTGCCAATGGGGCAGTGTTTATGATTCCGTTGTCATTAGCTACACAAATGCATATTTATTGCCATTTCATTGCTATAGGCTGAAGTTTAAGCTAATTGTGTCAATATATTTCTGGCTTCAGTCAATTTAAGTACTATGATCAAATATGAAATTGGTTCCTCTGAATTTGTAGGACTTGGTTACACTTATTTGGAAGGATTCTGTTAGTTTAAGGATTAAGGATCATTTTCATGGCGTGGCTTAGAGCTGGATCTGGTGTGGCAAAGCTTTTGACAAGGAGAACTCTTGTCCAGCGTGGTTCTTATGCAATAAGGACATGTGTCATTCCCACTGAAAATCGGTGTTTTCATACCTCAGTTGTTAAATCAAAGTCGCAAGGTGCACCTGTCCCTCGTTCTGTTCCACTCTCCAGGTTGACCGATAGCTTCTTAGACGGGACAAGCAGTGTCTATCTGGAAGAGCTCCAAAGGGCTTGGGAGGCTGACCCAAATAGTGTTGATGAGTCATGGGACAATTTCTTCAGAAATTTTGTTGGTCAGGCAGCCACATCGCCTGGGGTTTCTGGCCAAACAATTCAAGAAAGCATGAGATTGTTGTTGCTTGTCAGAGCTTACCAAGTTAATGGCCACAGAAAAGCTAAACTGGATCCCTTGGGTTTGGAAAAGAGAGTAATTCCTGCTGATTTAGACCCAGGTCTTTATGGATTCAGCGAAGCTGATTTTGATAGAGAATTTTTCCTTGGTGTATGGAAGATATCTGGATTTTTGTCAGAGAATCGTCCAGTGCAAACACTTAGATATATACTGTCGCGGCTTGAGCAGGCATATTGTGGAAGCATTGGTTACGAGTACATGCACATTGCTGATCGTGAAAAATGTAATTGGTTGAGAGACAAGATTGAGACTCCCGCCTCAACGCAATACAACAGGCAGCGGCGTGAGGTCATCCTTGATAGGCTTATATGGAGTACTCAGTTTGAAAACTTCTTGGCGACTAAGTGGACGGCAGCCAAACGTTTTGGGCTCGAAGGCGGTGAGACCTTGATTCCTGGCATGAAGGAGATGTTTGATCGTGCTGCAGATCTTGGGGTGGAGAGCATCGTCATTGGAATGTCTCACAGGGGAAGATTGAATGTATTGGGTAATGTTGTGCGGAAGCCACTTCGCCAAATCTTCAGTGAGTTTAGTGGTGGCACAAAGCCAATTGATGAGGTTGGGCTGTACACTGGAACTGGTGATGTCAAGTATCACCTAGGAACCTCTTATGATCGGCCAACTAGGGGTGGTAAAAATTTACATTTGTCATTGGTTGCAAATCCAAGTCATTTGGAAGCTGTGGACCCTGTTGTGGTTGGGAAAACTAGAGGGAAGCAATATTATTCCAATGATGTTGATAGGACGAAAAACATGGGTATCTTGATTCACGGTGATGGTAGCTTCGCAGGGCAGGGTGTAGTTTATGAGACCCTTCATCTGAGTGCTCTTCCAAATTACACTACTGGCGGGACCATACACATTGTGGTAAATAATCAAGTTGCTTTTACTACTGATCCAAAGTCTGGAAGATCATCACAGTATTGTACTGATGTTGCCAAAGCCTTGGATGCCCCAATTTTTCATGTCAATGGTGATGATATAGAAGCAGTTGTTCACGTGTGTGAGCTTGCAGCAGAATGGCGGCAGACATTTCATTCAGATGTCGTGGTTGATATAGTCTGTTACCGACGATTTGGGCACAATGAGATTGATGAACCATCTTTTACCCAGCCAAAAATGTATAAGGTCTGTTTTACCTTCTTTTTAACTTGTATTGATTGTTAGATATAACACACAAGATCACAGAGGTTTTTTAAGTACAATTTTAAAATCTAAATATTATGACTACCGACTATCATACTCCACTCTGCTTTAGTGTTCATTTAACTGCCTAATACTTGTCCTAAATTCTATATTTTTTGGAGTGGATTTAAACAGGTCATTCGAAGCCACCCCTCACAGCTTGAGATTTATCAAAATAAACTTTTAGAATCTGGGCATGTCACAAAAGAAGACATCGAAAGGATACAAAACAAGGTTAATAACATTCTTAATGAAGAATTTATAGCGAGCAAAGATTATGTTCCAAAGCGAAGGGACTGGCTATCGGCCTATTGGGCTGGGTTTAAGTCTCCAGAACAAATCTCACGTATACGAAACACTGGGTATGCCGTTTACCTGTCCATTTTAACTTTATTAACAAGCTAGATGTATTGATTATATGTTTCCTTGATCAGGGTAAATCCAGAGATATTAAAGAATATTGGCAAAGCGATAACGACTCTTCCAGAGAATTTTAAGCCTCACAGAGCAGTGAAGAAGATTTTTGCAGATCGTGCGAAGATGATAGAGACAGGGGAAGGCATTGACTGGGCAGTTGGGGAAGCACTTGCTTTTGCAACATTGCTTGTTGAGGGAAATCATGTTAGACTGAGTGGGCAAGATGTTGAGAGAGGAACCTTTAGCCATCGCCATTCTGTTCTTCATGATCAAGAAACAGGAAAGAAATATTGTCCATTGGACCATGTTGTAGCCAATCAGAACGAAGAGATGTTTACTGTGAGCAACAGGTATGTTATGTTGAGAAAAGTTCTGGTTTAAAGTAATTAAAATTGATTGATAACCTTTTGTCTGTTCCTGTGAGCAACAGAGTTTTCAGTTGCACATTACTGGCACTTAAAATGAATAGTCTACATATCTATCCAAATTTGAAATAGGTGATTCAATCACTGTAGTATATTAATGTTAGATTTTAATTTTTTTAATTTTATTTAAAATGAATTCAGTCTTTTTGGTGTACTTAATGGAAAAAGATGGCTAATGAAAGCATATTCTAGATATCTTTTACTTCTGTTCCCTCTGCTTTTTCATCACTCTAATATTGTATAGACTCCTTGCTAATAAATTTCATGAGGGTGTGATTAACAAGTGCTGTATTGTACTAGATAAAAGCAAAAGTCCTGAAGATAAAAGCAAAAGAAGCTATGTGGGTTGTGGCTGGTACTTTGCTGGGTAGCATTCACATCCCATCCCCATCCCCAACCCCAAAAACTTACTAAAAATAGTAAATCCCCAAATAAAAATAGTAAATCCCCAAAATTATCAAAAAGTTTCTACATCCCATTCCCCATTTTCCATTCCCCTATCCCTATATTCTTTTTTATATTACTTCTTTCTCTCTCTTTCACTTACAATTTTAACTACCAAAACTCACCAACTACAATTAAATATATTTAAAAGAGGAGAGATATGATTTGGGGTTCAAAATAGTAGTCCCCAAATATGGGGATTCAAAACTTGTCCCCAAAATTAATCCCTAAAATGGGGAATGGGATGGAAGCCTTTTTTTGCATAAAAGCTAAATATTTCCCCAATTATTTGGGGATAGGGTCTTGGATGTGGATGCTCTAAAGGGGTTTAATTTTGTGGATCAAGGTGATCCAGAATAAAGAGAGTTTTGAAACTGACATGTCCAGTTATTAATTATTGAAGTCTACATTTCTTTTTTGTTTCATTTGTTATAATATAGAAGAATATATGGTTCTGTGTTCCATTAGAAAAATAATTCTCCTCCAACTTAATTTAAGTCTTTTGGTATAAAATTTAGCAATCCATGTCTGGCAATCTGTTCTTTTCTATTTCACATTAGTTCCTCTTAAATAATTAAGTTGTATACAATAAATTTAGGTAACCTATTGTTTCATTTAAAACTTGGGAGTTTATTATGACTTATAGCCCTATCAACTTACCATGTTTTTTCTTCTTTTATCCAGCTCTCTTTCTGAGTTTGGTGTACTGGGATTCGAATTGGGCTACTCTATGGAAAATCCAAATTCTTTGGTATTATGGGAAGCTCAGTTCGGTGATTTTTCCAATGGTGCACAGGTGATGTTTGATCAGTTTCTTAGCAGTGGGGAAGCTAAGTGGTTGCGTCAAACTGGCTTGGTTGTCCTGCTACCACATGGTTATGATGGTCAGGGTCCTGAACATTCTAGTGCACGTCTCGAACGGTTCCTTCAGGTTCTTCTTTCTATGCTTATACAAAGTCATTTTATTATTAGTTTAATTAGTTATTTATGCAACTCGATATAGTCCTCATGAACTTGTCCATTCTGAGTGCATGTTGCTGTTGCACTCTATGATGCTGGCAAAAGACATGCCAAAATGCATTTGAAACTGATGTTTTAATGTATGCCGGTATGCAAAGTTAAATAAGACTACATTAGTGGAAGGGATGTTTAATATTGGTCTTCAGAAACTTAGACACATTTAAGAAGTCAAAATAATTATGTCATATTTCTTTACTACGAGGTCTGGTCATTGTTTCTATAGAGATATTTAGGATACTTAAAATTTTTGCAATTCATACACATTTTATAGATGATAAATATATAATGCATATGCTGAGTTAAAAGATGTTTACTGATTCTAATTACACCCTCTGTTGGCATTATTTGAATTTTCATGTGTGTCATTCTCACTTTTCATGATCTAATGATGACATAGTCTTGCAACTCTGTGCGTAACATGACTGTTTTCCCCACATGGTTTTTTTCAGTACACTTTATAGGGAGAGCAACGGAACCAAAGTTTTATTCAATTATAAGTTCAATGTAATAATTGCATTCTGCGGATTGTGAAGAAATCTTAAATGGCACTTAATATGGGAAGAGAGGGAGTGTAAAAGCAAAAATACTGTTTAAGTTGATCTTTATGGTACTGTCATGCCTTGACAAAGTAATTTTCTAGTTTTTCAATGTTTTTGTGTTTTTCTGTGTATTTTCTAGTTTTACTAACAATAGTCAAAAGACCATAATACCCTTGCTTACTAATAACGCTGATACCGTAATACTAACTCAATACTAACTCAGCTCTCCTGACATTCTACCCCCCCTAAAAAAGCACCATGTCCTCATGGGGTTGGTACAAAACCAGGAAAATTTGCCTTGAGAATGTCTTCATCCTCCCATGTAGCTTCATCCACACTACATCCTTTCCACTGAATTAGCACCTGGTAAATCACCTTATGGTCTCTGACTAAACTTCTGGTATCTAATTGCCTTAGAGGTTGCAATTCAAAAACTCCTTGCTCATTGACCTGGGATAGCTGCCTATGTACCTTAGCATTTCCCACAGCCTTCTTAACTTGAGAGACATGAAACACTGGATGCACCCTTGATGTAGCAGGAAGATCTAACTTGTATGCCACAGACCCTATCTTCTCCACAATCTGGTATGGGCCAAAGAATTTAGCAAACAGCTTGAGGTTCTTTCGAATAGCCACAGTAACCTGTCTATATGGTTGGAGTTTAAGATAAACCAAATCACCAATCATAAATTCCCTTTCAGATATGTTCTGATCAGCATAAATCTTCATCCTCTCCTGAGCAAAAGCTAGAATTTCCTTCAGTGTGGTCCACTGCTGCTGCCTGTTAGCCAACATATCCTCCAAAGATAAAGATGAAATATTAGTGTGCATCCTTTCCTGACCAGGAACATACCTTGGCTTTATGCCATACACAACTTCAAAAGGTGAAGATTGTAAAGTAGAGTGGAATGTGGTATTGTACCACCATTTTGCAGTAGGCAGTCATGAATACCAGTTCTTAGGATTGATCCATTGCAATATCTCTCCAAGGTTCTTGAGGTACTGCCAAAGGTTGTAGCAATCCTGGTTTCTTTATATTCTCCCCCTTAACCTCCTGACACATACTACATTCTCTTACCCACCTACCAATATCCAGCTTTAGTGTGGTCCAAAAAAAAAAAATATTCTCCAACTCTTCTGATTGTTGCTTTAATGCGAGAATGACCACCCACTGCATTACCATGCAGTTCATCAAAAACCTGTTTTCTGATGTCTCCACAACCTCCAATGACCCATTTCCCTTGATACTGCAATAAACCTTGAGTTAAGTAATATTGCTGAGGTCCCCATTTAACTACAGCTGCTTCTACTATGACATCTTTAATCTCAGAATCTCCTGAATAGTTTTCAATAATCTGCTCCTTCCAAGTAGGAACTATGGCTGAAAGTTGGTTGTAGAAGCCTACTAATTTTAGGTTAGAATCAGCATTAAGCTCCACCATGCTTCCTTGCCATAAAAACTGTAAGGTCTGAGTTCCATAATTACACCTCAGATCACCCAACTGGGCTAGCCACTGCACTCCCAGAATGACATCCCATTCATCTAATTTCACTATTCCCACCTCGGTCTTGAACTCCATCCCATCCAATATCCAAGTGAAATTAGGAGAGACAGTATCACAGTGCAGTTTCTCACCATTAGGCATGTGTAAAATCACAGATTCTTGGTCTTTTGTTGGCAGTTCCAGATCTTTGCATAGTTCCTTACTTACCAAATTCATGGTACTGCCACAATCTATTAAGAGCTTAACCACTTTACCCTTAAACAATCCCTTAAACTGTAAAGGTTGTGTTAACTTGCCTCCTTCTTCCATACCCAGAGCTGTCAAAATAATCTCCTCATTTTGTCCAGCTTCTTCTTCCTTAGGATATATGTCATACCTAGGCTCTTCTTCATATACCACAGATTCTGGAAATGTTTCTGCCACCATGAGAAAATTTTGAGGCTTTTTGCATTCATGTCCTTTAGAAAATTTCTCATCACAGTAATAACATAACCCTTTCTGTCTCCTTTCCTCCCTCTGAGTAAATGTAAGAGGCTTAGGTTTTGCATTAATGACTTCAGTTGATTTACCTTGTATCAACAAGGAACCTTGACTAGAATTGGCGCCCTTGCTGCACTAGTGGTTGTTTTCTCAGCAGCTTGTATACCAGCAGCAGGCTTATAGTTACTACCATAGCTATTGAACTTCTTTGGCTAGCTATTGATAGTTTGCTCATAGTATCTAGCTAGTTTCAAAGCTTGAGCCAGAGTGTTTGGTTCCAAAAGTCTGATCATCCCTTTAATGTCACTTTGTAAGCCTCCAACAAAGTTTTCCAGGAAATACTCAGAAGTTAAACTTGGAATTTTCTTAAAAAATGGCCCCTGCATTTTCAAAGTCATCATAATACTCCTCTACCGATCTTGTTTGTTGCAATTTTTTAAACTTCTCAAACACAAGGTCAGTATCAAGTTCCCCAAACCTAGATATGAATGCCTCAGAGAACTGTAGCCAACTTACCCCATCTTTGCCTATCATAAAGGATTTGTACCAAGATCTAGGTACTCCAGACAAGTGCATAGCAGCAATTGCTGCTCTCTTTTTATCAGCAACTTCATATATACTGAAATATTCCTCACAATCTCTGTTGTTTAATCCTATCACCAATTTCTCAATCTGCTCCTGTAACTTGCCTATCTTTTCTTCAGTTCCCAACATATGACCTTGCCAATCCTGCTGGAACATGCTTAGAGTTCCTTGTTGAGAACTCTCAGCATTATCATTGCTCCAATAATAGCTCATCCTCTCAGACAAAATATCAAACACCTTAAGATTACTGCTTATAAAACTACTTCAAATCAACACTTCACTTAGCAGTTACTCCAGATCACTAATACACAACACAATCACTTCACCAAACCACAGAACAACTCAGATTCAACAGTTCAACACTGAAATCAACAGCAATTCCACAACTCTACTTCTACAGATAGTTCTGAAATAGAGTTTTCTACTAATAGCAACACCAACACAGATATAAACTTGCTATTTTTGTACTTTTCTTCAGTAATCTCAACAGAATTCAACTAATAACCAGTAAACGAACTCTAAACAGCTTAAACAACTTCAAAACTAGCTACTTATAACAGAAAACTACAGATCTGTAAGTATAAGAACAAAACAGAGCACCTGAACTAATTTGATCAAATCTTTGGACTTTGAGTTGCGATTACTGCAGTTCTAGGCTCGCTCAGCTCGGTTTGGAGTGCTCAACATGATTGAAGCAGTGGTTGATCTAGTTTCATAGCTCTGATACCAATTTGTCATGGCTTGACAAAGTAATTTTCTAGTTTTTCAATGTTTTTGTGTTTTTCTGTGTATTTAAGAGAGAAGAACAGTAAAACAAGTAAAAGAACAAGAGATTTAAGCTAGAAATGTAGAAGAACAGCTGAGAAAAAAGAGAGTTCAGGGAGATTTTAGAGAGAGAGAGAGAGAAAGAAAAATCAGTTATAGAGAGAAAGAGATAACAGAAACTAGAGAGAGAAGATTTGGTGGGAAAATGAATTCCATTTTCTGATAATTGTTCATGCATGATTCAAAATACAATGCTAGGAATCTATTTATACTACCGACTTACTAACAATAGTCAAAAGACCATAATACCCTTGCTATCTAATAACACTGATACTGTAATACTAACTCAGCTCTCCTGATGGGTACCCTGTTAATTAAATTTATAGCTATCAAAATAATTTTTCGTCTTTATTAAGACATCTACGTGTCAACTTATTGTTAGGGTATCCTATTTAATAGGAGTAACACATTACTGCATTACTATACATTTATTTGTTTGTGGCCATGCTTTATTATCTTGGTGTCGAAGTCCAGCTTAACTCGATATTTGCCTTTTATTCGTTAAATTACTTCAGTCTATGCATCTTGTACTCACTGCTATTGCTCTCTGCCATTGATGCACTTTTGCAGATGCAAACACTTGTAGTTATATGAACTCAAAATATTTTGTAGCGAGTACCAAAAGGATATATATGTCCGAGTCAAAGATCAATTTGGTGCTGAAGTATATACTTTCTGCTAAATAGTATTAATGCATCTAAATATGTGTACATCTTGACTGGCATATCCTGAATACCTTTTACTATCCCCCAAAATATCAAAATCACTTGGATCTATATACATCCCGGTTAGTGTTCTTTTATAATTTTAATGGTGGAATGTTGTTTGCGAGTCCCAACAGGCTTGTTAGTGTTATAGTGTACACGAAGTATTGAAAAGACAATTACAAAGTTCATCTCTAGCTTTGATTGGCTTTTGGGTCTGAGAAATTTAAATTTTTACTTCATATAACTAAAACTCCATTGTTAACGCTTAGTCTGTGTACTATATTGATGACAGATGAGTGATGATAACCCCTTTGCAATACCAGAGATGGATCCCACACTTCGGAAGCAAATTCAAGAATGTAATTGGCAGGTCGTGAATGTCACTACTCCTGCAAATTATTTCCATGTCTTGCGACGTCAAGTGAGTGAAGCTAACCTGTCTACAGATTGTAAATAATGATAACTTTATACAGTTTCTCATGTCTTTAATGTGTCACAGATACATAGGGAATTTCGTAAGCCTCTAATTGTGATGGCTCCAAAGAACTTGCTTCGTCATAAAGAGTGCAAATCAAATCTATCAGAGTTTGATGATGTCCAGGGTCACCCAGGTTTTGACAAACAAGGTACCCGTTTCAAGCGCCTCATAAAAGACCAAAATGACCACTCGGATCTTGAGGAGGGTATCAGACGTTTGGTTCTTTGTTCCGGAAAGGTTTGTCTTCCTCATATCCATGGCCGGCGACATCCTGTATTATTTAGAGTGATTTTACTTTTCCCCTTATAAAAATTGCAGTTCACCACAAGTTTGATTGCATTTGCAGGTCTACTATGAACTTGATGAAGAGAGGAAGAAATCTGATGGTAAAGACGTTGCTATATGTCGAGTGGAACAGCTTTGTCCGTTCCCGTACGACCTTATCCAGCGTGAACTGAAACGCTATCCCAGTATGAATTTTTAACTTGACTCGTAGCAATTTGTTCTTTTCATTCAGGCTAACTTGCTTACTGAATCCAAGAAAACATAATTTTTTTTTTTAATTTAAACCATTTAACAGACATAATACCATTTAAAATATGTATTTGTGGTCTCCAATTGTATCATCATACTTCATGACGAGATAACTGGATCTTCCCATTCAGTTAACATTGTCCCAATTCTTTCAGATGCTGAAATTGTCTGGTGCCAGGAAGAGCCAATGAACATGGGTGCATACAATTACATTGTACCACGCCTTTCTACTGCCATGAAAGCACTCAGTCGAGGTAGCGGGGATGACATCAAATATGTTGGCCGTGCTCCATCTGCTGCCACAGCCACTGGTTTCTATTCTGTTCATGGGAAAGAGCAGACAGAACTTGTTCAAAAAGCCCTGCAATCTGAAAGAATTGAAACCCACATCCACACTTAAATAAAAATTGAATATTGCTCCTCAGAAGATACTATAGACAGCCGAAGAAGGCTCTTGAGATAAAATTACTAACCGGGTTATAAAGGCATTGTGAGAGATACTTACAAATTAGTGTTTTTGTTTTTACATAGAGAGAAAAATAGGTATATGAAATTGTCTTTAATACTTGTAAGAATAAAACGACTTCATCCTTTCATGCTTCATATCTGCGGTGTCAGATTTGATCATTTAAAGTGAACAATTTTGTTAGCCTTTGTAATGCAAGGTTACGGCTCTTATGTATTACTCCCTCCGTCCCTCTTTAGTTAGCACATTTGCAAAAAAAATTTGTCCCTAAATAGTTGTCACATTACTTGTTCCAATACATAGTTTTACCAATTTTTCCACATATACCCTTTATTTCTAATACCAAATGTTTGACTTTATATTTAATGTACACACTCATAACTCATCATTTAATGCTAATATTATGGGCAAACATGGAAACAAATTACATAATTAATTTTTCCTTAATATGTGTGTTTTTTGCAAATGTGCCAACTAAATAGGGACGGAGGGAGTACTTTTTAAGCTGAGAATTAGTTGTACCATGCAGTATTGTGAAATATAATTATGTTTAAAAGCATCGTCAATGAAATTGGTTAAAATTTAATGAATTTGTAAGATATTTTGTTTACACGAAATTGATTACAACGGTTGATTATATTTTGAAAAAAGTCACAATATTTTTGAGTGTGCGATATGCGCAACATATATAGCAAAATCAAGAGATTGACTATAATTTTAATTTAGTGAATGTATCAATGGAATGATGCAAAATTTAGATATTCTATAGAACTTTTATTTTGAATGACATATATTTTTCAGTTAACAGTTTTCACCGTTGAAGATATTTTAATAATGTAAGAGCTTCTTCAATAGTGTTGGCTAAAATGGTTGATTAAAATAATATAAATTAATAATTATGTAATTTTTAGTGGTGTTGGCTAAAATAATATAGATTAATAATTATGTAAAATTTGCTGAATTTATAAGGAATTGTACTCTATTGGAGTTAGTTATAATAATTAGTTATATTTTAAAAATAGTATGTTATTATTATTTCAAGTTTTTAAAAATAGAAAGTATTTTTTCAATATGCTAATAGATAATGTGAAGTTTTTTTTTAATAGGTTTCTAGTTATTCGATAAATATAACCAATACAAAAGAATTGGCTATAATTTTAAATAACAGAAATGTTTCATTGAAGATAAAATTAGTTTACGTATTCTCTAAAATCTTTATTTGTGGCATGTAATACACATGTTTAGCTAAGTGCTTTTAGAGCATCTCCAATGGGGAAAAACCCTTAACTATAAGTCTAGGTGGAATACCTTAAATAAAAATTATAGAGATTGTGTAAAAAAAATTGTACTCCAACGGTACAAACCCCTTGTGTATAATTTTAGCCAACCCCGTGATATTGGCTATATTTGTCGAACCATAAAGACCTGTAGCAGACCTGTAACAAAATTACACGCCATCTATTACCATATTAAAAGAATACATTCTATTTATAACAACTTGAAATAATAATAAAATATTATTTTTAAATTATAGCCAACTATTATAGCCAACACCGTTGGAGTACAAAACCTTACAGGTTCAGCAAATACCTTACAGGTTCAGCAAATATTATTTTAGCCAACCATTTTTAGCCAGCCCCATTGGAGATGCTCTTAGTGATCGGAGATGCACGGTAATATAACATATAGGCAAGGAAGAATCTAGTGGCACCGGAAAACACGTGTCCCCTTAAACAAAAGTCGACAAACTTTCGCCTTTAAGTTTTTTGTAATAAATGAAAATGTTCCTATAAAAATTTAAAAATATGAGGGGTAACTTCTCAAAATTTTTTCAGTACCCCATAAAAGGAAATTCATGGATTTCTCCAACGATATATAATGTAAACTTTTTTTTTTTTGAACAATATAGGCAAGGAAAAATCTAGTAAGGGCATGGGATGAGTATCTGTTCTAACAATTCTCCGGGAGTGAGCGAGGATCGAACCCATGACCTGAATCGACAAAGGATATACTCTTAACAACTTGGGTTATCCAATCTTGCTCATATATAATGTAAATTAATTATGTAAAATGATGATTATATAAAATTTGTTGAACCTATAGAGGGTCGTACTCTAATGTAATTATGTAAAATGGTTGGTTATAGTTAAAAATATAAAAGATTGATGACGTGTCAATTCAAAGTTTATGTGAAAAATTTAGATATTAGACAAATATAACTAATGAGCAAAATATTGGCTAAATTTTTAACTAAGGATGTGAAAAATTTAGATATTAGACAAATATAACTAATGAGCAAAAGATTGGCTAAATTTTTAACTAAGGATAAGACATGGTTGGAGACAAGAAAATATACATATTATGTAAATGTCATGTCAATTTTTTTAGTTAAGGGCAAGCATATATTCAAAATACTCTTATGTAGGTAAATTATATTTTTAGTACATACCACTTTAACTGTATTTAGTATTCCAATTTATTAAGTTGTTTTTACGCAATAATTGACACTCATAAGTAATGACAAATTATCTTGAATCTCAAGCACCAAAAATTAACAATTTATAGTTAAGATGTGCATTCTTTGCACTGTTAACAAAATTTTTAGCCTTTTTTGTAGTTAGTAAAGGCCCTCTTTTAACATATCTTAAAGCTAAAATGTCCGAAGGTTAAAAGTATGATTCTAAATAGCATGAGCGCGAAAATGTGTTACGTTTATGCCTTTAAAATTTTGATTGATGCATTTGCGAAAATGTGTTACGTTTATGCCTTTAAAATTGGACCAAACACGGATCACTCACAAGTCACAAGCTGCGTTTACTTTTCATTGAATGTTAGCGTATTGCGTTTTCAGAAAATCCATTATAAACTTGCATTTTTGAATGATAAAAAGGATCATTTATTCGGACTGTGCCATTTTGGATCATTTTTTCTCAAATTATGCCCCAAAGGATCAACACCTTCATTTAATCTCCGATGGTTCAATCCATGTTTAGCACATCAACAAATCTCCATTATTTGTGTTTAATCTTTCCAAGGATCGCCAGAAATTCAAGAACTCCATCGTATATTATAATATAATAAGAACGGAGACTGTAGTTTGTAATTATATTGTTTTTATAATTCTTACAGGTATCACGGCTTGCATCATTGAAAATTACGTATAATTAATCCACAAGCAAATGGATGATAAATTATGCTCATCCAGTGAAAGGATTGTTTGCTACCATAATACTACATTTTTCTCTTCATTTGCATAATACTATCTTCTCTTTATTTGCTGATTCGTTGTGTACCTTGTACCAGACAATCAGACATACATTTGAAGTATTATTTGCTATCCTAGTGCCCATGGAAATCAATGTTTCTATGTTTGCATTCCTTGTGTATCAAAGATTTGTTCAATATGTTTACCCTGGTTTCGTTTCTCATCATATATAACAGAATGTACTCCAAAGTGCCAAACTATCTGGCAACTTTACTCAACCCAAACAAAGCTCAGCTTCTCTGGCAATACTTTTATGAGCACCATTATGAATGCATATACTTGGATATTTGAATGTGCATCTTCGCAACAACTGTTTAAGAGTAACAATAAAAATAGTGGCAAGAATAAAAATCAACACACATACTTGCTAGCATAACATCAAATCCGAATACACTTATTCAAGTAAAAGGCAAAACCCCAGTGAGTTTATTGGAAATAGAACCAGCATATCCTAATACATAAAGGGTCTCAATGCTGATATACATTGCAAACTCATGATAAGCATGTCTGATTATAACTTGGAACAAGTTCTTGCATTAACCTTAGGTGCCCATCTGGCTGCATGTCTGATTATAACTTGGAACAAGTTCATGCATTAACCTTAGGTGCCCATCCGGCAATGATATATTCCTCTGCAGCCTTGGTCTTCTCAAAAGACTTTCTAGAGAAGAGCAACTACAACACAAAGTGCACCAAGACGTTAATAGAGGCAGCAAAGAGAAGTCTAATTTTTTGCATCTTAGGAATTAAATCAATATTATATCAACTTAGAATAGGATGTAAGATATGCAGTCTGGCCATTTCTCGTTATAAAAAAGTCAAGTTCTATAATCATCTTCTGTCTGCCTCAGTTTTTATTGGTCTAAAGGTGTACAGCACCAACTGACATAACTGACAAGTGACAGCCCAGACGAGCAGGCCATCCCCTTGCATGCTACAGCCTAAGGGGCAAGGCTACATACACTATTATAAGGCTTTTCAGCATGGGAGCAACAAGTCATACCCTTTTCACGATTAGCTACGGTTTATAAATGTTTAATTTGTTTTTCTCCGTCTTTAGCATATTCAGCCTCATTCCTCCTTCCCATAACCACATACTTGTCCACCACTGGCAATGATATTCACTACCTTGAATTATCATAACACAGATAATACTGCATACCCACGAGCAGTGTTGACAGCTTCAATTCCTACCAAAATAAACAACTAGAAACCTTGGAAAACTAAATAAAATCCTCAAACCCTTGCAACCCAAAATCTATACCTAAAACCAACAAATCAAATATGTATCTTTGATGATGTCAACTTTAAGAACATGTGAGGGGCCTCGATATCGGTCACGGGTGTATGTGAAAAGAAAGGGATCGAAATCAGTTATGCATGTACGGACAGAGAAAAAGTAGTCAAAAATGAATTGAATGATTATAGTGGGAACTGAGCTGCTGTAATATTACTACTGATTTAAAGTAAATAAACTGAGCAAATCCGATTAATAACGAAGCAACAAAGTATTGAATTCGATTACAAGCCTTTGAAAAGAAAAGAACGACAAGATGCAGGACAATTCGAGAGGTCCGCTCTCTCCCACCCTAATTGAGGCTACTCAACAAAACAAATGCATAACCCTAATTTTCCCATCGCATTCTCTTTTATCTTGCTCCCTCTGAAAATACCCAATTGCCCCTCTTCTTTACTGTGCAATTCCACTTTTGCCCTTGTCCCCTGTATTGACCTCTTTGCCCCTGCTCTTCTTTCTAGCATACGTTACTAACGACTTGGGCTCTGCAACATTCATCACACTACCCGGCGTCCAAACTTTCACCTTGTCCTCAAGGTGGAAAAACGAAAATCTGGCATCAATCGAGCTAGCTTCCTCCCAAATAGCTTCGAACACTGGCATCATCACACTACCCGACGCCCAAACTTTCACCTTGTCCTCAAGGTGGAAAAACGGAAATCTGGCATCAATCGAGCTAGCTTCCTCCCAAATAGCTTCGAACACTGGCAAGTGCAACCATTTTACCAACACCTCCAAACGAGATGAAGGCCCACACTTTCGTTGACGAATGTCAAGAATTTTCTCTGGTTCAGCTACCAACTCTAACTCTGCAGTTAACTGATCTGGTGGCTGGTGCTATTGTATGACCAATCGCTCGCGTATGGTTGAAGTTTGGACGTTTGGCTAATGTCCGCTGGCGGTATGGTTGAAGTTTAACATACACCTGCTCCCCCACTTGAAACACATCGTCCCTACGCCGTTTGTCTGCGTTAGCTTTCCTCTTCTGCTGGGCCTTGATTAAATTAAACAGTAATTCATCCAAAATCGCATCACGTTCTTAAAGCGTTGTCTCCACACTGTCAACAGGCGAGTGTCCCCTGCCTAAATGGTTAAGCAATGGAGGATCTCGTCCATAGACTACCTTGAATGGGGTGAGTTTTGTCGATATGTGAGGAGAGGTGTTGTAGGAAAACTTCGCCCAATGTATCCACTTAGACCAGGACTTAGGATGGCCAGCAGTAAAGCAGCGTAAGTAAGTTTCCAATACCTTGTTCACTATTTTTGTCTAGCCATCCGTGACGTGCTACGCTTCAACTCAGTCCCCTGGTGTCTAAATATCTCCTTCCAAAACGTGCTCAAAAACACTCGATCTCAATCAGAAATTATGGATGCTGGAAACCCATGTAAGCGTACAATTTCCTTCACAAACAGGTTAGCGATAGAGCGCCGTAAATGGGTGCTTTAAGACAAAAAAATGTCCAAATTTGGAGAAACAGTCAACGATCACCAGAATAGCATCAACCCCGTGTGACATTGGTAACCCCTCTATAAAATCCAACGATATATCCTCCCACACTCTTGCTGGTATTGGTAGAGGCGGTAAAAGTCCAGCTGGTAGCTGCTAGGATACTTTCTGTTGTTGACACGTAGTGCACTGTTGCACATAAGCTGTAATATCCTTGCACATGCCCACCCAAAACCACTCCACAACCACCCGTAAATAAGTTTTTATGTCACCTGAGTGACCCCCATTGGTGAACTATGATATAACTAGAGCAACACTGGAACAAGAAAAGACTTCCTAGGAATGACCACTCGGTTTTTTAAAAAACAATACCCCATCCTTAAGTGAAAACCCCGGATGACTTGTCGAATCTACCGAGCTCTTGCCGTATCTTATTCAATGTTGTGTCCTGCTGAACCACTTCATCTATTTTTGTCCAATCAATTTCTGTTGTGGATAACAGTTGTTGAAATAAAGAACACCTCACCTGCACAACACATGTACAACTCAAGTGATTAGCACATGTAGAAATAGTGGTAGTCATGTTATTAACACATGTAGAGGTAGTGGCAGTCATGTGTGGTAGTCATGCTTCTGCTAACCTGTTAATGCGATCTGCTATCACATGTAACACATTCATATGCACGCTATATATGCACACGATGTGCAGCTTAGTAATACAAGTTCAAAAACTTCAAACTATTCTCATCTTATTTCTTTAACTTGGTATCAGAGCCTTAACACCTGGGAGGTTATGGCAGCAACCACTGAATCTTCAACCAATGTAACTTCTTCTTCACCTTCTATCCAAGCTCAATCTGCCCCCTCACCTATTCCAGGCCTATCAAATTTGGCACATGTTGCCATTAAACTCGATAGATCCAACTACGTTTTGTGGAAAAGTCAGTTGCTTCCCATACTCTATGGGACTGATATGTTGAGTATGGTGGATGGCACAGTTATTCCTCCAAAGGCCACCATCACTGAAAACTCAACTGAAATTCCAAATCAGGAATATTTAGAATGGAAGAAAAAGGACCAGATCCTTCTTAGCTGGCTACATGCTACGCTCACTCCCCAAGTCTTTGCTCAAGTTGTGGGCTACAAGACCTCATTCGAGACATGGAATGCGTTGGATCGTGCCTACATGTCACAAACAAATGCAAGATATTACCAAATCAAGCATGAGCTTTCCAACATTCGGAAAGGAGCTTCTTCAATTACTGAATACATGGATCGTATTCGAATGCTAGCAGATGAACTTTCTCTTATCCAACAGCCTCTTACACATAGAGACTTAATTGGATCAGTTCTTGATGGACTAAATCTTGACTATGATGTCATTGTCAATTCTGTTCAAACCATGCCTACGCCTCCTTCATTTGAAGAGCTGTACAGTATGCTTTTCAACCGTGAAAAACGATTAGAAATCTATCACCAACCAAGCCCAGACCGTGAAGCTGCAGCTTTCTTTGTTTCTGGCACTCGTCGGTTCAATAGTTATTCCCATAGTCATGCTCACGGCCATTCCAACACTCGTGATCAAGGACGAGGACGACATAATCATTTTACTAATCGTGGCACCAGGGGTGTTTTTCGTGGTCGTGGACGAGGTCGCACTAATAGATCTTCACAGTCTCATGTGAACATCATCTGTCAGATTTGTGATAAGATTGGTCATAGTGCACTGACTTGCCGTGAACGCCACAATTATGCACAACAAGCCGATGATCTTCCATCTGCTTTTTCAGCCATGAGTCTCTCCACTCCCTCTGATTGTACGTGGTTTCCTGACTCCGGTGCTACACATCACATGACGCCAGATGATTCAAACATGGTGCATCAACAGCCATATACTGGTTCTGATCAGATTACAGTTGCAAATGGTAACACTTTACCTATCCATTCTGTTGGTGATATTCATATTTCTACTCCATTTCCATTTAACTTAAAAGATACTTTATATGTGCCAAATTTAAAAGCAAACTTACTATCTGTGTCTCATTTTGTTCGTGATAATAACTGTGTCATTTCTTTTGATTGTGATGGTTTTTCTATTAAGGATCGTCGAACGGGAACAGTGCTCCATCAAGGCCCCAGTAAACACTCTTTATTCCCTTTGCAAGCACAACGCCTACAGCCTTTTCCCAATCCCATCACAGCCATGGTTCGAAAGAATACTTCTCTCGACAATTGGCACAAACGTCTTGGTCATCCCGGTCCTCATGTCTTGCAGTACTTAGTTCAAAGTAAATGTTTAGACTATATTGGAACCAAAACTTTGTCCAGTTGTTTGAGTTGTTCAATTAATAAAAGTTGTCGTTTGCCTTTTTTACGTTCTACTACTAAATCTCCAGGTCCTTTACATCTTATTCATTCAGATTTATGGGGGCCTGCACCCGAATTATCTCATGTTGGTTATAGATATTATCTAATTTTTGTGGATGATTTTTCACGGTATACCTGGATATACCCTCTAATCAAAAAATCTGAAACCTTCGATTATTTCCGTAAGTTTAAGCTTGCTGTTGAAAATCAATTTGGCTCTACTATTAAGTATCTTCAAACTGATGGAGGAAAGGAATATGTTAACAAATTGTTTGCAGATGTACTCATAAATAGTGGTATTTCACACCGCATCACTTGTCCTCATACCTCTGCACAGAATGGTAAAGCCGAACGGAGGCATCGTAGTATTGTAGAACATGGTCTTGCACTATGTCATCATGCTTTTTTACCTCGCAAGTTTTGGATGGAAGCTTTTTCTACTTCTGTGTATCTTATGAACAGGTTACCCTCTCCGGGTTTGCAACATAAATCTCCCTATGAGAAGCTTTACAATCAAATTCCAGATTATGCTACACTGCGCACTTTCGGATGTCAATGCTTTCCTTTTCTGGGAGCAACCAAAAAAGATAAACTCTCTCCTAAATCAATCCCATGTCTGTTTTTAGGCTACAGCTCTCCACATAAAGGTTATCGTTGTCTTGATCTCAAGACTGGCAGAGTTTATTTCTCTCATCACGTTCGTTTTAATGAAGAGGTATTTCCCTTTGCTCAACATCTCACAAACGGTCCTCTTCAACCATTCATTCCTATTGAGACTTGGATTGAACCCACTGAACCACCACCAGTTATTCATCATGGCCTCTTATTACCACCTTCCTTTGATACACTCACTTCACAAACCTCTGACATTATACCACCAACACCAACGATGCCCAATCTTCCATCCTCGCCAACTGCATTTGTCCCTCAAACAGTACCAAGTTCTGTTCCAACTTCATTTCCAGATAATCATGCCCTATTACCAGTCACCGATCAATTATTGGGACAAACCACAGGAGATCAGGTTGTTCAGATACATCCAATGGTTACTAGACTTCGTGCTGGCATTCGTAAACCTAAACAGCCTTTTACATGTCTTACCAGTAAGCACCCTCTACCGACCTGTTTTCAGAGTCTTCTTACTCAGGAAGAACCAACTTGTTACACAGAAGCATCAAAACATCCTCACTGGCGAGCTGCAATGCTTGAGGAATTTAATGCTCTTATTCGCCAACGAACATGGTCCTTAGTTCCTTCTTCCCAAGCTAAAAACATAGTTGGATGCAGATGGGTTTACAAAACAAAGAGGAATGCTGACGGCTCAGTTGAACGGCACAAGGCCCGTCTCGTGGCAAAAGGCTATAACCAAATGTATGGCCTGGATTTTCAGGAAACGTTTAGCCCTGTGGTTAAACCTGCTACTATTCGCCTTGTCCTCTCTATTGCCATAAACAGGGACTGGTCAATTCGCCAACTAGATGTTAAGAATGCCTTCTTGCATGGCATTCTTAATGAAGAGGTATATATGAAGCAACCTCCTGGGTTCTTGGATAAAGTTTTTCCGAATCATGTGTGTCGACTCCATAAATCTATTTATGGTTTACGCCAATCACCCAGAACATGGTTTGATGGCTTTAGTTCAACATTGTTCCAGTTGGGCTTCGTGCAAAGCAAAGCAGATACATCAATGTTTCTTCATTATAAGGGCTCTAATATTACAATCGTGCTTGTGTATGTTGACGACATCCTGATTACTGGTTCTAGTGATACTTTTATCTCCTCAGTCATCACCGACTTGCATAAAACTGTGGAAATCAAAGATCTCGGTCCTCTACATTACTTTCTTGGGGTTCAATTCCACCGAGACTCTAATGGTTTACACATGAGCCAAACAAAATATGCTCTTAATCTCCTCAAGCAGACCAACTTTCTTCTAGCCAAACCATCCTCCACCCCGGTAGCTGCAGGCTCTAAATTGTCCTTTTATGATGCTGGTGCTTTGGTTGATGCAACATCATATCGCAGTTTGGTGGGAGGACTACAATACCTCACCCTCACCCGTCCGGATCTTACTTATGCAGTCAATCAAGTATGTCAGTTCATGCATCAACCTCATGAGGCTCATCTTACGGCTGTCAAACGAATTCTTCGGTATATCAAGCAAACCCCTCATTTTGGACTACATCTTCGTAAATCTCGGGATGAGCACTTGCGAGCCTTCTCTGATGCAGATTGGGCCGGCTCTCCTGATGATCGACGATCAACCACTGGCTTGTGTATTTACTTTGGTTCAAATCTAATTACTTGGGCTAGTAAAAAGCAACCTACAGTTTCAAGGTCAAGTGCTGAAGCTGAGTACAGAGCCCTGGCATACACAGCTGCTGATCTACAATGGCTTACCTTTCTTCTTCGCGAGTTACGGATTTCATTGTATCATCCTCCAATCATTCATTGTGATAACATCAGCGCTACTTACCTGGCCTCCAATCCAATTCTTCATGCTCGAACGAAGCACATAGAAATCGACTACCATTTCCTTCGTGAACGTGTTATGCGTGGTTCCTTAAAGATTGTCTTTATCCCTACGACTGATCAAACTGCAGACTTTTTTACAAAAGGTTTATCCACACCAAGATTTCAATTGTTGCGAGACAAGTTGCTGGTTCGTCCTTGTCCAACCATCCACTTGAAGGGGGGTGTTGAAATAAAGAACACCTCACCTGCACAACACATGTACAACTCAAGTGATTAGCACATGTAGAGATAGTGGTAGTCATGTTATTAACACATGTAGAGGTAGTGGCAGTCATGTGTGGTAGTCATGCTTCTGCTAACCTGTTAATGCGATCTGCTATCACATGTAACACATTCATATGCACGCTATATATGCACACGATGTGCAACTTAGTAGCTTAGTAATACAAAACATTCATATGCACGCTATATATGCACACGATGTGCAGCTTAGTAGCTTAGTAATACAAGTTCAAAAACTTCAAACTATTCTCATCTTATTTCTTTAACTACAGTAAGCACAACTCCACCCCCTTTTCAGTTTTGCGTGACAGAGCATCTGCCACCGGGTTCGCACTCCCTTGGTTTAAATTGGACCTCGAAAGAATAGCCCAACAATTTTGTCATCCATTCCTGGTATTCCACTCCAACCTCCCTTTGTTGCATAATAAAACGCAAGCTCTATTGGTCTGTTTTCACCACGAAATGACACCCCAGTAAATAATGGCGCTATTTTTGGACTGCCAAACAGATTGCCATTAATTCTTTTTCGTAAATCGACTTAAGCTATGACTTTGGACCCAACAACTTGCTGAAGAACGCTATAGGACGACTGTCTTGCATCAGTACGGCCCCAACCCAAATCCGGAAGCATCAGTTTCTAGGACGAATACTTTGTTGAAATTTGGCAACACCAACACCGGGGGTCTGACCATGGCTTGCTTCAAAGTTTCGAATGCCAACGTGGCCGCATCTGTCCACTTAAAAGCATCTTTTTTGAGTTGCTCAGTCAGTGGTTACAAACTTCCGGTAATATCCCGTTAGACCCAAAAACCCACGAAGTTCCATTAAGTTTCTAGGTCTTTTCCAGTCTAAAATTGCACGTACTTTGTCATCATCCACCGCCACTCCTTGTGCTGAAACCACATGTCCCAAATACGCCGCTGTACCCTGGCCAAACTCACACTTCTTCTAATTACCGACCAGTTTTGTCTAGCCAGTGTTTCCAGCACCAATTTTATATGTTGAACATGGTCTTGAGCAAATTTGCTATAAGATGAGTATGTCGTCAAAGAACACCAAAATGAACTTGCGCAGAAACGACCTGAAAACATCGTTCATGAGAGACTGGAACGTGGCTGGTCCGTTCATCAAGCCAAAAGCCAAAAGGGAGAATCAGGAACTCATAGTGGTCGTCCTGCGTTCTGAACGCTGTTTTGTGTGTGTCATGGGGCCTAACACGGATTTGATGGCACCAAGCCTGTGTGTCCTGGGGCCTAACACGGATTTGATGGCACCAAGCCTTTAAGTCCAATTTGGAGAATATTGTAGCCCCGTGTAATTCGTCCAAAAGCTCAACGATGACCGGTATAGGATACTTGTCTGGAACTGTTTCTTTGTTTAAGGCTCTATAGTCAATGCAAAACCTCCATGATCCGTCTCGCTTCTTGACCAGTAGAACCGGGCTCGAATACGGGCTGCTTGATGGTTTAATGATTCCTGCAACGAGCATTTCTTGTATTAATCGCTCAATTCCATCTTTCTGGCACCAAGGATACCGGTAAGGCCTCACTCCCACTGGATTTGAGCCTTCTTTGAGTACGATGGCATGCTCGTGACTTCGAGGTGGAGGCAATCCCCTTGGCGTGTCAAACACTGACTTGTACTGCTCAATCACTGGCTTTAAGAACTCTGGAATGTTCTCTCCTGCCCCGTCTCCTTTACCAGCCCTGGTTTCTTCTTTCTCGACAATATTCAACTCCACATAATACCCCTCTCTCTCTTTTCTCAAGGTACTCAACATCACTTTTAGTGAAATACAGGAACGGACTAAAGACGCATCTCCCACCAGTGTGATAGTTTTTCCCCCAGATTCAAATTGCATCACCTGAGTCTTCCAATTGGTCACCACTGTCCCTAATGTCTCCAACCACTGCACTCCCAAGAAAATGTCAGAATTTCCCAACTCTAGTGGCAACATATCCACTACAATCTCCACACTATCATCCAGAATTAACTCCACATTTTTGCACAAGCCTTGTCCTCGAATGGCCTCCCCATTGCCCAATGACACTCCAAACCCTCCACTGCAATCCCCAATTCTGCCACCACCGACGACACAAAATTATGGGTTGCCCCTGGGTCTATCATTACCACTAATGGCCTCCCTTTCACCTTCCCCAGTAGTTTCATGGTTTTTGGGTTTGACAGTCCAATAACTGAATTTAAAGACACCTCGGGTTGGATGGTTATCTCAGTAGCTATGTCTGTTGTGGGAGACAGAGGTGTGTCGCTTACTGTGTCCTTAGTTCCTTCATTCTCCTCTTCTTCAATCACCAATACACTAAGCTCCCTCTTCTTGCACCTATGTCCCATTGACCATTTGTCGTCACATCTGAAGCATGGTCCCTTTGCACGTTTCTCTTGTAACTCTTTATCTATGAGCCGCCTCATCTCACCCCCGAGTTTACTAACACTCGACTGAGTTACTGACTTGGGCGAACTAACAGAACTCTGTGAATCACTCGATACCTAGTTGCGGACTGAATTGGGACTAGAGAATTGGGACTAAAGTGAAGATTGTAAGAAGTCGAACCCCCCAATACTTGGAGCTCAAAAAATTTCTAAACATACTGGCTTCCTTTGAGTGAACTGGATGCTGCTTTCTTCCATCCTTTAACGTTGTTCCTCTCCTCCACCCTTAACGCCAACTCCATAGCTTGCTCGAGGTTAATGGGATTCAACAATCGAACTTCAGCTCGAATTTCATCCAACCCATTTAGAAATTGCCCTAACATGATATCCTCAAGTAATCGGTCCAAAGGAACGACAGTCTCGATAAACTTACGGCGATAATCCGTCACTGTGGTCGTCTGAGATGTGACCAACCATTGCTCGCACAACGACCCCCCGTTTGAGGATCGAAACTAGCGTAACATATATTTCTTCAACTCATCCCACCTTCTAATTGGTCACCTCTTATTTTAGAACTGGAACCACCGTAACGCATCACCCTCAAACGCCACTATCACCTCAAACGCCACTATCACTGCTTCCAACTTTTCTGCCTCTGTCAAACTTTAAAAATCAAAGCACCTCTCAATTCTGAGTACCAACCCATCCGGATTGGTTCCGTCGAACAGCGGCATGTCTAATTTTCGATACTACCACCATCCATGTCCAACACCCCCAACAACCACCCCTCCATGGCCTCTCATCCCACTTCCTTCTGCGCCCCCGTAACCCCTATATCCACCAAACTGTCCCCCATAATTCACACCTTCAAACACTGGTATGCTTCCCCCTTCTCCCGTTTTTCCCCAATTCCATGGCCGAAGTTGTCACTCCCTCCTATCGCTGCCATAGAGTTTGGAGACGATATCAATTTATTCACACTACCTTCCGGCTTCTTAGTCAACGATATCGGGTTTGTCTGCACTCCTGTCATCGTGGACCTCATCCCCGCCTGAAACTTCAATTGTTCTTCCGTTAACGAATTAATCAACGATTCATGATATTCACGAGTACGTTGTACCCTTCCCTCCATTTTCTCGGCCAACGACTCCAGATCCGCCCCTAATTGCTTCGCCGCCTTGGCCTGTCCTTCCATTGTCAGCTCCGACGAGTGATGCAAAGTTTCGACCGCCCTCTCCACTGTCTTCTTCACCATTTCTGAAATTACTCCCTCCAGATCTGTTAACTTCTCCTCTATTAGATGCACTCTTTGAGCCACCGTTGGCGGACCCATCCCAGCTCGTATGCTCTAATACCACTTGTAATATATTACTACTGATTTAAAGTAAATAAACTGAGAAACTCCGATTAATAACAAAGCAACAAAGTACTAAATTCGATTACAAGCGTTTGAAAAGAAAAGAACGACAAGATGCAGGACAATTCGAGAGGTCTACTCTCTCCCACCCTAATTGAGGCTAATCAACAAAACAAATGCATAACCTTAATTTTCCCATCGCATTCTCTTTTATCTGCCTCCCTTTGAAAAGACCCAACTGCCCCTCTTTTTTACTGTGTAATTCCACTTTTGCCCTTGTCCCCTGTATTAACCTCTTTGCCCCTGCTCTTCTTTCTAGCATACATTATTAATGACTTGGGCTCTGCAACATTCATCACAGCCGCCTATTTGGGTCGGTAAATGGTAGGGATGAGAGTTGGAAACGGAGAGTGCTAGGAACATTCAGGATTTGCTCTATGGAGGTTATGGAGGTTAGTTTGAACTCTGTTCCTTTCATTTTGATCTATATTTAGGAAAAAGAAGATATTTACTTTTGACGTTAATATATAATAAGCTCACATTGTGTAACATTAATCTATGGAAGCATTATTTCAGACAAGACAATGTGATGCAGCCAAGGCAACAAGACCATTACTATTTGCAAACATGTTTTTGCGGAAAACAATTCTATCGCAAAGAACATTTTACTTCTAACATACAAATCCAAGAACATTTTCCAGAGTTTGAAATGAAATCAAACTTAAGATGGCATAGTTATCAGATTATAGCTTTAACTCAGTAGTCAAGATTCAAAAGAGAACCCTCTCTTTTAAGAAGTAAGAACAAGAGAACCATCTCCAAAAATTAATTTTAAAATTAGAAGAAAATTATAAATCTTTTTATATCTTTGTAGTGCTTCCTAAAACTCAATTAGAAACAACAAATTGATATTAAAAAGAATTATGAGAAAATTTTACGAATCTGTTTTTGAATCCTAGTTAAAAGCTTTGGAAATTTCACATAAATATTTTTCAACATTCATTTAATGATCCAAATATTGATTTTAAAACTTATACAATAAAAATCAAAATGTGAATAAATAATTATTTCACAAAAAATAAGTAAAAAATTATTTAGAATTTCGTTTTGAATCTCAAGTTCTCTATTTCTCTTTTTAAGAGGGTTCTACCGGGAACCTTACTCTTTAACTCAGTACCTTCATGTAATTAAGCAAATTAGTGAGGGTTTCAGGAGTAGTCCAGCCCTTGAAATGGCCAAGAGCCACCTCCATATGGTAAAGCTTCGGTGCCAAACTCAGATCAACAGCGCAGATGTTTTCCCCATTAACATATGGTCCCTATTCATACATTTATCAATTAGTACACCTGAATTCAGAATACTACATAGTACATACAGCTAAATTTCAAACTAAAGTAGGGAAAGTCGGGACGAATAGTGTGCTCGAGATGTAAAATCACTCACATGTGCCTTAAGGTGTTCATCGAACACCTTCAATTCATCAACCAAAGCCAGCTCTGACCCATCACTGGCATCTTTACTCTTTAAGAACTTAACGAAAGTAGAGAATATGTTTGACCCCCTACAATCACAAAGTATAAAGAAGCCAAACAAACTCAGCGTCAGCATATTAATGCAAATAAGTCACTGTCTCGTGAAGTTCTATCAACTCAATAAGTTTGTTCCAAGGAAAAGAAAAAAGTTTAAATATTTTGCTCCAGCTAATGCTAACTGTATACTCCCTCCGTCCCAACCAATTGTTTACACTTTTCAAAAGGTGTCCGGCACGCATTTTAAAGTGCATTTTAAGAATAGTTCCATAACTTATTTTTAAAATTTTCTTTTCTTGTATAAAAATTTAAAAAAGAAATTTTAAAAATATGTTATGGAACTATCCTTAAAATGCACCTTAAAATGTGTGCCGGACATTCCTTGAAAAGTGTAAACAATTGGGGGGGACGGAGGGAGTATACTATATCGGCAGTTATAATAAATTGTTACATGTAATTAAACGACAAAAGAAAGAGACGTTCATAGTGCAAAACTAATATGAAATAATATGGATATAATTTATCACCGGCTACTAAAGAGACCTAGGGCCGGCATAGTGGACTGGGGTATAGTCGCCAATGGAAGCTTAAAAAACTAGTAATGATAATTTATATCCAAGTTCAATTAGAAGTTATCCCTGGTTAAGATGGCAAGAAAAACTTACAACACGTGATTGATTCAAGTTCGTATCTTGCTAATGTGGTATTTAGTCCGCTCCTAGGAAGACCCATACTAACAAGGACTCCGACCCACAAATTCCATTTTCAAGTCTCCAATGTATGTAGTATTTTCCAGTATAACATGAACTACAGATCTGTTTCCTCGGTAAGATCAATTATAAGAAATTTAACTACTCACACACACATTTGCCTCCAATGAGGACCCAACCCTCAACCATTATTAAGTAAGACGATATCCGCGGGGCTTAGACTTGCAAATAGAACTAGAGAAATGTTGGTGAACTGATGATATCCCCAAACAACATAAAGAAAAACTTAAGAAAAAAAAACCAGAATAAGAGTAAGCTATATTTAGCCTTCATTAGAAAAATGTATAACTTACAGATTACTACACTACAGTTGCTAAGTTGCAAAAGGCAATCAGATTATTATGACAGTAAGGATTCATCTTCCGGAACAATACAGGAAAACAAAGGCAACTTTTTGTGGTTTCGTAAATATAATTATGCTAACATCTCATGGAAACAGTCTCAGTCTCTTTACCTTCAGGAGTTAGACCCGTCAATTTCGTACAAGACACGAAAATTTAGTGTTCGGGTTTACCGTATAGGACAGGACACGACAGGATAGTACACGACATAATTAATTAAATAAGATAATAATTTATAGTATACAATTTGACGCTAATAGTAGAATGTAATAAATAAAATAAAATAAAATAATATCATTTAACATGTATAAATTAATTATAATCAATATTTAAAAATAATAAGATATAAAAAAAATTCTATTTTTTTTCATTACGTGCATTTTTCGTGTACTTGTGTATGTTTGTGTACACGGAGTTCGTGTGCTTTCGTGTCGGTTCATTTTTTTCATGTCATGTCCTGTTTGGGTTTCAAGTACACGAATCCATTTTGTGTCAGTGTTTGTGTTTCAAGTACACGGCACAACATAATTAATTAAATAAGATACTCCCTCCGTCCCAACCAATTCTTTACATTTCTTTTTACACTTTCTGGCACGCATTTTAAGGTGTATTTTAAGGATAGTTCCATAACTTATTTTTAAAATTTTCTTTTTTTGTATAAAAATATATACATTATATTTTTATACAAAAAAAGAAAATTTTAAAAATAAGTTATGAAACTACCTTTAAAATGTGCCTTAAAATGCGTGCCAAAAACATCATTCTGAAATGTAAACAAATCAATGGGACTGAGGGAGTAATAATTTATAGTATACAATTTGACGCTAATAGTAGAATGTAATAAATAAAATAAAATAATATCATTTAACATGTATAAATTAATTATAATCAATATTTAAAAATAATAAGATATAAAAAAAATTCTATTTTTTTCATTACGTGCATTTTTCGTGTACTTGTGTATGTTTGTGTACACGGAGTTCGTGTGCTTTCGTGTCGGTTCATTTTTTTCGTGTCATGTCCTGTTTGGGTTTCAAGTACACGAATCCATTTTGTGTCAGTGTTTGTGTTTCAAGTACACGGCACAACACGAATTGCCAGGCCTATTACTAGATAAGGTCTGCATACATTTTACCCCGCACAGCTCATCAAGCCAGAGAAAGAGGGAGGAAGAGAGTAGATAAGGTCTGCATACATTTTACCATATATTTTACCCTGCCCAGCTCATCAAGTCAGAAAAGGGGGGAGGGGAGGGGAGAGAGAGGGAGGGAGAGAGAGGGCGGGGAGAGAGAGAGAGAGAGAGAGAGAGAGAGAGAGAGAAGGTATGGATACATTTTACCCTGTGCATCTCATCAAGGATGGAGGGGGAGAGCAAGAGAGCAGATCTCTAATGCTAGAACAAAAACTTACGATACAGATAGAAAATACAGCCCAGATCATTTAGCAACAAAAAAAAAAAAAAAAATACAGCCCAGATCATATTAAGTTTGCGTTAATTAGAAAACTCTAAATCGAGTTTTAACAACTGCCCAACTGAGAATACAATATCATACTCTGATTCCTCTTGCGTTATATAACACACAACATATATCTCGAATGCTACAACTAAAACTCATAATACTGAAAGACAATCCTTCCCAGACTATAATCACTTAATACAAAGTAAAATAAACTTTGAATCCAGTTCATCTACTAGAAAGACAATACTATACTATACTAATTTCTCTATATAACAACACATAGATATACACACAGCACATACCTCGAACAATGCAACAAAAACTTTATTGTACTTGATACTTAACTACCTGTAGACTAAAAGTTAATGCGAAGTAAAATAAACTTCCAGTCGAGTTCAACAACTACAAATAAAAAATTAAACTAAATTATACACACACAACATACATCTCCGATGCTGCTACAAAACAAACTTACAATACTAATAAACAATCCTCCCGAGATCACAAAAATTTAATACAAAGTACAATAAACTTGTAATCGAGTTTGAAAACTTACATTATAAGAGTTTAGAAACTTAGAATATGAGAGAGAGAGAGAGAGAGAGAGAGAGAGAGAGAGAGAGAGAGAGAGAGAGAGAGAGAGAGAGAGAGAGAGCATACACGGAAGAAAACTGAGGAGGAACAGCAAGGGAAGGGTCAGGGTATCGTTCTTCAAGAAGGCCAACAATAACATCAGAGTCAGCTATCCATTTCCCATCTTCTTCAAATTTAATCACAGGCACTTTCCCTTCTGGGTTAGCATCCAATAGCCTGAACAAATCGTAAGGTCTAGTATCAATATTCCACTCTACCCACAAAAAATAAAAACAATTTCAAGAAACAAAAAGAAAGGAACAGTACTTTTACCATTGGGGTTTGTTACTGAAATCAATGAGATGCATCTTGTAAGAAACATTTTTTTCTTCCAAAGTAAGAAGTACCCTTTGGCAAAATGGACCTAATGAATGTGTGTTACCACAAATTAAATCCCATCAGTCCCAAACCAATAATCACACAATTATATAGATATGTTAGAGATAAAAAAGATTACATACAGTCTCCAAGAACATGAGGAGCACCCACTGCAGCTTTAACACAAATCTCAACAGCCATACCAGAATTTTAGGTTCTGTAGTTTTGGACAGAAATGTTTGTAATAGTATTGTGTCAGTCACTCAAGTTGTAATTAATCTCTTCGGTTCTAAAAAAACACATCGTTTCAACGCTGTGACCCCAGTGTCATAATGTCAAGGTGTAATTATGCGCTGTTTGTCAATTAGTTGTTGCGTCCCTCTGTTCCATTTATTTCTACACACTTACTAATTTTGGGATGTTTCATTATTTCTACCCATATCCATTTCAAAAATAGGAAAATTTTAATAATAAAAAACACTACTCCCTCCGTCCCTCTTTAGTTGCCACATTTGAAAAAAAAATTGTCCCTAAATAGTTATCACATTCTTTGTTCCAATACATATTTTTACCAATTTTTCCATATATATCCCTTTATTTCTAATACCAATGTTTGACTTTATATTTAATATACACACTCATAACTCTTCATTTAATATTAAGATTAAGGGCAAACATGGAAACAAATTACATAATCAATTCTTTCTTAATATGTGTATTTTTTGCAAATGTGCCAACTAAAAAGGGACGGAGGGAGTATTACATCCACTAACTTTCCTCCACTATCTCAAATCTATAATATAAAATACTATTACACTTACTACTTTCCTCCATTATCTCAAATCTATTATTAAATATTAATAGATCCCACCACTTTATCTACTTTTCATCTAACTTTACTTATTTTTTCATATATTTTCTTAGTCTTCATGTCCAGATGATTTGGATATAAATCACTGGGACGGAGGGAGTAGTGGTTAACCAATTCGTTAGACTAACAAATTGGGATGTTTTATTTATATGAAATTATTTAATAATTAGTTGTTTGAGTTAGTTGTTTGTATATTAATTAAAAATATTATATTTTTTAATTGAAAAAATTTAAGTAATTTTTTGAAAATTAATTTTTTGAATTCAAAAAATTATCTCAATTCGTTAACTACCAAACACTAATTGTAAAGGTTTCAAGTGGTTTCACAAAAAAAAAACAAAATTGGAAAAGGTTTCAAATGAACAAAACTCTAATTTAGCTCAAATCTCTAATTCAGTGAAATGATTAATATATCCTCGTTAAAGAAAATTATATTATAAAGGAGTCGAACATGGATGTAACCATTAACTAAAAAATCTTCTCATCATTATGCCACTTTATCATTTATCTTATAAATCATACATGTAATGTAATAACCCAAATTTTTGTACTTGAGAAAATTTTTATTTTATGAATGAATAGTACCTTGCATGGATGAATAGTGAAATGCATGGATGAATAGTGATTTCAGAATTAAGAAATTTTTTCACGTTATCATATGTACGGGACAGGAAATGGATATTGTAAAGTTGTACGAGTAATCTACGAAGCGAATAAGTGTATATAAACGCGATCGGAATTCGAAAAATCCGAACTTTATTTTTATGGAAAATTTTACCGAGCCGTAAAGAGCATATCAATGCGATTAAGAAAAGTGAATTGTAATGTTAAGGATTCAAGGATTATATTTTATTAAATATGATTTGAGGATTTAGAACGAAAACCTTGGAGTTAGAATAACGAGCGTTCTAGAAATCGCTAGAACTTTATATCGAGATTAAGCGATAAAGCGAACACGAAACAAATTATGGAACGAGATTAGAAACCATGCAAGCTCATCTAGGGTTTATTATCAAGTGAATTTGGTGGAAAAGAAATCAAGAAAAGAAAAGAAAAAGAATTGATGAGATGTGTGAACAAGAGCATGCCAACAAATGCACCATGTCACCACATTTCAAAAACACCACACAACTTGGACAAGTGTTTTAAGGGGGATTGAAAGGCATATGACTCAGCCTATTTGTAGTTCGAGAATCCTAATCCAATTAAACTAGATTGTAATAAGTAAATAATATCAACTGTCACAGGAATCTCAAAAGATGATAACCGTCAGAAGAAAATTCAACAAGTCAATCTATAGTTTTGATGTTTTACACTGGAAGAAGATTCAGATATCTGATCAGGCCTCAAGGTAGCATTGAAACAAGTGGATTCATTTAAGAAGACAGAGATTTCTATTAGTGACAAGAAACAATTTCAGTACCGAATGATTGATGAGAGTGAAGAGTATAAAACGACCACAGTGTTAAAAGTCACGATGAAGAACAGAGATTGGAGTTAGTCGTTCATGAACCAGACAGTACATCGAGCGTCAACATCATGCCAGTGTATGTTCCTTATCATAATTACGTGGTTTTCAGCGGAGTATTGACTATTAAAGAATTTATATTAATTCTATTTTAATTAAGTCAAGTAATTAAGTTAATAAATAAATTAATTCTATCAGAATTAATATATTTGTTAAAGTGATTATTAGATTAATTAAATAAGAATTAATATGAAAAAGGATTAAGTAGTTAAATGATTTTTAATAAGTCATTTAATTAATTATAAACTGAAAAATATGATGATATAACTATCAAACTGATAGTTATACCGATAGTCATATTCAGTTTATAAAGGAGATAGTCATATTCAGTTTATAAAGGAGATAGTCATATTCAGTTCAAAGGAGATAGTCATATACAGTTCAAAGGAGATAGTCATATTTCATTCAAATGGTAAGTTATACCGAATGTTATATTGACATGGTAAGTTATACCGAATGTCATATTGAGCTGGATTGTTATACCGAAAGTCATATTTAAACTGGACAGTCATATTACATTGATTTGATAGTCATACCGATTGTCATATTAATGTAAAATGATTGTCATATCAGTTTAAATCAAGTAATATGACTATGGCTGTGTATATAAGGCAGCAGAATGCAGAAGGAAAAAAAATCAGTCGAGCTAAACACAAGAAAAATACACAGCAGCCATTCTCTCTCTCTCTCAAGCTCAAGAACACCTCCAAATTTAATTCTGTAAATTCAAGTTCATCTCAGTTGTAATATCCTATCCATTGGAACTTGTTTACTTGTGATTCTTGTACTACTAGCGAATTAAGTTTCCTAGTTCACAAATTGATATCTTGATTTTATTAACTAAATTAGCAAAGTTCATGTTGAATTTTCTAATTAGTTATTAATTACTTGATAATCATTTGGACTGATTTTGTAACACCCATCAAGTTAATATATTGTTATATTCAACTTGAAATTTGTGTTATATTATTCCGCACAAAATATTCGTTTAAGTGAAAATTATTTAACGAATAAATTTTGAGAAAATGGTATAGATTGTATTCAACCCCCCCTTCTACAATCTTATCGGACCTAACAGGGATTAAGGGCTGATTATACATCACCAATATCCCATAAATATCATTTACCAAATAGTCAACAAAAGAAAAAGGAGAGAAAAGCAAGAGAGAAAGCAAAAGAAACCACTACCATTTCTTTCCAAGCAAACCTACGGCCATACCCTCAAAATGAGGACTTTCAACCACTCAAATTGCATGTTCTATAGCTTAAAACAAATCTTATGAAGAGCCCAAGGTGTGGTAAAAATTTGAGAACCAAACTCTTATTTTTCAATTTTATATGAATTTTACAAAATGACGATGAATAGTGGTGAATAGTGACTAACTATCTTTCTTGTTTTCTATCTTTCTATTATGGCTTCCTAAAGATCCTTTGAGCAAGGTTTAAAAGTTGTGAGACTTTAGTAGCATCTCTAAGCTTCATATTAAGGTAAAACCCTAACCCACCCTTTGAGATTATATGAGTTTTTGATGTAGTTTTGATGTTATATAAAGATGAGATCATGATTAAGTGATTTAGTGGTTGTATGGATTTATATAATGTGTAAAATGTTGGGTGTTGGATTTGAGCCACACCACTGACCTTAGAGATGTATAATGGATGTTGGTTGATGTTGAGGATGTATGGGTTGCATTGTTTAGTTGTTTGGAGTGTACGTAAAATGGAAACGTTCGATTTATAGCCGTCGTAATGACGAAATTTCTTTAGCTCTTAAAAACAGTGAACCCTGAAACCATAAAATTGTTTCTGGACTTACCATTTCATATGGTTGTGTAGGTATAGTTGTCTAGATTATTTTTCCGCAAGAATCATGTCAAAAGTATTTACGGTTTAAGAATTATGCTAGTTTTAGTGAAAGTGGTTCGAGAGGTTTCATCGCAGAAATGTAACCACTTTGTTGCTACATTTGAGACCCTTAAAGATGAACTTAAATTATGAAATTTGGTAACAAAGAGCTAAGGTCAGTTGGAAAAGTATGTGCGAAGGTTTCAGTTAAAAAGATTATTTTTCGATTTTATAAAAATGCGTAAGCCGTGGTTGCGCAAGTAAAAACCACTAAGAACAAGACTTAGAAACCAAACTTATAAGTGGTTAAGTATAAATTGAATTCGAGGATCGGTTTCGAACCAAACTTAGGACTTAAGAGTTTGATAATTAATATGGACTTAGCACGAGTCTAGAATGAGCCAATAGTGCTTTGGATGTGAATCGTTTAAGTATACAATTATTGAGTTATAATGGACCGTCCAGGGGATTAATCGTGCATTCTTGATTTTGTTTAGATTATCGGACATCGTCGCGAGTCCCTACTATGACCAGTGCATCAGGTAAGTTTTATAAACCTATACTTTTGTAGTATTGTTGTATAATACTGCTTTTGCCATATATAGTATTATACCATTTTGCGATAATTGTTCTATCGTGTTAAACTGAGTTTTGATTCTTGGTTTATATACTAGCTTCGAGATAAATAGTTATAAACTGGTTTACCTTGTAGCTCTAGAGATAAGAGCATACATATTGTTTTGACTCTAGATCGGGAGTCAGTATTTTGAGATTGTCAGGGAAATCCAAGGGATTCCGGGACAAGATTATTATTCCAAAAGATACGAGTAAGATCAGCAAACGGGTAGAAACCCGGGGAACTTGAATTTATTTCAGTTCCAGGGCCAGCAGATATTCATTCAGAGATAAGAACTGGGAAGCGGAGTTAGAGACGAAGGTAGCGCGACGTATATCCACGACCCTGATGAGGTCGAGGCAGACTGGGAAACCGAGATTGTCCCCACATGTAGAAATTTTGATCACGAGAGCCCCATGCATATCGACTGATCATCGAGCAGGGGTGCGCCTGAGAAATTTCTGCCACAAGTTCAAGTCAATTCTCTTTCCTACAAAGCATTATTCATTTTATCCGGCAGTATCTAAAGCTGCTGATTTGGTTTTCCCCCGAGGGGAGTCTTTGCATCCAGCTTCTATCCTATCCCGTTAAGGGTGAATATTCGAGTTTTCGATAAAGGATGCATGTTTTATAAATTGCTTCGGTAGACGTGAGTTTCTTATATCTTTCATAAAAGATAGTATTTGATAATTGAAGTACTAAGTCAGTACTATTTTTCAAATATCTTTCCAGTAAGAGAGAAATTCCTTTTGTTGAGTTATTGAGATAATAACGAGTCCATTATTTTCCGGTAAAGGAAATGATTTCAATATTGAGATATTTTCACAATTCTTATCTTATACCAGCTTATACTAGACTTTCATTAAAAGGCAGATTATGCCATACTTTGTTACCTTGCCGAGATTTCGCTCACTCTTACTATTGTTTTATATATCATATAGCAGTGAAGAGGGATGCCAAGGATCAGGCACACAGCCCACAAGCGAGTGGGAAACGAAAGGCGTTTCCGTGAAGCAGTTAATGGCAGCGATCCTAGAGGTAGTAAGGACCAGTTTGATCAATCTGCAGCTTTTGTTAGTCCGCCTTATATATAATTACGACTTGCGTAAAAGGATAATGAGAACCAGACAGTTAAGCCGTTGATGTACCTTCACTTAGAGGTTATATTAGTAGCAAGATTCAGTGAATATTTGGGTATTGTAATAACTATTTTATTCTGCAATTATTGTAAGTTTATCATTTCTAAGACTCTAACCTGTGTGAGTGTGTTTATATTGTGGGGTCATGAGCAGCTGAATTGTGAATACTGTGAGTAATACAGGTACATCGAGGAATAAATGAATCGTGGTTACCCTAGATCCCCGACCCCGGGTCTGGGGGTGTCACAGAGATGGTATCAGAGCGTTAGGTTACAGTCCTCAGAAATGATAGGAGATCGAGTCTAATAATACCCGTAATAATAATATTAATACCTTGAGCTCAGATCGAGTTCGTAGTCGGGTTATTGGATATAGCCCTGACTGTTTAAGGTTAAGCCCGTGAGGGAACTACTTCTTGGAAACCCTTTTTCCTTTTGAATTGATGGTTACTGACATGTTTTCATTTGGATTATAGATGGTTGAGATATCGGATATACCAGACCCTGAGGCTTTCGAGCAGGCACATGATGATGCGCTCCTCGAGATGGACGCAGACCAGATCGAAGAGAATCCAGAAGAAAACCTTAGTGAGGAGGGCGAGAGAATTGGCATTTCCCTAATTTCCCCACTTACTGTGAGGTCCTCTTCACCACCTTCACCCCCGTGGAGTCCTCTTTACTCAGACAACGACGACTACGAGGAGCTGACCCCTGAGCTTGTAGGGCTAGTGGATGCCCCAACTGGTGACCCCGACACACCCTTGCCACCTCCACGACTAATGATATCAGCTGTTACCCACGACTTGATCGTTGGGAACCTAGCTTTTGATTTGATTGAGGCGAATACGAGGATAAATGAGTTGAGGTCCCAGCTGGCGACCGAGTGGGAGATGAGGAGGGATGAGGAGAGAGAGTTAGTGAGATGGTCCGGGCATTGCGAGTGACGAATGGCGGATTGATATCAAGGTTTGAGGTAGAACAGATATTTGTGAGAACTATGATGAGGATGCGGGACTTGGCCCATTCCACAGACAGTTCGTGATGGGTGATGACAGCATGGTCCATTAGGTTCAGATGGCCTTAGTAGTGCCAATTTTGTGGAATGACTAACTTCGACGGTAGTGTTCCTTCTGAGACTAGTGGATAAGTAGACCGACTTTTGGCAGTATCGACTATTCGGATATATATGTATCATGATGATGTGGCATGTTTCAGTTGAAATTTTTGATTCCCCCTTCTGTGGGACGTATATATTCATTTCCTTTCAAGTTGTTAAAATTCCAGCTTTGCCTCAATTATCCGTTATTTCGACTGTTTCAGATTCTATCTGCTTTAATATACATAGAACTGTGAACCCTCCATTTTTTCCAAAATTTTGAAAAAAAAAATTATTTTTCGCCCGACCACTTTTGTTTAATAAAATGAAAAAAAATTTATGGCTTCAAATTTCATAAATGTTTCTTCAGGTTTCGAAATTGATTTCCAAGTGTTACCAGAGGGTAACCATATTTATCAACTTTCCCTGATTTTGAAAAACCTATAAATCCTGATAAACCTTGTCTTTCTGATTATCAGAAAATGCCACCAAAGATAAAGGAAACTAGAGCGAACCCTGTGGACTGGACGGGCCAAGGTAGTCGCTATAGGGACGGTGGACACCTGAACTACGGTGATCAAGAGGATAACCCAGTAGGGAATTCCATGTACCAGTTTATGCCTCTACTTGGGCAGAACCTGAACCAACACCCAAGCCTACAACGACCCGACAATCCGATTTCGATTGCCTTTAAGTTTTTCTATCAATAAAGCCCTCAAAGTTCCAAGGAAGAAATGGAGAAATGTTTCGAGATCTTTAGGATTGTTGAGGAACAAAAGACTGTTTTCACCTTCTACCTTCTAAAAGGAGAGGCAAGCTACTGGTGGGAAGCCAGAAGGGAATTGGAAGGGAGTAGTGTTGTGACGTGGGAGAGATTTAGTTATTTATTTCTGGACAAGTATTTTCCGAGGTCTGTGGAGATCCGGATGGAATTAGAGTTTCTAGAGCTAAAGCAGGGTAGCATGACTGTGCTAGAATATGAGGCAAAATTTTCTGAACTATCTAGATTTGTGCCAGAATTTATGAATACCGAAGCTAAGAGGGCCCGAAGATTTCAGCAAGGGCTAGAACAGTGGATTCAGAATCATGTGGCAATTTTTGAGTTGACAGACCTTACTGCAGTAAGGCGGAAGGCATTAATTTTAGAAACAGGAAGTGAATAGGCTAGGAGGGAGAGAGAAGATAAGAGGAGAAAGATGAATTCTCAAAGAGAAAATTCCGCAAGCGGAATTTTTCCAAATAAGTTTAACTAAGGGGCAGTATCAGAGCCCAACCAAAGTATTGAAAACAAGAAAGTTGAAAGTTGGAACATGGGCCAAGGCGGACGGCAAACTGGGGTGCCTCCTCAAACTAAACCCCCACTGCTAGATTGTAACGAATGTGGAAGGAAGCACCAGGGTACACGTAAGGTGCAACGATTACAGTGCTTTAGGTGTGGATAAAAGAGGCATTATGCCACCACCTGCACTTAGAGCGAATCCAAATGCTTCCGGTGCGGGGAAATAGGTCACCTTAGGAAGGATTGCCCGACGGCAGGGCCAACTGCATCAGGGATTGGTGAAACTACCTCCAACCGACCACCCACTGCCAGGACTTTTAACATGACCATATCGAACGCCGTAGAGGACGCGGATGTGATAACAGGTACCCTCCTACTTGACTCAAATAGTGTTAATGTTTTATTTGATTCAGAGCTATTAAGTCGTTTATATTCCAAGATTTTGCTTGTCGATTAGACCTTAAGGCTCAACTGTTAGAAAAGCAATTACAAGTAGAAATAAGCAATCTGGAGGTCTTTCCCGTGAAATTGGTACATACAGGTTATGACCTAGAGATAGGAGGTCGACATTTTTTTCTATTATTGACTTGATTCCTTTTAAGTTGGGAGAATTTGAAATTATAACAGGAGTGGATTGGTTGACGTCTAATGGAGCCATATTGATTGTAAAGGAAAGAAGGTAACCTTAGAAGTACCAGGAGAGAAGAGAATAATATTTAAGGGGCATAGACAGATCCAGAAATTCTTGAATCTAGTATAGGCTAAGAGACTATTACACCAGGGATGCGAGGCTTATTTAGCTTATGTGGTTGATACCCAGAAGGAGACACCTAGAATACAGGAAATCCCAGTGGTTAATGAATTTGAGGATGTATTCCCAGAATTGTTACCCAGATTACCACCGGACCGAGAAATAGAAATTGCTATTGAGTTAACCCCAGGCACAGCCCTAGTTTCAAAGGCACCATATAGATTATCCCCAATGGAAATGAAAGAGTTAGCGACTCAGTTACCAAAGTTGCTAGATAAGGGTATGATAAGACCCAGTGTGTCACCGTGGGGAGCCCCGGTGTTGTTTGTGAGAAAGAAAGACGGTAGTATGAGGTTGTGTATTGACTACCGAGAGTTAAACAGGCTTACTATTAAGAATAGGTATCCATTACCTAGGATTATTGATTTGCTTGACCAGCTAAAGAATGTTGTGTATTTTTCAAAGATTGATTTGAGAAATAGATATCACCAATTAAAGATTAATCCCGAGGAAATACCTAAGACTGCGTTTCGCACTAGGTATGGACAAAATGAGTTTTTAGTGATGTCATTTGGATTGACAAATGCACCCGCAGCTTTTATGGATTTGATGAATCGAGTATTCAAGCAGTACTTAGACAAATTTGTTATTGTATTTATTGATGACATATTGGTCTATTCAAAGACAGAAGAAGAGCATAATGAGCATTTAAGGATTGTTTTGGAGATGTTACGAAAAGAGAGGTTGTATGCCAAATTTTCAAAGTGTGAATTTTGGCTTAAGGAAGTTCAGTTTCTAGGACATGCGGTTAGTAGCCAGGGAGCTTTAGTGGATCCCGCTAAAATAGAGGTTATTTCATGTTGGGAGAGACCAACTACACCAACAAAGGTGAGAAGTTTTATAGGCTTAGCCGGTTATTATAGGAGATTCGTGCAGGATTTTGTTAAGATAGCAGCACACCTCTGACACGTCTCACGAGAAAGACTGAGAAATTGGAATGGACTCCTAAGTGCGAGGAAAGTTTTCAGGAATTGAAAAATAGATTAGTGTCAGCTCCAGTGTTGGCATTACCAGATGATAAAGGAAACTTTATGATTTATAGTGATGCTTCTCATAAAGGATTAGGTTGTGTACTTATGCAGCACGGTAGGGTAATAGCGTATGCATCCAGACAATTAAAAGATTTCGAGACTAGATATCCCACCCATGATCTAGAATTAGCTGTGATAGTATTTGCCTTAAAGATTTGGAGGCTTTATTTGTATGGAGAGAAGTGCAAGATCTATACTGATCATAAGAGCCTGAAGTACATATTCACTCAGAAAGAGTTAAACATGAGACAGAGGAGATGGCTAGAGTTGATAAAAGATTATGACTGTGAGATACATTACCACCCAGGGAAGGCCAATGTGGTGCCTGATGCCCTTAGTTGTAAAGAGAGATTTAAGATGATAACCACGTCAGATGAACTAATCAAAGATTTTGAGAAGATGGAGATTTAGGTGAAGATGTCAGGAAAAGGTCAGGAAGGCCTAATGGAAATTTGCGTCCAACCGTCGTTGTTGGAAAAGATTAAGTTATGTCAAGGAAAAAAAATGAAAGAGGAAAAATTATGATTTTATTTTTTAAACAGGTTTCGAGCCGCTCTCGTTTGGGATCAAAATTTCAACTTCATTATATATTATTGATGATACTTATCTTATACAATTTATATAAGACGTATAAGACGTCTTCACCGTCCTCGTATTCTACTTCCAATAAAACATTTTATTACATGTATTCTTTATATATTCAAACATCTCTTCTACCTTCAATTAATTTTTTAATTATATGTATTTTCTATAAATTCAAACTCTTCTTATTTATAAATTAGACCTCTTATTTTACTTACAATAAAAATCTTAATTATATGTTTTACAAACACCTATTCTACTTTCAATAAAACTTTTAGTTACATGTCTTCTCAATAAATTCAAACTATTATTTTCAATAAATTTGAACACCTATTATGCCTCTAAAATGTTAAAAGATAGTTTTTTAGTTATTAATATTTAAAATCCTAAAATTCTAAAAAATTTAAATATATTTATTTTCTATTATATCATCATTATTAAATTTTAATATTCAACGTGGTTTTTTTTAATGAACCACTTTCTCGTTAAACATGTTATTCCTATTGAACCACTCTCTCGTAAGATCAAAACCCTAACTTTTACATATATTGCTTGTACAACAATATTTATCCATAAAAATCAAATACTAAAAATGAAATATAATTTATAACATCAATATCAAATTCTAATAACTTATGTAATATTTCTAGTGAGCCGTATTCTCGTTAAACAGGTTTCGAGCCGCTCTCGTTTGGTGTTAGGAATATGTTGTACTTGATGATAACTTCACAATCAATCAAATTGTATAAGGTTTTGTAGCTGTTAACGGAAGAGGATTTATAACTCTATCCGTTGACAGGTAGCTCATCAACGGATGAGGTTTTGTAGCATACTGCAGTATCTCTATGTTATCAGTTGATAGTATTTTTATCCACAGTCATGTTGACCATCAATGGATAGGCAGAATAGGGTAGCCAATTGTAAATAATCTATGCTATGTAATTCTGTCTAAGTGAAAGTGTATCAACGGATGAAGACAGAACTCTATCAACGGATACAACTCAAATCCACTCTATCAACGGATACAGCTCAAATCTCAATATCAATAGATACAACTCAATATAACATCAACGGATGTCAGTGTACAATGTCAACGAATAATCATTGACACTTACTTCTATGCTAAGCTGGGGATTATCAGTTGATAAGGACAGGTTTGTCTGATAGATCACATGAGTTGATAGTAGATACAAAAAGCAGTATGGCAGCCATACTTTGGAAACACAGAAGAAAGAAGCATTCCGTTTACACTATGAATACAAGAAAGGTGCAGGGGACATGTCTGTTCACAAGGACAACCTTTCGGCTACATGTGTATTTGGAGTGTAGTAGCAAGTCAACTTGAATTAGATTAATATTATCTTATTCCTGTAGTACTTGTAAACTTGGGATTTATAACCAAGTGTAGCAACTCTTTAGATTCTAAGAAAACAGATACATTTGCTTAGGTTTTTATTAAATATCCTTAGAAAGCAAAGAGTTGTAAAACCGCAGCTGTGTACATTAGTATCACAGAGTTTTCTTCGAATAAAAGTTTCAGGTGGTGCATTTAACCACCTGATTTTATATGTGTTTGTGCATTAATCTTTTTACAGCAATTATCTAAGTATAGATTTCTGAAGTTCTTATCAGAAATTTATAAATATCAAGAATTATATTCAACCCCCCTTCTACAATTATACAAGTGTGTAATCTGGGAATAACAATTAGTATCAGAGCAAGCTTCTAACATATTTGAAGTTTAGAGATCAACACACTTCCAACATGTCTAAGAAGGATTATGGAGTAAAGATACCAGTTCTTGATAGAGAGAATTAATTTCACTGGAAAGTAAAAATGCGTCTACATCTCTTGTCTATTGATGAGGGTTTTGTGGATTGCATTGACAAGGGTCCTCACGTTCCAATGAAGACTGCAACAAGAGTTGGCCTGGCTGAAGATGTGCCTGACACTCTCATTCCCAAACCTGTTTCTGAATGGAGTCTTGAAGATATTGCAGAAGTCCACAAAGACAAAAAGACCATGAATATACTGTTCAAAGGTCTAGAAACAGACATGGTTGACAATGTTATTAACTGTACTACCTCCAAGGAAGTATGGGACACTGTTCAAACCCTTTGTGAAGGAACAGAACAGGTGAGGGAAAACAAGATGCAACTACTAATCCAACAGTATGAACACTTCCATTTTAAGAGTGGAGAAACATTGAATGATACATTTAGTAGATTTCAAAAGCTACTAAATGGTTTGAAACTGTATGGAAGAATCTATCAAGTTAAAGATTCTAATCTCAAATTTCTGAGATCACTGCCCAAGGAATGGAAGCCAATGACTGTTTCTCAAAGAAACACTCAAGAGTACAAGACATTTACTCTTGAAAGGATCTATGGAACTTTAAAGACATATGAGCTGGAAATGGAGCAGGATGAAGAGATTGAGAAGTCCTAAAAGAAAAGTGGGTCAGTTGCACTTGTTGCCAACTTGGAGCAGAAGGAGGAAAGGACAAAAGCTGCTTATTCTACACCAAACAAGGAGGTTTGTAAAGGTAAAGTAGAATCAAGCAGGAGCAAGGAAAAGGTGTCTGAGGAATTGAATGTCCTTCAGCAGGATGAATTGGATGAGATAGATGAGCACTTAGCTTTTCTGTCTAGGAGATTCTCTAAGCTGAAATTCAAGAGAAACTCTGGGGTGGCCAAGCCATTTAACAAGGATTTTTCCACAAGCAACTATGTGGATAAATCCAAAATTAAATGCTACAATTGTGGAATTGCTGGTCACATGATAAGTGAATGCCTAGATCTGAGAACAAGGGAAAGTCAACTGAGACTGTTGACTACAAGAAGAAATATTTTGATCTTCTCAGGCAGAAAGGAAAGGCCTTCTTGACCCAAGAGTATGACTGAGCTGCTGATGACAATCATTCTGATGATGATGTTGAGTTTGTAAAACTTGCACTGATGGCTGATTCTGGAGAGCAAGAAGCAAGTTCAGCTAGCAATAAGGTATTTTCTAATAATCTCTCTGAGCTCACCAAAGAGGAATGCAATAGTGTTATAGATGAAATGTCTACTGAACTATATCACTTGAGTGTTACTCTTAAATCACATACTAAAGAGAACAATAGGATTAAAGAGACTAATCTGTTTTTAAGTGATAGAAATGCTGCTCTAGAAGCTCAATTTCTAGAATTTGAGAAAATGAGAGTTGATTGCAATAATGCTAAAAGTGAACTTGAAGCTGTGTTAAAAAGAGAACTGATTTTAAAAGACCAGCTTGAAAAAGAACAATGGATAATTGCTAAATTTCAAAGTTGTAGGAATATTTCTCAAAACATAATAGAAGTCCAGGGAATAGAATCGTTTGTGAAGGATACATGGACTCAAAAGAAAAAGGAGCTAGAACCTGGCCTTGAGGATCTAGAGACTATTTGTGAATCAACGGATAGTGATCATCCGTTGACAGATGAACCATCAACGGATGAGAGGTATCCGTCGACTAACAAAAAGTTTGTTAGTAAGAAGGAACTCAAGAAACTGGATATCAAGTATGGTCCAGTCAACAAGAACTTTGTTAGTGGTGAGAGTAGCCAAACCAAATCTAGTGGGAAGGCTAAGGCAGGTGATTTACATAACAAAAAGGCTGTTGGTAAATCAGATAATGAAAAGGTAGAAATTGAGGGTAAAAAGAAAAAGAACAGAAATTGTAAGATAGGCATCAACAAGAAAAACAATTATTCTCCTTACAAGTTTGCCCCTAGGAAAACTTGTAGTAATTGTAATAGTGTCAATCACCTATCTTCTAATTGCAAGATTGTTAACAAGGCTCCTGTTCATGTACCTCAAACAATACCATGTATGCCTGCAATGCCTGTTATGCCTGGTTTGTATCAAAATTTCTAGTTTTTCAAATCCATATGTGAACATGCCATATGTGTCTAATCCTTATTTTCAATCTGTGAATGTGCCACAAATGTCATGGAGCATCCCTAGCATGAATAATATGTATGCCAATTTTCCACAAATGCATGCATCAAATATTCATGCAAATGAGCACTTGTCAAACCCCATCACTCAAGCATCTACACCTAAGTTGAAGAATGCTAAGAGTGCAATGTCAAAGGCTAACAAGAAAGGACCCAAGGAAGCTTGGGTACCAAAATCAACTTGATTTGTTTTTGGAATGTGTGCAGGGAAACAGAAGGAATTTATGGTACCTAGACAGTGGATGCTCTAGGCACATGACAGGAGATTTAACCCTGCTCACAGAGTTCAAGGAAGGAGCTGGCCCTAGAATTACCTTTGGAGATGACAGCAAAGGATATACTAAGGGATATGGCCTGATTTCGAAAGACAATGTCATCATTGAAGAAGTGGCTTTAGTTGAAGGTTTGAAGCACAATTTGCTGAGTGTCAGTCAGATTTGTGACAAAGACTATGAAGTAAAGTTCACAAAAGAAGCCTGTGTTGTTTCTGCCAAGGAAGACAACAATGTGGTATTGACAGGTTTCAGAAAAGGAAATGTTTACATAGCCGACTTCAATTCAGCATGCTCAGAATCCATTACTTGTCTCTTCAGCAAAGCAAGTAAGGATGAGATTTGGCTATGGCATAAGAAGCTGTCACATTTGAATTTTAAAGTTATGAATGATTTGGTAAGAAAGGATCTTGTTGGAGGAATCCCTCAATTGGAATTTATCAGAGATGGACTGTGTGATGCCTGCCAATTAGGGAAACAAAAGAAATCATCCTTCAAGAACAAGACAGAGTCATCTATTGTTAAGCCTCTTCAATTGCTGCATATGGACTTATTTGGTCCAGTAAATGTCATGTCTATTTCTAAGAAGAAATACTATCTGGTGATTGTAGATGATTTTTCTAAGTTTACATGGACCTTCTTCCTGCACTCCAAGGATTGTGCAAGTGAAATCATCATCAATCACCTCAGAATATTAAACAATGGTTCTGAAGATAGAGTTCAAAGAATCAGGGGTGACAATGGTACTGAATTCAAGAATTCCACAATGAAGATTTTCTATGAAGAAAATGGAATTGTCCATGAGTTTTCTGCTGCAAGAACACCTCAACAAAATGGGGTTGTTGAAAGGAAAAACAGAACTCCCATTGAAGCAGCTAGAATAATGTTAAGTGAATCAAGGTTACCAACATATTTCTGGGCTGAAGCTATCAACACTGCATGCTTTACTCAGAATATTTCCTTGGTCAACCAAGCTAGAGGAATGACTCCTTATCAGTTGTTAACCAACAAGAAACCAACTTTAGCTTTCCTTCATGTCTTTGGATGTAAGTGTTTTGTGCTAAGGAATCATGGAGATAACTTGGGCAAATTTGAAGCAAAGGCAGATGAAGCTATCTTTGTTGGATATGCAGCAGGGAAAGCCTACAAAGTCTACAATCTAAGAACCAACATTGTTATGGAATCTGTACATGTTGTGTTTGATGATCAAAAGATTCTAGGTCTAAAGGATGGAGCCTCCCATGAAAAGTTGGAATTTGAGAATGAAGGTGAAGGAAGAATGTACTATGATGATGATGAGGAAGATGAAGATCATGACCACAGAGATCCACCAAGAGTTGTTGTACCAACTAGAAGTGATGCTTTCACTGGAAATGAAGCATCCGTTGACAGTCATTCTGGAGCATCCGTTGACAATATTAGAGATGCATCCGTCGACAAGCAAAATGATGCATCCGTTGACAGTCAACTTCATAATTCAGCAAGAACAACAAACTCAGGGGGAGTTTCTCAAGGTCAAAATTCAATGCTAAATCAACATGATCATGCTCATGAAAATGAAGCGACCTCATCAAGATCAAACCTTCCACCTGCAAGAAAATGGACTAGAGATCATCAATTTGAGTTAATCATTGGTGAATCAAATTCAAGAGTCCGAACTAGAAGGGCCACTCAAGCAGAATGTCTATACAGTAGCTTCCTGTCTCAAGTAGAACCTAAGAAAGTGGAAGATGCCCTTCTAGATCCAGATTGGGTCTTAGCAATGCAAGAAGAGCTAAACCAATTTGAAAGAAATAAAGTATGGAAGCTTGTGCCCAAACCTGATGATAGAAGTGTCATAGGTACTAAATGGGTTCTCAAGAATAAGACAGATGAAAATGGCATAATTGTGAGGAATAAAGCTAGATTAGTGGCAAAGGGCTATTCTCAAGAAGAAGGGATATATTTTGATGAAACTTTTGCTCCAATGGCAAGACTTGAGGCAATAAGAATCTTCCTAGCCTATGCAGCACATGCCAATTTCAAGGTCTATCAGATGGATGTCAAAAGTGCCTTTCTAAATGGGGAACTGGAAGAAGAGGTCTATGTCCATCAACCTCCTGGCTTTGAAGATCCAGAATTTCCAGAATATGTATATCTTCTCATGAAAGCACTTTATGGTTTGAAGCAAGCACCAAGAGCCTGGTATGACACTTTATCTCAATTTCTTTTGGAGAATCACTTCACTAGAGGTACAGTAGATAAAACCTTATTTCATAGGAATATCAATGGCTCTTCGATACTTGTTCAAATCTATGTAGATGATATTATTTTTGGGTCTACAGATGAGAAGCTTTGCAAAAGGTTTGCAAAACTTATGCAAAGTAGGTATGAAATGAGCATGATGGGTGAATTAACTTACTTTCTTGGCCTACAAGTAATGCAAGTTAATGAGGGCATTTTCATAAGTCAAACAAAATATATTTATGATCTTTTAAAGAAATTTGATTTAATGGATTGTACCTCTGCAAAAACACCCATGGCCACTGCAACTAAGCTTGAGTTGAATACTAAGGAAAAGTCCGTGGACATCTCAAGCTATAGAGGCATGGTAGGTTCACTTCTATACCTAACAGCTAGTAGACCTGATATAATGTTTTCTACTTGTCTTTGTGCTAGATTTCAAGCTGACCCTAGAGAGTCTCACTTGATAGCTATTAAGAGAATTTTCAGGTATCTCAAGGGAACACCAAACCTTGGCATTTGGTACCCAAGAGAATCTGGTTTTGATCTAACTGGCTATTCAGATGCAGATTATGCAGGTTGCAGAGTTGATAGGAAAAGTACTACAGGTTCCTGTCAATTTCTAGGAAACAGGCTTGTTTCATGGTTCAGTAAGAAACAGAACTCAGTCTCCACTTCTACAGCTGAAGCTGAGTACATTGCTGCTGGAAGTTGTTGTGCACAGATTCTATGGATGAGAAATCAACTTATTGACTGTGGTCTAAAAGTTGAGAAGATTCCAATTTTCTGTGACAACACAAGTGCTATTGCCATCACAGGGAATCCAGTGCAACATTCGAGAACCAAGCATATTGACATCAAATACCACTTCATTAGAGAACATGTGATGAATGGTACAAATGAAATGCACTTTGTACCAAGTGAAATGCAGCTTGCAGATATCTTCACCAAGCCTCTTGATGAATCCACATTCACAAGATTGGTAGGTGAACTAGGTATGCTTAACTTGTCATAATTCCTAGTGATATTTGATTTTACTGCATTGCAGCTAGAAATATGTTTTGATTTACTTGAGAATTAAAAACTCTCAGAAAAATTTTCTTCAGAAATTTTGTCCAAGGCAAAATTATCTTATCAACGAATATCCTTTTAGCCGTTGATAGCATAAACACATTCCTAGATTTTCGTATATCAACGGATAACAGGTTATCCACGTCATCGACGGATAAACTGTTTCTCAACCGTTTATTTCATATCCGTTGATATACATATTTTCTTTTAAATATAACCGTTGGTAAACGTGTATCTATATAGGAATGACTATATTTATTTTCTTTTATTATTTGACAGTTACTTTTGACCAATGGGTAATTCCTTTTAATTATTTCATTTTCAATTCTTGAAAAGTATAAAAGGCTGTCTTGTGCTCTCACATCTCACTTTTATCGACTTTCAAGATTCTCTTAAGTAAACTGCATCTTCTTCACAAAAACTCTCTGCAACAAAAGTTCAAACACTTCAATGGCGCCTATTGTTAAAATGATGTCTTCCACTGGGTTCACATATGAGAAGAACAACTTCGCTGCCTATATCGATACAGTGAATGCCCCAGAAGCTTATCACACCATGATGAATTTTGTGAAGAACTGTAAACTTTCGTATGCTATGACTGCCACCACTCCTCTAATCCACGAGGTAATCGAAGAGGTGTGGGGGGTGAAAGTCGAAAATAACAATTTTTTTAATCAAGAAACTGAAAATAACAATTTCTGGGATGGGATGTAAAAAATAACGTTTTGAATACGCATTTACAATTTGGGTATCTGAAAACATAGTGATACGCATTTTCAAAATGCGTATCAGGTCCAGATACGCATTTTAAAAATGCGTATCCGGGCCTGATACGCATTTTGGATATGCGTATCACGATTTTTTTTTGGTTTTTCCCCCTGCTGGCCCCACTGATACCCAAATTCAAAATGCGTATTATGTTACCCAAATTGAAAATGCGTATCCAAAACGTTATTTTTCGCACTCTACCTCAAAAAACGTTATTTTCATCATTTTTATCCAAAAAAGTGTTATTTTTAGCATTTTTACAGGTGTGGGCATCTGCTGAGTTCAATGGCACAGACGGTACAATTAATTTTTCCTTAAAGGGTAAAAACTATGTAGTTAACTCTGATGTGATAACTGCTTGTTTAAAATTGCCTGAGAATAACTGTTTGAAAGTACCCAGCGATGCTGAAATAGTTGCCATGCTTAATACCATAAATTATGCCATTAGTACTGATAATTTAGGGAAAATTGTTAGGAAATGGATGGTTAAAGAATGGAGTTATTTTTGTGATGCCTTCATTAAAACTTTTTCAGGCAACATTAGTAATTTTGATGCTGTTACCCATTCCATGCTAGTTATGTTGTGTATGCTTCTGACTGATAAATTATATAACTTTGGCACACTAGTCATGTATGAGATAGCAACAAAATTAGGTAAAAAGGAAACTAGGAGCAAGAATATCTATTTTGCTAGATTTTTGATGCTCTTAGCACTGCATGTATCTGAGAATGAGCTATCCATTGCTAACCCAGATAGCAAGTTCTCATGTTTTGTTCAGGAGAAGAGAGTCTTAATTGATTTAATTCGAATGAACTCCAATGCAGAAGTACAATTGGTATATCTACCAATTGTTCAGGTAACTATTTCTAACCTTGAAACTCCTATCTCTAACCCCAAAATTTCTTTGCCTTCCACAGTCACAATAGAGTCTGTAGTAGTGACCAAACAGGCTCCTACCCAAGTGACTAAAACAAAAGTTTCCAAACCAAAATCTAAGAGACAAACCTCAAGTGCTTCTCAAAAAGCACCTGTTGCAAAAAATACCACAACTCATGAGGGGAGTGTGAAGGAGGTAGTGAGTGGTGAGGGACAGGGTGCAAGCCCTAAGAATAAGGTAGGTGAGGAAAGTGCACCAAATAGCCAAGCCCAAGTTACATCCTCTCAACAGGGTGTGACTACTAGTTCCACAGCAACTCTGCACAAAAGGGTAAGGGACACTAGCCCTCTCTCAAAAACCTATGAAGGAAGAGTAAAATCTAAAACCATAGGGGAATCACAGGGTGCACACACAGTATAGCAAACCGTACCTTCTCAAATTCAGTTTGATGTGACTTCAATAAATGTGGAGTCACAGCCCCTTGATCTTAACCTTTAAATCGATACACATTACAATCCATCATCACCAACTCCATCTCTGGATGTGGATATGATATCTACATCAATTCCTGATTCTCCATCTTTAAGATTCTTGGAGAAGCCCCACTCTGCAATTGGTGGTCATCATATTTTAGATGATTTGTTGGGCCATCAATCTTCCATTCCTGAATTCACAACAACATCTGTGGCCTCATCTTTAAAATAAATCTCCACAGATTCAGTGTTGGTTTTCACTTCTACGGATACTATCTTTCCTTCATCAACCGATATCCTTCATCCGTTGACAAGTGTTTCTCCATCAACGGATGCGCCTATGTCTAGCCATCCGTTGACAGCTATAACTACTCCATCAACGAATATCCCTTATCCGTTGATAACTCTCTCTACCACTGCTATATCTGACATTCCTGTGTCAAGTGTGGAGGAGTTCTCAGTAGTTGAAACACTTTTAGGATTGAGGGAAGTGAGTGAGAGGCTGCCTTGTGAGCAGGAAAAAGGAGAGGCAAATAATGAGAGGCTGACCATTTTTCTGGTCAGGCAAAAGGAGAGCAAGAGAGTTCCACTTAGTAGGTGAAGGTGAGGGTGTGAGAGGTGTGAGCTAGGGGGAGCCCCTGATGCAAGAAAAGAGAGATGAGTTGAGAGAAGGGACTACAGGAGAAATAAGGCAGGAAGATCCAGCCATTGCAAGTGAGTTAATGGAGGTTAATGAAGCTTCTAAAGAGATGGAATTTCAACAAGAATATCAGTCAATCATTGACTCCATCTCTTTGGATCCTGAAACCTTTACTCATCCTGTTTCTGCCTATCAAGTCATGGCACAACAGGGCAATGTGGAGGCAGAGGAGGCAATGCACCTAGTGCACACCTCACAATCTCTTTAAAGAGCAAAGGAAGCTTTGACAACTCTGCCTTCAAAAGCTGAAAGTGAAGATTTTGGCAATGATGATAGTGATAGCACATCCAGTGATGAGGAAGTCAATGTGGAGGATACTCCAGACTGGCTATTTTCTACTGCCACTGTGGCTGGTGACTTCAATGTGGAGATTATGAAGCAATATCAATCTGCTAGGGCTGAGCACCAAAATGCAGATCCACAGAGGAAGGCTGTCCTTCAGCAAATAATGGACTCCCTGAAAGTTCACAAGATGCACATGGTTATTCAAAGAACACAACAGGAGGAGGTCCAAACTGCAATCAGAGAAATGAAAGTGGAACTAGATGCCAGGATTCAGGCACTAGCCCCTATTACCACTCAGAAGGTGCTGACTAGCAAACTTTTAAAAGAAGATAGCCTGGCCAAATCTGTTCAGTATCTTTCCTCCAGAGTGGATAGTATGGAATCTCAATGCAGACACTCATTGCCAATCAAGCCAAACAGACAGTAAGAACCCTAATTTTTGGTAATACTTTCTTTTATTTAATATCATGTGGCATTGTCAATTTGGAACCTTTCTAGTCATCCCTGTTGTTTAATGGAATTGATTGTCTGAGAAACTATGTTGTTTCATTCACTATGTAAGATAAAAGAGAAGATTGTTGAGGGCAAGAGTCTTATCGTTAGTAAGATTTATAAAACTTGGGATTTGAGAATTATTAGAGTATTAAAAGATTTATTAAGGATTATGACGAGGAATTATGGACATTCGAGGAATTTACACAATTAAGTACTTGAGGAATTATAGGGGAAATCTCTACGCGACAAAATATTATTCCGAGAGATTAATTAAGATACGATACGAATTAAAGATTAAATGACAAGCATTGGTGGAAGAATAATGATACAAGGAGTAGTATTGCATGCAAGTCCCATGCAACCAAGTAATTAGGAGGAGGCAAACTAGTTAAACCAAATTGAAGAGGAATAGTAACTAGTTACATTGCTTTTTCCAAGGAGGAGACAAGAAGTACATGAGGCCATACCTAGGTTAGTACCATGCATATACTTACACCATTATGTATCACCCATCAATTATTCAACCAACAACACAAAATCAAAAACACAAAAACAAACCCCCCCTTGCACACAAGTGCTCTCGGCCAAGACCAAAAAAGGAGAAGAAAATTTCTTCTTCCTCCATTTCTCCTCACTCATAAATCAAGGCATAATTCCTAGGCTCTCTCCATCATCTAAGCAAGGTATATTAAGAGTTTCAAGCCCTTTCATCCATTATATTTCAAGATATAAATTGTTAAAGATATTGTGAATAGTAACCATGTTTAGTTTTTCTTTTAGATCTTGGATTATAAGGGTTGTAGGAGATCATTCAAGGTGTTCTTGAGTTTTGTAAGGCTTACCCAAGGCTCCTAGGCACTCAAGAAGGTATAAAAATCATAAACCCTTTTGGCCATGTAGTGTTTATGATGTTTGGTGATAGATCCATGTGTTATGGTGTTAATCTTGGTTGTATAAGTAATGGATGACATGGATCTTGAGTTTTGATGTTGTGATTGTGATTTTTATGATTGTGGATAGTATATGTATCTCCATGAATGTTATAAAGCATGAACTAAGTGAATTAGGTGTTGGTTGTGTTGTGGAATTAAGAATATTGGTTGATCTAAGTGAAACATGCATGCTGAATTTTTCCAGAAACTTGACCTGTCTTGTAACATGGTTTTGAACCCCCAAATATTGTCCCCTGAGGTCCTACCATAAATTGTTGGAAAGATATTTGAATGTAGTTTCTGGAAATGTAAGGTTCATGTTGGAAAGATATTTGAATGTAGTTTCTGGAAATGTAAGGTTCATGACTAGGTGATGTATAGATTTTAAGTTATGGCCGGAGAAGTAAATTGTGTTTCTGGATTCCGGACTGCACTAAGTGACCCCCTTGTGAACCTTGTTTAAACCCCTACAAATATATGTGGGATCATGGAAAAATTTGAGAAGTTAGGGAATGCAGTGGTGAAGACCACCCAAAAAGAATTGGATTAAAATATGAATTTTTGAATTTTATAAAAATGCTAAAGTAAATTTCCCGCAAGGGAAAAAGTTGTTAGTGGAGCATAATTCTAGGGGTAATGGTTGTGATTCGAATGTGGTAACTAAATTAAGTTGAATAAGTGTCGAGCGTAATCGAGTGATGACATGAACCTATAGTGGGGCTAGAGAGTCATAAGACGAAGTCGTTAAGTTAATTTCGTACCCCTAAAACCCCGTAATTAAAGAGATATTGTTAAGGTACTAACAAGCGGTTATTGCTTATGTATAGATCGTTCCACTCCGCACGCCCGACCACCCCAACCAAACCAAGGCAAGTTTACATTTCAAAACTTATACATATACAAGGACTTTCACTGTTGTGTTTGTAGTTTTCAACTATATCAAATGTTATGTTTATCGAAGTATTGATGCAATTGAGATTGTATAAGTACATATATGTTGTACCCCTTGAACTTAGATTGAAATGTTTTCCTCGGACAACGACTCTAGCAATAGAGGTCGTAGCGGTCCGTATATACTATTGACCGGGGAGCGGTATATTATTATATCGTAACTAGTTTGCGAAAACCCGAAGGGTCATTCGGGGAGTATCGTATACTCAAGTAATTATTGTTATATCTTCGTGAATACTTGAAACCCTATCTTGGATTAAAAGTTTATTTTTCGAATAATTATTTTATTAATTATTAATATTAAATCTTAAAATATCATTTATTAATTATTGTTCATTATTTTAAAGACAAGTCAATCCAAGATACTTTTAGTACTTTCAAACTCGAACTCTTTCGAACTCAAAACCTTTTCGAAAACCCCCGGTCAGGTTCTGCTTCTTGAATGATTTCAAGAATCATCGGTCGACTGATGTCGGACCTCAAATACTCTGTTTTCAATCAAAATCAAGTTTTCAAAAGAAAAGAAAAAGGGACTCTGGCAGGTGTGGGAACCGTTGACGAACGATTCCCGGGATGTGTAAGCGGCCGTAAGCCAGGCGGTCCATCAATTATTATTCCGGCCCAGGTGTTGCCGAAGGATGATTACGGATGTAGTTTTCATCGAGGGTGATTACGGATGTAGTTTTCACCCGAGGATAGTTACGGATGTAGTTTCTATCCTTCTACCGGTAGAGAAGACCCGCGGATTATTGGACTTGGATGTGGCTACTGATCATCGTCAATCCTTGTCAGGTTTTATGTTTTCTTTAAGTCCCATTCCTCTATTTTGGAAAAATGCTTTGACACTGCTTCTTGGGCTTTTGTGCCAAGTTGCTGATAGTGGTCCATTTTGATGAGAAAGATGTTGACTCTATGCAGTATCTAGAACTGCAAGTTTATTTTGAAAACGAGGGCACATATTGTTGCACCTTCGGAATTTATCAACAAAGACAAGTGATTTTATATCAGATTAATACAAACGAGTTTAATAACTGCTAATCATATGAAATGTTATATTGCTTACCTTATTCATATATTTCTTGCTGAGCTATAGTTGCTCACTCTTGCTTGTTTTCAAATTTACAAACACAACAGCTAAGCGAAATGGCAAGACCCAGACAGACTGCTCGAAAGCAGGTGACTAGACCCGAGCCAGCAGTTGAGATTCCATCGGTAGGCCCCATTAGCCGGATTGGTTGGCAGCTTTTGTTAGTTCGTTTTATTTATCAGTATGACCTGTGCAAGGCAGTGTATCGTAACAAACTATCAAGCCGCCAACTTCGCTTCATATCGAAGTGTCGCTGGTAGCATAAATACTATTTAATTCGGTCTGTAATAACTCTGATACTTTTATTTCTGCTTAATCAATGTGGTGACATTTCTGAGGCTCTAACCTGTGTGTGTGCGGTGTGAGTTTATTGTGGGGTCGATGGTTGTTTTATATATTATGTGCAAGAACAGGTATGTTATTAATGGAAAATGGACCGTGAGCGCCTAGATCTCCGACCCCGGATCTGGGGGCGTCACAGAAATGGTATCAGAGCGAGGTTACAGTTCTCAGAAACGATAGTAATTTAAGAAAGCAACCCTAATAATAATAACAATAATAATAACCCTAATAACAACCTTAATAATACTTAGAACTCTCATCGAGTTTGTAGTCGGGTTATCGGATATAGCCCTGACTTTAAGGCCCGTGAGGGAACTACTCCTAAACCTTTCTTTTTGGTTAGTGATCCTCCTTATTTCCCTTGTGTAGATGGAGGAGATACCAGACCCTGAGGCTTTCGAGAGGGAGCATGATGAGGCACTGATGCGAGATACCGAGGATCCTGAGGAGGATATGGGTGTTGACTCTGAGCTTGGCCCCTAGATTACGCTGATAGGAGATACTGATGATGAGGATCCCGTTGAGGAGCCCTTTGAGCCTGAGCCTGAGCCTGAGCCTGTTACCCCATCTCCTGTAGCTACTGATGAGGAGAGTTTGAGATCCGGTGAGGGTCGTGTTGTGTCACCCCCACCTTCTCCGCAGTCATCGAGCCCTGTTTCATCGGACGGTGACTCCGAGGATGATACTTCTGGCGAGGAGGAGCTTGACCCTACCCCTGCTACTGCTACTGCACCTGCTCCTGTTCCTGTCATACCACCTCCACCGATGGACCTACCCCCAGTGTCGGGTACTGAGCACGCTTACGTGGTGCAGTTCCTGACCCGAGACTTACTTTCTGCAGAGGCCCGACTTAACGAGGCGAGGCGGGCACTAGTGGAGGAGCGCGAGGCGCGCTTGAGGATCCAGTCTGAGATGAGGACCGCTGTTGCTAGGAGGACTAGGGCTCGACTCCATAGGATTGAGAGGAGAAGTCGCGAGAGGATTCTTGGATTAGGGATCCGCGGGGGCGGAGTGATCCAGGCTAGGGATGCTAGGCGTGTTGTGCGTCGTGCATTTGCCCGAGTGAGGACCTTGCTCCGCCGCGGTGCGGCCCCGTGATGTGTTACTGATAGCTCAGTCCCCTAGGTTCAGATGACATTAGTGTGTCGATTTTGCGGGATAGTTGACTTGTGCAGTGGTATCCTTTCTGACCAGTGGATGAGTAGACTGACCTACAGATATGCAGATGTGACTTCGGGTAGTATGTACGGATGTAGCCCTACTTTTGTGTAGCCCTGACTATTCAGATGATGTACTTGTATTTGCTCCGCTTTTGCTAGACTTTGACATCGGAACTATGTATTTGGCTCTAACATCCAAACTTTGTGATAACCCTTGTACCGTACTTATTTAGTTTAAGTTTCCTTGATATTGTCTCAACTGCCTTACTTTCCGATACCATGCTTTACTGTTTTGATATACAACTGTGATTATACAATTGCTACAAGCCACAAATACAACCATGCTGTTTCAAATTTCGACATGCGATTTCAAATTGTTCTCTACAATTTCCAAAAATGTTCCTACAATTTTTTTTAAAATAAATTGTTCAAAAAAAAAATATTTTTGAGGTTTCGAAATTTTGAAAACTCTTGCAAATGTTTTCGCATCCCATAGAGATTTTCCCAAAAATGTTTTGACATTTTAATCCCCAGCATCGGATTATTAAAACTTTTGCAACTTCCACCCTTATGAGGAGGAACGATACGTTCCTGACCCGTGCAAACGCTGTCAGGCAATTGGAAATCCCTAACCCATTTCTTGTTTTATTATCAGAATCATGCCACCCAGAAGAATGAACACTCGAGCTCACCTGATCAGTTCTGAGGGCCAGGGTAGCCACCATGGGACCAGAGGCCACCAGAACCATGAAGGGGAGAATGTCAACCTGAGTGAGAATGAGGGCAATGATCATAACTTGTTTGATGACTCTGAGTATGAAGAAGAAGAAGCTGGTGATGATACCCGAGAGGTAGAACATCCTAGGGGAGGCCCTATGGAACAGTTCATGGAACTACTTAGGCAGAATTTGGACCGTCCCCCAGTTCAGCAACCACCCAAAATGCTAATGCTAATGCTTTCCGGAACTTCAAATCCCTGAAACCCCCAGAATTTAAAGGAACTGCCGACCCGGTCGAGGCAAGGGCCTGGCTGAAGGAAATGGAAAAATCTTTCGAGATACTAGGTGTCGCTGAGGAGCAGAAGACTATTTTCGCCACTTACCTTCTGAAGGGTGAGGCGAACTATTGGTGGGAAGCTAAGAAGAATTTGGAAGGAAGAGGTGTGGTGACCTGGGAGAGGTTTAGCGAGCTGTTCTTGGAGAAGTACTTTCCTAGGTTCATGGAAACACAAATGGAGCTGAAGTTTTTGGAACTGAAGCAAGGTAACATGACAGTGGCCGAGTATGAGGCCAAATTTACTGAGTTATCGAGGTTTGTGCCGGAATATGTGAACTCTGAGGCAAAGAGGGCCCGAAGGTTTCAATTGGGGCTAAAGCAATGGATTCAAAATCGTGTGGCGGTTCTTGAGCTGACAGATTATGCCACCCTGGTACAAAAAGCATCAATTGTTGAGGCTGGGAGTGAACAGATGCAGAAGGAGAGGGAAGGAAAGAAGAAGAAGTTTGATAGTCGAAAGGGAAACTCTACGGGAGGGAGCTTTCCGAGCAAATTTAAGCGAGGAACGATGTCCCAACCCAGCGGAAACTTTGGAACCAAGAGAGCTGAAAGTTGGAGTGTGGGCCAGAGCGGCTGACCACAGGGATCGTCTTACTCTACCCCATCCCGAGCCCTACCCCCAGAATGCAATAAATGTGGAAGGAAACATGCGGGCGTGTGTAACCTGCAGGATGTGAAGTGCTTCAAGTGTGGGCTGACAGGACATTATGCTAACGCCTGTCGAGGAACTAGTAACAACACCAGTGCAGGGGGTAATTGCTTCAAGTGTGGGAAACCAGGGCACCGAATGAGGGAATGTATGTCCTCTGGGCCAGCTGCATCAAGAGTGAGTGGAACTGCTTCTAACAAGGCCCCTACTGTAAGGACTTTTAACATGACTGTGCAGGATGCCGTGAGGAACACGGATGTGATTGCAGGTACTCTACTACTCAACTCAGTTAAGGCAAATGTTTTATTTGATTCGGGAGCTACCAAGTCTTTCATATCTCTAGATTTAGTATGTCAGTTAGGCCTTAAGACTGAACCATTGAAAGACAGACTGCAAATAGAGATAGCTAATCATGAAATTATTCTTGTTAGCTAAGTATGTCCAGGTTGTGACCTAGAAATAGAGGGGCGACACTTTCGGGTAGACTTAATACCTTTTAAACTAGGAGAGTTTGACTTAATAGTAGGTATAGATTGGTTAACAACCCACGGAGCCCAGATTTATTGTGTAAAGAATAAAGTAAGTTTGAGACTGCCAGGGGACGAGGAAGTAGTGTTTAGCGAAAAACGGCAAAACCAAAAGTTCCTGACTGTGATTCAAGCTAAGAAGCTGTTACGTAAAAGATGCGAAGCCTATTTAGCCTATGTGAAGGATACCAAGAAGGAGGCACCAAACCTATGGGAAATCCCTGTCGTTAATGAGTTCGCGGACGTATTTCCGGATGACCTTCCCGGACTACCACCTGATAGAGACATCGAGTTCGCTATAGACTTAGTTCCGGGCACGGCCCCAATTTCGAAAGCCCCATATCGGCTAGCCCCAGTGGAGATGAAAGAGCTAGCCACTCAGTTACAAGAGTTGTTGGATAAAGGGATGATAAGACCTAGTGTGTCACCGTGGGGAGCCCCGGTGTTATTCGTGAAAAAGAAGGATGGCAGTATGAGATTATGTATAGACTACAGGGAGTTAAACAAGGTGACTATAAAGAATAAGTATCCCTTGCCCAGGATAGATGACCTGTTTGATCAATTAAAGGACGCAGTTTATTTTTCAAAAATCGATTTGAGGACCGGGTATCACCAGTTAAAGATTAAACCAGAAGATATACCAAAGACGGCCTTTCGCACCCGGTACGGGCACTATGAGTTCCTAGTGATGTCATTTGGGTTGACGAATGCCCCTGCAGCTTTCATGGACTTAATGAATCGAGTCTTCAAGAAGTACTTGGACAAGTGTGTTATAGTCTTCATCGACGACATCTTGATTTATTCCAAGACGGAGGAGGAACATGCAGAGCACTTGAGGATTGTATTGGGAGCATTGAGAGAAGAAAAGTTGTACGCTAAGTTCTTGAAGTGCGAATTTTGGTTGAAAGATGTTCAGTTTTTAGGGCATGTGATTAGCGAACATGGCATTCTAGTGGACCCAGCCAAAATAGAGGCTGTATCAAATTGGGAGAGACCAACCACTCCGACAGAGGTGAGAAGTTTTATAGGATTGGCTGGCTACTATAGAAGATTTGTCCAAGACTTTGCCAAGATAGCAGCCCCTTTGACCCGACTAACTCACAAGACCGAGAAGTTTGTGTGGACTGAAAAATGCGAAGAGAGCTTCCAAGAGTTGAAAAAGAGGTTGGTGACAGCACCAGTACTAGCCCTACCTGATGATAAGGGAGATTTTGTGATTTATAGCGACGCGTCCCATAAAGGTTTAGGGTGTGTGCTTATGCAGCACGGTAAAGTGATTGCGTATGCGTCCAGACAACTTAAGGAATACGAGATAAGATACCCCACCCATGATTTGGAATTAGCAGCGATAGTTTTCGCTTTGAAGATCTGGAGACATTATCTTTACGGAGAAAAGTGTGAAATCTACACAGATCACAAGAGCTTAAAGTACATATTCACTCAGAAAGAGTTAAACATGAGACAGAGGAGATGGCTAGAGCTAATCAAAGATTATGATTGTGAGATTCATTATCACCCAGGGAAGGCCAACGTAGTGGCCGATGCACTTAGCCGCAAGGAGAAACTCAAGATGATAACGTCAGTGGACGAGTTGATCAAGGACCTTGAGAAACTGGAAATTGAAGTGAGGTTACCAGGAATTGGACAAGAGAGTTTAATGGAGATAAGAGTCCAACCACCGCTATTGGAAAAGATTAAGTTATGCCAGGAAAAGAAGATAGAAGAAGAAAAGGATTCGATGGAGAAAATTTTGAATGGCGAGGAAATTAAGTGTGAAAAGGACAGGAATGGAATTATGAGGTATGCATCTAGGATATGGATCCCGAACGTTCAAGAATTAAAAGACAAGATTTTGCAAGAGGCTCATAGTTCGAGGTACTCAATTCACCCTGGAGGCACTAAGATGTATAGGGATCTGAGAGAATACTATTGTTGGCCAAATATGAAGAAGGACGTGGCAGAGTGGGTAAGCAAATGCTTGACATGTCAAAGAGTGAAGGCCGAACACCAGAGGCCCAGTGGATTGTTGCAACCCTTAGAGATACCCGAGTGGAAGTGGGAACATATTGCGATGGACTTTGTGGTCGGACTACCAAGGATCAAGACTAATCATGACGCCATTTGGGTAATCATCGATAGATTGACCAAGTCAGCACATTTTCTTCCAATCAACGAGAGATACACTGTCGACAAGCTGGCAGATATTTACTTAAAGGAGATTGTGGTTAGGCATGGGGTTCCTGTGAGCATTGTATCAGATAGAGACCCAAGATTCAACTCCAGGTTCTGGAGAAGTTTTCAGGATTGTGTGGGGACCAAGTTAAACATGAGTACTGCATACCATCCCCAAACAGACGGACAGAGTGAGAGAACCATCCAGACCATCGAGGACATGTTGAGAGTATGTGCGATAGATTTCAAGGGAAGTTGGGATGACCACTTGCCGTTGATCGAATTTTCCTACAACAACAGTTACCATGCGAGTATAGGAATGCCCCCATATGAAGCTTTATACGGACGAAGATGTCGGTCTCCCTTGTGTTGGGAAGAGGTAGGAGAGCGGAAGATTTTAGGGCCTGAACTGGTCTAACAGACAAGAGAAACTATCGACCTCATTAGAGGACGGCAGGTAGCGGCCCAAGACAGACAGAAGAAGTATGCGGACCAGACCCGCATGGGCAAAGAATATGAGGTAGGAGAGTTTGTGATGTTAAAAGTATCATCGTGGAAGAGATTGATGAGATTTGGTAAGAAGGGGAAGCTAAGCCCGAGATTTATTGGACCTTTTGAGATCTTGAAACGAGTTGGGAAGTTAGCCTATGAATTGGCTTTACCCCCGAGCTTGCAGCAAGTACATAATGTGTTCCATGTGTCCATGCTACGACCCTACTATACCGACTTCCGACATGTGATAGAACATGATCAGGTGGATCTGCAACCAGACTTAACATATGTGGAGCAACCCGTAGAAATCATGGATAGAAAAGAACATGTAAGAACCCCAAATTTTGGATATAATTAAAATTTTTTATAAAGTAATGATAAAATGAAGAACAATGATTCCGACAACAAGGTCACCAGCTCTAATGAATGGTGGTTTCAAAGAACAATGATTGTAATGAATGGATATTGCTTTGGACAATGATCCTGATGCATTGGTATATTGTCAGAATAGAGTAATTCGAGGGTTGAGGACCTAGATAAGAATAATCTACCATCCAGGAAGGAGCTAATGGATCCTTGAAGGGAAATGAGTACGTGCATAGTGTTTCCCATACGTGCATAGTATTTCCCGTACGTGCATAGTATTTCCCGTACGTGCATAGTGTTTCCTGTACGTGCATAGTAATTTGGTGGATGAATAGTGATTTTGTAAGTTGGAAAACTTTTCACTCCACCCTATGTACGGGACGTGATATGGATGTTTCGAAGTCATATTAGTAATACGCGGAGGAAATAAGTGAATGCAGAGACGATCGGAATTCAGAAATTCCAAAATTCTTTTCGGTATAATATTTGACCGGACAGTGGATTAAATATTATTATAATCCAAGAATTGAGATATTAACTTTGAGGATTTGATATTTTGGGATGTTATTATATTTGATTTAAGAATGAAGGTAGGAAACCACTGAGGAGTGGTTATGGTGTCAATGTAATAATTGATATTTGAAAAGAATGAATGGAATTCGACTTTATTATTTCTATGTCTTGAAGAATGCTAAAGGGTAACAACATAGGTAAGAATAATCTATCTTCTAAGGGAATAAGAAATGGCAATTTCAAACAGGAGAATATTCTCATGTCATCCAGATCGGTAACGATTAATCCAGTAGTTCCGTAAAAAGGATAAGGAACGATCGAAAGAGAATACGGACAATTGTACCACCCTAAGAGAACAAGTAAAGAATACAGAATGAATAGTGTTTTGGTGGGAGTATATAATAATATGAGACGACACTATATAGAAGCATTCGGAACGGATTTCCGAGTTCGTATTAGTGATCCAGGGGGAAAATAAGTATATGTAAAAGCTGTCGAATTCTGAAAAACCGCACTTTTATTTTCTCCGAGAGTTCCCTGGACACTGATAGCCTTAAGTATTTAACGAATGGATTTAAGGAATATAAATTGGAAAGTTAGAATGAAAGATGGAGAATGAAAGTATTAATATTAAAAAGGATTCCCGGTAAACCCTAATTAGAAATCCGTGAAATATTCTCACGAACGATCAATCGAAACGGGTAATAACCGGACACAGAAACAAGCAGAGGAAGCAAGAGTCTTGTGCAAGCTACTAGAATAAATATCTAGTAACCAAGTGGGCAAGAGTAACTAGATTAATTGGAGCATAACTAGTACTTAGAAATCAAAAACCCTTGGTTAAGCTTTCAACCATGGAAAACACAACACTTGTCCATGCTAATTACCTCATCCAATGCATCACACTCCACTAACCCCACTTGGATGAGATATTATCTCACAAAATCACTTTAAGCATTATCACAATCAACCAACACAAAGAAAGAGCAAGAACACTTCCCCCCCCCATTACCATTCCATTCGGCAACACCTTTAATTCCAAATCCAAACTCCACCTTCCCACCATTTTTTGTTCTTGAAATAATTAAGGTGAGTCTTACATTTCATAAAACTTATCTCCTCAAAATCTTAGCTTCAAACTCATCCTTTTCCATTTTCAAAATAATCAAACAAGAGGAGGGTGAATAGTGTTCATCAAGTACTAACTTTGTTTTCTTGATTTTTCATGGTTGATCTAGCAAGCCTAATCACTCCTAAGGACCATACAAGGCTTAGTAAGGCTATATCACTATCTAAGGAAGGTATAAAGCTCTTGAAACCCTAACCCTTGTTTGAGATTTAAGCATGTTTATGATAGTTATAACTTAGTTATGGTTATGTTAAGATTATAAGCATGATTATGTATGGATTTTGGATTAATGATGTAAATAGCTAGATGAACGGAAAGGCATTGCTTGGCCTCAGTTCATGTATATAAGTCATGTATATGTTGTTTGGGTTGGATACTATGTTTATGGGAAGATTCGAAATTGGTAGATATTCGATTTACAGCCGTTATAATGCCCGATTTTACAATACCATGTTTTGTATGCCATTTTACATATCGAACCCCTACTGTCCAGAGACCTTATCTGCCATGATAGGATAGATAATGTTCTAAGCTTCGTTTTGATATAAAGATCACGTGAAACGGACTTACGGTTTAGGATTTATGACCAAATTACTAAAAGTAGTTCGAATCCGTAAACGAAAGTTCGTAACTGTAATTGAACCCTCGTAAACTATGTAACGTCATGGCGAATCTTGGTAAATAAATACTAAGGGTAAAAAGGAAGGCGTGAAAGAAAACCGTATGTCAAAAGGATCATTTTTCGATTTATTAAAAATGTTCGAGTCGAGGTTAAACGCGAACGAACCCCTAAAAGACGACTCTTTTATAACTTCGGTAAAACACTTAGAAAACGGGCGATAAAACTCGGAGTATAGTATTGGTTCGTAACGATCGACTTTAGAACTCATATGACTTAAGTATGTCCCAAGTATAAGTACAATGACATGTCGTATTAACGAACGAATGTCGGGTCGGATCAGTGATAAAAGTAATCCACTAAAAGGGGTATAACGAGATAACTCGAGAACGTGTTTCGAATTAAGTATAACTTAACTTTTAATATGTTAAGTGATTAATCCCGAATGCCTTGGCTATTTATAGATCACCAAGCTGAACCGGGACCCGCTACCACTACCCCTTACCGTACTCAACTACCAGGCAAGTTTCAATTCCCTTCTTTTAGGCTGTTGTTGTGATTGAATAAATATATATATATGATTGCTGATATACATATGCCATTACATGCATGCCTACTTTCAAGTTGAATTGATATACTTGTTCCCTGAATGTTATTGTTGGCTTATAAGCTAGATAGTTATATATCAGTTATAAGCCGGTTATTGTAAGACCCTCATAGAAGGGCGTATACATCTTATTAATCAAAATAGACCGGGAGTCAATATTCCTTGATATATCGAGATTACCTCGGAGGAAAATATTTAAGTAAATATTTTCTATTATTCAGGCGACGAATATTATTTGAATATTCGTTCGAGATTATTTATTTTAATGATCCTTACTTCAAATAATTATTTGAACGTAATCATTCGACGAATAATATTTGTCAATATTCATTCAAAGTCGAATTGATTATCGATTATTATTTCGAATATTCTTCTAAAGATGAGACTACTAAATGAATATTATTTGGATATTCTTTTAGAATATTATTTTATTAAATAAATATTACTTTTGAAAATTCATTTAAGATATTAAGTACTTGATGAATATTATCTTCAATATTCATCTGAAGCTTGATTTATTTACCGAATATTATATCGAATATTCCTTTAAAGCTTGGATTACTAAATGAATATTACTTGATATTCATTTAGAATATTATTCATTAAATGAATATTACTTTATCAATATTCAATTAAATTCCTAATTAATTATGAATATTATTTTGAATATTCATCCAGGGGTTCTATTTAATCATCGAATATTATTTTAAATATTTTAAATATTCCTTTCAGGAATTATTAAGTAATGAATATTATTTTGAATATTCATTTGAATATTTAATTATGCAATAAATATTCTCTCGATATTTCTTCAAGAATTATTTGGGAAATACTCTGATTAAAGGTATTCTTTCATATTCTTAAATAATCTGTAAAATATTTTAATTCAATAAATATTCTCTGAATATTTATTCCATACTTAGAATAACCTCGATAAGGTTTATCTTCTTCAATTATTACAGAAAATATCTCGGAGTCATATTATTATTAATCTTATATCAAGAAAGGTTCCCAGACATCATTCTTCTTTGAGTCTATCCCCTTAATAATAAGGGAACCTTACTTGGAAAATGTTATTTATCTTGTCGACTTCCCGGTCATAAAGTATTCCCTTCACCCGCAACTCGGGTGCTGTTGACTTATTAAGTCGTTGCTTACCTTCTCATCTTTCGAGGGGTAAGATTACTGGAACAAGTTGATATCCGTTACCAAGTAATAGCTTGGGAGTTATTGGTAAATTTTCCTTTCCAACTAGATACGACTACTTTGTGGAGTCTTATCAACAAGTATTATACTTGGGGAAAGGGGGACGAACGTTACATTCGGAATCATGAATTCTATTTGAACTAGGAGTCCTGTAAGAGGCCGAGTAGCGCCGGTCCATCCCCTTTGGCCCAACCGTTGGCCGGGGAGAGCTAGTAAGGCGGTATACAAGTAAAGCCGTCAGTTCTTCCTTCTACCGGTAGTAAATCTAAATTGAGCTGTACGATCTCGACTGATCATCAAGATTGGAACAGCGGGCGCGGTGAATACTCCATCATTGGTTCATCATCCAAATTTATTTATTTCCTACAACATGATTACTGTTGGCAGAGTTGGAAAAGGGTCATAACTGGAATTGCAACCTTTTCTTGCAAGTTCCTCTTCTTAATAACAATAAGAATATCTCGCTTACTTTGATGTAGCAGATATTTCTACAAACAAATACTTTAAGTTACCTTGTAACTTCATCGTTCATATTATACTGGCATCATTTCCGTAAATGCATGGCATATGGTTTGAAAGATACTTTTGAACTGTTATACATTATCGTTCAGTTATATATTATTGTTGGTGGGCTATTGCTCACCCTTGCTTTATTATTATATCACAACAACAGCTAGACCAGATGACTCGCACAAGGCGCACTCGACGCGGGCGAGGACGATGAGACTACCAGAGCTGAAGAAGAAGCTATTGGTAGGGTATATTTATTCTTTCAGTACCAAGAATATGGTCTAGTATGACTTATGTAAATGGATGGCAAAGAGTATGTATTTATATTGAAATTCTTTTGGATTGTAAGAACTCATAATGTGATTAATAAAAATTTAATTGTTACTCTGATTTCATCTCTGGGACTATAACGGGTGTGTTTTATATTGTTGGGTTGGGTTATAGAGACGTAATTTATTTTATGTTAAGGAAAGTTCAATTGTTGTGGATAGAATTGGAAACCGTAACCACCGGATCCCGGACCCCGGATCTGGGGGTGTTACAGAAGTGGTATCAGAGCGTACGTTATAAACCCCAGAGATGAGGTGACGTTAAAACAATAAATTCAATAAGATAATAAGAACTCTTGCCAAGTTCATAGTCGGACTACTTAATGTAGTGATGACATATAAAACCCTTATGGGAACTCGTAAGTATAATGATAGTAACTTAGCTCGATATCGTATCGACGAGTAAGGCGACTGACCTTGAGGCATACGAGCAACAGCGCGATGATGCTTTATATGCTGAAGATCAGCGGGTAATTCGATGGAGTACCCTACTGGAGACCCGGAAGAGGTTCCAGCAGATAAGGAAAATCCTGTTAGGATAAGGAGCTTACCCATGGGTAATGAGGGTTGCAGCCAGAATGACTGTGATGATTAAGATATGGTGCTCAGAAAAGTGAGTATAAAGAACCGAGATATTATTAAGAGATCTGAAGATGCATGTTGAATTCATAGCCGGACTACCAGATGTAGTACCAGCAAGAAAGAAGGATTGGAAGAATTACTTGAGGTCTTATACGTAAATAGATGAGAATCCTTAGAGATTTTCATCTTAACAAAGAAAGAGCTAGAGGGATGTATGATTATCAAAGACATCGATTTAGGGCGAGGAGCAGAGTCCCTAGGAATAGTTGAGAAGGAGGCAGTAAGTGCCATATCATTTGATAAATGAATTAGTATGAATATGGTCAGTAATAATTCGCCATTAGAAGGCAGGTGTCGTAGGTTGTAAATTATGGAACCAAATTGAGGTTAATAAGGTGGTTTTATTAAGGAAAATGTTCATTTTATGAATGAATCATTTAGAAAGTAAAGACATTGGGAAGTGATAGCATGATTGGGTAAAGTTATATAAGGAAGTAGTAAGCAAGACAATGATCTCAGAACCTACCGGAAGATAAGACCAGTGAGTCAAGATGAACTCGTAATGAGACTACTGCCAGAGACTGAGTATAGAGTTAATTCAACTCAGTTAAATGATGAACCAGAAACGTTAGATGCATGTGATTCAGAGGAATATTAAATTCCTTCTTCTCTTTGAATGGATTATAGTAGTACCTTAAGTTTATTCCGATGCGGAATTATAATAGATCAAGTAATACGATCAGCAGTTAAAGAGAAAAATGTGAGAAAATCTTCCTGGAGCTAAAAGGTGAAATTGGTAATGACCAAGAGTTGGCATTGCTTAATGGGAAAAAGGAGACTTTGTGCTTCCAATGACGCTTCGCATAAAGGGTTAGGTAGACCGACATTTGGTAGTATTGAATATCAGGACGTTGTGACAGGTTTCAGTTTGAAACTATTGATTCCCTTCTAAGGGATGGATATAATTGATTCCTCTCCAGTGGGTAAACTTCCAATCCGATGATGATTATTTCGTTAACTATGACTGCTTATGATTCCACCTGCTTGGAGGTTCATAGAACTATTCTTCAGGTTTCGAAACTGGTCTCCTTAATGTTACCAGTAGGTGGGTAGATTGATCAAAATTTCCCTGAGTCTGGAAAGGAATTCGGTGAATTTTGGCAAACCTTGTCTTTCTGATTATCAGAGAATGTCATGGAAGAGAGTAAAAATTGGAGCAAACCCTGTGATTTGGGTAAGGATGCTGTAAAATGGGTTAGTAAACGGACCCTAAGAATTACAATCGACGGTAGTGATAAAATGATGAAGTGAGATTGGACGAAAATAGGAAATGTAAGTAAGAAACCAGCCGGACTGAGAAATTCCAGGATTGACTTAAATGAAAAGGCTGTTATGCCAGGAATGGTAAGCTTGTGTGGCACGCAGGATTGATAAGAATAGTTGAAAAGATAAAAGTGGAGGAAAGGTGACCGGAGACGGTGCCGAGTAGTCGATTAAGACTTATATGGAGTAAAGTTTTGGAAAGGTAGAAAGGTATCAAAGAAGAAGGCACTATGCCGGCAATTGCTAGAAAAGTAATGCTACTAGCCAACCCCTAAAATCATATATTTTTATGTGTGGCCAGTTGAGGCCAAGTCACAACGGACTATAAAGTGACTAGACCAGCAATGAAAAGACAAAGCAGGGTTGCTTCTAAGAAAGCACCGACTGCAAGGGCTTCTGATATAAAGGAAACATTAATGAGATCGTTTGAATCTTCTGCCGAACAACCCATGTTTTGATTGGGAATTCACTAGACCTTTTTGGGATGGGGTCACCCGTACTAAAGTGACTCATGTGTATATGGTTGTCCAAGATTTCGAGTAAAATGGAAGTATAGTGACTTGAGATGTATGATGTTAGGGTATCATGAATACCATGAATATATTATGACGGAGGAAAGTAAACAATGAAGGTATATGAAGAGGGTATAGAAAAGGTCAGAAATTGAACAGTATGCTGTAGGAATTTTGTCTGAGGCAAGTACCTTTGTGAAGAACGATAAGCACTAAGAGATTCACGTTGAACTCGACCAATATCTTCCAGAACATCCTTGCTACCATTAACAAGTTCGGTAAGAGAAGCGATTGGCATACGTTGCCTTTTTGGAAGGCCATATAGGCTGACAACTATCTGAAAGAAGAGGGTGGCATTAAACCACCGATCGATTATCAAATGAGAATGATTGAAAAGAGACCTTTATTAAGGATACATGATCTGATTGCCAATTATAAGATGCAAGAATTCCTTGGCAGTTGAATTAAGGATAGGATATCCATAAATTAAGACAAACCCTGGGGAATGCACAAGGGGTGGCATTAACCCTAATAACGACATTATGATTTTAGATGATATGAGCTGGACTTGCTAAGGCAACAATGACCGGTAAGGATTATTAAAAAGAGTTCTGGAAAGAACATAGATAGAATTATTAGAGTATTGATCAATGACATTTTGATATACCCGGTACCCAGAAAATACCGGAGGAATGATAAGGATGGCCTACGAAACCTTACAAGGAAAAAGGGTAATATTCCGAACTTCAAAAATGGAAGTTTGGTAAGGAATGTATGACATCGTAACAATAATGCCAGATGAGGCATGTATGAAACCCTGAGGAAGTATGTGTTGAACCTATAAAGGTTGAGATTATCCTAAGATAAAGAAAGAACTAAGAAAAGAAGTATCCTAAGTAGGATTGGGAATAAACGTGATAAAGTTCCCACGGGTAAGTGGAAGCAATGACTTATGGAAATGACTGATAGTTATATTTTCTCCTTCAGCAGAGCTTAAGGGAGAATGCTTTAACCCAACAGTGATGGGAATGAGGTAGAAAAACTTGAGCTGGAATGTACCCAGAAAACATGGGTTACAAGAAATCATTATCATCAAGAAAGGCCAATGAGGTGGCTGATAATCTAAGTATAAAGGAATAATTACAATGTTCATACCGAAGAAACAGGATGATATTTGGAAGGACCTTGAAGGTCATATCGGAATGGAGGAATTTACATTCCTTCTGATGACTGTGCAAGAATTAACAGTAATAATAGTTTAAGTAAAGATTCGATTCCTGATGGAGTCTTAAGCATATTACGTACCTTAGAAGGTCCCGTTTTGAGGCAAACCAGGACCATGGTACAAAATTGATGAAGTAAACCGTTAAGTTTCCAGTCTTTTATGGAAGATGCATAAGTGATAGTTTCATCAACCAGACCTAGCTGCGATGCTTGAAACTTTTCTGCAATTCTATCTGCTTCACGTTATATCTACATCAAGTTCAGGAAGTGTTCCTTATGGATAAGGAATAATGATTACCTTGTCTCCCTAAGGGATTTGAAACCCGTAGGGTTAGCTATTAACGCACTACGTAAACAACAAGCGATGGTGATTCTTCTAAGAAAGGAGATGACAACGTAAAGATAAAGAAAGTGCTGCTATTGATAAGCTAAATGGCATGTTGATGAATGACAAGCAAGTTTGTGTTAGTGTACTTCTGCACAAACAAGATAGAGAATATGAGGTTGATAATTCGTGATGCTAAACGTATTCCCGTAGAAAGAATTAATGAGACTTGGAGGGAAGGGCGGTTGAGCCCAAGACTTATTGGGCCACTTGAGAGTTTAATATGTACGGACAGCGGTATTCGAGCCAGCCTTACCCCCAAAATTATAGCACGGTCATAACGGGTTTTCATGTGGCCAGGCTACGCCAGTAAAATGCAGATGTTCAACAGATGATAGGAGTACAAGCATGTAGATATACGACCTGGTCTGACTTACGAAAGACAACCTGTGGAAAACCACGGATAGAAAAGAACAAGTAATGAGAAACAAAGTTGGCAGAAGTAGATTATATGAATCTAAGTTAAAGGAATCGGGCCAGATTCATTTCGGAAAGTTTAAATTGAAATAACGTGATGATTATAGAATAAATGAGACGGAATACCGATAAGGAGGTACCAAGTGCAAAAAGGTGTCTCAATAAAGAGGTGAAGGTGAAAGTAAATAATAGAAATGAGTAAGAATCAGCTAATAAGAAGGATGTGATTGATAAAGAAAAGGCTGGGGAAGCAACTATGGAATGAGAAGCAAGGAATGTTATGAATGGGCTTTCTATTGAATTCTCAGGATGACAACCTGATAGTGTCAATATTATAGTTATGAAAAAGCTAGTAACATGATATGGGATGTCAGTAATAATGATGTCAAGTGAGAAATCTAAGATTTAACCTGAAAGGTTGAAGGATTTCCCGAATGTGAGTATCGCTAAGATTGAACAAGAGTATTTGTCCATAGAATAAGAGACAAAGCAGCAAGATATGTTGACACGTGAGATTGCGATCAAATAGTATTGGATATAATTATGATTAATCTCTTCTTTGATAAACCTCTATAGTTCAGAGGTAAATTCTGAGTATGATATTCTACAATCATGAAAGCTTTCTATAATCCTTTAGAACTCTTTTCTCTTCTTCTCTCTTATTCATCTTCTTTATGAATTGAGAAGAACAACCCTTTTAGGAGGGGAGGTACTGCTACGTGACTATCTGTCTATGTGATAGAAGTCTAAGTGGAATGCCATGACTTGTTTAATTGCTTGTCAAGTACTAAAGGCTGGCCCCCTTCTGTACTAACTATGCAATATAACAAATGTTCAATTGATCATAGTGATCTCTCAATAAATCTTTCCACTTCTCTATATTGATCGAGATTGCGAAGATTAAAGCGATCAGGAAATGCACAGTACGAGCGAGGTTACCTCCGAATCGTAGGGTGATAGTGATACCAATGTTACTGCAGGTATCAATAAGGATAAGACTGAGTAAGAGTATAACCCGGATAGTGAGTTGTACGAAAAGTAGCAACGTTGATGGAAAAAGGATAAAGTATGAATTGTAGCACTAGAAGATGTGCTGAGGAAGGGTAGAACGACTAAGAATTGACCGGGAAGCTAAAGAGTGAACGGCAGGCAAACGACTCTTTGCTTCCTACCTGATTCCGGGACGGAATCCTTTTAAGGAGGGGAGACTGTAAGAACCCCAAATTTTGGATATAATTAAAAAATTTTATTAAGTAATGATAAAATGAGGAACAATGATTCCGACAACAAGGTCACCAGCTCTAATGAATGGTGGTTTCAAAGAACAATGATTGTAATGAATGGATATTGCTTTGGACAATGATCCTGATGCATTGGTATATTGTCAGAATAGAGTAATTCGAGGGTTGAGGACCTGGATAAGAATAATCTACCATCCAGGAAGGAGCTAATGGATCCTTGAAGGGAAATGAGTACGTGCATAGTGTTTCCCATACGTGCATAGTATTTCCCGTACGTGCATAGTATTTCCCGTACGTGCATAGTGTTTCCTGTACGTGCATAGTAATTTGGTGGATGAATAGTGATTTTGTAAGTTGGAAAACTTTTCACTCCACCCTATGTACGGGACGTGATATGGATGTTTCGAAGTCATATTAGTAATACGCGGAGGAAATAAGTGAATGCAGAGACGATCGGAATTCAGAAATTCCAAAATTCTTTTCGGTATAATATTTGACCGGACAGTGGATTAAATATTATTATAATCCAAGAATTGAGATATTAACTTTGAGGATTTGATATTTTGGGATGTTATTATATTTGATTTAAGAATGAAGGTAGGAAACCACTGAGGAGTGGTTATGGTGTCAATGTAATAATTGATATTTGAAAAGAATGAATGGAATTCGACTTTATTATTTCTATGTCTTGAAGAATGCTAAAGGGTAACAACATAGGTAAGAATAATCTATCTTCTAAGGGAATAAGAAATGGCAATTTCAAACAGGAGAATATTCTCATGTCATCCAGATCGGTAACGATTAATCCAGTAGTTCCGTAAAAAGGATAAGGAACGATCGAAAGAGAATACGGACAATTGTACCACCCTAAGAGAACAAGTAAAGAATACAGAATGAATAGTGTTTTGGTGGGAGTATATAATAATATGAGACGACACTATATAGAAGCATTCGGAACGGATTTCCGAGTTCGTATTAGTGATCCAGGGGGAAAATAAGTATATGTAAAAGCTGTCGAATTCTGAAAAACCGCACTTTTATTTTCTCCGAGAGTTCCCTGGACACTGATAGCCTTAAGTATTTAACGAATGGATTTAAGGAATATAAATTGGAAAGTTAGAATGAAAGATGGAGAATGAAAGTATTAATATTAAAAAGGATTCCCGGTAAACCCTAATTAGAAATCCGTGAAATATTCTCACGAACGATCAATCGAAACGGGTAATAACCGGACACAGAAACAAGCAGAGGAAGCAAGAGTCTTGTGCAAGCTACTAGAATAAATATCTAGTAACCAAGTGGGCAAGAGTAACTAGATTAATTGGAGCATAACTAGTACTTAGAAATCAAAAACCCTTGGTTAAGCTTTCAACCATGGAAAACACAACACTTGTCCATGCTAATTACCTCATCCAATGCATCACACTCCACTAACCCCACTTGGATGAGATATTATCTCACAAAATCACTTTAAGCATTATCACAATCAACCAACACAAAGAAAGAGCAAGAACACTTCCCCCCCCATTACCATTCCATTCGGCAACACCTTTAATTCCAAATCCAAACTCCACCTTCCCACCATTTTTTGTTCTTGAAATAATTAAGGTGAGTCTTACATTTCATAAAACTTATCTCCTCAAAATCTTAGCTTCAAACTCATCCTTTTCCATTTTCAAAAAAATCAAACAAGAGGAGGGTGAATAGTGTTCATCAAGTACTAACTTTGTTTTCTTGATTTTTCATGGTTGATCTAGCAAGCCTAATCACTCCTAAGGACCATACAAGGCTTAGTAAGGCTATATCACTATCTAAGGAAGGTATAAAGCTCTTGAAACCCTAACCCTTGTTTGAGATTTAAGCATGTTTATGATAGTTATAACTTAGTTATGGTTATGTTAAGATTATAAGCATGATTATGTATGGATTTTGGATTAATGATGTAAATAGCTAGATGAACGGAAAGGCATTGCTTGGCCTCAGTTCATGTATATAAGTCATGTATATGTTGTTTGGGTTGGATACTATGTTTATGGGAAGATTCGAAATTGGTAGATATTCGATTTACAGCCGTTATAATGCCCGATTTTACAATACCATGTTTTGTATGCCATTTTACATGTCGAACCCCTACTGTCCAGAGACCTTATCTGCCATGATAGGATAGATAATGTTCTAAGCTTCGTTTTGATATAAAGATCACGTGAAACGGACTTACGGTTTAGGATTTATGACCAAATTACTAAAAGTAGTTCGAATCCGTAAATGAAAGTTCGTAACTGTAATTGAACCCTCGTAAACTATGTAACGTCATGGCGAATCTTGGTAAATAAATACTAGAGGTAAAAAGGAAGGCGTGAAAGAAAACCGTATGTCAAAAGGATCATTTTTCGATTTATTAAAAATGTTCGAGTCGAGGTTAAACGCGAACGAACCCCTAAAAGACGACTCTTTTATAACTTCGGTAAAACACTTAGAAAACGGGCGATAAAACTCGGAGTATAGTATTGGTTCGTAACGATCGACTTTAGAACTCATATGACTTAAGTATGTCCCAAGTATAAGTACAATGACATGTCGTATTAACGAACGAATGTCGGGTCGGATCAGTGATAAAAGTAATCCACTAAAAGGGGTATAACGAGATAACTCGAGAACGTGTTTCAAATTAAGTATAACTTAACTTTTAATATGTTAAGTGATTAATCCCGAATGCCTTGGCTATTTATAGATCACCAAGCTGAACCGGGACCCGCTACCACTACCCCTTACCGTACTCGACTACCAGGCAAGTTTCAATTCCCTTCTTTTAGGCTGTTGTTGTGATTGAATAAATATATATATATGATTGCTGATATACATATGCCATTACATGCATGCCTACTTTCAAGTTGAATTGATATACTTGTTCCCTGAATGTTATTGTTGGCTTATAAGCTAGATAGTTATATATCAGTTATAAGCCGGTTATTGTAAGACCCTCATAGAAGGGCGTATACATCTTATTAATCAAAATAGACCGGGAGTCAATATTCCTTGATATATCGAGATTACCTCGGAGGAAAATATTTAAGTAAATATTTTCTATTATTCAGGCGACGAATATTATTTGAATATTCGTTCGAGATTATTTATTTTAATGATCCTTACTTCAAATAATTATTTGAACGTAATCATTCGACGAATAATATTTGTCAATATTCATTCAAAGTCGAATTGATTATCGATTATTATTTCGAATATTCTTCTAAAGATGAGACTACTAAATGAATATTATTTGGATATTCTTTTAGAATATTATTTTATTAAATAAATATTACTTTTGAAAATTCATTTAAGATATTAAGTACTTGATGAATATTATCTTCAATATTCATCTGAAGCATGATTTATTTACCGAATATTATATCGAATATTCCTTTAAAGCTTGGATTACTAAATGAATATTACTTGATATTCATTTAGAATATTATTCATTAAATGAATATTACTTTATCAATATTCAATTAAATTCCTAATTAATTATGAATATTATTTTGAATATTCATCCAGGGGTTCTATTTAATCATCGAATATTATTTTAAATATTTTAAATATTCCTTTCAGGAATTATTAAGTAATGAATATTATTTTGAATATTCATTTGAATATTTAATTATGCAATAAATATTCTCTCGATATTTCTTCAAGAATTATTTGGGAAATACTCTGATTAAAGGTATTCTTTCATATTCTTAAATAATCTGTAAAATATTTTAATTCAATAAATATTCTCTGAATATTTATTCCATACTTAGAATAACCTCGATAAGGTTTATCTTCTTCAATTATTACAGAAAATATCTCGGAGTCATATTATTATTAATCTTATATCAAGAAAGGTTCTCAGACATCATTCTTCTTTGAGTCTATCCCCTTAATAATAAGGGAACCTTACTTGGAAAATGTTATTTATCTTGTCGACTTCCCGGTCATAAAGTATTCCCTTCACCCGCAACTCGGGTGCTGTTGACTTATTAAGTCGTTGCTTACCTTCTCATCTTTCGAGGGGTAAGATTACTGGAACAAGTTGATATCCGTTACCAAGTAATAGCTTGGGAGTTATTGGTAAATTTTCCTTTCCAACTAGATACGACTACTTTGTGGAGTCTTATCAACAAGTATTATACTTGGGGAAAGGGGGACGAACGTTACATTCGGAATCATGAATTCTATTTGAACTAGGAGTCGTGTAAGAGGCCGAGTAGCGCCGGTCCATCCCCTTTGGCCCAACCGTTGGCCGGGGAGAGCTAGTAAGGCGGTATACAAGTAAAGCCGTCAGTTCTTCCTTCTACCGGTAGTAAATCTAAATTGAGCTGTACGATCTCGACTGATCATCAAGATTGGAACAGCGGGCGCGGTGAATACTCCATCATTGGTTCATCATCCAAATTTATTTATTTCCTGCAACATGATTACTGTTGGCAGAGTTGGAAAAGGGTCATAACTGGAATTGCAACCTTTTCTTGCAAGTTCCTCTTCTTAATAACAATAAGAATATCTCGCTTACTTTGATGTAGCAGATATTTCTACAAACAAATACTTTAAGTTACCTTGTAACTTCATCGTTCATATTATACTGGCATCATTTCCGTAAATGCATGGCATATGGTTTGAAAGATACTTTTGAACTGTTATACATTATCGTTCAGTTATATATTATTGTTGGTGGGCTATTGCTCACCCTTGCTTTATTATTATATCACAACAACAGCTAGACCAGATGACTCGCACAAGGCGCACTCGACGCGGGCGAGGACGATGAGACTACCAGAGCTGAAGAAGAAGCTATTGGTAGGGTATATTTATTCTTTCAGTACCAAGAATATGGTCTAGTATGACTTATGTAAATGGATGGCAAAGAGTATGTATTTATATTGAAATTCTTTTGGATTGTAAGAACTCATAATGTGATTAATAAAAATTTGATTGTTACTCTGATTTCATCTCTGGGACTATAACGGGTGTGTTTTATATTGTTGGGTTGGGTTATAGAGACGTAATTTATTTTATGTTAAGGAAAGTTCAATTGTTGTGGATAGAATTGGAAACCGTAACCACCGGATCCCGGACCCCGGATCTGGGGGTGTTATAGAAGTGGTATCAGAGCGTACGTTATAAACCCCAGAGATGAGGTGACGTTAAAACAATAAATTCAATAAGATAATAAGAACTCTTGCCAAGTTCATAGTCGGACTACTTAATGTAGTGATGACATATAAAACCCTTATGGGAACTCGTAAGTATAATGATAGTAACTTAGCTCGATATCGTATCGACGAGTAAGGCGACTGACCTTGAGGCATACGAGCAACAGCGCGATGATGCTTTATATGCTGAAGATCAGCGGGTAATTCGATGGAGTACCCTACTGGAGACCCGGAAGAGGTTCCAGCAGATAAGGAAAATCCTGTTAGGATAAGGAGCTTACCCATGGGTAATGAGGGTTGCAGCCAGAATGACTGTGATGATTAAGATATGGTGCTCAGAAAAGTGAGTATAAAGAACCGAGATATTATTAAGAGATCTGAAGATGCATGTTGAATTCATAGCCGGACTACCAGATGTAGTACCAGCAAGAAAGAAGGATTGGAAGAATTACTTGAGGTCTTATACGTAAATAGATGAGAATCCTTAGAGATTTTCATCTTAACAAAGAAAGAGCTAGAGGGATGTATGATTATCAAAGACATCGATTTAGGGCGAGGAGCAGAGTCCCTAGGAATAGTTGAGAAGGAGGCAGTAAGTGCCATATCATTTGATAAATGAATTAGTATGAATATGGTCAGTAATAATTCGCCATTAGAAGGCAGGTGTCGTAGGTTGTAAATTATGGAACCAAATTGAGGTTAATAAGGTGGTTTTATTAAGGAAAATGTTCATTTTATGAATGAATCATTTAGAAAGTAAAGACATTGGGAAGTGATAGCATGATTGGGTAAAGTTATATAAGGAAGTAGTAAGCAAGACAATGATCTCAGAACCTACCGGAAGATAAGACCAGTGAGTCAAGATGAACTCGTAATGAGACTACTGCCAGAGACTGAGTATAGAGTTAATTCAACTCAGTTAAATGATGAACCAGAAACGTTAGATGCATGTGATTCAGAGGAATATTAAATTCCTTCTTCTCTTTGAATGGATTATAGTAGTACCTTAAGTTTATTCCGATGCGGAATTATAATAGATCAAGTAATACGATCAGCAGTTAAAGAGAAAAATGTGAGAAAATCTTCCTGGAGCTAAAAGGTGAAATTGGTAATGACCAAGAGTTGGCATTGCTTAATGGGAAAAAGGAGACTTTGTGCTTCCAATGACGCTTCGCATAAAGGGTTAGGTAGACCGACATTTGGTAGTATTGAATATCAGGACGTTGTGACAGGTTTCAGTTTGAAACTATTGATTCCCTTCTAAGGGATGGATATAATTGATTCCTCTCCAGTGGGTAAACTTCCAATCCGATGATGATTATTTCGTTAACTATGACTGCTTATGATTCCACCTGCTTGGAGGTTCATAGAACTATTCTTCAGGTTTCGAAACTGGTCTCCTTAATGTTACCAGTAGGTGGGTAGATTGATCAAAATTTCCCTGAGTCTGGAAAGGAATTCGGTGAATTTTGGCAAACCTTGTCTTTCTGATTATCAGAGAATGTCATGGAAGAGAGTAAAAATTGGAGCAAACCCTGTGATTTGGGTAAGGATGCTGTAAAATGGGTTAGTAAACGGACCCTGAGCATTACAATCGACGGTAGTGATAAAATGATGAAGTGAGATTGGACGAAAATAGGAAATGTAAGTAAGAAACCAGCCGGACTGAGAAATTCCAGGATTGACTTAAATGAAAAGGCTGTTATGCCAGGAATGGTAAGCTTGTGTGGCACGCAGGATTGATAAGAATAGTTGAAAAGATAAAAGTGGAGGAAAGGTGACCGGAGACGGTGCCGAGTAGTCGATTAAGACTTATATGGAGTAAAGTTTTGGAAAGGTAGAAAGGTATCAAAGAAGAAGGCACTATGCCGGCAATTGCTAGAAAAGTAATGCTACTAGCCAACCCCTAAAATCATATATTTTTATGTGTGGCCAGTTGAGGCCAAGTCACAACGGACTATAAAGTGACTAGACCAGCAATGAAAAGACAAAGCAGGGTTGCTTCTAAGAAAGCACCGACTATAAGGGCTTCTGATATAAAGGAAACATTAATGAGATCGTTTGAATCTTCTGCCGAACAACCCATGTTTTGATTGGGAATTCACTAGACCTTTTTGGGATGGGGTCACCCGTACTAAAGTGACTCATGTGTATATGGTTGTCCAAGATTTCGAGTAAAATGGAAGTATAGTGACTTGAGATGTATGATGTTAGGGTATCATGAATACCATGAATATATTATGACGGAGGAAAGTAAACAATGAAGGTATATGAAGAGGGTATAGAAAAGGTCAGAAATTGAACAGTATGCTGTAGGAATTTTGTCTGAGGCAAGTACCTTTGTGAAGAACGATAAGCACTAAGAGATTCACGTTGAACTCGACCAATATCTTCCAGAACATCCTTGCTACCATTAACAAGTTCGGTAAGAGAAGCGATTGGCATACGTTGCCTTTTTGGAAGGCCATATAGGCTGACAACTATCTGAAAGAAGAGGGTGGCATTAAACCACCGATCGATTATCAAATGAGAATGATTGAAAAGAGACCTTTATTAAGGATACATGATCTGATTGCCAATTATAAGATGCAAGAATTCCTTGGCAGTTGAATTAAGGATAGGATATCCATAAATTAAGACAAACCCTGGGGAATGCACAAGGGGTGGCATTAACCCTAATAACGACATTATGATTTCAGATGATATGAGCTGGACTTGCTAAGGCAACAATGACCGGTAAGGATTATTAAAAAGAGTTCTGGAAAGAACATAGATAGAATTATTAGAGTATTGATCAATGACATTTTGATATACCCGGTACCCAGAAAATACCGGAGGAATGATAAGGATGGCCTACGAAACCTTACAAGGAAAAAGGGTAATATTCCGAACTTCAAAAATGGAAGTTTGGTAAGGAATGTATGACATCGTAACAATAATGCCAGATGAGGCATGTATGAAACCCTGAGGAAGTATGTGTTGAACCTATAAAGGTTGAGATTATCCTAAGATAAAGAAAGAACTAAGAAAAGAAGTATCCTAAGTAGGATTGGGAATAAACGTGATAAAGTTCCCACGGGTAGGTGGAAGCAATGACTTATGGAAATGACTGATAGTTATATTTTCTCCTTCAGCAGAGCTTAAGGGAGAATGCCTTAACCCAATAGTGATGGGAATGAGGTAGAAAAACTTGAGCTGGAATGTACCCAGAAAACATGGGTTACAAGAAATCATTATCATCAAGAAAGGCCAATGAGGTGGCTGATAATCTAAGTATAAAGGAATAATTACAATGTTCATACCGAAGAAACAGGATGATATTTGGAAGGACCTTGAAGGTCATATCGGAATGGAGGAATTTACATTCCTTCTGATGACTGTGCAAGAATTAACAGTAATAATAGTTTAAGTAAAGATTCGATTCCTGATGGAGTCTTAAGCATATTACGTACCTTAGAAGGTCCCGTTTTGAGGCAAACCAGGACCATGGTACAAAATTGATGAAGTAAACCGTTAAGTTTCCAGTCTTTTATGGAAGATGCATAAGTGATAGTTTCATCAACCAGACCTAGCTGCGATGCTTGAAACTTTTCTGCAATTCTATCTGCTTCACGTTATATCTACATCAAGTTCAGGAAGTGTTCCTTATGGATAAGGAATAATGATTACCTTGTCTCCCTAAGGGATTTGAAACCCGTAGGGTTAGCTATTAACGCACTACGTAAACAACAAGCGATGGTGATTCTTCTAAGAAAGGATATGACAACGTAAAGATAAAGAAAGTGCTGCTATTGATAAGCTAAATGGCATGTTGATGAATGACAAGCAAGTTTGTGTTAGTGTACTTCTGCACAAACAAGATAGAGAATATGAGGTTGATAATTCGTGATGCTAAACGTATTCCCGTAGAAAGAATTAATGAGACTTGGAGGGAAGGGCGGTTGAGCCCAAGACTTATTGGGCCACTTGAGAGTTTAATATGTACGGACAGCGGTATTCGAGCCAGCCTTACCCCCAAAATTATAGCACGGTCATAACGGGTTTTCATGTGGCCAGGCTACGCCAGTAAAATGCAGATGTTCAACAGATGATAGGAGTACGAGCATGTAGATATACGACCTGGTCTGACTTATGAAAGACAACCTGTGGAAAACCACGGATAGAAAAGAACAAGTAATGAGAAACAAAGTTGGCAGAAGTAGATTATATGAATCTAAGTTAAAGGAATCGGGCCAGATTCATTTCGGAAAGTTTAAATTGAAATAACGTGATGATTATAGAATAAATGAGACGGAATACCGATAAGGAGGTACCAAGTGCAAAAAGGTGTCTCAATAAAGAGGTGAAGGTGAAAGTAAATAATAGAAATGAGTAAGAATCAGCTAATAAGAAGGATGTGATTGATAAAGAAAAGGCTGGGGAAGCAACTATGGAATGAGAAGCAAGGAATGTTATGAATGGGCTTTCTATTGAATTCTCAGGATGACAACCTGATAGTGTCAATATTATAGTTATGAAAAAGCTAGTAACATGATATGGGATGTCAGTAATAATGATGTCAAGTGAGAAATCTAAGATTTAACCTGAAAGGTTGAAGGATTTCCCGAATGTGAGTATCGCTAAGATTGAACAAGAGTATTTGTCCATAGAATAAGAGACAAAGCAGCAAGATATGTTGACACGTGAGATTGCGATCAAATAGTATTGGATATAATTATGATTAATCTCTTCTTTGATAAACCTCTATAGTTCAGAGGTAAATTCTGAGTATGATATTCTACAATCATGAAAGCTTTCTATAATCCTTTAGAACTCTTTTCTCTTCTTCTCTCTTATTCATCTTCTTTATGAATTGAGAAGAACAACCCTTTTAGGAGGGGAGGTACTGCTACGTGACTATCTGTCTATGTGATAGAAGTCTAAGTGGAATGCCATGACTTGTTTAATTGCTTGTCAAGTACTAAAGGCTGGCCCCCTTCTGTACTAACTATGCAATATAACAAATGTTCAATTGATCATAGTGATCTCTCAATAAATCTTTCCACTTCTCTATATTGATTGAGATTGCGAAGATTAAAGCGATCAGGAAATGCACAGTACGAGCGAGGTTACCTCCGAATCGTAGGGTGATAGTGATACCAATGTTACTGCAGGTATCAATAAGGATAAGACTGAGTAAGAGTATAACCCGGATAGTGAGTTGTACGAAAAGTAGCAACGTTGATGGAAAAAGGATAAAGTATGAATTGTAGCACTAGAAGATGTGCTGAGGAAGGGTAGAACGACTAAGAATTGACCGGGAAGCTAAAGAGTGAACGGCAGGCAAACGACTCTTTGCTTCCTACCTGATTCCGGGACGGAATCCTTTTAAGGAGGGGAGACTGTAAGAACCCCAAATTTTGGATATAATTAAAAATTTTTATTAAGTAATGATAAAATGAGGAACAATGATTCCGACAACAAGGTCACCAGCTCTAATGAATGGTGGTTTCAAAGAACAATGATTGTAATGAATGGGTATTGCTTTGGACAATGATCCTGATGCATTGGTATATTGTCAGAATAGAGTAATTCGAGGGTTGAGGACCTGGATAAGAATAATCTACCATCCAGGAAGGAGCTAATGGATCCTTGAAGGGAAATGAGTACGTGCATAGTGTTTCCCATACGTGCATAGTATTTCCCGTACGTGCATAGTATTTCCCGTACGTGCATAGTGTTTCCTGTACGTGCATAGTAATTTGGTGGATGAATAGTGATTTTGTAAGTTGGAAAACTTTTCACTCCACCCTATGTACGGGACGTGATATGGATGTTTCGAAGTCATATTAGTAATACGCGGAGGAAATAAGTGAATGCAGAGACGATCGGAATTCAGAAATTCCAAAATTCTTTTCGGTATAATATTTGACCGGACAGTGGATTAAATATTATTATAATCCAAGAATTGAGATATTAACTTTGAGGATTTGATATTTTGGGATGTTATTATATTTGATTTAAGAATGAAGGTAGGAAACCACTGAGGAGTGGTTATGGTGTCAATGTAATAATTGATATTTGAAAAGAATGAATGGAATTCGACTTTATTATTTCTATGTCTTGAAGAATGCTAAAGGGTAACAACATAGGTAAGAATAATCTATCTTCTAAGGGAATAAGAAATGGCAATTTCAAACAGGAGAATATTCTCATGTCATCCAGATCGGTAACGATTAATCCAGTAGTTCCGTAAAAAGGATAAGGAACGATCGAAAGAGAATACGGACAATTGTACCACCCTAAGAGAACAAGTAAAGAATACAGAATGAATAGTGTTTTGGTGGGAGTATATAATAATATGAGACGACACTATATAGAAGCATTCGGAACGGATTTCCGAGTTCGTATTAGTGATCCAGGGGGAAAATAAGTATATGTAAAAGCTGTCGAATTCTGAAAAACCGCACTTTTATTTTCTCCGAGAGTTCCCTGGACACTGATAGCCTTAAGTATTTAACGAATGGATTTAAGGAATATAAATTGGAAAGTTAGAATGAAAGATGGAGAATGAAAGTATTAATATTAAAAAGGATTCCCGGTAAACCCTAATTAGAAATCCGTGAAATATTCTCACGAACGATCAATCGAAACGGGTAATAACCGGACACAGAAATAAGCAGAGGAAGCAAGAGTCTTGTGCAAGCTACTAGAATAAATATCTAGTAACCAAGTGGGCAAGAGTAACTAGATTAATTGGAGCATAACTAGTACTTAGAAATCAAAAACCCTTGGTTAAGCTTTCAACCATGGAAAACACAACACTTGTCCATGCTAATTACCTCATCCAATGCATCACACTCCACTAACCCCACTTGGATGAGATATTATCTCACAAAATCACTTTAAGCATTATCACAATCAACCAACACAAAGAAAGAGCAAGAACACTTCCCCCCCCCATTACCATTCCATTCGGCAACACCTTTAATTCCAAATCCAAACTCCACCTTCCCACCATTTTTTGTTCTTGAAATAATTAAGGTGAGTCTTACATTTCATAAAACTTATCTCCTCAAAATCTTAGCTTCAAACTCATCCTTTTCCATTTTCAAAAAAATCAAACAAGAGGAGGGTGAATAGTGTTCATCAAGTACTAACTTTGTTTTCTTGATTTTTCATGGTTGATCTAGCAAGCCTAATCACTCCTAAGGACCATACAAGGCTTAGTAAGGCTATATCACTATCTAAGGAAGGTATAAAGCTCTTGAAACCCTAACCCTTGTTTGAGATTTAAGCATGTTTATGATAGTTATAACTTAGTTATGGTTATGTTAAGATTATAAGCATGATTATGTATGGATTTTGGATTAATGATGTAAATAGCTAGATGAACGGAAAGGCATTGCTTGGCCTCAGTTCATGTATATAAGTCATGTATATGTTGTTTGGGTTGGATACTATGTTTATGGGAAGATTCGAAATTGGTAGATATTCGATTTACAGCCGTTATAATGCCCGATTTTACAATACCATGTTTTGTATGCCATTTTACATATCGAACCCCTACTGTCCAGAGACCTTATCTGCCATGATAGGATAGATAATGTTCTAAGCTTCGTTTTGATATAAAGATCACGTGAAACGGACTTACGGTTTAGGATTTATGACCAAATTACTAAAAGTAGTTCGAATCCGTAAATGAAAGTTCGTAACTGTAATTGAACCCTCGTAAACTATGTAACGTCATGGCGAATCTTGGTAAATAAATACTAGAGGTAAAAAGGAAGGCGTGAAAGAAAACCGTATGTCAAAAGGATCATTTTTCGATTTATTAAAAATGTTCGAGTCGAGGTTAAACGCGAACGAACCCCTAAAAGACGACTCTTTTATAACTTCGGTAAAACACTTAGAAAACGGGCGATAAAACTCGGAGTATAGTATTGGTTCGTAACGATCGACTTTAGAACTCATATGACTTAAGTATGTCCCAAGTATAAGTACAATGACATGTCGTATTAACGAACGAATGTCGGGTCGGATCAGTGATAAAAGTAATCCACTAAAAGGGGTATAACGAGATAACTCGAGAACGTGTTTCGAATTAAGTATAACTTAACTTTTAATATGTTAAGTGATTAATCCCGAATGCTTTGGCTATTTATAGATCACCAAGCTGAACCGGGACCCGCTACCACTACCCCTTACCGTACTCGACTACCAGGCAAGTTTCAATTCCCTTCTTTTAGGCTGTTGTTGTGATTGAATAAATATATATATATGATTGCTGATATACATATGCCATTACATGCATGCCTACTTTCAAGTTGAATTGATATACTTGTTCCCTGAATGTTATTGTTGGCTTATAAGCTAGATAGTTATATATCAGTTATAAGCCGGTTATTGTAAGACCCTCATAGAAGGGCGTATACATCTTATTAATCAAAATAGACCGGGAGTCAATATTCCTTGATATATCGAGATTACCTCGGAGGAAAATATTTAAGTAAATATTTTCTATTATTCAGGCGACGAATATTATTTGAATATTCATTCGAGATTATTTATTTTAATGATCCTTACTTCAAATAATTATTTGAACGTAATCGTTCGACGAATAATATTTGTCAATATTCATTCAAAGTCGAATTGATTATCGATTATTATTTCGAATATTCTTCTAAAGATGAGACTACTAAATGAATATTATTTGGATATTCTTTTAGAATATTATTTTATTAAATAAATATTACTTTTGAAAATTCATTTAAGATATTAAGTACTTGATGAATATTATCTTCAATATTCATCTGAAGCTTGATTTATTTACCGAATATTATATCGAATATTCCTTTAAAGCTTGGATTACTAAATGAATATTACTTGATATTCATTTAGAATATTATTCATTAAATGAATATTACTTTATCAATATTCATTTAAATTCCTAATTAATTATGAATATTATTTTGAATATTCATCCAGGGGTTCTATTTAATCATCGAATATTATTTTAAATATTTTAAATATTCCTTTCAGGAATTATTAAGTAATGAATATTATTTTGAATATTCATTTGAATATTTAATTATGCAATAAATATTCTCTCGATATTTCTTCAAGAATTATTTGGGAAATACTCTGATTAAAGGTATTCTTTCATATTCTTAAATAATCTGTAAAATATTTTAATTCAATAAATATTCTCTGAATATTTATTCCATACTTAGAATAACCTCGATAAGGTTTATCTTCTTCGATTATTACAGAAAATATCTCGGAGTCATATTATTATTAATCTTATATCAAGAAAGGTTCTCAGACATCATTCTTCTTTGAGTCTATCCCCTTAATAATAAGGGAACCTTACTTGGAAAATGTTATTTATCTTGTCGACTTCCCGGTCATAAAGTATTCCCTTCACCCGCAACTCGGGTGCTGTTGACTTATTAAGTCGTTGCTTACCTTCTCATCTTTCGAGGGGTAAGATTACTGGAACAAGTTGATATCCGTTACCAAGTAATAGCTTGGGAGTTATTGGTAAATTTTCCTTTCCAACTAGATACGACTACTTTGTGGAGTCTTATCAACAAGTATTATACTTGGGGAAAGGGGGACGAACGTTACATTCGGAATCATGAATTCTATTTGAACTAGGAGTCGTGTAAGAGGCCGAGTAGCGCCGGTCCATCCCCTTTGGCCCAACCGTTGGCCGGGGAGAGCTAGTAAGGCGGTATACAAGTAAAGCCGTCAGTTCTTCCTTCTACCGGTAGTAAATCTAAATTGAGCTGTACGATCTCGACTGATCATCAAGATTGGAACAGCGGGCGCGGTGAATACTCCATCATTGGTTCATCATCCAAATTTATTTATTTCCTGCAACATGATTACTGTTGGCAGAGTTGGAAAAGGGTCATAACTGGAATTGCAACCTTTTCTTGCAAGTTCCTCTTCTTAATAACAATAAGAATATCTCGCTTACTTTGATGTAGCAGATATTTCTACAAACAAATACTTTAAGTTACCTTGTAACTTCATCGTTCATATTATACTGGCATCATTTCCGTAAATGCATGGCATATGGTTTGAAAGATACTTTTGAACTGTTATACATTATCGTTCAGTTATATATTATTGTTGGTGGGCTATTGCTCACCCTTGCTTTATTATTATATCACAACAACAGCTAGACCAGATGACTCGCACAAGGCGCACTCGACGCGGGCGAGGACGATGAGACTACCAGAGCTGAAGAAGAAGCTATTGGTAGGGTATATTTATTCTTTCAGTACCAAGAATATGGTCTAGTATGACTTATGTAAATGGATGGCAAAGAGTATGTATTTATATTGAAATTCTTTTGGATTGTAAGAACTCATAATGTGATTAATAAAAATTTGATTGTTACTCTGATTTCATCTCTGGGACTATAACGGGTGTGTTTTATATTGTTGGGTTGGGTTATAGCGACGTAATTTATTTTATGTTAAGGAAAGTTCAATTGTTGTGGATAGAATTGGAAACCGTAACCACCGGATCCCGGACCCCGGATCTGGGGGTGTTACTGAACAGGTGCTGAGGAACAAGGTTGTCAAACTAGTGAGAGTTTTGTGGAGGAACCAGAATGTCGAAGAATCAACATGGGAACTAGAGAGCGCGATGCGTGAAAAGCACCCCCAACTGTTTTCAAACTGATTCTGGGACGGAATCCTTTTAAGGAGGGGAGGCTGTAAGAACCCTAATTTTTGGTAATATTTTCTTTTATTTAATATCATGTGGCATTGTCAATTTGGAACCTTTCTAGTCATCCCTGTTGTTTAATGGAATTGATTGTCTGAGAAACTATGTTGTTCCATTCACTATGTAAGATAAAAGAGAAGATTGTTGAGGGCAAGAGTCTTATCGTTAGTAAGATTTATAAAAATTGGGATTTGAGAATGATTAGAGTATTAAAAGATTTATTAAGGATTATGACGAGGAATTATGGACATTCGAGGAATTTACACAATTAAGTACTTGAGGAATTATAGGGGAAATCTCTATGCGACAAAATATTATTACGTTAATTAAGATACGATACGAATTAAAGATTAAATGACAAGCATTGGTGGAAGAATAATGATACAAGGAGTAGTATTGCATGCAAGTCCCATGCAACCAAGTAATTAGGAGGAGGCAAACTAGTTAAACCAAATGGAAGAGGAATAGTAACTAGTTACATTGCTTTTTCCAAGGAGGAGACAAGAAGTACTTGAGGCCATACCTAGGTTAGTACCATGCATATACTTACACCATTATGTATCACCCAACCATCACTTTATCAATTATTCAACCAACAACACAAAATCAAAAACACAAAAACAAACCCCCCTTGCACACAAGTGCTCTCGGCCAAGACCAAAAAAGGAGAAGAAAATTTCTTCTTCCTCCATTTCTCCTCACTCATAAATCAAGGCATAATTCCTAGGCTCTCTCCATCATCTAAGCAAGGTATACTAAGAGTTTCAAGCCCTTTCATCCATTATATTTCAGGATATAAATTGTTAAAGATATTGTGAATAGTAACCATGTTTAGTTTTTCTTTTAGATCTTGGATTATAAGGGTTGTAGGAGATCATTCAAGGTGTTATTGAGTTTTGTAAGGCTTACCCAAGGCTCCTAGGCACTCAAGAAGGTATAAAAATCATAAACCCTTTTGGCCATGTAGTGTTTATGATGTTTGGTGATAGATCCATGTGTTATGGTGTTAATCTTCGTTGTATAAGTAATGGATGACATGGATCTTGAGTTTTGATGTTGTGATTGTGATTTTTATGATTGTGGAGAGTATATGTATCTCCATGAATGTTATAAAGCATGAACTAAGTGAATTAGGTGTTGGTTGTGTTGTGGAATTAAGAATATTGGTTGATCTAAGTGAAACATGCATGCTGAATTTTTCCAGAAACTTAACCTGTCTTGTAACATGGATTTGAACCCCCCAAATATTGTCCCCTGAGGTCCTACCATATATTGTTGGAAAGATATTTGAATGTAGTTTCTGGAAATGTAAGGTTCATGTTGGAAAGATATTTGAATGTAGTTTCTGGAAATGTAAGGTTCATGACTAGGTGATGTATAGATTTTAAGTTATGGCCGGAGAAGTAAATTGTGTTTCTGGATTCCGGACTGCACTAAGTGACCCCCTTGTGAACCTTGTTTAAACCCCTAAAAATATATGTGGGACCATGGAAAAATTTGAGAAGTTAGGGAATGCAGTGGTGAAGAGCACCCAAAAAGAATTGGATTAAAATATGAATTTTTGAATTTTATAAAAATGCTAGAGTAAATTTCCCGCAAGGGAAAAAGTCGTTAGTGGAGCATAATTCTAGGGGTAATGGTTGTGATTCGAATGTGGTAACTAAATTAAGTCGAATAAGTGACGAGCGTAATCGAGTGATGACATGAACCTATAGTGGGGCTAGAGAGTCATAAGACGAAGTCGTTAAGTTAATTTCGTACCCCCTAAAACCCCGTAATTAAAGAGATATTGTTAAGGTACTAACGAGCGGTTATTGCTTATGTATAGATCGTTCCACTCCGCACGCTCGACCACCCCAACCAAACCAAGGCAAGTTTACTTTTCAAAACTTATACATATACAAGGACTTTCACTGTTGTGTTTGTAGTTTTCAACTATATCAAATGTTATGTTTATCGAAGTAGTGATGCCATTGAGATTGTATAAGTACATATATGTTGTACCCCTTGAACTTAGATTGAAATGTTTTCCTCGGACAACGACTCTAGCAATAGAGGTCGTAGCGGTCCGTATATACTATTGACCGGGGAGCGGTATATTATTATATCGTAACTAGTTTGCGAAAACCCGAAGGGTCATTCGGGGAGTATCGTATACTCAAGTAATTATTGTTATATCTTCGTGAATACTCGAAACCCTATCTTGGATTAAAAGTTTATTTTTCGAATAATTATTTTATTAATTATTAATATTAAATCTTAAAATATCATTTATTAGTTATTGTTCATTATTTTAAAGACAAGTCAATCCAAGATACCTTTAGTACTTTCAAACTCGAACTCTTTCGAACTCAAAACCTTTTCGAAAACCCCCGGTCAGGTTCTGCTTCTTGTATGATTTCAAGAATCATCGGTCGATTGATGTCGGACCTCAAACACTCTGTTTTCTATCAAAATCAAGTTTTCAAAAGAAAAGAAAAAGGGACTCTGGCAGGTGTGGGAACCGTTGACGAACGATTACCGGGATGTGTAAGCGGCCGTGAGCCAGGCGGTCCATCAATTATTATTCCGGCCCAGGTGTTGCCGAAGGATGATTACGGATGTAGTTTTCATCGAGGGTGATTATGGATGTAGTTTTCACCCGAGGATAGTTACGGATGTAGTTTCTATCCTTCTACCGGTAGAGAAGACCCGCGGATTATTGGATTTGGATGTGGCGACTGATCATCGTCAATCCTTGTCAGGTTTTATGTTTTCTTTAAGTCCCATTCCTCCATTTTGGAAAAATGCTTTGACAATCTTCTTGGGCTTTTGTGCCAAGTTGCTGATAGTGTTCCATTTTGATGAGAAAGATGTTGACTCTATGCAATATCTAGAACTGCAAGTTTATTTTGAAAACGAGGGCACATATTGTTGCACCTTCGGAATTTATCAACAAAGACAAGTGATTTTATATCTGATTGATACAAACGAGTTCAATAACTGCTAATCATATGAAATGTTATATTGCTTACCTTATTCATATATTTCTTGCTGAGCTATAGTTGCTCACTCTTGCTTGTTTTCAAATTTACAAACACAACAGCTAAGCGAAATGGCAAGACCCAGACAGACTGCTCGAAAGCAGGTGACTAGACCCGAGCCAGCAGTTGAGATTCCACCGGTAGGCCCCATTAGCCGGATTGGTTGGCAGCTTTTGTTAGTTCGTTTTATTTATCAGTATGACCTGTGCAAGGCAGTGTATCGTAACAAACTATCAAGCCGCCAACTTCGCTTCATATCGAAGTGTCGCTGGTAGCATAAATACTATTTAATTCGGTCTGTAATAACTCTGATACTTTTATTTCTGCTTAATCAATGTGGTGACGTTTCTGAGGCTCTAACCTGTGTGTGTGTGTGTGCGGTGTGAGTTTATTGTGGGGTCGATGGTTGTTTTATATATTATGTGCAAGAACAGGTATGTTATTAATGGAAAATGGACCGTGAGCGCCTAGATCTCCGACCCCGGATCTGGGGGCGTCACACAGACTGAACTACTGGAAAGGCTACTTACAGCCTCACCTCCAGCCCTTAATGCTAACAAAAAGGGGGAGAAAAAGGTAGAAGAGGTTGCAGCTACTTCTAGTCAAATTCAAGCTTCCAGTAGCAAGATAACACATATTGAGGGGGAGCAACATCCAATTATAATGGTCAATCCAACAGAGTTCTCTATAGAGGCTTCCCCTATGAAGAAACAAAAGGCTTTGCCTGTGATTCCTGACTTATCAGAAATCTCAGATGGTGAAAGGCAAGCCAGAATTGAAGAATTAGAGAAGATCGACAAGGAGGCAAATGAAAGAATTCTGAGGACAGAGAGAATGATCAATGAATCAATTGTATCAACTCTGTTCTCTACTCAGTCTTCTGCTCCAACAATATCAACTACAATTCTGAAGGTGCTCACTCCAGAAATTGTGGCTCCTACATTCTATGATGCTGAACCATCTTATATCAAAGAATTTGAACCATACATAAAAACCAGAGCTTACTCACCACCTAAAGCAAATGGGAAGAACAAGCTACAATTGGACTTTCCATTTCCCAAGGATGATGATGAGAAGCTAATGGGAAAGACAATCAAAGATTTCAAGGAAAAGACAAATAAGAGTGTAAGAGATTGGATGGCTGTAATAATAAGGAATGGAAAAGTGTTAAATATATCCAACAACCATCCTAGATTTGTTGAAGCAAAAAGAGAGGAGACCTCCAGACTTCCCAGGGAAGCTCATCCAAGTGAAGAAAATCAATATGAAAACTAAGATGAGAAGCAAGCCAAGATGGCTCAGGAGTTAATGGATGAGGTAGAGGATGAAATGAGGGAACCTGAGGAAGTCCTCAAATCCAAATATAAAAGGAGAGTGAAATCAGTCCCCATATCCAAACCTAAAAGGAGAGTGAAATCAAAGGCAAGGAGGCCTGTCTCTCCAGAAATTGAAAGAAAGGAAACAGTTGGTTCATCACAACCTATTTCTGTACAAGTATTCAACCCAGCTGTGAATTTCCATGGTGAACCTATAATACCTAAAGAGGAACCAATGAATCTTGACTCCATTGAGGTTCCTTCATTCTTGCTGAAGCCTCAACAGAAGCATAAACAGAAGAAAAGGATACCAAGGAAGCAACCTTCAATGGAACCAATTCAAGTTGCTAGGGTGCCTGCTATTGTGAAGCAGCCAATCTTGGAAAACAAGGATGATTTTATCTATCAGGCAGATATTAAAGAATACTCTGGCATGAATCTGTATCTGGATGAATTTTCAGAAGTAAGAGGAATTGACAAATACAAGCATTTGCCTGAGAGATTGGTCTTTGTATACAAGGGAGAAAAGGAAAGGACATGGCCACTACATAGGGTTCTTGGAGAAAATTATCTGACCTTAACCAAGGTGTTCTCTGTAATTAAGAGATACACAGGGTTCTCCAAGATAGAAAAAGGGGAGATACTGGACAGAATAGAACAGATAAGGAGAGAATGGAACTCACCATCAAGTCTACCAAAGAAGTTGAAGATCCCATACATTGGACAGAAAATCCACATTGAACCCTTCTGGATGTTGGAGTTCAGGGATGAAGATGGTAACAGGAGATTCTTCAGGTTAGAAGACCAACTATCAAAGGCTAGTTCTCAATACCAGAGATGGTTACAACAAAAGCTAAATCCAAAAGTTGTTGAAGAAGATGCCTTCTATAGGCAACTCTGATAAGTGGATTTATATCCACTTGGATCGCTTCAATTCGGCTTAAATTGATTGTCTTGGACTCAAGTTTATTGTAGTTTTGATGTGTTTTATTTAGTTGTGCAGATTTACAAGAATGTCGATTATGGGTGATGCTTCTATCGTGTTTGGAGGATTAATTGATTAAAATTCGGATTTTCCGGGAAGGTTGCACAGTCTACACTGTTTTGGCCATATCTGGAGTTCTAGAAGTCCGTTTTCAGCGATCTTATAGCTCACGCGAAGCTTGGGAAATTTTCTACAACCTGGGACATATAGCAGGTGTAGGGAGCGTGTAGTTAAAATTCGCGCACATGTTCTTTGTGAAGCAAGGCTGAAAGATTACTGTTTTGCCCTTTTTCTAATTCTAATTGTATTTTGGGCAGTTGTTAGTACCTAAATCGAATTCTAATTGTAATAGAAGGTAATTTCTTGCTGGGCAAGAAATCTAGAGCCTATATAAACACATCTTAGCATTGAAATTAGACAATTAGATATCTTGTACATATCATAGTTTAGATTTGCAAGGGAGAAAAGGGGAGAAAGATTCAACACTCGTGACAAGCAACGGATCCAGATCTACTTCATCTTTTGTATCATAGATTTATTTTCTCAACTCTTAGTTTTAATAATTTTATTGCTTCTTTCTTCCATATCTTGTTTGTTATCATGGTTTCACTTGATCCCATGATGACGAGAGGTTCAATTTTGAACTAATCGTTGTCATGGAATTCTAACGGATTTATTTATGGAACTTAGTATCTTGATGCTTTAAAGATCTGTGTGTGATGTATATTTGATATCCTTGTATGGTTATGATTAATTGTTAGATGCGTAGCTAACATCTAATCTGTTAATCTCTTATGAAGTGAAAGTGGATCTTGAGATTTAGAACTTGCCATGCTAGCATAGGTTCATGATTGTTTATCAACATGATTAGTAGTATGAGATGAAAATACTTATATTGCCCTGTGTGATCTTTATGGATAACTTGTTCTTCAACCGTTATGTTTTCAAATTCTATAGACATATAGGGTCTAAGCATAATTGGTGTATATTCATCTTCTATCTCTTTTGTGGATGTATGTTTAGTTTGGTATACGTATGCTGACAGGTAGCGTGTACTTGTTTTGTGTTATCCGATCAGATATCATAACCATTGCATATAGTGAATGAAGGCATCAGATCTAAGCGAAGTATTTAATGAAGTTAGGATTCCATGTTTTCTTGCATATAAGTAATTCAATTTTAATTCTCATTAGTTAGTAATTTGTAGTTTGTTAATTTGTATCCTAGTTAATTATAGTTAGTAAAAACTTAATCTTGTTATTTGTCTTAGCAGTGAATAAGAATCATACATTGTTGCATAGGTGCATGAACTGAATTGAAACCTAACCAGATCTCTGTGGGAACGAACTTGACTTCTATCTATATTACTTGTGACCACGTTCGCTTGCGTAATTTTGTGCAAACAAGTTTTTAGCGCCGCTTCCGGGGATCATCGGTGTTTTATTTTTGGTTTATGTGCTTGTCAATAGTGGTCATTAGAGTTCACTGACTCAGATTTTTCTTACCTATCTTTTTTAGTTCAATGTGTTTCAGGTACTTGAGTGTTTGAAGATGGCATGCGAGGAGTTACCATGGTGGGTATATTCGAGGACATCCATGCCTCAGCAATGTGAGCAGTGTTTGGGCGTTCATGATCCCTCACAATATTGTTACTACGAAGGAGTTGATCCATATGTCACTTATGAGGAACAACCATATTTTCAATACCATCCTCAACAGTACCAGCAAGATGTTCTAGATATGTCATATTTCTTTGGAAGTGAAGAGTTTGAACATCAGTAACCTACTCCTACTTTTTCAGTCAGATGAGGTTGTTACTATGGAGGAGCTTAGGATGCTTGAAAAGAGTAGAGAGGAGTCTATCAAATCTTTGGAGATTCTAGTTGCTCAAGCTGTGAGATCATTGGAACAAGAGAAACAGCAATTCATATTAGAGGCAAATCCAGAAAATAACGGTGATTTGGAGCAAGGTACTACATGCTTAATTGAGGAAGACAAATTCCAAGGTGGGGTGAGCGTTCACAAGCCATATGAGGAATTTGATCAAGCTAGTGAGGTGGATGATTTGGAAAGGGCATAATTCGGGACAGACACTGATGAGCTGCACAAATTTCAAGAATTGGTATGTGCGTACCAAGAGGACACAGATGAGCTACGCAAATTTCAAGAATTGGTATGTGCGTTCCAAGAGGATGATGATCATGGGAAAGATGCAGCTCTTCTACTTGTCTCAGACTGTGAATATGGAAGTAGTGCATTAGAGCCAATGGAGGAAGTTCTCTTTGAGAAACCAAAGGCTTCAGTAACTTACATTTACCCTCCTCCATTATATTCAAGCGAATCCCGCGAGCGTGTTTTGTTCTACAAATTGACAGATTTTGGGTCAACAGAAGAAGGCATGGGAACAGGACATATTTGTTATACGAATAGGCCAAGCGAGGAGAAGGGGCAGAAAGTGTGCCGCCGTGATGACGATGAAGTCTCACGAAGAGAGGACCAGGCAAACTATTATCATCCTTAATGGAGGCTTGGAAGTAACGTCAAGCTATTGAAGTTAAAGAAGCGATTCGTGGGAGGCAACCCACGCATTAGTGTTGGAAGAAAAAAAAATTGAGTGTTGTATTCAAAAAAAAAAAGAAAGAAAAAAAAAATTAAGTGTTGTGAAAAAAAAATAAAAAAATTTGAGTGTTGTGAAAACAAAAAATCAGTTCTTCGCGCAGGTTGCGCCTGCGTGACTGCTGTGTGAGTAATGATTTTTTTCAGCTGTTCTGTATAAAAAAAAAAATCTTTCAACCCCAATTCTTTTCTCCTCTTATACTAATATCCTTAAAACCAATTCTAATTCTATTTCAATTCCAAAACCCCCATCTCCTATTCAAATCTCTAAACCTATATCAATTCAAATTCTTTTTCTCTAAATTATTAAATCCTTTTTCTATCTTACCTCAAATTCATACCCACTCAAAATTTCTCCCTTACACGTTCAATTTTTATTCATCCAATCCCTCCATTATATATATACACCTATTCATACAAACCCAATTCATTCTCTAAACCTCTACATCTCTAAAAAATTCGAGTTCAAGAAGGATTCAAGTTTGGGGGAAGTTTAATTGCAAGTTCACCTCTTCGATTCGTATTGGGTAAATCTTTTCCTCTAATCTTATTTTTATTACGAATTTGTGTTCTTATAATTGGGGGTTTTGTAGTATTCTCGTTATTTGGGAAGTGGCCAGTCTATGGAGCTCGCACGCATTATCCTCCACCAGATTCATCCGAGGAGGGTGATGACTCAGCTGGTTAGGTATGTTTTCTACTTTCCCTCGTATTTACTTCCATTCAATGCGGACATTGAATATTTTAAGTTTGGGGGTGATGGTTTGAGGGATTGGTATTATTTGTTCATGTAGGATTTCATGCTTTGCATATTAGTAGTAGTAAATTATGCATTTATGTTCGTATTATCTACGTTTGTTTCATATAGGACATTCTGTTTTTATATTCGTATATCATGTGAGTTCATAATAGTTTGCATTTGCACCCATGCTTGATAGGAATTTTGTGTTGTTGACGCTTTTGATTGAGAAGTTATATGCTTTGTTCTTGTACACACACATACGCTAGTAAGTTGAAGCTAGTAGACTTATTGAATTTTGTGAGTAATTAGAAGGACATGAATATGTGCAAGTTGATTTAGTTTGCATTCTTTGAATACAAGTAGATGCATTAGAGAGATTTTTTGCTTGGGATTGAGTATGTTTTTCCCGCCAAGTGAGCTTTTGAGCCATATTGCATTGTTGCAATTTTATTCGTTTTCTTGAGTGTCCACGGATTGTTTGCATTGCTAGCAGTTGTTTGAGGTCTTTCTTGAAATGCATGACATTATTTGACGATTAAAATGATAAAGGCATTTAGGAATAACCACATATTTTCCCATATTACCACATCATGTTTATATGATCAATTAGTTAACCCGTTGAGCTTAATCCTATTTTTTCGGTGACATACCACATTACTTGCCTAGACCTTTTTCTTGTATTGGCCTTACATTAATTTGAACCCACATTGTCAAAGGCTAGTAGGGTGCTTAAGGGAGTAATAAGGTGTGCAAGGAGGGGTTTATTGTTGGTCATAATTTTGGGGGAAATATTGAAATTTGGGTTTGGTTGTTGCTTGATAGTCGGCATGTGTAATAAAATCGTGGGATCATTGTTATTGTCTATATTATTGTTGCTTTAGCTCTCGAAAAAAACAGAAAAAAAAGAAAAAAGAGAGAAAAAAAAGGTTATATTATGAGAGCATATTTGTGTTATTGTGATCCTACTTTAGTCGACTAGTCGAGTGTTTTTGTTGGAAGAAAAATAGTAAAAGTATGTGGGGGGAAAATAGGTGGTTGTGTATGATTTATTATAAGTTCCTACTAGCTTTTGGCACTTCACCTGTTTTGGCTTATATGACATACCTTGTCCCTAGCCCCGTTACAACCCAAATAAAGACCTTTTGATTATCGTCATTGATGTATGTTGTGTTAAGAGTTAGATTGATACCAAATGTCAAGCATGCTTATGATTTTTTTGGAATTGTGTGATACACTTACCCTTGTTCTTGAGTGAATATTCTTTTGTGAGTGGATTGTGAGTGTTTGCTTGTTTTTGCGTTTGAGATCCCGAGTTTTGTCTCAAAGATGTACTCTTGTAGGCTTAGCATGTTTACTAACTTATTCTTACACTTGACATGGACTTGTGAGAACTTATGCATGTTCATTGAGTAGACTATGTGAATACTTGAACTTTCGACACCAAGACATTGCGTATTTACTTTGATTCTTAAGTTGATATGGCATGAGAGGATTTGAAGGCATGGTAGGATATTAGTACTAGATTAATTGCATTTTCATATTAGTTGCATTCATGCATTGCATTGGATTTTGTGGGTCCATTCGCTATAGGCCCTCACGAGACCTTACTCGTCCACTAGGGCTGCCTAGGGGTTTAAAGGGCTTGTTGCATATGCCAAATGCAACCGTGATCACCTACGGAAGTGGTACTAGTTAGTTAGTTAGTTAGTTGTAATTGTTTATGCTTGAGGACAAGCATCGGTTTAAGTTTGGGGGTGTGATAAGTGGATTTATATCCACTTGGATCGCTTCAATTCGGCTTAAATTGATTGTCTTGGACTCAAGTTTGTTGTAGTTTTGATGTGTTTTATTTAGTTGTGCAGATTTACAAGAATGTCGATTATGGGTGATGCTTCTATCGTGTTTGGAGGATTAATTGATTAAAATTTGGATTTTCCGGGAAGGTTGCGCAGTCTACACTGTTTTGGCCATATCTGGAGTTCTAGAAGTCCGTTTTCAGCGATCTTACAGCTCACGCGAAGCTTGGGAAATTTTCTACAACCTGGGACAGATTGCAGGTGCAGGGAGCGTGTAGTTAAAATTCGCGCACGTGTTCTTTGTGAAGCAAGGCTGAAAGATTACTGTTTTGCCCTTTTTCTAATTCTAATTGTATTTTGGGCAGTTGTTAGTACCTAAATCAAATTCTAATTGTAATAGAAGGTAATTTCGTGCTGGGCAAGAAATCTAGAGCCTATATAAACACATATTAGCATTGCAATTAGACAATTAGACAATTAGATATCTTGTACATATCATAGTTTAGATTTGCAAGGGAGAAAAAGGGAGAAAGATTCAACGCTCGTGACAAGCAACGGATCTAGATCTACTTCATCCTTTGTATCATAGATTTGTTTTCTCAACTCTTAGTTTTAATAATTTTATTGCTTCTTTCTTCCATATCTTGTTTGTTATCATGGTTTCACTTGATCCCATGATGACGAGAGGTTCAATTTTGAACTAATCGTTGTCATGGGATTCTAACGGATTTATTTATGGAACTTAGTATCTTGATGCTTTAAAGATCTGTGTGTGATGTATATTTGATATCCTTGTATGGTTATGCTTAATTGTTAGATGCGTAGCTAACATCTAATCTGTTAATCTCTTATGAAGTGAAAGTGGATCTTGAGATTTAGAACTTGCCATGCTAGCATAGGTTCATGATTGTTTATCAACATGATTAGTAGTATGACATGAAAATACTTAAATTGCCCTGTGTGATATTTATGGATAACTTGTTCTTCAGCCGTTATGTTTTCAAATTCTATAGACATATAGGGTCTAAGCATAATTGGTGTATATTCATCTTCTATCTCTTTTGTGGATGTATGTTTAGTTTGGTATACGTATGCTGACAGGTAGCGTGTACTTGTTTCGTGTTATCCGATCAGATATCATAACCATTGCATATAGTGAATGAAGGCGTCAGATCTAAGCGAAGTATTTAATGAAGTTAGGATTCCATGTTTTCTTGCATATAAGTAATTCAATTTTAATTCTCATTAGTTAGTAATTTGTAGTTTGTTAATTTGTATCCTAGTTAATTATAGTTAGTAAAAACTTAATCTTGTTATTTGTCTTAGCAGTGAATAATAATCATACATTGTTGCATAGGTGCATGAACTGAATTGAAACCTAACCAGATCTATGTGGGAACGAACTTGACTTCTATCTATATTACTTGTGACCATGTACGCTTGCGTAATTTTGTGCAAACAAACTCCGAATGCAGATTGAGTCCAACTCTGCCAAAGAAGGAAAATCAAAGGTGATGCCAACCAGAGAGAAGAAATAGTATTAATCTGCTCAGTCTAGAGGAGCACTTCTCTGTAAATTTCTCAAACTTTCAGTTTTTAATATTTGTAGCTTAATACAATTTTTTCATTGTTCTATATATATCTTTAGGAATGTTTTGTTATCATCAAGGTCCTGAATTTATGCTTTATTGCCATCAAGTATAAATTGGGGGAGATTGTTAGGAATATGTTGTACTTGATGATAACTTCACAATCAATCAAATTGTATAAGGTTTTGTAGCTGTCAACGGATGAGGATTTATAACTCTATCCGTTGACAGGTATCTCATCAACGGATGAGGTTTTGTACTCTATGTTATCAGTTGATAGTGTTTTTATCCACAGTCATGTTGACCATCAATGGATAGGCAGAATAGGGTAGCCAATTGTAAATAAGCTATGCTATGTAATTCTGTCTAAGTGAAAGTGTATCAACGGATGAAGACAGAACTCTATCAACGGATACAACTCAAATCCACTCTATCAACGGATACAGCTCAAATCTCAATATCAACGGATACAGCTCAAATCTCAATATCAACGGATACAGCTCAATATATCATCAACGGATGTCAGTGTACAATGTCAACAGATAATCATTGACACTTACTTCTATGCTAAGCTGGGGATTAGCAGTTGATAAGGACAGGTTTGTCTGACAGATCACATGAGTTGATAGTAGATACAAAAAGCAGTATGGCAGCCATACTTTGGAAACACAGAAGAAAGAAGCATTCCGTTTACACTATGAATACAAGACAGGGGACATGTCTGTTCACAAGGACAACCTTTCGGCTACATGTGTATTTGAAGTGTAGTAGCAAGTCAACTTGAATTAGATTTATATTATCTTATTCCTGTAGTACTTGTAAACTTGGGATTTATAACCAAGTGTAGAAACTCTTTAGATGCTAAGAAAACAGATACATTTGCTTAGGTTTTTATTGAATATCCTTAGAAAGCAAAGAGTTGTAAAACCGCAGTTGTGTACATTAGTATCACAGAGTTTTCTTCGAATAAAAGTTTCAGGTGGTGCATTTAACCACCTGATTTTATATGTGTGTGTGCATTAATCTTTTTACAGCAATTATCTAAGTATAGATTTCTGATGTTCTTATTAGAAATTTATAAATATCAAGAATTGTAGTCAACCCCCCTTCTACAATTATACAAGTGTGTAATCTGGGAATAACATTTGGGATCAAAATTTTAACTGCAATACATATTATTGATGATACTTATCTTATACAATTTTTAATCTTAAAATCAAAACCTAAAAATAGAGTGAATTCTAATTTTTATTTTCTCCAAGCTTTCTAAAATTTATGGGGTTTTAAAAAATAAAAAAACATTTTATTTTCTCTTTATATTATATATACTCCTGTATATATTTAGGATTCCCGCATGTGAATGTTCTTTTGTTATGTTAACACATAAGTTCTTTTCTTTTTAAATATGAATACTTTTTTTTATGAAGTTAGTATTGGATTTATGAAATTTTTCCTAATAGAAGTATAAATAACTTGTATAAAAAATATATAATTTTAAAATATCGTAAAAGATGTCACTACCGTCCTTGTATTCTACTTCCAATAAATTTTTTAATTATATGTCTCCTCTATATATTCAAACACATATTTTACTTCCAATAGAACTTATAATTATATATTTTTTCTATAAATTTGAACTCTTATTCTCTATAAATTCGAAATCCTATTCTACTTTCAATAGAACTTTTGATCATATGCCTGATAAATACCTATTCTATTTCCAATAAAACTTCAAATTTTATGTCTTCCCTATAAATTTGAACTTTTCTCATCTATAAATTCAAACACCTATTCTACTTCTAATGTGTTTATTAGGTGTTTTAAAAAGTCAACGTGTTTTAATTAGATAGAAAGTAACATGTTTTAATTAGATAGAAATATTAATGATTAAAAGATTTGGTATAATTTATGTATTTAGTTGTATATATTAATGATTGCAAGATTAGTTTTAAAGTAAAAGGTAACGTGTTTTAATTAGATAGAAGGTAAAATGTTTTAATCAGATAGAAATATTAATGATTAAAAGATATGGTATGATTTATGCTTTTAGTTGTTTATTACAGGTAATATTTTAAACTAAAAGTTAACTGTGAAAAAGCCAATCAGCTTATTACCATTAATTATATTATGTAAACCTATTCTGCTTCTAATATGTTTAAAGATATTTTTATATTTATTAATGTTTATTCGAACTACTATTCTACTTCCAATAGAACTTTTAATCATACGCTTTTTAATTAAATACTTACTAGCTTAAAACCCGTGCGATGCACGGATTTTTTTAATTTAATATTATATAAATTTTTTCATTTATTTAAATTAATTTTTAAAACATGAATTTTGGAGGCTTACATTTTTATATGAGATGATTTGATAATAATTATATAAATGTTATCCGTGATATTTCTAGAAATGGAGGGATTTTAGTTAGAAAATATTGAAAAGATGATAGGTTTTAGTTGAAAAAGATAATCTGTTAATTATTAGTAATTATAAAACTATTATTTTATTTTATTAAATAGAATGTCCGTTATATGATTAGAAAAAGATAGGATTTAGTTAGAAAAAATTAAAAAGGTAACATGTTCTAGGTGAAAAAGTAATTGATTAGTTATAGTAAGTATAATTTAATTACGTTATTTTACTAAATATAATTGCACTTACTATTTTTAGAAAAGGAAAAATTAATATTGTCCGTGATATTTAAAAGAAGGATTTTAGTTAGAAAATATAGAAAAGATGATACGTTTTAGCTGAAAAAACTAATCGGTTAATTATTCATATTAAATTATTATTAGTTTATTTTATTAAATAGAACCGCCCTTGATATAGTTGGAAAAAGAGAGATTTTATTTTGAAAAAATAGAAAGGCAACATGAAAATTAAAAAGATGACATGATTTATGTGAAAAAGGTAATTGATTATCTAATAATAACTATAATTTAATTATGTCATTTTACTAAAAGAAATTGCTCATAATTTTTAGAAAATGAGAAATTAATGTTGCCGGTGATATTTCTAGGAAAAAAAGGGAATTCAATTAGAAAAAATAGAAAAGATGATACGCTTTAGCTGAAAAGGTAATCGGTTAATTATAGTATTATAATATTATTATTTTATTTTTATTAAATAGAAACGTATGTGATATAATTCGAAAAAGAGAGGTTTTAGTAAGAGAAAAGAAAATTGGTAACGTGTTTTGGCTGAAAAAGGTAACCGTCCATGATATAATTGGAAAAAGAGAGATGTTAGTTACAGAAAGGAGAAAAGGTAATGTGTTTTTGGTGAAAAGGGTAATTGATTAGTTAATAGTAATTATAATATAATTATGTTATTTTATTAAACAAAACTGCTTGTACTATTTTTAAAAAAAGAGAAATTTTAGTTAATAAAATGTAAAACATATTCTATTTTACTTGTAAAAGGAAATTATTTAGTTATTGAAAAATAGAAAAGGTAATATGTTTAACCTGAAAAAGGAAATTGATTAATAAAAGAGAAATTTTAGTTAGATAAAATATAAAAGGATATTGTATTTTACCTGAAAAAAGAAATTATTTAGTTCTTGAAAAACAGAAAAGATAATATGTTTAATCTCAAGAAGGAAATTGATTAGTTAGTAGATCTGTAATTGAGTACTATTTTTTAAAAAAGATAAATTTTAGTTAAATAAAATGTAAAAGATATTTTATTTTACCTAAAAAAGGAAATTATTTAGTTATTGAAAAATAGAAAAGATAATATGTTTAATCTGAAAAAGAAAATTGATTAATAAAAGAGAAATTTTAGTTAGATAAAATCTAAAAGGATATTTTATTTTATCTGAAAAAGGAAATTATTTAGTTCTTGAAAAATAGAAAAGATAATATGTTTAACCTCAAGAAGGAAATTGATTAGTTAGTAGATTTGTAATTGAGTAAGGTTAAATAATTAAAATCAACAGGTAGCATATTGACCGACCGACCGACCAAACTTTTAATGTTTCGGCTTTTATATAATAGTATAATATGTTTAACATCAAGAAGGGAATTGATTAGTTAGTAGATCTGTAATTGAGTACTATTTTTTTTTAAAAATTTAATTAAATAAAATATAAAGGATATTCTATTTTACCTGAAAAAGGAATTATAGTTATTGAAAAATAGAAAAGATAATATGTTTAACCTAAAAAAGGAAATTGATTAATAAAGGAGAAATTTTAGTTAGATAAAATATATAAGGATATTGTATTTTATCTGAAAAAGGAAATTATTTAGTTCTTGAAAAATAGAAAAGATAATATGTTTAACCTCAAGAAGGAAATTGATTAGTTAGTAGATTTGTAATTGAGTAAGGGTAAATAAGTAAAATCAATAGGTACCGTACCGACCGACCGAACAAACTTTTAATGTTTCGGCTTTTATATAATAGTATAAATTCTACTTCTAATAGAACTTCTAATTATATGTTCTCCCTATAAAATCGAACTCTTCCCATCTATAAATTCAAACACCTATTCTACTTCAAATATGATAAAAGATAGTTTCTTATTTATTAGTATTTAAAATTCAAAAATTCTAAGAAAATTAGAAAAATAGATTGGGAAGATCTTAGAACGCCACCTAAGCGCCCGCATATCATGACTTATATATGTACTAGTCGACTAAGCCGCGCTTCGCGGCGGCCATATATTTTTTTTTTAAATTTTAAATAAGATCATTTAATGATAAAGTCGACAAAAATATTTTTATAATATCAATATAAATTGGTGAACACAATATTGTATAAATTAAATATACATATATAATAAGATAAATTATTCATATATTTTTCTATACCGATTTTGTCTTACGATTTTTTAGGCCGACACCCGTTGTATATATTATAAAAATACTAAGCGTACACAATAATAAAAATTTAAATACTAAAATGCTCTTTGACATTGATTTACCGATTTTGCCTCACAATTCTTTTTAAAATTTTTAAATATATCTAAAATATCAATATAAATTGGTGAACACAATATTGTATAAATTAAATATACATAGATAATAAGATAAATTATTCATATATTTTTCTATGAGATAATGCCCAAAATACCCCATTTCCAAGAAGTATGGCCCTGAAGTACCCCCTAAATGCTGCATTTCGTGTGCCGCATTATGTTTTTTAAAAAATGCACGTGTTGCGCTAATGCGTGAAACGCATTATGGCAATACACTGAGGACCATGTGCCGTATATATCTTTATACTCAACAGAGATTAACGCATTATCACCCAGATGTACTATACGAATTTGCGTGACAGTTGATGTGCTAGACGAAATTGCGTATCTGCGGGGTATTTAGGGCCGAGTTTTTGAAATGGGGTAGGGAGGGTCATGAAAATTGGAAATGGGGCATTTTGGGCCTTCACCCTTTTTCTATACCGATTTTGTCTCACAATTTTTTAAACCGACACCCGTTTGTATATATTATAAAAATACTAAGCATACACAATAATAAAAATTTTAATACTAAAATGCTCTTTGATTTTGATTTATCGATTTTACCTCATAATTTTTAGGTCGATGCCCGTTGTATATATTTTAAAAATACTAAGTATATACAATAATAAAAATTTAAATATTAAAATCCTTTTTTACTTTAATTTTGGTTTAAAAAACATAAAAAAGCTATAAGAGAATCAATGTAATTAGAATTTGAAAGTGCAAAATCATAATAAAGTATGATGCTAACAGTGTTTAAAGAAAAATACACATATATTAACAACTCTTTTGGTGCTTGTATCACCAAAACTCTTTCCACAAACGTTTACATATAAATTAAATTTATGATCAATATAGACAAAGAAACGAAGAGTGGTTAAAAGGAAAGACAAAAAGCAAACATAAAATTTTACAGATATCAATTGATCATGATCACCTGGCACGATCTCTCTTCTCTTTCTACGTGAAAGAGGATATGGTGAAAACTGTATAGTTCAAATATAAAATTCTAATGCATAAATAAAATTATATAAGTAGTTTCTTACAGAAATTAAAACCAAAACTTTTGTCATAACAATATAAAAAAATAAAAATTGATGTCGTAAATTCTTAACCTGTAGTGCATAGTAGGACTTGTGGAAACTCGTAAATCAGAATTGATAGGTGCACATCATCATCATACATCCAGCTTATTTCTTTGATAATACAAATATCATCAAATTACATCCATCTTCTTTGTACTGCGACAAAACTTTGGCGTCTATTCTTGCATCTTAAAAAAAACAGAATAGTCAAAATCAAGATTAATTGTTTACGTTCAAGAAGATACAGATACTCTAAAAGCAACCATAAATATAAAGAGAACTAATATTTTAGGACTATAAAAATTTGTTTATAAATCGAGTAAATATGATTACAAACATGGTGATAAAATTTGATTATTAGAAGTAATGATTGTATTAAGAATATAAAATTTCTTTTCTATTTCGAATATATAATATACGAATATAAATTTATTTTTCTATTTGGAATATATAATTTTTTTCTTCCCAAAAAATTCGAAAACCTTTTCAATTTCGAATATGTAATTTGAATTCTTCTTCCCTACAAATTCGAGAACCTTTTCTATTTCAAAGATGTTTATGTTAACGTTTATATTAATGTTAAAAAAGGAAGTTTTGATTTCTTTTCTAAAACATAGGGTTTAAAGAAGGAAATTTTAATTTACATATTTAAAATAGAGGAGCTCTAGAAAAATATATAAATATGAATTGAGCAATTCTAGAGCTCCACCAAACTCCTGGGGAATTTCCTTTATATATGTAATAGATATTGAAGATTAATATATTAAATATTAAATTCTTTTCTATTAGTTGATTATCTTTAATCATTATCTTGATCGAAGTATCTGGAGTTCCAGATTATTCACTTACTTAAATATTAAGCTAATAATTCTAACAAAAAAAGTATTAAATTGTGAATTATGAATAAAATAAGGGTGAAGGCCCTATCTACCCACAAATTTAAGATGGGGAACCAAAATATCCACCGCCAATCTGGGCGGCCCTAAATACCCACGGGACACGCTACCGGTGATGGAGCATCAAGTAAACATGCTATTGGTGTCGGAATGTCAAGCATACACGCTAGTGGGGAAGGAGTAACAAGTGGATACGCGAGTGCTAGGCATGTGCTGTAACTTGAGATACGCATCTATCAGATGCGCATCTTCGGATACGCATTTGCCAGATGCGTATCCGCCGTCTTCTCCAAATCGCGAGCTCTGGCGATTTTTGGGCGATTTTCGAGCAAACTCAGCAATGCTCCGTTCGTTCGATTCCGTAATTGTTGGTTCATGTTCTATAAACCATTCGAATCGTCTTTCGACGATCTACAATCCTATACCCATCTCTAACCATTTCTTATTCCGGATTTTTAAACCCCCAAATCGATTTTCCGACGAGTTTTACACCGCCCTTGCGGGCCCGAAAAAGGGAGAAAAAGAAAGGGAGATGGGAGAGAAGGAGATCGACGAAGTTTTGATGTGCTCAGCGAGGGTGGATGTGGCCGGACGAAGACGGAGAGAAACGAGAGAGGCGGGGAGAGGCGAGAGAGACGACAGAGTTGGGGAGGAGAGAGAGATGAGAGACACGCTGTTGTGTATAGCGTGTCCCGTGGATAGTCAGGACCAACCATTCCGAAAAACAGTATTTTGGGTCATGAATACCTCATTTTGAGGCAGTCATTATCTCATAAAATATGCTCAAACAGCTGGGATATTGTCCTACTCCAACCATTCCCTCTACATGTAATGTAATCATCATCCATCTGGTAGTTTTTTGCTAAATTCATGCATGTTGTTGTTTTTTTCTTTTTTGAGGTCATGTAGTTGTTTTAACTAAAACACTAGAAATAGAAACCTTTTTCAACAACTCCAGTCAAACTCCAACCTCTGAGAAAAATACCATTAAACAATACCATATAAATAGAAATATGAATACACAATATACTGCACTACTCAAAAACATTGCCAAACATCTTCTTTCCTCATTTTTTCTCCAAAATTCATCACATGGCATTCGCAGCATTAAAGTTCAAACTCGCATTTTGCATATTCCTCTTTACACTATTTCTCACTTCTGTTTCTTCATTCAGACTTCTCGACGAAGAACCCGTGTCACCTGTTGTTTCCTCAGTGACATCTGATCCGTCGGCTAATGAAGCACTTGCGAATGCCGGTCCACTTACCACATCTGCTGCCCCTTTGGCCAGTACTGATTCCCACCATACTTTATCATTTTTCATGCATGACATTCTAGGAGGAACTAATCCCTCAGCTCGTGCCATCACGGGAGTAGTCACGAATCCAGCTATCAATGGTCAAATCCCATTTGCCAAGCCAAATGGTGCAAACTTCCCACTCAATAATGGAGTACCTGGAAACAGTAACAACAATGGAATAATTAATAATAATAACATTCCATTCCTCACTGGCCTTGCTGGAAGCAAATCAAATGTGCTCACAAACAACGGCAACAACAACAAAAATGGATTCGGCTTTCCTGGGGCACAGCTCCCAGTTGGCTCCGCTCTTCAGAAGCTCATGTTTGGCACCATGACAGTGATTGATGATGAACTGACGGAAGGCCATGAGCTCGGGTCCGGATTGGTTGGAAAGGCACAAGGATTCTATGTAGTTAGCTCTGGAGATGGTAATAGTCAAACTATGGCATTAACTACTATGTTTGAGGATGGAGGTTATGTGGATAGCCTTAGCTTTTTCGGGGTTCATAGGACTGTAGTCTCAGAATCTCAGCTAGCTATTATGGGTGGAACTGGAAAGTATGTCAATGCAAAAGGATTTGCAGTTATTAAGACCATTACACCAACTGCTGCAAGTCAGCAAGCAACTGATGGACTTGAGACATTGTTGGAGTTTACTGTTTATATTACTTACTGATACCTTTGTCTTTCATCTTCTCTTTGTCACTAAGTTTTTAATTATCAAGGTTTTGAATTTGTAGAAGACTCTGCATAGTTCATGTCAGAGTACAAAAACATTGTTTTCGTGCATTTCTGTGTCCCCTGTATTTGATTCTACATTAAATCTGAATATAAATCAACTATCTGTTTATTACTAGTTGCTAGTTTGTGGGTGAAATAACCGAGCTACCAAAATCAGATATTGAAATTATCCCGGAGTCATGCCAAAGTTAAAAGGCCATGTAGCTCATTTTGAGTGTACAACATCATTCTTTGATTATGCTTGTTCACTGTATGAACTTAAACAACAGTTTAAGGTACCCCAAGTCTCCAACACATATTTTGCAGTTTATTAGTAAGTTTTTCTCTAGATAAATTAGGGCTGTACAAACAGTAAGAGAATGAGTAGTCATCAAAACCAAAAATTGGACGAACAGTAGTTTCTCCACAAGAATTGTTAAGGAAATAGACAATAAATAAAAGCTACAATCTCCTAATTTATTTTAAATGAAGAGATTACAAGCTGATTCAGAGCATACTAAAACCTTTTTATCCAGGCTATAAAGAAAGACACATACTTCAGCTAATTGTGGATAAGATTCTGCAAGCTTTTTCTACTTTTCTTGAGCAATATCCCAACTAGGCTGAGTATTCGGTTATTGGGTAATCGAAATATTTCGGTTATCGAATACCGAATAAGAGGAAAATTCATAATCGAATAATAAATCGAAATAATTACGGTTATTTTATCGAATCAAGTACCAAATTAATAACCAAATTAAGGAAAAAAATTATTTTATTTAATCACTTTTGACTTCTCTAATTATTTCTGCTTGATTTTTGTAATGTTTTTAAAATTAAACAAAATGCAAAAAGAAAAACTACATTACCGATAAATATCAACAAATTACTAGCATTGTCAATGATCATTACTAGCATATTAGCAACCATAACTATTTGCTTGGTTCAAGATTTCAAGTATTAAACAACTCAGGTCACCAATTTAATAAAAAGAAATTTTAACTAGAAAGAAACTTAGGATCAAGTATAATGTATGAATAATATAAATATATAACATAAATATTAAATATTTTAAATATTTATATAAAACATTATATTTTGTATATTTCGGTTAATTCGATAATTCTGGTTATTTCGATAAAGAATTGGAAAAATCGAATAATCAAATAACGGAAATTTCCATAACTGAAATAAGGCCAATTATTTCGATTATTTTAGTTCGGTATTCGGTTAACCGAACCGTGCTCAGCCCTAGTCCCAACACATGAAGCTAGTACGCTAACTCTATTGTAAATGTGCAAAGAGAAAAAGAATCATCAGGGAACTTTTCCTAAGATACTTAACAAATATATTTTAAATTTGATTGGGCCCGCAGAGCTAATTAAAAAAGAGATTAAGGAGCCTAAGATATGTCTTAGGTAAGTTCCCTAAAGAGCAAGTCCAACAATATCCTAGTTGGTGCCCTATAAATATAATAAAATATAGTGTCCTAGTGATTTAAGTCATGATTTTTGTGTATCAATTCCAACAATATGCCTTATACTTGTGCCTTATAAAATATATTTGAATTAGGATTGGAGGGAAGAGAAAAAAGAGAGGAGAGAGAAGTGTAGAAAATGAGGGAAGTTAATTTTTTATTGTTAAAAATGATTTAGGATAAGTATAGAGGTGCCTTAAATAAAGGGCATGAGATGGATGTCCTAGTATTTTAAGGCATCACTAGGACATTGTTGGAACACAAAAAGTAACTAAATGTTCTAAATATTGATTTAAGACAATATTTAGGACATTGTTGGACTTGCTCTAAAGATATACAATTTTATATGCAAATATGGGGGCATTTTTATAAAATCAAGATTTACTTAAAATATTTTTAATAAGCCCTGCAGGCCCAGTAAATTTTAAAGCTTGTTTTTTAAAGTATCTCAGGAAACTTTCGTGAGATACATCTCAGGTTACTTTTTCTCATTTATTAATATACATTTGGTTATTGGTCTAGGTGTAGCGCATAGTCGACCACTTTCATTTATTAATAATCAAATGTAAAGATTATTTAAGTTTAATAGGTGTGCATAAGAAGGATGCTATTGTGTAGAGAAATTTTCTCTCGTCTTGTCATCTGACATGGTAGTCTAGTATTGATTCATTCAAGGTCTGATCGGATTTTGTTTATTGTTCTTTATCTGTCGTTAATATAGCATTCAGTGTATCTATTTAAATGACTTCAACAAGCAGTATAGTAGAAGCCATGAATAACATCACGTTGGAGTAAGAGGAAGATGAGGGATTGGCCTTTGAGGTGGAAGCAGGGGAATCATTCTTGGAGGTTAATCAGGAGTTCAATGCTAAGCTGTGTTTAGTGGGATGTTTTCTGGTGGATGGAGTGGTCGACTTCCTGTCAATGAAACAAACGATGGCTGCACTTTGGAAACAGGGTAAGGGTGTGTTTATAAAAGAAGTAGATATCAATCTGTATTTGTTTCAATTCTATCATGAGGTGGATATCAAAAGAGTTCTTAAGGGTAGCCCTTGGTCTTTCAACCGTAAGGCATTAGTAATTGCAAGAATGAAAGAGGGAGATATTCCTCGTGCTGTGAATTTGACTAAAATGGATTTGTGGGTTCAAATACACGAGCTACGTCCAGGTTTCATGTCTGAGAAAGTAATTAAGGAGGTGGGAAATTACATCGGAGCCTTTTTTGAATCGTATTCAAGCAATTTTAAGGAAGGATGGAGAGAATATCTCCGTGTTAGAGTCACAATAGATCTGGGAAAACCATTGAAAAGGCGTATGAAGGTGAGAATGGATGGCAATGAATGGTACTGGATTGTGTTCAAATATGAAAATGTCCCTACATTTTGTTTCATCTGTGGCATAATGGGACATTCGGACAAATTCTGTAATCGCTTGTTTGATATGCCAGAAGGGGAAATCACTAAGCCATATGGTCCATGGATGAGAGCACCCTTAAGAAGACAAACAAAATTGATTGGAGCTAAATGGTTGCGACACGGAAATAATGATGGCCAAAATTCAGCAACGGGATAGACATGGCAAAGTAACAGAAAGATGGAGATTACTCCCCAAAATCAGGGATCGGTTATGCAAGGAGAAAATCAAGGGGGTGTAACCAATCAGTCGAAGGAGAAGGGCGCCAAAATAAGTATTTCAAAAGAGAATGAGATAAGGCAGGATAACATCCAATTAAATCCCAACAAAAAAGGTGTGACAACAATAGAGAATAAAAAACGTAGGACTGATGATGGGCTGGGCCCTTTGGATGCTGCAATCAACAATACGGAGTTGGACATGGGCTCAGAAGCAGATGGCATAGTAAGCATGGAGCATGAAACATTAAACAGTCCAACTAATCTCAACGATCCAAAAAACGTGCAAATGGCGGGCCTCGTGAGTGGGGTTCGCCTAGAATTATGAGTACATTGAGCTGGAATTGCCATGGGCTTGGGACCCCATGGGCTTTTCAATTCCATAAGGAGTCCATACTCTAAAAGAGCCCAGATTTTGTGTTTCTTAGTGAGACTTTGTGTAAAGCAGATAGAGTTGAGAAAGTAAAACAAGCTTTAGGTTTTAAAGGTGTATTCGCAGTAGATTCTAGAGGGCACAGTGGGGGAATAGCTCTCTAATGGCGAAATAAACATGAGGTTACGTTGAGGTCTTATAGCAAGAATCATATTGATTTGATAGTCGAGATGAAAGGAAGAAGTAAGTACAGGTTAACAGGCATCTATGGAGAACCTGATAGAGCTAAAAGAAAGGAAACGTGGGAACTGATATGCAGCCTTCATAGACAGATTTCTATACCATGGGTGTTAATAGGTGACATGAATAACGTAGCTCGCCAGGATGATAAACGAGGGGGACGTCCATATCCGACATGGCCCATCGAGGGTTTTTGTAAATGTATTGATGATTGTGATTTACATGATTTGGACATAGAAGGATACCATTACACGTGGGAAAGAGGACATGAGACGGAGAGCTGGATGGAAATTAGACTCGACAGAGCACTAGTGTCAAATAGCTTTATGCAACAGTTTGCAGATGCTAAATTGATCAATTTAAAAGTCTCTACATCTGATCATAGCCCAATTCTGTTGGAACCTTTTTCTCACTCAATCTCAGTTAAAGTGGATCGTTTTAGATTTGAGAATGCTTGGTTGAGAGATCCTATATGTGAGAAGATTGTTGAAGAGTCCTGGCAACTGAATCAGGGTAAACTTATAACAGAGAAAATCAGTTTTACATCGGAGGTGTTGGCAAAATGGGAAAGGAAGTTACGGAGAGCTTTAGAACAAGGATACAGCAGTTGAAGAAAATTATGAGGTGCATGAAAGGGAGAAGAGATGCCCATGCTGTAAATTTGTATCAGGAAAGCTCGAGAAAACTGGTAGAATTGTACAATGAGCAGGAAGTTTTTTGGCGACAAAGGTGTAAGTAGCTTTGGCTAAGGGAAGGGGATGGCAACAGTAAATTTTTTCATGCAGCGACAAAGACAAGGCGTAAGATGAACAAGATTACTAATTTGTGAAATGCTAATGGTGAGTTGGTTGATTGGGATTCAGGGTTGGAGGAAACTATGGTAAGCTATTTCTCGAGTTTGTTTACAGCAACCAATACAGAATGGTCAGAGGTGGTCAATCGTATTTCTAATCGTGTTAATGGCGAAATGAACTCTGTCATGCTAGCAGAAATTGATCACAAAGAAGTTAAGGAAGTGTTGTTCAGTATGCATCCAGATAAGTCTCCTGGTCCGGATGGAATGAGCCCAGGTTTCTATCAAAAGTTCTGGAAAGTGGTAGGAGATGATGTGGTGAAGTTGACTCAACATTTCTTCTTAATAGGCAAGTTTGAGCAAAACATAACGGATACTAATATAGTGTTGATTCCGAAGAAACAAGATCCATTAACCATGGCTGACCTTTGACCTATTTCATTATGTAACATGGTGTACAAAGTGGTTTCAAAGGTCCTGGCTAATAGAATTAAAGGCATCCTCGATGGTCTAATTTCTGAGTCTCAAAGTGCATTCATCCTACGGAGATTAATTTCTGATAATATATTGATTTCGTATGAAGTAATTCATTACATGAAATGGAAGGTGGTTGGCAAAACGGGGTGGATGGCGTTAAAATTAGACATGAGTAAAGCCTACGATCGGGTTGAATCGAATTTTTTGAGGGCAGTACTAAGTAAGATGGGTTTTGATGCAAGGTTGATAAATCTTCTACTGAAGTGTGTTACGTCTGCTAGGTACAAAATAACGCATTCGGGGAGGGAGTTTGGTATAATTGTGCCTAGTCGTGGAATTAGACAGGGTGATCCCCTTTCTTCTTACATGTTTTTAATATGTATGGAAGGGTTAACAGCTTCAATTCAAGATTATGAGAGAAGGAGATTGATAACGGGAATCAAAATTACAAGGGGTGCTGCTGTTTTGACACATATGTTTTTCGCGGATGATTCTTACATTTTCTGCAAAGCTAAAGGGGAAATGGCAGCTCAAGTGAATCAGATGTTGCACATTTTTGAAATTGCATCAGGACAACAAATAAATAAAGCAAAATCTTCTGTGTTCTTTAGTTGCAATATAGCCCAGGAAGAGAAGGATTTGGTGTGTAGTTCGCTAGGATTTCAAGAAGCATCTGCGGCAACAACGTACTTTGGTTTGCCTAGTGCAGTGGGGAGAAATAAGAAGATGGTTTTTGGGTATTTAAAGAGTCGTATGCAATCCAGAATTGAGGGATGGGACAAGAAATTTTTGTCAAAGGGGGGTAAAGAATTAATGCTGAAAAAAGTGTCTCAAGCCTTACCGAATTATGCAATGAGAATTTTTATTTTACCCAAGCAGTTATGCAGTGAGATGAAGAGTTTAATGTGTAAATATTGGTGGAGATCTTCAGCTAATACACCGAAAGGGATTCATTGGATGTCATGGGACCGTATGTGCATGAAAAAATCATATGGTGGACTAGGTTTTCGAAAGCTACATGATTTCAACCTTGCACTCTTGGGGAAATGAGCATGGCGCTTAATTACGAAACCAGAGATCATGGTAAGTCGAGTTTTTAAGGCAAAGTATTATCCTAATGGCAACTTTCTGACAGCTAAACTTAGAGCTAATCCAAGTTATGTTTGGAGAAGCATTCTTGAATCCCAGGATGTATTGAAGTCTGGCATAGTCCGACGTATATGTAATGGATCTACCATGGACATTGTGAATGAACCTTGGTTACCATGTGATCATGATCCATACACTACCACAGTGAATGAAGATCTAACAGGTAATAAGGTTTCGTCTCTTATGCTACTGGATCAGAACAGGTGGGATGAAGATTTAGTGAGGGATCTGTTCAACGAGAGGGATATCAACTTAATTCTTTCCATTCCAATTCAGAGGCTAGACAGTGATTCATGGTTCTTGAGAAAGGACAAGCTAGAGCATTATACGGTTAGAAGTGCCTATGCTAGTATTCGTGATCAGGCAGTGCCCAATCAAACAAGCAGCAATTCTACGCTCTTGAATAAAATCTGGAATCTGAAAATTCCTTTAAAAGTGAAGCATTTCATCTGGAGAGCTAATAGAGACTGTCTGTCTACGAAGGATCGTTTGATCAGTAGACGAGTGGAAGTTAATAGTATGTGTCCAGTTTGTAATCAAGCCGAAGAAATAATATTCCATGTTTTAGTCACATGAAATAATATTCCATGTTTTAGTCACATGTCCTACAGCAGCTTTATGTTGGCAACAGCTGGAGCATAGGCATGATGAAAGTACAATCATTAGATTGGAGGATTGGACAGTTGAGGTGCTGAAATACAGTAGATGTAATACTGTTAACAAAATATTCATGGTGGCATGGGGTATATGGAACAACAGGAATGATGTGGTGTGGAAGCAAAAAGGTAAGGGGCATATCAAGATTGTATCATCAGCTATCCAGGTCCTTAACAACTGGGAGAGCGCACAAGATAAGTGATTCGACAACTCTATTGGGTTTATAACTCAAGCGGATGGCGAGGTGTGCTGGAAACAACCAAAGAAAGGAACAGTTACGGTAAATACTGATTCAGCATTATTCGAGGACTCTAATCATTGTAGCTTTACCATGGTGGCTCGGGATCACGAAGGACAGATGTTGGCAGCAAGGTTGAGTTGTAGACAAGGGAATTTAAACCCAGAATTTGCAGAACAATTGGCATAAGAGAAGCACTAAGCTGGGTGAAAGAGAAAGGCTGGTCAGGAGCAGTAGTCGAGTCTGATTGCTTGAGTGCGATTCAGGCTATTAGGTGTCGTCAGTTAATCTGTCATATTTTGGACGGGTGATCGATGAATACAAAAAGTTACTTGTTGAATTAGAGTCAAGTAATGTGACTTTAAATTTTGTTAGACGGTCCGCGAACATGGTAGCTCACTACATAGCGAGATATTCAAGTTCATTAGCTGATCGTAGTTTGGGATTGGGGGATGCTGAAAGGCATATGAATCAGCCTATTTGTAGTTCGAGGATCCTAATCAACTTAAACCAAATTGTAATAAGTAAATATCCGTATGATCTGTCACAGGAATCTCAGGAAGCAATATCTGTCAGAAGAAAGAAGGAAGTCAATCTATAGTTTTGATGTTTCACACTGGAAGACGTATCAGGTATCTGATCAAGCCTCAGTATAACATTGAGGTGAATGGATTCATTTACAGTGACAGAGATTTTTCGAGTGATAGATTGAAAATCAATCAAAGTACAAGAAAATTGAGAGAAGAAATAAACCACAACTTAAAGTCAGAAGTGAAGAAGCATCATTGAAGTTAGTCGTTCATGAACCAGACAGTACATCGAACGTCAACATAAGTCAGTGGTAATTCTTTATTATTTTCCGTGGTTTGGGAGAATTAAATTAATTAGTTATTGATTTAATTTAATTCATTTGTAATTGATATAAATCATTAATTGGTTTAATTAATGAATTAATTCTAATAGAATTAATTTATTTATTAAGTTAATTATTGTATCAATTAATCATGAATTATTTAATCTTTAATTAATTAAAAGGATCAATATGACTTAATTAATTGATGATAAAAATATGTCATGTCTGTTGAAAGCTCGGTATGACTTAAGTTAAGTCATACCGACAGATCAAATGATTAAGTCATACCGGCTGTTTAAATGGAAATATGTCTTACCGACCTGCAATGGATTAAGTCATACCGAATGGAATAAGTCATGCTGAAGGAAGATATTTCTGAAAAGGTTTTATGTCATACCGATAAAAGGTGATTATGTCATACCGACTGCACTGTTCAGAATAGGTCATACCGACACTTCTGATAAGTCATACCGAGCTATATTAAGTCATACCTAATGATTTAATTAGGTCTTGGAGCAAGAAAGGTCATACTGACAGCTGATTAAATAGGTCTTGAAGCTGATTAAGTCATATTTAATCAGTACAGACTTATATAATCAAGACAGGAAGCAGAACACAGCAGAATACAACAGCAAGAAAAAGAAAAAGAAAAAGACAGCCATTCTCTCTCAAAGACTTCAAGAACACCAAGCACAAATTAATTCACATAAATTCAAGTTCATCATCTTTGTAATATTCTATCCGATAGAACTTGTCTACTTGTGATTCTTGTACTACTAGCGAATTAAGTTTCCTAGTACTTATCTTGAGATTTATTAACTAAATTAGAAAAGTTCATGTCGAATTTTCTAATTAGTTATTAAACACTTGATAATAGTTTGTATTGATTTTGTAACACCCCATCAAGTTAATACGCAATTATATTCAACTTGAAATCCGTGTCAATTTATTCCGCACAAATATTCATTTAAGTGAAAATTATTTAACGAATAAATTTTGAGAAATTGATATAGATTGTATTCAACCCCCCTTCTACAATCATATTGGACCTAACAATTGGTATCAGAGCCTATTGATTGATACACAAATCAAGATCCTAATTTTATTCCGTCAAAAATCTATCTCAAATTTTTAACTCACTTAAAAATTCATCATGTCGTCAAAAAACATTGTTAAGATTCCCATGTTTAACAAGGACAATTATACAATGTGGAAAAATAAAATGGAGTTGTTTCTTGATGTCGCAAATTCTAAATATTTGGGTGTTCTACAGAACGGACCTATAATTCCACACGAATATGTATCTGAATCTATTGTTGGAGGAATTGTTGTAACACCTGCATCATCTTTTCCAAAGCATGCTGATTCTTTTACTCCTGCTGAAAAAGAGGACGCAGGACTAGATAAGAATTTGAGACTTATTCTAATAGATTCCCTGGATGCTGTAATGTACAGTCATGTGATGAATTGTAAAACTACAAAACACATGTGGGAAACTATTGAGACTATCAATGAAGGAACTGATGAAGTCAGGGAAAACAGACTTCAGATTTTAACCTCTGAGTATGAACACTTTAGAGTTGGCCCTAATGAAGGCATTCAGGAAGTGTTTGAAAGGTATAACAAAATTATCAACAACTTGTAAGTTCATGGCAAGCAATATACACAGAAGGAGATTAATATGAAGTTTTTGTTGACTATGCCCACTCATCTTGAACATAGGATTACGACCATCAGAGAATCAAGAGATTTGAATATGGTTTCTCTTGAAAGATTGTTTGGTGTTCTGAAAACCTATGAACTGGAACAAGTACAGCAGAGGGAGGTCTCTGTTAAAGGAAGAGTGCCAAGTTCATCTACAGCTCTTGTAGTTGAGGCACCTAAGGAAGTGGAAGCTAAGGTTGTTCTACCTTACAGCTCAGACAAGGAAAAGACTGAAGTAGAGCTTGGTCAGACACCACCTACTCAGGATGGTGGAGACTTTTACTCATTGGAAGAGCTAGATCAACTGGAAGATGAATCCCTGGCATTGATGGTAAGGCAATATGGCAACTTCAGATTCAGAAGAAATCCAAAGTACAGGTTCAAGTCAAATAACAGATTCCAGAGAGGAGGCTCTTCTTCCTCTAGTAACAGGGGAGGATACAAAACTGGATCTGTTGACAGAAGCAAGATTCGTTGCTTCAACTGTAATGAATTGGGGCACTTTGCCACTGAATGTCAGAAACCCAAGCAAACTCAAAGAAGAGATTTTGCTGCTGAGAAGAAGAAACCTGGAAAAGCCTATGTTGCGGCTGGTAAGAGTTGGGATGACATGGACAGCGAAGATGAAGAATATGGAAATCTTGCGTTGGTGGCAAATGATGAAGCATCTGATCATCATAACAAACCGGTAATTGTTACTAACACTGAATTGATTCATAGTCTATATAATTCCTTAGGTAATGCACAAACTGGATATAATAGACTAGATCTGCTAAGCACTAAACTTGAAAATGAAGTGTCAGAATTGAAAAAGGTGCATATTAATCAAGATCAACAAAGAGATGAAATAACAATGCTTTATAAAAAGGAGAAAGCTATTCTAGAAGTTGTAGGCAAACAAATGGCTAGAATTACTGAACTTGAAACACAGGTCAGGGCTTGTTATAATTTTGTTAAAGTTTCCAAAGAGTTTTTTAACAATCAAGTTGTAGAACGAACAACAGGTATAGGGTATGGTTACAATGAAGCTGTTGGATCATTGGGCATAAATTCCCCTAACCCTGTTAGTGCTAAAGAAAGGGGACTACCACATGTGCTCAAAAATGTTAAAGAACCTCTATTTAAAAAATCTGACGCTGGACCACCAGATATTCTTTCTATGGTTATCCAAGAAGAAATGAGAAATGAGGATAGTGCAAATGGAACAGTCTTTGTTAAGGATAAATCTGTTAAGAACGCTAATCCAAAGAATGTTTCATCCAAGAAAGATGTCACAATCTTTGTTAAGGCTAAATCTGTTGAGGACACTAATACAACGAATGTTTCATCCAAGAAAGATGTACCTAAAGTGCCAGTCAAAGTTGTTGAAACAGCTAGTTCTTCTAAGACTGGATTAGGTAGTAATAAGTTAAAGCAGAAAAATACCATGCCTATCATTGATTCTAATCATAAAGCATGTGGTGTTATCAATTGTATGTCTTGTGCTTTTAACAGTATGCGTGCTTATTTTAATGGTAGTTATGCATGTGTTAAACAGACTGCTCCTCGACAGCATATGAACAGGAACAATAATGTTCGATCAAAGACTGCTTTTCCTCCTCAAGTTAGGAGAGAGACATTTGTACCTAAGACTAAACAAAAGGTTACCAAGAATTTTTACCAGGTCAAATGTCCAGTCAATGACACAAGTGTTATTGCTGCTACAGAAACATGGATACCCAAGATAAAACAAAAGATTTTTAAATCTGTTTATAAGGTTAAATGTTTATTGACTAAAGAGGTTAAAATTAAAAATGTTGTTTTGCCTGATAAAGGTCAATACTTTAAATCCGCAAGACCCAATCAAATTTGGGTCCCGAAGAAGGTTTAATCCATTTGTCATTGCAGGGTATTGAACAGATTGAACGAGTAACCTGGATCTTGGACAGTGGATATTCAAGGCATATGACTGGAGACAGAACCCTGCTGACAAATGTGGTGGAGAAGGCCGGCCCAGTAGTTACCTTTGGAGATAACAGCAAAGGTAGAACTGATGGATATGGCAGACTTGAAGCTGGAAATGTTATCATTGAAGAAGTGTCCATTGTAAAAGGACTTGAGCATAATTTGCTCAGCATCAGTCAATTCTGTGACAAGGGATTTGAAGTCTACTTTAACAAAAAGAATTGTATGATTTCACACAAAAGAAGTAAACAACCATCTCTAATGGGAGTCAGAAAAGGAAACTTGTATGTAGCCAACATGAACACTGGAAGCACTGAAGAAATCAATTGCTTCTATTCTAAAGCATCCACAAATGAAAGTTGGCTATGGCACAAGAAACTTTCTCACCTAAATTTCAAGACGATGAACTCTATGGTCAAGAGAGAATTGGTGAGAGGTTTACCTTCCATGGAATTCACACAGGAAGGACTATGTGATGCCTGTCAAAAAGGCAAACTAAAAAGGGCAACTCATAGAAGCACTGATATGTCTTCAATAACTGAACCTTTACAGTTACTTCACATGGATCTATTTGGTCCAGTGAATGTGATGTTTATGTCAAAGAAAAGATATGCTCTTGTGATTGTTGATGATTTTTCAAAGTTCACATGGGTCTTGTTCCTGAATTCTAAAGATGAGACTCCACAACTGGTGATTGATCACATCAAGTTAATTGAGTTGGATTCCAAGTATCCAGTGAGGGCTATAAGGTCAGACAATGGAATTGAATTCTAGAATGCAGTTCTGAATGACTTTGACAATACTCAGCTCCAAGAACTCCTCAGCAAAATGGAGTAGTTGAAAGAAAGAATAGAACCTTGATTGAAGCTGCACGTACTATGTTAAGTGAATCAAGGCTTCCATTGTATTTTTGGGCTGAAGCTGTCAACACTGCTTGCTATACTCAGAATCGAACTCTTATCAACAAAGACTTGATGAAAACACCCTATGAAGCCATGAATGAAAAGAAACCAACACTCAAATACTTTCTTGTATTTGGAGCAAAATGCTTTGTACTTATAGAAGGAGACGATCAAGGTGGAAAATTTGAAGCCAAAGCACATGAAGCAATTTTTGTTGGTTATGAAAGAAGAGCTTATAAGGTGTATTTGATTGAACATCAGAAGATGATGAAAAGTGTCAATGTAACATTTGATGACACTAAACTCCCTAGTATCCAAACTGAAGATTCATCTGAAAAGCTATCTTTTGAAGATATGACAGATCTAGATTCAGATGATGATAGTCCACCTGATGTGTTTGCTGATGCTAATGACAACAATATCAATGATGAGACTAATCAGAATAATGGTGATGAAAATTATGATAATTCTCAAAATATCACTCATATTTCTGAACACTCATCTAATCATCCTGGCAACAACTCAGGGGGAGTTAATGAAGGATCAACTAGTCATATTCAACATCACAATGAAGAACAAGGCGAATCATCAAGACTAAATCTTCCCAGACAGACTGTTTGGAATAGAGCTCATCCTTTTGAGCTAATCGTTGGTGATCCAGATGTTGGTGTAAAGACTAGAAGCGCTTTTCAAAATCAATGTAATTATTCAGGGTTTCTATCTGAAATGGAACCTAAGAAAATTGAAGAAGCTCTTTCAGATCCTGATTGGGTGATTGCTATGCAAGATGAACTCAATCAATTTAAACAACAAGAAGTATGGAAGCTGGTACCCAGACCTACAAATAGAACAGTGGTTGGTACTAGGTGGGTATTCAGAAACAAACTTGATGAAGATGGTACAGTAACAAGAAATAAAGCAAGACTGGTAGCAAAAGGTTACTCACAATCTGAAGGCATTGACTATGATGAGACCTATGCTCCAGTGGCTAGACTTGAGGCCATTAGGATATTCTTGGCATTCGCAGCATTTTCTAACTTTAATGTTTATCAAATGGATGTCAAGAGTGCCTTTCTGAATGGAAAGCTGCATGAAGAGGTATATGTAGAACAGCCACCTGGTTTTGAAGATCCAGATCTATTGGGTTATGTTTACTTTCTCTTCAAAGCCATTTATGGTCTTAAGCAAGCACCAAGGAAATGGTATGACACTCTTTCTGAATTTTTACTTGAAAATGAATTTACTAGAGGTGTCATAGACAAAACTCTCTTCACAAAGAAACATAAGAATGATACAATATTAGTTCAAATTTATTTGGACGATATAATATTCGGGTCTACTAATGATCTTCTTTGCAAGAAATTTTCAAAGTTAATGCAGGGTAAATTCGAAATGAGCATGATGGGAGAGCTGAAGTTCTTTCTTGGATTACAAATAAGTCAAAGGCAAGATGGTATATTTATTTGTCAATCCAAGTACATCAAAGAGCTTCTCAAGAAATATCAAATGGATGACTCTTCTTCAGCAAAGACACCATCATCCACAGCTGTCAAATTTGGAGCATGTGAAAATTATGCTAAGGTAGATATTACAAGCTACAGAGGTATGATAGGCTCATTACTTTATCTCACTGCAAGTAGACCGGATATAATGTTTGCTACATGCTTATGTGCAAGGTTCCAAGTGGATCCTAGAGATGTTCATCTCATTGCTGTAAAAAGAATTTTAAAATATCTCAAGGGTACGCCTAATTTAGGTATCTGGTACCCTAAAGATTCTGGTTTTAATCTTGTTGGATATATAGATTCTGATTATGCAGAAAGTGTTGTAGATAGAAAAAGCACCTCTGGGAGTTGTCAATTCCTAGGTGGTAGATTGGTTTCAAGGTACAGCAAGAAACAACAAACAGTTTCCAACTCTAAAGCCGAAGCTGAATATATAGCTGCTGGAAGCTGTTGTGCTCAAATCTTGTGGATTAGGAATCAACTGATGGACTATGGCTTTGTATTAGAAAATATTCCTATTTTGTGTGATAATACAAGTGCCATAGCAATCTCCAACAATCCTGTGCAGCATTCAAGGACAAAGCATATAGATATCTGGTATCATTTTATTAGAGAGCATGTCATGAATGGTACAGTGGAATTACTGTTTGTACCCACTGAAGAACAAACACCAGATATTTTTACTAAGTCGCTCGACGAATCCACATTCACCAAAATTGTTGGTGAATTGGGTATGTTGAACAGTCCTAGTAATTGATCTAGTTAATATCCGAGGTTTGATCTTTAATAATTAACAAGTGATTAGTTTGTGAATATTTGTTAAATAAAATCACTTGTTTAATTATTTTATCAACTTGTTTTTCTTGATTGTTATTGTATTTATCACTTTGTTTAGTTAAATATTTGATACTCCATATTTCTATAATTTTAGAATAATTGTATGTATTTATTTTATTTGTTTAGAGTATTTTATTTAATGTTTTGTAATGTTTGTCCTGTTAATATTGTTTTATTTCCGTTAATAGATTAATCTATATTAGTTATTTCTATTTTGATTATTTGTTTAATTTATAATATTATTTATAATATATTTTTCTGTATTAATAGTTGTAAATAATTGTATGTTAGTTAAGTTATTTGCATTTTCTTTAATTAATTTTAGGTAGATATGACTTATAATTAGTTTAAACTGCATTATGACCTGTTTTTAGTTTTTGTTTGGTCGGTATGACTTATTTAGCATATTAAACAGATTTAGTCTTATTTAGATTAAGTCTTACCGAGTTTACTAAGTTAAGTCATATTCGTCCATATTTAGTTAAGTCTTATTAGTATTAAGTCTTAGTTTTTCTTTAGATTAAGTCTTAACGATTTAAGTCATATTCAGTATTAATATTTAGATTAAGTCATATTCACACGGTTTGTATATATATAACAGATAGAATTATGTTATGTCTTATTTTAGTTTAAGTCATTCTCTCATGTTAAGTCATAGAGAACTATAAACCGATACATACATATATACACACGATTGTATCGAATTGCTGCTCGATTTCTTGCTCAAATCACACCGTAATTAAGCTCTAAGGATGATTAATCGATTCCCTGTGTTCTCCTCTTCAAATCGACCGTTTTATCAACTGATTTAGTCGAGTTTTCCAGTTTTTAGTTTTCGAAAAATCGAGTTTTCGATCTACAATTCCGATCGATTGGCTTTGAATTTGTAAAATCTAAAAATACTGGTGTGTTTGTGTGTGTATCAAGATCATTGTGTGAAATTTTCAGAATTTTTGAACAACTTTGATTATTTTCAAATTTTTAATTAATTATTAATTCGAAATTATTCAATTTAATTATTTATTTTGTAAAATCTGAAATTTCTCAAAGTATTAAAATTTGATAAAAATGGCTGGTAATAACAATGATCGTTTTGAAATAGTTAAGCATAATTTGATCGGTTATTTTGATCCCGAAAAATGTTCAATTGAACGTTTTCGACCGTGGATTCGATTTTTAAACGATCATTCTCTAGTTCGCACTGCTTTGAGTTTAGATACTCCTTTAAAAATTGAACCCTTGCGAATTATGTGTACTACTGCTGTCGTTTCTAACAATAACAGGTCGTTTGTTTTCACTCTTGGAAACAATCAGTACACAGTGGATGAATCTGTAAAAAACACGGTCTTAAACTTTCCAAATGACAATTTTGAGGATTTTCCGTCAGATGAGGAATTAACTAATTTCTTTGCTGGTATTCATTATCAAGACAGCGCAGATCTTCCTGTCTTGAATAAAAAGTTTCTAGTTCAGGAATGGGATTATGTGTTCGACACACTAGCCAAGGTGTTTGCCAATTCTACAAAAAGCAACTTCGGAGTATTACCTTCCTTTATGCAGCATATTGGATTTGCAGTTGCTTATAATCGAAGAATCAACATTGGCAGCCTTCTGTGTGGACCTATGGTTAGAAGAGTAATCAACGCTAAAAGGAATTTTGACAGGGGCGACAATGTTCAATGCTTTTACCCAAGATTCTTTTCTTTGATTTTTAATAATTTGGTAGAATTACAATATCATGCTCCATTTCTGAATAGTGAAGCAATGGTGTCGGGTAAACCTTCGACAAGATTATCCACTGAGTACGGTGTCAAACCTAAATTTTCAAATGTGCTAGTAGTTGTCACTGAATACATGTCAAACTTTATACAATTACCCATCATTGCACCTGTACCTTTACCCGAGGAAAATGAACCACTACCTGAGCAAGCAGAACCAATAGTGGAACCTGAAGCTGAACAAGAGGTACCTATTCAGCAAATTGAACCTGTTCAAGAGCAACTGGTTCAAACCACTCAAGCTGCAATCTCTTCGACACCTGCTGACCAGGTATTGACTTCTAATCTCTCTATAACTTCTATTGCTGAACAATCTACTTCTGGAACCCAAGTGGTTGATAGGGCTGACCAAGGGATTGTAAGACCGCAATCTCGAACCCCGGTCATAGAGCCACACACTCAATCTACATCACTTAAAACTTTCCATTCCAGAAAGAAAATTCCCTTTCAAAGAGCAAAGAAGAGAAGTAATATAATGAGTGAACCCACAGCTCTGCCTCTACAAAAGAAAAGTAGAAATGATTCAGAGGCAACTGTAAGCCCATCCGTATCTTCCCAACAAGATATGGACATTGATATGGCCATGCAATAGTTACTAGGATCATCCTCTCAACAGGATGATACTATTGAAATTCGCCATAGGGCCATGGCATCCTGTAACGTGTCAAGCACAACCCCTTTGTTATTACCAACAATGGGAGAACATATAGATTATGATGAACATAGGGACACATTGACAGGAGAGCACATCGAGTCTGGAATAGTGCCTACCATAGTTACGGTAGAAGAGTCTTCACAGACTTCTGAGGGAAATCTTGGTTCCTTGCCAACTTTAATGAAACCATCATCTCCCCTCCTAGGAGAAACATTCCTAGATCCCTCAAGAGAGTTTCCACTCGCAGTTTCGACTGGAGAAAGTGGAAGGCAACTTGATCAATCTACTACTGAAGCAATTTAGATTACAAATCCAAATGTACAAGTAGAATTGATTGAGGACAGGGATTTGCGAACTCCCATTGAACCACCACTGACCTTCCCAGAGGAGGCTAGGATCACCACAAAATTGAGTGATACACATGCACATCAGGTGAGTGAAATTCAGAGTGAAACTCAGGTGAGTGCACACACAGGCACATACACTCTCTCATTGATACAAAAGATACAAAATCTGGAAAGGGAACTGGAAGCAAGTAAAGCTGAAGCTAGACTACTTCGAGCACAAGTGGATGAACGGTCTCCTCCATCCACCTCTGTTGATAATCAGCTTACTTCGATAAAAGGTGACATCAACAACTTGAAGACATCCTTCACTAATAAAATCAACACTCTCGAACTTTTTTATGAAAAAGCTCTTGATGATTCTGGTGAGGTCACTGTTGCACAAGATAGAATAATTGCTGAAATCTCCAACAAGGTTGACAATCTACAAGAAGAAGTACATGAAAATCAGCGTTCTACTGATTTTTGACTAGATCAAATTGAGAAGCAAAATGCACATCAAGCTAAAGGATTAAGGCATTTGTTTAATCTGATAAGTCAAAATCGCACACCAACAATTGAAGAAAGAGAATTCTTTGCAAGAACAAGTGGTGATGATGATGAGCGAGATCCTGGAGCTGGTGCAACTGGTAAATCTGTAGAGGATTCCTCAACTAAGGGGGAGAAATGACAACAGCAACAGAAATCACAAGGGGAGAAAGGAGAAAAACCGAAAGAAAGAGAAGGAGGATATAAATCTGATAAAGATAAGGATCACAGTGAAGACAGGAGGAATAAGGGGAAGAAGAAAGTTGTTGTAGATGATCAAGTCAAAGACAAAGATTATTACTACACGGGTGAACCGGATAATTTTGTTGTAGATGATCAAGTCAAAGACACAGATTATTGCTACACGGGTGAACCGGATAATTTTGATGTTTTTGTTGACTTTGATTTTTCTGATGAAGGTGAAGAATTACATGAACCAGATTTCAGTCACTGGGAAGGAGAAGAACCAGTGACATCTGAATATGAAGCTCAATAAGCAGAGAGAGAATCTGAAGAGTTATTTGCTCAGAGGGAAGCTAATTTGCTGATGAGAGAAGAAAAGCTTCAAAAGTCATTAGAGCAGATTGCACGAAATGAAGAGCTTCAGAAAGCTGAACAGGAAGCACTACAACGATTACATGCTATAAATGTTCAGAAGAGAAAGACATATATCAGACTCAAGAGCGGTGACAAATGGGAACGTGCTCCAAAAGCAATTGATTCACCTCAGAGTTCTGATTATGATGATCGTCGTCTTGGAGAAATTCTCGAGGAATTCAAATTGGCAAATCCAATTCATGATATGTATATAAGGGCCTTAAAGGTAGAAGTCATCAGGATAACTACTGCATTTGACCCCAAATCTGATAAGCTGGTAATATTTGTGGAATGTCATAATGTTGGAACTTTCAGAATATCTATTTAGTTCTTTTATGACAGATCGCTGACAGAGATTTGGGTACTTAGGCCTAAGGTGAGAACATCGTCTGAGCTAGGTGTTTTGCTACATGAAAAGTTCAAAGAATTTGCTGAAAGAGCTGGACCAGAAGTAATTAAGAATCCTCCACAAGTAAAATTTCTTAAGGGAGAGGTACTTCATTCACTCAATCTTACAGATGAGTTATATGAACATCATGCAAAACACTTGGTATATGCTGAATATGCTCTCAGAAATCATGGATTCTTGACTGAAGAAAAGGTTATAGCTGCAGATCACCTTCGATCCTATGCATAAATGAATATAACAGATTACAAGAAATTTCAAGGTGAATTGAGAAAGAAGCTTGGAATTCCTTTAATCTTACCTCAAGGGTTGTCATCAAGAAGAGAGCGTCTTGTTGATTCTGATTTGCACAAGAAACTTCAAGTCACAGATGAGCCAGAAGAAAGAGAATTTAGATGAGAAGACAGTAATTGAAGAACAATCTACATGTATTATCTTTAGAGCTAGATAGGTCAAGATAGGAATATGTTAAATATGATCAGGCTAAAGGATCATCTATCTTGTATTTATCATTTTGTTTGAATCTGGAAATGTTTAATATAAACCAGAACTGTTTGATATTTGCTTTACATTTAATATTTTATCTTTCATTTGGTTAAGTTGAATTAGTTGAGGTATCATCTAGGTATTTGATTGTTATTGTCTAACACACAAATAGGGGGAGATTGAAAGGCATATGAATCATCCTATTTGTAGTTCGAGGATCCTAATCAACTTAAACCAAATTGTAATAAGTAAATATCCGTATGATCTGTCACAGGAATCTCAGGAAGCAATATCTGTCAGAAGAAAAAAGGAAGTCAATCTATAGTTTTGATGTTTCACACTGGAAGACGTATCAGGTATCTGATCAAGCCTCAGTATAACATTGAAGTGAATGGATTCATTTACAGTGACAGAGATTTTTCGAGTGATAGATTGAAAATCAATCAAAGTACAAGAAAATTGAGAGAAGAAATAAACCACAGCTTAAAGTCAGAAGTGAAGAAGCATCATTGAAGTTAGTCGTTCATGAACCAGACAGTACATCGAACGTCAACATAAGTCAGTGGTAATTCTTTATTATTTTCCGTGGTTTGGGAGAATTAAATTAATTAGTTATTGATTTAATTTAATTCATTTGTAATTGATATAAATCATTAATTGGTTTAATTAATGAATTAATTCTAATAGAATTAATTTATTAATTAAGTTAATTATTGTATCAATTAATCATGAATTAGTTAATCTTTAATTAATTAAAAGGATCAATATGACTTAATTAATTGATGATAAAAATATGTCATGTCTGTTGAAAGCTCGGTATGACTTAAGTTAAGTCATACCGACAGATCAAATGATTAAGTCATACCGGCTGTTTAAATGGAAATATGTCTTACTGACCTGCAATGGATTAAGTCATACCGAATGGAATAAGTCATGCTGAAGGAAGATATTTCTGAAAAGGTATTATGTCATACGACAGAAGGTGATTATGTCATACCGACTGCACTGTCCAGAATAGGTCATACCGACACTTCTGATAGGTCATACCGAGCTATATTAAGTCATACCTAATGATTTAATTAGGTCTTGGAGCAAGAAAGGTCATACTGACAGCTGATTAAATAGGTCTTGAAGCTGATTAAGTCATATTTAATCAGTACAGACTTATATAATCAAGACAGGAAGCAGAACACAGCAGAATACAACAGCAAGAAAAAGAAAAAGAAAAAGACAGTCATTCTCTCTCAAAGACTTCAAGAACACCAAGCACAAATTAATTCACATAAATTCAAGTTCATCATCTTTGTAATATTCTATCCGATAGAACTTGTCTACTTGTGATTCTTGTACTACTAGCGAATTAAGTTTCCTAGTACTTATCTTGAGATTTATTAACTAAATTAGAAAAGTTCATGTCGAATTTTCTAATTAGTTATTAAACACTTGATAATAGTTTGTATTGATTTTGTAACACCCCATCAAGTTAATATACAATTATATTCAACTTGAAATCCGTGTCAATTTATTCCACACAAAATATTCGTTTAAGTGAAAATTATTTAACGAATAAATTTTGAGAAATTGATATAGATTGTATTCAACCCCCTTCTACAATCATATTGGACCTAACAGATGCCCATCCTGATTTAATTCATGTATTATCGAATGATTTGAAAGTTTAATAAAATCATTTCCTTTCTGGCAAAAAAAAAAAATCAAATGTATATTAATAAATGAGAAAAAGGAACCTGAGATGTATCTCACGAAAGTTTCCTGAGATACTTTAAAAAAACAAGCTTTAAAATTTACTGGGCCCGCTAATTAATAATATTTTAAGTAAATCTCGATTTTACAAAAATGCCTCCCATATTTGCATATAAAATTGTATATCTTAAGGAACTTACCTAAGAAATATCTTAGGCTCCTTAATCTCATTAAAAAATTCTGATTTTACAAAAATGTCCACCTCTTATTTACATATAAATTCCATATATCTCAGGTAATTTATACATATCAGGCTCCCTAATTTCATGTGCACTCCCTAATCTCATGTGAAAATTGATTCTTGATTTGCCAATAATTTTTTAAGTATATTAACTTTTAACTGTCCCTGGTATTACTGTTCGCTAGGCTTTAACACAAAACACCTCCAGTCTCCAGAAACTTGGGTCGAACTCGAACATCATCCACCAAATTTCAAATAGAAAGCCATGTGGCTGGGAATCGGGATACACCATTTCAATGTATTGGTCAATTTTTACACTTACAGTAGTTGGCTATGGAGACTTGAATTCTATCGGACAAAAAACTTTCAAATATTCTGTATGCTACAGGCCTTACAGCGCATACAATTAAAAAATCACAAATCTTATTGCCCATGGTGCTATACGGCTGTTAGAACATCTGTCATGGTAATTTTTATTCTGTTCTTTGCAGGTTCAAACCTCCATAATTTTGGATAGAATCTCATAATGATACATTGAGCCATAAATTTACAAACTATACGAAAATTCATTATAATCAATAGTACAATGTTGAAAATGGGAGATGATTAGATAGACCAAAAAACAACTGTGCAAAAGACTGATCTGTACATGACCTACTAAATTCTTCCCCCGTCTTGCTGCTTTTGCACTGCAGCTTTCTTTGGCTCCATAAACTGTTCTTCTTATCCATCGAACTCAGGGAGTTTTTTATGGACATAAGGAGAACGAGAGGCATTAATCCAATGATCAGTTGACTTGTGGAATGGGAATGAATTGGACCGAAGAATGCTGTCAGGCTGATCATTTCTAGGCATTGACATGAATGTTCTTTTTCAAATGGTGGAAATTCAATTAACTATACCTCAGTTGCAATTCTTTGGTTTTATGTTCTTTTCCATCCATAAATATATTTAGAGTAAATGCACTCCGACGAAGTGCTTGTTTAAGAAAAAAATATATGGAAAATGTAAGAGAAAATCATATTATTTTATAATTAATATAAAACAAAAGTAACCACATATGCTAGATGCACATATACAACACAATAACTTTGCGATATCACAGGTAAATAATGAAAAGTAGAAACGAACAGTTAATCCAGAAAATGGACTCCTTAGACCTCGTACGTGAGATATACAGTAAAGTGCATCACCATTTCGACGCCATCAGTAGTGTGTTGATCGACCTGATGAAGAGTTTCAATAGTTGCATACCCGTTCGCATGCTGATACTTTCCTGTCCCTCCAATTACTGCAATCTCGGAAATTGGTGAACTGTCCGGTGAACCCCAAAGAAGCTAATTGAATCATCGACGTGATCATGATCACCACCATGGAACATTGTTGTTAGTGCTAGTGTATGGCTGGTACCATCCAAATATCTAGACATGTAAAATCCTTGACCTTTGCCTAACACGGATGAGCCAAGCTCGTGCCCTTCGGTCAATTCGTAATCCACCATGATTATGGTGCCGAACATCAATTATTGGAGTGTTATTCCTGCAGGAAGCTGTCCTGCTGAGACAAACGGTAATTGGTTGCCACTACTAATGACGTTGTTGTTACCGGTGTTCTGTAAATTTGTGGAGGTTGGAGAACCATTTAGACCTACAAGGAAGGGTACATTGTTGTTCATGTTGTTGACAAGGTTATTTATGTTGTTCAATGGGACTCCGCCATTGATTGGAAACACTTGACTATTAGCTTTCGAGAATGGAGACCGTTGTCATCTGAGCTGGCTATGATCCCCGTGACCACTCATCCAGAAGGGTGAGTTCCAACAAGAATATCATGCATGAAGAAGGCAATTGAGGCCTCAGGATGTCCTGCAGAAGTAGCCTCTGTGCCTGTCATTTCCGCAGGCCCACTTGGTAATGTGGTGGTTGGGGTTGCTACTGGTGTAGGTGTGGCAAGTGGTGGGATGACAGGTCCAGGTACACTAGGTAATGGGATGGCAGGACCAGCTATAGGTGCCACATCAACCACAGGTGAGATGGTCGCGGTGACTGGTATTTACCCACTTGGCAATGTAGCAGATGGTCCTACCACATGTGCCACTTCAGGGTCATCAATTTTAGGTGGATATCAGATGCCCCTGCCTGATTGACCGGGACAAGGAATTGAGGGTCTACGTCCTCGAGAATTTGACCTGAGTTGGCACAACCAAGCATGATGCCTAGCAATAAGAGGTAAAAAGTGGTTCTCAGTATGTTTAAACTAGGTAGCTGAAATTTGACCATTTTTTAGGTTTAGGAGAAACTGGAGATGTGTAGATGCAACTGATGATGGAAGATCAAGAGACTTATGTTGATGATTTTAAGGAGTGTTACTTTCAGAATTTATAGTTAAAGGCACCATTATGGAATAATTGAAGCTGATATGAAGGAGTTGTTGCATCATTTACCCACTTTTTTAATGTTTGATCTGTTGGTAAATACCTAATTTATAGTTAAAGGTTTTTGTAAGCCAAAAATCTTTGTTCTCCCGAAAGTGCATTTGTTCATTTGCACAACATCAATATTATGTTCTATTTGTCACCTTTAAAGTAAAGATAGTCTTCTATCCTTACGACTGCAGCACGACCATAAGTTTAGTTGGTCGAGAGAAGTGAATGATGCGAAACAATAATTTATAGTTGATCAAATCATTTTAATGATTACATTCTAATTTGTTGCTTCTTAGTAGCTAAACTCGTGCTAAGCACGAGGCCTATATTTTATTAAGAGACCATTTTTAAGGTTTGAAATCACTCAACGTATTATTATAATCTATTAACACTCAATAATAACACCAAGCAACTAATAACACTCGAAAATAGTACCAAGCAAAGATCTAATAGGGTGTTTGGATGGATTATGGGAATGAGAATGAAAGGTATGATAATGGGGTATATGGGAATGATCATGTTATGAAATCTGAAGGGATAGGGAGGGTATAATTTACCCACCTAGAAGAAATATTGAGTTTCCTATTCCACACAACAAATTTACTCATTCAAAAACTAACACATGGAATTAAGGTTTATACTCCCGTTAACCAAACTCATTAACCATGAACCAATCATCTCCTAAGTGATGAGATTCTAGGTATGCTTCTATTTTTTTAACCATCTAACTTTTATAAATATAATGAATAATATCAAAGATATGCTCCGACTCTATGTAACCATAAAGTAAAAGTCAAGTGCCGTTATATAAACCAAAGTCCATGAGGAAAAGTCCCCAAAACAGCGAACTATCATAGCAAAACATAACTAGAAATTAGAAAGACAAATTAGGACAGATTAGGAAGCTATCTTCCTCTTCATCCGGCTTTCCCTAGAGCAAATTGGTTCTCCGCTCCTTCACTAATGATGGAAGCTAAGATTTTTCGTTGAGCGGAAGGAACTTGATGGAATGGAATAGAAGTAGTAAAGGGATATTGAGATGATGATGTGCAAAAATTTAGTTTGCATTGATAGTCATCCATCCACCTTGGAGCACGATGAGTGCGTACAGGTCGAGCTGGTGGAGGAGAAACCTCAGGTGATGAACTACTTGAGGAAGATGGTGAAAGTGATGGGGATTATCTAGAGGGAGAAGAAGGAGGATCAGGTGAGTTCCCCAAATTTTGTGAAAAGTCATTCCCATCAAGGAATTTGGATGGTGAAAGGTCAGAACTAGAAATATGTGGACTCACTGACGGTGGGGAAGCATAATGATTTGAGCTTCGTATTGGATTATCATCAGAAAGATCATAAAAAGACTCAAAAGAGTCATGTGAGAGAAAAAAATTAGTTCGGATTGGTAATGCATCATGGAATGGAAAAAGATCTTCATGAAAGATAACATCACGTGAGATAAATATTTTGTTAGTTTTAATATCAAGAATTTTATATCCCTTATGATTAAATGGATAATCGATGAAGATGCCTGGTTGTGCTCTAGCATCAAATTTATGTAAAACATGTGTATTTCGAGCATAACAAAGGCACCCGAAAACATGAAGCCTAGTATAATCTGGTGGCATACCAATCAGAACTTCGTGAGGTGATTTGTTGTGAAGAAGGGGTGTTGGTATTTTATTAATGAGGTAAGCTGCCGTTAATAGGCATTCTCCCGAATATTTAAGAGGAATATTACTTTGAAAACGTAAAGCACGAGCTACGTTGAGTAGGTGACGGTGCTTTCTCTCAACCACTCCATTTTGTTGGGGGTTGGAAACACACCTGCACTGGTGATGTATGCCATTGGAAAATAACCAAGATTTAAAATCCTTGGGAAGAAATTCAGATCCATTATTCGTCTTAATCTTTTGTAAGACTGGAAGATAATAGGAGTTGAGCCAGTGGAAATAGTATCAATTTTTTTAGAAAATTGAGTAATGATAGATGCATGGAAATATTTTATAAATTTGAGCGTCTCGCACTTAGATTGCATAAGGTACGACCAAGTGCAATGAGAAAAATCATCAATTATAGTTAAAAAATAACGAGCTCCAATTGTGCTAGGGAGAAAAAATGGTCCCCATATATCGACATGAATTAATTGAAATGGAGCAGTGGATGAAATTGAAGATTTATTATACGATAATCACGTTTGTTTTGCCATTGGGAAAACATTACAATGAAATTCGAAAGGAAAATGCTTAAATTTAAAAGAATTACATAATAACTTGAAAGGTCCAGAACTTGGGTGTCCAAGTCTATTATGCCATAGATTCATTGGCAATTTATTAACTGAATTAATTTGAGAAAATGGTTGCAGTTGATACAAGCTAGCGGTGCGAGAGCCTCGCCCAAGAATTTTATTCGAAAAAGGGTCCTAAAAATAACATGAAGTGGATGAAAAATGAACAACACAATGCAAATGTTTAGTTAATTGTGTGACAGATATCAAGTTTAAAGTAAAAGATGGGATATGATAAACAAGCAGTAAAGTAAAATTAGGCGAGAATTGAACATCGTCGATGTGAGAAACAGTAGCACAATTACCATTAGGAATTGAACTTGCAGTTGAGGATTCATAATTGTATAATTTTTTAACATAGATAAATCGCAACATATATGATGTGTGGCACCTGAGTCAATATACTAGGGAATTTTAAAAAGATAATGAGATTGATCTGTAATTGTACCTGCCAAGTTAACTCTGGCCGAGGTAACATCATCATTGTTTGGAGTATCCACTAAGGCGAGAATGCGATTGTACTATTCTGCAGTGAAAGTTGGAGTAGGTGTAGCAGCAATGGGCTAGACTAGAAGGGTAGGTGGTGCTGGAACATGTTGAACAGCAATATCAGCTACATGTGGCTTTCCATTGTGAGCCTAATGAGACGAAAAATGATCTGGAAATCCATGGAGATGATAACACTGCTCCTTCGTGTGACCATGACGATGACAATGGCCACAAAATGGTCTCTACCTTTTTGTTGAAGATCGAAAACGATGAGAATTCCATGAACCTGAAGAGCTACACATTCCACAAGAGGAACAGTACTGTTGTTGATGATTTGCTGCATTTCCATTGTTTGATGAGGTTAAACATTCTTTCTGCAGTAGGAATCGGTTCAATCAGAAGGATTTGGCTCCAGATTGGAAAAAATTTGTCATGTAGACCTTGTAGGAACTCCATTGCACGATCTCGTGCATGTTATTCGAGTAAGACTTACTAGCTTCGCAAATACATGTCGTTGGTGGGTTTAGAGAGTCCAATTCATCCCACAATGTCTTCAACTTAGTGTAATAAGTAGTGACTTACTTTTCATCCTGTTTCAAGTTAAAAATTGCAATTTTTAATTGAAATAACTTAGGGACATTTGCTTGAGAGAACCTGACATGGAAGTCCTTCCATATAGTGTAGGCAGAGTCAGAATACAAGCATGAAGAGCGGATATATGGTTCGCACGAGGTCGTAATCCAGCTGACCACGAGATCATCACAGCATTTCCAACAAGCCTTTCCTGCCAGATCTTTTGGTGGTGGAAAAGATCCATCAACGAAGGCAAGCTTACCCTTCGCATTCAGCGCTTTGGTGATACCACAAGCCCAACTTGGATAGTTGTCACCATTGAGAAGAGAAGAGTAAAAAACATCAGTGGGGCTGCCATTAGGATGAATAAGATATGGATCAATCTACTTGAATGATGAAATGGTAGATGGTGGAGATTTTTCTGGCATTTCATTGGTTTTAGGATCATCATCAGCATGTTCAGAATGATGGGGAGATGAGGGAGGAGACACCATCTTTTTGTGTTGCTAAGCTGACCCGAGAGAGATGGCACAGGCTTGCTCTAATACCATGTGAAATAACAGAATTTCTATATTGTTATTGATGATAAGATAATTACCAGAGAGCTGCTTATATAGCAGGATAGTGATACATTCATGGAGAGATTGTAGCAATAGATAGTATATGGGAGCTAATCTCTCTAAAACTAATTGTTAGCTACAAATCAGGGATATATGAGCTGCTATACTAATTGCTAACTATAGTTTAGGGATCCTATATTGTACATGATATAATATAGCTAATAAAAACATCATAAAAAAATCATTGAAATAGAAAGATTCATGTTTAGGATTATACCCAAAGTTGTTTGATTTCCTTGAAATAACCTCCTTGAACCCTTAGCTTTCTCCTGGTTCTAGCCCTTATTCTTCTAATATCAGCCTACTAAAGTGTTTGTAGATGTATTATATATACTATATATTTATCTTGTGATTTATGGAGCAAGTAGATTGGAGATAGATTCTTTTTTATCAAGCTTTTCTATGGTGAGGGGCCATTCGGCAGATTTTGTTTAATGGGGAGAGTGAGCTTGCTTTGTGATAATATGTAGTGTTAATTACTAATTGAAATGTCTAATTACTCTATTATCTCTTAGCTTAGCTTAGAAGTAATGGAAAGCTTCCCTTATAAGCCTTACTAATACTTCTTGAATAAGCCAACTCACTTACTTATACTTTTCCTATGTGTTTTAAATAGCTCTTCAAAACATGTTCCTCAATAAATACTCCTCATAATTTCTTAATTCTATTCTCATCCAGACCTTCGTATAGAGTATCCATTTGCATTTTTCTGACTTACGGTTGATTTTATAAAATTTCTGAAGTTTCGTTACTTACGATAAAACATTCTAACTTCCTTTGTAGATACTTAGGAGTCTAATCTTCAAATGTCGTAGAAGGATAAAGTTCCTAAAATAACATTCTACATCATATTTTCAAAAAAATGTTTTTCCACTAAAATCACTATTCATCCCCTGGGTTACTATTCATTTCCCGAGAAATCTCAAGAACGAAAATTTTCAAAAACTAACTGAATACACATACACTCTTTTTCTTCGTACATTAATAATATTTTAACAAATTTTAAGTCTTGTGAGTTGTATTAGTAATAAACAATTCTGTTTATTAGAATTAAATATGTATGCTAGGATAGGGATGTTACATATTGTGTTTGATGATAATGTGGGGTTGGGGTTGGAGTTCGGCATTGGAATAAGTATTCCTCCGTTTGGTGGTAAAAAGTTTAATGGTTTTGAGAAAGGTAGGTGCTCATTGTTTAGTTTTGTTGGTGGTGAGGGGTGTGCATCAGTTATTATGTCTGACATGTAGAAGGAGATTGAAGGGTCGATGTGGTGATTATAAGTGCTGAAATATTTTCTTAGTATTTCCATTAACTACTAGAGGCCTTTATATAGCCATGTACAGTGTGATTATACATGGTAAATGGAAAATATTACCACTGACTGAGCTATTGACAACTAAGTACAACTATGTACAGCTAGTTACAAGAAGGAAAATATATGGAAACATACAAAATATATTCTAGCTACAATTACGCTACATATTGTGCCTTGGCTGCTAATATGTAACAGAATCATCCTTCTATACGCCCCGGCAAGACGAACGACCTTTAAGCAAGACCAATCTTAGAGAACAAATCATGAAAGTGTGTCCAGGTAAGAGGCTTTGTAAGTGTATCTGCTAGTTGATCATTGCCAGATATGTGTTGGACTCGTAGAGAACCACGTTGTACCACTTCACGAACAAAATGAAAGTCTAACGCTAAATGTTTCATACGTGAGTGGAACACTGGATTTGTAGAATAATGTGTCACACCTAAATTGTCATAGTGAATGCTTGGAACTTGTTGTATACGAACTCCCAATTCTTTAAGTAAAGACTTTAACCAAAGCATCTCAGCAGTAGTAGAAGCTACAACTCAAAATTCTGCTTCAGTTGAAGATCAAGCTAAACTTTTCTGCTTCTTAGAGCTCCATGACAAAGGATTACATCTGAGAAAAACAATGTTCCAGTAGTAGAGGTATATGTGTCCCTATCACCAGCCCAATCTGCATCAGAAAAAGCATGGAGCAGAAGAGGAGAGTTGCGACTGATGACCAAACCATGATGAAAAGTACTACTGAGATACCTTAACAATCTCTTTAGGGCAGCCCAATGTATATCTGTAGGTTTGTGCATGTATTGCGAAAGGCGATTTATAACAAAGGCTACATCGGGTCTAGTAAGAGAGAGATACTGAAGGCTACCAAGAAGGGTCCTATAGTCAATGGGATTTTCAAGTGCTGTACCATCATTGAGTGTTAAAGGAGGCTGGGTGACCATAGGAGTTGGGACATGTTTAGCATCTTTCATCATATCACGAACGAGTATATCATTTATGTACTTTTATTGACACAAGAATAAACAATTAGGGTGAGGTAGTACCTCTACTCCAAGAAAATAAGATAGATCACCCAAGTCCTTTAAAGAAAACCGATTTGCAATTGTGGTGATAAACTTCTGTAGTGTTGAAGAAGATGGTCCCATTACAATGATATCGTCAACTTACACCAGGATATAGATACTAACATTATTTAGAGTGTAAAAAAATAATGAAGAACTTGCCATTAAATTTCGAAAACCATAAATCAGTAAGAATTTACATAGCTCTTGGTACCAAACCCTCGGTGATTGTCTAAGGCCATAAATCGATTTCTTGAGTTTACATACATAAGAAGGATGATCTTTGTCAATAAATCCGGGAGGTTGAGACATGTATACATTCTCACTGAGATGCCCTTGGAGAAAAGCATTGTTAATATCAAGTGGTCCAATTGACCAACCATTATTAACGACTAGAGAAAGCATTAAACGAATAGTTGTAGGCTTGATAACTGGACTAAAAGTTTTAGAATAATCAATCCATGGACGTTGATGTAAACCTTTGGCCACCAAACGAGTGTTGTACCTTTCGATGCTATTGTCCAGTTTGTACTTGATCCGATAAACCCATTTACAGCCTTTTACATTTTGAGAAGGATGAGGAGGTACTAATTCCCACGTGTCATTTTTAAGGAGAGCAACATGTTGCTTGGTCATGGCATCATGCCATTGAGGATCCTTGAGGGCCTGAGTAATATTGCGAGGTTCACAGGGAAGAGTTGGAGTAGTTGTGACGTGGTGCAGAAATTTGGGATTAGGCTTCACACTATTATTTTGTGATCTGGTAACTACTGTTCGAGGAGGGATGCGAGGAGCTGATGGTGATGAAGAAGGTGATGGGGTTGTAGTAGAGGTGGGCGAAGATGTTATAGGCGAAGACATAAGTGTAGTTTGCTGATCTTGTGGATGTGTGGTCGATTGTACTGGTTGATTAGTGGGCTGGAAAAGTATAGGGAGTTGGATATTACACTACTCATCAAAAGCGTGGTTGGAGATTAGCGAGGTTGTGCCTTGAAGATCATAATATGGGAAAACATCATCTACAAATTTGACATGATGAGATGTATAAATCCTTTTTATTAGAAAATGTACGCAATAGTACGCACTTTGAGAGGAAGAGTAACCAATAAAGATATATGGTATAGACCTATTTTCAAGCTTATGAGAGACATATGGACGTAACCATGGGTAGCAGAGACAACCAAAATTCTTAAGTTTGTAATAATTTGGTGGGGTACCAAATAATCTTAGAAATAGAGAATCTTATTGAGAGTAGGAGTAGGGAGGCGATTTATCAAATATATTGCAGTAGCAATGCATGTGTCCAAAATGTGAGAGAAAGAGTAAAGCAAGACCGGTTTCAACTATGTGTTTGTGACAATGTTCAGTAAACCCGTTATGTTCAGGGGTGTGTGGAGGTGATATAGGTGTGATATACCATTAGAAGTCAGGTAGTGATGGAGTTTTACATATCCCCCCCCCCATTATCAGAAAAGACTTGTATTATTTCTCTTTTAAAGAACTTTTCTACCAGACCTCTAAACCGTAAAAAGATTTCGAAGGTGTCTGATTTCTTTTTAAGCGGATATAACCAAGTGTATTTGGTAAAATAATCAACAAAAATCACATTGTATTTAAAATTGTCATATGAATAAAGAGGAGATGACCAAACATCAGTGAAAATTAATTGTAGAGGTGTAGTAGAAGTAAGAGTAGAATTAGAAAATGGTAGTTTATGACTTTTATTCATATTGCATGAATTACAATGAGATGATACATAATTAGACATAAATAGAGAAAAATCAGAATTCAGAGTCTTAAGAACAGAATCTGATGGATGCCCAAGCCGATGGTGCTAATCGTGAATGGGCGTTTTGAAACTTATGAAGACTCTAGGAGGACTTGGATTCCACCCATAAACCCCAGCTTTATTTGGTCCTTGGAGGAGTGTTGCTCCCTTCAAAGGCTCCTTACCACGGAAAAGAAAAGGTAAGAACTCTATTGTGCTATATTTTTGCGATAAAATTGAGATATAGATAATATATTATGAGAGATAGTGGGAACATGTAAGACATTAGAGAATTTAAAAGTTTGAGCAGGAGTAATAATAGAGAAAGAACCGGTATTAGAGATGGGTAGAGAAGAACTGTCCCCTATGATTAATTTCTCAGCACCATCGTATGGAGCATGAAGGGAGAGATTATTGAGATCATTTATCAAGTGATGAGAAGCCCCACTATCAAGAAGCCATCCACTTACAAAAGGGAGACTAGATGTTGCCATGTGTGCTTGAGGAGTAGTTCGAAAGTAGTGACCAACTTGAACTGAACTTGTGTAGGTGAAGGAATCTGAATGGTGGGAAATTGAGCTTTAAATGAAGGGCACTAGTTCAAGGCATGGCCTTGCACTCGACATCATTGACATTTGCCAAGGTATGGACGATGTGGTCGAGCAGGTGATTGTTGATGAGGAGTGGGCAACAATGGAGGTTGAGCAGCCCATGGTTTGTTGTTAACAATGGGTGGCCTACAACGTGCAGTCATGGCAGTAGCTGGGAACATGGTTGTGGGAGTTGTATCATGTTATTTGTTAACAATTATTTCCTTCGTTATTAGCTTGTCATGTAGTTCCTCAAAATAAATCACAGTATCACGAGCGTTAACAACATTAATAATTGGCTTGTAAGCTTCGTAATCAAGGCCATTAAGGATTTTGTCAACGATGTCTTCATTGTCCATTGATTTTCCCATGGCTGCAAGTCTATCAGTACATTATTTTATCGCTTGCATATATTCAGAAATTGTGAGAGACCCCTTGGATAAACTTGCCAAACGATCATTAATTTATTTAAGATGGCCTCGAGAGGTGTTGGCATAAGTGGATCTGAGGATTGTCCACGCTTCATGAGAGCTAGTAGATTGAGAGATGAGCGAAACTAAATCTTGAGAAAGAGTACCAACAAGTGCCCTGAAAACAAGTCTATCTTGTCGGAACCAAGTGAGAGCATCTGGATTAACTTTTGTTTTTCCACCGTTGTCGGCGATAGTGGCAGGATGTGAGGGTAAGGAACCATCGACATACTTACAAAGATCATGTCCCAAGAGTTGTGCTTCAAGTTGAGTTTTCCAGGCTATATAGTTTGTGGGAGTAAGTTTAATGGTGTTGGTTTAACATCCCAACAAATGCACTTAATTTTAAAATCCACTAAAAATTGAATAAAACGATACAACTTCTCAAAATCCAATATCTTACAATTCATAAATTAAAAATACACCTAAATTCTCCAAATATCGCAACTCGCACTCTTCCCAATAAGTAGCCCACCTAAATAAGATCATGTGCGGGGAGGAATAAGAAAAAAAATAACCGGTAGTGAGCGAAAGGCTCATATACGGATACAAAACAAAGCGCAAGCTGAGCAAAATTAAATATGATGAAAATATAACTGAACAAAGATTAAGACATGAGATTAAGAACAAAATTGAATATCTGAATAAAGAACAATGAGATATGGCAAATGAGAATATAGAAAACATATACTCAACTCACAATATAAAAACAAATAATCATATCACTTACGCATAACTAACACATTAACATAACCAATGACATAACCGATAAAATATAATCTGACTCTTACACATACACATACACTTACAAATAATATTCAAAACAATTAATCTTACCACTTACACATTATAATCAGCAAATTATTATAAAAAACAAAACTTTACTTACTGACATGGAAGATAATCTTACAGGATGTCCTACATTTTCGGTCATCCAGAATATGTAGTCATCAAAACTTAAAGGGGCTTGCATAGCACAAATCAAATGCTACCCAAAATCTTACAGGGGCTTGCACGACAATAAGCACAATGCTACCCAAATGGCCAACACATACACACTAGTCATGACTATACGTGTCCCATAACATCGGCGACACGCCCATACTATTTAAATACACCGCATAGGAGGTGCCAAGCACGAGATTCTCTTCACTCATGACGGAGTCTTACAAATCTCCCAAATCATAATAAAATCATAAATAACTTACTCGAAAAAGAAATGATCTCACAATATCTCCGAAATCATACGTACATCACAAATAATAGATAACACATGCTCAAATATCACACACCCAAATATTGTACAAAGTAGACGATTGAATATAAATTTTCAAAACCTGACCAGTCTCAAATAATAGCAATTTATTCTATAAAGATGAACTCAAATGAAAAAGTATAAAACATGAAAGTCGTAGAGGATTCCGAGACCTTTCCAGAATAGTTGGGCTCATTAAAATTGGAGAAGTAATGAATTCGGAAAAAATTAAAATACGACCTGCAATAACATAATCAGGCACTGATCACAATAGTATTTCGATATTTAAGACATCGAAATCACATAATTGGTTAGAGGAATATGAAAACAAAACACAGAGGTCGAAACGAGCTTTCCAGAATGGTATCGCTCATAATTTTTGAACAAATATTCAATTTACTATGAATTTACGAAGTTAGGACATGCTAACAGGAATCAACACACCAGATAACAGAAAGACAGATTTTGACCAACATACAAGCAGAATTTCACAAAACACAGAGAATGAAAGTTGTAGATAATTCAAATATCTTTCCATAGAGACCAATAACATAACATTCTGATGAATAATGAATCAGATACGAATTTTACAAGAAATCAGAATTAGTAGGAATCAAACATACAAATTTCGAATAATGATACGAAGATAAAGAGTAAAGAAAACATATCCGTACCTTCAACCTTGATGATTATCACTAATTCTCAACAAATCCAGCCCCTCCAAGCCAAGAACCCTAAATTATATAACATAAAAATTATAAGTTCTCACCTAAAGAAAGATGATTACGTACACACGTACAAACATAAAAATCGTTTATTCCTTACCTCGAACTCGAAATTTTTTAGTATCTAATTAGGTTTTGCTAATCTCCTTTTCTCTCTTCTTCTTCCTCCCTAATCTAAAAAGTAACGTATACCTCTTTCTTTCTTCCTTGTTTTTCTTAAAAACCTTACTCTTATTTTTTTTTTTCAACTCTCTCTCTTTTTCTATTTTTATTTTTAAAATCTCCCTTTTTTTATTCTCCCAATTGACTAATAACACACATCCTAATTATAAAATAAATAAATCTTCACACATAAAATAATATTTAAAATAACAAACTACTATTTTCTAATTCTTAATATTAAATAATATAACTAAAAAAATCATTAAAAAATATGGGATGTTACAATTGGGAAGGTGGAGAAGAGTAAGAGGTTTGGTGGGATCTTCACTGTTGTTTAGTTGATGGTTGGCCATAGTAAAGGAGAGAAGATAGAATGAAGAGGACGAGAGAAAATGAAGGAGAAAAAAAAAATTATAGATCAGAGGCTCTTGATACCGTGCTGAAATATTTTCTTAGTATTTCCATTAATTACTAGAGGCCTTTATATAGCCATGTACTGTGTGATTATACATGGTAAATAGAAAAGATTTACCATTGACTGAGCTATTGACAACTAAGTACAGTTAGTTACAGGAAGGAAAATATGTGGAGATATACAAAATATATTCTAGCTGCAATTATGTTACAGATCCTTGGCTGTTAATATGTAAGCAGAAATCAGGCCATTAATGACAGTTAGGAGCAAGATGAAGTAAGCTGCTGAGAAATTATTCATTGGATTGCTAAGCAAATGCATATAATTTGTTTTTGGGCTTGCTTCTGCGATGAATAAATGGTTGAAGATGAAATGGTGAGAGTGGTTTGGTTAACCAAATCCACGCATTTTTACTTCAGCTGCCAGACAATCAAGGCAAATACTATTTCAATTTCACGCTTTTTTATAAAATAATCTTTTTTTTTTAATTTATGTATCAGTCACTTTTTCTATAACAACGTTTCTCTTATGGCTTCAGAAACAAAACAAAAAAAAAAACGTTTATTTCTTATCGTTTCCAATAATTTTAATTATCGCTTATTCTCATTTTATTTTATAAGGTATATACATACATCTAAATATTAAAAAAGGCATGCTGCACTCTTTTTCATCAGAAACAATATAAAAGAAACAAGTATGCGCTCTGCCTCAGCCCTGGAAACAATCTCTCAACAATCATTCTTCAATCAAATTCTTGATTGTACACGAACCAGAAACATCATTTTAGGCAAAACCTTGCACGCAAGAATTATAAAATCAGGTAAACTAACATGCACTTACATAGCCAATAGCCTGCTCAACTTTTACTCTAAATGCCAACACTTGTCCGAAGCTTATATAGCTTTCCAAGATATTCAAGAAAAAGACATTGTCTCTTGGAACTCAATCATCAATGGCTATTCTCAACTGGGAGGCTCTCAAAATTCAATCTTTGCTCTTAAACTATTCAAACAGTTGAGAAAACAAAGTGGGTTGTTTCCTGATGGTCATACTTTTTCTGGTTTTTTCACTGCTGCGTCCATTTTGGTTGATGGGTTTGCTGGAAAACAAGGGCATTCCATTGTCATTAAGATTTTTGGTTGTGATGATGTGTTCGTGGGCAGTTCTTTGGTCAATGTGTATTGTAAGTCTGGGTTAGTTAATGATGCTAGGAAGGTGTTTGATGAAATGTCTGACAGAAATTCTACTACGTGGGCTACGATGATTTCTGGGTATGCTATGCGTAGACTTACCGATTATGCATTGGAACTTTTTAAGATGATGATGTGGGAAATGGAGGAAGGTGTTAATGAGTTTGTGCTTACTAGTGTTATTAGTGCTTTTACATTAAAAGAATTTATTGATATTGGTAAACAACTTCATGGACTTGTGATTAAACTCGGGTTGTTGTCGTTTGTAACTGTTGGGAATTCTATTGTTACAATGTATTCAAAGTGTGGGGATTTGGATTATGCAGTTAAGTCTTTTGAATTGGCAGATGATAAGAATTCAATCACGTGGACGGCAATGATTACTGGCTTTGCACAATCTGGGGATTGTTTGAAGGCACTGGCTCTATTCTCGAAAATGCATTATGCTGGCATGAAGGCTAGTGAGTTTACTCTTGTTGGAGTGCTCAATGCTTGTACTGATAGTAAATGTGTCGAAAAAGGAAAGCAAGTTCATGGATATCTCGTAAAGTCGGGATTTGAGTCTCAGATTTTCATAATGACAGCTTTGGTGGACATGTATGCCAAATGTGGTTGGGTAGATGATGCTAGAAATGGGTTTTATTACTTACAGGAGCCCGATGTTGTCTTGTGGACTTCCATGATTGGAGGTTATGTCCAAAATGGGGATAATGAGAGTGCTATGGACTTATATTGTAAAATGCAAGAAGAGGGTATTATGCCTAATGAGTTAACTATGGCTAGCGTTCTAAAAGCCTGTTCTGGTCTTGCTGCTTTTGAGCAAGGAAAACAAATACATGCTCATACCATAAAGTTTGGATTTGGACTTGAGCCTCCAATTGGAAGTGCTCTTTCGACTATGTATGCGAAGTGTGGAAGCCTAGAAGGTGGAAACCTAGTCTTTAGAAGAATGCCTGCTAGAGATGTCATAGCATGGAACTCAGTAATTTCTGGTCTTTCTCAAAATGGACGTGGGGAAGAAGCACTTGAGCTTTTTGAGGAGATGCGACTGGGAGGCACAAAACCGGACCATGTTACTTTTGTCAATGCTCTTACTGCTTGTAGTCATATGGGATTGGTAGAAAGAGGTTGGGTTTATTTCAGAATTATGTCCAGTGAGTATGGTATTTCTCCAAGGGTGGAGCACTTTGCATGCATGGTTGATATTCTCAGCCGAGCTGGAAAGCTGTATGAAGCAATAGAGTTAATTGAAGCCGCAAAATGTGATCATGGTTCAAGTTTGTGGCGCATTTTGCTAAGTGCATGTCGTAATTACAATGATTATGAACTTGGGGCTTATGCAGGAGAAAAATTGATGAATTTGGGCACCGAAGAATCATCTGCTTACGTGTTGTTGTCAAGTATCTATAAAGCGATGGGCATGTGGGAAGATGTGGAACGTGTAAGAAGGTTGATGAACATTCGTGGTGTGGGTAAGGAGCCTGGCTGTAGCTGGATTGATCTGAAGAATCGTATGCATGTATTTGTTGTTGGAGATCAGTCACATCCACAAATTAAAGAAATACGGGCTTATGTACTAAGCTTGAGCAAGTTAATGATGAACAAAGGTCATGAACCTGCTTGTGATTTAACCTTGGCAGTCTGTGAAGCTTGAAATGGCACTGATATTGTGATTACCTAATTCTTTTCATAACCTGATTTTAGCTTCGTACATACATGTATTCGTGGAGTCTGGATCCTCTGTCCCCTTCCTTCCTCCGTGTCTCCTGCTCTTTTTAATACAAAAAGAGTGCCCCTGGCGGGCCCATTTTAAATAAATTATATTTAAAATGGGCCCGCTAGGGGCACTCTTTTTGTATTAAAAAGAGCAGGGGACACAAAGGAGACACGGAGAAAGGGGACAGAGGATCCAGACCCATATTTATGATACCATGACCCAGTTTTGCAATATAATATCAACAATAATAATCATCAATATATATATATATATATAGAGGATAGGGAACCTGAGATGTATCTCAGGTAAATTACCTGAGATATATGGGATTTATATGTAAAAATAAGATGGGCAATTTTGTAAAATCAAACATTTTTAATTAGCCCGCACATATTTAGAGTATATTTTGTACATATCTTAGGAAAAGTTTCCTGAGATCAATCTCATGATCCTTTTTCTCATATATATATATATATATATATATATATAGGGGGTTGTTCAAATGAGACCCCTCTTAATAAGAGGTGTACATGGGTCGGCCAAACCGATCAAACCGACCCAAACCGGCCCTATTTTCGCCCGACCCAAACCGAGTAATTTCAAACCGAAACAAGGTTGGGTCAAAAATAATTTAACTCGGTGTTAATGGGTTGGGTATGGTTTTGGACTTTTTTCACCCAACCCAACCCAACCCGTTTAAAATTTGAACAGCCCACTAGTTCTCTAGTCCTGGTCCAGCCCACTAGTCTGTCCCTTCATTCTTTCATACTATCAGCCCATATATTTTTAGGTTTAGCCGTTTAGAAATTAGGTTATACTACCGACTACATCTCAACTAGACAACTACTCACAAACATTTGACGCCGCGCTCTTTTTCTCTTCAGTCTTCACAGTTCTTCACACTTTTCTTTCTTCGTTCAAGCACAAACAACGAACGAACAGGTATCAAATCTTTGCTCTCTTTTCTTTGTTCTTCTTTAAATTAATAACATATATAGTGATTACTGCTTGTTTGTCTATTTTCTTTAATCATCTTTAACTTAATAAAGATACTCATGTAATCATGTGATGGTAGTTCATCTTTAGTGATTATTGTTATTATTGTTCATCTTTATTAAATTAGAGACCCAAAAATCTGATTATTGTTATCTATTGATGTGTTTGTTGCTTACTTGCTTGGTTTAGATATACTCTGTTTATTATTGTTATTTGTTACTCTTGGTTTTTTCTTTGTGATTGTTTCCTTGTATTTGTGATTCTTGATGTGTAATGGATACTTTATAATTGTTATATAGGATTGAAATGGATTCGTTTGCGACTGTAATATTTTATTTGGATATTGGAATTGTGTTGAATTTGCTCCAGTTGACAGTAGGCTGGAGAGTTAAATTTGTTTCCTTTTTATGTTATCCTTTTTATTCTAGAGACATATAAACAACCCATCCAAACCGATCCAAACCAACCCAACCCGACTTTTAATATATAGGGTTGGGTAAAAAATTATTTTTTATGGGTTGGGTTAAAAATTTTCAAACCGATTGAAAATAGGTTGGGTTAAAATTTTCTTCAAACCGGGCCAACCCGACCCGTGTACACCCCTAGGCACTTATAATGAGACCCTCTCTTATAATGAGTTCTCCTCATATTTCATCTATTTTAAAGGGCCCCGCCAGGGGCACCCAATACGAAAAAGGCTTATAATTATACTCTCTATCCGTTTATCAAAGAAAAATTAAAAAAATATAAAAAAACTACTGCCACGTCATCATTTTTTTTGAAAAAAATTTAATTTTTTTGAATTTTTTTTTGATGAATGAATAGAGGGTAGAATTATAAGACTTTTTCGTATTGGGTGCCCCTAGCGGAGCCCTTTAAAAAAATGAAATATGAGGGGGACTCATTATAAGAGAGGGTCTCATTATAAGAGGGGTCTCATTTGAGCACCTCCCTATATATATATATATATATATATATATATATATATATATATATATATATATATATATATATATAGGCATTTGCTCCATACAAAACACTCTTATATAACAAACAATAAAGAACACCTTAGATCTATTAGATCCATTGGCCCCGCCTGGGGCACCCAATACAAAAAGTTGTTATTTTTTTACCCTCTATCAAGCCAGCAAAAAAAATTTTTTTTTGAAAAATTACTTTTCACTGGTGACGTCACTGATGACGTCATCATGATGTCATCAGTGAACAGTAATTTTCAAAATTTTTTTTTGCTGGCTTGATATAGGGTAAAAAAATAATAACTTTTTGTATTGGGTGCTATGACAGAACTCTTAGATTTGATTAGATATGAGTTGTTCTTTATTATTTGTTATATAAGGTGTTTGTTATGGAGTGCAACTCTATGGGGCTACTCAAATGAGACCCGTCTTATAATGAGAACTGCATATTGGGCCACAAACCAGGCCCAATAAACCAAACACACGCCAGAACAACCAGCTTTTCTTTTTTAAAATCAAAAGAAAGGTATTTTAGTAAAAACAAACAACCACTAGATCAACCACTGCTACATCCTAACTTCTAAAACATCCAGTATGACCAAAAAGTTATCGAATGATTAACTACAATGTATTCTAGAAAAATCACCAATATCAAGCGTAATTTACCGAGTTTCAACACAAATCACCGAATTTCAACTCAAATCACTAACAATTTAAAAGCACAACAACAAAATTTTAAACATAAATTACCAAAAAATTTAAGTTATAAAAAATCTGAACGTAAATTCAAAGCAAATCACTAAAAAATTCAATACAAATCACCAAAAATTCGAGCATAAATCATCAAAAAAATAAATTCCAGATCTGAGACGAGACAAATCACAACACCACCATCTCCGGTCGCCATCACCACCACTAACCACCTGCTCATTTCAAATTTTCAATCAAGTCTCCACTCTTCTTCATCTTCCAGCAGATCGACTTCCATGGTGCCCCTGCGGGGCCAGACACAAATCACTAAATTTCAATGCAAATCATGAAAAAGATTCAAACCAAATCACCAAAAAACTTTATCAATACCATACCTAACATCACCATATACTTTGTCCCCACACCTTCATCACTATCATAACCTCCATAACCACCTTCTACGAAAACACTAGTCTAGATCTGATGAGTGACGAATTTGAAACAAGTCATACATGATATGTATTTCTTCACAAACAACATCGATCGAGTATAAGGACAACGATAGGAGAAACAACAATGGCAGATTGAAGTAACACCGACATAATAAACAAAGATGGAAGTGCAGAAATTACACAGATCGGAAGTGATATAGCAACGATGATGACAAGTTTGTTTATGATGATGTATTTTCGATGATGACGGTGGTACGACGGTAAGGTAGGAATGGCCGGTGCTTGGAAATGCAGGGAAGAGATATGGAAATGGGGGTGAGGAGAGAGACAGAAGAAAGAAAATAAAAAAGGTTATTTTGTGTGGTTAAGATTTAATATTGATTTAAAATATGTGAGGCTGAGATTGGGTCTCAGTTCTCATTTTAAGAAGGGGTTTCATTTGAGCACTTGCCTATATATATATATACACACACAAAGGAGGATACGCAGAAGCTTAGGTGGCGCTCTAAAATCGTCTTAATCTATTTTTCTAATTTTCTAGAATTTTAGAATTTTAAATACTAATAAATATAAAATATCATTTAACATATTAGAAGTAGAATAGGTGTTCGAATTTATAGATAAGAAGAGTTCAAATTTATAGAGAAACATATGATTAGAAGTTCTATTGGAAGTATAATAAGCATTTATAAGACATATGATTAAAAGTTCTATTGGAAGTAGAATAGGAGTTCGAATTTTATAGTGAATAAGAGTTCGAATTTACAGAAAAAAACATATAAATCTATTAGAAGTAGAATATGTGTTTGAATATATAGAGCAGCCATATAATTAAATATTTTTTAGAAAGTACGATCTTCTTAAATTATATATTTTTTATATAAGTTAATTATACTTCTATTAGAAAAATTTATACATAAATCCAATCTATTATCATAAAAAAAAGTCATCGTACTTAAAAAGAAAAGAATTGAAGTGTTAACATAATAAAAGAACATTCTCATAAATTATACTTGCATTATATATTATATATTGATTTTTCATAAATTATATATTGATTTTTTATACAAGTTAATTATACTTGCATTAGAAAAATATATCCATAAATTTAATATTATTCCCGTAAAGAAAAGTCTTCGTATCTATTTTTTTTTTTTATATGTTAACATAACAGAAAGACATTCCCATGCATTAGCTGTAAATAAATACAAGAATATCTATAATATACAGAAAATATATGATGTATTTTCATCTTTTAAAACTCCATAAATATTAGAAAGTTTAAAGAATATAAAAATTGTAATTTACTCTCTTTATATAATGAAGTTAGAATTTCGGTTCCAAATGAGAGCCGCTCGAAACGTATTTAACGGGAAGACGGCTCACTAGAAAAGATTGAATTAGTTACTAGAATTTGATACTGATGTAATAATTTTTTTTTATTTTTACGGTTCAATTTATGGATAAAAATTATTATATAAGTCTTTATAATATATGTTAAAGTTGGGATTTCGGTTTTAACGAGAGAGTAGCTCAATCGAAAGAATCGTGTTTAACAAGAAATCGGTTCATTAGAGAAGATTATTTAATTATTAAAATTTAATATTAATATTAATATTATAATATAACATAAATGTATTGAATTTTTTTAAAAATATTGTAACGCCGCCGCGAAGCGCGGCTTTATCGACAAGTTAATTAATTAATTTTTCTAAATACAACAATAATTTACTACGGTTTATTATATCCACAATATAAATTTAACGACCGACTCTCCTGTGACGTATGGTACAAAACCACCAAAAACTTTAATTAACAGTTTAATTTGTTGGAAGGGATTGTGTACTACTTTTATCGAGTTCTGGCATCCTCACCCATCAACGATCATTAATTTATTAATTAATTAGTTAATTTGATGAAATTTATTATGAAAAATTGACTATTTTACTATATTTCATATAGTAGTACAAATCAAAATAATTGATTCGTCCAACGAATCAATGAAATGATGAAATTTTATCAATATAATAGATATTTTTTGATCCATCAATCTATTATATTATTAATAGCACAACATGAAGTTTTGTGAGACAATTTATTCAGTGTGAAATTACTAATTTAACCTTCTTGTTATATTAAGGAAAAAAATGTTTCTAGGGAGAATTGAACCCTTGACCTCAAATTTGTAAGGTAGAACGCTTACCACTATGCTACACATTAATTTTGAACATATTATAAAACTCATTATTAATATATCATGAGACAACCCTCATATATTATATTAATGATAAAAAAATTCATCCTAGAGAGAATTGAACTCTTGACCTCTAACTTGTAAAAAAGATTCCTTACCACTATACTAGACATCAATTTTGGATATATTAAAAAACTCATTATTAATATATCGTGAGACAACTTAATTATCATGAAATTACTAAATTACCCCTCCTATATTATATCAACGATAAAAAAATTGTTTCCAATGGAAATTTAATCTTTGCCCTCTAACTTAGAAGTGAGATTCCTTATCACTATGATAAATATTAATTTCGATTATATTATAAAACTTTGAGAATATTTTGAATAGTACATAGTCATGTAGCATTTTTTTATTCTATAATAAAAACAAGTTACTTGGATTTAAAAGATAGATACTATAATTTGTGTATTAATTTATATCTTACGCATATCTCTTAGTCCGGGTCAAAATGCACAAATTGGTTGTGGATGATCAGACAGTCACTACTAATATAAATTCTTATATGCTCAAAACTCATTCATTTAAACATTGGTTCAAAGAGACTAGCACATTAAAATTTATTTATTTTTAGTGGTACATATATCAATAATCATGAACAGATAATTTATTAGATATGTTTTGCATACTAAGCATTTACATGTTGCAAGCACCATTTAATTACAAAACAATATAAATACATAATAACATGATTTTACTAGCAAAGCTCGAGCGGTAAATTGCATGCACATTAACCACCTACATATTAACATATTTAATTACAGTGGAACAGAAAATGTATCGATCCATTATCTCTTTCTTATGACAATATGGGTAGGGGAAGTTCTTCAGTTTGCTCTCTCCATTTTTTAAATTTAGGTTCAGCTCATTCTGGTAATATCAGCTCAAACAAAAAACTGAATCACTAATTTAAGACACTTGGTTTCATGGTGTTTGGATCACACGGTTGATCCCCAAGCAATTTGGAGCCAGCCTCTAGTATAAATTCTTTCATAGTATCGATCTTTTGCTAATATGCAAGTTCAGAAAAGTCACTATTTATGTAAATACTTTTATACTCCTAACTCATGCAAGTAATAATCCTAGAAATGAGATTAGCATGCAAATGATACCTTTTTTTAGCTATATAGTTGATATACACCATGAACACATAATCTCTTTTGGACTTATTTGCATTCTGAGCATCAACACATTGAAAATACTATTTGATTATTTGAATATAGAGCAACACAAATACATATATATTAACATAATTTTGTTAACAAGCCCGTGCCTTGCAAAATTTACTATCACTTAAAAAGTACATGTAACAGGTTCATGCATACTCGAGATTGACACTAAAGCAATAGCTAACGGAGAAATCTCGCACTCACAACACAACATATATTGCATTATCAAGTTAATATTCAAATATGCGCGAAGTCATTAAGCACATTTAGAGTATAACCGTACCTCGCACGGGCTATAAAGCTAGTTTACAACAATCCATCAACAACTCTTTAATAACTAACGAATTGATAGTAACCAAAATTATTGATAAATCAATAAAAAATCGTTGCATTATTGAATTTCGCTAATCCGCTAATCTATTTAACGAATCAATTATATATAGCATTAGTGCATGTGCTCTTAATGTACGATCCTTTAGTCCTTTTTCGATTCCACAAATTTAGACCCCTTTTTGTATTGAGGTAATTTACCTTAAGTTCTTTTTATAAAAAATAATGCAGTACATGACTAAAAAAACAGGAGAAATGACATTCCACTCTCCTAAACTTGACATAAAGTATAAATTTGTTTTTTAAAAAAAAATTAATAATGTATAGTTTATTTGTTTAAAAAAAACGATGTATAGTTTATTTGAATGCTTATTTCTTTCATTTTTTTTCTATTTAATGTTAAATGGTTTATTTGATTTTTTTTTGAATAATTGGATTTATATGTTTTTTAAATTAATATTTATTCTAATAAATGTTGGGATAAGTGAGAGTCGAATTCAAGACCTGATACAACAACAACCACTTGAGCAATTTTATCATGCTCTACTTTATTTTTGTTTGTTTAGTCTTATTTAATTTAGGTTTGCACTCACTTTTTTTAAGTTTTTTTGAAAAAAATTACATTTTTTGGATTGTGTTATTATTTAAACATGATGATATTCACACAAATCTTAATTTGTATTTTTATATTAAGGGAAAGTAGAAAATTCGATAACCCCGCAAGGGTTGTCTCAGTTGGTTAAAGAGAGGTTATCTCACCTCTTGGTCACAGGTTCGACTCCCATGGGAGGCGAATTTGTGATTATGCATCCTGGGGCAGAGCCTGTCGCACTTGTGCGGTTTGCCTTGGATCACGTGGTTTGCAGGCTATTACGTGAGCCCATGGGTTTACCCAGAGCGCACCCGAAGGGTAGCAGTTGCGGGTTCCCATGTTTAAAAAAAAAAAAAATTCGATAACCCAATAGCATACTTTTTTTTTTTGCCATATTCAGATTTTGTTAATATTTAATTGTTATAAGATTTATTTGAACTTTCATTTTTATCATATTTTATATTTGTAAAGGAAAGAAGTTTGTGACCTATTTTTCAGTTTCCTCCCAGATCCTTATATATCATGGCACTGTCTTATCTATTACTCTTATCTATTTGTTGTAATAGTTGTTTTTTACTCATATGTTTTAAGATATAATTATTGTTATTACATTAAGAGTAAAGTGCACTTTGTGTACGTGCAGTTAGGCTGTCAGACCACTTTGGATACTGGACTTTAGAAAGTACCACGGGTTATACTGTACTTTACTTTTCGTTACATAATGTGTATCGCCGTCAAATCTGTTTAGCTCCGTTAAAAAATGCAGGGGTAAAATCGTCTTTTTATCATCATCTTCTTCAACAACACCCTTTCCACCATTAAAAATTTATTTTCGATGAATCCCCATATTATACCCATCATACTTCCCATACGGAATTTCAAACACCATATCAGTAAACAAAGCATTAATATCCATCCACCAAATCCACTCAACTTCCGGATGAGACAACATCAATTTCCTAATCAATGGAAGTTTTGCCCAATACCTAGCTAACTCCATATCCAAATGAGCCATATTGTACACAATCTCAATACCATGTAACCTACAATAATCAATCTTATTCTTAACAGCTCTCAACAAATAATGATCCCCAATCGGGTTATCACAAGGGCCCGGAGGTGAACCCGTAACCAGCAAGATTCTTGGTTTACCATTAACATAATTCGGAAAATCTGGGTTTCGATCCAACCAAATTTTCCTATCTTCATTCCAAGACTCAGTCTTGGGACCAAGTGTATAAGTCTCATTCAAACTAATATCATGTTGCTGATAGTACCACGAAGTACAAGAATAGTAACAAACCCACAAAGAATAGTGATTTTAATGTTGTTGAATGTCTTGAGAACACTCCGGCTGCGTGTCCGGCCGGCGGCGACGGATCTGGCGGCGCTTTTGGAGCTGGTCGAACCTTCCAACTTCATTGCGTAGCATGGCTAAACAAAAATGAAAAGATATAAGCTCCAATTGGTAGATCAAATTTTAAAAGAGAAACAGGAAGTATATTAAGCGGCTACATAAGAGAGAAAGCTCTCACCTGAGAACATCATCCGCCTTACTCTCAGTTATTTTTTCTCCCATTATGCCAAAGTAAAAATGTTTCAAAAAAAGGTGGAAATTTATTTAGAACTTTTGTGAAACCAGTTTTAATGGTGGAAAGGATGTTGATGAAGAAGATGATGATAAAAAGACGATTTTACCCTAGCATTTTCTAACGGAGCTAAACACATTTGACGGCGATACACATTATGTAACGAAAAGTAAAGTACAGTATAACCCGTGGTACTTTCTAAAGTCCAGTATCCAAAGTGGTCTGACAGCCTAACTGCACGTACACAAAGTGCACTTTACTCTTATATTAACTAATTATATTGTATCTGTTACGCCATATTTTTCGGTTGGCTCTAATATCTCCCAAATTTCCCAATACGAATCTAATAATAATTAACTTAATCTCCAAGTTAATTATTTTCTCCCTCTGAAACCAGGAATAATCTCCAATTAATGATAAAAAAATATCTTCAAACGATATACTTCAAAACAGGAAGGTATTCCAACGCGAATATAATTTAAAAGAGATAAAATCTACTAATTCCCAATATACATCTCTTAACAATCATAGGGATTAAAAACCAATCCTGAACAGAACTGCGTTAGCTTGATCCTTATAAATATAAGGTACGCAGGCATCTTGAAAAAGGATCCGACAAATCTAACAAGTCGAGACACCTCTCAAGTTCAGCCCCAAACATCCAAAATTCCAAATCCCCCTATTATAATTAACTTACAATTACATTATATAAATTCCAAAATATTCATACAATTGTTAAAATGCATTGATTATTAACGAATAATCGATAAATTATACTAAAATTTTGAGTTAAATTATTAGACAAAAAGAGTTTATAATTATATTACAAAATCACAATTAACTTACAATTACATTATATAAATTCCAAAATCTTTGTATAATTATTAAAATGCATTGAATATTAACAAAGAATCATTAAATTATGTCACAACAGTTGTGACATGGGCGTCATATCAGGGATCACATAAATACAAAATTCTAAATTTAATTCATAACTAAGCGATCTGTCAACTTTCAAACGGGTTATAGAATGCATATTGCCATTTAATACCTGTAATTGATAGATAGATAGATAAAGTTATTGTGCAATTATAATTTGTATTATAAATTTTGTTGAATGAAGAAATTTTATTCTTTAAATATTATAGTCTTTTGAAATTCTATTTCGTGATTACAAAAACATATAATATTAAAATATTTACAAAATTATCGAGTACATTTTTTTTAAAATTTAATGTGCCAAGCCTATCGACAATTGTTTAAGAATTAAAATTTTGTTTTATATTTTAATAAGTGAGAGTTGCGATATAAATCTGTTGAATTTTTACGGCGGGTTGAAGCATAACTATACTATCTATACTAATATATAATGGATAAGTCTATTGTTTTATATATTTTAATAAGTGAGAGTTGCTCGATAGCATGATTACAAGTATAACAGCAAGTCTGTCAAGACAGCATAATTCCAAGCAAAAACTTTAGAAGTCTTGACAATTACAACATAGGAAAAATTTGAGACACCATCATTGCACTTCATTGACAGTGAGTCTTCTAAATCACGATGACTTCATTCTCCTGAGAGCATTATTGGCGGAGAAAACACATTGTTGTAAATTGAATATTCCTGATAGCAGCCTTTGTAAAAGAAAGTCATTGTCTAAAGATAAGGAAGCATTTGAATCGGGAAATACATTCAAATAGGTGGCAAAAAGGCTAAAATAAGTGATTGGTCTTGTCATTTCAGAAAATCAAAGTGCTTTCATACCTGGGCGTTTAATTTCAGATAACATTATGATAGCACATGAAGTGATGCACTATATGAAGAGGAAGACTTCGGGCAAGCAAAGGTGGATGGCTTTGAAACTCGATATGAGTAAGGCCTATGATCGAGTTGAATGGGGATATCTTAGCGCTGTTTTGAGCAAAATGGGTTTCAATGGCAGGGTAGTAAATCTGTTTATGCAGTGCGTAAGGTCAGCTCGGTACAAAATTTGTCATTCGGGAAGGGAGTTTGGCAACATTATTCCTGGTACAGGACTTCGCCAAGGCGATCCTTTATCTTCTTATTTGTTCCTTATATGCACTGAGGGTTTTTCAGCTATTATGAGGGCGATATGAAAGACAGGGTCTAATAGGAGGAATCAAAGTTGCAAGAGGGGCACCTAGCATTTCTCACATGCTGTTCGCAGATGATTCTTATATATTCTGTAAAGCATCTACAGATGAGGCTTTTAGAGTTGCTAATTTACTTCAAATCTTCAAAAAAGCATCTGGTCAAAAAATTAATGTGCAAAAATCGAGTGTCTTTTTCAGTCGAAATGTAAGCATTGCTTGTAAAAATGAGATTTGTGAGGCCCTGAGTTTTCCGGAAGCAGATGACAACAGTCACTATCTGGGTCTTCCACATTTTGTTGGACGGAAAAAATTAGCTATGTTGGGATATTTAAAGGAGAGAGCGAAGGAAAGGATTCAAAATTGGGATGGAAAAATTCTACGAAAGGGGGCAAAGAGATTCTCCTGAAAAGTGTTGCTCAGGCCATACCTAATTATGCTACGTCTATTTTTCTACTCCCTTTAGACATGTGTAGGGACATGGAGAGAACTATGTGTAAATTCTGGTGGAGAACTTCTGCAAAGAAGAATAGGAGTATCCACTGGATGTCTTGGGATCGTATGTGCAGACCCAAATCAGAAGGCGGCCTTGGTTTTTGACATTTACATGATTTTAACATTGCTCTCTTGGGGAAAAAAGGTTGGAGATTATTAATATATCCGGAGAGTCTTGTGGCAAAGGTTTATAAAGCCAGGTACTATCCTCAAAGTAATTTTTGTCGCTAAAATAGGAGGTAGTCCAAGTTTCTCTTGGAGGAGTGTGTTAGAAGCTCAGAGTGTTATTAAAGAAGGCATTGCCTGTAGGGTAGGGTCTGGTAATTTGATTAGTGTTCTGAATGATCCATGGCTCCCAGACCCTCAAAATCCTTATGTTTCTTCTGATAATGCTATCCTCGAAGGTATGTCAGTGGCATCTCTTTTAATTACTGGTGAAAATAGATAGAATGAAGACCTGATATATAATTTGTTTGGAGAGAGGGATGTGAACTTGATTCTGTTGACCCCTTTAAATCAGAGTGAGCATGACATTTGGTATTGGAAAAAGGAAAAACTGGGGCGCTATTCAGTTAAGACTGCATACGTGATGTTACAAGAAATGAAAAATACTCATAATGCAGGTGTTGATTCAAGGTGTTGGAAGAAATTATGGGCTTTAAAAGTACCTCCTAAGGTCAAGCATTTGATGTGGCATGCAGTTACTGGGTGTCTCCCTTTGAAGGCTTAGTTGCATCAAAAGCATGTAAACGTCAATGTTTTTTGTCCTCTGTGTAATCAAGAACCAGAAACGATTGATCATGTCTTGCTAAATTGTTCATTCGCCAGTGAGTGTTGGAGTTATATGAGGGGAAGTAACAGTACAGGTTTTCATGGTTCTTTCTCTAATTTGTTTGCATCTGAATATAACAACTGGGATAGGGATTCGAGAAGAAGTGGAGCTATGCTGTGTTGGTCTATCTGGAAGTGTAGGAATGATCTCGTATGGAATCAGCGGAGTTTGGAAGTAGTAGAAGTGGTGGCATCGTCAAGAGTGGCCCTTAATCAATGGCAATATGCTCAAGATAAAACATTCGATTCTTTTCTTAGTCACATGACCAGTGCGGATGGAGATGAGCAATGGACTGTTCCAGCTGATAATAAGATTAAGGTTAATTGTGATGCCATAATCTATAAAGCAACAAACTGCTATAGCTTTTCTTGGCGCCGCTGCCGGGGATCATCGGTGTTTAATTTAGTTTATGTGCTTGTCATCAGTGTTCGTTAGCGTTCACTGACTTAGATTTTCTTACTTAGTTTGTTTGTTTCTTGGTGTTTCAGACTTGAACGTGTATGCGAACACGTTTGCAAACTCGTAAACTGGAAGAAGAAGAACTTGCAGCAGTAAAAGAGATGGCAGATTTACCAGCAGCAGCTAAGGCTTTTAAGGATTATTCTCAGCCTAAGATCAATGACATTCAGTCTAGCATTGTCAGGCCAACTATTGCAGCTAATACTTTCGAAATCAAGCCGGGCACGATTCAGATGGTGCAGAACTCAGTTCAGTTTGGGGGTGCTTCTACGGAGGATCCTAACATGCATATTCGGGACTTTATCGAGATCTGTGATACTTTCAAGTTCAATGGTGTGCCGGATGATGCGATCAAATTGAGGCTTTTCCCATTCTCTCTGAGGGATAAGGCTAAGGGCTGGTTACACTCTTTACCAGCCGGTTCCATTACTACATGGGAGGATCTTGCTCAGAAATTTCTTACTAAATGGCGAAAACTGCAGCAATAAGGAACCAGCTAACTCAATTTCAGCAGCAATCTGGTGAATCTTTGTGTGAGGCTTGGGAACATTATAAGGAGATGCTTCGTAAGTGTCCACATCATGGCATGCCTTATTGGATGGTTATCAACGGTTTCTACAATGGGTTGGGAGGTCTAGACCTTTGTTAGATGCAGCATCAGGTGGAGCTCCGTGGGCTAAGAGCTATGAGGAGGCTTATGATCTTATTGAGACGATGGCTGCTAATGAATATCAAAATCCAACCCAAAGACTATCTCAAGGCAATGTAGTAGGTATTTTTGAAGTGGATGTAGCTTCAGCTAATGCAGCTCAGTTGAAGGCGTTGACTATGAAGGTGGATTCTCTTGCTAATTATGGAGTTCAGCATGTGGCTAGTATTTGTGAGTTATGTGCGGGCGCACATGAGACAAGTCAGTGTGCTATCTCTTCCGAGTCAGCACAGTTCGTGAGTAATTTCTAGAGATCTGCGGCACCAGTTCCAGCTACTTATCATCCAAGCAACAGGAATCATCCCAATTTCAGCTGGAGCAACAATCAAGGTGCTCAACAACCTTATCAGCAACAGTTTCAGGGACAGCAAGCGAAGCCATTCAATCAGGGCTATCAACATCCATATGCTCCAAGGAAACCATATCAACCTCCGGGATTTCAGCAGCAACAATCTTATGGGAATGATGGTCAATCTTCTAATGAAAAATTAGAAATGGATGAGTTGAGGATGATGATTAAAAGCCTGTCAGTTTCTCAAAAGACCTTGGAAAACCAGATGGGATAGCTTGCAAGTGCTTTACTTAATAGGCCACAAGGAACTCTTCCTAGCGATACAGAGGTTAATCCAGGCAGAAGGGAAAGCAAGGAACAGGTCAATGCAGTAACTTTGAGATCGGGAAAGGTTACATCAGATCATCAATCAACAGCTAAGGAAGATGAAGATGTTCAGAATCAGCAGGTTGAAAAATCTGCAGTTCCAGAAATTGCAAAATCTGATTTGGTGGCTGATCAGCTAGATGATGAAGTGGAAAAGAGCAAGAAGTCTGTTGAAAAGTCTACTCCGGAGCAATCTTCAAAGAATAATCAGATCTATCCTCCTCCTCCAGATCCTGGACGCTTGCAGAAAAGACAAGAGAAACAGTTTCAGAAGTGTATGGATGTCTTCAAGAAATTGTCCATTAACATTCCTTTTGTTGAAGCATTGGAGCAGATGCCAAGGTATGCAAAGTTCATGAAGGATATTTTGTCACGAAAGAGAAGGTTGGAAGAATTTGAAACAGTGGCATTAACGGAGGAGTGTAGTGCAGTTCTGCAGCAGAAGTTGCCACCTAAACTTAAAGATCCGGGGAGTTTCACTATTTCGTGCACTATTGGCAACCTTTCTTTCAGCAAGTGCTTGTGTGACTTGGGAGCTAGCATCAATCTTATGCCGTTATCTGTTTTCAAGCAACTTGGTCTACCAGAGCCAAAGTCAACCAACATCTCTTTGCAGTTGGCTGATCGATCTATCACATATCTTAGAGGCATTGTGAAGGATGTCTTAGTGAAAGTTGATAAGCTCATATTTCCTGCTGATTTTGTGATTCTAGATTTTGAAGAAGACAAGAAGATTCCCATAATCTTGGGAAGACCATTTTTAGCTACGGGTCGTACTTTGATCGATGTGCAAAAAGGAGAGCTTACAATAAGGGTGCAAGATCAGAATGTCACCTTTAATGTTTTTAAGGCCATGAAATTTCCGACAGAGGAGGAAGAGTGTTGCAGTGTGGAATTAGTTGATACGGGTCAGAGAAAGAAGTTTGATCAGTTATTGAGTGAAAAACCGGACACGATCGTGCTAAAGCATCACATCAATAATTCCATTGACAGTTCTTCAATTCGAGATCTCTCAAGTGTAAAGCTTGGGAAACTTCCACCACATTTGAGGTATGTCCTTTTGAATAATGAGCTATTGATTTTTGAAGAGGGGCATGATAATGTGTTGCGAAGGTGGAAAGCTGATGATAAGGAAGAAGAAAGTTTTGTTCAGCCGTTCGAGTAGGAAAAGCACCTTAGAGGTGTGAAGAAGAAAAAGAAGAAGATTAGGCCATTGGATAGTAAAATCAGGTTGAAGTCTGAGGGGAGAAATTTGTGGAAAGCAAGCAAAAAAGATGTCAACGTTCATCTGAATGGTCTTTCTGTTGAGGATGGTTCAGTTATTCTTTTGAAACCGCCATGAGTTGAGGAAGTAACGTCAAGCTATTGACGTTAAAGAAGCGCTTCGTGGGAGGCAACCCACGCATTAGTGTAGGAAAAAAAAATTTGAGTGTTTCATTCATTAAAAAAAAAATCGAAACAGTGATTTTCACGCAGGCTGCGCCTGTGTCGTGCAGGTTGCGCCTGCGTGTCTGTATGTCGTGCAGGTTGCGCCTGCGTGACGCAGGTTGTACCTGCGTTACTGCCTGTTGTGCAGGTTGCGCCTGCGTGTCCGCAGGTTGCGCTTGGTGCAGTCAGGTCAGTTTTTTTTTCAGCTGTTCCATGTAAAAAAAAAAAAATTCCAACCCCAAATTCTTTTCTCCTCTTATACTAACATCCTTAAACCCAATCCTAAACCTATATCAATTCCAAATCCTCCATCTCCTCTTCAAATTCTTAAACCCATATCAATTCTAATTCAAATTTTATTCTTCTCTTTTATATCTCCATTCAAATTTCCTAGCTTATATACCTATACTTACACAAATATATACACCCAATCCCTAAATTAAATTCTCTAAACCTCCATTCAAATTTCAAGGAGCAAGAAGGATTCAAGTTTGGGGGGATGTTAGTACAAGTTCACCTCTCCGATTCGTATTGGGTAAATCTTTTCCTTAATCTTGTTTTAGTACGAATTTGTGTTCTTGTATATTTGGGGTTTTGTAGTATTCTTGTATATTTTGGGAGTGACCAGTCTATGGAGCTCGTACGCAGTATCCTCCACTAGATTCACCCGAGGAGGGAGATGGCTCAGATGGTTAGGTATGTTTTCTACTATCCCTCGTATTTACTTCCATTCAATGCGGACATTGAATATTTTAAGTTTGGGGGTGGTTTGAGGGATTAGTAGTTGTTGTTGTATTATGTGTTCATATAGATATCATGTTTGCATAATAGTAGTAATTCATGCATATATGTTTGTTCATATAAGACATTCTATTTTTATTTTTCGTATACCTTGTGAGTTCATATTAGTTGCATTTCATAGCATGCATATTTCATGATCCCTTAGAATGAGCTAATTCTGATTGGTAGGTAGGTGTCTAATTAAGTGTGGTAATGATGAATAGAGGGTTGATTTAAGTTTCTATGAAATTGACTTATGTGTTTCAGTAACAAAACTAATTGCACAGTCTCATCGTTTGCTTTTGGGCTAGGTTGAGGTTATGCTTGTTTGGTTGTTTGAGATTTAATCACTTGTTTATATTTAGAATTTTCGTTATTCCCTTGATAGCGTAGTAGCACTAAAGTCTAAGTTTTGGGAAAAACAGGGATTTCATGCTAGTTGTTGGCTAGGTGTCAAATGGCTAGTAGCCGGCTCATATTTATATGAGTAGTCTAGGGTTGGAATTGAGAATTCTCATTCCAGATTGCATATAAAAAAACAGAAAGAAAATAGAATAGAAAAAAAAGAGTCAATAGTTTAATTGTTAAATGCAAAATTAACCAGGGTGTGCTCTTTAATACTCGAGCTATTAAGTTCGCGGGGACTTTGTGCCTAGTGACCTAAGGCTTTTATAGTCTGGGATCCACTAACCTAACGCTCGCTACATGGGTATTATTGTATAAGTCTTTTGGGGTCTCATCCATTGCACGGTTAAATAAGCATTCTTGTATATATTATTATGTGTAGTAGTTGTTAGTAATTAAGCATGGATTCTTGTCTACCTTGGATAAGGATGGAGGTGTTCCTAGGTTATGAAGTGTTTACAGTCTATTCTATTTATAAACTTGTGATTGTCTTGGCGAAGCATGGGTATGATTTTTGACCTAGTTTTGGGAGTATTTCTGATGAGCATTGCACACACGCACGTTTCTGTTCATGTAATGTTAGTATACGGGAACTTAGTCGAGCTCTATTTGGATTTGGTTGCATTCTCTAAGATATTTGCTTGCAAGTTGGTTTTGGTTAGTTTGAAGGGGATCGTTGCATTTTCATACTAGTTGCATTCATGCATTGCATTGTTTAGTTAGATGGATTTTGTGGGTACATTCACTATAGGCCCTCACGAGACCTTACTCGTCCACTAGGGCTGCCTAGGGGTTTAAATGGATTGTTGCATATGCCAAATGCAACCGTGATCACCTACGGAAGTGGTACTAGTTAGTTAGTTAGTTGTAATTGTTTATGCTTGAGGACAAGCATCGGTTTAAGTTTGGGGGTGTGATAAGTGAATTTTATATCCACTTGGAGCATTCCACATCGGCTTAAATTGATTGTCTTGGCCTGAAGTTTGTTGTAGTTTTGATGTGTTTTGCTTAGTTGTGCAGATTTACAAGAATGTCGATTATGGGTGATGCTTCTATCGTGTTTGGAGGATTAATTGATTAAAATTCGGATTTTCCGGGAAGGTTGCGCAGTGTACACTGTTTTGGCCATATCTGGAGTTCTAGAAGTCCGTTTTCAGCGATCTTACAGCTCACGCAAATCTTGGGAGATTTTCTACAACCTGGGACAGAAAGCAGGTGCAGGGAGCGTGTAGTTAAAATTCGCGCACGTGTTCTTTGTGAAGCAAGGCTGGAAATTTACTGTTTTGCCCTTTTCAAGTTCTAATTGTATTTTGGGCAGTTTTTAGTACCTTAATCGAATTCTAATTGTAATAGAAGGTAATTTCTTGCTGGGCATGAAATCTAGAGCCTATTTAAACACATCTTAGCATTATAATTAGTATATTATTTTTTTATTGTAACGTAGAACTGCAAGAGAAAAAAGTGGAGAAGGATTCAACGCTCGTGAAAAGCAAAGATCTAGATCTACTTCATCTTTTGTGTTATTCTGGATTCTAGATTTGTTTTCTTAACTCTTTGTTTTATTAATATTATTACTTCTTTCTTTCATATCTTGTTTTATATCATGGTTTCATCAGATCCCATGATGACGAACGGTTCAACTATGAACTAATCGTTGTCATGGGATTCTAATGGATTTATCTATGTAGCTTAGTAGTTTGTATGCTTTAAAGATTTATGTGTGGTGAATTCTTGATATCCTCGTATGGTTGTGTTTCATGTATTTAGATGTGTCGCGAACATCTAATTTGTTAATCTCTTGCGAAACGAGAGTGGATCTTGAAATTTAGAACTTGCCATGCTAGGATAGGATAGGTTGATGTTTTAACATCATGATTTGTGGCGTAAATAGAGATATTATGCTACCCTATGTGATCTATGTGGATAACTTGTGCTTAAACCTTTATGTTTTCAAATTCTATAGAGATTTAGGGTCTAAACATATTTGGTGTCTACCCATCTTCTATCTCTTTTGTGGATGCATGTGTAGTTTGGTATTAGTATACCGAGAGGTAGCTTTTACTTGTTTCGTGTTATCCGATCAGATATCAAAACCATCATATGTATTGATTAAAGGCATCGACTCTAAGTGAAGTAGATAATGAAGTTAGGATCCCATGTTTTTATTCTTATAAGTAAATCAGATTTAATTCTCATTAGTTAATTAGTTCTTACTTTGCATCTTAGCTTAATTTAGTTAATTAAAATCTCAATTTATTTATTGTCTTAGCAGAGAATTAAAATCATACATTGTTGAATAGGTGCATTAACTGAAACGAACTTAACCAGATCTCAGTGAACGAACTTTAATTGTATTACTTGTGACCACGTATACTTGCGTGATATTGTGTAAACAAGCTTTTGACTCCATAGTAAGTTAGAAAATCCATACATAAATCACCACACATACGAGGATATCAAGAATCCACCACACATAAATCTTTAAAGCATACAAACTACAAAGCTACATAGATAAATCCATTAGAATCCCATGACAACGATTAGTTCATAGTTGAACCGTTTGTCATCATGGGATCTGATGAAACCATGATATAAAACAAGATATGAAAGAAAGAAGTAATAATATTAATAAAACAAAGAGTTAAGAAAACAAATCTAGAATCCAGAATAACACAAAAGATGAAGTAGATCTAGATCTTTGCTTGTCACGAGCGTTGAATCCTTCTCCACTTTTCTCTCTTGCAGTTCTACGTTACAATAAAAAAGTACTATACTAATTACAATGCTAGATGTGTTTAAATAGGCTCTAGATTTCATGCCCAGCAAGAAATTACCTTATATTACAATTAGAATTCGATTAAGGTACTAAAAACTGCCCAGAATACAATTAGAACTTGAAAAGGGGAAAACAGTAAATTTCAAGCCTTGCTTCAAAAAGAACACGTGCGCGAATTTTAACTACACGCTCCCTGCACCTGCTTTCTGTCCCAGGTTATAGAAAATCTCCCAAGCTTTGCGTGAGCTATAAGATCGCTGAAAACGGACTTCTAGAACTCCAGATATGGCCAAAACAGTGTAGACTGCGCAACCTTCCTGGAAAATCCGAATTTTAATCAATTAATCCTCCAAACACGATAGAAGCATCACCCATAATCGACATTCTTGTAAATCTGCACAACTAAGCAAAACACATCAAAACTACAACAAACTTGAGGCCAAGACAATCAATTTAAGCCGATATGGAACGCTCCAAGTGGATATAAAATCCACTTATCAGCAAGCAATAAGAAGTTCTAGTGTTCCTCTTTCATATTTTGGCAGGGTTATAGGACAATGTAGAACTCTCTTATCTGAATTGAAAGATAGGAATGTAATGGTTAGGTTTGTTAAATGGTGTGCGAATAAGGTAGCGCACTTCTTAGCTAAGTCTACCTATTATATAGCTGATCGTATTTGGCGGGTGTGCGATAATCATCCGGGGTTCATTGATGTATTGATGAACTAGGGGTGTTCACGAATCGGGTTGGGCGGGTTGGGAGGATTTTATGACCCAACCCAATTTAATCGATTTATAAAATCTTCAACCCAACCCATAAAAATAGAATTTGTAAACCAATCCATTTAATGTATTTCGGATTGGATCGGTTTGGATCGGATTGATCGGGTTAGTAAATATATAAATAACTTTTTTATAAAAAAAAAACCTGAAAAATGAGAGTCCAAAACAAATCGGAAATAGTTCAACAAAATATTACAATCATTCATGCAACACAAATAGCATAAGTCTTAAATATCTGAAATTCTAAATTTTAACACATAAAAAGAAATTGATTAAACACTAGACATAGTCTTTAAATTTGAACTGAATCATAACATAGATGAATCAATCATTAAACTTCAATGATGTTGATAACATAGACTACTGGACTGGACTAATACTAATACTAATGTATAATGGGTTGGGCTTATATATTTTAATTTCTTATTTTTAATCGGATCGGGTTGGATTGGATCGGATTTTAAAAACCGAAACCCATATTCAACCCATTAAAATCGGGTTAAACGTTTTTTCAATCCGAGTATACATCGGGTTGGAAAAAATCGGTTTGGATCGGCCAAAAAATGCCTGGTTTGGAACGGATTGGTCGGGTTGGTCAAACCGTGAACACCCCTATGATGAACGATTTGATTCATGAATGAAATCATCTTTCATTTGGCAAAAAACAATAGGTGGCTAATGCGCTGTAACAGGTTTTGTGAAAAAATCACATGTACCTGCAATAGACCTGTAAAAAATTATGACCGGAACTTGAGAGAAAATAAGACAAAGAATACCAATTCAAGACCACGCAAAATCAACATCAAGTGAGATTGTATAAACTACAAATAGAATTGTTAACAGAGGAATTTGGTGATAACAAATTTCGAAGGTTGCTGGATTATCAAAATTATGAAAATAGGGGGATTTGGGATTATGGATGTTTGGGGCTGGACTTGAGAGGTGTCTCGACTTGTTAGATGTGTCGGATCCTTTTCCAAGATGTCGTGTACCTTATATTTACAATGATTAAGCCAACGCAGGGATTCGATTTTTAATCCCTATGATTGTTATGGGATATATTGGGAATTAGTAGATTTTATCTCTTTAAATTATATTCGCGTTGGGATACCTTCCTAATTTGAACGATATCATTTGAATATATTTTCTATCATAAATTGGAGATAATTCCTCGATTTAGAGAGAGGAAATAATTAACTTGGGGATTAAGTTAATTATTATTAAATTCGTATTGGGAAATTTGGGAGATAATTGAGGCAACCAAAAATATGGCGTAACAACTACCCCCAGTTCTTCAGTGCAGCTTGATAGACTAGAGAACTAAGCATGCTTCGATCTTCCAAATTTCCTGAGTCACTGAAACCACTAGGAGAGGACGATTAGTAAAAAATATGGAGCACCTGGGTACCCGTAATATGCATGTAGATGTAAACGAGACAATATGCGAGATGTAAAAAAGAATAAGTTTTGTAGGTATGAGAAAATGTATCTTGTTGGATCATCCAAGCATTATTTGGAGAGTCGTTCAAAGCATTCCGAGCAATAACCTGAAAAGAAAATATCCCGAAGAATACCCTCCATCAAAGAAGGAATACTCCCCAGAATCTACAAAGTGTATCCCAAGGTGTTACGGTTAATTCCTCCTATAGAGGGAACATATGTTTGAAGAGATAACGCCTCCCTTAGAGAGAATGGACTTTTGAAGACCCAACGTCTCTCTTAGAGGGAACGGACGTTTGATGAACCAATGCCTCCCTTAGAGGGAACGGACGTTTCTTGGTGAGGTCCCAGAAGTACGGGTTTACCTCCCTGGAAGTATAGGTTTTCCAATGTGCTCCAATTAATACCTCCTTTAGAAGGAACATATGTTTTAAAGAATCAACGCCCCCTTACAGGGAACGGACATTTTAAAAGAAAACTCCAAGCCATATCCTTATCAAAAGACGGACTTCATAAGTAGTCAAAGCCCTCCACATAAAAGGGTTTTCCAAAAATATAACCTGCACAAAAAAAGTCTTCCCAAATAATACTCTACTAAAAGAAGAGCCTTCAAAAAGATTACCCCCACAAAAGAGGGCCTTCCAAAATAATAAACTCTTCAAATAAGAGCCTTCCAAAATCCTGTAACACGAATATTACACTTAAAAATCTTGAATATCTCCATGATTCAAATTCTGTCCAGAATTGTTTTTAACCTTTTTGACCTCCTAAACGATATTTTCCTGGAAAACGAAAAACAAGAAAGTTGTAGATAACGAATAGGTCTTTCCAACAAGATATGGCTCATAAAAAATAGACTTATATTGAATCGGGAATCAAATAAAATGTTTGTTGATTGACTTCTCGATGTTGAAAAATGAGATCTGATTATTTTTTGTGATTTTAAGAATAAATCGATATATTGTAATAACCATGAACTTTATTAATGATTTTATTATTGAGCCCTCTCCGAATGGGATTTTGTAAACTCGATTTTTTATTTAATTTTAAGAACGCGTGCAAATATTTACTTTATTTTAGTACGCTACTAGACTATAATAATTATTTAGTACGACGCTGTTTTTTTATTGATTTACGATTATATTTTTACTAATATTATTATTATTATTACCACATTTTTTTATATATAAATAGTTACATGTGCATTAAGAATCATATAATTGGGTTGGTTAAGTCCACTTGTATTAATTTCCTTAGGCCCAAATAACTATAAGCCCACTAGAAGCCCAATTAGTAGTTTTAATTATATAATCAAAATGGAGAGTAGAAACCCATCTATTCCTTCATTTTTTTCTCTCGGTGACTAAAACACACACACTCTACCTCCATTAATATACAACCTTTGTAAGCTCATATCTCCATAGATTTTGTACGGATCATGCATGCAACGGGTGATTTGTAAAGCTCGTGGTGTACTCTTCGTTTTGATATAAGAAAATTTTGGTTTCGAGAAGTTGGATTAAAATCAAGCCATTAAAATTTTGATTTTTACAAGAAGGGTATGACCCTTATTCTCTAAAAACCTTTTGATCATGTTTTTTTAAACTCTTTAATAATTGGTTTTGTTGGGAATCATGATTTTGATTTAGGTTTTTTTTTTAATTTTTCTTGTAATTGAGTTGAATTTATGCCTCTAATTATAATTGCAAATTGTAGAGGGGTTAAAACTATTAGTAAATTATGAATTTGGCGTTTAGTTTTTGTGGTTTTGGTGTTGCATGTCGATGGAGGGGGAGGGGTTCACCGCGGCGGTAGGATGATCGGCGGTGGTGGTTTCATCGCTGACGGAGGGAGGCAGCAGGGGTGGAGAAAGGAAGGGAGAAACCGATGCTGAGAGAGGGAGAGAGGGGAGAGCAGAGAGAGAGAAGGAAATCGAGAGAGAGAGAGAGAGAGAGAGAGAGAGAGAGAGAGAGAGAGAGAGAGATGCCGGAGAAAAGGAGAGAGAGATCCGGGAGAAGAGAGAGAGATAGGGAGGAGAGGAGAGACAGAGAGATTGAAATCGAGAGAGGGTGAGAGAAGTAGCGAGAGATAGAGAGACGGAGGGGATCGAGAGAGCTAGAGATGCAGGGAGAGATTGAGCGATCAGAGAGAGAGAGAGAGAGAGAGAGAGAGGGGGGATTGCGAGCAGAGGGGGAGAGAGACAGATGTCGGTGGTGGAACCGCTGACGCCGCCTGCGTCCGGTCGGTGACCCCGACGGTGGTAGGTGGTGGTGATGAACAAATATTTTATTATGCTTTAAAAACATATAATTAGTTAGATTAATTAAAATGTTGATTTAAAATTTAAAATGAGAAATAATAAAAGGGATATTCTGGTGATTTAATTTTATATTTAAAAATGGTGGTTTTGGTGATTTTAGGAATAAAAGGAATTTTTTACTTATTAATTGAATATTAAAAAAAAGAAAATTTAAAGTTAAGTGAGATTTATAAATTATGGTTATTTTTTTAGAGAATTACATCTTTCTAAAAGTGAGAATAAAAAATCATGGATTTAATTAAAAATGAATTCTAGCCCTAGTTTAATATAAGAACAAAAATAGGGACGATTTATTAAAAGCGAATTAATTGAATTAGAGAATTTTTGATAAATTGAGGATTATAGATAATTAGAGAGAATTTTATCAAAACCCTTAATATATTCGAGATGTGTGTCAAATAAATCAGATAGTGTTGTTTAATAGGAATAATTAGAGACCCTTAAATTGAGAAATTTCCTTACGAATAATTAGAGCGAGACTTTCACGTCTAATCTAATTTCAGATATTATGATACCCTGAAACCTGATTTATTAACATTAATAGGAAAATCAAATAGAGCCTCCATTTAATTTATTTTGCAAATAAAATGTTAGTAAAATTTTAAGGCTGCGAGTATATCTTAAATTATATTCTTCGAAATTAATTACTTATCAATGACATGATTACCGAATTATTTTGACATTTCGTGATCAATTTCTACCCGAGTACTAAAATCTTTTTGATAATTTATTATAGAGATTCTTTCTGAGAATTGAGATTTCCACTCGCGGGTAACGCTTTTTAATATTCAGTAAAGTGTAGCGTCGAGACAGAGGCAAGTTCATTCCTACCCTAAATCTCGGAAATTCTGTATTTCTATTCGTATTATTTCATTCCATATTTATTGTCGAGCTATCAATTATGAGATTTATTTTGTTGCCCTTTATGCTTCAATAAATTTATTTGAGTATTATTTTCTCGTTAAATATTATTGTACTCTTAAAATAGTTTATTTGCAAACCGTATCTCCAATACGCGTAGAAATGACTTCGTTGCTATAGGTTCGATCTCATTAATTCGAGACGACTATTTATTTTTGATTCAGTCGAACTAATCTCATTGTTCGGGATAGTTAAATTCATTCTTTTCAGTCGAATTTATTGTACAAATTCGACAATACTTATTGATTATTTTTAGTTGGTTCATCTTTCAAATCAACAAATAAGAGTTATATAATTAGGATCGTTAGAGTGTTTACTCGTTGATCAAGTGAAAAACTTTCTATTTAAATGTTCATCAATTATGAGTATTATAAACATTGGAGTGGTACTATTTGTTCAGTACGTCTCACTATATTTCATTTTAGGACTATTCTCATTATTTCGAGATAGTTGCCTTTCTTGTCAATGGTTGGCACTTTGTTCGTGTCCACCAATAAAATATGATTATTGAGAGTTACACCAGTCCATTGTTCGGATTGGTGGAACATTCGAGTAAGACTGGAAGTCCGCCAGATCAACAAATATTTTTCCTGGAAAGTTTATCTCATATTATCTGTTCATTAAATGTTCGGGAATTCTGTATTCTACTGGTCAATTTTTTGGGAAAGAGGCCCATGATAGAGAAAGAGAGACTTGTGTACTGTTATACGGGCACGAGAATATTTTAGGCACTATGATGCCACGGTTAATTTAATAACCCATTATGATGCTAGCATACATACATATATATTATATTTCGTTGATATCGCATTGTAGCCGTGATCGGGCGAAGTGCGGTGTCATAGGAGGATGGTATTCCCGGTCGGATAGTTGATCGCCCCACCGAAATACCGAGAGGTTGGAAGACCAGTTTATTCATTTCTCACGAGTCATCAGAGTTACGCCAAATGAGTCTTTCGAGTATTCTATTATCGAGATGAGTCCTGAGTCATTGTCAAATTGCTGATATCCGATTGTTCATTAAATTTCGAGTTTATTATTCGATAAATCTTATTATATTTCTATATCGAGCAAGGAGAGAACTTACTGAGCACCATAGTTGCTCATTCTTGCTTTACAACATTTATTCAGCTGTCAAGAAGGAGAAATGCGAGACGTCCAGCCAGGGATCCAGAGGAAAAGGGAAGGCTCAAGGCTATGCTGATAAGGACTAGAATATCCATCTGGAACCTTTATCTTTCTACGTTATGAACTTATGTAAGATATTATTCAGAGATGTAATAAATCGTATTGTAATAATGTGTGAGACCGATCTTGGATCTGCGGAGTGGGACACTTATGCTCCGTTGTAATAAATATTATGATTAATTATTGAGCTAACGTGTGTTGCAGGATATCGAGACAATGTGCCGATCCGGGTCCCCAGACAGGGCAGATTTGGGGGCGTCACAGGTTTGGTATCAGAGCGTTAGTTATATTTTTAGGAATCGTACGAGCCTAGAATTGTAACACGACATGAAAGTTTAGAGATATAATACGATGTTGAGATTTTAGCACTAAGTGCTTTACACCTAATATATCTATATATGTATCTAGTCGATTAGAACCTGTTGTGACTGATATTCCTTGTACTTTTGTAGATGTCTGCTTCAGGACCAATTTGTTTTCGCTCAGTCAGAGACAAATCTCCTACCCACATGGACCTCTAGATCCTAGCTCAGAGTCAGATAGTGACCCATCTGAGGAGTATATGCTCGTTGATGTGGTCTCGGAGGATTCTTCAGTGCAGATATTTATACATACTACTCCACCTGTGATAGACTTAGTGCATTCCCCTGATCAGAGTATTGAGTGGTTGACTCCCCAGTGCCTGTGGTTGATCTAGTTACTCCTTCACCTGAGACTCAGACAGAGACCGAGCATTTAGTTCAAACTCCAGTTTCCACTGTGACTACCGAGACCACACTTCTGTTCACACCAGAGATGTTCCGCTATGAGACACCAGAGCCTATTACTTCTGAGCCGATTGATGAGAGCCAGTTTTTGCCTATCCGCACTGAGATCATGCCCTGTTCAGCTGCTCCAGTTTTCAGAGTTGATACACCCACCAAAGTATCAACTTTTGCTGACTTGATTACCACTCCTGTTCCGATATATGCTTCGACTCCTACAGTCCCTACTATACCTGACTACATGTTTCCACCTGTCAGTGTTACTCCTGCTTGTGATACTGCTCCATCTGCACCTACCATACCTGTTCCTTCTTCTGCTCAACTCACTTCGGCTACTGTTGCTACTGCTGCTATGCCACCTGTTTCCACTGAGTATGCTGGGGTGGCGGGAGAGATGGTTCCTTGGCATATACACCATACCCTGTTTCAGCACTATCGATGGTTATGGTCTCGTTATGAGGAGATCTTTGCTACTAAGGATGGTATCCTTCGACTGTTGTCTGTTCCATATCATTTTGTTATGCACCATGGAGGGAGTCTACTGGTTAGGGATGTTCATAGGGAGATTATGCACCAGATTGCGCTTACTGTCCTGACTGGACTACAGACCGACCTTGCTGCTTTTCCATCATCCGGTACCGGGTAGATTGACCAGACTAGAGTTGCTACCATGATTTCTTATATCATCACAGAGTTCCATAGGAGGGTTGGCGAGATGTTCACCCAGTGATGACTAGATGCTGCTGTTGACTTAGTATAGTCTTTTTGGTTTTAGGGGATGGCATATATGTACGCTTGCGCATTCCCATCTTTTGGTTAGCATGTATATGGTAGTTAGTGGTGACCCACATTTTGGATGGCATCGCTTTAGATCTTTTTGTATTAGCTTGCACATATCCAGATGATCCATGTATTTGATGTAGTTGACCTTATGCCCAGCTTGTTGGGTAGTGATCCTTTTATCTCCACATATGTATTTAGTATGTCGGTTAGATAGTTTTCACGATGTATTTACTTTCAGCTTATCGGGTTGTATTATTATGATGGATGTATTCAGTACTATGGCATGGACTGTACCAGTATGGTACCTTATTATTATGTCTATTATGATCTGCTAGTAGTACTGCTGTCTCATTTTATCTGTTATAGAATTGTGTTATATTAGAATATCATGCGAAATTGTTTTCCCATAGTACCCCTGAAATAATTAACGTTTTCTTTTCAGAAACTATGACTTAAGATGAGTTTAAAAAAAATTGATTGAGTTTTCGAAAATCGAGATTGAAATGATGATTGAGTTTTGGAACTTAAAAACTTTTTTTTGAATCGCCATTTAAACCGAATTAGATTCTTTTACGAGTATCTGAAACCTTTTTATAATAAGGAAAAAAAGAGTAATTGTTTTATAAAGAGAAGAGAAAGAACTACGACTTTGAGTATGGCTAATGTTTTGAAACCAGAAACTTTTCACCAAGTAGATATTTATGAATGCCTATCATAACTGTGCCAGCAATGGCATCGTATAACTGCGTATCTGTGATATAACATACCTTATTATTTTCACTCTTAATAGAAAAAGATGCCACCTAAAAGAGGAAGACCCCCAAGAAACCCTCGTCCTCAACCTGAAGCGAATTACGATAATGAGGTTCCACCTCAGAACCCAGTTCCAAACCCGGAACCAGAACCCGTTCAGAATCCAAACCAGAATAATAATCCGATGAAACTACTTTTGGACTTTCTTCTTCAACACACCCAGAACCCTCAGCCTCAACATAATAGAAATCCAGTAGGAGGAAATCCACCTCCAGCTCAACTAACCCAAACTACGGTGACTTTCAAATCTTTGAATCCACCTGAGTTTAAAGGTACCACTAACCCAGTGGAGGCTAGAATCTGGTTACGAGAGATAGAGAAGACTTTTGAGATTGTGGGAGTGGAAGAAGACAAGAAGACAGTGTTCGCACCTTATATGTTGAAGGGTGAAGCTAACTACTGGTGGGAAGCGAAGAGAGCTATGGAGGGTAACGCAGTTATACCGTGGGCCAGATTTACAACGTTGTTTTTAAAAAGGTATTTTCCCAAGTATCTGGAGAATCAAATGGAAATTAAGTTTTTGGAACTCAAGCAAGGCACGATGACTGTTGCGGACTATGAAGCCAAGTTTACAGAACTCTCGAGGTTTGTGCCCTATCATGTAGACACCGAAGAAAGGATAGCCAAGCATTTTCAACAAGGACTGAAGCCCTGGATACAGAATAGAGTCGCTGTGTTTGAGATCACCACTTATGCAACCTTAGTTTAGAAAGAGGCGATAGTAGAGAGTGGAAGTGAATTGTACCCGAAGGATAGAGATGGTAAGAAGAGGAAGTTTCAGAGTGGTAGAAGTAACTTTGTGAGAATATCTGATAATCGGAGCGACAAGAAACCATTTATGAAGATGGAGGATATGAGTACTGATACTAGAAGGATTGGGAATCATGACACCATAGGCAGCAATCAGAGGTTCAAACCTCCGCAGACAATTAAAATAATGCAAGGAAGACCACCTCTGCTAGAATGCAAGATATGTGGGAAGAAACACCCCGGACCCTGTCATCAAGCTAGCGTGAATTATTACAATTGTGGACAGAAGGGTCATAATGCTTCTAGTTGCAAGGATAAATCTGTCACCTGCTTCAACTATGGAAAGAAAGGTCACGTGTCCCGAGACTGCAGACAGCCTTCAAAGGAGAATCCATTACCTCGACTCACAACACCTCCCAACAACAAGCCGATAGCGAGAACTTTCAACATGACAGTAAGAGATGCCAGTGATGACAGTGATGTGATCGCAGGTACGCTTCTAGTAAATTCTGAAGATGCGTGTGTTCTATTTGATTCTGGAGCCACCAAATCCTTTATTTCTGAGAAATTCATGAATAAGATAAATCTTGAGTCTGTGCCCTTAGAGGGAATTCTGAATATAGAAGTAGCGAATCAGGAAGTCATTCTAGTGAATCGATTATGTCCAAATTGTTCTATAAAGATACAGGGACAATGTTTTGACGCGGACCTCATTCCTTTTAAGTTAGGGGAATTCGATTTAATCCTAGGAATGGATTGGTTAGCATGTTACGATGCTCAAATAAATTGTCATCGGAAGAAGGTTAGCTTAAGAGGATCTAATGGTATAAGAATTCCGTTTTGTGGACGGAAACCGACCAGGGATTTTCTGTCAGTTATTCAAGCTAAGAGATTACTTCGGCATGGATGTCAAGCCTATATGGCTCATCTGATAGATAACGAGAAACAGACCCATACAATTGACGAGATTCCAGTAGTCAATCAATTCAAGGATGTCTTTCCCGATAAGTTACCTGGATTGCCACCAGATCGAGAGATAGAATTCACAATTGATCTAGCACCAGGAACCGCACCCATCTGAAAAGCGCCTTACATAATGGCACCAGTGAAAATGAAAGAATTGGCAACACAGCTGCAAGAGTTACTTGAGAAAGGTGTAATCAGACCAAGTGTATCCCCATGGGGAGCTCCAGTGTTGTTCGTGAAGAAGAAGGATGGATCTATGCGATTATGTATTGATTATCGTGAACTGAACAAAATGACCATCAAGAACAGGTATCCTCTGCCTCGGATCGACGATCTGTTTGACTAACTTAAGGGAGCTACGTATTTTCCGAAGATCGACTTGAGGTCCGGATATCATCAACTGAAGATCAAGCTCGAGGATATTCCTAAGACTGCCTTTAGGACCCGATATGGACATTACGAGTTCCTAGTTATGTCTTTTGGATTGACGAATGCTCCAGCTGCTTTCATGGATTTGATGAATCATGTGTTCAAGAGATACTTGGATAAGTTCGTGATTGGATTTATTGATGACATTCTAATATACTCGAAGTCTCCTGAGAAACATGCAGAACACCTCCATTTGGTTCTAGAAGCCTTGAGAAATGAAAAGTTGTATGCGAAATTCTCAAAGTGCGAATTCTGGCTGAAAGAAGTTCAATTTTTAGGGCATATTGTGAGCGGTGAAGGAATTTTAGTAGACCCCGCGAAGATAGAAGTCGTAGCAGATTGGGAGAGACCTAAGACTCCAACAGAGGTTAGAAGTTTCCTTGGACTGGCCGGTTATTATCGAAGATTTGTAAAAGACTTCTCGAAGATAACTACGCCACTAAGACGACTTACCAGGAAGAGTGAAAAGTTTGAGTGGACCTCCAAATGCGAAGACAGCTTTCAGGAATTGAAGAAGAGACTGACTACTGCCTCGGTTCTGACCTTACCTAATGAAAAAGGCGATTTCGTGATTTTCAGCGATGCTTCTCACAAGGGATTGGGATGTGTACTAATGTAGCACAGGAAAGTAATAGCTTACGCCTCTCGACAACTGAAGGTATATGAATCCCGATACCCTACTCACGATTTTGAACTTGCTACTATTGTATTTGCACTCAAGATTTGGAGACATTCTCTGTATAGAGAGAAATGCGAGATTTACACGGATCACAAGAGCTTAAAGTACGTATTCACGTAGAAGGAATTGAACATGAGACAGAGAAGATGGTTGGAATTGATCAAAGATTATGATTGCACGATAAACTATCACCCAGGAAAGGCTAATGCAGTGGCTGATGCTTTAAGTAGAAAGGAAAGACTCAACCTGTTGACAACCTCAGAAAATTAATTAGAGAATTCGAGAAAATTGAGTTAGAAGTCAAGGTACCAGTCCAAAACAATGAAAGAGCTTACAGCATTTGTTTTCAAACAGAGTTGCCCGAGAAGATTCGCCGCTATCAGGAACAAGTAATGGAAGAAAGAAGACCAGAGTTGACAGGAAAAGAATTTTTGAGCCCAAGAGATGATAAAGGAATTAAACGATTTGCTTCAAGAATTTGGGTTCCTAATGTTACAAAATTAAAAGAAGAAATCATGAGCAAAGCACATAACTCGAGATATTCCATTCACCCAGGAAGCACGAAAATGTATCAAGACATCAAGCTAAATTATTGTTGGCCTAACATGAAGAGAGAGATTGCAGATTGGGTAAGCAAGTGTTTGACCTGTCAAAGAGTGAAAGCAGAACATCAACGACCCAGCAGATTACTTCAACCATTAGAGATTCCAGAGTGGAAATGGGAGTACATCACCATGGACTTTATAGTAGGATTACATCGAACCAGAGCGAATTACGATGCCATATGGGTTATAGTTGATAGACCACGAAGTCCGCACATTTTCTTCCGATTAGTGAAAGGTATTCAGTGGAAAGACTAGTAGGTTTGTATTTGAAGGAAGTGGTAGTTCACCAAGGAGTGCCTGTATCGATTATGTCAGACAAAGATGCTCGTTTTACTTCTAGGTTTTGGAAAAGTTTTCAGGAATGCCTTGGCACCAAGCTAAATTTGAGTATAGCCTATCACCCGCAGACTGATGGATAGAGTGAAAGGGACGATTCAGACAATAGAAGATATGCTACGAGCTTGCGCCTTGGATTTCAAGGGAAGTTGGGTTGATCATCTGCCCTCAGTTGACTTTGCATATATTAATAGTTATCACTCCAGTACCGGCATGGCCCCGTATGAAGCTTTATATGGAAGAAAGTGCAGATCTCCACTGTGTTGGGATGAAGTCGGTGAAAGAAGATTGTTAGGGCCAGAAATGGTCCATCAGACAAAACAATCCATAGAGACGATTTGGAAAATATTGGTTGCTGCTCAAGACCGTCATCGAAAATATGCAGATCTGAAGAGAAAGGATAAATCATTTGAGATAGGAGATAAAATGTTGTCGAAAATTTCCCCGTGGAAAGGGGTGATGAGATTTGGAAAGAAAGGGAAGCTGAGTCCTAGGTATATCGGACCATTTGAGATTCTAAAGAAAGTTGAAGCCATGTCATATCAATTAGCTTTACCGCCAGATCTCCAGCACATTCACGATGTATTTCACGCATCAATATTGAGAGGTTATCACCCTGATCATCGACATGTGTTAGAATATGAACCCATCGATGTCAAAGTTGACCTCACCTACGCAGAGCAACCAGTGGAGGTGGTAGATTACAAAGTGCATGAGCTACGGAATAAGAAAGTGAATTTAGTGTAAGTGATTTGGAGAAATCGCCAAATCGAGGAAGCTACTTGGGAGCTTGAGAATGAAATGCGTAGTAAATACCCCGAGTTGTTTAGCAAATAATATTGATCCCGAGGACGGAATCCTTTTAATGGGGGAGACTGTAATAACCATGAACTTTATTAATGATTTTATTATTGAGCCCTCTCCGAATAGGATTTTGTAAACTCGATTTTTTATTTAATTTTAGGAACGCGTGCAAATATTTACTTTATTTTAGTACGCTACTAGACTATAATAATTATTTAGTACGACGCTATTTTTATTATTGATTTACGATTATTTACTAATATTATTATTATTATTATTATTATTATTATTATTATTATTATTAATATTATTATTATTATTACCATGTTTTTTTATATATATAAACAGTTACATGTGCGTAAGAATCATATAATTGGGTTGGTTAAGTCCACTTGTATTAATTTCCTTAGGCCCAAATAACTATAAGCCCACTAGAAGCCCAAGTAGTAGTTTTAATTATATAATCAAAATGGAGAGTAGAAACCCATATCTACTCCTTCATTTTTTTCTCTCGGTGACTAAAACACACACACACTTTACCTCCATTAATATACAACCTTTGTAAGCTCATATCTCCATAGATTTTGTACGGATCATGCATGCAACGGGTGATTTGTAAAGCTCGTGGTGTACTCTTCGTTTTGATATAAGAAAATTTTAGTTTCGAGAAGTTGGATTAAAATCAAGCCATTAAAATTTGGATTTTTACAAGAAGGGTATGACCCTTATTCTCTAAAAACCTTTTGATCATGTTTTTTAAACTCTTTAATAATTGGTTTTGTTGGGAATCATGATTTTGATTTAGGTTTTTTTTTTTATTTTTCATGTAATTGAGTTGAATTTATGCCTCTAATTATAATTGTAAATTGTAGAGGGGTTAAAACTATTAGAAAATTATGAATTTGGGGTTTGGTTTTTGTGGTTTTTGTGTTGCATGTCGATGGAGGGGAGGGGTTCACCGCGGCGGTAGGATGACCGGCGGTGGTGGTTTCATTGGTGACGGAGGGAGGCAGCAGGGGTGGAGAAAGGAAGGGAGAGACCGATGGTGAGAGAGGGAGAAAGGGGAGAGCAGAGAGAGAAGGAAATCGAGAGAGAGAGAGAGAGATGCCGGAGAAAGAGATCCGGGAGAAGAGAGAGAGATAGGGAGGAGAGGAGAGACAGAGAGATTGAAATTGAGAGAGGGTGAGAGAAGTAGCGAGAGATAGAGAGATTGAGGGGATCGAGAGAGCGAGAGATGCAGGGAGAGATTGAGCGATCGGAGAGAGAGAGAGAGAGGGGGGGATTGCGAGCAGAGGGGGAGAGAGACAGAGGTCGGTGGTGGAACCGCTGACGCCGCCTACGTCCGGTCGGTGACCCCGACGGTGGTAGGTGGTGGTGATGAACAAATATTTTATTATTGCTTTTAAAAACATATAATTAGTTAGATTAATTAAAATGTTGATTTAAAATTTAAAATGAGAAATAATAAAAGGGATATTCGGGTGATTTAATTGGATATTTAAAAATGGTGGTTTTGGTGATTTTAGGAATAAAAGGAATTTTTGACTTATTAATTGAATATTAAAAAAAAAGAGAAAGAGAAAATTTATGAGATTTATAAATTATGGTTATTTTTTTAGAGAATTATATCTTTCTAAAAGTGAGAATAAAAAATCATGGATTTAATTAAAAATGAATACTAGCCCTAGTTTAATTTAAGAACAAAAATAGGGATGATTTATTAAAAACGAATTAATTGAATTAGAGAATTTTTGATAAATTGAGGATTATAGATAATTAGAGAGAATTTTATCAAAACCCTTAATATATTCGAGATGTGTGTCAAATAAATCAGATAGTGTTGTTTAATAGGAATAATTAGAGACCCTTAAATTGAGAAATTTCCTTACGAATAATTAGAGCGAGACTTTCACGTCTAATCTAATTTCGGATATTATGATACCCTGAAACCTGATTTATTAACATTAATAGGAAAATCAAATAGAGCCTCCATTTAATTTATTTTGCAAATAAAATGTTAGTAAAATTTTAAGGCTGCGAGTATATCTTAAATTATATTCTTCGAAATTAATTACTTATCAATGACATGATTACCGAATTATTTTGACATTTCGTGATCAATTTCTACCCGAGTATTAAAATCTTTTTGATAATTTATTATAGAGATTCTTTCTGAGAATTGAGATTTCCACTCGCGGGTAACGCTTAAAATAAATTAATAGGAAAATAAAATAGAGCCTCCATACAATTGATTCAGTCGAACTAATCTCATTGTTCAGGGTAGTTAAATTCATTCTTTTCAGTCGAATTTATTGTACAAATTCGACAATACTTATTGATTATCTTTTAGTTGGTTCATCTTTCGAATCAACAAATAAGAGTTATATAATTAGGATCGTTAGAGTGTTTACTCGTTGATCAAGTGAAAAACTTTCTATTTAAACGTTCATCAATTATGAGTATTATAAACATTTGAGTGGTACTATTTGTTCAGTACGACTCACTATATTTCATTTTAGGACTATTCTCATTATTTCGAGATAGTTGTCTTTCTTGTCGGTGGTTGGCACTTTGTTCGTGTCCACCAATAAAATATGAATATTGAGAGTTACATCAGTCCATTGTTCGGATTGGTGGCACATTTGAGTTAGACTGGTAGTCCGCCAGATCAACAAATATTTTTCCTGGAAAGTTTATCTCATATTATCTGTTCATTAAATGTTCGGGAATTCTGTATTCTACTAGTCAATTTTTTGGAAAAGAGGCCCATGATAGAGAAAGAGAGACTTGTGTACTGTTATACGGGCACGAGAATATTTTAGGCACTATGATGCCAGGATTAATTTAATAACCCATTATGATGCTAGCATACATACATATATATTATATTTCATTGATATCGCATTGTAGGCGTGATCGGGCGAAGTGCGGTGTCATAGGAGGACGGTATTCCCGGTCGGATAGTTGATCGCCCCACCGAGATATTGAGAGGTTGGAAGACCCGTTTATTCATTTCTCACGAGTCATCAGAGTTACACCAAATGAGTCTTTCGAGTATTCTGTTATCGAGATGAGTCCCGAGTCATTGTCAAATTGCTGATATCCGATTGTTCATTAAATTTCGAGTTTATTATTCGGTAAATCTTATTATATTTCTATACCGAGTAGGGATAAAACTTGCTGAGCACCATAGTTGCTCATTCTTGCTTTACAACATTTATTCAGCTGTCAAGAAGGAGAGATGCGAGACGTCCAGCCAGGGATCCAGAGGAAAAGGGAAGGCTCAAGACTATGCTGACAAGGACTAGAATATCCTGCTGGAACCTTTATCTTTCTACGTTGTGAACTTATGTAAGATATTATTCAGAGATGTAATAAATCGTATTGTAATAATGTGTGAGATCGATCTTGGATCTGCGTAGTGGGACACTTTTTCTCCGTTGAAATAAATATTTTTTGCTTAATTATTGAGCTAACATGTATTGCAGGATATCGAGAAAATGTGGCGACCTGGGTCCCCGGACAGGACGGATTTGGGGGAGTCACATATATAATCTAAGAAAACTCAAAGAACGAAAGTTATAGGCAATTTAAAAAGTTTCTGAATCATAAAAAATCATCGAATTCCAACATGTAATGAATTTACTACAAATTTTATAAGATAGTTGATTGTATTGACAGAATCATAAGAAAACTTATTGTAAGAACCCAGATTTTTGGTAGGAATTAAAACTTTTATTATGTAATGGAGTATAAGGGTAACAGTGGTTCTAATGAATGAATATGGAATGGTTATGGATTCCAATGTTTATATGCCATGAACAATGCAATTGGTTGACAACTTAGATTAGAATAATCTATCTCCTAGAAAATAAGATAGGGTATTCCAATGAGGAAGGAAATATTCTCATGTCATCCAAATCGATATCTAGTATAAGTCCAGTTATTCTGTAAAAGAGATAAGGAACGTCCGAAAGAGAACGAGGACATTTTTCTAAGTACAAGTAATAAAAAGAGAATAAGCAATGAATAGTGTTTTGGTGGAAATTGGAATATTATCAGACGACGCTATATAGAAGTATTCAGAACGGATTTCTGAGTCCGTATTGATGATCAATGGACAAAAGTAAAAAAAATATTTTAATGCTTTCAAACATATTTGAAATGTGAAATGATTATTAAAAATGATAAGTGGATTTTATATCCACTTGGAATGCCTCAGTTCGGCTTAAATTGATTGTTTTGGACTCAAGATGTTGTAGTTTTGATGTGTTTTGCTTAGTTGTGCAGATTTACGAGAATGTTGATTAAAGTTGATGCTTGTTAGCACAAAATCACGCAAGCGCACGTGTTCACAAGTAATATAGAATGAAGTAGAGTTCGTTCCCACAGAGATTGTATAATTTAGTTCTTGTACCTAAGCATCAATGTATGATTATCGTTCAATGCTAAGACAATGGACAAATTGGTTTTGATTATCTAAAATTAACTAATAAGAATTAATTAACAACTAAATTAATTAACTAAGTGATTTCAAATTACTTATGATATGGAAAACATGGGATCCTAACTTCAATACAAACTTCCTTTAGAGATCATGCCCTTTTATCAACACATGTGGTGGTTACGATAACTAATCGGACAACACGAAATAAGTATACGTTACCTTTCAGTACACGCACACCAATCTACGCAATATCCACATAAGATAGAAATCATGCAGGCACCAATTATACTTAGACCCTATATGTCTATAGAATTTGAAAACATAATGGTTGAAGATCAAGTATCCATAAGATTACATAAGGTAGTATGAGACGGTTAGAAACACACCACAAACATGAATAACATTCATGGACTTATGCTAGCATGGCAAGTTCTAAATCAAAAGATTCACTGTCGCTTCACTTAAGATTAACAAGATAGATGTTAGCTACGCATCTATATGAATTAAATACAACCATGCAAGGATATTGCAAATTCACCACACATATATCAAGTTAGGCAGTCAACATCTAAATTCCATAAGTACATCCGTTAGGACCCCATGACGGCGATTAGTTCATAATCGAACCGTTCATCATCATGGGGTTTGATGAAAACATGATAAAGATGAAGAGAATAATAATGAATAAATCAATGATAACAAAGTTATAGAACAAAGTCGAATAATGATCAAGCATCCAAAAGATACGCCTAGTAAGAATACAAGAAAACTATGTCTAGATCTTCTTGTTGTCACGATCCTCGCCTTGGCTTCTCAATCTCGTGCTAGAAAGTGTGTATGTAATGTGAAGTAATCTAATCTCTGGTGTTGGTGTGTGTAAATCTGACCTCCCAGCATGTGTATTTATAGCTCAATATTGCCTCTTCTCCAAACAATTGCCATTCTTGAGTAGGAATTGAATTTGACAAATTCCATCTTTAAATATGATATAGATTGCAAATTCCCTTGTCAAATAAAGCTTCTGGACTATTCCCACCGTCTAAGAGTATTTCCATGTCGAATAGGAGAAGAAAACGGCAAATTCCTCTTTAAAATCAGAATTAGAACAGTTTCTGGCGGCACAGTTTCACCATAGCGCGGTCGCGCTATCCTGTAGTGTAAATGTAGCGCGGTCGCGCTCCCTCAATTCTGACAATTCACTTAGCGCGGTCGCGCTCTCTTCCAGTGTAATTCTAGCGCGGTCGCGCTCCTCTAATACTGTTTCTGCAGAATTTGAGTTAGAAGCTAATTCTTCGCGCGCCGTTTTTTCATCACAACCACTTCTGTTCCAAAAACCACAGAACACCATACTCCCTGCGAAAAACTTAATTCCTGCACAAACTCCACAAAACACATTAAACCACACCAATACTCGAGAATTAAGCGATCAATTCAAGCCAAAATAGAACGATCCAAATGGATAAAAATCCACTTATCAATGCTTCTATTGTTTTTGGAGATTTATTTGATTAAAATTCGGATTTTCCGGGAAGGCTGCGAAGCTTATATTGTTTTGGCCATATAAACACATATATCAAGTTAAGCAATCAACATCTAAATTCCACAAGTAAATCCGTTAGAATCCCATGATAACGATTAGTTCATAATCGAACCTCTCGTCATCATTGATCTGATGAAACCATGATAAAAACAAAGTATGAAAAGATACAAATAAAACTAAGTAATTGATATGTAATGGTGTGTGTTTTTTTTTCTGTCCCCCAAGATGTGTATTTATAGCCCCAAGTGTCCTCTTCTCCAAATAATTGCCTTCTTTGAGTTGGAATAGAAGATTGGCAAATTCCATCTTTGAATGAAATAGAATTGCAAATTCCATGTATAAGTCTGATTCTAGAAGGTTCTGGCCGCTCCAAGCAATTACCATAATGATTAGAAGTAGAATTTGTGGTAATTTCCTTGTTGGAATAGAATTCTGCAACTTCTAGAAGTTTCTGTTTTGAAGGAAAATTCTCTTCAATAATTCTGGACTCCGGACCACCTTAGAATGATAGAAAATCTCGTTAGCTTCGCGTGGACTGTAAACGGACTTGTAGAACTCAAGATATGGCCAAAACAAAATTAGAAATTCTGGCTAATTTTTCACCCGCACCGCGCGCGACCGCGCTACTGTTCACGCCCGCGCTACTGTTCATTCCCGCGCGCCCGCGCCCGAAATTAGTAGAAATTAGGCGCGGCCGCGCCCGACTTACTGTTCATTTGCTGATTTTGCTGATTTTCCTCTATTTTCTTCGTTTTAACTCCGATTTTCATTCCGTTTCTTCCGGCTCTCTCGCAATTTGATGTACTATTATTCTTTAAGCTCAAAACCCACCATTTAAGCATGGAAAACATCATCCCACATCCGACTCTTGTTCCTGCACAAATTCACTAAAAACACATCAAAAACACCACATACTTGAGTTCAAGTCATCAATTCAAGCCGATACGAAGCATTCCAAGTGGATATAACATCCACTTATCACACCTCCAAACTTAAACCGATGCTTGTCCTCAAGCATAACAATTATAACTATATACAACTAACTAGTACCACTTCCGTAGGTGATCACGGTTGCATTTGACATATGCAACAAGCCTTTTAAACCCCTAGGCAGCCCTAGTGGACGAGTAAGGTCTCGTGAGGGCCTATAGCGAATGTACCCACAAAATCCAATGCAATGCAATGCACGAATGCAACTAATATGAAAATGCAATTAATCTAGTGCTAATATCCTACCATACCTTCAAATCCTCTCATGCCATATCAATTTAAGAATCAAAGTAAATACGCAATGTCTTGGTGTCGAAAGTGCAAGTATTCACATAGTCTACTCAATGAACATGCATAAGCTCTCAAAAGTCCATGTCAAGTGTAAGAATAAGTTAGTAAACATGCTAAGCCTACAAGAGTACATCTTTGAGACAAAACTCGGGATCTCATACGCAAAAACAAGCAAACACTCACAATCCACTCTCAAAAGAATATTCACTCAAGAACAAGGGTAAGTGTATCACTCAATTCCAACAAAATCATAAGCATGCTTGACATTTGGTATCAATCTAACTCTTAACACAACATACATCAATGACAATAATCAAGAGGTCTTTATTTGGGTTGTAACGGGGCTAGGGACAAGGTATGTCAAATAAGCCAAAATAGGTGAAGTGCCAAAAGCTAGTAAGTACCATGATGAATCATACACAACAACACCCTATTTTCCTCCCCACATAATTTATCTAGAAACAAACACTCAACTAGTCGACTAAAATAGGATCACAACAAACACAAACATGCTCTCATAATATATTTCTCTTTTCTTCTTTTTTTTTCATTTTTTTTCATTTTTTTTTCTTTTTTCTCGAGAGCTAAAGAAATAATAATATAGACAATAACAATGATCCCACGATTTTATTACACATGCCAACTATCAAGTAAACAAACCCAATTTTCAATATTTCCCCCAAAATTATGACCAACAATAAACCCCTCCTTGCACACCTTATTACTCCCTTAAGCACCCTACTAGCCTTTGACAATGTGGGTTCAAATTAATGCAAGGCCAAAACAAGAAAAAGTCTAGGCAAGTAATGTGGTATGTCACCGAAAAAATAGGATTAAGCTCAACGGGTTAACTAATTGATCATGTAAACATGGTGTGGTAATATGGGAAAATATGCGGTTAATCCTAATGCCTTTATCATTTTAATCGTCAAATAATGTCATGCGTTTCAAGAAAGACCTCAAACAACTGCTAGCAATGCAAACAATCCGTGGACACTCAAGCAAACGAATAAAATTGCAGCAAATGCAATATGGCTCAAAAGCTCACTTGGTAGGAAAACATACTCAATCCCAAGCAAAAATCTCTCTAATGCCCCTACTTGTATACAAAGCATGCAAACTTAATGAACTTGCACATATTCATGTCCTTCTAATTACTTACAATATTCAATAAGTCTACTAGCTTCAACTTACTAGTGTATGTGTGTGCACAAGAACAAAGCATATCACTTCTCAATCAAAAAGCATCAACAACACAAAATTCCTATCAAGCATGGGTGCAAATGCAAACTATTATGAACTAACATGATATACAAAAACAGAATGTCCTATATGAAACAAACGTAAATATCACGAACATAAATGCATAATTTACTAATACTAATATGCAAAGCATGAAATCCTACATGAACACAATGACTAACAATCACATATATATACGCTACTTATCCCTCAAACCACCCCCAAACTTAAAATATTCAATGTCCTCATTGAATGGAAGTAAATACGAGGGAAAGTAGAAAATATACCTGTATACAACAATGCTTGGGTTGCCTCCCAAGAAGCGCTTCTTTAACGTCATTAGCTTGACGTTACTTCCAAGCCTCCATTAAGGATGATAATAGTTTGCCTGGTCCTCTCTTCGTGAGACTTCATCGTCATCACGGCGGCACACTTTCCGCTCCTTCTCCTCACTGGGCCTACTCGTATAACAACTATGTCCAATTCCAATGCCTTCATCTGTTGACCCAAAATCTGTCAATTTGTAAAACAACACACCTTCGCGAGCTTCGCTTGAATATAATGGAGGAGGATAAATGTAAGTTGCTGAAGCCTTTGGTTCCTCAAAGAGAACTTCCTCCATTGGCTCTAATGCGCTACCTCCATCTTTAAACTCTGAGACGAGTAGAAGATCTGCATCTTTCTCATGTTCTTCAGCCTCTTGGAACGCACACACCAATTCTTGAAATTTGTGCAGCTCAACAGTGTCTGTCCCAAATAGTGCCCTTTCCAATTCATCCACCATCCTAACATGATCAAATTCCTCACATGGCTTGTGAACACTCACCTCCTCTTGGAATTTGTCTTTCTCAATTAAGCATGCAGCACCTTGCTCCAAGTCACAGTTACTTTCTGGAATTGCCTCTTGTATGAATTGTTGTTTCTCTTGTTTCACAGCACTCACAGCTCGAGCAACTAGATTCTCCAAAGATTTGATAGAATTCTCACTACTCTTTACAAGCATCCTAAGCTCCTCCATAGTAGGAACCTTATCTGACTGAAAAGTAGGAATAGGTTGCTGATGTTGAAACTCTTCACTTCCAAATAAATATGTCATATCTGGAACATCTTGCTAGTACTGTTGAGGATGGTATGGAAAATATGGTTGTTCCTCATAAGTTACATATGGGTCAACTTCTTCGTAGTAACAATATTGTGAGGGATCATGAACGCCCAAACACAGCTCACATTGATAAGGCATGGATGTCCTCGAATATGCCCACCATGGCAACTCCTGGCCTGCCATCTTCAAAAACTCAAGTACCTGAAACACACCAAACTAAACAAGATAGTTAAGAAAAAATCTGAGTCAGTGAACTCTAACGACCACTATTGACAAGCACATAAACCAAAAATAAAACACCGATGATCCCCGGCAGCGGCGCCAAAAACTTGTTTGCACAAAATCACGCAAGCGTACGCGGTCACAAGTAATATATGAATAAGTCGAGTTCGTTCCCACAGAGATCTGGTTAAGGTTTTAATTCAGTTATTGTACCTATGCAACAATGTATGGTTATTACTCACTACTAAGACAAATAACAAATTTGAGTTTTAATTAACTAAACTAACTAAGATGCAAATTATCAACTAAGAATTAACTAACTAACGATAATAAAAATCAAATTACTTACGCAATATGAACCATAGAATCCTAACTTCAATACAAACTTCCTTTAGAGATCATGCCCTTTTATCAATACATGTGGTGGTTACGATAACTAATCTGACAACACGAAATAAGTATACGTTACCTTTCAGTACACGCACACCAATCTACACAATATCCACAGAAGATAGAAATCATGCAGGCACCAATTATGCTTAGACCCTATATGTCTATAGAATTTGAAAACATAATGGTTGAAGATCAAGTGTCCATAAGATTACATAAGGTAGTATGAGACGGTTAGAAGCACACCACAAACATGAATAACATTCATGGACTTATGCTAGCATGGCAAGTTCTAAATCTAAAGATCCACTGTCGCTTCACTAAAGATTAACAAGATAGATGTTAGCTACGCATCTATATGAATTAAATACAACCCTGCAAGGATATCGCAAATTCACCACACATATATCAAGTTAAGCAATCAACATCTAAATTCCACAAGTAAATCCGTTAGAATCCTATGATAACGATTAGTTCATAATCGAACCTCTCGTCATCATGGGATCTGATGAAACCATAATAAAAACAAAGTATGAAAAGATACAAATAAAACTAAGTAATTGATATGTAATGGTGTGTGTTTTTTTTTCTGTCCCCCAAGATGTGTATTTATAGCCCCAAGTGTCCTCTTCTCCAAGTAATTGCCTTCTTTGAGTTGGAATAGAAGATTGGCAAATTCCATCTTTGAATGAAATAGAATTGCAAATTCCATGTATAAGTCTGATTCTAGAAGGTTCTGGCCGCTCCAAGCAATTACCATAATGATTAGAAGTAGAATTTGTGGTAATTTCCTTGTTGGAATAGAATTCTGCAACTTCTAGAAGTTTCTGTTTTGAAGGAAAATTCTCTTCAATAATTCTGGACTCCGGACCACCTTAGAATGATAGAAAATCTCGTTAGCTTCGCGTGGACTGTAAGATCTCCCAAATCGGACTTGTAGAACTCAAGATATGGCCAAAACAAAATCAGAAATTCTGGCTGATTTTTCACCCGCACCGCGGCGACCGCGCTACTGTTCACGCCCGCGCTACTGTTCATTCCCGCGCGCCCGCGCCCGAAATTAGTAGAAATTAGGCGCGGCCGCGCCCGACTTACTGTTCATTTGCTGATTTTGCTCTATTTTCTTCGTTTTAACTCCGATTTTCATTCCGTTTCTTCCGGCTCTCTCGCAATTTGATGTACTATTATTCTTTAAGCTCAAAACCCACCATTTAAGCATGGAAAACATCATCCCACATCCGACTCTTATTCCTGCATAAATTCACTAAAAACACATCAAAAACACCACATACTTGAGTTCAAGTCATCAATTCAAGCCGATACGAAGCATTCCAAGTGGATATAACATCCACTTATCAGAATGCAAAGGATCCCCTCAAACTAACCAACACCACTTAGCAAACAAATATCTCAATGAATGCAATCAATCCAAACAGAGCTCGACTAAATTCCGGTATACTAACAATACATGATCAGAACGTGCGTGTGTGCAATGCTCGACAGATATACTCCCAAACCGGATCAAAATCATACATATTCTTTTCCAAGACAATCACAAGTTTATAAATAGAATGAACGTTAAACTCAAGATCACTTCAGATACACCTCCATACTCCTCTAAAGTAGACAGAAATTCATGCTTTATTATGACTCAAACACAATATGTACACAACACACATGCTTATTTGATCGTGCAATGGATGAGACCCCTAAAGGCTTATACAATAATACCCATGTAGCGAGCGTTGGGTTAGTGGATCCCAGACTATAAAAAGCCTTAGGTCACTAGGCACAAAGTCCCCAAGAACTTAATTGCTCGAGTATTAAAGAGCTCATCCTGATCAATTCTGCATACTCACACTCTCACAACACTCTTTTTCTTTTTTTTCTTTTTTTCATTTTTTCCTTCTTTTTTTTTTTCACATGGAATCTGGAATGAGAATTCTCAATTCCAACCCTAGACTACTCATAAACATGAGCCGGCTACTAGCCATTTGACGCCTAGCCAACAAATACAAACACAAACACATTAGCATGAAATTCCTGTTTCCCCCAAACTTATATTTTGGTGTTCCTTAATCATCAAGAGAATAAAGCAAATTCTATCGATAAACAAGTGATTAAATCCTAAATCCAAACAAGCATGACTCAACCTAGTCCAAGAGCAAACGACGAGACTGTGTAAAAATTTTATTCATGAAACATGCACGTCAATTTCATCAAAATTTAAAATCAGCCCTCTGTTCATCCTTTTCACACCCACATCAACATCTACCTACCTTATGGCATCAGCTTATTCTAAGGGATCATGAAAAATGCATGTAATGCAACTATATGAACTCACATACAAAACTCGACACACATGCAAACAGAATGCTCTATATGACAGGTATCATGCATGAAACTAAACTACACATACAAATATGATGCAATATGAATTCCTACATGCCACAAATATATCACAACAACTACTAATTCCCCAATCCACCCCCAAACTTGAAATTTCCAATGCCCTCATTGGAAGTAAATAAGGGAAAAGTAGAACATACCTACTGACCACCTGGACCACCCTCCTGAGGAGGATAATCCGGTGGAGGATAGACTCCATGTGCCCCAAAAACAGGCCAATCCACCTGCACTCCACTGGCAGCAAAAGCAGTACCCAGCGCCTGAGTCAACTCCTGTGCAAAACGGCTCTGAGAATCATACATAGCATCCATACGACGCATCAGCCGTCTGTACTGAGAGGCAACAGGAATATCCTCGTGAACCTGAGGTGGTTGAACAGCACCAGCAATCTGGTAACCCAAACCCCTAGGATGTGGAACGCCGCCCGGCCACTCCACCATCCTCGCAATAGTCCCAGAATCAATAGCACCACTCGGCAACTGAATCGGCTCATCCTCAGCCCACCTCACTCCAACCGCCATACACAAACTAGTAACCACAGAACCATATGGAATCCCCCCTGTAGTACTCGCTCTCAAAAACCTCAAGATATTTTGGTTAATCATATAACCAATGTCAATATAAAAACCATTCAGAATCGCCCACATCAAGATACCCCTCTCCACATTAACCTCGTGCTGATGTGTGGTAGGCAACAAGTTAGCACAGATAAACAAATTCCATGCTCTAGCATACCTGTTCAACGCAGAAGTAGGGAAATGCAAGTGCTCATTACTCCCTGGCTTCATCTTCCACACAGTACCTGGCACACACAACCTAGTCACAATAGCATCCAAGTCTACCTCTGTCCTGGACTTAAAAGTCCAATCCTCAGCACCTGCAAGTCTGGCAGGCAAAGCAAGCAAACGGCTAATGGCAGGCGGTGTGTAGTCCACTGTCAAACCCCTAACCACTGAATAACCATTCCGTTCAGCCTTCGCATTCGCATAGAACTCACGAACAATAGACAACGGAATATCCATAGCCAACTGACAAATAGGCTCCCAACCTCGCGACTGAATCATCGCCACCAGATCTCCATCCGACGGACAAGCTAAAAACATCCAATCCTTGATTACTGTCTTTGACATCAACCTGTTATACTCCGCCCGGGCCTCCACGAAAACAAACTTTTCCCCGGGTCCCTCCGAACTAGAATCGGAATCAGATGAATGATGTCCACTAGAACCACCAGCAAAACGGGTCCTTTTTGGGGCCATTACACAATCTTCAACAAGCAGAAAATATACACAAATAGCAACCCACAGCAACCTAACAACAATTATCCCAAAATACGCAAACTACAATTCGTAGTAACAAGAATAACCAAGAAATTACCCAAAACGAATCTGTAGGAGAGGTAGCACTGCGTATTAATCCTCCAATCGATGAATGAACACGAATTCCAAAGCTCCAAAATCGTGGTTTATGGTTTAAGGGTGTATGTATGTATATGTATATGAGAGATGTATAAAAAGATTAGGGTTAGATATAGGGTCTGATTAATCACGAAATTTGGGATTTATAGAATGATTAGAAGTGGATTTGGGCTGGGATTAGGGTTTCAAATCGAAATTTGGGCTGGAAATTTGCTCCGGAAAATTTTTCTGCACCTCCAGAAACGCCTTAGCGTGGTCGCGCTCTGTTTGCACTGCTAGACAGCGCGGTCGCGCTATCCCAATATATATATATATATATATATATATATATATATATATATATATATATATATATATATATATATATATATATATATATTTGATGAATAATAATACAAAGAATATACAACAATAATGATATCCAATCACATGGGTTGCCTCCCACGAAGCGCTCGTTTAACGTCATTAGCTTGACTTGCTGCTCGGTCGTTAAGTTTCTGCCAAATCCACGGAATCTGTTTCACGAACCACTGGATCCCCTGTAAAATAATGTTTCAACCGCTGACCATTAACCTTGAACGCCGAATCAGGTGACTTTTCAAAAATCTCAACGGCTCCATGCGGAAATACGGTTTTAACAGTGAACGGCCCTGACCACCTTGACTTAAGCTTCCCAGGAAAAAGCTTGAGGCGCGAATTAAACAACAAAACCAACTGACCAGGCACAAAGACCTTAGGAATCAACTTCTTATCATGCCACCTCTTCACCTTCTCCTTGTAAATCTTGTGGTTCTCGTAAGCATGAGATCGAAACTCCTCTAACTCATTCAACTGCAATAACCGTTTCTCACCAGCTGCTCTAATATCAAGATTCAACTTCTTAATCGCCCAAAAAGCTTTATGTTCCAACTCCACTGGTAGATGACATGCTTTTCCAAAAACTAACTGATACGGAGACATTCCCAAAGGTGTTTTGTAAGCTGTTCTATAGGCCCAAACAGCTTCATCTAACTTCAAGGACCAATCCTTCCTCGACGGATTCACCACCTTTTCTAGAATTCTCTTGATTTCACGATTAGAAACCTCCGCTTGACCGTTTGTTTGGGGATGATATGCTGTAGCAACACGATGTGTCACCCTATACTTCGCCAACAATGCAGTGAATTGACGATTACAAAAGTGAGTCCCCTCATCACTAATAATAGCTCGCGGAGTTCCAAAACGCGTAAAGACCTGTTTATGAAGAAAGTTCAGCACCACCTTAGCATCATTGGTTGGTAAGGTCTTCACCTCAACCCACTTAGAGACGTAGTCCACAGCTAGCAAGATGTACTGATTATTACAAGACGAAACAAAGGGTCCCATGAAATCAATACCCCATACATCAAAGATCTCTACCTCAAGGAGCATATTAAGAGGCATCTCATTCCTCCTAGAAATATTACCAACTTTCTGACAACGATCACACCTCAAAACAAACTGATGAGCATCCTTAAAAACTGTAGGCCAAAAGAAACCTGCCTGAAGAACACGAGCTGCTGTCTTCTCTCCACCATAATGACCTCCATAAACAGTGGAATGGCAATCTCACAACACACTTTCAGTCTCGCTATAAGGAATGCAACGTCGAATAATCTGATCAGCACCCTGTTTAAACAAATACGGCTCGTCCCATCGGTACCACTTCACATCATGTAAGAACTTCTTCCTTTGAGCATAAGTTAAATCAGGAGGGATGATGTCACTGACAAGATAGTTCACAAAATCTGCAAACCATGGCTCTTCCACTTGTACCCCTAAAAGTTGCTCATCCGGAAAAGATTCATTAATCAGAGATTTAGCCTGTGAATTTTTACCATGGTCTTCCAACCTCGAAAGATGATCTGCCACCTGGTTTTCAGTTCCTTTTCTGTCTTTAATCTCCACATCAAATTCCTGGAGCAATAAGACCCATCGAATCAACCTAGGCTTCGAATCCTTCTTTGTCATCAAGTATTTGATAGCCGCATGATCTGTGTAGACTATGACTTTCGTGCCAAGTAAATAGGCTCGAAACTTCTCAAATGCATAAACAACAGCCAAGAGCTCTTTTTCCGTGGTGGTGTAGTTCAACTGTGCGTCATTAAGGGTTTTACTAGCATAGTAAACCACATGAAATATTTTCTCCTTTCTCTGACCAAGAACAGCACCAACGGCATAGTCACTAGCATGACACATTAGCTCGAATGGCTCACTCCAATCTGGTGCTGTAATAACAGGTGTGGTAGTCAACTTCTTCTTCAAAAGCTCGAAAGCATCAAGACAAGCTTCATCAAAATTGAAAGGAACATCTTTCTCCAACAGATTGCACAAGGGTTTAGAGATCTTCGAAAAATCCTTTATGAACCGACGATAGAAACTCGCATGACCAAGAAAGCTGCGAATGCCTCTAACAGAGATAGGAGGAGGAAGCTTCTCAATAGTGTCAATTTTTGCTTTGTCCACCTCGAGTCCTTTGCTAGAAACCTTGTGCCCAAGAATGATCCCTTCTTGCACCATAAAGTGACATTTTTCCCAATTCAGCAACAGATTAGTCTCCACACATCTCTTCAAAACCAGACCAAGATTATGCAAGCACTCGTCATATGAAGAACCAAACACCGAGAAATCATCCATGAAAACTTCCACATTGATACCAATCATGTCTGAAAAGATAGCCATCATACACCTCTGAAAAGTGGCTGGAGCGCCACACAGTCCGAACGGAACTCGTCTGAATGCAAAGGTGCCAAAGGGACATGTGAATGTAGTCTTCTCTTGATCCTCAGGTGCAATGCAAATCTGATTATATCCAGAATATCCATCAAGAAGACAATAGTACTCGTGGCCTGCCAACCTGTCTAACATCTGATCAACAAACGGAAGAGGAAAGTGGTCTTTTCTCGTGGCTTTGTTCAACTTGCGATAGTCCATGCAAACTCTCCACCCTGTAACGGTACGTGTAGGGATGAGCTCATTCTTCTCATTAGCAACGACTGTCATACCCCCCTTCTTCGGCACACACTGTACTGGACTCACCCAAGAACTGTCTGAAATAGGGTAGATAATACCAGCATCAAGCCACTTCAAGATTTCCTTCTTCACCACTTCCTTCATAATAGGATTGAGACGACGCTGATGCTCCACAGTAGGCTTGCAATTCTCCTCTAGCAGAATTTTGTGCATGCAATACGAAGGACTGATTCCCTTGATGTCTGCTATAGTCCATCCAATAGCTGTCTTAAACTGTCTCAATATCCTCAAGAGCTTCTCCTCTTCACTATCTGTCAAGTTAGCGGCAATGATAACAGGCAAAGTAGATGCTTCACCCAAAAAGGCATACCTCAAATGCTCTGGTAGCTGTTTAAGCACAAGTGTAGGAGCTTCCTCAATAGATGGTTTGAGACGACTTCGTGACTTTTTAAGCTCCTCAAGCCCAAGTGACTCAACTGGCACTTCAAAACTCTTTCTCCACGGAATTGCCCTTAACTGCTGAATTTGCTCTTCTCTTTCTTCATCTTCAACTACAGAATCTCCTAGCAAAGCTCTCTCTAATGGATCAGCCAACAGTAACTGATCAAAGTTCAACTTCACTGACGACTCCACCAAGTCTACCTGACAACATTCCTCATCATCTGAAGGTAGCTTCATTGCATTGAAAACATTGAAGGTAACATCCTGATCTTGCACCCGCATCGTGAGCTCCCCCTTCTGAACATCAATCAAGGTACGGCCCGTAGCTAGAAAAGGCCGTCCTAAGATGATAGGAATCTTCTTATCTTCTTCAAAGTCAAGAATCACAAAATCTGCTGGAAAGATGAGTTTATCAACCTTGACCAAAACATCCTCAACGATACCCCTCGGGTATGTAATAGAACGATCAGCTAGCTGTAGAGAGATGTTGGTAGGTTTAGGATCTGGAAGACCAAGCTGCATGAAAACTAACAATGGAATGAGATTGATACTAGCACCCAAGTCACACAAACACTTGCTGAAAGACAAATTCCCAATGGTGCACGGAATAGTGAAACTGCCTGGATCCTTTAGCTTCGATGGTAACTTCTGCTGTAAAACGGCATTGCACTCTTCTGTTAATGCTACTGTATCTAATTCTTCAAGTTTCAACTTCTTTGAGAGAATACCCTTCATAAACCTTGCATAGCTCGGCATCTGCTCTAATGCTTCAGCAAAAGGGATATTGATTTGAAGCTTTTTGAATACCTCCAGAAACTTGCCAAACTGTCTGTCATTCTTCTGCTTCTTCAATCTGCCTGGATATGGAGGAGGAGGAAAGATTTTCACGTTCTCTGTAGACTGCTTTGGAGAAACTTCCTTAGCAGAATTTTTAGGATTCTCCACCTCACTAACCAACTGCTCAGCTACTCTATCAGTCTGGACTTGTTCCTTATCTGCAGTAGGTGCCACATGTTGCTCTTGAACTTCTTCTTCTTCCTCAATGGCTGAATTCTGATTACCAGTCACCTTACCCGATCTCAAAGTAACTGATTTGACATGCTCTTTGGTTTCCCTCTTGCCTGGATTGGCTTCAGTGTCACTCGGAAGAACTCCAGATGGTCTGTTTAACAGAGCACTAGCAAGCTGCCCGATCTGACTTTCCATGATCTTCATAGATGCCCCCTGACTTTTTACTATCATCCTCAACTCCTCAAGTTCAGCTTTTTTATTAGAAAATTGACCAGCATTCCCCTGAGATTGTTGCTGGAAACCTGGAGGCTGCGATTGCTGGTCTGACAATACTCGATGCAATGTCATTGATCTTTGGCTGCGAGAAATCCTTAAGAGCCTTGCTTGCTGCTGCTGGTTCTCCCATATCTTCTACAACTTGAATCACTGGAGATTCTGTTTCTGTTTCTTCTTTATTTTCCAACTTCTCCTTATTCGCTTGAGAACGCGTTCGCATACACGCTCAAGTACCTGAAAACACAAAACAACACAAAAACTATTAGTAACCGATCCGAGTCAATGAACTTTAACGACCACTGATGTCAAGCACATAAACTATAACAAATCCCCGGCAGCGGCGCCAAAAACTTGTTAGCACAAAATCACGCAAGCGCACGTATTCACAAGTAATATAGAATGAAGTAGAGTTCGTTCCCACAGAGATTGTATAATTTAGTTCTTGTACCTAAGCATCAATGTATGATTATCGTTCAATGCTAAGACAATGGACAAATTGGTTTTGATTATCTAAAATTAACTAATAAGAATTAATTAACAACTAAATTAATTAACTAAGTGATTTCAAATTACTTATGATATGGAAAACATGGGATCCTAACTTCAATACAAACTTCCTTTAGAGATCATGCCCTTTTATCAACACATGTGGTGGTTACGATAACTAATCGGACAACACGAAATAAGTATACGTTACCTTTCAGTACACGCACACCAATCTACACAATATCCATATAAGATAGAAATCATGCAGGCACCAATTATGCTTAGACCCTATATGTCTATAAAATTTGAAAACATAATGGTTGAAGATCAAGTATCCATAAGATTACATAAGGTAGTATGAGACGGTTAGAAACACACCACAAACATGAATAACATTCATGGACTTATGCTAGCATGGCAAGTTCTAAATCAAAAGATTCACTGTCGCTTCACTTAAGATTAACAAGATAGATGTTAGCTACGCATCTATATGAATTAAATACAACCATGCAAGGATATTGCAAATTCACCACACATATATCAAGTTAGGCAATCAACATCTAAATTCCATAAGTACATCCGTTAGGACCCCATGACGGCGATTAGTCCATAATCGAACCGTTCGTCATCATGGGGTTTGATGAAAACATGATAAAGATGAAGAGAATAATGATGAATAAATCAATGATAACAAAGTTATAGAACAAAGTCGAATAATGATCAAGCATCCAAAAGTTACGCCTAGTAAGAATACAAGAAAACTATGTCTAGATCTTCTTGTTGTCACGATCCTCGCCTTGGCTTCTCAATCTCGTGCTAGAAAGTGTGTATGTAATGTGAAGTAATCTGATCTCTGGTGTTGGTGTGTGTAAATCTGACCTCCCAGCATGTGTATTTATAGCTCAATATTGCCTCTTCTCCAAACAATTGCCATTCTTGAGTAGGAATTGAATTTGACAAATTCCATCTTTAAATATGATATAGATTGCAAATTCCCTTGTCAAATAAAGCTTCTGGACTATTCCCACCGTCCAAGAGTATTTCCATGTCGAATAGGAGAAGAAAACGGCAACATTCCTCTTTAAAATCAGAATTAGAACAGTTTCTGGCGGCACAGTTTCACCATAGCGCGGTCGCGCTGTCCTGTAGTGTAAATGTAGCGCGGTCGCGCTCCCTCAATTCTGACAATTCACTTAGCGCGGTCGCGCTCTCTTCCAGTGTAATTCTAGCGCGGTCGCGCTCCTCTAATACTGTTTCTGCAGAATTTGAGTTAGAAGCTAATTCTTCGCGCGCCGTTTTTTCATCACAACCACTTTTGTTCCAAAAACCACAAAACACCATACTCCCTGCGAAAAACTTAATTCCTGCACAAACTCCACAAAACACATTAAACCACACCAATACTCGAGAATTAAGCGATCAATTCAAGCCAAAATAGAACGATCCAAATGGATAAAAATCCACTTATCAATGCTTCTATTGTTTTTTGAGATTTATTTGATTAAAATTCGGATTTTCCGGGAAGGCTGCGCAGCTTATACTGTTTTGGCCATATCTGGAGTTCTAGAAGTCCGTTTTCAGCGATCTTACTGCCCACGCGAAGCTTGAGAGATTTTCTACAACCTGGGATAGAAAGCACATGCAAGGAATGTGATGATTAAAGTCGCGCACGTTTTCTTATAAAAGAAGGCCATGAATTTACTATTTTGCCCTTTTTCTAATTCTAATTGTATTCTGGGCAGTTTTGGTACCTTCTTTAAATTCTAATTGTAATAGAAGGTAATTGCTTGTTGGGAAAGATTAGGAGTATCTATGTAAACACATCTAGGGATGGTAAAAACAGGGTTCATTGTAGAGAGATCCAATTTTGTACGCAGCTTTTAGGGATTTTTCTGGAGAACTCTTATTTTCCTTGAAGATCAAAGATTAAAAGTTTTTTTTCTATATTCTTCTAATTATGATTTCTTCTATTAATTCTTGTTTTGTTAATTTAATTATGTGTAACTAAATCTCTAATCTGAGGATTGGGTAGTATTCCTTGGTATTCATGTATGTTTAATTATCTGTGATTTTCTTGCTTTGCTGATCTGTTGTTGAGGGCTTAACACAATTAGGGGAGTCATGAACCTTTGATTGGATTTTAGGGATTGTAATAACTTGGAAGAGGAGTTGCAATTTTAGTACAGGATTTAACAGACATAACTCGAATATTTGATTGGAAGATTAATAGGAGAGTTGTGAGACTTATAATTGTTGGTGCGTAATAGTTTATGATTGTACTTTGATTGTATCACGGAAGTGACAATTAAGGTGTAGTTGTAGACACTATATTGTATCTTGGAAGAGAACATTATAACCTTAGAAGAATTGTTTTCAGCAGAGTAAGAACGTAGATGTCACATAGATATTGAATGTGCATTGAAACCAAGTGAAGAACCCCAGTTCTTGGATTGTTTTCCTCATATATTTTATTCTCGATTGATAATTAGTCTAATTTAATTTATAAACAAACCAAACATTCTTCTACACTTCTAAATTGTGAGAGGTAAGATACTTGAACTTGATATTACATTCAGTCCTTCCCTGCGAACGAACAACAAAAATACTATTAACAAAAAAATAAAATTCTTTTTACATGTTCGAAGTAGAAAGAACATTTAAATTTATATGGTATAAAATTTCAAATTCATTGAAAAAATTTGAATTTATACAAAAGGATATTTTGAATTTTAAAAAAATTACATATAAATAAAATGCATTAAAATATTTGAAATATAATTAATATCTGAGATGAACCTTTTATGTTATTATAATGTACATAAACGATTAAATTTTTTTATTACTGCTTCTGAGGATATTCAAGAAATTAAAAACTTGTTAGGCCGAATACACACTTATAATCAACTAAGTATGAGAGAATAACAATAAGTTCTTTAAAAGCTTTAAAAACTGTTTGAATTAACTTCTCTCTCAGTGATGTAAATTATCACCGAGAGCTGCTTAGGTTACAATGAAAGATATTGTATTACACGACCGATTACCCTTCTAGGGTTAACCTAACTATATTTATAAAATATACAGCTGCTATACAATCGATAATTGATACTCCTATAAATTAGCTATACAATTTATATCAATTACGATTGCTACTCGTCTCCTTAGTCAACTCAATCTCTTTGACAGCTGTCCAATCTTCAAAGATATTGCTTCCATAATTATCTTCAATAATTCTTCAAACAATGTTGACAAGTAGACGCTTCCTCCAGACAGAGTTTAACAAACTCTGTCGAGCTTCCAACTGTCAGCGTATAGCAAACTCTGTTCAGCTTCTAACTGTCAGAGTTTAACTAAACTCTGACTGCTTCCTGTTTCAAGTTAAACTCTGTTTTTCCCTGTAAAACTTAAACACTGATATTAACCATATCAATTATATTTAACAATCTCCCCCAACTTGTTCATTAATAAAAATGCACAAGTTAACAATAATTGATGATGTCAAAACAATTTCATACAAACACAGTGTTTATTAAAATAAGCAGAGTTTAAACTTGACTTAATAAAACTTTACATGTAACAAGAAAATTCTTATAGGATTTAATCTCTAATCTCCTCAAGATCTGGTGTTGTTCTGAGATAATCTATAAGCAATCTTCTCTCTGCATTTTCAAGCTCAATCTTCATAGCTTCCTTAATCTCTCTTAGCTGAGGATCACTCTCATCTGTCTGATAGATAGCAGATCTAAGATCATAGATTTTGTTTCTCCTCATCTCATTTCCCAGCCTGATAAATTTCACTTCCTCTGACTGTGAATTGAAATCAAGTACTGTGATTCCCAAATCATTCTTTAATTTTGCAGTACCCTTCTTCATTTCAATAAGATTTCCATTCCAGTCTCTGTACTTAGGAACATATCTGCTATTGCACTTCATCCCTCTGATTACAAAATTCTGGAGCATTTTCTGTCTGAGCACATTTGCAACTGATTGAGTCATTTGACTATTCACCTTGAAAAGATATAGAACATATTCTAATTCTTCCCAATATTTCAAGCCAATATCATTCTCACCAATTCTAAATACTGTCCCATCAGCCATGAAGTACAAGAGAAAATCCTTCTTTAAACTCTTCTGATAAACTAGCTGTACTGATTCCAGTCTGCCCAAACTCTCTTGAGTGACACCACGACCTGGAACAGCCAGTGAAGAAGGATCTCTGGGACCAGTATATTGCCTTTTGTCTTTGTGTGAGCCTTGACCACTCTTATTGTTTCCAACCTTACCAGACAAAGCTCTTCCATCAGAAAAATCCATAGAGGCTCCAGATAATAGATTTGGATCATGAAGTGTTCCTTTACCAAAAACTGATTACAACTGAGAAGATAAAGGTCTAGACACAACTTGTGTAGCAACAGAGGTTGTGTTTTCTTTCTTCTGTACAACTTGTGTAGAAACAGAGGTTGTAACTTTCTTCTGTGAAATTTCTCCTTCAATACCTTTCAGCTTGAGTTTAGCTTCTGCTTCTGTTGATTTCTTTGATTACTGTGATCTTTGACCAGCATCAACATTTTCCTTGATCACAATTCCTTTAAGAACAGGCCTAGGAGCTTTTCCTTTCTTTAACTTTCCAGACTTTAAAGCTTTGAGATGTTCTTCTTGTAAACTCTTTTCTTCAGCTTTAATATCTTCAATTGTAGCTCCTTCCTCATTTTCTTCAATAAACAACTTAGCAGCCAACTCCTCATCAGTCTGTGGATTAGAAGATAATAGCAAACTCTTGGTCTTTGAAGTACCTTGAGTATCAGTGTTTATCCCAGCAAACTGTGATTTAGAAGACTTGCTAGTTTTCAGAGTTTGAAGTTCTTCAGTTTTGCCCCTTCCTTTATTACTTGCTCCTCCATCTCCAGCATTATCCTTTCTGATCAAACTTTGAGATTGCTTGCATTTGTCTTTAGCAACTCTCTCCCCCTTTTTGACATCATCAGGCATAAGAATAGATGTGATTAACTCCAGGGAGGTAGCAATAGAATCAATCTTTAAGGACATAGCATTTTGATTTTCTTCAACTGTGCTCAGCCTGTGGGACAAAGTTTCTTGATTCTGAGTAAGATAGTGAAATTTGTTCTTGTTGTCAAGTTTAATCATATCATCTCCTTTAACAACATCACCTCGAACATCAGAAATTGCCTTTTGACAAAGATCATGTTAGTGTAGGTGCCCTAGAGGCAATACATTGTTTCTTAAATAAACCTTATGTCATTTGATTATTAAATAAATGTATTTATTATGACTCGAATTACTGCGATATTTGTTAGCATAATAAATGTCCTTAGAATAATGATACACATTATATAGTTTAAGTTTACAACTTGAATTTGAGATTATATAATATCATATTCTTAAAGGTCCCTAGTCGAGTATTATTATACAGGACAATAATAATACATAAATAGACTAGTATGTTTTTGACTGATAACCACATCTCATTGGTTATAAGTATGGAGATACTAAAGTCAATACATAGGTACATGTAGGGTACATGGTACTGGACATACCCACCGTGAGATTCTTCATGTTAATTAAGTCATAAGAAAGACTCACAGTGATAATGGTGTAATGATCCTTTGACTTGAGATCATTATATTTCTATATGAGGATAATATACTTTGACTACATTAAAAGTTACCTTTGACCGGGTAATGATAAAAGTGGACATCGGGTATATTGTGAATCGTATGAGAAATATGAATGATAGATAAAGGATTTAACCCTCCTATTATTTGGAGAGATATTATTGGCCTCTTGATTGAGTGAGACTATAAAATGCATGGCCGTGCTCAAATAATGATTTGTTATTAATAGTCTACTCATGGATCAAATAAACCTGGATTAAATTATGAAGAGGATGACATGAAACATGCCTCGAGTTTAATCTATAATATTTGGTTAAAGGGATTATATTACACGGGAACATTAATCACAAAAGGTTTTATCGAATCACGATTTAATTATTATTTAATTGGGTAGCAATGATGTATTACTAGATGCCGCTCATTGTTTATAATTTTATTAGAGAATAAAATTATTGCCAATTAAATGATAGCCTACAGGGTCACACACATAGAACATTTTAAGGAAGAATTAATTTAAATTATGAATTTAAATTAATTAAATGATTAGTTGTATTTTATTATATTAATTAAGTGGGACTTAATTAAGATATAATAAAATACAAATGAGATATGATTTTAATAATTAAGTATGACTTAATTATTATTTATTTAAATAATAGGATTTGATTCTATTATTTAATTAATCAAACTTGGGCTAGGTTTTTAGTTGGGCTTTTACCTTACACTATCATATAAATATATGATGATAGGTAAAGAAGGTAATTAATTTTGTACGACAAAAATAATCCCCAGCCGCTTGAACCTAAACCTAAAAAGAAGATCTCATATTTTCATTGGAGGCTAGTACCTCCCTTCCAATCAAGAATCGTTCTTGGAGTGTTCGTGTGGATACCGTAGAGGAGGCTTCGAAGAGGAGCACTCAACGATCGTGAAAGCTTGGATATCCATTAGACATACAATCGTAAAGCTTCTTTAAGGTAAATCATCAATCTCCGAATTAAATATCATGTTTTTGCATGGATCCTGCGGTAGGGTTTCGATAATTATTGTTTTTGTTTTAATTTTCCGCTGCGTTTGATGCTCGAAACCCTTCAATGGTATCAGAGCTACTTGCAAAAACGTTTTAATTCGGTTATATGTTACAGTTTTGATATATATACGAGCATGTTTGATGATTGTCATGTATGATGCGTTGATTTTGATATATATATGTATAAACTGTATGTTAATGATGATTGGGATGATCATATGATGATCATATAATCTGTATGTATATTGATATATACATGATTTTTGTTTGTTCATGATATGGGGATTGTATACGATACGATTTCTGTATACGCTGCGCAGATCTGGTGAAATCTGTGTCCAGTGTCAGATTTTCGCAAACGATATGTGTTTTCTGACTGGAAACGAGTGTCTGAACAAAACTGATACCAGGTATCACCGACTCGTCTGTAAGGCGTTTGACGCCGTTTAGTGCATGAAAAACGCGATTTGTTGTTTTCAGAATTTGATTCTGATTTTCTGATTTTTGCGTTATATGATTTCTTTGATTGGATCATCTGAAATATGATATGGTATAACATGATTAGATAATATGACATGTTATTTAATTGTTACTTGAGCATGGTGGATAGTTATGGCCTTGAGACCCATAGGATAGAGGTTTTTGTTTATGGTTTGGTTTCTAAATACGACTTGCATGTCGTCATTCCTTGTAATGATTAAATCTCGAATGTAACTCGAGTTCTCCTTGTAAGTATATTAGTATATTTGTTTTGTTTATGTAATGTACATGAATACATGAAGACAAGCAAGCAAGGAGGCGATCCAAGGAGGCATTGTAGCAGCAAAGAAGAAGACATGTAATAGTATAGTATTTTAAACCACCCATAGATTGTCCTTGATCCTTTCATTAGCTTGAAAGGATCATATAGGATAAAGGCCATAACCAATCACGTTTACATAATGCACTTACTTTACATATGATGCATGTGTAGAGTAGCAAATGTATGCATGTTTTAATTAAATTAATGATGTATGCATGTATTAGATACGTCACCCATACCATGCTTGCCATGCTAAACAAGATAAAATCTGTAACGATCGAGATTTTAAAATAAACAAACGATCATGAGATTTCTGTGTTTATGAAACACGGAATTAAATACGAATTTTCAATTATTTAGATATGGGGAGATTTTGTCAAAAACGGGTTTTACCTGTAAGGAAGTTGGGTATTAAGTGAGGCCACTTGTGACTCCTCCAACAACCTGGAAATCAAACTATTGATGAATATTGATTTTAAGTATTTAATTCAAGGAAAAATTGGGAATCTCTTTATGATGGGATCATGGTCGTTTTAATACAAAACCCCTTAACAAAATATTAAGTTCTTTTATCGGATGCTTTCCAATGAATGAACACTCATTGAATCCTAGATCGATAAGGGGAATGACTGCCAGTGGCAGGGGACTCCTGTCTATCGTGGTGAGATGTGACGAATATAAGCGGTTATATTCGACCGTTGTATCATTGGGTTTAACTTAACTGAGTCGTCATAATAAGGTGAAAATAAACGGTTATATTCAATTATTATGAACTTAGAAGCATAGAGTTTGGTTCAAAATCTATTAGATAGACAAGAACAATTGTTGTTCACCAAACTATCCAAGAATTATATATGATATAATTGACAACTGTTGTCTACCTAAATAATCATGTTTTAAGGACTACCAGTGGTTGACTTAGGATATGACGAAATATGGATCTTGGCTCACTAGAAAGATTTATGGGATATTCTTTCCGATTTAATAGTAAGGGCTATTAATTTGATAAAAATAGTGGGAGATATATTATGAATATGTCATAATCACTTGAACATAATTAATGTAACAATCTAACTTATCTTATGCATTTTATCATTGTAGAAAACAAATGGCACAAAATACAAACAACACTTTCTCTGTGCGATCAGTCCTTGAGAAGGACAAGCTGACAGGATCGAACTTCCTTGACTGGTCTAGGAATTTGAGAATTGTTCTCATGCAGGAAAAGAAATCTTATGTGATTGATATTCCTCCACGGGCAGCCCCTGCTAACAATGCCACTGCTGCTCAACGAAATGCTTATCAGAAGCATATTGATGATGCAACTGATGTGGCTTGTCTTATGCTTGCTACTATGGATGCTGAGCTCCAGAAGCAGCATTTTGATATGAATGCTTATACTATGTTTGAACATCTTTCAACGATGTTTCAATCACAGGCTCGTGTTGAAAAGTTCAACACAAGCAAAGCACTCTTCTCGTGTAAGCAGGGCAATGGACCAGTCGGACCACATGTTCTAAAGATGATTGGGTATTGTGATTACCTTGCTCGTTTGGGTTTCCCGCTTCAGCGAGAGGCTCAAGTCGATATAATCTTGCAATCTTTGAACAGCGACTATGCTCAGTTCATAATGACTTTCAATATGGTTGAGCAAGATAAGACTCCTATGGAATTGTTGGCCATGCTGAGGACCACTGAAGCAAATATGGTCAAGGCACCTGAGAAGGCTCCCATAATGATGGTGGGCAAGAAAGGTGCTAAGGGAAAGGGGAAATGGAAGGGCAAGAAAAAGGTTACACCGAAAGATCTTGGTCCTTCTAAGCCCTCTTTAAAAAAGGCTAAAAAGCCGAAGGGAGATGTCGCAAAGGCTGACAAAGGTGATTGTCACTATTGTCACAAGCCTGGTCACTGGAAGAGAAACTGTCATGCTTACTTGGAGGATCTGAAGAAATTGAAGGGTGTTCAGATTTCTGGATCAGGTATTTATGTTATAGAAGTCAATCTGTCTATTTCTACATCTTGGGTATTGGATACTGGATGTGCTTCTCAAATTTTATAAATGTGCAGGAACTGCAGAGAAGTAGGACTTTGGCTAAGGGAGAAGTGGACCTACGAGTAGGCAATGGAGCAAGAGTTGCTGCTTTAGCCGTAGGAACTTATTATTTATCTATGCCCTCTGGGCTTGTTTTAGAACTAAATGACTGTTATTACGTGCCTGCGATTCGCAGAAACATTATTTCTGTTTCTTGTTTGGACAAGAAAGGTTTTTCGTTTACAATAAAGAACAACAGTTGCTCTTTTGCTTTGAATGATTTAACCTATGGTGTTGCGCGTTTATTTAATGGTTTATATGTTCTTGATTTAGATAATCCTATCTGTAACATAGAAAACAAACGACTTAAAGTTAATGATTCAAATCAAACATACCTCTGGCATTGTCGTCTAGGCCATATAAATGAGAAACGCATTTCCAAATTACATAAAGATGGATACTTGGATAAGTTTGATTTTGAATCATACGAAAAATGCGAATCTTGTTTGCTTGGTAAGATGACTAAAGCCCCTTTTACTGGTAAGGGTCAAAGGGCCACTGAACGTTTGGAGCTAATACATAGTGATGTATGTGGCCCAATGCGTGTGATGGCTAGAGGAGGCTACTACTACTTCATAACATTTACTGATGACTTCAGTAAATATGGATATGTATATCTTATGAAGAACAAATCCGATTTTTTTGAAAAATTCAAAGAATACAAGGCTGAAGTAGAGAAGCAAATAGGCGGAGGTGCAAGTATTAAAATCTTACGATCCGATCGTGGGGGTGAATACTTAAGCACCAAATTTAAAGAGTATTTAAAGGAGTGTGGTATTGTATCACAACTCACTCCGCCAAGTACTCCTCAATGGAATGGAGTTTCAGAGAGGAGAAATCATACCCTATTAGACATGGTACGATCGATGATGAGTCATGCAGATCTTCCAATAAGTTTCTGGGGTTATGCTCTAGAAACAGCAGCTTTCACACTTAACCGTGTTCCAACTAAGAAGGTTCAAAAGACTCCATATGAAATATGGGAGGAGAAACGGTCAAGCATGAACTTTATGAAAGTTTGGGGATGCAAGGCGTTTGTAAAACGTCAAGTATCTGACAAGCTTGGACCTAAATCCGAAGAGTGCAATTTTGTGGGATACCCTAAAGAAACAAAGGCGTATTATTTTTATAATCCTTCTGAGCAGAAAGTGTTCATTGCTCGAGATGCTGTTTTCATGGAAAGAGATTTTGTTTCCAAAAGAAACAGTGGGAGGACTATAGATCTCGATGAAGATCGAGAACCACAAAATAGCATTGAACCTGAGGTGGAACAAGAGCAGAATAACGATAATGCTCAAGAAACACAGGTTGTTCGTAGATCAAGTAGGATTCGCCATGAGCCAGAGAGATATTATGGATTTCTCCTGACTCAAGGTGGTGATGTGATGCTTGTAGATAATGATGAGCCTCTCACCTACAAGGATGCTATGAATAGTCCAGATTCTGAGAGATGGCTGGAAGCCATGAAATCTGAGATGGATTCCATGTATGAAAACAAAGTATGGACTTTGGTTGCACCACCTGATGGGATTAAACCCATAGAGTGTAAGTGTGTTTTCAAGAAGAAAACTGACATGGATGGAAATTTACAGACCTACAAAGCAAGACTGGTGGCGAAAGGTTTCAAGCAAATTCATGGTATTGACTATGATGAAACTTTCTCACCGGTAGCTATGGTCAAGTCCATCAGGATTTTGCTTGCGATAGCGGCTTATTATGACTATGAAATCTGGCAAATGGATGTCAAGACTGCTTTCTTAAATGGAAGCTTCGAAGAGGATGTGTACATGACACAACCTGAGGGTTTTGTCGATCCAAAGTTTGCTAGAATGGTTTGTAAGTTGCTACGATCTATTTATGGATTGAAGCAGGCCTCAAGGAGGTGGAACATCCGTTTTGATGAAACAGTCAAAGAGTTTGGCTTCAAACAAAATGAGGATGAGCCGTGTGTTTACAAGAAGGTTAGTGGGAGCCATGTGGCATTCCTAGTATTATATGTTGATGACATATTACTAATAGGGAATGACATTCCTTCTCTACAAGCTGTGAAGACTTGGTTGGGAAAAAGTTTCTCGATGAAAGACTTAGGCGATGCTACCTATATCTTAGGGATCAGGATCTATAGGGATAGATCTAAAAGATTAATCGGCCTAAGTCAGAGTACATACATTGACAAAGTATTGCATCGTTTTGGAATGCAAGAGGCAAAGAGGGGCTTTGTCCCGGTGTCTCATGGGATAGTGATCTCAAAGGAAAACTTTCCTAAATCATCAGATGATAAGGACCGTATGAGTAAAGTACCATATGCTTCGGCAATTGGTTCTATAATGTATGCAATGATATGTACTCGTCCTGATGTCTCGTATGCTTTAAGCATGACGAGCAGGTACCAGTCTAATCCAGGTGAGGGTCACTGGACAGCTGTCAAGAATATTCTTAAGTACCTTAAACGGACTAAAGATTCGTTCTTGATATACGGAGGAGATGAGAAGCTGGTCGTAAAAGGTTACACTGATGCTAGTTTCCAGACAGATAGGGACGATTCTGTGTCCCAGTCTGGATTCGTGTTTTGTCTAAATGGAGGTGCTGTAAGCTGGTAAAGTTCGAAGCAAGAGACAGTAGCTGATTCTACAATGGAAGCTGAGTATATTGCCGCTAGTGAAGCAGCCAAAGAGGCTGTTTGGATTCGGAAATTTATTACCGGACTTGGTGTGGTTCCGTCGATCGCAGATCCAGTTGATCTGTATTGCGATAACAATGGAGCCATTGCGCAGGCTAAGGAACCAAGGTCCCATTCCAAGGCAAAGCATATACTTAGAAGATATCATCTTCTTCGAGAGATAAACGAGAGAGGAGATATACATATATGTAAAGTGCATACCAATGAAAATGTTGCGGACCCACTGACCAAGGCTTTATCGCAGCAGAAGCACGACGGTCACACTAGTTCCATGGGTATTAGATACATGGGTGATTGGCTCTAGTGCAAGTGGGAGATTGTTAGTGTAGGTGCCCTAGAGGCAATACATTGTTTCTTAAATAAACCTTATGTCATTTGATTATTAAATAAATGTATTTATTATGACTCGAATTACTGCGATATTTGTTAGCATAATAAATGTCCTTAGAATAATGATACACATTATATAGTTTAAGTTTACAACTTGAATTTGAGATTATATAATATCATATTCTTAAAGGTCCCTAGTCGAGTATTATTATACAGGACAATAATAATACATAAATAGACTAGTATGTTTTTGACTGATAACCACATCTCATTGGTTATAAGTATGGAGATACTAAAGTCAATACATAGGTACATGTAGGGTACATGGTACTGGACAGACCCACCGTGAGATTCTTCATGTTAATTAAGTCATAAGAAAGACTCACAGTGATAATGGTGTAATGATCCTTTGACTTGAGATCATTATATTTCTATATGAGGATAATATACTTTGACTACATTAAAAGTTACCTTTGACCGGGTAATGATAAAAGTGGACATCGGGTATATTGTGAATCGTATGAGAAATATGAATGATAGATAAAGGATTTAACCCTCCTATTATTTGGAGAGATATTATTGGCCTCTTGATTGAGTGAGACTATAAAATGCATGGCCGTGCTCAAATAATGATTTGTTATTAATAGTCTACTCATGGATCAAATAAACCTGGATTAAATTATGAAGAGGATGACATGAAACATGCCTCGAGTTTAATCTATAATATTTGGTTAAAGGGATTATATTACACGGGAACATTAATCACAAAAGGTTTTATCGAATCACGATTTAATTATTATTTAATTGGGTAGCAATGATGTATTACTAGATGCCGCTCATTGTTTATAATTTTATTAGAGAATAAAATTATTGCCAATTAAATGATAGCCTACAGGGTCACACACATAGAACATTTTAAGGAAGAATTAATTTAAATTATGAATTTAAATTAATTAAATGATTAGTTGTATTTTATTATATTAATTAAGTGGGACTTAATTAAGATATAATAAAATACAAATGAGATATGATTTTAATAATTAAGTATGACTTAATTATTATTTATTTAAATAATAGGATTTGATTCTATTATTTAATTAATCAAACTTGGGCTAGGTTTTTAGTTGGGCTTTTACCTTACACTATCATATAAATATATGATGATAGGTAAAGAAGGTAATTAATTTTGTACGACAAAAATAATCCCCAGCCGCTTGAACCTAAACCTAAAAAGAAGATCTCATATTTTCATTGGAGGCTAGTACCTCCCTTCCAATCAAGAATCGTTCTTGGAGTGTTCGTGTGGATACCGTAGAGGAGGCTTCGAAGAGGAGCACTCAACGATCGTGAAAGCTTGGATATCCATTAGACATACAATCGTAAAGCTTCTTTAAGGTAAATCATCAATCTCCGAATTAAATATCATGTTTTTGCATGGATCCTGCGGTAGGGTTTCGATAATTATTGTTTTTGTTTTAATTTTCCGCTGCGTTTGATGCTCGAAACCCTTCAGATCAAACCTAGAGTTGAGAGTCTTCACTTGTACAACTGTAGCCTTGAGACAAGATAGAATCTCTGGATTTGTAATTGTTCTGGAGGTTCTCTTGACAAATTCAGCTGCTCTTGCAACAGGAAAGATACAAGTGTCCTTGTACCAATCATTTGAAAATTGTTCATAGTGTTCTTCTTCAGCATCTGCATCTGGATCTCCGATGATTAAATCAGGTGTATGTGATTTTGTCCATTTCCTAGCTGTAGGTAAATGACTTCTGTCAACAGTTGATCCTCCCCCTTGATCAATGTTCTCCTGATTATCTTGATGCCTTTCTTCATTCTCTGAGGCTCCCCTTGAATTTGATCTATCAGAGTTTGAACTATCAGAATTTGGAGTTTCAGAGTTTGAGTCATCAGAGTTTGAATTTGATCCAGAATTTTCAGTTGACTCACTATCAGAATTTGAGTCATCACTATGATCATGCTCCCCCTCAAATGGTTCTCTTTGTTCAGACTGTACTATTTCTTCTGTGTGTACCAGTAGAGGTTCAGAGTTTGCATCAACAGAGTTTGTTGGACTGGTGTCATTAGAGTTTATTTCATCAGAGATTAGATCTTCATTTTCGAAATGCAACTGATCATGTTCATCAACATCTTCAAGTCCAGTGATTTTCCTGTCATCAAATGACACGTGAATAGATTCCATAATCACCCTTATTCTCAGATTATAAACTCTGAATGCCTTGGTTGACACTGCATAGCCAACAAAAATTCTTCATCTGCTTTCAACTCAAATTTGGTCAACTGTTCAGGATGAGTTTTCAACACAAAGCATTTGCACCCAAAAATATGAAAATATTTCAGGTTTGGCTTCTTTTCCCTCACCATCTCATATGGTTTTTTTCCATGCTTGTTGATTAGTGTTGCATTTTTGAGTAAAACAAACAGTTTGAACTGCTTCTGCCCAGAAATAGGGTGGCAATTTTGCTTCATCAAGCATAGTTCTGGCAGCTTCTATCAAGGTTCTGTTCTTCCTCTCAACTACACCATTTTGCTGTGGTGTACCAGGTGCAGAAAATTCTTGCTTCACTCCTCTGTTCTTGCAGAATTCTTCCATTGTTGCATTTCTGAATTCAGTTCCATTATCACTTCCGATTATTTTGACTTTGTGTTTTGATCCTTTGTCCAGTAGTTTTACATGCTCCATCAGAGTTAATGCAGTTTCATCCTTCTTTGCTAGAAAATACACCCAAGTGTATCTGGTATATTCATCAACAATGACTAGAGCATATTTCTTCATTCCAATGGACAAGACATTTACTGGTCCAAAAAGATCAACATGTAACAGATGATATGGATCAACAATTGAAGATTCAGACTTGCTCTTGAAAGAGGTCTTCCTCTGTTTGGCCTTTTGACATGAATCACACAGACCATCAACATTTAGCAAAGACTTTGGAAGTCCTCTAACAAGATCCTTTCTTATCAGCTCATTTATGTTGTTCAGATTCAAATGAGAGAGTTTCTTATGCCACTTCCAACTCTCCTCATTGGACATTCTTGTTGACAGGCACATTTTTTTTCCATCAGAGTTTGTCAACAAGCTTGCTTCATAGATATTGTTGCGCCTTTGTCCAACTAAAACAACTTTCCCTGTGGTTTTGCTGATAACCTCACAGTATTCAGGTTGAAAATCTATATGAAAACCTCTGTCACAGATTTGACTCAGAGATAGCAGATCATGCTTGAGTCCTAGAACCAGAGCTACATTTGTGATGATGACACTTCCAAGATTAATATTGCCATATCCCAGAGTATGTCCTATGTTGCCATCTCCATAGGAAACTTTTGGGCCAGCCTTCTCCACATACTCTGATAGCAGGGCTTTATTTCCAGTCATGTGTCCTGAACATCCACTGTCCACTACTAGGATGCTTTCCCTGATGCCCTTCAATCACAAACAATTACTGAGGATTAGATTTAAGGATCCAGACTTGCTTGGATCCTTTGGCTTTCTTAATTATGTTAGCTTTAGCAGCGGAATTTTCATTATCAGAGTTTAAGCTAACTTTATCAGAGTTTACACTTGCAGAATTAACTCTAACCTATTTCAGATTAGGTTTCAGTTCATAGTAATTATGATAAATAGCATGATAATTTCTGCAAGAATAAATAGAATGCCAAGTGCTTCCACAGTGTTTGCATAAAGTCTGTGGCTTAGTTCTAACATTATCTTTCTTTACTTCAGACTTGGAAGGTAAAGAATTAATGTCTTTGTTCTTCCTGCAAAAACTAGCAAGATGGTTAGTACTACCACAGTTATGACATGTCTTTCTTAGAGCTAAAGTAGCAAGCATTGGATAATTGCTTTGAGTAATGCCTACTTTACCATTTCTGTTCTTTCTAGACACTTTCTGTTTCTTAACAGATTTTAACTCCTTAAGTTGTTTATCTGTCATTAAACCAATATTAACCTGTTTAACACTAGTTTTTACTGGTTCTTTCTTAACAGCTTCTTTTCCACCTTCAAATCTAGGTTCATTTATTCCATTAACAAATGTTCCAAATTTCTTAGGTGGAAGAGGTGGTTTAATCTTGACTGTATTCTGAAACCTAAGTTCATCTTTCTCAGAATAACCTAGACCTACAGTGTCAGATTGAAAAACTTCTTGAGTGTCTTTTCCTGAGTGAGTCCAAGTTTTAATAATGTGATTTGCCTTTTCCAACTCAGATTCTAGTTGTTTATACTGACTTAACAACTCTTGTTCAAGATAGATAGCATCATCTCTCTCCTTTTGAACTTGCTGCATCTTAACAACGTTCTCTTCTGCAACCTTATTTCTCTCTTTCAGTTCAGAATTCTCAGTTTTTGATTCTCTCATTCTCTAAAGTCTGATCCCTATAACTGATATGCAAAGACTTAAGATATATTCTTAATTCAGTTATATCATCAATGTTATAAGCATTGGTAGTTAGAGGTACCTTGTTTTCAGAATCTACAGCTTTATCAACAGTAGTAGCCACGAGAGCATAGTTTACATCCTCATCTGAGTCAGAGGTGTCTGCCCAATCTCTGCCTATAGTGAAGAGTGCCTTCTCATTTTTACCCTTCTTGCACTCAGGAGCATAATGACCCATCTCCTTACACTTGTAGCATTGAATCTTAGACTTATCTCTTTTCCCAGATTTGGTATCCTTTCCCTCAGATTTTCTGAAATTCTTCCTGTCAAACTTTGAATCATTCTTGGAGAATCTCTTTCCTTTCTTGAAGTTCTTGAAACACATCTTCTTGAAAGTCTTTACCATCAAAGCAGCCATTTCCATCATTTCCTCATCATCTTCAGAATCAGATGATTCATCTGCATTTGAGTCAACATCAGAGTTTGATGACTCACTTTCAGAATGAATGACCAAGGCTTTTCCTTTTGCCTTCTTCCTTGATGCTTCCTTCTTTGAGGGTCTTTCTTCAACTCTTAGAGCAACAGATTTTGACTTTCTACCTGATCTTCTGCTTCTCTGTTCCATTTCTAGTTCATGAGTTTTGAGCAGCCCATAGATCTCATCAATATCAGTATCAGCCAGATCATAGTTGTCTCTAATAGTTGTTGTCTTGACATCCCACTTTTCAGGTAGAGAAAGAAGAAACTTGAGATTTGAATCTTCTAGATCATATTCTTTATTAACCAGTGACAGATCATTAAGTAGCTTACAGAATCTGTCAAAGGTTTCTGTCATTTATTCTTCAGATTTAGCCTCAAAGTGTTCATACTCCTGTGTGAGTATGTTCCTTCTATTCTTCTTAATTGCAGCAGTTCCCTGACATCTAACCTCTAGAGCATCCCAAATCTCTTTTGCAGTTTTACAATTGATCACTTTGTTAGACATAACATTATCCAAAGAACTATGAAGGAGATGTCTAACCTTTGCATCCTTCCAATGGATGAAATATCCTCAGGAGTCAAATCTTTCTTCTCCTTTGGAATAGATTTAGCTTCCTGTCCAGCAGCAACAACAGATAATTTTGTAGGCTTATGAGGGCCTTCATAAATTCTGTCAAGATATTCTGGATCTGTAGCTTCCAGAAACATAGCCATTTTCACCTTCCAGGTTGAGTATTCTGCTGGCTTAAGAATAGGAACCCTGATTGTTTCATATCGACTCACAGTTGCAGGTTGAGTCTTCTCAGCACTAGAGCCTGATGTAGGAGGAGGAATTTCTGCCATTGATTATAGTTGTGTGTGTGTGTGGATCTTAAACTGTATTAAATTAACAGATGTAGCTCTGATACCAATTGTTAGGCCGAATACACACTTATAATCAACTAAGTATGAGAGAATAACAATAAGTTCTTTAAAATCTTTAAAAACTGTTTCAATTAACTTCTCTCTCAGTGATGTAAATTATCACCGAGAGCTGCTTAGGTTACAATGAAAGATATTGTATTACACGACCGATTACCCTTCTAGGGTTAACCTAACTATATTTATAAAATATACAGCTGCTATACAATCGATAATTGATACTCCTATAAATTAGCTATACAATTGATATCAATTACGATTGCTACTCGCCTCCTTAGTCAACTCAATCTCTTTGACAGCTATCCAATCTTCAAAGATATTGCTTCCATAATTATCTTCAATAATTCTTCAAACACTGTTGACAAGTAGACGCTTCCTCCAGACAGAGTTTAACAAACTCTGTCGAGCTTCCAACTGTCAGCGTATAGCAAACTCTGTTCAGCTTCTAACTGTCAGAGTTTAACTAAACTCTGACTGCTTCCTATTTCAAGTTAAACTCTGTTTTTCCCTGTAAAACTTAAACACTGATATTAACCATATCAATTATATTTAACATAACTTTTGTTATAATTTAAATAGATTAAATTTGAAGCGGTGGTTCGTTATACATTAAAATTTTTTATCTATATATATTTATTAATAACGGATGTTAGCTTAAGGAAACGTGATACAGATTAAAATTTGTATAATATTGTGTTCACTTATTTATTTATAAATATTTTCTTTTCGATTTCTTTCTTAAATAGTCTATATTTTGATTTTTTTTGAAAAAATATAATAAGGCCACCGCGAAGCGCGTGTTAGACAACTAGTATATATATAAAAGAGGATACGTGAGAGGTTAGGTAGCGCCTCTTAGATGTTTTCAATCTATAAAAAATATAAAAACAACTTTTAACATATTAGAAGTAGAACAGTTATTCGAATTTATATAGGAGAACAGTTTAAATTTAATATGAGTTCGAATTTTTAAAGAATAAGAGTTCGAATTTTAGAAAAAACATACAATTAAAAATTTTATTGAAAGTAGAAAATGTGTAATTAACAGTTTGCACCCCTTATCTTTGGTAACTTTTTCGTTTTGATCTTCAACTTTTAATCTTAGCAAATTACAACCCTTAATTTATAATTTTTAATCACTTCGCAACCCTTTGACGAAATCCTGTTAAATTTTAACAGTCAACGTTAAAATTATAATTTTAAAAATAAAATTAAAATTTGTAAAGGATATAATTAAAAAAGTTGTAATAGATTTGAATTTTATTTATTTATTTATTTATTTATTAATACTAAAAAATGTTCATATTTACTATTTGGGCTCTATCTCGAGATCTAAAAATTAGATTTGGATGATTTTACAGCCGACATGAAGCTCATAAAATTTCTTTTAATTTAGTGATGATTTAACAATTATTATTGTAAGAACCCTAATTTTTGTAATATTCTTTTTTTATAATATCATATGACATTGTGAATTTAGAACCTTTTGAGTCGCCCATGTTGTTTAATGGAATGGATTATCTGAGAAATTTAAGTTGTTACATTCATTATGTAAGAAAAAGGGAAGATTGCCGAAGGCAAGAGTCTTATTGCTAGTAAGATTTATAAAACTTGGGATTTGAGAGTTATTAGAGTATTAAAATATTTTAAGGGATTATGACAAGGAGTTATGGATATTTAAGGAATTTATACAATTTAGTACTTAAGGAATTACTAGGTAAATCTCTACGCGACAAAATATTATTACGAGGAGTTAATTAAGATACGATATGAATTAAAGATTAAGTGACAAGCATTGGTGGAGGAATAATAATACAAGGAAGGATATTACATGCAAGTCCCATGTAACTAGATTGTTAGAAAAGCAAACTAGAAATGCAAAAGCAACTAGAGGAATAGTAACTAGTTAGTGGTGCATTGTCCAAGGAGACAAGGAGGCATGGTTGGCACCTAGGAAGCTAGTACTAGGCTTGTAAACATGTGACAATATACATATAGCAATACATATCATAATAATACAAGTCATAACATTTCACCCAACCAAAAGCAACCCCCCTTGTTCATAGAAGCTCTCGGCCCAAGCACTAGAAGGAAGAAGAAGAAATTTTTTCTTCAACTTCCCATCACTTACAATTCAAGGCAAAATTCCTAGGTCCTCTACACTCTATAAAGAAGGTATGCTATGAATTTCAAGCCATTTTAACATCCAATCTTGAGATATTAATTGTTGAAGATTGAGTGAATAGTAACCAAGTATGTTTATCTTTTAGATCTTGAAGGATTAAGGGTTGTAGGAGTTCATCCAAGTGTTCTTAGAGACTATAAAGCTCATCCAAGGTTCCTAGGCACTCAAGAAGGTATACAATTCTCACCCCTCTTAACCATGGATTATTTATGGTGTATAATGTTAGATTCATGAACTTTAGTGTGAATCTTGGTCATAAGAGTTATGGATGATGAAGATCTTGAGTTTAAATGTTGTTGATGTGATTTTGAAGCTTGTAGTTAGTGTATATAACTCCATGTGTGCTATAGAGTATAATCTTGGTGGTTTAGATGATGGTTGTGATGTATACAAAGAATTCTTGAATGGTTAACAAAGATAGCAAGCTGTGTAAATTTTCTGGGAACCTGTACTGTCTTGTAGGAGGGTTTTGAACCCCTAAATCTTGTCTCCCAAGGTCCTAATGCATATTGTTAGAAAGGTATTTGAATGTAGTTTCCAGAAATATAAGGTTCATGACTAGGTGATGTGTAGATTTTGAGTTATGGCCTGAGAAGTGAAGAGTGGTTCTGGAATCCGAACTGCACTAAATGGTCCACTTGTGAGCCCTCTTTAAACCCCTAAAAATTTATGTAGGATCATGGTAAAATTAGGAGAGCTAGTTATTGCAGTGGTTAAGGCTACATAAAAATAATTGGATTAAAATATGCATTTTTCAATTTTATAAAAATGTTAGAGTAAAGTTCGCGCAAGTGAAAAAGTCGTAAGAGGAGTATGATTTTAAGGAAGGATTAATACGCTTCGAATATGGTAACCAAATTAAGTCGAATAAGTGACGAGCATAATCGAATGATGGCATGAACCTATAGTGGGGCTAGAGAGTCATAGGATAAAGTCATTAAGTTAATTTTGTGTCCCCTAAAACCTTGAAATTAAAATGGGTATTGTTAAGGTACTAACGAACGACTAGTGGTTATGTATTGATCATCATTCCACTCCGCAAGCTCGACCACCCCACCCTACCAAGGCAAGTTTACTTTTCAAAACTTACATATATAAGGACTTTCACTGTTGTGTTTGTAGCTTTCAATCGTATTATATGCTTATGCTTATTGAGGTTATTATGAAGTTTGAGATATATGCACATATATGTTGTACCCCCTTGAACTTAGAACAAAATGTTTTCTTCGGACAACGACTCTAGCAATAGAGGTCGTAGCGGTCCAAATATACCATTGATCGGGGAGCGGTATATTATTGTATCGCGATGAAATTGCGAAAGCCCGAAGGGTCATTCGGGAAGTATCGTATACTTAAGTATTTATTATTTTTATATAAATATTATCATAAATACTCAAAAATACCTATCTTGGATTAAAAGCTGGTATAATTAAATAACTATTTTATTAATTGTTTATATTAAATCTCAAAATATCATTTATTAATTATTGTTCATTATTTTAAAGACAAAACTAATCCAAGATACCTTCATCGTTTTCAAACTCGAACTCTTTCGAACCCAAAACATTTTCGAAAACCCCCGGTCAGGTTTTGCTTCTTGTACACTTTTCAAGAATTATCGGTCGACCGAGGTCGAACTTCAACTACTCGAATTTTCTATCAAAATGATTTTTGACAAGAAAGAAAAAAAAAAAAAGGGACTCTGGCAGGTGTGGGAATCGTTGACGAACGATTCCCGGGATGTGTAAGCGGCCGTGAGCCAGGCGGTCCATCAATTATTATTCAGGCCCAGGTGTTGCCGAAGGATGATTACGGATGTAGTTTTCATCGAGGGTGATTACGGATGTAGTTTCCACCCGAGGATAGTTACGGATGTAGTTTCTATCCTTCTACCGATAGAGAAGACCCGCGGATTATTGGACTTGGATGTGGCGACTGATCATCGTCACTCCCTGTCAGATTTTATGTTTTCTTTAAGTCCCATTCCTCCACTTTGGAAAAATGCTCTGACACTGCTTCTTAGGCCTAAGTGCCAAGTTGCCGATAGTGTTCTATCTTGATAAGAAAAATATTGACATCGTGCAGTATCTAGAACTACAAGATTTTCTATAAAGATTGGCACATGTTAGTGCACTCTTGCAATTATTTCAAAGAATGAAATGTTTTTGAATGAGAAACCTTCTAAGCTAATGGAAGGAAAGAGGTTTGCCATGATGTATTCCCTGTACAGTATGTTAACCGTAGAGTGTTTTGCCGAAAATGATATACTCATATGTATATATTTTCAAGCTTGAGATATATTGAAATGGGAACCTTATAAAGAGTTCATATGTTATTCTTAAAGCTCCTTGGTGAGTATAGATGTTTTATTCAAACTCGGACATAAATATTGTCCAATTATGTTTTGAAATCTGAGGTATATACCCATATAGTTGGGAATGTTTTCGAAATAAACCACATTATTATTATTATTCAAAATGGTGAACTTGCTGAGCATTATGTAGCTCATTCTTACTTTATAAAAAATTTTCAGAAAGAGAAGAATTTGGCCGATTAACTCCGCACCAGCAGAAGAGGAGTAAAAGATTTACCCCGGAGATGATTTAGTTCCTGATAAATACTACAGAGTAAGTCTGATAGGTTTTCAACTGTAATAGTAAGACTTGTCTTCAAGTGTAGTTGTATAAGTGGAAGTGCGTAAGATTCTGGATTGTACAGATGAATTGTAATATTTAGTGTTACTTCTGATTATCGTTATGAGGCTCTAACTTGTTTGTGCATAAGATTGAGGCCTGGATGGATGTATTGTTGAGTTGTAAAGTTAATACATGTATGATATGGTTGGATGGTGATGTGACGACTTGAATCTTTGACCTCGGATTTGGGGGCGTCACAGAAATGGTATCAGAGCGATAAGTTACAATACTCAGAAACGAGAGTGTTGAGAGTTAAGTCTAAGTAGGAGAATGACATAAGAGATCATAGTAAACTTATTATTGGACTTCCGGAAGAGGTACCGGTGAGTAGAATGGACTGGAGTGTTTACTGGAGGTAGTATACTAGGGTCGATAGAATCCTTAGAGACCTTCAGAATGATGAATAGAGGTTTTAGAGTCGTACATGACCTATCATAGGTAATGATATAGGAAGTAGAGCGAAATCTCAAGAGCAGCCGAGGTAGAGGCGATATTGCCAATATGATTGGATGACTAGCCTGGCATAAATTTTGTGGCCCACAGTCCTCCACAGTTTAGGAGGCGGCATTTTAAGAATCAAGAAGTTTAGACTTCCCTACATAATTAAGGGTACTTAGTACTTGGAATAATGAAAGTCTTTTACTTTGGCTATAAGATCCGATTTTCGATAAGTAACGGGTTTACCTGAAAGTTGGTCACTATGTTGTTGTGGATTTCATTACCCTTGATGGCGAATTTTACATGTGTTATACAAGAATGTTATCATAAGACGAGCGTGCTAGATAATTCCATGCATGATTCGGACGATAGAGCATGGTAGTTCAACTTAGAGAACAAACAAGTAGAATTAACAAAGGGACTCAAGAGAAGTTGAATATGGTTGCAACGAGCGATACAGTGATCTCAGAGTCTACCAAAAGAAAAGACCAGCGGGTCTAGAGTGGGATCCTTTGATAGAGATGTTATCAGGGACTACGTATATATGTATTGTAGACCTCAATATTTTTGGTATATGTTCACAAACACACACTCGCCACTGAACCTATGGACTGCAATGAGATCCCTGAGAGATCTCTTTGATCTGTTCCCAGGGGGAACTGGCCACTTGTGATTCATGTCGGAAGGCACGAAGTAGGACCCTATGGACTTAGCAGGTGTCCCCGGAATGATGTGAAGCTTGGTCTTCAAGATAAAGCACGGAAATGACAGATATATTTAAGGGTGAGCATCGGGTGGTTTGGGCGGTTTAGGACCGCCAAACCAACCAAACCATAAATTTTGGGTTTTTAATTTTTCAAACCATAACCAAACCAAAAACCATAATGTTTAAAAAAAACCAACCTAATTATAACGGTTTGGTTTGGTCGGTTTCGGTTAAAAACCATTATTAAATAATAAAAAAGAGGCAACATGTGTGAACCAATAGTAGCATAAAGTTTTATCAAAGCAGTTATAAAATAAATTACAAAATCTTCAAACTATATATAATCAAGTGTTTGCGAGGCAGAAGAATGAAAGCGAGCGGCTGCATCTAATTTTAGGGTTGAGCAAGGTAATACAACTTTAATTAGACTACGACATCGTTTCAACATAAATAGTGTTTATTTTATATAAGCATAAAATTAATATTAAAATTATATATAATGTATATATATATACATATATATATATATATAATATTTATATATTATTTGATCTTAATGGTCGGGTTGGTTAAATCGGGTGGAAAAATTAGTAAAACCAAACCCAACCCATAATTTTCGGTTTTTAAAAATTTAAAACCATAACCAACCCAAATCGAAAAAAAACCTAAACTTTCGGTTTGGTCGGGTTGGTTTGGTCGGTTTAACCGGTTTTCGGAAAACCGTGCTCACCCCTAGATATATTTGTGAAACCCCAACTCGATAAATGATTTAAGATGATGATTGAGAGACGCACTAGTTGGTGTCTTGTATTACGAAGACGAAGAGATGGAGTTACCCTCAGAATGGTGATAATGAGATGCACGAATGATCATTAACTTATTTTGGTAACTACCGGCAGGTGCACTACTTCATTTTAAACTGTTCACTAACCCTGTTACCTCGATTAATTTATATCTGGTAACCCTTCTAGCTTTCTACTTCAAACTTGTGGAATAACAACCAGTGAGATACTTTCCCTAAAGCAGGACTTATCCGAAGTAATTTTATTTGATCCATGAACATTCTATTCAAAAATTTATGATGATCTTGTTCGGCTCAGGCTTATTTACACTTTCTTTCAATTATCCAAGGAAGGTTCAACGAATATTTCCTTATTTAATCGATGAATATTACTTAACGAATATTGATATTTGATTGCTTCTTTCATACTTGCACTCTTCAGTTGAGCTAATAAATATTTAACAAATTACTGAGGACATGGATGATCTAATGTCCAGACATCCTTCATGAATTTTTTTCTTCTATTCAAGATGAGATTATACATCGTACATTGAAATCATAGTAAGGATATCATTTTGATATTGGTATTATGAATTTAATTCTATTGTAGGATCTGATAAAGCATGTGTACGGAGGCACCCTTGGGTGGACCGTTTCACTGGTAAGTAATATTTGATGAGAGGTTATCGATTGTTCCAATACCTAGAACATTCTCTTCGGATTTTATAGTTTTCTTTTTCAAACTTAATAACTTCTTATTTCCATTCGTTGTCCGAGTAGCCTAAAGTTTCTTCAGTGGCTACGATGTTGAAATTCTGTTCTAGCCAATTGAAACTGGCTAGTCGATATGTCAATATGAATGAATAGTTGATTGTTCTAACTAGTCAAAATTGTAATGTTGTGAAAAACACCTAGTGGTGATGTCTTAAACAGGTGAACTAGCAAATTTTGTCTAGCTAGTTGCTAGTGTTTCTTGAAAAGGACTAGTTATTGTTTCACTGGTCCAACTCCCAATTTAATTCATTCCGCAATGCATTTTGCATGTGGTAAAGTATGATGATGAAAGTTTTGACGAATAACTTGATTGAGACCTAGTGAGGTCGCCCACTCAACTTGAATTCTACCCATCTTCGTATCAGACTTTATGTCACTTGAATATTCTGTTCTTTCATTCATATAATGAAGATTCATTTGAAACCATAGATTACTTGAATGATAAACTGCTTCATTTTTTTATTGTCATAGAGTAGAATTGCTTTCGATCGATTGACCTTTATCAATGGGACTTTTAGATCCTCTATTTTTGAGGAAAAGTATTCACCAGATGTAAGAATGGTATAAAGATCGTCTTTATGACTTTTGTATCCAACAATCATTGCCCTCGTGCAACACTCTCTATGATATCACATTACAAAATTATCAGGACATGAAGGAATAAACCTTGTTGTATTCTTTCTGTCCATCCTTACATCTCCAAAAATCGAGACTCCTAGTATTTGGAACCATCAACATTCTTGGAACATCCAATGTGGATTTCTTATTGAAATTATCTATTGGACCTTGTTATTTTGAAACCATTCCTTTCAAAAGTGATTACTCTAAGGTGAACAGGAGGTACAATTGTGAACCGTTGCACCAATATGAGATCAAAAAAAAAAACCAAATGTTATAATTGTGCAGCCAGAGCGTTATGCCGAGTAATTATTTAAAGTAGGAATAACATGTCGGGGCATACCACAAGGACCTTTAATATTAGTGTGAGGAAGGTTATAAGAAATGATGAGGTGTTTGGGAGTACGCTCCTACCAACCGTTGTCAGGATGTTATATTAATGAATTCTGGAGTTACCAAGCCTTTTCCTGATCCAAGAAATTTAAATCGATTGCGATGTAAGACATATCCTTAGAGGAAACTAACATGGAAGTGAGATGGACAAGAAAGGAAGAAATATCGTGGCAAGAATGTGAAGCTTTAATTAGCTTAAAGGGATTGATGCACATAAAGAGACATAAAGTTTAAAAGGCCCCTAATAGCAAATGGATGCATGGATATATCCCAATGATCCTTCGAGATTACCACCTAATCAAGTTTATTTGGAATCGCAGCAGCATGCAGGCCTCAGACTGATTGGCTCCAGTTGTGAAAGAGGACGAGCGTATGACATCTTACATATACCATCGAGAATCGATACCCCTAACTGGAGATGTAGGAATTGTTGACCAGTTAAAACGCGTAATTGTTTTTCAAGGATAAGGTTAAAAAGCGGGTTTCACCAACTCAAGATCGACCTCTGTACTGTGCCAAAGTTGGCATTTGACACTAATATAAATGTTATAAAATTATGGTAGTATCATTTGAGTGGACTAATGAGTCAGAAGCCTTTATGGATTAATGAACAAAGTTTTGGAATGAAATGAGATATTAGCAACAACCTCGTTGTTAGCTATACTTGATGATAAAAAGAGGACTTTGAGAGTCACGATGATGCGTCTTTCAAGATTTTAAGAGGTGTGCTGATGCAGTAGAAAGGGGATGATAGCCTATACTTCTAAACAACATAAAGGTTACGGGATAGGATATACTAACCGTGAGTCTGGTTTTAGTCATGATGGTGTTCACGCATAAAACTGAGACGTTAACTTTATGAGAAAGTGTGAAAGTTTTCCACAAGTGCCATAAGTATATCTTCATATTAGAACTAAACATAAGAAAGGGAAGGTGACGAAAGGGAGCAGGGAGTATAATGGAGAAATTTGTTATTTCCCAGGAAAGGCCAGTGTGGTGGCCGATACCTATAGAAGGGATTATTCGAAATTGGAATTCAGTCAGTATTGACCAAGAAAATAGAGTATATACAATAAAGAATAATGTTAGAGGAAAGTGACTAAATTATGGGGAAGGACAAAAATGTATAGAGAATTAAGAGAATGTTTGGCAAACGGAAATGAAGAATGGTATTGGCAAACCATTAAGTACAAACGCGACATGTCAAAAGTAGAATGATAGAGATCTAGTGGATTAATTCCGCCTGTAGAAACTCTTGAACGTGGACAGAATTATAATGAATTTCATAAGCAGGTCACCGAAGACCGAGCCAAGAGATGGCCCTAGTTGATTCATAATTGTTGAACCAAGTAATTTACCTGGGAGAGACTTTCCATTTAGAAGATTATCGATTTATATACGGAAGAGATGGTGGTGCAATATAAAACTTCTGCAGCGATTACGTCAGATAAAGACTTAAAGTTAAACTTCGAATATTGAAGGTGCTTTCAAGTATATTTAACAAAGAGATTGAGCGTATGTACTAATTTGATCTGTGGCTGACGGACAGGGAAGAAGAATTGTCCAGACGATCGAATTTATATTTAGTGTCGTGCCTTAGGTTTCACGGGGCAGTCGAGAATAAAAACTTATCCATGAAATGAATGTTGTTATCACGATCGTCACCATGCGAACGTAAGGATGTCTCTTGTAAAGCGTACTACGAAAGAAGAAGTTTCGCTTTTCTTGCGTTACGAAGAAGTCAATGAACGAGGGATATAGTAGCTGAACTGGTTCGACGTATACTGAAGACTATACAGTATCCATAGCAAGTGGTAACGGCTGACGGGAGGCTACACATGCGTGCTAATCAAGCCAAGGAATATGAAGAATACCGTGCGTATTGACGTTGTCTCAGATTATAAAACATGACCACAAAGTATTCACGGGCCAACGATACAAGGACTCAACACGGATACTATGAACAAGGTAGTAGAGGAATGTATAACTATTGGGATAGAAATTTTCATTCATAGAACAACCGATAAGGAATACAGGTCGAGGAGAGTATGCGTTGAGAAACAACATTAAAGCGTTGGTGAGACCCAGGTGAGAGAACAAAAGGGTTGAAGTGTCAACCTGAGAGTTGGAAAGGGTAAAGTTGGAATTGTATCCAACACTATTTTCCTTAGGTTCTTAAGATAGAATCCTTTTAAGGAGATGAGACTGCAATAGCCCTAATTTTTATGAATATTCGAAACCTGGATGAATAGCAATTTTATGGGTGGATAAGAAAATTTTGCAATCACGATATGTACGAATTATTAAATGAAGATTTCGAAATGATATTACGTCTTTACGGTACAGACGAGTGTATGTAAAAGTCATTAGTTTTTTTACGAAACCCATTATTTCGAACGGTCAAATTTTATGAGATATCAAAAGAGTATGAGATGGGAGACTTCGTGATGCTAAAGGTATCCCCTAGAAAGGATTGATGAGATTTGGAAAGAAAGGGAAGCTAAGTCCGAGATTTATAAGACCTTTTGAGATTTTAAGGCGTGTTGGAAAGTTAGCCTATGAACTAGCCTTGCCCCCGAGCTTGCAGCAAGTGCAAAATGTGTTTCATGTGTCCATGCTACGACCCTACCATACGGACTTTCGGCATGTGATAGAATACGACCAGATAGACCTACAGCCAGATTTTACATATGAGAAGAAACCAGTGGAAATCATGGATTGAAAAGAACAAGTGCTGAGGAAGAAGGTTGTCAAATTAGTGAGAGTTTTGTGGAGGAACCAGAATGCCGAAGAATCAACATGGGAACTAGAGAGCACGATGCGTGAAAAGTACCCCCAACTGTTTTCAACCTGATTCCGGGACGAAATCCTTTTAAGGAGGGGAGGCTGTAATAACCCTAATTTTTGTAATATTCTTTTTTTATAATATCATATGACATTGTGAATTTGGAACCTTTTGAGTCGCCCATGTTGTTTAATGGAATGGATTATCTGAGAAATTTATGTTTTTACATTCACTATGTAAGAAAAAGGGAAGATTGCTGAAGGCAAGAGTCTTATTGCTAGTAAGATTTATAAAACTTGGGATTTGAGAGTTATTAGAGTATTAAAATATTTTAAGGGATTATGACAAGGAGTTATGGATATTTAAAGAATTTATACAATTTAGTACTTAAGGAATTACTAGGGAAATCTCTACGCGACAAAATATTATTACGAGAAGTTAATTAAGATACGATATGAATTAAAGATTAAGTGACAAGAATTGGTGGAGGAATAATAATACAAGGAAGGATATTACATGCAAGTCCCATGTAACTAGATTGTTAGAAAAGCAAACTAGAAATGCAAAAGCAACTAGAGGAATAGTAACTAGTTAGTGGTGCATTGTCCAAGGAGACAAGGAGGCATGGTTGACACCTAGGAAGCTAGTACTAGGCTTGTAAACATGTGACAATATACATATAGCAATACATATCATAATAATACAAGTCATAACATTTCACCCAACCAAAAGCAACCCCCCCTTGTTCATAGAAGCTCTCGGCCCAAGCACTAGAAGGAAGAAGAAGAAATTTTTTCTTCAACTTCCCATCACTTACAATTCAAGGCAAAATTCCTAGGTCCTCTACACTCTATAAAGAAGGTATGCTATGAATTTCAAGCCATTTTAACAATCCAATCTTGAGATATTAATTGTTGAAGATTGAGTGAATAGTAACCAAGTATGTTTATCTTTTAGATCTTGAAGGATTAAGGGTTGTAGGAGCTCATCCAAGTGTTCTTAGAGACTATAAAGCTCATCCAAGGTTCCTAGGCACTCAAGAAGGTATACAATTCTCACCCCTCTTAACCATGGATTATTTATGGTGTATAATGTTAGATCCATGAACTTTAGTGTGAATCTTGGTCATAAGAGTTATGGATGATGAAAATCTTGAGTTTAAATGTTGTTGATGTGATTTTGAAGCTTGTAGTTAGTGTATATAACTCCATGTGTGCTATAGAGTATAATCTTGGTGGTTTAGATGATGGTTGTGATGTATACAAAGAATTCTTGAATGGTTAACAAAGATGGCAAGCTGTGTAAATTTTCTGGGAGCTTGTACTGTTCTGTAGGAGGGTTTTGAACCCCTAAATCTTGTCTCCCAAGGTCCTAATGCATATGGTTAGAAAGGTATTTGAATTTAGTTTCCAGAAATATAAGGTTCATGACTAGGTGATGTGTAGATTTTGAGTTATTGCCTGAGAAGTGAAGAGTGGTTCTGGAATCCGAACTGCAGTAAAGGGTCCACTTGTGAGCCCTTTTTAAACCCCTAAACATTTATGTAGGATCATGGAAAAATTAGGAGAGCTAGTCATTGCAGTGGCGAAGCCTACCCAAAAAGAATTGGATTAAAATATGCATTTTTCAATTTTATAAAAATGTTAAAGTAAAGTTCGCGCAAGTGAAAAAGTCGTAAGAGGAGTATGATTTTAAGGAGGGATTAATACGCTTCGAATATGGTAACCAAATTAAGTCGAATAAGTGACGAGCATAATCGAATGATGGCATGAACCTATAGTGGGGCTAGAGAGTCATAGGACAAAGTCATTAAGTTAATTTTGTGTCCCCTAAAACCTTGAAATTAAAAAGGGTATTGTTAAGGTACTAACGAACGACTATTGGTTATGTATAGATCATCATTCCACTCCGCAAGCTCGACCACCCCACCCTACCAAGGCAAGTTTACTTTTCAAAACTTACATATATAAGGACTTTCACTGTTGTGTTTGTAGTTTTCAATCGTATTATATGCTTATGCTTATTGAGGTTATTATGAAGTTTGAGATATATGCACATATATGTTGTACCCCCTTGAACTTAGAACGAAATGTTTTCTTCGGACAACGACTCTAGCAATAGAGGTCGTAGCGGTCCAAATATACCATTGATCGGGGAGCGGTATATTATTGTATCGCGATGAAATTGCGAAAACCCGAAGGGTCATACGGGAAGTATCATATACTTAAGTATTTATTATTTTTATATATATTATCATAAATACTCAAAAATACATATCTTTGATTAAAAGCTGGTTTAATTAAATAACTATTTTATTAATTGTTTATATTAAATCTCAAAATATCATTTATTAATTATTGTTCATTATTTTAAAGACAAAACTAATCCAAGATACCTTCATCGTTTTTAAACTCGAACTCTTTCGAACCCAAAACATTTTCGAAAACCCCCGATCAGGTTTTGCTTCTTGTACACTTTTCAAGAATTATCGGTCGACCGAGGTCGAACTTCAACTACTCGAATTTTCTATCAAAATGATTTTTGACAAGAAAGAAAAAAAAGGGGACTCTGGCAGGTGTGGGAATCGTTGACGAACGATTCCCGGGATGTGTAAGCGGCCGTGAGCCAGGCGGTCCATCAATTATTATTCCGGCCCAGGTGTTGCCGAAGGATGATTACGGATGTAGTTTTCATCGAGGGTGATTACGAATGTAGTTTTCACCCGAGGATAGTTACGGATGTAGTTTCTATCCTTCTACCGATAGAGAAGACCCGCGGATTACTGGACTTGGATGTGGCGACTGATCATCGTCACTCCCTGTCAGATTTTATGTTTTCTTCAAGTCCCATTCCTCCACTTTGGAAAAATGCTCTGACACTGCTTCTTAGGCCTAAGTGCCAAGTTGCCGATAGTGTTCTATCTTGATAAGAAAAAAATTGACATCGTGCAGTATCTAGAACTGCAAGATTTTCTATAAAGATTGGCACGTGTTAGTGCACTCTTGCAATTATTTCAAAGAATGAAATGTTTTTGAATGAGAAACCTTCTAAGCTAATGGAAGGAAAGAGGTTTGCAATGATGTATTCCTTGTACAGTATGTTAACCATAGAGTGTTTTGCCGAAAATGATATACTCATATGTATATATTTTCAAGCTTGAGATATATTGAAATGAGAACCTTATAAAGGGTTCATATGTTATTCTTAAAGCTCCTTAGTGAGTATAGATGTTTTATTCAAACTCGGACATAAATATTGTCCAATTATGTTTTGAAATCTGAGGTATATACCCATATAGTTGGGAATGTTTTCGAAATAAACCACATTATTATTTTTCAAAATGGTGAACTTGCTGAGCATTATGTAGCTCATTCTTGCTTTATAAAAACTTTTCAGAAAGAGAAGAATTTTGCCGATTAACTCCGCACCGGTAGAAGAGGAGTAGAAGATTTACCTCGGAGATGATTTAGTTCCTGATAAATACTACAGAGTAAGTCTGATAGGTTTTCAACTGTAATAGTAAGACTTGTCTTCAAGTGTAGTTGTATAAGTGGAAGTGCGTAAGATTCTGGATTGTACAGATGAATTGTAATATTTAGTGTTACTTTTGATTATCTTTCTGAGGCTCTAACTTGTTTGTGCGTAAGATTGATGTAAGAACCCTAATTTTTGGTAATATTTCCTTTTATTTAATATCTTGTGACATTATCATTATGGAACCTTTCTAGTCATCCCTGTTGATTAATAGAATTGATTGTCTGAGAAACTGCGTTGTTGCATTTATCATGTAAGATAAAAAGGAAGATTGTGAAGGAAGGAGTCTTATTGTTAGTAATATTTATAAAACTTGGGATTTGAGAATGGTTAAAGTATTAAAGGATTTATTAAGAATTATGACGAGGAATTATGGATATTCGAGGGATTTACACAATTAAGTACTTAAGGAATTATTAGGGAAATCTCTACGCGACAAAATATTATTACGAGAGATTAATTAAGATACGATACGAATTAAAGATTAAATAATAAGCATTGGTGGAAGAATAATAATACAAGGAGTAGTATTGCATGCAAGCCCATGCAACCAAGTGGTTAGAAATCAAGCAAACTAGTTAGCCATTGGAAGATGAGTAGTACCTAGTTACTTGCTTTTTCAAGAAAGGGGACAAGTAGTACATGAGGCCATGCTTGCTAGTACTTACCTATACTTACATGATATGTATCACCCAACCTAACCTAATACCAATTATTCACCCAACACAAAACACAAACCACAAAACACAAACTCTCTCCCCCCCCCTTTGTATTGCTCTCGGCCAAGAAAGAAAGGAGAGAAGAAAAATTCTTCTCCTCCCCCTTCCACCACTCATAAATCACCACATAATTCCTAGGTCATCTACATCATCTAGACAAGGTATGTTAGCAATTTCAATCCATTTCATCCACCCAATTTCAAGTTACAAATTGTTAAAGCTTGGGTGAATAGTAACCATGTTTGTTTTTCCTTTAGATCTTGCATTGTAAGTGTTGTAGGAGACCATCTAAGGTGTTGTTGAGTTGTGAAAAGCTTATCCAAGGCCCCTAGGTGCTCAAGAAGGTATAAAAATCTCAAACCCTCTTGGTTATGTATTATTTATAAAGTAAGGTAGTAGATCCATGTGTTTGTGAGCTAATCTTGGTTGTATATGTATTGGATAGCATGGATCTTGAGTTTTGATGTTGAGATTGTGACTTTTATGACTATGGATAATATATATATATATATATATATATATATATATATATATATATATATATATATATCTCCATGAGTGTTATGAACCATGATCTAAGTGTATTAAGTGTTGATTGTGTTGTGGAAGTGTGAAAAATGGTTGATCTAAGTAGTTTGTGCTTGCTGAGTTTTGTCCAGGAACATTGACCTGTATTGTAACACGATTTTGAACCCCCAAATATTCTCCCCTGATGTCCTACCATATATTGTTGGAAATATAATTGAATGTAGTTTCTGGAAATGTAAGGTTCATGGCTAGGTGATGTATAGATTTTAAGTTATGGCCGGAGGAGTGAATTGTGTTTCTGGACTATGGACTGCACTAAGTGACCCCCTTGTGAACCTTGTTTAAACCCCTAAAAATATATGTGGGATCATGGAAAAATTTGAGAATGTAGGGAATGCAGTGGTGAAGACCACCCAAAAGGAATTGTATTACAATATGAATTTTTGGATTTTATAAAAATGCTAGAGTAAAATTCGCGCAATGGAAAAAGTCGATTAGTGGAACATGATTCTAGGGTTAGTGGTTATGATTCGAAAGTGGTAACTAAATTAAGTCGATTAAGTGACGAGCGTAATCGAGTGATGACATGAACCTATAGTGGGGTTAGAGAGTCACAAGACGAAGTCGTGAAGTTAATTTCGTACCCCCTTAAAACCCCGTAATTAAAGAGATATTGTTAAGGTACTAACGAACGATTATTGCTTATGTATAGATCGTTCGAATCCGCACGCTCGACCACCCCAACCAAACCAAGGCAAGTTTACTTTTCAAAACTTATCCCTATACAAGGACTTTCATTGTTGTGTTTGTAGTTTTCAATTATATCAAATGCTATGTTTATCGAAGTATTGATGCAATTGAGATTGAATAAGTACATGTATGCTTTTACCCCTTGAACTTAGATTGAAATGTTTTCTTCGGACAACGACTCTAGCAATAGAGGTCGTAGCGGTCCGTATATACTATTGACCGGGGAATGGTATATTATTATATCGTATCTAGTTTGCGAAAACCCGAAGGGTCATTCGGGTAGTATCGTATACTCGAGTAACTATTGTTATATCTTCGTAAATACTCGAAACCCTATCTTGGATTAAAAGTTTATTTTATCGATTAATTATTTTATTAATTATTAATATTAAATTTAAAATATTATTTATTATTCATTGTTCATTATCTAAAGACAAAGTTAATCCAAGATACTTTTTAATACTTTCAAACTCGAACTCATTCGAACTCAAAACATTTTTGAAAACCCCCGGTCAGGTCCTGCTTCTTGTATGATTTCAAGAATCATCGGTCGACTGATGTCGAACCTCCATTACTCTGTTTTCAATCAAAATCAAGTTTTAAAAGAAAAAGAAAAAGGGACTCTGGCAGGTGTGGGAACCGTTGACGAACGATTCCCGGGATGTGTAAGCGGCCGTGAGCCAGGCGGTCCATCACTTATTATTCCGGCCCAGGTGTTGCCGAAGGATGATTACGGATGTAGTTTTCATCGAGGGTGATTACGGATGTAGTTTTCACCTGAGGGATAGTTACGGATGTAGTTTCTATCCTTCTACCGGTAGAGAAGACCCGCGGATTATTGGACTTGGATGTGGCGACTGATCATCGTCAATCCTTGTCAGGTTTTGTGTTTTCTTTAAGTCCCATTCCTCCATTTTGGAAAAATGCTTTGACACTGCTTCTTAGGCTTTTGTGCCAAGTTGCTGATAGTGTTCTATTTTGATGAGAAAGATGTTGACTCAATGCAGTATCTAGAACTGCAAGTTTATTTTGAAAACGAGGGCACATATTGTTGCACCTTCGAGATTTATCAACTATGATAAGTGATTTTATATCTGATTGATACAAACAAGTTTAATAACTGCCAATCATATGAAATGTTATATTGCTTACCTTATACATATATTTCTTGCTGAGCTATAGTTGCTCACTCTTGCTTGTTTTCAAATTTTACAAACACAACAGCTAAGCGAAATGGCAAGACCCAGACAGACTGCTCGAAAGCAGGTGACTAGACCCGAGCCAGCACTTGAGATTCCACCGGTAGGCCCCATTAGCCGGATTGGTTGGCAGCTTTTGTTAGTTCGTTTTATTTATCAGTATGACCTGTGCAAGGCAGTGTATCGTAACAAACTTTCAAGCCGCCAACTTCGCTTCATATCGAAGTGTTGCTGGTAGCATAAATACTATTTAATTCGGTCTGTAATAACTCTGATAATTTTATTACTGTTTAATCAATGTGTGACGTTTCTGAGGCTCTAACCTGTGTGTGTGTATGTGCGGTGTGAGTTATTGTGGGGTCGATGGCTGTTTTATATATATTATGTGCAAGAACAGGTATGTTATTAATGGAAAATGGACCGTGAGCGCTTAGATCTCCGATCCCAGATCGGGGGGCGTCACAGAAATGGTATCAGAGCGAGGTTACAGTTCTCAGAAATGATAGTAATTTAAGAAAGCAACCCTAATAATAATAACAATAACGATAACCCTAATAACAACATTAATAATACTTAGAACTCCCATCGAGTTTGTAGTCGGGTTATCGGATATAGCCCTGACTTTAAGGCCCGTGAGGGAACTACTCCTAAACCTTTCTTTTATGGTTAGTGACCCACCTTATTTCCCTTGTGTAGATGGAGGAGATACCAGACCCTGAGGCTTTCGAGAAAGAGCATGATGAGGCACTGATGCGAGAGACCGAGGATCCTGAGGAGGATATGGGTGCTGACTCCGAGCTTGGCCCCTGGATTACACTGATAGAGGATACTGATGATGAGGATCCCGTTGAGGAGCCCTTTGAGCCTGAGCCTGAGCCAGAGCCTGTTACCCCATCTCCTGTAGCTACTGATGAGGAGAGTGTGAGATCCGGCGAGGGTCGTGTTGTGTCACCCCCACCTTCCCCACAGACATCTAGCCATGTTTCATCGGACGGTGACTCTGAGGATGACATTTCTGGCGAGGAAGAGCTTGACCCTACCCCTGCTACTGCTCATGCTCCTGCTGCTGCTGCTGCACCTACTCCTGTTCCTGTCATACCACCTCCACCGATGGACCTACCCCCAGTGTCGGGTACTGAGCACGCTTACGTGGTACAGTTCCTGACCCGAGACTTACTATCTGCAGAGGCCCGACTTAACGAGGCGAGGCGGGCACTAGTGGAGGAGCGCGAGGCGCGCTTGAGGATCCAGGCTGAGATGAGGACCGCTGTTGCTAGGAGGACTAGGGCTCGACTCCATAGGATTGAGAGGAGGAGTCGCGATAGGATTCTTGGTTTAGGGATCCGCGGGGGCGGAGTGATCCAGGCTAGGGATGCTAGGCGTGTTGTGCGTCGTGCATTTGCCCGAGTGAGGACCTTGCTCCGTCGCGGTGCGGCCCCGTGATGTGTTACTGATAGCTCAGTCCCCTAGGTTCAGATGACATTAGTGTGTCGATTTTGCGGGATAGTTGACTTGTGCAGTGGTATCCTTTCTAACCAGTGGATGAGTAGACTGACCTACAGATATGTAGATGTGACTTCGGGTAGTATGTATGGATGTAGCCCTACTTTTGTGTAGCCTGACTATTCGGATGATGTATTTGTATTTGTTCCACTTTTGCTAGACTTTGACATCGGAACTATGTATTTGGATCTAACATCCAAACTTGTGATAACCCTTGTACCGTACTTATTTAGTTTCAGTTTCCTTAATATTTCCTCAACTGCTTTACTTTCCGATGCCATGCTTTACTGTTTTGATACACAACTGTGATTATACAATTGCTACAAGCCACAAATACAACCATACTGTTTCAAATTTACGATATGCGATTTCAAATTGTTTTCTACAATTTCCAAAAAAATGTTCCTACAATCTTTAAAAATAAATTTTTCAAAAAAAAAAAAAAAGAAAATTTTGTTTTGAAATTTTGAAAAATATTTTTGAGGTTTCAAAGTTTTGAAAAACTCTTGTAAATGTTTTCGCATTCCAAAGGGATTTTTCCCCAAAAATGTTTGACATTTTATCTCCAACATCGGATTATTAAAACTTTTGCACTTCCACCCTTATGAGGAGGAACGATACGCTCCTGACCCGTGCAAACGCTGTCAGGTAATTGGAAAACCCTAACCCCTTTCTTGTTTTATTATCAGAATCATGCCACCCAGAAGAATGAACACTCGAGCTCACCCGATCAGTTCTGAGGACCAGGGTAGCCACCATGGAACCGGAGGCCACCAGAACCATGAAGGGGAAAATGCCAACCTGAGTGAGAATGAGGGCAACGATCATAACTTGTTTGATGACTCTGGGTATGAGGAAGAAGAAGCTGGTGATGACACCCGAGAGGTAGAACATCCTAGGGGAGGCCCTATGGAACAGTTCATGGAGTTACTTAGGCAAAACTTGGACCGTCCCCCAGTTCAGCAACCACCCCAGAATGCTAATGCTAATGCTTTCCGGAACTTCAAATCCCTGAAACCCCCAGAATTTAAAGGAACTGCCGACCCGGTCGAGGAAAGGGCCTGGCTGAAGGAAATGGAAAAATCTTTCGAGATACTAGGTGTCGCTGAAGAGCAGAAGACTGTTTTCGCCACTTACCTTCTGAAGGGTGAGGCGAACTATTGGTGGGAAGCTAAGAAGAATTTGGAAGGAAGAGGTGTGGTGACCTGGGAGAGATTTAACGAGCTGTTCTTGGAGAAGGAACTTTCCTAGGTTCATGGAGACACAAATGGAGCTGAAGTTTTTGGAGCTGAAGCAAGGAAATATGACGGTGGCCGAGTATGAGGCCAAATTTACTGAGCTGTCGAGGTTTCTGCCGGAATATGTGAACTCTGAGGCAAAGAGGGCCCGAAGGTTTTAATTAGGGCTAAAACAATGGATTCAGAATCGTGTGGCGGTTCTTGAGCTGACAGACTATGCCACCCTGGTACAGAAAGCGTCAATTGTTGAGGCTGGGAGTGAACAGATGCAGAAAGAGAGGGAAGGAAAGAAGAGGAAGTTGGATAGTCGAAAGGGAAACTCTGCTGGTGGGGGCTTTCCGAGCAAATTTAAGCGAGGAACGATGTCCCAACCCAGCGGGAACTTTGGAACCAAGAGAGCTGAAAGTTGGAGTGTGGGCCAGAGCGGCCGACCACAGGGATCGTCTTACTCTACCCCATCCCGAGCCGAACCCCCAGAATGCAATAAATATGGAAGGAAACATGCGGGCGTGTGTAACCTGCAAGATGTGAAGTGCTTCAAGTGTGGGCTGACAGGACATTATGCTAACGCCTGTCGCGGAACTAGTAACAACACGAGTGCCGGAGGTAATTGCTTCAAGTGTGGGAAACCAGGGCACCGAATGAGGGAATGTATGTCCTCTGGGCCAGCTGCATCGAGAGTGAGTGGAAATGCTTCTAACAAGGCCCCTACTGCAAGAACTTTTAACATGACGGTGCAGGATGCCGTGAGAAACACGGATGTGATTGCAGGTACTCTACTACTCAACTCAGTTAAGGCAAATGTTTTATTTGATTCGGGAGCTACCAAGTCCTTCATATCTCTAGATTTTGTATGTCAGTTAGGCCTTAAGACTGAACCATTGAAAGACAGATTGCAAATAGAGATAGCTAATCATGAAATTATTCCCGTTAGCCAAGTATGTCCAGGTTGCGACCTAGAAATAGAAGGGCGACACTTTCGGGTAGACTTAATACCTTTTAAACTAGGAGAGTTTGACGTAATAGTAGGTATGGATTGGTTAACAACCCACGTAGCCCAGATTGATTGTGTCAAGAAGAAAGTAAGTTTGAGACTGCCAGGGGACGAGGAAGTAGTGTTTAGTGGGAAACGGCAAAGCCAAAAGTTCCTGACTATGATTCAAGCTAAGAAGTTGTTACGTAAAGGATGCGAAGCCTATTTAGCCTATGTGAAGGATACCAAGAAGGAGGCACCAAACCTGCAGGAAATCCCTATCGTTAATGAATTCGCGGACGCATTTCCAGATGATCTTCCCGGACTACCACCCGATAGAGACATCGAGTTCGCTATAGATTTAGTTCCGGGTACGGCCCCAATTTCGAAAGCCCCATATCGGCTAGCCCCAGTGGAGATGAAAGAGCTGGCCACTCAGTTACAAGAGTTGTTGCATAAAGGGATGATAAGACCTAGTGTGTCACCGTGGGGAGCCCCGGTGTTATTCGTGAAAAAGAAGGACGGCAGTATGAGATTATGTATAGACTACAGGGAGTTGAACAAGGTGACTATAAAGAATAAATATCCCTTGCCCAGGATAGATGACCTGTTTGACCAATTGAAAGATGCAGTTTATTTCTCTAAAATTGATCTGAGGACCGGGTATCACCAGTTAAAGATTAAACCAGAAGATATACCAAAGACGGCCTTTCGCACCCGGTACGGATACTATGAGTTCCTAGTGATGTCATTTGGGTTAATGAATGCCCCTGCAGCTTTCATGGACTTAATGAATCGAGTCTTCAAGAAATACTTGGACAAGTGTGTTATAGTCTTCATCGATGATATCTTGATTTATTCCAAGACGAAGGAGGAACATGCAGAGCACTTGAGGATTGTATTGGGAGCATTGAGAGAAGAAAAGCTGTACGCTAAGTTCTCGAAGTGCGAATTTTGGTTGAAGGAAGTTCAGTTTTTAGGGCATGTGATTAGCGAACAAGGCATTCTAGTGGACCCAGCCAAAATAGAGGCTGTATCAAATTGGGAGAGACCAACCACTCCGACAGAGGTGAGAAGTTTCATAGGACTGGCTGGCTACTATAGGAGATTTGTCCAAGACTTTGCAAAGATAGTAGCCCCTTTGACCCGACTAACTCGCAAGACCGAGAAGTTTGTGTGGACTGAAAAATGCGAAGAGAGCTTCCAAGAGTTAAAGAAGAGGTTGGTGACAGCACCAGTACTAATCCTACCTGATAATAAGGGAGATTTTGTGATTTATAGCGACGCATCCCATAAAGGTTTAGGGTGTGTGCTTATGCAGCACAGTAAAGTGATTGCTTGTGCGTCCAGACAACTTAAGGAGTACGAGATAAGATACCCCACCCATGATTTGGAATTAGCGGCGATAGTTTTCGCTTTGAAGATCTGGAGACATTATCTTTACGGAGAAAAGTGTGAAATCTACACGGATCACAAGAGCTTAAAGTACATATTCACTCAGAAAGAGTTAAACATGAGGCAGAGGAGATGGTTAGAGCTAATCAAATATTATGATTGTGAGATTCATTATCACCCAGGGAAGGCCAACGTAGTGGCCGATGCACTTAGCCGAAAGGAGAAACTTAAGATGATAACGTCAGTGGACGAGTTGATCAAGGACCTTGAGAAACTAGAGATTGAAGTGAGGTTACCAGGAATTGGACAAGAGAGTCTAATGGAAATAAAAGTCCAACCACCGCTATTGGAAAAGATTAAGTTATGCCAGGAAAAGAGGATAGAAGAAGAAAAGAATTCGATGGAGAAAATTTTGACCGGCGAAGAAATTAAGTGTGAGAAGGACGGGAATGGAATTATGAGGTACGCATCTAGGATATGGATCCCGAATGTTCAGGAGTTAAAAGATGAGATTTTGCAAGAGGCTCATAGTTCAAGGTACTCAATTCACCCTGGAGGCACTAAGATGTATAGAGATTTAAGAGAATACTATTGGTGGCCAAATATGAAGAAGGACGTGGCAGAGTGGGTAAGTAAATGCATGACATGTCAAAGAGTAAAGGCCGAACACCAGAGGCCCAGTGGATTGTTGCAACCCTTAGAGATACCCGAGTGGAAGTGGGAGCAAATTGCGATGGACTTTGTGGTCGGATTACCAAGGACCAAGACTAATCATGATGCCATTTGGGTAATTATCGATAGGTTGACCAAGTCAGCACATTTTCTTCCAATCAACGAGAGATATACTATCGACAAGCTGGCAGATATTTACTTAAAGGAGATTGTGGTTAGGCATGTGGTTCCTGTGAGCATTGTATCAGATAGAGACCCAAGATTCAACTCCAGGTTCTGGAGAAGTTTTCAGGATTGTGTGGGGACCAAGTTAAACATGAGTACTGCATACCATCCCCAAACAGACGGACAGAGTGAGAGAACCATCCAGACCATCGAAGACATGTTGAGGGTATGTGCCATTGATTTTAAGGGAAGTTGGGATGACCACTTGCCGTTGATCGAATTTTCCTACAACAACAGTTACCATGCGAGTATAGGCATGCCCCCATATGAAGCTTTATACGGACGAAGATGTCGGTCTCCCTTGTGTTGGGAAGAGGTAGGAGAGCGGAAGATTTTAGGGCCTGAACTGGTCCAACAGACAAGAGAAAATATCGAGCTCATAAGAGGACGGCTGGTAGCGGCCCAAGACAGACAGAAGAAGTATGCGGACCAGACCCGCAAGGACAAAGAATACGAGGTAGGAGAGTTTGTGATGTTGAAGGTATCGCCGTGGAAAGGATTGATGAGGTTTGGTAAGAAGGGAAAACTAAGCCCGAGATTTATTGGACCTTTTGAGATCTTGAAACGAGTTGGGAAATTAGCCTATGAATTGGCCTTACCCCCGAGCTTACAGCAAGTGCATAATGTGTTCCATGTGTCCATGCTACGACCATACCATACCGACTTCCGACATGTGATAGAACATGATCAAGTGGATCTGCAACCAGACTTAACATATGTAGAGCAACCCGTAGAAATCATGGATAGAAAAGAACATGTGCTGAGGAACAAGGTTGTCAAATTAGTGAGAGTTTTGTGGAGGAATCAGAATGTCGAAGAATCAACATGGGAACTAGAGAGCGCGATGCGTGAAAAGCACCCCCAACTGTTTTCAACCTGATTCCGGGACGGAATCCTTTTAAGGAGGGGAGGCTGTAAGAACCTTAATTTTTGGTAATATTTCCTTTTATTTAATATCTTGTGACATTATCATTATGGAACCTTTCTAGTCATCCCTGTTGATTAATAGAATTGATTGTCTGAGAAACTGCATTGTTGCATTTATCATGTAAGATAAAAAGGAAGATTGTGAAGGCAGGAGTCTTATTGTTAGTAATATTTATAAAACTTGGGATTTGAGAATGGTTAAAGTATTAAAGGATTTATTAAGAATTATGACGAGGAATTATGGATATTCGAGGGATTTACACAATTAAGTACTTAAGGAATTATAGGGGAAATCTCTACGCGACAAAATATTATTACGAGAGATTAATTAAGATACGATACGAATTAAAGATTAAATAATAAGCATTGGTGGAAGAATAATAATACAAGGAGTAGTATTGCATGCAAGCCCATGCAACCAAGTGGTTAGAAATCAAGCAAACTAGTTAGCCATTGGAAGATGAATAGTACCTAGTTACTTGCTTTTTCAAGAAAGGGGACAAGTAGTACATGAGGCCATGCTTGCTAGTACTTACCTATACTTACATGATATGTATCACCCAACCTAACCTAATACCAATTATTCACCCAACACAAAACACAAACCACAAAACACAAACTCTCCCCCCCCCCTTTGTATTGCTCTCGGCCAAGAAAGAAAGGAGAGAAGAAAAATTCTTCTCCTCCCCCTTCCACCACTCATAAATCACCACATAATTCCTAGGTCATCTACATCATCTAGACAAGGTATGTTAGCAATTTCAATCCATTTCATCCACCCAATTTCAAGTTACAAATTGTTAAAGCTTGGGTGAATAGTAACCATGTTTGTTTTTCCTTTAGATCTTGCATTGTAAGTGTTGTAGGAGACCATCTAAGGTGTTGTTAAGTTGTGAAAAGCTTATCCAAGGCCCCTAGGTGCTCAAGAAGGTATAAAAATCTCAAACCCTCTTGGTTAGGTATTATTTATAAAGTAAGGTAGTAGATCCATGTGTTTGTGAGCTAATCTTGGTTGTATATGTATTGGATAGCATGGAACTTGAGTTTTGATGTTGAGATTGTGACTTTTATGACTATGGATAATATATATATATATATATCTCCATGAGTGTTATGAACCATGATCTAAGTGTATTAAGTGTTGATTGTGTTGTGGAAGTGTGAAAAATGGTTGATCTAAGTAGTTTGTGCTTGCTGAGTTTTGTCCAGGAACATTGACCTTTATTGTAACATGATTTTGAACCCCCCAATGTTGTCCCCTGATGTCCTACCATATATTGTTGGAAAGAAAATTGAATGTAGTTTCTGGAAATGTAAGGTTCATGGCTAGGTGATGTATAGATTTTAAGTTATGGCCGGAGGAGTGAATTGTGTTTCTGGACTATGGACTGCACTAAGTGACCCCCTTGTGAACCTTGTTTAAACCCCTAAAAATATATGTGGGATCATGGAAAAATTTGAGAATGTAGGGAATGCAGTGGTGAAGACCACCCAAAAGGAATTGGATTACAATATGAATTTTTGGATTTTATAAAAATGCTAGAGTAAAATTCGCGCAATTGAAAAAGTCGATTAGTGGAACATGATTCTAGGGTTAGTGGTTATGATTCGAAAGTGGTAACTAAATTAAGTCGATTAAGTGACGAGCGTAATCGAGTGATGACATGAACCTATAGTGGGGTTAGAGAGTCACAAGACGAAGTCGTGAAGTTAATTTCGTACCCCCTTAAAACCCCGTAATTAAAGAGATATTGTTAAGGTACTAACGAACGATTATTGCTTATGTATAGATCGTTCGAATCCGCACGCTCGACCACCCCAACCAAACCAAGGCAAGTTTACTTTTCAAAACTTATCCCTATACAAGTAATTTCACTGTTGTGTTTGTAGTTTTCAATTATATCAAATGCTATGTTTATCGAAGTATTGATGCAATTGAGATTGAATAAGTACATGTATGCTTTTACCCCTTGAACTTAGATTGAAATATTTTCTTCGGACAACGACTCTAGCAATAGAGGTCGTACCGGTCCGTATATACTATTGACCGGGGAGCGGTATATTATTATATCGTATCTAGTTTGCGAAAACCCGAAGGGTCATTCGGGTAGTATCGTATACTCGAGTAACTATTGTTATATCTTCGTAAATACTCGAAACCCTATCTTGGATTAAAAGTTTATTTTATCGATTAATTATTTTATTAATTATTAATATTAAATCTTAAAATATTATTTATTAATCATTGTTCATTATCTAAAGACAAAGTTAATCCAAGATACTTTTTAATACTTTCAAACTCGAACTCAAAACATTTTTGAAAACCCCCGGTCAGGTCCTGCTTCTTGTATGATTTCAAGAATCATCGGTCGACTGATGTCGAACCTCCATTACTCTGTTTTCAATCAAAATCAAGTTTTAAAAGAAAAAGAAAAAGGGACTCTGGCAGGTGTGGGAACCGTTGACGAACGATTCCCGGGATGTGTAAGCGACCGTGAGTCAGGCGGTCCATCACTTATTATTCCGGCCCAGGTGTTGCCGAAGGATGATTACGGATGTAGTTTTCATCGAGGGTGATTACGGATGTAGTTTTCACCCGAGGGATAGTTACGGATGTAGTTTCTATCCTTCTACCGGTAGAGAAGACCCGCGGATTATTGGACTTGGATGTGGCGACTGATCATCGTCAATCCTTGTCAGGTTTTGTGTTTTCTTTAAGTCCCATTCCTCCATTTTGAAAAATGCTTTGACACTGCTTCTTAGGCTTTTGTGCTAAGTTGCTGATAGTGTTCTATTTTGATGAGAAAGATGTTGACTCAATGCAGTATCTAGAACTGCAAGTTTATTTTGAAAACGAGCGCACATATTGTTGCACCTTCGAGATTTATCAACTATGATAAGTGATTTTATATCTGATTGATACAAACAAGTTTAATAACTGCCAATCATATGAAATGTTATATTGCTTACCTTATACATATATTTCTTGCTGAGCTATAGTTGCTCACTCTTGCTTGTTTTCAAATTTTACAAACACAACAGCTAAGCGAAATGGCAAGACCCAAACAGACTGCTCGAAAGCAGGTGACTAGACCCGAGCCAGCACTTGAGATTCCACCGGTAGGCCCCATTAGCTGGATTGGTTGGCAGCTTTTGTTAGTTCGTTTTATTTATCAGTATGACCTGTGCAAGGCAGTGTATCGTAACAAACTTTCAAGCCGCCAACTTCGCTTCATATCGAAGTGTTGCTGGTAGCATAAATACTATTTAATTCGGTCTGTAATAACTCTGATAATTTTATTACTGTTTAATCAATGTGTGACGTTTCTGAGGCTCTAACCTGTGTGTGTGTGTGTGTGCGGTGTGAGTTATTGTGGGGTTGATGGCTGTTTTATATATATTATATGCAAGAACAGGTATGTTATTAATGGAAAATGGACCGTGAGCGCCTAGATCTCCGACCCCGGATCGGGGGGCGTCACAATTGAGGTCTAGATGGATGTATTGTTGAGTTGTAAAGTTAATACAGGTATGATATGGTTGGATGGTGATGTGACGACTTGAATCTTTGACCTCGGATTTGGGGGCGTCACAATTATCCAAATGGAAACACTCGGAATCTCAAGATAAAATATAATTGCGAATTTTTACATTTAATTATTCAATCTAGAAGACCTATATTGATAATTTTATTCAATGTAGAAAACCTAATTATATATGATTTAAATCATTGATATTCACTTTTTCGTATTTCAATATATACATTTTTTATTTTACATATTAAAATATATAATATTTTTTATGCTAGATCCAACGTTTTTCATTTATTTATTTTAATATCTAACGGTTCTTATTTACTTTGTCACACTGAGGACCAGACCACCGATTACCAAAGTTTTGGACAAAATTTCTCTTACACTTATTATTAAAAATGTATTTGGTTGTTAGTACAACTATCTTCAAATAATAAAAAGGTTATTTTGATAATCAAAACGAAATATAAGTAGATTTCCTAAATCGATATAAAATTTCAACATAAAAAATCGTCAATTTCTTCTCTGTTTTGTTTCTTGGTATTGGTAGTTTTAATTGGAAAATAATTATTAAATCATCACTAAATTAAAGATTATTTTATTAATTTCATGTGGACTATAAAATCATCTAAATTAAATTTTAAGAAATCAAGATAAAACACATATTAAATTGAACGTGTGAAATTTTATTTATATCAATTTTTTAATAACAATTTAATATGTAAACTAATAACATATAAATATTAAAAAGTTAATATAATTATAAGTTAGTAAATAATTACATTAATATTAGAAATTAATATATTTTTAATTAGATTGGAACCACGTATGTAACTTGTACTAATTTAAATTTTCTTTCCTCCTCCTATTACAATTGGGAAATTATACATTGTGAGAATCAACATAGCGTACAGAGTTCTCCATAAAATCCAATTAGTACTCCCGAGGGACTTAGGAACACATCAACCGTGGTGCCCAAGTCATGCCGTTTATTTATATAAGAAGCCCCAAGTTTCCAATTAGCATCATACACAAACTATTCATCTCATGATCATGGCATCAAAGTGGGTTAGAACCAAGTTCTTGGGAAAAGGATCATACGGGTCTGTTTTTCGAGAAAAATGTGCATCACCGTCTCTAGGTTGCGCTTATAATTCACCCAAAACCGTGGCTGTGAAATCAGCTCCTGCAAGTCTTTCATGGTCTTTGCAGATGGAGAAAGCTATCTTGTATGAACTAAGGGGATGTAAAGAGATTGTGTAGGAAGTATATGAATAGATTGTACCTGAAATCAAGAAATCAACAATAAAATACCGAAAATATGTTTCGAGGCACGTGAAAACCACGCTATTCTTAAAATAGATAAGCCCTTCCGTGTGGTGCTTGAAGGTTGTCTGTGGCTTCCGTCTCCCAGGATACAACGAAACGAAGTGATCTTAAGCACTAGAGATCCGCCTCCTACGAACCGAACAAACACGCTTTCTATCTCCCATAATTCGAACCTATAGCTCTAAGAAGAATGCAAGATATACTATAGGAAAACTTGTAATGTTTTTTGTATATCAAACAATGAAGCAAATGTCTACTTATATAGTAGTAGAAAAATGTAACTCCCTTATACAATCAATTTGTAACCCCCAAGTCAATTAATTTGTAACCTCCATCAAATAATAATTATAGGAGTTACAAAATTAAAACCATGAGTTACAAATTCAATAAAATAAAATGCTTTAAATTTTTATTCAAGATATTCTAACAATCCCCCACATGAATAAAAATTGACATTGCAAACTGACTCTTTGACACGGAGATAGAGCGTACGGTAGAAACCAGCATAGGATAGGTAGGCGTACACCCTTGAACCTTCCCTTGTAAGAACATATTTACATTTCTAGAATTTCAGTAGTCGCGTTGACCTTGAACTGCCCTTCTATATTGTGAAATGATGATACATCCCCCACTGGAGTCTTTCCCAATATTTGTTCAGTTCTCACTGTTAAGCCCATTTTGGTCCTGAGCTTTAGCCTGGTTCTGTGAGTTTTACCAAGAATTAGCCCCACAATTCCTTCTTGAAGCGACCCCACTTCACTCACATAGGTGATCTCTTGAATAATACAAAAGTATTATTTGTTCGACATATCAACACAAAAGGATCATTAAAAGCATAGCTTAGCCTTACCTAAATTTTTATCACTATTTTTCATCATAGGAATGGAACCGGGAGTAAAATCCCCACAGTGATCTCACTAAGTCTTTACAGTTAGGTTGTCCCATTGAACCAAGATCTTGGGATCTCCAGTCAACAAGGTTGGGTGTCCTTTGTACCGACTTTTATTATGGGATTTAGTCCCATTCCTTTCGATGATTTCTCAACTAACTCTCTTATTACCCTTTGGTTAGCGGATCCGTAGTGTTATCTTTTGACCTAATATGATCAATAGTGATAACTCCAGTTGAGAGTAGTTGTCTAACGGAATTGTGTCGACGATAAAGATGTTTCGACATTCCATTACAATTTCACTATACTCATGCATCTTCACTTTGGTATATGTCACGTTTTGGTAATCACTTTACCAATCATCAGCTAAGGCTTCAATTCGTCATTGACATTACCATTTTTTAGCGTCCCAAAAATTAGTTATATCAATTTATCTCATTACCAAGTTTAATCGTCCCTAAACTGGCAACATTCATTCACTCAGTTACCAAAATTTGAGCGTCCTCAAAAATGGCAACTATATCGTTTATTATGAAGCCATAACATATCGCAACAATATCAAATTTTATACGCAATTTTCGTATCTATGTTGTTCTAATCAACATAACCACCAAAATACAGACTTTCTACTCTTGCCTTAGCCAGAGACACCAAGAAAGACTGTTTCAAAATTCATTGATGTACTTCTAAATTTCAAAATGCTGACAATTTAAGTATCATCTTGATGAACCATATGCTTATAACTCAAAAATATATCATAAAGTAAGTCAGGTCTTCACTTTTGACTGTAATATTTTAATTATCAGTCTGACCTTTTACTTTTCTTTTGACCCATACATTCATTTTTCTAAATTTCAAAATTCGTTTGGGCCAAAATAGCATCTATCTTGCAAGAAGATCCATACAGTATTGAATACGATTCTGTCACATAGAATCATTCCTCTCTATTTCTTAACATCCTTTTTTCCCACAAAGGATATAGAGATCATATTTATTTGAAAAATGTCATATTCCTTTTTCTAACATACGTGTTAGAAATCTTAATTTATTGACTTCTTAACTCTAGTCAATTTCTTTACCAGAGAATTTGCATAGCTTCTCCCAAACTTTGGGTTCTACCTTTAAGCGAATTTTTAGATAATTTTGGACTTAGAAAGCTTTCCAAGCCTTTTGCTCTTTCTAGGTTCAACCTCATTTCATCCAATAACTCATAAATTTATTCGGATAAATTTTAATTACAGATCTACAAGGAACTACTAGCTCATCAAAGAAGCATTCCTAGATTTCATAATTGATTTTTAATGATCTCACAAATTAGATTCATCTGCATGCTACAAGATATCATTAGACTCAAACGTTGTCTATATATCCATCCCAAATTACTCATTTGGTTTTGGATCTCTTTTTACCTTAATAGGTATTAGTATCATGACACCTTCAAGATACCCCCACATTTCGAATATTTCTATGAAAATCAAAATGCATTCAAAATTTAATAGGAACCAATTATTTCCTTTCGTGGTATCTTGTTTAAGGAATGATTAGTCTCTTCATAACTAACATCCTCATATTCAGTGATAGTCTCAACTGATCACAATCATTTTTGCATCTCCCGTTAGAATGCAACTCATGCCTGCAGCTACTCCATTTATCTAATGCGAGTAAAGTGCAGTGGCACATCACTCAGTGTATTCACCACCAAAGTCATTCTTTACCATCTTAATTTTTATATTAAGTTGGTTTTCAGCCTCAAGCTTATAGAGCGAAAATCTCCATTCTACTTCATTCTTACTCTATAACGAGTACACATAATTAATGTAATATTATAAAGTAATCACACAACTTACTACCACCTCTCAGTAGAGCAGGTTTAACGTCGTTCACTAAAACTTCTCAGGTTTTAACATCATGTTCCAAGAACTTTCCTATTCTTGTCAGTGAAAAATTCAAAAATTTCAATTTGGTTCACAGGAGAACCTAATTTTCTGACTCATCACTGGTACAACCGGAAGAGTCCCGAGGAAGAACATAAACTTCCAATAAACCCCCATTCAGTGATCCTTGATCAACTGATGCGTTAGGGTTAACAACATTCTGGATTTCTCCAAATTTCAGCATACAGAGCTAATAGCAATGTCGTATTAGGTATCACACGGATCACCATAATAGGCTCGTGTGTCTCTGTCTCAACAAACTGACACAAACATGAGATATAATAATTTTTCCGGAGGAACGAATCTAGTCGGAAAAATATAAATTTCATGCCGACCCATAACCCGTACTCCATAAGTACAAGATTCGTTAGGTTTTTAACGTCTCGAACCATTCAACCAAAATTGATCTTTCTACGAAAAATTTCCTCGCAAACAATCAACAAACTGTTAAAATATAATTAAGCTAATAATTTTTGCAATTAAATATCATTACTTAACTTTCACAACCGTACCAACGATTTGATTAATAATCATAATTAATTAACTCAATATATCTTGGTACACTTTCACGACGAGTCAAATATGTCATTCATTAATAACAGAGCAAACAAGTTGTACACCTACAACTATTACTTATAAGCTTAAAAAAAATGGTACCGACCATTTTTTTTTTATAACATGATTAGCATTAACTATCCACATTAATAGTAATAAAATATCATATACCGAAGGGCGTTACAAAAATAAGCTATTCATCATAATGCATCTAGGTACAAAGAATCGGGCTCCAAATATGAATCATAAAACATGGCAGGCATTATACAATTTATAAAGGCAAAATTGTTCCATATATATAACCAGCACAAAAGGAAAAATCAAAAAATAATCATTTTTTATTGAAACAACAGGCCATAAACAGGCAAAAAAAAACATTACAAGTGCAAAACCGAAACATATACAAGTCACAAGACATGATATATTTAAACTTGTAAATCCTTAAAAGCTGATTAAAAAATTCAGATAAAAAGAAAAACAGTTTGACAAATAGCTGTAAACAACCATACACTTGAGACCTTGATTTACTGATCACAAAAAACTGCATATAGCCATGAAGCATGCATGTTAATCTAATTATCATGTCAAATGGTATAAAAATTGGTCCATCTTAATCTCCTACAATTAATCCATAGCAGCAATTAGCATGTTACAATCCAAACATGCATATACTAAACGAAATAAAGACTGTACAAAATGTAAAACAATCTGCATTGGATTAAAACCAATATGAAAAACCTGTTAAACATGAAAATCTCCTTTTTTATCCTGTTTACATATAGAAATATATATAATAAATTACAACAAGAAGCAAATGGACATGTATTATGTACGGCCCAACAAAACAATCTAACCAGGAATGCAAATGCATGCAAATTATAGTGGGAAAAAAAACAATCATTTCGTTTTAATCTAACAAGGCTGTACATACATGAACATATAAATCATAGCAACAACAAAATTTTATAACACCTGCAAACCAATATTCACTATACTCCCGAAAAAAAAATCCAAACAAATTAGTATATCGGCTAAATCAATTCGTATGAATTTTTTTATCTGTTTTTAAGCTTGTAGGAAGTATATGAAAAGATTGTACCTGAAATCAAGAAATCAACAATAAAATATCGAAAATATGTTTCGAGGCACGTGAAAACCACGCTATCCTTAAAACAGATAAACCCCTTCCATGTGGTGCTTGAAGGTTGTTTGTGGCTTCCGTCTCCCAGGATACAACGAAACGAGGTGATCTTAAGCACTAGAGATCCGCCTCCTACGAACCGAACAAACACGCTTTCTATCTCCCATAAATCGAACCTATAGCTCTAAGAAGAATGCAAGATATACTATAGGAAAACTTGTAATGTTTTTTGTATATCAAACAATGAAGCAAATGTCTACTTATATAGTAGTAGAAAAATGTAACTCCCCTATACAATCAATTTGTAACCCCCAAGTCAATTAATTTGTAACCTCCATCAAATAATAATTATAGGAGTTACAAAATTAAAACCATGAGTTACAAATTAAATAAAATAAAATGCTTTAAATTTTTATTCAAGATATTCTAACAGATTGTTCGTTGTTTTCCGGATGAGGATTTCAAGAGTACTAATGCAGATGGGACGAAGTTTTACAATTTAGTTCTTGAGTATGCTGATGGAAGAACCTTGGAATACGAAGAGTACCGGAATACGAAGCTAGTTGGTATGCATTGATGTTGTTGAGGGGACTCTCCTGGGTACATGGACAAGGGTATGTTCACTGTGATATGAAGCCGGCTAACGTTCTTGTTTTTAATTATTCCTTCTAATGAAAGTAAGGGGGTTGTTAAGTGTAATCTCAAATTAGCGGATTTTGGATTGGCAAAAATGGGTGGAGAGATAAGTTCTGGGGCAGGGCAGGAGTATAAGAATCGTGGAACCTTGCTTTATAGTTCCCCGGAATCTATTGTGTTTGGGGTTCACGAAGAGGGAATGGACGTATGGTCTCTTGGTTGTATTGTGTTGGAGATGCATTTAGGAGAGGGGGGCTTATAGAAAAATTTTCTTGATGTTGATTCACAATGTTTAGCTGAGATGATTGCTAATTACGAAGATGACAGATTGATATTGTTGTTGCCAGAGCTGGATAACTTGTCAGTGTTTGCGAAGGATTTTGTGAAAAGATGTTTAACGAAAAGGGTTGAAGAAAGATGGACTGTGGATGAACTTGTGACGCACCCCTTTATTACGGACAATCAGAGTCTACTGAAAAAGTTTGAAGCGCAACTGTCCAATAAGAGATTGATGAAGTTTCGAGCTCATACCCCATACAATCTTTCATTCGCATCATTCCAAGTCTCTTTGGGAGTTTATTAGTTAAGTCGTTGCAGAACTATAGCTAGTTAATTTACTTTACTTGATACATCTGAAACAAACTTTCATAGGCTCTATGATTTTGACTAATGTTTAAAGAAGTTATTGGGAGAGGTGATTGGTGACTAAAAAGATGGATGTTCTCTGAAGATTCCTAACTGAAGTTAGTATTTGAGTAGCAAGTTAATGTTAGAGGTTGTTCTAATTAGCAAGTTAATGTCAGAACTTATGTCATTGTAAACCTTTAAATTTCTGCTATTGGAATGTTACTCATGAAAATTTCTGCTATTGGAATGTTACTCATGTTTATGTTTATGGTTACTCGTGTTAATGGTATCAAATTTTCAATCTAATAAAAGTGTGGTTGGGAATGCACCTCTCTGACTGCATATGAATCAACTCACAATATACTGATCTTATTCAATTATTTCCCTCAACTTCTCAGATGGCATCCTCTTCTCATCGAGATTCTGTATGGCGTTGACGGCTTAGCTCAATTTCATTCTGTATTGAAGTGAACAAATATTTAATACTATACTATGGACAATACAACAGCATATAGAATGAATTATATATCTAGGCATCCAGTATTCAGTGTAAGATAAAGGGATCCCCGGATAAGCTACCATCGACGTTGGTGTAAAAATATACTCTCGCCAGTCAACAAAAACAATGTCCATAAAGCTTATTGCATAATTTCATCGTGAGAATCCTAAAATACGAATTTCATGTGAAACTGTTTGATTTTGATTCGTGCAGAAATCAACTATATAGACAAATTTAAATCTATCACTTGGTACTTTGACAGTACACTACTGTAATGTTAAAACCATGATCAATTTAAGATTGGACTTATTGTGGCGAAAGGAGTTAGAGAAAGGAATACGGATGTAGTATTTTACAAACTTAATCAATGCCTGCCTGTTGCTCACGTCCATAGAGATCTTTTCATCTTCTGATCGCCTTTGAATTGCAATGTAAAGGAGAGGAGCAATCCACTTCTTGCAGTTTATGTAGTCTGTTCTTAATTTCTTGTCTGTCCCTTAGCTGGTCACTTAAAGTTCCATGTCTAGATAATCCACTGGCTTGCCAACTTTATATAGTTTGTTCACCATTTCTTGTCTCTCCCTTAGCTGGTCACTTAAAGTCCTATGTCTGCTTTGTTATTCTCTCAATATATGCCAAACTAGAGGTCAGAAAATATTCAACTAAACTTTAAGTATGTGTGTGCAGGCTGCTGTGTGTGTTCAAAGCAAAAACACAAAATGCTCACTCCATCCCTAAATTGTGTCTTCCCCTTCCTCTGCTTCTTGTAGCAAAGTGGTGTGAATCGTAATGATAATAAACAATATGAAGTGATCGAACTAAATGGAAAGAGCAAAACACAATAAATAAACGATAATAGTTGGATTACAAACTGCCACAATTCGAGGAGTGGCTGCGCCTCCCAGAAATGAAATTACAATCCACTAATTTTCCATAACCCTAGCAACCCTCATCTCATTCCCTTATATTCCCCAACTGTCAAATTAATAAACTGCCCTTACTCGCCAATTCCCTGTTTTGCCCTTTCCTTTACTTCATTTCTTTTCTTTCTTGAGTACGTGAATAATATAGGTTGACTAACTTGGTTCGTTGCATTACCCGCGGCCCAGACATTGACCTTGTCCTCAAGGTCGAAGTGTGGAAATAACAAGCTGACCTGCTGCCAATCTTCCCATGTGGATTCCCATTCTTGCAGCCCAAACCATTTGATTAACACCTTTGTTGGCTAAGATCCTTGCTTCCTATTTCTGACACCCAACAAAGCCTCTGGTGTGGTTTGCATCACCAAGTCGGAGGACAATTGTGGAGGGATAGAAGGGGATACCCTGTGTGACCCCACTGCACGTTTCAGCTGTGATACGTGAAAAACTGGATGGATTTTCGCTGATGATGGCAACTGTAACTTATACGCCACTTTCCCTACCCGTTGCACTACCGGAAAAGGTCCATAAAACCTAGCAGCCAGCTTCACACAGAGGCGTTTCGCCAACTTTTCTTGGCGATACGGTTGCAACTTCAAGTACACTGATTCCCCCTCTGCAAATTCCACTTCTCGACGAGATTTATCAGCCAGTTTCTTCATACGCTGTTGTGCCTTAAATAAATTAGTTTTGATGTCATCTAACATAGCGTCACGCTCCAATAACTGATCTTCTAAAGTTGCCACTGCTGTGCTTCCTGGCTCAAAGTGAATTAACGTAGGAGGCTCACGACCGTACACCAGCTTAAAAGGGGAACAATTAATGGAGGTCTGGTAGGCTGTATTGTACCAGTATTCCAACCATGGTAACCAGGTGGCCCAGGTCTTGGGGTGGCCATTGATGAAACAGCGTAGGTAGCTTTCCATGGTTTTATTCACCACTTCGGTTTGACCATCCGATTGTGGGTGGTAGGCGGTGCTTCTATGGAGGCTAGTGCCTTGGAGTTTGAAATGCTCCTTCCAAAATAGACTCAGGAACACCTTATCCCTGTCTGAGACTATCGTTGAGGGGAACCCATGGTGGCGAACCACGTCTTGTATAAAAGCCTGAGCTACTGTCTGAGCTGTGAACGGATGTTTGAGACCAATGAAATGACTATATTTTGAGAGCCTATCCACCACAACCAGTACGCAGTCCACATTCTTGGAACGAGGTAGCCCTTCGACGAAATCTAAAGAGATATCCTCCCAAATTCTGGATGGAATGGGCAGGGGTTGGAGGAGCCCAGCTGGATGCAAGGAATCTACCTTTTGTTGTTGGCAAACAACACATTCTTTGACATATTTTTGCACAGCTCGCCTCATACCTGGCCAATACCATTCCTGGGCCAGGCGTTGATAAGTACGAAAGTCCCCTGCATGCCCTCCCAGGGGGCTGTCATGGTATTCCTGAAGTAGCTTGGTGCACAAAGCAGAGTTTGCAGGAATGACAAGTCGATCTTTGTAGCGAAGGATGCCCTGTATTACTGAATACCCCTTAGGGTGAGACTCGCCCTTATTGATGGCTGAAATCATCATTTGCACAAATGGGTCATGTTCAATTTGGGAGCTGATTTCGCTCCACTGTACCCCTCCCATTGTCACCAAGGTGGTTAGCTCCATTGTCTCCGCGAATTCCCTGGATAGTGCATCTGCAACCCGGTTTGTAGGACCTGGTTTATAATGTATCTCAAACTGGAAACCTAGTAGCTTGCTGACCCATTTCTGATAATCTGCTCCTACCTCCCGTTGTTCGAGCAAGAATCTCAGACTCTGTTGGTCTGTTCGCACTATAAATCTCGTTCCCAACAAGTAATGACGCCATTTTTGGACTGCAAGCACAATCGCCATCAGCTCTTTCTCATATATGGACTTAAGTCGAGCTCGTGGGCCAAGAACTTTGCTGTAGTAGGCGATCGGATGATTGTCTTGAAGCAGAACCGCACCCAAACCATACCCGGAGGCATCTGTTTCTACAATAAACTACTTCTTAAAGTCAGGCATGGCCAGTATCGGAGCACTCATCATTGCTGTCTTTAAAGCCTCGAAAGCTTGTGTAGCTTCACCCGTCCAACAAAATTTATCTCTTTTTAGCTGGTCAGTAAGGGGAGCAGCGATGTTGGCATAACCTTGGATAAACTTTCGGTAATACCCCGTTAAGCCCAGAAAGCTGCGTATACTTTTGATGTTCGTTGGTATGGGCCACTCCTTCATTGACTGAACCTTAGACATATCCACTGCCACCCCAGAATTAGATATAATGTGACCTAAATAGGCCACCTGTGATTTACCAAACTCGCATTTCTTGCGATTGACATACAGTTGATGTTCCTTAAGAGTCTGTAACACCGTTTCCAGATGTACCAAATGCTCCTCTCGATTACGGCTATATACCAGAATGTCGTCAAAGAAAACAAGGACGAACTTGCGGAGGTAGGGTCGGAAAACATCGTTCATTATTGCTTGAAAAGTTGCGGGACCATTTATTAACCCAAAAGGAAGTACCAGGAACTCATAGTGTCCCTCGTGCGTGCGAAAACCAATTTTTGGGATGTCTTCTACCTTCATTCGAACCTGGTGGTATCCTGATTTCAGATCCAGTTTCGTAAACACTGCAGCCCCATGTAATTCATCGAGTAACTCATCGATTACCGGTATTGGGTACTTGTCTGGGATGGTGGACTTGTTCAGTGCTCTGTAATCTATGCAAAAACGCCAAGAACCATCGCGCTTTTTAACCAATAAAACTTGGCTGGAGAAAGGACTTACCGAGGGCTGTATAATTCCAGCTTGAAGCATTTTGTCACCAATCTCTCTATTTCTCCTTTCTGCACATGTGGGTACCGGTATGGTCGGACATATATGGGATTTGTCCCTTCTTTAAACACAATCGCATGCTCTTGCTTGCGCTGTGGTGGTAATCCTAGGGGCATATTAAACACACTGCCAAATTTATCTAACAGTGGTGACACAAATTCTGGTTCACCTTCCGGTCTGGCTACATCATCTTCATGCCCCTGTATATGATTCAACTCTACCAGAAATCCCACTTTTTCTTTTTGCAAGGTTCGAATCATGGCTTTTAGTGAAATTCCACTTCTGCTCAAGGACGGGTCACCACGTAATGTCACAAACTCCTCCCCCATTTGAAACTTAAGTGTTTGTGTTTTCCAATTCGTGGTCATGGTGCCCAATTTCTCTAACCACTGTATGCCTAGAATTAAGTCTGAATTGCCCAGAGGAAGAACCAAGTAGTTTTCTACCACGACAATGCCTTGTAACTCCAACACCACAGAACGACACTCTCCTTCGCCTTGCACAGCCTCCCCAGTACCCAGAGATACCCCAAAAGACTTCAACGGATTTATTGGTAGACCCAGCCTCCCTGCCAAAGTGTTCGAGAAAAAATTATGTGTGGCACCTGGGTCCACCATAACCACTACATCATTGCCCCCAATCTTCCCTAACAGTTTTAACGTACGAGGGCTCGAAATACCCATGACTGAATTTAACGAGATTTCAGGTTGAATAGGATCGGGTTGTACCTCTATTGGTTCCTCGCATATAGGGCTGGTAGGACTGAGCTCGGCTTCATCCTCCTCTTCTCCGCACGTTAATAGTACGCTCAATTCCTTGCGTTTACACCGGTGGCCAATAGACCATTTTTCATCACACCGGTAACATAACCATTTTTCTCTCTTCATTTGTAACTCACGATCTGTTAACCTACGCACATCACCCTTCGCTTTACTGGTGGAATATGTACTGCTCCCCCCTGATGAAGCCACCGACATTCCCGAACTCATTGTTGTCCTAGGAGACACAAACCCCATGGAATACATTGATCCATTGTTCTTGAAGGGAGGAGAGGATGGTGCATAGGAACCCACCCCTTTGAAACTCGGTTGATATTTCGTCTCCGTCCTCTTTCCTGCCCCAACCCGAAGCTTATCTTCCACCATGAGTGCTAAATCCATAGCCTGGTCTAAATTTCTTGGCCCTAATAACCGAAATTCCACCTTTACTTCTTCTTTTAACCCATTTAAGAACTGCCCCTTTGCTATCTCTTCAGGCACACGCTCCAGTGGTGCCAACAGCTCAATGAATTTTTTCCTATACTCCCCAACCGTTCCTGTCTGTTGGTGGCCTAACCATTGTTCATGTAAAGTTCCAGTTGCTGTTGACCTAAACCTCCTCCGTACCATTGTTTTCATCTCAGCCCAAGTCTCCACTGGTCTCCACCTACTCTCCCATTGAAACCACAACAGAGCCTCTCCCTCTAAAGCAACTACTTCCGCCTCCACCTTATCTTCCTCTGACAAACGATAAAATTGAAAGTATCGCTCTGCCCGTAAAATCCACCCATCCGGATTGTCTCCATCGAACAGAGGCATATCTAGTCTTTTAAAATGCAAGTTTGTAGCCCCACCTGAATTTCCGTTGCCCATACTTCTAACCTCAGATCCCCATTCGAGGTTTGAATTCATCAGATCTGGACTACCTGAGCTTCCCACAACACCTATCTGCACTCCTCCTTTCATCTTCTCTACCGTGGGATCTGGTATTGGATAAGCGTTACCCTTGTTCTCTGTTAATACCGATCTCAACTCTGATTGGAATTTGATTTGTTCACTACGCATCGCCCCATACATACGCTCTTGGTTCTCACGTGCTCGATTAAATCGCCCTTCCAACTTTTCCCCTAAAGCCTCCAGATCTAATTGAGCTTTCTGTGACGATTCCGCCAAACACGCCGCTATCTCCGTTGACAGTGAGGCCCTAACCACCGCCATAGCTCTATCGACGACCGCTGAGATACGATCGGTAAGCGATGCGTCGATGAGATCAAATTTCTCCTCTAAACTCTCCAATCTCTGTTGAGTCGACGGTGGTCCCATGGATTCGCGATGCTCTGATACCAATTTGGTGTGAATCGTAATGACAATAAACAATATAAAGTGATTAAACTAAATGGAAAGAGCAAAACACAATAAATAAACGATAATAGTTGGATTACAAACTGCCACAATTCGAGGAGTGGTTGCGCCTCCTAGAAATGAAATTACAATCCACTAATTTTCCATAACCCTAGCAACCCTCATCTCATTCCCTTATATTCCCCAACTGTCAAATTACTAAACTGCCCTTACTTGCCAATTCCCTCTTTTGCCCTTTCCTTTACTTCATTTCTTTTCTTTCTTGATACGTGAATAATATAGGTTGACTAACTTGGTTCGTTGCACAAAGCTTCGGCCTCTTCAAGTTCCCTCTCCTCTATTTCTCTAAGATTCTGTTGGTTATTCCTCCCCTAATACTCAGAAGCAAAACTTCTCTGTTCTGCCTCTTCAGCTATCTTCTGCCATTTTAGTCGCCATGACAATTCTGCTCTTTTCTGAATCAGACATTAAAAGGACTTATTACTCAACCAAACAAGTTAAATTCTTACAATACGAAACAATCTGCTGTTTAGTACTAAATAATAATGTACCTTCTCTTAGTGTCATTCTTGCAAAGCTTGAAGAGCTTACGCTTACACTTACCCTCAGACTCTTTAATTGATAGGATGGCGGGCTTCTTGTTCACGTTTAAAACTATCCATTTACAAGCAAGAAATTACTTGTGTTCCTCTTCTATCACCTCTGAAAATCTTGACAGTATCTCCCCGAGTTTTAACGTTTATTTACTGTAGAATAAATCAAGTTCAAGTTCCTGACCTTCTGGATTTCACAAAACACTTCAATGTTATTTAATAATGATTTGGAGAACATCTGGTTTCTAATTTGAGAATTTTTCCAAATATAAAATTATATTTGGAAAAATTCTCAAATTAGAAACCAGATGTTCTCCAAAATACTAAACTTTGCCTAAACTACAAAGGTAATGGAAGGCTGAAAATGAATAAAGTAGTATATTCCAGAAATGTGATCAGAAAATCACATATCAGAAGGAAACTCGTGTGCTGAAATAAAAATTCCATGTTATCTTTTTTTGCCTTAAAAAATCACTTGATGAACTCTCTATATTCATGTATCCAATCCAGAGAAATTAGGGAAACCCTACAGACACCCAAGAGGCTTCAAATGTGATATTGTATAAGGGCGGTTCCTTCTTCTAAGATGGAGCGTTGTCTAGAGTCAAAATGAAACGATACCTGACTTCCAAAGGAAACAGTGCCTTTCATATGGTCAATCTTGATGGAAATAATATTGTTTCAACAGCAATCTTTTCCACAAGCAAATTCGGAAAATGGGATCATTCCAGATAGGCTTTTGGTTTTCTTTATTTGATACACATGAGAGACCTGGCAATAAATGGAAACATGTATTACCTTCTCATCAAAATGTGAAGTTAACAAAATGGAAGATGATACAAATAACACAAATGTACACCTGCTGCAGCAATCTCAGAGTAGTCAGCTTTTACAGTGAATTACACTTCTGGGACAACGCTCTCCCTATCTTCCAGACTATCTTAAAGGTATTATGGACTTATGGCCTTTAACCTTCTTCTTAGTTTGAGTTTCTGCTAACATTTTCATTTATATAAATATATTCTGTAAAGGCACAGATTAAGCATGTAAAAATTGAGATTCATGAAGATTTCTAGACCACCATTATTCTGCAATTTGCCTTCTCTGACTCTTTACACACACACACACACTAAACAGATTAACTGAAATTCAAACAAAAGGAGATTAAAAATAGAATGCCCTTAAGCTAGACTGGGACTGGTAAAAGACTTTAAATTTGGCATTACACCGACATCATCTTTACTCTCTAATAAAAATTGCAGTGAACTACATACCAACTACGAATTGTCGATGATCAGGAAACAGGTCGGATTTTCATATAAATAGAAATCAGGCATTTTCACTTATCATTCATCATCAAAAACTGTTACTGTACATGTTAGAGTGTAGTCATCAGACTGCAAAGGAAACTCTAACCATAGGCTCCAGAAATAACAAATTACATTACATATTGGTAGAAACAGAGATCATCCGAAACAAATAAAAATACTTTATGGTAATTCATTATTGGCAACTATTATAATCACTAGGCCAAGCACCAGACCCAACTATAAGTGTATGTAAACGATATCAGATTCATAAAAATAGCACTTTTATTTTCACCGAGATTTCCATAGATACTGAAGGATTTAAGGATTTATTAAAGAGATTTGAGGAATTTAAATTCAAGGATTATAAAGGAGGATTGAGAATGTCAGTATAAATATTAAGAAGGTTTCCGGTAAAACCTTAACAAGAAATATTTCAGATATTTCTCCGAACGATCAATGAAATTGAGCAATAACCGGACAAAGAAACAAGCAGAGAGCCAAGATGCATGCATGTGTAAGTGGATAGAATCAAGTAACCAAGCTAGTTACAATGCTAACTAGCAACCTTAGAAATCAAACCATTTAGTTAGCTTAAACACATCATCAAGCCACTAAACCACAACACTTGTCCACTTGATGATGCAAGAGGTGACCCAAGCACTTTAATAAAGTAGCTTTATGCCAAGATGTTATCTAAACATCACAATAATTCATTTTAGCACAAGAACCAAGCAAGCAACCAAGCAAACCACTCTATTCTCTCCATCTTAGAGCCATTCGGCTATTTCAAGGAATGCAAGGGGAAATCCAACTTCTAGCCATTGTTAAATCTCAAGATTAATTAGGTATGTTCCATAATTCATAACTAAGATGTCCTATGAATCTTAGCTTCAAATTCCATTCCATTCTTGAGTTATAAAATCAAGAAGGTTGAGGATGAATAGTAACTTTCAAGAACTAACATTAGTTTTCTTGTTTCTTTGGATGATCTAAGCTTGGTTAAGGTGTTCTAAGGACTATACAAGGTTTATTAAGGCTTATACATACTCCAAGGAAAGGTATATCTCACCCAAACCCTAGATCTTATTTTGAGTTTATGGATGTTCTAGGTGGTTTTTAGATTAGTTATGAATATGATGTTATTATAAGAATGTAAGCATGATTATGTAGTTGGATTAGTTGATTTAAGAGATATGATGAATATGTTGGTGAAATGAGATGTTCATGGACTTGTAATATTTATGGTATGCCCGGTGTGGCTTGGTTGTGATGTAACAAATTTGGAAAAGTTCGATTTATAGCCATCATAATGCTGAAATTTTGTTAACCCTTAAAATTTGTGCATAACGGTAGCCATAATTTTCTGATCTTGATGAATATATAACTTACCCTTGTAGATCTCGAGTCATAGATCGTTTTGGCGTGAGAACCGAAGCAAACGGACTTACGGTTTAGGAGTTATGGTCGATTTAGTAGAAGTGGTTCGAAACCATAACTGCGAGTTCGTAACTGAAATTGAACCCCCTTAACATGATTAATTTAGTGGCGAATCTTGGTAATTAAATATTAGAGATCATAAGGAAGGTGTGGGAGAAAACCTCATGTCAAATGGATCGATTTTCGATTTTATAAAAATGCTCGAATCGAGGTTAAGTACGAATGAACCCCTTAAAAGAACACTTGGTTATAACTTAGGAAACGGACAATAAATCTCGAGGTATAATCTTTGTTAGTAAACGACCGACCTTAGAACTTATACAACTTAAGTACCTACCAAGTGTAAGTGTAATGACATGCCTTAATAACGAACAAGTGTCGGATCATAGCGGTGATAATAAGAGTACACTAGAGGGTGCATAACGAGATAACTTGAAAACGTGTTTTAACTTAAGTAAAATATATACTTAGCCTTTCAAAAGCATTAAGTGATTAATCTCGAGTATTTTGATTGTTTATAGATCACCGGACTGACCCAGGACAGACTATCCCCACCAGAGTACCAGGCAAGTTTCCAAACATTTTGAAACTGTTGTTGTGATAATATATATGATTTGATTTTTGTTATACATATGTCATAGCATGCATGCCTGCTTTCAGATTATATTGTGATACTTGTTTCATGATTTGAAATTGGCTTATAAGCTATATACGAGATATATTAGTTATAAGCCGGATATTGCTAAGACCCTTAGTGAAGGGCATATGATCTCATTCTTCAAATATAGACCGGGAGTTAGTATTTCTTGATATATTTTGATTATTTTCTAAGGAAAATATTTAAATAAATATTTTTCCATTATTCATTTAAAGAATATTATTTTGAATATTCATTTTGATTTTTATTTATTTAATGAATATTATTTCAAATATTCATTTGGGTTTTATTTATTTAAATGAATATTATTTTGAATATTCATTTGAGTTTATTTATTTAATGAATATTATTTTGAATATTCATTTGAGTTTTATTTATTTAATGAATATTATCTTGAATATTCATTTAAGGTCATATTTATTTATCGAACATTATTTTGAATATTTATTCAAGGAATTATTTATTTAATGAATATTTTTATATATATTTATTCGAGGGTTATTCATGAGCAATATTCTATATTAAGAATATTCTGGAAATATTTATGATGTAATAAATATTCTTTGAATATTTATTTAATTCTTTTAACTAGTTCTTAAAATAATTTATTTTATTCAAAAATTATCTTTGATCTTCAAATACTATGTAAATTATTTCTGAGTCTTATTATTATTATTATTATTATTATTATTATTATTATTATTATTATTATTATTATTATTATTATTATTATCAAGGAAGGTTCTCAAAAACTCCATTCTTCATTCGAATCTATCTTCCAAATTATAAGGAAACCTTACTTGAGAGCTGTTATTTATTTTATTTGACTTCCCGGTCATAAATTTTTTTAAAACTATTCTTTGCACTCGCAACTTGGTTGCTATTTATCAAATTGAACTTTTTATTACTTCTTCATCATTCGAGGAGTAAGATTGTTGGAACAAGTCGATATCCATTAACAGGCAACAGCTTGGGAAATATTGTTGAATTATCCTTTCCAACTAGATACGACTACTTTGTGGAGTCTTATCAACAAGTATTATACTTGGGGAAAGGAGAATGAGCCTTACGTTTCAGAGTCATGGATTCTATTCGAACTAGGAGTTGTGTAAGAGTTCGAGTAACGCCGGTCCATCCCAATGGCCCAACCGTTGGCCAGGGAGATCTAACAGGGCGGTAGACAAGTAAATTCGTCAATTCTTCCTTCTACCGGTAGTAAAACTAATTTGAGCTGTACAATCTGCGATTGATCATTATAAGGGTTGGAACAACGGGCGCGGTGAATACTCCAGTATTAGTTCATCATCCAAGTCTATCTATTTTCTGCAACATGTATTAAAGAGAAGTACCACCCATGTTGGTAGGGTTTGAATAATGTTAAAACTAAAAGTTACATTTTGAGTTACCTTGTAACTTCATCTTTTACGTTATACTGGCAATATGTTCGTTAATGCATGGCATATGGTTTCAAAAGATATCTCTTGAATTGTTATATATTATTGTTCAGTTATATATTATTTTTGGTGGGTTATTGTTCACCCTTGCTTTATTTACTATATCACAACAACAACTAGATTTGATGGCCCGCGTAAGGCGCACTCGGCGCAAGCAGGTGACTCCAGTCGTAGGACTGCACGCTGATATTGTTGTTGCCATTGCTGAGGTAGTAGCAACCAGTAGTCTAGACTAGCAGCTTTTGTTTTCAGCCTTAATTATATGTATGACTAATGTTAATCAACGGCAAGAAACTTTTAAATTATGTTGTAATCATTTCGGGTTGTAATAACTATTACTTGTGGATCTAATAAGTAGACACTTATTTCAATTTCATCTCTGGGACTATAACTGGTTGTGTGTGATGTGGTATTATTTGGGGGTTATAGCATGCTATTTATTTATTTTGGATTCAAGTGCAAGTATTGTTTATGAAATATGAGACCGTAACGACCAGGTCCCCGACCCCGGATCTGGGGCTTTTACACTTATCTTAATTCAGTAAAGAGCCATCATCTTCATTGTTTAGCTTCTCCATTAAAGCGGCTTCAGATCCATAATAACCCCCATGCTTATTGTATGGTTTGATTGCCCTCCACAATCAAAAAATTATCCCCTCTTTCTAGCACCAATTATTAATGGAGGAATTTTGTGATAACAAATTTCGGAGGTTGCTGGAATATCGAAATTATGAAAATAGGGGGGTTTTGAATTATGGATGTTTGGAGCTGGACTTGAGAGGTGTCTCGACTTGTTAGATGTGTCGGATCCTTTTCCAAGATGCATGCGTACCTTATATTATAAAGATCAAGCCAATGCAGTTCTGTTAAGGATTTGGTTTTTAATCCCTATGATTGTTAAAAGATATACTGGGAATTAGTAGATTTTATCTCTTTAAATTATATTCGCGTTGGGATACCTTCCTGATTTGAAGGATATCGTTTGAATATATTTTTTATCATAAATTGGAGATAATTCCTCGTTTAAGAGAGGAAATAATTAACTTGTGGATTAAGTTAATTATTATTAAATTCGTATTGGAAAATTGGGAGATAAGTGAGACAACAAAAAATATGGCGTAACAAGAATGTATATAGATTACTTTTCATTTTATGAGAAAAAATGTGAAAAGCCGTCACATGAATATATCAACAACTCCACTCCTCAATTCTGACATACAAGTGATACAACACACGGAGCATTCACACGACCTTGTAAAAACTCTTCCAGGTTTTTAACCCCAAAAAACTTCACAAACTATAATTTAAATATTGAAATCGAGATTTATTACTTAATTTTCGTTACCTGAACTAAAAATAAAATATAAACACATATTTAAATCTTAATTATTTTATCAATATTTTTTAAGGATTTTATTATTTAAAATTTATTACTACGTGCCTAAATTTTTTTACAAACGTATTTTGATTAAAATACATATAAGTATTTTATTTAAACACATCTATATTTAATATAAAGCTTACTTTATTGGATTTAATTTATTTAAAAATTTATTAATTAAAAATATCATAATATAAAAATATTGAAAATAACTCATGCAAGATATAAAGCTAGTTATGTAAAATTTTAAAAATAAAATAAGGAAACTTGCACACTTTATCAGAATTTAGTGTAGTTACCCCAAACGGTTACTGGTAGACTTGGCCAAACGAGCGGATTGGCCATGCCGGGTTGGGTTTGGCTCGGGCCGATTTGCTTGGAGCTGGACTCGAGAACGGCACGTCTGGATTGCCGAGTCGTGTCGTGCTGGGCTGTGACTGTGAATACTAGACTCGTGCACGCACGGTCGGTTTGTCGGACGGTTGGCGGGCGAGTTGGGGACGGTTTGGGGCGAGTTGGGTGTTTTTTTAATAAAAATGTTATGTTTTGTGCATATTTTTTTAAACTTTTATTTGACATTTTAATATTTAATTAAAATTATACAAAATTTTTTTGGAATAAAAGAGGATGGTACCTCGTATAAATTTTATTAATTAAAAAATTATTTTACAAATAGTTTGAGAGGACACCACTCTTATAAAACGAAACAAATCGCATCAAACATATTTAAAAAATTATAAAGCAAACAAATTCTAAAAATACAAAATAAAAATTTTGAACACTATTTAATTTATCATTCTTGACCCGATTCCGATGAAGTATCCATTGTCATCCATGGTTCGACTTCTCCATCTGAGTCATCTTCTTTCTTTTCTTATTGCCTTTTTTCAGCTTGATCCTAGGGATGGGCGTCGAGTCACTTCGGGGTCGGGGAGTGCTATCCCCGTCCCCGATCCCGGAACCCATACCCGCTCCCCGAACCCGCCCCGATCCCCGAACGGGGAATATTTTGCTTCCCGATCCCCGTCCCGAACGGGGAACGTGGATCCCCGCGGGGAATCGGGAATTTTCATTTTTTAAAAAAAATTAAATTTTATACATTTTTTAATGAAATAAATATGCCAAATCATGATATATAATATATATATATTTTAAATTCAATAACATATTCTAAAAAACATTTCAAGTTAATTTTAATATATATTAAAAGACATAAATTATTATAATTAAATTTTATTATTAAAACTTTGAATCTATGGAATGAATTAAAAAATTTAAGTATTAATAATACACTTTTAAATATAATTGATGTGGTTAATATCAGTGTTTAAGTTTTACAGGGAAAAATAGAGTTTAACTTGAAACAGGAAGCAATCAGAGTTTAGTTAAACTCTGACAGTTGGAAGCTTGACAGAGTTTGCTATACGCTGACAATGGAAGCTCGACAGAGTTTAGTTAAACTCTGTCTGGAGGAAGCGCGTCTCCAGTCAACAGTGATTAAAGATTAATTGAAGATAATTATGGAAGCAATATCTTTACAGATTGGATAGCTGTTAAAGAGAATGAGTTGACTTAGGAGATATAGCAATCATAATTGATAACATTTGTATAGTTGATTTATAGGCGAATCAATTATCGATTGTACGTAGCTGTATATCTTTATAAATACAGTTAGGTTAACCCTAGAAGGGTATCGATCGTGTAACACAATATCTTTCATTGTAACCTAAGCAGCTCTCTGTGATATTTTACATCACTGAGAGAGAAGTTAATTCCAAACAGTTTTTTAAAGCTTTTAAAGAACTTATTGTTATTCTCTCATACTTAGTTGATTATAAGTGTGTATTCGGCCTAACAATTGGTATCGGAGCTTAATCTGTTAATTTAATACAGTTTAAGATCCACACACACACAACTATAATTAATGGCAGAAATTCCTCCTCCAACATCAGGCTCTAGTGCTGAGAAGGCTCAACCTGCAACTGTGAGTCGATATGAAACAATCAGGGTTCCTATTCTTAAGCCAGCAGAATACTCAACCTGGAAGGTGAAAATGGCTATGTTTCTGGAGGCTACAGATCCAGAATATCTTGACAGAATTTATGAAGGCCCTCATAAGCCTACAAAATTATCTGTTGTTGCTGTTGGACAGGAAGCTAAATCTATTCCATAGGAGAAGAAAGATTTGACTCCTGAGGACATTTCATCCATTGGTAAGGATGCAAAGGTTAGACATCTGCTTCATGGTTCATTGGATAATGTTATGTCTAACAAAGTGATCAATTGTAAAACTGCAAAAGAGATCTGGGATGCTCTAGAGGTTAGATGTCAGGGAACTGCAGCAATCAAGAAGAATAGAAGGAACATACTCACACAGGAGTATGAACACTTTGAGGCTAAATCTTAAGAATCAATGACAGAAACCTTTGACAGATTCTGTAAGCTACTTAATGATCTGTCACTGGTTAATAAAGAATATGATCTAGAAGATTCAAATCTCAAGTTTCTTCTTTCTCTACCTGAAAAGTGGGATGTTAAGACAACCACTATTAGAGACAACTATGATCTGGCTGATACTGATATTGATGAGATCTATGGGTTGCTCAAGACTCATGAACTAGAAATGGAACAGAGAAGCAGAAGATGAGGCAGAAAGTCAAAATATGTTGCTCTAAGAGTTGAAGAAAGACCCTCAAAGAAGGAAGCATCAAGGAAGAAGGCAAAAGGAAAAGCTTTGGTCATTCATTCTGAAAGTGAGTCATCAAACTCTGATGTTGACTCAAATACAGATGGATCATCTGATTCTGAAGATGATGAGGAAATGATGCAAATGGCTGCTTTGATGGTAAATACTTTCAAGAAGATGGGATTCAAGAACTTCAAGAAAGGAAAGAGATTCTCCAAGAATGATTCAAAGTTTGACAGGAAGAATTTCAACAAATCTGAGAGAAAGGATACCAAATCTGGGAAAAGAGACAAGTCTGGGATTCAATGCTACAAGTGTAAGGAGATGGGTCACTATGCTCTTGAGTGCAAGAAGGGTAAAACTGAGAAGGCACTCTTCACTAAAGGCAGAGATTGGGCAGACACCTCTGACTCAGATGAGGATGTGAACTATGCTCTCATGGCTACTACTGTTGATGAAGCTGAAGATTCTGAAAACAAGGTACCTCTAACTACGTATGCTTATAATACTGATGATACAACTGAATTAAGAATATATCTTAATGCACTGCATATCAGTTATAGGGATCAGACTTTAGAGAATGAGAGAATCAAAACTGAGAATTCTGAACTCAAAGGCAGAAATAAGGTTGTAGAAGATAAACTTGCTAACATGCAGCAAGTTCAAAAGGAGAGAGATGATGCTGTCTATCTTGAACAAGAGTTGTTAAGTAAGTATAAACAACTAGAATCTGAATTGGAGAAGGCAAATCATATTATTAAAACTTGGACTCACTCTGGAAAAGACGCTCAAGAAGTTTTTCAATCTGACACTGTAGGTCTAGGTTACTCTAAGGAAGATGAACTTAGGTTTCAGAATACAGTCAAGATTAGACCACCTCTTCCACCTAAGAAATTTGGAACATTTGTTAATGGAATAAGTGAACCTAGGTCTGAAGGTGGAAAAGAAGCTGTTAAGAAAGAACCAGTAAAAACTAGTGTTAAACAGGTTAATATTGGTTTAATGACAGATAAACAACTTAAGCATAAGCTTAAGGAGTTAAAATCTGTTAAGAAACAGAAAGTATCTAGAAAGAACAGAAATGGTAAAGTAGGCATCACTCAAGGTAATTATCCAATGCTTGCTACTTTGGCTCCAAGAAATACTTGTCATAACTGTGGTAGCACTAACCATCTTGCTAGTTTTTGCAGGAAGAACAAAGACATTAATTGTTTACCTTCCAAGTCTGAAGTAAAGAAAGATAATGTTAGAACTAGGCCACAGACTTTATGCAAACACTGTGGAAGCACTTGGCATTCTATTTATACTTGCAGAAATTATCATGCTATTTATCATAATTACTATGAACTGAAACCTAATCTGAAATGGGTTAGAGTTAATTCTGCAAGTGTAAACTCTGATAAAGTTAGCTTAAACTCTGATAGTGTAAATTCCGCCACTAAAGCTAAAACAATTAAAAAGGCCAAAGGATCCAAGCAAGTCTGGATCCTTAAATCTAATCCTCAGTAATTGTTTGTGATTGCAGGGCATCAGGGAAAGTATCCTAGTCATGGACAGTGGATGTTCAGGACACATGACTGGAAATAAAGCCCTGCTATCAGAGTATGTGGAGAAGGCTGGCCCAAAAGTTTCCTATGGAGATGGCAACATAGGACATACTCTAGGATATGGCAATATTAATCTTGGAAGTGCCATCATCACAAATGTAGCTCTGGTTCCGGGACTCAAGCATGATCTGCTATCTGTGAGTCAAATCTGTGACAGAGGTTTTCATGTAGATTTTCAACCTGAATACTGTGAGGTTATCAGCAAAACCACAGGGAAAGTTGTTTTAGTTGGACAAAGGCGCAACAATATCTATGAAGCAAGCTTGCGGACAAACTCTGATGGAAAAACTATGTGCCTGTCAACAAGAATGTCCAATGAAGAGAGTTGGAAGTGGCATAAGAAACTCTCTCATTTGAATCTGAACAACATCAATGAGCTGATAAGAAAGGATCTTGTTAGAGGACTTCCAAAGTCTTTGTTAAATGTTGATGGTCTGTGTGATTCATGTCAAAAGGCCAAACAGAGGAAGACTTCTTTCAAGAGCAAGTCTGAATCTTCAATTGTTGATCCATATCATCTTCTACATATTGATCTTTTTGGACCAGTAAATGTCTTGTCAATTGGAAGGAAGAAATATGCTCTAGTCATTGTTGATGAATATACCAGATACACTTGGGTGTACTTTCTAGCAAAGAAGGATGAAACTGCATTAACTCTGATGGAGCATGTAAAGCTACTGGACAAAGGGTCAAAACACAAAGTCAAAATAATCAGAAGTGATAGTGGAACTGAATTCAGAAATGCAACAATGGAAGAATTCTGCAAGAACAGAGGTTTGAAGCAAGAGTTTTCTGCACCTGGTACACCACAGCAAAATGGTGTAGTTGAGAGGAAGAACAGAACCTTGATAGAAGCTGCTAGAACTATGCTTGATGAAGCAAAATTGCCAACCTATTTCTGGGCAGAAGCAGTTCAAACTGCCTGTTTTACTCAAAATGCCACACTGATCAACAAGCATGGAAAAAGACCATATGAGATGGTGAGGGAAAAGAAGCCAAACCTAAAATATTTTCATATTTTGGGTGCAAATGCTTTGTGTTGAAAAATCATCCTGAACAGTTGACCAAATTTGAGTTGAAAGCAGATGAAGGAATTTTTGTTGGCCATCCAGTGTCAACCAAGGCATTCAGATTTTATAATCTGAGAACAAAGGTGATTATGGAATCTAATCATGTGTCATTTGATGACAAGAAAATCACTGGACTTGAAGATGTTGATGAACATGATCAATTGTATTTCGAAAATGAAGATCTAATCTCTGATGAAATAAACTCTGATGAAACCAGTACAACAAACTCTGTTGATGCAAACTCTGAACCTCTACTGGTACACACAGAAGAAATAGTACAGCCAGAACAAAGAGGAGAACCAGTTGAGGAGGAGCATGATCATAGTGATGACTCAAACTCTGATAGTGAGTCAACTGAAAATTCTGGATCAAACTCAAACTCTGATGACTCAAACTCTGAAAGTCCAAATTCTGACAGTTCAAACTCTGGGCGATCAAATTCAGGGGGAGCCTCAGAGAATGAAGAAAGGCATCAAGATAATCAGGAGAACATTGATCAAGGGGGATGATCAACTATTGACAGAAGTCATTTACCTTCAGCTAGGAAATGGACAAAATCACATACACCTGATTTAATAATTGGAGATCCAGATGCAAAAGTTAGGACAAGAAGTGCTACAACAAATGAATGTTTGTTTCATACATTTCTGTCCAAATCTGAACCAAAGAAAGTGGAAGAAGCTCTTCAAGATGCTGACTGGATAACAGCAATGCAGGAGGAGTTAAATGAATTTGAGAGAAATGAAGTATGGACCATTGTACCTAGACCAAAGAATAGATCTGTTGTTGGTACTAGATGGGTTTTCAAAAACAAAACTGACAGTGATGGGGTTGTTACAAGAAACAAGGCCAGACTTGTGGCCAAAGGCTATTCACAGCAAGAAGGCATAGACTATGATGAAACTTTTGCTCCAGTTGCAAGGTTGGAGGAAATAAGAATCTTTCTAGCATATGCTTCTCACAAGAAATTCAAGGTTTTTCAAATGGATGTGAAAAGTGCTTTTCTGAATGGAAAACTTGAAGAAGAAGTGTTTGTTGAACAACCACCAGGATTTGTAGATCCCAAGTATCCAGATTATATCTATAGGCTTGACAAGGCACTCTATGGACTTAAGCAGGCACCAAGAGCATGGTATGAAACTTTGGCTCAATTTCTTTTAGAAAGTGGATTCAACAGAGGTAAAATTGATAAAACCTTGTTCTACTTCAATCTTGGTAGTGATCTGTTATTAGTTCAAATATATGTAGATGACATAATTTTTGGATCTACTAATAATAAGCTTTGTAAGAAGTTTTCCAAGCTCATGCAGTCCAGGTATCAAATGAGCATGATGGGAGAGCTCAGTTATTTTCTAGGGCTACAGGTGAAGCAAACAGATGATGGAATCTTTATCAATCAAGCAAAATATACCAGAAATCTTCTCAAGAAATTTGGCATGCTTGACTGCTCATCTGCAACAACTCCCATGGCAACAGCAACTAAGTTGGACAAAGACACAGGTTCACCAGTGGATATGACAAGCTATAGAGGGATGATTGGGTCTCTTCTTTATCTAACAGCTAGCAGACCTGACATCATGTATGCAACATGTCTTTGTGCAAGATTTCAGGCAGATCCAAGAGAATCACATCTAACAGCTGTGAAGAGAATTTTCAAATATCTTAAGGGAACCATAACTTTAGGATTGTGGTATCCAAGAGAATCAGACTTTAAGCTACTTGGTTACTCTGATGCAGACTTTGCAGGCTGTAAGATAGACAGAAAAAGTACCAGTGGAAGTTGTCAATTTCTTGGTGATAGACTTGTTTCATGGTACAGCAAGAAACAGAAATCAATCTCTACATCTACAGCTGAAGCAGAGTATATTGCTGCTGGTAGCTGTTGTGCACAAATTCTGTGGATGAAGAATCAGTTACTGGATTATGGATTGAGGTACAGTAAAATACCTATTTACTGTGATAATCAAAGTGCTATTGCTATGAAAGGTAATCCAATACAGCATTCAATGACCAAGCACATCAGCATAAGGTACCATTTTATCAGAGAACATGTAGAGGAAGGGAATATTGAGCTTCATTTTGTGTCTACAGAACAACAGCTTGCAGATATCTTCACCAAGCCATTGAGTGAAGCTGTATTTACAAGGCTGGTAAATGAACTAGGGATGGTCTCTGGCTTTGACTAGAGATATTGGTTAGACTCAAAACTCTACTTATGTACTGTGTTGCTCATATTTCTGTGGTATGTTAAACTCTGGTATGCAAACTCTGCTCAATGACTGTTAAACTCTGTTAGCATGCTCTTTAAGTCATACATTGTTGACTGTTGGATAAACTCTGAGAAACTCTGATAATGTTTCTTTCTGAACATAAACACCGATGAAGATACATGTATGAAACATTATTCTCAACAATTAGTCATGAATCCTTCTAAGTTATCTGTGATCCAATCTTAAACTGTGCAGAAAGTTAACACAGCATGATACTATTCCATATTTATAGCATCTCTTAGTTTATTTATCCTAAACTCTGAGTCTGTAAATACTGTGTGCATTGCCTCTCATAAATAATTTCTGATGTTGATGAGCTCTAAACTCTGTTATTTATACACTGTTAAATTAGATTCTGTTATTAGAATAACCTCAAAGCTTATATATAGACTGTTGGAACTCCTTTGAGATCATGTTTGAAAACTAGGACGACCCAGGAACTTACTGGTATATAGTAAGGGCTAAAATTCTATAATTTTTGGTGACTAGTCGAAGACTAGGAAGATCCAAGAACTTATCAAATTGATAAGGGCTAAAATTATAGGATTTTTGGTGACTAGTTCCAACCTCTGATTACTGGAGAAATTAAAAAAAAAAATTAGGGGTTATAAATTAATTAAATATTCCTGTATATAAACTGTTTACTACAGAGTTTAGCATTCATCATACATTCAGTATTTACTATGAGAGTTTGTGCATCCAGTGTTTACTGATTTATTTTATGGATTTTATGAAATACTAGATGCTCTAAATACTGATCTAGTAAACTCTGCTATACACACACTCATATTAACAACTGTGTAGTGTTTGAAAGGATAACAGTAATTAAGTTGGAGAATTGTTAAACACTGTTGGATTCTGTTGAGTACTCTAAGGTAATATTTTATTTCAGACAAAGCATATACTTGGAGTACAAAAAGAGTTTTTGAAAATTGCATGTGATATGTGCCAATTGTTTAATGGTGTCAGACAGTTAAAACTTATTGGTAATAGGAGAGAGAATAGCAGTAATAATAGGCATTATTACTGCGTGTGTACATGGTTGTTCCACTTGCTACGTGACACGTGTCCTACTTACACACTTAACAAGAAATTGGTTGCGTGTTTAATGTCTAAAACGATTGGGTTTTAATTTTCAATTACATATCTAATCAAACTCATTTCATTATTCACTTTTTCACTTTTACACCCACGAACACACAACATTACACACAATTTCTCTGTTACTTTCACTTAAGCATTTTCACAAACACTTTTCCACACACTCTCTTTTCTAACAATCTGTTCTAATGGCAACCAAGACTTTTGTGGCTCAGGGATTATCTTTTGTTCCTAACAACTATGCAGCAATACTAAACACTGATAAAGCCCCAGAATCATTTCATTTGATTCAGAGATCTGTGGGGCTTTACACCCACACAGATCTTTTGTTCCTAACAACTATGCAGCAATACTAAACACTGATAAAGCCCCAGAATCATTTCATTTGATTTTAAGGTGCATTTTTTGAAATTGGTCAAGCTCTTGTTCAACCAGCAAAACTCTCTGCCACAAAGATCTCTACTTTTTGGCAAAACTCTATTTATGATGATGGTGGAGAGAATGGGACTCCATCCATTGTATTTACTCATGAAGACCAAGAGTTTGTAATCAATCCTGCAACTGTTCGAGATGTTATGGATTTTGATACTCACACCTCATACGCTGTGGCTGGTGAGAATGAATTGAAAGAAATGTTACAGCAACTGCGGTTTTCTGGCCCTTTGGATAAGCTTGGGAATGTTAAAAGGCCAGGGCTCAGGAAGGAATGGAGTTTTTTCTTTGACTGCGTCACTCGAGCATTTGGAAAGAAAGTCACCAACTGGGATGCAGTTCCCACTGATAGTCTTCAAATCGGGTATTCTCTTCTTAATGGGAGTAACTTTGATTTTAGTAGATTAGTTCTTATGAATTTAGGTGAAAACTAGCAGAGTCCAAAACAACTGTTTATTTCTCACGTTTTTGTCAATGTTTATTCTCTGCTTGTTTGCCTAATTTGGTAATTTCTGATGAGGATGTTATTCAACCCTTTCAAGTCCATAAGAGAATGTTCTCTGACTTGACAAATAAAGATGCTAACAAGGATCTAGATGATTCTATCTCAGAAGAAGAGAGAACAGAAGTGAATCCTCAAGTTAAAAGGAGGAGACTGATTATTGAAGAGTCTGATGAAGAATTGAATTTTGAAGCTCAAGAGGATATTTCTCAGGAAATACCTACAGTTGAGACAGAAATTGCAAAAGGAGCTGCCAATACACCTCTCACTGTACAAGTGGATGAGGGCAACAGAGAAGACTTTATTGTTAGGTCCAAATGTGTTGTAGAGGGGGGGTGAATACAACTTTTCAAATATGAGAAGCAATAAATACGATGCAATAAACGAACACACAGATTCAAGGAATATATGTCTTATATATAACTTGAAGTGGTTGCTACAACATTCATTACAAAGTATAACAGAAGTTCAGAGAGAAGTGAATGATACTAAGCTCTGTGAATACACTCTCTCTCTTTTACATGTGTTTCTCTCAAGAATTGCTCTCTATAAAACATTACACAAGTACTTCTATTTATACTACATGTAATCTATGTCCTGTAGTCTTCAAAGACTAAGATATACGTGGCCCAATGATGTCCACATAAATCTTGCCTTATCTTGAAAGCTTGGAAATTTGCCAATCAGAAGATGCCATGTGTCATGTTGAAGCTGCACTCTAAGTAGAACTTCTACTTGAGAATTTCTACTTAGTCATCTCGAATTTCTAAGTAGAACTTCTACTTAGAAATATTCTACTTGGTCATCTAGAATATTTAGTACTTAGAAAATATTCTGGTCTTCAACTTGAAACTTCAATGAACATCTTGAACTTGTGATATCTTCATGTCTTCTTTATTCTTCACCAAGATCTTGAACATGGATCTTTATTACTGACATAAACTTGCTATCAATGTCCTGACACTTGATGCATTGGTCTGGTTCATAAGTGACTACTCTTGATAGTGTTTTTGCTTCTTGAATAAATTACCATATTCACTTAGTAACGTGGCTTTCCAATGTTCGCTTTCCTTCTTGTTCACTTGAAATCAATTTGTCTTGTTGATACTGATAGTTATGATCTTGATTCTCTATTTCTCAAATCACTGAGGCATGAACAACTTTGACTTGAACTTCTCTCAATGATTTCTTCTTGGCTTGATCATAGTTAACATGTTCAATTGTATCAATTACCTTGTCTTCATTTAGTGTTGATTTCTTGTGGCTTCTTGTTCTTGATTGTCTTCTGGTTAAGTATCTTTTCCTTTAATTGAGTTACATTATTTATAGTGTTACAAGTTTACACACTCTGCCTTTCAATCTCCCCCTATTTGATTGTCTAACAATGACATTCAAATTAATGAAGGATAACTCAACTAAACAATGAGACGAGAAAAGATAATTAACATTAAAGTCTTGAATAATTTACAATTAAAATGTACTTGAAAACAATACAAAGAACTTAAATTAGAAACATTATTCGAACTTCGAATTAAAGATCATTTGAGTGATTCCTATCACCTGGATTATTTCATACCTTTTAGTCAAACTTATATCACCTTATTGGATTCACTCTAAGGTGAATTTTCCTCAAGTGAGTTAAAGCAACCGAAAGACATGAAATTTTTCCAACTTCAAGTTCACACCACTCTGACCTTTAACCCTAATTCCGTTTCCTCTTTCTAGCTTCAGCAGCTTGGTCCTTCTCTTCTTTCTGCCTTCTGCGCTTCTCCTTCTGCTGCTGTTCTTTCTTGTACACTGGATCGTGAAGCTGCTTCCACCTAACATTCAACAGACTTACAGCTTCCATTTATAGAGGATTCTTGGGCTCTGGATAAGGATGTTTGAAAAGCCTTCTGAGTTTGTCCACCTCCTGAGTAGTCCTGATCTTTGGAATGTCCTCAAAGTTCTTCATTATGAGCTAAGGTTTCCAATGTGCTTTACCAGCTTTAAACTGACAATAGATCATCTTGGGGTAGCCCTTGACACGGTTAGTATTGTGGACACTAGCCGCATCTCGCTCCATCCGCTTCTTTTCCACCACTACCTCAGACAGGTAACTCATGAGTCTCTGCTTTTCTTCCACATACTTATCTTCCACTTCGCCCCATTTGAATACATGTAATACTCTCTCCAGAAATGCAGCATCTTGAGTCTGTAGCAGCCATGTTTTACTCATATGCAAGAGTGTTTGATTCTGGTCTGCATCTATGAATGCTAAGGCATCAGCTGTATCATCAACATAAGCGTGTATCCAGTATACACTATCTCTTCCTGGAACACCAACTACCTCCCTTATCTCTCCTTGTTCCAGTGCTCCAGAAGGAAGAGTCAGAGCTTCATCTACATTCTTCATTGCTTGAAGAATATTCCATTTCTTCTCCATCAGCTCCGGCTCAATCTTCACGTTATCTAGAGGGTTTGGAGCAATGATATCACACTTCCACACCTCATTGCTCTTCTTGAATATGGCTCTTTGAATGATCTTCACCGATTTTTCTTTAAGCTCAGAAGTGAATCCCTTACTCATCATTTGTCTGCAGACAGCTTTGAGAGATTCCACTGAAAGATCCATTAAATCATTTTCCTCCATGCTAACCCTCTTCATCTTCCCGTCAACTACCATCCGGACAAAATTAGGATATGCTGAGAATTCTGGACCCTTGTCCTCTGCTAGCTGCATTAACTGATCCCTATACAGAATGCTTAGCTCCTCAGATTGAGAGTATTGAATTTTTGTCGCTAGCAAGAACAACTCTGACGCAGATCTTCTCGTTATGAATTGGTCATCCACATATAGGAAAGACGTTGGGACTCCTTCTACCAAAGACAAAATAACCTGCCACTCCTTAAGTGTTGCATTGTATCCAACCCTGACTTTAGAAATTAATCTCTTTAACGCACTTATGTAGTCCACAGTCATTGGATTCTGCACATTCAAGTTGTAGAACAGATCATGTGCCTCCTTGTTGTTCACTCCTTTCGCACAGGGTCCCATCAATATCTTCCTTGCTTTATCCCACTTCTGTCCTATCCTTCTCTTGTCCAGATCAACTTGAGGATCAGCTAGCCTTGCAAGCTCATGATCTTACTGCTTCCCTTGGAGCTCCACTTTCTTTTCTAGGAACGCAGCACGTTCTTGCATCATCTTCATTTTATGGAACTGAGCTTGTTCCAAGGCTAACTGTTGAGATTTAAGGGTTTCCTCATCAATAGGAATTTCTTCAGGCATTCCAGAAGACATCCCAGCACCTCCACCTTGTTCCTTCAAAGATCTCTTTATAGCATGTGCCAAAGGTACGTCTTCCATATCAGAATCTGAGTCAAGTACCTCCTGTACTGTTTCCTGATGACTCAGGTCAACGAATGGCTCATCTTGCTCAAACATCATTGCCTTACCCTTTCTCTTCCTCAGAGCCTCTTCATCAACAGACGGCTCAATTTATATTTCCTTGACAAGATCAGCATGTTCTTCAATCTCTTCGATATGAACTGCCTGCTGTCTCGTCTCCTTTCCACTCTCCCCCTTAGGTGAGTTATCCTGAACACCACCTTGCTCCTCAAATCCACCAGCAGCATAAGAACCTCCAAAACCAGAACCGGAGGCTCCCGCTCCACTAGCACCACCTGCACCAGCATCGGGGGGAGGTTGTTGCGACTCGAAACACTCCAGGGGCACAAAGCTCCTGAATGCGAACATCATTCACCTCATCTCCACAGCCATTGTATGCATTGTAGACTCCATTGCCCCCATCCTTTCATTCAGAGTGCTTCCCAAGACACCACCAGCATGGCCCAAGTCATTGACCTTGTTTGTCAAAGCATCAAAAGATGTAGCTTGACTTGCCATTCGTGCTGCGTAGTCATCAAGAGCCCTTTGATTGTTTCCAATGTTAATCCCTAACTGGCCCATCGTCTGCCCGAACTGTCTCATCTGATTTTCCATAGAAGTCATACGTGTATCAAGATTTTCAATATTAAGGGACGGTGTTTGGCTTAGGTGACCTCGCTCTAATACGCGTTCTGTTAGTATTTGGCGCTCGGTTTCGGGCCTTAAAAATGAAGGTCCCTCTCTCCCTAACCTCTCACACACACTCCCTGTCTCACGCTCGTGTATGTCTTCAATGATTGATCCAAAGTATGAAGCAGTACCTGTAGAAATTGGATAAGCAATATAATTGGCAGTTATGGGATCTATTTCTGTTCTGTCCTGAGTTGGAATCTCAGGCTGAGAGGCTGCAAAGTGTTCTTATAAAACATCAGAACCGATCCTCTTTGCAGCATCAGTACATACCAGTGAAGGTACGGCTGAAGTTATTAAAACTTCATGTCCTTTTGAAGCAACAGTATCTTCAAAAGGTACAAATTCCTCACCCAAATCCCTATGTGCAGACTGTGCAAGGGGAGAATCACTCACGTGAGTTGGAGTGATTGAGTGTGACACACTAGGGTTTGACTGGGCTTTTGAAGTAGCAGCATGAAAAATTTTGGCTTTCTTTGGAATAAGAGGCTGCTCTTCGGGGTCACTCTCCTCATCATTTCCTACATCTACATGTGCTGGCTTTCTGGCTTCCGTTAACAGGGGTGAAAGAGAATAAGAATGTGTGTCAGACTCAGAAATATAGCTCTTACCCTATGATAGATCCTGCGGGCTAGCAGTCTCTTGGGTCTCGGAATCAGATACATAGGAAGAGGAATGAGTAGTATGCAGGGAGAGATTACCTGATTCATTACCTTGTTCATCATCGCTTTGCTCATCAGGAATCCCTTCAAATGCCTCAGCATGAGCAGACGGATTCTGAGCATATGATGAAACTTGCGATGATTCCGTCAAATTGGTAACTCCTGCATCATATGTAAGCCACAGTTGAATGTTTTCAGGAATTGACATCGGTTTACCTTGATGTTTATCCTGATTAGCAATTGTTGAAAGTGACTTAGTGCCCATCCCTAGCGGTGCAGATGTTGGGCTTCTGGAAAATCCCTGTCTAACAGCAAGAGCATCCTTCGGTATTAAATCATTAATCAGCATTTGTAGGAACAGAGGAAACCAGCAAACAACATCAGTTGTAGTGAGGTCTCTGCTTGCAGGAGATCCCATTGTAGCCACTATCTCAGAGAGAACTATGCGTCCATAATTTATATCCAGTTCTCTTGCTAGGGCAACTCCAAAGGTTTGCATTGGAATTGGAATTTGATGAAAATCTTTTTCGCGTGCCCGAAAACATCTTCTGATGGCCTCGAAAAAGTAATTCCATTCCACATGAAAGAATTGTTTCTGGATGTTTCCAGTGATCCGGCCAGTCGGAGGATAACATCCTATTTCTTCAAAGAATGTGAGGCGTTGTGCCGCTGTAGGTTCTGGATCATAAGCATCTTTGATCGGGAATCCCAGAACCCTGTTGACAATTTCTTCAGTCACCTCATATTCTTGACCCGCTAAGGTAAACCTGAAACCGTAGGGGGTAGTTTTGCTCCCAAAAGTAACCGCACTAGTCCATAATTGCTGTAAAGCATCATGTACTAGTATAGGTTTAGCAGTAAAAGCATAGCTAGCCTTGGAGTACAAATTAAGAAATTGTACCCAAAACTTAAAGCGCGGGAGTTGATCACCAATTTCCGTAGAAATATTATAAAAATTATTTTTAGCAAGTGAAAATTGGTGAGCCATTTTAATTAAATGTTTTTCCTTAAGAGATGTGATATTTTAATTTTTTGAAAAACAAGTAAGTAACGAATTAAAGGTTGTATCCCTTTTAATTTCCCGAGAAGACCAAAAAGCACTCTAAGAAATTAAACTACGGGATTTAAACAATAGCCAATTACTAAATCTGAATAGTCAATGAAGATGTATATTCGTGTGTGTATACCAGTGAAATCGTGTGTGGATATAGATAGAGAATATGGAAATCGTGTTTTGAACAATTACACAAACACTTGATGTTCGTGTGTATGTATATGCGCGTGTATATGAACGGTTACAAAACACACCAACACAAAGATTAATGATAACACAGACAATAGTAGACTAAAAATTGGCAGCAATTCGTGATATGTATGAGTTTAATCACAAAAACACGGATTAGTGGTATGTAATTGTGAGATCGCCTTGTTTTTGTGAGGAGGCTGCTGTGAAAAAAAAATTAGGTAAAGTGAATGATGCATCGAGTTAGAGATGTATATATATAGATGATTGTGAAATGACAAAAGTGTCCCTGTTAAAAAGAGTGAAAACACTAAGTACATACAGGGAAGACTTAAGTCGAACTCTATCTCGAACATCAAGTTGAACTTCGAGATGAAGTTCGAGATAGATGTTAACTCGAACAAATAAGCACTTAACCAATTTACAGCAAAAACTACAGGGAAATCCTATCTCGAACTTTATTGGTTTGTAGTAAACTTCGAAAATTCCCCTTAAGCAAAAACTACAGGGAAATTCGAGATACGTTTCGAGTTAGGAGTTTAACTCGAAAAATTCCCCTTAAGCAACTGAGAACTCTATCTCGAACATCAAGTCAAAATTCGAGTTGAGTTTCGAGATAGAGACTAACTCGAAGTTATTCTCAGTTCTTTTCAAAATATCCCCTTAATGGAAACCTCATCTCAACCTTCGAGATAAAGTTCGAGATAGACCTTATCTTGAATATTTTGAAGATAAAACTAGGCACACTGGTAACTCGAACTCGAACTCAAAGTCGATTTTCAAGATGAATTTCGAGATAGACACTAACTCGAAATTCCTCCCAGACTTAGAATTTTCAAAACTTCACTCTGGCAGCTTAAGTCGAAATTCAAGTCGAATTTTTAGATGAGTTTCGAGATAGAAACTAACTCGAAATTTTGAAGATATTTAATTCTAAGGCCTCTAATTACATGAAAATCATAGGTAAATTCATCTAAAAATCATGCAAAATTTAGAATACTATGAATTTAACTCCCCCTATGATCATGCAATCTAACAAGCATAAATTCAAAGATTTGTGCTATTAAAGACACTTAAAACACAATGAATTCATGTAAAATGACATTATATGCAACCAATAACAATCATTAATTAGGCATTTTAAAGTCTAAGCACATAATGATTGAGTAGCTTGCACAAACAAACATAAATCTGGATTTTACAGATAGGAGGCTTTACTAACTTGTGTTAAGCATTCCCAATTCACCAACCAATCTATTGAATGTTACTTCATCAAGAGGTTTGGTGAATATATCTGCAATTTGTTGCATTGTGGGCACAAAATGTAGCTCCACAGTCCCCTCCTCGACATGTTCTCTAATGAAGTGATACCTGATGTCGATGTGCTTGGTTCTTGAGTGATCTACATGATTGTTGGTTATGGCAATGGCACTTGTGTTGTCACACATAATTGGAATTTTCTTGTGCTCCATGCCATAATCCTTCAATTGGTTCCTCATCCATAGTATTTGAGCTACACAGCTTCCAACAGCAATGTACTCAGCTTCAGCAGTAGAAGTAGATACTGTATGTTGCTTTTTACTTTGCCAGGACACCAATCTTCTGCCAAGAAATTGACAAGCACCAGATGTGCTCTTCCTATCAATCCTGCAACCTGCATAGTCTGAATCCGAATAGCCAATTAGATTAAAACCTGTATCTCTTGGGTACCAAATCCCTAGATTTGGTGTGCCCTTGAGATACCTAAAAATTCTTTTGACGGCTACGAGATGTGATTCTCTAGGATCCGCTTGGAACCTTGCACATAAACAAGTTGCGAACATTATATCGGGTCTACTTGCAGTTAAATAGAGGAGTGAGCCAATCATACCTCGATAGCTTGTGATGTCAACTGGTTTACCAGATTTGTCTTCATCAAGCTTCGTGGCTGTTGCCATGGGAGTCTTAGCTGCTGATGCATCTTCTAGATTGTACTTCTTGAGTAAATCTCTGACGTACTTGGATTGACAGATAAAGATACCATCTTTTCTCTGACTGATCTGTAATCCAAGGAAGAAGGACAGCTCTCCCATCATGCTCATCTCATATTTTTCCTGCATTAGCTTATCAAATTTCTCGCACAAGCGCTCATTAGATGACCCAAAAATAATATCGTCCAAATAGACTTGAACAAGTATTAAGTCATTTCTTACATTTTTATAGAACAATGTTTTATCAATTACTCCCCCAGTAAAACCATTTTCAATTAAGAATAAGGATAGGGTTTCATACCATCGCCTTGGGGATTGCTTGAGGCCATAGACAGATTTGAAGAGAAGATACACAAAATCTACATGTTCTGGATCAATGAAGCCAGGCGGCTGTTCCAGATACACTTCTTCTTCTAACTCTCCGTTCAGGAAGGCACTTTTCACATCCATCTGGAAAACCTTGAAGTTCTTATGTGCTGCAAATGCCAAGAACATCCTGACTGCCTCAAGTCTTGCAACCGGTTCATAGGTTTCATCATAATCAATTCCTTCTCGCTGAGAATAACCTTTTGCAACCAAACGAGCCTTGTTTCATGTTACAAGTCCGTTTTCATCCAGTTTATTTCTGAATGCCCACCTAGCTCCAATTACTGATATGTTCTTTGGTTGGGGTACCAGTTTCCAAACTTTCTGTCTTTCAAACTGATTGAGTTCCTCTTGCATTGCAATCACCCAATCAGCATCACCAAGAGCTTCTTCTATTTCTTTAGGTTCAAGCTTGGATAAGAACCCAGAATATAAGCAAATATTAGCCAGGTCAGCTCTTGCAGTTCTTCTAGTAGTAACACCAGCATCTGGATCACCAATAATTAATTCAAACGGATGATCTCTATTCCATACCCGTTCTCCTGGAAATTGTCTTGATGATTCAGCTTGACTTTCTGAGTTGTGGTGCTGACTAATTTGATTATTTTCACTAACTCCCCCTGAGTTAGTGCCAGCTCCTACAGAACTACTGTCAACTCATCTCGAGCCTTGAACAGTTGTCCTTGAGCTGCTATTTACTTCCCCTGAGTTGTTGCCGGTTCGTACTGAAGAAGTCTCTTCTGATCTTGTAGAATTAGATTGTTCACTAGACTCAGGTTCTTCACGTACACTTGAAACATTTAATGGGACAATTAACTCAGGTTCGTCTTCAAGTTCATCTAGGTCCAGATTCTGAAATTTTAGGGACTCAGGTTCACTAGAATCTCTTGAAATTGATGAGAGTTTGGTATCGTCGAATCTGACGTTTTAGCTTTCAGTCACTTTTCGATCATTCACCAAGAACACCTATAAGCTGCCACCACATCTGTGGAGTAACCAACAAAGATTCCTTCACGAGCTTTTGCTGCAAACTTGCCTAGATTTTCATCATCTATAAGTACATAGCATTTTGCTCCAAAGACATGAAAGTATTTGATTGTTGGCCTTCTGTTGTTCATTAGCTCACATGGTGTCTTTTCTTTATCTTTTATGATCAAGGTTCTATTTTGAGTGTAACACACAGTACTCACTGCTTCGGCCCAGAAGTAGAGAGGAAGTTTCGAATCATACAACAAAGTTCTTGCCGCTTCAACCAATGTTCTATTCTTCCTTTCAATTACTCCATTTTGTTGTGGAGTTCTCGGGGCTGAATACTGACGACGTATTCCCTTAGATACACAGAAGTCATTCAGCACTGCGTTTTTGAATTCAGTGCCATTGTCTGATCTAATCGTCTTCACAGTAAGTGTTGAAACATTCTCAATTTAAGTGATGTGATCAATGATTAAGAAAGGTACTTCGTCTTTCGTCATTGCGAACAATACCCATGTATACTTGGAGAAGTCATCCACGATTACCAATGCATATCTTTTCCTAGACAAAGATAGGACATTCACTGGGCCAAACAAATCCATATGAAGAAGTTGCAGAGGCTCAGTAATACTAGAAATTTCTTTGCTTTTATGCGATGCTCGCTTCGACTTTCCCATTTCACAGGCTTCACAGAGTCCTTTAGGAGCGAACTCCATTTGAGGTAGATCTCTCACCAATTCTCGTCTCGCGAGAGCATTCATCGTTTTGAAGTTTAAGTGAGATAGCTTTTTGTGCCATAACCAGCTTTCATCATCCGAAGCTTTGCTGTAGAAACAAGTGACCTCATTCTGATTTGCTGAATCCATGTCCGCCACAAAAAGATCTGCCTTTCGAACTCCTCTCAAAGCCAATGAGCCTTCCTTGATGTGAGTAATTGATACACCTTTCTTGTTGAAGACAATTTCGTAACCTTTGTCACAGAATTGACTGATACTCAACAGATTGTGCTTCAGTCCCTCAACATAGGAAATATCTTCAATGATGACATTACCCGTCTTCAGTTTTCCATATCCCTTTGTCACACCTATGCTGTCATCTCCAAAGGTAACATAAGGGCCAGCCTTCATAACCAACTCTGTAAGCAGGGACTTGTTTCCAGTCATATGCCTCGATGCTCCACTGTCTAGCACCCATATAACTTTATTTCTATTCTGCTTAACGCCCTGCAATGACAGATTGATTAGACATTCTTCGGAACCCAACTTTGATTGGACCCGGCTTTTCGATAAGATCGAGAATCAACAGATTTAAAAACAGGAGATGCACTTTTCTTAACATTACTAGAGCTTTCGACTTTCTCCTTTCCTTTCTCAGACTTGACAGATTTGTCAGTCTTAGGAGAAGGTTTGTCACTCCTAACTTTAGGAGGACTGACAGTCTTGGCTCTCACATGCTTTTTCTTGATGTTTGAACTAGCAACACTATTTGAGCATGACTGGCTAGATGCATTCATTAAATTCACAAAAGTTTGCATGACGTTAAAAGTGCATTGCATACAATTAGGTTGACCACACTGTGCATGATTCTGATGCAGATTATTCATTGTATGTGTGGCAGGCATGGCATGTGCAGCAGGAACATTTATGTTAGCTTTACATGCATAAGAAAGATGTTCAGTAGATTTACAGTGATAACATGCTTTCTTTATTCATTCAGCCTTAACCTCTTTTATGCCTTTTTCTTTCTTTCCTTGTTGTTTAACAGCCTTAGCTCCTAATCCTGGTCTAGATTCATCTCTAGGGAAATTGATTTTAACTTGTTTGATAGGAGTTATAGGTTGTGCTTTCTGGCGATCTTCCATCTCAATCTCATATCTAGCTATTAATTCAGTCTCTTCTTCTTCTATTCTAGGAACAAGGTGTTTGTAGATAGGTTTGACAGCTGATTTAAGAATGCTAGGTATTTCCCTTTTAAGGTCACTGGAACTAGTGTCAATAGGTCTCTTTCCTTCTTTATTAGATAAGTCAGAATAATAAAGTCCTATACCTACTCCAGTTATCTTCTTAAATGTGTCATTATCTACATACACTTTACTAGCAGCTAGTTTGTAAGCTTCGCATTTAGTTTCTAACTCAGCTAGTTTGTCCCTAAGACATGCTTTTACTTCTTCCTTAAGGATGAGCTTGTGTTCCAGAGATTTAATAAAGTCTCTTAGGGAAGTATCTACAGTGCAAGCAGCCTCTAACTCTTCCACTTTTGTCTCAAGCATTCTGCTTTTGCAACAAGTGTTTTATGTTCCTTTTGCGAAGAGTCTAGGCTTTTGCACAACATATAGATCTCTTCACTAAGAGCCCCGTTCTGTTCCTTATAATCATCAATGGACATTTCTACTTTAAGGGTTAGAACTGGTACCTCTGGTTCCTCTGATGTCTCAACCATGAGGGCAAAGTTTGCTACATGAGTAACATCTTCCTCATCTGAATCATCCCAAGCTCTTCCTTCTGTCACTAACAAAGCTCTTTTTCCATGCCTTTCCTTCACCAGCGATTCACACTTGCTTTTGAGGGCTTCATATGTCTCTTTTGGATAAGTCTGTTTAGGCTTTTTGCAGTCGGTAGCAAAATGTCCAGCTTCACCACAGTTATAGCATTTGAACTTCATTTTGAAATCCAAAGGAGATTTGTAGCTGGTATTCTTGCCTTTTCCTTTGTAGCCTGACGAACTACCACCACCCCTAGCAGCCCGATAGTAAGATGAAGAATTTCTCTGTGGTCGGTTGCTCTTTCTGAATCTCATGTTGCTGAACTTCCTTGCCATGTATGCCACGACACTATCGTCCATGTTGTCCAGCTCTTCTTGGGTGTAGTAGTCATCATCACTGTTAGATGTGTACTCGTCATCATTATCAACTTGATGTGGTGCATGTGATGATTTAGTCTTTTCTGCAACCATTGCCTTCTTAGACTCTTCCTCATCAGCAACTAATCCTGATGCAGTTTCTTTTCCTTTTGAATCATTGTCCCATGCTTGATCTTGAAGTGTTTCCAGCTCATAGGTCTTTAATATTCCATAATATTCTTCCAGAGAAGTTGTATGCAAATCTCTGGTTTCTCTTATTGCGTAGACCCTATGTTCAATGCTCTTTGGCTGGTTCCTCAGATATCTCGTATTAGTCTCAACCATGGGGAGAGTTACACCTCTCAGATTCAAATCCAATACCAACTGACTGAATCGTAGATAGACGTCTGTTATGCCTTCTCCTTTTCGTATTCTGAAGGTGTCATACTCCATCTTGAGTATGAGTGTCTTGTTACTTCTAACCTCTGCAGATCCTTCCATGACAGCTTCTATCTTGTCCCAAATCTTCTTTGCTGTAGTCAGACCTTTGACTATGTTGAACATTTCATGATCAAGAGATTCCATCAAGGTTTGTCGTACGGCAGTATCATAAGCTATTTGCTCTTGTCAGCATCTGAAAACTCTGAGCCTTTTTTAGGCTCAGACCGAGGTGCTATAACCACCCCTCCTTCCGTATGCGCAGGAATAACCACCATTGGAACAAATTTACCCTTGTCAAGGACTTCCAGATATTCAGGGTTAACAGTCTCTAAATAGAGTCTCATTCTGAAAACCCATTCTTCATAGTGATCTCGGTTGAACATTGGGATCTTGAATGCATTTTTAGGAGCCATTTCAATTCTGGTCACTAAAAGTTTCTAAGTACCCAAGACTAGGCTATATAGAATTTCTGCCTAAGTCGAAATTTCTCTAAGTAGAAATTTTTGCTCAAGTCAAACTTCACCAAGTAGAAGTTATCCAAGTCGAAATTCTATGTAGAAAATCTCAAGTAGAAGTTCTATGTAGAACTTTTGTCCTTAGAATAATTTTGCTGCAGATCACTTTAATATTGAATAAACAATATTATCTCTTTAACACCTTTTTGACTTTTGAGGCTTTACTCACCTAACCCACCTAACCCACGTGCTAGGTACTGAGTATGTTCTGATATACTTTCGGCCGTGAATAATGCAAATCAAAAATCCAAAAACACCTTTTTAGTCTTTTACTATTTATCCGTTTGAAACGGAGATCAAAAAGTTGTTGGGTCGTCTTCTTTGATAAGAACAAATGATGAACACTCAAGAACACCAAATATCAAAGTACCCAGATTAATTCACAAAAATTAATTAAAATACACCCAAGCTAAATAATCACACCTGGAGTATTTAAATAATTTTTCGGATGAGTTTTCACTACAAACGAATTAAAGCTCACTTTTCCAGAATTTTAGAAAAGTAGATCTAGAAAATGAAAACTCATGATTCTTCTACTAAACACAAGGATCTATGTTTTGTATGTTAAACATATAGCTCTGATACCAATTGTTAGGTCCAAATGTGTTGTAGAGGGGGGGTGAATACAACTTTTCAAATATGAGAAGCAATAAATACGATGCAATAAACGAACACACAGATTCAAGGAATATATGTCTTATATATAACTTGAAGTGGTTGCTACAACATTCATTACAAAGTATAACAGAAGTTCAGAGAGAAGTGAATGATACTAAGCTCTGTGAATACACTCTCTCTCTTTTACATGTGTTTCTCTCAAGAATTGCTCTCTATAAAACATTACACAAGTACTTCTATTTATACTACATGTAATCTATGTCCTGTAGTCTTCAAAGACTAAGATATACGTGGCCCAATGATGTCCACATAAATCTTGCCTTATCTTGAAAGCTTGGAAATTTGCCAATCAGAAGATGCCATATGTCATGTTGAAGCTGCACTCTAAGTAGAACTTCTACTTGAGAATTTCTACTTAGCCATCTCGAATTTCTAAGTAGAACTTCTACTTAGAAATATTCTACTTGGTCATCTAGAATATTTAGTACTTAGAAAATATTCTGGTCTTCAACTTGAAACTTCAATGAACATCTTGAACTTGTGATATCTTCATGTCTTCTTTATTCTTCACCAAGCTCTTGAACATTGATCTTTATTACTGACATAAACTTGCTATAAATGTCCTGACACTTGATGCACTGGTCTGGTTCATAAGTGACTAGTCTTGATAGTGTTTTTGCTTCTTGAATAAATTACCATATTCACTTAGTAATGTGGCTTTCCAATGTTCGCTTTCCTTCTTGTTCACTTGAAATCAATTTGTCTTGTTGATACTGATAGTTATGATCTTGATTCTCTATTTCTAAAATCACTGAGGCATGAACAACTTTGACTTGAACTTCTCTCAATGATTTCTTCTTGGCTTGATCATAGTTAACATGTTCAATTGTATCAATTACCTTGTCTTCATTTAGTGTTGATTTCTTGTGGTTTCTTGTTCTTGATTGTCTTCTGGTTAAGTATCTTTTCCTTTAATTGAGTTACATTATTTATAGTGTTACAAGTTTACACACTCTGCCTTTCATTTACTGCTATGGATGATTTTGTTGAAACATTCATACCATTCTCTGATTCTATTCATGTACCTTTATCACCTGTTATTGCAAACTCTGAAGAAACTAGTGTAGCTGATCAGTCAACTGTAGTGCTAGAAGAAACAGAGGTTGCATCACACACTGAGCTATTCTCTGATGCTCATCAGGTTCCTGACCAAGGTGAAGAGGTTGAACAAGTTCAAGGTGCAAAGTCTGTTGATCATATTGTACAACCTGCAGAGGATGTTGTAGAGCCTGTTGCAGAGAATGTTGAACGTACTACAGACATTGTTGCAGAAACTGTTGATGAGTCTCTTCCAATTCCTAAATCAACTGACCATATTGAAGCTGAAACTGAAATTGAAACTGAAGGGAGTACTGAGTCAAGCTCGTCTCAGAGTTTACCAGTACAAACCTCTGCTAAAGTTAATTATTTTGCTGGCCCTTCAAATCAAGCAGATGTTGAAGAAGACTACTTTGAACAATTTTCAGCTGATTGGTACAAAGAAACTTACATCTTTCCTGTTGCAAGAGCAGCTGAATTTATCAAGAGAACATCCAGAACAATCACAAATCCAGAGATTCTATCCTGTCTCAAGGCCACTGTTGTCCAAGTGAAGACTCTCAATTCTAGATTTGATCATTGTCAAAAGGCCATTTCTGATGTTCGAGATGAAGTTATTAGAGGAGATGATATGCTTAAACTCGATAGCAAGAACAAGTTTCAATATCTTTCCCAGAATCAAGAAACTTTGTCTCACAGGCTGAGCAAAGTTGAAGAAAATCAAAATGCCATGTCTTTAAAGATTGATTCTATTGCTACCTCTCTGGAGTTAATCACGTCTATTCTCATGCCTGATGATGTCAAAAGGGGGGAGAGAGTTGCTAAGTCTAAATGCAAGCAATCTTAAACTCTGACTAAAGAGGATGAAGATACTGAAGATGGAGGAGCAGGAGCAAAGGGCAAAGAGAAGAAGATATTAAGAGCTGATCAAAGTCTGAAATTTAGCAAGTCTTCCAAGTCAAAGTCAACTTCCAACACCAAGAGTTTATTATTCACTGAAAATTCAATGAATGATGAGGAATTGGCTGCTAAGTTATTTATTGAAGAAAATGAAGAAGGAGCTACTATTGAAGATATTAAAGCTGAAGAAAAGAATTTACAAGAACAACATCAGAAAGCTTTAAAGTCTGGAAAGTTTAAAAAGAAAGAAAAAGCTCCTAGGTCTGTTCTTAAAGGCATTGTGATTAAGGAAAATGTTGATGCTGATCAAAGATCACATTTATCTAAGAAACCAACAGAAGCTGAAGCTAAAATCAAGCTAAAAGGCATTGCTATGGAAGGAGAAGATTCAAAGAAGAAAGATACAATCTCTGTTTCTACACAAGTTGTACAGAAGAAAGAAAACACAACCTCTGTTGCTACACAAGTTGTGTCTAGACCACTATCTTCTCAGTTAAAATCAGTCTTTGGTAAAGGAACACTTCATGATCCAAATCTAGTATCTGGAGCTCCTATGGATTTTACTGATGGAAGAGCCTTGTCTGGTAAGATTGGAAATAATAAAGCTGGTCTAGGCTCACACAGAGATAAAAGGCAACATACTGGTCCTAGAGATCCTTCTTCACTGGCTGTTCCAGGTCGTGGTGTCACTCAAGAGAGTTTGGACAGACTGGAATCAGTACAGTTAGTTCATCAGAAGAGTTTAAAGAAAGATTTTCTCTTATACTTTATGGATGATGGGACAGTATTTAAAATTGGTGAGCATGATATTGGTTTGAAATATTGGGAAGAACTAGAACATGTTCTGTATCTTTTCAAGGTGAATAGTCGAAGGGCTCAATCAGTTGCAAATGTGCTCAGACAGAAAATGCTCCAAAATTTGGCAATTAGAGGAATGAAGTATAACAGTAGATATGTTCCTAAGTACAGAGACTGGAATGGAATTCTCATTGAAATGAAGAAGGGTACTGCAAAGCTGAAGACTGATCTGGGAATTACAGTACTTGATTTCAATTCACAGTCAGAGGAAGTAAAATTTATCAGACTGGGAAATGAGATGAGGAGGAACATAATCTATGATCTAAGATCTGCTATTTATCAAACTGATGAGAGAGATCAAGGAAGCTATGAAGATTGAACTTGAGAATGCAGAGAGAAGATTGCTTATAGATTATCTCAGAACAACACCAGATCTTGAGGAGATTAGAGATTAAAGTCTGTAAGAATTTTCTTGTTTTCTGTAGATTTTTGTTAAGTCAAGTTTAAACTCTGCTTATTTGAATAAACACTGTGTTTGTATGAAATTGTTTTGACATCATCAATTATTGTTAACTTGTGCATTTTTACTAATGAACAAGTTGGGGGAGATTGTCAAATATAATTGATGTGGTTAATATCAGTGTTTAAGTTTTACAGGGAAAAACAGAGTTTAACTTGAAACAGGAAGCAGTCAGAGTTTAGTTAAACTCTGACAGTTGGAAGCTTGACAGAGTTTGCTATACGCTGACAATGGAAGCTCGACAGAGTTTAGTTAAACTCTGTCTGGAGGAAGCGCGTCTCCAGTCAACAGTGATTAAAGATTAATTGAAGATAATTATGGAAGCAATATCTTTACAGATTGGATAGCTGTTAAAGAGATTGAGTTGACTTAGGAGATGTAGCAATCATAATTGATAACATTTGTATAGCTGATTTATAGGCGAATCAATTATCGATTGTACGTAGCTGTATATCTTTATAAATACAGTTAGGTTAACCCTAGAAGGGTATCGATCGTGTAACACAATATTTTTCATTGTAACCTAAGCAGCTCTCTGTGATATTTTACATCACTGAGAGAGAAGTTAATTTCAAATAGTTTTTTAAAGCTTTTAAAGAACTTATTGTTATTCTCTCATATTTAGTTGATTATAAGTGTGTATTCGGCCTAACATACACACACACACACACATATATATTTACTTATAATAATTTAATTATATGTATAAATATATTATTTTTAAAAAATAAAATCGGGGATCGGGGCGGGGATCCCCTAATCCCCGACCCCGCCCCGATCCCCGAATTTTATTTGAATATTCCCCGCTCCCCGTCCCGAACCCGAAAAATTTACCGAATCCCCGACCCGAACGGGGCGGGGATCGGATCGGATTCAAGTGGGGCGGGTGAAATGCCCATCCCAACTTGATCCCAATCCTTTTTGCAAACACAAATGTTTACCACATCTAGTGCAAGACTTGATCTCTTCTTGTCTAACACTCTTCTACCTGCACTAAAAGCGGACTCGAACGCAATGGTAGACGCGGGGACTACTAAAATCCTTTTTGAAATTGTAACTCATGATTCTTCCACCATGTTAGTATTTCAAAGTTCTCATTTAACTTATAACTAGAAGAAAAAAATTCGGTAACCAAACTAAAAAGTAAAAAAAGGACATTAGATGAAGTGAAAATTCTACATTTTTGTTTTTTTGTTATTACATATGAAGTAGTACTATTAAACCTACTAACAATACTAATACTTTTAGGTGGGTTAGAACTTTGAGTTTCAGGAGCATACATATCTACAAGACAATACAAGAAGTCTAAACAATTATTTACATATAATTCATGATTATATGAAACTTCTAACACTTGATAATAATGCTCTAACATGTTTTCTAAACCTTCATTTCTAACACCCGGATCAAGAAGATATGTGTTATAACGGAAGCAAGAAAGATTATATGCAGAAGAGAAATAAGTGTATAGATCTAAGAGGATAAACTGATTACAGAGGTTTTTTCAGATGATATTTACAATCCTTAAATGCAAATCTATTTATAGACACAATTTAAGGGGCAGGTGGTGTTAGGTGAGTCAAATCCGGCGGCTACAGTGGCGCCACCGGCGGGCATCGCCGGCGGCCACCGCCCAATTCAAGTCAAACTAACAAATCTCCACCTTGACTTGAATCCTCTCACAAAAATAGATAACAGATGTACCAGATGCATCATAATAATGCCAGATGTACCAGATAACAGACTCCACCTTTACTTGAATCCTCTCACAAAAACAGATAACAGATGTACCAGACGCATCATAATAATGTCAGATGTACCAGATAAAAAAAAAATTTATGCAAAAGAGAAATAAGTGTATAGATCTTCTACTATCAACATCTCCAGCATAATCAGAGTCTGAAAACCCTGTCACCAAATACTCATTATCACCTCCATAAATGAGACCAACATCAGACGTACCTTTTAAGTACCGAAATATCCTCTTCACAGCTTGCCAATGTTCCTTGCCTGGATCACCCATGAACCTACTAACAACACTGACAGACTGTGCAAGATCGGGTCTATTGCAGACCATTGCATACATCAAGCTTCCTACTGCACTAGCATAGGGAACTCGAGACATGTACTCTTTTTCCTCAGCGGAATTAAGTGCAAAAGCGACAGACAGATGTGCATTTGCAGCACTAGGAGTATCTATGGGCTTTCCTGTAGACATGCCAAACCTTGACAAAATCTTCTGAATGTATCCCTTCTGTGACAAGAAGAGCTTTCTTTTGTTTCTATCCCTATAAATCTCCATTCCCAGAATTTTTCGAGCCGCACCAAAATCTTTCATTTCAAACTCAGCACTGAGGAGACCTTTCAACTTCTGAATATCATACCTGTTCTCTGCAGCTATCAACATATCATCTACATACAGGACCAGATAAATGAAAGAACCATTTGCTGTCTTACTATGATAAACACATCAATCATACGGACTCCTGGTGTAGCCAATACCTATCATATAGCTATCAAATTTCTTGTACCACTGCATCGGAGACTGCTTTAGCCCATACAAGGACTTCAATAACTTGCAAACATAATCTTCTTTTCCAGGAACCTGAAAACCGTCTGACTGAGTCATGTATATCTCCTCCTCCAGCTCTCCATGCAGAAAAGCTGTCTTCACGTCGAGTTGTTCAAGCTCCAGATTCTGATGTGCAACTATTGCTAGTAGCACCCGGATGGAAGTATGTCTGACCACTGGTGAAAAAATCTCATTGTAATCAACTCCCTCTTTCTGAGTGAACCCTCGAGCTACTAATCGAGCTTTATATTTGATACCCTCAACCGATGTTTCTCCTTCCTTCTTCTTGTAGACCCATTTACAAGTAACAATCTTTTTGTCTCGAGGCCGCTTGACTAATTCCCAAGTCTTATTCTTCTGAAGTGACTCCATTTCATCTCCCATTGCAGCAAACCATTTTGTAGATTTAGTACATGTCACCGCTTCTTTGTAAGTGGATGGCTCATCAGAGCTAGGATCCACTTTTTCAGCTACCTGTAGTGCATATGCCACCATATCTTCAAAACCATATTTCTTTGGAGGCACTCCATACTTAGCTCTCCTCGATCGATCAAGAGCCAAACTGTGCTGATTTACTACTGGTACTGATGATTCTGATTCTGACTGTGGTTGTTGAGCTTCTTGTTGTGGTTCACTCTCATCTTCAGTGACTTCCTGCTCCACCTGTTTCTCAACGCCACCACTTTCTGAAACAATCGTAGACTTCACCGTAGGGTTAAACATAGAATTTTCATCAAAGACTACATTTCTACTCAGTATAACCCTATTTTCAGATGGAGACCAGATTCTATAACCTTTAACCCCATCCCCATAGCCAAAAAATACTCCCTTTTTAGCTCGTGGCTCCAATTTACCCTCATTTACATGATAATAAACAGTACAACCAAAAACTCTTAAATTGGAGTAATTAGCAGGCTTACCAGACCATTTCTCAACAGGAGTTTTGAGATGGATACCTGTGTGAGGTCCACGATTAATCAAATAACACGTTGTACTAACCGCCTCTGCCCAGAATCTTCTAGTTAGTCCAGCGTTAGAAAGCATACACCTAGCTCTCTCCAGAAGTGTCTGATTCATACGCTCTGCTACACCATTCTGCTGTGGTGTATCCCTGACTGTATGATGCCTAGCAATCCCCTCATTCTTGCAGAAATCTGCAAACTCGGACGAGCAAAATTCTAGGCCATTATCTGTTCGCAGCCTCTTAATCTTCTTCCCTGTTTGATTCTCCACTAGCACCTTCCACTGCTTGAAAACCTTGAAGGCTTCACTTTTGTGCTTTATGATGAACAGCCAAGTCATTCTTGAGAAATCATCGATCATTGACACAAAATATCTGTGACCCCCTAAAGACTCCACCCGGGAAGGTCCCCAACAATCAGAATGGATGTAATCAAGTGTGCCTTTTGTTCTGTGTGTTGCTTTAGGAAACTTGCTGCGATGTAACTTTCCAAAAACATAATGTTCACAGAACTCAAGACCTATGACCTTATGACCACAAAGAAGATCAGCTTTTGACAGAATTTGCATCCCCCTTTCACTCATATGATCGAGCCTCATGTGCCATAACCTGGTCATGTTTTCTTTTTCAATTTCCGAAGACGCAACAACAACAGAACCTGTTAACGTAGAACCTTGAAGAAGATACAAGGTACCACGTTTAACACCTTTCAGAATCACATCAGAACCTTTGCAGACATGTAAAACTCCACCTTCACCTTGAAAACTGAAACCGTTGCTGTCTAACATACTCAAAGATATCAGATTCTTTGTCATAAGTGGAACATGCCTAACATCATTCAATGTGCAGAATTTACCATCATGTGTCCGAATTTTAATCGAGCCTATTCCAACCGTCTCACAAGTAAAACTGTTAGCCATAGAAATCTTGCCACCGTCTACTCGCTCGTAGGTTTTAAACCACTCCCTGCGCAGACATATATGATTAGACGCTCCAGAATCAAGAATCCACACATCAGAGTGATGCATGTCCTTGACAGCAACTAGAGCAATATCTTCTTCAGAAGTAGCATCAGCTACAGCAGCAGTATCTGCAGCAGCATCATGTTGCTTCTTTTTCTTGGGACAGTCGGATTTCCAGTGTCCCTTCTCTTTACATTAATTGCAGACATCATTAGCTTTCGAACCCTTAAAAGCTGGTTTCTTGGATTTATACTTCCCCGACTTTCCATGTCCGGTACTCCCGCTAGTTACCAACCCATCAGCATGATTATCTACACCTGTACCAGCCGCCTTATGGCGCAGCTCTCTAGAATGAAGAGAAGATCTAACCTCCTCTAGAGAAATAGTATCTTTACCAACAATAAACGATTGCACAAAGTTCTCATACGATAATGGTAAAGAAACTAACAGAATCAAAGCAGCATCCTCATCTTCAACTTTAACATCAATATTATGCAATTCTAATAAAATTGTGTTTAATTGATTTAAGTGATCTCGAAGAGGCATACCTTCCTGCATTCGCAGACTAAACAGACGTTGCTTCAGCAACAACTTGTTTGTTAAAGACTTCGTCATGTAGAGACTTTCAAGCTTCAACCACAGACCAGACGCGGTATCCTCCTCCGTGATTTCAGTAATAATATCATCTGCAAGGCACAACAAAATTGTTGAGTGTGCCTTTTCTTCTAGACTGGCCATCTCAGCGCTTCCAGAAGCAGCCGTTTTTGTGTTCAATGGCGCCCAGAGCCCCTGTTGCTTTAACAAGGCACGCATCTTGATTTGCCACAGACTGAAATTATTTCTCCCAGTAAATTTGTCGACCTTAACGTTAATACCACCAGACATCTTCTCCCAGAACCGTATATGTGAACAGTGCCCGTGAATAGTGCCTGTGAACAGTGCCCGTGAACAGTACCCGTGAACAGTCCCTGTGAACATTGCCGTATGAACAGTACCGTATGAACAGTGTCGTCTTCTCCGATAATGAACAGTGTCGTCTTCTCCGACGATGAACAGTAACTCCGGCGAGCTTAAAAAAATCCGGCGAAAAATTTTGCAGCAATTTCGACCAAAACTCTGATACCAATTTGTTATAACGGAAGCAAGAAAGATTATATGCAGAAGAGAAATAAGTGTATAGATCTGAGAGGATAAACTGATTACAGAGGTTTTTTCAGATGATATTTACAATCCTTACATGCAAATCTATTTATAGACACAATTTAAGGGGTAGGTGGTGTTAGGTGAGTCAAACTAACAATATGAAACACCATAAATCATTGGAAATTCTGTAAAATATTCGATCCACTTAACTTTCATATCATGAATAACATTACGTAAAATAGTAATAATAAGAACACATTCAATGATAACTTGATGTACATTTGATTCATAAACAAAAGAAAAAATCTTAGTAGCATGTGCAAAACAATCAAGTATATCACGTATCGTAGATGCCAACTCCCAATCCAATTCGAAAATAACTGCCTCTTCACGGGTCGGGGCGGGTTGGTGCCGGGTTGACGTGCTGAGCCAGGTTAGGGTGCGTTCCGGGTTAGGCGGTTTTATCATGCCGGTCCGTGCTGGTTACGGTTCACCAAATCATAACTCGTGAATGGCCCGGTTCTGTCAACGGTTTGGGCGGGCTTCGAACCGGCCCGATTTATGCCAAATTTTTTATAAGTTAAAGACGAGCCGAACACATTCGGGCCGTGCCAAACCGCTCATTTGGTCAGTTCTAGTTACAGGACAGCTTAAATTGCACTCGAGGCTAATGAATTTCAAAATTTTGTTTGTTGGTTTCTTCTAATATTTCTAAATTATTTAAAGATTTCAATAAAAAAAAATTCTCAGCTATTCAGAAATTTTGGTCCGTAGGTGCGGTCATACCTCGAAAGGAAAAAGGAATAATGGATGACAGACTGACAGTAGCAACATATGAATATGGGAGTAGATCTGGTTGGTAAAATGTACAATTATTTGGGATGGAAATTGAAAAAGATGAAAATTTGGTCATGGTGCGAGTTGACTCTGAACCAAAATCCAAAAATACACACAACTCACGTAATATGTTTGTTAATTGAATCAATGAAACCGCGTGTTAGGCAACCTTATCATAACAACTATGCCACTGATTTTGAAAGAACAGGAGGCACCAACTAGGAAACTTCTTCTTTTCTAGTTTGGCTTAGTGCTAATACATGATCAACAGAGAAGTTACACTTTTCATCATAAACAACCATGCTTTTGTTTGTTGGTAAGGTGGTGATCCTACTCCTCTACTAATGCCTAGCTGTTTTCCTCATTCGTATCATTCTTTATTATTTTGTTGCCTTCCGCAAGATCTTATAAGGCTGACTCGCATTTCTAGTATACCTTGAGTACCTCTTATCAAATATGGTACACTTGAATGCAACTTTTCAAAAATGGTATAGATGAGAAAAGGTAAAGAAAATCGCCATTTGAAGTGACGATTCCTATTGAATTTTATTTCAATAGATTTCAAGTGGCGAATCCTTTTAATGTTTTTTTTTTGTTTTTTCCATCACTTAACCAAATTTTAACACATTTTCATACTTTTTTTAGCCATTTAATAGCTTAGAAAATGTATTTATAAATAATTTTTTTTTGTTTTGTTTTCCTCCAAATTGAAGAATTTATGTTCTACTTTTGTACAATCCAAAAATAGTAAAAAAATATTATGTCTGACTATGTTATTTTTTGGTCCGAACATGGCAACTCCACATGAAATTCTTAAGAATTTCTTCGCGTAGGCATGTTTAGGGGCATAAAAAATATATTTGAATGTTTTTTTTCGTTCTTTCTATTCTGTATTAAAGTAATGACGTTCTACTTTTGTGTAAGTCAAAATTCACCAAAAAATAATTGCTCATATATAAGGCATATGGTGACATTTCCATTTTCCACAAGTGCAAATTTTCTTACTAATGTCCACATATATTTGCACATTATTTTATTCATCGTTTTGAGCTTATACAAAAGTAGAACGTCAATACTTTAATACGTAACAAAAAGAATGAAAAAAATCATGTACAAATATGTTTTTTATGCCCCTAAACATGACTCCACGAAAGAATTGTTCGGAATTTTATGTGAAGTTGCCATGTTCGGAACAAAAAATAACATAGTTAGACATAATAATTTTTGGAGATTTTTGGTATTGTACCAAAATTGGAGGTAAATTCTTCAATACATAGTAAAAAAACAAAAAAAAATATTTATAATTTATTTTCTAAGCCTATTAAAATGGATACTAAGAAAGTATAAAAAAATCTTCCAAAATTATGCTAAGTGTTGGGTAAACAAAAAAAAATGCAATAGAAGCTATTGAAATGAAATTCAACACCTTTCGCCATTTAAGTGACGAATTGTTGATCAACATCCCAACTATACCATTTCTGAAAACTTTGGTTGAAGTGTACCAGTTATGATAATAATATATTCAGGTATACTAGATATGCAAGCAAGCCGATCTTATAATAAGTATAATTACACGCATGTTCTCTGGGGACGGAATTAGAATTTTTTTGGAGGGACAAAATTTAAATAAATTTTTTAGAAATGAAAATACATGTTATATTCTAAATTTTCAGAATAATATTATGAATGTATCTGTATGAAATTTAAGAATATATGAGATTTATGAATATAATTTGGGGACCATCGAAATCTTTTAGATTATAGAAAAATTAAAATATACTATCTTATCAATTTTGGTACATAAAAATAAAAATAAATAAATTTTTGGAAAAAGATTTGGAAAGACCATCGCCACCCATGATGCTCTCGAATGTCGATAGATAGGATGGGCGATAGGATGAGCAGTCGACGACTCAAAATTACACATTATAAAACATGGTTCGAGAATCACGTTAGATATTTTGTTCCCATTATCTTTTGTTATAATAATAAAATAAATTTTTAGTTTCGACCTGAAATTAGATTTCAATTTTTCAACAATTTATTCGGTCGTAAATAAAATAAGTTAAGTTGAATCGAATTTTCTAACACACTCATGTGTGATCCATATATTTTTTTTTTCTGTACAACCTTTGACTGCACTTTTATTTTATTTGTTAGATTAGATCACTTTCGATTGTGTACTTTTCTAGAGTTCATGATTTTTTCAGATAAAAACACATCTGACAGAGTGTATCAACTATCATGCTTCAACAACCACGAGTATACATAAAAGTTTAGGTCATTCTTCGTTATTGTAAGGGTAAATGGTGAGGGTTTGTTACCGTTTATCGGAAAAATACATATCCAAGAATGAACGATACTTCCTTCGTCCCACCCATGTGTTATTTTTGAAATAGTGTTTAACACGCGTTTTAAGGTACATATAAAATATAGTTCTCTAACTTATTTTTACAATTTTATGATTTTTTTTTGACAAACAAAGAAATTTTATTAACTAGGAAAACTTAGCCGGAAACAAACCTCCGACTATCAATACAACCAGGTTGGAAAACAATTAAACAAGCTATTATGATTTTGAATAAAAGTAGAATGTTTATATTTTTATTTAAAAAAAAAATTTAAAAATAAGTTAAGAACTATACTTTGGTGCTGTTTGGCACAACTTTTTTTAGGGACTTATGAACTTATTTTCGGGTAAAAATTTCATATTTTGATAAAAAAAATATATATATATACAAGTATTTAATGTATGTTTGAGATTCTATAAGTTGCAAAAAAAAATTAACTTTTTCCAGAAAAAAATTAGGAATCTCCAATTTTGTCTTAAAATAAATTGACTTATTCTGAAAAAAAGTTTCTCAAACACCTCATTTATATATATTTTAAAATACGTACCGAACACTCTCTCAAAAACATAAACAATTGGGTGGAACTCCACGTTCACATCAAAATTCCTTCTGTACACTGCAATATTGTTTTCACAACAAACGCTGTCCCCTGTTATATAAGTACCCACTTTAAATAATAGAAAGCCCAATCTTATGCCATTCTTTATTCAAAGAAAAACAAAACCTTCATTTTTTATAAGTCTTGATTTTGCTTAGCTGGGTTCTGATAAAAATAAAATTGGTTGTTTATCTTGCTGATTCTCAGCTCAGCTGGTATTAAAGGTGACACTTTTGTTATATTTGTTAATGTTCTTGATTTTCTATATTGGGTCATATACATGGACTACTGATCATAAAGGTTGATGTTGTTGAATTTTGTTGTACTTGCATCTTGTTCTATCAATTAGTTCAAGAAACTTTTATCATGGGTATACTGCATGTATGGGTATTGTTCATTATGTGTTTAATTTGTTCTTCATTCCAGTTCAATCCTGTAGATAATTATCTGATAGACTGTGGTTCCTCTAAGAATACCTCCGTAGGTACTCGAGTTTTCATGGCTGATAATTCCAGTCTTTTTACTCTTTCAACTCCACAAACACTCTTTGTTAATACAACTTCGAAGCCTGATTCATCTGCCGCTGATTTTGCTTTGTATCAAACTGCTATAGTTTTCGATGGAACCTCCAACTACACCTTTCCAATCAAGAAACAAGGAGGGCATTGGATTCGCCTATATTTTTATCCTTTTAATCATGAATCGCGCAATCTAAGCACAGCTAGATTCTCGGTTCGTGCCCAAAGTTTTACCCTTCTTAGAGATTTTCGACCACCAAGTGTCCCTGTAGTCAAGGAGTATTTATTGAACATAACTTCCAATAGTCTTGTTCTTAACTTTATTCCTTATGAGGATTCATTTGGGTTTGTGAATGCTTTAGAAGTGATTTCAATCCCAGATGAACTTATTCCTAATAGCGCCAAAACTTTTAATCCTTCTGGAGAACAAAATAATTTGTGGAAACATGCACTGGAGAAAGTTGCTAGGGTGAATATGGGAAAACTGGTAGTTAACCCTGAAAATGACTCTTTGTGGAGACACTGGGATTCTGATTTTAGCTATTTAAAACATGACAATCTTGTCAAGTTCGTAGAGAATATTACAGCTGTAAATTACACGGGATTTCCTACTAAGGATATTGCTCCTGCCTCTGTCTATGGCACTGCAACAAAGTTGGACACGGATCTTGATCCAAACACTCTTACCAACATGACCTGGTTGTTTGACGTTGATCCTGGTTTCAATTATTTTGTCCGGTTTCACTTCTGTGATATAGTAAGCCTTGAGCCAAAAAATATGTTTTTTAATGTCTATATAAACTCATTATCAGTGGTTAGAGATCTTGATCTTAGTAAGCAAACATCAAACATTCTCCGCTCCCCTTACTACATTGATTTTGTCTCAAGATCAAGGAATAGTCGTAATCTGAGCATCAGTATTGGACCATCAGAGGCATACAATGCTTACCCAAATGGCATTCTCAATGGGCTAGAGATCATGAAAATAAGTGATTCTAAGGGAAGTCTTGATCTTGGTGAAACCAAAGTACAGTCCTCAACTTCAAATTCTAAAACCAAGAGTTGGACGATATTAGGATCCGCTATTTTGGTGACATTTGTTGCTGTGGTTTTGGCATTAATTTTCTTCGTGATGTGGAGAAGAAGGAAACTAGCTCATCTGAATCACTCGGCACAGGATAAATTTCGGAACAAGGGGCTTAAATCTACTGATGGGACTGCCACCATTTCCAGTTCAAATTTTGGCTATAGCTTTCCTTTGGCTGTAATTAAAGAGGCTACTGAGAACTTTAATGATGGTCTAATTATAGGTGTTGGAGGCTTTGGTAAGGTTTACAAGGGAGTTTTAAGGGATGAGACTAAGGTTGCAGTGAAAAGAGGCGTTCCACAATCTCAACAAGGATTTGCAGAATTCGAGACAGAAATTGAGATGTTGTCTCAATTTCGTCACCGTCATTTGGTGTCTTTGATTGGATACTGTGATGAACAAAATGAGATGATCATTATTTACGAGTACATGGAAAATGGGACACTCAAGAATCATCTGTATGGCTCTGATCTTCCCAAATTGAACTGGAGACGGAGGCTTGAGATTTGCATAGGTTCTGCCAAAGGACTACACTATCTTCACACAGGTTCCACAAAAGCAATCATCCATCGTGATGTCAAGTCTGCAAATATACTACTTGATGAGGATCTCATGGCTAAAGTTGCTGATTTTGGGCTTTCAAAGAATGGTCCTGAGATAGATCATACTCATGTTAGTACTGCAGTGAAAGGAAGTTTTGGCTATCTTGATCCAGAGTATATGATACGACAGCAACTAACCGAGAAATCAGATGTTTACTCTTTTGGTGTTGTTATGCTTGAAATCCTTTCAGGGAGGCCTGTTATTGATCCATCACAGCCAAGGGAAACAGTGAATTTAGTTGAATGGGCAGGTAAATGGCTGTCACAAGGGGAGCTTGAAAAGCTAGTAGATCCTTATCTTGCAGAGGAGATAAAACCGGAGTCTCTGAAAATCTATGGAGAGATAACTGAGAAATGTTTGGCTGAGCGTGGCGTTGATCGACCAACGATGGGAGAAATACTGTGGAAATTGGAATGTGCATTACAGCTTCAAGGGATTTGTGCAATGCCTAGGCTGAACAACCAGCCTTCAAACAGTCACTTTGAAGACAGTGTATTGTCTACACAATATAGTGTTGGAAGTGATCTTGATGGTGTATCAATGAGTAAGGTTTTCTCTGATATGGTGAAAACTGAAATGAGGTAGCCTGGATATCAGTGAGACACTTGTTGTATTTTTCAATCCATTCGTCATACAGAAACGAGGTTTGTAATATTGCCTAATCATTTATGTAATTTGCAGTATATTTGGTTAATGAGACATTTGCAGCATGAGTAGTGCTAGGGGATCCAGAATTGGATCCCAACAAAAGTTCCCGAATGATGATTTGGCAAAATAGATTATTTTAGTTGGTCTGATTGATGTGAATTCAAGGTGACTCATGTCATGTTATTTATATTTTAATATATAATTTTTACTTAATAGGAAAATAAATTATAAGACAACAAAATATAGTAACCCATGTCATGTTATTTATATATTTTAATATATAATTTTTACTTAGTAGGAAATTAGTAAATTATAAGACAACAAAATATAATAATATATAACTACTGATATTTTGAACCATGATCATTTACTTTTATGTTTAAAATTGATGATATAAATATTTAATTATATTATGCTGTTGATGGAATTCGAATATTAAATATCTAGAATTAGTTTAAATATTAAAATAAAGAATGTTCATCTACTGTATCTAACAATTATCATTTATCTGCGTTAAAATTCAATGGTTGTTTCCTATTGTACCAAATCGACAATCAACCAATTATACATGTTTATAATTTTATTAGTTTCAAATTCATGTGATGCACAAATTTTATTTAATATAATATGATTTTTTATTTTTTGAATTGATTTTTTTAAAACGTGAATTTTGTAGGATTAAATTTTTAAATGATAGCATGATTTCATTAGTAATTACGTTATTTTTATTTTATTTTATTAAATAAAATTGTTCCGATATTATTGAAAAATAAGAGATTTTAGTTAAATAAAATAGATTGTGTAACGTGTTTTAGCTGAAAAAGATAATTGGTTAGTTATAGTAATTTTAATATTATTTTTTTATTTTATTAAATAGAATTGCATGTAGTGTTTTTAGAAAATTATAAATTTTAGTTAGATAAATTATAAATAAATACCCGAGTCCAGAATTTTTTTTTTTGCAAAGTATTTTTTAAAAAAAAAATTGCTAAAATACCAATTTATTTGTAAAAATACGGTCTCCAACCAAATTCAAATGTTTGCAACCACATATGCAACCTGTTGCACAGACATATAAGCAACCAAATATAAATGATTGCATCTGGTTGATTTGGTTACAGACCGTTATTTTGCAAATAATATGGCATTTTTGCAAAATATTTTTTTGAAAATGTATTTTTGCAAATATTTTGAGAAGATGGTAAAATCGCAAAAAAAAAATTAAAAATATTTTTTGGAAATTATTCTATGTTTTATCTAAAAAAAGAAAGAAAAAATGCCAAAAATGCCTCATTTTAATCCTTGATGGCCCAAAACACACTTTGTCGGAATCATGGCTCAAACTGCCCACTCAATATGTTAATTCGTATATCAAATCCTATGTTTAAACACGATGCGCGATACGCCATATTAAATGTAATATGGTAACAATTAAAATATATGTTCCAATATTACTTACGATACATCTATCTTTCTCCCTTCTAACCCTAGCCTCCATTAAAAGTTTTGAGGGGGCTTCCATCAGTTTTCATCGGTGGAAAGCCCCAATTCCTTTTCGTTTTTCCTGTTTTCATATCTTGTTTCTCATTCAAAAAAGTTCCAAATTTTTGGGTTTCAATAAGTTCCCAATTTATTTGGGTTGTGTTAGTCTCTCCTTGTGAGAGTTTGGTTTTTGTTTTGTTTAAGTTGTGGTGTGTTCTATGGTCGAGGATATAGATCGGCAAGATTTTCATGTTTCTCTCCTTTGTGAGAGGTTTGTTTTTCGCTTCTTGATTGTGAGCGGGGTCTTGATTTAGTGATGAAATTTTGTATGGGATTACAGTTCTAGTCAATGGCTCAAACGATAGTTCCATCGTGGCATGATGAAGAAGGTACCAATAATCCAACGAGAATGCACGAAGTGGGTACTTGTATTTGTATACAAATTATCTTCAAAATATCATTTAACTGTCTCTTCATGAGAACAGGCGATTGCAATTTATTGTTTGTTCGACTCGATCAGTGGTATAGATGCCGTATGGCTTTTTATTATTGAATTAACTCCTTTGTTTGTCAAAAAAAAAATGTAATATGGTACATCACATATAAACAGAATATCAAGCTAGCAAGTAGTATTATTATACATGCACTTATGATCACCACAGTTGCTCTTATATGGATAATTTTTTATTAGTTAGCCATATGGGAGAGAATGTAATAATCTAACACAATTGAACTCTTCATATAATGTAATAAATTAGTGGATCAATAATAATTTAGTAATGTATTAACATGGTGCCTATAAAGTCACTAAAAACTAACCTGAGGAAACGAATTTGTGAGAATTCTCTAAAATCTATAAAATGTGAGTGTAACTTTGTTAGAAAACCAAGTACTAATTAAAGTTGTGAAGTTTAATGTAGTTGTCCATTTACTTAGACAAATTCTAATAAAAAGTTTGGCTTATTGTCCAATATATTGAAAGGTAAAGCAGATGCAACTATATTCCACATCGAATAACTAAATAATTAAAAGGTTTTTCGCATTGCTATTTACTTTGAATGCTAAACACACTAATCATTTCACTTTATGGGCCGGTTCCGAAGCATTTGGCTCAGACCATATTGATACTTAATATGATATAACGTGTTTTTGTGAATGCGGTAGACGATGACGCGCATTAATGGGGTATTTACGGCCAACTTCCTACTTGAGATATTTAGAGTATTTTACCTTTAATTTGAGATATTTAGGGCCATAACCCGAAAGTGAAATTAATTAATTGTTAAAAAAATAGAAAAGACGATATGTTTTACCTTAAAAAAATTGATTAGTTATTAGTTAATGTAGAGAGATAAATTGATATCTTTACCATTATATTAAAGTCGAAACATTGAAAAAAAAAATTTTACAATTCTTGGTCATTCATTCTAATTAATAAATAATACATACACAGCCCATCCGGAAAATCCGCATTGGGGAGTGGGGGCAAATGATAGGCCATAAACAGCCAAGGCCCAACAAGGAGCCCAAAACAATAAGCAAATTATCTCATGAGAATAAGAACGGCCTTGCCCAGAGTAGTGGACCCCGGGCCCGGGGCCACCACCACGTGGCATGGACCCCACCCCAGACTAAGGGACCCCAGATTGGTGACACTCAACATACGTGGCACCCCACCTCAGCTAACATTCCTGCATATGGCGCTGACCAACACTAAAAGACAAGGGGAGGCACGTGCCAAATCATGTCTACAACAACACGGCCACACTCCAGCCAACGGTCACCCCAGACTAGGCCACGTGTCCTACATCCCGGAAATTCAGCGGCTTGTCCCCCAGATCCAACGGTCGGGGGTGAAGGTAACCTACCCCTAAACCCTAGGCCTAGGGCTATAAATACCCCTAGTAAAGAGGGTTTAGGGGTTAGCCACTATCACGCACCCACACATTTATTATTCTTGTGATACTCTCCTTGATTATAGTCTTCCAAAGCCAACTTTTATTCTCACGCCGGAGGCACCTCGGGGCCAAACCCCCCTCCGGTGTTGTTTTGCAGACACCCCACAGCAGCTACACCACTTCCGAGACATGAGTTGGCGAGGAAGTACCCGGTCAAGATTCGGAGTTATCATTGGCGCTAGAAGGAGGGCCCTGAACCTCCGAACCGAAAAACCCCGAACTAAGCAGACAGTATAGAGAAGCTCGAGCCGCTCAGAACCACAGCCATGCCCCGAAAAACTACCTCTGCCCAGCGCCAGGCACCCAGTGCCACAAGAGACGAACCCCTAATAACCATCCCGGAGCAAATCCCACCTACCCAGATCCCAATCCAGGAGAGGCTCGGAATCGGGCCCAATGACGCTCGGGTAACCGTTGAGGTGAACCGTTACAAGTATACAGATGTGCCTCTGGACTCCGCACAAATGGAAAACCTGACACCCGAGGAGCTAGCCCAGGCAATCCGAAACTATAGGAACCGTCCTCTCCCGGAACCTGAACCTGAGCAAGCGGAAAATTCCGGAGGGTCAGCCCACTCCCATCATTCCCGGGCCTCGGTCTTTGACCGCCTTGGAAACCGGGGCAAAGGAAACAGAAAGGACCAGGAGGTTCGGAGTAGGGACAAAAATGACGAAGCCGATAAAATCAAGAGACTAGAAATGCTCCGGGAAAGAATAAGGCAGGAGGAACAGGCTAAGTTGGAGCTCAGAATCCAGAAGAGTCTCCAAGATGAGGAAGAAAGGATGAGAAAATCCAAATCCAAAAGAACCCGGAGAGAGGTAAGCCCGGAGATTATCTCAGATGATGAAGAACATCCAAACAACCTGGTACAAATGATCCATGAGCTACAAAGGAAAGTCAACAGTGACTCCGGATTTGAGATCCAAGATACACTCACCCCTTTCAGCCATTCCCTCGAAGCCATACCCCGGCAAAAGAACCTCAAACACTACAACTTTGACTCCTTTGATGGGCTGGAGGACCCAGAAGAACACCTCAACTACTTTGAGCAAATAGCCCTGATATACTTCTACAATGACCTAACGAAGTGCAGGTTCTTTGCCTCCACACTAAAGGGAGCAGCTCAGAGATGGTTCAGCCGGATCCCTTCCCGGAGCATACACAGCTGGAAGGAGTTCAGGGAAGCCTTTCTCCAGAGGTTTCGAGCCAACAAACCCCCGGAGTATCACATGTGCCACCTTGAAACAATCAGGCAACATGACAACGAAACACTTGCGGCATTTATGAAACGGTTCCAAGAAGCCATAAACCAAGTCACGAACCTGGATGAAAGAGAAGCCTTGAGCATATTCCGGAAGAACCTAGACCCGGAGCGTAGCGAACGCTGTTATTGAATTGGTGAACAAAGAACCCCAAAGCCTGGCTGCAGCCTATTCTATGGCTGCCAAGTTCATCAAAGAAACCAATATCCTACAAGCAATGAGGATGACCCGGCAGGGCACCTCCTCGGGAAGAAGTAAAGATGATCGCTCTAGAAATGATCACAACCCGGACAAGAAGTTCAAGCCCAACAAGCAGTACAACTATATCCCGAGTCATCAACTGACGGTCCCGGACAAAGGCCACTCCTCCAGGGCCAAGTCCGAAGCCAGACCCCCGAGACCGGGGAGAGCCGAACCAAGGCCGGAACCAGAATAGACACCGTTGAACCGGCCACGCGCCGAAATACTAAAAGAGGTCCGGAGCAAACCCTTCTTTTATCCTCCCAAACCCTTGGTATCAGCCCCGGAGAATAGGCCCCGGGACAAACACTGCGATTACCATGCAACCCATGGCCACGAGACGGAAAGCTGTGTCTCCCTTAAATTCTTCATCGAAGACCAAGTCAAGAAAGGAAATATGGGCCAATATCTAGCTCGAAGAACCACGGAAAGGGGAGAGGGACCCGGGGCCCAGAAGACCAAGAATGTGGTGCACGTGGTATTGGGAGGATCCAACTCCCCTCCGGCGAGCCCGGACTCCGGAGACGAGGTAATGATGATAAACTCGGCCCCAGAGCAAGTCATATCTTTCAGTAATGCCGATTTTGAGGGAGTAGATCCTAACCACAATGAAGCCCTAGTCGTGACCCTAGACATCTCCGAAAATGAGGTAAAGAGAATTCTTGTTGACAACGGCTCCTCCGTCAACATACTATTCAAACATACCATGGACAGGATGCAACTCGGAAGCATCAGAATGAATGAGTCCCGGGAAGACCCACTATATGGCTTCGGCCACAACTTGGTCCCAATTCAAGGAACCCTTTACTTGCCTGTCCAATTCGGCACCGCCCCGAAACAGATAGCTCATATGGTCAAATTCTATGTGATCAATAGTCCTTCCTCCTACAATGTGATCCTGGGGCGTCCAGCCCTGACCAAGCTCCGAGCCGTAACCTCAACCCCACATCTCAAATTCAAATTTCCCACACCCTCCGGGGTCGGAGAGGTAAAGGGCGACACAGAAACAGCCAGCCGATGCTATGGCCAAGCCTTAGTCATGGCAGAGACCGACCCGGAGAATAAGAGGAAAGCTTCCTCCTACCACAAGAATCTAAGCAGAAAGAAACACAGAGTTTCAACTTACAAGAACCCCGGGAAAGAGGTACAAAACATTGAAATCTCCGGAGCCCTGACCCAGGGATCAGGTATGGCTGAGGCCCGGGAATACCTGACCTCCAATTCCCAGGCCCGAGTGCAAAAACCATCCCTACTGCAAGACCAAGCCAAGGTAGAACCTGCGGTGGAAACCGAAACAATCGAACTCATACCGGGAAACTCAGAAAGAAAAATCAAGATCGGAGCCGGTCTAGAAACTGCCTTCAGACAAGATTTAATCCAACTACTCCGGGAATATGCTGATGTTTTTGCTTGGAGCCCATCTGATATGCCCGGGCTCCGGGAATCCCTTGCCATGCATAGCCTGGATGTTGATCCCTAAGAAGATTCATACCCAAGTTGGCAGAAAAGTGCTTACCCTTCTTCAACTTGCTCAGGGGGGCAAGCAACAAGAAAGAGATCACCTGGAGCCCTGAGTGCCAGCAAGCTCTTGAAACTATCAAGCAATATCTCTCATCACAACCCCTTTTAACAAAGCCGGAGCCCGGGGAACCCCTACATCTATACCTCTCCGCCGGGCCCCTGGCTGTGGCCGCGGCCCTAGTCCGGGAAGTCGAGGGAAACCAACGGCTGGTGTACTACATCAGCCAAGTCCTGAAAGATGCAGAAACCAGATACCCCAATCTGGAGAAGTTTGCCTTTGCCTTAGTCACGGCCTCAAGGAAACTCAGGCACTATTTCCAAGGCAGAGAGATCAAGGTGATAACAGACCAGCCGTTAAGGCGAATAATCCATAAGCCAGATGCATCCGGAAGATTAATAAATTGGGCAATTGAGTTAAGCCAATTTCACTTGACGTTCGTGCCCCGGACAGCCATCAAGGCACAGGCTCTGGCAGATTTCATAGTTGAATGCTCCTTCCCGGAACCACAGCAAGCTACCACTGTAGCCGAACATATGGCAACCCCGGACCAAGCCCCGGGGTCATGGACTCTCCACGTGGATGGATCCTCAACTGCTGACAGGTCCGGGGCAGGAATAATCATGAAAAGCCCGGAAGACTTCCAAATCAAACAAGCCATAACATTCAAATTCCCAGCAACAAACAACCAAGCCGAATATGAAGCTCTTCTAGCCGGGCTAAGGTTAGCACGAACTTTGAGAATCAACAGCCTGAACATCTATAGTGACTCCCAAATCATGGTGCGGCAAACCAAAGGGGAATACCAAGCCAAAGATCAAAAAATGGCCCAATACCAAGCCCTTGTCAAAAGTTACCTAGCCACCATTCCGGAGTATCAAATCAGCCAAATCAACAGGGAAGAAAACTCCGAAGCTGATGAATTATCCAAGCTGGTTCAGAACTCAGCCGAACTAGACAGCTCGGTCTACTTTGAAGAACTGGGAACCCTGGCCATTGATCAAAAAGAGGTAACCGAGATAGAGGGAACCCCGAGCTGTATGACCCCTTTCATTCTCTACTTGGAGAAAGGAGAATTGCCCGAAGATAAGAATGAAGCCAGGAGACTGAAAAACAAGGCTTCGAAATACTTCATAGAAGACAACCAACTCTATCGCCGAACCTTCTCATCTCCAACACTGAAGTGTATAGGCCCAGAGGAAGCCAACTACTGTTTACAAGAGGTACATGAAGGGATTTGTGGAGACCATATGTCCGCAAAGGCCCTTGCATACAAAATCATAAGGCAAGGTTACTACTGGCCAATAATCCACTCAGATGCAGTAGAATTCGTCAAGAAGTGTAGAAACTGCCAACTATTCAGCAATGTACCAAGGCAAAGCCCGGTCCTGCCATCTTCAGTCTTATCACCTATCCCCTTTGCTGTATGGGGGGTCGACATAGTTGGGCCCTTCCCCCGGGCCAAGGGCGATCTGAGGTACCTCCTTGTAGCCATTGACTACATGACTAAGTGGGCCGAAGCAAAGGCAATGAGGACCATAAATCAACAAGACTACATCAAGTTCATGGACAACATATTAATGCGGTTCGGCCTACCCAGGGTCCTGGTCTCAGATAATGGTCCTCAATTCATCGGCTCAGAGTTTGAAAACTATTTAAAGGAAAGGGGAATCAAACACAAGAAATCTTCAGTAGCCTATCCCCAGGGCAACGGGCAAGTGGAAATGACAAACAGAATTTTGCTAAGAGGAATTGAGAAGAGGCTGAAGGAAAGCAAGAACAAATGGCCCGAAGGGCTGCCTCATGTGTTATGGGCATACAGAACCAGCCCACGGTCCGGGACAGGGGAAACTCCGTTCAAGCTAGCATATGGAACCGAAGCTATGTTGCCAGTTGAAGTGGGTTCTCCTTCCCACAGGGTAATCAACTTTGATGAAATTGCAAATGAAGAAGGGCTACGAGTTAATCTAGAGCTAGTTGATGAGGTCCGGGATAAAGCAGTACAAAGAATGGAGAGGTATAAAGAAAAAACAAGAGAATACTTCGGAAAGAAGTCAAGGGTCAAAAACTTCCAAATCGGGGACCTAGTACTCCGGGATACCGAGGCTTCAGACCCCACTAACACAGGAAAGCTTATGCCTAAGTGGGAAGGTCCCTACAGAGTTAAAGAGGTACTCCGCCCCGGAACCTACAAGCTCAGTCACATGGACAACACTGAAGTCCTCAACACCTGGCACGGCCTCAGACTAAGAAAGTACTACCAGTAAAGGGAAATAGTTTCAGCTCATATACGGGCGTTTTTTGGGAATTGTACTTGGAAATCATGTAACCGTTCTGTTATCAATGAAAAAGAGCTCTATTTCCTACTTGCCATTTCAATCTTACAATTATTATCCAAACTCCTACTTGGAAAAGTTTTCATCCTTTCCAAGTAGGCCAAAGCCCGGGACCTTAGCAATGCTTCGGCCCGGGAAGCCATAGAACTCCTACTTGGAAAAGTTTTCATCCTTTCCAAGTAGGCCAAAGCCCGGGACCTTAGCAATGCTTCGGCCCGGGAAGCCATAGGCATCCAAATTCCTAATTGGAAAAGTTTTCATCCTTTCCAAGTAGGCCAAAGCCCGGGACCTTATCAATGCTTCGGCCCGGGAAGCCATAGGCATCCAAATTCCTACTTGGAAAAGTTTTCATCCTTTCCAAGTAGGCCAAAGCCCGGGACCTTAACAACGCTTCGGCCCGGGAAGCCATAGGCATCAAAATTCCTACTTGGAAAAACCACCACTCCCCAATCCGGGATACCCGAATTAAGGAGTGGGGGGCAATACAAGCTAAACAACCAACAACAAAAGAACAAGGCAAAACTTGCGAAGCAAAAATAGATATAAAAAAGAAAGCAGCAGACAGGCCGGGCTGACCGACAGCCCGAAACACCTGACAGTTAAAAGTTACACAACAGCAGAATTCGAAATTACACAACAAGGTTCGAAGAGTACAAAATAAAAGTTACATGGGCACAGCCCGGATTTTGGACACAGCCAAGGTTAACATTCAAGCTTCCGGAGGAGGGGAGGAGCGGGGAGCGGCATAGGGAGTTGGCTCACCCTCGCCCTTGGCCAGCTTAGCTTCAGCATCCATATAGGCGGCAACGAAGCTCTCCCAATCTGCAGACTCCGGAGTAGTCTTACACAACTTCTCCGCAACTAACCAGCATCGACGAATCTTCGCCGCGGCGGCAGTTTCAAGTTCAGTGGCATAGACGTCCGAATCCCGAAACTCGGAGATCACCTGTTCCTCGTGCTTCTTTCCCTTCAGCTCCTCCCGAAGTTTTTTGATTTCCTCCTTAGCATCCCTATACTTGTTCCGGACCAAGTCCCGCTCATCAGCAATAGTCCGGGCCGCATCCTTGAATCTAGTTACCCGGGCCTCAGTCGACTCTTTAAGGTCCTCGAGCTCCTTCTTCGCAGTGGTCAATGCCCGGTCATGCTCCTCCCGGGCCTCGGCAGCAGAACGTAGCACGCCCTGGGCATCCTTGATGGTTTCCATTTCCCGGTGAGCAGCGGCGCAAGCCCCGGCCATACGAACCCCCAGCTAAAAAAAAAATGAAGTTAACACTCAGTAAACAATAGCTAAGACAAAAGGGAAAAAGGTAAAACAACCAAAAGAAAGCCCGACGAAAGGCTCACCTGGCCATAAACTCCCATCATGTCCTCGAAGAGGGAGGTAGGAGAATCTTTGCTCATCTCCTCCCACTCCTTCTTGCTAGGAAGATCGGCAAGGAAGCCAATGAAGTTCCTGTCCTCCGTAGTGAGGGGAGCTGGGATGTGGGGCCCAAAGTGTTCAGCTGGCTCGGAGGACGTGCCCGGAGGGCGCTCATGCTCGACCTCGCAGTCGGATTGCATGGTCCCGAACTTCTCCTGCTGGACCGCCGAGCGAGGCCTCTTCCTCGGAACCAAGGATCCCCCATCTACCTCCGCCTCAAGAGCGTCCACCCCCGGAGCCCTAGTCTCACCACCTTCCTCCTGAGACTTGGCGCCACTGCCCTCTCCGGGGACTTTGGTGTTGTCCCGGACGTGGCCCAAACCCAACAAAGCAGCGTGAAGAGCTTCATTAGTCTTGTTCATTTTTGTAAATCTTTCGAAATCCGGATTATAACCGGGAAGACCTGAAAAGAGAGTTACATTAGCCCGGGGGAAAGCAGCAAATAATCACACGAAGATTAAAGCAAGTAAAATATAACCCGGACTTACATCCTATCCCGTTAAGGTACTGGTGACTCATGAGGTCCTCCCTAGTCACCTGCCTCCCAAGCCCCCGGCAGAAGCTGTATACGCGGTCCACTGCCGCGTCCTGGAGATCGTACATTTCAAAGTGCATAGCCAGGGGCTTCTCCTGGAAGGTAGGCATGAACCGCATATCCACACCCCGGAGGAATACGAACTCACCATTCCAGCCCTTCAAGGAAGGCAGCATGTCAAGGGGCTTGGACGCCGAAGAAGGGTACCCACATGCCTTACCCCGGAACCTAAACTCGTACAGGGGCACATTGTTGGAATGCACCAACTTGAAGAGATGGGGAAAAAGCTTGAAAGTAGGCAGTACCTGGGCAGCCTCGCAACACCCCAGGAAATAAGTAATCCACTTCACCGCGTTCGGAGTCAACTGGGTGATGGGAATCCCATACTCAAACAGGCAGAGTGACTTTACAAATTGGTGACACCTGGGCCCATACCCCGACCTCAGGTGTTCCAACCAAACTCCGACCCAACCACCCTCGGGTCTGTGGTATATCTTCTCCCCGGGCTCCGGCCATCTCCACTCCACATCAGCATCCAAGTGGAAGGTAGCCCGGAATATTGGATCCCAATCAACCGGAGCCTCCAAATATTCCGCCCGAAACGGGCCTACATCCATCCCAGAACCTGGCCTATGCCCGAACTTAGAATCGAGAAAGGCCTTATCATACTTGGTCATGTGCGCCACGTCCGAATTTTGTGAAAACTCCGCACTAAGATCCCTGAAGAAATAGGCCTGAGGGATCCCCGGATCCCTTCTCACAAAATAGTATTTGGTGTGACCCCAGCTACCGTCCGGTTCACTAAGGCTATACCTCGGACCCATATCCTTGGTCGCTATGTTCGTCAACACGGAGAGGCGGCTCTTCTTCTTACCCATTATGCCCTAATCTAGGTCTATTAAGTCTAAGTTACTACCCGAAGAGCTGACACTACTGGGAGAAGTGCTGGGTTCGGAGAGGGGTATCAATACACGGTTAGCAGTAACACGTCTCTTAACCATACAAGGCTACAACCCCGGGCTACCCAACAAAAAATGAAAACCTAAGTCAATTTATCTACCCAAGATGCAAGGCAAGGTAAGGAAATATTAACAAGAATTAAAAGACCGGAGCAAGAAAACTTACAGTTAGTCCGGAGAGAAGGTTGCGAGGATCACTTGGAACAAGATTGCGCCTTTAGCCCGGAGTAAAAGTCTTAGAGAAGCAGAATAACGGCAACAAATCAAAAGCTCGTAAAAGACAAAGTGGGGGGAGGTTGCCACTATTTATAGGCAAACCCTGAATTCTAAACGCCATGAACACGTGGCGGCCCAAAAAATCGGCCCACTATCTCCAAAATCCGGAGATAGTGGGTGACAGCTGTTATTTTTCAAAAAGAAAAAAGAAGAAGAAAAGAAAAGAAGGTAAAAGAAACAAAAAACGAAATCCAAGAATGCATACGTGCAATATTATATATATTCATATACGTGCATTTTCGCACATATACAAAGCCAAGCCCCGGGATGCACACTTCAGTCCCAACCCCGGGCCTGGGGGCAACCAAAGACAGTCAAAGCAACAAGGCCTTCAAATTCCTACCACTAGCCCCGGGCGTACGTACTTCAGTGCACACCCCGGAACTGGGGGCAACCGAGGCAAAAGTTCCCCCCCAAAGAAGACGCGGACTCACATAACTACAAAACATCCAACTCCGAGGACATATGTCTAGCACCCCAGAGAATCCAGGAAGTTCACTCTCCAAGGCAAAAACACTCCTTGCTACTCCCACATCCGGAAAAATCCGCATTGGGGAGTGGGGGCAAATGATAGGCCATAAACAGCCAAGGCCCAACAAGGAGCCCAAAACAATAAGCAAATTATCTCATGAGAATAAGAACGGCCCAGCCCAGAGTAGTGGACCCCAGGCCCGGGGCCACCACCACGTGGCATGGACCCCACCCCAGACTAGGGGACCCCAGATTGGTGACACTCAACATACGTGGCACCCCACCTCAGCTGACATTCCTGCATATGGCGCTGACCAACACTAAAAGACAAGGGGAGGCACCTGCCAAATCATGTCTACAACAACACGGCCACACTCCATCCAACGGTCACCCCAGACTAAGCCACGTGTCCTACATCCCGGAAATTCAGCGGCTTGTCCCCCAGATCCAACGGTCGGGGGTGAAGGTAACCTACCCCTAAACCCTAGGCCTAGGGCTATAAATACCCCTAGTAAAGAGGGTTTAGGGGTTAGCCACTATCACGCACCCACACATTTATTATTCTTGTGATACTCTCCTTGATTATAGTCTTCTAGAGCCAACTCTTATTCTCACGCCGGAGGCACCTCGGGGCCAAACCCCCCCTCCGGTGTTGTTTTGCAGACACCCCACAACAGCTACACCACTTCCGAGACAGGAGTTGGCGAGGAAGTACCCGGTCAAGATTCGGAGTTATCAAGGTAGCCTGGATATCAGTGAGACACTTGTTGTATTTTTCAATCCATTCGTCATACAGAAACGAGGTTTGTAATTTTGCCTAATCATTTATGTAATTTGCAGTATATTTGGTTAATGAGACATTTGCAGCATGAGTAGTGCTAGGGGATCCAGAATTGGATCCCAACAAAAGTTCCCGAATGATGATTTGGCAAAATAGATTATTTTAGTTGGTGTGATTGATGTGAATTCAAGGTGACTCATGTCATGTTATTTATATTTTAATATATAATTTTTACTTAATAGGAAAATAAATTATAAGACAACAAAATATAGTAACCCATGTCATGTTATTTATATATTTTAATATATAATTTTTACTTAGAAGGAAATTAGTAAATTATAAGACAACAAAATATAATAATATATAACTACTGATATTTTGAACCATGATCATTTACTTTTATGTTTAAAATTGATGATATAAATATTTAATTATATTATGCTATTGATGGAATTCGAATATTAAATATCTAGAATTAGTTTAAATATTAAAATAAAGAATGTTCATCTACTGTATCTAACAATTATCATTTATCTGCGTTAAAATTCAATGGTTGTTTCTTATTGTACCAAATCGACAATCAACCAATTATACATGTTTATAATTTTATTAGTTTCATATTCATGTGATGCACGAATTTTATTTAATATAATATGATTTTTTATTTTTTGAATTGATTTTTTTTAAACGTGAATTTTGTAGGATTAAATTTTTAAATGATAGCATGATTTCATTAGTAATTATGTTATTTTTATTTTATTTTATTAAATAAAATTGTTCCGATATTATTGAAAAATAAGAGATTTTAGTTAAATAAAATAGATTGTGTAACGTGTTTTAGCTGAGAAAGATAATTGGTTAGTTATAGTAATTTTAATATTATTTTTTTATTTTATTAAATAGAATTGCATGTAGTGTTTTTAGAAGATTATAAATTTTAGTTAGATAAATTATAAATAAATACCCGAGTCCAGAATTTTTTTTTGCAAAGTATTTTTTTTTAAAAAAATTGCTAAAATACCAACTTATTTGCAAAAATACGGTCTCCAACCAAATTCAAATGTTTGCAACCACATATGCAACCTGTTGCACAGACATATAAGCAACCAAATATAAATGATTGCATCTGGTTGATTTGGTTACAGACCGTTATTTTGCAAATAATATGGCATTTTTGCAAAATATTTTTTTGAAAATGTATTTTTGCAAATATTTTGAGAAGATGGTAAAATCGCAAAAAAAAAATTAAAAATATTTTTTGGTAATTATTCTATGTTTTATCTAAAAAAAGAAAGAAAGAATGCCGAAAATGCCTCATTTTAATCCTTGATGGCCCAAAACACACTTTGTCGGAATCGTGGCTCAAACTGCCCACTCAATATGTTAATTCGTATATCAAATCCTATGTTTAAACACGATGCGCGATACGCCATATTAAATGTAATATGGTAACAATTAAAATATATGTTCCAATATTACTTACGATACATCTATCTTTCTCCCTTCTAACCCTAGCTTCCATTAAAAGTTTTGAGGGGGCTTCCATCAGTTTTCATCGGTGGAAAGCCCCAATTCCTTTTCGTTTTTCCTGTTTTCATATCTTGTTTCTCATTCAATAAAGTTCCAAATTTTTGGGTTTCAATAAGTTCCCAATTTATTTGGGTTGTGTTAGTCTCTCCTTGTGAGAGTTTGGTTTTTGTTTTGTTTAAGTTGTGGTGTGTTCTATGGCCGAGGATATAGATCGGCAAGATTTTCATGTTTCTCTCCTTTGTGAGAGGTTTGTTTTTCGCTTCTTGATTGTGAGCGGGGTCTTGATTTAGTGATGAAATTTTGTATGGGATTACAGTTCTAGTCAATGGCTCAAACGATAGTTCCATCGTGGCATGATGAAGAAGGTACCAATAATCCAACGAGAATGCACGAAGTGGGTACTTGTATTTGTATACAAATTATCTTCAAAATATCATTTAACTGTCTCTTCATGAGAACAGGCGATTGCAATTTATTGTTTGTTCGACTCGATCAGTGGTATAGATGCCGTATGGCTTTTTATTATTGAATTAACTCCTTTGTTTGTCAAAAAAAAATGTAATATGGTACATCACATATAAACAGAATATCAAGCTAGCAAGTAGTATTATTACGCATGCACTTATGATCACCACAGTTGCTCTTATATGGATAATTTTTTATTAGTTAGCCATATGGGAGAGAATGTAATAATCTAACACAATTGAACTCTTCATATAATGTAATAAATTAGTGGATCAATAATAATTTAGTAATGTATTAACATGGTGCCTATAAAGTCACTAAAAACTAACCTGAGGAAACGAATTTGTGAGAATTCTCTAAAATCTATAAAATGTGAGTGTAACTTTGTTAGAAAACCAAGTACTAATTAAAGTTGTGAAGTTTAATGTAGTTGTCCATTTACTTAGACAAATTCTAATAAAAAGTTTGGCTTATTGTCCAATATATTGAAAGGTAAAGCAGATGCAACTATATTCCACATCGAATAACTAAATAATTAAAAGGTTTTTCGCATTGCTATTTACTTTGAATGCTAAACACACTAATCATTTCACTTTATGGGCCGGTTCCGAAGCATTTGGCTCAGACCATATTGATACTTAATATGATATAACGTGTTTTTGTGAATGCGGTAGACGATGACGCGCATTAATGGGGTATTTACGGCCAACTTCCTACTTGAGATATTTAGAGTATTTTACCTTTAATTTGAGATATTTAAGGCCATAACCCGAAAGTGAAATTAATTAATTGTTAAAAAAATAGAAAAGACGATATGTTTTACCTTAAAAAATTGATTAGTTATTATTTAATTTAGAGAGATAAATCGATATCTTTACCATTATATTAAAGTCGAAACATTGAAAAATTTTGTTTTACAATTCTTGGTCATTCAATAAATAATAAAGTAATATAATAAATAATAACTAATCGATTGTCTTTTTTAACTAAAATACGTTAATTTTTCATTAAAAAATATTACCTTTTAAGTGTTGTAAAGTTCGGTTAACTCGGCCGAGTACTCGAAAATCGAAGATAAATCGATTCAAATTTACCTGAATACTCGAACAAGTACTCGGAAGCTGAAAATGAGTAATTGGAAAATCGGCAGAATACTCGAATTTTGAAAATGAAACTGAGTCGAACCGATTTCCAATTTTTATAACCTCTTAAACACACTTAAAAATACAAATTATCATGTCTTCTAATCATTAATGTGTCTTTTCTAATTAAAACACGTTACATTTTTTTTATCTAAAAATATTAGTAATATTATTATCTATTGACGGAGGAATTTGGGAACAACAAAATTCGAGGTATGTCGCCGGAAACAAGATCTGATGCGGTGGTTCTTTCCCGGAGAAAACGGTGGTGTGTGGTCGTTGAGTGTAATTGGTGGCTGAGATTGATAGGGTTAGTGGTGGCTATTTCAGAGCTCTCGACTTCCAACCCCTCAATCGGCCTACGTACCCCGGTATTTATAGGGGATCAAGCCATACATAGTTCTTGGAGAACAAGAAACCCAAATGGGCTTGGATTGACGGTCCAGCTTCCGGAATGTTCTACTATGAGGCCTAACCACAAAGGCCCAAGACTCATCCAAGATCTCAAGACTTCACGGATAAGGAAACTTCCCCCGTCGAGGACTAGTCCTGTCCGCTACCGCTATTTCTTGATTTCAAGGATGCAGGTATAGCCATGATTTACCCCAAATGCAGAACGCATCCCTGTCCCCCGAATGAGAAGCACCCACCGGATAGCAGGACAGGTGATCCAGAGCTTTTGGGTACAAAGTGCAGGATTACTCCGAAGTTCCCCAATGAGAGCGTGCCCATTGAATACGGGAACAAAGCTCCCAAAGCACACACCATAAAGTCCCCATATTTCCACCTTAGGGCGCGCCCTTAGTGTTTAAGAAGGGTCCTTGTATCCAGGCAAACCCCTGGAGGCCTTCTGTGAAGGACATCCTCCTCCTGAGATACGACAGGAGTGAATTCCTCAATAACTCCTGGAATCCCAGCCTAATTGGAATCCCAAAATAGAATTCTTCAATGGCTCTTGGAAAATCAACTTTATCATCATTTTTAGCATTTAGGGCGCGCCCTCCTTATAGAGCAAGAGAAGGCGCGGCCTGACTTCTCTATTTCCGCCAAATCCCTAACCTAATCTAGAATTCTCCAAATTGAACCTGTATTTTGACCCGAATCCATCTTGAAATACCCGAACTGAAATTTGTCCATAACAACTACCCCCCCAATTCCATATGAAATTAGAAATAAAATATGGAATTTTCTTAAAAGATCCAAAATTCCTTTAACACAACCCCAGGGCGCGCCCTAACATAGGACGCGTCCTCAGAATTCCAATCGACAGTGGTTGACAACTGTCTTCCACTATCTCTTCAAATGCCTATAAATATCCCTTCTCCCTCATACTTCACTCTTTTCTCATTCTTTTACTCTAAAAACATTACCCTCGCTGCAGTTCAACTTTTCCGAGGAAAATCCGGTCGAATCCCGTCCGTTCTTGTAAATCTTCTCCACTAATCTTGTTCCAGAACTTCCAAGGTACGTTTTTATGCTTTTATTTCATAGTTTTTCCGTACTAATTGTCTGATTTATCGATTTAACTGTCGGACTTTATATGTTCTTCATTTTCCGATGTATGTAACTGTGTATGTATATGCTGTTGATCTTGTTTTGCTATTAAAACGCCCATAAAATATGTTTTGGTGATTTTAATTCCTTTAGTCTTTTAGGACGCGCCTTAGGACTAGGGTGCCCTTCAATCATAGGGCGCGCCCTAATCTTCTTTAAGGTTATACTTTCCACTTAGAAATTCATCCTTCACAACAATAATTTTAACCCTTTAGGATACCTTCATACCACGACCCGTAGAAAATTTTCCTTCTCTTTTACTACTTTCTTGGGTGCGCCCTTAGTTTTTCTTTTTATTTTGCAGCTGGAGGGCGCGTCTTCTCCATTTCATCCTTTTAAGGAATTTAATAAACGTATTGGGATATACTCTCCCTTGCCGTCTCCTCTACCACCTAGTTCACCCAAGCCTCTCTTTTCATTCACATCTTCAGAAGATAAGGCGCGCCTTATTCAAGAATTTCAAGACGGCACCATGAGCTTTTCTAGTGAAGATTCCCTCAACCACACAACTCTGAATGCTCAACCTTCTAAAGAATCTCAAACCCCCCCCCCCCCGAAGTAAACAATTCTTATAATTCCATGGATGATAGTGATTTTATTCCAATCTCGGAAACATCTGGGGATTCTCATTCTTTAGATACATACTCGGTTGAGGGCGCGCCTTGAGCCTCTTCTATTTCCCCCTTGATAAACTCCGAGGAACCAACATCTCCTCCTCCTTCCCCAACTCCCTTTGAGCACTGGGAAGTTCTTGACGAAGAAATCGACATCGAATGGGGAAGATATGGGGACATGACTGAGAAAGAAAAGAATCAACTCCGAAAGAAACGAGGTAAGTTGGCCTGTGTGAGCATGTCCTCTACTGCAACAAATGATGAAGTAGAGTGGGCCATGAAATACTATGGTCAAGAAGGACTTTGGGCCATTCCACACTCTCACCATCGCCCCCATATCTTCAACTACGGAGGAAATTTCAGAATTCCAAGGATGGTTTTAACCCCGAGACTTGTAGCCCTTGGTGTGGGCGCGCCGTTGCATCCATACTTAAGGGAAATCCTTGAGTGGTATAATCTAGCCCCAATTCAACTTTCTCCCAACAGCTACAAACTTGTTTTAGGTTTGTTCATTCTTTACCATGACTTGGGATTTGAAGCACCCTCTATGCCGGAAATCAGTTACTTCTTCAGTATCCGTCAATCAAACATTGGATATTATTATCTAGTGATCAACAAACCTCACAACAATAAAGGCTTCTCTGACGGAAGGATTAGCCACATTAAACGATGGAAGGAGCCTTACTTCTTTGTTTGGGATGTTCCTCGAGTTCGTCTTCAATTCAATACAAATCCATGTAAGTGAGGGCGCGCCCTACACTCTTTTATCTTTCCTTTCAATCTTCATTTAACTCTTATTAATGTTTTTAAACTAAAACAGATAGAAGAATTTAAAAAACTCTTCAGGGCGTGGCCTCATCTCGAGCCAGTGCCGTCCTCAAAATTGCAGCAGAAAAATTCAACCTCCAAACCCTAATCACTGAAGAAAATCTAAAAAGGGTTGGAATCCTTTCTGATAGAGTCGGATCAATTTGTAAATTTAGAAAATTTAGAAATGGTATCGCCGTCCCCATATCCTCTTCTAGCGATAATGAAAATGAAAATTCCGATTCTGATCAAGATGAAGGTATAAAATATTAACTTTGGGCGCGCCCTAACCTTTAGGCTTCACCCTTATTATTTTTACTTTTTTACTTGATACATCTTGCAACTTGTCTTTTGTATGAAAAACATATTTCATGATTTAACATTTTTGCTTTTTCTCTGGTGCAGATATAGCGCCTAGGATTCCTCGTGGTTTCGGAGCCACAAAGAAAAATGACAAGGAGAAACAAGATAACAAGGACAACACCTCTGATCCTAGGGCGCGCCTTCTTCAAGAGAAGGATTTTGAGACGATCATTCCTCCTTCCTCTACAGAATCCTTGAAGAGGAATGCTGAGGCTCAAAATCTCTCTCTTGACAAGGGTAAGAAACCAAGAATCGATGGCGCGCCCTCGTATGTGGAGACATTGGTTGGTCCAGCAGCGGCCCCCTTCATTCGGGAAAAAGAGGTTGATTTATGGCAGAATATGAGTGCCGAAGATGAAGCTCAATCTATGATTCAAGCATCTGCCCAACTTCTGATCCAATCTCTAGGGCGCGCCCAGAGAGTGCACAAAGAAAAACTTCATCTGAACAAACTCGAAGCTGAGAACAGGAAAATCTCTAAAATGGTTATCGAAACTGATAACAAGTGGAAGAAGGAATGTGATGACAAGGACGCCACTATCACTACCCTCAGGTTGGATCTTCAAAAGTCCGTTGAACACGGCCAATATCTTTGTGACCAAGTTGAGAGGTTAAAGAAAGAATGAGAGGAATTCCAAGTACAACAAGACGCTTTAGAGGCCGAGAAAGCTCTATTGAAAGAACAAAGGGAATCCATTGAAGATGAAAACTTTCAAAAGGGATTTGAGTTTTATCTCCTTGGCTTTCTTGCCAACAATCCTGACTATAACTGGGAGGAGAAATTTGGGAAGGAAAGTGCTGAAGATGTTGAGGTGTTCAAGAAAACGCATGTAAAGGCCATCGCAGCAAAGAGAGTGGAGTTGGGATTGGATATTCCTTCCGAGGGCGCGCCTTCTGCAAAGGGCTCGCCTAAGGACGCTGAACAAACTACAAATGTCGAGGCTGAAAATGCAATCCACTCGGTTCCTGCAGCTGCCGCATCTCCTCCCAAAGACGCATCTCCCATGGCCTCCAAGGACGCGCCCTGAAACCTCCTACCTCATTTCTCACCTTCCAAAGCACTAAACTTTATCGAATTTTAAGGCGCGGGTCCTTTGTAAAACCCTGCAACTTGTAATTTGAATTTATCCTTTTAACTCGTGTTTTCAGGGTAAATTTAAATATTTAACATGTTATGTTTCTTCAAGTTTTCTGCATCATTATTGCCAAAGTATTTTTGCAAACAAATAGAGGGCGCGCCCTAAATTTCATCCAAACTGAACGTGCCCGATATTTTTATTATTTTAATTTAAGGGCACGCCTAAGGGTTATACTATTCCTTTCTTCAATTAAACCAGACGCATCCAACCTTCAAAAATCTTCTAGAGGTTTCGTCTCTCTTTTGTATGGAAAATTGCATATAGAGAATCTGACAATAGTTTCTGTGTCTCCTTTATTTGTGTATGTATGTAGCCTGTAAGCATTTTCCCACTAAATTGTTGAATTTCCATGGTAGTTTATCACTCCATTTTGCAGATATTATTTACTTTTCATATTGCATAAAAGAATTCCATATTGTCGAGGGCGCATCCTCCATTATAAGGTGTAATAACCCTAATTTTAGCAAAGCTAAAGTGACCCCATGAATAGTAAATTTTGAGGATTTAAAGAAATGGTATGTAAGTACTCAATACTTGAAACAGAAAATGAGTAAACAGAAACCATATTAGGGATATACTATAAAAATAAGTGACTCGAAATGACGATAGATTTCAGAAATTCCTGAATATGGATTTTTGAGGATTTTGGTTTCGAATGAGTTTCTATTGGATGTCAAGGAGCATGGAGATATTAACAGAATTATATATTGAGGAGTTAGGGAATTAGTATAAATTAAGGGATTATTAAGTTAAGGAAATATCAAAGGAATTTGGATTGTTATATGATTTCAGAACCACTGAGATGATGAGGTATATTCGAGACGAATCACAATTAGACGATTAGGGGAACCAAGCAACCAAGATTAGCAATATAACAAGGATACATACCACATTGTTAATTACCAAAAGTGTTAGTACAATACTTAGGAAAAACAATAAAAAGAGAATTATGAGATCATGAACATGACATCACATTCCACTAATACTTTTAAGGGTAAATTAGTACATTAGCAAGCCTTTAATCACAAATATCTTCCAAGGCTTCTAAGACAAGCTAGGATTAACAAATATCAACAAGATTAGAGTGAGATAAGATCAAAAATCAAGAGAAAATCTCTCCCCTTCCATTCTTCAATTCGGCCGAACAGTAACAGCAGGCTTATAACGGCCATAACTTCTTCGTTTCTCAGCCAAATTTTTCGTTCTTTAGCTTTTTAGAAAGCCCATGAGATAAGCTACAAGTCGTATTTCACAAGATTTTCTCAGAAAAGCAAGGTAAGGGGGTCGTTTTTCATGTTCTTTCAGCTGCAGTAAAATAGCTCCGAAAATTCTAAGTATGTTCTTGGTGTTTCTTGTTAGTTTAAGGTATTATATGGTTGCTTAAGGATATCCCAAGGATTATTAAGTGTTATACAAGCTACAAGGAAGGTATATTACTTGAGACCCTAACTTGAATTATGAGTTTATGGTTGATTATGCTTAGTTTAGAAGTTAAGTTGTATAAAGCATGAAATCTTGATGATATGGTTGTTGATATGTGTTTTAAGTTTGATATGGAAATTGTGATCTGAACTTGTAACCATGGTTGGGATGTAGACCACATGGTGTAGGGCTTGGATTGAGTGTGGAATGATGGTTTTGGAGCAATTAAAATATGGAAAGTATGAAAGTACAGCAGTTATAATGCCCGATTTTTGTTAGTATAGGAACTGCTCTGTTTTGGACCCCTGTATCAGTATGGTACCTTACTGTCCAGTGTACCAATGGACCATTAAATGATAGATTTTAGTTCATAGATCGTTTTGATATAAAGTACGTCAAAATCTGATGAACGGTTTAGGAGAAAAGTGGATTTTAGTGAAAGTCGTTCGGAAATCGGGAAATTGCAATTGTGCCAACTTTGAGGTTATAATTACCATACTTAGACATTTTTAGAAATTTTGAAATTTTGGGATAGTGTAGTAGGGTGGTCAGAGGACCATTTACAGTTGATCTTGTAGTAAAATTCGAAATCTATATTTTCTGAGAATTTTTACAGTCGAGTGTGGTTATTAAGGGAAATTGTGGAATACACTAAAACTTAGATCGGGTTTAAAAATGGTGAAGTGCATGTAAACTTTTGGTGCATAAAAACCATGGTAAACGTATAATATGAGTTAAGGGTGTTATGGTGTAGAGATTAAGTGATTAAGTGGGGTATATACTAACGGTGATCCTTTTCGTTCCTATAGAAGCGGGAGACGAACTCAGGATTCCACCTACTCGATTTAGAGATCCAGGCAAGATCTTTTCTATCCCTACTTGGAAAAATTATTATCTTCAAAGAAACTTGATTTCTTGGAATATATATATACATGTGATGCTATTATTACTATATTGTGAAGAAATTGTCTTCCTTGAGTATGGATATTAAAAAGGAAGGTATATGAAGATGTATATGGATATGAATATGAATATGAGTATGAGATGGATATGTATAGAGATGATTATGCATGAAGTGAACATGCCTTATGATTAAGAGAATATGAGAGAATGGTATCAGTTGTTATCTAAAGTAAATAAAAGAATGGTATCAGGTGTTATCTAGGGTTATATGATTTATAATATTTTGCTAAAGATATTCTTTTTATATATTGTGATTTAATAAGTATTATTTGATTATTATCTACTATTTTTAAAAGTAGATTGAACAACATATATATATATATATATATGTGTATATAAGAGAGCAAGATTTCTTCTACTCTTACTTTGGAAAACTATTTTATTTTTTTCAAAGTAAAATGATTTCATGGAATATATATGTTTTTCTACGTTGCTATATTGCTAAGTATTTATTTCCTGATTTTGAAAATTAAAGAAAGATAGATAAGAATATGGATAGAGCGAATATACTTTATGTTCTAAAGGCATATTTGAATTTAATAATTATAGAAAAGATGTATGAGTCATAATTAAAGTATTATGACATATGATTTAAAGGTGATGAATAAATGTGAATGGAAATGTGAATGGAAATGGAAATGGAAATGGAAATGATAAATGTAAATGGAAAAATGATTTGACAAAAAGGGGGATTGCAACAGACTTGCGTAAGTGGCTGTGTCAGGGCTGTGTGCGACACAGTCCAGCATTTATTATTTTTATTACGGCACGAAGATGCCAAGGGAGGATGTTAGCAGGTGGCCTTCCTCCAGGGATGATCTTCATTCCTTCTACCGGTAGTAAAAAGAGAGCAGGTACGATTAGGTGACTGATCATCGTCCTAATGTATCAGGCGACAGCAGATATCCCCAATGTTTTTGAAAAGAAAGGGTTGACAATGGTTTTCAGAGTTATATGCTGAAACCAAGAAAATGAGATAAGGTGATGGAATTATTTATATGGAATGAAGAGAAACTGATTTTATATTATTTGTATATGGTTGTCGTATACAAGAAACAGAAGGATATTATTGCGAGATCTTATTCAAATGGAATATTATTTTTGGAAAATTATACTGAAACGAAGTATGGATTATTATATTATTTAAGAAGAGAAACTGATATTATAATACTATATATTACTTTTCGTACAAAGAGGAATAGATGGTGCATTTGATAGATAAGAATTATTTCTTTTCTTAATGACTATGATGAATTTTCCCATATATATATATATATATATATATATATATATATATATATATCTGTGTGTGTGTGTGTGTGTGTGTGTGTTAAGGTTTATTTTCCCTTTTATGGTAGTAGATAGAAGTTATCTTGTTGAGCTATTTTAGCTCATTCTTGCTATTTATTTATACTACAGCTAGGTCCCATGCCAATACTCCGTACTACACCCCGCAAGAGGGTAAGGGAAAGGCGACCTTTTGAGCGAGTGTTGGCGACCATCCCCGAGGTAGTGACAAGCGAAAGGGGCTTAGTAGACTTATGTAAATTAAGTGTGTAAGTTTGTAATAAACTTTTGGTTGTTGAAATGCTTCCTGTAGAAGTATTATTCAACAATGTACTTAGTCTGGGTTTGTAATAACTGTTAACTTTAAACTTTTAATATTGTGGATGTTGTTCTATGAGCATATGACTGGTGTGTGTGCGTATTAGTGTGGGGTCATTTGTATGAGTATTGAATAGTATAAAAAAAGACTCAAGAGATATTGATATTGATCGGAAATTGGACCGTGATGACCTGGATCCTTGACCCCGGATCTAGGGATGTCACATAAGGGATTGTGAAAATTCACCCTAATGGGCGCACCCTATATGTACGTGAGCATTCTCCAAAAAAATTTAAAATTTCACAACCACTAAGACTAGGGGAAGTGTACATGGACTACCCCCTAGACTAGGAGGTAATTAATTTACCTTGCAGTCTACTATTCAGGCATTGCTCTACTTCAATCAACTTCTGGTAGAAAGAGTGCATTCTCCGGTAACTGGCTATTTCAAATCTCATCCCATGAAGGGGCATCTCAAAATGAGGCATCCTATGAATAACATCCCTCGAAGAGGCATCTCACTAGAAGGCATCCAATAAAGGGCATCTCATAAGAGGTATCTCACAAAGAGGCATCCCCGTGGAGGTATTCCGATGTTCATACAAATTGTCCTGGAATACATGAATATGTAGGGCTAGGGAGGTGCATCAGTACTACCCCCCAGTATCAGAATATTATTCCTTAAAGGAGCATCTCTTAAATAGGCATCCCAAGAGGGGAATTTTAAGAGAGAGTCGCTAGAGTTGTTGAGGGCGCGCCCTATTTCTTAGGACGCGTTCTATATGGACGAGGGCAATGACAAAGTCTCTTCTAGTACGGATGAGAATCCTAATGATAATCATGATGAATACTTCATTTTAGAACGTCATTCTTGTGTAGAGGGGCTCACTCATGACCTTGGGGCCTCAACCTGCCTATCAGGGGGCACACTCTAAGGTTCATGGTGATGCACCTAGCTAAATACAATTTTTCTTCAAGCAAAAGATAATTCATGAATCGTAGCGATCATACTTGCAGACGAAGCCATAATATGAGGCTGATATGCTCAGGGAGCACCCTGAGGCTTATCACTCAGATCATTGAAGATGTGAGGGGCTCACTCACGACCTTGGGGCCATAACCTGATGATTAGGGGGCACACTCTGTGGTTCGAGGGGCCGCAACTCAACAGCTTCTTTCCTTCTAGAATCCAAACAGTAAATTATCCTCATAGGTATTGGAGTCCACTTGAGCATTCGCAGAGGGCGCACCCTAATCGGAAAGGTCCTCTAAGGGAGAGTTCCTTGAGGGCGCATCTTATGTAGGAGGATTTTCCTAAAGTTGTGAATTTCCTTGAAGCTTAGTCCTGATGTATAGCATTACCCTGGGGTTGAGGATTCTCACCCTATCTTCCACTAGTTGGTGATCAGGCCAAACAATGCCAATCCTACTTCCTTGGCTTCATTATCTTCCAACGAATCTCAAAGAATGACTCTCTCGCGTCCAAGGGGCCTCGACCTATAATTCAGGGGGGGCGCTATGGATCACGACCTCGAGGAAGGGCTCGCTCATGTCCAAGGGGCCTCGACCTGTAATCAGGGGGCACGCGTTGTGGATCACGGGGCCTCGATTCCAAGTGTTCTCTGTTCTCTTGTCCAGGCAAACCCCTGTAGGCCTTCACATCAGGAAAACCCTTGTAGGCCTTCACATCAGGAAAACCCCTGTAGGCCTTCTTACCAGGCAAACCCCTATAGGCCTTATTTTTCCAGCAAGGTTCTCCTCATCTCGCCGGATTTGACTGAGGGCGAGCCCTGACCTATGTTACCTGAGGGCGCCCTTAGAGGGAGATGCCACTTTGGAATATCTAACATTCTGAAGGAGCATCCTCACAAATTAGATTGTTACGTTCGACAATTATTGAGATCTTCTATGAAGTATGAACAAGGTTTTCCACCTGCAACAATTCATCTAACAGAAAGTTTTAGATGTTACCTGGAGGACGCGTCCTGAAGATGAGGACATTTTCAATCATCAAATTCTCTTAGAAGGAGCATCCTCTAAAGAAGGGTTCTCTATGTAAAAGCCTTCTAAGAACTAAACGTTAAAAACTCCAATTTCTGGGGTATTAGCTGGCTGAGTACCCCCCAAGGGTGGAGGTTGAGTTGTTTGAGCATTCCTTTGATTCCGATCTTGAGGCTGTGGATTTCCTTGAGGTTGTGGATTTCCTTGAGGCTGTGGATTCCCCTCAATATGTGGATTCCCTTGAGGTTGTGGATTCCCCTGAGGGCCTTCTTGATGCTTTCCTTTTGAGGGAGGGCGCGCCCTGATGGATGTGAGATCGTCTGCTCCCTCGATATAACTCTATTCTTCTATCACCATCATCATGGTTACTTCTTCTTCCAGTATCATCTCGATGAGGATTTTGTTTAAGTCCAAGGGGCCGCGACCTGTTGCTAACAGGGAGCGCGCGCTGTGGATTAGTATTCCGAGGAAGGGCTCGCTCATGTCCAAGGGGCCGCGACCTGTTATCAGGGGGCGCGCGCTGTGGATCACGGGGCCTCGATTCCAAATGTTTGTCTTTCCTTTGGTGCTCAAGGAGTACCATCCTCAGGTCATCATCGCTAAGCCTTATTCTAAGGCGTTCCTTCAAGCTAGCAAAGCTCCTCCTCATAAGATCGAGGTTCTCCTCATTTTGTTGAATTTCATTAAGGGCGCGTCCTGACCTATGTGGGTAAGGAGCCGCCCTCTCTTGGACAACAGGTCCCTTTCGATTATCAGCTTCCTCGTTGCGATTTTCCACAATAGGGGATCAACAAGAAACCTTAAATATCGCCTAGAAGACGTGTCCTGGAGAAGAGGACATGTTCAACTATCGAATTTTCCTAGAAGTTGGAAATCATCCGAGCCTTGGCTACCACCCTCAGGGCACGCCCTGAAAGTTCTTGGGGATTCTCCTTCACCATCTTTAACTTACGAAAGTCCAAGAAACAAATAAAAAAAAATCTCAACAAAATAAGTCAAGGGTTACCTTGAGGGCGCATCCTGATGGTGAGGGCGCGCCCTGATGGTGAGGACGAGTTCCCGATAATTGCGCCTCTTCCCTGGAACATCCTTCTTCGAATCATATTTGAAATCGCCCCTTGGAAAACCTAGTTCAACGTCGTTGACCGGAAACCACCGCCTTTGAACATACCCGGAACCATCTTTTTTACAGCAACAGCGTGCAAATCATCTTTAGAACCATATTTTCTTCATCACATCGAATCTCACTAGGGGTGCGCCCAGAACGGTGAAGGTGAGGGCGCGCCCTCCCCTGAGGATCCAACAATTGAAATCTCTTCTCCTGCACTTCTTCACTTCTTTGAGAACTTTCCTCAACTTGGAGGGCTTTCCCTGTTCGGTGATGATTTCGTGGGATACTCCGAGATTTTCTCCTACTTTTTTGCACTTTCTCCACAGAACTCAATCTTGCCTCAAAGTTATTTATGGCATCTCCCATACAGCTGCTCCATTAACTCCGAATTACTGATAAAAACGGGCGGCTGTCCCCGGCGACTGGAGTTCCATGGTGGTGCGAGGGAACAGAGATCTCCTCCGGAACATAAGCTTCATGGCGAGCTTGGTTAACCCCCAAGCTATCTTCTCAAAATCATAACCATCTTCTTCATGAGAACCTCCACCTTGATTGTGAGACATCTTTTCCTTCTAAGATGAAGATCTTGATTGGCTCCCCTCCTTCTAGCGCCAATTTGTTGACGGAGAAATTTGGGAACAACAAAATTCGAGGTACGTCGACGGAAACAAGATCTTAGACGGTGGTTTTTCTCCGGAAAAAGGGGTGGCGTGTGATGGCTATAGATAATTGGTGGCTGAGATTGATAGGGTTAGTGGCGGCTATTTCAGATCTCTCGACTTCCAACCCCTCAATCGGCCTACGTACCCTGGTATTCATAGGGATCAAGCCATACGTAGTTCTTGGAGAGCAAGAAACCCAAATTGGCTTGGATTGTAGGTCCAGCATCCGGAATGTTCTACTATGAGGCCTAACCAAAAAGGCCCAAGGCTCATCCATGATCTCAAGACTTCACAGATAAGGAAACTTCCCCCGTCGAGGACTAGTCCTATCCGCTACCACCTATTTCTTGATTTCAAGGATGCAGGTATAGCCATGGTTTACCCCAAGTGCGGAACGCATCCCTGTCCCCCGAATGAGAAGCACCCACCAGATAACAGGACAGGTGATCCAGAGCTTTTGGGTGCAAAGTGCAGGATTACTCCAAAGTTCCCCAATGAGAGCGCGCCCATTGAATACAGGAACAGAGCTCCCAAAGCACACACCAGAAAGTCCCCATCTTTCCACCTTAGGGCGCGCCCTTAGTGTTTAAGAAGGGTCCTTATATCCAGGCAAACCCTTGGAGGCCTTCTGCGACGGACATCCCCCTCCTGAGATACGACAGGAGGGAATTCTTCAATAACCATTGGAATCCCAACCTAAGTGGAATCCGAGAAGAGAATTCTTCAATGGCTCTTGGAAAACCAGCTTGAGTAGAATACTTCATCATGACTTGTCATTGAGGGCGCGCCCTAATAATCAGGGCGCGACCTAACTTAACTCTATTTCACCAGAACCCTAATTTGACCTAGAATTCCCCAAATTGAACCCATTATCGACCCGAATCCATCTTGAAAATACCCGAACCGAATTTTGGCTATAACAATAAGATTCAATTTGATTTTTATGGTTGTTACATCATAGTGAATGAGTGATGTTTTTGCAATCACACGACATGGAATTCAGAAAACGAAGGAGAGTGCATCATAACTTGGAACCAATACTATTCTTTAACAAATGAGCAAGAGCGTCCAATGTATATCCCTTTCTCTGTTTGTATCCCATTGATCAATGATGATGTTAAGCCCAATGTCGGTGCTAAAAATATAAGTAAAATATGCAAACACAACTTTTGTGTGTAGCATCTTCAATCTTCCTCTTTACTTTTATGCTAACGATATAGTTTAAAGGTGTTTACCAGAACTTTTTTGTTTTATTTTGTATAATCGTTTTCATAAAAAATCTCATGCTAAAGTGTTTCGTCCCTTGTCAATGTGCAAACAATAATTTCAGCTACACGACTTGGTTACAAGGATTAATAATTTATCTTCTCACTCTTTGCAGTTTCATCTCTACATGAGGACATATTAATTATATTATGTTGTTAGGTTTTTGACGTATTGTAAGTCTAACTCAAGATGAAGTAGCAAGGGTGAATACTGTTGGAACTATCAGTTTTGCTGTTAAATCATCAATTGTTGGCATCACTATGGTAACTATGTCAGAATTCTAGCATATTAGTCATAGAGGTGGTGCATACATAAAGTGGTTTATTCGAAGCTAAATTAACATGAGTCGTGTTTCTTGGGTACAACTTAGCTGGCATAGTGAATCTTGGTTGAGATCAAGCTATTGAAGTTGTATGAGTATTAATGGATGATAAATATAATAAAATAAATTCGAAACAATTCTTGTCTGAGCTTGGCTCATCTAAGATTAGCTTGAAGTTATCAAATTCAACTTATTTGTATGTAATAGTTGAAAACATTTATACTTATCAGCAATGTGAATTATAACAAAAAGTTGGTGTGTGGGTTGCCTTTGTTAGTAGGCCTGTCAATGCATCGGTGATCTGATCCGAAATTAGCACGTATGGATCCATTAAAAAAATATCCAGTCCGATAAGGATATGATCCGATAACAAGTGGGTATGCATATATTTAGCATGATCCGATTCGTTAACGATCCGATCCGAATATATTTATATATTAAATATTTTTTTATATTTATTAAATATTATATATAATATATTTTTTTGTTTTGAATAAAAAGTACGTGCATTAATCAAATAGTATCAAAGACAATAGCATTATAAATAAACTTGGGATCGGTATCAAGAAACGGATGCAAGGTTATTATATGTGCATTAATCACATATAATATATTTATTATACATAATATATAATATAAAATATCTATCTACATATCTACACCATATTATATATAATATATGTTATATTCATTATTTATATATATTATATAATATATAATATACAATAATTTTTATTTGGATGTCAGTTTTGTGTATTTTTTTTCTTCTTCTTTTTAATTAAACAGGTCGGACCTCCGATCCGAAAATCGATAATCCGAACGGATCGGGTATGGATCGGTCTAAAAAATATCCGACCCTTCATCCGATCCTAACCGAACCTGAAAAATTTTAATGGATTCAAATATTTTATTTGTATATCTATATATATAAATAATATATCTACCATAGCATAATATATTTATTATAATATATTATTTATGGTAGATATATTATTTATATATATTATTTATACTATGCTCTGGTTTTTATCTGAATGTTAGTTTATATTATTTATATAATTCCTTTTTTTCAATTTTCGTAATTATACTTTTGAATATGCTCTTAGCATAACATCAATCAGCAAGAAATCCCTCGAAGAAAAATAGTGAGCAATTCGGTTTTAAAATATTTAATTTCTTAAGTTCTTTTTTAAATGTTTCTTCTGAGAAAAAACAAAAATATTTTATTAATTTAAATGATTGATGGTAAAATTATCTCAAGAAGACAAATTATTCAATTAAGTTTTTTTAAATATGCATTATTTTTAGAAAAACAAGTAATGAAAAAGTTAAAATTAAACACAAAATTATTTAATTTACAGTAATTTTTAAATTGTTTACAAGAAGTGTATTAGTTAGGAAACTTTTGTAAATGCTCCAAATCATTAATCCTTGTTGTAATCCAATAAGATTTTTTCTTAATCGGAAGATATATGATGATATTTTTGGATATTTATTAATGATTGGAAGATAATGTTATAGCCAAATATCGGTTCGGGTATTTCAAGATGAATTCGGGTCAAAATACAGGTTCAATTTGGGGAATTCTAGATTAGGTTAGGGATTTGGCGGAAATAGAGAAGTCAGGCCGCGCCCTCTCTTGCTCTATAAGGAGGGCGCGCCCTAAATGCTAAAAATGATGATAAAGTTGATTTTCCAAGAGCCATTGAAGAATTCTATTTTGGGATTCCAATTAGGCTGGGATTCCAGGAGTTATTGAAGAATTCCCTCCTGTCCTATCTCAGGAGGGGGATGTTCGTCGCAGAAGGCCTCCTGGGGTTTGCCTGGATACAAGGACCCTTCTTAAACACTAAGGGCGCGCCCTAAGGTGGAAATATGGGGACTTTCTGGTGTGTGCTTTGGGAGCTCTATTCCTGTATTCAATGGGCGCGCTCTCATTGGGGAACTTCGGAGTAATCCAGCACTTTGCACCCAAAAGCTCTGGATCACCTGTCCTGCTATCTGGTGGGTGCTTCTCATTCGGGGGACAGGGATGCGTTCTGCACTTGGGGTAAATCATGGCTATACCTGCATCCTTGAAATCAAGAAATAGCGGTAGCGGACAGGACTAGTCCTCGACGGGGGAAGTTTCCTTATCCGTGAAGTCTTGAGATCTTGGATGAGCCTTGGGCCTTTGTGGTTAGGCCTCATAGTAGAACATTCCGGAAGCTGGACCGTCAATCCAAGCCCATTTGGGTTTCTTGTTCTCCAAGAACTACGTATGGCTTGATCCCCTATAAATACCGGGGTACGTAGGCCGATTGAGGGGTTGGAAGTCGAGAGCTCTGAAATAGCCACCACTAACCCTATCAATCTCAGCCACCAATTACACTCAACAACCACACACCACCATTTTCTCCGGCAAAGAACCACCGCATCAGATCTTGTTTCCAGCGATGTACCTCGAATTTTGTTGTTCCCAAATACCTCCGTCAACAAATTGGCGCTAGAAGGAGGGTAGCCAATCAAGATCTACATCTTAGGAGGAAAAGATGTCTCACAATCATGGCAGAGGTTCTCGAGAAGAAGATGGTTACGATTCTGATGACAGCTTGGGAAATAACCAAGCGCGTCATGAAGCTTATGTTCCGGAAAATGTTGCTGCTCCTCCGCGACATCATGGAACTCCGGCCGCCATTGGTGGACAACCGCCCGTTCTTATCAGTAATTCGGTATTAATGGAACAATTGTATGTTATGCAAAATGCCATAAATAGTTTCGGGGCAAGATTAGGTTCTGTGGAGGAAGAGCAACAATCAAGGAGAAAATCTCGGAGTATCCCACGAAATCATCGCCGATCAGGGAAATCCCCTCAGATCGAGGAAGATTCTCGAAGGAGGGAGGAAAATCAGGAAAGGAGATTTCAGCTGGTCACTCCTCGAAGGTTAGATTATTCTAATCCTATTGTTGAACATCCTAGTGAAAATAACTCTGAGCGCAGGTTGTTGAATCCTCAAGAGAGGGCGCGCCCTCATCCTCACCGTTCAGGGCGCTCTCCTGGTGAGATTCAAGTCGATGAGGAGCAAATGGCTAGAGAGAGGAGGGATTTTTCCAGTTTGAAGGAACGCCTTGGAGTAAGGCTTAATGATGACGATTTGAGGATGGCACTCCTCGAGCTTCAGAAGAAAGACAAATATATGGAATCGCGGCCCCATGATTCATAGCGTGTGCCCCCTGATAACAGGTCGAGGCCCCTTGGACATGAGCGAGCCCTTCCGCAGAGTCATGATCCATAGCGCGCGCCCCCTGACAACAGGTCGCGGCCCCTTGGACATGAGAGAACTCTTGCTCGAAATGATAATCCACAGCGCGCGCCCCCTGTTCATAACAGGTTGCGGCCCCTTGGATTTGAACAAGCTCCTCAGCGTGATAACACTGGAAGAAGAAACCGTGATAACGGTGATAGAAGAATGGATTGGTATCAGGGAAAAGGGCGCCCCCGTAATCATGGCGCGCCCTCAGGTGGAAGATCCCCTCGTATCCATCAAATTCCCTCAAGCACCTCCAGTGAATCCAGGTCGAGGACGCACCCTCACTTAGGAGAACAATATCAGAGAGGTTCTCAAGGAAATTCGCAACTTCATGAAAATCCTGAGGGTCAGCAAACTCAGACTCAAGAGAATGTGATTCAACCACCAGCAGGGGTTCAAGGAGGCACTCAGACAGCGGCTCTACCGCCGCCTCCACCCCCGGGGGGTACTCAAACTGTGGAACAACCAAATATCCAAAATATTCCTGGAGTGGGAACATTCAATGTGGATGATTTAAAGAAACTCCTTGCCCACCTGGATGGAGGAAGAATATCTGCAACTGCGCCAACATCCTCTCCCTTCTCGACCGAAGTTAGAGAGGCGCAGCTCCCTTCTGGGTATAGATCAATGACAAATGATTTGCGCTTTCATGGAAATGCAGACCCTGTGGAATTCCTTGGACGTTTTGATATCGAGATGGATGTTTATCAAGTTACGGAATTGGCTAGATGTCGATTATTGGCGGCAACTTTCAGGGAGAGTGCTCAGCAATGGTTTCAGAAGCTTGGTCCAGGGGTGATTACATCATGGCAGGTGATGAGGAACTTGTTCTTGACTAAGTTCTAGGCCGCAGTAAAATATGCTCCCCCAGTCACAACTTTGGCCAATATCAAGCAAAGGGAAGGAGAGAGTTTGCAATCCTATTTCAAGAGATTCAACTCGGAATCCACTATGGTGAGAGGGGCAACATATGAAATGCTCAATAGTTTCCTAATAGCCGGATTGTCAGTAGGAACTGATTTCTGGAAACACCTTCAAGGACGGGATCCACCTACGTTGGCTGATGTGTTTCCACAAGCTGAGTCTTTCAAAATTGTGGAACAATCCTTGGCAGATAACCGAAAAACTGACAGTCATAATAGCTCTAAGAGAAAGGCCGGTAAGAGGAAGGATAGGTCTCCTAGTCCTACTCGCCGTATAACAACTGGTGCAAAATTTAGCCGAAGCTGGAAAGAATTAGGGTCCACCTAATACATACACTTATGATCAAAGGTCGGGTAACTATACTCCTAGCAGCTTCTATTGAACACATCTTTGAGGTGAATAAGAACAAAGGGTTCTTCAGGAGGCCGGAACCATTGACCTCTTGGCAGAGTAAAGATAAGAAGAAGTATTGTGAATTCCACGAATCTTCAGGGCATAACACTCATGAATGTCGTCAACTCAGGGAGGAGATTGAGGATTTGATTAAGGAAGGATACCTGATAGAATGGATTGTTAGGGAGGTGAAGAAGCATAAGGAGAATCCTATTAGAAGGGATGGAGGGCGCGCCCTCCACGGAGATGGTAAGCCCGAAGAGAAAAAATTTGTCAAGGAAGGGAGTATTCATACTATCTTTGGAGGACATCACTTGGGTGGTGATAGCAATCATGCTATGGAAAGATATGCTAGAGAAGCAAGATACAGGCCTCTCACAAATGTGAACAGTTTGGAGCTAAGGCCGCCCAAATTGTTCAAGGGAGAATATGCAGATATTACTTTCACTGAAGAAGAAGCTAGATGGGTACATCATCCACATAATGATGCTCTGGTGGTGGCAATTCAGATTGGTTCCAAGAATGTACATCGGGTTTTTGTTGATAATGGAAGTTTGGTGAATATCCTGTATTACAACACTTATAAAAAGCTGGGACTTCTAGATAAGGATATGATTCAAGATAATGGATGGATCTATGGTTTTTCGGGCGAATCTGTTAAAGTTTTGGGAGACATCAAGCTACCGGTAACCCTTGGGGAAGGAGTTCTTTCTGTAACTCAAATGATGGATTTTATGATTCTGAATGTGGAATCGTCGCATAATGCCTTGGTAGGGCGCCCCTTGTTGAAGGAAATGAAAGTTGTGACCTCCATTTATCCTCTTACAATGAAGTTTCCTACACCCAATGGTGTGGGGACTATAAGGGGTTCTCAACATGATTCCAGAGATTGTTATCAAAAGGCAATCAAAGGGTTTAGAAGACAAGGTGGAGGGCGCGCCCTGACTGGAGATAATTCAGGAGTCATGAGCATTGCTCCGGGAGAAGTTAAAATTCAGTATCTCGTCCAAGAGCCGGAAGAAGAAGTGCCTCTTTACAAGGTACGCCCAGAGGAAGATGTCCCAGTTCTTGGCGATCTTCAAGAAGGAATTCTGGAAGAAATTAAAGAAGATTCAGAGGATATAATCTCTATCAATATCAGAGGTGAACAAGTTGAAGGAAGGCGAATGTTACTTGAAGTCTTGATTAATACCCTTGTTGAGGAAGACTTCCCTCTTAAAGAGGACGCGCCCTCCAAGGATGAAGCACCAATCGAAGATCCTCGGAGTTTTGATTCCGACCTTGATCCAAGAACACCGCAGCTGGTTGAAAAAACTAGCCCTGCAGAGGATACAATTTCAATTTTGGTAGATGAAAAAGATCCAACTAAGGTTCTAAAGATTGGATCGCAGTTGAACTCCAAGTTAAGAGGCATGCTCACCAACTTCCTTTTAAACAGTCTAGATGTTTTTGCTTGGAGTCATGCTGACATGGTTGGAATTGATCCGGAGGTTATGTGTCATCGTCTGAATATAGATCCTACCAAGAAGGGAATCCGCCAGAAACACCGACCAGTGAGTGGAGAGAGAGCCATAGCATTGAAAGAAGAGGTGGATAGACTTCTAGATGTTGGGCTGATCAAAGAGTCATATTATCCAGAGTGGCTGGCTAATCCAGTTCTCGTGAAAAAACCAAATGGAAAATGGAGGACTTGTGTGGATTTCACTGATCTGAACAAGGCATGCCCGAAGGATAGCTTTCCACTCCCGAGGATTGATCAGTTGGTGGATGCCACGGCAGGACACGCTCTTTTAAGTTTCATGGATGCTTACTCGGGTTACAACCAGATCCCTATGTATGAACCGGATCAAGAACATACTTCCTTTATTACGGATCGAGGATTGTATTGTTATATTGGGATGCCTTTCGGGTTGATCAATGTTGGCGTAACCTATCAGAGGTTGGTAAATATGATGTTTAAAGATTTGATAGGGAAAACCATGGAGGTATACGTGGATGACATGCTTGTTAAATCCTTAAAAGCAGAAGACCATGTAAAGCATTTTGAACAGATGTTCGAGATTTTGAGGAAGTTTAGGATGAAGCTGAATCCTCAAAAATGTGTTTCGGGGTAGAGTCCGGGAAGTTTCTAGGATTTATTATCAATCATCGTGGGATCGAGGCAAATCCAGCAAAAATTAAAGCTCATCTTGACATGAAGTCCCCATCTACTGTGAAGCAAGTTCAGAGTCTCACGGGAAGGATAGCTGCTCTTAATCGTTTCGTATCAAAATCATCGGATAAATGTAGAGAATTCTTCAAAGCAATTAAGGGGGCAGCCAAGGATTTTGTATGGACTTTTGAATGTGAGGAGGCTTTTCAGAGAATAAAGGAGCACCTGGGAAATCCTCCACTTCTAGCTAAGCCTGAGGAAGGAGAGACGTTAATCTTATACTTGGCTGTTTCGGAACATTCCATCAGTGCGGTGTTGGTAAGAGAAGAAGTTGATCATCAGTCTCCGGTTTACTATGTGAGTAACCGTTTGCTCGATGCGGAAACCAGATATACTAGCATGGAGAAGTTGGTCTATGCCTTAGTTCTGGCATCCAGGAAGCTTCGGCCTTATTTTCAAGCTCATAAGATTGAGGTTCATACGGCATATCCATTGAGGGGAATTATCCATAAGCCGGAAACCTCTGGTCGAATGTTAAAATGGGCAATTGAGTCGGGACAATTTGATTTGGAATATACTCCAAGGACTGCTATCAAGGGTCAAGCTCTAGCTGATTTCATTCTTGAATTCGAGCCAGAAAATGAAGAAAAATCGATTGTATTGGTTGAGCCTGAAATTCCACTTAAGAGGGCGAGCCCGTTTGAAGAAGTTCCTCAACCTTGGTGGAAGTTATAAGTAGATGGAGCTGTCAATAATGGGGGGGCTGGAGCAGGTGTAATCTTGTTTACCCCCGAAGGGAATCAACTCATGAGTGCTATTCATTTCAAATTTCAAGCAACCAATAATGATGCAGAGTATGAAGCCTTGATTAATGGGTTGAAAATGGCATTGGAGATGAAGGTAGTAAATCTTATTGTGTTAAGTGATTCAGAATTAGTGGTTGGACAGGTAAAGGGTGGATTTCAATGTAGAGGTCCAAGGACAGAGCTTTACATGAGGTGCGCTCAGCGGTTGATCAAAAAATACCGAGAAGTACGGGTAGAGTGTATTCCACGGGATGAAAATTGTAGCGCAGATGTTTTAGCCAAGTTAGGGTCCCAGAAAGATGCTATGCTGCTGGGAACGGTTCCTTTGCAAATTCAGGAGGTACCTAGTATTCCAGAGATAGAAGTCATGGAAGTGGAATCAACTCCACATGTTACTTGGATGACTCCCATTCAAAAATATATCCAAGGAGGTATACTTCCAAGTGAGAAGCTTGAGGCAAGGCGGCTTCAATATCAAGCGGCTAGATTTGTGGAATATGATGGAATATTATATAAGAGGGGTTTCAATCAACCACTTCTCAAGTGCATAGATGGAGATGAATGTAATTACATCCTTAGGGAGATTCATTAAGGGATTTGCGGCAATCACTCGGGGGGTGGTTCGTTGGCAATGAAGGTGTTAAGGCAAGGATATTAATGGCCTACCTTAAAGAAGGATGCTTACGAGTTTGTTAAGGCATGTGACAAGTGTCAAAGGTTTGCCAACTATTCTACCAGCCCTGCTACTACCTTGACTTCTTTAATGAGTCCATGGTCATTTGCTATGTGGGGAATAGATCTCATTGGAGAACTCCCTAAAGCTAAGGGAGGTGTGAAGTATGCTGTTGTTGCTGTGGATTACTTTACCAAGTGGGCCGAAGCAATGCCCTTGGCCACCATTACTGCAAGGAAAATTCGAGATTTTGTTTTTAACTCTATTGTGTGCAGATTTGGAATTCCGTATAAACTTTTGTCGGATAATGGGAAGCAGTTCGACAGCAGAGAGTTACGGAAGTTGTGTGATGACTTGGGGATAAAGAAAGAATTTGCAGCTGTGTATCATCCTCAAAGTAATGGGCAGACAGAGGCTATCAACAAAATAATCAAGCATACCATGAAGACGAAGTTGGAAGAAAGAAAGGGGAATTGGCCTGAAGAACTTCCCATGGTGTTGTGGTCATACAACACAACTCCGAGAACTACTACTGGAGAGTCTCCTTTTGTGTTGTCTTATGGATGTGAGGCGATGGTTCCGGTAGAAATTGGAGTGGGGTCATTCAGGAGAGATTTCTATGATGAAGAAACCAATATGGTAAATCAAAGGCTGGGTGTGACGCCCCCAGATCCGGGGTCGGAGATCTAGGCGCTCACGGTCCATTTTCCATTAATAACATACCTGTTCTTGCACATAATATAAATAAAATAGCCATCGACCCCACAATAACTCACACCGCACACACACACAGGTTAGAGCCTCAGAAACGTCACACATTGATTAAACAGTAATAAAATTATCAGAGTTATTACAGACCAAATTAAATAGTATTTATGCTACCAGCAACACTTCGATATGAAGCGAAGTTGGCGGCTTGAAAGTTTGTTACGATACACTGCCTTGCATAGGTCATACTGATAAATAAAACGAACTAACAAAAGCTGCCAACCAATCCGGCTAATGGGGCCTACCGGTGGAATCTCAATTGCTGGCTCGGGTCTAGTCACCTGCTTTCGAGCAGTCTGTCTGGGTCTTGCCATTTCGCTTAGCTGTTGTGTTTGTAAAATTTGAAAAAAAGCAAGAGTGAGCAACTATAGCTCAGCAAGAAATATACGCATAAGGTAAGCAATATAACATTTCATATGATTGGCAATTATTAAACTTGTTTGTATCAATCAGATATAAAATCACTTGTCATTGTTGATAAATCTCGAAGGTGCATCAATATGTGCCCTTGTTTTCAAAATAAACTTGCAGTTCTAGATACTGCATAGAGTCAACATCTTTATCGTCAAAATAGAACACTATCAGCGACTTGGCACAAAAGCGTAAGAAGCAGTGTCAAAACATTTTTCCAAAATGGAGGAATGGGACTTAAAGAAAACATAAAACCTGACAAGGATTGACGATGATCAGTCGCCTCATCCAAGTCCAATAATCCGCGGGTCTTCTCTACCGGTAGAAGGATAGAAACTACATCCGTAACTATCCCCGGGTGAAACTACATCCGTAATCACCCTCGATGAAAACTATATCCGTAATCATCCTTCGGCAACACCTGGGCCGGAATAATAATTGATGGACCGCCTGGCTCACGGCCGCTTACACATCCCGGGAATCGTTCGTCAACGGTTCCCACACCTGCCAGAGTCCCTTTTTCTTTTTCTTTTAAAAACTTGATTTTGATTGAAAACAGAGTAATTGTGGTTCGACATCAGTCGACCGATGATTCTTGAAATCACACAAGAAACAAACCTGACTGGGGGTTTTCGAAAATGTTTTGAGTTCGAGTTTGAAAGTATTAAAGGTATCTTGGATTGACTTCATCTTTAAAACAATGAACAATAATTAATAAATATTATTTTAAGATTTAATATTAATAATTAATAAGATAATTATTCGATAAAATAACTTTTAATCCAAGATAGGGTTTCGAGTATTTACGAAGATATAACAATAATTACTTGAGTATACGATACTCCCCGAATGACCCTTCGGGTTTTCGCAAACTAGTTACGATATAATAATATACCGCTCCCCGGTCAATAGTATATACGGACCGCTACGACCTCTATTGCTAGAGTCGTTGTCCGAAGAAAACATTTCAATCTAAGTTCAAGGGGTACAAGCATATATGTACTTATACAATCTCAATTGCATCAATACTTTGATAAACATAGCATTTGATATGGTTGAAAACTACAAACACAACAGTGAAAGTCTTTGTATATGTATAAGTTTTGAAAAGTAAACTTGCCTTGGTTTGGTTGGGGTGGTCGAGCGTGCGGAGTCGAACGATCTATACATAAGCAATAACCGCTCGTTAGTACCTTAACAATATCTCTTTAATTACGGGGTTTTAGGGGGTACGAAATTAACTTAACGACTTCGTCTTATGACACTCTAGCCCCACTATAGGTTCATGTCATCACTTGATTACGCTCGTCACTTAATCGACTTAATTTAGTTACCATATTCGAATCATAACCATTACTCCTAGAATTATGCTCCACTAACGACTTTTTCCCTTGCACGAAATTTACTCTAGCATTTTTATAAAATCCAAATATTCATATTTTAATCCAATTCTTTTTGGGTGGTCTTCACCACTGCATTCCCTAACTTCTCAAATTTTTCCATGATCCCACATATATTTTTAGGGGTTTAAACAAGGTTCACAAGGGGGTCACTTAGTGCAGTCCGGAATCCAGAAACACAATTCACTTCTCCGGCCATAACTTAAAATCTATACATCACCTAGCCGTGAACCTTACATTTCCAGAAACTAAATTCAATTAGCTTTCCAACAATATATGGTAGGACATTAGGGAACAATATTTGGGGGTTCAAAACCGTGTTACAAGACCAGTCAATGTTCCAGGAAAAACTCAGCAAGCATGTACTCCTTAGATCAACCAATTTTCACAATTCCACAACACAACCAACACTTAATTCACTTAGCTCATGGTTTATAACACTCATGGAGATATATATACTATCCATAATCATAAAATTCACAATCACAACATCAAAACTCAAGATCCATGTCATCCATTACTTATACAACCAAGATTAACTCATATATACATGGATCTACTACCAAACATTATAAACACTACATAACCAAAAGGGTTTGTGATTTTTATACCTTCTTGAGCACCTAGGAGCCTTGGATAAGCTTTACAAAACTCAATAACACCTTGAATGGTCTCCTACAACCCTTACAATCCAAGATCTAAAAGAAAAACCAACCATGGTTACTATTCACCAAATCTTTAACAATTTATAACTTGAATTTGGATGGATGAAATGGCTTGAAACTCTTAACATACCTTGCTTAGATGATGTAGAGGGCCTAGTAATTATATCTTGATTTATGAGTGGTGGGAAATGGGGGAGGAAGAATTTTCTTCTCCCTTTTTTCTTCTTGGCCGAGAGCACCTTGAAAGGGGGGGGAGATTGTTTTTGATTTTTGTGTTTTGTTTGTTTGGTGAATAATTGATAAAGTTAGGGTTGGGTGATACATAATGTGTATGTATAGGCAAGGTATGGTCACATGTACTACTTGTCTCCTCTTTTTGAAAAGCAAGTAACTAGTTACTATTCCTATTCCATTTTGTTAACTAGTTTGCTTATTCCTAACCACTTGGTTGCGTGGGACTTGCATGCAATACTACTCCTTGTATCATTATTCTTCCACCAATGCTTGTCATTTAATCTTTAATTCGTATCGTATCTTAATTAATCTCTCGTAATAATATTTTGTCGCGTAGAGATTTCCCCTATAATTCCTTAAGTACTTAATTGTGTATATTCCTCGAATGTCCATAATTCCTCGTCATAATTCTTAATAAATCTTTTAATACTCTAACCATTCTCAAATCCCAAGTTTTATAAATCTTACTAACAATAAGACTCCTGCCTTCACAATCTTCCTTTTTATCTTACATAATGAATGCAACAACATAATCTCTCAGACAATCAATTCTATTAATCAACAGGGATGACTAGAAAGGTTCCATATTGACAATGTCACAAGATATTAAATAAAAGGAAGTATTACCAAAAATTAGGGTTCTTACAGCCTCCCCTCCTTAAAAGGATTCCGTCCCGGAATCAGGTTGAAAACAGTTGGGGGTGCTTTTCACGCATCGCGCTCTCTAGTTCCCATGTTGATTCTTCGACATTCTGATTCCTCCACAAAACTCTCACTAATTTGACAACCTTGTTCCTCAGCACCTGTTCTTTTCTATCCATGATCTCTACGGGTTGCTCCACATATGTTAAGTCTGGTTGCAGATCCACTTGATCATGTTCTATCACATGCTGGAAGTCGGTATGGTAGGGTCGTAGCATGGACACATGGAACACATTATGTACTTGCTGTAAGCTCGGGGGTAAAGCCAATTCATAGGCTAACTTTCCAACTCGTTTCAAGATCTCAAAAGGTCCAATAAATCTTGGGCTTAGCTTCCGCTTCTTACCAAATCTCATCAATCCCTTCCACGGTGATACCTTTAACATCACAAACTCTCATACCTCATATTCTATGTCCTTGTGGGTCTGGTCCGCATACTTCTTCTGTCTGTCCTGGGCCGCTACCAGCCGTCCTCTTATGAGCTCGATAGTTTCTCTTGTCCGTTGGACCAGTTCAGGTCCTAAAATCTTCCGCTCTCCAACCTCTTCCCAACACAAGGGGGATCGACATCTTCGTCCGTATAAAGCTTCATATGGGGGCATGCCTATACTCGCATGGTAACTATTGTTGTAGGAAAATTCGATCAACGGCAAGTGGTCATCCCAACTTCCCTTAAAATCAATGGCACATACCCTCAACATGTCCTCGATGGTTTGGATGGTTCTCTCACTCTGTCCGTCTGTTTGGGGATGGTATGCAGTACTCATGTTTAACTTGGTCCCCACACAATCCTAAAAACTTCTCCAGAACCTGGAGTTGAATCTTGGGTCTCTATCTGATACAATGCTCACAGGAACCCCATGCCTAACCACAATCTCCTATAAGTAAATATCTGCCAGCTTGTCGACAGTGTATCTCTCGTTGATTGGAAGAAAATGTGCTGACTTGGTCAACCTATCGATAATTACCCAAATGGCATCATGATTAGTCTTGGTCCTTGGTAATCCGACCACAAAGTCCATCGCAATTTGCTCCCACTTCCACTCGGGTATCTCCAAGGGTTGCAACAATCCACTGGGCTTCTGGTGTTCGGCCTTTACTCTTTGACATGTCAAGCATTTACCTACCCACTCGGCCACGTCCTTCTTCATATTTAGCTACCAATAGTATTCTCTCAGATCTCTATACATCTTAGTGCCTCCAGGGTGAATTGAGTACCTCGAACTATGAGCCTCTTGCAAAATCTCGTCTTTTAATTCCTGAACGTTCGGGATCCATATCCTAGATGCGTACCTCATAATTCCATTCCCGTCCTTCTCACACTTAATTTCCTCGCCAGTCAAAATTTTCTCCATCGAATTCTTTTCTTCTTCTATCTTCTTTTCCTGGCATAACTTAATCTTTTCCAATAGCGGTGGTTGGACTTTTATTTCCATTAGACTCTCTTGTCCAATTCCTGGTAACCTCACCTCAATCTCTAGTTTCTCGAGGTCCTTGATCAATTCGTCCACTGACGTTATCATCTTAAGCTTCTCCTTTCGGCTAAGTGCATCGGCCACTACGTTGGCCTTCCCTGGGTGATAATGAATCTCACAATCATAATCCTTGATTAGCTCTAACCATCTCCTCTGCCGCATGTTTAACTCTTTCTGAGTGAATATGTACTTTAAGCTCTTGTGATCCGTGTAGATTTCACACTTTTCTCCGTAAAGATAATGTCTCCAAATCTTCAAAGCAAAAACTATCGCTGCTAATTCCAAATCATGGGTGGGGTATCTTATCTCATACTCCTTAAGTTGTCTGGATGCATACACGATCACTTTACCGTGCTGCATAAGCACACACCCTAAACCTTTATGGGATGCGTCGCTATAAATCACAAAATCTCTCTTATCATCAGGTAGGGCTAGTACTGGCGCTGTCACCAACCTCTTCTTCAACTCTTGGAAGCTCTCTTCGCATTTTTCAGTCCACACAAACTTCTCGGTCTTGCGAGTTAGTCGGGTCAAAGGGGCTGCTATCTTGGAAAAGTCTTGGACAAATCTCCTATAATAGCCAGCCAGTCCTATGAAACTTCTCACCTCTGTCAGAGTGGTTGGTCTCTCCCAATTTGATACAGCCTCTATTTTGGCTGGGTCCACTGGAATTCCTTGTTCTCTAATCACATGCCTTAAAAACTGAACTTCCTTCAACCAAAATTCACACTTCGAGAACTTAGCGTACAACTTTTCTTCTCTCAATGCTCCCAATACAATCCTCAAGTACCCCGCATGTTCCTCCTTCGTCTTGGAATAAATCAAGATGTCATCGATGAAGACTATAACTTGTTAGGCCGAATACACAAATAATAATCAACTTTGTATGAGAAATTAACAAGTAAAAGCGTTTATGCACTTAAAAAACTTCTTGTATTTCAAACCCTCTTCGTGATGTAAAATATCACAAAGAGCTGCTAGGTTACAATAATGATAATTCGTTATCGATACCCTTCTAGGGTTAACCTATCTGTATTTATATAACATACAGCTATGATACAATCTCTAATTGATATTCCTAATAATCAGCTATACAATGATATCAATTACAGATTGTCACACGTCTCCTATGTCAACTCGATCTCTTTGATAGCTATCCAATCTTCAAAGATATCGCTTCCATAATTAATCTTTAATCACTGTTGAACAGTAGACGCGCTTCCTCCAGACAGAGTTTAACAAACTCTGTCGAGCTTCCAACTGTCAGAGTTTACGCAAACTCTGACTGCTTCCAGCTAAACTCTGATAACTCCCTGTAACACTTAAACACTGATTAAAACACATCAATTATATTTAACAATCTCCCCCAACTTGTTCATTAGCAAAAATGTACAAGTTAATGACAATAATTGATGATGTCAAAACAAATAGATAAATACAGTGTTTCTACAGATTCAGAGTTTAAGCTTAAAAACTATAGAGAATAAGAAAATTCTTACAGAACTTAATCTCTAATCATTTCAAGATCTGGCATGGTTCTGAGATAATCAATCAGCAATCTTCTTTCTGCATTTTCAAGTTCAATCTTCATTGCTTCTTTGATTTCTCTGAGATGAGGATCATTTTCATCTGTCTGGTAGATAGCAGCCCTAAGATCATAAATCTTGTTTCTTCTCATTTCATTACCCAGTCTGATAAATCCAACTTTTTCTGCCTGAGTATTGAAGTCAAGTACTGTGATTCCCAAATCAGTTTTTAACTTTGCAGTACCTTTCTTCATTTCAATGAGATTGCCTTGATAATCCCTGTACTTAGGAATATATCTGATGTTGTATTTCTGTCCTCTAATAGCCAGATTCTGAGTCATCTTCTGTCTGAGTACATTGGCAACTGATTGAGTCCTTCGACTATTCACCTTGAGAAGATATAGAACATACTCTAGTTCTTCCCAACATTTCAAGCCAATATCATCCTCACCAACTTTGAATACTGTCCCATCAGCCATGAAGTATAAAAGAAAATCTTTGTCTAAACTCTTCTGATGAACCAACTGCACTGATTCCAGTCTATCCAAACTCTCTTGAGGAACACCACGACCTGGAACAGCCAGTGAAGAAGGATCTCTGGGACCAGTATATTGCCTTCTGTCTCTATGTGAACCTAATCCAGCCTTATTATTTCCAATCTTGCCAGATAAAGCTTTTCCATCAGAAATATTCACTGAGACTCCAGATAACACATTTGGATCAGAAATTGTTCCTTTGCCAAAAACAGATTTCAACTGTGAAGAGTGTAAAGGTGTAATCATTGCTTGAGATGCAACAGAAGTTGTAACATTCTTCTGTGAAGTTTCACCTTCAATGCCTTTTAGCTTGAGTTTAGCCTCTGCTGCAATCGCTTCCTTTGAGAACCGAGAACTTTGACTAACATCAGTCCTCTCTCTGATTACAACACCTTTAACAACAGGTCTAGGAGCTTTTCCTCTTTGTACTTTATCAGACTTTAAAGCTTTAAGATGTTCTTCTTGTAAACTCTTTTCCTCAGCTTCAATGTCCTCAATCGTTACTCCTTCCTCATTCTCTTCAATGAACAACTTAGCAGCCAACTCTTCATCAGTTTGTGGATTTGAAGATAACAGTAAACTCTTGGTCCTTGAAGTTCCTTGAGTATCAGTATTTCTCCTAACAGACTGTGATTTGGATGACTTACTAGTTCTCAGAGTTTGAACCTCCTCAGCCTTTTTCTTTCCTTTGTTACTTGCCCCTCCATCTCCAGCACTATCCCTTCTGACAACTCTCTCCCCCTTTTTGACAACATCAGGCATAAGGATAGAAGTGATTAACTCCAGGGAGGTAGCAATAGAATCAATTTTAGCAGATAAATCAGACTGGTTCTCTTCAACTTTACTTAGTCTGGCAAGGATATTGTCTTGAGCTTTAGAGAATTTTGTAGTCACTAGTTTTGAATGTGTTTCCATTTTCATCTCTCTAGCTACAACCTCATTTCGCAAAGCAGTAATTGCCAAATTAGTATCATCAAATCGTCTATCCAGAGTTTTAACTTGAACTATAGTTGCTTTTAAGCAAGAAAGAATCTCTGGATTAGAGATAGTGTCAGCACTTTGCTTAACAAACTTAGCTGCTCTTCCTGGTGGAAAAATACAATCTTCTTTGTACCATTCAGCAGCATTCTTGGCAAATTGTGCTCTCTCAACTTCATGAGAAGTACAAGGTTGAGTAAAAGGTGTATGTTTATCATCAGTTTGTACTGGTGCACTCAGAGAAGTATCAGAGTTTGCACTACTGTCACCTTCAGCTTCAACACTTGTAGCTTTAACTGGTTCATCTTCAGTCATAGGTTTAGCAATATCTTCTGTAGGCTTTTCAGGATTTTCTTCATGTTGCTCAGGCTCAGCAACAGGCATTGACTGAGAAGTTACTTTGGTTCCCTGATCAATTTCTTCACCTTCTTCAACAGTGTGATGAGCATCAGATATTATCTCAGTATGAGATGCCACAGCTTCAGAAGGAACAGACGTAGGTTGATCAGCTACACCAATATCAGAGATAGGATCAGAGAATGGCATAAATGAATCAGGAACATCATTTATTGGAGAAACACCATCTCGTGCATCCTCTTCTGCAAGCATTACATCCTCTGCAGGTATTACATCTTTCTCAACCTCAACAGGAGGTGTCTGCTGTGAAACAACCTCTGGAGCTTCAATATCTTCATCCACAGAATCAGAGAATATCACTTTTCTTCGTTTTGCTAGAGGTACATTATCTGAATCCTCTTCACTAGTTGGTGGAGTTGGTTCTACCACTGAGAGTGACTTAGATATGTTGGCCCGAGCTTTCATTCTCTTCCCCCTTCTAGTGTAAACAGCTTCAGGAGATTTCCGTTTTGATTTGCTTTGTGTCTCTTCTGCCTGCTTTAGACTTGCACGTCGTTTAGTAACTGCCTTCTTAACTCTTTGCATTCTAGACTGTGATGCTGGTGGAGATTTTGACGAATCAGAGTTTGTGTTTGAAGTGGGTGAAGGTTGCTTTGCAGGTGATTTAGTGTTTGGTTCTGGTTGAGGTTCAGGGTGTGGTTCAGGTTGTTGTGGTTCTTGTTCAGGTTCATCTTGTTGTGGTGCATCGTGTTGTGGTTCCTGTTGATCTTGTTGTGGTTCTTGTGGTTGATTTAGAAAATTTCATAGAACAAGAGGCATGATAAAATCAGGTAGATTTTCTTTACCAACATCCTTGTTAGTCATATCAGAGAATATGCGCTTATTGACTCTAAAAGGATCAATCTCATCAGTTTCATCAATTTCAAGACCAGGTACACATGCATTGAACAACATTTGACAGAAACGAGCATAATAGACAGTGGTAGACTCTGACAATTTATCACCTAAGCTCATCAAAACATGTCGACCAAAATCAAAATTAGAACCATAGAGCAGAGAATACCCGATTTGAAGACTGTCTATTGGAATGGCATCCCAGTTTGTGACTTTCTTCTGGAACGTCCTCGTTATGCAATCAAAGAAGAAATTCCATTCTTTTCTGAGATTTGGTCTTTTTATACTGCCGAGCTTGTCAAGAGATTCCATGTAACCTATCTCTTGTAGCATCTCTCTCAGATAAGTTTCATTAACGAAAGTATAAGAAGTATGTGTATCAAACCCCATTGTATCTCGTACAGTCTGCGGAGTAATCACATGATCTTGGTCTTCGTAAGTGAAGATAATGGTAGGAGTTCCACTTTCTCCTCCATCCACAAAAACTGAATTCTGCCAGAATGAAGCAATTTGAGACGCAGAAAGAGTAGCAGGTCCAGTCAGAGCTTGTCCAATCTCTGAATCCCTCAAAAAGTCCTGCATGAGATGAAACGATTCTGGAACTCGTTGATGATAGAGTGGAGCTTCATAGTTGTTTGGAACAAACCGTAAGCCAAGAGCAGTGAATGCTTTAGATGCCATTGAGTTAAGAATTTCCAAGAGATATGTATGTAGAAAAGGTGTTTGCGTGAGTGCCCAAGAGAAAAATAAGAAAACTGTGAGAGTAGGAATAAAGCAAACTCGTTTGGACACAAAAGTGATTAAATTAATAAAAACTCAATCTCTTATGTAACAAATACTCAAGTGGGACACATTAAGGGCGAGTGGGTCATGTGCGCCTATTTTTAAAAAGAGTATATTAAAATTAAAACATTAAAATATTTGATTTTAACAAAAATCAAATAATACTCTTTTAAAAATATCTGGACCCAAGTAAAATCAGAATTTGAATCGTTTACCTGTCGCCTTTAATAACCAGAATACGAAGCGATTAAGGACTTCGTTCTTACCCATCTCTATTTAAGGCCTAGAGACTTGCTCAGATTATTTCATTAAACCTTTAACCTTTCAGTCTCCCCTTCATCTTGTCGAGAATAGGGACATCTTCAGCTATACGCGTGAAGAGTTTGAAGCGTTTGAGTGGGAAAGGCAGCTTGAGACGCTGTGGCTGCAAATGGATGCTGGTCTGGAAGAGCTCGAGAGAGAGAAACCTGCAAGGGTGATCGACATCGATGCTGCCCTCCAAGCAACATTGGCATGGCTCTCCTCGAAGGCATCCTCATCCACCACCACTAACCATTGTTAATGAATATGTCAGCAAAAATAACCTTATCCCTTCAACTTCCACCCAAACAAAGTGGCAAAGATGGGATCTGGGAATTTTTGCTAACAATGGAGTGGTGTGGACGGACCTTTTACTTTCCTATTGAATAGATTAGCAGATAGAGAGAACAAAAAGATGTAATATTTGCTTGTAATCTCTTTCTTATTATCAATGAAAATTTTCTTTTTCTAATCATATTCATTGTGTTCTGCAACTGTTATTTGTGTTATATGAACTGTTCTTCAAGAAAATGCATCAAGAAGAGAATATGAAAATGCATCAAGAAGAGAATATGAAAACTAATTTAAAGTAATCATATAAAGAACACATTCATCAACTATTCACTGATTAACAGTTGTCAAAAACCCTACTTACTCCAAGACTTTCAGATTTTCCAAGTGAAAATTTACCTTAGAGTACAAATCACGAATCAACAGCGTTTGTCAATTCTCCAACTTTATCACCGAAACCCTTTCATAAATTGCACAGTTGTGAATATTTGTGTGTGTGAAGCAGAGTTTACTAAATCAATTTTTAGAGCATCTAATTTTTCATAAAATCCATAAAGTAAATCAATAAACACTGGATGCACAAACTGTCATAGTAAACACTGACTGTATGATGAAAGCTAAACTCTGAAGTAATCGAACTTTATACAGTAATTTTTATTTTATACCCCATTTATATACACATTTTTTTATTTTTTTTATTCTTTTTTTTTCATTTCATTTTTTTCATTTTTTTTTTATATTTTTTTTTTTCATTCCAGTAATCAGAGGTTGGAACCAGTCACCAAAAATTCAAAAATTTTAGCCCTTATCATTTTGATAAGTTCCTGGGTCATCCTAGTATTTAACTAGTCACCAAAAATCAGAGAATTTTAGCACATATTATATACCAATAGGTTCCTGGGTCATCCTAGTATCCAACATAATCTCAAAGGAGTATAATAACCTATATACATTTTCTTTGGGGTATTGCAGTAAACATTTTATTTTATCATAGTATAACTAACAGAGTTTAGAGTTCATCAACATCAATAGTTCTTCATGAAAGGTAATGCACACAGTATTTATAGACTCAGAGTTTTAGGACAAAATAAACTAAGAGATGCTATAAATATGAGCCAGTATCATGCTGTGTTAACTTTCTGCACAATCTAAGATTAGATCTCAATAACTCAGAAAGATTCATGATTAATTGCTGAGAATCATGCTTCATACATATTTCTTCATTGGTGTTTTCGTTCAGACAAAAATCAACTCAAAGTTCACAGAGTTTATCAAACTTATTAACAGTGTATGACATACAGACATGCTGACAGAGTTTAGAGACTGCATAACACAACCATCAACGGATAAGACCGTATAACATCAACGGATACAGTTCAGTTAGTCATCAACTGATGCAACCTACAATCAACGGATGGCAAGTTGTCTGACAGAGTTTAACAGAGTATGCATAACAGAGTTTAATCAACAGAGTACACTTAGCATTTAACCAAACAGGAAATATGATTAATACATCACATAAGTAAAGTTTGAATCTAACCAACATTTCTAGTCAGAACCAGAGACCATTCCTAGTTCATTGACCAGTCTTGTAAATGTAGCTTCACTCAATGGTTTAGTGAAGATATCTGCAAGCTGTTGTTCTGTAGATACAAAATGTAGTTCAATATTTCCTTCTTCCACATGTTCTCTGATGAAGTGGTACCTTATGCTGATGTGCTTGGTCAATGAATGCTGTACTGGATTACCTGTCATAGCAATAGCACTTTGATTATCACAGTAAATAGGGATATTACTGTACCTCAATCCATAATCCAGCAATTGATTCTTCATCCATAAGATCTGTGCACAACAGCTACCAGCTGCAATATACTCTGCTTCAGCTGTAGATGTGGAGATTGATTTCTGTTTCTTGCTGTACCAGGAAACAAGTCTGTCACCAAGAAATTGACAACTTCCACTAGTGCTCTTTCTGTCTACCTTACAGCCTGCAAAGTCTGCATCAGAATACCCAAGTAGCTTAAAATCTGATTCTCTGGGGTACCACAGACCTAATGATATGGTGCCCTTGAGATACTTGAAGATTCTTTTCACAGCTGTCAGATGTGGCTCTCTAGGATCTGCCTGAAACCTTGCACAAAGACAGGTTGCATACATGATGTCAGGCCTACTAGCTGTCAAGTATAGAAGAGATCCTATCATGCCCCTGTAGTTTGTCATATCCACTGAAACTCCTGTGTCTTTGTCCAGTTTAGTTGCGGTTGCCATGGGAGTTGATGCAGATGAATAGTCAAGCATACCAAATTTCTTGAGAAGATTTCTGGTGTATTTTTCTTGATTAATGAAAATTCCATCTTCTGTTTGTTTCACCTGTAGGCCTAGAAAGTAACTAAGCTCTCCCATCATGCTCATTTGATATCTGGACTGCATGAGCTTGGCAAACTTCTTACAGAGTTTATCATTAGTAGACCCAAAGATGATGTCATCAACATAAATTTGAACTAAAAGGAGGTCACTTCCTTGATTGAAATAAAACAGAGTTTTGTCAATTGTTCCTCTGTTGAATCCACTTTCTAGAAGAAACTGAGCAAGTGTCTCATACCATGCTCTTGGTGCCTGCTTAAGTCCATATAGTGCCTTATCTAGCCTGTAGACATAATCTGGATATTTGGGGTCCACAAATCCTGGTGGTTGTTCAACAAACACTTCTTCTTCAAGCTTTCCATTCAGAAAAGCACTTTTCACATCCATCTGGAACACTTTGAATTTCTTGTGAGAGGCATATGCTAGAAAAATTCTGATTGCCTCCAATCTTGCTACTGGAGCAAATGTTTCATCATAATCAATTCCTTCCTGCTGTGAATAACCTTTTGCTACCAGTCTAGCCTTGTTCCTTGTAATAACACCTTCACTGTCAGTCTTGTTTCTGAAAACCCATTTAGTACCCACAATAGATCTGTTCTTTGGTCTTGGTACAAGGGTCCAAACTTCATTCCTTTCAAATTCATTTAACTCTTCCTGCATTGCTGTTATCCAGTCTGCATCTTGAAGAGCTTCTTCCACTTTCTTTGGTTCATTTTTAGACAAGAATGCATGAAACAGACATTCACTTGCAGTAGCACTTCTTGTCTTTACTTTTGCATCTGGATCACCAATTATCAAATCAGGTGTATGTGATTTAGTCCATTTCCTAGCAGAAGGCAAATGACTTCTATCAGCATGTGATCCTCCCCCTTGATCCATGCTCTCCTGATTCTGTTGTGATCTATTTTCGTTTTCTGAGACTCCCCCTGAACTTGACTGTCCAGAGTCAGAATTTGAATTTTCAGAGTTTGAAGCATCAGAGTTTGATCCAGATTTTTCAGTTGACTCAGTATCAGTGTTTGAGTCTTCAACTTGATCATGCTCCCCCTCAACTGGTTCTCCTCTTTGTTGTGACTGAGAAGTTTCTCCAGAGTTTACCAGTAGAGGTTCAGAGTTTGTTTCAACAGAGTCTATCAGAATTGTTTCATCAGAGTTTCCTTCATCAGAGTTTAAAACTTCATTTTCAAAGTTCAGTTGATCATATTCGTCTTTGTCTTCAAGTCCAGTTATCTTCTTATCATCAAAAGAAACATGTATAGATTCCATGATCACTTTAGTTCTCAGATTGTAAACTCTGAATGCCTTTGTTGACAGTGGATAGCCAACAAAAATTCCTTCATCTGCCTTTAACTCGAACTTGGTCAACTGTTCTGGATGAGTCTTCAAAACGAAACATTTGCACCCGAAAATATGAAAGTATTTCAGGTTAGGCTTCTTTTTCTTCACCATCTCATATGGTGTCTTTCCATGCTTATTGATCAGTGTTGCATTTTGAGTAAAACAAGCAGTTTGAACAGCTTCTGCCCAGAAATAAGTTGGCAATTTTGCTTCATCAAGCATAGTTCTGGCAGCTTCAATTAAGGTTCTATTTTTCCTTTCAACTACACCATTTTGTTGTGGTGTACCAGGTGCTGAAAATTCTTGTTTCACTCCGTTGTCCTTGCAGAATTCTTCCATTGTTGCATTTCTGAACTCAGTTCCATTATCACTTCTGATGATTCTGACTTTGTTGCTTGATCCTTTGTCCAGAAGCTTCACATGCTCCATCAGAGTCGATGCAGTTTCATCCTTCTTTACTAGAAAATACACCCAAGTGAATCTAGTGTATTCATCAACAATGACTAAAGCATATTTCTTCCTTGCAATAGACATAACATTTACTGGACCAAAGAGATCAACATGCAGAAGATGATAGGGATCAGTGATAGAAAATTCTGTATTGCTCTTGAAAGATGACTTCCTTTGTTTAGCCTTCTGACATGAGTCACATAGGCCATCAACATTTAACAGGGTCTTTGGGAGTCCTCTTACAAGATCCTTTCTGATCAATTCATTGATGTTGTTCAAGTTCAAATGTGAGAGTTTCTTGTGCCACTTCCAACTCTCTTCACTAGACATTCTTGTAGACAGGCAAACAGCTTTTCCAACAGAGTCTATCAAAAGCTTGATTTCATAAATGTTGTTTTGCCTGTGACCAACTAGAACAACCTTTCCTGTAGATTTGCTGATAACTTCACAATATTCAGGTTGGAAATCTACATGATATCCCTTGTCACAGATTTGACTCACAGATAGCAAGTCATGCTTGAGTCCTGGGACATGAGCTACATTGTTGATGATGACATTTCCAAGATTGACATTGCCATATCCCAATGTTCTTCCTATATTGCCATCACCATAGGAAACTTTTGGGCCAGCCTTCTCCTCATATTCTGATAGCAGGGCTTTATTTCCAGTCATGTGTCCTGAACATCCACTGTCCACGACTAGGGTTGCCTCCCTGTTACCCTGCAATCACAAACAATTACTGAGGATTAGTTTTAAGGATCCAGACTTGCTTGGATCCTTTGGCATTCTTAACTTTGTTAGCTTTTGCAGCGGAATTTACATTATCAGAGTTTGAGCTAACAGTATCATTGTTTACACTTGCAGTATCAACTTTAACCCATTTTAGATTGGGTTTCAGTTCATAGTAATTATGATAGATAGCATGATATTTTCTGCAAGTATAGATGGAATGCCAAGTGCTTCCACAGTGTGTGCATAGAGTCTGTGGCTTAGTTCTAGCAAAATCCTTCTTTACCTCAGACTTTGTAGGTAAAGAATTTATATTTTTATTTTTCTTGCAGAAATTTGCAAGATGCTTAGTACTACCACAGTTATGACATGTCTTTCTTGGAGCATAACTAGCAAGCATTGGTTTATTTCCTGAAGTGATGCCTACTTTTCCATTTCTGTTCTTGTTTGACACTTTCTTTTTCTCAACAGATTTTAACTCCTTCAGTTTATGTTTGAGTTGTTTATCTGTCATTGAACCAATATTAACCTGTTTAACACTAGTTTTTACTGGTTTTCTTTGGACAGCTTCTTTTTCATTCTCAGACAAAAATTTACTTGTTCCATGAACAAATTTAGTTCTGACTTTAACTTGATTCTGAAATCTAAGTTCATCTCCCTCATTATAACCTAGACCAACAGTGTCTGTTTGAAAAATCTGTTGAGTGTCCTTTCCAGAATTAGTCCAAGTCCTAATTTTCTTATTTGCTTCCTCCAACTCGGATTCTAGTTGTTTATACTTCTGAAGCAAAATCTGTTCTTTGCAAACAGCATCATCTCTCTCTTTCTGAACTTGTTGCATGTTTTCAAGTTTCTCTTCAACAAGTTTATTTCTCTCTTTAAGTTCAGAATTTTCAGCTTTTATCCTCTCATTTTCTAAAGTCTGATCCCTATAACTTATATGCAATGACTTAAGAAAAATTCTTAATTGAGCAATGTCATCAATATTATAAGCATAGGTAGTTGGAGGTACCTGATTTTCAGAGGATTCTGATTCAGTAGTAGCCATGAGAGCATAGTTCACTTCTTCATCAGAATCTGAAGTATCTGCCCAATCTCTGCCTTTAGTGTAGAGTACCTTTCCAGTTTTACCCTTCTTGCACTCAGGAGCATAGTGACCCATCTCCTTACACTTGTAGCATTGAATTTCAGACTTATCCTTCTTCCCTTTAGAATCTCTCTTATCAGACTTCCTGTAGCTTTTCCTGTCTTCATTTGAATCCCTAGAAAACCTTTTTCCTTTCTTGAAATTCTTGAAGCCCATTTTCTTGAAAGTCTTCACCATCAGCACAGCCATTTTTCTCATTTCTTCTTCATCATCCTCAGAGTCAGATGATTCAGAAGAGTTTGAATCATAATCAGAGTTTGGTGAATCACTTTCTGAATGTATGACCAAAGCTTTTCCCTTCATTTTCCTTCTTGTTGCCTCTTTCTTCTGAGGCTTCTCTTCAACATTAAGAGCAACAGACTTTCCTTTTCTACTTGATCTCCTGTTTCTCTGCTCCATTTCCAATTCATAAGTTTTGAGCAGTCCATAAATTTCATCAATCTCTGTTTCAGCAAGATCATAGTTGTCTCTAATAGTGGTTGTTTTCACATCCCACTTTTCAGGTAGAGAAAGAAGAAACTTGAGATTCGAGTCTTCTAGATCATACTCTTTGTCGACCAATGACAGATCATTAATCAGTTTACAGAATCTATCAAATGTTTCTGTCATGGTCTCTTCAGGTTTAGCCTCAAAATGCTCATACTCTTGTGTGAGTATGTTTCTCCTATTCTTCTTAATAGCTGCAGTTCCTTGACACCTGACTTCAAGTGCATCCCATATCTCTTTTACAGTGGTGCAGTTAATGACTTTGTTAGACATAACATTGTCTAAGGCACTATGCAGTAAATGCCTAACTTTTGCATCCTTAGCAATTGATGATAGATCTTCAGGAGTCATGTCCTTCTTTTCCTTTGGAACCATTTTTGCTGCTTCACCAGCAACTGCAACAGATAGCTTTGTAGGATTGTGAGGGCCTTCATAAATCCTGTCAAGATATTCTGGATCTGTAGCCTCCAGAAACATAGTCATCTTGACCTTCCACATAGCATACTCTAATGGCCTCAGAATAGGAACCCTGATTGGTTCATAACGACTCACAGTAGTAGGAGCCTTTTCGAAAACAGTAGGTGTTGGTGGAGGAATTTCTGACATGATTATTGTTGTGTTTGGATCTTAACCTGTAATAAAGTAACAGATTGGCTCTGATACCACTTGTTAGGCCGAATACACAAATAATAATCAACTTTGTATGAGAAATTAACAAGTAAAAGCGTTTATGCACTTAAAAAACTTCTTGTATTTCAAACCCTCTTCGTGATGTAAAATATCACAAAGAGCTGCTAGGTTACAATAATGATAATTCGTTATCGATACCCTTCTAGGGTTAACCTATCTGTATTTATATAACATACAGCTACGATACAATCTCTAATTGATATTCCTAATAATCAGCTATACAATGATATCAATTACAGATTGTCACACGTCTCCTATGTCAACTCGATCTCTTTGATAGCTATCCAATCTTCAAAGATATCGCTTCCATAATTAATCTTTAATCACTGTTGAACAGTAGACGCGCTTCCTCCAGACAGAGTTTAACAAACTCTGTCGAGCTTCCAACTGTCAGAGTTTACGCAAACTCTGACTGCTTCCAGCTAAACTCTGATAACTCCCTGTAACACTTAAACGCTGATTAAAACACATCAATTATATTTAACATAACTCACTTGTCCAAGTATTTCTTGAAGACTCGATTCATTAAGTCCATGAAAGCTGCAGGGGCATTCGTTAACCCAAATGACATCACTAGGAACTCATAGTGTCCGTACCGGGTGCGAAAGGCCATCTTTGGTATATCTTCTGGTTTAATCTTTAACTGGTGATACCCGGTCCTCAAATCAATTTTAGAGAAGTAAACTGCATCTTTCAATTGATCGAACAGGTCATCTATCCTGGGCAAGGGATACTTATTCTTGATAGTCACCTTGTTCAACTCCCTGTAGTCTATACATAATCTCATACTACCATCCTTCTTTTTCATGAATAACACCGGGGCTCCCCACGGTGACACACTAGGTCTTATCATCCCTTTATCGAACAACTCTTGTAACTGAGTGGCCAGCTCTTTCATCTCCACTGGGGCTAGCCGATATGGGGCTTTCGAAATTGGGGCCGTACCCGGAACTAAGTCTATAGCGAACTCGATGTCTCTATCAGGTGGTAGTTCGGGAGGATCATCCGGAAATACGTCCGCGAACTCATTAATGACAGGGATTTCCTGTAGGTTTGGTGCCTCCTTCTTGGTATCCTTCACATAGGCTAAATAAGCTTCGCATCCTTTACGTAACAGCTTCTTAGCTTGAATCATAGTCAGGAACTTTTGGTTTTGCCGTTTCCTACTAAACACTACTTCCTCGTCCCCTGGCAGTCTCAAACTTACTTTCTTCTTGACACAATCAATCTGGGCTCCGTGGGTTGTTAACCAAACCATATCTACTATTACGTCAAACTCCCCTAGTTTAAAAGGTATTAAGTCTACCCGAAAGTGTCGCCCTTCTATTTCTAGGTCACAACCTGGACATACTTGGCTAACGGGAATAATTTCATGATTAGCTATCTTTATTTGCAATCTGTCTTTCAATGGTTCAGTCTTAAGGCCTAATTGACATACAAAATCTAGAGATATGAAAGACTTGGTAGCTCCCGAATCAAATAAAACATTTGCCTTAACTGAGTTGAGTAGTAGAGTACCTGCAATCACATCCGTGTTCCTCACGGCATCCTGCACCGTCATGTTAAAAGTTCTTGCAGTAGGGGCCTTGTTAGAAGCAGTTCCACTCACCCTCGATGCAGCTGGCCCAGAGGACATACATTCCCTCATTCGGTGCCCTGGTTTCCCACACTTGAAGCAATTACCTCCGGCACTGGTGTTGTTACTAGTTCCTCGACAGGAGTTAGCATAATGTCCTGTCAGCCCACACTTGAAGCACTTCACATCTTGTAGGTTACACACACCCGCATGTTTCCTTCCACATTTATTGCATTCTGGGGGTTGGGCTCGGGATGGGGTAAGTAAGACGATCCCTGTGGTCGGCCGCTCTGGCCCACACTCCAACTTTCAGCTCTCTTGGTTCCAAAGTTTCCGCTGGGTTGGGACATCGTTCCTCGCTTAAATTTGCTCGGAAAGCTCCCTCCCGCAGAGTTTCCCTTTCGACTATCCAACTTCCTCTTCTTTCCTTCCCTCTCCTTCTGCATCTGTTCACTCCCAGCCTCAACAATTGATGCTTTCTGTACCAGGGTGGCATAGTCTGTCAGCTCAAGAACCGCCACACGATTCTGAATCCATTGTTTTAGCCCTAATTGAAATCTTCGGGCCCTCTTTGCCTCAGAGTTCACATATTCTGGCACAAACCTCGACAGCTCAGTAAATTTGGCCTCATACTCGGCCACCGTCATGTTACCTTGCTTCAGTTCCAAAAACTTCAGCTTCATTTGTGTCTCCATGAACCTAGGAAAGTACTTCTCCAAGAACAGCTCGCTAAACCTCTCCCAGGTCACCACACCTCTTCCTTCCAAATTCTTCTTAGCTTCCCACCAATAGTTCGCCTCACCCTTCAGAAGGTAAGTGGCGAAAACAGTCTTCTACTCTTCAGCGACACCCAGTATCTCGAAAGATTTTTCCATTTCCTTCAACTAGGCCCTTGCCTCGACCGGGTCGGTAGTTCCTTTAAATTCTGGGGGTTTCAGGGATTTGAAGTTCCGGAAAGCATTTGCATTAGCATTTTGGGGTGGTTGCTGAACTGGGGGACGGTCCAAGTTCTGCCTAAGTAGCTCCATGAACTGTTCCATAGGGCCTCCCCTAGGATGTTCTGCCTCTCGGGTGTCATCACTAGCTTCTTCTTCTTCATACTCAGGGTCATCAAACAAGTTATGATCGTTGCCCTCACTCTCACTCAGGTTGACATTCTCCCCTTCACGGTTCTGGTGGCCTCCGGTTCCATGGTGGCTACCCTGGCCCTCAGAACTGATCGGGTGAGCTCGAGTGTTCATTCTTCTGGGTGGCATGATTCTGATAATAAAACAAGAAATGGGTTAGGGTTTCCCAATTACCTGACAGCGTTTGCACGGGCAAGGAGCGTATCGTTCCTCCTCATAAGGGTGGAAGTTGCAAAAGTTTTAATAATCCGATGTTGGAGATAAAATGTCAAACATTTTTGGGAAAAATCCCTTTGGGATGCGAAAACATTTACAAGAGTTTTCAAAATTTCGAAACCTCAAAAATATATATATATATATATATAATTTTTTTTTTTGAAAAAAAATTATTTTAAAAAAATTGTAGGAACATTTTTGAAAATTGTAGAGAACAATTTGAAATCGCATATCGTAAATTTGAAACAGCATGGTTGTATTCGTGGCTTGTAGCAATTGTATAATCACAGTTGTATATCAAAACAGTAGAGCATGGCATCGAAAAGTAAAGCAGTTGAGGCAATATTAAGGAAACTGAAACTAAATAAGTACGGTACAAGGGTTATCACAAAGTTTGGATGTTAGAGCCAAATACATAGTTCCGATGTCAAAGTCTAGCAAAAGTGGAACAAATACAAGTACATCATCTGAATAGTCAGGTCTACACAAAAGTAGGGCTACATCCATACATACTACCCGAAGTCACATCTACATATCTGTAGGTCAGTCTACTCATCCACTGGTCAGAAAGGATACCACTGCACAAGTCAACTATCCCACAAAATCGACACACTAATGTCATCTGAACCTAGGGGACTGAGCTATCAGTAACACATCACGGGGCCGCACCGCGGCGGAGCAAGGTCCTCACTCGGGAAAATGCATGACGCATAACACGCCTAGCATCCCTAGCCTGGATCACTCCGCCCCCGCGGATCCCTAATCCAAGAATCCTCTCCCGACTCCTCCTCTCAATCCTATGGAGTCGAGCCCTAGTCCTCCTAGCAACAGCGGTCCTCATCTCAGCCTGGATCCTCAAGCGCGCCTCGCGCTCCTCCATTAGTGCCCGCCTCGCCTCGTTAAGTCGGGCCTCTGCAGATAGTAAGTCTCGGGTCAGGAACTGTACCACGTAAGCGTGCTCAGTACCCGACACTGGGGGTAGGTCCATCGGTGGAGGTGGTATGACAGGAACAGGAGCAGGTGTAGCAGCAGGAGCAGGAGTAGTAGCAGGGGTAGGGTCAAGCTCCTCCTCGCCAGAAGTATCATCCTCGGAGTCACCGTCTGATGAAACAGGGCTAGATGTCTGTGCAGAAGGTGGGGGTGACACAACACGACCCTCACCGGATCTCACACTCTCCTCATCAGTAGCTACAGGAGATGGGGTAATAGGCTCTGGCTCAGGCTCAGGCTCAAAGGGCTCCTCAACGGGATCCTCATCATCAGTATCTCCTATCAGCGTAATCCAGGGGCCAAGCTCGGAGTCAGCACCCATATCCCCCTCAGGATCCTCGGTATCTCGCATCAGTGCCTCATCATGCTCTCTCTCGAAAGCCTCAGGGTCTGGTATCTCCTCCATCTACACAAGGGAAATAAGGAGGGTCACTAACCAAAAAGAAAGGTTTAGGAGTAGTTCCCTCACGGGCCTTAAAGTCAGGGCTATATCCGATAACCCGACTACAACTCGATGAGAGTTCTAAGTATTATTAATGTTGTTATTAAGGTTATCATTATTGTTATTATTATTAGGGTTGCTTTCTTAAATTACTATCATTTCTGAGAACTGTAACCTCGCTCTGATACCATTTCTGTGACGCCCCCAGATCCGGGGTCGGAGATCTAGGCGCTCACGGTCCATTTTCCATTAATAACATACCTGTTCTTGCACATAATATAAATAAAACAGCCATCGACCCCACAATAACTCACACCGCACACACACACACACAGGTTAGAGCCTTAGAAACGTCACACATTGATTAAACAGTAATAAAATTATCAGAGTTATTACAGACCGAATTAAATAGTATTTATGCTACCAGCAACACTTCGATATGAAGCGAAGTTGGCGGCTTAAAAGTTTGTTATGAACTAACAAAAGCTGCCAACCAATCCGGCTAATGGGGCCTACCGGTGGAATCTCAACTGCTGGCTCGGGTCTAGCCACCTGCTTTCGAGCAGTCTGTCTGGGTCTTGCCATTTCGCTTAGCTGTTGTGTTTGTAAAATTTGAAAACAAGCAAGAGTGAGCAACTATAGCTCAGCAAGAAATATACGTATAAGGTAAGCAATATAACATTTCATATGACTGGCAGTTATTAAACTTGTTTGTATCAATCAGATATAAAATCACTTGTCATTGTTGATAAATCTCGAAGGTGCATTAATATGTGCCCTTGTTTTCAAAATAAACTTGCAGTTCTAGATACTGCATAGAGTCAACATCTTTCTCGTCAAAATAGAACACTATCAGCGACTTGGCACAAAAGCCTCAGAAGCAGTGTCAAAGCATTTTTCCAAAATGGAGGAATGGGACTTAAAGAAAACATAAAACCTGACAAGGATTGACGATGATCAGTCGCCACATCCAAGTCCAATAATCCGCGGGTCTTCTCTACCGGTAGAAGGATAGAAACTACATCCATAACTATCCCCGGGTGAAAACTACATCCGTAATCACCCTCGATGAAAACTACATCCGTAATCATCCTTCGGCAACACCTGGGCCGGAATAATAATTGATGGACCGCCTGGCTCACGGCCGCTTACACATCCCGGGAATCGTTCGTCAACGGTTCCGACACCTGCCAGAGTCCCTTTTTCTTTTTCTTTTAAAAACTTGATTTTGATTGAAAACAGAGTAATTGTGGTTCGACATCAGTTGACCGATGATTCTTGAAATCACACAAGAAACAAACCTGACCGGGGGTTTTCGAAAATGTTTTGAGTTCGAACGAGTTCGAGTTTGAAAGTATTAAAGGTATCTTGGATTGACTTCATCTTTAAAACAATGAACAATAATTAATAAATATTATTTTTAAATTTAATATTAATAATTAATAAGATAATTATTCGATAAAATAACTTTTAATCCAAGATAGGGTTCCGAGTATTTATGAAGATATAACAATAATTACTTGAGTATACGATACTCCCCGAATGACCCTTCGGGTTTTCGCAAACTAGTTACGATATAATAATATACCGCTCCCCGGTCAATAGTATATACGGACCGCTACGACCTCTATTGCTAGAGTCGTTGTCCGAAGAAAACATTTCAATCTAAGTTCAAAGGGTACAAGCATATATGTACTTATACAATCTCAATTGCATCAATACTTTGATAAACATAGCATTTGATATGGTTGAAAACTACAAACATAACAGTGAAAGTCCTTGTATATGTATAAATTTTGAAAAGTAAACTTGCCTTGGTTTGGTTGGGGTGGTCGAGCGTGCGGAGTCGAACGATCTATACATAAGCAATAACCGCTTGTTAGTACCTTAACAATATCTCTTTAATTACGGGGTTTTAGGGGGTACGAAATTAACTTAACGACTTCGTCTTATGACACTCTAGCCCCACTATAGGTTCATGTCATCACTCGATTACACTCGTCACTTAATCGACTTAATTTAGTTACCACATTCGAATCATAACCATTACTCCTAGAATTATGCTCCACTAACGACTTTTTCCCTTGCGCGAAATTTACTCTAGCATTTTTATAAAATCCAAAAATTCATATTTTAATCCAATTCTTTTTGGGTGGTCTTCACCACTGCATTCCCTAACTTCTCAAATTTTTCCATGATCCCACATATATTTTTAGGGGTTTAAACAAGGTTCACAAGGGGGTCACTTAGTGCAGTCCGGAATCCAGAAACACAATTCACTTCTCCGGCCATAACTTAAAATCTATACTTCACCTAGCCGTGAACCTTACATTTCCAGAAACTACATTCAATTATCTTTCCAACAATATATGGTAGGACATCAGGGGACAAAATTTGGGGGTTCAAAACCGTGTTACAAGACAGGTCAATGTTCCTGGAAAAACTCAGCAAGCATGTACTCCTTAGATCAACCAATTTTCACAATTCCACAACACAACCAACACTTAATTCACTTAGCTCATGGTTTATAACACTCATGGAGATATATATACTATCCATAATCATAAAAGTCACAATCACAACATCAAAACTCAAGATCCATGTCATCCATTACTTATACAACCAAGATTAACTCATATATACATGGATCTACTACCAAACATTATAAACACTACATAACCAAAAGGGTTTGTGATTTTTATACCTTCTTGAGCACCTAGGAGCCTTGGATAAGCTTTACAAAACTCAATAACACCTTGAATGGTCTCCTACAACCCTTACAATCCAAGATCTAAAAGAAAAACCAGCCATGGTTACTATTCACCAAATCTTTAACAATTTATAACTTGAATTTGGATGGATGAAATGGCTTGAAACTCTTAACATACCTTGCTTAGATGATGTAGAGGGCCTAGTAATTATATCTTGATTTATGAGTGGTGGGAAATGGGGGAGGAAGAATTTTCTTCTCCCTTTTTTCTTCTTGGCCGAGAGCACCTTGAAAAGGGGGGGGAGAGTGTTTTTGATTTTTGTGTTTTGTTTGTTTGGTGAATAATTGATAAAGTTAGGGTTGGGTGATACATAATGTGTATGTATAGGCAAGGTACTAGCAAGGTATGGTCACATGTACTACTTGTCTCCCCTTTTTGAAAAGCAAGTAACTAGTTACTATTCCTCTTCCATTTTGTTAACTAGTTTGCTTATTCCTAACCACTTGGTTGCATGGGACTTGCATGCAATACTACTCCTTGTATCATTATTCTTCCACCAATGCTTGTCATTTAATCTTTAATTCGTATCGTATCTTAATTAATCTCTCGTAATAATATTTTGTCGCGTAGAGATTTCCCCTATAATTCCTTAAGTACTTAATTGTGTATATTCCTCGAATGTCCATAATTCCTCGTCATAATTCTTAATAAATATTTTAATACTCTAACCATTCTCAAATCCCAAGTTTTATAAATCTTACTAACAATAAGACTCCTGCCTTCACAATCTTCCTTTTTATCTTACATAATGAATGCAACAACATAATCTCTCAGACAATCAATTCTATTAATCAACAGGGATGACTAGAAAGGTTCCATATTGACAATGTCACAAGATATTAAATAAAAGGAAGTATTACCAAAAATTAGGGTTCTTACACTGGGTCTGGATTTTTTGGAAGAAACAAGAACCAATTCACAGCTGAGGTTGGCAACTTACCAGCAAAGGGTTGCAAGGTATTATAATCGAAAGGTGAAGACCCGTCTTTTTAAGGTGGGTGATTTTGTTCTTCGGAAGGTCATGCCAAATACAAGAGTAGCTGCTCATGGAGTCTTTGGTCCCAATTGGGAAGGACCTTACAAGTGTTGGTGTATACTGAAAATATTTATTTGAAGTATTTACATTTATTTCTGGCCGGTTTAATTGAGAATCATTTAAATGTTTACATGTTGTCTAAATATTATATATTGTGAATAATCTAGTATCAAATGGGATACAGAATATTAGATTATTAGATACGGTTTATATAATATAATAAGGTTCACAGCACAGGTGGAGTTAAACAATCCACTGGAATGGCTGTAGTATTATTTAGATTAGTTTATATTGACTAATAAATAATACTAGTATACTTTGTGTATATTGAACAGGATCAAATTTAGAATTGTTCCCTTATACTGATTAAGAAGGTGAACTAAGATTCTATGTTATTATTAATGCTTAGGTTCTTAATCCGAAAATAATAATTGACACGTATATATTATTTACATGCTTTGATTTATATATGAAATAATTCTCTTGATTTATTTCATTATATTTTGGGTGATGAAATAATATATATGGTGGGATATTATTTATTGAAGGAATCCATGTCCTGATAATATTCGGGTTAATGATGTCCCCTTGAAAGCTCAAAAAGATTTAATTATGTGAAACCCTGCAGGTGGATTTATTCCGGCATAATTAAATAAAGGTTGAGTGGATGATCAAGGATAAAAGATATTAATTAAATGAATTATCAGTAATTTATTTAATTAATGGACATGCGATATTTTAAACATGGGGAATTTAATAAGCAAATAATATTGGAACCGAATTAATTAATTAAATTACGGTATTAGGAAAGGTAGTGCAAATATTAATTCTTTAGTGGATTGAATTAATATTTAATTACATTGGGCTAGGCTCAAGATGTAATTAGAAGGCCCAACCTAATTGTCCATGATCCCTATTGTAGCCTATATATATTCCTATTCTCTTCTTGCTGGGGGCTGGTCGAAAAAATTTTGTAGCCACCCAGGAGCAAGAAGAGAGGTTAACTTGAGAAGACGAAGGCCACACTTCGCTCAAGGGAATTTGGGAATACAATAGAAGAGCGTGGAATCAACCGTTAACAAGGTGATTTTTCTATTCGTACTCGTTAATTTATTGTATCAAAAATCGCAGTGCCAAGATCTGATTGTCCCAACAATTGGTATCAAGAGCCTGGTTCATTGGTTCTGCGAATTTTGATACGATGTCCATGTCGTAATTATATATGCATGTGTATAGTGGTGTGCTTGGATAATAATCTTTTGCAGGTTGTTTAGTATCCACTATTATGGCCATGTAATTTTAATTATGTGTTTGGATCCCACGTGGTTTAATCGTGGTTATTTTGTTTGGTTCAGACGTGGTTTAATCGTGGTTATTTTGTTTGGTTTCCACGTGGTTTATCGTGGTTGTAAAACACGAGGGTTGATCGTGTTAGAATAGATTTACAAAATTAGTTTTGTATTAGATCTATTTTTTTGTAATTGTTTGATGGATTTTGTTAAGATCCGGGTATTTTGTAACAATTATGTGCGATCGGAAATCGAAACGGAGAAAAAAATATGTCCGCTGCGAAGCTGGTTGATGGCTGTGTTGATTAACTAAGTCGAACAAGAAACAGATCTGGAGCAACCGGCATCAGAAGAGCAGCCGCGCGGGGAAAAATTCTGGAAAAGTCAGTAACGCAGGTCTGTCCTGCGTTACAGGATATAACAGTCTGTAACGCAGGTCTGTCCTGCCTTACAGGGTAAAACAGGCAGTAACTCCAGTGCAACCTGCGCAACAGAAGTTTTTTTACAGAAAAAAGTTTTTTTTTTCAGCAGAACAGGGCTGGAAATTTAATTTTTTTAAGGGGCCATAATTGTGGATTTAAATTATGTTTTTTAATTTTAATTCCGCTATTTAATTTTTTAATTATTGCTTTAAATAATTATTATGTGTGTTGTTAATTATGTGTGTAATTTTAATTGCATGTTTAACATAATTAGGACGACATGGACATTAATTTTATTTATTGCTTTAATTTTATGATGCATGCTGCTATGTTATATGTTCTTTGTATTGTTATTTTTATAACATGTAGACCTCGATATAATAACATAGGGCGATGCATTTGGATAAAATTCCTCAATTTTAAATAAAAAATTCTAAGTGGGTGAGGGAATTAATTAGGAATTAAATCCCATGGTCTCCATTATTGTTTGTATGTAATTTAACACCGAGACGAATATAAATTATATACATGCCACCCATCGTGGCGTATGATTTATGGTGTCATGTAGTGTTATGGATATTACTAGAACAAACTTCCTAAATTAATTACGAATATTGAAAGGTATACATGCCATCCATCGTGGCGTACCAAGTTTCATAGAATTCAATTAATTAGAAGGGTACCACTGATTGAATATAGATTTTGATATTGAGAGAAAGGATGATTCTGTCTAGAAAGGGGTCTTAAGTGATGCCTCTTGACAATGCTCCCCCCGATCTGGGAATTATCCTATTATCGTTTATTGATTTGAAATATTTAATGGTGGTATCCAGTCTTTTTATTAATTTAAGATTTAATAATGGTATACACTTAGCTATGAAAAATAATATATAGTCCACCCTAACGTGGCGTATTATTTAGTAATAGGACCGAAGTAATATTTAAACGAATTTAAGTGGTATATATGTCACCCATCGTGGCGTACCAGATACTTATGGTGTTTAAATATTAATGCATTAATTTTAATTAATTGTTAGAGGAAACCAATAGGATTTAAGATTTATGCAACTATCTGATTATGTGTTACATGTATGATTCTCAGGATTAGATCACTATGGGCTTTAATCCACTATTCACCATACTTAAGGATAACAAACTTACTGGACCGAACTATATTGAATGGAAACGTAATTTGGACATAGTGTTGACTGCTGAGGAGTACAAATTTTGTACTTATGAACCCAAGCCAGACCAGCCTGCTGAAGATGCTCCTGAAAGTGAGAAGGAGTATTATAAGCGGTGGATTAAGGCTGATGAGATGTCGCGATGTTACATTCTGGCAGCAATGTCGGGTGTTTTGCAGCATCAGCATCAGGCTATGCCCACTGCTTCAGATATGCTCTTTAATCTCAAGGAACTTTTTGGAGAACAGAATAGGGCTGCTAGGCAAGTAGCAATGAAGGCTTTAATGAACACTCAGATGGTTGAAGGAACACCTGTAAGGGATCATGTTCTCAGAATGATGTCTCATCTGAATGAGATGGAGATCCTTGGTGCTGATATTGATGGGGAAACCCAGATCGATATCATCCTTATGAGCTTGCCCAAAATTTTTGAGCGGTTCCGCTTGAATTACACCATGAACAAAAGGATGTATAGTCTCGCGGAACTTCTGACAGAACTTCAGGCAGCTGAAGGACTCTTTAAGCAGAATGTTCAAGTGAATGTGGCCGAGAAAGCTTCTTCATCTAAGCCGAAAGGTAAGAAGAAGAAAAAGACTCAGACACAAAAAGCTGGAAAGATTGCTAATGCAGTGGGAGTTCAAGGTGCTGTGAAAAAGCCTAAGGGCAAGTGCTTCAGGTGCAAGCAGTCAGGTCACTGGAAACAGGATTGTCCTCTTCCTAAGAAGACAAACAATACTGGTATGTCTCTTTCTCTAGTTACAGAAACATATATAGCGGCTATATCTACGAGCACTTGGTGTGTAGATACAGGAGCCACTGACCATGTTTGTAACTCTATGCAGGGGTTCCAGCAATCCAGAATGCTTAGAGATGGCGAGATATATGTGTTCATGGGAGATGCTACAAAAGTAGCAGTAGTTGCAGTTGGAATAATTACATTGCCTTTTGGCGATGATAGGATTTTGGTTTTGAACAATTGTCTTTATGTACCTTCGTTTAGAAGGAATTTAATTTCGGTTTCTAAACTTGCCATGGATGGTTATAATGTTTGTTTGGATCGTAATGTTTCTATTATGATGAATAAATGAGTTATATGTTCTGGTACATTGCAAGACAATTTATATATTATTAATCCTATCCAACCAATGCTGCAACATAAGGAAACTAATAACATTCTTTGTAGCTCAAATAAAAGAAAGAAACCTTCTGAATTGAACCAAACATATCTTTGGCACTTAAGATTAGGTCATATTAACTTGAGGAGGATTCAAAGACTGGTAGTAGATGGGCCATTAGGCTCGTTGGCAGTGGAGCCATTTCAAGTTTGCGAATCCTGCTTGGAAGGTAAGATGACTAATAGGCCTTTTAAAGCAAATAGGAATAGAGCTAAAGAAGTGTTAGAATTGGTTCATACTGATTTATGTGGACCTATGAGTATCCAAGCAAGAGGAGGTTATGAGTATTTTGTCACTTTCATTGACGATTATTCTAGATATGGGTACATTTATTTGTTGCGCCGTAAGTCTGAGTGCTTTGAAAAATTCAAAGAGTACAAAGCAAGTGCGGAGAAGCGACATCTTTGAAAATGTATCAAGTCACTACGATCAGATCGTGGTGGCGAATACTTGCTTGGAGAATTTAGGGAATATTTATCAGAAAATGGGATTGCATCCCAGTTGTCTGCACCTGGCACACCTCAGCAGAATGGTGTAGCAGAGAGAAGGAATCGGACTCTTTTAGAGAGTGTTAGATCGATGATGAGTTATTCAGATTTACCCAAGTCGTTCTGGGGATATGCTATAGAAACATCGGCTTACCTTCTGAACTTGGTACCTTCTAAGTCGGTTCCCAAGACTCCAATAGAATTGTGGACTGGTAGCAAACCAAGTCTAAGACATATTCGGATTTGGGGTTGTCCAGCACATGTGCTGAACAAGAACACGACTAAGTTAGAATCTCGTACAGAAGTAAGGCTGTTTGTAGGCTATCCCATGGGAACGAAAGGTTATTCATTTTATAGTCCTAGGGATCGAGATATCATTGTTAGCACCAATGCTAGATTCTTAGAAGAAGACTATATAATGAAACACAAACCCATGAGTAGTATCGTTTTAGAGGAACTAGTGGGAGGGACAGATAATCCCCAAGTGCCAATAGTACAAGTAGATCAACCACAAGAAAATGCACAACCTATCACTAATACCACACCGGTGCTTCGTCGTAGTGGGAGGGTTGTTCAACAACCTAATAGATTCATGTTTTTGGGAGAGTCCTCAGACTTGGTCTCTGGTGAACATGATGAGGATCCCAGGACATACGAAGAAGCAATTCTAGATAAAGATGCAGATCTTTGGCAAAAGGCAATGGAATCTGAGATGGAATCTATGTATTCTAATCAAGTTTGGGAGCTCGTGGAACCACCCAAAGGTGTAAAACCCATTGGATGTATGTGGATCTACAAGAAGAAAAGAGGATCTGACAAAAAGGTGAAAGCCTGGAAAGCACGACTTGTTGCGAAAGGGTATACTCAGAAAGAAAGGATCGATTATGAGGAAACCTTTTCGCCGGTTGTTATGCTTAAGTCGATCCGGATTCTTTTATCTATAGCAGCTCATCTCGATTATGAGATTTGGCAAATGGATGTCAAGACAGCTTTCCTTAATGGAAGTCTTGAGGAAACCATCTATATGCAACAACCAAAAGGATTCATTAAGGAAGGCCAAGAGCATCTTGTTTGTAAGCTTAAGAGGTCTATTTATGGATTAAAACAAGCTTCTAGGGACTGGAATATTTGTTTTGATCAGGCAGTCCAGTCATATGGATTTGATCAAAGTCCAAGCGAATCATGTGTGTATAAGAGAAGTGAGGGTAATGCAGTGGTTTTTCTAGTACTGTATGTTGATGACATTTTACTCATTGGAAACAATGTTAAGATGTTGTCATCAATAAAGGCATGGTTGTTCAAACAATTTGAAATGAAGGACTTAGGTGAAGCGGCATACATCCTTGGGATCAAAGTAATAAGGGATCGCAAGAAAAGGATGTTGGCTTTATCTCAAGAGCCCGACATTGATAAAGTATTAGCTCGTTTTAACATGCAGAACTCTAAGAAAGGTTTTCTACCTTTTAAGCATGGAGTAGCTCTATCCAAGGAGCAGTGTCCTTCGACACCTAAGGATATAGAGAGCATGAAAGCAGTTCCTTATGCTTCGGCATGTGGAAGCTTAATGTATGCTATGTTATGTACGAGGCCTGACATCTGCTTTGCTGTAGGCATGGTTAGTAGATATCAGTCGAACCCAGGTCAGGAACATTGGAGTGCAGTAAAAACTATACTCAAGTACCTGAGAAGGACTAAGGAGTATATATTAATTTACAAGGCCTCAGATCTATTTCCTTTGGGATATACTGATTCAGATTTCCAATCAGATAGGGATAAGAGGAAATCGACCTCGGGATATGTTTTTACTTTGGGAGGTGGAGCTGTTATATGGAGGAGTGTAAAGCAGAAATGCATTGCAGACTCTACCATGGAAGCCGAGTACGTGGCGGCCTCTGAGGCTGCAAAGGAGGCTGTATGGTTCAGGAACTTCCTTTTGGACTTGGATGTGGTACCTAATTTGCCTAGGAGCTTGACAGTGTATTGTGATAACACTGGTGCTGTGGCAAATTCGAAGGAACCGCGAGATCACAAAGCAGCTAAACATATTGAACGTAAGTATCATCTCATACGAGGAATCGTAAAGCGAGGAGATATAGTTGTGGCTCACATATCATCAGAAGACAACCGGGCAGATCCTTTCACAAAGAGTTTGCCAGCCAAGGTTTTTGACAGGCATGTGGAAGCGATAGGAGTCAGATGGATGGACACATAGTTTTTTGTGTAATAGTGGATTAAATAAATACTGATATACTCATAGAATATTTTGAGTATAAGTGGGAGATTGTTGGTGTATACTGAAAATATTTATTTGAAGTATTTACATTTATTTCTGGCCGGTTTAATTGAGAATCATTTAAATGTTTACATGTTGTCTAAATATTATATATTGTGAATAATCTAGTATCAAATGGGATACAGAATATTAGATTATTAGATACGGTTTATATAATATAATAAGGTTCACAGCACAGGTGGAGTTAGACAATCCACTGGAATGGCTGTAGTATTATTTAGATTAGTTTATATTGACTAATAAATAATACTAGTATACTTTGTGTATATTGAACATGATCAAATTTAGAATTGTTCCCTTATACTGATTAAGAAGGTGAACTAAGATTCTATGTTATTATTAATGCTTAGGTTCTTAATCCGGAAATAATAATTGACACGTATATATTATTTACATGCTTTGATTTATATATGAAATAATTCTTTTGATTTATTTCATTATATTTTGGGTGATGAAATAATATATATGGTGATATTATTTATTGAAGGAATCCATGTCCTGATAATATTCGGGTTAATGATGTCCCCTTGAAAGCTCAAAAAGATTTAATTATGTGAAACCCTGCAGGTGGATTTATTCCGGCATAATTAAATAAAGGTTGAGTGGATGATCAAGGATAAAAGATATTAATTAAATGAATTATCAGTAATTTATTTAATTAATGGACATGCGATATTTTAAACATGGGGAATTTAATAAGCAAATAATATTGGAACCGAATTAATTAATTAAATTACGGTATTAGGAAAGGTAGTGCAAATATTAATTCTTTAGTGGATTGAATTAATATTTAATTACATTGGGCTAGGCTCAAGATGTAATTAGAAGGCCCAACCTAATTGTCCATGATCCCTATTGTAGCCTATATATATTCCTATTCTCTTCTTGCTGGGGGCTGGTCGAAAAAATTTTGTAGCCACCCAGGAGCAAGAAGAGAGGTTAACTTGAGAAGACGAAGGCCACACTTCGCTCAAGGGAATTTGGGAATACAATAGAAGAGCGTGGAATCAACCGTTAACAAGGTGATTTTTCTATTCGTACTCGTTAATTTATTGTATCAAAAATCGCAGTGCCAAGATCTGATTGTCCCAACAACAAGATCAAGTCTATCATCTGGGAAGGCACTTATCACTTAGAAGACTTGGATGGTAACACGATTCCAAGGGCATGGAATGCGGAGCATTTGAAGAAATATTATCAATAGGGTGCGGCTTCGGCCCCCTATTTTATGAAGGCATATATTTAAGTTATAGACTAGTATCAATAATTCTTCTCCTAGTCTAGGAGGTAATGTATATATGCCTTCCTTAGAGTTAGTCGAGACTTGCTGATTTTTATACTTTTCAATAACCATTCTCCTTAGCTATGGGGGTAGTATTTTTACACCTTCCCTTGTTCTGAAGAGACTCAAGTTTAATGAAGATTTTTAAATTTTTTCAAGATTTTTAATATATTCGAAGATTGTTAGAAGAATATTGATTGTTGAAATACAAAAGGCCACGCCCTAATTCAATAGGGCGCGCCCTACGTTTACCCTGAAGAATTTACAAGTGTTTTTAAATAAGCTTACTCATTAGTACTCGAAGAAATTCGACCTGGAGGCCGCGCCCTAGCGTATAAAGGCGCGCCCTCAGTTTACATACAATAAAGACTTGGAGATTTACCTTAAAGATATGCTTTAAATGTATGATACTTTAAAAAGGATTTCATTTTAAGATAAAGCAAAAGGGATATGATGAACATTCTTGCACACATGTATGGTAATGGTATATGTGTATAGATTTAATGGGTATCTCAGTTTTGCTTGAATGGAGAAAAGTGAGGTTAGTGATTATGGGACCACGCATAAATTAATAGGGAGGTGAAGTGTGAAAAGAAGATAAAATGATGGTCACAAGAAAACTATTCAAATGCTGGACTCACATGGATTAAGAAGAAGTGTATGAGAATTGGTAAAATATGTTATTTGCTAAGTAGGCGGGACCTACAAGCTCATAAAAAAGAATTGGTAAAGAATTGGTCTGAGTCTACTCAATAAGTTGAGTTATTATTTTTTAAAGAATGGAGGGACTCAGCAAAATATGGGGTACATGCAATTAAAGATAAAAGAGCAGAAGTCAAGTCATAAACAAGAAAAGTATTTTAATGAAGTTGGTGGTGCTTCCTTAAAAAGTTTGTTAGGCGTGCCTTAAAAACAAAAATAAATCTTGTTTATTGGCAGGGATGAATAAAGGAGTCTTGAGAGTTTGCTGTAGGGCTTTTTGATGCACTGACTCGGAGGAGGAATATAACATGAGAATTGATCAATAAAGCAGAGTTAAAGGAGTTTGGGGAACGAATTTCTGATCAAAGTTTTGACTCAAGGCTCCGAATTTTTTTTTGTAACGATTAAAGATGCAAATGAATGAATAACAGAGAATAAAGACAGAGAGATTAACAGAGGACGAATATCCTAAAATAAGCAGATGAATATGAAGCACTGATTATGGAAGAGTTTAGACCCGGACAATGTTGGTTACATCATAATTGAAAACTTGGAGATGCATTTGTTACAAGTTTCAAGCCAACCTGTAAGAGGAGGTAAAAGCAAACTTGTAAGCCAAATGCTGAGCCAAAAGCTAAAGCCCACACATGATCATAATATAGTTCGGAGAAGTCTTAGAGATTTCAAGTACCTTTTAGTAGATAATTGGCAAAGAGCTTGGGTGTTGGCATTACGAAAAAGAAGTGATTGCATGGTTTGTTACATGTGGTCATATGCAAAGTGATTGGTTTGTTATTGAAGGGCACGTCTATTTAAAAATCAAGACGGTGGTTATGTTAGTGATGCAGCTGCTTTTATCAAGGCGCGCCCTCGGGGGAAAAAAAACAAGCCTCTGCCTATACAACTCATACTATATAAAAGAGGAGGACGTGTCCTTTATTATCAGGAGAGCAGTACACATGCATGCCTGGATTTCTCAACGAGGAAAATTTTAAAAGAAAATGAATAAAGTGAGAAGAAGCTTGTGGATTCAGTCGTGAAGAAAGAGCACGCCTTTACAATAAAATATGTAAACGCAGGTACTTCATTTTATAGTGATCATGAAACAAGAAACACCAGCTGCTGTACTACTTACATGGCGAGATGCGAATTAATGAAATCCTGTATACAACAATAAAGAAAAAGAAAGGTGTTTATAGAGACTACGTCTAAATTAAAGACAAAGCCTAGTAAATTTTCTATTGCTTAAGGTGCGCGTACAAAGAAGAGCCATTTCGAGAAAAAAGGCGCGTTCTTGGAGTTTTAATTTTGCTGCAAGTATCGAGTTAAAAAGACCCAGCAAAGTTAAAGGAAAAGAGAAGTGTAGTATGGACGGAAGTTCAGCCTGTGTGACTAAAAGTATATATACACATCTTGAAGCATGCAACATGTATGGCCAGACAGTTGTTCAAAAATAAAGAAAAAAATATGTGAGATGGTGAAGGTCAACGTGTGCTAACAAAAATAAAAAAAATATGAAGGAAAAATACTGGTCGATGATAAGGTAATATAAGAGAAAGAGCACGATGCAGAGTATAAAAAATGCTTGTACTTGATTAGAGCATATACATGCATTTGTTTATACATGGTGCAATGAAAGAAAAACCAGCAAGAGGTTAAAAATAAGAAAACAAAATGACAAGCTCATTATAAGAAAGTGGCTCGTGAAAAATGATAAAGGTACAAGCTCATGAGGACTTTAATGACTTAGTTGCGGATTTATTGAGGCATAATTCTGATAAGGCATGCCCATATTAAGTAGATACAGGATGTAAATAAGAAAAGACAAGACGGAGGCCGGTGGGCTGATTTAATTTATCATATAATAAAAGAAACAAGCAGTGTGCAAGTCTTCAAGCAATTAGATAGAACAACGAGATCAGGGTAAAAAAAACTGTGATAGCTCACATGGAGTTTACGCCTATGCATTGCAAGATTGGACAGGGAAGCTTATACATGGATTCAAATTTATATGGGTAAATGACAATAATAATAATGGGTGAAGATGAGAGTTTCAATTTGGCTCAAAGGAAGATCAGAGATATTTACAAAAAATGTAATATTTTAATTGTGGTTGATGTTATCACTGTAGCAAAAGGGCGCGCCTCTTTAAATATTGAACGAGCTCAAGACGAGGTGGTGGCTTTGTTTTTCTATTTCACATGCAGAGATTGAGGATGTGCTATACATACATATATATGAAACCAAGAAATTTAGTGTGAAGTTGTGACGGGGCCTGCATGTACATTAATTAATAAATGAATAGAAGTATGCATGCAGCATGAACTAGTATGGAAGAATGGAGGTTGGGAATACAATATGTGCAACTTATAAAATACAAGATGGTGGTAATGTATGGGGACCGCATTCATTCAAGTGAATAAGGAAAAATGAAGTTAAATGATGGGATCCACCATTAATGAAGTAAGAAAAATAGCATGAGACTTAGACCTGCATAATGAAGGCTACGGAATATATGAATGAAAGTGAATTTATTATCTTGGCCTTATGGGATTTAATATTTTCATTCAAGTTGGCAAGGCCTGCATGGATCCAATGGAAGGTGTTTTTAAAAGTGTTAGAATTAACTTGTCAATTTAATAAAGAAGGACGCGCCTTAAAAAAAAGGGTTCGATAATTGGCTATTTATAAAAAAAGGGTGGATGCATTAAACATGCGTTCAAATAATGGACATGATGGCGAGGATGTAACAATAACACCCCTGAGTTGGTGTGAGAAACGAAGACTTCAAAGGCAAGTACAAAGCAGTCAATCGCGTACTTATATTGTGTGTCAAATGAAGAATCAAAGTACTGTAGAATAAACAAAAATGATTTTGGGTTGAAGGCATGCATTGGTACCACAGGGCGCGTCCCTGTGTTCAAGAAATTGAATTTACATTTAAGAAACTCAAGTTAGTGCAGCATACTGGCGAGGTAATCACATGGCAATCAAAGAATTCGATCTAGAAGAGATTGAAGAGAAAAATTCTGATGACATTATACCAATCAATCTTAGAGGTGAACAGCTCGAGGGAAGAAGAATGTTATTGGAAGGCATAGCAAATGACCTTGTTGAGGAAGACTTCCCTCTCAAAGAGGATGTGCCCTCCAAGGATAGTGCCATGATTAACGAGACGACAACTTATTAAAGATTGGTGAATATGATGTTCAATGATTTGATTGGAAAGACCATGGGTGTGTATGTGGATGATAGCAGAAAGGGTTCGAACGTCTTAATATCATAATACGCGTCCTCTGTGAATATATATTTTGCTTTAGTATTGCACTGAGAGAAGAATACATCTGTGCATAGTAGTACTTGTTTCTTACATCGAGTTAGCTTATGTAAGCTTAGAGGTTTGGTGCATAGGTGTCATCCCTCTTTAAACATTAGAATTTTCCAAGATGTATAACTAATGAATAAAAGGATGCCCTCCGTGCGGTACAATAGAAGAAAAGAAACGCAAAGGCACGCCCTAGAGAAGAAAAAACTACAAAGGAATTTTGGTGTCGTTGAAGATTGAAAATTCCATGCTTCATCTCTGATTTTACATGTAATTGGGGGGTAGTTGTTATAGCCAAAATTCGGTTCGGGTATTTTCAAGATGGATTCGGGTCGATAATGGGTTCAATTTGGGGAATTCTAGGTCAAATTAGGGTTCTGGTGAAATAGAGTTAAGTTAGGTCGCGCCCTCAATGACAAGTCATGATGAAGTATTCTACTCAAGCTGGTTTTCCAAGAGCCATCGAAGAATTCTCTTCTGGGATTCCACTTAGGCTGGGATTCCAAGGTAGGGATGGCAATCGGGTCGGGTTTGGCAAAATCCAAATCCAAACCCGATTTTTTGGATAAAACCCGAACCCGACCCGAACCCGAAAAATACCCGAAAACTGAAACCCGAACCCGATCCAATGGATTTCGGGTGGATTTCGGGTATACCCGAAACCCGAAAATTTTTGGAATTGGATAATACCCGAAACCCGAAAACCAGAAATTTTCAATCAAGTTTTATATAACACACACTATAATATTTATACATTATAAAAAGTATTATTAATATTATATACATAAATTATATTCTGTGCATTAATTTTAATATTTTTATATTTAATTTTGTTATAAAATTTTACATATAATCAATTTTTAAATGAATTTAAATCATTAAAATAACCAAATAGATTTGATATGAAATATATCTTAAACAATTAGAGTCTAAAAATGTTTTAATATTTCGATTTTAATAATACAAGGTTATTTGTTATACGATGCACCAATGACTTTTATATAAACTGTATTACATTATGAAATATATTATAGTATAAATTATATACATATACATACATACACACACATAGACATATATATATATATATATATATATATATATTCGGGTTTTTTTCGGATTTCGGGTTCGGATCGGTTTTTGGGTTTCGGATCGGGTTTCATAATATCCAAATCCAAATCCAAAAATTTTCGGGTCTGAAAATCAAATCCAAATCCAAATCCAAATCCAAAAAATCGGGTTTGGGTTATCCAAAATTTCGGGTTTCGGATCGGGTATCCGTCGGATCGGAATTTTTTGTCATCCCTATTCCAAGGGTTATTGAAGAATTCTCTCCTGTCGTATCTCAGGAGGGGGATGTCCGTCGCAGAAGGCCTCCAGGGGTTTGCCTGGATATAAGGACCATTCTTAAACACTAAGGGCGCGCCCTAAGGTGGAAAGACGGGGACTTTCTGGTGTGTGCTTTGGGAGCTCTGTTCCTGTATTCAATGGGCGCGCTCTCATTGGGGAACTTCGGAGTAATCCTGCACTTTGCACCCAAAAGCTCTGGATCACCTGTCCTGTTATCTGGTGGGTGCTTCTCATTCGGGGGACAGGGATGCGTTCTGCACTTGGGGTAAACCATGGCTATACCTGCATCCTTGAAATCAAGAAATAGCTGGTAGCGGATAGGACTAGTCCTCGACGGGGGAAGTTTCCTTATCTGTGAAGTCTTGAGATCATGGATGAGCCTTGGGCCTTTGTGGTTAGGCCTCATAGTAGAACATTCCGGATGCTGGACCTACAATCCAAGCCCATTTGGGTTTCTTGCTCTCCAAGAACTACGTATGGCTTGATCCCTATAAATACCAGGGTACGTAGGCCGATTGAGGGGTTGGAAGTCGAGAGCTCTGAAATAGCCGCCACTGACCCTATCAATCTCAGCCACCAATTATCTACAGCCACCACACGCCACCACTTTTTTCGGAGAAAAACCACCGTCTAAGATCTTGTTTCCGTCGACGTACCTCGAATTTTGTTGTTCCCAAATTCCTCCGTCAACACTTATTATATTAGTTCCATGTAAGAAATAAGAAATTTATAAAACATTCATACCATCCATGCTCGCTTATTTTCATGGTAAAAATTTGTTTTCAGTGAATAATATAATTAACAATATATATGTATGTATCCCGTCTTAATATTACGCATACCTCGATTAACGATTTTTACAAGCATTGATATAAGATTCATACACCAATCATCCTCATCTCATGTTTAAATCAGAAAAAAGGTAAATAATGAGCAAATATAAACATAAATATAAGTATTCAACATAAACATCAATATTGAGATCAAGAAAAATGGAGATAAGATAGTAAGAAAAAAGAGAAAATAGGAAAAAAAAAGAATAAATCTTGATATACTGAATTTATTATACAACTAACTAGTACCACTTCCGTAAGTGATCACGGTTGAATTTGGCATATGCAACAAGCCCTTTAAACCCATAGGTAGCCCTAGTGGACGAGTGAGGTCTCGTGAGGGCCTATAACGAATGTACCCACAAAATCCATCTAAATAAACAATGTAATGCATGAATGAAACTAATATGAAAATGCAATGATCCCCTTTAACTAACCAAAACCAACTAGCAAGCAAATATCTCAAAGCATGCAACCAAATCCAAATAGAGCTCGACTAAGTCCCCGTATACTAACAATACATGAACAGAAACGTACGTGTGTGCGATGCTCATCAGATATGCTCCTAACTCTAGATCGAAATCATACCCATTTTTCGCCAAGACAATCACAAGTTTATAAATAAAATAGACGGTAAACACTTCATAACCTAGGAACACCTCCATCATCATTCGAGTTAGACAGGAATTCATGCTTTATTACTACAACTATGACACATAATAAAACAAGCATGCTTATTTAACCGTGCAATGGATGAGACCCCAAAAGGCTTATACAATAATACCCATGTAACGAGTGTTAGGTTAGTGGATCCCAGACTATAAAATCCTTAGGTCACTTGGCACAAAGTCCCTGCGAACTTAATTGCTCGAGTATTAAAGAGCTCACCCTAGTTAATTTTGCATTTAACAACATAACAACTTTTTTTTTCTTTTGATTTTTTTTCTATTTTTTTTATTTATATATATGCAATCTGGAATGAGTATTCTCATTTCCAACCCTAGACTACTCATAAAATATGAGTCGGCTACTAGCCATTTGACGCCTAGCCATTATTGACAACTATTAACAATTAGCATGAAATCCCTGATTTCCCCCAAACTTAGACTTTAGTGTCCCTACATTATCAAGGGAATAACGAAAATTCTAAATATAAACAAGTGATTAAATCTCAACAACCAAACAAGCATGACCTCAACCTAGCCCAAAAGCAAACGATGAGACTGTGTAAAATTTTGTTTCTGCAGCATGCAATTCAATTTCATAAGAACTATAAATCAACCCTCTATTCATCATTACCACACTCAAATAGACATCAACCTACCAATCAGAATTAGCTCATCCTAAGGGATCATGAAATATGCATGCTATGCAAATGCAACTAAAATGGACTCACATGGTATAAAAACAAAATAACAAAATGTCCTATATGAAACAAATATGCAATAATACGCACAAATATGCATGAATTACCACTAAACATGCAAAACATGAACTCCTACATGAACCAAGACTCAACTAACACAACTTATCCCCCAAACTTAAAATCTTCAATGCCCTCATTGAAGGTAACACAAGGGATAGTAGAAAACATACCTAATCGTCAGCAGGGTCACCCTCCTCGGGTGAATCCGGTGGTGGATAAACAGTACGAGCTCCAAACACTGGCCACTGGACCTCAATACATGTAGCTTGGAAGGCAGCACTCAACGTCGCAATCATATCCTCAGCAAACTGACGGTTGCTATCATGCATAACATCAATACGCCTATTCAAGCGTCGGAAATGTGTATCCAATGCTGTCATATCAACTATACCATGAGAAGGACCTGCTCACGCAACCCTAGGAACATGTGGCGGAGCGCCCGCTCCCTCACTACCAGCACCACCAGCACCAGCAACAATGTAGCCTAACCCTCTAGCATGGGGAATGCCGCCCGGCCATTCCACCATCCTGTCGATCGTAGTATCATCAATAACAGCACCAACCATCTGCAAAGGCTTATCCTCCGCCCAACGAACACCCACAGCGGAACACAAGCCCGAGACAATCGAAGCATGAGGAATAGCACCTGTCGTACTACCTCCCAAAAACCGAAGCATATTCTGGTGAATGAGATAACCTAAATCAATATATTTCCCTTTTAGCATGCCCCACAGCAGAATAGCCCTATCAACTGTCACATCCGTCGTATGAGAGGATGGTATAATATTAGAGCAAATAAAAAGATACCATGCCCTAGCAACCCTATTCATGGCAGAAGAATGGAAGTTAATCTGCTCAGAAGTGCCCGCCCTACACTTCCACACCGTGCCCGGAACACATAACTCAGCAATAATAGCATCTAAGTCCACATCCTCCCGTGTCTTCTTCACCCAATCATCGGCTCCCCTAGGCCTGGTTGGCTGCCTAATAAGTCTCCGAATAGCAGGGGCCGTATAGTCCACAGTCAACCCCCTCAGCACAGCATACCCATCCTTATCCGGCTTAGCATTCGCATAAAACTCTCTAACTATGCTCAATGGAACCGCCGTTGCCATCTCACAAAAAGTAGCCCAACCCAGATCACTAATCATCTGAATCATCTCTAACTGATGAAGAGGCAACAACTACCTCTCCTTGATAACCCCCTTAGACATTAAACGAGTAAACTCCGCCTTAGCCTCCGGAGATACAAACTTCTCCACATTATCACCACTCATACTTGAATCCTCATCCGATGACGGACGAGCACTACTACTAACCCTTTGACGCTTCGGTGCCATCATAATCAATATACTCAACAATAAGAACAACCAATATTCACTAAGCAATTTCACACAAAACCACCCGAATAACCATAACACCACAAAATCCCAAAATTGCAAGAACACAAATTCGTAATAAACAAGATTAGATTAGAACTATACCCACACGAATATGAGAGGTGAACTTGCAATTAAAAATCCCCCAAACTTGAATCAATATTGCTTGAAGCTTTAATTAGAATGGAGGTTTAAGATGTTGGTAAAGATATGGGTTTGTGTATATATAGAGAGAGGTGTATATATATATGAGATGGAATATAGGATGTGTTTAGAATTAGGAATGGATTGGGAGGTGTTAGGGTTTGAATTTAAGATGAAATAGGAGATAGATATAGGAATTAGAAGTAGGATAAAAGGAATATATGTGATTTTAACACAAAATTCGTGCTGAGCAGAGGGAAGTGGCGTGGCTGCGCTGGTATGTAGCGCAGGGGCGCTATTGGCAACTGTTGATTTTTTTTAAAATAACAATACAATACAAAATGCTTACACAATTGCGTGGGTTGCCTACCACGAAGCGCTCTTTTTACGTTAAAAGCTTGACGTACTCCCGAGAAATCATGTAGTCAATAAAATGGCGGAAACCTTCTCGCGGTTCACCATTCCTCCATAATAAGGCTTGGGTCGTTGTCCATTCACCTTGAAAGAATTATCAGAAGACCCCCTATATATCTCCACTGCTCCATGTGGAAACACTGTCTTGATTGTAAACGGACCCGACCACTTTGACTTGAGTTTACCCGGGAAAAGTTTAAGGCGAGAATTGTATAGCAGAATCTGTTGACCTTGCACAAATGACTTATGCACCAACTTCCTATCATACCACCTCTTAACCTTCTCCTTATACATCTTGTTGTTCTCGTAAGCCTGTGCACGAAATTCCTCAAGTTCATTCAACTGAAGTAGACGTTTTTCACCCGCAGCCTTTATATCCAAATTCAATTTCTTCAACGTCGAATAGGCCTTGTGCTCTAGCTCGGCCGGCAAATGACAAGCCTTACCAAATACCAATTGATAAGGAGACATACCTAGGGGTGTTTTATAAGCAGTTTTGTATGCCCACACTGATTCGTCCAACTTTAAAGACCAATCCTTTCTTGACGGATTCACCACTTTCTCTAGAATTCGCTTGATTTCACGATTCGAAACCTCCGCTTGACCATTAGTTTGGGGATGGTATGCAGTAGCAACACGATGTGTCACATTATACTTCGCCATCATTGCAGTAAATTGACGATTCCTCATCACTGATTATAGCACATGGAGTCCTAAAACGCGTGAATATTTGCTTATGGAGAAAATTCAACACCACCTTAGCATCATTGGTCGGTAATGCCTTCACCTCAACCCATTTAGACACATAATCCACAACCAAGATTATGTACTGATTATTGCAAGATGAAACAAACGGACCCATGAAATCAATTCCCCGCACCTCAAATATCTCAACTTTAAGTATCGTATTAAGAGGCATCTCATTCCTCCTAGAGATATTACCAACCCTTTGGCATCGATCACATCTCATTACGAACTGATGAGCATCTTTAAACAGAGTTGGCCAGTAGAAACCTACCTGAAGTACTTTCTGAGCTGTCTTATCACCACCATAGTGGCCCCCATATTTGGTAGAATGACAATCATGCAAAATACCATCCGTTTCACTGTAAGGAATGCACCTCCTTAAGATCTGATCCACACCAAGCTTGAACAAGAATGGCTCGTCCCAACGATACCACTTCACATCATTTATAAACTTCTTCCTTTGAACATAAGAGAATTCCGGAGGGATGACGTTGCTAACAAGATAGTTCACAATGTCTGCAAACCATGGCTCTTCATCATGCACCCCAAAAAGCTGCTCATCGAGAAAAGATTCATTAATAAGAGTGTTGTCATGTGAATCCTTACCGTGGTCCTCTAAATGTGATAAATGATCCGCCACCTGGTTTTCCGTGCCTTTCCGATCCTTGATCTCCAAATCAAATTCTTGCAGCAAAAGAACCCAACGAATTAACCTAGGCTTTGAATCTTTCTTTGAAATCAGATATCTAATGGCTGCATGATCCGTGTAGACTATCACCTTAGTCCCAATCAAATAAGATCTGAACTTCTCGAAAGCATAAACAATAGCTAACAACTCCTTCTCCGTAGTGGTGTAGTTTAGCTGTGCGTCATTGAGGGTTTTACTAGCATAGTAAACCACATGGAAAACATTACTCTTCCTTTGCCCAAGCACAGCTCCTACTGCATAGTCACTTGCATCACACATCAACTCGAATGGTTCCTCCCAATTAGGAGCAGTAATAACAGGTGTTGTAGTCAACTTCTTCTTTAAAAGATCAAAAGAAGCAAGGCACTCTTCATCAAACTTGAAAGGAACATCCTTCTCCAATAAATTACACAAGGGTTTAGAGATTTTTGAGAAGTCTTGAATGAATCGCCTGTAGAATCCCGCATGACCAAGAAAACTGTGAATTCCCTTAACAGAGATAGGTGGAGGAAGATTCTCAATAGTCTCCACCTTAGCCTTATCCACTTCAAGCCCCTTGCTAGATACCTTGTACCCAAGAATAATTCCTTCTTGTACCATGAAGTGACATTTTTCCCAATTAAGCACCAAATTAGTCTCCACACACCTTTTCAATACCAAGCCAAGATTATACAAGCACTCATCATACGAAGTACCAAAAACTAAGAAATCATCCATGAAGACCTCCACATTCGTGCCTATCATGTCTGAGAAAATAGTCATCATACACCTTTGAAAAGTGGAAGGAGCACCACAAAGTCCGAAAGAAACACGTCGGAAAGCAAAAGTGCCAAAAGGGCATGTGAATGTGGTCTTCTCTTGATCTTTCAGAGTAATGCAAATCTGATTATAACCTGAATAACCATCAAGAAGGCAATAGTATTCATGGCCAGCCAACCTGTCTAACATCTGATCAATGAACGGAAGAGGAAAGTGATCTTTTCTCGTGGCTTTGTTCAATTTGTGATAGTCCATGAAAACTCTCCACCCCGTGACTGTCCGAGTAGGGATGAGCTCATTCTTCTCATTAGCAACAACTGTCATGCCTCCTTTATTAGGCACATACTGCACTGGGCTCACCCAAGAACTGTTTGAGATAGGATAGATGATACCTGCATCTAGCCACTTTATAATTTCCTTCTTCACCGCCTCTTTCATAATAGGATTGAGTCGTCATTGATGTTCCACAGTCGGCTTACTTCCTTCCTCAAGCAGAATTTTGTGCATGCAATAAGAAGGGCTGATTCCCTTGATATCTGCTATGGTCCAACCAATTGCTAGTTTGAACTCTCTCAAAATTCGCAAGAGCTTGTCTTCCTCACTACCTGAAAGGTTAGAAGCAATAATAACAGGTAATGTAGATGCACCACCTAGAAAAGCATACCTCAAGTGTTCCGGTAGTGGTTTGAGTTCAAGTGTAGGAGCCTCCTCAATAGATGGTTTAAGACGCCCCTGAGAGTTCTTAAGCTCTGCTAATCTAAAAGATTCAAATGGCATGTCAATTCTCCTCTTCCAAGGGGCTGTATTCAATTTTTGCAGTTGCTCAGCTACTTCTTCATCTTCTAAATCAGAATCCCCAACTAAAACTTTCTCCAAAGAATCTGACTTAAGCAATTGCTATCTCCGTAGTAACTGCAAAATCGACCAAATCCACCTTAAAGCATTCCTCTTCATCTGTTGGAAACTTCATTGCATTGAACACATTAAAAATGACATTCTGGTCTTGCACCCTCATGGTGAGTTCCCCTTTTTGCACATCGATCAAAGTCCTACCCGTAGCCAAAAATGCTCTTCCCAAGATTATGGGAATCTTCTTATCCTCTTCAAAATCCAAGATAACAAAATCAGCTAGAAAGATGAGCTTATCAACTTTCACCAAAACATCCTCCACTATGCCTCTAGGATATGTGATCGATCGATTAGCCAACTGCAAAGAGATGTTGGTAGGCTTCGGATCTGGCATACCAAGTTGCATGAATACCGACAAAGGCATGAGATTGATACTAGCCCCCAAATCACACAAACAATTATTGAAAGATAAGTTGCCAATAGTGCACGGGATGGTGAAACTTCCCGGATCTTTAAGTTTAGGGTGCAACTTTTGTTGCAAAACAGCGCTACATTTTTCCGTCAATGCCATAGTTTCCAAATCCTCGAGTTTCAACTTCCGAGATAGAATACCCTTCATGAACTTAGCATAGCTCGGCATCTGTTCAAGAGCTTCCGCAAAAGGTATATTAATCTGCAACTTTATGAACACCTCAAGAAACTTGGCAAACTGCTTGTCCAACTTCTGCTTCTGGAGCCTTCTAGGATATGGAGGAGGGGGAGGATAGATCTGATTGCTCTTAGTAGAGTGCTCCAGAGAAGCTTTTTCAACAGGCTCCTCACTCTTTTCTACTTCACCATCTAGATGATCAGCCACCAAGTCAGATTTTTCAATTTCAAGCACTGCAGATTTTTCAACTTGCTGATTCTGAACTTCTTCATCTTCCTTAGCTGCTAATTTAGGATCTGTTGTAACCTTTCCTGATCTCAAAGTTACTACTTTCACCTGTTCTTTGCTTTCCCTCCATCCTGGATTAGCCTCCGTATCACTAGGAAGAGTACCTTGCGGCCTATTCAGTAAGGCACTTGCAGTCTGTCCTATATGATTCTCCAACGTCTTGAGAGATACCGCCTGGCTTTTAACCATCAACCTCAACTCATCCAATTCAGATTTTTCATTCGAAGATTGACCAGCATTCCCATGAGACTGTTGCTGCTGAAATCCCGGAGGTTGGAATTTTTGCCTTGGAGCATACTGCTGCTGATAACCTTGATTGAACGGCTTAGCTCCATATTGCTGATAAGGCTGCTGTGGTTGTTGAGCACCTTGCTTGTTGCTCCAGCTGAAATTAGGATGGTTCCTGTTATTCGGATGATAGATGGCTGGAGCTGGTTGCGAAGGTCGCTGAAAATTGCTCACAAACTGTGCCGATTCAGAAGAGATAGCACACTGATTCGTCTCATGTGCACCTGCACACAGCTCACACACACTAGCAACCTGCTAAACACCGTAGTTGGTAAGAGAATCCACCTTCATAGTCAAAGCCTTCAACTGAGCTGCAATAGCTGTAGCTACATTAACTTGCAGAATACCTGCTACCTTGCCTTGCGATAGCCTCTGAGTGGGATTCTAATATTCATTAGCAGCCATCATCTCGATTAGGTCATAAGCTTCCTCGTAGCTCTTCACCCATAAAGCTCCACCTGATGCTGCATCTAACAAAGGTCTAGACTATGCTCCCAGACCATTATAGAACCCATTAATCACCATCCAGTGTGGCATACCATGATGAGGACACTTTCGAAGCATCTCCTTGTAGCGTTCCCAAGCTTCGTACAAAGATTCTCCAGACTGCTGTGCAAATTGAGTTAGAGCGTTCCTGATCGCTGTTGTTTTAGTCATGGGGAAGAATTTAGTAAGAAACTTCTGAGCAAGATCCTCCCATGTAGTAATGGAACCGGCGGGTAAAGAGTGTAACTAGCCCTTAGCTTTTTCCCTCAAAGAGAATAGTAAAAGTCTCAATTTGACAGCATCTTCCGACACACCGTTGAACTTAAAAGTGTCACATATCTCAATGAAGTCCCGGATGTGCATATTAGGATCTTCCGTAGGAGCACCCCTAAACAGAACTGAATTCTGTACCATCTGAATCATGCTAGGATTGATTTCAAAGTTGTTAGCTGCAATAGATGGCCTGACAATGCTAGATTGGATGTCATTGATTTTCGGCTGAGAATAGTCCTTCAAAGCCTTAACTACTGCTGCTGCTCGATCACCCATCTCTACTATTGGTTTAAGTTCCTCTTCGCTTTTATCTGCTACTAGCTCTACGTCCTCCAGGTTTCGAGTTTGAGAAAGTGTTCGCATACACGCTCAAGTACCTAAAACACACCGAACAAACAAGATATGTAAGTAAACAATCCGAGTCAGTGAACTCTAACGACCACTGATGACAAGCACATGAAATAAAAATAAGACACCGATGATCCCCGACAGCGGCGCCAAAAACTTGGCACAGAGGACAAGCATCGGTTTAAGTTTGGGGGTGTGATAAATGGATTTTATATCCACTTGGAGCGTTCCATATTGGCTTGAATGGATTCACTTGGCCTCAAGTTTGTTGTATTTTTGAGGTGTTTCGCTAGTTGTGCAGGTTTATAATCGTTGGTTAGAGTTTTATAATTCTGTGAATTTTGGTGTGGATTTCGAGCTTGGAATGAAGAAAGGAGTGAGTTCTTATGCTATCATGGAGATTCATTTGTCATGGGATTGAGACGGTAGTTAGCGTAAAAGAAACGGGAGAAACCGGAGCTTAAACGAAGAAAACAAGTAAAAGATCAGAATCTGGCAGGAACTACCAGCGCGGCTGCGCTCCATACTGGCGCAGGGACGCCTGAAATAGGCTGGACAGCGCAGGGGCGCTGCCTCCGTCTGGGAAATTGCTGATTTTCTCCTATTTTGAATTTTAATTGTATTTTTGGGACTTTTCTTGTTGGAGAAGTATTCTAGGGCCTATATAAACATGTTGTAACATCCTTGAATGATATAACTTAGAGACACAAGAGAGAAAAGGAGAGAAGGATTCACAACCGCTCGTGACAAGCAACGGGATCTAGATCAACTTCATCTTTTGTATTCTTTTCTTAGGCGTACTTTGGATTCCAGTTTTCGGATTTGTTTTCTAAACTCATACTCTAGTATTATTATTTACATTCAGACTTTGTTATTCACCATGGTTTCATCAGATCCCATGATGACGAGCGGTTCGATTATGAACTAATCGTTGTTATGGGATTCTAACGGATTTATCTATGTAGTTTAGTAGTTTATTTGCTTTAAAGATCTGTGTGTGATGAAATCTTGATATCCTTGTATGGTTATGCTTAATTGTTAGATCCGTAGCTAACGTTTAGATTCTTAATCACTTGTGAAGCGAGAGTGGATCTTGAGATTTAGAACTTGCCATGCTAGCATAGGATAAGTTGATGTATGTGTGACATCATGATTTGTAGCGTAAATTGAGAAATATTATGTTGCCCTATGTGATCTTAATGGATAACTTGTTCTTCAACCGTTATGTTTTCAAATCTTATAGAGATATAGGGTCTAAACATAATTGGTGTCTTCCCATCTTCTATCTCTTTGTGGATGTATGAGTAGTTTGGTATTCGTATACTGAGAAGTAGCCTATACTTGTTTCGTGTTGTCTGATCAGATATCATAACCATCACATACTTTGATTAATGACATCAACTCTAAGCGAAGTATTTAATGAAGTTAGGATCCCATGTTTTAATTCCTATAAGTAATTCGAATTCAATTTTCATTAGTTAAGTAATTCTTAGTTTATTAAATTGTTTGTTAGTTAATCTTAGTTAATCAAAACCCAAATTTGTTAATTGTCTTAGCAGTGAATAAAAACCATACTTTGTTGCATAGGTACATTAACTGAATTAAAACCTAAACCAGATCTCTGTGGGAACGAACTTGACTTATTCATATATTACTTATGACCACGTATGCTTGCGTGATTTAGTGCAAACATTTATGTATGTTCGATATTAAATTTTTGTAATAAAAAAATACATAATCAATCATTAATTTGAAGTTTGAAATTTTGAAAAAGAGAACACCAATCATGACACAAAATTTGAATAGAGAATTTTATTGTGTGTGTAAATTAGTAAGATGCAAATTTTGTGGGTCACTAAGAATTTGAATCGTGAGATTTGATTGTTTAGGTATGATAAAGTAGTGTGTATTTTACCTAAACCCGGTAGAATCCAAGATCTGATCCATTAACCCATATTTTGTTATAAAAGTACGAAATGTTCTTTGTTAGGCCGAATACACAATTAATAATCAACTTTGTATGAGAGATTAATAAGTAAAAGCGTTTATGCACTTAAAAAACTTCTTGTATTTCAAACCCTCTTCGTGATGTAAAATATCACAAAGAGCTGCTAGGTTACAATAATGATAATTCGTTATCGATACCCTTCTAGGGTTAACCTATCTGTATTTATATACCATACAGTTACGATACAATCTCTAATTGATATTCCTAATAATCAGCTATACAATGATATCAATTACAGATTGTCACACATCTCCTATGTCAACTCGATCTCTTTGATAGCTATCCAATCTTCAAAGATATCGCTTCCATAATTAATCTTCAATCACTGTTGAACAGTAGACGCGCTTCCTTCAGACAGAGTTTAACAAACTCTGTCGAGCTTCCAACTGTCAAAGTTTACGCAAACTCTGACTGCTTCCAGCTAAACTCTGATAACTCCCTGTAACACTTAAACACTGATCAAAACACATCAATTATATTTAACAATCTCCCCCAACTTGTTCATTAGCAAAAATGTACAAGTTAATGACAGTAATTGATGATGTCAAAACAAATAGACAAATACAGTGTTTATACAAATTCAGAGTTTAAGCTTCTACTTAATAAAAACTAAAGAGAATAAGAAAATTCTTACAGAACTTAATCTCTTATAATTTCAAGATCTGGCATGGTTCTGAGATAATCAATCAGCAATCTTCTTTCTGCATTTTCAAGTTCAATCTTCATTGCTTCTTTGATTTCTCTGAGATGAGGATCACTTTCATCTGTTTGGTAGATAGCAGCCCTAAGATCATAAATCTTGTTTCTTCTCATTTCATTACCCAGTCTGATAAATCTGACTTTTTCTGCCTGTGTATTGAAGTCAAGTACTGTGATTCCCAAATCAGTTTTTAACTTTGCAGTACCTTTCTTCATTTCAATGAGATTGCCTTTGTAATCCCTGTACTTAGGAATATATCTGCTATTGTATTTCTGTCCTCTGATTGCCAGATTCTGAGTCATTTTCTGTCTGAGCACATTAGCAACTGACTGAGTCCTTCGACTATTCACCTTGAGAAGATACAGAACATACTCTAGTTCTTCCCAATATTTCAAGCCAATATCATCCTCACCAACTTTGAATACTGTCCCATCAGCCATGAAGTATAAAAGAAAATCCTTGTCTAAACTCTTCTGATGAACTAACTGCACTGATTCCAGTCTGTCCAAACTCTCTTGAGGAACACCACGACCTGGAACAGCCAGTGAAGAAGGATATCTAGGACCAGTATATTGCCTTTTGTCTCTATGTGAACCTAGTCCACCCTTATTATTACCAATCTTGCCAGATAAAGCTTTTCCATCAGAAACATTCATTGAGACTCTAGATAACACATTTGGATCAGAAATTGTTCCTTTTCCAAAAACAGATTTCAACTGTGAAGATTGTAAAGGTGTGATCATTGCTTGAGATGCAACAGAAGTTGTAACTTTCTTCTGTGAACTTTCACCTTCAATGCCTTTTAGCTTGAGTTTAGCCTCTGCTGCAATTGCTTCCTTTGAGAACCGAGAACTTTGACTAACTTCAGTCCTTTCTCTGATCACAACACCTTTAACAACAGGTCTAGGAGCTTTTCCTCTTTGTACCTTATCAGACTTTAAAGCTTTAAGATGTTCTTCTTGTAAACTCTTTTCCTCAGCTTTAATGTCCTCAATCGTTACTCCTTCCTCATTCTCTTCAATGAACAGCTTAGCAGCCAATTCTTCATCAGTTTGTGGATTAGAAGATAACAGCAAACTCTTGGTCCTTGAAGCACCTTGAGTATCAGTATTTCTCCCAACAAACTGTGATTTTGATGACTTGCTAGTTCTCAGAGTTTGAATCTCTTCAGCCTTTTTCTTCCCTTTGTTACTTGCCCCTCCATCTCCAGCACTATCCCTTCTGACAACTCTCTCCCCCTTTTTGACATCATCAGGCATAAGAATAGAAGTAATTAACTCCAGGGAGGTAGCAATAGAATCAATTTTAGCAGATAAGTGAGACTGGTTCTCTTCAACTTTAGTCAGCCTGGCACAGAGATTGTCTTGAGTTTTAGAGAATTTTGTAGTCACTAGTTTCGATTCTCTTTCCATCTTCATCTCTCTAGCTACAACCTCATTTCGCAAAGCAGTGATTGCCAAATTAGTATCATCAAATCGTCTATCCATAGTTTTAACTTGAACTATAGTTGCTTTCAAGCAAGAAAGAATCTCTGGATTGGAGATTGTATCAGCACTTTGCTTAACAAACTTAGCTGCTCTTTCTGGTGGAAAAATACAATCTTCTTTGTACCATTCAGCAGCATTCTTAGCAAATTGTTCTCTCTCAACTGCATGAGAGGTACAAGGTTGAGGAAAAGGTGTATGTTTATTGTCAGTTTGTACTGGTGCACTCAGAGAAGCATCAGAGTTTGTACTACTGTCACCTTCAGCTTCAACACTTGTAGCTTTAACTGGTTCATCTTCAGCCATAGATTTAGCAATTTCTTCTGTAGGCTTGGCAAGATTTTCTCCATGTTGCTCAGGCTCAGCAACAGGCATTGACTGAGAAGTTACTTTGGTTTCCTGATCAATTTCTTCACCTTCTTCAACAGTTTGGTGAGCATCAGATATTAACTCAGTATGAGATGCCACAGCTTCAGAAAGAACAGCCGTAGGTTGATCAGCTACACCAATATCAGAGATAGGATCAGAGAATGGCATAAATGAATCAGGAATATCATTTATCGGAGAAACACCATCTCTTGCATCCTCTTCTGCAGACATTTTGTCCTCTGCAGGCATTTTGTCCTCTGCAGGCATTACATCCTCTGCAGGTATTTCATCTTTCTCAACCTCAACAGGAGGTGTTTGCTGTGAAACAACCTCTGGAGCTTCAATATCTTCATCCACAGAATCAGAGAATATCACTTTTCTTCGTTTTGCTAGAGGTATATTGTCTGAATCCTCTTCAACAGATGGTGACTTAGGCATATTTGCCCGAGCTTTCATTCTCTTCCCCCTTCTAGTGTAAACAGCTTCAGGAGATTTCCGTTTTGATTTTCTTTGTGTCTCTTCTGCCTGCTTTAGACTTACACGTCGTTTAGTAATTGCCTTCTTAACCTTTTGCAATCTAGTCTGTGATGCTGGTTGAGATTGTGACGAATCAGAGTTTGTGTGTGAAGTGGGTGAAGGTTGCTTTGTAGGTGCTGACTGAGCAGATGATTCAGTGTTTGGTTCTGGTTGAGGTTCCTGGTGTGATTCAGGTTGTTGTGGTTCTTGTTCAGGTTCATCTTGTTGTGGTATATCTTGTTGTGGTTCCTGTTGATCTTGTTGTGGTTCTTGTGGTTGATTTAGAAAATTTCGTAGAGCAAGAGGCATGACAAAAGCAGGGAGATTTGCTTTACCAACATCCTTGTTAGTCATATCAAAGAATATTCGCTTATTGACTCTAAAAGGATCAATTTCATCAGTTTCATCAATTTCAAGACCAGGTACACATGCATTGAACAACATTTGACAGAAACGAGCATAATAAACAGTAGTAGATTCTGACAATTTATCACCTAAGCTCATCAGAACATGTCAACCAAAATCAAAATAAGTACCATAGAGCAGAGAATACCCGATTTGGAGACTGTCTATAGGAATGGCATCCCAGTTTGTGACTTTCTTCTGGAACGTCCTTGTTATGCAATCAAAGAAGAAGTTCCATTCCTTTATGAGATTTGGTCTCTTTATGCCGCCAATCTTGTCAAGAGATTCCATGTAACCAATCTCTCGTAGCATCTCTCTCAGATAAGTTTCATTAACCAGAGTATAAGAAGTATGTGTCTCAAACCCCATTGTATCTCGTATAGTCTGTGGAGTAATCACATAATCTTGGTCTTCGTAAGTAAAGATAATGGTAGGAGTTCCACTTTCTCCTCCATCCTCATAAACTGAATTCTGCCAGAATGAAGCAATTTGAGACGCAGAAAGAGTAGCAGGTCCAATCAGAGCCTGTCCAATCTCTGAATCCCTCAAGAAGTTCTGCATGAGATGAAACGATTCTGGAACGCGTTGATGATAGAGTGGAGCTTCATAGTTGTTAGGAACAAACCGTAAACCAAGAGCAGTGAATGCTTTAGATGCCATGGAGTTAAGAAATTTGCAAGAATTTCCAAAAGATATGTATGTAGAAAAGGTGTTTGCGTGAGTGCCCAAGAGAAAAATAAGAAAACTGTGAGAGCAAGAATAAAACACAATCGTTTGGACACAAAAGTGATTAAATTAATGAAAAACTCAATCTCTTATGTAACAAACACTCAATCAGTTCCTTGATTAATGTGTAGTGGGACACGATAATAGGTAAGTGGGACACATTAAAGGGCGAGTGAGGCACGTGCGCGTATTTTTAAGAAGAGTATATTAAAGAATTAAAACAAGAAAATATTTGATTTAAACAAAAATCAAATAATATTCTTTTAAAAATATCTTGACCCAAGTAAAACTAGAATTTGAAGTGTTTACCTGTTGCCTTTAATAACCAGAATACGAAGCGATTAAGAACCTCGTTCTTACCCATCTCTATTTAAGGCCTAGAGACTTACTCAGTTTATTTCATTAAAGCTTTAACCTTTCAGTCTCCCCTGTAAAATCACAAACCCTTCAAACCAAATACTCTTGAAAAACAATGGCCAACCTTACCATCAAAGAAAAGAACCTTCATCTTGTCGAGAATAGGGACATCTTCAGCTATACGCGTGAAGAATTTGAAGCGTTCGAGTGGGAAAGGCAGCTTGAGACGCTGTGGCTGCAAATGGATGCTGGTCTGGAAGTGCTCGAGAGAGAGAAACCTGCAAGGGTGATCGACATCGATGCTGCCCTCCAAGCAACATTGACATGGCTCTCCTCGAAGGCATCCTCATCCACCACCACCAACCATTGTTAATGAATATGTCAGCAAAAATAACCTTAACCCTTCAACTTCCACCCAAATAAAGTGGCAAATATGGGATCTGGGAATTTTTGCTAACAATGGAGTGGTGTGGACGGACCTTTTACATTCCTGTTGAATAGATTAGCAGATAGAGAAAACAAAAGGATGTAATATTTGCTTGTCATCTCTTTCGTATTATCAATGAAAATTTTGTTTCTCTAATCATATTCATTGTGTTCTGCAACTGTTATTTATGTTATATGAACTGTTCTTCAAGAAAATTAATCAAGAAGAGAATATGAAAACTAATTAAAGTAATCATATAAAGAACACATTCATCAACTATCCACTGATTAACAGTTGTCACAAACCCTACTTACTCCAAGACTTTCAAATTGTCCAAGTGAAAATTTACCTTAGAGTACAAATCATGAATCAACAGCGTTTGTCAATTCTCCAACTTTATCACCGAAACCCTTTCATAAATTGCACAGTTGTGAGTATTTGTGTGTGTGAAGCAGAGTTTACTAAGTCAATTTTTAGAGCATCTAATTTTTCATAAAATCCATAAAGTAAATCAATAAACACTGGATGCACAAACTGTCATAGTAAACACTGACTGTATGATGAAAGCTAAACTCTGAAGTAATCAAACTTTATACAGTAATTTTTATTTTATACCCCCTTTATATACATTTTTTTTTATTTTCATCATTTTTTATTTATTTATTTTTTCATTCATTTTTTTTAATTTTTCATTCCAGTAATCAGAGGTTGGAACCAGTCACCAAAAATTCAAAAATTTTAGCCCTTATCATTTTGATAAGTTCCTGGGTCATCCTAGTATTTAACTAGTCACCAAAAATCAGAGAATTTTAGCACATATTATATACCAATAGGTTCCTGGGTCATCCTAGTATCCAACATAATCTCAAAGGAGTATAACAACCTATATACATTTTCTTTGGGGTATTGCAGTAAACATTTTATTTTATCAGAGTATAACTAACAGAGTTTAGAGTTCATCAACATCAGTAGTTTTTCATGAAAGGTAATGCACACAGTATTTATAGACTCAGAGTTTAGGACAAAATAAACTAAGAGATGCTATAAATATGAGCCAGTATCATGTTGTGTTAACTTTCTGCACAATCTAAGATTAGATCACAATAACTCAGAAAGATTCATGATTAATTGCTGAGAATCATGCTTCATACATATTTCTTCATTGGTGTTTTCATTCAGACAAAAATCAACTCAGAGTTCACAGATTTTATCAAACTTATTAACAGTGTATGACATACAGACATACTGATAGAGTTTAACAGAGTATGCATAACAGAGTTTAATCAACAGAGTTCACTTAGCATTTAACCAATCAGGAAATATGATTAATACATCACATAAGTAAAGTTTGAATCTAACCAACATTTCTAGTCAGAACAAGAGACCATTCCTAGTTCATTGACCAGTCTTGTAAATGTAGCTTCACTCAATGGTTTAGTGAAGATATCTGCAAGCTGTTGTTCTGTAGATACAAAATGTAGTTCAATATTTCCTTCTTCCACGTGTTCTCTGATGAAGTGGTACCTTATGCTGATGTGCTTGGTCATTGAATGCTGTACTGGATTACCTGTCATAGTAATAGCACTTTGATTATCACAGTAAATAGGGATATTACTCTACCTCAATCCATAATCCAGCAATTGATTCTTCATCCATAAGATCTGTGCACAATAGCTACCAGCTGCAATATACTCTGCTTCAGCTGTAGATGTGGAGATTGATTTCTGTTTCTTGCTGTACCAGGAAACAAATCTGTCACCAAGAAATTGACAACTTCCACTAGTGCTCTTTCTGTCTACCTTGCAGCATGCAAAGTCTGCATCAGAATACCCAAGTAGCTTAAAATTTGATTCTCTGGGGTACCACAGACCTAATGATATGGTGCCCTTGAGATACTTGAAGATTCTTTTCACAGCTGTCAGATGTGGCTCTCTAGGATCTGCCTGAAACCTTGCACAAAGACAGGTTGCATACATGATGTCAGGCCTACTAGCTATCAAGTATAGAAGAGATCCTATCATGCCCCTGTAGTTTGTCATATCCACTGAAACTCCTGTGTCTTTGTCCAGTTTAGTTGCTGTTGCCATGGGAGTTGATGCAGATGAACAGTCAAGCATACCAAATTTCTTGAGAAGATTTCTGGTGTATTTTTCTTGATTAATGAAAATTCCATCTTCTGTTTGTTTCACCTGTAGGCCTAGAAAGTAACTAAGCTCTCCCATCATGCTCATTTGATATCTGGACTGCATGAGCTTGGCAAACTTCTTACAGAGTTTATCATTAGTAGACCCAAAGATGATGTCATCAACATAAATCTGAACTAAAAGGAGGTCACTTCCTTGATTGAAATAAAACAGAGTTTTGTCAATTTTTCCTCTGTTGAATCCACTTTCTAGAAGAAACTGAGCAAGTGTCTCATACCATGCTCTTGGTGCCTGCTTAAGTCCATATAGTGCCTTATCTAGCCTGTAGACATAATCTGGATATTTGGGGTCCACAAATCCTGGTGGTTGTTCAACAAACACTTCTTCTTCAAGCTTTCCATTCAGAAAAGCACTTTTCACATCCATTTGGAACACTTTGAATTTCTTGTGAGAGGCATATGCTAGAAAAATTCTGATTGCCTCCAATCTTGCTACTGGAGCAAATGTTTCATCATAATCTATTCCTTCCTGCTGTGAATAACCTTTTGCTACCAGTCTAGCCTTGTTCCTCGTGATAACACCTTCACTGTCAGTCTTGTTTCTGAAAACCCATTTAGTACCAACAATAGATTTGTTCTTTGGCCTTGGTACAAGGGTCCAAACTTCATTTCTTTCAAATTCATTTAACTCTTCCTGCATTGCTGTTATCCAGTCTGCATCTTGAAGAGCTTCTTCCACTTTCTTTGGTTCATTTTTAGACAAGAATGCATGAAACAGACATTCACTTGCAGTAGCACTTCTTGTCTTTACTTTTGCATCTGGATCACATGCTGATAGAAGTCATTTGCCTGCCGAATACACAATTAATAATCAACTTTGTATGAGAGATTAATAAGTAAAAGCGTTTATGCACTTAAAAAACTTCTTCTTCAAGCTTTCCATTCAGAAAAGCACTTTTCACATCCATTTGGAACACTTTGAATTTCTTGTGAGAGGCATATGCTAGAAAAATTCCGATTGCCTCCAATCTTGCTACTGGAGCAAATGTTTCATCATAATTTATTCCTTCCTGCTGTGAATAACCTTTTGCTACCAGTCTAGCCTTGTTCCTCGTGATAACACCTTCACTGTCAGTCTTGTTTCTGAAAACCCATTTAGTACCAACAATAGATCTGTTCTTTGGCCTTGGTACAAGGGTCCAAACTTCATTTCTTTCAAATTCATTTAACTCTTCCTGCATTGCTGTTATCCAGTCTGCATCTTGAAGAGCTTCTTCCACTTTCTTTGGTTCATTTTTAGACAAGAATGCATGAAACAGACATTCACTTGCAGTAGCACTTCTTGTCTTTACTTTTGCATCTGGATCACCAATTATCAAATCAGGTGTATGTGATTTAGTCCATTTCCTAGCAGAAGGCAAATGACTTCTATCAGCATGTGATCCTCCCCCTTGATCCATGCTCTCCTGATTTTGTTGTGATCTATCTTCGTTTTCTGAGACTCCCCCTGAACTTGACTGCCCAGAGTCAGAATTTGAATTTTCAGAGTTTGAAGCATCAGAGTTTGATCCAGATTTTTTAGTTGACTCAGTATCAGTGTTTGAGTCTTCATTTTGATCATGCTCCCCCTCAACTGGTTCTCCCCTTTGTTGTGACTGAGAAGTTTCTTCAGAATTTACCAGTAGAGGTTCAGAGTTTGTTTCAATAGAGTCTGTCAGAATTGTTTCATCAGAGTTTCCTTTATCAGAGTTTAAAACTTCATTTTCAAAGTTCAGTTGATCATATTCATCTTTGTCTTCAAGTCCAGTTATCTTCTTATCATCAAAAGAAACATGTATAGATTCCATGATCACTTTAGTTCTCAGATTGTAAACTCTGAATGCCTTTGTTGACAGTGGATAGCCAACAAAAATTCCTTCATCTGCCTTTAGCTCAAACTTGGTCAACTGTTCTGGATGAGTCTTCAAAACAAAACATTTGCACCCGAAAATATGAAAGTATTTCAGGTTAGGCTTCTTTTTCTTCACCATCTCATATGGTGTCTTTCCATGCTTATTGATCAGTGTTGCATTTTGAGTAAAACAAGCAGTTTGAACAGCTTCTGCCCAGAAATAAGTTGGCAATTTTGCTTCATCAAGCATAGTTCTGGCAGCTTCAATTAAGGTTCTATTTTTCCTTTCAACTACACCATTTTGTTGTGGTGTACCAGGTGCTGAAAATTCTTGTTTCACTCCATTGTCCTTGCAGAATTCTTCCATTGTTGCATTTCTGAACTCAGTTCCATTATCACTTCTGATGATTCTGACTTTGTTGCTTGATCCTTTGTCCAGAAGCTTCACATGCTCCATCAGAGTCAATGCAGTTTCATCCTTCTTTGCTAGAAAATACACCCAGGTGAATCTAGTGTATTCATCAACAATGACTAAAGCATATTTCTTCCTTGCAATAGACATAACATTTACTGGACCAAAGAGATCAACATGCAGAAGATGATAGGGATCAGTGATAGAAAATTCTGTCTTGCTCTTGAAAGATGACTTCCTTTGTTTAGCCTTCTGACATGAGTCACATAGGCCATCAACATTTAACAGGGTCTTTGGGAGTCCTCTTACAAGATCCTTTCTGATCAATTCATTGATGTTGTTCAAGTTCAAATGTGAGAGTTTCTTGTGCCACTTCCAACTCTCTTCACTAGACATTCTTGTAGACAGGCAAACAGCTTTTCCAACAGAGTCTATCAAAAGCTTGATTTCATAAATGTTGTTTTGCCTGTGACCAACTAGAACAACCTTTCCTGTAGATTTGCTGATAACTTCACAATATTCAGGTTGAAAATCTACATGATATCCCTTGTCACAGATTTGACTCACAGATAGCAAATCATGCTTGAGTCCTGGGACATGAGCTACATTGTTGATGATGACATTTCCAAGATTGATATTGCCATATCCCAATGTTCTTCCTATATTGCCATCACCATAGGAAACTTTTGGGCCAGCCTTCTCCTCATATTCTGATAGCAGAGCTTTATTTCCAGTCATGTGTCCTGAACATCCACTGTCCACGACTAGGGTTGCCTCCCTGTTACCCTGCAATCACAAACAATTACTGAGGATTAGTTTTAAGGATCCAGACTTGCTTGGATCCTTTGGCATTCTTAACTTTGTTAGCTTTTGCAGCGGAATTAACATTATCAGAGTTTACACTTGCAGTATCAACTTTAACCCATTTCAGATTGGGTTTCAGTTCATAGTAATTATGATAGATAGCATGATATTCTCTGCAAGTATAGATGGAATGCCAAGTGCTTCCACAGTGTGTGCATAGAGTCTGTGGCTTAGTTCTAGAAAAATCCTTCTTTACCTCAGACTTTGTAGGTAAAGAATTTATATTTTTATTTTTCTTGCAAAAATTTGCAAGATGCTTAGTACTACCACAGTTATGACATGTCTTTCTTGGAGCATAACTAGCAAGCATTGGTTTATTTCCTGAAGTAATGCCTACTTTTCCATTTCTGTTCTTGTTTTACACTTTCTTTTTCTCAACAGATTTTAACTCCTTCAGTTTATGTTTGAGTTGTTTATCTGTCATTGAACCAATATTAACCTGTTTAACACTAGTTTTTACTGGTTTTCTTTTGACAGCTTCTTTTTCATTCTCAGACAAAAATTTACTGGTTCCATGAACAAATTTAGTTCTGACTTTAACTTGATTTTGAAATCTAAGTTCATCTCCCTCATTATAACCTAGACCAACAGTGTCTGTTTGAAAAATCTGTTGAGTGTCCTTTCCAGAATTAGTCCAAGTCCTAATTTTCTTATTTGCTTCCTCCAACTCAGATTCTAGTTGTTTATATTTCTGAAGCAAATCCTGTTCTATAGAAACAGCATCATCTCTCTCTTTCTGAACTTGTTGCATGTTTTCAAGTTTCTCTTCAACAAGTTTATTTCTTTCTTTAAGTTCAAAATTTTCAGCTTTTATCCTCTCATTTTCTAAAGTCTGATCCCTATAACTTATATGCAATGACTTAAGAAAAATTCTTAATTGAGCAATGTCATCAATATTATAAGCATAGGTAGTTAGAGGTACCTGATTTTCAGAGGATTCTGATTCAGTAGTAGCCATGAGAGCATAGTTTACTTCTTCATCAGAATCTGAAGTATCTGCCCAATCTCTGCCTTTAGTGTAGAGTACCTTTCCAGTTTTACCCTTCTTGCACTCAGGAGCATAGTGGCCCATCTCCTTACACTTGTAGCATTGAATTTCAGACTTATCCTTCTTTCCTTTAGAATCTCTCTTATCAGACTTCCTGTAGCTTTTCCTGTCTTCATTTGAATCCCTAGAAAACCTTTTTCCTTTCTTGAAATTCTTGAAGCCCATTTTCTTGAAAGTCTTCACCATTAACACAGCCATTTTCCTCATTTCTTCTTCATCATCCTCAGAGTCAGATGATTCAGAAGAATTTGAATCATAATCAGAGTTTGGTGATTCACTTTCTGAATGTATGACCAAAGCTTTTCCTTTCATTTTCCTTCTTGTTGCCTCTTTCTTCTGAGGCTTTTCTTCAACATTAAGAGCAACAGACTTTCCTTTCCTGCTTGATCTCCTGTTTCTCTATTCCATTTCCAATTCATAAGTTTTGAGCAGTCCATAGATTTCATCAATCTCTGTTTCAGCAAGATCATAGTTGTCTCTAATAGTGGTTGTTTTCACATCCCACTTTTCAGGTAGAGAAAGAAGAAACTTGAGATTCGAGTCTTCTAGATCATACACTTTGTTGACCAATGACAGATCATTAATCAGTTTACAGAATCTATCAAATGTTTCTGTCATGGACTCTTCAGGTTTAGCCTCAAAATGCTCATACTCTTGTGTGAGTATGTTTCTCCTATTCTTCTTAATAGCTGCAGTTCCTTGACACCTGACTTCAAGAGCATCCCATATCTCTTTTGCAGTGGTGCAGTTAATGACTTTGTTAGACATAACATTGTCTAAAGCACTATGCAGTAAATGCCTAACTTTTGCATCCTTAGCAATTGATGATAGATCTTCAGGAGTCATGTCCTTCTTTTCCTTTGGAACCATTTTTGCTGCTTCACCAGCAACTGCAACAGATAGCTTTGTAGGATTGTGAGGGCCTTCATAAATCCTGTCAAGATATTCTGGATCTGTAGCCTCCAGAAACATAGTCATCTTGACCTTCCACATAGCATACTCTAATGGCCTCAGAATAGGAACCCTGATTGGTTCATAACGACTCACAGTAGTAGGAGCCTTTTCAGAAACAGTAGGTGTTGGTGGAGGAATTTCTGACATGATTATTGTTGTGTTTGGATCTTAACCTGTAATAAAGTAACAGATTGGCTCTAATACCACTTGTTAGGCCGAATACACAATTAATAATCAACTTTGTATGAGAGATTAATAAGTAAAAGCGTTTATGCACTTAAAAAACTTCTTGTATTTCAAACCCTCTTCGTGATGTAAAATATCACAAAGAGCTGCTAGGTTACAATAATGATAATTCGTTATCGATACCCTTCTAGGGTTAACCTATCTGTATTTATATACCATACAGCTACGATACAATCTCTAATTGATATTCCTAATAATCAGCTATACAATGATATCAATTACAGATTGTCACACGTCTCCTATGTCAACTCGATCTCTTTGATAGCTATCCAATCTTCAAAGATATCGCTTCCATAATTAATCTTCAATCACTGTTGAACAGTAGACGCGCTTCCTTCAGACAGAGTTTAACAAACTCTGTCGAGCTTCCAACTGTCAAAGTTTACGCAAACTCTGACTGCTTCCAGCTAAACTCTGATAACTCCCTGTAACGCTTAAACACTGATCAAAACACATCAATTATATTTAACATTCTTAAATTAAAAAAAATTTAAAAGAAAGAGTGGAGTATTAGTGTAATTTACAGGAGTCTAGCACTAGCAAGAATTTATTATAATAGATTTTTAGTGTTTGAATTCGAAACTGAAAGATACTCTACTATTTAACAAGGAGTTTCGTTCTGTTTAAAAAAAGGAGTTTCGTCAATTATTGAAAAAATTTCATTATTATTCTTTTATTGTTGTTATCGGAAAATACAAATTCGTAAATGAATTGTATTTACAATATCGAGTAAATCGGAGAAACGATTTAATTTATTTAATTGAAGAAATTTAATCTTTTAAACAACGAGCATGCATAAATATCTTCAAAAAATTTTAAGTGATAAACGTTTAATTTCTTTAAAGAGAATTTCCGATCAACCATACTTAAGAATATATTTTTAGAAGTAAAACAATTCATGATTAATAAATTATGAACTATTAAAAATGAATAAGATTTGGTAGCGCTATTGTAGAGTGATAAGGTATATTGGCTTTTTAGAAAGACAATTGAATGATTTGTTAGCGATGAATTCAAAAAATCCACATGCAAACTCTAACAACAAATTATTATTAAAATATTCTTACAAATCTATAAATTTGGACAAAAATAATACTAAACTCTAACAAAAAGAGACAAATGGGTCCAATAAATATTGGTAAAAAAATTCAATTATTTAGTAGGAATATTTATAATGAAAAAAGAAATTCAATAAACAAAATTGAAAATTGAACAAAAAATAGTTAAACTGGGTTCACCAATCATAAAGATGGATGTACTTGAGATTTTTTTTGAAGGTGAGAAAAACAATCGTATATATAAAAGAAAAGATATCTTATATTAATATTTTCCTTACTAGTTTAAAATATATTATGATCCTCAACATTTTCTTCTTTTTTTTTGAGTAAAATTCCATTCATTAATGATAAGTCATACGACATCTACAAAAATAGTCGAACAACGTAAAACATAAACAAATACTGATTAATCCACAATCAGACAATTTGTTGAAGAAGATATTGGCCCTCTCGTATGGAGATTTATATGTACTCGCTGCGGTTGGACCTCCACCTGGGGCTACTGCTGCTTGAATATTCGACCATAAATGCAACATCCTACAGACTTGATTCACTAGATCAGAAATCATACTCTCACAAACAAATAAAGGAGAGAACATCAAAACTCTCACAATGGAGAGAAGCCAATCGGCAAAATATATGCCGAAATAACACCAAATTGAAAATACAAAGGAAAATCCAAAAAAACTTAGATCTGCCATCCGAAACTACAAGATAGGCGGTTAACTCTCGAATCCACCAAATGCCACTTGAATCAAATAGGAGGGAAAACCGGAAGCTCGGATGCTGTAGATCTAGAAAAACAATCCAAAACAAAACAAACTGATAGAAATTCATACAAACCAAAACTAAGAACTTGAAAGGCAAATCGAAAAAGGCCTATAATCCTTAGATCCGATAGCTTTAATCTGAAAAAAACAAACCAAATCTTTCCTAAAAAGGAAGATTTTTTAGGGAAATCCAATCTTTAGACAAGAAAAACGAAAGAAAACAGAGGGATGGGGCTTTCCACCGGTGAAAATCCGGTGGAAACCCCGGCTGAAATCAGTGAGAAAGAAAGGAAAGAGGGGTAGGCGGCTGGGAGAGAAGATGAGAGAGGCACACGGGTGCTCGGTTTAATTGTTCGGAGCGTTATCCTCAACATTTTCTTAATAAACGAATTTTATGCTTGCTTCTACTTTAAATTTGAAACAACATTGATTAAATCAGTTGTGAAATTCAAACCATTTTAGCATCGTTATCAAAAATAATTGATGAATTTTTGCATCAAAATCACGGAACCATCCACTAGTAATTGATGAACATGTGGAATTGTGGATGAAGAATTTAAAAATGAGTAATGCTACATATCCCGAAATAGATCTCGAATGACAAGTGACCTAATTTTATTTGTGGGATTCATATGTACACACGAGGGGTCCATTTCATTTATGAGAAAACAACCAATACTATTTTGACAATTCAACATTTGGGAACAGTTTCGAGAACGATTTTGAGAATTGTAGCATTTCTATTTAAAAATTAAGAGCATCTCCAATGGTATTGGCTAAGTTCATTGGTTAAATTTCAAAAAAATAATAGTTGGCTAAAATTTACTAAATCTGTAGAGTGTTTTACTCCAATGGGGATCAGCTATAATGATTGGTTATATTTTAAAAAAGGTATGATTATTATTATTATTAATTTTTTTGGTCAATTATGGGAAGAAAATAGGCGGGAAATGACATGACATTTGCTACAGATCTCTAGTGCTTCAACAAATATGGCCAATATTAAAAGAATATAAAGGATTGGCTAAATTTTTAGACAAGACGAATGCCCCATTGAAGTGATGAACTTTTAACATATGTATAATTTTCAATTCTGGTAAGTTATTTAAAATTTTAGCTAATGGTTTCATTGTATTGGAGATGCTCTAAGATCAAAATCAATAATTTGTTTGGGATTATAACAAGATAGTAGATGTGATATGGAAATTCGTTAAACAATGGGTGCAATTAAGCAACGGCTATATTCTCATGCTAGTAATTCGGATGTGGAAATCAAAATATTTTTTTTGAAAAAAGAAAACAAACTACTCCTAAAATGATTGCCCAAATAATTGGGGATTAAATTCCCGCTCACAACATCCCGCCTCTCTCTCCATCTATACACACAGAGTCCTACTGCTACCACGCCTATAATAACCTTTTTATCTTCTTCCCCACTCTCTCTCTCTCTCTCTCTCTCTCTCTCTCTCTCTCTCTCTCTCTCGCTATGGCTGGCAAGAGAAATGCATCAAAAGCAGGGTCATCATCTTCTGATAAAGGCGGTCTAAAGGGAGTTGAAGCAGAAAAAGCAGGCAAGAGAGCTAAAGTGAAGGCAATCGAAGAGGAAGATCTTGTTTTTGAAATCAGCGATGCGGAGGAGGCAGGGGCAGTGTTGCCGGAAGCGGTAGAGTTGGTTGGAGCTCATGTCGCTCGGAGACCTCAGCGAAACCAGAATACTGCAGCAGAGGATAGTTTTTTTGTTGGCGATCCAATTGATCTTAATAAAGCCAAGAAGATATGGCCTCATCGATATCTCAATCAGGTATATATATTTATCTCCCATCTCTCTCTCTCTCTCTCTCTCTCTCTCTCTCTCTCTCTCATCCATATTTCAATCAGGTCTCTCTTTCACTCCCTCTCTTTGTGTCTCTCCCTCCCTCCCTCCCCTTATTGTGATATAATAATGTCTGTGTTCTATAAGATTATTATCAATTCCTTCCTTACAATTGATATAGCTAATCTGGTGCTTCTTTACGTGTTTTGTGGTTTTATTAATAATAGACTGAAGGAGCTACTCTTACTAATGGTGCAACTTCTGTAAGGTACTCTTAACCGCTGCTCCCCCCTGCCTTTAATTTCAGTCACAAAGTTGCTGCTTGAGCTCTGTTGCATTTAGCTTTTTTTTTTTATTTACTTATGTGCACTGCTTTTACTTTACACTAAGTCTCACTTGTTTTTTTTATTAACCAAGTTTTTGTTACCCCCTGTTTTCAAAATGTTTTTTTTGGAGGACTTTTCTTAAGGCTAATTATTTTTTTTTTGGGTACACCTATAAAAAGGGCTGGTTATGATTTTAAGAGAAATGTACATGCCTGCACTAAATTTCCCCAATGGCAGAAGGGTTGATCATCATCATTATTGGTTTTTTAATAGCATAACCCTTCTTTCTCAAAGTTGTCCTGCATAAACTATACTATATTAAGAAAGCTTTCTAGCTATGCAAATTAAGTTGCTCATCCCATTTCTTTGAAGTTGCAAACAAAAACATTAAAACTTTGTAATTTTATGTCGTTGTCTTGCACTTTTGTTACTATCTAGACTATGTAGTAGATGATTTCATCCTGTAGTAATTTTAAAGTTTTGTGTTTTTTGCTCTTGACCAGAGGCTTTATTTGATTATAGACTAAACATGTTATTATTTATTTTCTTGAAACAGTAAGGACGAGAAATTTCAAGCTCGTAGACATTATAAAAAAGCAAAAGTTGATGGGCAGCTAGATTTCTCTCTTGGAGATGATGCTTATGTCATGGTAAACTTTCATTTTTTCTTGGAATGATCGACTACTAATAGTTCTACTGTAATTGTCATTTGTTCTCTATGAAGTAGTTGCATAATGTCAAATTATTCCCTCACTTGAGATGAAAACAAGCATGTTCTTTTGTGTTTTTGATAGTTAAATAATATAAGTTATTTAAACTTAAGTTTGCCAATGAAGTCGTACTAAAATATGTAGAAGCTTTACCTTAGGTTGCTAGGCAATTTAATTTTTGAAAAAGTTAGTTGGAAGAAAGGTCATTTCATTTTACAATAAGGTGAACTAAAGAGCAGTTCATATTGATGGAGTTAATGTCCTCTGTAACTGTCTTTAAATTTAGAATAAACTAGTAATTTGAGTGTTTAACAACCTTTACTTTTTTGTGTTATAAAAGCTGATCTTTTTGGTTTTATGGCTTAACTATATCCCAGGCTGATGAAGGTGAAGACAGTTATATATGTCGGATTGTTGAAATGTTTGAGGGTGAAGATGGAGAACCTTACATAACTGCTCAATGGTTTTATAGGGCAAAAGATACAGTAAGCAATTTAGAAAGTTGTGCTAGTCTTGTTTTCATTAGTTGTTGCTTACGTTTGACAGATCTGGTGTCTGTTTTTTTTCAATTTCAGGTCATAAAAGATTGCTCATTCCTAATTGACAGCAAACGGGTATTCTTGTCGACAATTAAAGATGACAACCATCTGGATTGTCTTCTCAAAAATATTAAAATTGTTCAAGTACCCCTAAATGTAAGAAATGTGTCCTTTATGAGTTGAACTACTCTCTCTCTCTCTCTCTCTCTCTCTCTCTCTCTCTCTCTCTCTCTCTCTCTCTCTCTCTCTCTCTCTCTCTCTCTCACACACACACACACACACACACTCACAATTATATATATTTTATAACAAATTCAAGTTTTCTTTTTACCATATCAGGCTGATGTTGAATCAAAAAATGCTACAATTGCAAATTGCGACTACTATTATGACATGATGTACTATGTGCCCTTTTCAACATTTTTGAATCCTCAACATGGTAATGTTCCCTACAAAGTACTGATTGTTGTTACTGCTTACTTGAACTCCTCCAATGTTGTTGTCTTGGAAGAATACCTACGAGCTGATTGTCTAAGCTTTGTTGTTTTGTAGATTGCACTAAAGTTGAAAAAGGATCTTATTTGACCATATCAAGCGAGGGTAATGATATCCAGCAAGCTGTAGGGAGTAAGAAACTCAAAGAACAAGGTAAACTCCTTTGATGTTGTCTTCTTGGAAATATGTTTACGAGCTGATTATCTGACCTTGTTTGTGGTTTTGTAGATGGCATTAAAGCTGACAATCAATCTAATATGACCAATCCGAGTGGGAGTGATGATATTCAGCAAGATCTGGGAAGTAGGAAACCCAAAGAACAAGGTACTGATTATTGTTACTGGCTTATTGCTTAAACTCCTCCATCGTTGTTGTATTAGAATATTTATGAGCTGATTGTTGAACCTTGGTTTGTTGTTCTGTAGTTGGCACTAAAGTTGAAAATAGATCTAATTCGACCATCTCAAGTGAAAGTGATGATATTCAGCAAGATTTAGGGAGCAAGAAACCAGTAGAAATGAAGCTGCTTGACCTATTCTCTGGATGTGGTGCCATGTCCACTGGACTGTGTCTTGGTGCCAACATGTCAGGTGTTACACTTGTCACGGTATGTCGTAATTTAATGTTATTAATTTGTCACGAATATAAAGAACTGCTTCTTTATGGATTATTATTGTATTTTATTTCTAACCAAGTCATTTTATTATAGAAATGGGCTGTTGACCTTAACCAATATGCATGTGAAAGTTTAAAACACAACCATCCACAGACAGAGGTATATTTTTAGAACACATGTCCTTTTCTTTATTTTTATTATCCGGGTCCTCAGTTTTGAATACTTGTCTTGCTCATTATTGTGTATTTTTCACAGGTTAGAAATGAGAAAGCTGAGGATTTCTTAAAACTTCTAAAGGAGTGGAAAAGGCTTTGTGCCTTGTTTTCGTTGATTGGAGATGAGAGCCATCAGAAACAAATTTCACCCTTGGAGATGAAGGACAGTATTGAAGATGATGAGGAAGAAGAAGTGGATAATGAGGAAATTTTCGAAGTAGAGAAGATTTTATCTATATGCTATGGCGTTCCTGATGGCCAGAAGAAAGCTGGATTGTATTTCAAGGTAAGAAATATGTTTTTAAGCTCATTTTTGTGAACAATATAGAATATGGTTAGATGTACTCAGTTCTGCTATTCATTTTTCCATTACGAGTTCATTATCTATTGATTAACTAGATGAAAGTCCACACGGGCACCAACTATAGGAATATCCTGCTCTGGGATTTGCAAACGTGGCTATAATTTGATCATTTGATATTGTTACCAAGATTGATTTGTGGATGGTATAGTCTTGAGGGGAGAGTTGCTATTATGAGAACCGTAGGTAATAGCAAAAATTAGAAAATTGTTTGTCTGTAGATCTAGAACATTATGGAATATAAATGTGTACCAAAGTACCTAGGATTATTTTATTGTACCAAAACAATACGAGTTAGTGAAATATGTTTAATTTGTCAAGCATAACCTGTGATCTAATAATTGTAGTTTGCAATGGATGGTCATGCTCCAAAATGTATAAAATTAGAACAATGCACTTTTAACGAATAAAAAGATCTGAACTTGATTGAATGTTATCTACTTAGATCCGCTGGAAGGGCTACGGAGAGGATGAGGACACCTGGGAGCCAGAAGATGGGTTATGGTAATACTCTCACATCTCTTCGTACTCTAGCTTTACCTATATCTTCCTTTTTTGTTGTTCATTATTTTGTATCATTATGTACCAGTGGTGCTAAGGATAAGCTACAGGAGTTTGTTGCAGATGGTTTTAATTCCAAGATTCTTCCATTGCCTGTAAGTTTAATAGAACAGGGACTTGTAAGTTTAAAATTAGATAAAATACTATAATTTGTTTTTCTAACATTGTAGCTGTCTGCAATTTTAATGCATGGACCCGACCAACTGTCCTACTTTTAGATATATGTGTAACTAGCAGTATAGAATTTCAACATCCTAGTAACCTAATTTTCAATTTCTATACTTTTACATTGTAATGTAATCCCTGAGCTGGTATATGTTCTTTGTATCCTTGTCTACTATGTTTGCAACAAATTGCTCTAATAAGAATATTTTTTCAGCACAATGGTAACTTAAAATTAAGACAAATACTCGTGGAGTTAAGTATACTGCAACAGTTTGTGTGCCTCATGTGCATTTAAGTAATTTTTCCAATATTATGTGTTGCCTTCCTATACATACAAGTAAAATATCTTTTAGCCTCTTCACATTACCCTTTTATATCGTAAATGCAGTGTTAAAAGGATCACTCATGTTTAAATCAAATTGGTTTACATTATGACAATAAAATAGGGTGATGCTGATGTTATATGCGGAGGTCCTCCATGTCAAGGGATCAGTGGATTCAATCGATTCAGGAATAGCGAAAATCCCTTGGATGATTCAAAAAATGAACAACTTCTAGTTTACATGAATATAGTGGAGCACTTGAAGCCAAAATTTGTCTTGATGGAGAATGTAGTTGATATTGTCAAATTTGCCAAAGGCTTTCTTGGAAGATATGCATTAGCTCGCCTTGTTGAGATGAACTACCAGGCTCGATTGGGTATGATGGTTGCGGGAGCTTATGGGCTTCCTCAGTTTCGTATGCGTGTGTTCTTATGGGGTGCACATCATACAATGGTAATGTATTTTTCATGATATTGGCTACTTATTCCATCAATGTGATTTTATGATATGATGCAAATTGCTTATGTTGTGTCTTCTTTAATAAGCAGAAGTTGCCTCGATACCCATTACCGACTCACAATGTTGTTGTGAGGGGACATTCGCCAGTAGAATTCGAGGTTTGTTTTTTGTACTCCTTCGTAATTTAAGGCTGCCTTTTGTTGGATTTAATTGAATCATTTCAAACTATAATAAGATTCAGGCATTTATTGATTTGAGGATTTGATATGATATGCATAACTTTTATTATAAAAACCATCAACCAGCTTGATAATTTTAAAGTTTCACTTGTAAATGCTGAATGAATAAAACGGTGCTCCGCCATTCGAGTCAAGGTTGGACTGACTTGTTTCGTAAATGTTGATATTTCACTATTAGTACATACAATATAAGAATACTGCCATAACTAAGTAGATTTACTCCTAGTACATACAATATAAAAATACTGCCATAACTAAGTAGATTTAAAACCAAGGTCTGCCTATTGCCTTAAGTCATATTGATTAGTCAACATACATATGGCCTTTTAACTTTTTTTTCTGTCTATAGTTCCAGTAGCCTACATTGTTCAATTTTAGCTCGTCATAAGACCATAAACTTGAGATTACTACTTCCCCTCCCTCTACCCACAAATTCTTCCAAAATTTATTATAATTTTGATACTAATCCACTTTTTTAATTGATTGTAGTCAAATGCTGTTACATATGATGAAGGTTCTGCTCCTAAATTAGAGGACAAACTGTACTTGGGGGATGCTATTTCTGATCTTCCAGAAGTATGCATATTATTTGTGATTGCATTTTGCCTTGGTGGTCAGTTTTATTGTTTATATTTTTGTTAGTTCTCTCCCCTATATTTTGCAGGTGGAAAACAATGAGTCCCGTGATGAAATGCCATATGGCAGTGAACCCAAAACTGAGTTTCAGAAGTTCATTAGATCAAGTAAAGAAAGTAAGCAATACTGATCTTAAATCATGCATTTCATCTGAAACTATGTAGTTAACATTCTGGTTTGGGTTTTGCATTATTAGCCTGTCTTCATTATTTCTTCAATTAGCTTTTCTTTGTCATTTGTGCAGTGATGCTAGGTTTAACAACAGCACAATCAAACTCCGTTCTGTATGATCATCGTCCCCTTCAATTAAATAATGATGATTATCAGCGTGTTTGTCAAATACCTGTCAAAAAGGTAAAAAAACTTGTTTATTAATACTGAATAAATATCATGGTAATGTTGTTAGTCTAGTTGATGTGAGTTTAGCCGTTAATGTTTACATGTGAAACACAGGGAGCTAATTTTAGAGATCTTAAAGGTGTCAGAGTTGGTGATGATAATAAAGTAGAATGGGACCCTAATGTTGAACGTCAATATTTAAAGTCAGGAAAGCCTTTGGTATGATTTCCTTATTACTTTTATATTTTAGTTTTATATATCTATTAGGTCAAGTATAATCTTATTTAATATTTGTTAGGTCCCTGACTATGCCATGTCATTTATGCGAGGAACCTCTTCGAAGTAAGAATTTTTTTTATTTCATCTATTTTCTTCATTGATTAGACATCATTATTATCTAGTTATGTTCAAAATTTTTTATTTTGAAATTTTAATAGGCCATTTGGGAGATTATGGTGGGATGAAACTGTACCTACCGTGGTTACCAGGGCGGAACCACATAATCAGGTATATATACAATTATTCACCGATCACATGACTAAAAATCAATTGTTATAATATTACAAATCATTGGATAGTAATGCAATTGGAAGTCACTTGAACATAATTATAATTTGTGTTGCTAATCAATGTATCTATTTGCTAGATTATAACACATCCCACCCAAAATCGAGTACTCACAATTCGTGAGAATGCTAGGCTTCAAGGCTTTCCAGATCATTATAAACTTTTTGGCCCTATTAAGGAAAGGTAATCAGTTTAAAGTGCTTTTTTTCTTGTGTATCATTATGAATAGTCTATGACTTTCGCATGTAAATATCCTAAACAGTAGTATATTTAATTAATACAGGTACATTCAAGTAGGTAATGCCGTTGCCGTTCCTGTGGCAAGAGCCCTTGGATACTCACTAGGATTATCTGTCAAAGATGGTGACTGTCGCGAAGTTGAACATTTATTCACTTTGCCAAGCGGTTTTCCTAACATCTAGGATTGCTTATCTTCTGCCATTTATGGAAGCTTAAAGAGAAAATTTTAGTATTTTAATTATTCTTGTTATGAGTATGACCTCAAATCTTAATCGCCACCCTGCTCATAACACACTTGCATTAGTTGATATAAATCTGATTATTGTATGAAGCAACGAATGGTTACTTGAGATTGCAAGGAATCTTTTATAGTCTCTGGTTATTTTGATAATGAAAGTTGAAATTGCAAGTGAATGTTGGTTTGTTGTCTAAACATTGATTTATTACCTATTGACTACTGAACTATCGCCCTATCTTATGCTTTTGTTTATGTGCCTGTATCCTTTGTATGTGGTAGAGTTGCATACTCTTCTTCTGACATATGTGTGATTTTGAGTATTTTGCAACAGGTCCTGGAATATAATTAACATTACATAGTATATACAAGATATGTTGAGTACTAGTACTAATTCGTATTCTGCTAATGGTCTCATAATCTGCTGTATTTCGTATTCTGCTAATGGTCTCATAATCTGCTGTATTCAACAGATAGATGCTGTTGACTTATCTCCAGTACTCATTTCATTTTTTGGAGTATTGTAGTCACATAATATCATGTTGTTAGGACTGCGAAAATTTTATTCTTGCAGCTAAATGTCTAAATGATATGGGCTTACACAAACGGTGACCTCGGAGTCAATTTTTTTGTTCGTATATTTGATTTTGTTAGGACTACTCTTGATTTTGGTTCACCTTCAGCAAAATGTAAGCTGTATAATTGTGTATCATGCCTACAATTTTGGAATAGATTAAAAACTCAGATGTACAAGGTTTGGGATTGGTTTGCGCATCCTAGGTCTTTCAATGGTTGATTTGGCAATCTCTCCCAGAATGTTTCTCTGAGATAAATCGTAGTCTGCTTCAAATTTAATGATACAAAGACGAAACGATGATTCCTTCTCAATTTTTTTTTTTGTTTTGTTTGAGAACGTTATCCTAATTTTTAAACTAAATACTTCTTTGTATTATTTAGGATACTTTCCTCTTTTTTTTTTCGTTAATTCTTTTGCTTGTTTCCATATAATTGTGTTATGTTTGATCTTTTTCATGTTAAACAAAGGAAGACTAATAAAAAAAAGCAATACAGATCCATAGACTCAAAAAACCTGCACGCCCTACAAGGGAAGCTTTAAGTATTAAGTTTAACTAATCTAGTCTGGACTCTGATCCATTTATATTGTCTTCTCTAAATACCATAGATAGCAGAAGACCATAACATAGTTGGACCCAATAGTCACTTCCGATAGAACGGGTATTGGCCCCATATATCATAATTTTAAATTAAATGACCCCAAATATCACAAGTTGGAAGGTTTACCCCAAATATCACGCTTTAACATAGTATCCTGTAGCATTTTTAATTTTTAAGATAAACGCTATTTCGTCTAGCGTGTTGCCCCATTTTTTTTTTTTTTTTTTTTTGGTGAAAACGCTATTTGAGAATTTGTTTTTAGCTTAAAATGCCACTTCTTGTGGCGTTTTGGATGTTTTTAATTTTTTTTTCTCCTAAATATATTCTAAACACAAAATGGAACTGATGAACCCCAAAAGTTAACTGTTGAAATCCCATGGGAATACAGGTAAAATTTAAAATTTTCAATTAAAAAAATTGAACCCGACGACCTGATTTTTAAACGCTAACGAATTTAAAAATCAGGATAAGTTAGGGTTTAGGGTTGTCAACCCTAAACCCTAAGTTCGTATACGGTTTATTCGTCGTTCGGAATATTTCTAAAACCCAAAATGGAACTGTTGAACCCCAAAGGTTAACCATTGAAACCCCGAGGGAATACAGATAAAATTTAAAAATTTTAATTAAAAAATTGAATACAGCGGCCTGATTTTTAAACGCTAACGCGTTTAAAAATCAGGATATGTTAGGGTTTAGGGTCTAGGGTTACAACCCTAAACCCTAAATTCGTATACGGTTTATTCGTCATCCCGAATATTTCTAAACCCAAAATGGAAACGTTGAACCCCAAAAGTTAATTATTGAAATCGTAAGATTAATTACAATTTTATTTTTAAAATTTAAAAAATATATATTTAGAAGAAAACAGTTGATAGAACGCTAGATGCAGTAGCGTCTTTTTAAAAAAAAAAAAAAAACAACGCTACACGATGTAGCGTTTTTGAGTGATATACAGGACCAACTATTTGGGGCCTTTTGTTTTGAAATTGTGATATTGGGGGCCTTTAGAGCATCTCCAACGGTGTTTTGTAAAATGATTAGCTAAATATTGATTATGTAAAATTTGTTGAACCTGTAACGTGTTTTACTCCAATGGGATTGACTATATTGGTTGGCTATATTTTAAAAATGGTATGTTATTATTATTTCAAGTTGTTAAAAATAGAATGTATTATTTTTATATGGTAATTGATGATGTGGAGTTAAACTACAGGTTGGTAAAGGTTCGACAAATATAGCCAACCTATTGTGATTATCTATATTTTTACCTAAGAGTTTTGTCCCATTGGAATGGACAAAATTTTACAAATTCTCTATATATCTTATTTAAGGTAATTTATTTTAAATTTTACCTAAGGTTTTACACCATTGAAGATGCTCTTATTCCGATAGAACTGTCCCCAGGCTGCATTTAACTTATGCCTGTAAGCTTAAAATCCTGGGAACCTGAAATTGATACATTAGTAAACCTTACAGCCTCGTGGACCATTTCACTTGACACCACCATGAAAAAGAAAATAAAACTGCTATTTCAGAATGTAGATCAATTTAACAAACATATCAGAAATTTAGCTAAAGGAAGTGACCATCTATATATAAACCGAAAAGACTTTTTTCCTTTTTGCACTAAAAGAAGCCATTTACTTGTAGACTCGTAGTCATGTAACTACAAAACCTTATTAGGCTCTATCTGGTGTTTTCTGCATTTAAAATAGAATTACTGATTTTCCTTATAGTAAACTTGTCCCAAAAACTATAAGCTACTTATCAAGCCTGAGTTGCTAGGATATATTCTGCATTTTAGGAAAAAGACTTGTTTTTGTGGTACAATAAACTTAGTAACATTGATATTCTTGTTTTTTATCGTCTCACTAGTATATGTGATTCAAAGAGCATAATTTATCATACAAAATTATAAGAAATAGAAAATTTAGAAAAAATAATGTTATAGCAGGGCATTATAGGAAATTAACATCACCAGATAATTTAAAAAAATTACTAATAAACAGCATAACTCATTCAGATTTCCAGATTACCTCTAGTCCAGATCATCCAGAAATTCCAATCATTCAGAAATAACTGTTCAGATTTAACAAATGACCCCTAAGTTTATCAAATTTGGAATTACATATAAATTTAGTTATTTAATAGCATATCTACAAATAATAAATTATGTTGCTGTACAATAATTTAATATTAAAAATGAAATATTCAATTCAAAATCATCTTAATCATGAATGTAAAATAAGTGCTAAATACTCCATAATTTGAATATAAATATTGTTATGAGGCTAAAACAACACTTACATTAAATAAATAATGTAATGTCCTTTCTAGTGGCCAATATTCCTCTTTGGTCCATGGAGTTTTTAGGGTGAGGATCCTCTATCCCCTTCTCCATGTCCCCTTTTATGTCCTCTATACAAAATAGGTGCCCTGGCGGGGCCCATTGTAAGGAAAATGGAAATAAATTTTATTTCCATTTTCCTTACAATGGGCCCCGCTAGGGCACCCATTTTATATAGGGGACACAAAAGGGAACATGGAGAAGGAGACAGAAGATCCGGGCTCGAGTTTTTATTACTCTCTCTTCTTCTGATCATAGTAAATGAAGTAATTGGCGGTCCTTTCATTTCGGGGTCCAAACCATAAATGTCACTGCGAGGTCCAAATTATAAATGGGAGCATTTACAAATTTATTATGCACTCCGATGTTTCTTGTTTATGTTTGTCACGGTGGCATGGGGTTTTTCACAGCGGAACAGCCAAACCAATACATTATTCAACTCCTCTTGTTCTTACTCCCCAGTAACAAAGTGAAGTAAAAGACAATTCTAAAAGAGAAAACTCCAGCCCACCGTGACAAGAAGCAGTTCCACTTGCTTAATAATGTGACACCTCGCTGCTTCAATATATCAGGCACTCCCAGAGTGTTGCTCATGCTCTCTAGCAACTTCATTTTCATTGCATTTGGCAAACCAACAAGTGGCGAACTATCAAATATTTCAACAACAAAACACTTGTTTCGATTAGCAAACTCACTCTGTAATACTGCCTCGAACGGATACTTAATCAGAGAAATGTAGTGTAGCCATATCCAGTAATCAGGTATTCTTTCCCGAGTCATGCTAGGGACAACTCCTGATACAAGTGTCACGAAGGAGCTTCCCGCCCAGAAGGATGCCAACATCATGAGAAAGCAGTAAAGAAAGCCAGATAATCCACCGTCCAGTCCCACCCCCCAGAACGTAAGACTAGCAAAGCATGCTGCCAAAAAAACGAGAGTTGGTGATACAACAATGGCGTGAGCTACAACATATGAAGATCGTCGATAACCATTGTAAGCAGTTTCTCTCATAAATATGTAACGCTCACGTAGAAACACAGGCAAATCATCTACACAACTGTTGAAAGTGATGTACATTTCAAATGCGATGAATCCAAGTCTTTCCTGGATGGATTTAGGCGTGTTATCCAAATTCCAGAAAAGATAATGCTGTAGTCATTAGAGCACCAACACCAACTCCAAACAGCTTAGGCATTCCGCGTGAATTAGTAACTGAACGTATTGCTAAAACCACTATTTCTTTCCATATTGGATTGGCAAATTTAGGAACTAGTACTGATGCGCGACTGATATCATTACTTGAGGCACCAGAGACTAATTTTCTGCATAAAATGCTTGCACTTATAGCTTCTTTGAGAGATAATCCATGTAATGGACTTGGACTGTTTAGATAATTGTTTGTTTTGTGGCGACGAATTTTCATACTCTGCCATGTTTTGTTGAATTCAACCAAGCTTCTAGTACCTCCTGGTGTGGCCTCCTGTTCACGGATCCGATCCGGAGCAAACTCTGTAATGTCCTCATTTTGAGGCATTTGTAATCCAAAATCCGTAAAATATAGAGGTAAGTTCTCTGGAGAAATGCTGTATACAGTTTGACCTCGAGACAAAAACAGTAACTGGTCGAGTAATCCAAGAATTCTGTAACTTGGTTGGTGTACAGACATGATCACAATTCACAATGCTGTAACAACTGGGAATTAATTTTACAGAAAATTAAAGTTACAAGCTAAATAAGCAAAACGATAAAATGCAGAAGAATAAAAGATAAGAAAAAAACATTCTCATTTCATTTGATGAACAGGAAGGATACAGACATCGATTATATATACTAGGCTAATGTGGGAATAAACACTACGCTCTTGGGCTCTAGATGTTGGGTTTGTGATGGTTGGGCTTTGTGTTTGGGTTAACAGTTATGACACAGGTCACAGGCCCAATGCTGTTATCATGCTTCTGCTAGATCATGACAAATACCCCCTCTTGAAATCATCCTTGTCCTCAAGGATGCATCCAATTTGTAAACACTTCCTATAAACCAAAGTTCCTGGATCAAAGACTAGTATTGTGACACACCAATACCATGAAAGAGCTATACTTTTAGCAACAAACCGACTTCTAGAGAGCTCAGACATGCCTAGCAATTGACCTTTTTATTCTTGTTCTTTCACATTTATAAATATGCACCACGATTAGAGGTTGAGCATCACAATCGGTTGGAAGAGCCTGCTTCTTTTTGGTTGGGAGAGTTGTATTTATCAGTATGAAGATAATCGCCACGCTTCTCGTCCATATACCAGGTGACAATGGGGTCACATCCAGCATAATCAACTCTTGCACCTTATTTGCTTCATCACTTGAAATTGTAATTTGAAAAACATCATGGTAAGCAATAACTCTGTCAAAACTAATGCTCTTGCACAACTCTTTTCTATTAAGAAAATCCCTGTCCATTTCAGCGCTACCTTGTCTCGACAGTCTGTACTTGGCTTTCAAGATTTGAACCACTTTAACACTCTGAACAAGAACTATAACATAGCCCAGTGTCCAATCAGGACTGTCAAGCTCAGCACTAAGGTAGAAACTATTACTTACAATCTCCCATCTCGTACGCCCAACAATTTGAAGGCCGTATACATCAATTCTTTTAACTTCAGCCTTTCTTTCAGCATCAGATACAAAACACTTCATGGAATAGAGAAGTGCTATTTCTCTGAAGTTAAATTGCAAATTATGAGAGTGACTTACCGCCGTAATGTTATAGATGTGTGTACCAGATTTTTGCATTTTGTCAAATGCATGCCCAGGCTTTTGACTTAAAGTTGAAACATTTTGCATTCTTTCAAACGCAGGTTGCTCACATTCTTGAATCTCCACCAGGAACACATGCTTCAAAGTGTAAAGTTTCGTGTATTGTTGTGAAGCATGTGTATTCAATTTAGTATTTGGAATGCCTTGACCTTTTCTTTTATTCTTTATCAGCTGAAACTTAAATTCAGACTTCCTCTTAACGCTATCTGGTTCACCTTTTTGCTGCACTTTGCTTTTGAAACATTTTTTTGTGATAAATTCAACCTCAATCTTCACTATCAACATTGAAGGGTGAGTAGCTGATTTTCCAGTATTATTTCTAGTTACTATAGGAGGTTCAGTCTGGGAAGTCTCAGTACTAGTACTCAGCAATCCCATTAGCATATTCTTCATAAATACTGTCTCCCATTGATTCTTCAAATTGTCAGTTAACTTATCCAATTCATACTGAGCAATAACAGATTTCCCAACATCGACATGAACAAGAAGTGTTACTTCAAATCCACTGTTCGAAGTCATGCTAGCATCCAGTTTACCATTTATTCCAGCTGCACACGAACAAATCATCTCTAGCTTCACCACTCTACCAACCTGATCCAAAGCAGCCTCAACAACATACATAAAATTCTTAGAATTGCTTTTCTTAGACATACCCTTAAAATTCTTGTCATGCGATTTCACCTGAGACCGGTTACACCAAGAAAAAGAAGCATAATTTGCAATCTGCATTCCACTACCATGTGTAGCACTGCCACCTTCAATACATTTTTTACTCTCAAACCTTTCCCTCCAATTCCTAACCTCTGGGCCCATATCTTCTCTATCATCGGGAACACTACAAGCTGAGATTACTTTTGTAACGCCATCTAGTACCACTTTTGTACTCCTGTTCATTACCTTTAACATATTAACGATACATGCCACATTTCTCTTATAACCGCCAGGATCAAAGATGATTAAAATTTTGTCACTTACAATGGTAGATAGATCATCCAAACCATAAGCATTTGTAACAGTTTTATGGCTGTTATTGTTGAAACTTAATTTCGGAAAGAAGGTGCATAATAGAATACCTGTACCCTTATTTTTCATGCCGGTTTCACAAATCTTAGCATAAATATCATGAGTGCTAGAAACCTCAACCAACATAAGATCTACCCAACTGTACAAAGTACCAGTAGCTACCTCTTGTGGAGCATATCTTGTAGAATGGAACAGATTACGTTCACCAGCACTCTCATATTCAGTTTCTATTAGAGTTTCCGTGTGCTTACATGATTGACCCTTCGAGATGTCTTCATTATTCGCATTGGGTGCCCTCTTTACCTTAATAGAGTTTGAAACAAAGGGAGAGTCAAATGTCAGCGTTTTATTTTCTTTGGTATCCTTTAGCATCTTTACATTTGGGGGGAACTTAATTGCTTCCCGGACATCACTGATCTCAAACATATGGTGCTTATGATCCAACTCACTGTTTGGCAGCACTGATTTCTTTGATCCTGCAAAACTTTGATCCCCAACCCTTTCACTTTCTTCACAAGCAATTTCCTCTCCACTCTTTTTCATAAGACCATCTTCTACCTCCTCTTCTAAAGAACAGATTCCTGAAACCTTCCCTCCCGTGCCTCCACCTTCATCAAGTGCTCTCTCCACATCAAAAGAGCTTAATTCTAAGGAAAGTTCAGATTTCAATGCTCTCCATTCTTCAATATCTTTTAGCATGATATCATAGTTCACAATCTTGTTTGACCCATCTTTACGACCAACATTCATATCATCCTCAATTTCTTCAGCACCCTTTTCCTCTTTAATTTTGAAACCAACGCCAACAATATCTGCCATAACAACACTATTCACAGCTAGCATTTTGCCATTACTTCCATTTCTTCCTGTAGTATCTACATTTTCCATACTGAAATCAACTATTTGCCTTAGGCCTTCATTTTCATCATAACTACCTTCGAAAATACTATCACTACTTTCCTTCTCAAGACTTTCATCAAACATGTGAAGAACAGATATATCAACTTGCGACAATTGTAAGTCATTTGAATCCTCACTCTCAACATCCAATGTTTCATTAACTAAACCACTCGTATCCAGGTTATCGATATTTGAAACAAGATTTAACATATGAGAAGGCTGACTTACTGGATTTGAGGAAATCCCCTTTAGTATTTTTGATGATTCTGCCAGGCGCTTCCCCATCTTCTCAAGAATTTGGATCATTTCAGCGTATTTATCCTCCATCTTGTGACAATTATTATCAACAGCATTGAAAATCGACATTCCTGAGTCAGGGCTTTCATCAAACACATGAGGTGCGAGTAATTCAGACTGATGCCCAAAGATAAATCCTGGTGAATTTTTGTTGTAGTGACAGGTTGACTCATAAAACAACTCAAGGGTGGGGAATATGGGGTTGGCTGTGTTTGAATTTCATGTTGGTAAGAAGAATACCAAGGTATTCCGTTGTTGTTGTCTGGAAGATAAGGGTTTGTGTAAGGTGTAGGAGGTGTATAATATGGTGGTGGTTGGGGAGAGTGGAAAACATGAGGTGGTGTTGGAGGGGGAGTATAGTCAGGAGGACGATAAAAATTAGGGGTATGCAATGGGTATGGCAAAGGAGAAGTGACAGGGTAATACCATGGGTTAACCGTACCAAAATCTGCGTTCATCATGTCCGAGAAACGTCGGCTCTGATACCAATTTGTAACAACTGGGAATTAATTTTACAGAAAATTAAAGTTACAAGCTAAATAAGCAAAACGATAAAATGCAGAAGAATAAAAGATAAGAAAAAAACATTCTCATTTCATTTGATGAACAGGAAGGATACAGACATCGATTATATATACTAGGCTAATGTGGGAATAAACACTACGCTCTTGGGCTCTAGATGTTGGGTTTGTGATGGTTGGGCTTTGTGTTTGGGTTAACAGTTATGACACAGGTCACAGGCCCAATGCTGTTATCATGCTTCTGCTAGATCATGACAAATGCTCCCGCTTTTCGCAATTCTTTGTAACACTTTCACAACCATGTAAGCACTGGTTGAGTCGAGTCCTGAGGTCGGTTCAACAAGAAAGAGTAAAATCGGATCATGAATTATATCAATTCCGATTGATACATGCCTACACGGCGCCGTTCTCCACCAGAGACACCACGGTGTCCTTCATGCATCTCCAATGACTGTGTTGGCGGCATTTTGGAGACCTAATTGATCGATTAAAGTTGGAACTGTGAGCCTCTTCTTCAATTTTGTTAGAGTTGGAGGAAGGCGAGACTCAGCTGCGAACATCAGAGTTTCTTCAACTGTGAGCATCGGGAATAATAAATCGTCTTGCATCACGTACACTGATATGACTTTGGATAATCGCGATTCAAGTTGTTCATTGCTGAGTGTTACTGTTCCCTTTAAGCTTCGTTTTGCGATTCTATTTGCCAATGCATCCATCAATGTTGATTTTCCGCATCCTGAGGCGCCAAGTATGGCGAGTATTTCGCCGTCTCGCGCCTCTCCTGAAATGTTATCGAGAACAGTTTTTGTTCTTGAAAACATACTCTCTGATTTAAACGGTCCGCTGTAGTTGAAACAGTTTCATCTTCAATCTCGAGATTGGACAACACAATTTCTTCTCTCCCGCCGTAAACTTGTCGATCAGCTCTAATCTCATCTACCACGCCAGACATTATTAACTTTTCTGCCAGTTATGATGGTGACGAATACAGTGTAATCAGATGTCAGATACTATTAGTTAGGTAATCAGTGTCATCTTTACCAAACACATTCAATTCATACCAAATGTGGTCTGATGCTCCATTGTTTACAATGTAATTATTTAAATTTGATTTTTGTCCGCATGAACCCCGAAGGTTTTCCAGAAAATATACCAGCAGTTTCGGAACTCCTTAAATCGCGAGGAATCAGATAGGAAACATTGTAACAGACTTCGGGATATCTCCTAAACAATAGGAACGGCTTATCAGTAGTTATTATCACGGATTAACATCATGTATACATGGAATATATATATATATGTGCATGTATATGTATATATACGGATATATCGAGGATATATTATGAGTAAATGGATAAATCATGGGAGAAACGGCTGGATAATTATGAAAGGCAGGATAAACGAGCACTGCAGGTCTGTTACGAGGGATATGGCTGAAGAAGGTGGAGGATAATTATGAAGAACTACATGAGGACTTGATCTCTTATATATATAAGGGTATGTAGGCAATTTGCAAGGTTAGACACACTTTTACACCTCTAATACTGGCTCCTAGCTACTGGAATTCGATTGAATAGGTCATATTTGATCAATATAGCTTGGAGTACTTGCAAATTCAGTCCATCAAATCACTCTTGCACCTCTCAGATTAGGGTTTATGAAATTAGGGTTTTTGACTTGTAATTCGAATTATTCAATCATCATTATTGGTTTTTCTTGGTTTATTATTGTAATTCTCCCCTCACAACACAAATCTTATATTATATTCTAATATTTCTCCTCATTCAAAATTTTATTTTTTGAGATAATAATTTACTTTCCTATCCATAATAAAATGCGAATAGTATCGGGTAATTTATATAAAAAAAATATGTGCGCGTTCTGTTAAGTTTCGTAACTGCCACATATATATATGTACAGGAGTTATGACAAAGTACATAATCCCTCCATGGCCAGATTTAATATACGTATATATAATTATTTATTTATATTAAATTGTTGATACAAATATTTTCTTATTTTATAAAATCGATGGTTTAATAATAGGATTATTATTATTTTTGAAAGCAATTGTTATTATTATTTGTAGCTAGTGAAAGCCATACTTAGACCTCTAGTAGTACTCTTATTATAGGATATAATAATAATAATAATACTAATAATAATAGTAATAATAATAATAATAATAATAATAATAATAATAATAATAATAATAATAATAATAATAATAATAATATGTTATAGATGAGAATCGAATTATTGATCTACGGATATTATTGTTATTATTATTTGTAGCTAGTGAAAATTGATACTCAGATCTCTAGTAGTACTCTTGTTATAGGATAAATTTATAATAATGATATGTTATAGATGAGAATCGAACTCTTGACCTACAATACAATAGTGCTTGCTTATTATTCTTATTACTTTTAGGATATAATAGAATACTAGCTTATAACCCGTGCGAAGCACGAGTTTCTTTTGATAGGTTATAAAATTTATTTAATATTATAATTATGTTTTTATATAATTCTTATTTTTAATAATTTTTTAATTTTAATTTAATATAAATTTATATAATGAAATGCATGGTTTAAATTTTATTTTGTAAAATTCTAAATTAAAAATGTCGTTGACGGGTTCGAACTTTGAATTTTTAATAAATTAATTTAATCATATAATATATCTTATTATTAGATCTAACGATTGTTATTTATTAATAAAAATAATGATTTGTATATATGGTGAGATATTTTTGGGTGTATATTAGTGATCGCAAAATTAATTTTAAATTAAAAAGTACTCCATGTTTTAATTACAAAAATTACTATTAAAAATAATTGGTGTGATATTTTGGATATATATTAGTTATTGTAATATTAGTTTTAAATTAAATGGTAAAGTGTTTTAATTAGAATTAAAATCTTTAGAAAAAATGAATAATTGAGTTGTTGGAGCAGAAAAAAGAGTCCAAGTAGAAGTGGATGAAGTAATTTTAATCAGAATATAATTACGTTAACATTAGTAATTAGCTTTTTGAGTTGTTTTTGTAATTTAATTATTTAATTATTGTAATATTAGTTTTAAATTAAATGGTAAAGTGTTTTAATTAGAAGTAAAATCTTTAGAAAAAAATGAATAATTGAGTTGTTGGAGCAGAAAAAAGAGTCCAAGTAGAAGTGGATGAAGGAATTTTAATTAGAATATAATTACGTTAACATTAGTAATTAGCTTTTTGAGTTGTTTTTGTAATTTAATTATTTAATTATTGTAATATTAGTTTTAAATTAAATGGTAAAGTGTTTTAATTAGAAGTAAAATCTTTAGAAAAAATGAATAATTGAGTTGTTGGAGCAGAAAAAAGTGACCAAGTAGAAGTGGATGAAGGAATTTTAATCAGAATATAATTACGTTAACATTAGTAATTAGTTTTTTAAGTTGTTTTTGTAATTTAATTATTTATTTTAATAATTAGGATAACCAAACCGAAAACCAAAAATTAGGATAACCAAACCGAAAACCAAAACTTTCAATGTTTCGGCTTTAATATAATAGTATAGATAATTATAGATACTTTTTACCGACTTTTTTCTTATATAATATTATTTTAAAAAAATTAAAAATTATTATAAGGTACGGCTAACCACGGCTTAATCGACAATATAACGTCTACAAGGCAACAAGATATCACTTTTTTTTTTGCTGTCCTCGTACCTCAACCATTGTCTGTTGTTACTCTTTGGAGAAGAAACAGAGAGGATATCAAGGGGTAAAAGTGGCTTAATCATAATTGAACTCAACCCCAACTTGTAACTGGTAACTGAATTCAAAAACCTTGCAATTACATAACTCAATAAATTAAAATTTGCATTTAGGTAAATACCGTTAACCTAACTAACAGAATAAAAACTAAACTTGCAACTTACATAACTGAACTTATCCGTAACTTGCATTTACATTATTAGATTAATAAAAACTTGCAACTGGGGTATTGAACAAAAATAAACTTACAATTGGGCCCTGAACAAAAAATTCAGTTTTTTATTTTAAAATTTTAATTTTTTATTTATATATAAAAACTATAAAACAAATATTTTTTTAAAATAAAATGAACTGAATCTCAGTCTCTCTCCTCTCTTTATCAGTTTATTTTGCTTATTCTCAGTCTCAATTTTGTTCAGTGCCCCCGTTGCAAGTTTATTTTTATTCAGTTGCCAAGTTGCAAATTTACTTTTATTTAATGCCCAAGTTGCAAGTTTTAATTTATTGAGTTATGTAATTGCAAGGTTTTTGAATTCAATTACCCTGTTGCAAGTTAGGGCTGAGTTCAGTTATGATTAAGCCATTTTACCCGGATATCAAGCCATGTACCTTTGTGAGAACTAGTTTCATTGTGAATTTTTAGATCATCAAAAAAATTAAAAGATTTATTTAACATCACCTTTGTGTATTATTAACTCATGAAAATCAATTATAAGATGATTGAGATTCAGCTTGTAGAATAACTTGATAACAATTAAGAAAATTAAGTCTAAATTGTCATGGTATGACAGAACACTAGAACAGGCATGCCCTGAGTTCTTAAATTCGAGTGGCCATAAGCTGAACATGGTACAATTCAATTCAATCTGCATTACTCAAGTCTCTCATATCCTTGAAGCCAGAACTAAATAAAGAAAATAAGATTATATAAATCCTTTCCTTCATAGTTGTAGTACACATAAAAAGTATAAAGAATTGCTTGTGCCATTTTACGCTTGTGTAATAATAAGAAAATTTGAAAAAATGTTTAAACAAAACTAAGGCCTTAAACTTTGACCTATATAATAGAAGACAACAAGACTAGTAGACAACAGCTGAATAATATATCTTCCGCTGCAACCTATGCCAAAGAGCCAGATAGTAGTATCTCTGTAACCACTTCTTCCCAGATAGCTAAATTGAGTTTTGCAAAAGTTTATGTCTTGAGCTTTTCCACTGCTCCCAACTTTCTGAAACTAAGCATCATTCAGTGGTTCAGCCTCTGCATCCCTCTCCCTCAACTGTGACCAGTCTTCTGTCTCTGCAGGAAGTACATTTTTCTTTATCTCATGACAGCATGTCTAGGAAATACCTTATAGAGGATATCCGATCATCCTATTTCTATCAGATTACTCGATGCAATCAGATCAGTACATATCATCTGCTTTTTTCATTACACAACTCCGTATCAAAAGAAAACTTTAACGAAGATATCTAAACCTTAGAGCAGGTTGCGAGAAATAGAAAACTTACTAGTTTTATCCGCAATAACTGACAACCTCCTTTGCAAAAGGGATGCCATGAAAAGAAAGATGGAACATGAAAGGCATATGACTCAGCCTATTTGTAGTTCGAGGATCCTAATCCAATTAAACTAGATTGTAATAAGTAAATAATATCAACTGTCACAGGAATCTCAAAAGATGATAACCGTCAGAAGAAAAATCAACAAGTCAATCTATAGTTTTGATGTTTTACACTGGAAGAAGATTCAGATATCTGATCAGGCCTCAAGGTAGCATTGAAACAAGTGGATTCATTTTCGAAGACAGAGATTTCTATTAGTGACAAGAAACAATTTCAGTACCGAATGATTGATGAGAGTGAAGAGTATAAAAGACCACAGTGTTAAAAGTCACGATGAAGAACAGAGATTGGAGTTAGTCGTTCATGAACCAGACAGTACATCGAACGTCAACATCATGCCAGTGTATGTTCCTTATTATAATTACGTGGTTTTCAGCGGAGTATTGACTATTAAAGAATTTATATTAATTCTATTTTAATTGATTAAGTCAAGTAATTAAGTTAATAAATAAATTAATTCTATCAGAATTAATATATTTGTTAAAGTGATTATTAGATTAATTAAATAAGAATTAATATGGAAAAGAATTAATTAGTTAAATGATTTTTTATAAGTCATTTAATTAATTATAAGCTGAAAAATATGAATGATATAACTATCAAACTGATAGTTATACCGATAGTCATATTCAGTTAAATGGAGATAGTCATATTCAGTTAAATGGAGATAGTCATATTTCATTCAAATGGTAAGTTATACCGAATGTTATATTCATTTGGTAAGTCATACCGAATGTTATATTGACTATTTAAGTTATACCGGAAGTTATATTTAAGCTGGACAGTCATATTACATTGATTTGATAGTCATACCGATTGTCATATTAATGTAAAATGATTGTCATATCAGTTTAAATCAAGTAGTATGACTATGGCTGTGTATATAAGGCAGAAGAAGGCAGTTAAATCAAAACCAGTCGAGCCAAACAAGAAAAATTCACACAGCAGCCTATTTCTCTCTCTCTCTCAAGCTCAAGAACACCTACAAGTTTAATTCTGTAAATTCAAGTTCATCTCAGTTGTAATATCCTATCCGTTGGAACTTGTTTACTTGTGATTCTTGTACTACTAGCGAATTAAGTTTCCTAGTTCACAAATTGATATCTTGATTTTATTAACTAAATTAGCAAAGTTCATGTTGAATTTTCTAATTAGTTATTAATCCCTTGATAATCATTTGGACTGATTTTGTAACACCCCTCAAGTTAATATATTGCTATATTCAACTTGAAATTTGTGTTATATTATTCCGCGCAAAAATATTCGTTTAAGGCAAAATTATTTAACGAATAAATTTTGAGAAAATGGTATAGATTGTATTCAACCCCCCCTTCTACAATCTTAACGGACCTAACAATTGGTATCAGAGCCTATTGATTGATACACAAATCAAGATCCTATTTTTACTCAATCAAAAATTAAGCTCGAATTTTTAACTCTCTTAAAAATTCATCATGTCTGCCAAAGGCAATGTCAAAATTCCTATCTTTAATAAAGATAATTATGATATGTGGAAAAACAAAATGGAGTTATTTCTTGATGTAGCAAACCCAAGTTTTTTGTGGGTTTTGGAAAATGGGCCAGCAATTCCCATGCAACATGATACTGAAACAGTTGTAAATGGAACTGTAACAGTCCCTGCCAGATCCTATCCAAAGGACCCTAAGAACTATACCTCTGAAGATAAGGAGGCAGCTGGATTGGATAAAAATTTGAGACTCATTCTGTTGGATTCCCTAGATGCTGTAATGTATAGCCATGTGAGAAATTGTAAAACTGCTAAGCACATCTGGGAAACTATTGAGGTCATTAATGAAGGGACTGATGAAGTCAAGGAAAATAGACTGCAAATTCTAACTTCTGAATATGAACACTTTAGAGCTGGCCCTAATGAAGGCATTCAGGAAGTGTTCGAAAGGTATAACAAGATAATCAACAACTTGCAAGTTCATGGCAAGCATTATACTCAGAAGGAAATCAACATGAAGTTTTTACTAACTATGCCTACTCACTTGGAGCATAGAATTACTGCCATCAGAGAATCTAGAGACTTGACTCAGGTTGCTCTTGAAAGGCTGTTTGGTATTCTGAAAACATATGAATTAGAACAAGTACAGCAAAAGGAATTCTATGGCAAAGGCAGAATGGCAAATTCTTCTACAGCTTTAGTGGTTGAGGTTCCTAAGGAAGTGGAAACTAAAGTGGTTCAACCTATCAGTTTCAACAAGGAACAAACTGAAGTAGAACTTGGCCAAACACCAGCTACTCAGGATGGTGGAGAATTTTATTCACTTGAAGAGCTAGATCAATTGGAAGATGAATCTATGGCAATGATGGTGAGACAATTTAGTAACTTCAGATTCAGAAGAAATCCAAAGTTCAGGTTTAAGTCAAATAACAGGTTTTAGAGAGGAGGTTCTTCATCCTCTAGTAACAGGGGAGGTTATAAAACTGGAACTGTTGACAGAAGCAAAATCCGTTGTTTCAATTGTAATGAGTTGGGACATTTTGCTACTGAGTGTCAGAAACCCAAGCAAGCACAGAAGAAAGATTATGTTTCTGAAAAGAAGAAAAGTGGAAGAGCTTATGTGGCTGCTGGTAAAAGCTGGGATGATACAGATAGCGAAGATGAAGAATATGGAAACTTTGCGTTGGTGGCAAATGCTGAATCTTCAACTTATTATACCACTCCGGTAATTCTTACTGATGCTCAGTTAATTGATAGTTTACGTCGTTCCTTGAATAATGCAGAAAGAGGGTACGAGAGAATAAGTCTTGTTAACACTAATCTTGAAAATCAAATGCTAGATTTAAAAAAGGTACAGGTTAATCAAGATAAGAATATAGAAGAAATAGCTCGACTTAACTGCAGAGAAAAGGGTCTAGGAGAATACATGACAAAACAAGTTGATAAGATTGCTGAACAAGAAACCACCATTAGGGAACTTGAAACACAAGTTAGAGCGTGTTATAATACTGTTAAAGTTTCTAAAGATTTCTTCAACAAACAAGCATTAGAACAAACTGTCGGAATAGGATTTGATTACAGTCAAGCTGTTGGTTCTTTGAGTAATCATTCCCCTAATTCTATACCAGCTAAAGAAAGAGGTATACCACATATTCTTAAGAATGTTGAAAAACCAATGTTTACAAAATCTGATGCTGGACCACCAGATATTCGTTCTATGGTTATACATGAAGAAATGAGAAATGAGGATGCTGCAAATGGCACAGTTCTTGTTAAGAATAAATGTGTTAAGAATAAAACTGCTAAGAACTATAATACAAAGAATGTGTCATCCAAGAAAAATGTCACAGTATTTGTTAAGGCTAAATCAGTTGAGGACGTTAACACAACAAATGTGTCACCCAAGAAAGATGTACCTAAAGTACCAGTCAAAGTTGTTAAATCAGCTAGTACTTCTAAGACTGGATTAGGTAGTAACAAGTCAAAGCAGAAAAATACCATGCCTACTATTAACTCTAATCATAAAGCATGTGGTATTATCAATTGTATGTCTTGTGCTTTTAACAATATGCGTGCTTATTTTAATGGTAATTATGCATGTGTTAAACAGAATGCTCCTCGACAGCACATGAACAGGAACAATAATGTTCGATCTAAGACTGCTTTTCCTCCTCAAGTTAGGAGAGAGACATTTGTACCTAAGACTAAACAAAAGATTACCAAGAATATCTACCAGGTCAAATGTCCAGTCAATGACACAAGTGTTACTGCTGCGAGAGAAACATGGATACCCAAGAGTAAACAAAAGATTTTCAAATCTGTTTATTGACTAAAGAGGTTAAACTTAAAAATGTTGTTTTGCCTGACAAAGGTCAATACTTTAAGTACGCAGGACCCAATCAAATTTGGGTCCCGAAGAAGGTTTAACTCATTTGTCATTGCAGGGTATTGAACAGGTTGATCGAGTGACCTGGATCTTGGACAGTGGATGTTCAAGGCATATGACTGGAGATAGAACCCTGCTGACAAATGTGGTGGAGAAGGCCGGCCGAGTAGTTACCTTTGGAGATAACAGCAAAGGTAGAACTGATGGATATGGCAGACTTGAAGCTGGAAATGTTATCATTGATGAAGTTTCTTTTGTGAAAGGACTTGAGCACAATTTGCTCAGTGTCAGTCAATTCTGTGATAAAGGTTATGAAGTTCATTTCAACAAGAAGAATTGTCTAATTTCACACAAGAGACATGAAAAGCCACAACTGACAGGAGTTAGAAAAGGCAATCTGTACGTAGCCAATATGAACTCAGGAAGCACTGAAGAAGTTACTTGCTTCTACACTAAAGCATCTAATGATGAGAGTTAGCTATGGCACAAGAAACTTTCTCATCTTAATTTTAAGACAATGAATTCTCTGGTCAAAAGAGAATTGGTGAGAGGTTTGCCTTCAATGGAATTCACTCAAGAAGGACTGTGTGATGCATGTCAAAAGGGCAAGCTAAAAAGGGCAAGTCACAGGAGCACTGATACATCTTCAATAACTGAACCATTACAATTACTTCATATGGATTTGTTTGGTCCAGTTAATGTGATGTCTATGTCAAGGAAGAGATATGCTCTAGTGATTGTTGATGATTTTTCAAAATACACATGGGTTCTGTTTTTGAATTCTAAAGATGAGACTCCACAACTGGTGATTGATCACATCAAGTTAATTGAGCGAGATTCTACGTATCCAGTGAGAGCTATAAGATCAGACAATGGAACTGAATTCAAGAATGCAGTTCTAAATGACTTTTGCACTGAGAAGGGTATAACCAGATAATATTCAGCTCCAAGAACTCCTCAGCAAAATGGGGTAGTGGAAAGAAAGAATAGAACCTTGATTGAAGCTGCACGTACTATGCTAAGTGAATCAAGGCTTCCATTGTACTTTTGGGCTGAAGCCGTCAATACTGCGTGCTATACCCAGAATCGAACTCTAATCAATAAAGATCAAATGAAGACACCCTATGAAATTATGGCTGATAAGAAACCTTCACTCAAATACTTTCATGTATTTGGGGCAAAGTGCTTTGTGCTTAAAGAAGGTGATGATCAAGGTGGTAAATTCGATACCAAAGCATTTGAAGCAATTTTTATTGGTTATTCAATGAGAGCATACAGGGTGTATGTGATTGATGAACAGAAGATGATGGAAAGTGTCAATGTAACATTCGATGACACTAAACTCCCTAGTATCCAAACTGAGAATCCATCTGAGAAGCTATCTTTCGATGACATGACAGATACAGATTCAGATGATGACAATGCACCTGAGATTTTTGCTGATGCTAATGACAACAATGATGATCAGGGTAATGGTGATGAAATCAATGATAATAGTCAAAATTCCTCTGACTCTAATAATCAATCATCATCTAGTCAACCTGGCAACAACTCAGGGGGAGAAAATGAAGGGTCAACTGGTCACACACAACATCCCAATGAAGGTCAAGTAGAATCATCAAGATCTAATCTTCCCAGACAGACTGTTTGGAATAGAGCTCATCCTTTTGAGTTAATCATTGGTGATCCAGTTGTTGGTGTAAAGACTAGATGAGCTCTTCAGAATCAATGCAATTATTCAGGGTTTCTATCTGAAATGGAACCTAAGAAAACTGAAGAAGCTCTTTCTGATCCTGATTGGGTGATTGCTATGCAAGATGAACTCAATCAATTTAAACAACAAGAAGTTTGGAAGCTGGTACCCAGACCTACAGACAGACCAGTAGTTGGCACAAGGTGGGTATTCAGAAACAAACTTGATGAAGATGGCACAGTGACGAGAAATAAAGCAAGACTGGTAGCAAAGGGTTACTCCCAATCTGAAGGCATTGACTATGATGAGACCTATGCTCCAGTGGCTAGACTTGAGGCCATAAGAATATTCTTGGCATTCGCAGCATTTTCAAACTTTAAAGTTTATCAAATGGATGTCAAGAGTGCTTTCTTGAATGGCAAGCTAGATGAAGAGGTTTATGTAGAACAGCCCCCTGGCTTTGAAGATCAGGATTTAATTGACTATGTCTACTTCCTTTTCAAGGCTGTCTATGGTCTTAAGCAAGCACCAAGGAAATGGTATGACACTCTCTCTGAATTTTTACTTGAAAATGATTTTGTTAGAGGTGTCATAGACAAAACTCTCTTTACAAAGAAACATAAGAATGATACAATTATAGTCCAAGTCTATGTGGACGATATAATATTTGGGTCTACTAATGATCTTTTGTGCAAGAAATTTGTGAAGTTAATGCAGGGTAGATTTGAAATGAGCATGATGGGTGAGTTGAAGTTCTTTCTTGGATTGCAAATAAGTCAAAGGACAGATGGAATATTTATCTGTCAATCCAAGTATGTCAAAGAGCTTATCAAGAAGTATCAAATGGAGGACTCTTCTTCAGCAAAGACACCATCATCCACAGCTGTCAAATTTGGAGCATGTGAAAATTCTGTCAAGGTAGATATCACAAGCTACAGAGGTATGATAGGCTCATTACTTTATCTTACTGCGAGTAGACCTGATATTATGCATGCTACGTGTTTGTGTGCTAGGTTCCAATCGGATCCTAGAGATGTTCATCTCATTGCTGTTAAAAGAATTCTGAGATATCTTAAGGGTACGCCTAACCTAGGCATCTGGTACCCTAAAGATTCTGGTTTTAATCTTGTTGGATATACAGATTTTGACTATGCAGGAAGTGTTGTGGATAGAAAAAGCACATCTGGGAGTTGTCAATTCCTAGGTGGTAGACTAGTTTCCTGGTACAGCAAGAAACAACAGACAGTTTCCAATTCAACGGCTGAAGCTGAATATATAGTTGCTGGAAGCTGTTGCGCACAGATTTTGTGGATCAGGAATCAGCTGAGAGACTATGGCTTTGTGCTTGATAAAATTCCAATTTTATGTGATAATACAAGTGCCATAGCAATCTCTAACAATCCTGTGCAGCACACAAGGACAAAGCATATTGACATCAGGTATCATTTTATTCGAGAGCATGTCATGAATGGTACCGTGGAGTTATTTTTTGTACCCACGGAAGAACAAACAGCAGATATTTTTACTAAGTCTCTTGACGAATCCACATTTACCAGAATTGTTGGTGAATTGGGTATGTTAAATAGTCCTAGTAATTAAACTGGTTAATATCTGAGGTTTGATCTTTAATAATTTACAAGTGATTATTGTGTTAATATTTCTTATTAAATCACTTGTATAATTATTTTATCAACTTCTACCCTTGCTTATTTCATCTTAAATCATTGTTATTATCTTCTGTACATATTTTTAATTACTTATTATATTTTTAGATTAAGTCATTTTCTTTGAAAATATTTTTCTCAAATTTTACAAGCTGTAATTTATGAGAAATCTATTTTTCTTGAAAATGTTATTGTTTTTAATTCAGTTTGATTATTTTTGTTGTTTAAATAAATCATAGTTTCTTTTTGAATAATTTTCTATATGGAAATTGTTTTATTAGAAAATTTATAGATTTATTAACTCATCAGAAATAATTATGTAAATATGTAGTATAATTATTTAGTTTTATTTTACTTTATTTTATTTTATTTTATTTTGTAATGTTTGTCCTTCTGTTGTTAATGTTTGATTTCGTAAAAAGGACTACATATGATCGTTTTTATAATTTTTATTAGGTTTTATAATTTTAGTATAAATTAATTTGCTATTTTTTGATTATGTAAATTATTAATGTAATTTTCTTGATTTAAATTCTGTTGATATTCTGTTGTTAGTTAGTTATATTAACTGATTTGTTTCAATATAACTATCGGTATAACAATCTCCTTGATTGTTATATTCGAACGTTTGATTAGTTATATTAGTGTTAAATAATGTAATATAACTTAGAAATAAATTAGATATAACTTTGTTTTTGTTTTTGTTTAAATATATCTGTTAAAATAGTTTATAGTTATATTGAGTGTTTTAACAAGTAATATAACTATCGGTATAACTAAGGTTTAATTGTTATATTGAGTGCTTTCGGTAGTTATATTAGAACAGTCTAGGGTAGTCATATTACGTTTTAAACGTAATATAACTATCGGTATGACTATCACCCGATAGTCATATCACAGTTATTTCACATATAATAACTAAGTTATATTTTGACAGTCATATTATCAAGTGGTTGTTATATTGGCGTGTTAAGTCACCCAATCCGTTCGATATACACACATATACACACGAATTCGAACGAATCTCTGTCCAATTTCTGCCTCGAATCTTACTCAAAACGCGTTTCTAAGGATTATTCTTGATTACCCAGTCCATAATCTTCTTAATCAAGATTGAATATGTAAGATTTGATCGAGTTTTGAGGTTTTTGAGTTTAAAAAAATTCGAATTTTTGATCTAAAAATCCGAACAATTGGTTGTGATTTTGTAAAAACTAAAATTACATGTGTGTTTGTATTACAATCAAGATCCTTGTCTGAATTTTTCATAATTTTTGATAGAGATTTTGATTTTTCGATTTTTTTTTATTATTAATTAATTCGAATTTTGTAATTTAATTGGGTTAAATTGTTGAATTTTGCAGATTTACTAATTTTAATCCCTGATTTGCAATGGCTGGTGCTTATAATAATTTTGAACTTGTGAATCACAATTATATTGGATACTTTAATCCCGAGGATTGCCCAGTGGATCGGTTCAAGCCCTGGATAAAGTTTCTAAATGAGCAAAATCTCTGTAGTCACTCTATAACTGCAAATGTTCCAATGAAATTTGGTCCACTCAAATTAATGTGTACTACAGCTGTCTCAGATGAAAGATCATTTTCATTCGATTTTAATGACCAGACATATACTGTGGATGAAACGGTCTTCAATGCTGCTCTGGGACTTCCAACTGAACGATTTGCTGAATTACCTTCAAATGATGAGTTGACCCAATTTTTCACAAATATCAACTATCATGGTCAACTGAATCTGAAACGACCACTCAAAAGCAATCTTGTTCAAGAATGGAATATCTTCTTCGAGATCATAGCAAAGGTGTTTGCTAATTCTACAAAGAGTAACAATACTGTCATCACAGGTATGTTACAGTCAATTGGTTTCGCTATTGCTCACAATAGAAGAATCAATTTTGGCAGTTTGATATGGCCTATTCTGCTGAATCGATTGAAGAAGGCTACAAAGAACTTTGGAAAAGGTAAACCGGTTAAGTGTCATTATCCTCGATTTTTGACACTAATTTTTAATCATCTAATGCCTAAGGATCAACCTGCTCCGTTTCCAAATGATCGAATTCAATTGTCTGGTAAACCAAACAAGAAGTTCTACACCAGGCTGGACACTTCTAAGGTCTTGTTGCATGTTCCTGTAGTCATAACACCTTATATGTCTACATACATACATTTCCCAAATGTCATGCCACAGCCAGATGCTGTGGTACCTTTAGTTCAACAAGCTCCACAGCCTGAAGCAGAACAAGTTCCAGTACCTCAACCTGATTCTGAACCCTTGAATGTGCTTGAACATCAACTTCCAGTGGATCAACACACTCAGAATGAAGATGATGTACATGTCAATGATCAGGTATTTGACTCAACTCCACTACAATCTCAATATCTTTCTAGTAGTCAAATGATTGTGAGAAGTGACCAAGGGGTTGTAGATCCACAACCTTTATCCCAGGTCAATGCACCAAACACTGATCCTAAATTCTCCAAACACTATCGTAGAAAGAAATTGTCATTCAAAAGAGCTATTCCCAGTAGTGATAGTGTGAGTGAAACAAGTTTGCCATCACAAAAGAAAAGTAAAACCATGTCAAAGGCAATCTTAAACCCATTCATTCCTTCAAGCTCACCCCTGTTACTCACAATGGGTGAAGATATTTTTGCAAATGAAGCTGAAAATATTGTTATGCAAGTGGAGCAAGTTACAGTGCCTGCCATTGTTACGGCAGAAGAACCTTCACAGGTTGATCGGGATTTGCGAAATCCCATTGCACCACCACTGACCTTCCAAGAGGAGGCTAGGGTGATCTCCAGTGCAGGTACAATGGATGCAGCTAAGGATAATGAGAGGAGTGATGTGAGAATTACTTCAAATCTGAGTGAAACACCAGCACGTGAGGTGAGTGATACTCAGAGAGCTATTGAAGTGAGAGCACACAATGACACATACACTTTATCTCTCATTACTCAACTCAATCAGATGAAAGAAAGTCTTGCTCAAGCTGAAGAGGACAACAAAAACTTGAGGTTTGATATGGACAACATGAGAACTATCTTCAACAACAAAATCAATGCACTTAAACTCTCTCAACAACAAGCAGTTGAAGACTCTGGAGATGTCACAGTGGCTCAAGATCTTATTATATCATCTATGGCTAATCAGATTGAAGATCTTCAGAACAACATAAATGAAAATCATTTAACCACTGAACATCGTCTCAGTCAGATTGAAAAGCAAAGTGATCATCAAGCAAAGGGGTTAAGACATTTATATAATATCATCAGCAGAACTCACTCACTTACAGCAGAAGAGAAGAAATTCTTTGGAGGTAGTGATGGAAGTGACCCTGGAGCTGGTACAAGTCACAAGACTGTAGAGAATTCCTCAACTAAGGGGGAGAAATCTAGAGGGGGAGCAAGTGCAAGTGCAAGTAAAGAAAAATTTGAAGATAGGAGTGAAGGGAAGAAGACAACTCATCAAGCAGCAGCAGAACAGGAAGATGATGATGTAGAAGGTTTTTACTATACAGGTGAACCTGATATTGATCTGTTTGCTGACTTACAGTTTCCTGATGTTGGTGAAGAATTTGATGAACCAGATCTCAGTTTTTGGGATGATGAAGAGCAAATAATTCCTGATTCTGTTGAAACACAACAAATGAATTTTGAAGCAAACAAAGAACTCGAACAGAATGAAGCTAATCTGGCTATGAGAGAAGAAAGACTCAAGAAGACACTTGAACAGTTAGCTCATAATGAGAGACTTCAAAAGGCAGAACATGAAGCACTTCAAAAGCAACATGCTCAGAAACTGGAAGCTAGGAAGATGTACATCAAGTACAAAAATGGTGATAAGTGGGAACGTGCTCAAAAGGTAATTGACTCACCACAAACTTCTGACTATGATGATCGTCGAATGATTGCTATCTTTGAAAGCTTTAAACAGAAGAACCCTATACATGATATGTATTTGAAAGCTTTAAAGACAGAAATTGTGAGAATAACCATTGCATCTGATCCTAAGAATGGTGAGCTACTTATCTTCGTTGAATGTCATAAGCTCGGATCTCACAAAGTATTGCTTCACTTCTTCTATGATAGATCCCTGTCAGAGCTTTGGGTGTTGAGACCAAAAGTAAGAACATCTTCTGAACTAGGCATACTGCTTCATGAAAAGTTTCAAGAGTTTGTTGAAAGAGCTGGTCCTGAAGTTATAAGTGACCCTCCACAAGTTAAAATTCTCAAGGGAGAAGTCATTCATACTGTTAATCTTCAGACAGACGAATTGTATACACATCTTGCCAGACACTTGGTATATGTTGAATATGCTCTTCGGAATCATGGTTTTGCATCACAGGAAAAGATTGAAGCTGCAAATCATATTCGATCCTATGCTCAGACCAACATGAAGAAATACAAGCAGTATCAAGGTGAGTTAAGAAAGAAGCTTGGAATACCACTGGTCTATCCTACAGATGTGGCATCCAGAAGGGATTTACTTGTTGATTCAGAAATGATCAAGAATCTACCGGACATGGATGAACAAGAAGAAGGAGAAATCAATGAGAAAGAAAGTGGTAAATGAAGATTAGCTCTACAAGTTATATCATTAGAGCTTTGATAGAACAAGATAGGATAATTGTCTTATATGATCAGTCTAGAGGATCATCTATCTTGTATTTATCTTTTCTGTTTGAATCTGGATAATGTTAATATAAACCAGAACTTTTACATTATTTACTTAGCATTTAAAGTGTTTTCTTTTACTTGTTTAATTGGGATTAGTTGAAGAATCCTCTAGGTATTTGCTTGTTATTGTGTAACAAACAAATAGGGGGAGATTGAAAGGCATATGACTCAGCCTATTTGTAGTTCGAGGATCCTAATCCAATTAAACTAGATTGTAATAAGTAAATAATATCAACTGTCACAGGAATCTCAAAAGATGATAACCGTCAGAAGAAAAATCAACAAGTCAATCTATAGTTTTGATGTTTTACACTGGAAGAAGATTCAGATATCTGATCAGGCCTCAAGGTAGCATTGAAACAAGTGGATTCATTTTCGAAGACAGAGATTTCTATTAGTGACAAGAAACAATTTCAGTACCGAATGATTGATGAGAGTGAAGAGTATAAAAGACCATAGTGTTAAAAGTCACGATGAAGAACAGAGATTGGAGTTAGTCGTTCATGAACCAGACAGTACATCGAACGTCAACATCATGCCAGTGTATGTTCCTTATTATAATTACGTGGTTTTCAGCGGAGTATTGACTATTAAAGAATTTATATTAATTCTATTTTAATTGATTAAGTCAAGTAATTAAGTTAATAAATAAATTAATTCTATCAGAATTAATATATTTGTTAAAGTGATTATTAGATTAATTAAATAAGAATTAATATGGAAAAGAATTAATTAGTTAAATGATTTTTTATAAGTCATTTAATTAATTATAAGCTGAAAAATATGAATGATATAACTATCAAACTGATAGTTATACCGATAGTCATATTCAGTTAAATGCAGATAGTCATATTCAGTTAAATGGAGATAGTCATATTCAGTTAAATGGAGATAGTCATATTTCATTCAAATGGTAAGTTATACCGAATGTTATATTCATTTGGTAAGTCATACCGAATGTTATATTGACTATTTAAGTTATACCGAAAGTTATATTTAAGCTGGACAGTCATATTACATTGATTTGATAGTCATACCGATTGTCATATTAATGTAAAATGATTGTCATATCAGTTTAAATCAAGTAGTATGACTATGGCTGTGTATATAAGGCAGAAGAAGGCAGTTAAATCAAAACCAGTCGAGCCAAACAAGAAAAATTCACACAGCAGCCTATTTCTCTCTCTCTCAAGCTCAAGAACACCTACAAGTTTAATTCTGTAAATTCAAGTTCATCTCAGTTGTAATATCCTATCCGTTGGAACTTGTTTACTTGTGATTCTTGTACTACTAGCGAATTAAGTTTCCTAGTTCACAAATTGATATCTTGATTTTATTAACTAAATTAGCAAAGTTCATGTTGAATTTTCTAATTAGTTATTAATCCCTTGATAATCATTTGGACTGATTTTGTAACACCCCTCAAGTTAATATATTGCTATATTCAACTTGAAATTTGTGTTATATTATTCCGCGCAAAAATATTCGTTTAAGGCAAAATTATTTAACGAATAAATTTTGAGAAAATGGTATAGATTGTATTCAACCCCCCTTCTACAATCTTAACGGACCTAACAGAACACATGCCAAACATAATAGTGATGGGGAATGCATTGACCTGGAAATCCACATCAAAGACAATTTATATATCTCAGAAAGAATATAGAAGCATACTAGTTGCTATACTGTAATGTCGTTTTTAGAACTGAAAAACTATTGCTAAATTTTAAGCCATAGAAGAAATAAAGTTTTCAGAAACATACATTGTACAACGCTACGCACACAAATATGTTTAAAGAAATACGGAAAAGATTCATGATGGTGCTTCTAGCCTCTTCAGGAATGTATTGGGACCTCATTTTCATTATAGATGGCCAGAAGATACCCACACAAGCCTCTAAGGTACAAAAGCCAAGAAGCTGGAGACAACCTGCAAATTTAGTACCTCCACCTTTCTCTTCGGAAGGAGGTACCAATAACATTTCCAAATAAATCAAGCAACATTTAGAGATGTCGAGAAACCAAGCTTAGTAGGAATATGCAAAAAACAAAAAAACAAAATAAAAAATCACCGATGTCAAAATGGGAAGTAGCAGAAACCACAAGCACAATCTGCATATAACTCTCAAATTTAAGTGAGGAGTGAGCCATCAAGCGAGACGCAAATGAAATTTTGAGCATTGATGCCAACATGAAAGTAGCAAAAATGAAACCATGGGGAATTTCCTCATCATTTGGACTCAAAGCAGGAGTCCAGAGAAACAGAAAGGTATACATAGACCCTTCAAACGATGACTGTATTGCACCCAATAAAAAAATCTTCTCATCCGTTTCAAAAAGACCACTCTGATAAGCATCAAGTAAACCAAAATGATGTGAAAACATAACATAAAGGATAAAATATAAGAAAGGCACATATGATTTGCTATAAATATTAATGTACCACAATCTGACTTGTTAATTCTAAGTGAAATTCATAGTCAACTCTCAGCATAAACAAATTTCGCCAACACTTGTTATAATAGAAGTAAAATTAAGTCTGTTCATTATATACTATTTTTAATACCCTAAGAATTGAATTGGGCAAAGAACTAAATGTCAGGACTAGGATATGTGCTTAATTATCAACCTTTTTTATTCTAATGCATCTTGAAAGAACTACGAAAGTAACATGGTCTATGATGCAAGAAAAAAAAAGGCAAAAACTTCTACTCTATCAATTCACAAAATGGTTCTCATCATAGATTTTAACTTCTAGACATACTTCCGTGTTCCAACTTCCACAGGACGTATAAACAAAAATGTACACGCAAGTATTAAAACTTTCTAATACTGTAAGCACCATATACCTTATTGTGCTTAGCCACAAGCCACGACTCAAATGCTGAAAATAAAGGGATGTAGCAAGACCACCCAAAATGTGACCCAACATGAGGACTTTATAGTGAGGAGAGTGCTTTATGATGCAGCTCAGTATGTACGTAATGTAGTAAGTTACGCATGCACTTCTCCTGCCCCTGAAATGATTTTAGTAACCCAACAAGAAACACGTTAATGTCAAATTTCATCACAGGTATCTGTGAGTAAATGTTTAAAGGGAGAGAGACTGAGGTTTTATCAGCCTGAGATCCGACAATTGTTCTAAAAAACATGGACGATTCAAAACCGGCAATAAAGAGTTGTCCAATTGTCCCAATACCAAAGCCATGGGTTGTGTAAAGGTAGAACACATTTGGTCCCTGCAACCAGTCACCAGCTGTAGTCACATAAGAAAGACTAAAGCTTTAGGGAAAAAAAATTAAAACTAGACTTCAAATAAGTAGAAATCACGCTTAAAAGAATTATAAAGCATGGCCTTTATACAACAATAATTCAATTTTAAAAATAGCAAATCCCAGCTGTTTGCCTAGATGATCCTTTTTATGTATATATGTTAAGAATGGGCAGTAAACTAACTTCATTAATAGACAAATTGCATTAATAGCACAGTTCTTTGTGATTATTGATAATGTTAAAAAAAAGTTTTAAAGTGATGGACATGCAAAAAGTGAACAGCAATAAGCATGAAAGTACCAGAATAGAATTGTAACTAGTCCCAACATTCAAATAGATTGTCCCAGTGCAGACTGTGACCACAATATAGATTACAAGCCTCAGCCAGTAACAACCAAAGTCCCTTGACATATTGACAAAAGAACGCTTGGTTAGCATGAAAGCCTGCATTAAGAAACTAGTCTGACTGCCTCCTGAATCTAGCACAGTCCCTTTCTGCACAACAAATTACATGTTTAGATAAAAAAATCTTACTTATCTGCTTATACACTTGTCAGCAAAATCAACTCATTGGAATCTTCAAAAGAAAAAGGTACGCTTACAAGTTTAGACATCTCCTCAACCTTTTTTCTTGCTGAATAAGAGTAGTGAGATGAATGAAAGAATTCAGTAAGTGTTCGAGAGACCTCAGCTGTCGTAGTCTTGTCCAGGGGGTTATAAAAGCGCATTTAAACAAAGATTCAATTTCCCATTCACATATATCCACTTCTTAGTTATCAACACAACTCACTCACATACATTATAGTCCTTAATTTAAAGTAAGAAGAAGATGGTGTGATATAAAATTATGTAAACTTAAAAGAAAACATTGTATTCGGAAAACAACACCATTAAATCACTGGATATACAAAAAATCCTTGGATTGCTAAACGTTATTCTGTTGTTTATCAAATCCTTATGTTATGCAACAAAAGACAGCCTATAAATTTAGTAAAAATTATACAATATTTGCATCCATAGCAACATCCTATGTATGGACAACAAGTAATGCATTCATCTATCACTAGAGGTGGCCAACCGTGCGGTTTGGCTCGGACCGCACGGGACCGGACCGGGAAAATAACCGATTTTAGTCGGCCCGTAACGAATCGGGCTTTAACCGGCACGAACCGCTAAAAAAATCGGTCCGAATACGGGTTCAGAAATGCAAAACCGAGACCGGAACCGGCCCGGCCCGTAACCGCCCGAACCGGCTGAACCGGACGAACCGGCACGGCCCGAACCGGCCCGCACGGCACAGCCCGCGAGTATGTACTTGTTGATTCAATTGGCTATGTCATTGTCAATTCATGATTTTACTCTAAAAAGGAAACTTTTATTGGTAAAAGATGAGAACCGGGGCCATGTCTCTCATTAAGTGTTTATTTTAATATTTTGCTAATTATGAAGGACATGGAAAGGGCCAATCACAATAAAATAATTAAATAATAATTTTTTTTTGCTTTGCCCAAAACAAGATAAGCTTTCGTATTCACACACATGTCGACAACTTATTAGATACTATTTCCATATTTATATTAATCTTAACTTAATGGACATGTTGATTTAGTGAATGTATGTATAATTTTGTACAAGGGATGTTGGATTTTATTTACTCTTGCCAAGTCTTCTTCTTGAACCGGGCTTAAGCCCGCACGGCTATGAACCGCGTGCCGGCTACGAATCTTTCAGTAATGAACCCGAACCGGCCCGAGCCCAGCCCGGCTTACTTGCGGGCCGGCCACGAATTGATCAGCCGTGAACCGGAACCGTGCAAAGCCCGGCCCGGCTCGCACGGCCCGCACGAATGGCCAGCACTATCTATCACTAACTCAACCTACTCTATCTAATAATCTCAAAAACAGATTTTCTTAGCTTGACACGAATCATCCTCCTCTGCAGATTTTCTTTTTCCAAGCACGTGGATAGTTCCGTCTTCAAGTGGCTCCATTTTTGGATCAGACTTCATAAATTCTATGAACCCAGCTATGTCGAAAGACTCGAGAAGATCCTCCTCACCACCTAGGTCATCGAAAGAAAGGCCCTCACCACCTAGGCCATCAAAACAAAAGCCCTCACCTCCCCGGCCACGAAAACACAGCCCCTTATCAAACTCATCAAAGCCTTGAACACCAATGTTATAAGGAGCAGTTGCAGACCAATCACCATTACCAACACTAGCATCTATCGCAACCGAACTTTCTGGATGTGAACTAGTACTTTCCTGGTAAATAGTACTACTCGTTACAGGCACACTTTTTGACATAAAAGTACTGCTTCCTTGAAGATTCTTATTGTTCGGTTTTTTATTTTGGGGTTTACGACCTCGTCTTGAAACTTGATCAGTTGTTTTGGTAGCCAACTTACAAAAGGAATTCTTACAAGGATCGAAAGTAATCTTGCAAAGAACAAGATCAGAACCCAAATTGTCATTAATCCCCCATAAAGAGTACTCATGCATCTTAAAATAAACATCCTTATCGAGATCAAATTGAGCATCAATGTCATGAATCACGAAATTCAACATCCTTTTTCCCCCAATCACCTTATCATCCCGATCAATTATGGGAAGACGCTTTGTTTTTTGTACCCAGGCCCCGCAACCAGCCCCCTTATGGGTATTACATCTTGTTCTAGTAGTTTGTTTGGGATTAGTAGCTATCTTAGATAAGGACGTAAACACATAAAGAGTTTTCTCGGCATTTGTTATGGAGTCGATCCAACAATCAGGATCGTTGAGATCAAACAACAGCCAGGGAGTCGAATCAGGGGCGTAAACTGGAACATCATCATTGATAATATTACAAGGAAGTTTTTGTCCCATAATTCTAGGTTTCAGATAGCAATTGATGAGTTCATCATCCCTTGGCTTGAACCTAAATCCCGGAGGAAGATCGATCAGTTTTTTCGACATTATGATTAAACCCCAAAACCCTTGTTGTATTCTTGTAATAGTAATATGTAGTTTATATGTTTGTAAATCTAAAATCGAAGATGCCCACGGAAATATAGAAAAGGAAGAGCAATAAAAAAACAGGAAAACAACAGAGAAGAGAGATACAGAGAGATTGAGAGGGAGAGATGCACAGAGAGAGATATAAATAGAGAAATCGCAGAGAGGAAAGAAGGGATTTTGAGTTGAGATGGGAAAGTGTTACCAACGGTAATAAAACTTGCTCGCCAAGGGTTTGTTCTTGCGCAGCGGCCGGTCAACACTCCATTCCTTCCCGGCCTCCCGTAACAATTTGAAAATTTGTTGTTACAAATTCTTTTTTTTTTTTTTTTGAAAACCGTTGTTACAAATTTTTTTTTTTTTTTTTTTAATATCTGCACATCTTTTTTGCTAACTAGATATGCATATCAATCTTTATTATTGTATAAAGAAAAATTCTCAAACAATTTGAAATCGTCTAAATTATATTACTTATTTTTTTTCTAGAGCTCATCTAATTTAAATATAAAAGAATTAAATTTCATTTTTAATTTCTAAATTTGTTAGGAAGAAAATAATTATTAACCTATTCGAAATATAAAAGGTTTTCTATTTATAGGAAAAGAGAATTCGAATTTATCTTAATTTGAATATTAAAAATTAAATTTTAATATTAAAAAAAAAACATTTTCATTCTAACTTTCCCCGATATACAAACTCCGCCTTATGATAAAAACCAAAAACTAAGCAGTTGCTCTTTTTACAAATTGTATTTTACATTTTAGTAAAATTTTCGTGGCTCTAAGACAAGAATACGTATTCATCACCAAAAAGCAGTCTTCTTATGAACCGTATTTACAGTTCGGTAAAATTTGTCTTGCTTCTTGGGCACGAGGCTTATGTGCCGTGGTCAAGGACGAGAACACGTACTTTTAGCGACACTGTACTCCTATGATAGTAAAATATCTTCGTTTTGAGAACAGTTTTTGTACCAATATATCTCACCGACCCTAAATTCCTTTCCAAATAGCTCACAAATGTAACACAGAATACTCAATTATGTTTCACCTACTAGGCTACTTGCTTTACCTTGTCATAAATTGTGGCCTCCGTACATATATATAGCCTAGTTACGTTAAAAACAGAATATATACGAAAAAAAACTAATGGAAATGTAAACACAACTGAATGTCTTTGAGATGATATGGCGTTTGCAATATAAAACGATCCAAGAATGTAACTTTAACACGCATACCATGCATATCTATGTAATACTATTATCTCCATTTATCCAATAATTAACATTGAATAAAAAACAAAATTCAATCTCCCAACCAACTTAAATCTTGAACACTCCATTGAAATCTAAAAATTAGCCCCTACGGGATATGGAGGAACAACAGATCAACCAAAATATAAGTTATACATCTCCTTATTCTATCTTCCCCTCCCATTAGACTTGCCACTGCCTTCTATCAAAAGAAAAAATGGTCACAACAATATTAAAATTTCAGGTAGACCAGCCATCTGTACTATTCAAAGCGTTTGGATGCAAAACTCATCTTCTATTTTAATGTCATTTATGGAATCTGTAATCCTTACATTAGCGAACATGTGAGGCTTCCCAACAGTATGCTTACACCATACAGTAGCGGCTGCTTTCATTTCAATCTTACATTCCGATTTCATGTGCTACAGGTGTACCTCGAGCGTCTCCTGAATATATTGATATGTATATATAATCAATCTGGTTATGAAGGAACCCGAGTCAAAAAATCATTAACAGCGAGAGTTGCATCTCCATGAGCAACAGCATCTTCGGGTTCTGGCATGAAGAGACTAGATGACGAAGCCTGCACATAATAGAACAAACAGAAACATTTATAGGATTAGTCACCGGATGTTAAAGTTGTCTCCTCTGCAGAAAATTTCAGAAAGAAATAAATGAGCTTCGAGTAAAGTCCGTATGCTGCATGTGAAGAGAAAAAATTAACACATGAAGCAACTCAACTACATAAGAATTAACTAAAGGGCGTATCACGTTGCTCTTTTTAGGCATTTGAGAATGCCATAAGTTATAACATACCTTCGAGTCAAGCAGCACCTCGTCAGAATTATCTGTGATAAGACATGCACCATGAGCCTTCAACCATTCCACACACTCCTCTATTGCATCAACGTCCTTCTCATCACTTGGTTCAGCCGTGGACGAGACACTACTGAAGCCTAGAACCTGAGCAATGTATGCGACAGGAAGCGTGGGGCGATATGAACGGGACATACATTTCACTGCCGCGTAACGCATTTTTTCTACATACAGATCTGCAAAGAGAAAATTACGGATAAACAAAATGACTTTTCAGGAAAATATTATATTCACTATCAGAAACTAACCCATGAGGCAAGTGCTCAAATTAGGAGCCTCCTTGTACAGCCTAAAGAACAATACATAATTTCCAGAAGTTACTGCTGCACGCACTGCAAGAGCATGTTTGACAGCCTCATCTTTCCTGGCATCAACTGGCAATCTGGAAATGTACTATGAATTTAAAATTAAACTTACTAAATAGAAAGTATGCGACAAAACAGTAAACCATATCAAGGAGTCAATAGCTGCGTAATTGCATTAAGAACACAGATACAGGAAAGAACTGTAGTTGTGATAATTTGGGCTGAAGACAGTGGTACATACTCATACTTTGGTAACATGTCTTCACCCTATGTCTAAATCTTTGACTGAAAATTATATTATAATGTATATCACCACTGTACTCACATTAACAGCAATAAGGTCTAACCACACAACCAACCAAGCCAAATCAAAAAGCTTTATACAGAGCGGGAGGATGCTAAGTCAATAATTAAGGGTGTAAATGAGCCGAGCCAAGCCGAACTCTAAAATGTTCATGTATCTTTTGTTAAGAAATTATCGAACTCGAACTCGAACTCGAGCTCGAACTTGAATCGAGCCAACAAATATGTTTGAGCTCGGTTCGTTAAAATAAAATGTTGTTCGCGAACAGTTCACGAACACGTCTAATGAACTTACTCACGAACTTTTGCTTTCGAACAACTCATTAAGCTTGTTCACGAGCTTGTTCATGTAATTATGCTCATGAATAAATCTTAAACATTGTTCGCGAACTTATGCTCACGAGCTCACTTACGAACAACTCATAATAATAAAAATATTTATTTTTGTATACAAAAATCTAATATTAAAAAAATCTAATATTAAAAATCTTCATGTAATTATGCTCATGAATAAATCTTTATTTTTGTATACAAAAATCTAATATTAAAAAAAATCAAAAAGTCCAAAATTAAATAACTAAAATTTTGTCTCAACACTAGAAATAATAATAAATCATCAACCAATAAAATTCTTATATCTCCAATTCCAAAAAACAAACAAAGTTTGATTTAAAAATAAAGGGCAAAAGAAACGTAATTGTTTGATATAAATAAACTTAAGTTATTAAAGCTTAATCATCTAAAAATCTGAAGCTTGTACCAGCTTTATAATAATCAAACATATATTATATATAGGAGATTATTTATCGAATTTGTTTATGAATCGCTAATGAACTCGTATACCGAGCATGTTAACAAGCTCAATTATCGAGCTTATTCACGAACATGTTCATGTGCTATGTTCACGAGCCTGTTCACGAACTATGTTCACGAGCACGTTAATCGAACTTGTTCGCGAGCTATCGAGTCGAACTTTACCGTGATCAATTTCAGCTCGTTTATAAATCGATCCTTAAAATCATGTTCAAGATCGACTCGTTTATGAATCGAACCGAATTCGAACCGAACTTTTTTCGAACCGAACACCGAGCCGTTCGCGAGTGTATCGGTTCATTTACAGCCCTATCAATAATCAATTTTCGGCTGCAAACGGATCCCTCCTTCCTTTTCTATTCACCTCTTTTGTATGTTTATTTAGAGGTATTGTATGAATCATGTGTCTAGTGACGAAAAAGCTCCTCGAGTGATCTTTTATTTCCGTTTGTTAAGGTACTCTCAAGTAATCTTTTTATTGTAATCGTACGAACCCCTTCCTTGTCCGTTCTAATCCCAATTCTGGTTGCATTCAGTCCTTTACAGAAATTCCTTTATTTTTAATTTTTGAATATTTCTATCCTAATTATTTGTGTAACTAACTAGTCTCATCAATGATGAAATTTATGCCTACTTTCTCTCGGCTCACAAATATTAAAAAGGATATTATAACTCCCAAGGTTATCACGGCGCCAAGTTGAGCCTCGGCGCTTGGGTACCGTGGAATCGACTAGTCGACAAGTCGCCCGACTAGTAAAGTCGACAAGTCTTTATACACGTATTTCTACTAAATTTAATATATATATATATATATATATATATATATATAATTAAACATCCATAAATTTCATAATATGAATTGAAAGTGATAGATTTAATAAGTTCAAATACCAAAACTCAAACATGTGTAAGAATGTCTAAAAACAAAACAAGTTCATTTGTTTGATTTTGTGATTTTTTTCAAATACTATAATAAATCAGTTTAATTTTTAGTATGTGCAAAGCTGGTAAAATTGTATTAGTATCAGTTTCAAAACTTAGTTTTAAATTCAAATTGATTACAAAAAATTAATTATGTAATTTAAAAATAAAAATGATTTGTACATAAAACTTATTGTAAAAACAAATAATACTATTTATAAAAAATTGCTGGAAAAGTAAGTGGAATCATAAAAAGTACATATTTTGTGAATAAATATTGTAGATGAGTCGATCTGTAAATAGTGTAAAGTATAAATATAAATAATTAGAAGTGAAAATATATTTTAGGACAGACAGATAGACACACCACCGATGCCGCCGATTGATACGATATATCGCTTTACAAAGCCCCAATCTCGTTCTATTTTGTCTGGAAAAAGACACGTAAGTTTTCTATTTTAGCTTTATCTCTTAGTGTCAGTTCGGATTTTGGGCCGGGTATCGGGTCGGGTCCGGGTAAAAACCCATGGACGTCAGAAATCATAAGTCTCTGCTCGACTTGTTCTGCTACAGCGACTGGGCGACTAGTAGTCGTCGACTTGATAACAATGATAACTCCTACACTTGGCTTCACTAATAACTAAAATATTTCTCTAATTTGAAGAGTGGAATGTAGTCGAAGAAAAAGGTAGTGAAAAATGAAAAACTAAATGAATACCTTTAAATTACTAGCAATTTGATCATTAAATAAGTATAATAGAATTCTCAATGAGGAAGCTTTTTTCCGGTTAATATTATCACCAGCAGTAAGTTGTTCAACAATTTCGTGGAGGCCAATATATCTTTGGATAAATCAAGTCAATCAACCATAGAAAAAAGTTTAGAATGTCCTTATTGTATAAGTTTCCACAATATACCATATATGTAAAGTACTAATCATGTAATCTGTTCTTTGGTGCACTTAACTTACCTTGACATGGCTGACAAGAGATCCCTGTTATTATTAGAGTGCAGAATAACACAAAGAAGATTGTAAGCCGAAAATTCCATAACGCATCCCTTGTTTCCTTCTGCATAGAGTACTTGCAATTGAGATTGGCACTGCAAAAGAGATTAAGGGTTAACCACCATATCATATAGCTGATTCGTAAAACAAAATTTATACATCCACAATACAAGTTGATACGTTGAACTACTGATCCATTCTGCAACATATTGTTTCTTGCAAGTTAAAGAATCCGTAGTTGATTTAAATATAGGTCAAGATTTCTTAATTCCTATCAAACTAAAATTTCAATTTCGAGTACAGATTTGTACCAATATACTTCCACAATGAAAACAAACAAAGCACCAAACCCCTTCCATTCTTAATAGAGGCTTGATATACTACTCAAGCTAATTTTCTAAAACTGAGGATAAATTAAACAAAGCTAAGTTCTTATGCAATGTAAAACGAGTTTAAAGCAGAATAAATGGAAGAATAACAATATGTGAGAAGCAATGCACAGTGATTGAAAATTTATACATGCTTGATACTGCACTAGATTGAGGATAAACAAAATTTATTATCCCAATAGTTTAAGTAATCTAAGAAACTAAAGAATGTGAAATTCAACCCACAAATATACGAAGGGGCGCTGATGCTGTTTTTATGAAATGATCAATTGTTTGGCTAATATATGTATTGATCGACACTATCGGAGCCTGTGAGTTAGTGTCCACTTTTACAAATTGATATTACAAGAAGTTAAAAGAAGAAATGCCTAATCATTTACATATTACAAACGAACCTGATTATACTCTGATAAGTCACCAACTTCAATTGCTAATCGAGCATGAGTTTCATAGACCTGAAACAAAACAAGAGACACCAAGAATTTACTTCTAAATTTAAAAACCACCGCACCAGGAGTTTGGTTTCCCAAGAAACAAGAAAACAAAGGAAACAGTGTACATTCAGCTTTACAGAATAAGTCGTTGAAAGATTAAAGAAAGAATACTGCCATTTCAGATGGTTCACGACATATAGTTCTTCCTTAAAAACCATAAATAGAGCACTTCCAGAACAGTACCTTAACCGTGAGTTCATTCCTTATGCGCTGTACAGTAAGATCTTGGCGGATAGATTTTAACTGATCACATTTGTAAAGATAGTTCTTTTGCGAACACTGAACCATTAGAAGAGCTTTTTCTAACACTTCTTCAGGCCTCACCTAACGGAAACAAGTAATTCTATTTAGTAGATGTGTACAAAAAAATTAATTTCACTGAATTTTCTATTAGAACATTCCCTATTTCACGGATTCAAAAGAAAAGAAAGAAGGTTGAATAAAATTACAGTGGCTGGATCAGGTGCAGAAGTAAGGCGCAGATAACGCTTTTCAACTTCCTGGCAAGTACCCTTTACAGTAAGAGAATCCCAGTCAATATCTTCAACAGCTCTGCTATTTCCTTCTTCAAAATCTTTTTTAAGCACTAGTGCATTAGTTCTTTTGGTATACAATCCAACCCCAACAGTTTTGGATCTAGAATTACTGTTTGCTGATCGATTCCCGCGTGCTTTTTCAAAACGTTTTGAACGACTCTCCCTTCTCTTCTTCTCTTCTGGTGTATCTGCAAGTGCTACAGCACCTGCATAATAGGCAGTCAAACTTTGCTCATCACTATCACTGGATGCAGCACCATTATCACCTCCACTCGGACCATCACCAAGGCACTGCCTCTTAGCAGGCCTCTGGGAAACTTTATTTGTAACTTTCTGATCTGACGAGGTAAACTTTAAATGTCCCCAGTTATTTTCTTTGACTACCCTTCCAGCAGAAAGCTGTACCACATTGTGCTCGAATAAATTTCACTTCATAGTAATCAATTTTAGTTTTCATATTATTGGAAACTGATAACAAAGTTCTTTATCTTAAAGAAGATCATACATTTTATAAGATGTAATCAAACGGATAAGAGAATGGACACAAACATGCACACATATAAACACAATATACTCTCATTTTTTAACCTTAAAACTATACAATGTTCAATTGCAGAACACAACATCTTCTGTAAATTTCAGAATTTTTTTCTAACACAATTGTTCCTTTAAAAAGTTATCATAACAATGAAAAAACTGATTTAAGAAGTTGTGTTTTGCAAACGAATAATGCACTCTATAGAGACATAATACATAATGTACCAGAAAAATGGATTGTGCAGATGAACGTATTTTGAAATATTAAACATTATCAATATTTTAACATTTTTAAAAACATCGTTGTTAAAGTGAACGATTATCCAAAAAAATATTTTGCAAAAACAAAGTAATTATAAACAATGGTGTTTTGTAGGACAAGTAAATCTTTAAAACTATTGTGTGTCCTATAAAAGACTGTGTTATTAAATATTGTCATTTTGTTAAACACGTATCCACAAAGAAAATAATGTAACTTAAGAATATATTTTTCCTGCACAAGACTAAAGTATTTTATAAACACAAACAACAAAAATTACGTAATTGACAATAAATGGTATAATCGTAATTAAACAAAAAAAGGTATAATTACATTACATAACAAAAAAACATTGGGACATTGGGATATGCCACAGGACAATGCATTCTTCAATAAGTGCTGTTGATTAAATAAAGATCTAAGAGATAATATATTGATTCTAATTTTAATTTTGACTCTAGTTCTAATTTGATCCCAGCCCTAAAACGACAGAAATACAAAGCGAAAAACTATAAATAGTATAGACTTGAAACCATATGTAAAATTATGGATAAAGTTCAATTATTATGATTTCTAGAAATAGCTGGAAGTTTGTATAAAAATTGATATAGAGGATATGATCGGATAATTAGATGCAATTGTGTATGTAAAGTAAAAAAAAAAAAAACAGAAAAGTATTTAAATATAAGTGAGGATAACCAGAGAAGAAAATGTTACCTTTCCCCCTTCACTAGGATTAAACCAACCACTGTATTTCGTATCAGGAGTATGAGGGGACTGTTTATCTACCAACTTATCCACTGATAAAGGCTCCCACCTGCTTTTAGATCGCCTGCTTGGACTTCGTCTGTTTGTCAACGAAGAAACTGGAGTTGAAGATGGTAAAGCTCTGCAAAACAGATAAAGTATGTCAGATATCTTCAACATCATCTGTTATATGTCCTTTTTAACAAATAAAAGTTCTTTTTTAACATTCTTTTCAACTAGTGTACTTTTTCCCATCATTATTATTAATGTATATTCAATTAACAATCTAACCCTTTATAGTATCTCCCTCCTTTATTTCTTACAAGGGTGAAATAGATTTTATTTTAATTCCAGTGAAAGGAAAGGAATAAGATTTTTATTATCTTAAATATGATCTTAATAAGTGCACATTTTGGATTAGGGACATATAATAAGGAATGGAGGAAGCGTCAAACATATCACAAATAATCCACTTATTGACTTGATTTACCTGAATACAATTATGAGTAATGGCATGGTAAACAACATTTCTCAGACTGAACTACAAGGTGAAGTCATACTCGACCTATTCGACTAAAAAGGTGCCAACTCTTCAAATGTATTTAAGAAAATGTGTTTATCACTACTGTGTTTGTGCTAGTAGGTATATATGTCATTTCACCGAACTGCACTTCTGCTAATCTTTATGGGGTTCTTAACGGAATGAAACTTTTTTGAAGTACATTCAAGTAAGTGGCACCTTTTATTAATTGGTAATTTGAGTGTAACTTCACCTCAATCTCAGTCGGCAAGTTAAATTAACCCCAAACTGTAAATCTGCTCTGAATACATAAACATATCTATATATATCTGTTGACCACGTGATAATTTCTACTCATGACAAAATACTTTAAATAATATATTTGTAATTTAAAAATATTATTATACCATCTCCAATGTAATCGCTAATCAAGTTTTATGCAGATAGATAGATGTCTACTATTAATTGGAACACCAGAAGCCAAAGGTAAGAGTTGGCATACTCTTTATTAACCCCGTCTGCACTGGGTAGCGGGAAAAGAGGCTCCATATCCCAGTTTCGAGTGTACAGCGTACCGTCAGCTGTTGCCTTAGTAATGACCTGAAAAACAATAAATATCATATATAATTAGTACCAACTGTTAAGATAAAAGATACCGCTGAAAGATAATGCTTGCGAGATTCAATTCATAGAGTTAAAGTCTTCGACTACTGACAGAAAATATAAAAAACAATCTAAGCTTGTAATATCTACAGCAAGTCCAGGTAATAATCATTGCAACAACAAAGGCCATGATAGAAGGTATATGACAAAAATTGCAGAGATGTATTGGACAATAGGAACACCACAAACTCCAACGGTAAGAAGAGTCGAAAACCAAGAAATTACTTCCATTAATTTTGAGTCACTGCAAGGGGGTTGGGGTGCTGAAATGATGAAGAGGAGGGGTGAGGGATGAAGCAAATCGAATTGCCAATTTACTCTGCACTGACAATAATTGCCTACTGTGCTGATCCTTTTTTCCTTATCATTAAGTTATTTATAGCAAAAAATATTCCTCACAGCCACCAAAATGTCTAAGAGTTTAGCATACCTCCTTCATGACTTCTTGGCAAGCTGCCATTTGTTTGTCATCCTTGCAACGAGATAAAGCCCTTTCCACGTATCCACGCAGTGACTTGGGGAACATGCCAGGCTATAATAACGCAAGAAGCAAGCACAACGGTATAAATTAGCACCCACGTGACAATTTGAGTGTCTAAGTAAACATAGCAAAATATTTCTCAAGATGAACCATTACAGATGCAAACATTTTTAATGAATTTAAGTATCAAGAGCTGACTTCAATAATGAAAAAGGTATGTATTGCCCGCAAAGCTTAATAATTATCAGATAAAGAGTTCTTAGCAAGATTATGAAGTAACAACTTGACATCTAATGCTAAATCCAATGGTGATACTAGACTTAGGTTGAGGTAACACCCAATAGAATTTATAGTTTCATTTGTGGCAAACCTCATTGACTAATAAGTAATGCCCATCAGATATTAGAATCTGTGTGCCTGGAACATAAAGTCGTAAATATTGCAAAATGCAAAGAACCAAAGAGTAACTCACTTTCAACTCTCTCAAGTACAACACCTAACGCATAATATATTAGTCAACCATGATAACAACCCTTTTACCAAAATAACTATATCATTTTGATACAGTAGCCGTATAACAAATCCCTTTTTTACATATAAAATTTTATCCAAACAATTTACAGGAATTGCAGATGACAAGTTTCCCAGCTGCACACTACTGCATGCAATCAGAAGAACCAAAAGTTTGTAAAGACAAATCGACATGATGTTCTAAATTCAATATTTGCACAATAACACTGTAAAAGTATGAATAACCACCACCATGGACACCACAGAAAGAGATAAAAGACCGTGATTGTGTGTGTGTGTTTGGGGGGGGGGGGAGATAATTTTAAAGAAAAACAAATAATTTTAAAGAAAAATATGAAACACACAAGCAATAGACAATTAGACATTTTAGGTCCTTCAGAAATCAGAACCCATCTAGCCATATGCTCCACCAGCTAATCAGATCTAGACTGCCGTAAGCTGATGCTCAATCAGCAAAGTTTTACATGTTGTACATGGCAAGTTTATGATAAAAACTTCAATTCAGGGTCTCACCTTAAGTATTGAGTCAGCACCAACATGAGAAGTCACTTCACTATTTGTCTTAGGCGGTGCGACACTAACATAAAGTGGCTTTGCAGCACCACTGCCTACAGAGTTGTCCTTATCGATTTTCGACAAGCCCAAAACCAGATTAGTAGCAATTCTAGGATTTGTAGGTATCTGCATTTTGCTTACCCGTGAATCAAAGGGTAGATTTTGTGAAGCTGGTTGCTGAACACTTTGTGGAACCGTTTGTTGAACAGTCTGTGAAACTGTTTGCAAGGATGTATAATAATTATATGGCAATTGATGAGTAGCTGGATTTTGTGCAGCTGATACTTGAGGATGTACTGGCTTATGCTGTTCCTGATAACCTGCTTGAGGATTTACTGGAATATGCTGTTCCTGATAACCTGCGTAAGTATGATTTGAATCCAAAGGTGTTCTTACATTTGATTGAACATGGCCAACGTTCTGGGATTGGAATGTTGGAGTACCATGTTTCCAGTAGCCATCCTGTACATTGCTAATTGCTGCACCATGCTGGCAATAGATAAAAAGAAAATAAAAATCGAGTCTGACTGGTCAAATGAAAGATTCATGAGTCAATGCATCTCATACCACCAACGAAGAACAAGGAAAAAAACCCTCAAAACAGATTTATTTTTCATAAAAAGTTAGCAAAGTGAGCGAAACATAATAGTATTCACACCAACTGCCGATGCCAACTACCATAAATATATATATATGGCACCAAAACTTATAAACTGCACAGGCGCTACAGGGAAACTTTTCTGAACAAAGGCGTGATATTAAAAGATAAACTGACCACATTTACAACTTATCAAAAATATAAATCCTGCAACGCAGAATAATAGATCCCTTTATACCTTTTTAATGCTATGTAAAATATTATAATACATCAAACCATCTTCACGGTAGAATTTTTATACAATTGATACATCTTCAATACATTTGGTGAGGCATCTCGATTTTGGAGGCGGGGTGAGGTATTAGGGTTTACAATAATTTCAAGGAACTTTTCTCGCAAGACATTCAAGAACAATGATATGAGTCTCAAACAATAATCTAAAAACTGCAAGCTCAAAATCCTATGTATGATAAATCCGCATTACTTCACATATCCCAAATAGATTCTGTAAAATAAACTTGTAAAGATAAATAGAGATTATTTTCTGCATTTGGAGATTTTTAAACTCTTGATTAAAAGTCTTTTATTTGTTCCCAAATTGTCTCAAGCTTATTCTGCCCTGCATGAATTCTCCTCTGCTAAAAAAGACTCGCCTTAGGCGATGAATTACAATTTTAGAAACTTAGGTAGCTGTTTTACACATTTCAAAAATTCAAGGTGATGATGCAATTTTCAAAATGTTCATGGGCAAAATTTTTCACAAAGTTCAAGGGCAATTTCGGAAATCTCAGAAAACTGGGGTGATCGCATTTAATTCTTTAAGTCCAAGGTCTGTTTACAGATATTAAAGACTCTGAAGTACTTATATGAAGTTTGCCAAACATTTGATTATTCTACAAGAGCAAAACTGTAATACTGCAAGATAAAAATCAAATACTCTAGGGTTATGATATACCCTCCTTGCATCTCACAAACAGTAAGGCATCGCTTGTCCCAAAAAAGTAACAGCTGTTGCCAACGGCGTTGCGACACAAACTTCAGGCCTTCCAGGTACGTTACTCTCCAATCTTCCGCTTTTGATCTCTTCTGATTCTCTTGGGTCTGTTTTTTTTTTCCTTTTCTTACATTTCTTTCTTTCTACAATTTGTGCCAATATTTTCTTTCGGTCTAATTTCTTCTCATTTCGCCCGATTTGATCGGCGGGTTTAAAGTGTGCTCGTGTAGGATGCATCTCAGATCCAATAAGGAATTAAAGTTTCTTTAATTTAAGAATTGGGATTTAATGGATATTAGATGATAAAAAAGTTTAGAGGAGGAAGACGTTAATTCTGGGCAGAACGTAATTGCAGGGATTTACCTCTACTTGATGAGAAGGGGCTAGTGGATTAGCCCCGATTAGGGTTTGAGATAACCGGAGAATTTCTGGTGCAAGAGAAAGTCATCAACAACGATATATAATTCTCAATATAATAATCTGATTATTGCATGTTAAATTTACTATAGACAATAAACTTGAATTCTTTTCCAAATCCTAATCAACTTTTGAAGGATGTAGACAAACAGAGATTGTTTCCTAATTTAAAAGAAAACAAATAGAATTCTAATTAATTGGCTTCCGAACTCTACTATATTGTTTCTTCTCTGATCTAACCCGGTATCTATACATCTCCTACATCACATCTACATTAATATTGAATTTGGAGAATCAAAAGAATTTGGATTTGGATTTCATTTGAAATCCAAAACATTCAAATACAAGTATAAATATGAGAATTTGAAATGACAACTCAAATCATGTCATTTGAAATGAAATGCATGTTCCCAAACACAATCTTATGTTATTCACTGTATCGGCAACAAAGTGGTCATAAAAGCATGCTACTGGTAATTATATCCCAAGAGGAGAAGAGTAGGAAATATATTAGGAATACTTCAGAGTTGATCTGAAGTAATTTTGAGTTGTTCCTAAACTGTCTATATCGTTAGATAGTTGTCAGTAGGATAAGAAGAAGTAGTTCAAATAATTAGGATAACAGATTAGTTTTCTAAATATCCTATTTTTCAGTTTTCGTCGTTAGCCTACATATAGGCTTGTTACTTGCATTATTTGACAGGGAATGAATATAAAAAAGTCTAATAGTATAATTATTAAAGAGTTTACTTACATTTAGTCAAAATTATTGTATTTACTTGAAGTTTAGATGTGGGGTTAGGAGTCAAGCCCACTTCTTTAGGCTTATTAGGCTACTTTGAGATTTTGGATTACTGAATTGAGTCTTCTTTTTATTTTAAGGTTGAGATCCATTACTTTTCTCCCTTCTGCGGTTGGGAACTCTTGGGGTAGTGATTCTTCCGTGATGAGCATGTTCTATCATTTGTTCATTCTATTCATTTTTTTTCTTTTAATTTTCATTCTGTTGTCCTACATCATTATTATATATGAAACTATAATAGCACCATTCTCTCTTATTCTTTTCATTCAAAAGAACAAATATAAAAAAAAAAAAATTAAAAACCTTGGCAACCAACCCTAACAAAATCTCTAAAGTTCTAATAAAGTTGAAGGTGTGAAATTGTAGTGGAGGGGATGTCTAGGCCACTTAAAACTCTAAGGGCATTTTTCTTAATGGAACTGCTAGCTATGGAATGATGTAAAAGGAATGATTCTCTATCACCCTCCAATCTGTACACTAACTACACATGCTTGTGCAATTGTATCAAGCATAATGGGAACAAAATGCGAAGAGGCGGCAGATACCTCCAAACATTAGAAGGTCTTATGCAAACCAATGCAGTGATCTTTACAAAACCAAGTCTAGTTACCTCATGAGATGAGGGTATCCTAGTTTTAAGGATAAATCTTTAGCCAACCAAGTGTTATTTACCTCATGAGATGAGGGTATCCTAGTTATAAGGATGAAGAGAGTCTGGATGTAAAAAAAAATATTAAACTATTTTCTCAAAAACATCGTCATTCACAGTTCAGGAATCAGCAAAACATAGGCACAGATCCTTATTTCTAGTATTGTGTTCCAGTTGCTCTTGGTAACAAGAGGTCGAGGGTTCAGGTCTCGCTTAAACATGGGTCCATGCATATTTATATTTCCCAAAAACAAGACCTGATTCATTAGTACTTGTAGTCAGGATGGATTTAATTAAAATGGACTGATGATCATTAAACATCGGCTCGGTATATTCTAAAATTGTTCTCCACGAAAAATCATGGAAGAAAATAAATATGTTGCAATCGTAGTGATGAAAGGACTGTAATCAACACAATAATTTACTAATATATTGATTATATAAAGTAGGTGTTGAACTCAGGTAGAAGTGTAGAACCACCAAGTTGCTATATACATAGGAGTAACTAGATATAGATAATAAAAGCCACATGTGCTCTTAGAAAGATCAAAATTAGGCTTGTATTCTAATCTCTATATAAAATTATAGATCCGTAAAACACTACATTAGTACACAAAAGAAAGTTTTAAGAAAAAGGAAACTTCAAATATTATATCAGTGTATGAATTAGGAACAAGTTTACACTTCAACGCGCATTTGGTTTGCCCGTCTAAGTATGATGACCTAAACAAGGTGCAAAATTTTTGTTTTATCTTTTGCAGCTTGTTGTACGCTTTTTGATTCATTTAGATCATGTAAATAACTACTATCAGAATATTGCACAATATATTATCCGTTGCAGATGTTATGTAGTAATCATCAAAATTTCATGTATAGGTTCTTCAATATACATCAAATTCATATAGTACACTTTCAAATAATTGCACCAGTCAACATTTCAGAAGCAAAAGCAGATCCATAGGTACATCTATTTTGTGATTCTTTTAATTGTTTTATTTCAGCATCTGGAAAGTTACACTATCCGCATATTTGTGCGGGGTGGAATATGGCTTATTTGACCCCTTTTATTTCTAGTTCATTGCTATCCAGAAATCTTAAACCTTGGGTGACTACTAACCCAAAAAATTAATCTAAAGGAAACACGAGAACTCTATAAATACAGAGATAGAATTAACTCAAGTACCTAATTTGTAAGTCTGAAGTTTTCCGAATAAGCCTACACCCTGACTAGGCTTTACCCAACTTCTTCTGTTTACTCTTACCCTTGCCCAAGTCAAATCATTTCTAACCTCATCATCTTGAATATGATTCAAGAGTCCTAGACAATCCTTATATCACAATTGTGTTACCTTTGAATAGTATTGTGGGATATTTCTTTTAATTAATGTACTACTACTACATGTTATATAATCAATCTGCACATTTATTATTATATTATATTCTAGATACCTAAAAGATATAAAGGAGAGGGAAAAAAGAACTAAATTAGACAGCATAGCTATCAACCAACAGAAGACATTTGCAATCACAGAACCTAGAAAATTTCTAAAACCTATTGTTATAAGAAATCCAAACCTGAACAGGAGTTATATCAGATGAACTAGACTCGGGTCTCCACGGTGCAGCAAAAGTTGCAGGTTGCTGAGTATTTGAAGCAACATATCCACCAGGAACACCAGGAACAGAATGAACAGCATTAGCTGTCCCCGTGGAAGCCACATTTTCTGTTCCAGGAGCACAACTAACCTCCGTCTGACTATAATAATCAGCCCACTGCTGATTATAACTTTGCTGATATTGCTGCGTAGGAGCAGCCGCCGTAGCTTCCGGAGCATAATTCGCATATTGATTATTCCCATAGTTGACATAGCTCCCTTGCTGCCAATTCTGATTAACGTACATGCCAGCTGCGTTATTGTATCCTGCTCCGGCTCCGCCAGGTGTCTGATAATCAGCAGGATTGTAATAAGTAGTAGTATAATTTGTAGGTCCAGCATAAGGCACTGTATTGGTAAAATCGGAAATAGTCGAACCACCTGTAGTTTGATATCCTCCTACTTGTTGTTGTTGTTGTTGTTGTTGTTGTTGCTGCTGTTGCATATACGGTTGATTACTTTGCGGTTGTTGTTGATAACCACTATAATAACCTGCATATCCTGTGTTTCCATATCCATAGGTATCATTACTAGTTCCATAACCTGTATAACTATAATTTTGTACCGGTGCTTCGATATTCGATTCTTTCGGAATCGTAGCAGCAATCGCAGCGCTCAAATTATCCGGAACCGTTTTCGAAGCTGCTTCCGTAATTTGATCGGTGCGATAAGTTGAGGATGAGTACATTCCATTCTCCATCGAAGATTTATGTAATTATATTTATCATATATCGATATATAACCGGTGATTATTGGTACGAATTCGATGGAATTAGGGTTTGTAATAGTTTTGGATCCGAGATGTTGAACAAATTAACTAGAGTAAATGGATACAAAAAGTATGTATGTATGTATAAATTATAGATTGAAAGAAAAAAAAAACAAACAAACTCACACACAAGATTGGGGGGTTGGGGGGTTTACAAATCTCGCCGAGAAATCAACGTTGTCTCTTTCTGTGTAGGATCGAATTTAGGGTTACGAGCAGAGTTGTTGATTAGACAAACGAACAACGCGCTATCGGGGTTGGTTAATTAAGCTTTTGGACCGTAGACTCGGGTCAGCCCATTTAACTATTTTGCTTTGCAGAAAAATTGATTTATTTATTCCCAAAATAATTACTACAAATCTATTATCTATTATCTATTAGGGTGAAGGTCCAAAATAATCAAAATTAAATACTATTTGCCCAAAATACTGATTTCCAAATATTTGGCCCTAAATACAGACTGGTCACGGAGTTTCGTGTAGCGTATTAAAGTAATACGGCGTACCGTCCACCGTATTACACTAATACGGAGTACCGTCCACCGTATTAGCGTAATACGGAGGACCGTCAACCGTGACAAGATTAGATACGGAAGACTGTCCACCGTGATACACTTAGTTTTATATCCAGGCCATCTTTATTGTTTGTATTTGTCTTCAAAGTTCTATCTTTAGTCCAATCATTCAAAACAGTTGGCTTCAGGTGCTCAAAATGGATGAAAGAACTGGGGAGGAATTGACGTATATACAGTGCATCACTGGAACTTACGTAGAGACGGTTCCAAACCCTCTATACTTTGTCGTCTTGGAACATCTACAGCGGCCATATCTTCAGAATTTGGATATTATTAAAATCCAAATACGTTTCAACAATAACCTTAGAAGACAACTTTCAATACATAAATGTTGGTTAACATTCACAATCTGGACGACTTTGACGCCATCAACAGAAGGTTTTATGTGTAGATTTAAATTTCATGTAATGAATTATCTAGAGCAATTGGGTGTAATTTCAATTAACAATGTAATTAGGGCAGTTCAATATTTTTGTAATATGTATGAAAATCATATTGTTCAAATTGATCAAAGAGAATCAATACAATTTGCCCTTTATTGAATTTATGTGTATTATATTGAACTAGTGTTTTGTAATGCAATTTCAAAGCTTCTCTACGTATTAAGCGTAATACGGAATACTGTAATCCGTAATAGGACCTGACACGGAGCTTGGAAATCCGTAATAGGAATAGACACGGATTATTGGATAGCGTATTAGGACTAACACGGTAAACCGTACTCCGTAATAGGAGTATACACGGTGTTACGTCTAGCGTGTATGGTATATGAATACTAACCCACAGACCCGAGCAGCCACTGCCAATTGCCAATCAAATATCTCCCAAATATCAAGGTAATGTTCTCTATTTGAAACCCTAGTTTAATGGCTTCAGATTATGTTTGGGGATGGTTATATGTTGATGGGAACATTATATATGATGCTGCAATTGGAAGTACATATGATAGAGATGTGATTGCTTTTGTCAAATTGCACTTTAATTTGAAATATGTAGAAATTCTGAATGTTTTGTATCGAAAGCTAGCTATAAATCCGGAATCGTTTAAGTTAAAGATTTTTCGTAGGTTTAAGAATCCTAGTACAAATAAGTATGGTGTTGTTTTGATTGTTGATGATGATGACGTTGAGTATATGTTTGAATCGGTGGATGATTCCGAAAGTAAACCTCGTGTGGAACTTTACATTGAAAAAGTCCCAATTGGTATGAGCATAAGTTCAGCTGATATGTTTAGATACTCGAATGTTGGTGAAAATACCTCAAGCAATCATGGTTCAAAAAGTTTCCAAGGCGGTATTGATTGTATTTCGAGTGGTAGTTCAAGTAGGACTTGGTTCATGGGTGGTGCTAGTAGTGAAGGGTCGAGAGGAACAAAAAGTGTTCAATGGGGTGTTGATTGTGTTTCTAGCACTAGTTCAAGGGGGTCAAGAGGAAACACCGAGTTAACGGATGATGATATACCTTACTATAGGTTTTTCGACGGCTCTTCAATGATTGCTTCAGATTTAGAGTATGGTATGCAAAAAGCTACTGAACTTCATAATCCGGCAGAGCTAGCTAAAGGAATGTTGTTTGAGTCGAAAGAGCAGTTGATAAATTTAGTAAAGAAGGTTCATATTTCCAATCATCAAATGATAAAGGTGTTGAAATCTGATCCATTGACTTGGGATGTGGTTTGCCAACAAAATAGTGAAGGTTGTGAGTGGAAATTGAGGGCGAGAAAGAGAAAGTCACATAACTTTTTTGAAATCATGGAGATTAAGGGTCCGCATACATGTATCAATCATTCTATCTCACAAGATCATCCCAATTTGGATGCTTCACACATTGCAGATATCATCATTGACCTATTAGCTGCAGATCCTAATGTCTCAGAGAAGGTGTTAGTTGCTGCAATTACGAAGGAAGTTGGGTATGTACCAACAAGGAAAAAGGTTAGAGACGGGAAAAAATTGCAACTATGAAGATTTATGGTTCTTGGGAGCAATCATACCAGGAGCTCTCACTATTGATGAGTGTGCTACAAAGTATGGGCATTGGTGCAGTCAGCTGGTATTTCAAAGAGCATGATCTAGGAGGGCCTTTACCTCAGGTATGCAATTTGTTGAAACTGTAATATATTTCGACATGCATTGATTAGTGCCCCTAGCGGGGCCTAAAAAAAGATTTCAATTATGTAACTTATGTCGTTTTAATATTGTGTAATTTGAAAATAGGTGGTAAGATTCAAGCGAGTCTTTTGGACATTCAAGCCTTGCGTAGATGCCTTTGTACATTGCATTCCAGTACTTCAGATTGATGGAACACATTTGTATGACAAGTACGGAGGAGTATTACTTACTGCTACAGCAGTTGATGGCTTCAACCACCTTCTTCCAGTAGCATTTGCAATTGTTGAAGCTGAAAATATAGCAAGCTGGACATGGTTCATGGAGAGATTGAGAAAGATGGTTGCCTTGCAGCGAATGGGAGTTTGTGTGATTTCTGATAGACATGCAGGAATCATGTCTGCTATGAAAAATCCTGACATCGGGTGGTGTGAACCATACGGCTATCACCGGTTTTGTGTTAGACACCTAGCTGCGAATTTTGCTAGTCAATTCAAGAAGGCTAAATCGAAGGAAAGAGTGGTTGCAATGTGTAGCCAATTGACAGAGTCCAAATTCAATTTGCATTGGAATGCTTTGTTGGGAGCTATTCCTGGAGCAGATGAGTGGTTTAGTGAGATAAACCCCCAACAAACATCTTTAGCTTGTGATGGAGGCAAGAGATTTGGTATAATGACAACAAATATGGCCGAGAGTTGGAACAATGCCATCAAAAGCTCAAGAAAACTCCCGATCACAGCAATGGTGAAGGCCTTATATTATAAGGTGGTTAGCTACTTTGAGCAACGTCGTGCAGAGATAAAAAAGCAAGCTGTTGATGGTAACGAGTTTACCAAGCATGCCAATAAAATTTTGAACAAATGGAAAGAACGCGCAAGTGGACATCAGGTGACAAGTGTTGACCGCTACAATTGGGTGTTTGAGGTGATAACAAAGAAGCATGGTCAGAAGGGGGGAATAAACATGTTGTTCGTGTACGGGAACAGATTTGCACATGTAACAAGTGGCAAACGTATCACATTCCATGTTCACATATTCTTGCTGCTTGTGCTAGTGTAGGATTGGCCCACACAAGCCTTGTAAGTGAGTGGTATAAGCTAGAGAAAGCAAGAATAGTCTATGAGGGTCACTTTGAGCCAATACCAAGCAAGAAAGAATGGCCTCCATTACTTGGGTTTCCAACAGTGATCTTTGATGTTGATGATATTCCAAAAAAAGTTGGTTGACGAAAGTCCACAAGATACAAGAACGCAATGGATTATCAAGGATCAAAAGGCAAAGGACCTTCTTCTAGTGCTCCGTAGATTGATTTCATGTGTTATTTGAATGTATTAATCCATTATTGACGCATTAGATTTGTAATGAGTATGATGGTTGTAAACATATTGTTATTTGTTTTCTGGATCTAAAACTTAGTTAAATTGTTATTGTTTTTGCTTCTTCTTATTGCTTAAATTGTTATTGTTATTGTTAAACATATTGTTATTAAATTTCTGGATATGTGTCCTGCTTATATTGTTATTGATTACTGCATATGTAAGGAAATTCAGGATTCCTTTGAATACGGAACATTGTACTCCGTTTCACCCCTAATACGGAACACCGTACTCCGTGTCACCTGTAATACGGAACAGTGTACTCCGTATCACCTCTAATACGGAACATTCATAACCGTGACAGGGCCTAATACGGCACACGTATAACCGTGATAGGGTCTGATACGGTGGATAGATCACCGTGACACAGGCCAGAATGAGATGGCAAATTGTCAACTGTACTCACTACCTGTACTCACACCCAAATGACACCAATTGTAAAATTTCACAGGGAAAAAAACTCTCATAATGCACAACAACAAAAAATTACAAATATTGAAATGAAAGACCCATAAAAATTTCAAATATTGTAAACTAATATTACAAATTCTTATACATAAAAATTCTTCTACATAAAAATTCTTTTACATAATTGAACTGCCTTAACACTAATCAAAATGAAGGACCCCTTCACGTTGAGCATTGAAATGAAGGACGCCTACAGAAATGACATCTCCATGTGCCTGCATATATATCAGAAATTCATTGATATTAGTGCCCCTGGCGGGGCCGTATTATATGAAAATAACTTATCTACTACAACCGTATAATTTATTAATGCAAGATAACTCACCTATTTAATTGTCATGCAAAACTCATAAGATTGCCATCAATTTATTTCTTCTGCCTAAACAAAATAAAGACTCAAAACCACAAACAAATAAAGGAATTGATGCTCAAAATAATGCAAATAAAAGATTTAAAAAAACTCACCAAGTTTTCCTCGTATACTGCTGATCGGTAACTTTCTTACGAGCTCGTAACTGCATAGGATGCTCATGATCTACAGGTGGGACCTGTTCATGTGAAATTCAAGATATGTACATATTTAGATCGATATATCATTGTTACGGTGACACAACACTAGTAAATTTATTGACCAAGTACATTTATTGACTACAAGAACATATTATACTTGTAAATTTTTATAAAAAGTAGGCTATTTTATTCATTTCTCTCAAATAAAGTATTAGTATTGACTATCTATCCCAAAAATTATATGAATGTATTTGTAGACCACACAATGTGACTGCAAAAAGTTAAATGGTAATGGTAGATTCAATCAAATTTAACACCCGATACCTCTCAATTGGAAATCAATGTTTATGATTTCCCCTCAATGATAGAATATTAGATTTCTATACATACTCAACTCAACTCGAGGTATGAACTCACTAGGTACATACCAACAACCATTTTACTAACTATAAATTTGTTTTCGGAAATTTAAATCGCGTACAATAATTACTTGCAAATAAGTATGTCAAACCTGGTGCTGCTGATCTTCCTGCTCTAGTGGCTGCTGCTGATCCGGTTGTGGTGGTTGTTGTTGTCTTGCTACATAATCAGGAAACGTGTTTGGAGATTGTGTGAATAGGTGGAATGTTGGATATGACAGTGGTGGTTCATCACTAGGCCTCTCGCCACCTTCGGCATCATCATCTAAATCAACACTAATCCGTGGTCCTAGCAAGCGTGGAGCTTTGACCCCGCGGCCACCTCGTTTTCTCTTTTGTTTCAACTCAACTTCCTTGGCACGCCGGTCTTCAACAGGGAAATCTTGAAAGTATCCGGATGCAAACTTCTCTTGCAGCACCTGTCTAGCATGAGCCGTAATAGCTGGTAAGTCTCCAAATCTCGCTTCCTTGTGTAATAAATCTAGGTGATCCAATAAATCCAACTGCATAAACAAAACAATTTGTATCAATACATTGCACAAATAGAGTAATACATGGCAAAACAAATATAATTATAATTACAAGTACAAGTATATAGCAAAACAAGTAAGGATGAGCTTATTTGTGATTACCGTATAAGAATGGCCACCACCAATGCGAGTCAGATACCGATGAGTAATAGATGAATACCACTTGGGGTAACGCTCAGATACACCCACACCGACATCTCCAGCAAAAACATTATTCTTCCTATCATCCCAAAGAGCTACATGATCACGATGCATCCAAGTCTGCCTTACCCTTCAAGTTAATCTTATGAAGTTCAGGACAATAACTAGCAGAAGATGGTATATCCTGTATAATCCCAAACTGGCGCAGGCATCTGTCGGGCTGATGTGGCTCCACGAAACAAAAACATATAAGAGGCCCCTTGTAACACCAAATATCTTTGCCTTCTCTACACTGCTCCGATAGTTCGGCAAGAATCTCATCGGTGTATGGCTGCCATAAAAAGTGAGAATCGGCAAGAACATCTAACTGAACTCGGTAGGTGGAAACTGAATATGAACCACTGTCAAGGAAGGAAAGATGAGCACACCACCTATATAATACATGAAAACATAAAAAGGGCATTAGAATTGATTCAAAGGAATTAATAAACAACTATATAGTTTGAATGCCGAAAATATCATTCAATATGTCAATAAATGTGGTAAAATTGAACATTTTTACCTCAAACCATGTGGCCCTGGACGATCACCCCAAATACGTGAGTGATCTAAAACTGGATCACGAGGAACAGGAGCCAAAGAAGGTAGTCTACTCCAAGCCCACAACTGCAATAATAAAAGACATCCGGCTGCCTCCTCTGTATCTTTACGAGACGCCTTGCATAATTCCATGTAAAGGTATGCATGAACAGCAGAACCCCAAGATAGTTTCCCACATTTAGCAAAATCCAAGAGAAGAGGAAGGTACATACAATGAACCTGACCCCCAGAATGATCGGTCAATAAGATCCCACCAATCAGCTGCAACACGTAGGACTGTGTATAACGTGTAAGCTCAACATCAGAAGCATCATCTCGAAGGGAACCAAAAACAGAATTCAACCAAGTACACTTCAATCTACCACCAATCAATCCAAATCTGTTATCATCATCCAATGCAGAACTCTCACCCTTCTTAATCTTCTTACCCTTCTCCCTGGGCCGTACACCAAAGACATCTCCAACATAACTGTCCCATTCACCTGTAACCGCAGTAAAACCAGTAACTGCAGGCCCATCAATACACAACCCAAGAAGAACAGACACATCCTGTAATGATATCATGCACTCCCCGACTGGAAAGTGAAAAGTATGGGTCTCGGATCTCCATCTCTCTATAAGAGCAGTGATCAAACCCCAATCTATCTGTATGCTTGCCAACCTAGAAACTCCATCAAATTTCAAAGCCTCAAGAAGGGGAACCATCCTCGGATGTAAATAAGGGAGGCTGAAATTGTTAGGATTGCGAACTCGGGATTTCATATTGTCACCACCACTAGCCTCCCACACAGCCTCTGACCTATGAGTACCTTGTAAATGCAAGACAGAAGGATCCCGAGGGCGAGGGTCCATAGACAATTTATCATTATGTTGCGCCATAATCTGAAAATGAAAAAAATAACAAACACATTATTATAAGTCTTCACAGGAAACAGTAAGTATCACAGATAATTTCATATCCAAACTACTGGAGCACTCGCGACCGTTAACAAAACCCTAGATTCCCTATCATCTTATTACTCAACATTAATTCCACAAAAGTGTTCTAACTGGAATTTAAATGTTCAGGAATTTGTTTCGTGAATGTAAGTTTGGTCTATCGTAACGTACTTTGCAATCAACAGAACTCTCATTAATTGACTCTATATCAGTGGGGTGTTTAGTTGATGGTACTTTTCAGTCACCTATATTCAAACAGAAAGTTGCCTATTTTTCAATCTAAGACCTAAATTCAACATTATTTTACATACTTTAATACAGGGATTAGGATTTATTAAATGACAAAAACTTATTTCTGTATTACTTAATTGCTCCAAGTAGTTCTGGAGGCCTGCTTATAGCCCATCAAAGAATAAAACTTGTTCAGTTCTTTAGTTTGCCACTACCAGATACCACTAGTACTGGAATGCCTGTGAGAATTTCTTTGTGCTATGCTACATTTTACTTCATTCTACAATGCTGGAACAATAAGGGTTTGCTCCTCTTCTTTCTTTATAATATCTACCAATTACCAGAAAGAATAATTATAACAATAAAGTGATAGACATGACCATAATAAATAAAACACAACCAACCTCTTGCAGCAAACAATAACATTTTAGAGTTCAACTCTACTACTATATTATGAACTGCTGAATGCTGTTATGCTACAGGTTACCAGTATCTGCATACTTCAACATATCAAGAAAAGAAAGATGTAGAAAAGTGGAGACTGGATGTGTGGTTCATGCCAGTACTTAAATTTTAAGAGATGGGATTCCTGTCAACGCTATAGGTTTCCTAAGGTTGGAGGTGAACCTTGTCACATGCCTTCATATGGGATGAATAGAACAGAAGGCTTGCCTGGGGACTGGTATTGCCATGAAATTAGATGTGGAGCACATAACTACGCTAGCAGGGCAAGTTGCTACAGGTGCGGTGTTCCTAAAGATGATTACAGTGGACATGGGGCTGGCATTATGGGATCAGGAGGCTATGAATACAGTAACACAGTACCACCTGGCTGGAAAGCTGGTGACTGGGTTTGCAATAGGTACATTCATGTTAACTCTATCTTTACTTTATTTGTTTGTACTTCGTATCAACTTCTACTGATACTTTGCATTGACACATTAGACTCTTAATACAGTTACAATGATCTTATTTATGTACAAATAACTATTGGAATAATCGTCATTTTTTGTGAATTTTGTACCTTAAATGATTGCAACGATTTTTCAGAGTAGGATGCGGCATACACAATTATGCCAGTAGGACTGAATGCTATAAATGCAAAACATCACGAGAATATGGTAAGCAATCTCGGTCATTATACTGATTTGTTCATGACATAAATTGCTGTTTCGTGTAGTGCTAAACAACAAAAGCAAATGTCAAAGCACGACTACCTAAACAACTGAAATAGCCTTCTTCCCACTATTTCTCTCAACTGAACATATCATCAAACACATTATTGTCATGCCAAATAACATTTAGCAATTGATTAGCCTCTCATAGAATTAATTAAACGCCGAGGAGTTTTGAAACACTGACCATTGGAGTTCATATACATAATTTGTATCGAATAACATATGATAAACAACAATTCCAAAACAAGACAGGGATGCAGAAATACCTCAATAATCGAATTAAGATGAATTATGAAGATGGATATGTAGTTAGACTGGTCACTGATGAAATATTTGGCCCAAAATAATATCTTCAGGTCTGATACGGAACATTCATACCTCAGTGTTTAATTGAACTGGCTCTTTTCTGAAACCTAATTGAGTTACGGGTTTGGGGGAAATAAACTGGATGGAGACACGGAACACAGTGTTCCGTGTTACCTGAAGATACGGAAGACGAGCCTCCGTGACCAGTCTGTATTTAGGGCCAAATATTTGGAAATCAGTATTTTGGGCAACTTTGTCTCAAAAAATGATTATTTTGGTCATTTTCTCTATCTATTACTATGTATAATAAGGGAACACAAGGGTAAAAATTACCAATAAAATGGTTGTGAAATATCTATTTTACCCTTTCATGTTAAAAAATTACAAAAATGTCACCATCTTATAATTTATACTAAAAAAATATGTTCCTTCGTGTAGTCAACGAGAATCAAACCTTCAACCTCCGCTCAAGAATCTCATGACATAACCAAGTGTGCTACATCAATTCTTGAGTTTGCTTTAAAAATCTTATTAGATTAATCACATCTTCTTCTTCTCTCATATTTAATTTTTTTTGTTATAACTTTTGAATAAATAAAATATTTATTTACATTATTTATGTAACTCCGTTATTTTCCGATTTCCGTAATTTTATATATAACTACATAAAATGTTGGTTTATATTTTTTACATAACTCCCTTTTTTTTAGTTTGTCTATATAATATAACTATACATTCAATCATTATTATAATTTTTTACAATGAAAATGGATATCAATTATGTTGCAATTGTTATATTTTATATTTTTAAATAAAATTATATCTCTTATTAAACTTAATACAAAAACGCAAACAAGAATCACATTCTCGATGAAAATCGAACACAAACCTATAATAATTAGGTCAATTGAATATATCGAACTCGCAGAAGTTAAAGATACAACAAATCTATAGGAGTATTTATCTATCAGTAAGATTATGTTTCAATAAATATGTATATTCTATTTATAAAATCAAACATAATTATAATTTGATCATATAATTTTACGTTTACAAAAATTTAAAAATGTGAGTTAAATTAGAGATTTTTGGTCGACCAACCATTTAGACTTCGAACGATTTAATATATAATTGATAAAAGAAAGATAAAAAATTAAAATGTAGAAAAACTTTAGAATCTATGTTTAAAAAGAAGAACTTTAAAAATAAGATCTATGTTGTTTATAAAAAATAACGTGATAAAAATGTAATGTTAAATGAAAATAAGATATGATTTTTTAGATGATAAATATTATAAAATTAAACTTATTAGTTATTATTAGTAATAACCCGTCGTATTGTTACTTGACTATAAATTATGATAATACATATTTTATATAATGCATTAAAATGATGTAATATGTCATATAATTTAGATTGATAAATGAAACATTAAATATATGGACACCACTTAACATTTTAAAAATTATCATTTGTACACTTGTACATTACCTTTATATAATTTCTTAATTATGAAAAACAATATATTTGTCCATATATGTTATTTATAAATTATTAGTCAGTATTGTGAAATTATTAAATTATATTAAGTAAAATACATTAATTTTCAAAAAAGCATAAAAAAATAATTGAATTTTAGTCAAAAATGAGTTTACATAATTTAATCTTTCAATAATATATAATGATTGAGTTATAACATGTATTTAGATAAATGTAAGATTAAATCACAAAGTATAATTTTAGATAGTGCATAAATGCACAAGTCATTAATATCGTCTATTCCCACGATTAAATTTTTTGGAATTAATTTAAATTTGAGTTAAAAATGATTCTTAATTATAATGTAAAAATATAAAAATCTACTTAGACTTTCATCAACTTAAATGTCTGATGACCTAAAAACAAAAATATTTAAAAACATAAGAAAAACAATTGAATTTATGTTAAAAATATGAGAACTCTAATAATACGATCTATGTTACATATAAAAAATAACGAAATTAATATTCAATATTAAGTGGAAAAAGATATAATTTTTTAAATTATAAACATTACAAAAATGTAATAATTATTAAAAATGACCAGTTAAATTATAACTCGACAATAAAGTATAATAATATGAATGTTTATATAACATAGAAAATTGATCAATATAATCTATAATGGTTGAATTATAACATGTAATTATACCAATATACGTAATACGATGGAATCAAAAAAATTGACCATAAATATCATATACATGCAAAAGTTATTAAGGTCGTCTAATCATATTTTATATCGATTGAAATATTAGGGAAAATTTAAAGTGAGTTAAAAATAATTTAAAATTATAATATAAAAAATGTTTCAACTTACCTAATTTTTAAAACAGATTTCCGATATTTTGTAATAAACATTAGACTAAAACTAATTATTTGAGTTTAAAAGATTATAAATATGCAAATATGGAAAAAAAATTAGTGATACAATTACAAAGATGACTTTCACAAAATATTAAAAAAAATTGTAATATGTGTCTAACTACTTTAAAATCACATGATTTTACGTATGCCTATGTTATAGACGGGTAATTTTATTAAAGTAATTATTTATATTATAGTCAAATGTTCAATTTGATAAAATTAATACTTCAGCAATTAAAAGTAGTCATGTGATTATTATCGTATAAATATTTATCCAAATTTTATGTAATCTAATCAAATTAAAAAATATTTGGTTCATGAAATTGGTACAAAATATTACAAAATTACTATAAAAGTATAAGATAAAAACGAAATCTTACCATTTATCATATTTTTAACTAAAAAATTATCTCATTATATGAAATCGTGTTGGTAATAGAACCACTAATCTTCTCCTATCAATCTCAATGTCAAACCATTGTACTATGCTTATTTTTGAGTTCCTTTTAAAAATCTTATTAGATAAAACATGTATTCTCCACTTATCCCATATTTTTTATTGAGTAAATAATGTTGGTTTATATTATTTCTAGAATATTGCATTGTATTTAATTAAAAAAAATATATTTTGATTGATTGAGTATAATCTACAATTCCCTTTCACCATTTTAAATGATTGATATAAAAAAATTAGATTAATACTCTATAATTCTGTTTTGCAATTTTAAATGATTGATATAAAAAATAAAATATTTAATTATACATAAATGTAACCGAGTCCGAGAAAAAACTATGAATTTATTTACATTCATTTCTGTGTAGATATTATATTAATGAAATAAAAAATAAGATTTGATTTTAAGAAATATGTAAATTTTATTTATCAAAACGTACCTAATCATACAAATATGTGAGTCATCTTAAAGATTTTTGGTCTACAAACTATTTAGACTTCTAAATTTTTATATAACATAGTAAATTGATCAAAATAATTTATGATGTTCGAGTTATAACATATACTTATATCAATATACGGAATACGATAAACGAAAAATTTTGATCATAGATATCATATAGATGCACAAGTCATTAAGACCGTCTAATCAAATTTTACGTCGATTGAAATATTTGGGAAAATTTAAAGTTGATTTAAAAAATAATTTGAAATTATAATATAAAAAATGTTTCAATTTACATAATTTTTAAAATAGAACTTTGGTACTGTGTAATAAATATTGGACTAAAGCTAAACATTTGAATTTACAAGTGTATAAATATGCATGTATATGAAGAAAAAATTGAGTGAAACAATTACAATGATGACTTTCACATAATATTAAAGAGATTTTTTAATATGTTTCTGACTAATTTAAAATCACATGACTTTACATACGTGTAATAACCGCAAATTTTCGAATAATATTTTCTACTCGTTATTTAAATTTATTTAAAGGTCAAGGCATTAATATATTTAATTAGCGTATTTTTGGTTAAATTTTAAAATTTTATATTCGTATGTAAATAAATGTTTATTTTATCTATTTATTTATAATTATTAGGTATTTATTAAAATTAGAAAATTTAGGAAAAATAGGATTTTAATTTTGGACGAATATTATTTTATATCGCAGAATTTTTTTTTTTTAGAAAGCGAATTTGGGTCTCGTTATAATTATCCAGCGGGAAAAACGACGTTATTAACGTTTCGGTTTTAACTGATCGGGTCGTGAAACACGAGGAAGAGACAGCATTTCTCGATTACAGTATTCGAGAAATTCTTTTCTAAACACGATATTCTTTTCACAGATACGAGACATTCTTTTACAAAACGCAACATATCCTTTTGTTCAACACAAGAAGCCAGCCCATGCTTGTTTGTTTTGTCAGCCAAATAGAAAATAAAATCCGGCCATTCTTATGGACAAACAAATTACTCCACTTTCTTTGTCACAAAAACAAAACCAAATCCCCTCTTTTATTTCTCTACACTGCCAGAAACACAAAAACTCAGTTCATTACTCTCTAAAGACAAAACCTCGACCATATAATCCTCTAGACCAAAACGGAGTTGTAAGTTGTAAACACATATAGACTAAGACACGGTTCTTTTTCTTTTTATCACCACAAACACAACACCAAAGCTTTATTCCCTCACAAACCAACAGCCCAACCATTCGTTCTTTTTTTTTTTCTTTCACCTAGTAGGAGACAATCACCGCAGGTAGTTACCTTATTTAAATTACGTTTTCTTTTTTTTTTCCTTAATTCATTGTTTGTGCTCGTTCTGTCTTGTCTGTGTTGTTCCGTTTGTGTTGACCGGAGATATAAGGGGGAGTGTTTGTAGTTGGGGTTTGAATCGGTGAGGGAGGAGTCAACCGAGAGACACGAACTCGAGTGAGGGAGATGAATGATGTTATTGCTGTGTATGATATTGTTGTGTATTGTATTGTTGGGTGTGTGGTGTTGATGTCGATTAGAGGGGAAGATGACGAGAGAAGAAAGGTAGGGTTGAGAAGATGGGTGAAGTGGAGTGGAGACGGGGGGGAGATAGGAGTAAGGAAGGGAACGACTGTGGTGATAGTCGAATCAAGGGGGGCCGAGGGAAGTGTTGTCGCCGGAATTTGGTAATCGAAGGGTAGAGATTACCAAGGGAAAGGTTATTGCGATTGTCAAGAGTGTTGAGGCGAGAGAGGCAGTGCGATGAGAGACTTCTGTGGTTGTTGGTTATTGAAGATCGAGAGAGATTAACGAAGAGAAATAGAGGGATGTATGGATGTTATGGTGTTGTCGGAGATAGAGGGAAGGGAGGTTGAGAGAGTAGAGAGATGAGAGTTGGAGGAGAGTCTGTCTCGAGAGAGAGTGCCGAGAGAGATGCAGGGGTGGAAGAGGGACCCACGGTGGGGTCCACGTCGTTTCTCGGCTTGAATAAAAATGTTAATTAAATAATAACGTACCAATAAAATGACTGTAGTTTTATTCGGGAATTATAAAATGGATTTATTCTGATTAAAATAGGAAAATGGAATAATTAATATGGTTGATAATAATTAATTTATTAAAAATGGTAATTCATTTATTTAGTGGGATATTAAAAATGGTTTAATTAAATAAGTTATTTTCAGGAATATTTGTGATTTATTAGGCGTAATTTTAGAGATTTAATAATTAGTTGATAAAATGGAGTTAAATAAGGTTTTATTTTGGATTGATGTTAATAAATATTTTCAGATTATTTTAGTGGTTAAATCGGAATAAGAAACATTTATTTACGAGATTAAAAACGAAAGAGAAATTAACTAACGACATGGAATAAAATTAGGGTTTTTCTGTTAATGGATGTTTGATCTTTTCCTAAAAATAGAAATATTATTAATTACGGATTAGATTGAATAAAAATGGATTGTCGGATTTTTTTAGAATAATTAAGTTATATTAATTACGAGACGTTAGACACGGAGTATCGTCGGAGCCGTATTTCTTATTTACGATAAATATTACGGGTTTATTTTTGTGGTTCGAAGAGAGATTTATCCGGGGTTTATTATCCGATAATTATCGAACAGATTTTTCGAGAGTTATGTTATTATTATATTTAATTAGTATTATCGGCTGAGAAATATTTTATTTTGACGATTCGCTCACGTATTTTCTGGTTGATATTGTTAGTGCCTAATTCTCGAGCCGTAGACCGAAGTCGAGCCCACGGGTAAAGTATAATTTTATCTGCATTTTTCTGCACTTCGAGATCGAGGCAAGTTCCTTCTGACCCTCACTCCTTTTGAAAAATTTCGAGATATGCTGAGATATTATGATATTGAATTATCTGTTTAAATTGCTAGTTCGTGATAAAATATTCTGTTATCAAATATTTATTTAAAAATTATAGAAATGCTCTCTAAAATACATAGAACGTAATTTGATTGAATTCTAGGGCACCTTATTGTTCGAGATGACCCTTAAATATTATTCAGCTATAATTACACTTATATATCGAGGTAGTTAGATCTTCGTTGACTTCAAACGGATGTATTGTCCATATCCGTTAAACTTTATTTCGACAATTAAATTTGATTCATTGTTCGAATCAAAGTAGATATACGCATAATAGTGAAGAGATGTAGGGTATATCATCAGAAGTTCCTCTAAATTACCTACTCCAACGTATTTAGAAGTTTCATTTCGTATCAGGTCGTTCTTATTATTTCAAGACGACTCCACAAGATTTATTCTGATCCGCAAACCTTTCTTGTTCAAGGTTTCTACTTTATTGTCTTGAATTGACATATTGCTTGTGTCAATAAAATAAATTAATTCCTTTTGAGATTATTGTGACGGCCTATTGTCCAGGTCGGTTTTGTTCATAGCGTAGACTGGCGATCGGCCAGAAGTGAATATGAATCCAAATCAATAAATTTTATTCGGAGGAATAATCGTTTAATCCACTGGTCAACATGGGAGATGGCCCATGGGTTTCTTTCAGATCAACACGGGAATACAAACTCGTGGTATCGAAAGAGAATGTTTATATTTTGGCACAAATGTTGCCAGGTTGACTTTTCAACCACCTTTACGCTAGCAGAATGATATTGTGATACTTGCGACATAGTAATGATCGTGCTATGGGGTATCACGGGTGTGCGGTACTTGTGACACAGCGGTTGATCGCGCTGTGGGGTATCGTAGAGGCGGAAGACCAGTATCTCAAGCTTTTCAATTTCAACTTCTTTGTTCTGAGATAGATTGTTATTGTCTATCAGTAAGTGTTATCATTATCAAGACACATTGCCTGCAAATGAGAATCTTTCTTGATCAGAGTTGATTTATTTACATTTTCCATTATTAGTGAGAGAGCGAGTCAGTGGACTTGCTGAGCACCTAGTTGCTCACTCTTGTTGTTAATATTGTTTTTCAGTAAAGTTGGAAAAAGGCGAAACCTCTCGTTTCAAGGGGAAGGAGATAATGCACCAGAGCACGAAGTCAAACTAGTATGCTTTCCTCTAAGGCGACGACCCTGTCGAAGACTGCCTTTGTTTGGTGTATCTAGTGATATCTTGTATAATTATTATTATGTTGTACTATTCAGAGATTTGTCGATGCTTGGACTTGTGGGATGGAACCGCTGTTGTACGATAAAGCCTTTATGATGATTATGTATTGTAATATTTCATGGATTAAGACAGGTATTGACGGAGTGGCGACCCAAGTCCACAGATGGTGAATTTTGGGGGCGTCACAGCTTGGTATCAGAGCGTTAGTTATATTTTAGGAATCGTACGAGCCTAGAATTATAACGCGACGTGAGAATTTAGAGATATAGTGCAACGTTGATATTCTAGCACTAAGTGCCCTACGCCGTTATATTTATACCTTTATCTAATCGATTTGGAACCTGGTTATAACTTAGACTTCTTGTACCTTTTGTAGATGTCGACATCCGGACCAGCTGACATTCGTTCCAGCCGAGATAGATCCCCCACACCTTACCCGCACGGGTTACGAGATTCCAGTTCGGGTTCAGACAGTGATCCATCAGAGGAGTACATGCCGCTTGATAGCGTTTCGGAGGACTCTTCGGTTCAGATCCTTACACCTTCTCCTCCGCATGTGATAGATATAGCAGATTCCCCAGACCAGATCATAGAGGTAGTCGATTCACCTATTTCGGTGACTGTTGTAGAGACTCCTACTCTTGTTTCTGAGCAGCCTGTTCGGACTCCAGCTCCTGAGGCGTAGAGGCATGAGACACCCGAGCCGTTTCTATCCGAGCCGATTGTGGAGGGCCAGTTTTCGCCCATTCGCACCGGAGTAGCAGCACCTACTTCATCTGTGCCAGTCTATGTGATGACTTCAGCAGCTCCTACCATACCAGATTACATGCTTCCATCAGTCGGAGATGCTCCAGCTTGTGACACGGCTCCACCTGCACCTACCATCCATATCCCGGCTCCAGTGGTGATGATATCTTCTGCTCCAGCTTTTCCAGCTCAGCCTGCCGGTATGCCTACACAGCCTATAGTAGGTAGAGAGCCAGTGCCCTGGATTGTGCATGATCACCTTTACCAGCAGTTTCGCTGGGTTTGGGCACGCTACGAGGAGATTTTTGCTACGAGGGATGCCATTCTGCGATTATTGTCAGTGGATCCTATTACAGTTCACGGAGGTGGTAGTCTACTTGTGAGGGATGTATCCATGGAGATCGTACATCAAATCTCTATCTCTATCTTGACAGGGCTGCGGACTGATATCACAGCCTTACCATCTTCCAGCACCGGAGCTGTGGACCGTAGCACTATTGCCGACATGATCACTAGAGCAGTTGAGGAGTTTCACAGGCGTGTCATGGAGATGTTCGGTCATTGAGATCACTACCTATGTTGTAGCTTGGGTTTTTCCACTATGTTTGGAGGATAGATTTCTGTTAGGGTGCTTATGTTTGTATCTAGTTGTCGTAGATAGATCTGCACCCTGTGGATTTAGTAGTTGGATGTATTAGCTGACTTGAGGACTTTGGTTGTAGCCTTTGATTTTACCTGATGTACCAGTTGAACTTATATGTTGATATTGTACTTTTACGCTTTTATCTGTTTCAGATTTATTATTACTGTTGTGCTCTATTAGTAGCACCTCTGTTAAAAAAAAAAAGAAAGAAGATTTGATCTGTTTAAATGTCGCATAAGATAAATTTTTCGTAATTCCAGAAATCGATATATAACCTTGAGGGTTTTCAGCACCAGCATTGATACTCCGATCTGTATATATATATCCCACTCTGTTTAACCAGACTCTATATTTTAATCTTAATAGAAAAAGATGCCAAGAAGAGGTAGACCCCGCAAGAACCAAGAGGTACCCCCAGTAGAGGACCAGCATGAAGTTGATCCTCAACCAGAACCCGAAACAGAACCTGAACCAGGGCGAATACCCGCAGTGCAACCCAATCCAAATGAACCTATGAATTTACTTGTGGAATTCCTGAGGCAATATGCACAGAACCCTCCACCAAGGCAAAGAACACCCCAAATCAGAGTTGATCAACCCCCTGCACCACCAACTAATAATGCAGTTAATTTTAAATCCTTCAAATCCTTAAACCCCCCTGAGTTCAAAGGTACCACTGATCCAATTGAAGCAAGGATCTGGTTGCGAGAGATAGAAAAGACCATTGAGATTGTAGGAGTGGAGGAAGAAAAGAAAACCATCTTTGCAGCTTTCATGCTAAAGGGAGAAGCGAGTTATTGGTGGGAGTCAAAAAGAGCCATAGAAGGGAACGCAGCCATACCTTGGGCTAGGTTCACCCAACTATTTTTGGAAAAATATTTTCCTAAATATTTGGAAACCCAGATGGAAATCAAATTTTTGGAACTGAAGCAAGGCAATATGACTGTGGCTGAGTATGAAGCCAAATTTTCGGAACTCTCAAGATTCGTTCCTTACCATGTGGATACCGAAGAAAAGAGGGCTAAACATTTTCAGCTAGGGCTGAAACCGTGGATCCAGAATTGAGTTGCGGTACTAGAAATCACCGACTATGCGACTTTAGTTCAGAAAGCATCCATCGTTGAAAGTGGTTCTGAATTGTACTCGAAGGATAAGGATATCAAGAAAAGAAAGTTTCAGAATCATGGATCTAGTGTTGAGAGAAAGCCTGATGATCGAAATGCAAAGAAACCGTTTGTGAGACGGGAAGAGAGAAGCAATGCCGTAAGGAGATTTGGGAATCAGGACACTAGGGGGAACAACCAGAAGTTCAGACCCCCTCAGACAGCAAATTTACTTCAAGGAAGGCCGCCATTACCAGAATGCGGCACTTGTGGAAGGAAGCACCCAGGACCGTGTAACCTTGCCAGCATTGTGTGCTACACTTGTGGACAGAAAGGCCATTATTCTTCCAACTGCAAGGAGAGAGAGAAGGCAACTACTTGTTTCAAATGCGGGAAGAAGGGACACATAGCACGAGATTGCAGGTCACCACCAAAGGAGACCACTGTACCTAGATTGATGGCACCTCCTAGCAACAAGCCAACTGCCCGTACTTTCAACATGACAGTGAAGGATGCTATTGCCGATAACGATGTGATTGCAGGTACGCTTTTGGTAAATTCTATAGATGCATGTGTTTTAATTGATTCGGGAGCAACAAGATCTTTCATATCGGAGAGTTTTATGAATAAGCTAAATATTCAGTCTGTACCGTTAGGAGAGACCTTGATTATAGAAGTAGCAAATCAGGAAAAAGTTCTTGTGGATCAGATATGCCCAGACTGCGGAATCGAAATTCAAGGACAACGCTTCGATGCAAATCTTCTTTCCTTTAACCTAGGGGAGTTTGATATAATACTTGGAATGGATTGGTTAGCACGATACGATGCGCAAATCAACTGTCGGCGTAAGTGGGTTAGTTTAAAGGCATCGGACGGCCTTTAGGACTCGCTATGGACATTACGAATTTCTAGTGATGCCATTTGGATTGACGAATGCTCCAGCTGCTTTCATGGATTTGATGAATCGCGTATTCAAGAAATATTTGGACAAGTCCGTGATTGTATTTATTGATGACATCTTGATTTACTCTAAGAATCAAGAAGAACACGCGGAGCACCTCCGAATAGTGTTGGAAACTTTACGCAAGGAAAGGTTATATGCGAAATTCTCAAAGAGCGAATTTTGGCTAAGTTCAGTGCAATTCCTAGGACACATTGTGAGCAGTGAAGGAATTTCGGTTGACCCTGCGAAAGTGGAGGCTGTTGCAAATTGGGAAAGGCCAAAGACTCCAACAGAAGTAAGAAGCTTTCTTGGACTAGCAGGATATTATCGGAGATTTGTAATGGATTTTTCAAAGATAGCTACACCATTGACTAAGCTTACCAGAAAGAATGAGAAGTTTGAATGGACTTCCAAGTGTGAAGAAAGTTTTCAGGAACTTAAGAGATGATTAACATCTGCCCCGGTTTTGACGTTACTAGATGATACGGGAAATGTTGTAATCTATAGTGATGCTTCCCATAAGGGTTTAGGATGCGTATTGATGCAGCATGGAAAAGTAATTGCTTATGCTTCTCGACAGTTAAAAGATTATAAGATAAGATACCCAACTCACGATCTCGAATTAGCTGCGATTGTTTTTGCATTAAAGATCTGGAGACACTATTTATATGGAGAAAAGTGTGAGATTTACACGGATCATAAGAGTCTAAAATATATCTTCACCCAGAAAGAATTGAATATGAGACAGAGGCGGTGGTTAGAATTAATCAAGGACTATGATTGTTCGATTAATTACCATCCAGGGAAGGCCAATGTGGTGGCAGACGCGCTAAGTAGAAAAGAAAGACTTAAGATGGTAGTATCGTCAAAGGAATTGATCAAAGAAATTGAGAGATTTGACTTGGAGATTAAGATTCCTGTTCAAACCAATGGAAGAGTATATGAAATCTCCTTACAACCAGAGTTAATCGAAAAGATTCGTCGTTGTCAAGAAAAAGTGATGGAAGAAGAGAGGGATCAGTTAACAGGAGAAGAATTTCAAAGTCCAAAGGATGTCAAGGGAATTAAAAGATTTGCTTCTAGAATTTGGATACCGAATGTTGCAGAATTAAAGGAAGAGATTTTGAGCGAAGCACATAATTCGAGGTACTCTATTCATCCCGGGAGCACGAAGATGTATCAGGATATCAAGCAAAACTATTGGTGGCCAAACATGAAAAGAGAGATTGCCGAATGGGTAAGTAAGTGTTTAACCTGTCAGAAAGTGAAGGCAGAACATCAACGACCAAGTGGACTTTTACAACCTTTAGAGATACCCGAATGGAAATGGGAGCATATTACCATGGATTTTGTCGTAGGATTGCCCCGAACTAGAGCCAGCCATGATGCAATTTGGGTTATTGTTGACCGACTCACTAAGTCTGCGCATTTCCTACCAATCAGTGATAAGTACTCGGTTGAAAGATTGGTGAACCTGTACCTAAAGGAAATTGTGGTTCGTCATGGGGTGTCCGTTTCAATTGTATCTGATAGGGATGCCCGTTTTACTTCTCGATTTTGGAAAAGTTTTCAGGAATGTCTTGGTACGAAGTTAAATCTGAGTACTGCTTATCATCCACAGACCGACGGACAAAGTGAAAGAACAATTCAAACAGTTGAGGATATGTTAAGAGCCTGTGCACTTGATTTTAAAGGAAGTTGGGATGAGCATTTGCCCCTAGTCGAGTTTGCTTACAACAATAGTTACCACTCCAGCATAGGCATGGCACCATACGAAGCGCTATACGGAAGAAAGTGCAGATCACCGTTATACTGGGATGAAGTAGGGGAAGGAAAGATACTAGGGCCAGAACTACTTCAACAAACTAAGCAAGCAACCGAAGTGATTCGAAGAAGGTTAGTTGCAGCTCAGGATCGACAGAGAAAGTATGCGAATCAAAAGAGAAAGGACAAAGCATTCGAAGTGGGAGATAAGGTAATGCTAAAAGTTTCACCTTGGAAGGGAGTTATGAGATTCGGGAAGAAAGGCAAATTGAGTCCCAGATATATAGGACCTTTTGAGATTCTCAAGAAGATAGGATCCCTAGCTTACCAGTTGGCCCTACCTCCAGACCTCCAGCATATTCATGACGTATTTCATGTTTCTGCGTTAAGAGAATACCATTCCGATTTCAGACATGTCATAACCTACGAACCAGTGGAAATTCATCCTGATCTGACATACGAAGAGCAACCAGTACAGATTCTAGATCACAAGGTGCAAGAGTTAAGGACTAAGCAAATAAATCTGGTGAAAGTACTTTGGAGAAATCATCAAGTGGAAGAAGCTACGTGGGAATTAGAAAGCGAAATGCGAATTAAGTATCCAGAATTGTTTTGTGCGTAGACTTGATTCCGAGGACGGAATCCTTTAAGGGGGGAAGGCTGTAATAACCGCAAATTTTCGAATAATATTTTCTACTCGTTATTTAAATTTATTTAAAGGTCAAGGCATTAATATATTTAATTAGCGTATTTTTGGTTAAATTTTAAGATTTTATATTCGTATGTAAATAAATGTTTATTTTATCTATTTATTTATAATTATTAGGTATGTATTAAAATTAGAAAATTTAGGAAAAATAGGATTTTAATTTTGGACGAATATTATTTTATATCGCAGAATTTTTTTTTAGAAAGCGAATTTGGGTCTCGTTATAATTATCCAGCGGGAAAAACGACGTTATTAACGTTTCGGTTTTAACTGATCGGGTCGTGAAACACGAGGAAGAGACAGCATTTCTCGATTACAGTATTCGAGAAATTCTTTTCTAAACACGATATTCTTTTCACAGACACGAGACATTCTTTTACAAAACCCAACATATCCTTTTGTTCAACACAAGAAGCCAGCCCATGCTTGTTTGTTTTGTCAGCCAAATAGAAAATAAAATCCGGCCATTCTTATGGACAAACAAATTACTCCACTTTCTTTGTCACAAAAACAAAACCAAATCCCCTCTTTTATTTCTCTACACTGCCAGAAACACAAAAACTCAGTTCATTACTCTCTAAAGACAAAACCTCGACCATATAATCCTCTAGACCAAAACGGAGTTGTAAGTTGTAAACACATATAGACTAAGACACGGTTCTTTTTCTTTTTATCACCACAAACACAACACCAAAGCTTTATTCCCTCACAAACCAACATCCCAACCATTCGTTCTTTTTTTTTTCTTTCACCTAGTAGGAGACAATCACCGCAGGTAGTTACCTTATTTAAATTACGTTTTCTTTTTTTTTTTTCCTTAATTCATTGTTTGTGCTCGTTCTGTCTTGTCTGTGTTGTTCCGTTTGTGTTGACCGGAGATATAAGGGGGAGTGTTTTTAGTTGGGGTTTGAATCGGTGAGGGAGGAGTCAACCGAGAGACACGAACTCGAGTGAGGGAGATGAATGATGTTATTGCTGTGTATGATATTGTTGTGTATTGTATTGTTGGGTGTGTGGTGTTGATGTCGATTAGAGGGGAAGATGACGAGAGAAGAAAGGCAGGGGTGAGAAGATGGGTGAAGTGGAGTGGAGACGGGGGGGAGATAGGAGTAAGGAAGGGAACGGCGGTGGTGATAGTCGAATCAAGGGGGGGCCGAGGGAAGTGTTGTCGCCGGAATTTGGTAATCGAAGGGTAGAGATTACCAAGGGAAATGTTATTGCGATTGTCAAGAGTGTTGAGGCGAGAGAGGCAGTGCGATGAGAGACTTCTGTGGTTGTTGGTTATTGAAGATCGAGAGAGATTAACGAAGAGAAATAGAGGGATGTATGGATGTTATGGTGTTGTCGGAGATAGAGGGAAGGGAGGTTGAGAGAGTAGAGAGATGAGAGTTGGAGGAGAGTCTGTCTCGAGAGAGAGTGCCGAGAGAGATGCAGGGGTGGAAGTGGGACCCACGGTGGGGTCCACGTCGTTTCTCGGCTTGAATAAAAATGTTAATTAAATAATAACGTACCAATAAAATGACTGTAGTTTTATTCGGGAATTATAAAATGGATTTATTCTGATTAAAATAGGAAAATGGAATAATTAATATGGTTGATAATAATTAATTTATTAAAAATGGTAATTCATTTATTTAGTGGGATATTAAAAATGGTTTAATTAAATAAGTTATTTTCAGGAATATTTGTGATTTATTAGGCGTAATTTTAGAGATTTAATAATTAGTTGATAAAATGGAGTTAAATAAGGTTTTATTTTGGATTGATGTTAATAAATATTTTCAGATTATTTTAGTGGTTAAATCGGAATAAGAAACATTTATTTACGAGATTAAAAACGAAAGAGAAATTAACTAACGACATGGAATAAAATTAGGGTTTTTCTGTTAATGGATGTTTGATCTTTTCCTAAAAATAGAAATATTATTAATTACGGATTAGATTGAATAAAAATGGATTGTCGGATTATTTTGAGAATAATTAAGTTATATTAATTACGAGACGTTAGACACGGAGTATCGTCGGAGCCGTATTTCTTATTTACGATAAATATTACGGGTTTATTTTTGTGGTTCGAAGAGAGATTTATCCGGGATTTATTATCCGATAATTATCGAACAGATTTTTCGAGAGTTATGTTATTATTATATTTAATTAGTATTATCGGCTGAGAAATATTTTATTTTGACGATTCGCTCACGTATTTTCTGGTTGATATTGTTAGTGCCTAATTCTCGAGCCGTAGACCGAAGTCGAGCCCACGGGTAAAGTATAATTTTATCTGCATTTTTCTGCACTTCGAGATCGAGGCAAGTTCCTTCTGACCCTCACTCCTTTTGAAAAATTTCGAGATATGCAGAGATATTATGATATTGAATTATCTGTTTAAATTGCTAGTTCGTGATAAAATATTCTGTTATCAAATATTTATTTAGAAATTATAGAAATGCTCTCTAAAATACATAGAACGTAATTTGATTGAATTCTAGGGCACCTTATTGTTCGAGATGACCCTTAAATATTATTCAGCTATAATTACACTCATATATCGAGGTAGTTAGATCTTCGTTGACTTCAAACGGATGTATTGTCCATATCCGTTAAACTTTATTTCGACAATTAAATTTGATTCATTGTTCGAATCAAAGTAGATATACGCATAATAGTGAAGAGATGTAGGGTATATCATCAGAAGTTCCTCTAAATTACCTACTCCAACGTATTTAGAAGTTTCATTTCGTATCAGGTCGTTCTTATTATTTCAAGACGACTCCACAAGATTTATTCTGATCCGCAAACCTTTCTTGTTCAAGGTTGCTACTTTATTGTCTTGAATTGACATATTGTTTGTGTCAATAAAATAAATTAATTCCTTTTGAGATTATTGTGACGGCCTATTGTCCAGGTCGGTTTTGTTCATAGCGTAGACTGGCGATCGGCCAGAAGTGAATATGAATCCAAATCAATCAATTTTATTCGGAGGAATAATCGTTTAATCCACTGGTCAACATGGGAGATGGCCCATGGGTTTCTTTCAGATCAACACGGGAATACAAACTCGTGGTATCGAAAGAGAATGTTTATATTTTGGCACAAATGTTGCCAGGTTGACTTTTCAACCACCTTTACGCTAGCAGAATGATATTGTGATACTTGCGACATAGTAGTGATCGTGCTATGGGGTATCACGGGTGTGCGGTACTTGTGACACAGCGGTTGATCGCGCTGTGGGGTATCGTAGAGGCGGAAGACCAGTATCTCAAGCTTTTCAATTTCAACTTCTTTGTTCTGAGATAGATTGTTATTGTCTATCAGTAAGTGTTATCATTATCAAGACACATTGCCTGCAAATGAGAATCTTTCTTGATCAGAGTTGATTTATTTACATTTTCCATTATTAGTGAGAGAGCGAGTCAGTGGACTTGCTGAGCACCTAGTTGCTCACTCTTGTTGTTAATATTGTTTTTCAGTAAAGTTGGAAAAAGGCGAAACCTCTCGTTTCAAGGGGAAGGAGATAATGCACCAGAGCACGAAGTCAAACTAGTATGCTTTCCTCTAAGGCGACGACCCTGTCGAAGACTGCCTTTGTTTGGCGTATCTAGTGATATCTTGTATAATTATTATTATGTTGTACTATTCAGAGATTTGTCGATGCTTGGACTTGTGGGATGGAACCGCTGTTGTACGATAAAGCCTTTATGATGATTATGTATTGTAATATTTCATGGATTAAGACAGGTATTGACGGAGTGGCGACCCAAGTCCACAGATGGTGAATTTTGGGGGCGTCACAATACGCCTAAGTTATAAACGGATAATTTTACTAAAGTAACTATTTATATTATACTCAAATGTTCAATTTGATAAAGTTCATTAAACGCTATTGAAAATTAAATTAATACTTTAGCAATTAAAAGTAGTCATGTGATTATTATCGTATACATATTATCCAAATTTTATAAAATCTAATGAAATTAAAAAAAATTGGTTCATTAAATTGGTATATAATATTACAAAAATTACTATAAAAATATGAGATAAAATTTAAATCTTATCATTTATCGTATTTCTAATTAAAAAATAATCTCATTATATGAACAGTTTCGGATGAGAACTTATTTCAATGCCCGTGCCTCGCATGGGCTTTTATGCTAGTACAAATTTATATGATGTTTAATTACTTCTATTGCTATATATTAAATTTCTACACAAGGATAAAAAATTTCATTTTAATTACAGTGAAATTATTATTTTATCCTTCTTTATTGAAAAATAACAAAAATTTCATCCTTTTAAAATTTATGTAAAAATTAGTTATAATTATGTTACCCTCGAGGATCGAACCCATGACCTTCCACTCTTAAACTCATGCCATAATCATTATATTATACTTAGATTTGAGTATGTTTTAAATCTTAACCACATCTTCTTCTTTTGTCTCATTTTATCTATTTTTATTTTGACTCAATAACATGTTGGTTTTTATTATTTTTAGAATACTGCTAAGAATATAATTACGAAGAACATTTTAATATATTGAGCATACTCTACGATTCTCTTTCGCCATTTTAAATGATTGAAATAAAAAATAAATTTTTAGATCAAATTTTAAGAAAAAATGTTAGAGTCCACAAAAAATATAACCGAGTTCGGGAAAAAATGTATTTATTTACATTCTTCTCCAAGTAGATATTAGAAATATGTATATCTTATTTATCAAATCAGGCATAATTAATAATTGCATCACATAATTTTTAGGTATATAAATTTTAAATATGTGAATCGTATTAGAGATTTTTGGTTGACCTACTATTAATACTTTTAGCAATTTAAATGTATGATTGGTGTTAAAACATAAATATTTAAAATAATATGAAAAATAATTGAATTTATGTTAAAATGTGAGAACTTTAAAAATGAATCTATGTTATATATATATGTATAAAATAATGTAACTAATTTTCAATATTGAATAATCATTTCAAAATTTATATTTATGTGAATATCTTCTCAATTAAAAATGATCAACAAGACTAGAAAAGGAGAGGTTGGGTAAAATAAACATATGTGTGATGGGATAATTGTAGTTTTATTCTGATTTATCAGCTTCGGGAAGGATGACGTGATTTATCACCTTCGGGAAGGATGACGTGAATTTACCCTTCTTTGCGTATGCATAATATTAATATGGGTCACTTCTCCCTTGTTTTCTTTTTGTTTCTCCCTTGTTTTCTCAGTTGTGTTTTCAATTAGTTTGATTCGTTTTTGATTTGTTCTTGATCGTTTGGTGCTGTGCTTCCACTGTAATCACTGAGTATGAAGCGAGTTGACTCGTTTCAATTGTAGTTCGTAGTTCACGAGTTTCGAGTTAATGACTCAGTTGCGTCCTTCAGTTTTCTGTTCCCTGTTGCGTTTGAGTTTCTGAGTTTGCTAGGTGTAGTTTGTTTTTGAGTTTCTAAGTCTCTTGGTTTTAGTTTCGGTTCTAACAAGGCGAGTTGACTCAGTTGCTGCAGGTTTTCTTTTTGTTTAGTTTTTGGTTTCGTTTAGCAGGTGCTGTGATTGTATTTGTTTGGTTTGTTGTGAGTGATGTCCGAGTTCTTTACCGAGTTCTGAGTTCGTTTTCATTTTGATTGAGTTATGTTGTTGAGTTCACGATTTGGTTAACAACTTATTATTGTTGAATTATGAGTTTAGTTCTGAGTTATGAGTTCTGTTTCGTTAACAACTTATTATTGTTGAATTATGAGTTTAGTTCTGAGTTATGAGTTCTGTTTCATTTTTTCTTGATCTGGTTTCATTAGTTGCGAGTCGATTCAGTTCGGTTCTGTTTGTTTTGAGTTCTGGATTGATCGAGTTTTATTTTGGCTGGTTTGGTGTTTGCTGAGTTTTGTGAATGATTCTTTTTGTTATGATTCGTAATCAAAATTTTAAATCGTGCGAGTGTGCAACTGGTTTTGTGATTTATCAATCCAAGTAATATTTTGTGGACTTTTTTTAGTAAAATAATGTATTTTTTTGTTGAATAATATTTTTATATTTTGTCACTATAGTTTTATTTTTGAGACAATATATTTTGCCATAATTATAGCTTCTAATTTAGGGGGTTACAAGTATTTAAATTTTCATTATTGTTCTTAAATTTAAATTTCGTAACGGATTTTCATTTTATGTGCTTGCTAGTGTATGAGTTAATTGGAGTAAATGTTTGTTGACTGGTTAATTATTTAGGCTCATTAATTTTTGCTTGATTTGTTTTTTCATTATAACGGTGGCTTTTAATGTGTTTTAACCGGTTTTTTATTTGCCTCTAAATTAGCTGATTAGCACTTTTTCTTGTTAATTTGGATTTCTTTCTTAATTGTCTTTTATTAAATTTTAGTTACGGTTTTAATGAAAATATTTATTTTCTATTAAGCACATTAAGTGCATTAGTTTTTATCTAATTTCAAATTTGTAGTAATGTTGCTTAATTAAATTTTCAGTAACATATATCATGGCCATGATTGATGGCTTTTTTGACTTGTAAGATGTAATTAAGTTTTGTACCATTCTGGGAGGCCATGATTGATGGCTTTTATTTTGGGCCTTTAAGAGGTAACAATGTGCCATTTTAAATGATTGAAATAAAAAATAAATTTTTAGATCAAATTTTAAGAAAAAATGTTAGAGTCCACAAAAAATATAACCGAGTTTGGGAAAAAATGTATTTATTTACATTCTTCTCCAAGTAGATATTAGAAATATGTATATCTTATTTATCAAATCAGACATAATTAATAATTGCATCACATAATTTTTAGGTATATAAATTTTAAATATGTGAATCGTATTAGAGATTTTTGGTTGACCTACTAGTAATACTTTCAGTAATTTAAATGTATGATTGGTGTTAAAACATAAATATTTAAAACAATATGAAAAATAATTGAATTTATGTTAAAATGTGAGAACTCTAAAAATGAATCTATGTTATATATATGTGTATAAAATAATGTAACTAATTTTCAATATTGAATAATCATTTCAAAATTTATATTTATGTGAATATATTCTCAATTAAAAATGATCAACAAGACTAGAAAAGGAGAGGTTGGGTAAAATAAACAGTTGTGTGATGGGATAATTATAGTTTTATTCTGATTTATCAGCTTCGGGAAGGATGACGTGATTTATCAGCTTCAGGAAGGATGACGTGAATTTACCCTTCTTTGCATATGCATAATATTAATATGGGTTACTTCTCCCTTGTTTTCTTTTTGTTTCTCCCTTGTTTTCTCAGTTGTGTTTTCAGTTAGTTCGATTCGTTTTTGATTTGTTCTAGATCGTTTGGTGCTGTGCTTCCACTGTAATCACTGAGTATGAAGCGAGTTGACTCGTTTCAATTGTAGTTCGTAGTTCACGAGTTTCGAGTTAATGACTCAGTTGCGTCCTTCAGTTTTCTGTTCCCTGTTGCGTTTGAGTTTCTGAGTTTGCTAGGTGTAGTTTGTTTTTGAGTTTCTAAGTCTCTTGGTTTTAGTTTCGGTTCTAACAAGGCGAGTTGACTCAGTTGCTGCAGGTTTTCTTTTTGTTTAGTTTTTGGTTTCGTTTAGCAGGTGCTGTGATTGTATTTGTTTGGTTTGTTAGTGAGTGATGTCCGAGTTCTTTACCGAGTTCTGAGTTCGTTTTCATTTTGATTGAGTTATGTTGTTGAGTTCACGATTTGGTTAACAACTTATTATTGTTGAATTATGAGTTTAGTTCTGAGTTATGAGTTCGGTTTCGTTAACAACTTATTATTGTTGAATTATGAGTTTAGTTCTGAGTTATGAGTTCTGTTTCATTTTTTCTTGATCTGGTTTCATTGGTTGCGAGTCGATTCAGTTCGGTTCTGTTTGTTTTGAGTTCTGGATTGATCGAGTTTTATTTTGGCTGGTTTGGTGTTTGCTGAGTTTTGTGAATGATTCTTTTTGTTATGATTCGTAATCAAAATTTTAAATCGTGCGAGTGTGCAACTGGTTTTGTGATTTATCAATCCAAGTAATATTTTGTGGACTTTTTTTAGTAAAATAATGTATTTTTTTGTTGAATAATATTTTTATATTTTGTCACTATAGTTTTATTTTTGGGACAATATATTTTGCCATAATTATAGCTTCTAATTTAGGGGGTTACAAGTATTTAAATTTTCATTATTGTTCTTAAATTTAAATTTCGTAACAGATTTTCATTTTATGTGCTTGCTAGTGTATGAGTTAATTGGAGTAAATGTTTGTTGACTGGTTAATTATTTAGGCTCATTAATTTTTGCTTGATTTATTTTTTCATTATAACGGTGGCTTTTAATGTGTTTTAACCGGTTTTTTATTTGCCTCTAAATTAGCTGATTAGCACTTTTTCTTGTTAATTTGAATTTCTTTCTTAATTGTCTTTTATTAAATTTTAGTTACGGTTTTAATGAAAATATTTATTTTCTATTAAGCACATTAAGTGCATTAGTTTTTATCTAATTTCAAATTTGTAGTAATGTTGCTTAATTAAATTTTCAGTAACATATATCATGGCCATGATTGATGGCTTTTTTTACTTGTAAGATGTAATTAAGTTTTGTACCATTCTGGGAGGCCATGATTGATGGCTTTTATTTTGGGCCTTTAAGAGGTAACAATGTGCCATTTTAAATGATTGAAATAAGAAATAAATTTTTAGATCAAATTTTAAGAAAAAATTTTAGAGTCCACAAAAAATATAACCGAGTTCGGGAAAAAATGTATTTATTTACATTCTTCTCCAAGTAGATATTAGAAATATTTATATCTTATTTATCAAATCAGACATAATTAATAATTGCATCACATAATTTTTAGGTATATAAATTTTAAATATGTGAATCGTATTAGAGATTTTTGGTTGACCTACTATTAATACTTTCAGTAATTTAAATGTATGATTGGTGTTAAAACATAAATATTTAAAACAATATGAAAATAATTGAATTTATGTTAAAATGTGAGAACTCTAAAAATGAATCTATGTTATATATATGTGTATAAAATAATGTAACTAATTTTCAATATTGAATAATCATTTCAAAATTTATATTTATGTGAATATCTTCTCAATTAAAAATGATCAACAAGACTAGAAAAGGAGAGGTTGGGTAAAATAAACAGATGTGTGATGGGATAATTATAGTTTTATTCTGATTTATCAGCTTCGGGAAGGATGACGTGATTTATCAGCTTCGGGAAGGATGACGTGAATTTACCCTTCTTTGCTTATGCATAATATTAATATGGGTCACTTCTTCCTTGTTTTCTTTTTGTTTCTCCCTTGTTTTATCAGTTGTGTTTTCAGTTAGTTTGATTCGTTTTTGATTTGTTCTTGATCGTTTGGTGCTGTGCTTCCACTGTAATCACTGAGTATGAAGCGAGTTGACTCGTTTCAATTGTAGTTCGTATTTCACGAGTTTCGAGTTAATGACTCAGTTGCGTCCTTCAGTTTTCTGTTCCCTGTTGCGTTTGAGTTTCTGAGTTTGATAGGTGTAGTTTGTTTTTGTGTTTCTAAGTCTCTTGGTTTTAGTTTCGGTTCTAACAAGGCGAGTTGACTCAGTTGCTGCAGGTTTTCTTTTTGTTTAGTTTTTGGTTTCGCTTAACAGGTGCTGTGATTGTATTTGTTTGGTTTGTTAGTGAGTGATGTCCGAGTTCTTTACCGAGTTCTGAGTTCGTTTTCATTTTGATTGAGTTATGTTGTTGAGTTCACGATTTGGTTAACTTATTATTGTTGAATTATGAGTTTAGTTCTGAGTTATGAGTTCCGTTTCGTTAACAACTTATTATTGTTGAATTTTGAGTTTAGTTCTGAGTTATGAGTTCTGTTTCGTTTTTTCTTGATCTGGTTTCATTGGTTGCGGGTCGATTCAGTCCGATTCTGTTTGTTTTGAGTTCTGGATTGATCGAGTTTTATTTTGGCTGGTTTGGTGTTTGCTGAGTTTTGTGAATGATTCTTTTTTGTTATGATTCGTAATCAAAATTTTAAATCGTGCGAGTGTGCAACTGGTTTTGTGATTTATCAATCCAAGTAATATTTTGTGGATTTTTTTTAGTAAAATAATGTATTTTTTGTTGAATAATATTTTTATATTTTGTCACTATAGTTTTATTTTTGATACAATATATTTTGCCATAATTATAGCTTCTAATTTAGGGGGTTACAAGTATTTAAATTTTCATTATTGTTCTTAAATTTAAATTTCGTAACGGATTTTAATTTTATGTGCTTGCTAGTGTATGAGTTAATTGGAGTAAATGTTTGTTGACTGGTTAATTATTTAGGCTCATTAATTTTTGCTTGATTTGTTTTTTCATTATAACGGTGGCTTTTAATGTGTTTTAACTGGTTTTATATTTGCCTCTAAATTAGCTGATTAGCACTTTTTCTTGTTAATTTGAATTTCTTTCTTAATTGTCTTTTATTAAATTTTAGTTACGGTTTTAATGAAAATATTTATTTTCTATTAAGCACATTAAGTGCATTAGTTTTTATCTAATTTCAAATTTGTAGTAATGTTGCTTAATTAAATTTTCAGTAACATATATCATGGCCATGATTGATGGCTTTTTTGACTTGTAAGATGTAATTAAGTTTTGTACCATTCTGGGAGGCCATGATTGATGGCTTTTATTTTGGGCCTTTAAGAGGTAACAATGTGCCATTTTAAATGATTGAAATAAAAAATAAATTTTTAGATCAAATTTTAAGAAAAAATGTTAGAATCCACAAAAAATATAACCGAGTTCGGGAAAAAATGTATTTATTTACATTCTTCTCCAAGTAGATATTAGAAATATGTATATCTTATTTATCAAATCAGACATAATTAATAATTGCATCACATAATTTTTAGGTATATAAATTTTAAATATGTGAATCGTATTAGAGATTTTTGGTTGACCTACTATTAATACTTTCAGTAATTTAAATGTATGATTGGTGTTAAAACATAAATATTTAAAACAATATGAAAAATAATTGAATTTATGTTAAAATGTGAGAACTCTAAAAATGAATCTATGTTATATTTATGTGTATAAAATAATGTAACTAATTTTCAATATTGAATAATCATTTCAAAATTTATATTTATGTGAATATCTTCTCAATTAAAAATGATCAACAAGACTAGAAAAGGAGAGGTTGGGTAAAATAAACAGATGTGTGATGGGATAATTATAGTTTTATTCTGATTTATCAGCTTCGGGAAGGATGACGTGATTTATCAGCTTCGGGAAGGATGACGTGAATTTACCCTTCTTTGCGTATGCATAATATTAATATGGGTCACTTCTCCCTTGTTTTCTTTTTGTTTCTCCCTTGTTTTCTCAGTTGTGTTTTCAATTAGTTCGATTCGTTTTTGATTTGTTCTTGATCGTTTGGTGCTGTGCTTCCACTGTAATCACTGAGTATGAAGCGAGTTGACTCGTTTCAATTGTAGTTCGTAGTTCACGAGTTTCGAGTTAATGACTCAGTTGCGTCCTTCAGTTTTCTGTTCCCTGTTGCGTTTGAGTTTCTGAGTTTGCTAGGTGTAGTTTGTTTTTGAGTTTCTAAGTCTCTTGGTTTTAGTTTCGGTTCTAACAAGGCGAGTTGACTCAGTTGCTGCAGGTTTTCTTTTTGTTTAGTTTTTGGTTTCGCTTAACAGGTGCTGTGATTGTATTTGTTTGGTTTGTTATTGAGTGATGTCCGAGTTCTTTACCGAGTTTTGAGTTCGTTTTCATTTTGATTGAGTTATGTTGTTGAGTTCACGATTTGGTTAACAACTTATTATTGTTGAATTATGAGTTTAGTTCTGAGTTATGAGTTCCGTTTCGTTAACAACTTATTATCGTTGAATTATGAGTTTAGTTCTGAGTTATGAGTTCTGTTTCGTTTTTTCTTGATCTGGTTTCATTGGTTGCGAGTCGATTCAGTCCGGTTCTGTTTGTTTTGAGTTCTGGATTGATCGAGTTTTATTTTGGCTGGTTTGGTGTTTGCTGAGTTTTGTGAATGATTCTTTTTTGTTATGATTCGTAATCCAAATTTTAAATCGTGCGAGTGTGCAACTGGTTTTGTGATTTATCAATCCAAGTAATATTTTGTGGACTTTTTTTAGTAAAATAATGTATTTTTTTTGTTGAATAATATTTTTATATTTTGTCACTATAGTTTTATTTTTGATAGAATATATTTTTGCCATAATTATAGCTTCTAATTTAGGGGGTTACAAGTATTTAAATTTTCATTATTGTTCTTAAATTTAAATTTCGTAACGGATTTTCATTTTATGTGCTTGCTAGTGTATGAGTTAATTGGAGTAAATGTTTGATGACTGGTTAATTATTTAGGCTCATTAATTTTTGCTTGATTTGTTTTTTCATTATAACGGTGGCTTTTAATGTGTTTTAACTGGTTTTTTATTTGCCTCTAAATTAGCTGATTAGCACTTTTTCTTGTTAATTTGAATTTCTTTCTTAATTGTCTTTTATTAAATTTTAGTTACGGTTTTAATGAAAATATTTATTTTCTATTAAGCACATTAAGTGCATTAGTTTTTATCTAATTTCAAATTTGTAGTAATGTTGCTTAATTAAATTTTCAGTAACATATATCATGGCCATGATTGATGGCTTTTTTGACTTGTAAGATGTAATTAAGTTTTGTACCATTCTGGGAGGCCATGACTGATGGCTTTTATTTTGGGCCTTTAAGAGGTAACAATGTGCCATTTTAAATTATTGAAATAAAAAATAAATTTTTAGATCAAATTTTAAGAAAAAATGTTAGAGTCCACAAAAAATATAACCGAGTTCGGGAAAAAATGTATTTATTTACATTCTTCTCCAAGTAGATATTAGAAATATGTATATCTTATTTATCAAATCAGACATAATTAATAATTGCATCACATAATTTTTAGGTATATAAATTTTAAATATGTGAATCGTATTAGAGATTTTTGGTTGACCTACTATTAATACTTTCATTAATTTAAATGTATGATTGGTGTTAAAACATAAATATTTAAAACAATATGAAAAATAATTGAATTTATGTTAAAATGTGAGAACTCTAAAAATGAATCTATGTTTTATATATGTGTATAAAATAATGTAACTAATTTTCAATATTGAATAATCATTTCAAAATTTATATTTATGTGAATATCTTCTCAATTAAAAATGATCAACAAGACTAGAAAAGGAGAGGTTGGGTAAAATAAACAGATGTGTGATGGGATAATTATAGTTTTATTCTGATTTATCAGCTTCGGGAAGGATGACGTGATTTATCAACTTCGGGAAGGATGACGTGAATTTACCCTTCTTTGCGTATGCATAATATTAATATGGGTCACTTCTCCCTTGTTTTCATTTTGTTTCTCCCTTGTTTTCTCAGTTGTGTTTTCAATTAGTTCGATTCGTTTTTGATTTGTTCTTGATCGTTTGGTGCTGTGCTTCCACTGTAATCACTGAGTATGAAGCGAGTTGACTCATTTCAATTATAGTTCGTAGTTCACGAGTTTCGAGTTAATGACTCAGTTGCGTCCTTCAGTTTTCTGTTCCCTGTTGCGTTTGAGTTTCTGAGTTTGCTAGGTGTAGTTTGTTTTTGAGTTTCTAAGTCTCTTGGTTTTAGTTTCGGTTCTAACAAGGCGATTTGACTCAGTTGCTGCAGGTTTTCTTTTTGTTTAGTTTTTGGTTTTGCTTAACAGGTGCTGTGATTGTATTTGTTTGGTTTGTTAGTGAGTGATGTCCGAGTTCTTTACCGAGTTCTGAGTTCGTTTTCATTTTGATTGAGTTATGTTGTTGAGTTCACGATTTGGTTAACTTATTATTGTTGAATTATGAGTTTAGTTCTGAGTTATGAGTTCCGTTTCGTTAACAACTTATTATTGTTGAATTATGAGTTTAGTTCTGAGTTATGAGTTCTGTTTCATTTTTTCTTGATCTGGTTTCATTGGTTGCGAGTCGATTCAGTCCGGTTATGTTTGTTTTGAGTTCTGGATTGATCGAGTTTTATTTTGGCTGGTTTGGTGTTTGCTGAGTTTTGTGAATGATTCTTTTTTGTTATGATTCGGAATCCAAATTTTAAATCGTGCGAGTGTGCAACTGGTTTTGTGATTTATCAATCCAAGTAATATTTTGTGGACTTTTTTTAGTAAAATAATGTATTTTTTTGTTGAATAATATTTTTATATTTTGTCACTATAGTTTTATTTTTGATAGAATATATTTTTACCATAATTATAGCTTCTAATTTAGGGGGTTACAAGTATTTAAATTTTCATTATTGTTCTTAAATTTAAATTTCGTAACGGATTTTCATTTTATGTGCTTGCTAGTGTATGAGTTAATTGGAGTAAATGTTTGATGACTGGTTAATTATTTAGGCTCATTAATTTTTGCTTGATTTGTTTTTTCATTATAACGGTGGCTTTTAATGTGTTTTAACTGGTTTTTTATTTGCCTCTAAATTAGCTGATTAGCACTTTTTCTTGTTAATTTGAATTTCTTTCTTAATTGTCTTTTATTAAATTTTAGTTACGGTTTTAATGAAAATATTTATTTTCTATTAAGCACATTAAGTGCATTAGTTTTTATCTAATTTCAAATTTGTAGTAATGTTGCTTAATTAAATTTTCAGTAACATATATCATGGCCATGATTGATGGCTTTTTTGACTTGTAAGATGTAATTAAGTTTTGTACCATTCTGGGAGGCCATGACTGATGGCTTTTATTTTGGGCCTTTAAGAGGTAACAATGTGCCATTTTAAATTATTGAAATAAAAAATAAATTTTTAGATCAAATTTTAAGAAAAAATGTTAGAGTCCACAAAAAATATAACCGAGTTCGGGAAAAAATGTATTTATTTACATTCTTCTCCAAGTAGATATTAGAAATATGTATATCTTATTTATCAAATCAGACATAATTAATAATTGCATCACATAATTTTTAGGTATATAAATTTTAAATATGTGAATCGTATTAGAGATTTTTGGTTGACCTACTATTAATACTTTCAGCAATTTAAATGTATGATTGGTGTTAAAACATAAATATTTAAAACAATATGAAAAATGATTGAATTTATGTTAAAATGTGAGAACTCTAAAAATGAATCTATGTTATATATATATATGTATAAAATAATGTAACTAATTTTCAATATTGAATAATTGATATTGTGTATTTTATACACGTTTTATCTTTTATTCTCTTGCATTTTTGTTAGTTTCGAATGTTGTTTTATTGATATTAATTATGTTTTTCATCTTTCAGTGCCCCATGCTTAATTGTTGAAAAGATGGATTATTTTGGGCTTGAAAGCAAAGATTATTCAAGAGGCAAGTTAGAAGATGCAAGCTCGCGATGTCAGGAGGCGTTTAATGCATTATATTGAAGATTTTTATCTTGTACGGGCTACTGTACGGCCGTTCAACAGGCCGTTCAAAGGAGTAGATTTTCTGTACGGGCAGCTGTACTGCCGTTCAACAGGCCGTACAGAGCTGCTGTGTATTAAAAAGAACAAAACATCTAACATCATCTTCATAACCTAACATCTAACTTCTTCCTCTCTAACCTAGCCTCTTCAAGAACATTCAATTAGGGTTAGTAGAGTAGAGAGAAACATCAATTACTTGTAATCTAGCATTGATTATGAGTAACTAACTCCATTTATTTGGCTCAAGGAAGGATTTTTTGTACAAAACCCATTTCATTTTTAGTAAGATCTATTTCACTCTATCTTGAATACTTGTGATGTATTGTTTATGATTTTGCTTGGAGATTTGTAAGTTGCTTCATCTTGTTCTTCTTGTAATTTCAATTGCTAATTGTTTGTACTAATCCGTAATTGTTAGTACATTCATTGTAGTAGCACAAGGTTTGGCGTGCATAAACTTCAAGATTCAAGTACAAATACCTAGGTTGAGCTTCTCATCCTTGGGTTTGTCCTAGCCTCTCTTTGTTTAATTCCTTGATTTGGTTATACTAGTAGTGCTTCATTATTGGTAGCTAGTATCAAGAGAGCTAATTTATGTGCTTCACTAAATTAGTGTTTTTAGAAGAGAAATAAGTGATTGTGTGCTTCACCAATTATCTTGGTTAGGTAGAGTTGGATATATTTTGCTTGTTGGGTTGAAGTGCTTGAGTTTCCATAATCCTTGGGTCAAATGCCTCTTATCTTGTTATTTTTCTCATTGTGTTGTTGTGTTGGCAAATTTGGATTTTAGCCATTAACTTAGTTGTATTTTTGTAGAAGTTTAGTTATTGTATGCAAGGTGTTTGATAAAACACCTTAACCAAACTCAAAAAACCCCCCATTTACACACTTCTAGATTGTAAGAGATAATCTAATCGGAATCAATATTTAGAGTCCTTCCCTGTGAACGAACTTCGAAAAACACTACCTTCAAATTGGCGCCGCTGTCGGGGAAGGCAACAATATTAATTTTGAGTTAATTGTTTCTTATATTTTATATTTTATCTTTGTATATAGTTTTTTTTCTTTCTTTCTTTCTTTGTTTGTTTTTTTTATTGGTGTGTCTTCATGTTTATTGGAGATAGACAACTAACCTTTTCAGGAGACAATGTAGAATTATTTTGGTTGGAATAACGCTCAAGATTTCACCTATGATCAAGAACGATATCAAGATTTTAATTCTTTTCAGAATTTTAATGCGTATCAGGTGAATTCTTTATATTCTACAAACTCATGCTATGCTCCTTACCCTCCTAGCATCGATTATTCATATGCTTGTGAAAATCAATGTTATGATCCGCAATATAATTCCCAAGACCATCAAGGGTCTTCTTCATCTTCCTTATCATCATTAGAGGAGATGATAAACCAAATGGCGGCAAAAAACCTCCAACTTGCTTTTGAAAATCGATGCTATGATCCGCAATATAATTCCCAAGACCATCAAGGGTCTTCTTCATCTACATTGTCATCACTTGAAGATATGATGAAGCAAATGGCGGCAAACAACCTCCAATTTCAAAACACCACTTTTCAAAGTATATCCAACTTGGAAAAGATAACTTCTCAAATGGAAAAGAACACTTCTCAAAGCATATCCAACTTAGAAAAGCAAATGAGCCAACTAGCTGAAACCGTGAATCGATTAGAGGAGATCAATTCTCCTACTAATCACGATTCTTGTTTTGTAATTGATGAAAATGTTGTGCATGATGAATTTTCTTGTTTAGTTGACGATTGCCCTAAGCTTGACAATGATAAATTGGATGTAGTTGAGGATCTACCAAATTTAGAAAGTTCTTTTGTGCTTAATGAATTTGTAGATGAGATAAAAATTGATGAATGTCCAATTAAAATTGAGAATGAATTTGAGCTTAAGATGAATGAGGTTGAAATTTTTGTTTGGGTATATAAGGATCCAATTTGGGAACAATTTTTGAGTCGTAGTTATAATGACTATTCTGACGATTTTTCCAGCTACTTTGATTTTTCAGAGTCTTTTGAAGATGTGAAGATCATAAAAATATTTTTATATTTTTATGGATCAAAGGTATATTTGCACACCATGTTTTTATTATTGATTCGTAGGTATGTGCATTTATTTGCTTTTTCACCTCATTAGTTATAACACTTGTATAAATAAGTCGAGCCAACGACAATAAACAAAGCGCTTTTTGGGAGGCAACCCAAGGTACGTATGTATTTATCTATTTTTATGTGTATGTTAGATTTTGTTCCTCGCTTGCATTTATGTATGGCGTTATGCAAATTGTGGGTTTGAGGATTGATGTAAATATTAGTGAGTGGGGATTCCATTTTTCATCTATTTTAATTCTAAGTAAATAACCCAAAAAAAAAATATAATGTATTTTTGTGGTGTGACTAGTGAATTTTATAATAGATTTTCAAAAAAAAAAATAATAATAATTCCCCACTCAATAATATTTAGTAACGTTAATTCTAATTTTTATGATTTTTATGTTTATTCCACTCGTACCTTGATGTGTTTGTTTCATGTTTTCAGGAATTAATATTTTATTCAAGCATTCAAGGATTTGTGTGAATTTTCTAAAAAAAAAAGAAAAAAAAATATGTTTTTGTAAAATTTCAGGGCTGCACGGGTTATCGTACGGGGTGCAGACCGTGCAACAAGCCGTGCAACAGCCTGCGAAATTTTCTTCCCCGTCTGTCCATAACATAGTGCAAATTGAGGGGACTCAAATTTTCCTACCCACCTGCTGTACGGGCTGTGCAGCTCTAAAAAATTTTTTTTTTTTGCAAAACAGAGCACAATCTTCTCTTATTTCATTCTCCACCCGCCTCTCTACGTCTCCGATCACTAACCCATTTCACCTTCATCCTCCACGCCATACAACCTCCCCTACTCCTCTCTGCGCCTTCGCACTACCACCTCACTGCAACCTACCCACTCGGTTCAACGACCACCTTCATTCTTCAATTCTTGCAACCACCACAACACCACACTTCCTCCGTCGAATCACAGCATCTTCCCCTCACCTCCTTCACCCACCCAATTCCCCCCTGGTTTCCTTAGCTAAAGTAATAATAGCCCCATGTCTTGTTTTTTTTTTTTTGTTTTGTTTTGTTTTGTTTTGTTTTTGTTTTTTGTTTTATTCTTTTTATTTACTTATTTAATTCTAATTTTAATTTTAATTTTTTTTAAACAAATAATTAAATAATTTTTATAAATTCAGAAATGAATTTAAATTTAATTTATGTTGATTTTTGATTTTATTTTTAATTGGTTAGTGATTTATTTTATTTTATTTTATTTTTTCTTTTCTTTTCTTTTTTTTCTTTTTTTAAAAAAAATGAAAAACCAAAATTTAATTCTTTTAATTTTGATTTTAATTTTTTTAATTTTCTAAACTAATTTTTTTTATAAATTTAGAAATGAATTTAAATTTAATTTAAAATTTGATTTTTGATTTTATTATTAATTACTTAGTTATTTTATTTTATTTTAGTTTTAAAATTTGATTTTATTTATTATTAATTTGTTAGTTTATTATTATTATTATTATTATTATTATTATTATTATTATTATTATTATTATTATTATTATTATTATTATTATTGTATTTTTTTAAATTTTATTTTATTTCATTTTATTTTATTTTTTTAAAAAAAAATCGAAAACCAAACTTTAATTCTTTTTAATTTTGATTTTATTTTTTAATTTTCTAAACTACGTAATTATTTTATTTAGTTTTGCCTTTAAATTCGATTTTTGATTTTGTTAAAACTAAGTAATTATTTTATTTTATTTTATTTTATTTTTAGTTTTAGTTTTTAATTTGATTTTTGCTTTTATTATAATTTCAGTTTAAATTTGATTTGATTTTTTTATTTTATTATTAAATGGTTAGTTATTTTATTTTATTTTATTTTTATTTTTTTAAAAAAAATACAAAAACAAATATTTTTATTATTTATATATCCTTAATAAGTGTTGAAGTGGCTTTGTAGGTGTGGATTTCGCTTGTTGGTTATTTTCGTTGAGTTGATTGTGGTGCGTGGCGATAGTTCAATTCTTGGCGTGCAACTTCGGAGTTAGATTTTCGCAAATATGAGTGGTGCTCCCGGTCCTTGTTATTTATTTTTAGGGGAGTTCTCTTTCACTCATATCTCTACTTCGTTTTCATTGTCATGCATGAGGACATGCATTGTTTTAAGTGGGGGAAGGATTGTTTATGTTCATCCTTGTATAATATGCGTAGCTAGTATTAGTAATCTTTTTTGTTTCATTTGATGTCCGTCTTGTCTACTTTAGAAATAAGTTTTGTCATGAGCGTGTTTACTTGTTTGTAAAATTTATGACATTGTGAGCTTGTAGCCTCGTTTTCTCCTATTACGTGTTTAGCATTATCAATTTGATGTGAATCTATAAGTTTGATACACCTTATTACACACACACACACACACACTTAAATGGCATGAAAAGTCTAGATGTTTGGAATTAAATTGTGAGCATGACGATTATCTCTTAGCATGCAAGGAGTCAAAATCGAGATGATGTTATTACAACTTACACCTTGTGAGGCCTTGAACGATGATTCTTTTGCTTGTGTGTTTCTCCTTCTTTATGTGTGTTTTTGCTCTAGGGCTTGCATTAAACCTTCATTCATGGATGCACCATAATAAGGAAATTCTATTTAGGATAACCTTTTTGACCTTTTTAGCTTGTGAACCATGAAAATAATCCCTAGTTACCCCTTTGAAGCTTATATCCATATTTTTCTTCGTCACTTTCCCCTTTTATACATGAGTCATAGCCAAATACTTCACTCTCGACCTAATTGAGCTAGTTGAGTCTTGGAAAGAATTGATTGATGGAAATCATGGGAATTTGGAGAAGTTGTGAAGTGGAAGAATTCTATTTATTGTAAGTGGGAACTAGTTTGATGTGTATATCTAGATGTGGTTCAAAGTTCTTTGTAGTATTTATTTATGTTATGCATTCCCTTTGCTAAAAAAGATAATAATAAAGGGGATGTAAAAAAAAGAGAAAAAAAAGAGAATAGAAAAAAAACAATAAATCTTTGTACTTTATTTTGTTTCAATTTTCTTGGTAAATGTGGTTGTGTTTTGTAATTGTAAATGAGTGAAGACATTCTTTAGTTTGAGAATTTGGTGTACGAAGAAAACAAGCGTCATTTGACTCAACTAGCAAGACTTTTACACCTTCCTTGAACTTAAATTTTCATACCTTCACCCAAGCCTCATTACAACCCATTTTATGAATTCCTTGTTTTTGGTGCAATCCGGAATTTAGGTGAACATGCAAGGTCAAGTAGAACGCATGCATTTAGACTTGGAGTTGAGTGAAATCTCTAGCCCATACTTGTGTGATGCATAATTGAGAGATGTGAGATTTTTCACCATACAATTTCATCTTCTTAATGCGAGGCCATGTATGCTTTGTGATCATCTTGTCTAGTGTTCACGATTGAAGTGCATTCATTCTATCTTTAATGTCTTGGTTACATCTTGCACGAGGTGTGTTATCTTGATTCTTGAATTGGTTGTTAGCTCGTTTTAGTGGATGACAAGGTGAATAGCTCTATATGTTTGATTTTAGTTACAAGTAGACGGCTCGGGCATGTGAGTGTAGTAGTTAGTTTAATTAGTAGGTATTGTTAGTTTTTTTTTTGTTTGTTGGTGATTTTTGTGATTTTGTGGGTACATCATCTATAAACCCTCACGAGACCTCAATCATCCACTAGGGCTACCTAGGGGTTCCAAGGGCTTGTTGCATATGCCAAATGCAGCCGTGATCACCTACAGAAGTGGTACTAGTTAGGAGTATATGGTTATGTTAATTTTAGTTTGCTCGGGACTAGCAAAGTTTAAGTGGGGGAAGATTTGATATTGTGTATTTTATACACGTTTTATCTTTTATTCTCTTGCATTTTTGTTAGTTCCGAATGTTGTTTTATTGATATTAATTATGTTTTTCATCTTTCAGTGCCCCATGCTTAATTGTTGAAAAGATGGATTATTTTGGGCTTGAAAGCGAAGATTATTCAAGAGGGAAGTTAGAAGATGCAAGCTCGCGATGCCGGGAGGCGTTTAATGCATTATATTGAAGATTTTATCTTGTAAGGGCTACTGTACGGCCGTTCAACAGGCCGTTCAAAGGAGCAGATTTTCTGTACGGGCAGCTGTACTGCCGTTCAACAGGCCGTACAGAGCTGCTGTGTATTAAAAAGAACAAAACATCTAACATCATCTTCATAACCTAACATCTAACTTCTTCCTCTCTAACCTAGCCTCTTCAAGAACATTCAATTAGGGTTAGTAGAGTAGAGAGAAACATCAATTACTTGTAATCTAGCATTGATTATGAGTAACTAACTCCATTTATTTGGCTCAAGGAAGGATTTTTTGTACAAAACCCATTTCATTTTTAGTAAGATCTATTTCACTCTATCTTGAATACTTGTGATGTATTGTTTATGATTTTGCTTGGAGATTTGTAAGTTGCTTCATCTTGTTCTTCTTGTAATTTCAATTGCTAATTGTTTGTACTAATCCGTAATTGTTAGTACATTCATTGTAGTAGCACAAGGTTTGGCGTGCATAAACTTCAAGATTCAAGTACAAATACCTAGGTTGAGCTTCTCATCCTTGGGTTTGTCCTAGCCTCTCTTTGTTTAATTCCTTGATTTGGTTATACTAGTAGTGCTTCATTATTGGTAGCTAGTATCAAGAGAGCTAATTTATGTGCTTCACTAAATTAGTGTTTTTAGAAGAGAAATAAGTGATTGTGTGCTTCACCAATTATCTTGGTTAGGTAGAGTTGGATATATTTTGCTTGTTGGGTTGAAGTGCTTGAGTTTCCATAATCCTTGGGTCAAATGCCTCTTATCTTGTTAATTTTCTCATTGTGTTGTTGTGTTGGCAAATTTGGATTTTAGCCATTAACTTAGTTGTATTTTTGTAGCAATTTAGTTATTGTATGCAAGGTGTTTGATAAAACAACTTAACCAAACTCAAAAACCCCCCATTTACACACTTCTAGATTGTAAGAGAAAATCGACTCGGAATCAATATTGAGAGTTCTTCCCTGTGAACGAACTTCGAAAAACACTACCTTCAATAATCATTTCAAAATTTATAATTATGTGAATATCTTCTCAATTAAAAATGATCAACAAGACTAGAAAAGGAGAGGTTGGGTAAAATAAACAGATGTGTGATGGGATAATTATAATTTTATTCTGATTTATCAGCTTCGGGAAGGATGACGTGATTTATCAGCTTCGAGAAGGATGACGTGAATTTACCCTTCTTTGCGTATGCATAATATTAATATGGGTCACTTCTCCCTTGTTTTCTTTTTGTTTCTCCCTTGTTTTCTCAGTTGTGTTTTCAATTAGTTCGATTCGTTTTTGATTTGTTCTTGATCGTTTGGTGCTGTGCTTCCACTGTAATCACTGAGTATGAAGCGAGTTGACTCGTTTCAATTGTAGTTCGTAGTTCACGAGTTTCGAGTTAATGACTCAGTTGCGTCCTTCAGTTTTCTGTTCCCTGTTGCGTTTGAGTTTCTGAGTTTGCTAGGTGTAGTTTGTTTTTGAGTTTCTAAGTCTCTTGGTTTTAGTTTCGGTTCTAACAAGGCGAGTTGACTCAGTTGCTGCAGGATTTCTTTTTGTTTAGTTTTTGGTTTCGCTTAACAGGTGCGGTGATTGTATTTGTTTGGTTTGTTAGTGAGTGATGTCCGAGTTCTTTACCGAGTTCTGAGTTCATTTTCATTTTGATTGAGTTATGTTGTTGAGTTCACGATTTGGTTAACAACTTATTATTATTGAATTATGAGTTTAGTTCTGAGTTATGAGTTCTGTTTCGTTAACAACTTATTATTGTTGAATTATGAGTTTAGTTCTGAGTTATGAGTTCTGTTTCGTTTTTTCTTGATCTGGTTTCATTGGTTGCGAGTCGATTTAGTCCGGTTCTGTTTGTTTTGAGTTCTAGATTGATCGAGTTTTATTTTGGCTGGTTTGGTGTTTGCTGAGTTTTGTGAATGATTCTTTTTTGTTATGATTCGTAATCAAAATTTTAAATCGTGCGAGTGTGCAACTGGTTTTGTGATTTATCAATCCAAGTAATATTTTGTGGACTTTTTTTAGTAAAATAATGTATTTTTTTGTTGAATAATATTTTTATATTTTGTTACTATAGTTTTTATTTTTGATACAATATATTTTGCCATAATTATAGCTTCTAATTTAGGGGTTACAAGTATTTAAATTTTCATTATTGTTCTTAAATTTAAATTTCGTAACGGATTTTCGTTTTATGTGCTTGCTAGTGTATGAGTTAATTGGAGTAAATGTTTGTTGACTGGTTAATTATTTAAGCTCATTAATTTTTGCTTGATTTGTTTTTTCATTATAACGGTGGCTTTTAATGTGTTTTAACTGGTTTTTTATTTGCCTCTAAATTAGCTGATTTGCACTTTTCCTTGTTAATTTGAATTTCTTTCTTAATTGTCTTTTATTAAATTTTAGTTACGGTTTTAATGAAAATATTTATTTTCTATTAAGCACATTAAGTGCATTAGTTTTTATCTAATTTCAAATTTGTAGTGATGTTGCTTAATTAAATTTTCAGTAACATATATCATGGCCATGATTGATGGCTTTTTTGACTTGTAAGATGTAATTAAGTTTTGTACCATTCTGGGAGGCCATGATTGATGGCTTTTATTTTGGGCCTTTAAGAGGTAACAATGTGCCATTTTAAATGATTGAAATAAAAAATAAATTTTTAGATCAAATTTTAAGAAAAAATGTTAGAGTCCACAAAAAATATAACCGAGTTCGGGAAAAAATGTATTTATTTACATTCTTCTCCAAGTAGATATTAGAAATATGTATATCTTATTTATCAAATCAGACATAATTAATAATTGCATCACATAATTTTTAGGTATATAAATTTTAAATATGTGAATCGTATTGGAGATTTTTGGTTGACCTACTATTAATACTTTCAGCAATTTAAATGTATGATTGGTGTTAAAACATAAATATTTAAAACAATATGAAAAATAATTGAATTTATGTTAAAATGTGAGAACTCTAAAAATGAATCTATGTTATATATATATGTATAAAATAATGTAACTAATTTTCAATATTGAATAATCATTTCAAAATTTATATTTATGTGAATATCTTCTCAATTAAAAATGATCAACAAGACTAGAAAAGGAGAGGTTGGGTAAAATAAACAGATGTGTGATGGGATAATTATAGTTTTATTCTGACTTATCAGCTTCGGGAAGGATGACGTGATTTATCAGCTTCGGGAAGGATGACGTGAATTTACCCTTCTTTGCGTATGCATAATATTAATATGGGTCACTTCTCCCTTGTTTTCTTTTTGTTTCTCCCTTGTTTTCTCAGTTGTGTTTTCAATTAGTTCGATTCGTTTTTGATTTGTTCTTGATCGTTTGGTGCTGTGCTTCCACTGTAATCACTGAGTATGAAGCGAGTTGACTCGTTTCAATTGTAGTTCGTAGTTCACGAGTTTCGAGTTAATGACTCAGTTGCGTCCTTCAGTTTTCTGTTCCCTGTTGCGTTTGAGTTTCTGAGTTTGCTATGTAATAACCGCAATTTTCGAATAATATTTTATACTCAATTTATTTAAGGTCAATGCGTTAATATATTTAATTAGCGTATTTTTGGTTAAATTTTAAAATTTTATATTCGTATGTAAATAAATATTTATTAGATCTATTTATTTATTAAAATTAGAAAATTTAGGAAAATAGGATTTTAATTTTGGACGAATATTATTTTTATATCGCAGAATTTATTTTAGAAAACGAATTTGGGTCTCGTTATAATTATCCGGCAGGAAAACGACGATATTAATGTTACGTTTTATCTGATCGGGTTGTTAGAAACAAGGAGGGGACAACATTTCTCGATCACAGAAAACCAGCTTTATTCTCAGCAGACACGAAAATATTCTCACAAAACACCACTTTCTTTCCACAAACCCAAAACATTCCTGTATATATTTTTTCGTTTTATTCCAATGTTTAGTCGGACACAGGTCATATAACTACATTTTATTTCTCCTCCTTACTAACACAACACAGGTAGAATATTTCTCACACTTCTTGTTTTTCCTCTTTACAAAAACAATACATAAAACACGGTTTCATTTTCTTTGTCTTGTTTTCTATCAAACAACCAAAACCCACAGACCCTTTTATTTTTCTCTACCCATTTCCCCTTCTCTGCGTACAGAGCAACCACAGGTAGACTATTCTTTCTTCTCCTCTTGTTTTCTTTTTCGTTTCCTTGTTTTTATTTTCTTCTTTCTTTTCCCGTTTATCTCGTTCGGTCCCTGCGATGCCTCTCAGTCCTGTGTTTGGTTGGGGTTGCCGTTGCCCGAGTAGTAGCGAGGGGGATTGAGAGAGATTAGAGGTGAATTTTATTGATTGGTTTGTGGGTGTGAATTGGAATTGGTGGTGTGTTGGTATCGACATTGAGGGAGGGGGAAGTAGTACTGGTGATGTCGATTAGTGGTGAGGATGGAGTGTGGTTGGAGTCGAGTCAAGGAGAGATTGTGGGTGTTGTGTTGGTTGGTACTGTTATGGTATGGCAGTAGAAATGAAGGCAGGGGTGAGAAGATGGGTGGAGTGGAGTGGAGACGAGGGGGAGATAGGAGAAAGGAAGGGAACGGCTGTGGTGGTAGTCGAATCAAGGGAGAGGACGAGGGAGAGTTGAGTGAGATTGTTGGGTGTGGTTGTTATCGGTTTGTAATCGAGTAACGGCGACGAGAGGTTGTAGAGTAATTTCCGAGTCGGGCATTGGTGGGTGAGAAGGTTTTGATACCAAGTCCTGTGGTTATGAAGAAGAGAGGTAAGAAGGTTCTCGTGCTTTGGTGAATTGTTGAACGGAGGAAGGAGAATGAGAAATTGGTTGCTGTTGTGTAGAGTTTGTGAGTATCGGTTGTACTAAGATTTTGAGGGAGTGTTTGTGTGTAGTTATTGTAGGCCGGTGTACTAGTCGGAGTTGGAGGAGAGGGTTTTCCGGACGGCGGTGGTGGCGGGTGGGCCCCACGCGCCGTCATGTATTATTTTCTGCCAGATCTGTTACATTGGGCTAAAAGAAAATACTAATAATATATATATATGGTAATAATAATAATAATGAGTTATTAAATAAATAAAATGAAATATAAATAAACATATATACATAATAATAAAACTAATAATGAGATAATTAATTAAATAAAAGAGGTGTTTGTTTTAAAATTGTATTAATAATTGATTTATTAAATCGTAAGAATAAAAAGAGTTTAATAATATAGTAATTAATTAAATAAAGAGTTTAATAAACTGGACTAGTTTATTAATTATTTAAAAAGAGTTAAATTATGATTTTGGTCGGAAATCGGAGAATTTATTATTGTTTCGATAAAACGTAGAATAATTAGAGTAAAAGGCGGTATTTATTTGGAAGTCGTATAATCAATTATTCGGATTATTTTTAATAACCGGATCGAACCGAATTACTTTCAGAGGCTAAAATTTGGATATTAGGTTAATTATGAGATTTAAAACGAAAGAGAAATTAATTAACGACATGGAATAAAATTAGGGTTTCTGTTAATAGATGTTCGTTCTTTTCCTAAAAATAGAAATGTTATTAATTTCGGATTAAATTGAATAAAAGTGGAAATAATAATTTTGGAATTTAATTGGATTATTAATTAAACAGAAATATTTGTGATTTATTGGGCGTAATTTTAGAGGCTTAATAATTAGTTGATAAAGTGGAGATTTAATTGTGAATAAATGGAGTTAAATAAAGGTTTTATTTTGGATAACTAATAATAAATATTTTCAGATTATTTCAGTGGGTTAAATCAGAATAAGATTTAATTAATTACGAAATTTAAAATGGTTTACTTCCGTTATTAATTGTGATTGATTATTTAGAGATATGTAGAGATCCTTTTTATTTAGGAAATTCCCTTACGAGCGTTTAGGGCAGGATTTTCGGATATTAAAAGTATTATGTTTCGAGATTTGATTTATGAGTTTGAAAGAGAGTTTTACCCGGGGATTTGATTTCCGTCAAGCGTTAGAGATTTTCGGGAAAGTATTTTAGTATTTAAATATTATATTATCGGATCAGGTATATTCCATTTTGACGATTCGCTCACGTATTTTCTGGTTGACATTGTTAGTGCCTAATTCTCGAGCCGTTGACCGAAGTCGAGCCCACGGGTAGAGTATAATTTTATCTGCATTTTTCTGCACTTCGAGATCGAGGCAAGTTCCTTCTGACCCTCACTCCTTTTGAAAAATTTCGAGATATGCTGAGATATTATGATATTGAATTATCTGTTTAAACTGCTAGTTCGTGATAAAATATTCTGTTATCAAATATTTGTTTAGAAATTATAGAAATGCTCTCTAAAATTCATAGAACGTAATTTGATTGAATTCTAGGGCACCTTATTGTTCGAGATGACCCTTAAATATTATTCAGCTATAATTACACTCATATATCGAGGTAGTTAGATCTTCGTTGACTTCAAACGGATGTATTGTCCATATCCGTTAAACTTTATTTCGACAATTAAATTTGATTCATTGTTCGAATCAAAGTAGATATACGCATAATAGTGAAGAGATGTAGGGTATATCATCAGAAGTTCCTCTAAATTACCTACTCCAACGTATTTAGAAGTTTCATTTCGTATTAGGTCGTTCTTATTATTTCAAGACGACTCCACAAGATTTATTCTGATCCGCAAACCTTTCTTGTTCAAGGTTGCTACTTTATTGTCTTGAATTGACATATTGTTTGTGTCAATAAAATAAATTAATTCCTTTTGAGAGTATTGTGACGGCCTATTATCCAGGTCGGTTTTGTTCAAAGCGTAGATTGGCGATCGGCTAGAAGTGTATATGAATCCAAATCAATCAATTTTATTCGGAGGAATAATCGTTTAATCCACTGGTCAACATGGGAGATGGCCCATGGGTTTCTTTCAGATCAACATGGGAATATAAACTCGTGGTATCGAAAGAGAATGTTTATATTTTGGCACAAATGTTGCCAGGTTGACTTTTCAACCACCTTTACGCTAGCAGAATGATGTTGTGATACTTGCGACATAGTAGTGATCGTGCTATGGGGTATCACGGGTGTGCGGTACTTGCGACACAGCGGTTGATCGCGCTGTGGGGTATCGTAGAGGCGGAAGACCAGTATCTCAAGCTTTTCAATTTCAACTTCTTTGTTCTGAAATAGATTGTTATTGTCTATCAGTAAATGTTATCATTATCAAGACACATTGCCTGCAAATGAAAATCTTTCTTAATCAGAGTTGATTTCCTTCCATTTTCCTTTGTTAGTGAGAGAGCGAGTCAGTAGACTTGCTGAGCACCTAGTTGCTCACTCTTGTTGTTAATATTGTTTTTCAGTAAAGTTGGAAAAAGGCGAAACCTCACGTTTCAAGGGGAAGGAGATAATGCACCAGAGCACGAAGTCAAACTAGTATGCTTTCCTCTAAGGCGACGACCCTGTTGAAGACTGCCTATGTTTGGCGTATCTATCGATATCTTGTATTATTATTATTATGTTGTACTATTCAGAGATTTGTCGATGCTTGGACTTGTGGAATGGAACCGCTGTTGTACGATGAAGCCTTTATGATGTTTATGTATTGTAATGTTTCTTGGATTAAGACAGGTATTGACGGAGTGGAGACCCAAGTCCACGGATGGTGAATTTTGGGGGCGTCACAGCTTGGTATCAGAGCGTTAGTTATATTTTTAGGAATCGTGCGAGCCTAGAATTATAATGATATCTTGTATTATTATTATTATGTTATACTATTCAGAGATTTGTCGATGCTTGGACTTGTGGAATGGAACCGCTGTTGTACGATGAAGCCTTTATGATGTTTATGTATTGTAATGTTTCTTGGATTAAGACAGGTATTGACGGAGTGGAGACCCAAGTCCACGGATGGTGAATTTTGGGGGCGTCACAGCTTGGTATCAGAGCGTTAGTTATATTTTTAGGAATCGTGCGAGCCTAGAATTATAACGCGACGTGAGAATTTAGAGATATAGTACAACGTTGATATTTTAGCACTAAGTGCCCTACGCAGTTATATTTATACCTTTATCTAAATCGATTTGGAACCTGTTTATAACTGAGACTTGTGTACCTTTTGTAGATGTCGACATCCGGACCAGCTGACATTCGTTCCACCCGAGACAGATCCCCCACACCTTACCCGCACGGGTTACGAGATTCCAGTTCGGGTTCAGACAGTGATCCATCAGAGGAGTACATGCCGCTTGATAGCGTTTCGGAGGACTCTTCGGTCCAGATTCTTACACCTTCTCCTCCGCATGTGATAGATATAGCAGATTCCCCAGACCAGATCGTAGAGGTAGTCGATTCACCTATTCCGGCGACGGTTGTAGAGACTCCTACTCTTGTTACTGAGCAGCCTGCTCGGACTCCAGCTCCTGAGGCGTACAGGCATGAGACACCCGAGCCGTTTATATCCGAGTCGATTGTGGAGGGCCAGTTTTCGCCCATTCGCACCGGAGTAGTAGCACCTACTTCTTCTATGCCAGTCTATGTGATGACTTCAGCAGCTCCTACCATACCAGATTACATGCTGCCATCAGTCGGAGATACTCCAGCTTGTGACACGGCTCCACCTGCACCTACCATCCATATCCCGGCTCCAGTGGTGATGATACCTTCTGCTCCAGCTTTTCCAGCTCAGCCTACCGGTATGCCTACACAGCCTATAGTAGGTAGAGAGCCAGTGCCCTGGATTGTTCATGATCACCTTTACCAGCAGTTTCGCTGGGTTTGGGCGCGCTACGAGGAGATTTTTGCTACGAGGGATGCCATTTTGCGATTATTGTCAGTGGATCCTATTACAGTTCACGGAGGTGGTAGTCTACTTGTGAGGGATGTACCCATGGAGATCGTACATCAGATCTCTATTTCTATCTTGACAGGGCTGCAGACTGATATCACAGCCTTACCATCTTCCAGCACCGGAGCTGTAGACCGTAGCACTATTGCCGACATGATCACTAGAGCAGTTGAGGAGTTTCACAGGCGTGTCATGGAGATGTTCGGTCATTGAGATCACTACCGATGTTGTAGCTTGGGGTTTTCCACCATGTTTGGAGGATAGATTTCTGTTAGGGTGCTTATGTTTGTACCTAGTTGTCGTAGATAGATCTGCACCCTGTTGATTTAGTAGTTGGATGTATTAGCTGACTTGAGGACTTTGGTTGTAGCCTTTGATTTTACCTGATGTACCCGTTGAACTTATATGTTAATATTCGTACTTTTACGTTTTATCTGTTTCAGATTTATTATCACTGTTGCTCTCTATTAGTAGTACCTCTGTTTAAAAAAAAAATGATGATCTGTTTGAAAACCGCATAAGATAAATTTTCCGTAATTCCAGAAATCGACACATAACCTTGAGGATTTACAGCACCAGCATTGATACTCTGATCTGTATATATATCTCACTCTGTTTAACCGGACTCTATATTTTAATCTTAATAGAAGAAGATGCCAAGAAGAGGTAGACCCCGCAAGAACCAAGAGGTACCCCAGCAGAGGACCAGCATGAAGTTGATCCTCAACCAGAACCCGAAACAGAACCTGAACCAGGGCGAGTACCCGCAGCGCAACCCAATCCAAATGAACCTATGAATTTACTTGTGGAATTCCTGAGGCAATATACACAGAACCCTCCACCAAGGCAAAAAGTACCCCAAATCAGAGTTGATCAACCCCCTGCACCATCAGCTAATAATGCAGTTACTTTTAAATCCTTCAAATCCTTAAACCCTCCTGAGTTCAAAGGTACCACTGATCCGATTGAGGCAAGGATCTGGTTGCGAGAGATAGAAAAGACCTTTGAGATTGTAGGAGTGGAGGAAGAAAAGAAAACCATCTTTGCAGCCTTCATGCTAAAGGGAGAAGCGAGTTATTGGTGGGAGTCAAAAAGAGCCATAGAAGGAAACGCAGTCATACCTTGGGCTAGGTTCACCCAACTATTTTTGGAAAAATATTTTCCTAAATATTTGGAAACCCAGATGGAAATCAAATTTTTGGAACTGAAACAAGGCAATATGACGGTGGCTGAGTATGAAGCCAAATTTTCGGAACTCTCAAGATTCGTTCCTTACCATGTGGATACCGAAGAAAAGAGGGCTAAACGTTTCCAGCTAGGGCTGAAACCGTGGATCCAGAATCGAGTTGTGGTCCTAGAAATCACCGACTATGCGACTTTGGTTCAGAAAGCATCCATCGTTGAAAGTGGTTCTGAATTGTACTCGAAGGATAAGGATATCAAGAAAAGAAAGTTTCAGAATCATGGACCTAGTTTTGAGAGAAAGCCTGATGACCGAAATGCAAAGAAACCGTTTGTGAGACGGGAAGAGAGAAGCAATGCCGTAAGGAGATTTGGGAACCAGGACACTAGGGGGAACAACCAGAAGTTCAGACCCCCTCAGACAGCAAATTTACTTCAAGGAAGGCCGCCATTACCTGAATGCGGCACTTGTGGAAGGAAGCACCCAGGACCGTGTAACCTTGCCAGCATTGTGTGCTACACTTGTGGACAGAAAGGCCATTACTCTTCCAACTGCAAGGAGAGAGAGAAGGCAACTACTTGTTTCAAATGCGGGAAGAAGGGACACATAGCACGAGATTGCAGGTCACCACCAAAGGAGACCACTGTACCTAGATTGATGGCACCTCCTAGCAACAAGCCAACTGCCCGTACTTTCAACATGACAGTGAAGGATGCTATTGCCGATAACGATGTGATTGCAGGTACGCTTTTGGTAAATTCTGTAGATGCATGTGTTTTAATTGATTCGGGAGCAACAAGATCTTTCATATCGGAGAGTTTTATGAACAAGCTAAATATTCAGTCTGTACCGTTAGGAGAGACCTTGATTATAGAAGTAGCAAATCAGGAAAAAGTTCCTGTAGATCAGATATGCCCAGATTGCGGAATCGAAATTCAAGGACAACGCTTCGATGCAAATCTTCTTTCCTTTAACCTAAGGGAGTTTGATATAATTCTTGGAATGGATTGGTTAGCACGATACGATGCGCAAATCAACTGTCGGCGTAAGTGGGTTAGTTTAAAGGTATCGGACGGCAAAAGAATACATTTTCGCGGAAGGAAACCGACTCGTAATTTTCTGACTATGATCCAAGCAAAGAAGCTGCTAAGGCAAGGATGTCAAGCATACTTAGCTCATGTGGTTGATAGCGAGAAGCAAGCCCCTACTATTGACGAAATTCCTGTAGTGAATCAATTTGAGGATGTCTTTCCTGAAGAATTACCAGGATTACCTCCTGACCGAGAAATAGAATTCACTATCGATCTTGCCCCTGGAACTGCACTGATTTCAAAAGCACCTTACCGAATGGCCCCAATTGAGATGAAGGAGTTGGCCACACAACTGCAAGAACTATTAGACAAAGGCGTAATTCGACCCAGCGTGTCCCCTTGGGGAGCTCCAGTGTTATTTGTGAAGAAGAAAGACGGATCTATGAGATTGTGCATAGATTATCGAGAACTAAACAAGATGACGATCAAGAATAGATACCCCTTGCCACGAATTGATGATCTGTTTGATCAGCTTAAGGGAGCAGCTTATTTTTCTAAGATTGATCTTAGATCGGGTTATCACCAGTTGAAGATCAAACCTGAAGATGTACCAAAGACGGCCTTTAGGACTCGCTATGGACATTACGAATTTCTAGTGATGCCATTTGGATTGACGAATGCTCCAGCTGCTTTCATGGATTTGATGAATCGCGTATTCAAGAAATATTTGGACAAGTCCGTGATTGTATTTATTGATGACATCTTGATTTACTCTAAGAATCAAGAAGAACACGCAGAGCACCTCCGAATAGTGTTGGAAACTTTACGCAAGGAAAGGTTATATGCGAAATTCTCTAAGTGCGAATTTTGGCTAAGTTCAGTGCAATTCCTAGGACACATTGTGAACAGTGAAGGAATTTCGGTTGACCCTGCGAAAGTGGAGGCTGTTGCAAATTGGGAAAGGCCAAAGACTCCAACAGAAGTAAGAAGCTTTCTTGGACTAGCAGGATATTATCGGAGTTTTGTAATGGATTTTTCAAAGATAGCTACACCATTGACTAAGCTTACCAGAAAGAATGAGAAGTTTGAATGGACTCCCAAGTGTGAAGAAAGTTTTCAAGAACTTAAGAGACGATTAACATTTGCCCCGGTTTTGACGTTGCCAGACGATACGGGAAATTTTGTAATCTATAGTGATGCTTCCCATAAGGGTTTAGGATGCGTGTTGATGCAGCATGGAAAAGTAATTGCTTATGCTTCTCGACAGTTAAAAGATTATGAGATAAGATACCCAACTCACGATCTCGAATTAGCTGCGATTGTTTTTGCATTAAAGATCTGGAGACACTATTTATATGGAGAAAAGTGTGAGATCTACACGGATCATAAGAGTCTAAAATATATCTTCACCCAGAAAGAGTTGAATATGAGACAGAGGCGGTGGTTAGAATTAATCAAGGACTATGATTGTTCGATTAATTACCATCCAGGGAAGGCCAATGTGGTGGCAGACGCGCTAAGTAGAAAAGAAAGACTTAAGATGGTAGTATCGTCAAAGGAATTGATCAAAGAAATTGAGAGATTTGACTTGGAGATTAAGACTCCTGTTCAAACCAATGAAAGAGTATATGAAATCTCCTTACAACCAGAGTTAATCGAAAAGATTCGTCGTTGTCAAGAGAAAGTGATGGAAGAAGAGAGGGATCAGTTAACAGGAGAAGAATTTCAAAGTCCAAAGGATGTCAAGGGAATTAAAAGATTTGCTTCTAGAATTTGGATACCGAATGTTGCAGAATTAAAGGAAGAGATTTTGAGCGAAGCACATAATTCGAGGTACTCTATTCATCCCGGGAGCAGAAAGATGTACCAGGATATCAAGCAAAACTATTGGTGGCCAAACATGAAAAGAGAGATTGCAGAATGGGTAAGTAAGTGTTTAACCTGTCAGAAAGTGAAGGCAGAACATCAACGACCAAGTGGACTTTTGCAACCCTTAGAGATACCCGAATGGAAATGGGAGCATATTACCATGGATTTTGTCATAGGATTGCCCCGAACTAGAACCAGCCATGATGCAATTTGGGTTATTGTTGACCGACTCACTAAGTCTGCGCATTTCCTACCAATCAGTGATAAGTACTCGGTTGAAAAATTGGTGAACCTATACCTAAAGGAAATTGTGGTTCGTCATGGGGTGCCCGTTTCAATTGTATCTGATAGGGATGCCCGTTTTACTTCTCGATTTTGGAAAAGTTTCCAAGAATGTCTAGGCACGAAGTTGAATCTGAGTACTGCATATCACCCCCAGACCGACGGACAAAGTGAAAGAACAATTCAAACAGTTGAGGATATGTTAAGAGCCTGTGCACTTGATTTTAAAGGAAGTTGGGATGAGCAATTGCCCCTAGTCGAGTTTGCTTACAACAACAGTTACCACTCCAGCATAGGCATGGCACCATACGAAGCGCTATACGGAAGAAAGTGCAGATCACCGTTATACTGGGATGAAGTAGGGGAAGGAAAGATACTAGGGCCAGAACTACTTCAACAAACTAAGCAAGCAACCGAAGTGATTCGAAGAAGGTTAGTTGCAGCTCAGGATCGGCAGAAGAAGTATGCGAATCAAAAGAGAAAGGACAAAGCATTCGAAGTGGGAGATAAAGTGATGCTGAAAGTTTCACCTTGGAAGGGGGTGATGAGATTCGGAAAGAAAGGCAAATTGAGTCCCAGATATATAGGACCTTTTGAGATTCTCCAGAAGATAGGACCACTAGCTTATCAGTTGGCCCTACCTCCAGACCTTCAGCACATTCATGACGTATTTCATGTTTCTGCGTTAAGAGAATACCATTCCGATTTCAGACATGTCATAACCTACGATCCAGTGGAAATTCGTCCTGACCTGACATACGAAGAGCAACCAGTACAGATTCTAGATCACAAGGTGCAAGAGTTAAGGACTAAGCGAATAAATCTGGTGAAAGTACTTTGGAGAAATCATCAAGTGGAAGAAGCTACGTGGGAATTAGAAAGCGAAATGCGAATTAAGTATCCTGAATTGTTTAGTGCGTAGTCTTGATTCCGAGGACGGAATCCTTTAAGGGGGGAAGGCTGTAATAACCGCAATTTTCGAATAATATTTTATACTCGATTTATTTAAGGTCAATGCGTTAATATATTTAATTAGCGTATTTTTGGTTAAATTTTAAAATTTTATATTCGTATGTAAATAAATATTTATTAGATCTATTTATTTATTAAAATTAGAAAATTTAGGAAAATAGGATTTTAATTTTGGACGAATATTATTTTTATATAGCAGAATTTATTTTAGAAAACGAATTTGGGTCTCGTTATAATTATCCGGCAGGAAAACGACGATATTAATGTTACGTTTTATCTGATCGGGTTGTTAGAAACAAGGAGGGGACAGCATTTCTCGATCACAGAAAACCAGCTTTATTCTCAGCAGACACGAAAATATTCTCACAAAACACCACTTTCTTTCCACAAACCCAAAACATTCCTGTATATATTTTTTCGTTTTATTCCAATGTTTAGTCGGACACAGGTCATATAACTACATTTTATTTCTCCTCCTTACTAACACAACACAGGTAGACTATTTCTCACACTTCTTGTTTTTCCTCTTTACAAAAACAATACATAAAACACGGTTTCATTTTCTTTGTCTTGTTTTCTATCAAACAACCAAAACCCACAGACCCTTTTATTTTTCTCTACCCATTTCCCCTTCTCTGCGTACAGAGCAACCACAGGTAGACTATTCTTTCTTCTCCTCTTGTTTTCTTTTTCGTTTCCTTGTTTTTATTTTCTTCTTTCTTTTCCCGTTTATCTCGTTCGGTCCCTGCGATGCCTCTCAGTCCTGTGTTTGGTTGGGGTTGCCGTTGCCCGAGTAGTAGCGAGGGGGATTGAGAGAGATTAGAGGTGAATTTTATTGATTGGTTTGTGGGTGTGAATTGGAATTGGTGGTGTGTTGGTATCGACATTGAGGGAGGGGGAAGTAGTACTGGTGATGTCGATTAGTGGTGAGGATGGAGTGTGGTTGGAGTCGAGTCAAGGAGAGATTGTGGGTGTTGTGTTGGTTGGTACTGTTATGGTATGGCAGTAGAAATGAAGGCAGGGGTGAGAAGATGGGTGGAGTGGAGTGGAGACGAGGGGGAGATAGGAGAAAGGAAGGGAACGGCTGTGGTGGTAGTCGAATCAAGGGAGAGGACGAGGGAGAGTTGAGTGAGATTGTTGGGTGTGGTTGTTATCGGTTTGTAATCGAGTAACGGCGACGAGAGGTTGTAGAGTAATTTCCGAGTCGGGCATTGGTGGGTGAGAAGGTTTTGATACCAAGTCCTGTGGTTATGAAGAAGAGAGGTAAGAAGGTTCTCGTGCTTTGGTGAATTGTTGAACGGAGGAAGGAGAATGAGAAATTGGTTGCTGTTGTGTAGAGTTTGTGAGTATCGGTTGTACTAAGATTTTGAGGGAGTGTTTGTGTGTAGTTATTGTTGGCCGGTGTACTAGTCGGAGTTGGAGGAGAGGGTTTTCCGGACGGCGGTGGTGGCGGGTGGGCCCCACGCGCCGTCATGTATTATTTTCTGCCAGATCTGTTACATTGGGCTAAAAGAAAATACTAATAATATATATATGGTAATAATAATAATAATGAGTTATTAAATAAATAAAATGAAATATAAATAAACATATATACATAATAATAAAACTAATAATGAGATAATTAATTAAATAAAAGAGGTGTTTGTTTTAAAATTGTATTAATAATTGATTTATTAAATCGTAAGAATAAAAAGAGTTTAATAATATAGTAATTAATTAAATAAAGAGTTTAATAAACTGGACTAGTTTATTAATTATTTAAAAAGAGTTAAATTATGATTTTGGTCGGAAATCGGAGAATTTATTATTGTGTCGATAAAACGTAGAATAATTAGAGTAAAAGGCGGTATTTATTTGGAAGTCGTATAATCAATTATTCGGATTATTTTTAATAACCGGATCGAACCGAATTACTTTCAGAGGCTAAAATTTGGATATTAGGTTAATTACGAGATTTAAAACGAAAGAGAAATTAATTAACGACATGGAATAAAATTAGGGTTTCTGTTAATAGATGCTCGTTCTTTTCCTAAAAATAGAAATGTTATTAATTTCGGATTAAATTGAATAAAAGTGGAAATAATAATTTTGGAATTTAATTGGATTATTAATTAAACAGAAATATTTGTGATTTATTGGGCGTAATTTTAGAGGCTTAATAATTAGTTGATAAAGTGGAGATTTAATTGTGAATAAATGGAGTTAAATAAAGGTTTTATTTTGGATAACTAATAATAAATATTTTCAGATTATTTCAGTGGGTTAAATCAGAATAAGATTTAATTAATTACGAAATTTAAAATGGTTTACTTCCGTTATTAATTGTGATTGATTATTTAGAGATATGTAGAGATCCTTTTTATTTAGGAAATTCCCTTACGAGCGTTTAGGGCAGGATTTTCGGATATTAAAAGTATTATGTTTCGAGATTTGATTTATGAGTTTGAAAGAGAGTTTTACCCGGGGATTTGATTTCCGTCAAGCGTTAGAGATTTTCGGGAAAATATTTTAGTATTTAAATATTATATTATCGGATCAGGTATATTCCATTTTGACGATTCGCTCACGTATTTTCTGGTTGACATTGTTAGTGCCTAATTCTCGAGCCGTTGACCGAAGTCGAGCCCACGGGTAGAGTATAATTTTATCTGCATTTTTCTGCACTTCGAGATCGAGGCAAGTTCCTTCTGACCCTCACTCCTTTTGAAAAATTTCGAGATATGCTGAGATATTATGATATTGAATTATCTGTTTAAACTGCTAGTTCGTGATAAAATATTCTGTTATCAAATATTTGTTTAGAAATTATAGAAATGCTCTCTAAAATTCATAGAACGTAATTTGATTGAATTCTAGGGCACCTTATTGTTCGAGATGACCCTTCAATATTATTCAGCTATAATTACACTCATATATCGAGGTAGTTAGATCTTCGTTGACTTCAAACGGATGTATTGTCCATATCCGTTAAACTTTATTTCGACAATTAAATTTGATTCATTGTTCGAATCAAAGTAGATATACGCATAATAGTGAAGAGATGTAGGGTATATCATCAGAAGTTCCTCTAAATTACCTACTCCAACGTATTTAGAAGTTTCATTTCGTATCAGGTCGTTCTTATTATTTCAAGATGACTCCACAAGATTTATTCTGATCCGCAAACCTTTCTTGTTCAAGGTTGCTACTTTATTGTCTTGAATTGACATATTGTTTGTGTCAATAAAATAAATTAATTCCTTTTGAGAGTATTGTGACGGCCTATTGTCCAGGTCGGTTTTGTTCAAAGCGTAGACTGGCGATCGGCCAGAAGTGTATATAAATCCAAATCAATCAATTTTATTCGGAAGAATAATCGTTTAATCCACTGGTCAACATGGGAGATGGCCCATGGGTTTCTTTCAGATCAACACGGGAATATAAACTCGTGGTATCGAAAGAGAATGTTTATATTTTGGCACAAATGTTGCCAAGTTGACTTTTCAACCACCTTTACGCTAGCAGAATGATGTTGTGATACTTGCGACATAGTAGTGATCGTGCTATGGGGTATCACGGGTGTGCGGTACTTGCGACACAGCGGTTGATCGCGCTGTGGGGTATTGTAGAGGCGGAAGACCAGTATCTCAAGCTTTTCAATTTCAACTTCTTTGTTCTGAAATAGATTGTTATTGTCTATCAGTAAGTGTTATCATTATCAAGACACATTGCCTGCAAATGAAAATCTTTCTTAATCAGAGTTGATTTCCTTCCATTTTCCTTTGTTATTGAGAGAGCGAGTCAGTAGACTTGCTGAGCACCTAGTTGCTCACTCTTGTTGTTAATATTGTTTTTCAGTAAAGTTGGAAAAAGGCGAAACCTCACGTTTCAAGGGGAAGGAGATAATGCACCAGAGCACGAAGTCAAACTAGTATGCTTTCCTCTAAGGCGACGACCCTGTCGAAGACTGCCTATGTTTGGCGTATCTATCGATATCTTGTATTATTATTATTATTATGTTGTACTATTCAGAGATTTGTCGATGCTTGGACTTGTGGAATGGAACCGCTGTTGTACGATGAAGCCTTTATGATGTTTATGTATTGTAATGTTTCTTGGATTAAGACAGGTATTGACGGAGTGGCGACCCAAGTCCACGGATGGTGAATTTTGGGGGCGTCACATGCTAGGTGTAGTTTGTTTTTGAGTTTCTAAGTCTCTTGGTTTTAGTTTCGGTTCTAACAAGGCGAGTTGACTCAATTGCTGCAGGTTTTCTTTTTGTTTAGTTTTTGGTTTCGCTTAACAGGTGCTGTGATTGTATTTGTTTGGTTTGTTAGTGAGTGATGTCCGAGTTCTTTACCAAGTTCTGAGTTCGTTTTCATTTTGATTGAGTTATGTTCTTGAGTTCACGATTTGGTTAACAACTTATTATTGTTGAATTATGAGTTTAGTTCTGAGTTATGAGTTCTGTTTCGTTAACAACTTATTATTGTTGAATTATGAGTTTAGTTCTGAGTTATGAGTTCTGTTTCGTTTTTTCTTGATCTGGTTTCATTGGTTGCGAGTCGATTCAGTCCGGTTCTGTTTGTTTTGAGTTCTGGATTGATCGAGTTTTATTTTGGCTGGTTTGGTGTTTGCTGAGTTTTGTGAATGATTCTTTTTTGTTATGATTCGTAATCAAAATTTTAAATCGTGCGAGTGTGCAACTGGTTTTGTGATTTATCAATCCAAGTAATATTTTGTGGACTTTTTTTAGTAAAATAATGTATTTTTTTGTTGAATAATATTTTTATATTTTGTCACTATAGTTTTATTTTTGATACAATATATTTTGCCATAATTATAGCTTCTAATTTAGGGGGTTACAAGTATTTAAATTTTCATTATTGTTCTTAAATTTAAATTTCGTAACGGATTTTCATTTTATGTGCTTGCTAGTGTATGAGTTAATTGGAGTAAATGTTTGATGACTGGTTAATTATTTAGGCTCATTAATTTTTGCTTGATTTGTTTTTTCATTATAACGGTGGCTTTTAATGTGTTTTAACTGGTTTTTTATTTGCCTCTAAATTAGTTGATTAGCACTTTTTCTTGTTAATTTGAATTTCTTTCTTAATTGTCTTTTATTAAATTTTAGTTACGGTTTTAATGAAAATATTTATTTTCTATTAAGCACATTAAGTGCATTAGTTTTTATCTAATTTCAAATTTGTAGTAATGTTGCTTAATTAAATTTTCAGTAACATATATCATGGCCATGATTGATGGCTTTTTTGACTTGTAAGATGTAATTAAGTTTTGTACCATTCTCGGAGGCCATGATTGATGACTTTTATTTTGGGCCTTTAAGAGTTAACAATGTGCCATTTAGATGGCTTATCTATTTCATATTTAATTTTTAAACTTAATTATTCAGTTATGTTATTATGAATAGTTAATAAGTGCTAAATTTGTAATATTATAAATTTCACATTTTATTAGCTAAATTATAGATATTTATGTGTGTGTGTGTGTATATATATATATACATTTATAAGAGAGTTTTAAAAAACAATGTTAATATTTTTAATAAATTATTAACTTTTGTTTTAAATGTATAACCAAAGGGATCCCCTTTGGTTAGAAGTGGGCATCTTTTTTGTTAGAATTCAAAAAAGTTTAATATTTTTAATATTATATCTTATTTCTTTTCTTGTCGGGTTTGTTTTGGTGACTTTGCAGTTTTAGTAGCAATAAAGATGTTTCAAAAAGATATGGTTTTGACTTTAAAAAAGGAAGTAATGGAGTGACGTGGAGTAAAAGCGAAGACAAGTCTTTGACATATGAGAAGACAAGTTTTTGACAAGAATTGATGATGATGGGCTCACAAAAGCAACAAGAAGTTTTAGTCATTTAGTAGTCATTTCGTATTATGATGTATTAATATTTTTTGAGGGCACTCTTTTTCCCCCTTGAGTTTTTTTCCCACAGGGTTTTGCTCTTGTGGGGTTTTAACAAGGCCCTTGTTTGTGGGGTTCTTCCTTTCAGACTTGAAGGTGTTATTGTCTAAATGTCCGGGGGCAACATGCGTGCCCTTCGGTTAGATGGTGAGCTTTCTTGATCGAAAGAAACTCCTTATTAGGATATTGTATTCCCATACAATTCATTTATGAAATATATTTCATTCCTGACAAAAAAAAAAATTTCAATATTGAATGAAAGAGAATATGATTTTTGAGTCATAAATATTACAAAACTGCAATAATTATAAATAATGATCGATTGGATTATAACTCGACTATAAAGTACGGTTATATGAATTTTTATATAATATAATAAATTGATCAATATAATATATAATGGCAGAGTTGTAACACATACTTGTATTCCTATAGATGTAACCAAAAAAGTTGATCTCGGATATCGTATAGATGTACAAGTCATTAAGGTCCTTTGATCATATTATACTTCGATTTTAATATTTGGAAAAAAAATTAACTTGTGTTAAGAAATATTCAAAATTATAATATAGCTTTTTTCAAACTACCTAATTTTTAAAAAGGATTTCAATATTATGTAATAAGCATTAGACTAAAAGGAAACATTTGAATTTAAATGTGTATAAATATATATGTGCATATGAACCACAAGGATGACTTTTACATGATATTAAGAAATTTTATAATATGTTTATGTTTACGTTAAAATCACGTGAATTATTTATGGACAATTTTACCAATATAAATATTTATATTATACTCAAATATTCACTTTGATAAATCTAATTTCATGCGATTTTAAATGCTAAATTAATATTTCGGCAATTAACAATAAACATGTGTTGAGTATTGAATATACCGATGAGAATACAAAGGGGGGGTGAATGGATTCTCAAACTTTTCTTCTGATAAGTGTTTTAGGTGAAGGTTGTTTGAAGGGTTTGAATCTGGTTGTGTAACAAAGTGTGTGTTTGTGTTTAACAGATTATGTAAGTGCAGAATATAAACACAAGAACACGATCACTCACTTTAATCTAATAATGTATTAGATAAAGATTTGCTACAAACTGTGAATACAAATGTTAGTATTCTCAGCTTCACTTTTCTCAGAGAAAATGTATATATCTAAATGTTCTTGAAAAGCTTAACTACTAGAGAAGTGAGGTTGTACTCTTATAGAACATGAGTACAGCTACTTACTACAAACAGGGTGACATACAAAATTGCTTTCTAATATGTCTATACCTTTTTGAGTAATATCCAAACGGCTTGAGATTTGACTTTCTTTAACTCTGTTCAGATCCACTTCTTTAGCAGCTTGTATCCTGAGACATCTCTCTAAGCTTCTTGTAGTCTTTCCAAAATTACTTTACAGTACTGTGGTTCTGAAAGTGTTTTGGCTTGCTGCAGGTTTCTGACTTGTACAATTCTCCAGTATTTTGTCTCCAAGACTGCATTCGAGAAGTAACTAAGTGGTTGATTCGAGAACTAGAATTGACTTGATAGATAACTTTGAGTTCTCGAATACTTTGTAATTAACATATTGAATCACTTCTCGAATTAGACTTTTCTTCAGGAATTCTTGACTTGTCGAATAGAGCTTTTAGTTTATGGAGTCCTTGAGATGTCGAATAGCTTCTTTAGTCTTTGAGATATCGAATGTAGCTTTGACTTGTTGACTCTTAGAGAACTCGAATGATGCTTTGACTTGTTGACTTCTTGAGTTCTCGAATAGAGTATTAGACATGTCGAATGTCTGAGTTGTCGAATGAGGCTTTGACTAGTTGACTTCCAGAGATATCGAACAGTGTCCTTGTAGATATCGAATCCTTGACTTGTCGAATGCTAGACTTCTCGAATATATCAAAACACTTCTCGAATTGGACTTAGGCAAATCTTCATTCTCCAAATTCCAACTGTGTTTATTTTGAAAGTCTTGGTCTTCAAGCTTGAGGCATGATCCTTTGAACTTCTTTCAAGCATTATTCTCTGACTTTAATTACAGTTACACAGGTAGAATTTGACGCCTGTTATAAGTACTACAACAAGTAAAAACTCTACAACTAGAGATTCCCTCAGTTAAGAGGTCATGTAGGTAATGCAAAGCATTACAGACAATTAGGCTTGTTATTAGATGTATACAGGCATGCCTCTGTGACTAACAATCTCCCCCAAATTGTGAGTAAGACCCTTAGTCACAATTTCATGTCTGATAACAAGCCTAACATACATAAAGATACAACTTGAAAAGTACAGGTATGTAATTTGATTGAAAATACAAAGAGGCGTCCTTACAAGTTATGAAGAATTACTAGCCATATCCTTTTGGATTCATCTCTTGAGCTTTGGCTTGCAGATTCTCATTTTTCTTCTTTTCTTCAGCTTCTTTAGCTTTCTTCTTTGCATTTTCTTCCATAACAAGAACAATGTCTTCTATAGCAGTGAGTTCCTCAATTAGAAGAGAGCCTGATAGATCTTTAAGAACTTCATTCAGCTGTTTCTCAGAGTAGGAACTAATGTAGTCCATTCTTTTCTTCAAAGTTCTTCCATATTTCTTGTATTCAATAATGTAAGGATTATACTTGACTCTACACAGACCCATGGCTCTTAACTCATAAGCCTTAGCTTCCATAGCAACAAACTCCTCCTCTCTTTTCTTTAACAACTCCTCACTTTTCTTTTTCTGTTCTGCCTGGTGATCTCTCTTCATCTTGACAAAGTCAATCAACTCCAGCTTCCATACTCTTTCAACTGTATCTTTAGAATCCAACATAGCAATAATCCTTTCTATATCATCTAGCTTGCCCCAATGCTGACATGTCCCTTGCCTGAATTTCTTCTGTCTTCCATCAATATATTTAATTTCAAGGTAGTCATCAACAATGGCAACATGATAGATTCTTTGAGACCATAGGAAATGTAGTTGGTCTTCATCAAAGTCTTCATCTAGTGGTTGGAGTTTTAATCCTGGAATGATAGTTAGGGCCCTTGATTTAGATGGCTTTACTCTTCTTGCAGCTTGTTTGAATTTGATCTTTTTCACTTGGTTGCTTGGCAGAAACTTGTGACCTTTGCTGGTAGACCATTGTAGTACACCATTAGCAGTTTGCTTTTGGAAACATACAGATCTTTTCTCGAGTTGAATATCCTTCTCTTCTTGAGGTGTCAAAACAGTTGCAGAAGCCATAGATATAGATTTTGATAGGTCACTACTAACTGTATTCACCCTAGACTTAGAGTCTTGTGTTATGGTGAGGTTACAGTTAGCAATGCCTAAGGCTTGCTGTTTTCCACTTTTCCTCTCATAGACTTTGCCTTGGTCAACATCTCCTTTCTTATCCTTATTATCTTTCTTCTTCTTGTCCTCATCACCCTTATCACTCCTGTGATGTCTTCTCCTCCCATCATTTTTGTCCTCATCTTTATCATCATTATTTCTCCTGGGCTTGGCTATTTCTGGAATTGCACCAGTTGTAATGAATGTTCTGAGAATATGCAGTGCCTCTATTTCTTCAGCAGTTCTTATCCCATCCTTCTTTTGCAGTTGCTCAATAATAGTAATGACAAGTCTGTGATTCTGAAGAGTGAGATCACTAGGAATGACCAGCTGCTTGACATCTTGAATTTTAGTACCAAACTGATAAAGCTGGATTAGTGCACACTTCAGGCAGTCTGGCATGTTGCTCATTCCTTAAGTCATTGTATAGACTCTTGTTATTCTCATTGATATCTCTCTTCTCAGTTAACTTGATTAGAGCATCCACCTCTGTGAACTTTAAAGCTTGTAGTGTTTTGTAGTTTAGATGCCATATCTTGGACTTTGAAATCATCAGTATCTCCTTGAACCATGAGCCGTTGACTTTCTTGGGTATTACAGTGAAGTATTCAATCTGATCCTTCAAACTCCTCAGATAGAGTAGAGTGTCACCAGCCTGTTCCTTTAGGGCTTTCAGAAACTCCAAGAATGCTTCATCATGATAGACATTTGAGTTAGCAATTTCTTGTAGCTTGGCCTCAGTAATCAACTTCACTTCTACAGGCTTTGCACTTTCAGTCTTGGAGATTTGAAGCTTGTCAGATGGCATACTCCCTGCAACCACTGTGGTGGTGATAGATTGCTTTTGGCCACCTGGAATAGTGACATGCACAGTTGGTAGAGTAACCACTGGCAGAGAGGATGGAGGTTTATCAACCTTGGCTTTCCCTTTGCCTGGAACATGAAGTTCAGATTTGGAGGTTTTTCTTTATTGACCACCCTCATTTATGGTTATGCCCTTCTCCTTAGGCTTCTCTCCCTTAGGCTTTGGTGTCCTTAAGTTCCTCTTCTCCCCCTCAGGCTTGTTGTCAGGCACAAAGGCTTTAGTAGAGACCCTTGGGTTGGAAGAGGTGGGATTAACAGATTCATCAGGTAGAGGGAGCCCCATATGCTTCATCATAGCAGACAGCATCAGTTGTTGATGCAGAAGAACATCAACTGTTGTGGTGGCCTGAGTGATCAACTGTTCGGTAAGTGTTGTAACTCTGTCTGTAAGATGAGCATTGGATTGCTTGAGTGAGGTCACTTCTTTTTCCAGAGCATCCACCTTGTTGAATAATTCAGTAGATTTAAACCCAGATAGGGATTGTTCCTTGAGCCTTAGTACCTCAAATTTGGTCATTTCATGAACAGGGACTTCAGTCACCAGCTTATCTCCATATTGATTTGCAAAAAGAGTCCTTAGCATGGCATTGGCATCAGCTGTCTAACCAGATAGTTTCTCCATTTGAAGTGCCATATTCTTCACAGCCCTTTGAACCAATGCCAAGCCATTGTCCATCTTAGTGCAGGTAAATTTACATTCTTGAATATCTCTGAGAACAGGGCCTAGAGTAGGAAACTTTGCAGCAAAATCCCTCTTGATGTCATTAACTTAATGGATTGTGGCTGAACACACTTCATTGATTTCTGTCTTTAGGCCCTTGCCAAGATAGTGTGTAGCTTTCAAGATTCCCTTGTAGGTTTCATTCATTGCTTCATACACATCACTAGGGGTTTGGGATTTGGCATCTGACCCTAGTGAGGTGATGTACTCTTCTCTAAGAAATTGAAGACCTTCTGAGAGAGTAATGTCATAAGAACCTTGCAGCCAAGCATCCACATTACCATCTTTTTCAGCCTCATCTACTATTTTATGCTTTTGACTCTCCACATCTTCTTTATGACAGAGCAAGATGGCTTCATACTGTGGATTGGGCAAGTTGGAAGTGACAAGGTGTTGAGCAAATTTTACAAAGGAATCTGATCCACAACTAAGCTTTGAAGTGCTTCAACCGTCAATTGTGGTGGGGAAGATCCTGATCCTGAAGCACTATCATGTTGCACAGGCTTCATCCATTGATTTATGAAGTCAGAGCTAGAGCTAGGCAAGCTAGACTCCTCAGTTACATATGCAACTTCTGCAACCGGATGAATTGACTCTACTACTGTTGTCTCCATAGGTGTGGGATGAGTTACAATAGTAGTTGACACAGGCACAGAGTCTCTAGTGAAAACTAGTGAATCCTCTATATTTGTGATGGTGTCATTAGGATATGGCCCAACTTGCATTCCCTCACCATCTAAGTGTGGTTCCTGGGTGGTGAACAAAGTGTCATACACTAAGTCACTTGAGTGCATTGGCTCACCAAGAGAAGAGAATTCTTGGTGATCAATGTCTTGCTCCTCAATTACTTGAGTTGCAGGCTCCAAAGAAATATCATTGTAAGATTCTAAAAGAAGAGCGTCTTGTAGATTGGATTTTGGAAACTCCCCCTGAGGAATAGAGGGAGTTTCAACTGTGATGTGCTCTCCACTCAGTGTTGTGCCAGCCTTATCACTCCCAGGTGCTGACTCATTACAAGATAGTGCATTGGGGAGGATGCTTGATTCTATAGATGCACCCTGTTGAGAGGGTACATCTAGTGAGCTGTTTGCTCCTGATTTTACAACTTCAGCCATTTGTGTGACTGAAGAGGTGGTTTTAGATTTCTTCTTCTTTGGCCTTAGTAAGGGTGACTCAGGTTCTTCACTTTCTAAACCTAAATCTACAGCCAATACTGCTTCAGTTAAGATATTCAATGGTTCACAAATAATCTGTTTTCTATTCTTTTTCTCCTTTTTACTAACACCACCCTGTTGAGAGGATGATGCAGGTGGCTCTGTGTTTGGTACAGTGTTTGGTTGAGGGGGTTGGTTAGCAGGCCCTGGGTTAGAATTTTGTTCTACTTACTTGGGCTGTGCTAACTCAGACTTAGAGGCAAATGTTGGCATGTTGTGGGGGTAAGACTCAAATAACCTCTGCATATGAGGGGTTATTACAAGCCTAACATCCACATCATTCCTAGTCTCCAAGTTACCAAAAATGAGTTTTGTCATGGATTTCGAATAGCCTATTCTATTTCTATTTATCCCAGGCAATTCAATCAGTTTATTATCTACAAAATTAAGAGCAGATTGAATAAAACGAGGGAAGAAAATTTCAGTACCTCTCTTGGTTGAGTTCTTACCAAGTCTCCCATATAGCTCCTACATAATTAGATTACCCACATTGATTTTCCTAGCATATGCCAGGGAGTATGCAATTTGCTGTGCAGGTGCACTGATTTGATCAAAACCTGACTTTCTAGCAGTGAACACCTGTAGCAGTGTGGCGAACACAAAATTCCATTCCTTTCTGAGACACTTCCGGTTCATTTTTCCAATGTTGATTGTATCAGCATATCTGATAAAGTCGAAGAATGTAATCAAATCATCATCAGATACCAGAGGATGACACAGGTCCTGATGAAGTCCTAGTGCTTGATTCATATCTTCTGTAGTGATAGTAACCCCTTTCTCTTGTATTTTGCAGTAGATGATATAAGAGGTTACTGCATTTTCGAGAGCAATAACTTCCACAGTGGCTGTCCTCCAAAACTGTTCTTAGAGATCTAGGTACAGAGTTGGGTTGGCTCAGAGTGCATCCTTGATGTATGACTCAGACATCCAGCGAACGAAGCACTTGAAATTAGCATTGGGTGCTTCCACATCACTAGTAATAGCAATGAAGTTGGTGTGAGTAGGAATTGTGAGTTGGGTATTTGCCATTGTTCCAGAGAGACGAGAGAAGAGAATGAAGGTTGAAGAAGAAATTTAGCTTTTGAAGTTAGGGTTTTCAGAGGTTTTGGAACTTTAGATGCTTGAGAAATCGAATGAAATGAAACGAATAGATGTAAAACTATATAAGTATAAAGTACTTGAATTGTCGATTAGATATATGTTTTGTATCGACAAGTCAGGCATTCGAGAAGTAGAAATCAACTATTCGATAAGTCAAGAGAGGCTTAATCGATATCTCAAGCAGTTTGTAACTCACAGCTGGCTATTATCTAACTTGGAAATAATTCCAAATTAAATAAAATATGTTTTTATGAGTGATTTAAAATTCTGAATAAAAATCCAAACACGGTTAAGATTTAGCGAAAAATCAGCCTTTTCAAATGATTCGATAACTCAAATGTTCTATTCGAGAACTCAGTCATTAGAGAACTTAAATGTCTTATTCAAGAAGTCAAGCAAGTCTCTGTTCGATTTCTCCAAAATGCACTATTCGAGAACTCAAGAGTGTTCCAAATAGACTTGTTAGAGAAGTTGACCATAGACATGAAAGTCATTAGAGAAGTCTGACTTATCGAGCTACACTTTCCACTCATAAAAGTTAATTTTCACTATCTTTTCAAAATTCACCAGAATTATTCAATGAAGAATATTCTAACAAATTAAATAGTGATAATCTTAAAATTTCATAGAAATTTCAAGCTAATTCGAATATGATTTTCAACATATGCAACAGATTTGAAATATTTGTAAATCATATTTCAGTCAACACTTCAAAAATATTGAGAATTTAGATAAAGTACGTGTTTACTGCTGCAACAATCTAGTTGATATTTTCACTTATCCAGATTCTGAAGAATTCAGCATTCTAATCTCATTAACCAACCTTGTGAAGGTGGCTTCATCCAATGGCTTAGTGAATATATCAGCTAACTGTTTATCTGTAGGGACATAATGCAACTCAATGGTTCCATTAGTTGCTTGCTCCCTAATGAAATGATATCTGATGTCAATGTGCTTTGTCCTAGAATGATTGACAGGATTGGTAACTATAGAGATTGCACTTGTGTTGTCACACATGATTGGAATTCTTTCCAACACAAGTCCATAATCCATAAGCTGATTTCTAATCCAAAGCACTTGAGCACAACAACTTCCAACAACTATGTATTCAGCCTCAGCTGTGGAAGTTGACACAGATTGTTGTTTCTTGTTGTACCAAGAGACTAACATTTGTCCAAGAAACTGGTAGCTACCTGAGGTGCTTTTCCTATCCACTCTGCATCCAGCATAATCAGCATCAGAATAACCAACCAGATTGAACCCTGTGTCCTTAGAATACCATAAACCCAAGTTTGGAGTGCCCTTCAGATATCTAAAGATCCTTTTTATAGCAATCAAATGTGACTCTTTTGGATTTGATTGAAACCTTGCACACAGACATGTAACAAACATGATGTCTGGCCTACTTTCAGTGAGATAGAGTAGAGAACCAACCATGCCTCTGTAGACTGAGATATCTACTCTCTTGCCTTTGACATCTTCATCCAATTTGGTGGCAGTGGCCATGGGTGTCTTTGCAGATGCGCAGTCTTCTAAGTCAAACTTCTTTAATAAATCCTTGATGTACTTGGTTTGACTGATGAAGATACCATCCTTCCTCTGACTAACTTGCAATCCAAGAAAGAATGTTAACTCTCCCATCATACTCATCTCATATCTGCTTTGCATGAGCTTAGAGAATTTCTCACACAGCTTCTCATTTGTAGAGCCAAATATGATATCATCCACATAGATCTGAACTAGGATAATATCATTACCATGCTTCTTGTAAAACAGTGTCTTGTCCAATGTGCCTCTAGTGAATTGATTTTCAAGAAGAAATTGTGATAAAGTGACATACCATGCCTTTGAAGCCTGCTTAAGTCCATACAATGCCTTAAGCAATCTGTAGATAAATTCTGGGAAATGTGGATCCTCAAAGCCAGGTGGTTGTTGCACATAACTTCTTCTTCCAACTCCCCATTCAGAAATGCACTCTTGACATCCATTTGATAGACTTTAAATTTTGAATGAGCAGCAAATGCCAAGAAGATTCTGATGGCTTCCAATTTAGCAATAGGAGCAAATGTCTCAGCATAGTCAATGCCTTCCTGTTGAGAGTATCCTTTTGTAACCAACCTTGCTTTGTTTCTTACTATTACACCATCTTCATCCATCTTATTCTTCTGAACCCATTTTGTTCCAACAATGGTTCTATTCTTTGGTGCAGGCAAAAGTTCCCATACTTTGTTTCTTTCAAATTGATTCATCTCCTCTTGCATAGAAATAATCCAATCTGGATCCAACAGTGCATCATCAAGTTTCTTAGGTTCAATCTGAGATAGAAAGCAACCATAGAGGCACTCATTTTGAGTTGCTCTCCTAGTTCTCACTCCTGCATTTGGATCTCCAATAATTTGCTCTACAGTGTGTGACCTATCCCATTTCCTTGAGTGCTCAGTTTGATTTCTCAACCTTGATGTTGCTTCGTCATCCAAGTCATGATCATTTTCATTTCCTCCCCCTGCGAAGTTGCTACTATTCACAGGTGTGTCTTGGATGCTAGTCTCTTCACTGTTGATTGGATCAGATTCTTCTCTTGCTTCATCATTCACTTGAGTTTCAACTTCAATTTCAATCTCTTTATCAGAATCATCTAGATTTTCAAACTTTAATGGATCTCTATCTTCATCATTGGTTTCTTCTAATCCAGGTAGTTTGTTGTCATCAAATGTCACATCTGTACTTTCCATAACTTTCTTTTGACTGATGACATAAACTTTGTAAGCAATTCTCTCCATAGAATAGCCAAGAAAAATTCCTTCAAATGCCTTTGCATCAAACTTCCCAACATATTTTGAATTGTCTTTCAACACAAAGCATTTGCTTCCAAAAGCATGTACATACTTTAGAGTAGGGTTCTTTCCAGTCATCAAATTGTAAGGTGTCTTTCCAGTGTTTTTGTTGATGAGGGTTCTGTTCTGGATATAGCATGCAGTGCTCACAGCCTCAACCAAAAACATGTAGGTGAAAATCACACCTAGAGGGGGGGGTGAATAGGTGTATTTGACTAACTATATCCAATTTTTATTTATTACCAAGTTGTTCGACTATATCAAGCAAATATAGTCTAGAATACTGTCTGGCAGCTTACTGATTGCAATAAAAATAGTCTGTCAGCTAGCTAAGACGAGTAATGCAGTGCAGAAAAATAAGAACAAGAACACCAAGAATTTTAGCTAGGTTCGACCCCTAATTCTCTATGGTCTACGTCCTAGTCCCTTACCAACCTGGTAAGAGAATATATTATTAATCACTATAAATTCCGATTACAAGATTAGATAATATATCTCCCTTTAACTCCCTGTTGCTGATACTAGCTTGCTGAAACCCCTGTTCCTTTGAACCAACTGCTCTCTAAGAACAATACTACCCCTGAGTACAATCTTCTCTAGCAATCTAGTTCCCGAACCCTTGTTTCCAAGCTTACTTATCCAGCAACACCAATTACACCTTGAACAATACAAGTGAAGAATGTTTATAACTCAAGCTAAGAACTCTCTTAAATATATATATATATATATATATTGCATATAATACTAGAGCTCGTATGAAAGGATTTGAATGAAGGTTCTGAGTTGTTTTTGTGTGATCTTCATAGTATTCAGTAAGGTGAAGAAGTAGTCACACAAGTAGGAATATTTATAGTAAGCTCAATCAGCAAGCTCCTAAGTAATTATTACCTCTTTGAATTTAATTGATATCTAACGTTTATAAAACGTTAAAGAGGAGCTTAGAGGAGCTGGAGGAGCTGGAGTGTATATTGAATATTCAGAAAAGAATGCTTTTCAAAGACATGTTTGAAAAAGGAGACAAGTGGGTTGTTTTTAAAAATACTTTTTAGAAAGTAAAGGCTCCTTATGACTTTGTAAGATTCCTTGAAGTGGGTGGAGCTCTAATATATATAATACAACATATATATACATTAGATAGCTGCTATACAATATTTCTTATGATAATTTCATGATTTAAGGACGTTGGAATCTTCAACATATATTTCTGAACGTTGTCTGTGAGCTTGCTGTAACCTCCTGTTTGAGTAGTCTTAGCTTGCTATCTTTCTCTGTTTATATGGTTAGCTTGCTGACAAGATATTTGTTCAGCCTATAAATGTAATCCTGCAAAACAAAGTTATACCACATGTGTATACAGCTAGCTATAAAGATTGTAATTAATCCAACGAGCTTGCTGACTAGAGTGATCATCAAAATCATTCGGGTTTCATTCTCCCCCTTTTTGATGATTACTCAATAATTTAGGAGAGTTAAAATACTCCCCCTAAATCCTTGAATCCCTGTAAATACTGCATAATATTCCTGCACTCTCATGGGCACTTAAACATCTGATGAGACCATGATCAATATAGTATACTAATAAGCCAATAAGGTGAAAAACTAAATTAACCAAGAATGATACTTCAAAACATCCAAGCATTATAAATCATACTAGGTCTCAGGGCAAAACATAACAAATAAGATTCAGCGACATAGGGAAACATAATACTAAGTCATAACACATAAGTTCATAACACAAGAACCATAGAAATAACACAAGAGCCATAGAAATTTTAACTATCCAAATTTACTCCCCCTTAATCATTAAAAAGAGAGAAATTAGGTAGATTCATTATCATCATTCTCCTCTTTATTCTCGTCAACAGGAACATCACCAGATTTTGTTTCAGCATCGAGACCTTGTGTTGCAGTTGGAAGAGAAACAGTTGGAGCACCTTTAGTATCTGTAGTCAGGTTTTGGAGAGTAGCAGTAGTGGAGGGTTCAGCTTTATGAGATCCAAGCATCAAGTCACGGAAAAATTTTAATTCATCAGTCAAGTTATCAATCTTCTTTTCAAGAGTACGCAAACTCTCTCGAGTTTCCTGAGCAAAGAATCCCCATTCAGAGTCTGGAGCAGTAGACATTGGTACAGTACCAATTGGCAATGGTGGAGGAGGAAGTGGTTCGAGTTGAATCAATGATCCATCAGGTTTCATTTCTATGCGAGAAGCTGATAAGCATTTTTTGTCCAAAAATTCTTTAACTACAGATTTATCTTCTTCAAGAAGCTCAACACCATACCATTTAAATATCCGAGTTAGTAAGCATCCATAAGGGAGACCAGCAGTGGCTTGCCCTTCATACACTTCCATCATGTTTTTAAGAATAAGCTCAGACAAATCAAACCCCTTACCAGTCATTAGCATAGCAACTACTGTTATGTCTTGACCTCCGAAATTAGATCAACTACCCATTCGAGGACAAATATTGGATAAACAAACTTTAAACAAAAGATGAGCCAGTGGAGTAACAGAAGTAGTTGTGGGATTAGCGAATTGAAGCAAACCAGGCATATCACGAATAACACGCAGTTGATCAAGAGAAGTAAAATCATCCAAATCCTTAGGACCCTTATTTTTATAGATTGAGACATTCGAAATAGGGTTGAGACGAAGTATAACATTAAGAACTACGGGTGTAAGAGTGATTTTCTTGTCTCGAACATATGATACATACTGATTAAGATCATCCACATGCAAATTTGCATAAAACTCAGTAACATAATCAGGGTAAAAGTCTTTAGGTAAATCAGCAATGAAAGATTCAAACCATAATTTAGAGAATAATTCAACTATTCCACATTTTTTAAATATAGTACCAGAAATGGGTTTACCAGGGATGATTTTCCGATTGCCAATGTCCTTCTTAGTGTATCTTGCTTCAAGCTCTTCAAGAACCTTAAACCCCTTTTTAACCTTCTTCAATTCAGACCCAATTAAAGCAACATCAGATCGGTTTACCCCTGATTGTTCATCTCCGCTTTCGATGTTCTCTGTATCTGCCGGAATAATATCATCAACAACATCAAGCACCTGTTTCTTAGTTGAGGCCTTCTTTGGTGTGGTTGTCGCAGACCCCGAAGCCCTAGTTTTTCTCTTCATTTTTAAGAGTAGGTATGATAGGCGATGTGGAGAGAAAAGAAAAGAGTAGGCGATGAAACCCTAGATGGGAATTGGGGGCGATTAAGAATACAAAGGAGTCAGGAGGTGAACCCTATATCTCTTATGTTTTAATTTTTAAGGGAAAAATAACGTTGGAAAAAAAACCGTACAAAATACATATAATCAGGATAATTTAAATCATATTGAAAATCTCAAAAAAAAAAATTTCATGAATCAATTAAGAAGTGAAAACCACGTTGAAAATCTCATAATTGAAAGAAAATAATCATGAATCAATTAAGCATATATCAATTCAAGATAAGTCCCATAAAAGATGTAGTGATTGTACTAAATCAATTAAATCAGATAAATAGAGTGATTGAGCACATTATCAAGTTCGATGCAAAAAAATATATTAATAATAAGGACATATAGTAGTAAGCTGATAGTACCCGTTTTGTTGATGTCAGCTTGCTATCAGCACTCTTTTTGTTGATCTCAGCTTGCTAACTGGACGTTGCACATTCCAATTTCCCTTCTAATGACAGAAAATCTTTCTTCTGCTAAGGGTTTAGTGAAGATATCAGCTAACTGATATTCAGTTGGAACAAATATCAGCTCTATTTTGCCTTTGGTGACATTGTCTCTCAAGAAGTGATGTCGAACATCAATATGCTTCGTTCTTGAGTGATTCACCGGATTTTTAGAAATGTTGATGGCGCTAGTATTATCACAATAAATTGGAACTTTTTCGCTTTTAATCCCAAAATCCCGAAGTGTTTGAATCATCCATAATATTTGAGAGCAGCAACTTCCCGCGGCTATGTATTCTCCTTCGGCCGTAGATAATGCAACCGATGTTTGTTTCTTACTTTGCCACGAAACTAAACTATGTCCCAAAAATGCACCAACACCACTAGTACTTTTCCGATCAGTTTGACTGCCTGCATAATCTGCATCGCTATACCCAACAAGATCAAATGTTTTCGTGATGGGATAAAATAAACCAAGTGTAATTGTGCCACTTAAATATTTAAAAATTCTTTTAACGGCTTGTAAGTGAGACTCTTTTGGATTTGCCTGAAATCTTGCACAAACACATACACTATACATAATATCCGGTCTTGAGGCTGTTAAATATAATAAACTACCAATCATACCTCTATATTTTCGAATATCAACATTTTTACCATTTTCATCTGCTGTCAGCTTGCTGACAGGACTCATAGGAGTTGATTTTGACTTGATGTTTTCATATCCAAATTTCTTCAGCAGATTTTTGACATATTTGGATTGATGTACATATATTCCCTCTCTTGTTTGCTTGATTTGGAGACCCAAGAAATAATTGAGTTCTCCCATCATGCTCATATCGAATTCACTATGCATACACTTAGAGAACCTTTTACACAAAGAATCATTAGTAGATCCAAAAATAATATCATCCACATATATTTGAACAACTAAAATATCTCTATTATCATGCTTAGTAAATAATGTGGGATCGATTTTACCTCTAGTGAATCCATTCTTGATTAAAAACTTACTTAACCTTTCGTACCATGATCTAGGAGCTTGCCGTAATCCATATAGTGCCTTTTTAAGCTTGTATACATGGTTAGGAAATTTTGCATCTTCAAATCCAGGAGGTTGCTTTACATAAACTTCTTCTTTTATGTAGCCATTAAGGAACGCGCTCTTCACATCCATTTGATGTAGTTTGAATTTCTTGTAACATGCAAATGAGAGAAGCATTCTTATTGATTCTAGCCTTGCCACTGGTGTAAATGTTTGATCGAAGTCGATACCCTCTTGTTGATTATAACCTTGTGCCACAAGTCTTGCTTTGTTTCGAGTAATTGTACCAGATTCATCAACTTTATTTTTGAAAACCCATTTTGTTCCAATGATTGAAGCATCCTTTGGTGGTTCTACAAGTTCCCAAACATCACATCGTTCGAATTGGTTGAGTTCCTCTTGCATAGCCATGATCCAACTTTCATCTTGTAATGCTTCTTTGACATTCTTTGGTTCTTCTTGAGCTAGAAATGCGGAAAATGCACAAAAATTGACTAGACCTCTTCTTGTCATCATTCCTTCTGATTTGTCTCCAATAATTAGCTCTTGAGGGTGATTCTTAGTTGTCCTTGTTGCTTTTGGTAGAGAATGTGGAACTATGACCTCTTCAGTTATTCTAATTTTCTTGTTTGGTGGTGAAGCTTCTCCACCTTCATAGATAGGCATCTTTTCTGAAGATCTTTGATTTCTAGAACCTTCCAAGGTAAGTTTCGCCAACTTTTCAGATGATTCATCAACTGGTGTAGATGTATCAGTTTACTGATTTGCTACTGGATTTGTCTCAACTTGACTGTTAGCTTGCTGAGACACTGTATTTTTCGTTGTCAACTTGCTTGCATCACCTGTACCTGCATCATCTTCCTCATCTCTTGACAGATCAACATTAGTTTCTTGAAATGAAACATCTATAGATTCTTCAATAGTATGTTTAAAAAGATTATGTAACAATCCCGATTTTTTCTAGATTTATTATTATTATTTAAATATTTTATTGGTTTTCCATAAAGGAATAATAAGATTGTGAATATTTAATTTTAATTTGAATGCAGTTACGTGTTTAATTGTTAATAGGTTATTCGGATAGACTGTATTTGGTACTGTCTGTGTTAGTAAAAATTTATTTTATTAATTTTTTTTAATTTTTATCAAAAGTGATTAATTGAGTTTGTTTTAAAATTTTATGGATCAAGTGGTATTTTATTGGTACAAAAATTATACCCGATATTCTACCCGTGTACAAAAGTTTTATTTGTATAAATTATTAAAATGTTTAAAATTTAGGATTTTCACATTTTTGGTAACTTGAGATTATTTTAGAATTTTAAGGATCAAAACTATATTTTTCTCGTACTAAAATTTTACCCGGTATCTTATCCGTGCCCCATTAATATTTGGGTGCATTATTAAAATATTTGAAAATTTGTATTTTATATTTTTGATCAATCAGGGAAATTTTCGTGTAATTTATTATATTAAAATATATTTTTAGTTGATTTTATTGTGTTTTGATTTATTTTTAAAGCATTTAAACGCATTATGATTTTTATTAAATAGGAAAATTATCCCATACGTGTTATGTGACTTCTGTGTAGCATAGATTATTTTATTCTATTTTTCTATAATTTTTATATTTTTAGAATACAGTTATTTCACATTTTAATTTCCGGACCCAGCCCCTGTTCTGAATTAGAGGCCTTGTTATTGATAAAATTATTTTTATACACTGATAGGATATATAAAAATGCATTATTTTGTAATTTTTGTAATATTCATAATTTTTGGGAAATTTTGATATATATATTACATTTGTTTAAAAATAAAATTTTTACATTTTTATCCCATAAAAATTATTTTTAAGGCATAATAATTTTAATTAGGGGTTAAAAATAGTTTTGGGGTATTAATTTTCGATTAATATAAATAGAAATCAAATTTTTTTTATTTATTAATAATTCATAAAATTAGATTTTTTTATATAAATAAATATAAAAATATATTTTCTCTCTCATGTTCTTGAGGATCAAATCCAAATTTGAAGGTGTTATTGATATCGGATTTTGGTGTTCTTATGCTCAAATCGAAGCTCTTGATCTCTAGTTTCATAATCTACAATCAATTTCATCAGAGGGTTTGTCAGCGGAGATATAATGAAGAGGGTTGGAGATAGATGTGGTATTCTTTGTGGGTTATGAAAAGGTGGAGGTGAATGCAGTATTGTTGGTGGAATTGCTGGGTTACTTGTGAGGTGTTTTAACACCGGGAAAATGTCTATGTTCAAAGGGGATATTTCCAATTATTTTCTCCCGACAAAGATTTTGGTAAGCATGGTTAATATGTTCGAGTTGAGTTTATAAACGTTTATAGAAAGTAGAAATTGACGTTTGAAGACTGAAGTACCAGCTTATGTTTGACTATAGAAGTAGACGCGTGGGCTCGATGTCGACAGATCAGACTCGTGGCAATCGCAAGAGCGTCAAGCCAACGAATGATTAAAACAGAGGACATGATGACGTGAGATAGAAGAAAAAGATAGTTGTATTACTTTGGCGCTACGTAATAGCTAAGGACCAGAGGCAAGTATTTTCTTGATCATCTTAAACACTTTTATTTTATGTTTCATTGATTCATATCATGACAAATAGTTATTGTTCAGAGCTATTTGTGATTCTTAAATATTTTTGTGCGAACAAAGTTACTTGATATTGGTACCCTTGATGTGGGGAATTGTTTAAGATAAACTCTTCATATCCTTATTATCGTAGTAAATAATAGGGATGTGAACTGTATGTGAAACTAAGCATTTCCTATTGAATTCGGAAATTGCTCTATTGGATTGGAAAATGATAAAGCGTAGGAGGCCATGGTAGCTGCCATGGTCCAGTAATATTTAAGGAGGATATTGTAACCATTCCATCTTCCTATAGGCTAACATTACTTGCCTATTTTGGTACCCTCATGAAATCCGGATTATACACACGGGTATAGCTGTACCAGTGGAGTATAAAGGGTCCCATTGCTTTTGAACCTGATCAGGGGGCAATGGTGTTTCAGTAAAGTGTATCCAATCCATATCGCTCGAATGGCTATTATATATTGTGAATTGGCAGATGATTCATTTTTATGACATGCCAAATGATTTCAGTTACAGTTGAATTATATCACAGTTGTTGATTCAGTTTTCTCTATAAACTGTTTTACATTTCAGTTGATTTTATGCCCCACTTATCCTGGTTTTTGTATCAAAATTTTTATACGCTTGCTGGGCATTTCTTTCGCTCATACTTGCTGTTGTAAATTCTAACATTTCAGTAAGGTAGTTTGGCGAGACGTATCCGCACAACTCAGAAAGAAAAGAAGCGTGATGCTATTTCGAAGATGACTTGGCTCAGGATGTCTGGATTTAGTGTAAGATCTATTTTATATATTTGAGTTATAGTATTTATTATTATTATGTACTAGCCTAGTTGACATGGCGTACTTCTTATCGAAGTTACACCAGTGATTTAAGATTTGATCAAAGAGAATATTGTAAAGAATGAATACTTTTTACTTAATGGAATTTGGATTCTTGTTTCTATCCCTATAACCTTAAAAGATCTTGGTATGTTTGGGGTCACAGATGTATATTCCCAGTGTTGGACAACTGCAAGTGAATGATTATTATTAAACAGATGTTTTATTTTGAGAATTTTCGCGTGACCACCAAATCTTCTGACCCCGGATTTTGGGGGTGTTACAGATTATATACTCTATAAGTTCTACTTGTTGAAGAATAACCCAAGAAAATTGCTTCATATGATTTAGCATCGAATTTACCATCACGATCAATAGATTTGAGTACAAAGCACCTTGATCCAAAGACCTTGAAGTAAGAAATATTTGGCTTCCTTTTCTTCAATAGTTCATAGGGAGTTTTATTCAAGATAGGTCTGATTAGTACTCGATTAAGCACATAGCTTGCTGTGTTGACAGCTTCTGCCCAGAAATTTCTTGGCAGCTTGCTCTCTTGCAGCAATGTCCTTGCCGTTTCTTGTAATGATATGTTCTTTCTCTCTACTACTCCATTTTGCTGTGGAGTTCTTGGGGAAGAGAATTCATGGGATATTCCTCTTTCTTCACAGTAAGTAACAAAGTCCTTTTGAAATTCACCACCTCGATCACTTCTTATACTTACAAGTCTTGTATCAAGCTTGTTCTCAAGTAACTTAATTAACTTTTCAAATTCACTGAAAGCACAATCTTTAGTACGTAAAAACAATACCCCAAGTATATCTAGAATAATCATCCACAATAACAAAACAATATTGTTTACCTCCAATGCTTTTATACGCTTCCGGACCAAATAAGTCTAAATGTAGAAGTTCCAAGGGTTTAGAAGTTGATACCATATTCTTTGATTTATGTGGAGTCCTGATTTGCTTGCCTAATTGACATGATGCACAAGTTTCCATCTTGAGATACTTCAATTTTGGTAATCCTCTAACTAGCATCTTTGTAGACAGCTTGCTGAGTAAATCCATATGAGCATGTCCGAGTCTTCTATGCCAAAGTTCAGGAGATGTATCAATTGCAGCTAGACAGCAAGCTGTTTCCTGCATCTCAAAATCTAAAATATATATATTTCCTTCCCTTCTAGCAACTAGGGGGACTTTGTTAGTGCAAATATTGATAATACATTTATCTTTATCAAAAGCTACACTATGTCCATCATCATACAACTGACTTATACTAAGTAAGTTGTACTTTAAACCTTGAACAAATTGAACTTTATCAATTGAGATAAAATTATTACCAATTTTACCTTTACCACAAATTTGGAGAGTTTTGCTATCACCAATTGTGACTCTTCCACACTTTTTCTTTTTGAGATTGGGAAATTGAGACTCATCTCCGCACATATGTCTAGTACATCCGCTATCCAAAATCCATTCCTTTGATTTCATTTTTGTTACTAGACATACCTACAAAACACATAAAACACATCTCAACGTTTTGGTACCCAAAGTTGTTTGGGTCCAAACTTGTTAGTAGATAGAACATAAAGAACATTTAAATCGGACTTCTTGATCCATTTTTGGATCATTTTTGGGGAGTGATTTATGCTTCTCTTGGTTCTGTCAGCTTGCTTGTTATAGATCTTCTGTCTATTCTAGTAAGCTGGCTCAACTTGAACATTGCAATGTTTTGCTAAATGACCTTTCTTTTGACATTTCTGACATATCTTCCAAGGCATGGCATAGTAATACGGAATTCCACTCTTTCCATTATATTTGAGAGTTGTTGAGGCTCCTCCAAGTCCTTCATTTTTCAATGGAACCTTAGCTTGCTTCATCATAGATTTGAGTACTTCCTCTCCTTGAACAAACTTTCCCATTCCTCTTTGAAGATTTACCACTTCCTGTTCTAGTTCCTTTATTCTTTCAATTTTCTGACTTTCTTCTTTTGAACTTGATTCCTCAAGTTTAAATTTCTCAATACATGCATCTTTGATTTCAACTTCTGCTATCAGCTTGCTGACTTCTTTTTGCAAAAAATCATTTCTTTTGATTATGACTTTATTCAATCCTTCCAATTGAGTGACCTTGGCCTTGAGCTCAATGACCTCATCATGTGTATTTTCCAGAGCGTTTTCAGTCATAAGATCAGAAATAACCTTCTTAAGATTAGCATTCTTCTCTTTCAGCTTGCTGTTTGCAACCTTTAGTGCTAAAACTTCTTCCATTGACATACTACTATGTTCCTGCATGGTTAGTTTTTCCAATACAAAATCATCAGTAGATAAGTCATAGTTGAATGAATTTACCTCACTACTATTATCTTCCGAATTCGAGGCATCACTTTCAATAAGATCTTCCTCCGTATTCTTTTGTGAGATATCTTCTTCATCCATTCCAACAAGTGCTAGATTAATCATTTCATCATTAGAATCATCATCAGAAGCCGATTCCTCATCATCACTCCATGATAAAAATGCTTTAGATTTCATTTTATCTCTTGAGGCAGCTTGCTGATTAGGCTTATTTTTCAGCTTGTAGCAATTTCTTTTGAAGTGACCCGTCTTGCCACACTCAAAACATGTTTGATCATTGCTTTCTCTGGAGAACTTTTTATTGTTGGAGAACTTCTTTTCCCTTTTCATTTTGTTCCTGAGTTCCATCATCTTTTTTATCTTCCTTGTTATGAGAGCAAGCTCTTCATCAGATTCATCATCTGATTCCAGCTTGCTGACAGAATCAGCATGAAGTGCCAAATTCCTCATTTGAGAATTTGATGCATGAGTAGAGCTTTTCTTACTTTCCAGAATTTTGTTTTCAAACTGTTCCAATTCAGCAAACACAGATAATTGATCCATAGTATCAATTATTGGTGATGATTTCAAGGCCGTCACCTTAGGTTCAAAGATAAATGACACCGCACTCAAAATCTTCATATTGATCTCTTCTTGAGGAATATTCTTTCCGAGTTGCTTTATTGCATTCATGTTTGTCTGGAACCTTGCTTGACTCTCCCTAATAGTTTCGCCTTCCTTGAGTTTTGTAAGAACCCCAAATTTTGGATATAATTAAAATTTTTTATTAAGTAATGATAAAATGAGGAACAATGATTCCGACAACAAGGTCACCTGTAACACCCCCAGATCCGGGGTCAGGGATCTGGTGGTTACGGTCTTACATCCATTCATAATACTTGACTTGAGTCCACAATAAATAAATCACATGCTGTGACCCCACAATAATTACCACTCACACACACAACAGTTATAGTCCCAGAGATGAAATTGAAATAAGTCTTACATTAAAGGGTTACGAATAAAAGTTATTACAATCCCAAAAGGATAACATCATAGGTTTAAAAGTTTTGCCGTTGATTACATTAATTATACATATAGTTAAACAGGAAACAAAAGCTGTCTAACTATGCTACCTCAGCGATGGCGGCTAGCATCTCAGCGGGTAGTCCGGTGGGTCGGGTAACCTGCTTGCGCCGAGTGCGCCTGACGCGAGCCATCTGTCCTAGCTGTTGTTGTGACATAATATAAACAAAGCAAGGGTGAGCGAAAGCCCACCAACAAATATATAACTGAACGATAATTTAAAACAGTTCAAAGCTATCTTTTAAACCATATGCCATGCATTTACGGAAATGATGCCAGTATAATATGAACGATGAAGTTACAAGGTAACTTAAAGTATTTGTGTGAAGAAATATCTGCTACATCAAAGTAAGCGAGATATTATTATCGTTATTAAGAAGAGGAACTTGCAAGAAAGGGTTGCAATTCCAGTTATGACTCTTTTCCAACTCTGCCAACAGTAATCATGTTGCAGGAAATAAATGAATTTGGATGATGAACCAATGATGGAGTATTCACCGCGCCCGCTGTTCCAATCTTGATGATCAGTCGAGATCGTACAGCTCAATTTAGATTTACTACCGGTAGAAGGAAGAACTGACGGCTTTACTTGTATACCGCCTTACTAGCTCTCCCCGGCCAACGGTTGGGCCAAAGGGGATGGACCGGCGCTACTCGGCCTCTTACACGACTCCTAGTTCAAAAAGAATTCATGATTCTGAATGTAACATTCGTCCCCCTTTACCAATATCTCCCAAGCTATTACTTGGTAATGGATATCAACTTGTTCCAGTAATCTTACCCCTCGAAAGATGAGAAGGTAAACAACGACTTTAATAAGTCAACAGCACCCGAGTTGCGGGTGAAGGGAATACTTTATGACCGGGAAGTCGACAAGATAAATAACATTTTTCCAAGTAAGGTTCCCTTATTATTAAGAAGATAGACTCAAAGATGAATGATGTCTGGGAACCTTTCTTGATACAAGATTAATAATAATATGACTTCGAAATATTTTCTGTAATAATCGAAGAAGATAAACCTTATCGAGGTTATTCTAAGTATGGAATAAATATTCAGAGAATATTTATTGAATTAAAATATTTTACAGAATATTTGGGAATATGAAAGAATATCTTTAATCAGAGTATTTCTCAAAATAATCCCTGAAGAGATATCAGGGGAATATTTATTGAATAAATAAATATTTAAATGAATATTCAAAACAATATTCATTAATTAATAAGACCTGAAAAGAATATTCAAGGTAATAATCATAATTAATTAGGAAATTTAAATGAATATTCAAAAGTAATATTCATTTAATGAATAATATCCTAAATGAATATCAAGTAATATTCATTTAGTAATCCAAGCCTTAAGGAATATTCGAGATAATATTCGATAATTAAATCAAGCTTCAGATGAATATTAAAATAATATTCATCAAGTATTTAATATCTTAAATGAATATTCGAAAGTAATATTTATTTAATAAAATGATAATCTAAAAGAATATCCAAATAATATTCATCTAACAGTCTCATCTTTAGAAGAATATTCGAAATAATAGTCGATAATCAATTCGACTCTGAATGAATATTGAGAAGTATTATTCGTTGAATAGTTAAATTCAAATAATTATTTGAAGTAAGGATCGTTAAAATAATTAGTCCCGAACGAATATTCAAATAATATTCGTCGCCCAAATAATAGAAAATATTTACTTAAATATTTTCTCCCGAGGTAATCTCGATATATCAAGAAATATTGACTCCCGGTCTATATTTGATGAATAAAGATGTATACGCCCTTCTATGAGGGTCTTATAATAACCGGCTTATAACTGATATATAACTATCTAGCTTATAAGCCAACAATAACATTCAGGGAACAAGTATATCAATTCAACTTGAAAGTAGGCATGCATGCAATGGCATATGTATATCAGCAATCATATATATATATTTATTCAATCACAACAACAGCCTAAAAGAAGGGAATTGAAACTTGCCTGGTAGTCGAGTACGGTAAGGGGTAGTGGTAGCGGGTCCCGGTTCAGCCTGGTGATCTATAAATAGCCAAGGCATTCGGAATTAATCACTTAACATATTAAACGTTAAGTTATACTTAAATCGAAACACGTTCTCGAGTCATCTCGTTATACCCCTTTTAGTGGATTACTTATTATCACTGATCCGACCCGACATTCGTTCGTTAATACGACATGTCACTGCACTTATACTTGGGACATACTTAAGTCATATGAGTTCTAAGGTTGATCGTTACGAACCAATATTTTACTCCGAGTTTTATCGCCCGTTTTCTAAGCGTTTTACCAAAGTTATAAAAGAGTCGTCTTTTAGGGGTTCGTTCTCGTTTAACCTTTACTCGAACATTTTTAATAAATCGAAAAATGCTCTTTTTGACATACGGTTTTCTTTCACACCTTCCTTCTTACCCCTAGTATTTATTTACCAAGATTCGCCATGACGTTACATAGCTTACGAGGGTTCAATTTCAGTTACGAACTTTCGTTTACGGATTCGAACTACTTTTAGTAATTTAGTCATAAATCCTAAACCGTAAGTCCGTTTCACGTGATCTTTATATCAAAACGAAGCTTATAACATAATCTAGCCTTTCATGGCAAAATCCGAGACTGGACAGTGTGTTCATGCTACTGCTAATCACGGTTTCTTAAGGCTAACGACAATCGGGCATTACGACGGCTATGTTTACATGATTTCCAAATTTCAAACCATCCAATAATCATAGTTTCCACTCCAAACAACATTTACATGTTATTCAACCATGAACTAAGACCAAGCAATGTCTTTCCGTTCATCTAAACTAATTTCACATTTAATAAATCCCAATCATAATCTTAAGGTCCTAAACATGCATTAAATCCATATAACTCATCTAAAATACCAAAACTTAAACTAAGAGCTTGGTTTTCAAGAGTGGTATACCTTCCTTGGTGTATGTATGAACTTATCAAGCCTTGTTTAGCCCTTATCTAGCCTTAGTATAGCTTGAATAATCAAAAGAAATCAAGAAATAAAAGTTAGTTTATGAAGAACACTATTCATCATCATCTTTGATGATTTATTTGAAAATGATAAAAGATGAATTTGAAGCTGAAATTTCTAGGAGATCATTACCATGATATGTAGTACTTACCATAAAAATTTGAAGAACAAGTGATGGTTGGAAGTTGGACTTCCAATTAGCTAAGAATGGGCAGATTTTTATGAAGAAATGGAGAAAAATGGTGGTGGTTTGTTTTGTTTTGGTGATTTATGGCTAATACATGTATAACCCTTGCATATATAATGGATGCATCTCTTTTAATGTGTTGTTGGCAATCCAATGGTGCCACTTGTTGCTTCCTCATTGGGCCAAGTGTTGGCACTACAACAAACAACTCCATTTTTGCAAGAATGCAATTACACCACTCATCTTGTAGTTGACTTATAAGGATGTTACTTGGGTTTCTCCTTTTCCCACCAATTGCACTTGTTTGTCTCTTGGTTATTTATTCGTTCCTTTGTCCGGGTATTACTCAATTTCCTTGCTTGTTCGTTGATCGTTCGAGGGAATAACTCATTCGTTTCTAGTTAGGGTTTTACCGAAAACCTTCTTAATATTTCTAATACTATTCTTCATCTTACTTAATACTTCTCGAATTTAAATTCCTTAATTCCCTTTTATAACTCCTTAAGTCTTGTAGTGTCCAGGGAAATCTCGGAGAAAATAAAAGTGCTCTTTTTCTGAATCCGACGGCTTTTACATACACTTATTTTCTTCCTGGATCACTAATACGAACTCAGAAATCCGTTCCGAATACCGGGTATATCATTATTATAATAATATTCCAAATTCCACCAAAATCACTATTCATCACTTATTTTTATTTAATTCCTATAATTAGGAAAATGAACCTGGTTCACTCTCGAGTGCTTCTTAACCTTTTTACGGAACCGCTGGACTTATAATAGATATTGATTTGGATGACATAAGAATAATCTTACTTGAAGTAATATACTTATATTCTTAGGAGATAGATCATTCTTATCTATGCCGTCAACCAAAAGTATTCTGCATGACATATAAGTAATTGAATTCAAATCCGTTCCATTTATTTAATAGATCTTCGTTACATCGCAGTCATAATCACTATTTATTCTTACATCATTAAATACATAAAAGTTTTAATCCCACCCAAAATCTGGGTTCTTACAGTCTCCCCTCCTTAAAAGGATTCCGTCCCGGAATCAGTTTGAAAACAAGTGGGGGTACTTTTCTTGCATTGCGCTTTCAAGTTCCCAGGTGGATTCTTCTACATTGTGGTTCTGCCACAAAACTCTGACTAGCTGAATGACCTTGTTTCGGAGCACTTGCTCTTTCCGGTCTATGATTTCCACAGGTTGCTCCACATAGGTCAGGTCTGGTTGCATATCCACTTGCTCATACTCTACAATATGCTTTGCATCCGGATTATACTTCCTCAGCATCGAAACATGAAACACATTGTGCACCTGCTGTAGATTCGGGGGCAATGCGAGTTCATAAGCTAGTTCCCCAATCCGTCTCAAGATCTCAAATGGTCCAATGTATCTGGGACTCAGCTTTCCTTTCTTCCCAAATCTCATTAAACCTTTCCAAGGTGACACTTTCAAGAACACTAGGTCCCCTACCTCGTATTCCTTGCCTTTCCGAGCTAAGTCGGCATATTTCTTTTGTCGATCCTGGGCTGCTACCAACCGTCCTCTGATTAGATCTACTGCATCTTTAGTTCGTTGGACCACTTCGGGCCCGAGCATCTTTCGCTCTCCAACTTCATCCCAATACAAGGGAGATCGACATTTTCTTCCATAAAGGGCCTCATAAGGTGGCATCCCAATGCTTGAATGATAACTGTTATTATAGGAGAACTCAACCAATGGCAAGTGATCATCCCAACTCCCCTTGAAGTCTATCGCGCAGACTCTCAACATATCCTCTAGTGTTTGGATGGTCCTTTCACTTTGCCCATCTGTCTGGGGGTGGTAGGCCGTGCTCATGTTCAGCCGGGTCCCTACACATTCTTGAAAACTTCTCCAAAACCTGGAGTTAAATCTAGGATCTCGATCGGATACTATTGCGACTGGGACTCCATGTCGCGCCACTATCTCTTTTAAGTAGATGTCCACTAGTCTATCGACCGTGTACCTTTCGTTGATCGGGAGAAAGTGAGCCGATTTCGTCAGTCGATCTACAATTACCCATATGGTGTCATGATTAGCCTTGGTCCTGGGTAAACCTACTACGAAATCCATGGCTATATGTTCCCATTTCCATTCTGGAATCTCTAAGGGATGTAGAAGTCCGCTGGGTCTCTGGTGCTCTGCCTTCACTCGTTGGCAGGTCAAGCATCTGCTTACCCACTCTGCTACGTCCTTTTTCATATTGGGCCACCAGTAATACTCCTTCAAATCCCTATACATTTTAGTGCTACCAGGGTGCACTGAGTATCTTGAGTTGTGTGCCTCATTTAAAATCTCATCCTTGAGCTCCTGAACATTTGGGATCCATATCCTGTACGTGTACCTCATGATCCCTTCCTTGTCTCTTTCGCACTTAATTTCCTCCCCGGTCATTAGCTCTTCTGTGGAGTTCTTTTCTTCCTCCATCATCCGTTCCTGGCACAGTCTAATCTTTTCTAGCAATGGAGGTTGGATTCTAATTTCCATCAACTTTTCTTGGCCCTCTTCAGGTAACTTAACCTCGATTTCCAACTTCTCAAAATCCTTCACTAGCTCTTTCTCTGAAGTTATCATCTTGAGCTTCTCTTTCCGACTAAGGGCGTCAGCCACCACATTGGCTTTACCCGGGTGATATCGAATTTCACAGTCGTAATCCTTGATTAACTCTAACCACCTCCTCTGGCGCATGTTAAGCTCTTTCTGAGTGAAAATGTATTTGAGGCTCTTATGGTCTGTGTAAATCTCGCATTTTTCCCCATACAGGTAGTGTCTCCAAATCTTTAAAGCGAAGACTATGGCTGCTAGTTCTAGATCATGCGTGGGATATCTGACTTCATAATCCTTCAATTGCCTAGACGCATACGCTATTACCTTGCCGTGCTGCATAAGCACGCATCCCAGTCCTTTATGCGAAGCGTCACTGTAAATCATGAAATCTCCTTTTCCATCAGGTAATGCCAGCACTGGGGCTGTCACCAGCCTCTTCTTTAACTCCTGGAAACTCTTCTCGCATTTCTCAGTCCATTCAAATTTCTCGGTTTTACGGGTAAGTCGAGTTAATGGAGCTGCGAGTTTCGCAAAGTCTTGGACAAATCTCCTGTAATATCCGGCCAGTCCAATGAAACTCCTCACCTCGGTTGGAGTAGTTGGCCGTTCCCAGTTTGAAACTGCTTCTATCTTGGAGGGGTCAACCAACACTCCTTCTCTATTGATCACGTGCCCTAAGAATTGTACCTCATTTTTCCAAAACTCACACTTGGAGAACTTGGCATATAACTGCTCCTTCCTGAGTATTTCTAAGGTTATCCTTAAATGTTCAGCGTGTTCTGCCTCTGTCTTCGAGTAGATGAGAATATCATCAATGAAAACTATCACGAATTTGTCCAAATATTCCTTGAACACCCTATTCATTAGGTCCATGAAGGCTGCTGGGGCGTTGGTCAATCCAAACGACATAACTAAGAACTCATAATGTCCATATCTGGTGCGGAATGCAGTCTTCGGGATATCTTCAGGTTTGATCTTCAGTTGGTGATATCCCGTTCTCAAATCAATCTTAGAGAAGTATTCAGCTCCTCTTAGCTGGTCAAACAAATCGTCTATCCTGGGCAATGGATACTTATTCTTTATGGTTAGCTTGTTCAATTCTCTGTAGTCGATGCATAACCTCATACTTCCATCCTTTTTCTTAACAAACAACACTGGTGCGCCCCAAGGCGACACACTGGGCCTTATCATGCCCTTATCCAACAATTCCTGTAATTGTTTAGCTAGCTCCTTCATTTCTACTGGGGCTAGTCGGTACGGGGCCTTCGAAACTGGCGCCGTCCCCGGGGCTAATTCGATGGCAAACTCAATTACCCTATCAGGTGGTAGTCCAGGAAGATCTTGTGGGAACACGTCCTCGAACTCATTAACTACCAGAATGTCCTGCAATCTTGGCACTTCCTTCTGAGTATCTATAACGTAGGCTAAATAAGCCTCGTTCCCTTTTCGTAACAATCTCTTGGTTTGCGCCATGGTCAGAATTTTCTGGGTCTGTCGCATCCCTTTAAACACTATTTCTTTCTTCCCTGGGGTTTTCAACTTAACCTTTTTCCCTTTACAATCTATCTGCGCATCATTGCGAGACAACCAATCCATACCCAAAATGACATCGAATTCCCCTAGCTTAAAAGGAATTAAATCGACATAGAAGGATCGTCCTCCTATTTCTAGCTTACAATCGGGGTGAATTTGATTAACCGGTACGATTTCCTGATTAGCTATTTCTACTTGTAAGGAATCTCTTAGTTGCTGGGTTTTAAGTTTCAAGTTATGCGCAAAATCTCTAGATATAAAAGACTTAGTTGCTCCTGAATCAAATAAGACATTTGCACTGACTGAATTAAGAGAAAAAGTACCTGCTATCACATCTGTGTCCCTCACGGCATCTTGTACTGACATATTGAAAGTCCTAGCAGTTGGTGGCCTATTTGAGGCAACCTTGCTTGCTCCTGATGCTGCTGGTTTGCTCTTTGGGCAATCCTTCCTCATGTGCCCTCGCTGTCCACACTGGAAACAGGTTGTGCTGTTAGGGATGACCGTGGTGCAAGCGGTAGCATAATGCCCAGCTCGCCCACACTTATAACAGTTTATCTGCTTCAGGTTGCACACCCCGGAGTGCCTCTTCCCACAAGTAGCACACAATGGCAATGGAGGTCGAGAAGGGTTGGAACGGGACATTCCTGATTGGTGGCCGCCCTGGCTCACACTCACACTCGCAGATGGTTTAAACCCTACACTCCTCCCTGGTAGGGAAACTGCTCCTCGATTAAACTTGGTTGGGGGTTTTCCTCCAGCGGATCTTCCGCCCATACTAACATGCTTTCTCTTTATCCCCCCTTTCTCTCTCTCTCTCTGCATCTGATCACTACCAGCCTCCACAATGGTTGCCTTCTGCACCAAGGTGGCATAATCTGTAATCTCTAAAACAGCCACCCTATTCTGGATCCACTGTTTCAGCCCTTGTTGAAACCTGTTAGCTTTCTTCTCTTCTGTGTCTACAAACTCTGGCACAAATCTTGATAGCTCAGTAAATTTAGCCTCATAGTCAGCCACTGACATATTGTTCTGTTTCAGTTCCAAGAACTTAAGTTCCATCTGGGTTTTCATGAACTTCGGGAAGTACTTCTCTAGGAATAATTGTTTGAACCTTTCCCAGGCTATGACAGCATCAGTCTCCATGTTTTTCTTGGCTTCCCACCAATAATTGGCCTCTCCCTTTAGTAGGTAAGTAGCAAAAACAGTCTTCTGAGCCTCATTGATACTCAGAATCTCAAAAGACTTTTCCATTTCTTTGATCCAGGCCCTCGCCTCAACGGGATCAGCCGATCCGTGGAACTCTGGGGGCTTAAGGGACTTAAAGGCCCTAAAGGAATTTGCCACTGAAGTGTTGTTGCTTGGTGGTGGTTGGGGGTATTGGTTCAAATTCTGCCTAAGTAGATCCATAAACTGGCCCATGGGGTTTCCGCCCTGGTTCTCCCCTTCCTGTTCTACTTCAGTTTCTCCACCCTCTATTTCCCTTTCAAATTCTTCAGAGTACAGGGGTTCATCCTCTGCTCCATATTGGGAATCTTCTTGCTCATTATAGTCCTGATCTTGTTCCTCACTACTTTCACGGTTTTCCTCGTGTTGGTTGTGACTTTCTTGGTCAGTAGATTCGCGGGGGTTAGCCCTAGTGCCCATTCGTCTTGGAGGCATTTTACTGAAAATTTGGAAAGTTATACATTAGGTTCACTGATCTGTTTTAGAGGATTTTTTCCTTGCACATTTCTTTACATGATTGGGTTTAAAATCCCTCAGTTTTATATCTCATGGCAACTTAATCGAAAAGTAATACATATGCTAATAAACTCGTGATCACATCCCAACAAAATTGTAATGACTGAAATGGAAACAAATATATACCAGGTACCGAAAAGGTACAACATCCGAGTTACAACGATAGTTTAAAGTACAACCATCCTAACAACAACAACAAGTCAAAAGTGAAATATGCTGTCTATCTGTCTAGTCTGCAAAAAGGGAAAACAAGTACAAGAAAACCATCCCTACAAAAGCCGGCACTACTATGTCCGTACATGACTAGACAACTAGACCACTGCATCACAACATCTGAAATCAGCCGTCACGACGAAACATCCTCCGAACCCTCCCCATGGCGATGCGGAAAACCTCCTCAGCCGCTGCTCTGTCTACCCTACCATGCCCATCAGTAGGCAACTGTCGCACCCTCACCCGAGCCCTCAGCTCGATGCGGGTCACAGCCCTATACCCAACTCTGTCACTGATAGTCCTCCTGCCCTGCACCCTCATCCGGGCGGCTCTCTCTGCTGCTAACTCACTCCTAGACTCTGCCGACCTGGCATCTGCCACAGACAACTCTCTATAAAGCCCGTTCACAATCAAGTTGTGAACACATACTGGGACTCCTCCTATCGGGGCATGAGGTGGGGTGGATGGCTCAGCTGGAGCGGCAGTCTCTGTCTGCTGGGGCTCTGGGGTAAACTCCTCAAACTCGTCGGGGTAGGGGCTCACAGGTAGTGGTGGTGGGGTAGGGGCTCTCTCAACAGGGAGGAGTGGCACAAAAAGTCCAGAACTCCCTACAGCACCAACTACTGGCTCATCTATATCTCCCTCAACACCCTCATCCACCGGCACCACCTGATCCGTGGTCATGTCAGTGTCATCTCCCATAGTCCTGAACTCAGTCATAACCCAATAATCATCATCCTCAACCACTAACTCAGCGTCCTGTCCTGTCTGGACCCCCTCCGGGTCCTCCTCCCCCTCAGTCTCAACAACATCTGTGTCAGCATCATCCTGGACCTCCTCAGGGTCCTCCTCCTCAGACTCGATCACATCAGTATCAGCCTCAACCTGGACCTCCTCAGCGTCCTCCTCCTCAGGCTCAGTATCATCCTCAGGCAAGTGCTCATAGTATAGGTCCCTAGTCCGGAACATGTCCTCATCATGCTGTCTCGCAGCTGCCTCCTGGGCCGACAAGTCGCTCGCCTACACAAGACGAACTATGTTACTATCATGATACTTAAAAAGTTCCCGTAAGGGTTTTAGGTGAACCTGGCAAGGGTTCTTATTATATTATTGAATTTATTATTATATAACGTCGTATCATCTCTTGGGATATATAACTCTCGCTCTGATACCATCTCTGTAACACCCCCAGATCCGGGGTCAGGGATCTGGTGGTTACGGTCTTACATCCATTCATAATACTTGACTTGAGTCCACAATAAATAAATCACATGCTGTGACCCCACAATAATTACCACTCACACACACAACAGTTATAGTCCCAGAGATGAAATTGAAATAAGTCTTACATTAAAGGGTTACGAATAAAAGTTATTACAATCCCAAAAGGATAACATCATAGGTTTAAAAGTTTTGCCGTTGATTACATTAATTATACATATAGTTAAACAGGAAACAAAAGCTGTCTAACTATGCTACCTCAGCGATGGCGGCTAGCATCTCAGCGGGTAGTCCGGTGGGTCGGGTAACCTGCTTGCGCCGAGTGCGCCTGACGCGAGCCATCTGTCCTAGCTGTTGTTGTGACATAATATAAACAAAGCAAGGGTGAGCGAAAGCCCACCAACAAATATATAACTGAACGATAATTTAAAACAGTTCAAAGCTATCTTTTAAACCATATGCCATGCATTTACGGAAATGATGCCAGTATAATATGAACGATGAAGTTACAAGGTAACTTAAAGTATTTGTGTGAAGAAATATCTGCTACATCAAAGTAAGCGAGATATTATTATCGTTATTAAGAAGAGGAACTTGCAAGAAAGGGTTGCAATTCCAGTTATGACTCTTTTCCAACTCTGCCAACAGTAATCATGTTGCAGGAAATAAATGAATTTGGATGATGAACCAATGATGGAGTATTCACCGCGCCCGCTGTTCCAATCTTGATGATCAGTCGAGATCGTACAGCTCAATTTAGATTTACTACCGGTAGAAGGAAGAACTGACGGCTTTACTTGTATACCGCCTTACTAGCTCTCCCCGGCCAACGGTTGGGCCAAAGGGGATGGACCGGCGCTACTCGGCCTCTTACACGACTCCTAGTTCAAAAAGAATTCATGATTCTGAATGTAACATTCGTCCCCCTTTACCAATATCTCCCAAGCTATTACTTGGTAATGGATATCAACTTGTTCCAGTAATCTTACCCCTCGAAAGATGAGAAGGTAAACAACGACTTTAATAAGTCAACAGCACCCGAGTTGCGGGTGAAGGGAATACTTTATGACCGGGAAGTCGACAAGATAAATAACATTTTTCCAAGTAAGGTTCCCTTATTATTAAGAAGATAGACTCAAAGATGAATGATGTCTGGGAACCTTTCTTGATACAAGATTAATAATAATATGACTTCGAAATATTTTCTGTAATAATCGAAGAAGATAAACCTTATCGAGGTTATTCTAAGTATGGAATAAATATTCAGAGAATATTTATTGAATTAAAATATTTTACAGAATATTTGGGAATATGAAAGAATATCTTTAATCAGAGTATTTCTCAAAATAATCCCTGAAGAGATATCAGGGGAATATTTATTGAATAAATAAATATTTAAATGAATATTCAAAACAATATTCATTAATTAATAAGACCTGAAAAGAATATTTAAGGTAATAATCATAATTAATTAGGAAATTTAAATGAATATTCAAAAGTAATATTCATTTAATGAATAATATCCTAAATGAATATCAGGTAATATTCATTTAGTAATCCAAGCCTTAAGGAATATTCGAGATAATATTCGATAATTAAATCAAGCTTCAGATGAATATTAAAATAATATTCATCAAGTATTTAATATCTTAAATGAATATTCGAAAGTAATATTTATTTAATAAAATGATAATCTAAAAGAATATCCAAATAATATTCATCTAACAGTCTCATCTTTAGAAGAATATTCGAAATAATAGTCGATAATCAATTCGACTCTGAATGAATATTGAGAAGTATTATTCGTTGAATAGTTAAATTCAAATAATTATTTGAAGTAAGGATCGTTAAAATAATTAGTCCCGAACGAATATTCAAATAATATTCGTCGCCCAAATAATAGAAAATATTTACTTAAATATTTTCTCCCGAGGTAATCTCGATATATCAAGAAATATTGACTCCCGGTCTATATTTGATGAATAAAGATGTATACGCCCTTCTATGAGGGTCTTATAATAACCGGCTTATAACTGATATATAACTATCTAGCTTATAAGCCAACAATAACATTCAGGGAACAAGTATATCAATTCAACTTGAAAGTAGGCATGCATGCAGTGGCATATGTATATCAGCAATCATATATATATATTTATTCAATCACAACAACAGCCTAAAAGAAGGGAATTGAAACTTGCCTGGTAGTCGAGTACGGTAAGGGGTAGTGGTAGCGGGTCCCGGTTCAGCCTGGTGATCTATAAATAGCCAAGGCATTCGGAATTAATCACTTAACATATTAAACGTTAAGTTATACTTAAATCGAAACACGTTCTCGAGTCATCTCGTTATACCCCTTTTAGTGGATTACTTATTATCACTGATCCGACCCGACATTCGTTCGTTAATACGACATGTCACTGCACTTATACTTGGGACATACTTAAGTCATATGAGTTCTAAGGTTGATCGTTACGAACCAATATTTTACTCCGAGTTTTATCGCCCGTTTTCTAAGCGTTTTACCAAAGTTATAAAAGAGTCGTCTTTTAGGGGTTCGTTCTCGTTTAACCTTTACTCGAACATTTTTAATAAATCGAAAAATGCTCTTTTTGACATACGGTTTTCTTTCACACCTTCCTTCTTACCCCTAGTATTTATTTACCAAGATTCGCCATGACGTTACATAGCTTACGAGGGTTCAATTTCAGTTACGAACTTTCGTTTACGGATTCGAACTACTTTTAGTAATTTAGTCATAAATCCTAAACCGTAAGTCCGTTTCACGTGATCTTTATATCAAAACGAAGCTTATAACATAATCTAGCCTTTCATGGCAAAATCCGAGACTGGACAGTGTGTTCATGCTACTGCTAATCACGGTTTCTTAAGGCTAACGACAATCGGGCATTACGACGGCTATGTTTACATGATTTCCAAATTTCAAACCATCCAATAATCATAGTTTCCACTCCAAACAACATTTACATGTTATTCAACCATGAACTAAGACCAAGCAATGTCTTTCCGTTCATCTAAACTAATTTCACATTTAATAAATCCCAATCATAATCTTAAGGTCCTAAACATGCATTAAATCCATATAACTCATCTAAAATACCAAAACTTAAACTAAGAGCTTGGTTTTCAAGAGTGGTATACCTTCCTTGGTGTATGTATGAACTTATCAAGCCTTGTTTAGCCCTTATCTAGCCTTAGTATAGCTTGAATAATCAAAAGAAATCAAGAAATAAAAGTTAGTTTATGAAGAACACTATTCATCATCATCTTTGATGATTTATTTGAAAATGATAAAAGATGAATTTGAAGCTGAAATTTCTAGGAGATCATTACCATGATATGTAGTACTTACCATAAAAATTTGAAGAACAAGTGATGGTTGGAAGTTGGACTTCCAATTAGCTAAGAATGGGCAGATTTTTATGAAGAAATGGAGAAAAATGGTGGTGGTTTGTTTTGTTTTGGTGATTTATGGCTAATACATGTATAACCCTTGCATATATAATGGATGCATCTCTTTTAATGTGTTGTTGGCAATCCAATGGTGCCACTTGTTGCTTCCTCATTGGGCCAAGTGTTGGCACTACAACAAACAACTCCATTTTTGCAAGAATGCAATTACACCACTCATCTTGTAGTTGACTTATAAGGATGTTACTTGGGTTTCTCCTTTTCCCACCAATTGCACTTGTTTGTCTCTTGGTTATTTATTCGTTCCTTTGTCCGGGTATTACTCAATTTCCTTGCTTGTTCGTTGATCGTTCGAGGGAATAACTCATTCGTTTCTAGTTAGGGTTTTACCGAAAACCTTCTTAATATTTCTAATACTATTCTTCATCTTACTTAATACTTCTCGAATTTAAATTCCTTAATTCCCTTTTATAACTCCTTAAGTCTTGTAGTGTCCAGGGAAATCTCGGAGAAAATAAAAGTGCTCTTTTTCTGAATCCGACGGCTTTTACATACACTTATTTTCTTCCTGGATCACTAATACGAACTCAGAAATCCGTTCCGAATACCGGGTATATCATTATTATAATAATATTCCAAATTCCACCAAAATCACTATTCATCACTTATTTTTATTTAATTCCTATAATTAGGAAAATGAACCTGGTTCACTCTCGAGTGCTTCTTAACCTTTTTACGGAACCGCTGGACTTATAATAGATATTGATTTGGATGACATAAGAATAATCTTACTTGAAGTAATATACTTATATTCTTAGGAGATAGATCATTCTTATCTATGCCGTCAACCAAAAGTATTCTGCATGACATATAAGTAATTGAATTCAAATCTGTTCCATTTATTTAATAGATCTTCGTTACATCGCAGTCATAATCACTATTTATTCTTACATCATTAAATACATAAAAGTTTTAATCCCACCCAAAATCTGGGTTCTTACATCACCAGCTCTAATGAATGGTGGTTTCAAAGAACAATGATTGTAATGGATGGATATTGCTTTGGACAATGATCCTGATGCATTGGTATATTGTCAGAATAGAGTAATTCGATGGTTGAGGACCTAGATAAGAATAATCTACCATCCAGGAAGGAGCTAATGGATCCTTGAAGGGAAATGAGTACGTGCATAGTGTTTCCCATACGTGCATAGTATTTCCCGTACGTGCATAGTGTTTCCTGTACGTGCATAGTATTTCCCGTATGTGCATAGTGTTTCCTGTACGTGCATAGTAATTTGGTGGATGAATAGTGATTTTGTAAGTTGGAAAACTTTTCACTCCACCCTATGTACGGGACGTGATATGGATGTTTCAAAGTCATATTAGTAATACGCGGAGGAAATAAGTGAATGCAGAGACGATCGGAATTCAGAAATTCCAAATTCTTTTCGGTATAATATTTGACCGGACAGTGGATTAAATATTATTATAATCCAAGAATTGAGATATTAACTTTGAGGATTTGATATTTTGGGATGTTATTATATTTGATTTAAGAATGAAGGTAGGAAACCACTGAGGAGTGGTTATGGCTACAATGTAATTATTGATATTTGGAAAGAATGAATGGAATTCGACCTTATTATGTTTATGTCTTGAAGAATGCTAAAGGGTGACAACATAGGTAAGAATAATCTATCTTCTAAGGGAATAAGATATGGCAACTTCAAGCAAGAGAATACCCTCATGTCATCCAGATCGATAACGATTAATCCAGTAGTTCCGTAAAAAGGTTAAGGAACGATCGAAAGAGAATACGGACAATTGTACCACCCTAAGAGAACAAGTAAAGAATACAAAATGAATAGTGTTTTGGTGGGAGTATATAATAATATGAGACGACACTATATAGAAGTATTCGGAACGGATTTCCGAGTTCGTATTAGTGATCCAGGGGGAAAATAAGTGTATGTAAAAGCTGTCGGATTCTGAAAAACCGCACTTTTATTTTCTCCGAGAGTTCCCTGGACACTGATAGCCTTAAGTATTTAACGAATGGATTTAAGGAATATAAATTGGAAAGTTAGAATGAAAGATGGAGAATGAAAGTATTAATATTAAAGAGGATTCCCGGCAAACCCTAATTAGAAATCCGTGAAATATTCCCACGAACGATCAATCGAAACGGGTAATAACCGGACACAGAAACAAGCAGAGGAAGCAAGAGTCTTGTGCAAGCTACTAGATAAATATCTAGCAACCAAGTGGGCTAAGTAACTAGACAATTAGAGATTGAACAAGTACTTAGCAAGTAACTACCTAGTTAAGCTCTAACCACCATAAAACCAACACATGTCTTGCCATTTCACCATCCAACACCTCACCACTTTGATAAAGTGACTTTTGCAAGATATTATGTTGCTAGTGGATGAGAGTGGATGAGATTAAAACACCAAAAAGCAAGCCAACCAAGCAAAACTCTCCTCCCCCCTTTTTCAAAGCTCCATTCGACCTTAACCCTAATTCAAGAATCAAAGTCCAAGCTCCCACCATTGTTTGATCTCCAAAAATTTATCATAGATCCTATATTTCATAGAAATGATACCCTAAAAATCTTAGCCTCAAACACCACCTTTTCCATTTTCAAAAAAATCAAGAAAGTGGAGGATGAATAGTAACCTCAAGAACAAAATTCTTGAATCTTGATTTTAGTTGATGATCCAAGCATCATGGAGGCTATACAAGGACTATACAAGGCTTAATAAGTGCATACATACCTCAAGGAAGGTATAAACTTCAAGAACCCTAGTCTTTGATTTGAGTTTTAATGGAGTTTTGGATAAATTTTGGTGATAATGTTGTTATAAGCATGTTTACATGATTATGTAGTTAGTTTGTTTGATTTAAGAGATGTGATGAATATGATGATATAATATGATGTCCCTGGACTTATGAGATTAGTATTATGAATGTAAGATGATTGGTATGCCCGGTGTGGCTTGGGTTGTTGATTACGATTTATGGAACGTTCGATTTACAGCCGTTATAATGCCCGATTTTGCATTACCATGTTTTGTATACCATTTTCCATGTTGAACCCTTACTGTCCAGAGACCTTAACTGCCATGATAGGATAGGTAATGTTCTAAGCTTCGTTTTGATATAAAGATCACGTGAAACGGACTTACGGTTTAGGATTTATGACCAAATTACTAAAAGTGGTTCGAATCCGTAAACGAAAGTTCGTAACTGTAATTGAACCCTCGTAAACTATGTAACGTCATGGCGAATCTTGGTAAATAAATACTAGAGGTAAAAAGGAAGGCGTGAAAGAAAACCGTATGTAAAAAGGATCATTTTTCGATTTATTAAAAATGTTCGAGTCGAGGTTAAACGCGAGCGAACCCCTAAAAGACGACTCTTTTATAACTTCGGTAAAACACTTAGAAAACGGGCGACAAAACTCGGAGTATAGTATTGGTTCGTAACGATCAACCTTAGAGCTCATATGACTTAAGTATGTCCCAAGTATAAGTGCAGTGACATGTCGTATTAACGAACGAATGTCGGGTCGGATCAGTGATAATAAGTAATCCACTAAAGGGGGTATAACGAGATAACTCGAGAACGTGTTTCGATTTAAGTATAACTTAACTTTTAATATGTTAAGTGATTAATCCCGAATGTCTTGGCTATTTATAGATCACCAAGCTGAACCGGGACCCGCTACCACTACCCCTTACCGTACTCGACTACCAGGCAAGTTTCAATTCCCTTCTTTTAGGCTCTTGTTGTGATTGAATAAATATATATATATATATGATTGCTGATATACATATGCCATTGCATGCATGCCTACTTTCAAGTTGAATTGATATACTTGTTCCCTGAATCTTATTGTTGCCTTATAAGCTAGATAGTTATATATCAGTTATAAGCCGGTTATTGTAAGACCCTCATAGAAGGGCGTATACATCTTATTAATCAAATATAGACCGGGAGTCAATATTCCTTGATATATCGAGATTACTTCGGAGGAAAATATTTAAGTAAATATTTTCTATTATTCGGGCGACGAATATTATTGAATATTCGTTCGAGATTATTTATTTTAATGATCCTTACTTCAAATAATTATTTGAACGTAATCATTCGACGAATAATATTTGTCAATATTCATTCAGAGTCGAATTGATTATAGATTATTATTTCGAATACTCTCCTAAGATGAGACTACTAAATGAATATTATGTGGACATTCATTTAGAATATTATTTTATTAAATAAATATTACTTTTGAAAATTCATTTAAGGTATTAAGTACTTGATGAATATTATCTTCAATATTCATCTGAAGCTTGACTTACTTATCGAATATTATATCGAATATTCCTTTAAGGCTTGGATTACTAAATGAATATTACTTGATATTCATTTAGAATATTATTCATGAAATGAATATTACTTTATCAATATTCATTTAAATTCCTAATTAATTATGAATGTTATTTTGAATATTCATCAGGGTTCTATTTAATCATCGAATATTATTTTAAATATTTTAAATATTCCTTTCAGGACTTATTAAGTAATGAATATTACTTTGAATATTCATTTGATTATTTAATTATGCAATAAATATTCTCCTGATATTTCTTCAGGGATTATTTTGAGAAATACTCTGATTAAAGATATTCTTTCATATTCCCAAATATTCTTTAAATATTTTAACTCAATAAATATTCTCTGAATATTTATTCCATACTCAGTATAATCTCGATAAGGTTTATCTTCTTCGATTATTACAGAAAATATCTCGGAGTCATATTATTATTAATCTTATATCAAGAAGGGTTCTCAGACATCATTCTTCTTTGAGTCTATCTCCTTAATAATAAGGGAACCTTACTTGGAAAATGTTATTTATCTTGTCGACTTCCCGGTCATAAAGTATTCCCTTCACCTGCAACTCGGGTGCTGTTGACTTATTAAGTCGTTGCTTACCTTCTCATCTTTCGAGGGGTAAGATTACTGGAACAAGTTGATATCCGTTACCAAGTAATAGCTTGGGAGTTATTGGTAAATTTTCCTTTCCAACTAGATACGACTACTTTGTGGAGTCTTATCAACAAGTATTATACTTGGGGAAAGGGGGACGAACGTTACATTCAGAATCATGAATTCTATTTGAACTAGGAGTCGTGTAAGAGGCCGAGTAGCGCCGGTCCATCCCCTTTGGCCCAACCGTTGGCCGGGGAGAGCTAGTAAGGCGGTATACAAGTAAAGCCGTCAGTTCTTCCTTCTACCGGTAGTAAATCTAAATTGAGCTGTACGATCTCGACTGATCATCAAGATTGGAACAGCGGGCGCGGTGAATACTCCATCATTGGTTCATCATCCAAATTTATTTATTTCCTGCAACATGATTACTGTTGGCAGAGTTGGAAAAGTGTCATAACTGGAATTGCAACCTTTTCTTGCAAGTTCCTCTTCTTAATAACAATAAGAATATCTCGCTTACTTTGATGTAGCAGATATTTCTTCAAACAAATACTTTAAGTTACCTTGTAACTTCATCGTTCATATTTTACTGGCATCATTTCCGTAAATGCATGGCATATGGTTTGAAAAATACTTTTGAACTGTTGTACATTATCGTTCAGTTATATATTATTGTTGGTGGGCTATTGCTCACCCTTGCTTTATTATTATATCACAACAACAGCTAGACCAGATGACTCGCACAAGGCGCACTCGACGCGGGCAAGGACGATGAGACTACCAGAGCTGAAGAAGAAGCTATTGGTAGGATATATTTATTCTTTCAGTACCAAGAATATGGTCTAGTATGACTTATGTAAATGGATGGCAAAGAGTATGTATTTTTATTGAAATTCTTTTGGATTGTAAGAACTCATAATGTGATTAATAAAAATTTGATGGTGACTCTGATTTCATCTCTGGGACTATAACGGGTGTGTTTTATATTGTTGTGTTGGGTCATAGAGACGTAATTTATTTTATGTTAAGGAAAATTCAATTGTTGTGGACAGAATTGGAAACCGTAACCACCGGATCCCGGACCCCGGATCTGGGGGTGTTACAAGTTTGAAGTTTCCAAACTCATTCATTAGCTTGCTTAGTTTTACCTTCTTTAGTCCTTTGGAGCCTTCATGGCATAACTCCAAAGTATCCCAAATTTCTTTCACGGTTTTGCATGAGGAAATTTTATCACATTCAGTTGAACATAAGCCATTCATGAGAGAGTTTCTGGCCTTTCCATTGTAGCTATATTTGATAAGCTCCGCATCAGTAAGCTCATCAACATCCTTCAGATTTGCCTTGGCGTCAAAGAATTCGAATGACCCCTTTTGAACGACCCTTAGCATAAGTGGTTCTCTGGATAGATATATCTCCATTCTATTCTTCCACCAGTTGTAATTTTCAGTACCAAGCAATAGAGGTGCTCGGTGATCCGAAGTTCCTTCTGGATATTTGTCAGCCATTTGATCGATACTTTTCCTGTTACAGAAATATTAGTATACCAAGCTCTGATACCAATTGAAAATCACACCTAGAGGGGGGTGAATAGGTGTATTTGACTAACTATATCCAATTTTTATTTATTACCAAGTTGTTCGACTATATCAAGCAAAGATAGTCTAGAATGCTGTCTGGCAGCTTACTTATTGCAATAAAAATAGTCTGTCAGCTAGCTAAGACGAGTAATGTAGTGCAGAAAAATAAGAACAAGAACACCAAGAATTTTAGCTAGGTTCGACCCCTAATTCTCTATGGTCTACGTCCTAGTCCCTTACCAACCTGGTAAGAGAATATATTATTAATCACTATAAATTCCGATTACAAGATTAGATAATATATCTCCCTTTAACTCCCTGTTGCTGATACTAGCTTGCCGAAACCCCTGTTCCTTTGAACCAACTGCTCTCTAAGAACAATACTACCCCTGAGTACAATATTCTCTAGCAATCTAGTTCCCGAACCCTTGTTTCCAAGCTTACTTATCCAGCAACACCAATTACACCTTGAACAATACAAGTGAAGAATGTTTACAACTCAAGCTAAGAACTCTCTTAAATATATATATATATATATATATATATATATATATATATATATATATTGCATGTAATACTAGAGCTCGTATGAAAGGATTTGAATGAAGGTTCTGAGTTGTTTTTGTGTGATCTTCATAGTATTCAGTAAGGTGAAGAAGTAGTCACACAAGTAGGAATATTTATAGTAAGCTCAATCAGCAAGCTCCTAAGTAATTATTACCTCTTTGAATTTAATTGATATCTAACGTTTATAAAACGTTAAAGAGGAGCTTGGAGGAGCTGGAGGAGCTGGAGTGTATATTGAATATTCAGAAAAGAATGCTTTTCAAAGACATGTTTGAAAAAGGAGACAAGTGGGTTGTTTTTAAAAATACTTTTTAGAAAGTAAAGGCTCCTTATGACTTTGTAAGATTCCTTGAAGTGGGTGGAGCTCTAATATATATAATACAACATATATATACATTAGATAGCTGCTATACAATATTTCTTATGATAATTTCATGATTTAAGGACGTTGGAATCTTCAACATATATTTCTGAACGTTGTCTGTGAGCTTGCTGTAACCTCCTGTTTGAGTAGTCTTAGCTTGCTATCTTTCTCTGTTTATATGGTTAGCTTGCTAACAAGATATTTGTTCAGCCTATAAATGTAATCCTGCAAAACAAAGTTATACCACATGTGTATACAGCTAGCTATAAAGATTGTAATTAATCCAACGAGCTTGCTGACTAGAGTGATCATCAAAATCATTCGGGTTTTAGTAGGCATCTTTGCATCAAGCAACATTGTTCTAGCAGCCTCAATTAGAGTTCTATTCTTTCTCTCAACTACTCCATTTTGTTCTGGAGTCCTTGGAGCTGAGAATTATTGAGAAATGCCATTCTCTTTGTAAAATGCTTCAAGTAAGGCATTTCTGAACTCTGTTCCATTGTCACTTCTCAATGCAATCACACTTGAATTGTTGGATTTTGCTTCCTCATCAACTTTCTTTATGTGCTCAATGATTACTTGTGGAGCCTCATCCTTTGATGCTAGGAATTCCACTCATGTATACCTTGTGTAGTCATCAACCATCACTAGAGCATACTTCTTTCTTGAGAGTGACATAATATTGACAGGCCCAAACAAATCCATATGAATTAATTGCAGGGGCTTGGTGATTGATGTCAGTGTCTTTGACTTGTGGCTTGACCTTTTCATCTTTCCTTTTTGGCAAGCCTCACACACTCCTTCTTGACAGAATTCAAGTGTGGGCATGCCTCTCACCAACTCTCTTTTGACTATAGAATTAATGGCCTTGAAGTTCAGGTGTGATAACTTCTTGTGCCATAGCCAACAATCTTCATTTGATGCTTTTGAGTAGAAGCAACAAACTTTGTCCTTGTTTGAAGAGTCCATATTGGCTACAAACAGGCTCCCTTTTCTTACTCCAGATAGAGCAAAATCACCAGTCTTCTTGTGGGTGATCAAACATTCATCTTTGTCAAAATTTACCTTGAATCCTCTATCAGTAAACTGACCAACACTTAGGAGATTATGCTTGAGACCCTTGACTAGTGTTACATCTTCAATGATGACATCACCAACTTTTAACTTGCCATATCCCAATGTGTTACCCATGCTGTCATCTCCAAAAGCAACCATTGGGCCAGCCTTCTCCTCATATTGTGATATCAGGGCCATATCACCAATCATGTGATTTGAGCATCCACTGTCCAAAATCCACATGACCTTCTTTTCACTTTCTTTGCCCTGCAAGCACAAAGGTATTACTTTTTCTTTGGTACCCAAACAAGTTTCGGTCCACTTGGCTTAGAAACAGATTTATCAAAAATAGCATGTTTATCAACTTTCTTAGGACTAGTCTTCTTGTCATTGTTAGAAGTCTTAGAATCTGAATTCTTAGACTTAGGTGACAGAGGTACCTTACTAACTCTAGGAGGACTTGAAGACTCTGGCCTTGTGTAGTGTGTGTGAATGTTATGACTGATGCAACCATCCATGAAATGTCTTCTCAAATTAAAACAGCTAGTCATAACATTCATGTTACATGGCATACAGTCAAGTTTATCACAAAAAGGTGAATCTCTATGTCTTAAAGGCACAGAGCAATCATAGAAAGGCTTAGCTACACTACCAGTTGGTTTCTTGCATGCATGAGTTAAGTGATTAGTGCTAAAACAGTTTTGACAAACTTTTCTAGGGGCATTTGGCACATAATCATAATTATTATTCTTGTTTATCCCTAGCTTGCCATTCCTGTTTTGTTTCTTATTAGCCACTTTCTTCTCAGATTCATTTTTCCCAGCTGAAACAAACTTCACAAACTTCTCAGGTCTAGGTCTACCTCCTACTGGCTTCTCAGCTTTTGCCTTGACACTCTCACTCTTAGAGGATGTTGGTTGTTCACTAGACTGTGCCTCATCCTCATCATTCAACATTTGCTTAATGAGTAAGGCATCTTCATCAATTTCAAATTTTGGTTCTTTAAAAATTGGAGACTCAGTCTTTTTCAAAATGTGAGGCACTTCATCCTGAACAACTATGTCATCTTCAATGACAGCATAGCCTTTCCTATGTTTAAGAGTGCCATAGTCAAGTCCAATGGCATTCTTGGGTTTAGCTTGATTTTTCTCATGGTAGGACTGCAATAGACTAGAGGAGTTCTTAAAGGTTTTCAGTTTGAATTCATTTTCAGCTAGTTCATCCCTAAGAGCCTTCTCAACCTGACTAACACATAGAACCTTATTCTGCAGATATTCAACTTCTTTCTTAAGGTTATCTACTTGCATAGCAGTTAGCTCAAATTCATCATTCTTCTTGTTTAACAATTCATTCTTAGCAGACAGTTTGGAAATCTCTTCATTAGCAGCAGTCATACTAGTATGAATATTAAACATTTCAATAGATAGTTGTTCAACCATGCATTTATACTCAGAAATAGACATATCTATATAATCTTAAAGTGTAATGAGGAATTTACCCAATGGGTAAAAAAATTTACCCATGGATCTTTTGTAATACTAGCTTTCCATTCATTTTCAAAGAATCCGTGGACTATCCATATTATGACCCGTTTAGGATTAATTAGTTAAAATTCAGTGAAATCTTTCCACATATTTTGCATTTAGTTTTGAATTTTAAATTACTTATCTAGGGAAACTTTGGCTCATTCAAATTCTTAATCATCTGTTCACTCCTAATTAATTTGAAATTCAAATTACTCATATATGAAAATATTGATTCATTCAAAATTCTAATTGATTTTCTCATTGTTCCATTTAATTAATATCCATTTTATGATTCATTTACAAACCAACTTCCAACTCATTTTTAAATTTAAATTAGTTTTATAAGGAAACTATGATTAATTTAATATCTTCTTGCATAAGTTTCTCATTTTTGTTATTCTTTTTTATGACCTGTTTACTATTCAACTTACAATACATTTTTAAATTTAAATTAAACATATAAGAAAAGTATAACCCATTCAATATCTTTTAATATCTTGCATAATTTTCTCATACCTGTTACTAAAATTTTCTTTCAATCATTATCTATTAGTTTCATCTATTTTTTTTTTAAAAATTATAGATCTAATCAATGATCCTTTCACCAGGCAAATTTGTTAGTGTTCTATGTTCCCTTAATTTTCGTTATCTTTTTTTAAAATTCAAATTCATGATGACTGATTATCTGTATCTCTTAAATATCATTATACGATTTCAATAATTTATTCAATACTTATTATCTCTCTCTTTCCCCCTCTTTGTTTGTTTTATCTATAGCTTTCCATGATTTTTTTAAATATTTGTATTGATTATGTCTGTTTGTGTTCTGTTATTGCATATGTTTAATATGTTTTTTTATTTGTTTAGCTTCGATTACCAGGCAAGAAGAAGAAACAAAGATGCAGACCTTAGATGTAGAGATCATATGTATAGATCATGATGGATTTTAACAATCATTGGCATTAGTTGCTGAAAAAGAATCAAGTATGCACCCAAATCTCTTAATATTTATTTTCATTATGTATACTGTTTGTATTCTTGGTTGGAAATTCATCAGCCAAATATGGACTCCACACATCACGATGTCTCCCAGAAAATCTTATACGCAGAACTCGATCTGATAATAGTATGGTTCCTTATCATAGAAATTCCAAAACATAGACCGATAAGCCGGAAATTGCAAATTTCAACATGGTTGAGACTTGAGGTCGTGGTCAGTTTGATGCAGGTTTGTGGGAAAGATTATTACCTGGAACATGTACGAACGTACTAATTTTGTAACTTTATGATGGTGGCAGGAGGAAGCAATGTTAAGGCTTGACATAAGTGAGTATTTACAGTTGTTTGGAGTGATTTGGTTTTTTCGTGATTTATTGTCGTGTACAATATTTTTATTTACATGTTTGATGAAATTTCTGAGACAAGTTTGTTGTTTTCTATTATGGGCTCATCTTTGTTTCTTGCTTAACAGCAATGATTTTCCTTGGTCCAACAAGTGGAAAAGCTGAAGTTACAAGTTTGTTGCATATAACATGTATAAAATTGATCATATAAAAATTATGCATTAGATCAATTAATTAAGTTACGCATGGCAGAGAGATGTTTGAGATTGTAACTCTGTATGCTGATTTTGAAAAAAAAATTGCAGGATTTTTGTGCCCTGTTGGAAGAAGCAAAGAAATATGACCACAGAGAGCTGGGAAAGAAACAAAAACTTTTTTTTCCCACAAACTTAGGTAGGATTGGTAATAAATTCAGATTTCATTTCATGCAGTGGAAATGATATTGTTAATATTTACTTGCATTTTGGATGAATTTTTACCCTAGGAAGCCCTTTTATGCTTCATCATGGTCATCGAATTTGTAATAAGTTGCAGGAGTTTATAAAATCTCAGTATTGGAAGAGAGACTACGAAGAAGGAAGTTAGTTTGTAGTTAATGTCACCATGCAGATTGATACTTTTTCAGTTTGGAATTTAATGTTTATGTACTTGGTTCTTGGAAGGTTTCGATTGCTATTATGTACAATATGCAACTCTGGGAAATCTCAGGTCATGCCACAAACTACAAAGAAAAAATGTTTGTGTTTGTATATGTAGTTACACATTATCTGGTCTGCATGTTTGTTGTGCAGAATGCTTTTAAAGATGGACTTATGAATTTGGATATTGTAGGTTGATGGACAAGAGTTTGGGCTTAAGCCAATGAATTGTCCAGGACAGTGTCTAATATTTTGAAATAGAGCAACTTCGTACAAGGGTGAGATTTTTATTCCCTGTTGCCTTTTCTTGCAATTACGTCTGGTCTTTTATTTGTAATTTATAACTCTAGACACCTTGCCAATATATGTTGCAATATGGATGTGTTGCATATAGTAAGAATATTTTCTTAATTTTCATTATTTTCCACATTATTTGACAAGACAAAAATACTTAACTGTTTTGTTGTATATTATAGCAGTTCTTTTTCTGACAATTATAAATCTTATAAATGACCTCTTGCTGCAGATGGATGAAGGACTTGCTGCAATAGGCTTGGTGAATTTTGTTATGGACGTAGGTGTTTTTTTTAAAGTCTTTGGAGATGAAGTTTTAATCCATATAGATCTTGAGAACATGCATATAGTTTTCTGATGTGGAGCAGGGCTCTGTAAGTAGTTCCCGTTTCTTTTTAGTCTTGATAGTAGTTTGAGAAATGTCATACCCAAAAATATTTGGCTATAAATCAAATTTTATGTAAATTAATATACTATAAGACTATCTGTTAGCCTATTGACGCAGTAGACTGATCAAGATGTGTATTTACCTGCATAAAGTATTGACCGGGTTAATTTTGATGTGGTTGTTAATCTTTAAGACATGTAAATGACATATAAATGCATCCAAGGTCATCAACTTGGACATTGCTATGACTGTAGTTGTTACATACCAAGAAGAAGGACATGAAGATTTCTTTCACCGAGGCAATGTGTCCCATGAGGGTCGTATCTTCATGTGGGACGTTCCTTTGGAAGATTTTGATTGCTGTGCAGACCTTGATCACAATGGATGCATGATTTTTCTACTAGCAACATTTTCCAAGTGATCCGGCAAGTAGAAGGCATCTTAGTATCTATGTATGTTTGTATGTTAAGCAGCTAGAAGTGATAACTAATTGCAGTAACCAGAGTCTGCATTATGTTGTCTCTTAATTCTAGATTCTATAATGTTTGATTCATCTTCAAGTTGTTTATACTTTTTTTATTAGGAGTTCTAAAGATGATATGACTTATATATATTATATAAAGAAACTTATTCAGCAAGATTCATTAGGCTGAATGACAAGAGGTGATTTTGTGTCACTGCTTAGGTTTACTATGAATATGATCAGTTGGCTAGGCTGGGTGAATTTTATAGTAAATAAAGTATCATTAAAAATCCTTTCAAAGAATGTGATCTTAAAAAAGAATAAAGTAATTTCATAGCATTCTCAATTAATTAGGCTTAGGTATATATTTTACACTACTTGGTTTCAAATTAAACTAATTTATTTACTTTTTTAATTAATCATAAATTTTAGTAGAAAAATGTATAGTTAAACAAAATATTTTTTTTAAAATTTGATATTTTAATATAAAAAGTACCCATATTTTCATTTTACAATATGGTGCAATTACACAGTTTAATTATTAACATCCTAACAACACACTTTTTATGCTAAAATATAAAATTTTGTATATTATTTTTATTCACCCTTTATTATTAGTTACAAAATGTAAAAGCTAATTTTTTTTATAGATTATTACAAAAGTGAATGGCCTCATCCATTTTTAAGATAATTTACATATGCCATAATTTATATTAACAATAAATTTAACAATTATTGAACGTACTGCATTTTCAACACATAATTTTATATATTAAATAATCTTATATCAACTCATATATTTTTTTCAAATATTAATAAATTTTCAATAATAATCATAAATAAATTCAAGTAATAAAATATAACTTTTCAAACTTAATTTAAATATCTTTCATTTGTTATGGTAATCTCATCCCTACTAAACCATTTATGATTCTCACTCAAAAATTAAATTACATTTTAATATTTGAATTTTGATTTTTTTTAAGAATTCAATATTCGTAATAGAAAGTTTAATAATTTGAGGACAACATTTTTAAGTATAAAATGCAAATTTATGTAATATATTCTAATTGCATCCATGCATAAGTGTGTAAATACGAATATATTATTTATTACAATGTATAATCCTATTTTGTGTCTCTTTGTCATTTTTGCAATTAACTATTTTTTACTTTTAATAATCATGATCCCAGGTTGTTAATTAATATTGAATAATTTATTTAGAAAAAAAATATTCTTATCAATATAAATAATTTGAGGCGTTACTCACACAAGACACATGAGAAAGTTTTACAAGATTTAATTTGACAATTAAACTTTATTTTACCAAATTTATTATTTATGAAATATTTTAAGTTACATTATATTCTATTTTAATTTTTTAACAATATTTAATAATTAGGTATCAATATAGTTATATCAAATAAATCACAATGTACTGAGTTTTGGGCAAATTTGTTAAATGCCCAATAACCTCTCATAATTAACAGATTTTTTTTTTGTAAAATATCCTTTTACAATACATTCTTTTTAATGTATATTCTTAATATTTAGTGTACTTTTCTATCATTTACTAATAAGTACTTTATTAAATTCATTAGTCCTTTTAATTATTAATTCATTAGTACTTTTATTAATACATAATTTAACTTATTACAATTGAAATATACATAATCAATGATATATTTTCAACCAATTATTTTGCATTTGTACAAATATAAAATTGCAAAACAAATTAATTTTTCACTTTTTTAATAATTAAATTTTTAGCATATGTAACTTTGATCATAATGTTCTCCAAAATATATATTAAAATACGTTCAAGTGATGAAAAAAATTTTAAATCAAATTAGTAAGGTTTACCTTAATAGATTCATACAGTCTAATATGTCCCATTTTACAAAGTCAATTATAATTGTGTTACATATTTATTTGTAATTATAAATTTATTTCAAATTATGAATATGTCCCATTTTTAGTACAATCATGATTTTTTTTAAATGTAATATAATCATGATTAATTCATTAACTACACATTATAAAAAGACATTTTTGTCATTTATCAGTTATACAAAATTAAATCGGATAAAGTACACACCCAGCCTATACATACAAACCACATCACATCTTCAGTGGTTCAATCCCGAATGAAAGACATGATGAAGGAGATGAAGAACGGTGCCCGTGCGGGGCCGACTTCGGAGGAGTGGTGGCAGTGGTGGCGATGCTGGGTGGTGGGGGTTAGAGAGAAAGAGAATGATGGTTGCTTTATTATTGTGGGTATTATGGTGGTAATATAAATATAATATATCTACAATTATATGTATATGAGTTAACTTTAACTATAGGACATAATTATAATTATTCAATAAAGAGGAACATATTATTAATTGATCTTTAAAAATGGGACATATCAAACTAATACCAATTTATAATAGGGTGCAAGACGACGTCGTAAGACAATGTCAAGTAACATTTTCTTATTCCTTCCCGAGCTATTATAAAAATCTAACAGATTTATGGTTGTTTTCAAGTCATGTAATTGCTAATATGAAAATTTCAATTGTTTATCTTTGTATCTCTTCCTTAAATATTTGGCTCCCATTCATATGAATTTGGATCTGAGATTTTAGTGTCTTAGTTTCAGCGAAAAGGATGTTCTTCATGAGATGCGTTGACAACTTAAAGCCTTTTTACGATCTTTTCTTCTCTGATCTAAACATTAATAATACACATCAAGTGGTATGGCAGAGCATCCATTTATTACTAAGACATTTGGACTTCAGCGTCAAATCAATATAAGTTTTGGAGAATTTCATTCGTAGATGGTGCCTATTTAAAAAGTTAATAGTGTTGCTTCGATTATCTGCTCAATTATTCGTGAGGTTGGATTTGAGTTTTAAGTTTCTTAGCATTCGGCCGAAAGTATGGTTTCAGGAAGATGTTTTGACAACTTTATACATATCAAGAAAGTGCATTCATAGATGATGCTAAGCTATGTTTTTAATAGCGTTACTATTGGTTCTATTATCTGCTCATTTAAATTAATATAATGATTTGTCATGCAGGAATTTAAATTGTGATGGGACACAAAATTGCAAAGTGCCTGGCAAACACAGTTGATGTGCTCATATGGTAACTTATCTAGGGCTGAGCATTCGGTGGGTTCGGTCCAGAACCGGACCGAAAGAATCGAAAACCGAATAAGAACTTTTTTTTAGAACCGGACCGAATCGAAATATGGACATGGACCGAACCGGAACCGAACCGAAATAATTCGATTATTTCGGTTCGGTCCTAGCAGAACCGAAATTTAAAAAACATGTTTTCTGCACTTTTTCTTTAATAATGTATTTACAATCTGAATACATTTTTGCTTTTTCCTGATTTTAGCCTAGCTTTACTCTAACCAGACTCACTCCCGAGTCGAGACTAACCAAAACTAAATCTTCATGACCTCCACAACTATAATGGACATAAAGAGAATCATGAGTGAAGGCAAAAGGGAAGACAAAAACTAAACTATGAACATCAAACACCAGCAACCGACTCAAAAAATCTGCACCAGGTGGTAAAGAACTAGGAGTCTGCTATTTCAAAGTCAAAGTCAGAAAGAGGAAAAAATCATAAAGGGAAGGGTTTGCTATGATTTGCAGGGTTACTACTTACTATTATAATAAGGTAATTAGGTAAAACCAACCTTAAATTAGAGTACTGAGGATGAGCCGATGAGGTCTGAGTACGACGATGAGGGCTGGTGGGCTGGTGGTCTAGTGGTCTGAGTATTGATTTCAAATTAGGTATACAGAAGACTAACGAGTATAGTATTTATTATTTAGTATTACTGTGACACTGACTGTATATATATATATTATATATATAAAAAATAAAATGCAAATATATGTTTTAAATATTTCGTTTTATTCGGTCCAGAACCGAAATATTTAGAAAAAAACCGGATCGAACCGAAATATATTTCGGTCCAGACCGAAAAACCGAAATAACCGGATTTTCAAAAATTTTAGGACCGAACCGAATTAACATATTTCGGTTCAGTTTTTCAGGTTCGGATCGGTTTTGCTCAGCCCTAAACTTATCTACACATTTAAAGTGGATTTAGTTTGCATATTTTATTTTGCATGCTTGCTGTAGCTTGCAATTTTTTTTATGTTTCCATATTTTAAAGTTTACATGTTTTTGTGTTCCTGGAGATTGCAGCAAATATGTTTTTTACGCAACATTAACAGACTTATGCTTTGGCAATTGTGTCCGCAGTCTCCTAACCTTTCTACACCTCGAGAGTTTTTAAACCATTGTCCTGATTTCTTCCATTTACATTCACATTAGAACCCACTTGCATTTCTTCTTCTTGCTTGAATATGATCAAAACTATTGATGTGTTTACTCCATAATTAAAGTATCTCAAATTTATAACCAGATTTGTTATATTACATTGTATTTATAGCGTTAAATAAATCTGAAATTTACAAATTTGTCTACAATAGTGGTCAAAGAAAATATGAATGTATTATACTTCACTGATCTTATCATGATTTTTTAATATCTATTTGTCGCTAGAGACTCATAACCTTTGAACTTATCATGATTTCAGTGAGATTGTTTTTATGGAAAATGTATCATACACATTTTTATAATATATTGCAAGAAATTTTTAGGTTCATATTTGTTTTTTGATTTTTAGGGATCAGCCAAAGGCAAAGACGAAACTCATGAAGGGTAAATCTATTGGTCGTGTATACTTAAAGTTTGTTAGTTGTCTGGCTATTGATTTTTTAAATTATTGTTTCAGAAATTTGGTCTGAGAAAGATAGATAACACTCTTTCCAATACGTATACATAGTTTATGACTATAAATCTTGGTAAGGATGATGTCTAACAGTTGTATAAACACAATTTGGTGAAGGCCATAGATAATAAATGTATTTGTCTTTTTTGTTCTCTAAAATTTTTGGACCTGAATATTGTTTCTTCTTTGTAAGAATCATATTCATTTCTAATTTCTCCGCCTTGGCATTTCTAGAATAATGTGGGATTGCTGCTTTACCACAAAAGTGTCTCAAACCAATAAGAAGCTTCAGCTTTACTACTATCTCCATGTACCAAGGTGATTATGGGATTGTGGGATTTCTCAGGACTATTACTATTTGGTACGGTTAGATCCATTGCAGGTACCTGCTCTCTTGGTTTGTATAATGTGCATATGTTGCAATTCTAAAATCTCCTATTTTGTTCCTTAAAGGCTATCTCTCACTAATTGCTGAATGATTGCCCGCAAAAAACCAAGATGCTATCATATAAATCCAGTTACAGTCTTTCTGCCTTTCCAAACATATTCCGATCTCATTCAAAATAATTAATGTGACTTTATTTTAGTTGTTCCGGATTTTCATACATTTTGGGTAATGAAGTTGCATCATGAGATACGGGAAGATTGAAATGTTTAAAATGTAGGAAAAGGCAGCCCAAAATCCTGTGTTTTTTTACATTTAAGTATGTATTCTACAATTCCATGTTAAGGGTAAAGAAGGTGGTTTTAATAAAGTTCATACATGCACTTGATTTTTATTTGGCATATCACAACATTGATTTGATTTGTGTTGATATGTGAGACTCATCAAATTCATTTTAGTGCTTGTGATAGACTTATGTGCCTATGTGATTAGCTTAATGAATTTAGAATATAAGTTTTTTTAATAGAATAAACTTATATTCTTGATTTAGAGAATATACAAAAGAACGTAAACTTATATTCTTCATTATAAGAAAACTAATATTTCTTTAGAGTTTGTTTAGAACCATGAAATTATACTTCCTAAATTCTTAATTTGAACCATTAATTGCATCAACAATAAACTGATGAAGTCATAATAATGTATGTAATGATCCTGGACAACATTTTTAGATCTTCCATTTATTCCAGGATTTAGTATATTTACTTGAGTTCCTTTCTGGTAACATATCCATTTTACTCAGATTGTACCGAATACCAATAATCAAGTAAATAATTTCAATGACGGGAGCTTTTGTATCTTGGATGCCAAGTCCTCTCGCAGTACTCCACACATATATTTGTCAAAGCCGACAGATGACACTACAGGTAGATTGTAGTTTGTGTTTTCTGGTGCGTTGTAATGCCTGTAACTCAGTCTTGATTAAGAGGCTAAACTGATTTTTATGCAGGTTAAAGAAATGCTCCCTCCTCAAGTACTGGTTTCTCAAGTACTACTTCACATAGCCATCAAATTTTATGTTGAGCTTATTGAGCTCTTTTACATTGACCAATTGACCAGTGTACACAAAATTTTATATTTATTAAATTTTATGTAGATTAATGAAAGTAGGATGAAGAATTATGATATTTTTTAATATTTTATACATGACAAAATAACCTGATATAAGTACATTATCTTCAAATACAACTAATTTTAAATATGGCTAATTTAAAATTTGGGAAATGGTTGTATTAGTTTGAGTTTCAATATAAAATTAGAATAACTATTAAACATTTATGAAATGGTATAAAATATAAATGTGTCAATTATATTACTTCTTATATAAACGAGTCTTTAATTTATTGAGATATTATGAAATGAATTTTACGTAAAAAAATTCATTTGGATTTCATATTTTGAAAGTGACATGTACTGTTTTCACTTAAAAAGAGAATTATACTAACTAATATAATATTAAAATTTTCAAGTTCCATGATGGATCAACAATCCATTTTATTGACTGTGCATAGCAATTATGCTTTCAGTGTGTATATTCCCATTACTAACCTATGATTTTTTTTGTTTTTTATTTTCATTTGATTTATTTGTTCAAATTAAAATATTACTTATTTTCATTACTTTTATTTTAGTATAATATGGAATGAAATAATTAAAATATAAAGTTTTCAAATAAATGGATTCTTTAAAAAGTTATTTTATTCAACATTTTGTATGTTATGCACAATCTTGCTTTTTTGTATAATTTTTGTGAAATATATTAAAAATGTATGAATATGATATGAAGTATTAATTAATATGCCAAAATTAATTATTTATCATGCACTCTTTTTTCATAGAATGTGTTCGTTAATTTCTTGAACAACGCACCCAAATATTTTACACTTCATAAGATATGATGAACAAGGAACCATAAAATATAATTTTGTATCTTTCACATTTCGTAAAATGAAGCATATGTGATAATTAATAAATGATAATTCATACAATTTGAATTGACTATTTTAGTAACCGGTTTCGCAATTTTATAAAATTTATATATGTAGTGATTATTTGATACGCAGTACATTATTGTTTTTTTTCTAGAAGGAAAATGCAATAGGTTATTTATCATAATTAAGACATTACATGATTGTCTTCAAATGGGCGGGATAAAAATTGATCCAATGGCTATAATATAGATCTTAGTGGTATTTAAATAATTTTAATCCTCAGATTATGCTTTGTAATTTCTCATAATATTATGTTATTTTAAAAGAAATTTTTATTTTTTATGATCCATTATTAATTTGTAGTAGTCATGCAAATATGTATATTTAAACATCAAACTTTGTTTTCGGTTACTACATTCTTCTTTTTGGTTAATTTTTTTATTTATTGTATTTAAATTGCGAGGCGTCTCCGAGAAACCTTTTACTCAAAATTTTGAAATATTATATATATATATATATATATATATATATATATATATATATATATATATATATATATATATGAGTTGCACTCCATAACAAACACCTTATATAACAAACAATAAAGAACACCTCATATCTAATCTAATATAAGAGTTCCGTCATGGCACCCAATACAAAAAATTGTTATTTTTTTACCCTCTATCCATCTAGTAAAAAAATAAAAAAAAATACTGTTCATGATGACGTCACTGATGACGTCATCATGAACAGTAATTTTTTTATTTTTTGTTTTTTTGCTTGATGGATAGAGGGTAAAAAAATAACAACTTTTTGTATCGGGTGCCCCTGGCGGGGCCATTGGATCTATTAGATCTAAGGTGTTCTTTATTGTTTGTTATATAAGGGTGTTCTGTATGGAGCAATGACCTCTATATATATATATATATATATATATATATATATATATATATATATATATATATATATATATATATATATATATATTTATAATGTTATTATAAAATTAGACATAATATTTTGGGATTTTTTTTAAAATACCTTTTTTTTAAGTTTGATTTTCAAATATACAATCTGTAGATGGAGCTCCATCTACGTATGCGGCATCCACGTGGACCAGTGAGATACATGCTAATGTAAACTCATATATTTATAATGTGAGCAACGACTTATATATAAATTCTTAATTTATTTTGATTATATATAAGAATATGAATTGAACGATATCAATATTATGACTAATAAAAACAAAATACCTTTTTTAAATTTAAAATTTAACTAAATTAATTAATTATATTTTTTAGAGTGCGCGTAGCGCGGGCGAAATTCCCTAGTCTATGGTAGTGAGAGATGGTACCTGAGAGTCAGATAGAGATTGTTCATCCTTGGAATCAGCCATCAAGGCATAGTTGCAGAATTCTTGCTCATCTCCATCACTATCAGAGTCATCCCAACACTTCCCTTCAGCTATGTAGGCCTTGCCTTGTGTTTGCTTTTTCAGAAGGGCCTCATACTTAGCTTCAAGCTCTAGAAACTCCTTATCCTTCTTTTTAGGCTTCTTGCATTCACTGGCAAAATGCCCTAGGTCATTGCATCTATAACACCTTACAGATGACCTATCCACATGGCTGGTTTTGAATTTATTCTTGTTTGCTTTCACAGGTGCCTTGCTCTTGTTGAATGAATGGTTTTGGGGTCTAGGTTTGAAGGGTTGGTTCCTCTTGAATCTGATGTATGGAAACTTTCTGGCCATGAAAGCATATGAAGTGTTTTCCATGCCATCTAGCTCTTCAAGAGTATAGAATTTTTCTTCTTCCTTTTCCTCAACAGGTTCAGTCACTTCACCTTCATTTTCTTCATCATCTACTATCTCTTCTATCCTCAGCGGACTTGTAGATTCTTCTAGGTCTTGAACAGATTTGTTGACAATCAAGGCACATGATGTGTTTATCATTCTACCTTGGTTGGCTTGGATATCCCTCTTCTGAAGCAATTCAAGCTCATGAGTCTTTAAAACCCCATAGAGCACATCATATGTGACTTTGTTCAAATCTCTTTCTCTTAGAGAAATGACCCTTTGCTCTAGATGGTTTGGTGAAAACAATAGAAACTTCATGTTCAACTCCTTGGTGCAGTAAACCTTCCCATTCATCTGTAGCTCAGTCACCAGCTTGTGAAACCTTTCAAACATGTCAGTAATGCTTTCCTTGGCCTGAGCCATGAAAGATTCATACTATGTGACCAGTATCTGTTTCTTGTTTTCTCTAACCTCCTCTGTTCCTTCACATAACAACTCAATATGATCCCACATCTCCTTTGCTATTTTGCAAGACGCTATGTTAGCAAACATTGACAGTTCCATAGAATCTATGATTAATAACATGAGATGACTGTCGAGAGCAACCATCTCCTTTTCTGTCTCTGTCCATTTGGATGGTTCTTTAGCGACATAGGATCTTGGAATGGTTACAGTTCCAACAGTCTTTTCAGGAATCTCCTGTTGTGGAACAAAAGGACCATTCTTGAGTATCTCAAGATATAGAGGGTTGACAGCTTTGATGAACAACAGCATTTTATTCTTCCAGAGGTTGTAATTCTCTTTGTTGAATTTAGGGACCTTCACTGTTCCTGTAGTATTTGGTGTATTCATGATATTTTTAAATAAACAGCCTGCTCTGATACCACTTGTTGAGTATTGAATGTACCGAAGAGAATACAGAGGGGGGGTGAATGGATTCTCAAACTTTTCTTCTGATAAGTGTTTTAGGTGAAGGTTGTTTGAAGGGTTTGAATCTGGTTGTGTAACAAAGTGTGTGTTTGTGTTTAACAGATTATGTAAGTGCGGAATATAAACACAAGAACACGATCACTCACTTTAATCTAATAATGTATTAGATAAAGATTTGCTACAAATTGTGAATACAAATGTTAGTATTCTCAGCTTCACTTTTCTCAGAGAAAATGTATATATATCTAAATGTTCTTGAAAATCTTAACTACTAGAGAAGTGAGGTTGTACTCTTATAGAACATGAGTACAGCTACTTACTACACACAGGGTGACATACTATCCCTTTTTGAGTAATATCCAAACGGCTTGAGATTTGACTTTCTTTAACTCTGTTCAGATCAACTTCTTTAGCAGCTTGTCTCCTGAGACATTTCTCTAAGCTTCTTGTAGTCTTTCCAAAATTAGTTTACAGTACTGTGGTTCTGAAAGTGTTTTGGCTTGCTGCAGGTTTCTGACTTGTACAATTCTCCAGTATTTTGTCTCCAAGACTGCATTCGAGAAGTAACTAAGTGGTTGATTCGAGAACTAGAATTGACATGATAGATAACTCTGAGTTCTCGAATACTGTATAATTGACATATTGAATCACTTCTCGAATTAGACTTTTCTTCAGGAATCCTTGACTTGTCGAATAGAGCTTTTAGTTTATGGAGTCCTTGAGAAGTCGAATAGCTTCTTTAGTCCTTGAGATATCGAATGTAGCTTTGACTTGTTGACTCTTAGAGAACTCGAATGATGCTTTGACTTGTTGACGTCTTGAGTTCTCGAATAGAGTATTAGACATGTCGAATGTCTGAGTTGTCGAATGAGGCTTTGACTAGTTGACTTCCAGAGATATCGAACAGTGTCCTTGTAAATATCGAATCCTTGACTTGTCAAATGCTAGACTTCTCGAATATATCAAAACACTTCTCGAATTTGTACTTAGGCAAATCTTCATTCTCCAAATTCCAATTGTGTTTATTTTGAAAGTCTTGGTCTTCAAGCATGAGGCATGATCCTTGGAACTTCTTTCAAGCATTATTCTCTAAATTTAATTACAGTTACACCGGTAGAATTTGATGCCTGTTATAAGTACTACAACAAGTAGAAACTCTACAACTAGAGGTTCCCTCAGTTAAGAGGTCATGTAGGTAATGCAAAGCATTACAGACAATTAGGCTTGTTATTAGATGTATACAGGCATGCCTCTGTGACTAACAACATGTGATTATTATCGTATTGATAATTATACAAATTTTATAAAATCTAATTAAATTATAAAATATGTGGTACATGAATTTTGTATAAAATATTACAAATAACTAAAAAATATGAGATAAAATCGAAATGTTGTCATTTATCGTATTTTTAGTGACCAAAATATCTTAATATATAGCGAAAATTTATTTCAGTGCATGTGCCTTGCACGGGCTTTTACGCTAGTACTTATTATATATAATTGTTGCAACTTAAAGTTTATTTAACTTATATATATATATATAAAGACGAGTACGATTTTGCATTTATAAAAGTTTAGATCAAATTTTGTGTCAACATGCTAGTTGGAAAATATTTGTGAATTAGGGCTTCATTTGTTTGGAGGATAATGTTTTTGAATCTCGGACTTTTTTATATTTGTTTGATTTTTGAAAAATAAAATATTTTTGAATAAGATAAATTCCTTTAAAAAAATGGTGAAGTTTCTTAAATACATTTATGGAAAGTGAAGGAATTTTACGGAAAAATAATTTTCAGAAAAATATCTTCTTTAACAGAAATTGAAATATATTTTCAGGAAAATATCTTGTAAAAAAAATATTTTTCCTAATGAACTTATTTTTGGACAAACAACGAAGCCAAGATCTCTAACATTAACAATTATTAAAAAAAATGTTACATATAAATTATGTGGTTAAAGTCATGAGTTCGATATTTGACAAAAAAATACGTTTTAACTAAAAACAAAAGATATTGTTCATCAAATGTTGAGGATTAATATACTAATTTTACAAATACTAGTCTATAACTCGTGCAACGCATAGCTCCTTTTTTAGTATCTATAATTATATTAATATTTTTAAAATTTATATGTTATTAATTTACATATCAAATTGTTATTAAAAAATTGATATATATATATATATCTAAGATTTTACACTTTCAATTTAATAATTGTGTTTATCTTGACTTTTTATAATTTGACTTGAACGATATTACAGGCCACTTGAAATTAAAAAAATAATATTTAATTTAGTGATGGTTTAATAATTATTTTCCATTTAGAACTATGCAGAAACAAAATAGAGAAGAAATTGACGATTTTTTACGTTGAAAATTCTATTCAGTTTATGAAATCTACTTATATTTCGTTTTAATTTTCAAAACACCCTTTCTTAGAATTTGTTAAAGATAATTCTACTGACAATCAAATAAAGTTTTAGTAATAAGCGTAATAGGGATTTTGTCAAAATTTTTGGTAATCAATTATCTGTCTCATTATGACAAAATAAATAAGAACCGCTAGATTTTAAATAAATAGATGAAAATCATTGGATCTAGCATAAAAAAATATGTTATATTTCAGTATGTAACTAAAAAGTATATGTAATTTGAAATATAAAAAAGTGTATATCAAGGATTTGAATCATATACAATTAGGTTTTTTAAATTGAATAGGATTATAAATTTAGATCCTGTACAATGAATATGATTTGTTGATCCTGAAGTATTACAAAAGGGGGGTTGAATGCAATACTGATAAATTCAAATATTTACTTCAATAGCAGTAATAAAGATTCTAATCTATCAGTAGAAGAAATGCAAACAAAAGTAGTAACTCAAGATGTTTCTCACAAAATAAATGTTTTATTTATTTTGCAAAGTGCTGCTACAACCTAGAGAAAATATGATTTCTCCAACTTCGGTTTCTTGAGTGATACAGAAAGATTGAGAGATGATTCTCTATAAAACTAATTTGTTCTAACATCTCTGTCACATGGGTTGTGGAGCTGCTGTCATTTTCAAGTGGCAGCTCCTTACAATTTGTACACCCATGTGACTTTCTTAAATTGCTATACAATCAGAATTATCATTACATATAAAGCAATCTGGATACTTTCTAAATTAAGTTAACACAATTCTAGTAAATGTAGATTTGTCATACTCTCGAATTGGTAAGCTTTGTCTTGTGATCTCTCAAGTTTTTGTCGTAGTCTTGCAGGTCTGCTACAATCTTTGAAGTGCTGCAGCAAATTTATTTCTTGTATATCAAAACGGTCACGGGTTTGATTGAGATAAATCCCCAATTTAAATATTCCATTGAGATAGTAACCTTAACCGCCAAGTCTGCTATCAAGAGAATGGTCCTTGAAAGATAGTATGAATCCCTGCCAATGTTGCTGTCAGGAATTCCAGACTTGCTGTCAAGCTGTGAGAATGTTGATGTCTCATGCTTCCGCCAATGTTGCTGTCAGAGAGAATCTGCTGTCATGATTTGCAACATGTTGTCTTCTTGTAACTTTGCTATCAACTGCTTGCTTTGACAGTTAACTTTATTCTTGTTGTCAGACTGTTATACTCCTTGAGGCTTGAACATTTGAGTGAACTTATTCCAAGATGTATACTTATTTTATGATAGTAAATTATTTGGTTATAAGGACATACTCTGGTTGTGATAGTATGTTCTACTTAGCCTATACAAGTACACTAAGAATAATAAGATCTAGTTAAGTTGTCTCTAAGCTATCACTCATAAATCCCAACAATCTCCCCCAATTTGTTTTTATGGACAATAACAACAAATTTACAATTAAAGCATGCTGACAACTTTGTGTCAAAAAAAAAACTTGCTAACAACTTAACTAACATAGATCAGAATAGTTAAAACTTTATTTCTGATAAATGTGAAAGGGGTCTAAAACATTTCCAAGCATTAAGCATTACATAGGACAATGATCTAACTGATAAAACAAGTACTCCTCTAGGTTGAGCAAATATAGAATTGTAATTAATTTGTTATTTAGCTTTCCTATTCTATTGGGTTTCTTTCTCTGCTGAGAGCTTCTTTTAGGCACACTTTGAGACTTTGCACTAAGTCCTTTTCATCAGGAGATATAGCATCATCTTCTATCTCATCAATATACTGTTGAATTTGATGAGAGGGGGTCATCTTTACATCTTTCAGCTCCATCCAAGTTTCACGATCATAGGTGTATGTTCTGAACTGTAGTATATCTTGAGCAATCTTGAATCTTCTGCCAGGATATGAATGCAATATTTCCCTTCTCTTTCTATCCAGCTTTTTATCTTCACCTTGTCTTGAATCAACAATTACTTCAATTTCCCAAGAGCATAATTGTTCTAAAGAGTGTGTAGATCTAATTACCTTCCAATACAGGTTCTTTAGAACACTGGTCCTCAACTTATGAAAGCTATCCACAAAAATTTCTTCCCTTCCTTCTTTGATTGTTAGAGGATTGTCTAGCACACAAGATTGAAAGTTTTGTTCTTGGCTACGTATCTTGTTCAGTTTCTTGCACCTTTCTTTGAGTTGAGCTTCAATATCATCAACAGTCTATTCAGTAGTCTTGGGTTGTTTTTCAGTAGGATTGGATGATTCTTGTGCATAATAAAAAGCCATTGCTGCTCTTGTATATTGAGAAGCTATTTCTGCCCAGTCATAGTCATTACAAAGTTTTTCCTCATCTGAGCTAACAACAATATCAGTGTCATCATGTGCTCGCCAGTCACCACAATATTCAAAGAATTCTGCATCTCTTTCAGCTTGATATTTTTGGATGTGTTCCATGACTTTGCTAGGAACATTGTCATAACTTTTCAGAAGCTCCACAATCTTTCCAACATAAAGTAATTGACTCTGCGCCTCACTTTCTCAAATTTCTCTTTGAGGTCACTTGAGATTATTGTTGACCTAACCACCATAGTGAAGTCTTTTTCAACCTCCATGAGTCTGGCTATATCCTCCCAGAGAATATATAGAGTTGCTTCATTTTTGGCATCTAGGTTCACTTCAACACTTGTGATAGTTCGTTGAGCCTTTTCTCTTTGCACTCCAAAGCTGTTTACATGCCTTTCTCTAATTGGTGTTTTTGCACTAAGACCTGTAGCCTTTTTCCTTCCTAAGTATATTGTCTTACCTCTCATTGCAGTTGTGAACCAAGCCTTTGCTTTTCTTTTTATCCTTTTAGATTTGGTTGCCTTAGTAACTTCATCTATGGCAGTATCTTCATTTAAGCTCTTGATAATACTTTCCAAAACAATGTCCTCTATGACAGTGTCTTTGTCGACAGTATCTTTCAAGATAGTGTCATTTTTGACAATATCTTTCATGATAGCAACTTGCTCGACAGCAACTTCATCTATCTTGGTAGCATCTTTGTTGAAAACATCTTTCTTTTCAGTTCTGGGAGTTTCTTCATTTGTTTCCTCCTGAGTCTGATTTGCAAATTCTCAGCAGTTTCTTCACCTACATTTTTAGGTGCTCCAGATCCTCCACTTCCATCAGTTTCATCATTGTTATCAAGGGTGTCTTCATACCTGCAGCTTCCATCTCTTTCACCCATACTGGCATTTGCTTCAGGAATCAATTTCTTAATTTCTAAGCTTAAATCCTTATTTCTCCTTACCAGTAAACTGTGAATTACCTTGACAGCCTTGACTTTTTCTATGCTTATCTTGGAGTTGAGAATCTGTTGTAGCACCTTCTTTATTGAGTCATTCTTCATTTTTGTTGGGCCTTTTAGATACAGATATCCAACCTTTATTGGCCCTGACTTGGTGATTGATCAGTAGTAGACACAAAAAGGATTCAACTAAACTTCTGGAAGTTTATTTGAAATTAACTTTTGGATTTGCATATGAAGAATTTCATTGAAGGTTGTGGAGTGTGCATTCATTCTGGTTGCCATAAAGTTCAGTATCCTAACTGAGAGGTTTGCAATAGCTGCATAGTGATGAACATTGAGTGTCCTGTACTCAAATACACATCAATAGCCTATCTTCTCTCCTCATTGACTTTCACAGAGACACTAGTAATTTTGCTCTTTAGTAGTTTTGGAAGTTCTAGGAGGACATCTCCTGTTTCTCTGAAAACTTCTTCAACCAACTTACTAAATTCTTCATCCTTGTTGTGCAAAGTGCTCTCCAAGTAGTCAACCATTATTGTTTCTGCTTCCTCTAGGCTGAACTGCTCTCCTTCACTCCAAGCAGTAACAATTGAGACATATTCAGGCATCTTCACTTTGCCTTTTCCCAGCTTATTCTGTTCTTCATGTTCTCTCCATCTTCTTTGTAATGCAGTTTTCATGGTTTCAGGAATTGGCTCTCTAATTTGTACAGGAGGCACTATTCATCTTTTAGATTTAGATTTATGTGTTCCTTGCAATTCCGCTATTGCTTCTTTAGACATCAACACTGGCTTACCATCCATTTCTTGTTCTATGAAATCACCAACTCCACTAGTTTTCAATTCTACACCAAAGTTTCTTTCTTCTTCTTCTTCAATTTGCTCCCCCTTACTTGCATCTTCAATTTTCTCTTGCTCCCCCTTACTACTAGACTCCTCCTTTTTAGCTCCACCTTGTTTCTCCTTATTTGATTGCTGTGAGATATTATCTGATCTATTACCTTCTCCCCCTTAGTTAAGTTGACAACACTAAGAGTAACAGAAAATGACAGCTATGCTTGTTTGATCTCACCCAAACCTGCTACCACCACATTGGACAAATTGTCAAGCTTAGCTTCCATAGATACGCATCTGTCCTCAAGGGATTTCAACCTTGAATCAGCTTATTTAGAAGGGCTACCAGATCTTAAACTTCTTGGAGCTGAAGGAAAAGATTGGGGCAAGGAGGCTGATGGGTTTCTCACACTCTCATTATTTTTCTGAGTGATCAATTTGGAACTCTCAAGGCCTAGAGCCTGAATTGAAGGGGTTCTCTCAAATTCACTCTGGACATGCTCAAGTCCCTCTTCTTTTGCCAGCTCATTTGGTTGCTTCTCATTTCTATGCTCACTTCTCTTTTATCTCTCTTTTCTTTTTCCCTCCCTCACTCATCCTAGATGCATGGGTATGAGCAGTACTATCATGCATTTTAATAGAAGATATAATGCCCAAGAAAATTTTGTATTTATAAATGTTTATTTAATATTAAATGTGGATTATATTATGAGAATTTTGGATGAAGGTCAAATATATGTGATATCGTGTTTAGATGCTTATGTGATATTTATGTGTGTCGTGTAAGTCCGTGTATTTTTATTTGCATTTTTTATGATTTAAATCTATTTAAATAATTTATTATTGATCTTCTGAGAATTTTATAAAATCATTGGGCTTGATAAAAATCATGAAATCTTTTGCATTATCAACTTTGTGGGTTTATTTGAATTTTAAAAATATTTGATGAATTATTTTTGATCTTTAAGGATTTTAAAATGATTTTATGAATTATTTTGCATTTTAAGGATTTATTCTTGTAAAATCCATATTTAATTTGTTATTGATCATAAAAATATTTTAAAATTATGGGAATATAAATAATTTCATTTTCTATATTTTAAAAATTAATTTGAGATTTTTCTCAACTTTTACCTATTTAATTTCTATTTCATAAATTGGTTTTAAATTGTTTTTAGAAATTGGATTAGTAAAGTATTAAACTATCCTTATTTCTTTTAAATCCCTAAATGTGCAACTCATTTTTTCCCAATTCATTTCAGTCGGCTTCTTTCATAATTCTCTGGAACTCTCCATTCCTCTCTCACGATTCCTCTCGAATCTTTCCTCTCTCACTTTACCGTGAGTCTCCATTCTCTCTCCCTCTAAACCTCCGGCATAACCAAGCTTGTTCTATTCAGTTTTGACTGGTAAAGCCCACATCTTTCCCCTCCCCTGTTCGCCCTGCCATCTGCGTTAGCTCTGTGAGAGTGTGCGCGTCAAGTGATGTGTGGGTGAGTGGTCCTAGTCCAACTTTTTATTTAGCGTAAGAGGCTAGGGGTGGTTCCCCTAGTCCAGCATTAAAGGCCAATGTGTTGCCTAATTGGAAACCCAATTTCAAGATCTAGAGGGACTTCGTGTCTAGTATGGGGACTTTACGTGGCTGATCACCCGTATTGTTTGGAGTCGTGGAAAAACTCCAATCAACTTAAATGTTTTTAAAAGATTTTATGAAAAGTATCTTTTAATGATAGAATGGTTTTAGGAAAAAAGATGTTTTCATGAAAAGTGATTTAAAGAAAAACGAAAAGTCTTATTCTATGATGGAAATTGAATTATTCCCTTGAGATAAGTTGGTCATTGATATTGTTCATCAATGAACCATGAAAATATTATTGTTTCACTATATTATTCACTTGCTGAGCATTTTTGGCTCACTCTTGCTTTGTTTTACCTTCCCTTTTAGTTAGGGTTAAAGAGTTGGATACCTGCGCTTTACAATTCGAATGAGAGTGATGAGGCACTCTTTAAAGGTTGGATACAGAGTCAGCACGGGCATATACTAATTGGATTATGGTGTAGAAGGTATAAAGGTTTGTATTGGATTTGAAATAGAAGTTGTAATAATTTGTATAGTGTAGATTCTTGTTTCATACCATAACCTGGAATCGATCCTCGGTGAGGGGTCGGGGTATAATCAAGTTAAATATTTTATTGTACTGGTTTGTGGCACCAAATCCTGACCCCGAATTTGGGGGCGTGACAGGTTGGTATCAGAGCGACAGGTTATGGTCACTAAAACAAGTTAGGATGATTAGGTGTAAGTATTTAAGTTAGACGTTAGATGGAACAATCTAGGATAAGGTTCGCATTAGGTTATTATGACGAGTGTTGCGGCGTTAATAGGTATTCTGACATATCGCGCGAGCAGGAGTTCGAATCATCCTAAGGTTTGGTTTTGGACAAGGCAGCTAAGCCGGAGCCGCATGAGCTAATTTGGGCAACCAGAATTACTAGTTTGGAAGACGCCACCTAGATATCCGCGTGTACCTTATAAAGTTTCTTCTATGACTTTTACTATTTAGAGAACGTTATAGAGAGTACGAAAAGATTATAGATAAGATGCGAAACGCGATTATTGGCATATACTGGGAGTAAATGCGTGGTTGATTATTACAAGACAATGATTTCATTTGATTTATCATTTGAGGAGATTCAACCTTCTTTTCCTATTCTTTCTTGTTTTTTTAGTACCATATCTTGTTTGGAAACCCATTTATAATTCAACTGATAATGAGCTTTGTACATTTGATTCGCTTAAGCATATTCCTATTCTTACAGAGATACCTCTATTATCCAGGGGTACTTGATCTAGCATTGTACATATAAATTTTGAGACCTTTGAACTCTTTCCATTTTTCCTTGAATATTTAATCTTCTTTATTCAGACTGGGATGAACAACCCTATGTATATAGGGGATTCAGGGACATCTTATCTGTGTGATAGAAGTCTGGTGGGATGCCATTGATTGTATTTGTCATGAAAGTACAGAAGACTAGCCCCCTTCTTGTGCTATGGTGGTTGACCTAAGTGACAAATGCAACCTGAAATTAGTTCAATGATCATATTGATCTCTCAGTTAAATTCTTTAATAAAATTCTTATCAAACAAAACTCATCTTATATTCATACATGTTAATACCTGCCTATGCTATTGGTTCCATTTGCTATAAACCTTTATGATTTCTAAAAGTTATCAATGATTGAGAACAACAAAGATGAAGACGATGAAATTCTAAGTGGTCTGAGTTAAAAATACGTCAATGAAGAGTTAATTAATCAAGTTTGAGGAACTGATGCTGAAGCAGGAATTGAATATCAAGGGAGATTGCTTATTAGATTGACAACACATGTACAAGATTCAATATTACTGAGAACTGAGTAAAGGTATGGAGCAGGTAACAAGGGCACGAGACTAGTAATGGTGTTAAGATGAAATGGGAGCGATAGTAGATGTGTTTGGTATGTGATAGTGGTGGACGAAAGATTGTTGATGAACCTTTGTTCAGTACATATTTCACTTTGGATATCGTAAATTAATTATTACAAGATTTTGAATGTTTTGAGATCAATTATCAGATATAAATTTTAGAACTGGAACAGGATAACTTGGGCGAAGCAGAGTAGAGTTAGAAAGTTGTTTCTAAGAATTTCAACAGGAATTGGAACTCCGGATAAAGGAGAAAAGAGATTGTGTTAGAGATAGCACCTTGGTGAACATAGTTCGAATGATTACAAACATTAAGAGTAAAAGAGATTTGATCAAGACGGAATAAGATGGTAAGAGAAGGAAGACAGAGAGCTAGGAGGTTTTTCAAGAATTGTGTTAGCAGAGGATGTGAGATCTGGCTGGAAAGGAATGTAAGATCTAGGAGACTTCGAAAACCAGGATAACGATGAAAGATAGTCACCCACAGGATATGAATTACTGAGACCAACAGGACCTCCATCGTCGGAAGGTAAGATTTCGAGAGGAAGCATACTGAAATTGTACTAGGATGAATATGGAAAGCTGTAAATGTAAGTGGAAGGAATAGTTTGGTGATAAGTGACAGAATTAGAAGCTGGAAGTTCAATATGATTATGAATGGTGTTGTTAGGAGTATAGATGTGATAGTGATTAAAAGAAGTAAGTGTGAGTTAGGATGGGATTGTATGAAATTATGATTTTCAAGAGATATGTAAGTTGTGTTTCCAGACCGAAAGTGGATAAAGGGGTTTTAATGGTCGTACGGACTAAGTGATTATTATAATAAGATTTTAAGGTTATAGTGTAAATGTGGGAGATACCAGTAAGGAGACCATTAGGGTGAAACAGATTTCCAGTGATCAAATTTTCTCGAATGTATGTATTGATGAGTTACTAGGATTTTCCCCAGACAGAGATATAAAGTCGATTAATTAATTATTACTAGATATGTAATGAGTTTCAAGGATTGAAAGTCGGAAGACAACTCAAGATATTCAAGGATATAGGAAGAGCATGCATAAGATTTCTAAGTACGAGTTTTGGGATTGGGAGATGACGGGATCGAAGTGAACTACGTGTAGAAGAAGCAGTAATGAATCGGGAAAGGCCTAAGATGCCAGCAGAGATCGAAAAACCCCTAGTGTCAGTGTAACCGGATGAACAAGGAAAGGATGAATATGTTCATCATGCTTAAGGAAATGTTCAGAAAGTTTGAGAAGTTGGAGTTAAAGAATTCGAATGCCTAGATTGTTGTAAAAGAGATGATCTATACTGTGACGTTTCAACATGAGTTATTAGAGGAAATGTTGAAGTATTAAGATGACGTGATGAATCAGAATGTGAAGGTGTTGACTGTAGAAGAATGGAATAGTTCAAGGAAATAAGTGGTGAACACGTATTCTATTTCGTTTATTCGGTTATTGATAAATGTTGGAATTATTAAGTGTAGAGTCTAAATTTGAGGATTTGTAGAGTATGTAGAATAATGTCTCGGAAGTTGATTTCTAGGGAATCGGATACAGTGATGTTTAAATGAGTTTTGAAGGTTGTAAATTAGTTATGGTGATGTATACTTGGGTTTACGTATGTTAAGTCGAGTCATGATATTAGTGGATATTATAGTTGTTGGAGCTCAATTGGATTGAAAGTTTGATTTTGAATGGTATTGAGGGGCGGTGATCCTGGGATAGTTTACATTGCAAATAAGATATATATTTCAAGGTAAATGGTCATTAGTTTCAAAATTGTAAATATTAGAGTTAGTTATTTTTCTCTCTCGGTCAAAATTGGGTACTCAGTAAAACAATGGGATTAAGGATGGATAGAAGTTTCCTAGTTATTCCCTTCGCGAGTAACATTGTATGTTGAAAGTAGAGTAAGAATGATTGGGGGATTTCTTGATATTCTTTTTCTCAAATTTTTATCTGAGACGGTATGGTTATCAGTAGGAGTGTGAAATTTGAATTTTTATTTTATTTTTAAATTTTGTTTGTGATTTTATTAATAATTGGTTAGTGATTTATTTTATTTTATTTTATCTTTTTTAAAAAAATCAAAAATCAAAAACCAAATTTTAATTCTTTTTAATTTTGATTTTAGTTTTTAATTTTCTCAAACTAAGTAATTATTTTATTTTATTTTAGTTTTAGTTTTTCATTTGATTTCTGCTTTTATTATTATTTCAGTTTTAAATTTGATTTGATTTTTTTTTATTTTATTATTAATTGGTTAGTTATTTATTTTATTTTATCTTATTCCTTTTTTATTTTATTTTATTTTTTTAAAAAAAGAACAAAAATTTTAATTAATTATGCATCCTTAATTAGTGTATTGTAGTAGCTTTGAAGGGTGTTGGCGTGTCGGTTATTTTTGTTGGGTTGTTTGCGGTGGCTTTAATTCAATTTGGGGCTTGCAATTTTGGTGTTGAATTTGGGTGCGGATTGGTTGTGGGGCTATTGTTGGATTGTTGGTTACATTTGTGATTGTGTTGGTGCTTCTATTTGGTGGTTGTTTGGCTTGTAATTTGGTGTGGATATTTGATGATCATGAGTGGTGCTCCTTCTAAACGGGGTAAAACCAAGGAAAAGCTTACATCTAAGCGTCGAAAAACCATTTCTTCATCTTCGGAGCCTCAAATTTTTCTAACTCGCAAGGAATATGAAGAATTGGGTCTACCATTACCTCCTTCCAATTATGGGCTTGACTTGCACTCCGCTAAGCCTAGCTTGTCATTCTCCGGTGATGCCCTTGAGAGGTATAATTCTATTTCCTCACTCAAGGTTTTACCATTTCGTTATTTTGATAAGCATGTTATAGAAAAGCTTGGTATTTGGGATAATGTTAAGAAAATTTTGACTACTTCCGGTTGCCCTACATGGTTAGATATGGATGAGCCTACTTGTCCGGCTTTGGTCTATTAATTCTTACTACCGTGAAGTATGATGTTGAAGTTGTGAATGAGTTAATCGTACCCTCTCGCTTCACTTTTAGGATGATGGGTTTATGGTTTAGTGTTCGTTTGGGGGAGATTTGTGATTGGTTTGGGTGGAAATACAATAAAAGCTTCCGGACATTTTCCACCCGATTTTAATATTCTTTTTGGCGTGAAATTTCTTCGGATGCTCAATGGCCTTCGGGTGGTCGGATTAAGTCCACCAAAATCACGGACCCTAGTTTGTGCTATATTCATCGGGTTATGGTTCATTCTTTGTATGGTAATGAAGGTTCAAATAGCGCCATTTCTTTGGGAGAGCTTGGGGTCCTCAATTGGTTGTATGATGAGTTTCTAGTAGATTGGGGGTATGTATTCTCTTCCCGGTTGTTGGAGCTAACTCGGCGTAAAGGGAAGGGTTCCCTTATCTTCGGCGGGTTTATCACCCGAATTGCTACTAATTTAGGGATTCTTGATCGGGATAACTCCCCTATTTCATGGATGGAGGGTCGCCAACCCGTATCTACTGTTGACTTTGCTGTTTTGAAGAACATGGGGGTCATCTCGGGGACTTTTGATAATTTTCGATGGACTGGACACAAATCATCTCAGCTCGAGTGTCCTACATCTCCTACTCGAGCCGAGGATGAGCCGGTTTCTGAGCCTTTGCTACTTTCTGATGATCGACATGCATCTTCCTCTCATAGTCATGTCGAAGAGTTTTCTGAGCCTCAACGGGCCTACCTACAGCGCATGGAGCAGTCCATCAAGGACCACGTTGATATGCGGTTTTCTGAGCATCGAGAATGGATGGAGCAGTTTTGTGCTTCGATGATGGCTCAGCGTCGCACTACTTCTCGGGATCCACCCTTGGATCTTCCTCATGATGCTTGAGCTTCTTGGTTTTGCTCCCGGTCCTTGTTGCTTATTTTCAGGGGAGCTTTCTTTCACTTTTGTTTCTCCCTCATTTTTATTTGTCATGCATGAGGACATGCCACGTTTTAAGTGGGGGAAGGATTGTTTTTGTTCATCATTGTAGTATAGTATGTGCCTAGTATTATTACTATATTTTGGGGTTGTTGATTTTGATGTCCGTTTTGTTTGCATTTGGGAAATAAGTTTAGTCTTGAGCGTGTTTACTTCTTTGTAAAATTTATGACATTGTGAGCTTGTAGTCTTGTTTTCTTCATATTTCGTGCCTAGCATTACCAATTTAATGTGAATCTATAAGTTTGATGCACCTTTTTGCACACATACACACTTAAATGGCATGAAAGATGTTTGTAATTAAATTGTGAGCATGATGATTATCTCTTAGCATGCATGGAATCAAATCGAGAAGATGTTATTAAAACTTAAACCTTGTGAGGTCTTGAACGATGATTTCTTTTGCTTGTGTGTTTCTCCGTCCTTATGTACATTTGTTGCTCTAGGGCTTGCATTAAACCTTTATTCATGGATGCACCATAATAAGGAAATTCTTTTTAGGATAACCATTTTGGCCTTTTTAGCTTGTGAACCATGAAAATAATCCCTAGTTACCCCCTTTGAAGCTTATATCCATATTTTTCTTCGTCACTCTTCCCTTTTATACATGAGTCATAGCCAAATACCTCACTCTCGACCTAGTTGAGCTAGTTGAGTCTTGGAAAGAATTGTTTGATGAGCATGTGAATTTGGAGAAGTTGTGAAGAGGAAGAATTCTATTTATTGTAAGTGGGAACTAGTTTGATGTGTATATCTAGATGTGGTTCATGGTTCATTGTAATATTTATATATGTAATGCATCCCCTTTGCTTAAAAAAAATAAAATAATAAGGGGTATGTAAAAAAAAATTATATATGAAAAAAAAGCAATAAATCTTTGTTCTTTATTTTGATTCAACTTTCTTGATAAATGTGGTTGTGTTTTGTAATTATAAATGAGTGGGGATCTACTTTAGTTTGAGATTTTGGTGTATGAAGATAGCAAGCGTCATTTTGACTCAACTAGCGAGACTTTTACACCTTCCTTGAACTTAGATTTTCACACCTTCACTCAAGCCTCATTACAACCCATTTTATGAATTACTTGTTTTTGGTGCAATCCGAAATTTAGGTGAACATGCAAGGTTAAGTAGAGCGCATGCATTTGGAGTTGAGTGAAATCTCTAGCCCATACTTGTGTGATGCATAATTGAGAGATGTAAGATTTTTCACCATGCAATTTCATCTTCTTAATGCGAAGCCATGTATGCTTTATGATAATCTTGTCTAGTGTTCACGATTGAAGTGCATTCATTCTATCTTTAATGTCTTTGTTACATCTTGCACAAGGTGTGTTATCTTGATTCTTGAATTGGTTGTTAGCTCGTTTTAGTGGATGACAAGGTGAATAGCTCTATATGTTTGATTTTAGTTACAAGTAGACGACTCGGACATGTGAATGTAGTAGTTAGTTTAATTAATAGGTATTGTTAGTTTCTTATTTGTTAGTGGCTTTTGTGATTTTGTGGGTACATCATCTATAAACCCGCACGAGACCTCACTCGTCCACTAGGGCTACCTAGGGGTTCCAAGGGCTTGTTGCATATGCCAAATGCAACCGTGATCACCTACGGAAGTGGTACTAGTTAGGAGTATATGGTTATGTTAATTTTAGTTTGCTCGGGACTAGCAAAGTTTAAGTGGGGGAAGATTTGATAATGTGTATTTTATACACGTTTTGTCTTTTATTCTCTTGCATTTTTGTTCGTTTCGAATGTAGTTTTATCGATATTAATTATGTTTTTCATCTTTCAGTGCCTCATGCTTAATTGTTGAAAAGATGGATTATTTTGGGCTTGAAAGCGAAGATTATTCAAGAGGGAAGTTAGAAGATGCAAGCTCGCGATGCCGGGAGGTGTTTAATGTATTATCTTGAAGATTTTCTCCCGCACGGGCTGCTGTACGGCCGTTCGACAGGCCGTTCAAAGGAGCAGTTTTTCTGTACGTGTTGCTGTACGGCCGTTCAACAGGCCGTACAACACCTGCTGTGTATTAAAAGAAATATAGCCAAACACACCTCACATCATATCTTCATAACTTAACCTACATCTAACTTCATCTTCATCTTCTTGGCCTCTTCAAGAACACAATTAGGATTAGTAGGAAATAGAGAGAAAAACACTTATTACTCATAATCTAGCATTGATTATGAGTAACTAACTCCATATATTTGGCTCAAAGAGGAATTCTTGTACAAAACCCACTTCAATTTATGTAAGATTTATTTAACTCCATCTTGAATGCTTGTGATGTATTGCTCATGATTTTTCTTGGAGATTTCTAAGTTGCTTCACCTTACTCTTCTTGTATCTTCAATTGCTAATTGTTTGTTCTAATACGTAATCGTTAGTTCATTCATTATAGTAGCACAAGATTTAGTGTACCTAAATCCACAAGATTCAAGTGCAAATACCTAGGTTGAGCTTCTCATCCTTGGGTTTGTCCTAGACTCTCTTTCTTTAATTCCTTGACTTGGTTAAATTGATAGTGCTTTATTATTGGTTGCTAATGTCAAGAGAGCTAATTTATGTGCTTCACTAAATTAGTGTTTTTAGAAGAGAGATAAGTAATTGTGTGCTTCACCAATTATCTTGGTTAGGTAGAGTTGGATATATTTTGCTTGTTGTTGGGTTAAAGTGCTTGAGTTTCCATTATCCTTGGGTCAAATGTCTCTTATCTTGCTAATTTGCTCATTGTGTTGTTGTGTTGGAAAATTTGGATATTAGCCATTAACATAGTTGTGTTTTTGTAGCAATTTATTTATCGTATGCAAGGTGTTTGATAAAACACCTCAACCAAACTCAAAACCCCCCATTTACACACTTCTAGATTGTAAGAGACAATCTACTCGAAATCAATATTGATAGTCCTTCCCTGTGTACGAACTACGAAAAACACTACCTTCATGGTTCATCTCTCGAATCAACAAATAAGAGTTACAAAATTAGAATCGTTAGAGTTGTCACTCGTTGATCAAGTGAAAAATATTCTATTTAACGTTTATCAATTATGAGTATTACAAATATTCGAGAAGTACGATTTGTACAGTACGACTCCCAATTACTTCATTTTAAGACTATCTCAATATTTCGAGATAGTTGACTTTATTGTCGAGGGTTGGCATCTTGTTCGTGTCAACCAATAAAATATTATTATTGAGAATTTACCTCAATCCATTGTTCGGATTGGTGGAACAATTGAGTCGGACTGACAGTCCGCCAGATTTGTAAATATTTTCCTGGAAGAATTATCTCAAGTTATCTGTTCATCAAATATTCGGGAATTCAGTATTCTACTGGTCAATAATTAGGAAAGAGGCCCATTATAGAGAAAGAGAGACTTGTGTACCGTTATGTAGACACGAGATTATTTAGGCACTATGTTGCCAGGGTTGAATTAATAACCCACTATGATGCTAGCATTCATACATTTATATTATATTGTTGATAACGTATTGTAGCCGTGATCGGGCGAAGTGCGATATCATTGGAGGACGGTATTCCCGGTCGGATAGTTGATCGCCCCACCGAGATACCGATAGGTGGAAGACCACTTTATTCTTAAATCATGAGTCATCAGAGTTATACCAATTGAGTCTTTCGAGTATTCTGATTTTGAGATGAGTATTGAGTCAGAGTCAGATTGTGATATCCGATTTATTTTAAACTTCGAGTATTTCTTTCGGTCAATCTTATTATATTTATACACCGAGGAAGAGGAGAACTTGCTGAGCACTATAGTTGCTCATTCTTGCTTTACAACATTTTATTCAGCTGTCAAGATGGAAAGATGCGAGACGTCCAGCCAGGCAACCAGAGGAAAGGGAAAAGCTCCAGGCTATGCTGACAAGAACTAGAATATAAAGTTGGAACCTTTATCTTTCTACTTTTGTGAACTTATGTAATATATTATCCGGAGATGATATGTCGTATTGTAATATTGTGTGAGACTGATCTTGAATCTGCGGAGTGGGACACTTATGCTCCGTTGTAATGAATATTTTGTTTTATTATTGCGTTATCGTGTGCTACAGGATATTGAGACAATGTGACGACCCGGGTCCCCGGTTAGGGTGGATTTGGGGTCGTTACAATTATCTATACTATCTATCTATACTATATTATAAAAGACGAAATATTAAAAGTTTTGGTACGGTATTTACTATATTTAATTATTTTACTTTATTACCCTTAATTATTATTTCACTTAATTATAAAAATGACAAAATACAATTTTTTCCCAAAATATTACATGCATCTTCCCGTCACTTCTCCTAAATAATAAGTAACTAATTAAATTTTTCAGCTATTACATTTTCTTCTAATTAATGAAATAAACAAAAATATTATATTTACTAATAACTAACTTATTACCTTTTCCAGCTAAAAGGTAATATATTTTCAATATTTTTTAACTAAAATATCTCATTTTGTCCTAAATAATAATTAACTAATTACCTTATTTAGCTATTACATTTTATAAATTTTCTTACTAAAATTTTTTTCCCAAATTTATGGTCGTTCTAATTAATGAAATAAACTATTAATTTTATAATTATTATTAACTAACTGATTACTTTTTCCATCTAAAAGGTAATATCCTTTCTATATTTTATAACTAAAATATCTCATTTTCTCCTAAATAATTCAGCTATTACATTTTCTAAATTTTCTGATTAAAATTTTTTTTTTTCCAAAAATACGATTGTTCTAATTATGAAATAAAGTAATAATTTTATATTTACTAATAACTAACTGATTACTTTTTCCATCTAAAAGGTAACACCTTTTCTATATTTTCTAACTCAAATATCTAATTTTCAAATTTGATTTTTTTTTACTTAATAATCCTTACTTAAATATTTATTATTGGTAAAAACATGTAATTCTATTTTATAAAATAAAATAATGTTATTATAATTTCTAATAACTAATCAATTACCTTTTCGAGCTAAATTCTGAGTAGAACCTCTCCTTCTAACAATATCACGTGCCATTCGATTTAATGAAATAAACTAATAAAATTATAATTACTAATAACTAATTCATTACCTTTTTCAACTAAAATGTAATATCTTTTTTATATTTTTTAACTAAAATATCTCATTTCAAACTTTCTTTCCTTACATAATTATCCATACTTAAATACTTATTATCGGTAAAAACATGTTGCCTTTTCAATATTTTTAATAACTAATTAATTTTATTTTTAGGTAAAACATGTTATCTTTTATATTTTAAAAATACTACGGGTAATTATAATTAACAAAATAAAATAATATTATTATGATTACTATAACAAACAAATTACATTTTCAGCTAAAATATGTTACCTTTTATATTTTCTCTTACTAAAATCTCTTCTTTTCCAATAGTATCACAGATAATTATATTCAATAAAATTATACCATAATAATTAATAATTTACTAATTATCTTTTTCAGCTAAAACGTATAATCTTATCTATATCTTATAACTAAATTTTTCCTTTTTTAGAAATAATCTTATATATATATATATATATATATATATATATATATATATAATTATTATCAAATCATATCATTTAAAATTTTAACTTACAAATTTCATATCATAAAAAATTCATTCAAATCATTGAAAAAAATTATTTAATATTAAAGAAAATCCGTGCATTGCACGGGTTTTAACCAAGTCTATATTATTATATAAAAGTCGAAACATTAAAAATTTGGTCGATCGGTACTGTACCTGTTGATTTTACTTATTTATCCTTACTCAATTACATATCTACTAACTAATCAAATTCCTTTTTGAGGTTAAATATATTATCTTTTCGATTTTTCAAGAATTAAATAATTTCCTATTTCTGGTAAAATACAATATCCTTTTAAATTTTATCTAACTAAAATTTCTCTCCTTTATTAATTAATTTGCTTTTTCAGGTTAACATATTACCTTTTCCATGTAAAATAGAATATCTTTTACATTTTATTTAACTAAAATTTCACTTTTTTTAAAAAATAGTACGAGCAGTTTTGTTTAATAAAATAACATAATTATATTATAATTACTATTAACTAATCAATTACCCTTTTCACCCAAAACATATTACCTTTTCTCTTTTCTCTAACTAACATATCTCTTTTTCCAATTATATCATGGACGATTACCTTTTTCAGCCAAAACATGTTACCTTTTTTCTTTTATCTTACTAAAACCTCTCTTTTTCCAATTATATCACAGAGTTTCTATTTAATAAAAATAAAATAATAATATTATAATACTAATAATTAACAAATTACCTTTTCAGCTAAAACGTATCATCTTTTCTATTTTTTCTAATTAAATTCCCTTTTTTTCCTAGAAATATCACTGGTAACATTAATTTATCATTTTCTAAAAACTATGAGCAATTTTATTTAATAAAATGACATAAATAAATTATAATTATTATATATTAATCAATTACCTTTTTCAAATAAATCATGTCATCTTTTTAATTTTCACGTTACCTTTCTATTTTCCCTAACTAAAATCTCTCTTTTTCCAATTATATCAAGGGTGGTTCTATTTAATAAAAAAAACTAATAATATTTTAATATTAATAATTAATCGATTAACTTTTTCATCTAAAACGTATCATTTTTTATATATTTTATAACTAAAATCCTTCTTTTAATATAAAATTTCACGGACAATATTAATTTCTCCTTTTCTAAAAATATTAGGTGCAATTGTATTTAGTAAAATAATGTAATTAAATTATAATTTTTATAAACTAATCAATTACCTTTTTCACTTAGAACATGTTACCTTTTTAATTTTCTCTAACTAAATCCTATTTTTTTCTAATAATATCACGGGCATTCTATTTAATAAAATAAAATAATAATTTTATAATTACCAATAATTAACCGGTTACCTTTTTCAATTAAAACCTATCATCTTTTCTATATTTTATAACTAAAATCCCACAATTTCTAGAAATATCACGGATAACATTTACACAATTATTATCAAATCATCTCATATAAAATGTAGGCCTCCAAAATTCATGTTTTAAAAAATTAATTTAAATAAATGAAAAAAATTCATATAATATTAAAATAAAAAAATCCGTGCATGGCACGAATTTTAAACTAGTCTATACTATTATATAATAGCCGAAACATTAAAAGTTTGGTCAGTCGGTTGGTCGGTACGGTACCTGTTGATTTTACTTATTTACCCTTACTTAATTAGAGTCCTACTAACTAACAAATTTCCTTTTTAAGGTTAACATATCACATTTTCTTTTTTTCAATAACTAAATAATTTCCTTTTTCAAGTAAAATAAAATATCTTTTATAATATATCCAACTAAAATTTCTCCTTTACTAATTAATTTTATTTTTCAGGTTAAACATATTACCTTTTCTATTTTTCAGTAACTATATAATTTTCTTTTTCAAGTTAAATACAATATCTTTTATAATTTTAGGGATACTCTCAATGGTACCCTTCTGGTTTGACTTTTCCAGATGGTACCATTATGAGTGGTGCCCTTGTATTTTAGGTTTCGTATATGTTATACCATTCCGTTAGTGCAAATGTTAAAATACAAGTAAATGACATAATTTCCTATTTAAACTTCAATTTTTTCGCACTTTCAATAATCGTAACATTATGTTACTTATAGAAACATCATCCATCAAAATATTTGAACAAAAACAGTGCCAAACTTCAGAAAAAAAGTTTATGAATATTCTCAATAATACTATTGTACAATTGACTTTTATAATTGATGCCATTAAGTTTTTGACTTTTACGTATGGTACCCTTATATTTTAATGTTTGACTAACGTTTCGGTAATGGAATGGTATAAGATACACGAAACCTAAAATACATGGGTACCACTCGTAAGTCAAAACGAAGGAATGGTACCATCTGGAAAAGTCAAAAACAGAAGGGTACCATTGAAAATATCCCTATATTTTATCTAACTAAAAGTTCTCCTTTTTAAAAAACAGTACGAGCAATTTTCTTTAATAAAATAACATAATTATATTATAATTACTATTAACTAATCAATTAACTTTTTCAGCCAACACACGTTACAATTTCTTTTTACTCTAACTATAATCTCTTTTTTTCCAATTATATCACTGGCGGTTCCATTTAATAAGAATAAAATACTAATATTATAATACTAATAATTAACCAATTACCTTTTTTAGCTAAAACGTATCATCTTTTCTATATTTACTAATTAAATTCGCTTTTTCTATAAATATCACGGGCAACATTAATTTCTCATTTTCTAAAAACACTAAGAGCAATTTTATTTAGTAAAATAACATAGTTAAATTAGAATTACTATAAACTAATCAATTACTTTTTTCACCTAAAACATGTCACCATTTTAATTTTCACGTTACCTTTTCTATTTTCTCTAACTAAAATCTCTCTTTTTCCAATTATATCACAAGACTTTCTGTTTAATGAAATAAAATAATAATAATATATTATTAATATCAATTACCTTTTCTAGTTAAACGTATCATCTTTTCTATATTTTCTAACTAAAATACCTTTTTTTCTAGAAATATCACGGACAACATTATTTTATTATTTTCTAAAGACATTACAAGCAAATTTATTTAGTAAGATAACATAATTAAATTATAATTACTATAAACTAATCGATTACCTTTTTTACATAAAACATATTATCTTTTTAATTTCTTTTAACTAAAACCTCTCTTTTTCCAATTATATCACGGACATTCTATTTAATAAAATAAAACAATAATTTTATAATTACCAATAATTAACCGATTACCTTTTTCAATTAAAACCTATCATCTTTTCTATATTTTCAAACTAAAATCCCACCATTTCTAGAAATATCACTGATAACATTTATACAATTATTATCACATCATCTCATATAAAATGTAGGCCTCCAAAATTCATCTTTTAAAAAATTAATTTAAATAAATGAAAAAATTCATATAATATTAAAATAAAAAAATCCGTGCATGGCACGGATTTTAAGCTAGTCTATACTATTATATAATAGCCGAAACATTAAAATTTTGGTCAGTCGGTCGGTACGGTACCTGTTGATTTTACTTATTTGGCCTTACTTAATTAAAGTCCTACTAACTAACAAATTTCCTTTTTAAGGTTAACATATTACATTTTCTATTTTTCAATAACTAAATAATTTCTTTTTTCAAGTAAAATTAAATATCTTTTATATTTTATCTAACTAAAATTTCTCCTATACTAATCAATTTCCCTTTTCAGGTTAAACATATTGCCTTTTCTATTTTTCAATAACTATATAATTTTATTTTTCAAGTTAAATACAATATCTTTTATAATTTTAGGGATATTCTCAATGGTACCCTTCTGGTTTGACTTTTCCAGATGGTACCATACCTTCTTTTTGACTTACGAGTGGTGCCCTTGTATTTCAGGTTTCGTATATGTTATACCATTTCGTTAGTGCAAACGTTAAAATACAAGCAAATGACCTAATTTCCTAATTAAACTTCAATTTTTTCGCACTTTCAATAATCGTAACATTATGTTACTTATAGAAACATCATCCATCAAAATATTTGAACAAAAACAGTGCCAAACTTCAGAAAATAAGTTTATGAATATTCTCAATAATACCATTTGTAACGACAGCAAAATTTCGAATAAAATTTTTCTACTCGTCATTTGAATTTACTTAAGATCGACGCAGTAATATATTGAATTAGCGTGTTTCGAAAAAAAAAACTTTAAAATTTTTATATTCGTATGTAAATAAATATTATATTATATCTATTTAATTATAATTATTAGGTATTTATTAAAATTACTAATTTAATTTTTCGGATCGTTAAAAAACGAGGGGAGACAATATTTCTCGATCACAGAAATCGAGCAATTCTTTCACAAAACACAAATATTCTTCACAAAACACGATATTTCTTTTACAAAGCACGAAATGTTCCACCACTATTTCTTTTTCCAGTCCCCATGCCTTGTCTCCTTGAAGTCATATAAAAAAAAAAAAAAGGAACCGGCCATTTTTTTTATTTTACCCACCGAATGAACACTTAAACACTACCAACTATCTCTTTCATATCAAAAACAACTCGGACTATATATATATAACAGAGCCCAAACCCAGGAGTTTATTTTCTGTTAATTGTCCTATTCCGTTCTCGTTTTGTACTAGTAGGATCGATTGGGTTGTGTTGGTGAGGTAGGGAATTATAGTATAAGGGTGGGATTGTTGTGGTGGTGTCGGGGAAGTTTGAAAACGGAGAGAGGAACGACTGGAGGTCGAAGGGGAGACTGAAGGAGAGAGGGGTCGAGACGGAGAGGAGGGAGAGGGAGAAGTGAGGTGTTTGTGGTGGTGTTGTATCACGACGAAAGGGGGAGGAGAGACTTGTGAAGTCGACGACAGAGATTCGAGGGGGCGAGAACGAGAGTGAGAGAGAGTCGAAGATGGGGGGGAGATGTAGATGTAGAGATGAATTGTTTTTTTTTGTTTGTTGATGAAGTCGGGCCAGTGGTGGTGGTAGTGAGTTGATTCGGAATTTCCGAGTATAGAGAGAACAGAGAATCGACGAGTTGAGTTAACTCGGTGTTAAAATGATGTGTTGAAAAATAGAGAGAGAGAGGGAGAGAGAGAGAGGGAGAGAGAGAGAGAGAGAGAGATCGAGAACGGGAGAGATTGAGAGAGAGAGAGGGAGAGATAGACAGAGAGATTGAGAGAGGAAGATGGCGAGATAGAGGTGCACGGGAGAGAGGCAGCGTAGGGGAAGGGGAGACGCGGTGGTGGCTGTGGGGCCCACGTGTCGTAGTTGCGAAAAAGAATCATATAATAATGCAGTTTCGAACGGTTTAATTGGGATTTACATAATAAATAAAAAGGGGTTCAATTGGTTTCGTTAAAATTGGAAAATTATTTAATTTGGTGAGAAATAAATAATATAATTAAATAATGGTAGAACTGATTAATTGAGTTATATTTATGGATTTAATGTGAATAAAAAGGGATTGTTTAATAATTTTGTTGTGAGATTAATATTAATTAAATAGAAATATTTTGGTGATTATTTGGGCATAATTTAGAGATTTAATAATTCGTTATAAAAAGAGAGAATAATAATTATGGTTCTAATTTCAGAAGAGCTAATAATAAATATTTTCGGATTATTTTAATTAACCGGATCGAGTCAGATTATTTTTAGAGACTAAAACCGGAATTATTATTAAATTATTTACAAGATTAAAATGAGTTCTTGGATTATTTTATTTCTGTAATAAAATAGAGATTTATAATATTATTATTGCCCTAAAATGGATCTAATTAAAATAGAGCTTTTATGTGAAAATTTTGAGATTTGTATGTGCCAATTATTTTAGAGGCCTAAGTCGGATTAACATTAAAAATGAGTAAAACAAATTATAATTGGGAGGATAATTAAAAGTAAAATTATTCTGATAAATTACTTTTGGTTAAAAGTGAGAATAATAGTTATAGATTTAAATTGAATAAAAATTTGATTGTTTAATTATTTTATTTTGAGAATAAATAGAGATTAATATTAATTAAATTAGAGAATTTTAGAGACTTGTAGATGATTCATAAGAGCTAATTTATTTTTTGGAAAATGTGATTTAAATAGCTAATTAATTGTTAGCGAATACTTAGAAATGATTAGAGCTCCTTTTAAATGAGAATTTTCTTGTAATTAAATAAAGTAGGATTTACGGATATTAAAATATTATATAGATTAGATTCCTGAGTTCGGAGAAGATTTATTTATCCGGGGATTTAGTGGAAAGTTTGACTCAGAATTGTCGGCGGATATAAGTGAGGGTTAAATGAGGAAGGATGAAGATGGATGAAGTATTGGTTGTGGTTGTTGGATTCACTGTGAAGCGTTTTCCAACGGGAAAACATATATGTTCAGAAGGGACGTCTTCGATTATCTTCTTCCAACAGAGAAATTGGTGAGTATGGTTAATACGTTCAAGTTGAGTTTATAGCATTTATAGAAAATATTAGAATTGTCGTCTAGAGACTAAAGTTTTGTCTTATGTTTGATATTGGAATTGACACGCGAGCTCGATATCGGCGGATTAGACTCGTGGCAACCGCAAGAGCTTTGAACCAAATAATGATCAAATTAGAAGATTGTGACGCCGTAAGATAGAAGATGAAAGCAGTATTACTGTGACGTTTCATGATAGCTGAGAATTCGAGGCAAGTGTTTTCCCTTCACTTCTTGTTCAAGTGAGATTATTTTAAACATGCTTATTATGGTACTATTCCATTTATTGTCGATCTTGTCGACATTTATTGCCATTCTTGTTTATTCTATTTATACCCCATTTACTGTATCGAACTTGTCGATAACCTTTGAGACTATTATTTCCTTAATGATGCTTCCTTGTTAGGAGTACAACTAAGCCAATTGTTTAGGTAGTCGGGATCCCACTAGTAGAGCACTGAACCTATCATGTCCGAATACCCATTTCATACTTTATTCTAATCCATTCTGTGTTGATAGTTTTCGATTCGAAATACTTCTCTTGTGATTTGAGTTTTGATAGGTATTATATGTTTTCATTATCAACAATATTATTATTATTCTTGTTTTACTACACACTTGCTGAGCATTTCTTCCGCTCATACTTGTTTGTTTCGAAACCCTAACTTTTCAGTAAGGTAGTTTGGCGAGACATATTCGTACAATCCGAAGAGAGAAGAAGCAGACGCTATCTTGACGAAAACTTCACACGGGATGTCCTGATCCAGAGTAAGGTCTATTTAATATAGTTAAACTCTAATAATTATTATTATGTATTGTCGGTCTGGTATACTTCTTGTCGAAGTTTTACCAGTGATTTAGGTTTTGATTTAAGAGAATGTGGCAAAGCTGAAAGTTGCTAATTTTGGAAGTTGGATTCTTGTTTCTAGCACTATAACCTAAAAGATCTTGGATTGTTTGGGTCACAGAGATTATATTTCAATTTTTTTGACATTTACACGGAATAATGTTTTATTAAAGTGGTGATGTTATTTTGAGGATTCTCAGGTAACGACCAAATCTCCTGACCCGGATTTGGGGGCGTTACAGAATGGTATCAGAGCGAGGTTATAGTAAACTAGAAACGAGAGTGACTAGGAAGTGTGTATAGCTAAGTAAGGAACGTCTGAGCTCATATAGAGTTCATGTTGGACTATGGGATATAGTACAAATTAGTAGATTAAGAATTTAGTGTTCGCGTGAGATGGTTGTGCTAAATTAGATAAAACACCTTGCGACTGTAGGTGTCTACTACGAATTTTTAGAGAGTAAGTCTTAAGTGGTTTGAGCAAGCACAAAGGCTGAGGCAAGTTCATTTTATCCATTATCTTCAAAAGAATTTATGAGATTTCTGTGAACATTATTGTTCTCAAGGATTTTATCATGGTGGTGAAAATTTGTGGTAAAATTTTTGGGCACTCAAATATTTTCTTCGAATGTTGGATTGATTTTATCTATCAAAGAATAAAAAAAAAATCCTTTTTGCGAGGAAGATGACATTTAAAACTATTAGTCAGTCTCATTGATCGGGACGACTCTGTAAGTTGATTCGGCTGAGACTTGTTTTATTGTTTCGAGATAGCTAAATATTTATTTCTACCAGTTGAATTTATCCCTCCAAATTCAACTAATTTTCTTGACTTTGAGAAATGGTTCATAGTTTGGATCATTTATTAAAAAGGCAACATTTATTATTTTATCTCTTGATAATCAAGTTAAACTTCTTGAAGTGTCTACTTTGCTAAAATTATTGAAGATTATTCAGTTGCTTTCCCAAAATCTTGATAAATTCAGAGAACGTACTTAGATTGAAATCTAGGGCGTCTTATTTGTTCGAGATGACCCTTAAAGATTATTTCAGTTATAACTATGCTCATATATCGAGGTAGTTTAAATTTTATTGACTTCAATCGGATCTATTGTTCAGATCCGATAAGTTTTGCTTCAATATTCAAATTTGATTCATTGTTCGAATCAAAATAGATACATTCAGAATAGAGAACAGAAGAACATCTTATCGTCATAATTCCCTCTAAAAATACCTACTCTAGCGTATTTGGAAGTTTTCTTTTTGAATCGAGTCGTTTTTATTATTTCAAGACGACTCCACAGGATTTATTCTAATCAGTGAACCTTTCTTGTTCAAGGTTTTTACTTTATTGTCTGGAATTGACATATTGTTCGTGTCAATATAATAAATTAAATTCTTTTGAAAATGTTGTGACGGCCTATTGTTCAGGTCGGTCTCATACAAAGTTTAGATTGGCGATGGGCCAGAAGCGAATAGGAATCCAAATCAATCAATTGTTATTCGGAGGAATAATCTTATAATCAACTGGTCAACATGGGAGATGGCCCATGGGTTTTCTTTCAGATCAACATGAGGAATAAACTCGTGGTATCGAAAGAGAAATATTTCAGGTTGACTTTTCAACCAACTTTTGCTAGCAAAGAGATATATTGGTACTTGAGACACAACGGTTGATCACGCTGTGGGGTATCGTGAATGAGAATAATTATTTTGGCATTAATGTTGGCAGGGATGAAAACAACAACCCATTTTATGCTAGTAAAGAGAAAATTTGGTGGTACCACATCATAGCCCTGATCAGGTTGGGTGGGGTATCACAGGAGGACGGTACCTTGAGACATGGTAGTTGATCGCACCGTGGGGGATACCGAGTGGTGGAAGACCAGTGATCTTTTCTTAAATTCTGAGATACCAAATAAGTTGATGATTTTCTAAAAACTCTTGAAATTGTTGAGAAGTTCGTTTCTGATGATCTTGTGGTTGAGATGATTTAAATTCCTTGAGTTACGAGAGATTTTGAAAGAAGTTTTTTTTTTATATTCTCACAAATTTTGAGAAGTTGCCTATACGGCTTTCATGATTGAAAATTTTATGAGTCTCTTTTCCATTCTAGCATTATCTTTCATTATCGTCGAGTTAAAAAAAATGTATAAGATTTGAGATAGTGAACTTGCCAAACATTTTATGTGCTCACCCTTGTTTATCATTATAATGTTTCCAACAGTGAAATGTGAGAACAATGAGTCCTTCGAATAGAGGAAGGAAGAATGTTGTTTTAGCTGTGATTGTATAATAAAGCCTTACGTGAACGGATGTGTGATGACTAAGAAAGTTTCGAGGAATTAAAGGAAATACTATTATGAGTCGAGATGACATGCTCACTTGAGATGTTTTAGGCTAAAACTGAATAGAACTTCACGCGATTGAGGATGTCTATTGTGGAATCTTCAGAGATTATTACGAGTTGACGTCAATGTAAGGTATTGATAAATTAGGTCATGCAAAACAAGAGCTTAGATCGGATGACGAGTGTTGTAATGCTATTAGGTATCCCGTCATATCGCGCGAGTAGGGGTTAGATTCATCCGAAGATTTGGCTATGGACGAACCAGCTGATTCGGAGCCGCATGAGCTAATTGGGCAACCGGAGCTACTAATTAGGAAGGCGCCACCTAGATATCCGCATGTACCTTCTAGAAGTTTTTTTTTCTACGACTTCAATTATGTAGTGAGCATTATAGATAGTACGAAAAGGCTACAACAAAATGTGAAATGTGATTAATGGTGCGTAAGATCGTCTAAAGAGATTTAACATTCATTGTGTTCTTCCTTGTTTTGCTAGCACCATATTTTATTTGACGGTCAATTATACTCCAATTGAAGATGAGCTTTGCATATACGATTCGTTTTGTTATAAACCCTTATGATTCCTAAGGTTATCAGTGATTAAAAGAAGTAAAGACAGACCTATTGATTTTTTTTAAGGGTCCAATATACCTTCACGTCGACAGAGAATGGGTTGATCAAGTTTAAGGAATTGATGTTAGAATAGAGACTATTTTTTTTTTTGATTACGCATTTTCTACAAATTAGTGATAAGTACTCCGTTGAAAGATTGGTGAAGACACACCTAAAGGAAATTATGGTTCGGCATAGAGTGCCTGTTTCAATTATATATGATGGAGATGGTCGTTTTACTTCTCGATTTTGGAAAAATTTTCAGGAATGTCTGGGCACGAGATTAAATCTGAGCATTTCATATCATCCGCAGACCGACGGACAAAAAGAAAAGACAAAACAATTGAAGTGGGAAATAAAGTGATACTAAGAGTTCCACCTTGGAAGGAAGTAATGAGATTCGAGAAGAAAGGCAAGTTAAGCCCCAGATATATAGGACCTTTGAGATTTTCAGGAAGATAGGACCCCTAGCTTATCAGTTGGCCCTACCTCCAGACCTTCAGCACATCCACGATATGCTTCATGTTTCTGCGTTAGGAAAGTATCACTCTGATTTCAGACAGGTTATAACCTACGAACAAGTGGAGATACGTCCTAATTTGGCATACGAAGAGCAACCAGTATAGATCCTATATCACAAAGTGCAAGAGTTAAGAACTAAGAAAGTAAATTTAGTGAAAGTACTTTGGAGAAACCGCCAAGTTGAGGAAGCCACGTGGGAATTGGAAAGCGAAGTGCGAAATAAATATCCTGAATCGTTTAGTGCGTAATTTTGATTCCGAGGACGGAATCCTATAAGGGGGGAAGACTGTAACGACCGCGAAATTTCGAATAAAATTTTTCTACTCGTCATTTGAATTTATTTAAGATCGACGCAGTAATATATTGAATTAGCGTGTTTCGAAAAAAAAATATCTTTAAAATTTTTATATTCATATGTAAATAAATATTATATTATATCTATTTAATTATAATTATTAGGTATTTATTAAAATTACTAATTTAATTTTTCGGATCGTTAAAAAACGAGGGGAGACAATATTTCTCGATCACAGAAATCGAGCAATTCTTTCACAAAACACAAATATTCTTCACAAAACACGATATTTCTTTTACAAATCACGAAATGTTCCACCACTATTTCTTTTTCTAGTCCCCATGCCTTGTCTCCTTGAAGTCATATAAAAAAAAAAAGGAACCGGCCATTTTTTTTTTATTTTACCCATCGAATGAACACTTAAACACTACCAACTGTCTCTTTCATATCAAAAACAACTCGGACTATATATATATAACAGAGCCCAAACCCAGGAGTTTATTTTCTGTTAATTGTCCTGTTCCGTTCTCGTTTTGTACTAGTAGGATCGATTGGGTTGTGTTGGTGAGGTAGGGAATTATAGTATAAGGGTGGGATTGTTGTGGTGGTGTCGGGGAAGTTTGAAAACGGAGAGAGGAACGACTGGAGGTCGAAGGGGAGACTGAAGGAGAGAGGGGTCGAGACGGAGAGGCGGGATAGGGAGAAGTGAGGTGTTTGTGGTGGTGTTGTATCACGACGAAAGGGGGAGGAGAGACTTGTGAAGTCGACGAGAGAGATTCGAGGGGGCGAGAACGAGAGTGAGAGAGAGTCGAAGATGGGGGGGGAGATGTAGATGTAGAGATGAATTGTTTTTTTTGTTTGTTGATGAAGTCGGGCCAGTGGTGGTGGTAGTGAGTTTATTCGGAATTTCCGAGTATAGAGAGAACAGAGAATCGACGAGTTGAGTTAACTCGGTGTTAAAATGATGTGTTGAAAAATAGAGAGAGAGAGAGAGAGAGAGAGAGAGAGAGAGAGAGAGAGAGAGAGAGAGAGAGAGAGAGAGAGAGAGAGAGAGAGAGAGAGAGAGAGGGAGAGAGAGAGAGAGAGAGAGAAAGAGAGAGAACGGGAGAGATGAGAGAGATTGAGAGAGAGAGAGAGGGAGAGAGAGGGAGGGAGAGATAGACAGAGAGATTGAGAGAGGAAGATGGCGAGATAGAGGTGCACGGGAGAGAGGCAACGCAGGGGAAGGGGAGACGCGGTGGTGGCTGTGGGGCCCACGTGTCGTAGTTGCGAAAAAGAATCATATAATAATGCAGTTTCGAACAGTTTAATTGGGATTTACATAATAAATAAAAAGGGGTTCAATTGGTTTCGTTAAATTTGGAAAATTATTTAATTTGGTGAGAAATAAATAATATAATTAAAATAATGGTAGAACTGATTAATTGAGTTATATTTATGGATTTAATGTGAATAAAAGGGATTGTTTAATAATTTTGTTGTGAGATTAATATTAATTAAATAGAAATATTTTGGTGATTATTTGGGCATAATTTAGAGATTTAATAATTCGTTATAAAAAGAGAGAATAATAATTATGGTTCTAATTTTAGAAGAGCTAATAATAAATATTTCTGGATTATTTTAATTAACCGGATCGAGTCAGATTATTTTTAGAGACTAAAACCGGAATTATTATTAAATTATTTACAAGATTAAAATGAGTTCTTGGATTATTTTATTTCTGTAATAAAATAGAGATTTATAATATTATTATTGCCCTAAAATGGATCTAATTAAAATAGAGCTTTTATGTGAAAATTTTGAGATTTGTATGTGCCAATTATTTTAGAGGCCTAAGTCGGATTAACATTAAAAATGAGTAAAACAAATTATAATTGGGAGGATAATTAAAAGTAAAATTATTCTGATAAATTACTTTTGGTTAAAAGTGAGAATAATAGTTATAGATTTAAATTGAATAAAAATTTGATTGTTTAATTATTTTATTTTGAGAATAAATAGAGATTAATATTAATTAAATTAGAGAATTTTAGAGACTTGTAGATGATTCATAAGAGCTAATTTATTTTTTGGAAAATGTGATTTAAATAGCTAATTAATTGTTAGCGAATACTTAGAAATGATTAGAGCTCCTTTTAAATGAGAATTTTCTTGTAATTAAATAAAGTAGGATTTACGGATATTAAAATATTATATAGATTAGATTCCTGAGTTCGGAGAAGATTTATTTATCCGGGGATTTAGTGGAAAGTTTGACTCAGAATTGTCGGCGGATATAAGTGAGGGTTAAATGAGGAAGGATGAAGATGGATGAAGTATTGGTTGTGGTTGTTGGATTCACTGTGAAGCGTTTTCCAACGGGAAAACATATATGTTCAGAAGGGACGTCTTCGATTATCTTCTTCCAACAGAGAAATTGGTGAGTATGGTTAATACGTTCAAGTTGAGTTTATAGCATTTATAGAAAATATTAGAATTGTCGTCTAGAGACTAAAGTTTTGTCTTATGTTTGATATTGGAATTGACACGCGAGCTCGATATCGGCGGATTAGACTCGTGGCAACCGCAAGAGCTTTGAACCAAATAATGATCAAATTAGAAGATTGTGACGCCGTAAGATAGAAGATGAAAGCAGTATTACTGTGACGTTTCATGATAGCTGAGAATTCGAGGCAAGTGTTTTCCCTTCACTTCTTGTTCAAGTGAGATTATTTTAAACATGCTTATTATGGTACTATTCCATTTATTGTCGATCTTGTCGACATTTATTGCCATTCTTGTTTATTCTATTTATACCCCATTTACTGTATCGAACTTGTCGATAACCTTTGAGACTATTATTTCCTTAATGATGCTTCCTTGTTAGGAGTACAACTAAGCCAATTGTTTAGGTAGTCGAGATCCCACTAGTAGAGCACTGAACCTATCATGTCCGAATACCCATTTCATACTTTATTCTAATCCATTCAGTGTTGATAGATTTTCGATTCGAAATACTTTTCTTGTGATTTGAGTTTTGATAGGTATTATATGTTTTCATTATCAACGATATTATCATTATTCCTGTTTTACTACACACTTGCTGAGCATTTCTTCCGCTCATACTTGTTTGTTTCGAAACCCTAACTTTTCAGTAAGGTAGTTTGGCGAGACATATTCGTACAATCCGAAGAGAGAAGAAGCAGACGCTATCTTGACGAAAAATTGACACGAGATGTCCTGATCCAGAGTAAGGTCTATTTAATATAGTTAAACTCTAATAATTATTATTATGTATTGTCGGCCTGGTATACTTCTTGTCGAAGTTTTACCAGTGATTTAGGTTTTGATTTAAGAGAATGTGGCAAAGCTGAAAGTTGCTATTTTATGGAATTTGGATTCTTGTTTCTAGCACTATAACCTAAAAGATCTTGGATTGTTTGGGTCACAGAGATTATATTTCAATTTTTTTGACATTTACACGGAATAATGTTTTATTAAAGTGGTGATGTTATTTTGAGGATTCTCAGGTAACGACCAAATCTCCTGACCCGGATTTAGGGGCGTTAAACCATTGTACTATTGACTTTTTTAATTGATGCCATTAAGTTTTTGACTTTTACGTATGGTACCCTTATATTTTAACGTTTGACTAACGTTTGGGTAATGGAATGGTATAACATACACGAAACCTAAAATACAAGGGTATCACTCGTAAGTCAAAACAAAGGAATGGTAGCATTTGGAAAAGTCAAAACCAGAAGGGTACCATTGACAATATCCCTATATTTTATCTAACTAAAAGTTCTCCTTTTTAAAAACAGTACGAGCAATTTTCTTTAATAAAATAACATAATTATACTATAATTACTATTAATTAATCAATTAACTTTTTCAGCCAACACACGTTACAATCTATTTTTACTTTAATTATAATATTTTTTTTCCAATTATATCAGCGACGGTTCCATTTAATAAAAATAAAATAATAATATTATAATACTATTAATTAACCAATTACCTTTTTCAGCTAAAACGTATCATCTTTTCTTTATTTACAAATTAAATTCTCTTCTTCTATAAATGTCACGGGCAACATTAATTTCTCATTTTCTAAAAACACTACGAGCAATTTTATTTAGTAAAATAACATATTTAAATTATAATTATTATAAATTAATCAATTACTTTTTTCACCTAAAACATGTCACCTTTTTAATTTTCACCTTACCTTTTCTGTTTTCTCTAACTAAAATATCTCTTTTTCCAATTATATCACAGGAGTTTCTATTTAATGAAATAAAATAATAATAATAATACTAATATAATACTAATATTAATTACCTTTTTCAGCTAAAACATATCATCTTTTCTATATTTTCTATCTAGAATACCCTTTTTTCTAGAAATATCACGGACAACATTATTTAATCATTTTCTAAAGACATTACAAGCAATTTTATTTAGTAAGATAACATAATTAAATTATAATTACTATAAACTAATCAATTACCTTTTTTACCTAAAACATATTATCTTTTTAATTTCTTTTAACTAAAACCACTCTTTTCCCAATTATATCATGGACGTTCTATTTAATAAAATAAAACAATAAATTTATAATTACTAATAATTAACCGATTACCTTTTCAACTAAAACCAGTCATTTTTTCTATATTTTATAACTAAATTTCTCATTTTCTAGAATTATCACAGATAACATTTAAATAATTATTATCAAATCATCTCATTTAAAAATTTAAGCCTCCAAAACATTTTTAAAAAAATAATTCAAATTAATTAAAAAATTCATTTAACAAAAAAACAATCCGTGCATCGCACGGGTTTTAGGCTAATCATACTATCTTATAAAAACGAAACATTAAAAGTTTTGGTACGGTACTTACCTTATTTAATTGTTACTTTATTATCCTTAAATATAAAAAAATAAATCACAATCTTTAATTAAAATATTACACGCAACTCTTCCCAACATTTACCCTAAATAATAAGTAACCAATTTCCTTTTTAAGTTATTACCTTTTCTAATTTTTCTATCTAAAATCTCTTATTTTCAAACATATGGTCACTCTAATTAATGAAATAAACTAATAATATATAATTACTAACAACTAACTGATTACCTTTTTCAGCTAAAAGGTAATACATTTTTTATATTTTTTAATTAAAATATCTCATTTTCTCTATCTATAAAAGTTTGGTTGGTTGGTTGGTACCTGTTGATTTTACTTATTTACCCTTAACTAATAAAACATGTTATTTTACTTAATTATCCTTACTTAATTATTATTTATAATAATATAATAAATAGTTATTAGCCGATTGCCTTTTTAACATTTACTTTTAATTGAAGAAAATACCCTTTATAAACACCTAAAATTGTACCATATCTTACAAACGCTAATATTTGTTTTCTAACCAAAACATGTTACCTTTAAATTTAAAACTAATCTTGCAATCACTAATATAAACCCAAAAATATCACACTACATCTTACAATCATTAATAAAATATAATAAAATTCTATATACATTGTTAATAATAAGAAAACATGAGGATAATCCTTGAACATGAGTATATTAAATTATATTAAAAGTAAAAAAATTATTGAAAATAATGGTTATATAAAACCTAATTATATTATTAAATAAAATTTATAACATATCAAAAGAAAGTACCTGTTTATTTTACTTATTTAACCTTAACTAATAAAACATTTTATTTTACTTAATTATCCTTACTTAATTATTATTTATAATAATATAATAAATAGTTATTAGCCGATTGCCTTTTTAACATTTACTTTTAATAGAAATTACCTTTTATAAACACCTAAAATTGTACCATATCTTACTTAATATTTGTTTTCTAACTAAAGCATGTTACCGTTAAATTTAAAACTAATCTTGCAGTCAATAATATAAACCCAAAAATATCACATCGCATCTTACAATCATTAATAAAATATAATAAAAATCTATATACATCTTTACTAATCTGTAATAAGCAAATAAGGATATAATTTTGTTGTTTGATTCAACCATTTAAAACAATAGTGACCGTTAGATATTTAGTAGATAGATGATAACCATTAGATCTAATAATAAGGAATATTCTATATTTAAATCCCGGTTCGAATCCCGTCAACAACAAATTTATATTAAGATTTTATATTATTAGTTCTAAACAATACATGTGATTTATTAAATAATTTTAAAAAGTTAAATTAATTCCATAATAAATTATAAAACTCTATTTTGTTTAATCATATCATTTTATAAATATTTAAAAGTAACCCGTACTTTGCACAGGCTATAAGCTTGTATTATAAAAGACGAAACATTAAAAATTGTGGTACCTGTTTTTTGGTACCGTACGATACTTACCTTATTTAATTGTTTTACTTTATTATCCTTAATTAAAAAACACACAATTTTTTCTAAAAATAATATACACAGCTCTTCCCGGCACTTATGAGTTATGAGTTACCCTAAATAATAAGTAAACCTATCCCAATAATTAGACAATTCTAAGAATATAAATATAGTCGAGCTGATTCTTCGGTGACAAGAGAATAGGCACAAAATCATGTTATGTTAACTGGTGTGGAAATTTTTCGATCAAAATCTGGACAAAAATAATATGAAAGAAATAATAAAATCAAAATTAATTTAGAAATCAGATGAAGTTAGTAAACTATCGACAAAAGTTGATATAAAATAAATATATTTGTTGTACCCAAAATTTGTAATGGGCTTAGTTTTGGGCCCATAGATGTTGGAGGCCTGGTAGGGTGTTTAAAAGGTAGGAGTAAGGTAGCTGGAAGAAAAGAGGTGTACCTCTAGAGGGAAGCTCTAGAGGTGGAGGTTCGCTTTTTTGGGAAGCTGTGTAGGTGCAGGTGGGCTCACAGGTTCCACCTCTGCAGGATCGAATGGATAAGGATTACCTCCTAGGTTTTAGGAGGCGTAAATTGAGTCCTTTTTACAGTTTATTTTATAGAAATACACGTTTCTAATATGATAAATATTGGATATTTGTGATATATGTCGATATGTACATGGAGTTCTCATATGAGTAGGATTTGGGAGTTCTACTTCGAATAGGACTCTATTAAGGGGCTAGCTGATTTAAGGAAAAGTCATATTTCTACACAAATACTTCGAGATTAACATGGATGGAGGGATTAAATCTTATCAATTTCGTGGCTTAATGGACAAGGAAAGGATTCCTAACCTAAAAGAACTACATTAGGGCTTGATTCCTATAAATAGGATATGTAGGCAATTAGCAAGGGGTTCGGTTTTTTTACTTTTTAAATACACAAGGCACGTGTACCCTAAGAAATACATTACTAGACATACTTGGCCGGATTTTTGCCATTATTGTCCGGTGAACTTGCTAACTCAGCCCAAAAAAAACACAAAATATCATTATTAGGTTCAGCTGCCCTGTTTTGGTACAGCTGTTCGATTTGTTATTTATCCAAAAACCAAGGATAATTCCGGTTATTCCGGCGAGGCTTTCTCGGGGTGTTGTGTGAATTTTTTGCATAACATTTTTGGCGCTAGAAGGAGGGGAGGTTTCTCTCTTGAATCAATGTCGGAAAATTCTGAACCTGTTCGAACGCCGAGCGGCGAGGATGGTAGGCATAAGGCCAATCCTGATGGTGAAGTGACTGCTAAGGATATCCTCAACCATCTTCAAGCTATGGATGGTAGGATCGACCAGTTGGAAAGGAAATCGTCGCGGAAAAAGAAAGGACAAAGAAAACATAGGTCCTCGGAAAGGCGTTTTAGACGTCGTGGAGTGACACCAAGAAATTTGGATTTTGGGAGTGAAGAAGAGCCTGAACAAGAGGCTCGAAAAAATAATTTTTCTGATGTGGAAACAGATCGGGAAAATGTGGATCGGAAGGAAGCTCCTGTGGACTCCCCAACCAGGAGTGTGAGTGTATTTGATCGTGTTGGGAAGAAGCTCAATAGTAAAGATTTACGGCATGTGTTGGATGGAACGAAAGAAAAGGTGGATGGAAATGACCACCTTGACAAGTCTCAGTCGAGGGGTTCTAAGAGATATAGGAAGGAAAAATCTAGAGAGGAGGAGCGGGCTCATGATAGGAGGTCTAGGTCAACCAAGCTCCAATCAGCTGTCGGGAGTGAAGGCAGCTCCAGCTCCCGAGACAGTTCAGCTCACAAACGAAATGGAGACTCGAATGAAGATAGAGATGAGAGTGAGGAATACCTCTCAGACGGAGAGGATGCAAATTATAAGGTGGCTGATTTTAGGAAAGCTCTAGAAAAAATTAAAGCTGAGAAGAGGTCGACATCAGGGCTAGCTATAGCTTCACCTTTCACTAAAAAGGTCCGGGATTCACCCTTTCCACCTAGGTACAGGGGGGTAGGAGATTTGAAGTTTGATGGCACTACAGATCCAGTGGAATATCTCAGCCGTTTTAGTACTGAGATGGAGGTGTACCAAGTCAGGGATCGCACAAAATGCCGGCTGTTGGCAGCTACGCTAAGGGATAATGCTCATCAGTGGTTCAAAAGGCTGCCATCTAATTCAATTCGCTCCTGGAGGCAAATGAGTGAACTTTTTGTGACCCAATTTCGGGCTACTGTGGCATTTGCACCTCCTGCTAACACTTTGGCAAATATCAAGCAAAGGGAGAAGGAAACTCTCAGAGAGTATTTTAAGCGATTTAACGCAGAGGTGCCCAAAGTGAGGAAGGCTACCGATGAAACCTATAAAAATTTTCTGATAGCTGGGATATGGCCTGGGAGTGATTTCTGGAAAGAGATTCAAAAGGAGGAGCCTGTCACGCTGGCTGATTTTTATGCACGGGCTGAAGCTCATAAAGTAGTTGAGGAATCTATGGCTAAATTGAGGAAAGATAACAACCCAACTGGTTGGAATGGGAGGAAAAGGAGCAGGTCCTACAGTCCCAGGAGAAGAAATGTGGATAGGCGTGCTTCCTATCATGGAGCTTCAGCTTCCACGGAAAGGGAAGCTGGTCGCAAGGAAAGGACAACACCTCTAACTGTGAATGCAACTGGTTCAAGGAGGTCTGTGGAATACAAGCCTCCACCCTTGAAGAATTATAATAGATATTCAGAGTATACCCCATTGGCGGCACCTCTTGAACATGTGTTTGAGGTTGGGGACAAAGCTGGAGTGTTCAGGAAGCCGACCCGTATCGGCCCACCTGGGAGGAGGGACCTAGGAAAATACTGTGCATTTCATGATGCAAACGGACACGAGACAGCTGACTGTCGTCACTTGAAGGATCATGTTGAGGATTTAATCAGGAAGGGATACCTTACAGAGTTTGTGGCGCAAGAGGCGAAAAAGTATAAAGATGAGAAAGAGAGAAAGGAGGCAGAAAAAATGGTACCTGATCGTACAGCAAGGGCAAATAGTATCCGTACCATAATAGGAGGTCCATACATTGGAGGCACAAGCAGGAACTCTATGAAGAATTTTGCTCGGGAGGCTAAAGGAGCTCCCCTTACTAATGTCTTCCATCTGGCTGAAAGGCCCCCGAAGTTGTTTAAGGGGGAAGCTGCAGACATCACTTTTACTGAAGAAGATGCAAAGCATGTGCATCACCCACATAATGATGCTCTGGTGGTCATGTTCTCCATTGGGGGAATGAATGTGCATCGAATTTTGGTGGACAATGGAAGCTCTTGTAACATAATAGCTTACGATACCTACCAAAAAATGGGTCTCCTGGATAAAGAAATGTTTCCTTCTTACAACGATTTATATGGATTTACTGGAGGTCCAGTTCAGATTGTGGGACGTGTGAAACTCCCAATCAGGATGGGGAGTGAACCTTATGTGGCAACCCAGGTTGCAGAGTTTATGGTTGTGAACGAAGACATCTCTTATAATGCTATCATGGGCAGGCCATTCTTGAAGGAGATGCGTGTGGTGACTTCTATTTACCATCTCTCAATGAAGTTTCCAACTCCTAATGGGATTGGATGCCTACGAGGATGTCAGTCAGATTCACGAGAATGTTATGGTAAGGCCTTGTGTACTGCTGAGCAAGCTTCAAAACACTTGTTGTTGGTAGATGGTGGAACAACTAACAACTGTTATCGCTATCTTGGACTTCCAAATACTTCGGCTGAAGAGTCCTCTCAAAGGAAAGGAGGGGTGTGTGAGAGAGAATCATGCAATACAATTATGATTGTGCAACATCCAAATGAAGACCCTTACGTGGATGTAGCTTCGTTTTTGGGGGAAGGTACTGGAAGGGAGGTGCTTATGCTGAAGGCACCTCAACAGAAAAATGGAAACGGTAATGATGATTTTGTTGAAGGCATCTTGGAAGAAGTCAATGACAGTGACTTCGATGAGGTGGAAATTTTAGAGCAATCACAGAAAGAGGTACCTGAATTTGCTCAGGTGGATGATAAAGGGAACCTGGTGGAAATTGATTTGGATCCTAGGATGCCCGAATCCAAAGAAAAGGCTGGTGCTGCAAGAGACACTATACCTTTTATAGTAGATGACACTGATCCTGGTAAGGAGCTGAAAGTTGGAAAACAGCTGGACCCTAATATGAGGGAAGCTCTAGTGAGCTTCCTTAGAAAGAATGTGGACGTGTTTGCTTGGGATCATTCAGACATGATTGGGATAGACCCAAAGGTAATGTGTCATCGTCTTAATATTGATCCAGAAGCGAAAACAGTAAGGCAGAAAAGAAGGGCTATAGGTGGTGAAAGAGCTTCCGCTTTGAGAGAAGAGGTGGACAGATTATTGGCAGCTGGTCTGGTGAGGGAGTCTTTTTACCTCATGTGGCTGGCAAATCCGGTGCTGGTCAAAAAGCCCAATGGAAAATGGCGCACTTGTGTGGATTTTACAGACTTGAATAAAGCGTGCCCAAAGGATAGCTTCCCGCTTCCTCGTATTGACCAGCTGGTGGATGCGACTGCTGGGCATGCCCTGCTGAGCTTTATGGATGCATATTCAGGATATAATCAGATTTCTATGTATGGCCCAGACCAAGAACATACTTCCTTTATAACAGATAGAGGGTTGTATTGCTACATTGGGATGCCTTTTGGCCTAATCAACGCGGGAGCTACGTATCAGCGTTTGGTAAACATGATGTTCAAGGATCAAATTGGGAAAACAATGGAAGTGTATGTTGACGATATGTTGGTAAAGTCAAGAGAGGCAGCTGATCATGTTTCGCACTTGGCAGAAATGTTTGACATATTGAGGAAATATAGAATGAAGCTCAACCCTCAGAAATGTGTGTTCGGGGTAGAATCTGGGAAGTTTCTCGGGTTCATTGTTAATCACCGGGGTATTGAAGCTAACCCTGCAAAGATTAAAGCTTTGTTGGAAATGAGGTCACCCAAGAGCGTGAAGGAGGTTCAGTCATTAACAGGGAGGGTTGCAGCTCTGAACAGGTTCGTCTCAAAATCTTCAGACAGGTGTAAGGAATTCTTCTCAGCAATTAAGAAAGGAAAGAACTTTGAGTGGACAGCTGAATGTGAAGCTGCTTTTGAGAAGCTAAAGGAACAGCTGGGTAGTCCCCCGCTCCTTTCTAAACCAGTTGATGGTGAGGCTCTGATACTCTACCTGGCAGTTTCTGAGTATTCTATTAGTGCGGTGTTGGTTCGAGAGGAAGGGAAGGTGCAGTTTCCGGTGTATTATGTAAGCAAGAGATTGCTGGATGCAGAAACCCGATACACTAACATAGAAAAGCTAGCTTATGCATTGATTCTTGCTTCAAGGAAGCTTCGACCTTACTTTCAATCTCACAAGGTTGAGGTACGGACTTCTTTCCCGCTAAGGCAGGTGTTACATAAACCAGAAGCTTCTGGAAGGTTGATGAAGTGGGCTATTGAATTAGGACAGTTTGATGTTGAATACAAGCCGAGGTCCGCAATAAAAGGGCAAGCGTTGGCTGATTTTCTGTTGGAATTTCCTCCATCCTTCGAGGTAGGTGGAAACGAATGTATACCTGCTGGTGAGCTACCTGCTGGTGAGCTACCTGCTGGTGAGCTACCTTCTGGTGAGCTAGCTGTTGGAAGGCTACCTGTTGCAAGGGTACCTGCGGAAAATTGTGCTCCATGGTGGACTTTGTATGTGGATGGGGCAGTTAACTCTAATGGAGCAGGAGCTGGTATAGTGCTAGTAAGCCCCGAAGGACACAAGTTGCAGAGTGCTATTCATTTTTCATTTTACGTAACTAACAATGATGCGGAATACGAAGCTCTGATTGCTGGTTTGAAGTTAGCTTTAGAAATGAAGGTGGAAAATTTGACCATCTTTAGTGATTCAATGTTGGTGGTTTGGCACATTAAAGGAGGGTTTCAGGCTCGAGGCCCTCGTACTGATTTGTACATGAGGTATGCACAGGAATTGGTGAAGAGATTCAGGGAGGTGAATCTAGAACAGATTCCTAGGTCGGAGAATGCGAATGCAGATGCGCTGGCTAAGCTAGGCTCTCAAAGGGAAGCTACATTGTTAGGAGTCATTCCCCTTGAGGTTCAGCGTCAACCGAGTATTTCAAAAATTGAGATTTTGAATATGGAAACTACAGTGGAGGATCACTGGATGGTTCCCATAGTGGAGTACATCACTAAGGGAGTTTTGCCAAAAGATAAGGATGAAGCTCGGAAATTAAAATATAAAGCGGCAAGGTATGTGATCTATGAAGGAATTTTGTATAAGAGGGGTTTTAATAAGCCTTTGCTAAGGTGTATTTCTGGAGACGAATGTGAATATATCATGAGGGAGATCCATGAGGGGATTTGTGGTAACCACTCTGATGGAACCTCATTGGCACACAAAATACTTCGTCAAGGATATTATTGGCCAACCTTGCAAAGAGATGCTCATAAGTACACTCGAGCATGTGATCGCTGTCAGAGGTTCGCGAAATTGGGTGTCAACCCAGCTGTACCCCTTAAGCCCTTCACCAGTCCTTGGCCTTTTGCGGTTTGGGGTATAGATCTAATTGGGGAGCTTCCCAAGGGTAAAGGCGGAGTAAAATACGCAGTCGTTGCAGTGGATTACTTTACAAAGTGGGCTGAAGCGGAACCTTTAGCTACTATAACTGCTGCAAAATTGAAGGAATTTGTGTTTCGAGCTATAGTCTGTAGGTATGGAGTGCCTTATAAGCTCATCTCAGACAATGGGAAGCAGTTTGACAGCAAGGAGATGCGAGGCTTGTGTGAGGACCTTGGAATTCAAAAGGGGTTCTCAGCTGTTTGCCACCCCCAAAGCAATGGTCAAACGGAGGCTGTGAACAAGATAATAAAACACACTCTAAAAACCAAGCTGGAGGAGCGAAAAGGAAGCTGGCCGGAGGAGCTTCCAATGGTATTATGGTCTTATAATACCACTCCAAGAACTACAACAGGTGAATCTCCATTCACCTTGGCATATGGTTGTGAGGCAATGGTTCCTGTTGAGATAGGAGCTGGTTCATTCAGAAGGGAAAATTATAATCCGGAGGATAATGAGGTGAATCATCGCTTGTACCTGGACCTAGTTGAAGAGGTGCGCATGAATTCACAGCTGAAGCTGGCTGCATACCAGCAGCGTACACGGAAATATTTTGATAAGAAGGTACGAGCTCGCCCATTGAAGGTGGGTGATTTGGTTTTAAGGAGGGTGCTACCCAACATGAGGGTACCTGGTCATGGTGCGTTTGGTGCCAATTGGGAAGGACCTTACCTTATAAAGACGGTTCTTTGGGAAGGTACTTATCATTTGACTGATTTGGATGGGAAGCTGATCCCTAGAGCATGGAATGCCGAACATTTGAGGAAATATTACCAGTAGGTGCTTTTTTCAGGTAACGCTTTTAAGTAGACCTCTTTCAGGTATAAGATAATAAAGGTAGTTTATTAGTTATAACTGCCATCTCAAGGACAAGTAGATGATTTGATTTTGTCTTGCTATGCTCGGGGGGTAGTGCATGTACACCTCACCGATAGGAAATGCCGTGAATTTTTGCTTCCATGAGGCCAATAAATTTGTTGCTTTCTTTTATATATAACATGTTTTGCTTATGAATTATGTTGTGTTCCTTATATACTTTATGTAATTAGTATGGAAACATATGCGTAAATAGGTGGTTTTAAGTTCCCCATCATAGTTGTTAACATGATTAAAGAACTTGGGGGGTAGTAGGTTATACCACCTCCCTTTCGAAAAATTTACTGAATATAGGAAGCCAAAAAATTGGAGTATAACAAAAATCGGAATAAAAATACATATATATGGATTTTGGAATGGATTTTGGAATGGATTCTGGAATGGATTTTGGAATGGATTATGGTACATGAGGAACCTCATGGAAAGAGGTTCGCAAAACTGGTCCACCTATGAGGAGGTTCCGGTATGGAAGCTGCTCTGGAAATATACTATCAGGTTCATGCAAACCCCAGGGAATCTGGGCGCATGAAGAGCCAAAGAAAAAAAAAATGTATCATGTAGGAGCCAGAATTCAGGCTACATGAAATGGAATAACTTACATAAAAATTGGCAATAAGCTTCAGCTGGTTAAAAAAGCGAAGCTCACATATGAGGCGCATTGTGTTCATATTTTTGGAAAAAGGTTTTATGGATTCTTTTTACAAAATAAAACAAAGTCATATGGGAACCGAGGCAAATGGGAAGCTCTACCTTACTTTGGAAAGGCAAGGTGCGAGCAAATGGGAAGCTCTACCTTACTTTGGAATCTTACACATCAATACGTATAATTGTTTAAGGACAATTATTCATAAGGATTTTATGATGAATTGGATGGGATATTTTTAACATGGAAAAAGGATCGGTTGGGTGTCAAACTGGTATGACCACCAAACATATTAAATCATGTTAAGGGAAGCTTCATGATATATGTATTGGAAGGGTGTTATCGGTATTCGAAAAACAAGAATTATCTTATGTGGTTTTAGGTAATTCGATACGTTTTGATTATTGGCATTAATCATAAATGGACAATATTTACTTAACAGGAAGTGTTAAGATATAGAATCCATGATGAGCTAGACATTGTTTGTGAAGCTGATCTAATTAATCTAGCTACGAGTGAGCAATTCATATCCGGGTTAAAGTAGGTGCTTTGTTACTGGTATATGTGTACTCAACATGGTAAATTCAGAACAATACGAGGATATATGGAAATCAAAGATGCATAATTAAGGGAAGCAAAAGTTATGGAATACAACTTGTGAGGCAATACGAGGAGCCCACGACCTCATATAATTCAAAGTTAATAGCCACCAAGGCCATGAAAAGTAATTCAAAAGTTTAAACCCACGCAGGGGTAGGCAAGGTTTTTTAATTTCAAGGAGTTAAGGAGTAGGGGTGTCAGGAGATACCTCAGCTCTTGGAGTAGGAGGAACAGGGGTAGCTGTGTTAGAGACGTCTGCTTTAGCTTCAGCTGGATCTTCCGAGGGAACCTCCACCTCTTTCTCCATATCAGCTGGATCAACGGAGTCCACCTTGGCTGCAGCAGCTTCCCTCTTCTTGATGTCCTCCACAGCTTTCACAGCATCTTCGCCTAGCTGAGACCAGTCTAGATCGGGGAATCGGAGGTAGGTGGATTCGATATAGTCATTGATGGCCGCATTATAGCCTATACCATAGGCTTCCTTCCTCTTCTCCTTTTGAACGGAGCTTTCCTCAGCTAGCTTGACATTCATAGCCTCCATTTTTAGCTCTAGCTCATGAATTTCCTTTGCATGGGAAGAAACCAACTCTTCTTTCTCGGCATCAAGAGCAGCAACTGAATTGGACAGCTGGTCACGTTCCTTTATCAACTTGGTTTCAGCAGACTTGAGCTTCCTATTGGCATCCATATACTTCTTCTTCTCATCATCCTTGGCTTTGATAGACTGTTTGAGTTGTTTCACCTCCTCAGCAAGCCTTTGGTCACCTCGAGCTGTCTCCACAATCTTCTCCCCATGCTTAAGATAATGAAACAAACTCTGGGCATTAGCATGAAGAGTAGCTCGTGCACCCTTAGCTAGTGACAGTTTGTCCCAAGCAGCTATGGCCTCCTCAGGAATCTGGTTTCCTGCCATCTCGAAGAAATACTGCATATGGGGACCAGAATTTCCGAGGTCCAGGGAAGGAGATGTCTTAGCCCTTTTAGCAGAGCGAGAAGCAGAGGCAGAAGCTCGAGGTGCTTCAGGGAGAGGAGGTGGTAACTTTCTCTTTGAAGAGGTGGACGATTTTTCTACATTAGGAGACAGAACTTTAATCTTCGAGATAGGAGTAGCTGCAATAGGGGTGACCTTGTCATCTTCGTCATCAGTAAACATCTCTTCGTATTTGGTTGTCTTCTTGATAAAAGAGGGAATTCCTGAAGCCATTTCTGCAAAACAATATAGAGATTAGTGAGCAAGTTATCAATCAACAATACTTAAAATTATCGTAAGTATATGCCTATATTATTGATGAGCATGATGTGAGGAAGGAAAATAATTTTAGCTGGTCGGAATAGGGGTACCTCTCCCAGGAATGAAATTACAACTCATAAGGTTGTCACGAGTTAGCAAACTAAGGTCGTTCCCTAACCCAGCTGACAAACTTAGCGCTTCAACAGCACGCTCTAAGGTTCGACCTCTTAAAGAGGATTTAGCAGGTATTTTCAGAGACAGGTTAAAATGAATTTTTAATTGAAGGCAGTCATAACAGTAAAGGAACTGTTTGAGCCAGCCACTCATCCCTCTCTTGCAACTTCTGAAACATTGGCCCTCATGGACACTCCAGGCGGATAGATAAAAGAAACCTGAGTTCTTGCCAGTTTGTTTTAGCTGGTAAAAATAACCTAGCTCTCGGGCAGAAAGAGTCTTGTTGAATCTGGTATGGTAAAGGATATACATGCACATCGCCATGCGATAGGAGTTGATGGTGAGTTGGATAGGAGCTAAATCAAAGAATTCGAGAACCTCTTGGATAAAGGGGTGTAAAGGCAGAGATAATCCCAATCTAAAAAATTGGGCTGACAAAACAGCTTTAGGTAGAAGCTGGCCTGGTTCAAACATGTCGAATTTGTGACACCTCTCTTCAGGAGAGGGGATGACTAAAGAACAGCCTATGTGGTGCGATTGTGTCAGTTTCTTTAATAAAGGGGCAGTCATGGAGCTACTCAAAATTTCACAAGATAGGGTGGCAGGAGGTTTTTCAAAGGTATCGTTTTCTAGTTCACCTGTTGCAGAATCAGTTCTAGGAGGAGCTGTTGAGGTAGTATGTGAAGGGGTAGCTTTCACAGAGGAAGCTTCATCAGCAGTAAGAAGAAGGTTTGGCGTTGTGGATCCTAGTGACATTTGTTCATCTGAGGAGGATACAAGGATAGCTGGTCGAGTATCCTTGATATTGTGAGTGAAAAGGTTGGTGTTTGGTAAACGAGTTTTTGAATGATCTATTAATTTGACCTTGGAACGAGTCCTGGCACTTACGGTGAAAGAAGGGTTAGTTCTGGAAGTTGGGTCAAGGGGAAGCTGGACTGTGTTAGGAAGTTCTGGGGAGTGGGCCATCTCCTCAGAGGTAGAATGCTGGGAGCTAGCTGCATCTGATCCACCAGACATCTGCATAAAGTGAAGCAAGATGAGTAGGTGACCAGCGAGTTTCCCAAGTGAGGTGTTTTAACAGGTGTGTGCGGGTAAGCACATACAAACGGCCAGGAGTGAATGAAAGGCCAGGTTCGCCTAAATAGCTAGCAAGGCACAGGTACGCCTATCAAGGAATCTATACTATTCTTCTTGAATTGGGTATTCGTATATAATGCATACACTACTTATACAGATTTAATTAAAAACAAGGATTGGTACATGCATTATAACAACAAACAATCATTGGTTTCTGGAAAAAGGAGAATTACACATGGATTTTTACAAAAACATATAACACTAATGGGTTTTCGAGTGAAAATCGGTACAATTAGGGTTTTGGTTTCTAGAAAAAATGTTATAGTTATGGAAGAATAATACTTGGTCTAAAGATCAATTAGAAGACCAACAGCATAATAAGATGATTCATGTGATAATAGTGGTGGTATGTGTCTAAATATGCATGTATGAGCTTAGATCGAAATCGAATTAAGGCATGCAATTAAGAACACAGTGGTAAATCGATCCATTGAAAGGAGTAAAAAGGAATTATACCTTGCTGATAGTTGGAAGGATTAGAGTGGCTGGAGTCGGAGAGTATCGCCAGGATGGTCCGCCGGAGTAGAGCTTCTCTGTGGGAGATGAACCGGTGGGAGAGGAAGAGAGTTCGTGTTTGTGATAAAAGAAAAAAAGAAAAGGGGATGGACGGGTGTTGATATATGTGTAAATAATGTAGAAAGGGAGAGATAGTGGCGTGTAGGAGTTGGTATTGAATGGAGTTATTGTTGCCTTGGGAAATGAAACGGTGGAAGCTGAATTGTTGTATGACACGGCTGTTAACAAGAAAATTAGGATTTCTTTTTTGATTTTTGGTGAAATTCTGATTTATGAGTTGTTTTTTATAAAATAAATTTTTGGGAATTAACTCATTATATCAGAAAGGTTATTTTGGAGAGAATTTATTAGAGGAAACAGATTTCTTGGTAGGGGTTATAATTAGGTGAACCTAAAATAAAAAGAAAATGGGGATTTATTTCATATGGAATTCTTTAGTAGCGGAAATGATGTAGGTTTAAATTAAAAGACAAGCAATGGATTTCTGGGATGTTGTTGGTCTAGTGAGCTCATTGTTGAAAATTTGGGATATAAGGGTATTACGCTGGAGCTGGACATAAAAGCGAAGCTGAGGCTAAGGAGAAATGGCAAGGTTCCTTGTGTATTTTATAGTTACAAGGAACCTGGGGGGTAGTTGTTGTGCCCAAAATTTGTAATGGACTTAGTTTTGGGCCCATAGATGTTGGAGGCCTGGTAGGGTGTTTAAAAGGTAGGAGCAAGGTAGCTGGAAGAAAAGAGGTGTACCTCTAGAGGGAAGCTCTGGAGGTGGAGGTTCGCTTTTTTGGGAAGCTGTGTAGGTGCAGGTGGGCTCACAGGTTCCACCTCTGCAGGATCGAATGGATAAGGATTACCTCCTAGGTTTTAGGAGGCGTAAATTGAGTCCTTTTTACAGTTTATTTTATAGAAATACACGTTTCTAATATGATAAATATTGGATATTTGTGATATATGTCGATATGTACATGGAGTTCTCATATGAGTAGGATTTGGGAGTTCTACTTCGAATAGGACTCTATTAAGGGGCTAGCTGATTTAAGGAAAAGTCATATTTCTACACAAATACTTCGAGATTAACATGGATGGAGGGATTAAATCTTATCAATTTCGTGGCTTAATGGACAAGGAAAGGATTCCTAACCTAAAAGAACTACATTAGGGCTTGATTCCTATAAATAGGATATGTAGGCAATTAGCAAAGGGTTCGGTTTTTTTACTTTTTGAATACACAAGGCACGTGTACCCTAAGTAATACATTCCTAGACATACTTGGCCGGATTTTTGCCATTATTGTCTGGTGAACTTGCTAACTCAGCCCAAAAAAAAAACACAAAATACCATTATTAGGTTCAGCTGCCCTGTTTTGGTACAGCTGTTCGATTTGTTATTTATCCGAAAACCAAGGATAATTCCGGTTATTCCGGCGAGGCTTTCTCGGGGTGTTGTGTGAATTTTTTGCATAACAATATTATTATATTTAAAGTTCAGTGGAGACCTAATTTTAAGTGGAGACCTGGAGACGATATTAGATTAAAACAATATAATTCATAAATTTTATATTCTTCTCTCTCCTGCACCCGCATATCTCTCGGACTATATGTATCATATAGCTTTTCTCTCTCTATTTTAATTATTTCAACCAACATCATCTGTAAATCTAACAAGTTAAGATACAAGATTATTATATGAAACACATAACATACATCCTGCAAGCATTTCTATGGAGTATTTTACAAAGCAAATATCTTGTTCTGCAACCCATTAATCAGTAATACAATGTATGATAATCATTTGCATAACATAATTGTCTAATAAATGATCATATTATTAAAAAAAAAAAAGATTCGCCGGAAATAATGGTTACTTGTCAGAAAGATAGTTGTGAAAGATGGTCGTGGGTGATCAGTGATATAGGATATATATGAATCATGCAGTACGTTTGTAATAAAATGATATAATGAATTTTAGTTAATATTAATATTTAAAGTAATGTATATGATTTAGTTTTAGGGTCTCCAGTTTCCTAACTTAATTAAGGTCTCCACATAACCCGACTCTAAGTGTGAAATAGTTCTTAAAAACAAAAGAATATTCAAATCTTCCCTATTCGGAGCAGCGGGTTCTGCACCAAATAATCTTTACTTTTATACTATTATATAATAACCGAAACATTTTTTTTTAAATTATAATAGCCGAAACGTTAAAAGTTTAGTTGGTTTGTCGGTCGGTACGGTACTTGTTGATTTTACTTATTTACCCTTACTTAATGATACATGTTATTTTTACTTAATTATTTATAGTTACTAATAATTAATAAATTTCATTTTTTATGTAAAACATTTACCTTTCTATTTTTCAATGATTAATCAATTTTCCTTTTCACGTAAAATACATATCTTTTATAATTTATCTAATTAAAATTTTTCCCTTCTAAAAACACCATGAGCAATTCTATTTATTAAAATAAAATATTATAATTATAATTACTAATAATCAACCAGTTACCTTATTTAGCTAAAATACGTTACATTTTCTTTCTTTTTTTTTTCCCAGTAAAACCCATTCGGGTAGTTTTATTTAAGTAAAATGTTTTTTTTCCCCACGTAAAACAAGTTACTTTTTATATTTTTCAATAATTAACTAATTTCTTTTTTTCACGTAAAATACATTATATTTTATCAAACTAAATTTTTTTCTTTTCTAAAAACACTATAAGCACTTTTATCTTATAAAAAAAGATAAAATGACAGTTTGTAACCCCTATGTATATGGGTTTTGTCAAATTAGTACAGATTTACGTTTTTAGCACTTTGCAACCCCTATCTTCAAATCTCGCTTCATATTACAACCCCTCCCGTCTAATTGACCTATTTTACAAGCAAAAATGAGTCAAAAACCTCTATACATAAGGGGTACATACTGTCATTTTTGAATATAGGGGTTGTAATATGAAGCGAGATTTGAAGATAGGGGCTGCAAAGTGCTAAAAAAACGTAAATCTGGACCAATTTGACAAAACCCATATACATAGGGGTTACAAACTGTCATTTTGTCTAAAAAAATATTATAATTACTAATAATTAATCAATTACCTTTTTTCAGCTAAAATACGTTACCTTTTTCATTTTTTTATTTTTTTTCAGAAAAACCTATTCAGGTAACTTTATTTAAGTAAAATAAAATAGTGATATTAAAATAACTAATAACTAACCGATTACGTTTTTCAGTTAAAATATTTCATCTTTTCAATATTTTAAAACTAAAATCCATCATTTTCTAAAAATATCATGAAACAACATATATATAATTATTATCAGATCATGTTATTCAAAATTCTGAGTTTAAAAAATTTATCTCTTAAAATTTTTGATTTAAATTAAAAAAATCCTATTATATTAAAGAATATCCGTGCATCGCACGGGTTTTAAGCTAGTATATACTATTATATAAAAGCCAAAACATTAAAAGTTTGGTCGGTCGGTCGATACAGTACCTGTTGATTTTACTTATTTATCCTTACTCAATTATAGATAAAATCCATCGTACTAATCAATTTCCTTTTTCAGGTTAAACATATTATCTTTTATATTTTTCAATAACTAAATAATTTCATTTTTCAGGTAAAATATAATATCTTCTATATTTTATCTAACTAAAATTTCTTCTTTATTAATCAATTTCCTTTTTCAGTTTAAACATTTTACCTTTTCCATTTTTCAATAACTAAATAATTTCCCTTTTCAGGTAAAAAACAATATCTATTACATTTTATCTAACTAAAATTTCTCTTTTTTAAAATACACTACGAGCAATTTTGTTTAATCTATACTATTATACAAAAGCCGAAACATTAAAAGTTTGGTCGGTTGGTACGGTACCTGTTGATTTTACTTATTTAGCCTTACTCAAACAGATAAAATTCATCCTACTAACTAATCAATTTCCTTTTTCAAGTTAAATATATTATCTTTTCTATTTTTCAATAACTAAATACTTTCCTTTTTCAGGTAAAATACAATATCTTATACATTTTATCTAACTAAAATTTTTTCTTTTTTAAAAACAATACAAGCAATTTTGTTTAATAAAATAACATAATTATATTACAATTACTATTAACTAATAATTACCCTTTTCAGCCAAAACACGTTACCTTTTCTATTTTCTCTAACTAAAATCTTTTTTTTTTCCAATTATATCATGGACGATTACCTTTTTCAAGCAAAACACGTTACCTTTTTTCTTACAAAAACTCTCTTTTTCCAATTATATCACGGGCGTTTCTATTTAATAAAAATAAAATAATAATATTATAATACTTATAATTAACCGATTGCCTTTTCTGCTATCATCTTTCCTATTTTTCTAATTAAATTCATTTTTTTCTAAAAATATCACGAGCAACATTAATTTCTCATTTTCTAAAAACATTCTAAGCAATTTTATTTAGTAAAATAACATAATTAAATTATAATTTATGTAAACTAATAAATTACCTTTTTCACATAAATCATGTCACCTTTTTAATTTTCATGTTACCTTCCTATTTTCTCTAACTAAATTTTTTTTTTTTCAATTATATCACGGGCGGTTCTATTTAATACAATAAACTAATAATATTATAATATTAATCATTAACCGATTACCTTTTTCAGCTAAAACGTATCATTTTTTCTATATTTTCTAACTAAAATCCCTCTTTTAATAGATATATCATGGACAATATTAATTTCTCCTTCTCTAAAAACTTTACGAGCAATTGTATTTAGTAAAATAACGTAATTAAATTATAATTACTATAAACTAATCAATTACCATTTTCACCTATAACATGTTACCTTTTAATTTTCTCTAACTAAATCCTCTCTTTTTTCAATCATATCACGAGCATTCTATTTAATAATATAAAATAATAATTTTATAATTACTAACAATTAACCGATTACCTTTTTGAACTAAAATTATCATCTTTTCAATATTTTCTAATTAAAATCTCTATTTTTCTAGAAATATCACGGATAACATTTATAATATTATTATCAAATCATCTCATATAAAAATTTAAGCCTCCATAATTAATGTTTTAAAAAAATTAATTTAAATTTATGAAAAAATTACATAAATATTAAAAAAAAATGTGCATCACACGAGTTTTAAGCTAATCTATACTATTATATAAAAGCCGAAACATTAAAAGTTTGGTTGGTTGGTTGGTCGGTCGGTCGGTCGGTACGATACCTGTTGATTTTACTTATTTATCCTTACTCAATTACATATCTACTAACTAATCAATTTTCTTTTTCAGGTTAAACATATTATCTTTTCTATTTTTTCAAGAACTAAATAATTTCCTTTTTCAGGTAAAATACAATATCTTTTATATTTTATCTAACTAAAATTTCTTCTTCATGAATCAATTTCCTTTTTCAGGTTAAACATATTACATTTTCTATTTTTCAAATACATATCTACTAACTAATCAATTTCCTTTTTCAGGTTAAACATATTATCTTTTCTATTTTTTCAAGAACTAAATAATTTCTTTTTCAGGTAAAATACTGTTAGGTCTGGAATAACGTAGAAGGGGGTTGAATGCGTTATTCTAAAAATATTTCGATTTTTGATGTGAAAATGAGATCAAAAATACTGAATCGAAATAACACAACTGTTTGGGAAATATTTTTGAATAGATAAAACCCGGAGGTTTGTTACACAATCTAATCCTATGGATCAGCTACAAAATCAAACACTCCTAAGGATAGTTTAGGCACGAGGACCTTCTACCCGACACTTCCTTAAAGCGGGCTAAGCCGGCTTTCACAGAGAAGATATAAGAGGGAGAAGAGAAAGTTGTGTGTTGAGGTGTGTTTTGAAATGAAATACAACAGGCCTATTTATAGATTATAGAAAGTCACTATTTGACACTATTTCAACAACCCCCAAATAGTAACCGAGCACTATTCCAACAACCCCCAAATAGTAACCGGACACTATTTCACCAACCCCAAATAGTAACCGGGCACTATTACACCAACCCCAAATAGTAACCGTGCATAGTAACTACGCATAGTAATACTATTTTTGTATCTCTTGGGTTTCTTTCTTCTGTTTTATTCTGTTATTTTAATTCATCTCTGAAAATAATTCAAGTACTAGATTAATTTAATTATTTGTTATAAATAATTAATTAATCTGTTACTTATTTAATTTTCAGAGAGTAAATTAATTTTTGACAATACCTTGAAATATTATGTCTGTCCTTGATCGTCAATAGGCTTTGGCAATTCTTTCTGTAAATTAATGTGTTGATCCTTCTCGTATGTGCTGACACTTAGTGCGCTGGTCTGGTTCACAAGTGACTAGCACCTTCGTTACATTCCAATTGATTAGCCTGTAGTAGTATCTTCAAATTATGTAAATACATGGAATCTTTTTGGCGCTTCAACTGAATCATCTATACATCTTATTCTGTCACTGAGGCTTGAACATGTTAATGAACTTCTTTCAGCGACTTGATCCTTGTTGGTGCCTGTTCTTCAAATTTCACGATCCCTGTATAGATTTAATATTATTTATCTTTATCCTAGTTGAGTTATATATATCCTCTATTACATATTACATTACATTATGCTTTACAATCTCCCCCTATTTGATTGTTAGGGTTTGACAAGCAAATCCCTAGAGGATAACTCAACTGATACAACAAAAATAAAATACAAAGATAAATAATATTAAAGCGCATTCTGGATCATATATATACATTTTCCAGATTTCTAAAATTAACCAAGTTTAAGACAATTGTTCCTTTAGACTGAACATATCTTCAAGTTTGCCTTTGCTTTTTTTTTCACATAGCACTAATACTCTCATTAGCTTTTCCTTTCCCAAAATAAAGTTAATTCCGTGTCAACAACCTTTTCCTTGCCCTTATTACGCATAGTAGCTTCTTGCCCATCCACCTTCTCCCCCTCAGTTGGGTTATCCTCCAGAATAGTAGGATGTGGAGTTGGTAAACTGGACGAAGCTGTCTTCACCAAGGAATTAATTGCATGACTAAACTGGGCTGCCATGGAACTTAATTGAACCTGGAATGCATCATGTTGAATAAGTTGCAAATTTTTGATTTCTACAATGGACTTACAGATATTTGACAACTCTTTCTCCATTGTTTGGACCAGTGTAAGGAGTCTGTTGTATTCCTTTCTAGTTACAGGTGCATGTGGTTGAGTAGGTTGCTCACTCATACGTTCTGCAGGTGTTTCACTCAACACTCTATATTCACTCGATTTAGTGGTTTGGGTTACACTTGCATGTTCTGTTCGTGTTTCCCTCAACTCTCCTCCAGAGCTTCTGTAGCATCCCAAAATCCGGGGTACAGATATGGGGCCACTAACTATAAACAATATTATACATCTCTGAATATAAACAACATTTAATAATAAAACCCCTTAACCACGATCGCATACAGGTTATGGTATGAAACAAACTATCGAATTACTTCATTACAACTCAATCTCAGAATAAAAATGTTTTACACTTCTGTGAATATACAAAACCACTATCTAACTATATATCCAACCTTGACAATTCTCCAAACACTGCTTGACAAAGTCCACAACTCGAACGTCTCTCCTCGCTGCTCGGAGATCAATATCCACCGACCACTACTAGGTCTACTAACCTTCACTATTAACTAGAGAAAACAAACAAAAGCAAGAGTGAGCCAACAATGCTCAGCAAGTGTAAATAGTAACGACAATTTCAATAACGACGACAATTTTGATAAGCAACAGAGTTTCATCTCATTTTATGAAGGAAACAATTATATCAACTTTTCAATTGCCACGAGGGCCAATAACTCACAATTCATAAGGTGCATCAAGAAATAGAACTGACAAGAATTCTGATATCAAGGTATTATTAAAACAGGCTTTCAAGGAGTCAAGAATTAAACATCTCAATCTCAGAGTATAGATTAGAATTGGAATTTTTATTTATTAAAAAAAACTTCAAGGTTAGGCTGCTGATCAGTCAGCACTAACCCCGGACAAACGCACACAGCAATGTCCTTAATTGGATCTATGGCACACATTGGCATTAACTTCCGACCATAATAAGGTCCCACCCCGAAGGGTTTCACGCCCCAAGGGCCACTTTTAAAAACATTTCCAATTCTAAATCATCCACACTAGGTGTCGGAACAATCGACAACCTTTGCCAACCAATAACTGGAAAACTCACGTTCCAGAATAATGACTCATAATCCAAGAGTCAATGAAAGATTCAAGATCAGCAAGTGTCGACAAGTTCGACACAATAATTTGGTAATAATTAAAGAATAATAACTCAAAGGGTATCGACAAGTTCGATACGACACAGGGAATAAACAAACCAAGATTCTCAACTGATATCAACAAGTTCGATACGAATAAATAGATTCATAACATCAGCAACTTATCTAAAGAAAATTTCATTTGAACAAGAATAAAGGTATGAATTGCAATAAGATTTTCAACCATCGAAATTCTAGACTGAAACAAGGATATGGTCAAGTATCGGGCATTTAACAAAACTTATACACACTGAAGAATTTGAGCTTTCATAAGCGAGGAAAATAGTTTAGAACATATAATTGCAAAACAGTCTCAACATGTAAAGATTCAGATCAGCTTAGAGAAACATTTTCTAATTGGAGATCCATTTGTGAAAATATGCTAAATCGGAATTCTTCCAGCAGGTTTTCATAATAGTTAAGAAAACTTGGATTTCCTTGTTTAGAAAATTCTTAAGAGTATTTGACGAAAATAGAAGAAAAGGCATTCTTTTGTCCAAATGTGAAAAAAAAAGGTTATTTATAAGATTCTTTGTAAAATCGACATGTGAATTATATGGGTAAGGAAATTTAACAGCATCAAGCTAATTTAAAAAAAAATTCATAAGTCATCTTTCCCCCTATACTTGACCAAATCAGTTCATACGATAAATAAACTAAATTGTATCACTTCAACAATAAGTGAATAGCAATAACACTTGCCTTGTTATACGAAGTTCTCACATCCGACTCTATTCTTTACTTGCTAGCCTCTTAATTGGCCCTACCTCCATTTCTACTTCATAACTCACCAACTTCCACGTCCATACATCCGTCAACTTTGATACTTGTCCTTTTGTTCGTCTTTCCGTCTACCCCTGCAATGTTCTTGACCAGGTCTCCTATTCGTACCTTTACAAGGTCAAATTCTATTTCAGTATCAAACCAAGCAAAACCTTATTGTTTGCTCTAATCTACCCATGCGCATCCTATAACGCTTACACATATAACATATATAAACATATACAATCATATTCACAAAATAGATTTAGTATACCCAACCAAGTCAAATAAACACTTAACACAGCTGGCCACTTATTACTTAGATATCAACTAGGCAACCACTTCACAACAAGTTCATAATATACTTTTAAATCATCAATCAAGTAAATTAAATAGATTTAAAATAGATTTGCAGGGGATTTTTAGAAAATTTCGGCATGAAGTATTCGTTTATCGGACTATGGGCACAGCCCCTCAATATCAATCAAAAACAATTCAACCATGTTTTTACAAAAATAAAGCTGCCTCAACTTGCAGCAACATAAAAGTAAACAATTAATGAAAAGTACCCGCCCGAACATGCGGCAACTAGCACATAAGAAATTTATATTACACTACTACTTACGTTACACCAATGATCGTATTTCTCACGCATTTTAATGATACACGTGACAATCAATCATTGATGTTCGTAAGCCCTAGGGAACAACCCCTAGCACTAACTATTACTTACGCTATATCGATGATCACACCACTCAAGTATATTAATTATACCCATGATAGCAAATCATGGATATTCGTAAGCCCGAGGAACTAGTTGAAGAGAATTTCACAAGTCTTTAAATATTGACACTTAAGACTTGTGATCTCATTGCAACTCCTCGCAGATAAACACATAATAAAATGAATGTAACAATTAATCTTTGATAAATAATATATAACATTAACCACATAAACACATAAGGAAAAGTAAACTAACAGTTTATCCTTACTATAGATTACATCTGAAAACTAAATCAAAACAAATCACATAACCTCTAGGGCCAGTGGTACTTTTTCAGAAACCATTACTGAATATTTATGCAAATATACATCTTAGGCAATTATACAATTCCTTAACCAAACCACTTGACCACATATAATTCACCACCAAGAATTTGACAGATATGCACTTAACAAATACAATTACTTGACCTATAACACTTAGCACATAGACAATTACGACTAGCCAACTCATATAAATATATATTATACAACAACTATCCATATAACTCCCAACATTCATCACAATCCCCCAAGTTCAGCTTTCTAAATTATAACTTTACTTTCTACACAATAACATTAATTAGCAACTAACAGTCACCAAAACATATTAGCGAACTCGAAATAAATCCTCACAATTATAATTAACCACTTACAAACTAATACCAAGTAATTAACAATTATGACATTCAACAACTACTCTAACTCAACTTACAACAATAATAATTAACAATTATGCTCTCCGAACTAAATAACAGAAATTAAAACAATATCTCGTAATTTAAACTAATTAAATTACAATAATTAAATAATTAAACCGCAATTTACAACTAAAATGAAAATTAAATATTTAATCGACAAACAAATAATTAAATAATTAAAGAAAAGGGATACCTTTCCGGATACAATTTCCAAAAATTCTCTTCCTCCATCTCTCTCTCTCTCTCTCTCTCTCTCTCTCTCTCTCTCTCTCTCTCTCTCTCTCTCTCTCCTTCTTTCACCTTCTGCTGCTCAGCCTCGCCACCCGCACCACCGCGAGCAGCCACCGCCGGCCACCACGCGGTGGCGCCGCCTGCCCCTCTCCCGCGACTTCCTTTCCTCCCCCTTCACCGTACAAACAGCTCCTCCACCTCCCTTACACGTTATACACACATATACATACAATATACATATATCTATATCACTAAATTGATTCAAAATCAAAAACCCCCAATTATTAACCCTAATTTCTCCCCCCCCCCCCTTTTGTTTTTCTCTCTCCCCGATTTCTTCTCAGCATCTCCTGTCGTGTGTACGTTTTTTTTTATCCTTATTGGGCTTAGCCCAATACTCTTTTATTAACTACTACACTTTATTCTAGCCCAATTAAAATACCACTCCTCCGCTTTTAAAACTAATAAACAACTTTTATAAATCGAAATTAAATAAAATATTCTGAAACTTAAACTTTTCATTTTTAAAATAAAGAATATAAAATTACGAGCACACACATATTTTTAAAATATTTTTCGGATCAAAAATGAATTAAATATGGATTTTACAAGTTTTGATCCTTTAAATACAATATAACTCTTAAAATCATTTTAAAATACCACAACACCCAAATTAATCCACCCAACAATTTTAAAAACTCAATAAATATATAAAGAAAATATTACAAAAGATTTCATGATTTTTAATAACTCCGATAATTCTATACAATTGTCAGAGGATCAAAAATGCATGATTTAAATATATTTAAATCCTCAAAAATACAAATAAAAATACACCGACTTACACGGCATACACAAATCATCACGGGAGCACATAAACACAATTTCACATATATTCCACCTTTCCAACAATACCCACATAATAAAATTCATGATTTAAATAAACAAATATTTATAAAATACGAAATTTTTCTAAGGCGTTATAGCTTCCACCGATATGTGTATCTGCAAATGAAATCATCATAGCCCCTTTTTCAGAGGTCATGGATGGTGCAATGAAAGTTCGTGAGCTTTCCTCCTCGCGTGAAGCGAGTTGCCGACCATTGGTAAAGAGTGGTAAATCTCGAAAGAGATCCAGAGATTTTCCCTCTAGGAGATTAAACTTGAATCGATTAAATGGCACAAAACCCAAGTTTCCCTCGTACGTCTGTGAAGACATTTGGTTCATAAAAGAACCACCTACCGATGGATCTTTCCGTAAAATGGAAGATACACTAGCAGTTATTGAGGTAGGTAATTCCACCTCGGATGCCTGTGAAGGCATTTGATCTTAAGAAAGATCATCAACCACTCTTATGTTCCGTGAAATGGAACTCAAGATAGTTGCTCCCGTCAATTCAACCTTATTTACATTTTCACTCATTTGACAAGGAAGAATTGTTTCACTAACAGTTGCAATTACCTCAAGTTCATTTGGTTTACTTCTTTTAGAATGAGGTAGAGCTGCTGATGTAACTAACTCCTTATGTGATGCTGCTGAGGCACTATCTCCCTCAAAATTGTTGATGGCTGGTCGTTTAAGTGACAATTGAGGTGTATGAGTTTGTTGTGTTTGTGTTTGCATTTGTAGAATGGACTCTTCGACCTGTGTTAGAGTCGGTGGGATTTCCTGCTCTTGGTCGGGTAAGATGGCCACTAGTGGCTGTAGAAACTGTATTTTCTGTGACACAACGGGGAATACAGAGGTTGGAATAGCAGGGATTGAAATATTACCTTGTCGTATACCTGCTCTCACTAGTTTTGGTAACAACGGAAGTGGGACAGTCTTTAAATATTCAGTTAGGACTGTAGGCACATCCGTATAGTTCTTTTTGCTTATGTAATTAATTACATTCGTCTTCATGTAAGAACATTCCACCTTTTGACCATTTTCCAAGCGTACCCTGTCTTCATCATTCAAAAAATTATTTAATATTAGCTGTAGAAACCTTGGATATAGACATTTGACATTTTGAGTCCGAACATCTCTTGTTCCCAAGTGTTTCATCTTTAAAATGATTTGACCAAGCACTATTTTTCCAAAATTAATCCTCAAATTATTGGCGACCGCATACCCTATTTTTTTGAATAAATTCAGGTATTCGATCTTGATTTGTTCTATCTGAGGAAAAAATATGGTTAAGAGTGTGAAAGAAGAAATTCCAATACTGGGTTAGAAACGTTTTAGAAAGATTACCAGTATTGAAATTGCCATCTTGGTACCTTATAAAATGAAAGAACATTTCAATGTGTTCAGGTGTAGGATCAGAAACAAGATTTTCCATAGGAAAATGAAGAATTCGACTAACATCTTGTTCAGTGACCCTAATCGACCTACCAAACAGTCGATATATGATTGCACACCCGTCCTGTCCAGAAGTGTTAACCGCACTGCAATATAGTTCACGCAATGCATCATGGTTAAGCTGCACTGGTGTAACTAAAGCATAGCGAATTAATGAATGTTCATTCAGAAATTTTGTCCAAGCCCGAAATTGCTCATCAAGAATGGTTTCGATTTGCTGAATGGAAATAGGATTAACTTTAGCAATTAAAAAGCTTCCCTGCAATGCCATTTTCAAAACTTTGAGGAAATTAAAAAACAATGGTTAGTTTTTATAAAGGATGATGTATAAAGCAAGAATATGAAATCCGATCTAAAAATCACCAGCTAGATTGAGAGATCTTTCCGATCAAAGCTCGAAATATTCAGCAATTGTGTGTATATGCTCTGTATATCTGAAAAATGATGATGTTAAACACAAACAAAAACTCATCATTTATAAGGTTTCAAGGACTAGTGGGTTAGGTGAGAGCGTGACAGGCTATGTTTGAAAAATTACACCGCTCAATAATTTCTCACCTAACAACCTACTTAGCCGAAAAACATCTTATCACCGAAACCTGTCAGCCGAAAAAACATTTTATCACCGAAACCTATCAGCCTATGTACACACACACACATACACATTTATTATTTCTAATTATTGTGGATTTAAAATAACCAATCAATAATTCAAGAATTATTCCACAATAATCAGACAAACTCATAACTAAATAAACATAAAATTAACAAAGCATCATTAATTGATATATGTCAATAAAATATTTATTTAATTATGCTACAATTGACACAATTATTTACTAACTGATTATCATAAAATATAGCATTTATAAGCATGGTAATTAATATAGAGATAACTGTAATATGAGGACTAGATGCAAATAAATTCACAAGTCCTAAACATATGGACAATTAAAATACATGTGAACTTATAACAAATTGCAGTTATTGATTATCCAAAATTAATTAGACAGATTTAACATCCCAAGTTCACCAACTAACCTGGAGAAAGTGGATTCATCCAGAGGTTTAGTAAAGATGTCTGCAATTTGTTGATCTGTGGGAACAAAATATAATACCACAGTTCCATTCATGACATGCTCTCGTAAGAAATGATACCTGATATCAATGTGCTTAGTCTTGGTATGTTGAACTGGATTGTTGGCAATGGCACTCGTGTTGTCTCATAGAATTGGAATTTTGTCCAACATGAGTCCATAGTCCTGAAGTTGATTCCTCATCCACAGGATCTGAGCACAACAACTACCTGCCGCAATGTATTCCGCTTCGGCTGTCGAGGTAGATACTGAGTGTTGCTTCTTGATGTACCAAGATACCAACCTTCTTCCTAGAAACTGACAGCTTCCAGAAGTACTTTTCCGATCAATCTTACAACCTGCGAAATCAGAATCTGTATAGCCAACTAGGTCAAAACCTGTTCCTTTAGGGTACCAAATCCAAAGATTGGGGGTTCCCTTAAGGTATCTGAAAATACGTTGAACGGCTATAAGATGTGACTCTTTAGGGTCAGCCTGGAATCTAGCACATAAACAAGTTGCGAACATAATATCTGGTCTACTAGCAGTTAAGTATAAGAGAGAGCCGATCATACCTCGATACTTCGTGATGTCAACTGACTTACCAGATTTGTCTTGATCAAGCTTGACAGCAGTTGGCATCGGGGTCTTGGCAGTAGCTGCTTCTTCCATCCCATACTTCTTCAGAAGATCCTTTATGTATTTTGACTGGCAGATGAAAATACCATCAGGCTTCTGAACAACTTGAAGTCCAAGGAAGAAGGACAACTCATCCATCATGCTCATCTCGTACTTACTCTGCATTAGCTTAGCAAATCTCTTGCATAGCAAATCATTAGTAGAACCAAATATTATATCATCCACATATACTTGCACCAGAATTATATCATTTTTATGCTTTTTATGAAAGAGAGTTTTGTCGATGATACCTCTTGTAAAACCATTTTCAAGTAAGAACTTGGAGAGAGTATCATACCATGTTCGAGGAGCTTGCTTGAGACCATAGAGAGCTTTGAAGAGAAAGTATACAAAACCTTCAAATTCCTTGTCTTCGAACCCAGGGGGTTGTTCAACATAGACTTCTTCTTCTAGATCTCCGTTCAAAAATGCACTCTTCACATCCATCTGAAAAACCTTAAAGTTGGAGTGTGCAGCAAATGCTAAGAACATCCTGATTGCTTTAAGCCTTGCAACTGGAGCATACGTTTCATCATAATCAATTCCCTCTTCTTGAGAATAACCCTTTGCTACCAATCGAGCCTTGTTCCTCGTAACAATACCATTTTCATCCAGTTTATTCCTAAACACCCATCTAGTGCTAATTACAGATTTATCTTTTGGTCTTGGCACCAGCTTCCAAACTTTCTGCCTTTCGAACTGATTGAGTTCTTCTTGCAATGCAGTTACCCAATCTGGATCATCAAGAGCTTCATCAACCTTTTTAGGTTCAATTTTAGATAGAAATCCTGTGAAATTGCATTCATTCTGTGTTGCTCTTCTAGTCTGTACACCCGTGTCCGGTTCACCAATGATCTGTTCAAAGGGATGCGCTCTACTCCATACCCTTTATCTCGGCATATTTGATCTTGATGATTCCCCAGGTTCATAATTGTGTTGAGTGTGTTGACTAGTAGATCCAAAATCATTGTTTGCTCCCCCTGAGCTGTTGCTTTCAAAGTTTGATGAATCAGAGTTTAATGAATCATTAGCAGTAGATGCATTCTTTGATGTTTCTTCACTTGATTGGGGTTCATTTTCATCGTTCACTTGCTCCCCCTCAACATGTGTTGCAGTCTAATCTACTTGTATAGATTGAACAATATAGTCTGAAAGAGTATCAGAATTTTGTAGATCAACATTTATTTCTTCATTCTCAAATCTCATATGGTCATGTTCATCAAAATCTTCAAGTTCTGTTATCTTCTTATCATCAAAAGACACATGGATAGATTCCATGACCACTTTTGTTCTCAGATTGTAGACTCTGAATGCTTTTGTGGATAGTGGGTATCCAACAAAGATTCCTTCATCAGCTTTTAAATCAAATTTGGAAAGTTGTTCTGGATGAGTCTTAAGAACAAAACACTTACATCCAAACACATGAAAGTACTTCAGGTTCGGCTTCTTATTTTTCACCATCTCATATGGTGTTTTACCATGCTTGTTTATGAGTGTAGCATTCTGTGTGAAACAAGCAGCTTGCACAGCTTTAGCCCAGAAGTAAGTTGGCAGCTTTGCTTCATCAAGCATGGTCCTTGCAGCTTCTATGAGAGTCTTGTTCTTTCTCTCTACTACTCCATTTTGTTGTGGAGTTCCAGGTGCAGAGAAATCTTGTTTTATTCCATTTTCTTTAAAATATTCTTCCATGGCTGCATTCTTGAACTCAGTGCCATTATCACTTTTTATGATTTTCACTGTATGCTTATCTTCAAATTTCACGATTCCCGTATAGATTTAATATTATTTATCTTTTATCCTAGTTGAGTTATATATACCCTCTATTACATATTACATTACATTATGCTTTACAAATACAATATCTTTTATATTTTATCTAACTAAAATTTCCCTTTTATCAATCAATTTCTTTTTTCAGGTTAAATATATTACCTTTTCAATTTTTCAATAATTAAACAATTTTCTTTTTCAAGTAAATTAGAATATCTTTTACATTTTATCTAACTAAAATTTCTCCTTTTTAAAAACACTACGAACAATTTTATTTAATAAAATAACATAATTATATTATAATTAATATTAACTAATCAATTACCTTTTTCAGTCAAAACACGTTACCTTTTCTCTTTTCTCTAAATAAAATATTTCTTTTTCCAATTATATTTACCTTTTTCAGCCAAAACATGTTACCTAAACCTCCTTTTTATCACGGGCGTTTCTATTCAATAAAAATAAATAATAATATTATAATACTAATAATTAACCGATTATCTTTTCAAATAAAATTTATCATCTTTTTTATTTTTTCTAATTAAATTCCTTTTTTTTCTAGAAATATAACGAGCAACATTAATCTCTTGTTTTCAAAAAACTACGAGTAATTTTATTTAGTAAAATAACATAATTAAATTATAATTACTATAAACTAATCAATTACCTTTTTCACCTGGAACATATTACCTTTTTATTTTCTCTAACTAAATCCTCTCTTTTTTCTAATCATATCACGGACATTCTATTTAATAAAATGAAGTAATAATTTTATAAGTACTACTCCCTCCGTCCCAACGATTTGTTATCGTTTGCTTTTAACACGGAGACCAAGAATTAAGATTAAAATAAGTGAAGTAGTTGGTGTAATAGTAATTTTATTGTTAAAATAAATGAAGTAGTAGGTGTAATAGTGATTTTATTGTTAAATTAAGTGAAGTAGTGGGTGTAATAGTGTAAAATATTGTTAAAATAAGTGAAGTAGTGGGTGTAATAGTGTTAAAACTTACTATTTTAGGAAACGTAAAGAATTGGTTGGGACGTCCCAAAAAGGAAAGTGTAAATAATTGGTTGGGACAGAGGGAGTAATAATTAATCGATTACCCTTTTCAACTAAAACCTACTCCCTCCGTCCCACTTGATTCTTTACCCTTTTTTTTACACTTTTTGGCACGCATTTTAAGATGTATTTTAGAATAGTTCCTTAACTTATTTTTAAAATTTTCTTTTTTTGTATAAAAATATATACATTATACTTTATACAAAAAAAGAAAATTTTAAAAATAATTTATGGAACCACCCTTAAAATACACCTTAAAATGCGTGCCATAAACTTTATTTGGAAAGGTAAAGTATTGATCGGGACTGAGGGAGTATCATCTTTTCTATATTTTCAAACTAAAATCCCTCTTTTTCTAGAAATATCACGGATAACATTTATATAATTATTATCAAATTACTTTAAATTGATGAATTTTTTTTATATAATATTAAAAAAATCCGTACATCGCACGAGTTTTAGGCTAGTATTATATAAAAGCCGAAACATTAAAAGTTTGGTTGGTCGGTCGGTCGATCGGTACGGTACCTATTGATTTTACTTATTTACCCTTACTCAATTACAGATAAAATCCATCCTACTAACTAATCAATTTCCTTTTTTAGGTTAAACATATAATCTTTTCTATTTTTCAAGAACTAAATAATTTCTGTTTTGAGGTAAAATACAATATCTTTTATATTTTATTTAAATAAAATTTCTCCTTTATTAATCAATTTTCTTTTTCAGGTTAAACATATTACCTTTTCTATTTTTCAATAACTAAATAATTTCCTTTTTCAGATAAAATACAATATCTTTTACATTTTATCCAACTAAAATTTCTCCTTTTTTAAAAACACTACGAGCAATTTTGTTTAAAAAATGACATAATTATATGAAAGAATGCCCAAAATACCCACTTTTTTCCTACCCACTTACCAAAATATCCGTTTCTGAAAATTCCGCCCAAAATACCCACGGGTCACGCCATTTGGAACGACGCAACCCCTCTCCACTTTAGCGGCCATGAAACGTCGATACTCGCCAGAAAATTGAGAGCATTTCTGCCGGCGACTTTGGGCGATTTTGGTCTCCTCCATCGATCTTCCTCACCACAGCACCTCCAACCCTACACAGCACGTCAACGTAATCAGCACATCTCCCTCTCCCTTTTCCCATATTCGGTTTTCAGGTTTTGGCCCCGCAGGGGCATGAACACAGCTTGCTGGAGACGATGAACTGGACGGAATCGAAGATTTTAGTTTTCAAAATTCGGCAAAACAAATGTTCAATCACTGGTATAGGGTTGTAGAGTTTTGATGGTGATTCGAATGGTGTATAGAACGTAAAGGGAAAGTTACGAATGAGTGAGAACGGATAGGTCGAAGCTTTTCGCCGGAATCGCCATTTGGGCGAGCTCTGGAGACGACGACAGTGACGTCATACACGCGTTTTCAAACAGCGTATCACCCTAATGCGCCTGTGACAGTTGCGCATGTGCCAGCGTTTTCGTCGATAGTATAGACGTATCACCCGAATACGTCGCTAGAAATGGCGTAACAGAAGATGCGCTGCACGAAGTAGCGTGTCCCATGGGTATTTTGGGCGGTGCTTCCCAGATCTGGACATTTTGGTGAGAGAAAGTAAAAATGTGGGTATTTAGGGCACTCACCCTTATTATATTATAATTACTATTAACTAATCCATTACCTTTTTCAGCCAAAACACGTTACCTTTTCTATTTTCTCTAACTAAAATCTCTCTTTTTCCAATTATTTCATGAACGGTTATCTTTTTCAGTCAAAACACGTTACCTTTTTTCTTTTCTCTTGCTAAAACCTCTCTTTTGCAATTATATCACGGACGTTTCTATTTAATAAAAATAAAATAATAATATTATAGTACTAAGAATTAATCGATTACCTTTTTCAGCTAAAACGTATCATCTTTTCTATTTTTTCTAACTAAATTTTCTTTTTTCTAGAAATTTCTCGGTCAACATTAATTTCTCATTTTCTAAAAACTATGAGCAATTTTATTTAGTAAAATAACATAATTAAATTATAATTATTACAAACTAATCAATTATCTGTTTCACATAAATCACGTCATTTTTTTAATTTTCACGCTATCTTTCTATTTTCTCTAACTAAAATCTCTCTTTTTCCAATTATATCACGGCGGTTCTATTTAATATAATAAATTAATAATATTATAATATTAATAATAAACCGATTACCTTTTTCAGCTAGAACGTATCATCTTTTTTATATTTTCTAACTAAAATCCCCTTTTTAATAGAAGTATCACGGACAATATTAATTTCCCCTTTTCTAAAAACATTACGAGCAATTGTATTTAGTAAAATAACATAATTAAATTATAATTACTATAAACTAATCAATTACCTTTTTCACCTAGAACATGTTACATTTTTAATTTTCTCTAACTAAATCCTCTTTTTTTCTAATCATATCACTGGTATTCTATTTAATAAAATAAAATAATAATTTTATAATTACTAATAATTAACCGATTACCTTTTTCAACTAAAATCTATCATCTTTTCTATATTTACTAACTAAAATCCCTCATTTTCTAGAAATATCATGGATAACATTTATATAATTATTATCAAGTCATCTCATATAAAAATTTAAGCCTACAAAATTCATACTTTAAAAAAATTAATTTAAATTATTGAAAATAATTCATGTAATATTAAAAAAAATTCATGCATCGCAATATACCGAAATATTAAAAGTTTGGTTGGTCGGTACAGTACCTGTTAATTTTACTTATTTAGCTTTACTTAACAGTACATGTTATTTTTAATTAATTATCCTTACATAATTACTTATCTATACTATTATATAAATTCCGAAACATTGAAAGTTTTGGTACCTGTTTTTTGGTACTAAGTGAATTTATTTATTTACCCTTCATTATAAAGAAAAATATATATGATATCTATACTATTAAAATTTCTAAAATAAATAATAACATAATATGATTAATGGTAAGTAGTCGATTGCTTTTTTTCACAATTACTTTTAATTGAAGATATTACCTCTTATAAACACCTACTAATCTTACAATCACAAATATCTATACTATTATATAAAAGCCGAAACAATAAAAGAGTTTTGGTATCTGTTTTTTGTTACTAAGTGAATTTATTTATTTACCCTTCATTATAAAGAAAAATATATATGATATCTATACTATTAAAAGTCCTAAAATAAATAATAACATAATATAATTAATGGTAAGTAGTCGATTGCCTTTTTCACATTTACTTTTAATTGAAGATATTACCTTTTATAAACTCCTACTAATCTTACAATCATCATTAATATATACCCGAAAATATCGCATCATATTTTTAAATTATTAATAAAATATATTAAAAATCTGTATACGTTGTTTATAAAAACATCAATCGTATCATATCTTACAATCATTAATACTTTCTTTTAAATTACAACATGTTACCTCTTTAATTTAAAACTAATCTTACAATCATTAATATATACCCGAAAATATTACATCATATTTTCAATTATTAATAAAAATATATTAAAAATCTGTATACGTTGTTTATAATAAGGAAACATTAGTATAATCCGTAAACATGAGTATATTAAATTATATTAAATTAAAATTCATCACCTAGTGTCAACCTGGCCTGGGGCATTGTCTTAGCCTCCACATTGTGGACCATTTGGCTAGTAAGAAACCAACGAGTTTTTTAAGGGAAAAAAGTAGACAGGAGAAGTCTGGAAAATCTAATTATCTCAAGAACTCTTAGTTGGTGCGAAGCTATTAATATCATTGAACCAAACAATGAGGCTATATGGAGGGTTAACCCGGTTGGATTAGTGCTAGCTAGTAGTAAAATAGCAAGAAATATGCTAAGCACAAGTCAAGCGAAACTGTTTGGATTTGTAGATGGCTCTTGGACTGGTAATAGCTCTCTTCTCCCAAAGGCAGGCATTGGAGGCTTCGTAATAGACGACCAAAGGAATTTAATATTTATTTTCTCTGGTCCAATCCAAGCTAACTCAGCAATGGAGTGTGAATATGAAGCATTGGTATTTCTTCTGACACATCTCGGCAACAGTCAGTGGTTAAAGTCAAGCTTGGTAATCTTTTCAAACAATCAGTTTTTAGTGGATTTGGTCTCGAGTAGTAGCTTCTCAAAACGCACATCGTGGCCTTTGGACGACAAGTTCTTCAATTTGGAAGCCAACTGCAGGTTTGTGCTAAAAAAGGTGCCCAGAAATGTGAATGGGGGAGCTGATTATTTAGCATCTCAAGGTGCTTCAAGAAACAGAATGATTTCTTCTTGGTGCTAGTGGTGATTTTCATTCTTTTATGCAGTCAAGGCTTAGAAATCCATGGGGCAAATACTTGGGATCAAAGCAATCTGCTTTAATAAGCCTGGGGAAGGAAGGGGACTGAGCTGCTTCAACAATTATTGTTGGAAAACAAATTGGAGAGGAGCTTAAAAAGGAGTACAATTGAACCAGAAAATGAATGAAATTACAGCAAAGCTTGGTGAACCTGTATCCAAGAAGGAGATGAAGGAAAGATTGATCTCAACATTGTCGTATTTAACTTTTGGTGATCAGACACTTTGTCCCTTTTAGCTCTGCAGCATGGCATTATAGTGCAAGGTTGTTTTCGCATCTCAAAGCTAGAGGCTACTATTAATATAAATTCTTGGGAGGACCTGATTGGCATGGAAAAGGTCGATGCAGTGTGCTCTGCATGATGTTTCTGGAAACTGTTCTGAGAAGTTGCAGAGGGGTGGTTTCATTCGTTTTTTAAGGATTTGTAAATCTTCTTCTGGATAGTACAGGATGGCTGCTTGTTTGTGTTAACCTGGTTTGAAATTGTGTTGAGGGGGTTCTCCGTTTTCTGAGATTTTCCAACTCTTAGATATCGCAGACAGAACCGTATCTATGTATAGCCTCTTATCAATTCAGACTCAATCGGCAAGGAAGAGAGCTGTGGGTTACATGGTTTTAGATGAAATGTGTCTCCAGATGGCTATGTTCCAAGGAAACTATGTTCCAAGGAAATGAAGTCTAGCTTGGCGATTACTTTTCTGCATGGTTTTTTATTGTTTTAGTATTGTAATGGCTAGCTATGTCTTGTGGTCTCAGTGTCCGGTGTTTAGTCTGGTTAGTTAATTCCCTTGCAGTGGTTGTAATGTCCTGAGGTTGGCTTTGTTTCTAATATATCCTCTTTGCTTATCAAAAAAAAAAATTAAAATAATGGTAAGTAGTCGATTGGCTTAATTAAATTATAATTACTATAAACTAATCAATTACCTTTTTCACATAAATCGTATAATCTTTTTAATTTTCACGTTACCTTCTATATTTATAGCTAAAATATATTTTTTTCCTAATTATATCACGGGAGGTTCTATTTAATAAAAGAAACTAATAATATTCTAATATTAATAATTAACTGATTTTCTTTTTCAGCTAAAACGTATCATCTTTTATATATTTTCTAACTAAAATCCCTCTTTTAATAGAAATATCACGTACAATATTAATTTCTTCTTTTCAAAAACCATTACGAGCAATTGTATTTAGTAAAATAACGTAATTAAATTATAAATACTATAAACTAATCAATTACCTTTTTCACCTAAAACATGTTACCTTTTTAATTTTCTTTAACTAAATTCTCTCTTATTCTAATCATTACACGGGCATTATATTTAATAAAATAAAAGAATTATTTTATAATTACTAATAATTAAACAATTATTTTTTTAACTAAAACCTATCATCTCCCTACATTTTCTGACTAAAATCTCTCCATTTTTAGAAATATCATGGATAACATTTATACAACTATTATCAAATCATCTCATATAAAAATTTAAGCCTCCAAAATTAATATTTCAAAAAATAATTTAAATTAATACAAATTTTTTTATATAATATTTTAAAAAGCCTTTTTTCATATTTACTTTTAATTGAAGATATTACCTTTTATTAACACCTAAAAACATCAATCGTATCATATCTTACAATCATTAATATTTTCTTTCGAATTAAAATACGTTACAATTTTAATTTAAAACTAATCTTACAATCATTAATATATACCCGAAAATATAACATCATATTTTTCAATTATTAATAAAATATATTAAAAATATGTATACGTTGTTTATAATAATGAAACATTAGGCGAAACATTAAAAATTTTGACACCTATTTTTTGGTTTATATGTTTTTTAGTATTTCGTGAATTTGCTTATTTAACCTTTATTATAAAAAAAATATATATACAATATCTATACTATTAAAACACCTAAAATAAATAATAACATAATATAATTATGGTAATTAGTCGATTGTATTTTTCACATTTACTTTTATAGTTGAAGATATTACCTTTTATAAACACTTAAAAATATCAATCATATCATATCTTCCAATCATATCATATCTAGCAATAATTAATATATACTACGAATAATGACCATTAGATTTTTAGTAAAAAATCAAAATCGTTAGATCTAATGATTAAAAATATTATATTCAAAGTTCGAATTCTATCAACGACATATTTATTTTAAAATTTTATAATATAAGTTTTAAACCATGTATATCATTAATTAAATTTATATTAAATTATTAATATTAAAATAAAATAAAATATTGTAAATAATGATTATATAAAAATATAATTATAACGTAAAATAAAATTTGTTACATATAAAAAAAATTCGTGCATCGCACGGGTTATAAGCTAGTAGTTACTAATAACTAATAAATATCTTTTTTCAGGTAAAACAGGTTACCTTTTCTTTTTTTCAATAACTAATCAATTTCCTTTTTCACGTAGAATACCTTATCTTTTATATTTTGTCTAACTAAAATTTTTCCAGTAATAAATTTCTCTTTCTAGGTAAAATATGTTAACTTTTCTATTTTTAGTATCTAATCAATTTTTTTTCATGTATAATACATTTTATTTTATATTTATCTAACTAAAATTCTTTCTTTTCTAAAAATACTATAAACAATTCTATTTAATAAAATAAAATATTACAAGTATAACTATAATTACTAATAATTAACCAATTGCCTTTTTCAACTAAAATATGTTATCTTTTCTATTTTTTTTTATTTTTTCCAAATAAAACCTATTAGGATAACTTTATTTAAGTAAAATAAAATAATAATATTATAATAACTAATAACCGATTACGTTTTTTAACTAAAACATATCATTTTTTCTATATTTTCAAAGTAAAGTCCATCCTTTTCTAAAAATATTACGAAGAATGTATATATAATTATTATCAGATCATATTATTTAAAATTTTAAGCCTAAAAATTCATATCTTAAAATTTTTAGTTCAAATTAAAAAAAAAAAATTCATTACATTAAAGAATATCTTTGTATCGCACGGATTTTAAGCTAGTATAACTTTAATTAGAAATTAGTGTATTTTAATATATCAAACTCTACTTATTCCTTTACTATTTAGAGAACATAAAAATCCTACTCAGAAACGTGAAGTTTAGATGGTATGGCTACTTGTAGAACAGACCAAACAATTTCTTTGTTGCAAAAATATTTGAAAATCTCGTCAAAACAGACAATTGTGCTTACAAAGCTTAAAATTCAAACAAGAGAGTTCCAATAGAAACTCCAAAGATGCATCAAACACCATCAGAATTTAACCTGAATCACTGTTCCTTGGGGAAACACGGTTCTCATCATCCATGGGGCTCATATCCTCCCTAGGGCTCGAACTAGACCTGTGGCCATTTTCTTCGGGACTCCTACGCCTAGAGCTCTGTCTTTCAGGACTCCTGCTCCTTGCCTTGCTCCGCCTACGGTAATCTGACCCATTTCCCTGCTTGCTATTCCCAGGGGAAGGAGTGGCTCTGCCTCGTGGACTTTGGTCATCAGGTGATGGACTGTGCTTCCTCCCTTTAGTTGGTGGCGGTGAAGATCTGCGTCGCCTAGGACTCCTTGATCTTCTCTCTGCACGTTCAACGCTACGCTCCTTACGGGGTGATCTTGAACGGCTGGAAGCCATAATAATTATGTCAGGAAGATATAGAAGGAAGTTCAGTTGCGAGGAAAAAGCATCAATTACTAAATGAATAGGCATTACGAGTAATTAACCTGTAGCTGCGACCACTACTGTAACTACGGCTTCGACTTCTGCCATGGCCAGGAGAAGGTGTCCGAGAGTAACTTCGTGCACGTCTAGTACCAAGAGTAATTGGTTAAATTAAGTGCTCGGCACTCTTAAAAAGGTAAGTACAAAAAAGATTTAAAACCATACTTGAGTTTTTTGGGACTGTTCTGACAATTCTTTTCTATATGACCACGGTCCCCACAGCGATAACATTTGTTCTTCCAGTCCCCAGCCTTGCAATCACGAGCCCAGTGACCATCAATTCCACAATTGAAGCATCGCCCTGATCCAGGTGCAGGTCCTTTCCCAAGGAATTCCCGAGATCCACCTGGGCCACGAGGTGCCTACATTTCATATTAAATACATTTAGCAAAGATTACTGTATGAATAAGATGACTGCACCTTCAAAGAAATTGATAATTTGGTAATGTATGAATAATATGACTGCACCTTCAAAGAAATTGATAATTTGGCAACATTCACAATGAGAATGCTTTTATTACACAAAATAAAAAATTTAGTAAGATGATGACGAAGGAGACGTATGACATGCATACAAACACAAAAAGCAAAACCAATACCATCTCAAAAACGAAGTTAGAAGCGAACAGCATAGAAAATCTCATACATAGCCAAATTTCTTCGACGGAAAGGATTAAAACACGGAAAAACATATGCCCTACTGAACATCAACACCGAAAGCCTAAAATAGACACCTCATCTACATTCTTACAAAAGGTCCAAAATCTAGCACTTAAACCAAAGTGCTTTGCCCGCAATTTGTTGTTCTGTTTTACTTTTTTCCAATACCGTAAAAAAGTGAAATTAAATTAGCGAACTAATAAAGTAGATACTAAGGAACAAGCAAGCATATTCAGATACTGTAATTAAAATGCAGAGAGACAACAATCACAGACTAAGAACACATTGATTATCATCAGTTTTCAATTTTCGCAGAACAAACAAAATAAACTTGCATAAAAAGCAGCTCAATAAACTAAATTAACTATAATAACACAACACAAGAAAACTAAAGCATATCATGATGAGCTTACCCCCTTTGCAAATTCTACTACAATACGACTCCCATCAACATCTCGTCCATTTAAATTGTATCTTGCATCATCAGCATCTCGAGAATCACTAAATTCCTGCAACCATTATGGAAAAGAGAAAGTTTATCGTACTTTCCCTATTAGATGAAAAAATCTATCTACCTGGACAGGAAAGAACAATAGATAAAGGAAAGAAAAATAAAAAAAATAAAGTGATAAGAAACTGCATACCACGAAGGCGAAGTCACGCTTCATATCCACATCACGTACTCTGCGAATGGTGCCAGAAACAACAAGACCGTCATCATAAAAGAACTAAAGGTTGGTACCTTTCCCCACAAATATGTACTAAACTCCACTTTGAAATTGTTGCCATTTCCATCAAAAAAATATGCAATAATATAATAGAAAGAATCTCCAAAGTTCACTATACACTCATCAAGAATTGCGACCAATCCAACCAGGGGCAACCTCTCACCACAAACCTCCAGGTGAAGCCCGGAAACCTTCATGAAGATCATTCAAGTTAAGTAACTTAGATGAGAGGCGAAACAGTGTTAAAAAAATTGTTTTCGTAGAAAATTGAGTGTCAATGTCAAGCTTGGATATGTCTTGGCAAAGGCTTCATTTTTTTGCTACTACCCCCCCAGTAAAACAACCTCGGATTGCGACCACTGGCCACTTTTGGGGAGATTGAAATAAATTATTTTAAACCCAAAATCAGTCAATCGACACGTGTTATAGTTAACTTTGTCGACCACAAAAAGTAAGTCGCATAGTAATTCAAACATTCAAGAGATCTTTCGCAATTTTATTTTCCACTAAAAACTAAAAACACTAGAAGAATATATAATATAAGTATGTGGATGCAAACAACAGGAATTTTGTATACATAGTCATTACTACCATAGTAGTGCACCAGCTCAATCAAAATTTTACCTTCCATATCTGCTAAAAACATCCTCCAAGTCGCGGGACCTTGTCCATGAAGACAAGTGGCCAACATAGAGACGCGTAATTCCATGGCGATCATCGTAGCGAGGCATCGTCCCTAAAAAAAAAACATGAAAATGATTTTATGCATAACCATAAAAAATAAAGTATGCAAATAACCGCATTCATAACCGTAGAGTTTTATCAAACCACTATAGTTTGAGGCAGTGACGGAGGGAGGGGGGGTCCAGAGGGGTCCCTGGCCCCCCCAAAGTTTCCTAATAACAATGTAGTAGTATACTTATTTCATCGATTCTTTCTGTATCTCAGCTGGTCACTAGGCTTGTTTTCCATCCCAAAAGTCAGGGTTCGACTCCTCGCAAGTTCTATATCCTATAGTTTTTTATTTTGGGCATTCAACTTCTATAGTTTTCACATATTTTTATAAATTATAAACATAGCTAATCATTATTCTAGTAAATTTAATTATCGACAATAATGTAACATGAATTAAATTTAGATTTTTTTTGGTTTTCAATTTATTTATAATTCAAATTAGTTTTTAAATTTTTTTTGAATTTATAGTATAAAATCGGCCCCCCCGGAAAAATTTTCCTGCCTCCGTCACTGGTTTGAGGGCAATGTTCTTCTAACTACCTGATACACGACTACAAATTATAGCTCACTCCTTAATCATCCAACAGTAGAATAAGAACTAATTAAACTACTAGTATTTAATAGTGTAAATCGATAATGTTACGACATTTTATCAAAACAGCTTGCTGATAAACAACAAGCATCTTCAGGCAAACTAATAAAGTTATAGTTGACATGGTATCCGAGAAAGCAAATATGGTAAACTTAATTATACATAATGACTACCGACTACGTAACTCATGTTTCATATACAAAGGTAAATGTAATTACTATACAATACATAGAGTAACAATAATAACTAGTGAAACTAGTTAAAAATAAGGAGAAATCGATAATTCTAGGACATTTTATGACACAGTAATAGCTTACTGATAAACTAGCCAACACTTAATGCTTTGGGAGACATAAAATATCGAAAGTTAATTAAACCTAATAGCTGCGTAACTCAATTACCCACAGAACATACACATGTAATTATTACACATACATACATTCATTCAGCTAAATAAATTTAAGAATTTATTTAACCCTAAATAAATTTCAAGAGGAGTAATTAACAGCTAAAATAACGTATTTAAGAAGCACAGATTTAAGTAGTAAATAATCAACGCATATCACAGATCTAACTGCTCTTACTTGCAAAGTAATACTATCAAAGATTTAAAAATAATGGATACATATACACATGTATAATAACATTGGGTGACTAGATCTGGTGTGTTTGTTTACCTGAAGAGAGGAGAGCAGAGGAGAGGGGAGAGAAGTCTGGGTTTGGGGAAAAAAACAAAGACTAGACTGGACTGGACTGGACTGGATTGGGTTAATAAATAATCTTACTACTCCGGGACACCACCATCATAATAATCGGCTCAGATTAAAAGGAATAAACTACTTGGGCTTTGGATTTACAACCTACTTGGGCTTTGGATTTACCTTTTTTTTCTCTTAATTAATTCCTATTAATTTATATCTCTTAAACGAAAAGACTAGTACTACTGTATTATTTTGTCACGGATCTTATCCATGATTGGTTTGGTCTATGCGATCAAAATAATCTAAATTGTCGAATATGATATTTTTAAAAATAGGCGATCAAGATTGTATCATATTAAAAAAAACCTATAATCAAAAAGGAAATTTTAGTTAGATAAAATATAAAAGATATTGTATATTACCTTAAAAAGAAATTATTTAGTTATTGAAGAATAGAAAAGATAATATGTTTAACTTGAAAAAGGAAATTATATGTAATTGAGTAAGGGTAAATAAGTAAAATCAACAGGTACCCTAACAAGAGTAAAATCATATAATCTTGATCGTCTATTTTTAAAAATATTATATTTGACGGTTGAGATTATTTTGGTGCTACACGCACCACAATTATGGATAAAATCTCTCTTACGCTTATTATATATAAAAAGGTTCATATTTACTATTTAGGCTCTATCTCGAAATATAGAAATCAAATTTGGATGATTTTATAGTCCAAGCATATTTAGAAGTGAGAAGAATATTTGGGTGTTTGTTTGCTAACTAAATTTAACTATAAAGCAAGTAAAAATTATTTAACGATGATAAAAAGCAATCCAGAAGTCAGGGTTCTTCATTGGTATTAATGAATGTGTATCAATTATGATATCAAGTCTCATGCTCTTGCTAAAAACATCCCTCTAATGTTTATATTGTTCTCTCCCAAGATACAATATAATGTTTACAACTATACATTGAAGTCACTCCCATGATCAATCAACGCAAAATTATAAAGTGTTTTAAGCCCAAAGAATTTTAGTCTCGTAACCTGCATATTAATCTCCCAATCAATAATTGAATTACGTCTGTTGTATCATAAACTAGATTCATAAATCCTCTCCCGATTCATTACAATTCCTAAAAAAAACAATCAAAGGTTCGCGACTCCCTCAATTATGTTAAGCACTCAACAATAGATTAGCAAGGCAGAGAAATCACAATCTAATTATACAAGCATATTGAACCAATGAATACTATCTAATTCCCGGATTAGGGAATTAGTTACTCATAATAAAAATCAAACATATATAAATAGCCAAAATCATGATTACAAGAGTTTAGAAGTAAGAGTATACAACTTGATGAAATCTCTCGAACTTGGAGTGAATCCCTTCAATCCTCGCTCAAGTTCTCTCTTCTCTATTCTCAATAATACTTATCTTTAATCATAAGCCCTAAAAATTATATATATCTTAATTTAAAAGTGTTTTTAATGGTTTTTCTAGAAAATAAAATTCATATCTTAAAATAAGTTGGATTTTGTTGTGAAATTCGTAGTCTGACTTCCAGACTTATTTCTGGGCTGCTCCAGTTGTAAAAAGAGATTGGACCACCTCTGAGTTGTAGAAAATTTGGTTAGCTTCGCATGGGCTGTAAGATCACCCAATTCTGATGTCTAGAACTCGAGATATGGCCCAAACAGTGATGTATGCACGAGGCCTCCAACAAATCCGAATTTTCACATGATTTAGACCCAAATTAAGCTCATTGTGCTCAATTTTCTCCAACTTTAAGAATATTTATTTCGTGCCATTAAACACTAAAAATAATTAATAAAAAGTTAAATGCAATTAGTGTACCCAAACTATCAACTTACTGCACTTTGTGTACTTAAGCTATCAATTAAACACTAAATCTACTTAAAGTATGCAATTGTGTGCAATTTGTGTACAAACGTTAATTGTACACTAACAGCCGTTAGTTCACTGTGTACCTAGTACTTTGCCTTCTTTTTGGTGCCAGTTCCATTCCCTCCATTTCTTCCCTCTCTTTCTTCCCTCCTTCTATCTAACTAGCTGTTTATTATTATTTGTTTGTGACTCCAAAAATTGATGGCTACTCTATGTTATTGTGGTCCGGTGGTTGTTGAACGAACATCATGGACGAAGAACAATGTCGGGCGTAGATTCGTTGGTTGTAAATATGCTAGTAATGGGTGTAATTTCTTTCGTTGGGTTAATCCACCAAGCTGTTCTCATTGTTGTTCCATACTACCGGGGCTGTTGTGTAAAAATAGAGAGAATGAAGAGAGGTTGAAGGTGATGGAGGCTGAGAAGAAGACACTTAAGAAGTGGTTTGTAATGTTTATAGTTGTTGTAAGCATTTGGATAATGTTTGTTTAGTTTGGTTAGATAAGATGTATTTGTTGTTATTTGTAATCTTGTTGTTGTAACAATGTTTTATTATGCACGAGTTGCTTTTTTCTTAGTTGTTTAAATTTAGCAAGATAGAACAGAACATAAAACAAGAAAAGAAGTGTTCTTCATTAATTAAAATGAGTACTAATGGATTAAGTAGATGATGAACATCTACAGGCCTAATTTATACTCTAATTTATTTTGATAAATATAAAAAAGATAGGCATAATGGCTGTTGTCTTTTGTTGCTTAAATGAGGTGGGTGATGGCTTGTGGTGGATCCACCATTTCATTGATTCCTCCATCTCCATCTAGGCAAAGGTTGGCCACGGCATTAGGAACAACATTAGCATCTGCATGGATGTGGCGGATGTCAACATAAGACCAAGCCTCCCCAAGAAGCATGGTGATCATGTCGATCAAGCTAGCCATTGCAAATGTAGGATCAGGGTTCTTGATGAGCTCTATGGCCTCCCTGCTCTCTGTGAACACAACCACAGAGGTCTTCTCACCCTCCCAAACCATCTTTAGGCCATAGTATATGGCCCAAAGCTCTGCCGTTCGGGGGTCAGCCAAGCCTATCATCCCCCCCCAAACCTCTCATCCACCTCTCCCTTTCCTTCATAATGCCTCCTACACTATCTCACATTTTTTATTTGTCAAACACACCTTTCACACATAACTTACAAGCCATTTTTATTTGAGTGTAACTGTTATGAATGTTCTGTTTATTGGTAAATTTGTGTGCTTAAATAGGCAAAGAAGTGTTTGTGTTAGTGTAATTTTAGTCAATGGTCTATAGTAAAGTGTTGAGAGTTACAAAAGTCTTTACTTGACCACTTAATGGATTGGCCAATGCATGTAGCTACAAGCTTTGATCAAAGAGAACCACCGATGCTTGTGATTTATGGTGTTTAACATCTGTAACACTCTAACTCATAAAGATCATAAAACGTACCAAAAATAAGTCTTAAATATCAAAAACAAACCAAGGCGTGGCTTGTAGTCTAATATTAAAGAGTCATAACTCTTACATCATTCATTGTACCAAAAAAAACTGCATCAACCATCTAGCATCAGAGCATGATTACAGTTTCTTATGGTCCATTAGCATGGACCTCACTTCATAATCAAAAGATGATACTAACATAATAAATTAGTACCCAAAAGTAACTTAATAAAAAGATCACTGGACTATGATCAAAACTTCCATTCTGGCCTTGGCTTTATTTTTGTCATTCTCTGATTTCTTGCCTTTTCTAGTTCCTTCATGGTATTAGTAGGCTTAGAAGATTGACTAGCACCACAAAAAATACCTCCTTGAGTATGATCATTAGGCACTTGAGCTAGCACTTGAGGTGGCACTTAAGTTGGCACTTGAGTTGGTACTTGAGTCATACACTTTTTCTTCTTCTTGGGCCTTGGTGCAGTACTGCCTTGAGTAGGCATAGGTTCTTTAGTAGGTAGTGGACCTTCACTAGGCACTGGACCTCCACTAGGCACTGGACCTTCAATAGGCAGTGGACCTTTGTCTTGAGTGTTACTTGTATTTTGAGCTTGTGCCATATCATGTTTCTATAATAAAAATAGAAACAATTGTCATTTAATAAATTTGAAAGAAATAGATAAATTCACATAAGCAATAATAGTTACCTTAGAGTTGCATGTTCTAGCATTGTGAAAGGCATATGACATAGCCTATTTGTATTTCGAGGATACAACTCAACTTAAACAAGAATGTAATAGTAAATAGAATATGTACTGTCACAGGGATCTCAAATGTATAATTGTCAAGAGAAAGAAGACAAAGTCAATCTACCGTTTTGAGGTATACTACACTTGAAGAAGTTCATTCAGTTGATCAAGCATTAGTGGAGTAATCAAGACAGTGGGTTCTATTTATAGTGACAAGAGGTTCCTACAGTGACAGAATACAGATTATAAAGGTTTGAAAAAGAGTGAAGAAAAGGAAGACATGAACCAAATCATAGAGTCAAAAATAAAGAAAAGCCGTTGGAGTTAGTCGCTCATGAACCAGACCGTGCATCGAGCGTCAACAAAAATTCGGTGGTAATTCTTTATTACTTTCAGTGGTTCAAGCTATCAAGACTGGTATATGGAAGAAATCATTGTGCAAGCAACAGAGGTGCTAAATTAATTAACCACAATGGTTTTGCAATCAAGACTTGCTAAGGAATAACTTTTGTGGAGGATCAAATTTATCAAGACATAGAAGACCACAAGGGTTATGCTATAAAGGAGGTATATTAATTTTATCTTAATTAATTAAGTCATTTGATTTATTTATTTGATAAATTAATTCTATCCGAATTAATTTATTCAGTAAATTATTTAAAAGATTAATTAAGTTAGAATTAATATAATTATCAAACAAGGAGGTATATTAATTTTCTCTTAATTAATTAAGTCATTTGATTTATTTATGTGATAAATTAATTCTATTCGAATTAATTTATTCTATAGATTAATTAAAAGATTAATTAAGTTGGAATTAATATAATTATCAAAAGTCTTCATATTAATTCTCTTTTAATTAAATTAAATTAGTTGGCTAATTTATTTTATAAATTAATTCAATCAGAATTAATTTATTCTTTAAATTAATCAATTAATTAATTAAATCAGAATTAATATAAGTGTTTAAATACTTAAAACAATTCTGCTCAGCGAATATGACTTACTGGAGGTCGGTATGACTTATCCTTAAGTCATACCGAAGCTACTCAGACTGATTAAGTCATACTGGTCTAAGTCATTCTGATCTAAGTCATTCTGATTTACTCAGACTGATTAAGTCATACCGAAGCTACTCAGACTGATTAAGTCATACCGAGCAGATTAAGTCTTACTGACTTGAAGATATTTCTGAAAAGCAAATTAAGTCATACCAACAAAGTGCTTTATGTCATACCCAAAGGCTGCTCAGAATTAAGTCATACCGACAGATTTATTAAGTCATACCGACCAAGATTTAAGTCATACCGAAGGAAAATTATGTCTTGGAGCAAGTTTAAGTCATGTTGACAGCTGATTTATTATGTCTTGAAGCAGTTTAAGTCATACCAGATCAATAAAATATCCTACAGAAGGCCAGCAAGACTTAAATGACTATATAAATACAGACAGAAGCAGCAGACACAGCAGAACAGCTTAGAACCTTCACCTCTCCAGAAAAATCACAGCAGAGAGAGACCAAGAGAGAAAATGGTTCCTTGAACTTCAAATAAATTCTTGTAAATTATTTCTAGCTTGTATTGTTAAATCTAAACCACTAGAAATTGTTTACTTGTACTATTGGAACTATCTAGCGGATTAAGTTCCCTAGAACCTCTCGATCTTTTTATTACAAATATAGGAAAGTTCATGTCGAATTTTCTATAGAATTTGTAATAATTAATTTCGATCTTTTTATTACAAATATTGAAAAGTTCATGTCGAATTTTCTATAGAATTTGTAATAATTAGTTGGTCATCAAACCATTGTAATATGTACCCGTGCATTAAGGCACACCCCATCAAGTTTAATATAATTTTATATTCAACTTGAAATATTGGTATTCGTTTATTCCGCATCAATTTGTTCTAATTTAATATATTAAGAAAAGAGCAAATTCGATAAAACGGTATAGTTTGTATTCAACCCCCCCTTCTACAAACTATTTTGGACCTAACAATTGGCATCAGAGCCTTTTGATTGACGCACAAATCAAGATCCTTATTTTTGTGGTCCTCCAATTGGTTTTCGAGTTGTTGACCCATACAAAAATTAAATCCGGTATTAGACCAAAAAGTCAACTCCTCTATTTTCGATTTTTTAACCTTCAAAAAATTCAATACTTGAGATTTTAGAACTTTAAATAATTTGAACTTATTTTTGGATTCTTTAACTTTCAAAATTTTCAATTTTGAGATTTTTGAATTTTAAATAATCTAAATTTATTTTCGGATTCTTTAACCTTTAAAAATTCTCAATTTATGATATTTTTGATTTTTAAACAATATGAGTTTATTTTCAATTGTTAATTAAATTGAATTTATTCTCAAATTGTTTAATCTTCAAAAATTTTCATTTTATGATATTTTTGATTGTTAAGTAATCTTAACTTATATTCGAATTTTTTAATTCTTGAAATGATTAATTCTTGGAAATTTTGATTTTTAAACAACTTGAGTTTATTTTCAAATTGTTTAATTTTCAAAAATTTTAATTCTTGATAATTTCGAATTTTAATTAACTTGAATTTATTTTCGGATTCTTTAACTCTAAAAAATTTCATTTCTTGAGATTTTTTGATTCTTAATTAATTTGACTCTAATTTCGAATTTTAATTAATTTGAACTTACTTTCAGATTTTTTATTTCTCAAAAAATTTTCGAGTCCTTGAAGTTTTTGAATTTTAAATATTTTGAATTTATTCTAAGCCAATAGTTCTAAGAAGGTTGTTAGTTGAAGATTCCTACGAATTGTCAAAGATGATTTGAATCTTTTGAAGAAAATGCATTTTTCAATGAAATTAATTTCTAGCTACTGAAGAAAAATTTGTGGAAGCTCCTCAAAATTATATCCATAGAATTCACTGGTTTTTCAGAAGTAGGAATGGAAGAGGTTTTAGTGGATAAAATTTTTCTCGAAGATTTGAATTAAGTCTATTGATTCTGTGATATACAAACACTAAGTGGATTGCTCCAATGTAACATCTACTACACTTAGTGGATTGTACCAAGAAATATCTTTCAAGGAATCAACAGAGATTTTAGAAAAGTGGAATCAAGGAGGTTTGAGAATGAACTAGACAGTTAGACATCTCAGTCAGGAATTAATGATGGAACCTCAGAACATACATGAAGAGTTACTAATTTAGAAAGAGTACAAATGTTTAATCCAGGAATTAGGCCTATCTATTCCGAAGCAGAAACTCTTCAGGATACAGTTCAAGAGGTGGCTACAAGACTGAGTTGGTGGAAAGAACAAAATATGATAGTTGCAGTTATGAAAAGTTTTATGTGATAAGTAACTATCAAGGTGTGCAACATGGTACAGAATTCTGACAGACAAGGATGAATAAAGATTCATTAAATGAGATGAAACAGAAGCATCAGTGCAGAACTTATCTTGCTGAAAAAAAGAGTTGGGATGGATCAGATGATGATGAGAAGAGCATAATTAATATCTTGCCTTCATAGCAATCTCTGAAGATGATTCACCTCACATGTCTCAGGTATCAATTCTTCGAACTAGTGTAATATGTAATTCTCAGAAATTCAAAGCATGGTAAGATCTTAGTTTTTAATTATTATATCTTTGGTTAGAAGATCTTATTCTGTGTATGAATATTTGTTGAATTTAATTAATTGCAATAGTGAGTTAGAAGTGTTCCTTAGACAATATCTCTCAATTCTTAAATGATATATGTCAAGCATATATGACCTCTGCTTAAGCTAGTTTCAGGATCCCCAGTAGAACAAGATTTGCTTATTCATTCTGAATTGTTTGTTAAGGTTTAAAAAGTTTAAAAGATGGAATAATTACCTAGGGTGTCAGTAGAACATCAAGTCATTTGTAAAACTGACCTAGGTAATAGAGATTATATAATATAATATAACAATAGGAATGGATTGGATAGAATTAGTGATTAATTGTTAATTCTTCTATTCCATGCATGTTTAGAAAATTAATGAATATCTGTAAATCTACTTGCTACCTGTTACACAAGTGTACATAGGTTAAAGTAGATAGTACTGAATTTTCTAAAATGCATAACATGCCCAATTTGCATAATTCTTATCTGCAATGTTTTAATGCTGAATGTATGCAATGTATTCTTATTATCATGCCTTCTTATTTCAAATGTCATAAATGCATTTCCTAGTATTTGCATTGATCATAGAAAAAGCATGTTTAAGAATAACATTAAGGTACAAACTGCTAGTCCTCCTTATGTTAGGAAGGAACCATTATTCTCCTTGCTCAGTGAATATTTTGTCAATGACATTAAAAAGGAGAAATGGTCAGTCAAAGATAAGAATGAGCATGTTAAGGTTAAAACTGTTGTTAACTCTAATAAAAGAGAAATCTCTAATCCATCTGGACCCAATTAAATAATTTGGGTACCAAGAACTTTTTATCCATTTGTGAATGTAGGGCTTAACAGGTTAATCGATTATGCATTATTATTGATTTATTCAAAGCATATCATCGAAGAAAGAACCCTGCTATCAAATGTGAATGTGAAGACAGGCCAAGTGGTTTATCCCTTGGAGACAACAGCAAGGGTATGACCTAGGGTCAAGGCTATTCAATAGCTAAGGAATGTTGTCAGTAATAAAGCATCTTTTACAAGATGAAGAGCCTACTGTTCGAGGATTAAGGAAAGAGAACTTATATGTAGCTGACATGGAATCTCAGTCAAAGGTGAAGTCAACAAGGTCAAATCTAAATCTTCATCAGACAAAAGTTCAGCTATGACATAAGGAGCTCTCTCACCTGAATGTCATATCAAGAGATTCTTTCCTGGAAATCGAATCAGTAAAGGAGACTGCCTCATCTGGAATTAAAGTAAAATGAAATTACGAGGCATGTCATAAAGGGAAGTCAAAGAAGCATCACACAGAAGTTCTACATCAAAGTAAAATATATTTTAGTAGTGATGACTGATGACTTCTCTCGACAAACAAGTTGTTGTTCAGACAATCTGAAGACAAGACACCACTGATGGTGATTGATCACATCTTAAACCCTGATCTGTAAGAATTTTAGGAAGACCCCAAAAGTATGAAGGAAATTGTTTTGCAATTTTAAATGGAAGTGAGCATCCTAGCAATCAGCTAATGCTCAAGAGGATAATTTCCTTTGTTACTCAATGGAGTCAACAGCCTACAGGGTGATTGTTATTAATCAACAGAAGGTGATTGAAAGTCTTAGTGATGTTCAATAACTTCTAGCTCCCAGCTGTCAATGGTAATGATGATTCAGATCCAAGCAATGTCAACATGGAGAATCTTCATGTAAACCCAGCAACAGCTTAGGGGGAGAAACTAAAGGATCAACTAGTCAACTCAACACCACATTGAAAGTCAAAGGACACTATGAGAACATGTCTGCCAAGATAAAGAATGTTGACTCAATTAATTCTTTGTCCTAGTTCTTAGTGTTTCTAATGGTGGAAGTAAAAGACTAGCAGAGCTTCAAGTACTAATGATTATTTCTTTAGTTTTCTTTTAGAAGAAACTAAGAAAGCTACAAAAGCTCTGAAAGATTCAGATTGAGTGATTGCAATGCAAGATGATCTCAATCACTACAAAAGGCAGATTGAAGGGAAGCTGGTATCCAGACCAAACAACAAGGTTGTATTTGGTATAAGGATAACCAGAAGTTTAACTGGATGTCAAGGCATTGTTATGAGGGACAAGGCCAAACTGGGTGCAAGGTTACAAGATGATAAGACAGTATAACTAACAAGAAGCACCAGTGACAAGACTTGAGGATATCAGGCACCTGTTGTACATTCATGGTCATAATGGACATCTGGACCTACTGAATCTGGATGCTAGAGGAATGTGAACAAGTGCACTCCTGGTTGGTGAGATAATTGAAGATCTCTACAGGTTAGTATAAACTGGTATCATCACTCAAGCAAGCATGGAAGACATGGTATGACACCCTAACTATAATTTAATATTTGGTATCAATCTTTAACAGTTGGTATCTTTTAGCAACTGGTGTCATATATTTATAGAACTCTATACATCTTTAGGCACAAACATAAATGATATATATGTGCAATGATATCTTGATTTTATTATATGTTGATCTACTAGCTATAAATTGGTATCAAGATATTTGTTGTTTTAATGTTGGTAAAGTTGCAATTCTTTTGAATTACTTCATGCAAGCCAATAAAAGAATCCTTTTAGGAGCTCAGGCAAGCCAAAAGAATAATTCTATTTGGAGCACAAGTAAGCCAAAAGAATGATGACAATAAAAGTAAGTCCAGGATCTTTTTTTCTATTCAGAAGATTCTAGACCTGTCAAGACTACATGCCAACACACCACTATAGCTGGCTTTTGACCTATTAGCTTGGACCTAACAAGTTGGTAATCAAAAATCTTAAGATGGACCCGGATCTGCGGAAATGGTACCCTAGAGATATTTGACCCAACAAGTTCAGGATCTACTAATTAGGACCTAATCAGGCTATAGAGGAATCATCAGCTCATTATCTTATTCAATTGATAATAGATCACTTACACACATATTTTATTCTCAATATGCAAATTTGCAAGGCCCCAAGTGGATCCTAGAGAATCTATTCTTGTAGTTATTACACTTGATTTTCAGATGTCTTAAGTTGGACCCATCTCCGGAGATGGTACCCTAGAAACATCAGTTCTGACATGTTTTGCTGCATAGAGACAGATCAAATGAGTTGTACGAAAGCAGGAGAACACAAGGAAACAACTTCATCTCCAACAACTCTGTGGAACACTCAAGGACTAAGCAACTTGCATAAGGTATCAATTATTTCGAGAGCATGTCTTTAATTAAGATTAACTTGCAGACATGTTTGCTTAATCACTTGATGAAATTAATTTTTCAAGATTGGTTTGTAAACTTAGGATTTTATTTAATGCTATATGATTGTAAATCCCATCTGTTAAGTAATTCTTAAGTAAGCTCACAAGTATTCAATTGTCTGTATCGAAAGGACTTGTGAACTTATTTACATCCAGACCTCACGCTGAGAATTATCTGTTAAATGATTGCCATGTGTATAATTGTAATATATTTCAGTGGTGATTATTTAAGGATAATTTAAATACTTAAATGCTAAAATCTAACTCATAGAGATTTAGTATTTATTTATTTAATTATTTATTTTGATTAATATGAGTTATAGAACCTAAAGCAATTCAAATTAGTATTTGCTCTATACCTCATTTATCAAAATAAATCTGAATCATAACTAAATTGGACCTATCTGTCTTGGTCTTCAATTAGTTGTGAGATGTTAATTCTAGTGAATTTTATCAATGCTCCATTTTCAGACATTCACTATAATTAATATCATGGTTCTAACAATTGGTTGTTTTGAAGTTTTAACATATATCAGTTAATGATATTTAGTTAGAATTCTATTTACTAACTAATTGTGAGATGTATTGGTATGTGTGAAATTACTTAGAACTCCTCTAAGTAATCATTGTTATATCTTTTACAATTCACTCATATTATTATACATGGTATGAAAATTATTTAAGTAGAACTATGGATATTGTAATATCTAAAGTGACCATTGTTCAGTTACTTGGAATAATTTTTATGCTTATTTGCAAGCTTCTAATCACTTTGATAATAAATGTTATATACTATGGATCAAGGTGTATAGAACTTAGAATATCATTTCTAAGATTGCAGACAAGACAGCTTTGGTAATCGAGTCTTATTTATAGAACCAAGGTTGTCTACCAGTAAACAGTTGTTAGGAGTTAACAATTGTTATTATCGAGGAGTTGCCTTGAAGTCATAAGTTTGAAATGTTATATCTTAAGAGCTTGTGTATTTCTTGTCAACTAGTTCCTCGTACTTGTGAATATCATTGAATGATGTTCTTAAGTAGTTAGATACTAATATTCATTCTGTCAATTGGTACTCAATGAAACAATTCAATCTTCACTAAATTGAATTTATCAAACAATTGATATCATTGAATATTTATTATTTAGAAGTGATTATTTATATCCTAGTTAAATTATGACGTGAAGCAATTTAATGGTTTATTTGCTCATAATTTAATTTTGGTAAAGTAATCATAAACACAATTACTTGCATTCTAAAGTATTTGATAAATACTAGCAGTTGGTATCAAATAGTAAAATATTTGTTTGCTGACAATTGCTAGTTGTTCTGATACTTTATTGCAAACTAATTGCGATGTATATATTATCTCTGATAATATTACTTAGGATTTATTCTGAGTAAATGTGTATTATCTATAAATCATTAGGGTTAGTATAAATTAAGGTGTTCAACTTTCTAAGTGAGACTTAAAATTACATTCGGTCTCCTATCATATTTTGAAGTGGTGAAGATTTTTCAAAATTAAATTCTCTAATTCTGGTTATACACCACTTTATACATATGATAGTTCTTAGAATATTTTACATCCATCAGTCAATTACTTAGTTTATGTTGTGCTAAGTAATGAAGTGCCAAAGGAGAGACATTAGTTATCTGTACTTATGTACTTGGTAATCTTTGTTACCTAAACGACATCAAGTGTTTGTATGAGTCTTTTCACTAACTATGTGTTAAAGTTCTCTATACATAATAAGCATTTAAAGAAAATCTTTCTTTCTAAATTACTGCGAAGTCAAGAGTTTGTGTCTTTTAAAAATAAAACGACCTAGTTTTCCTTAAAAGACATGATTATACATTGTTTTATGCATAAATACAGACTCTTGCACATTAACAGTTTTTAAAAGAAAACTCAATTTTTCTACAGTTGTGATTGTTTATATTGTAAAACTTTTTGAAGTCACAATTGTACATCATTTCTCTCATTGGATATAATGCATATGTTTTCACACAATGTTATGGTATGATGTAAATGCATTCTATCTCTATATTGCTCTATTGCTATGTGATGCAGGTTCAGCTCCTAGTGGAAGTTTTCTCACATTGTAAGTCATGAGGTTGTAAACCCAACAACTTCTATCCCAGACTATAAATCCATATCTAAACACATCCTAACTTACCCCTGAAGTGGAAGTAACCTATTTGAATAAAGGTCAATAAGGGAGTAACTGTACTTGTTACAGAAAATAAAGATGTGAGGGATAGTAAACCCACAGTTCTACCTCTCAAGGAGAATAGATGTATATAACTTGAGGTATCTGTAAGCTCGCCTGCATTCTCCCAAAAGAATGCAGAGATGAAAATGGCACTAAAACAGTCTCTGGATTCATTATCTTAAAATGATGAGTTTATTGAAATTCGCCTGTCGGCCAGGGCATCTGTTGGTAAGTCACTACCTCATACACAATTCTAAAATACTTTCTATGCACAAAGTGAGATTGCACACACTAAGGATGAATTGACGGAAACAACTAATACTTCGACCATTTTACGGTTAGGATTATAAGCTGAAGGTTCCTCAAAGAACCAAGAGTCTTCAAAGACCTCGAGAAAAGGTATTGATCTCAATGCAAAATTCAACAAGATCATTATCTAACTCCCCAGAGGGAACATCTCTGGATCCTGCGGGTATCGGATCCGACATAGGTGCGGATCGGCAACTTGTTAACTATGATTCAGATTTACCTGATGAGTTTAACAAGGTGATGTCTTCATAGACATTAGATGGAAACATGATTTTAATTCTAAGTTTTGATTTCATTGTTTACCTTCTCAGAATTCAAATCTGAAACCCATAAAAAGGGAAATTTTTTTATCAACTTGTAGATTATGACTCAGATTCGTCTGACGAGTCTAACGAGGATCGGGGATTTGCGAAACCCCATTGCACCACCAGTGACCTCTCTAGAAGGGGCTATGGTGAATTTTCCTTGCAGGTACACATGGATGTTGGAGCTATGAGAGATAAGAGTGATACACTAGTGAGCATGAGTGTAAACACTTGAGAGTTGAGAGATGAGATCACTCATTTTAAGTGATATGAGTGGAGAGATGAGCTAAACACTTGTGAGGTACACGAAACAGAATCACACACTCACAGTGAGGAAGAAAGATAAACACCAAATCCCATTCCATATTCCCCAAACAAAGTTTACTTACAAGATTTTGGAGATATAAGGAAATTGTCGGGAGATTTGGTTGTCAGGATGATCAATAGTGAGGCCATACTATCATATTCAAAGGACAAAGTTGATCAGTCTACATACTTCTATTCTGGAAATCTTCATGAAAATCCTTCAACACAAGCAAAGCTTCTTTTCTTTATTGCAGCAGACAATGTTATATGTATGAAGAATCTGTTATACTAAAGGTAAGAGGTGAGTTATAATTGAAAATTTGGTATCATCTAATTCGTTTGGATGTTTACTATAATTGAATGCTTGGAGGATTACTCAACTAAGGGGGAGAGATATTCTGAAGAAGATATACTCAAAGATTGCCTTAGTAAGAGATACTCAACTAAGGGGAGATTATAAGCTTACCTTAAGGGGGAGATTATAAGCTTACCTTAGTGAGAGGGAGATGTTCTATCTAAGGGGGAGAGATATAAATATATATATATATATATATATATATATATATATATATATATATATATATATATATATATATATATATATATATATACCTTAGAATGGGGGAGTATTCACCTTGTCAGGGGGAGATAGATTTATTCGCCTTGTCAGGAGAGATAAGGAGTATTCACCGTTATAAGGAAGAGACATATCACCTTAGGTGGGGAGACATAAGGAAGGAGAGAAGAATGAAACGACAAAGAAGAATTCTTCAGTATGTGGTTGACAAGTCATATTCTTTACCATTGAAGAATTCCCAAGTATCTGCTGATAATGTTCAATATTAGATGTAAAGGGTTATCAGGCAGATATGTCAAGAAATGAAGATGAGTTACTTAATGCATTGTCAGAGGAACAATCATCTATCATTTCATCTACTGAGATTCTGGAATTGTAATATCTAAACCAGAAAAAAAAAATTATGTATTATTTACTATAGTTCTTTAAAGCTTTATCTTCTTCTTGTTTGTAGTTGAGTTATCCTCTAGGAATTTGTATGTTAATGTTTAACAAACAAATAGGGGGAGATTGAAAGGCATATGACATAGCCTATTTGTATTTCGAGGATACAACTCAACTTAAACAAGAATGTAATAGTAAATAGTATATGTACTTTCACAGGGATCTCAAATGTATAATTGTCAAGAGAAAGAAGACAAAGTCAATCTACCGTTTTGAGGTATACTACACTTGAAGAAGTTCATTCAGTTGATCAAGCATCAGTGGAGTAATCAAGACAGTGGGTTCTATTTATAGTGACAAGAGGTTCCTACAGTGACAGAATACAGATTATAAAGGTTTGAAAAAGAGTGAAGAAAAGGAAGACATGAACCAAATCATAGAGTCAAAAATAAAGAAAATCCGTTGGAGTTAGTCGCTCATGAACCAGACCGTGCATCGAGCGTCAACAAAATTCGGTGGTAATTCTTAATTACTTTCAGTGGTTCAAGCTATCAAGACTGGTATATGGAAGAAATCATTGTGCAAGCAACAGAGGTGCTAAATTTATTAACCACAATGGTTTTGCAATCAAGACTTGCTAAGGAATAATCTTTGTGGAGGATCAAATTTATCAAGACATAGAAGACCACAAGGGTTATGGTATCAAGGAGGTATAGTAATTTTATCTTAATTAATTAAGTCATTTGATTTATTTATTTGATAAATTAATTCTATCCGAATTAATTTATTCAGTAAATTATTTAAAAGATTAATTAAGTTAGAATTAATATAATTATCAAACAAGGAGGTATATTAATTTTCTCTTAATTAATTAAGTCATTTGATTTATTTATGTGATAAATTAATTCTATTCGAATTAATTTATTCTATAGATTAATTAAAAGATTAATTAAGTTGGAATTAATATAATTATCAAAAGACTTCATATTAATTCTCTTTTAATTAAATTAAATTAGTTGGCTAATTTATTTTATAAATTAATTCAATCAGAATTAATTTATTCTTTAAATTAATCAATGAATTAATTAAATCAGAATTAATATAAGTGTTTAAAGACTTAAAACAATTCTGCTTAGCGAATATGACTTACTGGAGGTCGGTATGACTTATCCTTAAGTCATACCGAAGCTACTCAGACTGATTAAGTCATACTGGTCTAAGTCATTCTGATCTAAGTCATTCTGATTTACTCAGACTGATTAAGTCATACCGAAGCTACTCAGACTGATTAAGTCATACCGAGTAGATTAAGTCTTACCGACTTGAAGATATTTCTGAAAAGCAAATTAAGTCATACCGACAAAGTGCTTTATGTCATACCCAATTGCTGCTCAGAATTAAGTCATACCGACAGATTTATTAAGTCATACCGAAGGAAAATTATGTCTTGGAGCAAGTTTAAGTCATGTTGACAGCTGATTTATTATGTCTTGAAGCAGTTTAAGTCATACCAGATCAATAAAATATCCTACAGAAAGCCAGCAAGACTTAAATGACTATATAAATACAGACAGAAGCAGCAGACACAGCAGAACAGCTTAGAACCTTCACCTCTCCAGAAAAATCACAGCAGAGAGAGACCAAGAGAGAAAATGGTTCCTTGAACTTCAAATAAATTCTTGTAAATTATTTCTAGCTTGTATTGTTAAATCTAAACCACTAGAAATTGTTTACTTGTACTATTGGAACTATCTAGCGGATTAAGTTCCCTAGAACCTCTCGATCTTTTTATTACAAATATAGAAAAGTTCATGTCGAATTTTCTATAGAATTTGTAATAATTAATTTCGATCTTTTTATTACAAATATAGAAAAGTTCATGTCGAATTTTCTATAGAATTTGTAATAATTAGTTGGTCATCAAACCATTGTAATTTGTACCCGTGCATTAAGGCACACCCCATCAAGTTTAATATAATTTTATATTCAACTTGAAATATTGGTATTCGTTTATTCCGCATCAATTTGTTCTTAATTTAATATATTAAGAAAAGAGCAAATTCGATAAAACGGTATAGTTTGTATTCAACCCCCCCTTCTACAAACTATTTTGGACCTAACACATTGTGACCCTATGCCTTGAAATATTTACAATGTATCTTGGTGCCCGCTTTGCAAAGCTTGGTACCATCTCTAGCCTTATGAGTAGGAATATCATTTTTCTTATTCCTCTTTTTCTTGGGCCTTCCTGGTTGAATTTTCATTATTGGTGGCAAGGGTCCAGGGTATGGTGTTTTCTCCCAATATTCATGACTATTTATGGGCTGCACTGTGTGTTGATAAGTTCTTATGAACATATCCTTATGATAAGTTTTATGAATATAAGTAGTCATCTCTAAGTCCTTCCATCTTATGCATGCACATGCATGGTAGCATGGTAGGCCAGTCAAGTCATACTTTCTATAAGCACAAGTTCTAGCATCCAAATCTACCACTATTTCATGCCCTCCATCAGCTACAGTCACTAGATATTTGTTGTCACCTGACCACTGGACCACACAACCCCCACTAAATCCTAAGTCCCTAATAAACAAACATGATATTAGAAAATGTATGACTTTGTACAAAATAAAGATGCATGACAGAGGTAAAAAACAAAGAGCTTACTTGTTAACTTTTCTCTTTGCATTAGAACAAATAGGATTCAGTTGATAGCTACTTATCATCTTGTCCCTCCTTATTTGGATCCTTCTCATAATAGCTTTGTGTATCCCTTGGAGCAGGCCAATGATTGGTAGGTCTCTAAATTCTTCAATACTATTATTGAAGACTTCACAGTGGTTATTAACAAACATGTCTGAATGACATGTGGTTCTAAAAGCAGACCTAGACCACCGTGACCTGGGCTTTTCCCCGAGCCAGTCATGACATCTCTTGGAGATCTATTATATGCAATTTATGCAGAAATTAGAGGGATGTAAAGGGCCTCATTATGTAATACTGATTATTACCTTTTTAAGTGCAGTCATATGCTTGTTGAACATTTAGTCATTGGTTTCTCTTACTGCCATCCAAAGCAATTTCCTTAATCCCCTTCCTTTATGATCTTTGGCCATGTTGTTGTAGAGATGCAGAAGACAAAATCTGTGTTCTGCATTAGGGACCACATTTCAAGAGCATTGATCAATCCCTGCATAACATTATAACAAACAAAATTGGTAAACATTTACATTGCACTTTATTAGCCAAAAAAAAAAAAATACCTAAGTCACCTTTTGTCTATCAGAAATGAATGTCCATGCACCACTATTGACAATTCCAACATCATCTGCAACTAATTTTAAAAACCAATTCCATGAGTCTGTGTTTTCTGCTTCAACAACAGCCCATGCAATATGATACATCCCATCATTTGAATCAGCCCCAACAGCAGATAAAAGTTGCATACCATATGGACCCTTTAAATGACAACCATCTAGGCCAATCAAAGGCCTACAACCTGATTTAAACCTCTCTTCACAGGGCCTAGACAAATGTATAGTGTTTTGAATCTTCTTCTTTCTTGACCACTTTCAGCATCTTAAAGTTCCAGTTTAACTGTACTTTCAGACATGGTCTTCTTAATCTTATTCATGTAGTCCCATAGAAGTGCATACTCAGCAACGTGATCTCCCTTGATATTCTTTAAAGCCCTTCTCCTAGCTCTCCCAATAGCATGTATACTAACATTACATTTCCAATCATTCACCACCTTTTTCTGGAATTCAAGAAGGGGCCAAGTAGGGTTCATCCTAATCTCATTCTCATAATATTATGTGCAATCCACCTAGAATTTATTTGTCTCTGTTTGAATGTTTGTGTGCAAGTATGTTTGTTGTTCAGGGTCTTAATCTGATATGTGGTGGACTTTGGCATTGGTGAGGCATATATCTTTCATTTGCAACCAACACCTTCACAAATAAATTTCACTCTGTGCCCATAATTTCCCTTCTATATAACTACCTTTCTTTGAGATATAGCCTGATTTTTAACAGCTTTGCTAAAAGAATTTGCTGTGGCAAAAGTCATACCAATCTCAAACTGTGGATTTGCCATGTCTGGTGGCTTCATTAAAATAAGGAAACCTCAACTCAGAATCCTCATCGTCAGTACTATTATCTACCATTTTCTCCCCATCGTCACTATCAATAAATACATCAGTAAAGTCAGATTCCACATACTCTGTGCTCCAATTCTGATTATGGACTAGAACATCAACCATTCCTGAGTTTTTCTTATCATTCTTAGCTTTTTGGTGATTCCTAACATCCTCATCAATATTGTCTCTGTTGGAGCTATCCTCATGAAAACTAGCATTATCATTATCACTAATTTCAATTTAGATTTCATCAATTATGGGCTTATCCAACAACTGATCTATGTTATACATGTCTTCAGGTATTCCCTCAAGGTCAAACACATCCTCTAACATTTTTCTTTCAAATTCTCTATTAGGAGTGGGCTCAACAAAGTATCCACACTCTGTATATATGGAAATTGAGATGCTTGAGTCTCTACACCAGTTTCGCAGTACACATAGATTAACCTAGAATTCTCCACCAGTTTGCACATCTCAACAACATGGATATCAGAATTTAGAGGAAACAATCCAAAATCCATTACAGAATTTGGAAGTTTATAAAAAAGTTCACACATTCCAACGTTTACTCCACAATCAGTTAACATGCTAAATACTTCCAATAAGCTCAATTCATCAACATCGCATTCGTCAACATATCTAATTTCACCACCTACATATGCCTTAGGGTTTGGTGAAAAGTGACCCCCCAATATGCAACTTTATAGTAAACAAATCTCTATTACCTGAAACAAGAGTACATAGGTACAAAAATCACATACACATATCAAGTAGTCCTTGGCCTACTTGAAAAGAACAAAAAAACCCCAAAATTTGAACTATTTTAACTCTAAAAACAGGAGAATAATTCAAGTAAAAACAGGGCAACATGCAAATTATCTAGACACACAGCTTTGTAAGACAAAACATACAGTTATTGCAAAGGCAAAAACCAGAGGAACCATGACATGACCTAGCAGTAGGATGTTACCTCCATAATTAGGTATTTCAGTGCCAAAACTACCACCACCTCCATGATCGACGTCACGTATCAACCATGTCATCGCTTTCTTCGATTATACACACGATTAACCAGCAAAAGCATTCAAAGTATTAATCACAGAGAGAGATGGCATGTTTTCTTCAATGATTGTGTGAGGGTTATGTGGAGGAACCATGACATGACCTAGCAGTAGGGTATTACCCCCATAATCAGGTATTTCAGTGCCAAAACTACCACCACCTCCATGATCGACGTCACGTATCAACCATGTCATCACTTCCTTTGATTATACACACGATTAACCAGCAAAAGCATTCAAAGTATTAATCACAGATAGAGATGGCTTGTTTTCTTCAATAATTGTGTGAGGGCTATGTGTGTATATAAGTTGTTGTGCTGTCCTAACCAAGTGGTAAGAAGACGACAATGCCCTTGAGCTAACAGCTCTTAGATGGCAATTAACGTTTGTACACACATTGCACACATGTGCATAGTTTAAGTACACAAAGTGTTAATTGATAGCTTAAGTACACAAAGTGCAGTCAGTTGATAGTTTAGGTACACTAAGTGCATTTAACTCATTAATAAACCACCAATTATTTACAAAATCCTATAAATATGAGAATAAAATCCTATTAAAGTGTGTATAAATATACACTCTATCATTGGGCTGAGATGTTGAACCATACAATTTTAAATGAAATACATTACACAATTTCCTACCTGGTAACTCAGAAGACCTACTGTTCTACATTGAAAATAACAAAAATGAAACAAGTGTATGGAGGGGGCAGCCCCTGGGGGACTACTATCTAGTACTCCATTCTCCATAGTCATATTTAGAGAAACGCAGATGTATACAGAGGTACTTTATCTTATTTTGTCAACTACAACGGAACCTCTTCTTGACACAGTTTTGTTGCTTCTCTTACTATTCTGTTACAAGGTATCACAGTAGTTCTTCAGCCATGCACCAGCAGTTTTAAGAACCCGCAGCTCGCTGTTCAGAAGATCTTGAGCTAGTTTCCTTCTTAGAGAAACTTTGTTAGACATACACAGAGAACTCGGAACTGCAAGTGACTGTATGTTGCATATTATGCCAGCAAAAAGGTAAAATTAGCAACCAGTAGAAGCAACTAACAACTCCATGCAAAAATGTTGCAAGTATTTGGAAGCTCAACAGAGGAAGGACTTTAAAGCAAGGCTAACTTGAGGTTAGAAATATTGACAATTTGGCATCAAGCGATGATATATAGTTACAAGTTTCAAGATGAGATTTGCAACTAGAAATACCTGAAAAGAACCAACACTGCTATCCAGTAAAAATATATACATGACGCGTGTCATAATGCTCCATTTTTTGAGTTTTGTAAAGAACAATAACACTCTTAAACGTAAGTATTAATGCTGCTATATATATTGAATGAAGTTTTTATGTATACTGCCCAACGTTATCCATGAAGGAGCTTTCTACGTGAGAGATCCAGCGTGAAGACATTACCTTCATAGCAGCATCATATCTTTCAATTAACTGATTAATTCTTGAAAGCAAGAACTGATGAGCTTGTAATTCTATGTTCTTGTTTTGTAAGGGTTGTCGAGCCAGCCGACCGTCGATTTTTGCAGCTTCCATGGCCAAATCACCCAGTTCTGAATACGCAGAACTAGTCAACTACTGGTTTGAGAAACAGGCATAAAATATGTATTCAGCAAATAATGTATCAAGACTACAGACAGTAAATAAGATCTGAGACCTTGTGAAGAAGTAGAACATATAACACGAGCAAATGCACGAAGCGACTGAGGGATCCCTCTCCCTTTCTTGCTACCAGACTTTACTTGTCTGCATCATCAGTTTAGACATTCCACAGATTAATCAACCAACAAGCTGCTTTAAAAGGCACTCGGGGAAGGGGGGGGGGGACCAGAGTGACAACAAGTAACAATAGGAACTAACATTAAATTTTAAGGATCAGCCTTATAAATATAAAATCAAACAAACCAAGTTATATGGACTTGGATCCCTACACCCAGGGGCGAATGTTAAGGTAAGCGGGCCCAGCTTCCGCTGGGTAAAAATTTATAGGTAAAAGGTAAAAAAAAAATTACCGCTGGGTAGGAAAAAATAATAAGAAATATAAATTTCATTTATAAGTTTTTTTTTTATAACTTGTTACTTGTCCTAAACTAAACACTAGATACAAACTACAGAGAGCGGAGAAACTAGAGTGTTGACACTGGAGAACTTTAATTAAAGGCTTGGACAGCAATTTCTTCACCAAGCTTTGTATATCATCATCCAAATTTGGATATTCATCATTAAGAAAAGGTAATTCTTTATCTTTGAAACAAATATTGACTCGCATTCTAAGTGTTTGAGCAAATGCCTCAAAGAAAAATTTCAGTTTTGTGTTCATATAATTCGTATTATTTACTAATTTACCGTGTTCTACTCCCAAAGACAACAATTGTCTTACTTTTTTGCTAACTTCTTTGTCTATATCTATATATTACTACTACACATGGACTATTTGCAAATAAACTGTTCTAGCCCACTTGGTTTAGGTGCAGAATTCTCTCACAGATGGCCAAGTTTCGATTCCTGCAGGCTACATCTTTACCTTTTCAAAAAAAATTCACGCTTCGGGCGAGAGCCTTGCAAATTCCGCTGGGAAACAATTTTTGGCTAGGTCCGCCACTGCCTACACCTCATTTACATACATCTATAAATTATCGGTTTATATAATTCTCCAATTATCTTTCCTTAATGACAGTAATTAAGCATGTTGCTTTTGCATAAGACGTTTATGCCATTTGGAACATAAATGACCCAATCTCTGTAATTATTTCTGATCCATTTAATTAAATCTAACACCAGAAGAAAGAGTGACCCACATTGCTACATATATTCAAGGCATATCTCCTCGAACATAACCAAGCATTATATTTCTGGTTCCCTATATCAATCAATGTTTAGGTGTGTGGACCTATCTCATCTTATGATAGAAAAAGCAATATCAAATCTCATGCTAAAAAATACTCCCTCCGTCCCAGTGAATTGTATACATCGAGGAACGGGGGCGTGACACGCAATTTAAGCCTCCTAAAAAGTATAGTTCCATACTTTATTTTTCATTTTTTTTCTTCTAAATAAAAATTTAATGTTTAAATTTTTATTCAAAAAAAGAAAATTTTAAAAATAAGTTATGGAAATGGAACTATACTTTGTAGGAGCCTTAAAATGCGTGCCAAGCAATGAAAAAAAACTGTATACAAATGTGTGAGACAGAGGGAGTATTCAATTAGATAGATCAATTCGTTAACGAGGCACCAACTTGATTACAAATGAATTTCCACAAGAGTTGAAGGCATCATCATCTTCAAGGACTGGTGTGGAATGTCGGCACAGTAAATCCATCTTCATTGTACGTAGGGGGTCATGATGAGGAATATCTAACTCGATCTGAACCTGGAAGAAGCTAATGTCATTTGCATAGACTGAACAGAGAAAATTGGTAAATAAGGCGACAAGATAGCCATTAAGTGTTATTTAACTTATCAACATAATAATATTATTTAACATAATAATATCAATATAAGTATTTAAAATTAAAAATACATTTAAAAACACAAATATAAAAATATAAATTATTAAACAAGTAAAGAAATCAAGCAAATAAGAAATAAGTTGGCATGAAAGTACGTCGTTACTAACATTCAACTTATCAACATATAAGTTATAAGTTGAGCCAATAAGTTGAGTAGACAAACACCCCTCATAAGTTCTTATGGGCTTATAAGCCATAAGCCAACCACTATAAGACAATCCAAACAGCGCCTAAACTTATTTTGGCTATTTCGCTCAGCTGGAATCACAAGTAGTCACCCGTTTGGTAACTTCTGTCTGCTGATGTTTCCATGATTCTACCGGTTATTGTTTTCATATGTTCTTGCTAGTGTAACCATAAATTACAGAAGAAAACTTACGAACACTGTGCGGTAACGAACAACCAATGCATTTTGCTAAAATGGAATGTTTTTTTTTGAACACATCTGTATTAGTAAATCTAATGCTACCAAAATCGGAAATTATAGCTTCTATATATCCTCACATTTCCGATCATAAAGTGGGGGCTTCTTACTACTCTTCAAACAGAAATAGTTAAAATCAACACTCTTGACTGAATAATCATGACGTAAGATCCTAAACCAATATTCGGGAACTCAGTCACCGAAGAAAACCTTTCCTACAGTGATATTTGATTTATTTATTTTTTAGCCAAATATATTCTCACAATGTCCATAAATTATCACACATGCAGGGGACAGGGCGAGTGAACCAAATTATAAGTAATTACAAGTGATTCTTACCGGTAAACCCATAGATGGTGCACCATTTGCACCACCCATACTCCACAAGACTGTTAGAAAGATACCAGAGCCACACGCTTGATAACAAGAATTTCCAATTTCCATGTTATTTTATATAGAATTCCTACCAAGAGCATGTAGGCATGTCCTAAACATTAATAACACATATCTTGTGAGGATAGCTCCTTGGTTGTATCTTTTATATATATATAAAGTTTTGAAACTGAACTACTTATATCCTATATGAAATGTTTCTACTTCCTTCATTTAGTGACTTTATTATGACTTCTATAAAAGCTACGGAACCATGTTAGTAGTACGTTATTATTTTGAATTATAAGTTATAACATTGATAAGGAAATGACATTTTAAAACTTTGTAATACAAAATGTTTTTATTACTTTGTAAGATTCAAGTCACAAACTATAAAAAAAAATAGAAATGGATGTCGGCATGCTTTTCCCATCAAATAGATTATATTGTCATTTTCCGTCTCTGGCATAGATCCATACGATTATACGAAGTGAATATAATACTTTTGGATTTGTGTTGGGAGAACAGGAGTACTATGATAGCCAAGAAGCAAGATGCTGGTGTGTAGTTTCTTCCCAAGATAATATTAGTATTACAAGCATAAAACAATTATTATTAACAATGAATAACACCCAGCTCCATCAACAATCATATAACCCAAAAAGTAATCCAAAATCTGCATCTTGATTTTTGACCCTTTAATCTTAATGTAAGAAACAATCATGGTCAAAATTATAATAAGGCGCCAAAATTTAAATTTAAGAGAAACTTTGGATGATTTAACAGATAATTAGAAGGCTAGTTTTAATAATTAAAGACCATAAATCAAAGTATAATTACAATAGCATCTAAACAAATGATAATTGGCCTGCTTAGTATCTTTTGTACATTCAGGGAAAAAAATGGCGAAGTTTACACATGTTAGGATAAGAGGATCAATTAAAAACAGGGTTAAAACATATTAACAAAACGAGACCTGTGAAATAAACTACGCAGTTTAAATTTAGACTTAAATTCAGGTTAGCATTTCAAAAAGAAAACAAAATTTAAGAGCTTTGTAATAAAAGTTATACCTAAACCGTATGCATGCTTGAACTCCTTCAGCGTGACTTCTTGAATCAGCGAAGGGAAGTGCTGAAGAGCCTGGAATCAAGAAGCTCCAAGAATTGTAACTGAGCACACAAAATAAATTAATAAATAATATTTATAAAGCATCATACACTTTTATATGCTTCTGATATCAAATTTTTAAGGTACCAAACTAGCTAGAAGTCAAAATTGTCCCAAATATATCCAAATCGGACGATATATCATGTTAACACTTCTGATTATCCGCATTACAGAAAATGTGGACATAAAATATCACGAAAGAGGTAGCAGAAACCAGGAAACCGTAACTGGCCATAGACAAAAATTTACTCACAGGTTCTATTCCTAAAAAATCTTCTTCAATCTGAGTTTTTTGTTTGATTGTTTCTTGATATAAAGAGCTTTCCCCAATCATCTCCAGGTCATCATTACTCCAAAATATCTGTAAATTTCCAATGATGCACACGTAAGCATCCATGGATCCTTGGGTCCAACGAAAAAAAAACTAACAAAGTTGCAAGTTAATCAATATAAATTGAAAAGTCGTAGAGCTCCTACAATCACTCTAGGAATACATCTTCAACTATAAAATGATTAAATTGTATAGGACAGAATTGTAAAAACAAGTTCGATGACATTGGAAGAACTATCTGCATGTTGTAAATAGTCTACAAATAAGTGCATGATCCTTATCTATTTAGAAAAGAATAATGTATACTCCATGTCTCTGTCCATCCAAAATGAACTGGCTGGTATGCACAACTAGACGTGCAAAGAAATATCTCATGCATGATATTTTTCAATGACTCATTTTTGAGAAAATAATGAAATTCAAATGTTTATTCAAAAAATAAATAATTAAGATCAGTTACCTCTTTTGCATGCTTCGTTTCGTGCACCAGCCAATTATTTTGTGTCGGAGGGAGTAAATAGGATTAACTAAGACTACAATGATTTTGTTATGGAGTAATAAGCCTCAAATTTTTCTACAAACTACGACATCAGTAGGCTATTTGATCAGCTATTAGAATGGTAAATCAAAATTGAACACAGCACAGCAAAAACCTTTACCGTGCTATTCAAATTCCCCAACCGCGGAAGACAGCTAATATAAGGGGCCCATTCAGAGTCCTGCATCAAAAAACGGACATCAGAAAAATGAAATTAATTTTTAGTTTGAGCATCATCACAGCATCAGTAACATGAAAGTTTATGATACACAATGTGAGTGCAGTGTAAGCACCTGGCCCAATTTCTGCTCAACCAGAATGACAATAGCGAGCTTTGCATTATCACTAACTTCATTTCGTAATGATGATTCGATCTGTGTGGTAGATTATCAGGTGACAGTTGCTGCATGATTCAACAATTTTGTTTACACGAATTGTTTCCTAACAATTTCCTCGAATTTTATCGAGGATGTGATGCATATTTCGAGATGATTCGATTAATCAAAGCAACTCATGTGACGTTCTTGTTTTAAAAATTATTAAATATTAACTCTCTAGAAATGATAATGAAGTCATAACCTATATGTATACAAATTTTCGTTCTCGTCCTTTATCAATACAAAGTCATTATTATATACTATATATAACAAGAACCACATCAAAGAGATTACAGATGAGTATAGCTTAGAGGTATATATGAAAATTCAAGAATATTCACATCTCAAACAGTATAATTAAAGGTACTAAGGGAAAAACAAATAATAATAAATTATATTAACAAATAAGATCTGGAGATAAACCCGTAACTCGTAAAATACTTGTGAAAATAGAGCAAAAAGTAAATACCCTTTAGAATATGATAAGCAGAGTACGCTTTATTGTCTTGCAAGTAACACGTTGCTAGCAGTTGAGAATTTGTCTGTATTCAATCACAAACCATGGTATATCCAAAAGAGAAAATTAATTGAGGACTCAAATATAGGAAAGAAGATCAATCAACATGTTAACAATGCTCCATAAGCAAGTGACTGTAAAAGTGAATTAAGAGTTTAAAATGGAAGCAGAAATAGAGCCAGGTATTGCAGACATGGTCAACATTCCTCATCAAGTATTAAATTCCAACAAATAAGTTTAAAACATGGAATTTGAGAAGTAAACTGCAACAATATAAACATACGCCACCCACAAGGATTCTACTTTCTAGAGCAACAATTGACTACATAGATTCATATTTTTAGACCAGTGTTAAGAACATTTACCACATACATGGCATGTCACATGATAAGTGAAAATATATAGTGAAACATAAATACAAGATAAGTAGGAAAAAAATACTACTTCAAGAATATCAATAAGTTCTGGTTAAAATCCAAAAAACCAGTAAGTATTCAATATAAAGTCTAAACATATCTGTTTGTAAACAAAAATAAAAATAATATGCATCAACGCATTTCAATCCTCAAAACATTATTTCAAAAATCAGTGAAGCAGATCCAATATGGCATGATTACATATTATTGCAATTATTTCTATGCACATCAGTAGAATAGTCGATAAAACCATTTGACATAGGCCTAGGCATCTGCGTTTGCATTGCATAACCACCATACCCTACCATCGGTGGAACCATTCTCGGACCATAATATTGTCTTTGGTAATACAATGTTGGTGGAGCATACGTTGGTGGATGTTGACCAAATGGGTTCATCATGGGATTATTATTACCACTGCCATGATATAATGAGGGATGACCAGTGCCATTGTTCACGTTTGGCACATTATCAGACGTCTTATAATTATCTCTCCTATGAGTTTTACAATATTTGTCTCTGCAAATATGATCCGGAATTTCTTTTGGAGAAGATGCATTGCTTTCAGAATTATCATTCTTCTTTGGTGCATTGCCGCTGCCTTTATTTTTCCCACGTATGCGGGATAAAATTTTTTTGTGACGAGCTAAAGAATCTTTTTGATGAGATGAAGAATCTTCGTGAAGAACTGAAGAATCTTTTTGATGAGATGAAGAATCTTCGTGATGAGATGAAGAATCTTCGTGACGACTTGAAGCATTAAATAAATCTTCTTTTTCTCCTTCATCTCTATCATTTGACTCAACCGTATAGCCATAAGGGTTGGTATCTTCTCTCTCATGCACTAGCTTTGCTATTTTCCCCCATTTTTTGATTTGGTCGATGATTGCCTTAGAATCTATTGAGGCTTTCACTGTTGCTAAGCTTTCTCTTGCATCAACTTTTGCTGATTCAATACCTAAACAAAAATAATTACGAATATATAACACAGTATATCTTTGTTTTAATCATGTACAACAAATTCAATTACTATGCAGTGATTTGATTAGATTAAAATAACATAAGAACGATTTTTTTAAACCAAGGACCTTATTTGTACAAACTCTATATTAACAGGTTCACGCCCTCAGTTGTCCGAGAACTATAATACCCTTAATATGCAACATAATATTATATTCAGAATTAGTCCTTTATGCTATATTCCAACTGTATATACAAAAACATATAGCTAAACAACTAATCTCGTCCTTTTCCTGTCAAAATATTTCAACAGGCGTCTCAAATGCATTATACTATTATACTACTACTCCTATCGTTTATGTAATATATGCAACCAATCCAATCCTCACAACGTTAGCATCATTCTAAAACTATAGGCAGGCCAAGCAGCATAGCATGTCCAACAGAATATAATAAGTTAAAACTAAATCCCTTATGAGATTAATCACATGGACACCATGACAGAGGAGAACAAAATTAACAAGAACTCATTATCATAGACGCGCGCTGAACCAAAAGTTAAGAACCATAATCAATTCACATTCTTTTGTAATACAAACGAGTGCACGGCCTAATACATGCATGGTTCTCTCAAAATTCATTCAACTGCCTACATATGCAACTTCCTCAGAACCCATATTCAACCACACTATACTCGGGATTTAGAGTTAAATAGGGGGAATCGATGAATTTCGTATCATACTAATTTTTAAACTAATTGTTTGCTAAATTTTTATTTTCTTTTTCACTCGAAAGATGGAGAATAAAATCAGAAAAAAGGTACCATGGAGCCTTTTCTGCAGAGCCATCTCTAGTTTTTTGGGACAATCCTCGCAACAGTTGATGTTGTATACTTTAAACACATAAGTCTGTCAAAATAAAAATAATGAGTACGGCATCTACAAGTACACATAAGTCTGTCAAAATAAAAATAATGAGTACTTTAAACACAAGTGCAAGAGCACCTCGGAAGCCTGAGAACTTGAATGTTGATGAATGTGGACCATTCTGTCAGAGACGCAAACACAGAGGGAGATAACAAGTTAAAAATATTGCAATTTGTAGGTTAGGATTTAGGGAGTATATTTTGTAAGTCATATAAGAGAATCGATAATTTATTGTAATAGATAAATTAAGCAATTGCACTAAAACCTTGGATAACTTTATATCAATTTACATATTTAACTTGTTAGTATAAACAACTTCCTTGTGTAATTGAGTTTTTTTGGATCACATACGTCAATTTGCAACAATTATTATTATGTTAATAAAGGAAAGTTGAGTATTGCAAGTAAGTTACTAGTTAGTAATCGTGGAAATATATTTAGCGTGAACAGCTAGCTTATATCACACGAATCTCTGTAATTTTTAATTTTTGTTTTGCTATTTTTTTAAGGATTTTTATTAGTTAATACTAATGAAAAAAGGAAACTGATTGATTATTTATAATTATGTTTTTTTTCAAATTTTTCAATATTTTGGCTTTAATATAATAGTATAGAGATATAAGTAAGAATATTTGGATAAAAATACACTAATATATAAATAAGAGTAATTAAGTAAAAAACATGAATTACCAAAAAAACAGATAACAAAACTTTTGCTATTAATATAACTTTTTTTTTGTCAGAATTAATATAACTTTTAAGTTGCGACAGATTTAAGTAATTAATCAACGCATATCACAGATCTAACAACTCTTACTTGATACTATCAAAGCTTTAAAAATAATGGATACCTATAAACATGTATAAATAACAATCTAGTGTGTTTACCTGAGGAGAGGAGAGGAGAGAGAAGCCTGGGTTGGGGAAGAAAAACAAAGACCGGATTGGATTGCATTGGATTGGATTGAGTTATTACTCTTACTCCGGCCCTGTATTTATTATAGACACCACCATCATAATAATCGGCTCAGATTAAAAGGAATGCTTTGGATTTACAACCTACTTGGGCTTTGGTATACTGTCACAATTTCCTGAGGTCTGGGCCTTTTTTCTCTTAACTAATTCCCAGTAGGAGTATTAATTTTTGGGTAATGGGGTTATGGTTAAACATTAATTTAGATGGATAAAAACATTTAATACATCAGTTTTGTACTTAATATATTAATTTTGCACGAAATTCAATATGATTATTTAGAAATTTGGGATGTTTTTATAATTGGAAATTAATGTGAATGCAGGGAGGTCCATTATTATTACTTGAAAAATTAAATTTGTGTTGCAAAAAGACATTGGAAAACTAAAAACAACTAAAAATCTTACAAAACATGTTGAAAATATAAAGTATTTAATGCTTAACCATAGGGCTATGGTTAGCATTTCCCTTAATTTTTATCTCCTAAACGAAAAGACCGGGAGCCCTTTTAGGTTAATTTAAAAAATGTTACTTATAACTTAAAAGGGTAACTTACTCGCTTTAAGTCAAAAGTAACCTATACTATTATATCCTTATCTATAATAAGCGTAAGAGAAATCTTATCCATAATTTTGGTTTGGTCGTTGTATCGCCAAAATAATCTCAACCGTCGAATATAATATTTTTAAAAATAAACGATCAAGATTATATCATATTAAAAAGAAAATTATAATCTAAAAATGATATAATTAAAAAGGTTGTATTAGAATTAAATTTTAAAAAGAAATTATAATGTGAAAAGGATATAAAAAATTGTATTAGAATTGAATTTTATTTATTTATTTACTAATATTAATAAAAATTCATATTTACTATTTAGGCTATTTAGTGTAGAATACCTACATTAATAATCCTATTCAATATAAAAAACCTAATTATATATTATTTAAATAATTGACAAGCACTTTTTTGTATTTCATTATAAATACACTTTTTAGTTTACATGTTAAAATATTAAATATTCTTTATGCTAGATCCAACGTTTTTTATCTATTTATTTAAAGATCTAACAGTTCTTATTTATTTTATCGTGCTTAGAACCAGAGTACTAACTACTAAAATTTTGGACAAAATCTCTCATACACTTAATATTAAAATTGTATTTGGTTGTTAGTACAACTATCTTCAAATAATAAGAAGGTTATTTTGATAATCAAAACAAAATATAAGTAGATTTCCTAAATAGAATAGAATTTTCAATATAAAAAATCGTCAATTCCATCTCTCTTTTGTTTCGTGCTAGTTTTAATTGGAGAAAATTGTTAAATCATCACTAAATTAAAGATTATTTTGTTAATTTTACGTATGCTATAAAATCATCCAAATCAAGTTTTAAGAATTTAAGATAAAACACATAATAAATTGAACGTGTAAAATCTTATATATATATATATATATATATATATATATATATATATATATATATATATATCAATTTCATAACAATAATTTGATATGTAAACTAATAACAAATAAATAATATAATAATGTAATAAATATTAGAAAAAGAGCCGTGCGTTGCACGGGTTATAATCTAATTATATTAAAATCGAAAGATTGAAAGTTTGTCGGTTTTATTTTCGGTTTGGTTATCCTAATTATTAAAACAAATAATACCATAATTTAATTAATGATAATTAGCTGACCGCCTTTTTAACATTAAATTTTAATTGAAGATATTACCTTTTATAAACACCTAAAAATAGCAATCGTACCTTATCTTTCAATCATTAATATTTCTTTTCTAATAAAAATACATTACCTTTTTGATTTAAAACTAATCATGCGATCATTAATATATACCCAAAAATATTACACCATATTTTCCAATTATTAATAAAATATAATAAAAATTCGTATACATTATTTATAATAAGGAAACATTAGTATAATTCGTAAACACGGGTATACTAAATTACATTAAATTAAAATTAAAAAAATTATTTAAGATAATAATTATATAAAAACATAATTGTAATCTATACTATTATATAAAAGCCGAAACATTAAAAGTTTGGTTGGTTGGTTAGTACCTATTGATTTTACTTATTTACCCTTACTCAATTACGGATCTACTAACTAATCAATTTCCTTCTTGAGGTTAAACATATTATCTTTTCTATTTTTCAAGAATTAAATAAATTTTCTTTTCGGGTAAAATACAATATTCGTTTATATTTTATCTAACTAAAATTTTTCCTTTATTAATCAATTTCCCTTTTCAAGTTAAACATATTACATTTTCTATTTTTCAATAACTAAATAATTTCCTTTTTCAGGTAAAATAAAATATTTTTTACATTTTATTTAACTAAAATTTCAATAATTTCTTTTTTCAGGTAAAATACAATATTCTTTTATATTTTATCTAACTAAAATTTTTCCTTTATTAATCAATTTCCCTTTTCAAGTTAAACATATTACCTTTTCTATTTTTCAATAACTAAATAATTTCTTTTTTCAGGTAAAATATAATATCTTTTACATTTTATTTAATTAAAATTTCAATAATTTCCTTTTTCAGGTAAAATACAATTTTTTTTTATATTTTATCTAACTAAATTTTTTCCTTTATTAATCAATTTCCCTTTTCAAGTTAAACATATTACCTTTTCTATTTTTCAATAACTAAATAATTTCCATTTTCGGGTAACATAGAATATCTTTTACATTTTATTCAACTAAAATTTCTCTACCTATTGATTTTACTTATTTACCCTTACTCAATTACAGATCTACTAACTAATCAATTTCCTTCTTGAGGTTAAACATATTATCTTTTCTATTTTTCAAGAATTAAATAATTTTCTTTTTCAGGTAAAATAAAATATTCTTTTATATTTTATCTAACTAAAATTTTTCCTTTATTAATCAAGTTCCCTTTTCAAGTTAAACATATTACCTTTTTTATTTTTCAATAACTAAATAATTTAATTTTTCAGGTAAAATAGAATATCTTTTACATTTTATTTAACTAAAATTTCAATAATTTTCTTTTTCAGGTAAAATACAATATTCTTTTATATTTTATCTAACTAAAATTTTTCCTTTATTAATCAATTTCCCTTTTCAAGTTAAACATATTACCTTTTCTATTTTTCAACAACTAAATAATTTCCTTTTTCAGATAAAATAGAATATCTTTTACATTTTATTTAACTAAAATTTCTCTTTTTAATAAAATAGTTTGAGCAGTTTTGTTTAATAAAATAACATAATTATATTATAATTACTATTAACTAATCAATTACACTTTTCACCCAAAACACGTTCTCTTTTCTATTTTCTCTAACCAACATATCTCTTTTTCCAATTATATCATGGACGGTTACTTTTTTTCAACCAAAATACGTTACCTTTTTTCTTTTCTCTTACTAATACCTCTCTTTTTCCAATTATATCACAGACACTTCTATTTAATAAAAATAAAATAATAATGTTATAATATTAATAATTACCCGATTACATTTTCTGCTAAAACGGATCATCTTTCTATTTTTTTCTAATTAAATCCCTTTTTTTCTAGAAATATCACGGGCAACATTAATTTCTCATTTTCTAAAAACTATGATCAATTTTATTTAGTAAAATGACATAATTAAATTATAATTATTATAAACTAATCAATTACCTTTTTGACATAAATCATGCCATCTTTTTAATTTTCACGTTACCTTTCTATTTTCTCTAACTAAAATCTCACTTTTTCCAATTATATTAAGGACGGTTCTATTTAATAAAATAAAATAATAATATTTAATATTAATAATTAACCGATTACCTTTTTCAACAAAAACATATCATCTTTTCTAACTAAAATCCTTCTTTTATTAGAAATATCACAGGCAATATTAATTTTTTCCTTTTATAAAAATATTCAGTGCAATTATATTTAGTAAAATAACGTAATTAAATAATAATTACTATAAACTAATCAATTAAAATCTTACTTTTTCCAATTATATTAAGGACGGTTCTATTTAATAAAATAAAACAATAATATTTAATTATATCCTTATATATGATAAGCGTAAGAGGGATTTTATCCATAATTTTGGTTTGGTCACTGTACCGCCAAAATAATCTCAACCGTCGAATATAATATTTTTAAAAATAGACGATCAAGATTATATTATATTAAAATGAAAATTATAATCTAAAAAGGATATAATTAAAAAGGTTGTATTATAATTGAATTTTAAAAAGTAGTTATAATCTGAAAAGGATATAAAAGATTGTATTAGAACTAAATTTTATTTATTTATTAATATTAAAAAGGTTCATATTTACTATTTAGGCTTTATCTCGAGATATAGAAATCAGATTTGGATGATTTTACAGTCCACGCGAAACACATAAAATTATCTTTAATTTAGTGACAATTTAATAATTATTATCCAAATGAAAACACTCAGAATCTCAAGAGAAAATACAATTACGAATTTGTACATTAATCCTATTTAGTGTAGAATACCTACATTAATAACCTTATTCAATATAGAAAACCTAATTATATGTGATATAAATCATTGACAGGCACTTTTTGTATTTCAATATAAATACACTTTTTAGTGTACATGTTAAAATATTAAATGTTTTTTATGCTATATCCAACGTTTTTATCTATTTATTTAAGATCTAACAATTCTTATTTATTTTATCGTAATGAGGAAACAAAGTTTTGGACAAAATCCCTACTACACTTATTATTAAAATTGTATTTGGTTGTTAGCATAACTATCTTCAAATAATAAGAAGATTATTTTGATAATCAAAACAAAATATAAGTAGATTTCCTAAATAGAATAGAATTTTCAATATAAAAAATCGTCAATTTCATCTCTCTCTTTTGTTTCTTGATAGTTTTAATTGAAGAAAATTGTTAAATCATCACTAAATTAAAGATAAATTTGTTAATTTCACGTAAGCTGTAAAATCATCCAAATCAAGTTTTAAGAATCTTTGCCTTCATCTCTTGCCAACTACTGAACGTGTAAAATCTTATATGTATATTAATTTCCTAACAACAATTTGATATATAAACTAAAAATAAATTTAAAAATAATATAACAAATATTAGAAAAAAAACCGTGCGTTGCACGGGTTATAAGCTAGTTTTAAATAAAATTTATAACATAATAAAAGAAAGCCGTGCATCACACGGGCATTGAAAGTTTGTCGGTTCAGTTTTCGGTGCGATCATCATAATTATTAAAATAAATAATAAAATAATAAAATTAGTGATAATTACCTGATTTCCTTTTAATTAAAAGATGTTTACTTTTAATTGATAATATTACCTTTTATAAACACCTAAAATATCGTATCTTCCAATCAATAATATTTCTTTTCTGACTAAAAATGTTAACTTTTAATTTAAAACATAATCTTGCAATATTCAATATATACACAAACATATCACACCACATCTCCTAATTCCTAAAAAAATATAATAAAAATCAGTATACAACGAATAATGACCGTTAGATTATTAATACGATTATCCCAATTACTAAATAAAAATAATAATATAATTAATGCTAAGTAGTCGATTGTCTTTTCTAATTAAAATACGTCACTTTTTGATTAAAAAATATTGTCTTTTATAAACACCTAAAAATAGCTGTTGTATTATATCTTTTAATCATTAACATTTTCTTTCTAATTAAGACGAGTAACCTTTTAATTTAAAACATAATCTTGCAATGATTAATACATACCCAAAAAATTACATCATATTTTTTTATCATTAATAAAATATATTAAAAATCATATACCTGTTGTTCGTTCTACAACTTGATTGTTAAAGAACTCTTTGGAAACTTTGACCGAATTATAACAAGCCCTGACCTGTGTTTCAAGTTCAGTAATTCTAGCCATTTGTTTGCCTACAACTTCTAGAATAGCTTTCTCCTTTTTATAAAGCATTGTTATTTCATCTCTTTGTTGATCTTGATTAATATGCACCTTTTTCAATTCTGACACTTCATTGCCAAGATTAGTACTTAACAGATCTAGTCTTCTATAATCAGTTTTTGCATTATCTAAGGAATTATAAAGACTACGAATCAATTCAGGATCAGTAACAATTACCGGTTTGTTATGATGATCAGATGCTTCATCATTTGCCACCAGCGCAAAATTTCCATATTCTTCATCTTCGCTGTCCGTGTCATCCCAACTCTTACCAGCCGCAACATAGGCTTTTCCAGGTTTCTTCTTCTCAGCAGCAAAATCTCTTCTTTGAGTTTGCTTCGGTTTCTGACATTCAGTGGCAAAGTGTCCCAATTCATTACAGTTGAAGCAACGAATCTTGCTTCTGTCAACAGATCCAGTTTTGTATCCTCCCCTGTTACTAGAGGAAGAAGAGCCTCCTCTCTGGAATCTGTTACTTGACTTGAACCTGTACTTTGGATTTCTTCTGAATCTGAAGTTGCCAAATTGCCTTACCATCAATGCCAGGGATTCATCTTCCAGTTGATCTAGCTCTTCCAATGAGTAATAGTCTCCACCATCCTGAGTAGGTGGTGTCTGACCAAGTTCTACTTCAGTCTTTTCCTTGTCTGAGCTGTAAGGTAGAACAACCTTATCTTCCACTTCCTTAGGTGCCTCAACTACAAGAGCTGTAGATGAACTTGGCACTCTTCCTTTACCAGAGACCTCCCTCTGCTGTACTTGTTCCAGTTCATAGGTTTTCAGAACACCAAACAATCTTTCAAGAGCAATCTTATTCAGATCTCTTGATTCTCTGATGGCTGTTATCCTATGTTCAAGATAAGTGGGCATTGTCAACAAAAACTTCATATTAATCTCCTTCTGTGTATATTGCTTGCCATTAACTTGCAAGTTGTTGATAATTTTGTTATACCTTTCAAACACTTCCTGAATGCCTTCATTAGGGCCAGCTCTAAAGTGTTCATACTCGGAGGTTAAAATTTGAAGTCTGTTTTCCCTGACTTCATCAGTTCCTTCATTGATAGTCTCAATAGTTTCCCATATGTGTTTTGCAGTTTTACAATTTATCACATGACTGTACATCACAGGATCCAGGGAATCTATTAAAATAAGTCTCAAATTCTTATCTAGTCCTGCGTCCTCTTTTTCAGCAGGAGTAAAAGAGTCAGCATGCTTTGGAACAGATGTTGCAGGTGATACAACAATTCCTCCAACAATAGATTCAGATATATGTTCTTTTGGAATTATAGGTCCATTCTGTAGAACACCCAAATATTTAGAATTTGCGACATCAAGAAACAACTCCATTTTATTTTTCCACATTGTATAATTGTCCTTGTTAAACATGGGAATTTTAACAATGCTTTTTGACGACATGATGAATTTTTAAGTGAGTTAAAAATTCGAGATAGATTTTTGACGGAATAAAAATAGGATCTTGATTTGTGTATCAATCAATAGGCTCTGATACCAATTGTTAGGTCCGATAAGATTGTAGAAGGGGGGGTTGAATACAATCTATACCATTTTCTCGAAATTTATTCGTTAAACAATTTTCACTTAAACGAATATTTTGTGCGGAATAATATAACACAAATTTCAAGTTGAATATAACAATATATTAACTTGATGGGTGTTACAAAATCAGTCCAAACGATTATCAAGTAATTAATAACTAATTAGAAAATTCAACATGAACTTTGCTAATTTAGTTAATAAAAATCAAGATATCAATTTGTGAACTAGGAAACTTAATTCGCTAGTAGTACAAGAATCACAAGTAAACAAGTTCCAATGGATAGAATATTACAACTGAGATGAACTTGAATTTACAGAATTTAATTTGTAAGTGTTCTTGAGCTTGAGAGAGAGAGATATGAGTTGTTGTGTGTAATTTTTCTGTTATGCTCGACTGTCTTAATTCCTTCTTCATTCTGCTGCTTTATATAACACGGCCATAGTCATATTGCTTTGTTTTAACTGATATAACAATCAGTTAACACTAATATGACATTCGGTATGACTATCAATTGAATGTAATATGACTGTCCAGTTTAAATATAACTTTCGGTATAACTATCCAGTCCAATATAACATTCGGTATTACTATCCAGTCCAATATAACATTCGGTATTACTATCCCTTGAATGAAATATGACTATCCAGTTGAACTGTATATGACTATCTCCTTTTGAACTGTATATGACTATCGGTATAACTATCAATTGATAGTTATATTATCATATTTTTCAGCTTATAATTAATTAAATGATTTATAAAAATCATTTAAATAATTATTTCTTTTTCATATTAATTCTCATTTAATTAATCTTATAATCACTTTAACAAATATATTAATTCTGATAGAATTAATTTATTTAATTAAATTAATTACTTGATTTAATTAATTAAAGTAGAATTAATATAAATCCTTTAATAGTCAATACTTCACTGCGAACCACGTAATTATGATAAGGAATATACAATGGAACGATGTTGACGCTCGATGTACTGTCTGGTTCATGAACGACTAACTCCAATCTCTGTTCTTCATCGTGACTTTAACACTGTGGTCTTTTTATACTCTTCACTCTCATCAATCATTCGGTACTGAAATTGTTTCTTATCACTTATAGAAATCTCTGTCCCTTAAATGAATCCATGTGTTTCAATGCTACCTTGAGGCTTGATCAGATATCTGAATCTTCTTCCAGTGTAAAACATCAAACTATAGATTGACTTATTGATTTTTCTTCTGACGGTTATTATCTTTTGAGATTCCTGTGACAGTTGATATTATTTACTTATTACAATCTAGTTTAATTGGATTAGGATAGCCTTTCAATCTCCCCTATTTGTTTGTTATACAATAACAAGCAAATACCTAGAGGATTCTTCAACTAATCCCAATTAAACAAGTAAAAGAAAACACTTTAAATGCTAAGTAAATAATGGAAAAGTTCTGGTTCATATTAACATTATCCAGATTCAAACAGAAAAGATAAATACAAGATAGATGATCCTCTAGACTGATCATATAAGACAAATATCCTATCTTGTTCTATCAAAGCTCTAATGATATAACTTGTAGAGCTAATCTTCATTTACCACCTTCTTCCTCGTTGATTTCTCCTTCTTCTTGTTCATCCATATTAGGTAGATTCTTGATCAATTCAGAGTCAACAAGTAATTCCCTTCTGGATGACACATCTGTAGGATAAACCAGTGGTATTCCAAGTTTCTTTCTCAACTCACCTTGATACTGCTTATACTTCTTCATGTTGGTCTGAGCATAGGATCGAATATGATCTGCAGCTTCAATTTTTTCTTGAGATGCAAAACCATGATTTCGAAGAGCATATTCAACATACACCAAATGTCTGGCAAGATGTGTATATAATTCTTCTGTCTGAAGATTAACAGTGTGAATAACTTCTCCCTTAAGAATTTTAACTTGTGGAGGGTTATCTATAACTTCAGGACCAGCTCTTTCAGCAAATTCTTGAAATTTTTCATGAAGCAGTATACCTAGCTCAGAAGATGTTCTTACTTTTGGTCTCAGCACCCAAAGCTCTGACAGAGATCTATCATAGAAGAACTGAAGAGATACTTTGTGAGATCCAATCTTATGACATTCAACAAAGATTAGTAGCTCACCATTCTTAGGATCAGATGCAATAGTTATTCTCACAATTTCTGTCTTCAAAGCTTTTAAGTACATGTCATGTACAGGGTTCTTCTTTTTAAAGCTTTCAAAAATAGCAATCATCCGACGATCATCATAGTCAGAAGTTTGTGGTGAGTCTATTACCTTTTGAGCACGTTCCCATTTATCACCATTTTTGTACTTGATGTACATCTTCCTAGCTTCTAGCTTTTGAGCATGTTGCTTTTGAAGTGCTTCCTGTTCAGCCTTTTGAAGTCTTTCATTACTTCATTATGGGCTAACTGTTCGAGTGTCTTCTTGAGTCTTTCTTCTCTCATAGACAGATTAGCATCATTCTGTTCAAGTTCTTTATTTGCTTCAAAATTCATTCTTTGTGTTTCAACAGAATCAGGAATTATTGGCTCTTCATCATCCCAAAAACTGAGATCCGGTTCATCGAATTCTTCACCAACATCAGGAAACTGTAAGTCAGCAAACAGATCAATATCAGGTTCACCTGTATAGTAATAACCTTCTACAGCATCATCATCGTCATCCTGTTCTGCTGCTTGAGTTGTCTTCTTCTTCCCCTCACTCCTATCTTCATCTTTCTCTTTACTCACACTTCCTCCCCCTCTAGATTTCTCCCCCTTAGTTGAGGAATCCTCTACAGCTTTATGGCTTGTACCAGCTCCAGGGCCACTTTCATCACTACTTCCAAAGTATTTCTTCTCTTCTGCTGTAAGTGAGTGAGTTCTGCTAATGATATTATATAAGTGTCTCAACCCCTTTGCTTGATGATCATTTTGCCTTTCAATTTGACTGAGACGATGTTCAGTGGATAAGTGATTCTCATTTATGTTATTTTGAAGATCTTCAATCTGATTTGACATAGAAGTTATAATGAGATCTTGAGCCACTGTGACATCTCCAGAGTCTTCGATTGCTTGTTGCTGAGAGAGTTTAAGTGCATTGATCTTGTTTTTGAAGATAGTTCTCATGTTATCCATGTCAAACCTTAAGTTTTTATTGTCTTCTTCAGCTTGAGCAAGACTTTCTTTCATTTGATCGAGTTGTGCCATGAGAGATAAAGTGTATGTGTCATTGTGTGCTCTCACCTCAATCGCTCTATGAGTATCACTCACCTCACGTGCTAGTGTTTCACTCAGATTTGAGGTAATTCTCACATCACTCCTCTCATATTCCTGAGATGCATCCATTGTACCTGCACTAGAAATCACCCTAGCCTCCTCTTGGAAGGTCAGTGGTGGTGCAATGGGAGTTCGCAAATCCCGATCAACCTGTGAGGGTTCTTCTGCCGTAACAATGGCGGGCAATGTAACTTGCTCTTCTTGCATAACAATGTTTTCAGCTTCATGTAAGAAAATATCTTCCCCCATTGTGAGTAACAGGGGTGTGCTTGAAGGAATGAATGGGTTTATGGTTGCCTTTGACATAGTTTTACCTCTCTTTTGTAAAGGCAAATCTGTTTCACTCAAGACATCACTACTAGGATTAGCTCTTTTGACTGACAATTTCTTTCTGCGATAGTGTTTGGAGAATTTAGGATCGGTGTTTGGTGCATTGACCTGGGTTAAGGGTTGTGGTTCTACAACCCCTTGGTCACTTCTCACAATTAATTGACTATCAGAAAGATATTCAGATTGCAAAGTAGTTGAGTCAAATACCTGATCATTAATAGGTACATAATCTTCATTCTGAGTGGGTTGATCCACTTGAAGTTGAGGTTCAGACGCAGTTAATGGTTCTAGATCAGGTTGAGGTTCTGATTCTGGTTGATGTTCAGGAGCTTGTTCTGCTTCATGCTCTGAAGCTTGTACAATTGCAAGTAACCCATCAACTGGTTGAGGCATAACATTTTGCAAATTTATGAATGTGGACATATATGGTGTTATGACCACTGGAACATGCAACAAAACCTTAGAAGTATCCAACCTAGTGTAGAACTTCTTGTTTCGTTTACCAGACCATTGAATTCGATCATTTGGAAAAGGAGCAGGTTGATCCTTAGGCATAAGATGATTAAAAATTAATGTCAAAAATCGAGGATAATGACACTTAACCATTTTACCTTTCCCAAAGTTCTTTCTAGCCTTCTTCACACGATTTAACAAAATAGGCCATATCAAGCTGCCAAAGTTGATCCTTCTATTGTGAGCAATTGAGAAACCAATTGACTGTAACATACCTGTGATGACAGTATTGTTACTCTTGGTAGAATTAGCAAACACCTTTGCTATGATCTCGAAGAAAATGTTCCATTCTTGAACAAGATTGCTTTTGAGTGGACGTTTAAGATCCAGTTGACCTTGATAGTTCAGATTTGTAAAGAATTGAGCCAACTCATCATTTGATGGCGCTTCAGCAAATTGTTCAGTAGGAAGTTTCAGAGCAGCATTGAAGACAGATTCATCCACTGTATATGTCTTATCATTAAAGTTGAAAGAAAACGATCTTCCATCTGAGACAGCTGTAGTACATATTAGTTTAAGTGGACCAAATTTCATGGGAACATTTGCAGTTATAGCATGGCTACAGATATTTTGTTCATTCAGGAATTTTATCCAGGGCTTGAACCGATCCACCGAGCAATCCTCGGGATTAAAATATCCAATATAATTGTGATTAACAAGCTCAAAATTATTATAAGCACCAGCCATTCCAAATCAAGGATTAAAATTAAGAAATCTGCAAAATTCAACAATTAACCCAATTAAATCACAAAATTCGAATTAATAATTACTTAAAAATTCGAAAAATCGAAATCTTCACCAAAAATTCTGAAAATTTGAGTCAAAGATCTTGATATCAGTACAAACACAAGTATATTTTTAGTTTTTGAAAAATCACAACCAGTTTTCTTGAATTTTAGATCGAAAAATCGAAGTTTTGAAACTCAAGAACATCAAAGTCGATCAAATCTCACATTTAAATCGTTGAAATGAAGCTAATCGACTGGATAATCGATTGTTGATCTTAGAAACGTGATAACAGAGTGATTCCAAGTCAAGAATCGGGCAGCAATTCGTTAGTATATACGCGTGTATATGTATGTATCGAAAGAGCGACTCGGTGACTTAACACGCGAGTAATTAGAACAGAAAAGTGATATAACTATCCAATATAACTATTAGTATATATACAAAACGTTCCTAATATAACTATCGGTTGATAGTCATACCGATAGTTATATTGCGAACAAAACGAAATATAACTAACCTGTACAGAGTTATATTGCATATTGTTTACTAAAATGACAACCAAAAAACAAATAATATGACAATCGAATAAATAGTTATACCGATAGTCATATTTCGAGTAAAACACACAATATAACTATTAATTAATAACAGTTATATTTACAGAAAACAATATTATAACTATCTTATTACTAAGTTATATAACACTAATTTTAACTAATATAACTATGACAAATTCGAATATAACAATCAGATGGATTGTTATACCGATAGTTATATTTCAACAAAACAGCTAATATAACTATCCTAAAAATCGAATATTAACAGAATTTTACAAGTAATAAATTCTAATAATGAAACAACTTAATTATTAAATAATATATTATAAATAACACATTAATTTACACTAACATTAGCAGACATAATAAAAATTATTAAAACGATCATAGGTAATCCTTTTTACGAAATCAAACATTAATAACAAAAGGACAAACACTACAAATAAAATAAAATAAAATAAAATAACATACTAAATATTTACATAATTATTTCTGATGAATTAATAAATCTATAAGTTTTCTAATAAAATAATTTCCATATAGAAAATTATTCAAAAAGAAACTATAATTTATTTAAAACAACAAAAATAATTAAACTGAATTTAAGATAATAACATTTTCAAGAAAAATAGATTTCTCATAAATTACAGCTTGTAAAATTCGAGAAAAATATTTTTAAAGAAAATGAATTATTCGAAAAACACAAGAAGTAATTAAAAATATATAGAGAAGATAATAACAATGATTTAAGAAGAAACAAGCAAAAGTATAATTTGATAAAATAATTATACAAGTGATTTTAATAACAAATATTAACACATCAATCACTTGTAAATTATTAAAGATCAAACCTCAGATATTAACCAGTTTAATTACTAGGACTATTTAACATACCCAATTCACCAACAATTCTGGTAAATGTGGATTCGTCAAGAGACTTAGTAAAAATATCTGTTGTTTGTTCTTCCGTAGGTACAAAAAGTAACTCCACGGTACCATTCGTGACATGCTCTCGAATAAAATGATACCTGATGTCAATATGCTTTGTCCTTGTGTGCTGCACAGGATTGTTAGAGATTGCTATGGCACTTGTATTGTCACATAAAATAGGAATTTTATCAAGTACAAAGCCATAGTCTCTCAGCTGATTCCTGATCCACAAAATCTGTGCGCAACAGCTTCCAGCAGCTATATATTCAGCTTCAGCTGTTGAGTTGGAAACTGTTTGTTGTTTCTTGCTGTACCAGGAAACCAGTCTACCACCTAGGAATTGACAACTCCCAGATGTGCTTTTTCTATCCAAAACACTTCCTTCATAATCTGAATCTGTATATCCAACAAGATTAAAACCAGAATATTTAGGGTACCAGATGCCTAAGTTAGGCGTACCCTTAAGATATCTCAGGATTCGTTTAACAGCAATGAGATGAACATCTTTAGGATCCGATTGGAACCTTTCACACAAACACGTAGCATGCATAATATCAGGTCTACTCGCAGTAAGGTAAAGTAATGAGCCTATCATACCTCTGTAGCTTGTGATATCTACCTTGGCAGAATTTTCACATGCTCCAAATTTGACCGCTGTGGATGATGGTGTTCTTGCTGAAGATGAGTCCTCCATTTGATATTTCTTGAGAAGCTCTTTGACATACTTGGATTGACAGATAAATATTCCATCTGTCCTTTGATTTACTTGCAATCCAAGAAAGAACTTCAGCTCACCCATCATGCTCATTTCAAACTTACCCTGCATTAACTTAGCAAATTTCTTGCAAAGAAGATCATTAGTAGACCCAAATATTATATCATCCACATAGATTTGGACTATTATTGTATCATTCTTATGTTTCTTTGTGAAGAGAGTTTTGTCTATGACACCTCTAGTAAATTCATTTTCAAGTAAAAATTCAGAGAGAGTGTCATACCATTTTCTTGGTGCTTGCTTAAGACCATAAATAGCCTTGAAGAGAAAGTAGACATAATCCAACAGATCTGGATCTTCAAAACCAGGTGGTTGTTCTACATATACCTCTTTATCTAGCTTACCATTCAGAAAGGCACTCTTGACATCCATTTGATAAACATGGAAATTAGAAAAGGCTGCGAATGCCAAGAATATTCTAATGGCCTCAAGTCTAGCCACTGGAGCATAGGTCTCATCATAGTCAATGCCTTCAGATTGTGAATAACCTTTTGCTACCAGTCTTGCTTTGTTTCTTGTTACTGTGCCATCTTCATCAAGTTTGTTTCTGAATACCCATCTAGTACCAACCACTGTTCTATTTGTAGGTCTGGGTACCAGCTTCCATACTTCTTGTTGTTTAAATTGATTGAGTTCATCTTGCATAGCAATCACCCAATCAGGATCTGAAAGAGCTTCTTCAGTTTTCTTAGGTTCCATTTCAGATAGAAACCCTGAATAATTACATTGATTTTGCAAAGCTCTTCTAGTCTTTACACCAACATCTGGATCACCAACAATTAGCTCAAAAGGATGAGCTCTATTCCAAATAGTCTGTCTGGGAAGATTTAGTCTTGATGATTCACCTTGTTCTTCATTGTGATGTTGAGTATGACTAGTAGATCCTTCATTAGCTCCCCCTGAGTTGTTGCCAGGATGATTAGATGAGTGTTCAGAAGTATGAGTGGTGTTTTCAATATTATCATTATTTTCACCACTATTATTCTGATTAGACTCATCATTGTCATTGTTGTCATTTGCATCAGCAAAAACATCAGGTGGACTATCATCATCTGAATCTAGATCTGTCATATCTTCAAAAGATAGCTTTTCAGATGAATCTCCAGTTTGGATACTAGGGAGTTTAGTGTCATCAAATGTAACATTGACACTTTCCATCATCTTCTGATGTTCAATCAGATACACTTTATAAGCTCTTCTTTCATAACCAACAAAAATTGCTTCATGTGCTTTGGCTTCAAATTTCCCACCTTGATCATCTCCTTCTTTAAGTACAAAGCATTTTGCTCCAAATAAATGAAAGTATTTGAGTGTTGGTTTCTTTTCATTCATAGCTTCATAGGGTGTTTTCATCAAGTCTTTGTTGATAAGAGTTCGATTCTGAGTATAGCAAGCAGTGTTGACAGCTTCAGCCCAAAAATACAATGGAAGCCTTGATTCACTTAACATAGTACGTGCAGCTTCAATCAAGGTTCTATTCTTTCTTTCAACTACCCCATTTTGCTGAGGAGTTCTTGGAGCTGAGTATTGTCTGGTTATACCTTTTTCAGTACAAAAGTCATTCAGAACTGCATTCTTGAATTCAGTTCCATTGTCTGACCTTATAGCCCTCACTGGATACTTGGAATCCAACTCAATTAACTTGATGTGATCAATCACCAGTTGTGGAGTCTCATCTTTAGAATTCAGGAACAAGACCCATGTGAACTTTGAAAAATCATCAACAATCACAAGAGCATATCTTTTCTTTGACATAGACATTACATTCACTGGACCAAATAGATCCATGTGAAGTAACTGTAAAGGTTCAGTTATTGAAGACATATCAGTGCTTCTGTCTGTTGCCCTTTTTAGTTTGCCTTTTTGACAGGCATCACATAGTCCTTCCTGTGTAAATTCCATAGAAGGTAAACCTCTCACCAATTCTCTCTTGACCAGAGAGTTCATCGTCTTGAAATTTAGGTGAGAAAGTTTCTTGTGCCATAGCCAACTTTCATTTGTGGATGCTTTAGAATAGAAGCAATTGATTTCTTCAGTGCTTCTGGTGTTCATGTTGGCTACATACAAGTTTCCTTTTTTTACTCCCGTTAGAGATGGTTGTTCACTTCTTTTGTGTGTAATCAGACAATTCTTTTTATTAAAGTAGACTTCAAATCCCTTGTCACAGAATTGACTGATACTGAGCAAATTATGCTCAAGTCCTTTTACAAAGGACACTTCTTCAATGATAACATTTCCAGCTTCAAGTCTGCCATATCCATCAGTTCTACCTTTGCTGTTATCTCCAAAGGTAACTACTGGGCCGGCCTTCTCCACCACATTTGTCAGCAGGGTTCTGTCTCCAGTCATATGCCTTGAACATCCACTGTCCAAGATCCAGGTTACTCGTTCAACCTGTTCAATACCCTGCAATGACAAATGGATTAAACCTTCTTCGGGACCCAAATTTGATTGGGTCCTGCAGATTTAAAGTATTGACCTTTATCAGGCAAAACAACATTTTTAATTTTAACCTCTTTAGTCAATAAACATTTAACCTTATAAACAGATTTGAAAATCTTTCGTTTTATCTTGGGTATCCATGTTTCTGTAGCAGCAATAACACTTGTGTCATTGACTGGACATTTGACCTGGTAAACATTCTTGGTAACCTTTTGTTTAGGCTTAGGTACAAATGTCTCTCTCCTAACTTGAGGAGGAAAAGCAGTCTTTGATCAAACATTATTGTTCCTGTTCATGTTCTGTCGAGGAGCATTCTGTTTAACACATGCATCACTACCATTAAAATAAGCACGCATACTGTTAAAAGCACAAGACATACAATTGATAACACCACATGCTTTATGATTAGAATCAATTATAGGCATGGTATTTTTCTGTTTCAACTTATTACCACCTAATTCAGTCTTAGAAGAACTAGCTGATTCAACAACTTTGACTGGGACTTTAGGTACATCTTTCTTGGATGAAATATTCGTTGTATTAGTGTCCTCAACTGATTTAGCCTTAACAAAGACTGTGACATCTTTTTTTAATGAAACATTCTTTGGATTAGCGTTCTTAACATATTTCTCCTTAACACATTTATCCTTAACAAAGACTGTGCCATTAGCACTATCCTCATTTCTCATTTCTTCTTGGATAACCATAGAAAGAATATCTGGTGGTACAGCATCAGATTTTTTAAATAGAGGTTCTTTAACATTTTTGAGCACATGTGGTATTCCCCTTTCTTTAGCACTAACAGGGTTAGGGGAATTTATGCCCAACGATCCAACAGCTTCATTGTAACCATACCCTATACCTGTTGTTCGTTCTACAACTTGATTGTTAAAGAACTCTTTGGAAACTTTAACCGAATTATAACAAGCCCTGACCTGTGTTTCAAGTTCAGTAATTCTAGCCATTTGTTTGCCTACAACTTCTAGAATAGCTTTCTCCTTTTTATAAAGCATTGTTATTTCATCTCTTTGTTGATCTTGATTAATATGCACCTTTTTCAATTCTGACACTTCATTGCCAAGATTAGTACTTAACAGATCTAGTCTTCTATAATCAGTTTTTGCATTATCTAAGGAATTATAAAGACTACGAATCAATTCAGGATCAGTAACAATTACCGGTTTGTTATGATGATCAGATGCTTCATCATTTGCCACCAGCGCAAAATTTCCATATTCTTCATCTTCGCTGTCCGTGTCATCCCAACTCTTACCAGCCGCAACATAGGCTTTTCCAGGTTTCTTCTTCTCAGCAGCAAAATCTCTTCTTTGAGTTTGCTTCGGTTTCTGACATTCAGTGGCAAAGTGTCCCAATTCATTACAGTTGAAGCAACGAATCTTGCTTCTGTCAACAGATCCAGTTTTGTATCCTCCCCTGTTACTAGAGGAAGAAGAGCCTCCTCTCTGGAATCTGTTACTTGACTTGAACCTGTACTTTGGATTTCTTCTGAATCTGAAGTTGCCAAATTGCCTTACCATCAATGCCAGGGATTCATCTTCCAGTTGATCTAGCTCTTCCAATGAGTAATAGTCTCCACCATCCTGAGTAGGTGGTGTCTGACCAAGTTCTACTTCAGTCTTTTCCTTGTCTGAGCTGTAAGGTAGAACAACCTTATCTTCCACTTCCTTAGGTGCCTCAACTACAAGAGCTGTAGATGAACTTGGCACTCTTCCTTTACCAGAGACCTCCCTCTGCTGTACTTGTTCCAGTTCATAGGTTTTCAGAACACCAAACAATCTTTCAAGAGCAATCTTATTCAGATCTCTTGATTCTCTGATGGCTGTTATCCTATGTTCAAGATAAGTGGGCATTGTCAACAAAAACTTCATATTAATCTCCTTCTGTGTATATTGCTTGCCATTAACTTGCAAGTTGTTGATAATTTTGTTATACCTTTCAAACACTTCCTGAATGCCTTCATTAGGGCCAGCTCTAAAGTGTTCATACTCGGAGGTTAAAATTTGAAGTCTGTTTTCCCTGACTTCATCAGTTCCTTCATTGATAGTCTCAATAGTTTCCCATATGTGTTTTGCAGTTTTACAATTTATCACATGACTGTACATCACAGGATCCAGGGAATCTATTAAAATAAGTCTCAAATTCTTATCTAGTCCTGCGTCCTCTTTTTCAGCAGGAGTAAAAGAGTCAGCATGCTTTGGAACAGATGTTGCAGGTGATACAACAATTCCTCCAACAATAGATTCAGATATATGTTCTTTTGGAATTATAGGTCCATTCTGTAGAACACCCAAATATTTAGAATTTGCGACATCAAGAAACAACTCCATTTTATTTTTCCACATTGTATAATTGTCCTTGTTAAACATGGGAATTTTAACAATGCTTTTTGACGACATGATGAATTTTTAAGTGAGTTAAAAATTCGAGATAGATTTTTGACGGAATAAAAATAGGATCTTGATTTGTGTATCAATCAATAGGCTCTGATACCAATTGTTAGGTCCGATAAGATTGTAGAAGGGGGGGTTGAATACAATCTATACCATTTTCTCGAAATTTATTCGTTAAACAATTTTCACTTAAACGAATATTTTGTGCGGAATAATATAACACAAATTTCAAGTTGAATATAACAATATATTAACTTGATGGGTGTTACAAAATCAGTCCAAACGATTATCAAGTAATTAATAACTAATTAGAAAATTCAACATGAACTTTGCTAATTTAGTTAATAAAAATCAAGATATCAATTTGTGAACTAGGAAACTTAATTCGCTAGTAGTACAAGAATCACAAGTAAACAAGTTCCAATGGATAGAATATTACAACTGAGATGAACTTGAATTTACAGAATTTAATTTGTAAGTGTTCTTGAGCTTGAGAGAGAGAGATATGAGTTGTTGTGTGTAATTTTTCTGTTATGCTCGACTGTCTTAATTCCTTCTTCATTCTGCTGCTTTATATAACACGGCCATAGTCATATTGCTTTGTTTTAACTGATATAACAATCAGTTAACACTAATATGACATTCGGTATGACTATCAATTGAATGTAATATGACTGTCCAGTTTAAATATAACTTTCGGTATAACTATCCAGTCCAATATAACATTCGGTATTACTATCCAGTCCAATATAACATTCGGTATTACTATCCCTTGAATGAAATATGACTATCCAGTTGAACTGTATATGACTATCTCCTTTTGAACTGTATATGACTATCGGTATAACTATCAATTGATAGTTATATTATCATATTTTTCAGCTTATAATTAATTAAATGATTTATAAAAATCATTTAAATAATTATTTCTTTTTCATATTAATTCTTATTTAATTAATCTAATAATCACTTTAACAAATATATTAATTCTGATAGAATTAATTTATTTAATTAAATTAATTACTTGATTTAATCAATTAAAGTAGAATTAATATAAATCCTTTAATAGTCAATACTTCACTGCGAACCACGTAATTATGATAAGGAACATACACTGGAACGATGTTGACGCTCGATGTACTGTCTGGTTCATGAACGACTAACTCCAATCTCTGTTCTTCATCGTGACTTTAACACTGTGATCTTTTTATACTCTTCACTCTCATCAATCATTCGGTACTGAAATTGTTTTTTATCACTTATAGAAATCTCTGTCCCTTAAATGAATCCATGTGTTTCAATGCTACCTTGAGGCTTGATCAGATATCTGAATCTTCTTCCAGTGTAAAACATCAAACTATAGATTGACTTGTTGATTTTTCTTCTGACGGTTATCATCTTTTGAGATTCCTGTGACATTTGATATTATTTACTTATTACAATCTAGTTTAATTGGATTAGGATAGCCTTTCAGTAAATAACGTAATTAAATTATAATTACTATGAACTAATCAATTACATTTTTCACCTAGAACATGTTACCTTTTTTCTCTAACTAAATCTTCTCTTTTTCCACTCATATCACGGGCATTCTATTTAATAAAATAAATAATAATTTTATAATTACTAACACTTAACCGATTACCTTTTTTAACTAAAATTTATCATCTTTTCTATATTTTTTAACTAAAATCCATACTTTTCTAGAAATATCAAGGATAAGTGGATAACATTTATATAATTATTATCAAATCATCTCATATAAAAAATTTAAGCCTTCAAAATTCATGTTTTAAAAAAATTAATTTAAATTTACTGAAAAATTTATGTAATATTAAAAAAATCTGTGCATCACACGGGTTTTAAGTTAGTAATTTAATAAAAGTCAAACAGGCTATAGGACCCTTTTTGGGGTACCTTTTATTATTTTTGGATTCACTTAAAGTGAAAACAAGCTGTTTATGCATACTTAAATTTTTCAACTTAAAGTTAGTTTTAGTTCAAAAATTTAAGTACCTTCGAGGTACTTTTTTTCGAGAGAATTACCCAAATGCCTATTTTTCAAAGTTTTTGCCAAAAATACTGATTTTGAAAAAAATTGCCCGAAATACCGACGGGATACGGAGTTTCGGCTTCCGTATTAGCTGAATACGGTACACCGGGTACCGTATTATACATGATACGGAACACGGTATTCCGTGTTAGCGTGATACGGAACACGGTGTACCGTATTCAGGCATGATACGGAACACGGTGTACCGTGTTCGTGCATGATACGGAACACGGTGTATCGTATTATGCATGAGACGGAAGATCGTGTTCCGCAACTAAGGTACACGATCTACCGTGTCTGGTCAATAAAAAGGGCCAGCATGGCTCCCATATGAATATTTTGGGCCATCACCCCTTTTTTCAACTTATTTTTTTTCTCATATCAATTTTTATATATTTGAGTCACCTTTTAACTCGTATCCTTGCATATATTTGTATTTTATACTTTTATATTATGTTTAAAAAATGTAATTTTTTATTTTTTTAATTAATTCTTTTCAAATAAATTTAATTTAAGTAAAATTAGTCAAACAGATATATCTAACTTAAAGTTAAAATTATCACTTTTCATTTAAAACGAGTAAATTGCACTTTAAGTTATAAGTAACATTTTTTTAAGTTAACCCAAACGGAAGTACTTTACGCTAGTTAACTTTCAAACTTTTATAATTTTCGATATTCCTTTTTTATAAATAATTAAATATTAATTAATAGTCGTCGATTTTAGTGACCGACTCAACTGGAACTTGCTCGAATTTATAGTCATACTCTTCATTTTCTTAATTTTGTTGCCACGTGATTCCTTCTAAGATATTTCAACATTTAGATCCATTTTTTAAAAATGAACACTTTTTTTTTTTTATCATTTTTTACAATTTCAATAAAATAGTTAACAAAACTACAAAGGTATAATGTCGCATGGTAGTTGCAATTTGCAACATTTGCAGATTTGACACCCTCGGTAAAAATGCTTCAACTGATTACGAGGAGAGTAATTGTTAGTATGAAATCTTGGGCTGAGATATTGAGATGTTGCACCCTACAATTTTAAATGAAATACGTTACACAATTTCCTACCTGGTAACTCAGAAGACCTACTGTTCTACATTGAAAATAACAAAAATGAAACAAGTGTATGGAGGGGGCAGCCCCTGGGGGACTACTATCTAGTACTCCATTCTCCATAGTCATATTTAGAGAAAGGCAGATGTATACAGAGGTACTTTATCTTATTTTGTCAATTACAACGGAACCTCTTCTTGACTCAAAGTTTTGTTACTTCTCTTACTATTCTGTTACAAGGTATCACAGTAGTTCTTCAGCCATGCACCAGCAGTTTTAAGAACCCGCAGCTCGCTGTTCAGAAGATCTTGAGCTAGTTTCCTTCTTAGAGAAACTTTGTTAGACATACACAGAGAACTCGGAACTGCAAGTGACTGTATGTTGCATATTATGCCAGCAAAAAGGTAAAATTAGCAACCAGTAGAAGCAACTAACAACTCCATGCAAAAATGTTGCAAGTAGTTTGAAGCTCAACAGAGGAAGGACTTTAAAGCAAGGCTAACTTGAGGATAGAAAATTGACAATTTGGCATCAAGCGATGATATATAGTTACAAGTTGCAAGATGAGATTTGCAACTAGAAATACCTGAAAAGAACCAGCACTGCTATCCAGTAAAAATATATACATGACGCGTGTCATAATGCTCCATTTTTTGAGTTTTGTAAAGAACAATAACACTCTTAAACGTAAGTATTAATGCTGCTATATATATTTAATGAAGTTTTTATGTATACTGCCCGACGTTATCCATGAAGGAACTTTCTACGTGAGAGATCCAGATGTGAAGACATTACCTTCATAGCAGCATCATATCTTTCAATTAACTGATTAATTCTTGAAAGCAAGAACTGATGAGCTTGTAATTCTATGTTCTTGTTTTGTAAGGGTTGTCGAGCCAGCCGACCGTCGATTTTTGCAGCTTCCATGGCCAAATCATCCAGTTCTGAATACGCAGAACTAATCAACTACTGGTTTGAGAAACAGGCATAAAATATGTATTCAGCAAATAATGTATCAAGACTACAGACAGTAAATAAGATCTGAGACCTTGCGAAGAAGTATAACATATAACACGAGCAAATGCACGAAGCGACTGAGGGATCCCTCTCCCTTTCTTGCTACCAGACTTTACTTGTCTGCATCATCAGTTTAGACATTCCACAGATTAATCAACCAACAAGCTGCTTTAAAAGGCACTCGGGGAAGGGGGGGGGGGACCAGAGTGACAACAAGTAACAATAGGAACTAACATTAAATTTTAAGGATCAGCCTTAAAAATATAAAATCAAACAAACCAAGTTATATGGACTTGGATCCCTACACCTCATTTACATTCATCTATAAATTATCGGTTTATATAATTCTCCAATTATCTTTCCTTAATGGCAGTAATTAAGCATGTTGCTTTTGCATAAGACATTTATGCCATTTGGAACATAAATGACCCAATCTCTGTAATTATTTCTGATCCATTTAATTAAATCTAACACCAGAAGGAAGAGTGACCCACATTGCTATGCATATCTCCTCGAACATAACCAAGCATTACATTTCTGGTTCCCTATATCAATCAATGTTTAGGTGTGTGGACCTATCTCATCTTAAGATAGAAAAAGCAATATCAAATCTCATGCTAAAAAATATTCAATTAGAGAGATCAATTCGTTAACGAGGCACCAACTTGATTACAAATGAATTTCCACAAGAGTTGAAGGCATCGTCATCTTCAAGGACTGGTGTGGAATGTCGGCACAGTAAATCCATCTTCATTGTACGTAGGGGGTCATGATGAGGAATATCTAACTCGATCTGAACCTGGAAGAAGCTAATGTCATTTGCATAGACTGAACAGAGAAAATTAGAGAATAAGGCGACAAGATAGCCAGGAAGTGTTAAATCAGTTAAAGGTGTTTGGATTATTTTGCAGGTTTAAGTACAAAGTAATATTTTCAAATTACAAATGCACCATGCAAAAGAAACTTATTTTGATCTTGAATGTTGCAAATTTAGCCTCCAAACACACCACTTAAGATGCTAAATTTAACATATAAACATGTAATATAAATTCCAATATATAATCCAAAGTGAGTAATATATATCACCTAATATGAAAGATATTGATAAATACAGAAAAATAAGTCACTAAGAGTCTAATTTCCAAAGAGGACTGCAGGAACACTGTTTTCTAATAAAACTAAACTTATTTGGGCTATTTCGCTCAGTCGGAATCACAATCACAAGTAGTCACCCGTTTGGTAACTTCTGTCTGCTGACGTTTCCATGTTTCTACCAGTTACCCGTTTGGTAACTTATGTCTGCTGATGTTTCCATGTTTCTACCAGTTATTGTTTTCACATGTTCCTGCTAGTGTAGACATAAATTACAGAAGAAAAGTTATGAACACTGTGCGGTAACGAACAACCAATGCATTTTGCTAAAATGGAATGATTTTTTGAACACATCTGTATTAGTAAATCCAATGCTACCAAAAGCGGAAATTATAGCTTCTATATATCCTCACATTTCCGATCATAAAGTGGGGGCTTCTTACTTCTCTTCAAACATAAATAGTTAAAATTAACACTCTTGAACGAATAATCAAGACGTAAGATCCTAATCAATATTCGGGAACTCAGTCACCGAAGAAAACCTTTCCTACGGTGATATTTGATTTATTTAATTTTTAGCCAAGGAGGATATTTCAGAAACAGTGAAACTAACACTGAATTACTTAAGACTAATAATGTTATACTTACCTTATGAAATGGAGGAAGCAATGTGAATTGTGAATTATAGAGTTCGGTTAATTTTTTTAGATTGAACAGTTTCAAGTAGGGCTATACCGAGATCAACTATCATATAGTGACTGACCTCTGAAATAGCCACTAATATCCATAAAATTAAAGAAACAAAGGCTAACAGATAACACCTATCGGCCTTATCAAGAACAAGAATAAATTGAAAGAAATAAGACTTAGAAGGAAGGGAAAACAAATACAAAAGCTCGTATCTTCTCAAGCATGTGATTACAGAGTGAGGATGAGTGTCAAATAAAGGAAGAAGGTAAGGGGACACTATAAGAAAATCACCAAGGAATTATTAAGCTTTCGCACTTGACCATAAGAGGTATGAGAGCATAAGACACCAGTTCATCTCTAAAATTAGAAATGTTTACTAATTAGTGTCTCGACAGCCATGCCAGTTTTGCAGCTGATCAATTTTCACGTGTATTACTTCATTTCGCAAGGACTCTTTTCACAATGGTTTCACGTTGCATAGGCATCTTTTATCATCTGAAGTTAGTCAGCTTACATGCAGCTATATGCTGTACCTTTCTGTGTAAAATGAAGGCATGATACAACTCTAAACATTAAGCACACTTGTTATGATATGTAATTTGGTGGTCCGATTTTGGTAAATGTAGATTCAACATAAAAGAGTTTCTCAAAGGTCGAGTTATAATGGTTTTATTGAATTATACTGCACTGATTTGTATTTCGCACTTATTTAGTGAATTAACCTAGTTTCCTTACCCCACACCTTTTAAAATCTGAGGTGTTTGGGCCACAGTGAATCAAAGATGTTACGATATCACACAGCACTTTCTGCCTCAGGGCCTCAGGGGAATGATGTAAACCAATCTTTTAAGTAGTTATTAGTTTGGGATATTTGAGGTCAAAGAATTCCAAATCCTAACTATAAGTGATCAAACATGCTTATAAAAGACCTGTATATATCCCTAGCTTGTAGTCTAATGGATGCCCCTCTACTCTTGGTAGCAAGAGGTCAAGAGTATTTGAATTTCTGTAATTACTATTAAAAAAAATGTATATAGGTCTTTTACCACATAACTGTCCTTCACTAAACTTTCTGTATTATTTACAAACTGGATGGTTGATAATTGATAAGAGTAGAATTGTCTCGTCAATTTTTGGAGGGACCCATGGAGTATATAGATTGAAAGCTAGAAACTGCATCACTTACATCAAAAATTTTAACAAGAATATTACACTGAAGATTTAAATGCACATAATTCATCATCATATACCTTTACAGACTTAACCAGAAAGCTGTTACTGACCTGGTCATACACGTTGGTAGCAAGTGTGAAACCAAAATCTAAAAGGAGGGTTCGGTTGGAAAACTTTCCATATCTTATCATAACCTGTGCAAAAGCTGTGCGTAAGTCTTAGAACTTGCGTACCAGTCCAGTATATGTAATTTAATAACACTCATACAGGATATTCAAAACAGGGAATATTAACATAAGAAGCAACTAGGAGCAGAAGTGTAAGCCTCTGCCAAAGAAACAAATACTTTAACACACACATAAAGTGGTAAAAAGGAAATAAATGCTAATGCTGAAAAAGGAAGGGAGGAAGATTTCGTTATATACACCGTCAAATATATTAGAAACGAAATAAGTAAGCTAGTAAGTAGTAGCAAACAATTAATAGCCGTGGGTGTCATTTGTTTACGAGGGAACCAATCAGAAATAGCATCCTTAATGATTCATGCTTAAGATTGTATTATTTTAAAGGCTGAATGAAACAACTACCACAATTAAGTCCAAAGTTACCTAAATGGTTCACCGCACAACTTTGGTTGAATTAGTTCAAAATCTTGCTTATTTTAATTTGGGAAATGTTATTTCCAGAGTTTTTTTTTTTTTTAAATTTCCAGAGCTATTTGTAGCAGTATTAGAATATGCTACAAATTGTGAATGCAGGGGAAATATGCTACAAATATATCTCTGGGAAAAAAAAGAGCTCTGGAATTACATCATTTAGATTCAACAAATGACTTAAATTCTAATCACCAAGAAATGACGTACAAGTTGGACGTAGAAATCAATTTAGCCTTGCAGATTAGGTATAATGTTTGGTTTTTAGGGGAGCACTGCGATATGGTAATCTTTGGAAGAAAAAAGGGAACAGACAAAAGTCTTGGTAGATCATGCTGATGCATTTTTTTGAGTTGTCAATTGTAAAAGAACGAACTAGGTAGTCGTACAGGAGGAAACTTAAATGGTCATATGGCAAGCGTACGTTCAATGTGACCTCGAACTTCCAAAAATCGTTAAAACTCTTAATTGTAGTTCTGTTCTATTTTCTTTTAAATCATATCCTGCCAAATCTCAACACTTTACCTGATCACCAGGAGCATAGTCACGATCTGCAATGACCTGCATTAAAGATAGTGGATATCAGATACTATAGAACTAAAGAAAAAACCAGAAAAAGAAAAAGTTACAATACATAAAATCAGAGATGAAAATTTACTATTGATAGTTCACAACTAAAGAAATAGCTCATAGAAATAGCCTCATACGATACATGTTGAGAAACATCTCTGGAGTGGTCTATTAAACATCAACTATCCGCGTATACTATTGTACAATGCTAAAGTCATATATATATATATATATATATAAGATGCCTGATCTCCGTCAAGACCACATGTTTTCCCGGGGAAATTTCTTTTTCTTTGGAATATTGCGAAGAGGAAAGAAAGAACCATAAATTTGGATCTGTAGTATACATTTGAAACTAAAGTACAGCTGGTTTGTCAATGGTAGAAAGAGATAACCACCAAAAGGTCAAAAACAATATGCAGCATCGGGAACAAACTAACTTGACAAAACTTGGCAAGTAAAAGGAAAATATTTGATTACACTACTACTCCATAAAGAGGCTCAATAAGCTTAACAGTACAACAGAGTCAGAGAGACAGAGAGCGAGACCTCGGAGAGTTGTTTGGCTTCATCACATAAAACATCCGCCTCAGAAATGCCATCATGATTTAGAAAATCTGCAAACGGAATCTGCATCAAAAAAGCTATTGTAAGATTAATAAAAAAAGGGATACACTAAGCCACTGTATACTTTTACACATTCAATGCAATCACTAATAAACTTTCTATTATTATACCATGGATACACCGTTCGTACTGGTCCATGCTCGAGATGAAACTGAAATTTTGACAATAAATCGGTAATATTAGTTGAAATCTCTACATTGGTTTATTACCAAGAAAACCAAAATATAATAAACGTCAACTTAATCACAAGTTGTCCTCATCTCTGAACCAGTCTTTGAAACATGTGTGCAATGAATTTAGGAGCTTTTTATGTTATGTCACAAAGATAGTAGTCCCATGTATTTTTGAATAGTTGACACTTGGATACTGGGATCACTTGACAAGCTTTAAATATATTCTCACAATGTCCATAAATTATCACACATGCAGGGGACAGGGCGAGTGAACCAAATTATAAGTAATTACAAGTGGGTCTTACCGGTAAACCCATAGATGGTGCACCATTTGCACCACCCATACTCCACAAGACTGTTTGAAAGATACCAGAGCCCTATGTTACTCAGACTCGGGTACCGGGTGTCGGATACGACACATATCCGAGGGTCGGATCCAGTGACCTCGAAAATTTGGGACACGTGGACACGGTCCTAATTTTGGACACGGGTACGGTACACGGCTTAATTTAAATAAAATTAATTAATTTAATTTTTATTGAAATATATAAATTAATCATTTTTATATTATTTTTTTAATTTAAATGAGTAGTACATTACGTTTAGATATGCACTACAATGCTAGTATATAATTAATTATTATAAAGTACTAGCTTATAGCCCGTGCAAAGCACGGACTACTTTAATTTTTTTCAATTTTCTTATAATATAGTATAATAAAATAAATATTAATTTTAATACGTTATTTGCTTACTTTTAAGTTGTTTTACTTTGTTTGTAGTGTAGTGATATTATTAATGTTAATTTTACTATGTTGTTAGCGGAATTTGAACCTTAGTTCTTTGTATAGAACAACTTTTAGTATTATATATAAATTAATATGTTGTTAGCGGGAATCGAACCTTAGATCTTTGTATACAACAATTTTTAGTATTGTTATATCTAACGGTCATGATCTATTTGAGTTGAAGACCTAACGGTTGTGAATGAGGGATAACCAAAATGAGGAGATAACCAAACTACATATTATACCCCATTTTGCTTATTATAGATAGTATACATATATATCAATTTTTAGGATTGTTATATCTAACAGTCATGATCTATTTGAGTTGAACATCTAAGGGTTGTGAATGAGGGATAGCCAAAATGAGGGGATAACCAAACTATAAATTGTACCCCATTTTGCTTATTATAATATAGTATAGATAGATAGTCTAGATATAAATAGTAGGTGCACTGGAAGACAGCTGGAGTATATAACTAAATGAATCTGGACACAGCACATGCCAGATACATTAATTATAATACATACAGTCTATATATATATAGATACAGTAACTACGTCACTTTCTTCTAGTATCGACTTCTTCCTAATCTCCATCTCTTTCCTTCCGCTTCTTGTCCTTGTTCATCCCTTCTTTGTGTAATCTCTTCGTGTGTAATCTATCTCTGCAAGAAGAAGAGTTTTCTCCGGCCACCTTCAAATTTCTCCGGCAACAAAGACGAAGTGTTGGGTTTCTAACCGACGAATCCAGGTACGAATTCCGTGTCGTGTCGACACGGGTACGCCGGCCGGAATTGCCGTGTCAGAGTAACATAGCGGAAGAGCCACACGCTTGATAACAAGAATTTCCAATCTCCATGTTATTTTCTATAGAATTCCTACCAAGAGCATGTAGGCATGTACTAAACATTAATAACACACATCTTGTGAGGATAGCTCCTTGGTTGTATCTTTTTTTATATATATATATATATATAATAAATTTTAAAACTGAAATACTTATATCCTATATGAAATGTTTCTACTTCCGTCATTTAGTGTTTTTATTATGACTTCTATAAAAGCTACGGAACCATGTTAGTAGTACGTTATTATTTTGAATTATAACATTGATAAGGAAATGACATTTTAAAACTTTGTAATACAAAATGTTTTTATTACTTTGTAAGATTCAAGTCACAAACTATAAAAAAATAGAAATGGATGGAATACGGATACATTGAAATATGGATGTTGGCATACTTTTCCCATCAAATAGATTATATTGTCATTTTCCGTCTCTGGCATAGATCCATACAATTATACGAAGTGAAAATAATACTTTTGGATTTGTGTTGGGAGAACTGGAGTACTACGATAGTCAAGAAGCAAGATGCTGGTGTGTAGTTTCTTCCCAAGATAATATTAGTATTACAATCAGAAAACAATTATTATTAACAATGGATAACACCCCAGCCCCATCAACAATCATATAACCCAAAAAGTAATCCAAAATCTGCATCTTGATTTTTGACCCTTTAATCTTAATGTAAGAAACAATCAAAGTCAAGATTATAAAAAGGCGCCAAATCTAAATTTAAGAGAAACTTTGGATGATTTAACAGATAATTAGAAGGCTAGTTTTAATAATAAAGACCATAAATCAAAGTATAATTATAATAGCATCTAAACAAATGATAATTGGTCTGCTTAGTATTTTTTGTACATTCAGGAAAAAAATGGCGAAGTTTACACATGTTAGGATAAGAGGATCAATTAAAAACAGGCTTAAAACATATTAACAAAACGAGACCTGTGAAATAAACGGCACAGTTTAAATTTAGACTTAAATTCAGGTTAGCATTCCAAAAAGAAAACAAAATTTAAGAGCTTTGTAATAAAAGTTATACCTAAACCATATGCATGCTTGAACTCCTTCAGCGTGACTTCTTGAAAAAGCGAAGGGAACTGCTGAAGAGCCTGGAATCAAGAAGCTCCAAGAATTGTAACTGAGCACACAAAATAAATTAATAAATAATATTTATAAAGCATCATACACTTTTATGCTTCTGACATCAAATTTTTAAGGTACCAAACTAACTAGAAGTCAAAATTGTCACAAATATATCCAAATCGGACGATATATCATGTTAACACTTCCGATTATCTGCATTACAGAAAATGTGGACATAAAATATCACGAAAGAGGTTGCAGAAACCAGGAAACCGTAACTGGCCATAGACAAAGAATTTACTCACAGGTTCTATTGCTAAAAAATCTTCTTCAATCTGAGTTCTTTGTTTGATTGTTTCTTGATATAAAGAGCTTTCCCCAATCATCTCCAGGTCATCATTACTCCAAAATATCTGTAAATTTCCAATGATGCACACGTAAGCATCTATGGATCCTTGGGTCCAATAAAAAAAAAACTAACAAAGTTGCAAGTTAATCAATATAAATTGAAGAGTCGTAGAGCTCCTACAATCACTCTAGGAATACATCTTCAACTATAAAATGATTAAATTGTATAGGACAGAATTGTAAAAACAAGTTCGATGACATTGGAAGAACTATCTGCATGTTGTAAATAGTCTACAAATAAGTGCATGATCCTTATCTATTTAGAAAAGAATAATGTATACTCCGTGTCTCTGTCCATCCAAAATGAACTGGCTGGTATGCACAACTAGACGTGCAAAGAAATATCTCATGCATGATATTTTTCAATGACTCATTTTTTGAGAAAATAATGAAATTCAAATGTTTATTCAAAAAATAAATAATTAAGATCAGTTACCTCTTTTGCATGCTTCGTTTCGTGCACCAGCCAATTATTTTGTGTCGGAGGGAGTAAATAGGATTAACTAAGACTACAATGATTTTGTTATGGAGCAATATTGTAATAAGCCTCAAATTTTTCTACAAACTACGACATCATTAGGCTATTTCATCAGCTATTAGAATGGTAAATCAAAATTGAACACAGCACAGCAAAAACCTTTACCGTGCTATTCAAATTCCCCAACCGCGGAAGACAGCTAATATAAGGAGCCCATTCAGAGTCCTGCATAAAAAAACGGACATCAGAAAAGTGAAATTAATTTTTAGTTTGAGCATCATCACAGCATCAGTAACATGAAAGTTCATGATACAGAATGTGAGTGCAGTGTAAGCACCTGGCCCAATTTCTGCTCAACCAGAATGACAATAGCGAGCTTTGCATTATCACTAACTTCATTTTCTAACGATGATTTGATCTGTGGTGGTAGATTATCAGGTGACAGTTGCTGCATGATTCAACAATTTTGTTTACACGAATTGTTTAAAATATTGCTATGACACTGCCAGTTAAGTATTGAATTTAGAAGAGGATAATTACAAACCACGCTGTAAGGAACTTTGAGTATGGAATCCCCGGTGTATATGCACTTGGAAGCAAACAAACACCTGTATTCAGGTCAACATACATATGACGCACTTTATGATTTCGTATATGATAATATTAATAATCTGCATTAGTCAACATCCCAAGTTCATTAGGCAAATCATGATCCATCAGCTGTTCTAAAATCGGTTTGAGTAAAAAATGTCAATAGACTCCAAAAGAGGCACTTGACTAATAAGCATAACATGATTGGTGAAAGAAGGAGACAGGATAAAGTATAGGTCCTAGTCCATCCAAAAGGATTAGCGGTTTAAATAAGAGTTAAAAAAAAATTAATGGAAACTAAGTTTAAACTACTACATAATTTAAACGATACACGATATTAATAATAATAAATGGAGAAAAAGGCATTTTGGCTGACTATCTTTTTTGTTTTTGGCACTTGGATGACTGAGAATAATATTTGACATTGTGTCTGGCTATAATAAATTTTTTAAGCACTTGAGGGGCTGCCGTCAAAACGCTAGTAACGGCGTCTAAATATCAGGGGTAAATTAGACTTTTAATCCCTCCCGTCTCCCTCCCATTTCACCAACAGCTAGCCTCCCTCCCGTCTCCCTCCGACTAGCGAAGCCTTGCAGATCATGCGGCAATGTATCTCTGAACAACTTTTCTGACACATTACAACGATGCAGGTGTACAGTGCAACATAGATTGGACAAACAGATATTGACTGGGCCCAGCAACCAGTGTGCTTCAGAAAATTCAAGCGATCAATGTCTTGTCGATCCTGGTTTGTCGGGGAAAGTAGTGGTATCTGTTGCTGATGCTGGAGAAACAGCTGTTGTTGTCGACCCTGGTTTCTCAAGTTCTAATGCACCTGAGGATGTGAAAATGCATGCATCTCTTCCTGGTTCTTTTGTTAACATGCAGCAGTTGGAAACACCATCAAAGGACAGCCTTAATGTAGGAGCAAATTCAGTGCCGGAGGAACTTAAATTGGCTTTATTACAGTGGCAGATATATATACTATATGGGTGGCTTCAAAAATGTAACGAGGAAACTATTTACTTGTAAGATTAAGATCAAGTTTGAGAGTAACTGGGGAGTCGTTTTTAGCCAGTGACAACTTATGTGGAGTCTGTTTCATGGTTGATGAACCTGGTAAATGGGAAACAGAAGTATCGATGAACGTGGTTAATGCGAATCGGAACCTTAATCTCAAATCTAATGTCTCTAAAATTAGACATTTTCATTACGACAGAGCTCAACTGGACACCAACACAGAATCGGAGTAGTCTTTAACTTGCAGAAATTCCTACATTCATCTTGTTGAAAAATTCACAACAGAAAATAAAGGAGACTGATGTTGGTGGATTTCATGACACTGAACAAGGTTGAATCTCAGTATAAGTGTTTAACACTAACCAGAAAAAGCACAATCTATAAAATATGTTCCATCTATTGATTCACAGATCCAACAAATCTAATGCAATACTTTGTATTGAGAACCCAACCAACTGAATAAAACAAAGAAATTCTCAAGGCTTAACATGTTCGCGGATGAATAGCTCCAGTTGAGTTATTTCTCCTGTCCCGCCAGAAGCTTCTGCAACAGTCACCTTGTTACGACAATGAGAAAATGCAAACAGTCACCTTGATCACTGATACTCTGAAGATGATTAAAAAAATAGGGAAGATTTGTTATTTGTTTTTGTTTTACTTTTATTTCTTTCTATTCCATTCTTTTTATTAATACCGGAAATACCCCTGTCAATTTCAAGTTATGGGGTTATACCCTAACGGCACTTGACGGCAGCCCCTCAAGTGCTTAAAAATTTATTATAGCCAGACATAATGTCAAATATTATTCTCAGCCATCCAAGTGCCAAAAACAAAAAAGATAGCCAGGCAAAATGCCTTTTTCTCTAATAAATGTGATGATAAATCTAGTTTTCAACAAAGCATAAAAAACAACATTTCAACTTAAATCTATAGTAGCATACTGGCATGAATCCTCTAGAAACTATACCTTCCATAAGTAGATGAGTTTCCGATAGATAAAAAAGACGAAATGTCACATCCGGATTTTCGTCTGAGCCAAGGCAAGAAATCGAAACAATCCTCATCATCATAAACACATACAGATTTCTACATACAACAGAACACTAAAACACTGTCAGTGTCTTATATAATAATATCCAGCAGCAGCACAATGTTACCAAAAACAAGTACAGTAACCTAAATAAAAAAGAATCGAGAATTTTATTGAGGTCAAAAATACAATTATTCTTAAAATTCATATCAAAATCATTTATTTAAATTGCCAAATGTGCAAACAGGACAGGTAAATTGAAGATAACCTTGAGTGAGCAAGTAGAGAAGTTAAGAGTGGCGCAGAAGAAGCTGGCGCGATAGTATTGTGAGCACCGACCTATCATTGCATTGCAGAAGACGAAGCAGCTTATTCACCCCCCTCAATTGCATTTTTTGCATTATCCTCCTTATCAATTTATTTTTTTATTTGTGACTTGGATGGAACTGTGGGTATTGGGCTTGTCTTGCCGTTTGGGCTTGGTTTGGATTATATTTCCATTTAGAGGATATTTTCTTCATTCGTTTTTTCTTTTTTAAGGTTTAGAATACTAATTTGGGTTAAATTTATTTTTCGATTATCATTGATCTTTTTTGGCTACTCAGTTTAAATTTTTGGGATTTTTTCATTTCAATTTTATATGATTTTTAGAGATAATTCTATTAAATTTTAGAGATGTTATTCATCTATCAACATGTTTGATTTTTAGATTATACTCAATTTTGATTTGAGAATATTTTTTCGGTATGTTTGATGTTTGTAAATATTTTGTCAAAATTTTACAAATACTTTTTAAAATTGGAACACTTTGGACGATTTTAGTTTGTTAATTTTGAAAGATTTTAAGTGATATTAGTTTAGCATAGTTTCTTGAGAATTAGGGTGTTTGTAATTTAGAAAATACTAGCTTAAAGCCCGTGCGATGCACGGATTTTTTTATTTTAATATTATATAAATTTTTTCATTTATTTAAATTAATTTTTTAAAAGATGAATTTTGGAGGCTTACATTATTATATCAGATGATTTGATAATAATTATACAGATGTTATCCGTGATATTTCTAGAAATGGAAGGATTTTAGTTAGAAAATATAGAAAAGATGATAGGTTTTAGTTGAAAAAGGTAATGGATTAATTATTGGTAATTATAAAATTATTATTTTTATTAAATAGAATGCATGTGATATGATTAGAAAAAGATAGGATTTAGTTAGAGAAAATTAAAAAGGAAACATGTTATAGGTGAAAAATATAATTGATTAGTTTATAGCAATTATAATTTAATTACCTTATTTACTAAATACAATTGTACGAAATATTTTTAGAAAAGGTGAAATTAATATTGTCCGTGATATATATATCTATTAAAAGAAGGATTTTAGTTAAAAAAATATAGGAAAGATGATACGTTTTAGTTGAAAAAGGTAATCGGTTAATTATTAATATTAAAATATTATTAGTTTATTTTATTAAATAAAACCTCCTTTGATATAATTGGAAAAGGAGAGATTTTAGTTAGAGAAAATAGAAAGGTAACGTGAAAATTAAAAAAATGACATGATTTATGTGAAAAAGGTAATTGATTAACTTATATAATTATAATTTAATTATGTCATTTTACTAAATAAAATTGCTAATAGTTTTTAGAAAATGAGAAATTAATGTTGTCCGTGATATTTCTAGAAAAAATAGAAAAGATGATACATTTTAGGTGAAAAGGTAATCGGTTAATTATTAGTATTATAATATTATTATTTTATTTTATTAAATAGAAACATCTGTGATATAATTGGAAAAAGAGAGATTTTAGTAAGAGAAAAGAAAAAAGGTACCGTGTTTTGGTTGAAAAAGGAAACCGTTCATGATATAATTGGAAAAAGATAGATGTTAATTAGAGAAAAAAGAAAAGGTAACGTGTTTTGGATGACAAAGGTAATTGATTGGTTAATAATAATTATAATATAATTACGTTATTTTATTAAACAAAACTTCTCGTACTATTTTTTTAAAAAGAGATATTTTAGTTAAATAAAATGTGAAAGATATTCTATTTTATTTGAAAAAGAAAATTGTTTAGTTATTGAAAAATATAAAAGGTAATATGTTTAACTTGAAAAAGGAAATTAATTAATAAAGGAGAAATTTTAGTTAGATAAAATATAAAGGGATATTATATTTTATTATAAAAAGAAAGTTATTTAGTTTTTGAAAAATAGAAAAAATAATATGTTTAACCTCAAGAAGGAAATTTATTAGTTAGTAGAAAAGGTAATATGTCTAACCTGAAAAAGGAAATTGATTAATAAAGGAGAAATTTTAGTTAGATAAAATATAAAATGATATTGTATTTTAGGAAATTAGTTACTTAGATAAAATATAAATGGATAAAAAGGAAATTATTCAGTTTTTGAAAAAAAGAAAAAATAATATGTTTAACCTTTAGAAGGAAATTGATTAGTTAGTAGAAAAGGTAACATGTCTAACCTGAAAAAGGAAATTGATTAATAAAGTAAAAATTTTAGTTAGATAAAATATAAAAGGATATTATATTTTAGGAAATTAGTTAGTTCTTGAAAAATAGAAAAGATAATATGTTTAAACTCAAGAAGGAAATTGATTAGTTAGTTTATCTGTAATTATTTATTAGTTAGTAGAAAAGGTAATATGTCTAAGCTCAAAAAGGAAATTGATTAATAAAGGAAAAATTTTAGTTAGATAAAATATAAAAGGATATTGTATTTTAGGAAATTAGTTAGTTAGATAAAATATAAAGGGATATTATATTTTATCACAAAAAGGAAATTATTTAGTTTTTGAAAAAGAGAAAAGATAATATGTTTAACCTTAATTGATTAGTTAGAAATTGATTAGTTAGTAGAAAAGGTAATATGTCTAACCTGAAAAAGGTAATTGATTAATAAAGTAGAAATTTTAGTTAGATAAAATATAAAAGGATATTATATTTTAGAAAATTAGTTAGTTCTTGAAAAATAAAAAAGATAATATGTTTAAACTCAATAAGGAAATTGATTAGTTAGATTATCTGTAATTAAGTAAGGATAAATAAGTAAAATCAACAATACCGGCCGACCGACTGACTGACCGACCGACCGACCGACCGACTAACCAAACTTTTAATGTTTCGGAATTTATATAATAGTATAGATTTAGTCGAAATTTGATATATTTTATTTTTAGGATATCTTGTTTAGAATTTTAAGATATACTTTGTTGGGTTTTTTTAATATGTTTTACGCGATATTGTGCCATTATTAATGTATTGCAAAGTTATACTCTTGTGCAATTCGTGATTAATTTTTATATGTGTCAGACATTTATTGTATTGATTCATCAGTATTTACTTGATCACAAGAAAATCGCATCAGCATTATGATATGAAATAAAGATCATTTTTAAAATAAATTACAAATTTTAATGGGTATAAAGTTACGGTTTTATCCCTATTTTTTAAAATATTATAAAAATGTCATCTTTTAATAATTATGTAAAAATTAATGAATTTATGTTTGTGTTATGATTCGAAGCACGGATTCGAACCACTAACCTATTCAGTCTCACACTCATGCCTTAACCAATTATGCTCTAAAAAAGTAGAATTAATTTAGAGTTTTTGAACGTAATTTAGAAATTTATTAATTGAGTAATTAAATAGTGATATTGTGATTTTGAACACAATTTTAGAGATTTATTGAATTGTTAATAAAAGGGGTATATTTGTGAATAATTAGAATAAAATATGTTTTATTTTGGAAAGCTGATTTTTAATATTTTCCGAATTAGTTAATTAACCGGATCGAGTCAGATTTATTTAGAGATTAAAATTTGATTTATATTATTAATGAGTAAAATAAATTAGGATTTTTGAGGTTGCCTAAAAGTAGAATTCTTTGATAAATTATTTTAAAAATGAGAATAATAATTATGGATTTAAATTGAATAAAAATTGGATTTTTGAATTTTTCATTTTGAGAAGGAATTGAGATTTCTAGATATTAAAAATAGGGTATATTCTCCAGATTTAATTCCTGAGTTCGAAGAGATATTTATTTATCCCGGAATTACTTTCCGTTATTTATTCAGGAGATTTTTATGAGATATTATATTATTATTAATTATATTATCGGATCGGGAATATTTTATTCTGATGAATCGCTCACGTATTTCTGGTTGCCATTTTTTAGAGAATAATTCTCGAGACGTAGATCGACGCCAAGTTCACGGGTAGAGTATAATTTTTATCTGCATTCATTTGCACTTCGAGATCGAGGCAAGTTCATTCCTACCCTAACTTTTGGAAACTGTGAATTTATGTTCGTGTTATTTAATTCCTTAATTATTTTCGAGATATTATATGTTGAGATTTATCTGTTGCTCTGTATGATGCAATAATTTCTTTTGAGAATTATTTCTTGTTAAATATTATTATGCTGTTAATGTAGTTTATTTGAGAATTATAATCCCTATAAGCGTAGAAGTAATTTAGTTGCTATCGGGTCGATCTCATTAATTTGAGACGACTATTATTTTAATTCAGTGAAACTAATCTCATTCGTCTGCGATAGTTAAATTCATTCTTTTCGATTGAATTTATTGTACAAATTCAACCGTTATTTATTGATTATCTTTTAGTTAGTTCCTCGTTCGAATTAACTGATAGGAGTTTAAAAATTATAATTGTTAGAGATTTTTACTCGTCGATCAAGTGAAAAAAATATTCTATTTAAACGTTCATCAATGTTGAGTATTATAAATATCGAGAAGTACTATTTGTTCAGTACGACTCCCAATTACCTCATTTTATGACTATTCTCATAATTTCGAGATAGTTGTGTTTATTGTCAGGGTTTGACATTTTGTTCGTGTCAACCGATAAATTATTATTATTGAGAATTTACATCAGTCCATTGTTCGGATTGGTGGTAAAATCGAGTCAGACTGGCAGTCCGCCAGATTTGTAAATATTTTCTGGAAGAACTATTTCAAGTTATCTGTACCCCAAATATTCGGGAATTCTGTATTCTACTGGTCAATTTTGGGCAAGAGGCCCATTATAGAGAAAGAGAGACTCGTGTACCGTTTTACGGACCCGAGAATAATTAGGCACCTTGTTGCCTTGGTTGAATTGATAACCATTATGATGCTAGCATTCATACATATATATATATATATATTATTGTTGATATCGTATTGTAGCCGTGATCGGGCGAAGTGCGGTGTCATTGGAGGCCGGTATTCTTGGTTGGTTAGTTGATCGCCCCACCGAGATACGGAGAGGTGGAAGACCAGTTCATTCTTAAATCATGAGTTATCAGAGTTATATCAAATGAGTTATCGAGTATTCTGTTTCGAGATGAGTAATGAGTCTTTTGAGTATTCTGTTTTGAGATGAGTTTTGAGCCTTTCGAGTATGATATTTTCAAGATGAATTTGAGCCAAATCATATTGTGATATCCGTTATTAAAATTTTGAGTATTTATTTCGGTAAACTTTATTATATTTATATACCGAGCGAGAAGAGGACTTGCTGAGCACTATAGTTGCTCATTCTTGCTTTACAACATTTTGTTCAGCTATCAAGACGGAAAGAGGCGAGACGTCCAGCCAGGGCTACAGAGGCAAGGGGAAAGCGCAAGGCTATGGTGACAATAATTAGAAGATCCAGATGGAATCTTTATATTTCTACTTTTGTGAACTTTTGTAATATTTTATCTCGAGATGTAACAAGTTGGATTGTACTATGTTGTGAAGACGATCTTGGACCTGCGGAGTGGGACATTTATGCTCCGTTGTAATAAAATTTGGTATTGTTATTGCGTTATCATATTGAGACAATGTGACGACCCGGGTCCCCGGTCAGGGTGGATTTGGGGGCGTTACAGTTTTGGTATCAGAGCCATAGTTATATTTTTAGGAATCGTACGAGCCTAGAATTATAACACGACGTGAGAATTTAGAGGTATTATACAAAGTGGAGATTTTAGCACCAAGTGCCTTACACCCTTATATATTTATATGCGTTTATAGTCGACTAGAACCTGTTTATGACCGAGACTCTTTGCTTTTGTAGATGTCTTCTTCAGGATCTACCGGTTTCTTTCCTACTGGAGACAGATCTCCTACCCCATACCCACTAGGACCTCTAGATCCTAGCTCAGGGACGGATAGTGACCCATCAGAGGAGTACATGGTGATCAGTAGCGACTCGGAGGATTCTTCTGTCCAAATACTTACACCTTCACCTCCACATGTGATTGACTTAGATACACCTCCACATGAGGTTCAGATAGAGATTGAGCAGATAGAGCAGACTACCTCACTGTTTACCCCCGAGATGTTTAGAGCTGAGACCCCAGAGCCAGAGATTGCTGATCAGGTTGATGAGAGGCTGCATTCACCTGTCCACACTGACGTAGTGCCTAGTTCAGCTGCCCCAGAGTCTAGAGTTGATACACCCACCAGAGTGGCAGCTTTTGCTGACTGGTTTACTTCCCAGGTTCCAGTATATGTTTCGGCTCCGTCAGTCCCTACCATACCAAACTACATGTTTCCACAGGCCGGTGATACTCCTGCTTGTGATACTGCCCCATCGGCACCTACTATACCTGTTCGTGCTCCGACTCAGCCCACTGCGGCCCCTGTTACTACTACTGCGATGCCACCTGTTCACCCGGAGTATGAGGGAGCGGCAGGAGAGATGGTCCCTTGGCACGTTCACCATTCCCTCTTCCAGCATTATCGATGGTTATGGGCTCGTTATGAGGAGATCTTTGCTACTAGGGATGGTATCCTTAGATTGTTGGCTGTTCCTGATCCTTTTGTTGTGCATCACGGAAGGAGTTTACTGGTGAGAGATGTCCCAATGGAGATTATGCATCAGATTGCTCTTACCGTTTTGATGGGACTACAGACTGACTTTGCTGCCTTGCCGTCATCGAGTACCGGGCAGATTGACCGTGCTAGAGTTGCCACCATGATTACAGATATTGTAGCAGAGTTCCATAGGAGGGTCGGTGAGATGTTCCCACGTTGATGACCTATTTGCACACTTGAGTATCCTCATCGTTTGGCTAGAGTAGCTAGTGGAGAACCAGTTTTTGGATGGCGTCACATTAGGTCTTTCTGTATTGGGATGTACATAGTTTCTTGTTATATGTATTTGATGTAGCTGAGATGTATTATATTCAGTGTTATGACATGTACCGTACCAGTAGTTGTACCTTTTCATTATTGTATATTCTGATCTGTTAACTGTTATCTTGCTTTATTTATTGGAAAATTGTGTTACAGTAGAGTATCATGTGATATTGTATCCTCATGCTACCCTGATATAGATAACAATTTATTTGCAAAAGTTACGATTTAAAATGAGTTTAACCAAAATTCGAGAACCAGAGATTAATAACGATTGAATTTTAGAACTTATAAGGTTTCCCGAGAACTGTCAGTTATACTAAGAATAAGAGTAATAGTTTATAAAGAGACCAGAGAGAATCACGATTTGGGTATGATTTATTTCGAGGAACCGGGAATTTGACCGAGTAATTATTTATGAATGCCTATCATAACTGTGCCAGCAATGGTGTCATATAATTGCAAACCTGAGATATAACATACCTTATTGTTTTCGCTCTTATAGAAAAAGATGCCACCTAAGAGAGGAAGACCCGTAAGAAATCCTCGTCCTCAACCCGCGGTGAATCCAGAGAATGAGGTTCCACCTCAGAACCAAGTTCCAAACCCGGAACCACAACTCGCTCGAGATCCTAACCAAGAAAATAACCCGATGAGTCTACTTATGAACTTTCTTATTCAGCATACCCAGAACCTTCAGCCCCAACGGAACCAACATCCAGTGGGAGGAAATCTACCTCCAGCTCAACTGACACAGGCTACCGTTAGTTTCAAATCATTTAAATCTCTGAATCCCCCTGAGTTTAAGGGTACTACCGATCCTGTTGAAGCAAGAATATGGTTACGTGAGATAGAAAAGACCTTTGAGATCGTAGGGGTAGAAGAAGAGAAGAAAACCATCTTTGCAGCCTACATGTTAAAAGGTGAAGCGAATTATTGGTGGGAATCAAAGAGAGCAATGGAAGGGAATGTAGTCATACCCTGGACCAGGTTCACGCAGCTATTTTTGGAGAAATATTTTCCTAAATACTTGGAGAGTCAAATGGAGGTCAAGTTTCTGGAACTCAAGCAAGGCAACATGACTGTAGCTGAATATGAAGCCAAGTTTTCTGAACTCTCTAGGTTTGTGCCTTACCATGTGGATACTGACGAAAAGAGAGCTAAACGTTTTCAACTAGGGCTGAAGCCGTGGATCCAGAATCAAGTTGCGGTCCTAGAAATCACCAACTATGCTACTGTGGTTCAAAAAGCATCTATTGTGGAAAGTGGATCTGAGTTGTACTCAAAGGACAAGGATATGAAGAAAAGGAAGTTTCAGAATCGTGGAAATAATTTTGAGAGGAAGCCGGACAATCGGAATGGAAAGAGACCTTTTGTGAAGCGGGAAGACAGAAGCAATGATACAAAGAGAACTGAGAATCAAGACACTAGGGGAAACAATCAAAAGTCCAGACCCACTCAGGCAGCCAATCTAATTCAAGGAAGGCCACCGCTACCCGAATGCAAAACGTGTGGAAGGAAGCACCCAGGACCATGTAATCTGGCCAGCATTGTTTGTTACAACTGTGGACAAAAATGGCACTATTCTTCTCACTGCAAGGATAAGGCCATTACTTGTTTCAATTGCGGAAAGAAAGGACATATTGCACGAGATTACAAGTCACCACCAAAGGAGACAACTGCACCTAGACTCATGGCACCTCCCAGCAACAAGCCAACTGCTCGTACTTTCAACATGACGGTGAAGGATGCTATTGCTGACAGTGATGTAATTGCAGGTATGCTTTTAGTCAATTCTGTAGATGCATGTGTTTTGTTTGATTCGGGAGCAACAAAATCTTTCATATCGGAGAATTTTAGGAATAAATTGGATATTCAGTCTGTACCATTAGGGGAGACATTGATTATAGAAGTAGCAAATCAGGAAAAAGTCCCTGTAGATCAGCTATGTCCAGATTGTTGAATCGAAATCCAAGGACAACGTTTCGAAGCAGACCTTCTTTCTTTTAATTTAGAGGAGTTTGATATAATTCTGGGAATGAATTGGTTGACACGTTATGATGCTCAAATCAATTGTCGGCGTAAGTGGGTTAGTTTAAAGGGACCCAACGGCAAAAGAATACAATTTCGCGGAAGGAAACCTACTCGTAATTTTCTGACTATGATTCAAGCGAAGAAACTACTAAGGAGTGGGTGTCAAGCCAACTTAGCTTATGTGGTTGACAACGAGAAGCAAGCCCCTGCCATTGATGAAATCCCTGTAGTGAATCAATTCGAAGATGTTTTTCCTGAAGAGTTACCTGGTTTGCCGCCCGACAGAGAAATAGAATTCAATATCGATCTTGCCCCGGGAACTGCACCAATTTCCAAAGCACCATACCGAATGGCTCCAGTTGAGATGAAGGAGTTGGCTACCCAACTGCAAGAATTACTTGACAAAGGCGTAATCAGACCAAGTGTATCCCCGTGGGGAGCTCCAGTACTGTTCGTGAAGAAGAAGGACGGATCTATGCGACTATGTATTGATTATCGTGAGTTGAACAAGATGACCATCAAGAATAAGTACCCTCTACCTCGAATCGACGATCTGTTTGACCAACTTAAGGGAGCTAGATGTTTTTCAAAGATTGATTTGAGATCCGGCTATCATCAACTAAAGATCAAGCCTGAAGATATTCCTAAGACTGCCTTTAGGACCCGATATGGACATTACGAATTCTTAGTCATGTCTTTTGGATTGACGAATGCGCTAGCTGTTTTTATGGACTTGATGAATCGTGTGTTCAATAGGTACTTGGACAAGTTCGTGATTGTATTTATTGATGACATCCTGATATACTCGAAGTCTCCTGAGGAACATGCTGAACACCTCCGCTTAGTTCTGGAAACGCTGAGAAAGGAAAAGTTATATGCGAAATTTTCAAAGTGTGAATTCTTGCTAAAAGAAGTTCAATTTTTGGGACACATTGTAAGCGGCGAAGGGATTTCTGTAGACCCCGCAAAGATAGAAGCCGTAGCAGATTGGGAGAGACCCAAGACTCCAACCGAAGTTAGAAGTTTCCTTGGATTGGCCGGATACTATCGTAGATTCGTGAAGGATTTCTCAAGGATAGCTACGCCACTGACTCGACTTACCAGAAAGAGTGAAAAGTTCGAATGGACCCCCAAATGCGAAGAAAGCTTTCAAGAATTGAAGAAGAGATTGACTACTGCCCCGGTGTTGACCTTACCCGATGAGAAAGGCAATTTCGTAATTTTCAGCGACGCTTCTCACAAGGGTTTAGGATGTGTTTTGATGCAACACGGAAAAGTAATTGTAACGTCCCGACATCCCAATACTGAAAATATATATTTTATAATAAAATAGACATTGATACAGGGAAATTTTAGAAAATTTTGGCATGAAGTATTCATAAATCGGACTATCCACCTGTAATTCAACCCAAACCAAATTCCAATTTAACAATTACAGTTAATACACCAACGATTCCTCACCGGGATCGATTCCAGGTTATGGTATGAAACAAGAATCTAAACCATACAAATTATTACAATTTCTTCTACTATTCTGATTTCAATAACTATACCGTTTAATCTGTAGCTTAACTCCAATCCGTGCTTACCCGCTCTAGCTTCGAGATCTATCCTGTAAAGGCTGACTCATTGCTCTCATATGACTCGTACGATGTAGACATCCACCCTTATTCCTAACTGAAAGATTAGAGAAAATGAAGCAAGAGTGAGCCAAAGAATGCTCAGCAAGCGAACAGTATAGTGAAACAATAATACTACAATGATTCATTGGTGAACATATCACTGACCAACTTATCTCAAAGGAATAATTCACAATTACAGAAGCTCAAGAACTTTAAAGTTATAACATTTTATTTAATTCAGGAAATGGAATAGAATTGGACTATTTTACATTTTATTAATAAAAACAATAAGGTTAGGCTGCTGATCAGTCACGCACTAACCCCCGGACAAACGCACACAGCAATGTCCTTTAATGGATCCACGGCACACATTGGCCTTAATAACTTCTGACCACGAATCTGGTCCGACCCTTTACGGTCCACATTTTAAAAAAAACAGCAGTCCAATCCTATAATCTGAACGTCAGGTGTCGGAACAATCGACCACCTCGACCAGCCAAGCACCCTGGAAACTCACATTCCAGGTTAACAACTCAAATCTCAAGAAGAAATGAGGTCTAGTAAAATTCTGACCTAGATATCGACAAGTTCGATATAGAGAAGGGTATTATTCCATAATATATCAGTGAAGCATGGACAACAATTTCAGCACTATTGAATGGGAATATGATAAACAGCTATTCATATTTACTGACAATTTAAGAGCAATAATATCAACGACAAATCGAATTAATATAATGATCAAGTGACGAAAAGCATGGTTCATTTGAGTGAAATGATTTACTTGCAACATGAATAACAACAATTGTAATTATAGAATAAAGCAAAGGTATAGTAAAGTGCTAAGCATTTAATAAAATTTAGCAACACATTGTCAAGTTGAATCAACATAAGCGAATTAAGTAGTTTTAAAATGATAATTTGTAAAATAACTCCAAGACAATAAAATTGTAGGACGAGTTGAAGAAAACCTATCCTAAAGGGGTCCATTGGTGAAAATCCGTTACCAAGTTTAAACTAACATGAGAGATTCGAATAGTTTAAAACGAAGATTTAAGAAATTCTCAATTACTTAAGGTCTCACTCTTGTCAGCTAAGCACTTATAGGCTTCAGCTGCCAGAACCGGCATGACAAATATGAGTTTAAATAATTAAGAAGATCTCAATTCATTCTTGGTTTTAACCGTCACTGGGCAACACATGCCTCAACTACAGTATAAACCTCGAATTAGTTTACATAAATTTAAAAGAAAATATCCTTTGGAAAATATAAGAATAGACGAGGAGTATTGAAATAAAATGATTTTAAAAGAAATCATCACCCGAACGATAGGTGAGAATTATAAACAATAATAGAAAAATCTAAGAATGTATGTTTATAATTCACAGAAGAAGAATATCACAGGAAATAAAAAAAATAAAGAGTATAGGCACTAACAAAATGATTTAAAAGGAGTATCATAAATTAATAGAACAAATTCTCATTATTGAAACTAAAAGAGAGGGTATAGATGCTTGCAAGAAAGAAATTTGAAAGTACAGATAATTAATACAATAGGATTTCACGTCACTTGAACAATGAGTGAAGGATAGTAACTTGCAAACTAATTTGACAGAAACGTTGTATAAATAACAAAAACAAACTCATCCCACTTGAACAATAAGCAGGGAATAGTACACTTGCCTCAATACATGCAGTTTCCAATTCCAACATCTTGATCCTTTACTCACTTTACATTAGTCTCTCCTTCTTTAAAAGTTGCCCTCTGTTCGACTATACATTCGTCTTTCCCCTATCTTTAGTCAGTCCCTCTGCTATTATACTCGTCAGCTTCGATGAATACCTCCTTTTCCAATATTCCATCCTTTCGTACACTGGCACCTAGTCGGGCATCCTACTCGTACCTATATGAAGGTAAAGTACTAGTTCAGTACATAACCAATCAAAACCGTACTGTCTCCCTAGTTTACCCAAACTTTACCTATTTCAGTACGCTAATAACCGTAACCGTCTAATTTCTGTTCTACCGAAACGCATCCTAATACGCTTTACAACATATACAAATCATATTCTCAAAATATTAATGTATAACCACAAAATCATATAAGCACTTAGCACGTAATGTCAACTTACATTTATACCTCTTTAACGTGTATATCACATCGATTTACAAATAATTCTTCTCTATTTACTATGCGAATTACCGAAAAAAATCTTAACGAAATTTGGACAACGTCTCCTTAGTATTATTGCACTACCAGTCGGTTTCAAACCGACAACCAACCAATCAAACAAGTATAAAATGCTATCTAATATTCCACTCAAGCCAACCATATTTATTGGCAAGTTTTACTATTTACAAGTATCTGTTCATAATTTGACAACTCAGGATCACTTCAAATTTAAAGCCAAACTCATTCAGGCCACCAAGATTTCCAAAGAATTTTTTTTTTCCAAGCTATCAAGAATAATTCTTAACATGTCTCCGAAGTAACAACATCATCGTACAAACATTTTAAACCAATTCAAAACTTTAATTTTCACTAAAACTCAAGATAAGACTCTTATAGGATCACTAACTCCTTTAATAAATTAGTTAGCCTCAAAACCAACATCAATTAATCCTTAACATTATAACCCACGGCCATACCTACCCATACCTTTAACACATCCCCTGTTTTTATAACCCACATGCACATACAGGTACTACATTCACACGCAGCAACCTCATCCCCCCTGCACTCCTGCCTCCTCCTTCGAACAATATTACTTCACCACCCTCTCAACTTGAACACCACAACCGAACTCAATTACTGAACCCAAAAAAAAGAAACAAGAACCGAATTAAACCTTCATTCGAACAGTTCACCACTTCCCTAACTCATGCCCAGCCACAAAATTCTTCCTCCCCTGTTCCTCTGAACTTCACCACTCGACACACTCACACCGTCCAGCTCTGTACACCCACATAAAGTTTACATTAATTCCCCTGTTTTTAACTTTCCTCATTTCTCACAAAAATCCCACGACCCCCGTACACCCTTCTCCAGCCTTCCCCAGTCGTCCCCTTCCGCCTTATCTATCTCCACCACTACAGCAACATCCCAAAACACCCTCATATTGCACACAGTCGAACATACATACCACCTACAATCTTCTTCCTACCACTCACTCCCTCCCTCCCTCATCCTTACCTTACCAACGCACACACCATCCAAGCCACACCCAGCAGTACACAAATTGGAGCATACCCGCACTTCGGTTGTACACACACACACTCAACTGCCACACACATACTCATTTCTACACCCATAGCAGCCATACCACAGACTCGACCCATGAAGTACACACACACACACCTCTTGCAGCGATTACAAACGCAGCCACACATCACCTCTGCTACACAATTGCAACTATACACACAGACACCCGGTCGAACAAAGGGGAAAGGGAAATATCGAGTGAGGGATTAAGTTAAAAAAAAGAAAGTGATATAGAGGGAGAGAGACAAGAGATAATTGAGAAAGAGAGATGTTGAGATAGAGAGATTAGAGAGAGATAGTAAAGAGAAGAACGAAGAGAACTCTAGAGATTTCCAGAAAAATGAAACCACGAACTGAATTGGGGAAAAGCTGGGCTTGGAGTTTTAAGCATAAAAGAAATAAAAGCATTACTGAAATTTTACAATTCAATTTTTGATTAAAAAAAACAATTTAAAATCCATCTTGTAAAACAGAAAGTAGATAGGTATTATTTGAGGAAAATTCCAAACTAATTTTTAAAATGTAAAGAATGAAATTATCTATCTCCTCATATTTTTATAATATTTTTAGGATCAAAAACGAATTAAATATGATTTTTTTTACAAGATTTAAATCTTTAAAATACAAAACAATTCATAAAAATCATTTTTAAAATCTTTCAAGATTGAGAATAATTCTCTTAAAAACTAGACAAATGTGCAAATGTAATATTACAAAAGATTTCGTGATTGTTAACGACTCCTGTGATTTTATAAAATTCGTAGAAGATGAATAAAACATGTTTTTGACATGTCTATCCACAAAAATGCAAAATAATTCATAACATCATTTTAAAATCTCTAGAGGCTAAAAATAATTCCTCTAATATATATATATATATATAGATATATATATATATATATATTAAAAAAAATCATTTAAATATGCAAAGATAATAATGTAAAAGATTTCACAAATTTTACTAACTCCGATGATTTTGTAAAATTCCCCAAAACTCAGTATTGCATGTTTTAAATAAATTTAATTATAGAAAAAGGCAACTAAAAATACACGGGTACTCCTTAACACATATAAATTATAATATAAACCTTTAAACATGATATCATATACATTTGGTCTTCACGACAATATCCACATAATAGAATTCACAATTAATATTAAATAAACATTTATAAATACAAAATTTATAAGGGCGTTATAGTAATAGCTTATGCCTCTCGACAATTGAAGGAGTATGAGTCCCGTTACCCTACTCACGATTTGGAACTTGCTGCTATTGTTTTTGCACTGAAGATTTGGAGACATTACCTTTATGGAGAGAAATGCGAGATTTACACAGATCACAAGAGCTTAAAGTATATATTCACGCAGAAGGAATTAAACATGAGACAGAGAAGATGGTTAGAATTGATCAAGGACTATGATTGCTCGATAAACTACCACCCAGGGAAGGCTAATGTTGTAGCTGATGCATTAAGTAGAAAGGAGAGACTAAACCTGTTGACAACCTCAGAAGAATTGGTCAGAGAATTTGAGAAAATGGAATTAGAAGTCAAGGTCCCAGTCCAAAACAATGAAAGAGTTTACAGCATTCAGTTTCAACCGGAGTTACTCGAGAAGATCCGCCGTTGTCAAGAACAAGTAATGGAAGAAAGAAGATCAGAGTTGAGCGGAGAAGAATTTCTAAGTTCAAAAGATGAAAAGAGAATTAAGCGATTTGCATCGAGAATATGGATTCCTAATGTTACAGAGTTGAAGGAAGAAATTATGAGCGAAGCGCATAACTCGAGATATTCCATTCACCCAGGGAGCACAAAAATGTATCAAGACATCAAGTTGAATTATTGGTGGCCCAACATGAAGAGGGAGATTGCAGAATGGGTAAGTAAGTGTCTGACATGTCAGAAAGTGAAGGCAGAACATCAACGACCAAGTGGACTTCTACAACCTTTAGAGATACCCGAGTGGAAATGGGAGCATATTACCATGGATTTTGTCGTAGGATTGCCCCGAACTAGAGCCAGCCACGATGCTATTTGGGTTATTGTCGACCGACTCACTAAATCTGCGCATTTCCTACCAATTAGTGATAAGTATTCCGTTGAGCGATTGGTGAACATATACCTAAAGGAGATTGTAGTTCGTCACGGAGTACCTGTTTCAATTGTATCTGATAGAGATGCCCGTTTTACTTCTCGATTTTGGAAAAGTTTTCAAGAATGTCTTGGCACGAAGTTAAATCTGAGCATTGCTTATCATCCACAGACCGATGGACAAATTGAAAGGACGATTCAAACAGTTGAAGATATGTTAAGAGCCTGTGCACTTGATTTTAAAGGAAGTTGGGATGAGCATTTGCCCCTAGTCGAGTTTGCTTACAACAATAGTTACCATTCGAGCATATGTATGGCACCTTATGAAGCTTTGTACGGAAGGAAGTGTAGATCACCGTTATATTGGGATGAAGTAGGAGAAAGAAAGATACTAGGACCAGAATTACTTCAACAAACTAAGCAAGCCACCGAGGTTATTCGAAAAAGGTTAGTTGCAGCTCAAGATCGACAGAGGAAGTATGCAATTCAAAAGAGGAAAGACAAAGCATTCGAAGTGGGAGATAAGGTGATGTTGAAAGTTTCACCTTGGAAAGGAGTAATGAGATTCGGAAAGAAAGGCAAGTTAAGCCCCAGATATATAGGACCTTTTGAGATTCTTAAGAAGATAGGACCACTAGCTTATCAGTTAGCCCTACCCCCAGACCTTCAGCATATCCACGATGTGTTTCATGTTTCTGCGTTAAGAGAGTACCATTCTGATTTCAGGCATGTTATAACCTACGAACCAGTGGAAATTCGTCCCGATTTGACATACGAAGAAAAGCCAGTGGAGATCCTAGATTACAAAGTGCAAGAGTTAAGAACTAAGAAAGTAAATTTAGTGAAAGTACTTTGGAGAAACCACCAAGTTGAGGAAGCTACGTGGGAATTAGAAAGCGAAATGAGGAATAAATATCCGGAATTGTTTAGTGCATAAGTTTTGATTCCGAGGACGGAATCCTATAAGGGGGGAAGACTGTAATAACCGTGAATTTTCGAATAATATTTTTAATTTTGAGCCAAATTTTTAGAGTCTCGTTTTAATTAGTCTGCGGGAGAAAAACGAACTCTTTTTATTAAATATTTATATTAAATATTTTAATCATTATATAATTTCAATTTGTCCCCCATTTTTATTTCTTTTAATTTAATAACTACCACTTACAAAATAATAATTAGGCATTATGGCCACTAAAATGTTACAATGATTTTGCCTCCATGATTTAGTCTTTTTATTTTTTTTTTATTGCAAACATTATCAGCATCATGATTATTAGTAGTAGTGTAGTGTTATAAAACCCGTAATTAGTTTGTTTCATAAAACAACAAACCCATAAACACAAAAACAAAGACTCTCAGTTTCTCTCTTAGAACAACACGAGAGTTATCTCAGTAAACCAAAAACTCGATCCCATATATATACACAGAAAAACAGAGTTAACAGCAGGTAGTGTATTGTTATTATTATTCTTATTAATTCGCCCGTTTTTTTTTGTTGAAACTGGTAAGCCCAGTTCGGGTGATTGTCTGCGGTTGTTGTGGTTGTGTCGAGAGAGTAAGGTCGAGTAGAGAGAGATTGATTTTCGTTGTTTTCCGTTGTAATCGAGAGAGGGGCTGAGTTGTTGAATTAGAGAGTTATAGGGGAATGAGTTTGAGAGAGAGAGAGACATGGCAGCGGAGAGAGAAATCGAGAGTAGAAGAAGGGTGTTTGAACCGACAGAGAGGGGAGTCGAGAGTCAAGAGAGGGGCGGAGATTGTTGTGTTCGACGAAGGAGATTGTTGGTGGTTGAATCGGTGGTGTAGTTGTGGTTGAATTGGAGTTAAAGGGAAGGAAAGATTGGGTGGTGTGGTAATCGGTAGAGAAAGGAGAGGGAGGTCGATGGATGAGGGTGTTGCCGTGTGTGATGTTGTTGTTGTAGGAGATACAGGGGGGGTTCGAGTTTGGTTAAAGAGGCATCGAGAGAGAGATAGAACGAGGGAGAGACAGGGAGAGACGAGAGAGATTACAAGAGAAAGAGATACGAGAGAGAGAGGGAGAGATTGAGAGAGAGAGTCGAGAGAGAGAGAGAGATGGAGATCAGAGAGATTTAACAGAAGAGAGAGATTCGAGAGGAATGAACAAGAGAGACAGAGATTGTGAGGGTCAGACGCAGGGGTGGGACCCGCGGTGGGGGAGTGGGGCCCACGAACATTTTTCTGTCAGTATAAATAAAACGATACAGTTTTTTTTTTGTAAATTAGCGATTGAACGTTAAAAATCGAGATTTAAATATTTGGATAGTTATTTAAATTAGTTGGTAATAAACAATTTATTAAAAATGGCTTAATTACTTAATTAAGTAAGTAGAATTATTTAGAGTTTTTGAACGTAATTTAGAAATTTATTAATTGAGTAATTAAATAGTAATATTGTGATTTTGAACACAATTTTAGAGATTTATTGAATTGTTAATAAAAGGGGTATATTTGTGAATAATTAGAATAAAATATGTTTTATTTTGGAAAGCTGATTTTTAATATTTTCCGGATTAGTTAATTAACCGGATCGAGTCAGATTTATTTAGAGATTAAAATTTGATTTATATTATTAATGAGTAAAAAAATTAGGATTTGTGAGGTTGCCTAAAAGTAGAATTCTTTGAAAAATTATTTTAAAAATGAGAATAATAATTATGGATTTAAATTGAATAAAAATTGGATTTTTGAATTTTTCATTTTGAGAAGGAATTGAGATTTCTAGATATTAAAAATAGGGTATATTCTCCAGATTTAATTCCTGAGTTCGAAGAGATATTTATTTATCCCGGAATTACTTTCCGTTATTTATTCAGGAGATTTTTATGAAATATTATATTATTATTAATTATATTATCGGATCGGGAATATTTTATTCTGACGAATCGCTCACGTATTTCTGGTTGCCATTTTTTAGAGAATAATTCTCGAGACGTAGATCGACGCCAAGTTCACGGGTAGAGTATAATTTTTATCTGCATTCATTTGCACTTCGAGATCGAGGCAAGTTCATTCCTACCCTAACTTTTGGAAACTGTGAATTTATGTTCGTGTTATTTAATTCCTTAATTATTTTCGAGATATTATATGTTGAGATTTATCTGTTGCTCTGTATGATGCAATAATTTCTTTTGAGAATTATTTCTTGTTAAATATTATTATGCTGTTAATGTAGTTTATTTGAGAATTATAATCCCTATAAGCGTAGAAGTAATTTAGTTGCTATCGGGTCGATCTCATTAATTCGAGACGACTATTATTTTAATTCAGTGAAACTAATCTCATTCGTCTGAGATAGTTAAATTCATTCTTTTCGATTGAATTTATTGTACAAATTCAACCGTTATTTATTGATTATCTTTTAGTTAGTTCCTCGTTCGAATTAACTGATAGGAGTTTAAAAATTATATTTGTTAGAGATTTTTACTCGTCGATCAAGTGAAAAAATATTCTATTTAAACGTTCATCAATGTTGAGTATTATAAATATCGAGAAGTACTATTTGTTCAGTACGACTCCCAATTACCTCATTTTAAGACTATTCTCATAATTTCGAGATAGTTGTGTTTATTGTCAGGGTTTGACATTTTGTTCGTGTCAACCGATAAATTATTATTATTGAGAATTTACATCAGTCCATTGTTCGGATTGGTGGTAAAATCGAGTCAGACTGGCAGTCCGCCAGATTTGTAAATATTTTCTGGAAGAACTATTTCAAGTTATCTGTACCCCAAATATTCGGGAATTCTGTATTCTACTGGTCAATTTTGGGCAAGAGGCCCATTATAGAGAAAGAGAGACTCGTGTACCGTTTTACGGACCCGAGAATAATTAGGCACCTTGTTGCCTTGGTTGAATTGATAACCATAATGATGCTAGCATTCATACATATATATATTATTGTTGATATCGTATTGTAGCCGTGATCGGGCGAAGTGCGGTGTCATTGGAGGCCGGTATTCTTGGTTGGTTAGTTGATCGCCCCACCGAGATACGGAGAGGTGGAAGACCAGTTCATTCTTAAATCATGAGTTATTAGAGTTATATCAAATGAGTTATCGAGTATTCTGTTTCGAGATGAGTAATGAGTCTTTTGAGTATTCTGTTTTGAGATGAGTTTTGAGCCTTTCGAGTATGATATTTTCAAGATGAATTTGAGCCAAATCATATTGTGATATCCGTTATTAAAATTTTGAGTATTTATTTCGGTAAACTTTATTATATTTATATACCGAGCGAGAAGAGGACTTGCTGAACACTATAGTTGCTCATTCTTGCTTTACAACATTTTGTTCAGCTGTCAAGACGGAAAGAGGCGAGACGTCCAGCCAGGGCTACAAAGGCAAGGGGAAAGCGCAAGGCTATGGTGACAATAATTAGAAGATCCAGATGGAATCTTTATATTTCTACTTTTGTGAACTTTTGTAATATTTTATCTCGAGATGTAACAAGTTGGATTGTACTATGTTGTGAAGACGATCTTGGACCTGCGGAGTGGGACATTTATGCTCCGTTGTAATAAAATTTGGTATTGTTATTGCGTTATCATATTGAGACAATGTGACGACCCGAGTCCCCGGTCAGGGTGGATTTGGGGGCGTTACAAGTCTCACACTCATGCCTTAACCAATTATGCTCTAAAAAATAAGGAAATCAATGTTTGTGTTGAGATTCGAACCACTAACCTATTCAGTCTCAAACTCATGCCTTAACCAATTGTGCTACGGTTGATTTTAAGATTTGTTTAAAAATCCTATAACATATATAAACCACCTCTCTTCTCTTTTTATCTCATCCACTTTTTTTTTTGTAGTAAACAAAATGTTGGTCCATATTAATTCTAAAATATTGGATAGATAAAATTTTAAAAAATATTTTAGTCGACTGAGCATACTGTACAATTCTCTTTTTCCATTTTAAATAATCGATATAGAAAAAAAAATTACATTATACATAATGTAACCGAGTCCAAAAAGAAAAAAAAATATTTACATACGTTCCATTTAGATGTTAAATTATTTAAATAAAAAATAAGATTTGGTTTAGTTATCAAATCATACATAATTAATAATTGTATCACATAACTTTCATATATATAAAATTTTAAATATGTGAGTCATATTTGAGAGTTTTGGTCGACCAACTATTTAGACTTTCAACGATTTAAATATATGATTGGTCAAAAAATATAAATATTTAACTATATACGAAAATTAATTGAAATTATGTTAAAAAGATGATCTATGTTATATGTAAAAATAATATAATTAACATTCAAATTAAATTAAAAAAGATATAATTTTTTTATTCATAATTAAAAAAGATTATTTAAAATGATCAATTAGATTATAACTCGACTATAAAGTTGGTACATATGAATTTTATATAATATATTGATCAATATAATATAATATATAATGGTTAAGTTATAACATATATTTAGATCAATATACGATAAAATCAAAAAAATTGATTTTAGATTTCATATAGTTGCACGGGTATTTAAGGTTGTCATATTTTATATCGATTGAAATATTTAAAAAAATTTAAAATTTAGTTAAAAAATAATTCAAAATTATAATATAAAAAATAATTCAAGATTATAATATAAAAAATATTAGAATTTACCCAATTTTTTATTGAACTTCTATATAGTGTAATAAATATTAGACTAAAACTAAACACTTAAGTTTAAAAATGTATCGTGATAAAAAAAAGTTTAAAAATGTATAAATTTATATGTTTAGAAAAAATGATTGAGACAAGCATAATGATGACTTTTATTCAATATTAAGAGATTTTTTATATGTCCCAAAATATAGTCTTACACATACGATCAATTTTTTTACAACTAAATCCATGAATTTACATACGCCTCTATTATAAACAGACAATTTTACTAAGATAATTATTTATATTATACTCAAATGTTCAATTTGATAAAGTTCATTTCATGCAATTGAAAATTAAATTAATAATTTAACAATCATGAATATTCATGTGATTATTATTGTATGAATATTTATCCAAATTTTATGAAATCTAATCAAATTATAAAATATTTGGTTCAAAAAATTGGTATGCAATATTACAAAATAACTATAAAATATTCGATAGATCAAAATCTTATCGTTTATCATATTTTTAATTACAAAAGAGAAATTAGTTCAGTGTCCGTGCCTTACACGGCATTTACGCTAGTGAATGTTTAAGTCATTATAAATTCGTTTATTACGAAGGCGAAATTTGACACATTTGTAAAATTTTAGACGATGACTTGAATTCGACATTAGTAAAAATAGCTCTTTAGCCCGTGCAAGGCACATGCATATTCTAAAAATGAATAAATTTTTATTTTTCTTTAAAATATATTATGTATTTGCATGCTAAAGATACGATAAATGAGTTATATGATCGTTGATCTTCTGTTGTGCTATTAATGTAGCTTGTTTAAGATGTTATTCTTATTTATACTAAAATTTGATGTTTGTTATAAATTTTTTGTACGTTTACGTATTAAAGATGCGATTGATAAGTTTCACGATAGTTAATGTTAATGCACGTTTGTATTATACTTATATGCGTATGAAGGTTCTTTTTTTGTATTGTGATATTTTTTATAATATTTAATTTATAAATATTTATAATAGATATAAAATGATTAACGAGATATGGTATATGTTAGTGAATCTTATAATATATTATTATATATCCACATAAATGTATATATGTATGTATTTATGTTTGTACATATGTATGTATGTATGTATGTATAAATATGCATATTAATTATACAACAATTAATAGATTAAAAATAATGAAATATTAATAGATTATACAACATAAATGTATGTATGTATGTTTGTATAGTTAATAATTATACATTAACGAATACGGAGTATTAGACATTAATTTGTAATAAATATGTTAAAATTAAAAGACCAAAATAATCCTAAAAACATATACTAAAGATAAGGATAAAACGGTCATTTTGATTTAATTTGCTCATCAAACCTCTATTGTTGTATTAGATATATAATAGATGTTGGAGGTCCACAAAAAATTTAATTTTATTTTTGGAGAGATGACAATTAAGTTCTTTGTAAAATATCTACGTATTGATGAATTTCGATTCTTGGAGAAGCAGTAACTACTCACGAAAATATTGTTGTGAAAAATATTTGAAATTATACTTGATTTGGACGTATCAAGAAAAAAAAAGGATGCTTCAAATGTAAAGGATGGCGTAAAATTAATTTTTTTAAAGAGGGCTAAAATTTACACACAAAACATATGCGCTTTGTTTATGCATGGCGATATTATTTCCTACAAAATTAAGTAACGTGATTCATCCTAGATTCATTTCGTTTTTATTTGATTTAAACAGAATCTTTCGATATGCTTTGGGTGTATGAGCTAAAACTTATCTATAAAGTCGAGACAAGTAACAGATAATGCAAACTTATTTTCAAATGTATGACTATGTTGATATTGTGATGATGTGAATGATTACACTCGGAACAACTAAAATAACGTAAGATAATGAGTATACATTATCTAGATCCTTAACATGAACCATCAACTAATTGATCAAAGTAAGTCATAGTTTTCAATGCATATTATAGTATTGATATTCAGTGCGACATACTTGATAATGTTAGTAATACATGAATTAAACATAGATCGTACTTCTATTTTATCGAGGATGTGATGCATATTTCGAGATGATTAGATTAATCAAAGCAACTCATGAGACTGTTATTTCCCAGTTATGCATCACGAGATTGTAGAAGGGGGGGTTGAATACAATCTTGACTAAATTATTTCGAGTTAATGAGGTCTTAAAACAGAGTGTTATAAGAACAAAGAGTAAACAAGGTAACAGATTATCTAAGACACATGCAACACAAGAAATAAAAAATTTCAGGTGGGTTTGTTCGGTCCACCTGATGGTTGTATTTGAAGAAAATACTCTGTGTAGGAATACACAGTTGCAGGTTACAATGTTTTAGTGTTTACAAGAAAACCTAATGCAATATCTGATATGCTCTCTATTTTCTTCTCTACTAAAACTATGTTGCTCATACGGCTTATTTAAACTATATGAAGACATGTGAAATACGTAAAATGTAAAGGTATATTTTTGGTATAACTTGTCGCACACACATGCTTGAAGTGATAGCCATTTCTGGAAATGTCTTGAAGAACTTCTTTCCTTGATCTGGACAGTCCCAACATGCTTCAAGTCCGTGTATGTTTCTGTTAGTCACAGAGGCATGCCTGAATACATCTAATAACAAGCCTAAGTATGTGTAATGCTATTCATTACCTACATGACCTCTTAACTGAGGGAACCTCTAGTTGTAGAGTTTCTATTTGTTCTGTACTTGTAATAGGCATCAAATTCTAGTTGTGTTACTGTACTTATAAAGTCAAAAATAATGCTTGAAAGAAGTTCCAAGGTTCATGCCTCAAGCAAGGAGATAAAGACTGCCAAATAATCATAGTTGGGATTTGAAGAAAAGAAGAATTTGCCTAAGTACCAATTCGAGAAGTACATTTGTCTATTCGAGAAGTCTAGCATTCGAGAAGTCAGAGATTCGATATCTCAGAAGACACTATTCGATATCTCTGAATACACTGTTCGATATCTCAGAGATTCGATATGTCTATTACTGTATTCGAGAACTCATGGAATCAACAAGTCAAAGCATCATTCGAGTTCTCTAAGAGTCAACAAGTCAATGATTTATTCGATATCTCAAGGACTAAAGAAGCTATTCGACATCTCAGGGATTCGATATGTCAAAATGCTCTATTCGATATCTCAAGGAGTCCCAGAGAAAAGAGCTATTCGAGAAGTGATTCGATATGTCAATATAACACTATTCGAGAACTCAGAGTTATCGATTAAGTCAATTCGAGTTCTCGAATCAATCACTTAGCCACTTCTCGAATACATTCTTGGAGACAAAATACTGAAGAATTGTACAAGTCAGAAACCTGCAACAAGCCAAGACGCTTTATTTGACTATGTACTATAAAGCACATTGGAAAGCCTACAAAGAAGCTTGGAGAGATAAGACAAAGGGACAAGGAGCTAAAGAAGTGGATCTGAACAGGCTTTGCAAAGTCAAATCTGTAGCCGTTTGGACTCTTACTCAAATGAGATAGACATACTGGAAAGTAGTTTGTTTCACCTACCTTATTTGTAGTAAGTAGGTGTATCCATGTCTATAAGGATACAGCCTCACTTCCTTAGCAGATAAGTTTTTCAAGATACATCACAAGAAATATCTCTCTAAGAAAAACGAAGCTGAGAATACTACCATTTGTATTCACAGATTGTAGCAAAATCTTTATCTAATAAAATATTAGATTAAAGTGATATTGTGTTGTGTTTGTCTTTGTTATTTGCACTTACATATCTCACACACTAAACACATATCTTGTTGCAAAGATTCAAGAACAAAAAAATTTCAAGAATCCATTCACCCCCCTCTGTTTTCTTTTACTGTATTAAATACTCAACAAGTGGTATCAGAGCAGGCTGTTTAATCTAAACAGAAAACGATCATGAGTTCGAATACACCAAAGACTACAGGTACGGTGAAGGTCCCTAAGTTCGACAAAGAGAATTACAACCTCTGGAAAATAAAAATGCTGTTGTTCATCAAAGCTGCCAATCCTCTCTACCCTGACATCCTCAAGAATGGTCCATTTGTACCACAACAAGAAATTGCTGAATCCACAGTGGGCACAATAGTCATTCCTAGATCATATGTTGCAAAAGAGCCATCCAAATGGACTGACTCAGAGAAGGAAAAGGTTGCCCTAGACAGTCATCTCATGTTACTGATCATAGACTCCATGGATATGTCGATGTTTGCCAACATAGCATCATGCACATCAGCCAAGGACATGTGGAACCACATCGAGGTGTTATGTGAAGGGACAGAGGAGGTAAGAGAAAATAGGAAACAGATACTGGTCACACAGTATGAAGCTTTCATGGCACAGTCCAAAGAAAGTATTACTGATATGTTTGAGAGATTTCACAAGCTGGTGACTGAGCTTCAAATGAATGGGAAGGTTTACAGCACTAAGGAATTAAACATGAAGTTTCTACTATCTGCACCAAACCATCTAGAGCAAAGGGTCATATCTCTAAGAGAAAGAGACTTGAACAAAGTCACATATGATGTGCTCTATGGGGTTTTAAAAACTCATGAGCTTGAGTTGCTTCAGAAGAGGGCTATCCAAGCCAACCAAGGTAGAATGATAAACACATTCTGTGCCTTGATTGTCAACAAATCTGTTCAAGACCTGGAAGCATCTACAAGTCAACTGAGAATAGAAGAGATAGTAGATGATGAAGAGACTGAAGAACAAGTGACTGAACCTGTTGATGAAAAGGAAGAAGATGAGTTCTATACTCTTGAAGAGTTGGATGCCATAAAAAACACTTCATATGCTTTTATGGCTAGAAAATTCCCAAACATCAGATTTAAGAGGAATCAGCCCTTCAAGTCTAGATCTCAAAATCATTCATTCAACAAGAGCAAGGCACCTGTGAAAGCAAACAAAAACAAATTCAAAACCAGCTATGTGGATAGGTCATCTGTAAGATGTTATAGATGCAATGACCTAGGGCATTTTGCCAGTGAATGCAAGAAGCCTAAGAAGAAGGATAAGGAGTTTCTTGAGCTTGAAGCTAAGTATGAGGCTCTGCTAAAGAAGCATGCACCAGGTAAGGCCTACATAGCTGAAGGGAAGTGTTGGGATGATTCTGATAGTGATGGAGAAGAACAAGAATTCTGCAACTATGCCTTGATGGCCAACTCCAAGGAAGAACCATCTGAATCAGACTTTCCGGTACCATCCCTCACTACTATAGACATGTCTGTTTCTGAATACAAATCTATGGTTGAACAACTATCTGTTGAGATGTTTAATATTCATACTAGTATGACTGCTGCTAATGAAGAGATTGCTAAACTGTCTACTAGGAATGAACTGTTAAACAAAAGAAATGAGGAACTAGAACTAACTGCTATGCAAATAGAAAACCTTAAACAAGAAATCGAATATCTAAAGAATAAGGTTCTATGTGCTAGTCAAGTTGAGAAAGCTCTAAGGGATGAACTAGCTGAAAATGAATTTAAATTGAAAACATTCAAGAATTCCTCTAGTCTATTGCAGTCCTACCATGAGAAAAATCTAGCTAGACCTAAGGCTGCTATTGGACTTGATTATGACACTCTCAAGCAGAGGAAAGGCTATGCAGTCATTGAAGATGACATTGTTGTTCAAGAGGAAGTGCCTCAGGTTTTGAAAAAGGTTGAGACCCCAATATTTAAAACACCAACACTTGAGATTGATGAGGATGCCTTACTCATTAAGCAAATGTTGGATGATGAAGATAAGGCACAATCAAATGAACAACAAGCATCCTCTAAGAGTGAGAATGTCAAAACCAAGGCCAAGGAGTCAGTAGGAGGTAAACCTAGACTTGAGAAATTTGTGAAGTTTGTTTCAGCTGGGAATAATGAGTTTGAGAAGAAAGTGGCTAAAAAGAAACAAAACAGGAATGGCAAATTAGGGATTAACAAGGACAACAATTATGCTTATGTGCCAAATGCCCCTAGGAAAGTTTGTCAAAATTGTTTTAGCACTAATCATTTAACTCATGCATGCAAGAAACCATCTGGTAGTGTTGCTAAACCATTCTATGATTGCTCTGTGCCTTTAAGACATAGAGACTCTCCTTTCTGTGATAAATTTGATTGTATGCCATGTAACATGAATGTAATGACTAGTTGCTTTAATTTGAGAAGACAATTCATGGAAGGTTGCATCAGTCACAATGTTCACACACACTACACAAGAAGAAAGTCTTCAAGTCCTCCTAAAGTTAGGAAGGTGCCCCTGTCACCTAAGTCTAAGAACCCTGATTCTAAGACTTCTAACAGTGACAAGAAGACTAACATCAAGAAAATTGATAAGCATGTTGTTTATGATAAGACTGTTGCTAAGCCACATGGACCCAAACTTGTTTGGGTACCAAAGGAGAAGTAATACCTTTGTGTTTGCAGGGCAAAGAAAGTGAAAGAAAGGTCATGTGGATTTTGGACAGTGGATTCTCAAACCATATGACTGGTGATATGGCCCTGCTATCACAGTATGAGGAGAAGGCTGGCCCAATGGTTGCTTTTGGAGATGACAGCATTGGCAACACACTGGGATATGGCAAGTTGGAAATTGGAAATGTCATCATTGAAAATGTAGCACTGGTCAAGGGACTCAAGCACAATCTATTAAGTGTTGGTCAATTTACTGACAGAGGCTTCAAAGTGAATTTTGACAAAGATGAATGTTTGATCACCCACAAAAAGACTGGTGACTTTGCTCTATCTGGAGTAAGGAAAGGAAGCCTTTTTGTAGCCAATATGAACTCTACAAACAAGGACAAAATCTGTTGCTTTTACTCAAAAGCATCAAATGAAGATAGTTGGCTGTGGCATAAGAAGCTATCACATTTGAACTTCAAAGGCATTAATTCTCTAGTCAAAAGAGAGTTAGTAAGAGGCATGCCCACACTTGAATTCTGTCAAGAAGGAGTGTGTGAGGCTTGTCAAAAGGGAAAAATGAAAAGATCAAGCCACAAGTCAAAGACAGTGACATCAATAACCAAGCCCCTACAACTAATTCATATGGACTTGTTTGGGCCTGTCAATATTATGTCACTAGGAAGGAAAAAGTATGCTCTGGTGATGGTTGATGATTTCACAAGGTATACATGGGTAGAATTTCTGGCATCAAAGGATGAGGCTCCCCAAGTAATCATTGAGCATATAAAGAAAATTGACAAGGAAGCAAAGGCCAACAATGCAAGTGTGACTGCATTAAGAAGTGATAATGGAACAGAGTTCAGAAATGCCATGCTTGAAGCATTCTGCAAAGAAAATGGTATTTCTCAACAATTCTCAGCTCCAAGGACTCCACAACAAAATGGAGTTGTTGAAAGAAAGAATAGAACTCTGATTGAGGCTGCTAGAACAACGTTACTTGATGCAAAGATGCCTACATGTTTTTGGGCTGAGGCTGTGAGCACTGCATGTTATATCCAAAACAGAACCCTCATCAACAAAAACACTGGAAAGACACCTTACAACTTGATGACTGGAAAGAAGCCCACCCTAAAGTATGTTCATACTTTTGGAAGCAAATGCTTTGTATTAAAAGACAACTCAGAATATGTTGGAAAGTTTGATGCAAAAGCATTTGAAGGAATTTTTCTTGGCTACTCTATGGAAAGAATTGCATACAAAGTTTATGTCATCACTCAAAAGAAAGTTATGGAAAGCACAGATGTGACATTTGATGACATCAAACTACCTGGATTAGAAGAAGCCAATGATGAAGATAAAGATCCTTTGAAGTTTGACAATCTAGATGATTCTGATGAGGAGATTGAAACTGAATTTGAGCCCACAATCCAACAAACTTAAGTGAATGAAGAACCCGTGTCAACCAACAATGAAGAAACAAGCATCCAAGACACACCTGTGATTAGTGGAAACTTCACAGGGGGAGGAAATGTAAATGATCATGATCTGGATGATGAAGCAACATCAAGGCTGAGAAATCAATCTGAACATACAAGGAAATGGGATAGATCACATACTGCAGATCATATAATTGGAGATCCAAATACAGGAGTGAGGACAAGGAGAGCAACTCTAAATGAATGTCACTATGGTTGCTTTCTATCCCAAGTTGAGCCTAAGAAACTTGAATATGCATTGTTGGATCCTGATTGGATAATTGCTATGCAAGAGGAGCTAAACCAATTTGAAAGAAGCAAAGTATGGGAACTTGTGCCTGCACCAAAGGATAGAACCATTGTTGGAACAAAATGGGTTCTAAGGAATAAGATGGATGAAAATGGTGTAGTCATAAGAAACAAAGCAAGGTTGGTTGCAAAAGGATACTCTCAACAGGAAGGCATTGACTATGATGAGACTTTTGCCCCTGTTGCCAGACTAGAGGCCATCAGAATTTTCTTGGCATTTGCTGCACATTCTAATTTCAAGGTCTATCAAATGGATGTCAAGAGTGCATTTCTGAATGGGGAGTTGGAAGAAGAAGTATATGTGCAACAGCCACCTGGCTTTGAGGATCCACAATTCCCTCACTTTGTCTACAGATTGCTTAAAGCATTGTATGGACTTAAGCAAGCTCCTAGGGCATGGTATGACACATTGTCACAATTTCTACTTGAGAATCAATTCACTAGAGGCACACTAGACACGACACTGTTTTACAAGAAACATGGTGATGATATTATCTTAGTTCAAATCTATGTGGATGATATCATATTTGGCTCTACAAATGAGAAGCTGTGTGAGAAATTCTCTAAGCTCATGCAGAGCAGATATGAGATGAGTATGATGGGAGAATTAACATTCTTTCTTGGGTTGCAAGTGAGTCAAAGGAAAGATGACATTTTTATAAGTCAAACCAAATACATCAAGGATCTATTGAAGAAATTTGACTTAGAAGAATGCTCACCTGCAAAGACACCCATGGCCACTGCTACCAAGTTAGATGAAGATAGTAAGGGCAAGAAGGTAGATATCTCAATCTACAGAGGCATGGCTGGTTCTCTACTCCACCTCACTGCTAGTAGGCCAGACATCATGTTTGCAACATGCTTGTGTGCAAGGTTTCAATCAAATCCAAAGGAATCACATATGATAGCAATAAAGAGGATTTTCAGATATCTGAAGGGCACACCAAACTTGGGGTTATGGTATCCTAAGGACACAGGGTTCAATCTGGTTGGTTTTTCTGATGCTGATTATGTTGGATGCAGAGTGGATAGGAAAAGCACCTCAGGTAGCTGCCAGTTTCTTGGACAAAGGTTAGTCTCTTGGTACAGCAAGAAACAACAATCTGTGTCAACTTCCACAGCTGAAGCTGAGTACATAGCTGCTGGAAGTTGCTGTGCTCAAGTGCTTTGGATCAGAAACCAACTTAGAGATTATGGACTTGTGTTGGAAAGAATTCCAATCATGTGTGACAACACAAGTGCAATCTCTATAGTTTCCAATCCTGTCAATCATTCTAGGACAAAGCACATTGACATCAGATATCACTTCATAAGGGAGCATGCAACTAATGGAACCATTGAGTTACATTATGTTCCCACAGAGAAACAACTAGCTGACATATTCACTAAGCCATTAGATGAAGCCACCTTCACAAGGTTGGTTAGTGAGATTGGAATGCTGAATTCTTCAAATTCTGGCTGAGTGAATATATCAACTAGATTGTTGCAGCAGTAAATACTTACTTTATCAAATGCTCAATATTTTTAAAGTAAGTATTGGCTGGATTATGATTTATAAATATTCCACAATGCTGCATATGTTGAAAATCACACATCTTTAGCTTGAAATTTCTGTGAAATTTTGAGAGAATCACTATTTAATTTAGTAGAATATTCTTCAGTGAATATTTCTGGTAAATTTTAAAAGATAGTGAAAATTGAATTTTATGAGTGAAAAGTATAGTTCGATAAGTCAGACTTCTCGAATGGTTCATTGTTTTGTCATGGCTCGAGTTCTCGAATAGGCCTATCAAGAACCTTCCTGAGTTCTCGAATAGTGTCTTTTGGAGAAATCAAATAGCACACTTTGAGTTCTCGAATAGAGTATTTTAGTTCTCTAATGATGGAGTTCTCGAATACTGTATTTGAGTTATCGAATCATTTGAAAAGGCTGATTTCTCGCTGACACTTAATCGCTTTTTGGATTTATATTCAAAATTTCATTTCGCTCATAAAAACATATTTTATTTAGCTTAGAATTATTTTCTGAGTTAAATAACTGCCAGCTGTGAGTTACAAACTGCTTGAGATATCGAATAAGCCTTTCTTGACTTATCGAATAGTTGTTTTATACTTCTCGAATGACTGACTTGTCGATACAAAACTTATATCTAATCGATAACTCAAGTCACTCACATATATACAATTCCACAACTGTTCAAATCATTTCATTCGATTTCTCAGGCAGCTAAAGTTCCAAAACCTCTGTAAACCCTAACGTCAAAAGCTAAATTTCTTCTTCAACCTTCATTCTCTTCTCATCTCTCTGTGTAACAATGGCAAATACCCAACTCACAATTCCTACCCACACCAATTTCATAGCAATAACCAACGATGTTGAAGCACCCAATGCAAACTTTAAGTGCTTCGTTCGATGGATGGCTGAATCATACATCAAGGATGCGCTCTCAGCCAACCCAACTCTGTATCTAGATTTACTAGAACAGTTTTGGAGAACTGCTACTGTGGAGGTCGTGGCCCTAGAGAATGCAATAACTTCATACGTAATCTATTGCAAGATTCAGGACAAGGAAATCACCATCACTACTGAAAATATGAATCAAGCACTGGGGTTACAACAAGGAGTGTATGACAGTCAAGCAACTGATCAGGAATTGGAAGATTTCTTTGATTTTATCAACTACTCAGATAGAATCAAGCTTGGAAATTTGAATAGGAAGTACTTGAGGAAGGAATGGAGCTATGTCTTTGCCACTCTTCTTCAAGTCTTCACAGCAAGGAAGTCCAGCTTTGATCAAATCAGCACACCTGTTCAACAAATAGGATATGCTCTAGCATATGGGAGAAAGATTGATGTTGGTTTGATCATAATGCAAGAATTGTATGGGAGACTTGGTAAGAACTCGGCCAAGAGAGGTAATGAAATTTTCTTCCCTCGCTTTATTCAATCTGTACTTAATTTCATAGATGTTAAATTGATTGAATTGCCTGGGTTAGACAAAAATAGAATAGGCTATCCGAAATCCATGACCAAACTCATTTTTGTTAGCTTGGAGACTAGGAATGATGTGGATGTAAGGCTCAAAATAACTCCCCTTATGGAGAGTTTATTTAGGACTTACCCCCACAACATGCCAATATGTGCCTCAAAATCTGAGTTAGCTAGGCCCAAGCAAGTAGAGCAAAATGCTAACCCAGGGCCTGCTAACCAACCCTCTCAGCCAAACACTTTACCAAACACAAAGACAACTGCATCATCCTCTCAAAAGGGTGATGTTAGTAAAAAGAAGAGAAAACAGGTTGCTTCTGAACCTCTAAAAATCTTAACTGAAGCAGCCTTGGCTGTAGAATTAGGCATAGCAAGTGAGGAACCTGAGTCACCCTTACTAAGGCCAAAGAAGAAGAAGAAGAAGTCTAAAACCACCTCTTCAGTCACCCAAATGGCTGAAGTTGTAAAATTAGGGGCAAACAGCTCAATAGATGTATCCTCTCAACAGGGTGCATCTATAGAATCAAGCATCCTCCCCAATGCACCTACTTGTACAGAGTCAGCACATGGGAGTGATAAGGCTGGCACAACACTGAGTGGAGAGCACATCACAATTAAAACTCCCTCTATCTCTCAGGGGGAGTTGCCAAAATCTAATCTACAACACACTTCTCTTCCAGAATCTACCACTCATATTTCTTTGGAGCCTGCAACTCAAACAATTGAGGAGCAAGGCATTGATCATCAAGAATTCTTTTCTCTTGATGAGCCAATGGATTCAAGTGACTTGGTGCATGACACCTTGCTCACCACCCAGGTACCACATTTAGATGGTCAGGGAATGCATGCTGGGGGCATCTCCTAATGACACCATCACAAACACAGAGGATTCACTAGTTTTAACTAGAGACTCTGTGCCTGTGTCAACTACTGTTGTAACTCATCCCACTTCTGTGGAGACAACAGTAGCAGAGTCTTTTCATCCGGTTACAGAAGTTGCATCTGTAACTGAGGAGTCTAGCCTGCCTAGCTCTAGCTCTCACTTTTTGTCCCAATGGCTGAAGCCTGTGCAACATGACAGTGCTTCAGGATCAGGGTCTGTTCCACCACAAATGTCCATTGAAGCTCTCCAAAGCTATGTTGTGGATCAGATTCCTGAGTTTGTCAAAATAGCCCAGAACCTTGTCACCTCCAACATCTCAAATCCAGATTATGAAGCCATCCTACTATGCCATAGGGATGATGTGGAGATGTAGAAGGCCAAGATTATTGATGATGCTGAGAGAGATGGCAATGTAGATGCCTGGATGCAAGGAAAGTATGATGTAACTCTCAGTGAAGCACTTCAATATCTTAGAGAGGAATACATCACTTCACTGGGTTCAAATGCAAAATCCCTGTCCCCTAGTGAAGTGTATGAAGCTGTCAATGATTCCTACAAGGGTTTTCTCAAGGCTGCACACTATCTTGGCAAGGGAGTCAAAACTGAAGTCAACAAAGTAAGTGACAAGACAGCCACTTCAGTAGAAGAGATAAAGAGGGCCTTTGATGCCAAATTTCCTCAACTAGATAGTGTGGTCAAAGATATCAGACATTGCAACACCACCTGCACCAAGATGAATAATAGTCTAGCTCTCCTTAAAGATACAGTCACAGGTCTAGGAAGCAAATTTCAAATTCTATCTGACCAGACTACAGACGCCAATGCCATGCTTAGGACACTCTTTGCAAATCAATATGGAGACAAGCTGGTCACTGAGGTTCCTGTGCATGAGCTGTCTAGATTTGAAGTGCAGAGACTTAAAGAACAATCCCTGTCTGGCTTCAAATCTAATGCATTATTCAGTAAGGTAGATGCACTTGAAAAGGAGGTAGCTACTTGATAAGTGGATTTATATCCACTTGGAGCGTTCCATATCGGCTTAAATTGATTGTCTTGGGCTCAAGTTTGTTGTAATTTTGATGTGTTTTGCTTAGTTGTGCAGATTTACGAGAATGTTGATTAAGGTGGATGCTTCTATCGTTTTTGGAGAATTAATTGATTGAAATTCGGATTTCTGAGACAGTTGCGCAGTCTACACTGTTTTGGACATATCTGGAGTTCTAGAAGTCCGTTTTCAGCGATCTTACTGCCCACGCGAAGCTTGGGAGATTTTCTACAATATGGGATAGGTGTTGCACGGGCAGGTTGCGCGTGGTTGGCGCAGGCTGCGCGACAAACAGACTGCTGGGCGCAGGTTGCGCGCGGAAAATCTTGAAAATTACTGTTTTGGCCATATCTTGAGTTCTAGAAGTCCGTTTGAGGCCCGTAAGCAGTCCACGCGAAGATAACGAGATTCTCTATCATTCTAAGGTGGTCCATAGGTCCAACTATGATTGGAACGTTCCAGAAATACTTAAGAAAAGTCAGCTACGAATTTTCCTTCAAAACCGAATCAGTTTAGGAAACGTATTATGTGCCGAGCTGCAGAAATTCAACTTTGACAAGGAAATTGCTATAATTCCTACTTCTAATAAGTATGGTAATTTCTCTGGGCGGCTAGAACATTCCAGAATCAGATCTATACATGGAATTTGCAATTCTATTCTCATTCAAGAACGGAAATTGCCAATCTTCTATTCCAACTCTGAAACGGCAATTGCTTGGTGGGCAAGACTTCTAGAGCCTATATAAACACATCCAACCCTTGTAATTTGTATCATTAGGAGAGAACCATTACATATCAATTACTCTAGATTTATTTGTATCTTTTCATACTTTGTTTTTATCATGGTTTCATCAGATCCCATGATGACGAGCGGTTCAATTATGAGCTAATCGTTGTCATGGGATTCTAACAGATTTATCTATGTAGCTTAGTAGTTTGATTGCTTTAAAGATTAATGTGTGGTGAATTCTTGATATCCTCGTATGGTTGTGTTTCATGTATTTAGATGCGTCGCGAACATCTAATTTGTTAATCTCTTGCTAAACGAGAGTGGATCTTGAGATTTAGAACTTGCCATGCTAGCATAGGATAGGTTGATATTATTATCATGATTTGTGGCATACATAGAGATATGATGCTACCCTATGTGATCTATGTGGATAACTTGTGCTTCAACCTTTATGTTTTCAAATTCTATAGAGATATAGGGTCTAAACATAATTGGTGTCTACCCATCTTCTATCTCTTTTGTGGATGCATGCGTAGTTTGGTATTAGTATACCGAGAGGTAGCTTTTACTTGTTTCGTGTTATCCGATCAGATATCAAAACCATCATATGTATTGATTAAAGGCGTCAACTCTAAGTGAAGTAGATGATGAAGTTAGGATTCCATGTTTTCTCGCATATAAGTAGTTAGTAATTTTTAGTTTGTTAATTTGTATCTTAGTTAAATATAGTTAGTAAAAACTTAATATTGTTAATTGTCTTAGCAGTGCATAATAACCATACATTGTTGCATAGGTACAAAACTGAATTGAAACCTAAGATCTCTGTGGGAACGAACTTGACTTATATCTGTATTACTTGTGACCACGTACGCTTGCGTGATTTAGTGCAAACAAGTTTTTGGCGCCGTTGCCGGGGATCATCGGTGTTTTATTTTTGGTTTATGTGCTTATCAATAGTGGTCGTTAGAGTTCACTGACTCGGATTAGTTCTTACCTATCTTGTTTAGTTCGGTGTGTTTCAGGTACTTGAGTAGTTGAAGATGGCAGGTCAGGAGTTGCCATGGTGGGCATATTCGAGTACATCCATGCCTTATCAATGTGAGCAGTGTTTGGGCATTCATGATCCATCACAATATTGTTACTACGAAGGATTTGATCCATATGTCACTTATGAGGAACAACCATATTTTCCATACCATCCTCAACAGTACCAGCAAGATGTTCCAGACATGTCATATTACTATGGAAGTGAAGAGTTTCAACATCAACAACCTACTCCTACTTTTCAGTCAAATGAGGTTCCTACTAGGGAGGAGATTATGATGTTTGTAAAGAGTAGCGAGGAGTCTCTCAAATCTTTGGAGATTCTAGTTGCTCAAGCTGTGAGAGCCTTGGAACAAGAGAAACAACAATTCACACCAGAAGCAATACCAGAAAATAATGATGACTTGGAGCAAGGTACTGCATGCATAATTGAAGAAGAAAAATTCCAAGACGAGGTGAGCATTCGCAAGCCATGTGAGGAATTTGATCATGTTAAGATGGTGGATGATTTGGAAAGGGCACTATATGGGACAGACACTGATGAGCTGCACAAATTTCAAGAATTGGTATGTGCGTGCCAAGAGGCTGAAGAACATGGGAAAGATGCAGATCTTCTACTTGTCTCAGAGTGTAAAGATGGAGGTAGTGCATTAAAGCCAATGGAGGAAGTTCTCTTTGAGGACCCAAAGGCTTCAGAAACTTATATTTATCCTCCTCCATTATATTCAACCGAAGTCCGCGAAGTTGTGTTGTTCTACAAATTGACAGATTTCGGGTCAATCGATGAAGGCATTGGAATTGGACATATTTGTTATACGAATAGGCCAAGCGAGGAGAAGGGGCAGAAAGTGTGCCGCCGTGATGATGATGATGTCTCACGAAGAGAGGACCAGGCAACTATTATCATCCTTAATGGAGGCTTGGAAGCAACGTCAAGCTATTGACGTTAAAGAAGCGCTTCTTGGGAGGCAACCCAAGCATTGTTGTATACTGGTATGTTTTCTACTTTCCCTCGTATTTACTTCCATTCAATGAGGGCATTGAATATTTTAAGTTTGGGGGTGGTTTGAGGGATAAGTAGTGTATATATATGTGATTGTTAGTCATTGTGTTCATGTAGGATTTCATGCTTTGCATATTGGTATTAGTAAATTATGCATGTATATTTGTGTTATCTACGTTTGTTTCATACAGGACATTCTGTTTTTATATCATGTGAGTTCATAATAGTTTGCATTTGCACCCATGCTTGATAGGAATTTTGTGTTGTTGACGCTTTTGATTGAGAAGTGATATGCTTTGTTCTTGTGCACACACATACACTAGTAAGTTGAAGCTAGTAGACTTATTGAATGTTGTAAGTAATTAGAAGGACATGAATATGTGCAAGTTGATTTATTTTGCATGCTTTGAATACAAGTAGGTGCATTAGAGAGATTTTTGCTTGGGATTGAGTATGTTTTTCCACCAAGTGAGATTTTGAGCCATATTGCATTTGTTGCAATTTTATTCATTTGCTTGAGTGTCCACGGATTGTTTGCATTGCTAGCAGTTGTTTGAGGTCTTTCTTGCCAAGTGAGATTTTGAGCCATATTGCATTTGTTGCAATTTTATTCATTTGCTTGAGTGTCCACGGATTGTTTGCATTGCTAGCAGTTGTTTGAGGTCTTTCTTGAAACGCATGACATTATTTGACGATTAAAATGATAAAGGCATTTAGGATTAACCGCATATTTTCCCATATTACCACACCATGTTTACATGATCAATTAGTTAAACCGTTGAGCTTAATCCTATTTTTTCGGTGACATACCACATTACTTGCCTAGACCTTTTTCTTTTATTGGCCTTACATTAATTTGAACCCACATTGTCAAAGGCTAGTAGAGTGCTTCAGGGAGTAATAAGGTGTGCAAGAAAGGGTTTATTGTTGGTCATAAGTTTGGGGGAAATATTGAAATTTGAAAATTGGGTTTGGTTGTTGCTTGATAGTCGGCGTATGTAATAAAATTGTGGGATCATTATTATTGTTTATATTATTGTGTGTGTTATATTTAGCTCTCGGGAAAAAAAAAAGAAAAAAAAGGAAAAAAGAAAAAAAGAAAAAAAAAGAAGAAAAAAAAGAAGAAAAAAAAATATATGTATTATGAGAGCATGTTTGTGTTTGTTGTGATTCTATTTCAGTCGACTAGTCGAGTATTTTTGTTGGAAGAAGAATAGTAAATTGTGTGAGGGGGGAAAATAGGGTGTTGTGTATGATTCATCATGGTACTTACTAGCTTTTGGCACTTCACCTGTTTTGGCTTATTTGACATACCTTGTCCCTAGCCCTGTTACAACCCAAATAAAGACCTTTTAATTATCGTCATTGATGTATGTTGTGTTAAGAGTTAGATTGATACCAAATGTCAAGCATGTTTATGATTTTGTTGGACTTGAGTGATACACTTACCCTTGTTCTTCAGTGAATATTCTTTTGTGAGTGGATTGTGAGTGTTTATGAGATCCCGAGTTTTGTCTCAAAGATGTACTCTTGTAGGCTTAGCATGTTTACCAACTTATTCTTACACTTGACATGGACTTGTGAGAACTTATGCATGTTCATTGAGTAGACTATGTGAATACTTGCACTTTCGACACCAAGACATTCCGTATTTACTTTGATTCTTAAGTTGATATGGCATGAAAGGATTTGAAGGTATGGTAGGATATTAGTACTAGATTAATTGCATTTTCATTTAGTTGCATTCATGCATTGCATTGCATTGGATTTTGTGGGTACATTCGCTATAGGCCCTCACGAGACCTTACTCGTCCACTAGGGCTGCCTAGGGGTTTAAAGGGCTTGTTGCATATGCCAAATGCAACCGTGATCACCTACGGAAGTGGTACTAATTAGTTAGTTGTAATTGTTTATGCTTGAGGACAAGCATCGGTTTAAGTTTGGGGGTGTGATAAGTGGATTTATATCCACTTGGAGCGTTCCATATCGGCTTAAATTGATTGTCTTGGGCTCAAGTTTGTTGTAATTTTGATGTGTTTTGCTTAGTTGTGCAGATTTACGAGAATGTTGATTAAGGTGGATGCTTCTATCGTTTTTGGAGAATTAATTGATTGAAATTCGGATTTCTGAGACAATTGCGCAGTCTACACTGTTTTGGACATATCTGGAGTTCTAGAAGTCCGTTTTTAGCGATCTTACTGCCCACGCGAAGCTTGGGAGATTTTCTACAATATGGGACAGGTGTTGCACGGGCAGGTTGCGCGTGGTTGGCGCAGGCTGCGCGACAAACAGACTGCTGGGCGCAGGTTGCGCGCGGAAAATCTTGAAAATTACTGTTTTGGCCATATCTTGAGTTCTAGAAGTCCGTTTGAGGCCCGTAAGCAGTCCACGCGAAGATAACGAGATTCTCTATCATTCTAAGGTGGTCCATAGGTCCAACTATGATTGGAACGTTCCAGAAATACTTAAGAAAAGTCAGCTACGAATTTTTCTTCAAAACCGAATCAGTTTAGGAAACGTATTATGTGCCGAGCTGCAGAAATTCAACTTTGACAAGGAAATTGCTATAATTCCTACTTCTAATAAGTATGGTAATTTCTCTGGGCGGCTAGAACATTTCAGAATCAGATCTATACATGAAATTTGCAATTCTATTCTCATTCAAGAACGGAAATTGCCAAACTTCTATTCCAACTCTGAAACGGCAATTGCTTGGTGGGCAAGACTTCTAGAGCCTATATAAACACATCCAACCCTTGTAATTTGTATCATTAGGAGAGAACCATTACATATCAATTACTCTAGATTTATTTGTATCTTTTCATACTTTGTTTTTATCATGGTTTCATCAGATCCCATGATGACGAGCGGTTCAATTATGAGCTAATCGTTGTCATGGGATTCTAACAGATTTATCTATGTAGCTTAGTAGTTTGATTGCTTTAAAGATTAATGTGTGGTGAATTCTTGATATCCTCGTATGGTTGTGTTTCATGTATTTAGATGCGTCGCGAACATCTAATTTGTTAATCTCTTGCTAAACGAGAGTGGATCTTGAGATTTAGAACTTGCCATGCTAGTATAGGATAGGTTGATATTATTATCATGATTTGTGGCATACATAGAGATATGATGCTACCCTATGTGATCTATGTGGATAACTTGTGCTTCAACCTTTATGTTTTCAAATTCTATAGAGATATAGGGTCTAAACATAATTGGTGTCTACCCATCTTCTATCTCTTTTGTGGATGCATGCGTAGTTTGGTATTAGTATACCGAGAGGTAGCTTTTACTTGTTTCGTGTTATCCGATCAGATATCAAAACCATCATATGTATTGATTAAAGGCGTCAACTCTAAGTGAAGTAGATGATGAAGTTAGGATTCCATGTTTTCTCGCATATAAGTAGTTAGTAATTTTTAGTTTGTTAATTTGTATCTTAGTTAAATATAGTTAGTAAAAACTTAATATTGTTAATTGTCTTAGCAGTGCATAATAACCATACATTGTTGCATAGGTACAAAACTGAATTGAAACCTAAGATCTCTGTGGGAACGAACTTGACTTATATCTGTATTACTTGTGACCACGTACGCTTGCGTGATTTAGTGCAAACACTACTCTCACTCAGTCCAATACTCATCTTACAGACAAGGTACAAACTCTAACTGAGCAGTTGAACACTCAAGCCACCACCACAGCTGATGTTCTTCTGCATCAACAATCAATGTTGTCTACAATGATGAAGCACATGGGTCTCCCTCTACCTGAAGAATCTTCAACCCCAAAGGTCAATACTACAGCCTCTGTGCCTGACAACAAGCCTAAGGGGGAGAAGAGGACATCAAGGAACTCAAATACAAAGGGGGAGAAACCACCAGTAAAGGGCATCAAAATCACTGAAGGTGCTCATCAAAGAACCTCAAAATCTCTAATTCATGTGCCTGGCAAAGGAAAAGACAAAGTTGATGAGCCTCCTACTTCTCTGCCAGTTGTCACTCTACCAACTGTGCACATCACTACTTCCAGTGGTCAAAAGCAAACTATCACAACCACAGTGGTTGCAGGGAGTATGCCATCTGATAAACCTTCACTCTCCATATCTAAAAGTGCCAAGCCTGTAGAAGTGAAGGTAGTCACTGAGGCCAAGCTACAAGAAATTGCAAACTCAAATGTCTATCATGATGATGCATTCTTGGAGTTTTTGAAAGTCTCAAAAGAACAGGTTGGTGACACTCAATTGTATCTAAGGAGCTTGAAGGATCAGATCGATTACTTCACTGTGGTACCTAGAAAAGTTGATAGCTCATGGCTCAAGGAAGTAATGATGGTAGCAAAATCCAGAATCTGGCATCTAACCTACAAAACTCTACATGCCTTGAAACATTCAGAGATAGATGCACTGATTGAGCTCATAGAGAAGAGGAATGTAAATGAAAACAATACGAGTCTGTATGATGACTTGAGGAATGGCCAACCTTCAAGGCTTCCAGAAGTAATTAAGAAGCCATGGACAATCATCTATCAGTCTGGCACCAGAATTGAAGAGATTAAACAATTGGTCATTCCCAATGATCTCACTTCTCGAAATCACAGACTCATTATTGCCATCATTGATCTACTGCAAAAGAAGAAGGGGACAAGTACTGCTGAAGAGATAGAGGCACTGCACATTCTCAGATCATACATTGCAACTGGTGTAATTCCAGAAATGTCCAAGCCAAGGAGGAATAAGGATGATGAAGATGAAGACAAGAGTGACAGGAGGAGAAGTCATCACAGGAGTGATAAGGGGGATGAGGATAAGAAGAAGAAGAAAGACAGCAAGGATAAGAAGGATGATGACCAAGGCAAAGTCTATGAGAGGAAGAATGAAAAACAGCAAGCCTTAGGCATTGCTAGCAGTAATCTCACCACAACACAAGACTCTAAGTCTAGGGAGAATTCTGTTAGTAATGACCTACCAAAATCTAATCTCATGGCTTCTGCAACTGTTTTACCCCCTCAAGAAGAGAAGAAGATTCAAGTCCAGAAACCATCTATACATTTCAAAAATCATACTGCTAATGGAATACTACAATGGTCCACAAACAAAGGTCACATGCTACTGCCAAGCAACCATGTCAAAAGGATCAAATTAAAACAAGCTGCAAGGAAACCAAAGCTATCAAAGTCAAGGACTCTGACAATCTATCCAGGCTTAAAACTCCAACCACTAGATGAAGATTTTGATAAAGACCAACTGCAATTCTTGCAAGCTCAAAGAATCTATCATGTTGCCATTGTTGATAACTGCCTTGAGATCAAATATACTGATGGAAGGGAGGAGAAATTCAAACAAGGAGGATGTCTACATGACATAGAAAGAATCATTGCATTGTTGAGCTCAGAAGATAAAGTGGAAAGAGTATGGAAGGTGGAGCTAATTGATTTTGTGAAGATGAAGAGAGATCATAAGGAGAAAATCAGAAAAGAGTGTCTTGAGAAATGGCTAGCAAGGGAGAAAGAAATTGAGAGACTGGAGATTGAAGCAGAAAAGCTAAGGGCCAAGGGATTGTGTAGAGTTCAGTTTAACCCCTATGTGGTGAAGTATAGGAGGAGAAATGGGGATCAGGTCCACATCAGAATGAATCTACTCAACCACTATCCTGCAAACATTCTGAAACCAGTACTTGAAGATTTCAAAGACTCAATTTTGCTTGAAGAATTGGATGCTATGGCAGAAATAATAAAAGCTATGGATGAGAATACAAGGAAGGAGAAAGAAAGAAGACAGAAAGCATATGATGATTTGCAAGCCAAAGCTGTGGAAAGTGAAATAAATGACAATGGCTAGTACTTCATCATAGGCTGTAAGATTACTCACCCTGTAGTTCTATCCACATTGCTAATCAAAATTCATACATGTACTGTCAACTTTTATCTTTATGTATGTTAGGCTTGTTACCAGACATGAAATTGTGACTAAGGGTCTTACTCACAATTTGGGGGAGATTGTTAGTCACAGAGGCATGCCTGAATACATCTAATAACAAGCCTAAGTATGTGTAATGCTATGCATTACCTACATGACCTCTTAACTGAGGGAACCTCTAGTTGTAGAGTTTCTATTTGTTCTGTACTTGTAATAGGCATCAAATTCTAGTTGTGTTACTGTACTTATAAAGTCAAGAATAATACTTGAAAGAAGTTCCAAGGTTCATGCCTCAAGCAAGGAGATAAAGACTGCCAAATAATCATAGTTGGGATTTGAAGAAAAGAAGAATTTGCCTAAGTACCAATTCGAGAAGTACATTTGTCTATTCGAGAAGTCTAGCATTCGAGAAGTAAGAGATTCGATATCTCAGAAGACAATATTCGATATCTCTGAATACACTGTTCGATATCTCATTCGATATCTCAGAGATTCGATATGTCTATTACTCTATTCGAGAACTCATGGAATCAACAAGTCAAAGCATCATTCGAGTTCTCTAAGAGTCAACAAGTCAATGATCTATTCGATATCTCAAGGACTAAAGAAGCTATTCGACATCTCAGGGATTCGATATGTCAAAATGCTCTATTCGATATCTCAAGGAGTCCCAGAGAAAAGAGCTATTCGAGAAGTGATTCGATATGTCAGTATAACACTATTTGAGAACTCAGAGTTATCGATTAAGTCAATTCGAGTTCTCGAATCAATCACTTAGCCACTTCTCGAATACATTCTTGGAGACAAAATACTGAAGAATTGTACAAGTCAGAAATCTGCAACAAGCCAAGACGCTTTATTTGACTATGTACTATAAAGCACATTGGAAAGCCTACAAAGAAGCTTGGAGAGATAAGACAAAGGGACAAGGAGCTAAAGAAGTGGATCTGAAAAGGCTTTGCAAAGTCAAATCTGTAGCCGTTTGGACTCTTACTCAAATGAGATAGACATACTGGAAAGTAGTTTGTTTTACCTACCTTATTTGTAGTAAGTAGGTGTATCCATGTCTATAAGGATACAGCCTCACTTCCTTAGCAGATAAGTTTTTCAAGATACATCACAAGAAATATCTCTCTAAGAAAAACGAAGCTGAGAATACTACCATTTGTATTCACAGATTGTAGCAAAATCTTTATCTAATAAAATATTAGATTAAAGTGATATTGTGTTGTGTTTGTCTTTGTTATCTGCACTTACATATCTCACACACTAAACACATATCTTGTTGCAAAGATTCAAGAACAAAGAAAAGTTCAAGAATCCATTCACCCCCCTCTGTATTCTTTTACTGTATTCAATACTCAACAGTTTCTTTCTTCATAAGATACTACGTTCTTAAAATGATTTAGCTTCCAAGCCCACGTGATGCTTTATGCAGAAGATCTTTTTGTTCTTAATCTTTATCTCTGAAAAGTAGCTTTAACCAAAAAGATAATCTTTTCGAAAGTCAATAAGCTTTTCTGCTTATTGAGATGTGCTTGAACTTCCCAGATATAACAGCTAATCCTTATGCATTCATCAAGATATCCTTTGAATTCTTCAGTAGTAATGTCATCATTGTAAGATACTAGATTATTTTAGGATTTATTATTATTATTTTTAGTATTTAATTATGTTAATTAGTATTTAAAGGATGGAATTGGATTTGAGGATATCGTTGTGGAATTCAACGATATTTAGTATTAAGTTTATATGAGTATATATTGAGTTAAGTGTGCCAATGTGTGCCCCAGTATTTTATTGGTATTTTTAGTGATTTAAAAATATTTGAATCAAGTATTATTGATCTTCAAAAATCTTTATTTAATTATCGGAGGGCTTAAAAATCATGAAATCTTTTGTAAAATTATCTTTATATATTTATTGAGTTTTTAAAATTGTTGGGTGGATTAATTTGGGAGATTAAATATTTTAAAATGATTTTAAGAGTTTTATTGTATTTAAAGGATCAAAACATTGAAAATTCATATTTAATTCATTTTTGATCCGAAAAATATTTTAAAAATATGTGTGTGAACCTCATTGGGTAAATTTTATTTTAGAAGATCAAATTTCAAATTTTTTTTATCAAACCCACTTATTTTATTTTAAATAGCATGTAGAATATTTTTCAATGTTTTAGTGGAGAGGTGATGCCTAAATTACCCTTATAAGTGTCAAAAGGTTTTCTTTCCCTTTTCTTTTTCACACCAGCCGATTCTCTGCTTTCCCTCTTCTCTCTCTTCGTGAGTTCTCTCCCCTTCCCTTGGCTTCCATTTTTTTTTTATCCTTTACTCAAGCTATACTCTAATTTCTTGATTGATTCTTGAAGATTAAGTGTTAATAGACATGGGTTGTGTTTATTTGAGTAGTAGTGATGTGTTTATGTATGTATATGTTCGGTGTATGTATGTATAGGTCTAGGGAGGAATCAAAACTTACTTGCAAGTGTTATTAAATGGTTAATTGATATTGGGGTGAGTTTAACTGAAGTTGTAGTGATGGGTGTGTATATATGTTCGTTGTTGTGTATGTATAGGTTGGGTGTATTTAAAAACTCACATGCAAGTAGAGATAGGTGTGTAATTGATGTTGTTAATGGATGGGTTGCTAATTAAAATTGAGTTTGGAGGTATTGTATGTTAATTTCTTGTTAAGGGTTTTTAGTTGTAACTTTGTAAATCATGAGTTTGATATGGGTTAGTAATAGGATGATGTTGTTGATGATTTTTGTGAAGAAAATTAAATTGCATGTCAATTTTGAGTTAAGTTTGTAATTTTTCAGATTTGTAAGTTGAGGTTCAAGGGGGTTTTGAATGTTGTTTTGATTAAGTATAAATAGGTAAACTATGTTGAATATATGCATGTTCTTGGGGGTATGTAATTGATGTTAATTAGAAGCTTATTTGTAAATTGCTAATTGATATAAGTGTGTGGATATGCCGAAGTGTATGTGTGGTATGATGTAGATATTGCTTAAATAATTGCTAAGCTTAAGTGTTAAGAGTTACGAAATTTGTTAAGTGATTTGTTAAGTTCGATGGTGATCTGCTGCCTTGTAAAAATCATATAAAATCGAGTTTTTATCAGTTGGTGTTCATTCTTAAGTCATTGGAAAGGTATTTCAATTGTCTACGAGTCTCGTTTTATATGTTTTTTGAAATTCCATTCCAAAATATGAGGTTTCTGCACTTTAGTAAAATGGACAGATTTGCTTGAACATAGCGAGCCCTATTTTCATAAATTCATAGTAAATCGATCTCACATTCAAATTTTCTGAGCTACAACATTCTGGAAAGCTCTTTTCGAACTCTACATTTTTCATTTACATTACATTGTCAAATTTTGTGATCTTAATATGATAAACGTCAAAATACTTGTGCATATGGGATCTGAATCTGTTTTATCAGTTTACATTTTATTTATTTCTGAATTCGTTATATATCCGTTTTTAATGAGCCTTACCATTCTGGAAAGGTCTCGGAGTTGTCTTCGAGTTTCGTGTTCTATACTTTTTAATTTGGAGTGTTCTTGATATAGTAAAATGAGTTTATTTCAGAACTGGTCATAGCAGATTTTTAAGTGAAATAGTCATTTTGGGTGTATTGTGAATTGTGATCATAATTATGGTTGTAAGTAATGTCGAATAACTATAATAGTAAGTTGAATGCTTGATTATCTTGTAAGTATGTGACTTGGTTGATTTAGTGATTGTGGTAAGGTGTTGTATATACCGGGAAGTGTTTTATAGAAATATTTGTGATTTAAGTTAAACGTGTTAGAGTGTGCGTACTAGCGTCGGTAGACCGTATGTTTATTCCGAAGACTGAAGTACCGTCTTATGTTAACAGTAGAAATGGCATGCGAGTTCGATCTCGGTGAACCAGACTCTTGAAAACAGCAAGTGCGTCGAATTAGGGAAGGATCAAATCAGAGGATTGGACACGCGGGACTAACGAAGGATTGTTCTCTTTAAATCGTCAAGCTTACTTATTAGCTAGGACCTAAGGCAAGTGTACTAACCTTCGCTTATCATTCAAGCGAGATAAATATGTTTCTATTCAATATAAGAATTCCCTTCAAATCATTATTGCTAGTATCCTCTCCTTCAAATTATTGATAAGGATGTATTTTATTCATATATCATGTGGAAAGTAGAATTTCAGTTTTATTGCCAATATTATTCTTTCTTAAGTATTGTCAGTAATATTCTGTTAAAGTTTTATTGCTGGTATTTCATTCTTATTCCTTGTTATAGTATAATGTTCTTAATGCATATGGTTTCCCTGAGATTAATTGATAGTAAAGTAGTTTAATGGACTTGGAAGAATTTTATAAAAATGTGGACCAGCTTCGTGGTCAGAGTAGTAAAAGCCAATGTCAATAAGTGCCCAATGAGGGATCCCAGAGTATTGTTTTTAGCTGGACTTTACGTGGCTGATCACCCGTAATGTCCAGAGTATGATGAAAACTCCAATTCTATTAAATGTTGTTTTTATGCAAATATATTCTTATGATAGAATTTTTAAGTTAAAGTACATTTTCATTTCCAAGTATGTTGGATATAAAGTTATGATTTGAGTTAAAAGTTATGATTTGAGTTAAAAGATATGATTTGAGTTAATAAATACTGTTAGTATAAAAATGGAAAGTTATTATACTAGTGTTTTGAACGGTGAAAACTAATTCACGGTTATTATGGTCGATGTGGCATTTGTTGCGCAGTGATAGTTAGGACCGAGAATGAATTGAGATCTTCTTATTTATTCAAACTCATGATTGTCAGGCCGGTTAGGCAGCTAGGTGTGCAAATGCTTAGTGACATGAATGAAATTTGAGTAACTGAAAATTTCTTTGAGATTTTGTTAAAGCGATAGTTAAAGTATTTTGCAAGTATTAAAAGTACTGAATCTAGTATTACAAACCTTCTCAGTTATTAAATTCTGATTTTGAGTTATAAATGTTTTAAATGATATTAATCTTCTGTTAAAGTTAAGAATCCAGATTTCAATTATAGTATTGGTTATAAATTGGTGAGCATTCCTTCGCTCATATTTATTGTTCCTATTTCTTGAATTGCAATTATTGCATTCTTATTTCATCCAGTTCAGTTCTATATATATAACTTGCTGAGCACTCTTTGGCTCACACTTTTTGTTTTTAAAATCTAACTTTTCAGTAAACTAGTTGGTGAGGCTTAACTTGTGCAATTCAGAAAGTGGAAAGAAGAAGCAGGATGCTGTTATGAAGCTGACGTGGATCAGGGTATTTAGATTTAAAGTTTGATTTATTGTATGTATTTATAGTTTTAGTAGTTACAATATGTATTTGATTAGTTGGCCTGGTATACTTCTATTCGAAGTTATACCAGTGATTTAAGTCTGTATAAAGTTTTGTATATTAGAGTTGTATTTAAGTTGGTTTTTGGTTTTCTTGTTTCTAGAACTGTAACCTAAGATCCTTAGTTGGGAGTTGGGGTCAAAGAGCTTTTGATTGAGTTTTTATTTTTATTTCAGTTTCATTTTGATTTCAGATTTTTTTTAGTTTAGTATTCAGCAGGTTTATGTTGTATTTACAAATACGTCATGGCCAATTTTTGTTAGAATTATTGAGTTTGTTAGCGTGACGCCCAAATCTACTGAGCCCGGATTTGGGGGCGTTACAAGTTGGTATCAGAGCCTAGGTTATAGTAAACTAGAAACGAGGGTGTGTAGGAATGTGTATAGTTAAGTAAGGAACGTCAGAGTTCATATAGGACTCGTGTTGGACTATTGGATATAGTACCAGTTAGTGAGTTAAGATGTGAGTGGTGACAGATAGTTGAGCGGAGTTGGGTAGAAACCCTTGAGGCTGTAGGTAGTGGAATCTTCAGAGTCTAGTGCGAGTGACGACGACGTATAAAATAGATAACTTTAGGACGTGTAGCAGAAGAGTCTAGATCGAATGACGAGTCAGCGAAGGAGTCGACAAAGAAGATGTACGTGGAGACCCTGGCAATACCTTCTTTTTTTAATCAATATTCCTTTGATGAGTTTATTTTGACAATTGTCTTACCCTGAAGTTGGATTTCCAGTTATGATGGAGGCTGTAATGCCTATTTTTTTATTTCTAAACCCTGTCAAGTTTGATATATGAGTTTCGAAATTTCTTCATTAGTGAATAATTCTATTGTTGATAGATCATCATTCCTTAGTATTGTGCCAGTCATTTCTTTCCTGATTATCCTTTTCTTCTGAAATAGTACCCATGGAATCTGTTTAGTTGTAATCCAGGGTATGTCTGAGAATTTCTCATCAATTGATTGTTAATTCGATGTTCGAATCTTTTTATGTTTCTTTACTCCAACTGAGGTGAACAACCCTATTTATAGGGGACACAAGGACTGTTTGTCTGTGTGATAGCAGTCTGATGGGACGCCATCACTTGTGTGTTGTGAAGTACAAGAAGGTTAATTACCTTTAGTCATGTCTTGAATAAGGCACACAACAAGGTTCATTTGATCATATTGATCACTCAATAATCTTTTCATTTCCAAGAATATTTGTTTGAAAACTCATAAATTAATTCTACAATTGTGGAACCTTTGCTATGATGTGAAATCGTTCTCTTCAAATATCATGAATCATAATATCTCGAGTAGTCTTGAACGTATGCCAATCGAGTTTAGAATACTAGTAACGCGTGACGTATAGTACTACGATTAGAGTTGTTCTATATAGAGAGATCAGTAGAGCTCCTAGTATAGTAAATAAGTATCCAGAGTACAGATTAGTAGAGTTGCGGATGCAACCCGAGTTGGTAGAGTAAACCCCAATAACCCTTCTTTACCTGATTCCGAGGACGGAATCCTTTTAAGGTGGGTAGAATGTAAGATACCAGATTATTTTAGGATTTATTATTATTATTTTTAGTATTTAATTATGTTAATTAGTATTTAAAGGATGGAATTGGATTTGAGGATATCGTTGTGGAATTCAACGATATTTAGTATTGAGTTTATATGAGTATATATTGAGTTGTGTGTGCCAATATGTGCCCCAGTATTTTATTGGTATTTTTAGTGATTTAAAAATATTTAAATCAAGTATTATTGATCTTCAAAAATCTTTATTTAATTATTGGAGGGCTTAAAAATCATGAAATCTTTTGTAAAATTATCTTTATATATTTATTGAGTTTTTAAAATTGTTGGGTGGATTAATTTGGGAGCTAAGTATTCTAAAATGATTTTAAGAGTTTTATTGTATTTAAAGGATCAAAACTTTGAAAATTCATATTTAATTCATTTTTGATCCGAAAAATATTTTAAAAATATGTGTGTGAACCTCATTGGGTAAATTTTATTTTAGAAGATCAAATTTCAATTTTTTTTTATCAAACCCACTTATTTTATTTTAAATAGCAAGTAGAATATTTTTCAATGTTTTAGTGGAGAGGTGATGCCTAAATTACCCTTATAAGTGTCAAAAGGGTTTCTTTCCCTTTTCTTTTTCACTCCAGCCGATTCTCTGCTTTCCCTCATCTCTCTCTTCGTGAGTTCTCTCCCCTTCCCTTGTCTTCCATTTTTTTTATCGTTTACTCAAGCTATACTCTAATTTCTTGATTGATTCTTGAAGATTAAGTGTTAATAGACATGGGTTGTGTTTATTTGAGTAGTAGTGATATGTTTATGTATGTATATGTTCGGTGTATGTATGTATAGGTCTAAGGAGGAATCAAAACTTACTTGCAAGTGTTATTAAATGGTTAATTGATATTGGGGTGAGTTTAACTGAAGTTGTAGTGATGGGTGTGTATATATGTTCATTGTTGTGTATGTATAGGTTGGGTGTGTTTAAAAACTCACATGCAAGTAGAGATAGGTGTGTAATTGATGTTGTTAATGGATGGGTTGCTAATTAAAATTGAGTTTGGAGGTATTGTATGTTAATTTCTTGTTAAGGGTTTTGAGTTGTAACTTTGTAAATCATGAGTTTGATATGGGTTAGTAATAGGATGATGTTGTTGATGATTTTTGTGAAGAAAATTAAATTGCATGTCAATTTTGAGTTAAGTTTGTAATTTTTCAGATTTGTAAGTTGAGGTTCAAGGGGGTTTTGAATGTTGTTTTGATTAAGTATAAATAGGTAAACTATGTTGAATATATGCATGTTCTTGGGGGTATGTAATTGATGTTAATTAGAAGCTTATTTGTAAATTGCTAATTGATATAAGTGTGTGGATATGCCGAAGTGTATGTGTGGTATGATGTAGGTATTGCTTAAATAATTGCTAAGCTTAAGTGTTAAGAGTTACGAAATTTGTTAAGTGATTTGTTAAGTTCGATAGTGATCTGCTGCCTTGTAAAAATCATATAAAATCGAGTTTTTATCAGTTGGTGTTCATTCTTAAGTCATTGGAAAGGTATATCAATTGTCTACGAGTCTCGTTTTATATGTTTTTTGAAATTCCATTCCAAAATATGAGGTTTCTGCACTTTAGTAAAATGGACAGATTTGCTTGAACATAGCGAGCCCTATTTTCATAAATTCATAGTAAATCGATCTCACATTCAAATTTTCTGAACTATAACATTCTGGAAAGCTCTTTTCGAACTCTACATTTTTCATTTACATTACATTGTCAAATTTTGTGATCTTAATATGATAAACGTCAAAATACTTGTGCATATGGGATCTGAATCTGTTTTATCAGTTTACATTTTACTTATTTCTGAATTCGTTATATATCCATTTTTAATGAGCCTTACCATTCTGGAAAGGTCTCGGAGTTGTCTTCGAGTTTCGTGTTCTGTACTTTTTAATTTGGAGTGTTCTAGATATAGTAAAATGAGTTTATTTCAGAACTGGTCATAGCAGATTTTTAAGTGAAGTAGTCATTTTGGGTGTATTGTGAATTGTGATTATAATTATGGTTGTAAGTAATGTCGAATAACTATAATAGTAAGTTGAATGCTTGATTATGTTGTAAGTATGTGACTTGTTTGATTTAGTGATTGTGGTAAGGTGTTGTATATATCGGGAAGTGTTTTATAGAAATATTTGTGATTTAAGTTAAACGTGTTAGAGTGTGCGTACTAGCGTCGGTAGACCGTATGTTTATCCGAAGACTGAAGTACCGTCTTATGTTAACAGTAGAAATGGCATGCGAGTTCGATCTCGGTGAACCAGACTCTTGAAAACAGCAAGTGCGTCGAATCAGGGAAGGATCAAATCAGAGGATTGGACACGCGGGACTAACGAAGGATTGTTCTCTTTAAATCGTCAAGCTTACTTATTAGCTAGGACCTAAGGCAAGTGTACTAACCCTCGCTTATCGTTCAAGCGAGATAAATATATTTCTATTCAATATAAGAATTCCCTTCAAATCATTATTGCTAGTATCCTCTCCTTCAAATTATTGATAAGGATGTATTTTATTCATATATCATGTTGAAAGTAGAATTTCAGTTTTATTGCCAGTATTATTCTTTCTTAAGTATTGTCAGTAATATTCTGTTAAAGTTTTATTGCAGGTATTGCATTCTTATTCCTTGTTATAGTATAATTTTCTTAATGTATATGGTTTCCCTGAGATTAATTGATAGTAAAGTAGTTTAATGGACTTGGAAGAATTTTATAAAAATGTGGACCAGCTTCGTGGTCAGAGTAGTAAAGGCCAATGTCAATAAGTGCCTAATGAGGGATCCCAGAGTATTGTTTTTAGCTGGATTTTACGTGGCTGATCACCCGTAATGTCCAGAGTTTGATGAAAACTCCAATTCTATTAAATGTTGTTTTTATGCAAATATATTCTTATGATAAAATGTTTAAGTTAAAGTACATTTTCATTTCCAATTATGTTGGATATAAAGTTATGATTTTAGTTAAAAGTTATGATTTGAGTTAAAAGATATGATTTGAGTTAATAAATACTGTTAGTATAAAAATGGAAAGTTATTATACTAGTGTTTTGAACGGTGAAAACTAATTCACGGTTATTGTGGTCGTTGTGGCATTTGTTGCGCAGTGATAGTAAGGACCGAGAATGAATTGAGATCTTCTTATTTATTCAAAATCATGATTGTCAGGCCGGTTAGGCAGCTAGGTGTGCAAACGCTTAGTGACATGAATGAAATTTGAGTAACTGAGAATTTCTTGGAGATTTTGTTAAAGCGATAGTTAAAGTATTTTGCAAGTATTAAAAGTACTGAATCTAGTATTACAAACCTTCTCAGTTATTAAATTCTGATTTTGAGTTATAAATGTTTTAAATGATATTAATCTTCTGTTAAAGTTAAGAATCCAGATTTCAATTATAGTATTGGTTATAAATTGGTGAGCATTCCTTCGCTCATATTTATTGTTCCTATTTCTTGAATTGCAATTATTGCATTCTTATTTCATCCAGTTCAGTTCTATATATATAACTTGCTGAGCACTCTTTGGCTCACACTTTTTGTTTTTAAAATCTAACTTTTCAGTAAACTAGTTGGCGAGGCTTAACTTGTGCAGTTCAGAAAGTGGAAAGAAGAAGCAGGATGCTGTTATGAAGCTGACGTGGATCAGGGTATTTAGATTTAAAGTTTGATTTGTTGTATGTATTTATAGTTTTAGTAGTTACAGTATGTATTTGATTAGTTGGCCTGGTATACTTCTATTCGAAGTTATACCAGTGATTTAAGTCTGTATAAAGTTTTGTATATTAGAGTTGTATTTAAGTTGGTTTTGGGTTTTCTTGTTTCTAGAACTGTAACCTAAGATCCTTAGTTGGGAGTTGGGGTCAAAGAGCTTTTGATTGAGTTTTTATTTTTATTTCAATTTCATTTTGATTTCAGATTTTTTTTTAGTTTAGTATTCAGCATGTTTATGTTGTATTTACGAATACGTCATGGCCAATTTTTGTTAGAATTATTGAGTTTGTTAGCGTGACGCCCAAATCTACTGACCCCGGATTTGGGGGCGTTACAATCATGTTGGAGCTTGCTTCCACTCTTATTGTTGCCCTTGAAGTCGGATAAACAGTGACTGATTTCACCTTTCACTTGGAAGAGTTTGAGCCTTCAAATATTTACAATTTTGACTCCCTACTCGTAACATCCTTTGTGTAATTGATCACTGTCTATAAGTCACTGGTTGCAAAGTAATTCTGGGTTATGTTCTTCATTCGATATGTTCCATTTAGAGAACTCTAGCATTACTGATAATCCAGGGTGAGTTCTCGAGCTGATAGATTTTGAGTTCTCGAATGTTGACTTCTCGAATATTCCCTTTCATTGAGTTCTCAAATGGCTTCTCGAACAGCCTATTATGTAGACTTCTCGAATAGCCTATATTTCAGACTTCTCGAATAGAGGTAGCAGTCTGACTTCTTAAACTAAGACTTCTCGAACAACCATTTTTGTAGAGTTCTCGAATCCACCAAAACTATGATAACTCGAATAGAATTATAACTGTGGCCTGACTTCTCGAACTCTTCTTTCCTTGACTTCTCAAAATTACTTGCATGGTTACATCAAACTCTCTTCTGATTAGAAATACTTGGTTGTAGCATCTCATGGCTTGTTACAAAAATACTCTCTAGTTGCTTGCAGAGTTCCTTTTGTTACCCAGTAATAATCAATTGTAGAAGGGAGGTTGAATATAACTGTATAAGATTTTTGACTTTAACAGAAATGATAACACAAGTATGAATAAATAACAGCTTTATTACTCTGATATAAAACTGTTACAAACTCTCTCCAGAAATTCTGATGTTCTTGAGAGCTGTTAGGTTACAAGATATCTCGTGTAAGAGATTACTTCAATGTAAAACCTAAACTGTGTTTATATACAGTACACATCTACTCTATCAATTACAAGATATGTCAAATCAATTAACAACTGTTTACAATACATATCCTAACTGATAGCTACGATCCTATAAAATAGGAGTTGATAAATCAATCTACCTTGATCTCTGGACTATTTAAATCTTCATGTAATCCTGATCAGCTTCCAATCCTGCTAGCAACCTAATACTGACGTTGCAATCCTGATGACGTCAGCATCAGTATCTGATCAGTAGTCCAGATTCTATAATCACTTGAATCAATATCTAACACCTTTTTTAAGATGTAGCTCTAGTTGAACTACATTTCAGTTAGCTTCCTGATTTATTTGTCAACTTCGATTCCTTGATTCATTTTCTGTCTTGTGGTATTTGTTATCATCATCTATAGACATATATGTCTCAATAGTGACGTGCTTATTTTAAAAATTATTAAATATTAACTCTTTAGAAATGATAACGAAGTCATAACCTATATGTATACAAATTCTCGTTCTCATCCTTTATTAAAAGAATAGTGATTGTTAGATATTTAGTAAATAGATGATAATCGTTAGATCTAATAATAAGGAATATTTTATATTTAAATTCTTTTCTAAAGATCCAAGGTTCGAATCTTGGCAATAACAAATTTACATTAAGATTTTATATTATTAGTTCTAAAAAATACATGTCATTTATTAAATAACTATTATTATTACTAATAATTTTATTAATTAATATTACAAAGTTAAATTATATCCATAATAAATTATTATACTCTATTTTGTTTGATCAAATAATTTTAAAAATATTTAAAAGTAACCCGTGATTTGCACGGGTTATAAGCTAGTAATGGTAAATGATAGATTGGTTGAAAATATAGTTGGTGACTAGTTTTCCCGAATTATATAGTAGAAACTTAATAAATAAATAATATCGATAAATAAATAATTTTTTTATCATAATATAAAATAATGCTACTATATTTTAATCTCAAAATCAATATTTTAATCTCAAACTCAATATTTGAATAACTTTAAAAAATGTATATCTTTTGAAAATTGAATAAAATTTCTCGTCCTTATATAATTTTTGTTCATGTATAGTAAAATCTCGATAAAGTAATATTTACTAGTAAATTAATAATTTATAATAAATTAATATTTTTAATATAAAATTTTAATACCAACATAATAACAATTGGTGAGAGTATAAATTCAAATTTGATTAATTGATAATCATTAATCTCAAATATTAATTTATACTCCCTCTGTTCCAAATCTTTTGTCTTGTTTGACCTTTTGTGGTTAAATTAACCAAACTTTGACCAATATTTACGTATCATTCTTTTATAGTTTAAAAAATCTAAAAGATACATATTAAAGTAGGTTAGATGTACTTTCTAATGATATAATTTTTATCATAATTTTCATATATTTTATGTATGTAATATACGGTCAAAGTTTGATCAATTTGACCATTAAAAATCAAATAGGACAAAAGATTTGGAACGGAAGAAGTAATAAATTAAATGCATGTATATAACGGTCGTTGCCTGGGATCACTCAAAATGATAAGTACTAAAGCAACCCCAAGAGCTCTTAAGTATATTTTTCAAAAAAAATATTATTAAATAGGCTTTTAAGTATTTAGGAAGTAAAATTGTACATTATCTCTAACAATCTTTTTTAAATTAATCCTTTCTTCATTTTTTATTAATTAACTATACAAGAGTTATTCATGTTACAGAAAGATACAATAAAAAAATAATTTAAGAGGGAGTAAAAAGCTCCTAGAAATGAGGAAGAGGATGAAAATCTTAAATTTTTGAAAAATCAAGGAGCTTGTTGGAGATGATTTTTATCATGCTTTTAGTGATTTTTTCAAAAAAAATGACCAAGAAACCTTAGAGCATCTTTAAGAGTCTCTCTACTCTAACTCATAACTCAAAAATTGAGGATAGAGAAAACAAAAATGTTGATCCAAGAGATTCTTAGTGGCACTTAAAAACACTAAGAACTTTTTCTCTTCTGCTCTATTTTAAGAGCAACTAGTAACTCTTAAATTAGAGTATTTTGTTAGTAAAAAATTGATTATTCTCTTTCCTCTATTGAATATTTGTACTAGTGAATATGAAATATGAATAAAATATAAAATAAAGAGCAATTATAGGGAGTATTGTTAGAGTTGACACAAATCATTGTAATAATTTTTTTAGAGCTTAATTGTTTATTATATATTTAGAAGTGAACTAGGAGACTCTTGAAGATGCTCTTATTTAACATACTCTTGAAGATGCTATAAGAGCAAGTCCAACAAACCCCTTATATCACCTCATAACTTAAATTATAAGGGATTGAGTCTAAAATTGTGCTGCAACCTTAAAAAGTTAAGAGCATCATGTCACCCCTTATCTTTAAGGGCTCCATTATTTTTTACTGTTATAAATAAAATATTATTTTCCCTTTTTTCCCAATTATTTCCTTCTTTTTTGTTCTTACTTCCCTCCTTTTTTTATTATTTAATATTTATAAGAATCTATTATTATAAGAAAGCTTATTGGAATAGATATATAATATAATATCTTAAATTATTAGGAATTGAGTATTTTATAATATTTATAAAAAATATGCTCCGAGACCGTTGAACTTGCTCTAAGTACTAATCAACCCAGGGCGATGAACAAAAAGAACGCTTGCATCGCAGCGCCGTCTACGCGGTTCCCCAAAAATTCAAAATATTATTAAATTCACGGACTAAAATACCCCCGCATCTTTTACTCGCACTCGACTACTAGTGCTGTACTATAGTGGCCATTTGTCGTCTTCTCTCTCCTCGTTTTTCTCTTGTCTATCTCTCTCTCTAAAATCCTCATTCCTTCTGCCGATTTTCAACCGCCTGCCCTTTATTCATTCCCTCTCTCTCTCTCTCTCTCTCTCTCTCTCTCTCCCTCCCTCCCTCCCTCCCTCGCTCTCTCTCTCTCTCTCTCTCTCTCTCTCTCTCTCTCTCTCTCGTGTATAGGATTAATTGGATTGTGTAAAGGTAAGAGTATAATCTGCTTAACCTTTTTTTTTTTTGAATTTTAAACTCTCCGATTTTAATTAATACCTGCATTTATATATTTTACAATTTAACGGATTGGATCATTTCGAAAATTTTATTTTAGCTTTTGTATATACAACGGTCATTCCATTGATAATGTATCCCTGAATTGTTAATAATTCAATGACAAAAACTCAATTAAGTTCGTGAGTTTCGAGTTTCAATTACGGTATTTCTATCTCTTGTTTATTATATTTACTCAAGAAACTAGCGATTTTACGGTTTTTGTTTTCTTTCAACTTGAATTTCTAATGTTAGATCATGTAATCGAAGTTCTTGAATCAAGATTAGGTACAGGAACCGTATAAACAAGCTTTCCGGTAACTCTTGTACCTTCTTTTATATTAACTTTCCACGTTATTAACGTATTTAGAAAGTATTGTCGGAAATTCTCTCCTGAATTCTTGTTACATTTGCTTTAACTAGTTGTTTCTGATGTGTGTGTCAATGTGTATGCCTGCATCATGTGATTCCTTTGTTTTTATATTTACGTTCCGAACATCTAATATTATATTAGATGCTCGTGTTGGAGCCTGTGAATGTGTTCCTTAATAAGTTTGATCAGATGTCATTGTGTGTCTTGAAACTAATTGTTGTATTCAGTTCTAGCTTAAGCTTGATCTTATCCAGGTTGCAGGATTGTGAAAGACGTTTCACCAGAAATATGCTCGTATTGTTGTGCACACTATATTAGATACTTGCATTTTCTTCTTTCAATTTCTTATTCTGACATGATTACAGTTCTATAAATTTTCCTTCTTCAACAATCTTAACAGTTCTAGTGATCTTTGTTACAACAGGTGTATAGATTGCCCACTTTTGATGTTTGACAAAAAAGATTCAAGTTGAAGGAACAATGATGAAGAAATTCTTTTTCGGATCCTCTGGGTCTAACAAAGCAAATAGCAAATCAAGTTCACAACTGTCTAGTACTCCAACTTTGAAAAAGAGCCGAACATATTCATCTGGAACGATTCATGAGAGTGGAATAGGGCAAAGGAAGTTTTCTTTCTTCGACAATAGGAGTGGGTCTCCTTTCAGGAGTGAAGCTTCACAAAATCTTTCTGAGAACCAGTCTATACGGTGTGGCATTGCTTCTTTCCATTTTGTTATTTCTATTTTGTATTTGAAAACTGAAATAGATACATGTAAATTTCCTTGAACCATTTTCTATGGTAACGTGTTGTTTGTTTTGAATTGGTTTTGTTTTGCTATTTGATTGTCAGTTGTCGTACTCCTACTCCTGAGAGGATAGCTCGGGCAAGTAGGCTAGAAGATGGTACTGTTCAAAGTTCTCATGGACTGGAAAAGCGCGCGTATGTTAATAATGCTGTTCTTAGCTTTGATTCATCAGAAAGCTCTTCACATTGCTCTAGTAATGCCTCAATTAAAATGGTGGACCGCTACATTGATGGGGAACAGGTGCAGGCATGCAATGTTTTGGAGAGCCATTCTTCCCAGAAAAGTCAGGTTGTAAGTGCAAATGGTGGTGGAACACGTCCTCCAAGGGTTCAGTACACAAAATCACTGTTGGCTGATGGTGTGAAACAGAAGCCAAAGTCCCATTCTTTTAGAGAAACCAAGGGATCTGAACAGTATTTTTCAACGAAAGATTGGGTAGAGAATGACTTTGAGCACGAGTCACCCAGAAAACTCGCAAAACATGTGATTGAAAGACTTTCTCAGTCCCATGTTCTGCCTAGAGTAAGATCCAAATCATGTGTTTCCGATGTTCCCATTACAATTGAAGACATATATGGTAAGCCATTAACTGAATCTCTCAACATCGATTCAGATGGAAGTCACCAAAGGAAAGTTACAAGCTTCTTGGAACAAAACTATCTTACAGCAAATACTGAGAATGCAGAAGACGTTGATGTGGAATTAATTAGTAAATATAAAAAGGCTGAGGCACTGGCTAGGATTCTATCTGAAGAGTTTCAAGAACAGAAATTTCTTCAGGGTGGTGGGTTCACTGTTCCAGGGTTGATTCAGATAATCAACAGCTTAGCGGAGGACAGACTTAAAATGGCATGTGAGGTTTCATCTGTCTTACATGACCTAGTTGTCGAGAGGGCTTCAGCCAGAGAAGAGCTTCGACTAGCAAGAACAGAATTGGACTTGACGACTCGAAGATTGGAGAAAGAGAAGAGTGATTTGCAGTTGACACTGGAGAAGGAGCTAGATAGAAGATCAAGTGAGTGGTCATTCAAACTTGAGAAGTTTCAGGCAGAAGAGCAGAGGCTTCGTGACAGGGTTAGGGAGCTTGCTGAGCAAAATGTTTCCCTTCAAAGAGAAGTCTCTACATTTCGTGAGAAGGATATTGATAGTGAAGGCCGCATTACATCATCAGAACAGCAGCTACATGACCAAACGGCAAGAATGGAAGAATTGGGAGATGAAAATCAAAATCTCCAGCAGCACATTATGGAAATACAAGAAAAGTATAAAGCAGCTCAAGAGGATCATGATTGCATTCGAAGGAATTATATGGAGAAGGATAAAGAGTGTAAGGATCTGCACAAGTCTATTACTAGGATGCTGAGAACCTGCTCTGAACAAGAGAAAACAATTACTGGGTTACGTGAAGGACTAAGAGAGGAAATCAGAAAGAAGACTTTCTTAGATAACTTTGACAGTCAGTTAGGTAAGCTGCAAATGGAACTAATGAGATTGACAGGAACTGAACAAACTTTGAGAAATGAGGTAGAGTCTTTTAGGCGCGAGGCTGATTCGTTGCGGCATGAAAATATAAGCTTATTAAATCGACTTAAGGGCTCTGGGAAGGAGGATGTGCCTAGCGTCAGGCTAGATCAGGAACTTTTGAGTCGTGTTTGCTGTTTACAGAACCAAGGGCCAAGGTTACTTAATGAGTGTGTGCAGCTTTGCATGACCTTACTAGAGCATTTAAAAGAGAAAGTTGGCCAATCTTCTGATATTAACCGGGATCTCGGAACATACAAAAATGGTTTAGATGGACAGTTTCTTATTGAATCTGATATGAAATTACATGGTTTCAAGCGTGGTGCTGAAAATCTTATACGTAGTTTACAAAATGTATCTTCTTTGTTGCAAGAGAAAGTGTGCATTGTTATTGCAGAACCTAGGCCAGGCCAGACAAATGATCAGAACTCAAAGGTACTTTGTGCTATTCTTAGGAGGGTTATATGCATTAAAAAACTTATTCACTAATCTTAGGAGGTTATATGCACTAAAAAAAAACTTATCCATAAAGCACAAATAATCCCAGTGAAACAAAGAGTATAAATATATTGCAGCAAGTGATATTATACTAGATTTGCAAGAAAAAACTGCGTATGACTCGGTTATTATTGTGTTTGAAGTGAAGCCTGTAATGGAAACTATCTTTATGCATAAACTCCTGGTTTCTTAATCTGTTTTTTCAGTTTATTCGAAAGACACTTTGCACCCTAGCATAATATCCAACTTACGTAGTAGTCTGATTATATTTTTTAACCACTTTTTTACGCTGTAAAATGCTTTCTTTTCTTCACCAACTATTAAATAAAAATGCGAGAAAATATATAGTTTCTATTCTTGAATGCTCAAGTATTTGATGCTGGTTCTGATCTTCAATTTTCTTTAAAGGTTTATTATTATTATTATTATTATTATTATTATTATTATTATTATTATTATTATTATTATTATTATTATTATTATTATTATTATTATTATTATTTATTATTATTTATTATTTACTATATTTTTGGTTGGTTTATGTAGGATGACCTAAGATCAGAGCTCAAAGCAGAACTTTTGCTAACAAGCTTATTGCGAGACAAATTGCACTCACAGGAGCTGGATATTGAGCAACTCCAAGCTGAGCTAGCAACTGCTGTTAGAGGTAATGAAATTCTCAGATGTGAAGTACAACATACGGTGGATACCCTGTCCAGCATGAACCACAAGTTGAAAGACCTTGAGCTTCAGGTAAGATTTTGTTGGCTTCTTGCTACACAATTTTGATATTTGTTTAACTGGATTTGGTTTTTTATATTCCTAGAACTTCAGACTACTAGCATCACAATCAACATGAACTGTGTTTTTTCTTTGCTTTCAAATGTATTACTATATATGTACATAGTAAATTTGTGTTGGATATACCACACATTCTTAGGAACTAGAAAGCAATCTGATGGGGGGGAAAAAAGCTACTCGAAAACCATACAGTGAATCATTTAATCCTAAATCCAGTCCTTAACCCCCACTTTTATGCTGCCCAGACATTTTATGCTTCTTGTGATCAGCTTGTGTAATTTATATTGTGTTGCTATGTTGTCTAGATGATGAAGAAGGATGAGAGCATTAGTCGTCTTAGAAGTGATCTGCAAGAATGTACAAAAGAACTGACAATTATGAAGGGGATACTACCTAAAGTGTCTGAAGAGAGAGATGCACTGTGGGATGAGGTGAAAAGACACAGTGAGAAGAACATGTTGTTGAATCAAGAAGTTGCTGTACTAAAGAAGAAAGTAGAGACCCTCGATGAAGATATACTCCTTAAAGAAGGTCAGATCACAATTCTGAAAGACAATATGGGTAGGCATTTTAATCTTCTTGGTAGTCCAGATTTGAATCAAGAATTTCTACTCGATTGATTGATGGATTTTGGACATTTCCCCCCTTCTCTCTTTTTATTTTCTAAATGTCAGTCAGGTTTTCACTTTTTTGGTGAGATCAATACCGTATACTGTAATTAATCTTATTCTTGGCAACAATGTTTGGTTTAAGTTTGTGGATGTAAAGAAGTTTTGATATATGAGTATATGACGCACCTGTGTTTTTGTGATCATATATTTCTCTACCCCTCGTTCATGAAGAGGTAAAACTAAGGGCAGTTCTCATATATATAAAGCTTAATCAAATGGGTTATCATGATTGAATTTAAACTAATCAGAAGATACCTATTACCTCAAATTGATTCTACACGAGTAGACTAACATATATCACTATAGTTCTACACGAGTAGACTGGCATATATCTCAGCATAGTTGACATTGTAGTTACATAATTCATAACTATATAGGTCTACTTTTTAGCAAAAAAAAAAAAAAAAAACTATATAGGTCTACTTCAGTACTCTTCAAGGAATTTTCCCATATACATATATACATTTTTCAGCCAACGCAGGGATCTTACAATGTTCTCGTTCCGAGGGAAGAAGCATAAACCAAATCAAAAATGAAAAGTTACTTTGTAGAAAGTAAGGATTTCCCCAAAGCTTGCTCAAAGATAGGTGTTCATACATTTTCTAAGAACTCAGATTGAAATTCCCAATGCCCACTTGTGAATTTATTTTGCAAAACTATTGATGATACCACCATGAGTATATATCCAGATTGAGGATATGGAACCTCTTCATTAATCTTTTAACCCTTGTTTGTGGAGACGAACGAAAGCTTCCTTGTACGCTTGGCATTCCCTCCCAACAATTCAGCAAACTCGATTAATGAGGTAGCACTTTCAAAATTATATTACTACATAACAATCCGCCATTCATGCCGCTATATAAAACTTCAAGTTTATCGATGAGGCATAACACCTGCTACCAAGGACACAATGAATCTCAAATGAAGATTCTGAAATAGGTGAAGTGAGAGTGAACGTCAATTCAAATTATGAACGATATTACAGATAAAAGATCGGGTCATTCTCTCTAGCTGACATCAATGAGTTTACTTAGTGAAGGCATGTACAAAATCACTCTATTTTCTTCATCCTGTCTCTCGTTACACAACTGCCACACAGCTACATAAAAAAGAAGGATCTCCATTAAAAATAATTTGAATTGTACATGAATAATACTCTCAGGCCTCTGGCAACCAGTACCTGTGAAATAATAACATAAAGAAAAACTAAAGCATTTGATGTGTCTCATACTGTATAATCTGCAGCATCCTTTTAACTGGGTAGGGCAATTCTAAATAAATGAACTTAAATTTTGGTGAACCAAGAACAATGTGAAATTTGTTAAGAAGTTGTGAGCTGGTGACTTCCATACACCTGCACTGTCACCTTAAGGATAGACAAATGCATCTAACAGACGGCAAATATTCATCCTGTGATCCGATCAATATAGGCATTACATGTAGGATCGGCTAACCACAATTTGGACAAATTTTGATGAGAAGTTGTGAGTCGGTGAACTTCTTCGATGCACCAGATGCTGATTTCAGCTTTAGAAGGATGGACAATGGTATCCAATGGCTGATGCTCATCCTCTGATCCCATCCGCAATTGATCCCACTGTTTCAAGCATATATTAGTGAGGTAGTGTAGGGGCTGCCCATATAACTGCTTAATGGATTTGGCTAATCCTTGCCACGTAGTACATGGAATAACGGAAGGACGATTAGTAGGAATAGGAAGTTGCTTCATATATTCTTGATACATTTCGGCCCTTCTGATGATTGTACCTGCATCATACAATACAATTGTTCAAGAAATGGCAAATAACTTTTACTGTATAACTTTACATAAGAATAAGTTCTGATACTGTTGGCCTGACAAAAAAGAAGAAGTTTTGATACTGTTGGGAATCCATTAAAACCTATTAAGGAAATGAATGATAGAAGAGCCTGTTCATTACTCTTTGAAGTCAAATCACACCCTTCTATACTTCCAAAATGATGTGACTTCGCAGAATAATGATTGATAGAATTGTAGAGATTGTATAGTTTGCAGAAAGCACTACAAAGTGCAAACAAAAACACTTTTTATGTCGAATACTTCCAAGAATCATATCATTTTAGAGTATAAAAAGCAGTTAGTACTGAATTAAATTAAAAAGACAACGAGATGGCTTTTTTTTTTTTATAAAAAAGATGGGGGCACCAAAGATGCAAATCACTTTAGAGTTAAGTTGTTGCAAGTGGCATACAAAGGGAGGAAAAGCTAGACCCTAGGACTAAGGCATCATTATCATTCAAAAGCTCTTCAAAAGTGTCCCTATGACTGTAATTGGCTTTTTCAAAATATAGGATGAACTGTCATCAGGCATTAATTGTAATATGAGAAATGCGAGGTTGTATACAAAAAATAATTGTAGTTGGATCCAGAGATCAACTACCACAGAATACATCTCCGAAAAGCTGAAAAACTGCCATTAGTTCTAGAAATATTCAAATTTCCTCCACTGTAATAAGTAATAATAGAAAGATATAAGAACAACTCATCACCAACTTCGACAAATTTGTGAACAAAACCACGGCAAAACACTTGGAACCCCCCCCCCCCCAAACACACACACAAACTAATGGGCTAAAGCACGAGTATCTGAGGTTACAGTTAATAAGGATTAGTCAAGATAGGACATTAAATCCTCATCATAATTGAAAACTAAGAAAAAATTTCATATATAGGTACAATGGTGTAGTCATTATTCTGAATTCAATTGTGGAAAGAATGATAATATAGTGTTATATGGTAGTCTGGTAGACGAGAATCAAGATAAGCACAAAACTTAATTAGTCTAAATGAAAATCAGTCAGAATACAAGGATACTCAACTAAACAAGTCCTTCAAAGAATTAGAAGATATAATACAAAAATACCTTCAAATGTTAGTTCTCGGAAAGGCTTATCAATTGCACCATTGTGTCTCAGCCTTTTGTTACTACGATCTCCATCATCATCACCAGCAGAACAAGAATCATCAGACGATATATCAACTGCCATTCGTGAATCCCTTGTCATGGTGTACCAAATGCAAAACTGAAGAGAAAAACAATCACAAATAAACAACTCTGATGGACAAATTTTCGTACATCAAGGATTAAAAAAGATATTAAATCATCCAAGCATAAAAGTCTGCTTGGTCTAAATTCCAATGGACCACACACACAACATATAAGGCCACATTCATGACAGACCTAGTCACTGATGATGTACGAAAAGGAGTAAGAACAAGGAGTTATACAATTAAAACAATAAGAGATAGGGAAGGCTGATTCAACCGCACAAAAAACACAGTCCCTAGGATTTCTCAACCATATTAGCGGTAAATCATAATGGTTCATAACCTATAAGAAACAAATAAAGCATCAGCTCATTAATTAAAGAGCAAATGACCAAATCAGAAGAAAAATAAGTAGTGCCAGAAATAGCACAACCTAAAAGGTGGCCCGTTTCAGCACACTTGTAACGGATCCTATGTAAGCGTCGAAAGGCTTTGCATATACAATATACTATGCATTATTTTTCATGTCAAACTTGACTACTGTAGTCTGTATGTGTAAGAGAATGAGGTAAGCATTGCAAGCACGTGGACATTGATGTCGAGCAAAGTATGTAGCTGCTGTCCCATAATAAATTCAGTACACGCATATCGCAATTTACAGTTGTGTTTCTGGACCTCGCGTTTTATGTTCTCAAGCAAATAGTGAATGCCTTCTTGTGGTCATTTAAGTAGCAAGCTGCAACACGAATAATTGTTAGTAATTGTTGTGCGACGAATTTCTTACAACTCTTTCGGAGGTGGTTGCAGAAATAGTGGGGATACCACTAGAAGCTCCGTTATCCCTTCAGATATTTATATCCGTTTTTCTAATGTGTGCCCAAGGGCACACAATAAAAGATGAGTTGTCAAATTTTGATTGGTTTCCTACTTATTAAATAATGGACCCCTCTTGTATGCATAAAAAACCCCGGTAATAAAAAGAAGTCACCTCATAAAAGTGCCATGAAAGTAAGTGACTAATGTATGTCCTTGGACACACACTAGAAAGACCCTATTTATATAAAATGTCCTATGAACATTGATGCCTAAGATTGATGTCGATGAGAAAAAATTACTCAAGCATGGTGGCCCCAAATTGGATCCCAAATTTCACATAGCACATTCTAATTGTTGATAGATATCACAATCAAAAAACATAGAAATGTCCTATCTAGATAATTGGGAAAAAACTAGTCATGCATAGTTGCGAGAGGTCCAAAATTGGATTTCAAATTCCAAGTAACATAACATATTACATATTAAAATAAACCCTTAACTCACGTAAACATAACATATTAAAATTGGGTGTCATCATTCGAAAACTAATTGGTATCCAATTTGATATATCTTGTACTACATTGTACAATCACAAACACTTGCATATACGGAGTATGTGTTTATTATATAATGAAACTGAGAGGAGGATGGATAGAGAGATTACAGGGAGGCAGGCAGAGGCGAGCAAGCAGATATTAGTATTTTGTCTGTGAATCTTCTTCTTCTTGTTGTTAGCTTTGGCGGAAGAGTGTGTGATGGAGTGGACTGAGTTTGAATCAATCAATCTGTTTATCAAACTCTCTTTGCCATCCTAAATTTACATCTGACATGCCCTTTTTTGGAAAAATTACAAAAATAATTTATTTATGATAAAAAAACAAAAATAATAAAAATAATCATTCGAAAAAAAGTGATCAATTTTAACCTTTTGGACATATCCCAATTTGTAAATTTTGAAAATGGTAATTTTTATTTTTTGTATAAAGAAAAGATTAAAGTTGGCCTTCACCTTTTTTTTTTTTTTTCTAATTACTTATTCACCTTTGATATTATTTTCTCTTTCATTCTTCATATTAAAACAGTAGAACTTTTCTAATGTTTATTATTATATTAATTCACTTAGTTTTATTAATATTTATAGTTTTTCATTTTACATATTTTTAAAAAAAACATCAAATTTGGAATAAAATAAATAAATAATAGTATTTATTAACAAATAACTGTCAATCAACCAAGTATCTTAGTTTATAATAATATTTTATATTCCACTTCTAATAGTGTGGTATTAATTGGCACGAATATATTAACAAAAACTTATATATTTGTTACAATTTACAATTATGTCGTAATTGTTTTTTCTATATAATTATAATTATTGGATAAATTTTAAATTTAGTTCATTGATTATTATACCTAAGTTGTACATTTTAAAATTTGATTTCATAATTTAGCAAAAACAAAATTCTCTTTTCACATAAAATACTATATAATATGATATTTACAAGACGCACGAAATATTTGGTTTTGATTTTCATTTTCGACAAAACATAATCAACCAAACAATATGATGCACTTGTTTTTACTAATTTTTTAACCAAGTGAACAAATGATAATTCCCTATAAAGAGATTATTACACTAATTAATACTCTCTCCCTCCCATTTTTTTGTAAAATACTTTTTCTTTTATAAATGTTTCAAAATGAACGAGCTTATTTTTTATAGTATTAATTTCTTTATAGTAATACACTCGTTCCATTATAAATGTTTTTTTAAAAGAAAAAATAAAACTATTCCATTTTACATATCCATCTATTCTTCTAATATAAATGTAACGTTGATTTTTCAAAAATATTATTATATTTGTTTTTCAAAAATTGACTTTTTTAAAATCTAATTCTATTCTAATTTTTTATATATTAATTAAGAATACACGTTAAAAAATTTTATTCAACTATTTTTTTAAAACATTTGTAATTAAATTTTTTTTTGGAACTAAGAGAGTATTAATATAAAATTGGGCTTAATGATTATATTTGGAAGGAATTTTCTACAATTAAAATAAAGACACATCAAAAGAATAATATCTCTGAGACTATTCCAAGCTTTTTCTATAGGTTTCATCAAATTGAATACCTCAACTTGTCGCACAACAAGCTTCTAGGTGAAATGCCTAAAGAAGGTATCTTTTGGAGGTGCTTTTTCAGTTGTACTCTTTTGAAACTAAGAGAGTACTAATATAAAATTGGGACTATTCAATTTGATGAAGACTATTCAATTTGATGAAACATTTTTCTCTATAAAATTAGATAAAATGACAGTTTGTAACTCCTATATATATGAGCTTTGTCAAATTTGTCCAGATTTACGTTTTTTAGCACATTGCAACCCATATCTTCAAATCTCGTTTCATATTACAACCCCTATCTTCAAAAATGACAGTTTGTATCTATTATGTATAGAGGTTTTTGACTCATTTTTGCTTGTAAAATAGGTCAATTAGACGGGAGGGATTGTAATATGAAGCGAGATTTGAAGATAAGGGTTTCAAAGTGCTAAAAAACATAAATCTGGACCAATTTGACTAAACCCATATACATGGGGTTACAAACTGTCATTTTGTCATAAAATTATTATAACCATGTAAAATGTCAATGACTAAATAACAACCAAAGTTGGTAAGAATAACAAGTTGGAAATAAATTTGTCAAAAAAACAAGTTGGAAATAATTAGTACAACATTGGATACGGAATCTAAGTGTAGGCTGTAATTAATGTCTTGTCTCCAATTTAATCAATTATGTAAGTATTTCTTTAATTTTATTTTGATTATATTTTTAGATTTTGTTTTCTAATTATTATATTCTAAAATATAAGATTACAAAATATAAACATATAATTATACCTATTAAATTATTAAATTGTTTGTAATTGTACAAATAATATAATTTTATAATCTAAATATTATCACAAATATATTTTATTAGACAAAATCAGTATAATATATTTTAATTTAATACGAACTAATTTTTGTTACAACTTTATAATAATAATAATAATTCATTTAACAATCTAAAAGTTTACTTTGTAAAATTTTAGTTTATATATTATTCAAATTTGTAATTATATTATCTTTTAATATAAATATACATATAGTATTTGAATGATTATATGTAGTTGAACACACTCATATATATATATAGGCTAGCGTTCAAATAGAAACCAACCTTAGAATAGAAACTAGAAACCTACACTAAATAAATTATATTTCATTTATTTTAATGGCCCTGCTAGGGGTACCTTCATAAAAAACGTTTAAAATTCTTGGCTCTATTCAACAAAAATATAAAAAAAAATTTAAAAATTTTTAAAAAAAAGTTACTGTTCACGTGCCACGTCATCATGTGAACAGTAACCTTTTTTTAATTTTTTTTATTTTTTATATTTTTGTTGAATAGAGACAATAATTTTAAACGTTTTTTGTATTGGAGTACCCCTAATTTGGTCATTAGATTAGCTTGAAATATTTAATTTAGGTTTAGTTTCTAGTTTCTATTCTAAGTTAGTTTCTATTAGAACAAGACCCCATATATATATATATATATCATAAAATTTTAGTTAGTACCACTATTTGTAATAAATTTATATAACTTAATATTTTTATATAATAATTATATAATAAGATAAATAGTAAAAAACATATATTTATCAGCAAAAAATATTAATACGGACCATTGTACATGCAAGTTGTAACTATTATTGAGAATCATTTGTTTATTTATCTTGACTTGTATAGTCGTCGTTTCTGGAGTTTATAGCAAGAAGACACCATGAATGTGCTACTTGATTACTGACCACAAAAGTTTCCCTCACCTGTAAGATGCATGTATGTATATATGTTGACTAGCACTCTAGCAATACCAAGACTTCATCCCCTCCCACATTTTCTCTTTTGTATTGTACAAGCATGATTTTCCGATTCATCATTCTCTTTATTCTCGTTTTAACAACATCAAATATATTTGTATTTGCATTTCCAGGCAATGACACTGATCAACAGGCGTTGCTTTCTTTCAAGACTTCGATAACAGACCCATTGGGTGCGCTACACTCATGGAACAATTCCATTCACTTCTGTCAGTGGAATGGTGTTACATGCAGTACAAGACGACAGAGGGTAATAGCACTCAACCTCAGCTCACAACACTTGGCAGGTACATTGTCTCCTCATATTGGAAACCTCTCCTTTCTCAGGGAAATTGACCTGTATCAAAACAACTTTCATGGCTCAATCCCAAATGAAATTGGTAGACTATTTCGCCTTCAACATCTTTCTCTCAGAGGTAACTCTTTTCAAGGTGTGTTTCCTGTCAATTTGAGTCATTGTGTAGATATTAGATACATCAGTATGCTTGCCAACGATCTTGAAGGGGAACTACCCACTGATTTTGCTTCTTGGTCTAAGCTTAATTACTTTAATCTTGCAAGCAACAATTTTACTGGATCAATTCCACCGTCCATAGGGAATATATCATCTCTTCATTCTCTTTATCTAGCATTTAATAATCTAGCGGGGACCATACCTTTGGAAGTTGCTCATCACACAAAATTAGAGGAACTTTCTTTCTCAGTAAATAGTTTGTTAGGTACGGTTCCGTTACCACTTTACAACATTTCATCCCTCTATAAATTAAGTCTAGCCAGGAATGATCTTGAAGGAACGCTTCCAGCAGATTTGGGCTTCACCCTTCCTAATCTGCGAGAATTATACATTGGAGCGAACAGATTTTCAGGCCCGCTTCCACCATCTATAGCTAATGCGTCCAAACTTTTAAAATTTGACATCTCAAACAACAATATTGTTGGGCCTGTACCAAGTAATTTGGGTGGCCTTTCTAATATTGAATGGCTGAATCTGGGTCCTAATGCTCTTGGAGATAATATGATGCCCAACGACTTAAACTTCTTCAATTCTCTGGTCAATTGTACCCATCTAAAGATGTTGGCCTTAGACAACAACGGTTTAAGAGGGAAGTTCCCAAATTCCATCGTAAATCTCTCCACCACTATGGAGGAACTATATCTGTATGGAAATCACCTATACGGAAGCATCCCTCGTGAAGTTGGAAATCTTGCGAACATGACAGTACTTTCATTGTTTGGCAACTCATTGTCAGGGACCATTCCAGAATCAATTGGAGAGCTATCCAAGTTGAGGGGATTATATTTGTATGATAACAATATTTCAGGTGTAATTACAACTTCCATTGGCAACATCACTCAATTAGTTACTCTGGATTTAGATAGTAATATGCTCCAAGGAAGCATACCTACTCAATTGTTTAACATCCCGACTTTACAGCACTTGCTCCTTGCTAACAACAGGCTTAGAGGTGTAATTCCTAAGGAAATTGGGTTCTCTTCCCAACTTATTCACCTTACTTTCTCCCAAAATCTATTCACAGGATCATTACCTTCTCAAATTGGAAGTTTGAACCATATGGTTAAACTAGATTTTTCTTACAACAAATTAACAGGAGATATACCCACTACTCTGGATGGTTGTGTGATGTTGCAGGACCTATATCTGCAAGGAAATCTTTTCCAAGGCAGAATTCCATCTTCTTTAAAAGCTTTAAAAAGTCTTGAATTTCTAGATCTTTCAGACAATAATATCTCTGGGACTATTCCAAGCTTTTTCGATGGGTTTCATCAAATTGAATACCTCAACCTGTCACACAACAAGCTTGTAGGTGAAATGCCTAAAGAAGGTATCTTTTCAAATGTTAGTGCTTTTTCAGTTGTTGGAAATTTAAAGCTTTGTGGAGGTATTCCAGCATTGCAATTGCCGGCTTGTCCTGTAGAAAATTCAAGGAATAAGAAAAAAACATTTTCGCTGAGAATAATATTACTCCTAGTTTTTGTACCCCTTGGTATCTTGTTAGCGTGTCTTCCCTTGATTTGTTATCGACGTCGAAAATCCAAGAAGTTGAGTGACCCTATCCCAGTATTGACGGACAATCTACATCTCAAGCTTTCATACCAAGATCTTCTACTAGCTACAAATGAGTTTTCTCCAAACAATTTGCTTGGCAAAGGAAGATACGGTTCAGTTTACAAAGGAGTTCTCGAATCAGTGGAACACATGGTTGCTGTGAAGGTACTAAATGTTGAAGTACGTGGAGCCAACAAGAGCTTTTTGGCAGAGTGTGAAACTTTGAGGAATATTCGTCATCGGAATCTTATCAAGATTATCACAGCATGCTCTAGCACTGATTTTAAGGGAAATGACTTCAAGGCGCTAGTTTTTGAGTTCATGACAAATGGGAGTGTGGACAACTGGTTGCATCCAACTCTGTCCTTTCAAGGAAATGAAAAAAACTTGACTCTACTCCAGAGGCTAAATATTGCCATTGACGTTGCACTGGGACTTGATTACCTGCATCATCACAGTCATACAAGTATCGTTCATTCTGACATAAAGCCAAGTAATATTCTTCTGGATGAGGATTTTGTTGCTCATATTGGTGATTTTGGTTTGGCAAGGTTTTCTTTTGCTACTACAAGTGATGTTAATCAAGCACAAGTGAGTTCAACTGGTGTACTACATGGAACAATTGGATATGTTCCGCCAGGTGACTTTTCATACCGATTTCTTTCAATTATTGTTTAATACTACCCTACGGTATTCGAGTGACATGAAAACTATATTATACTTCCAGACCTTAATTGATACATATTTCAAACTTAGAGAAATAATAACACAATGAATACAATTTTTTTTGCCAACTTTGTAACCATTTAGTTGTGCAGAGTATGGAATGTTTGGTGAGATATCTATAGAGGGAGATGTGTACAGCTACGGAATTCTTGTACTAGAAATGTTCTCGGGAAAACGACCTACTGAAAGCAACATTTTAATGGACAGTGGTAATAATCTTCATGACTACGTGATGAAGGCACTCCCGCAAGGAGTGATGGACATTGCTGATCCACGGATATTACTAAATGAAGAAGAAGATGGATTGATTGTAAATCAATCATACAGCAGGGCTACCATGGAGATGTGTCTGGCATCAATATTTGAAGTGGGGATATTATGTTCAGAAGAGACACCAAGAAAACGCATTGACATTAGTGTTGCTATTAAGCGGCTACATTTAGCAAGAGACAAACTTCTGCAAGGCAGGCACTAACCTGAGTGAGAATTTGGATGCTTATTCTCCTGAAAATACAGGCAATCTCTATATTTGCCTGCTAAGAATAGGCATCTGGATACTTTCCTAATTAATGTGACAAAGGAGAATTTGTAGCTATTTATTTCCCGTATCTCTATCTTTTTATATTGCAAGTTTGGATGTATTTTAATTACTTGAGTTAAATCATTGCTATATTACCATCAGGTTCCGTTGTTTTGTATTGCTTGATTTGAATCTGTATTGCCTTATTTGTACCTGTGTACTTAGTACTAATGCTTGATTTTGTGCAGTCGTTAAACCACTTTGTGATATGCTTAATGCTGACCACATACTAGATTTGGTGTGTATCCAGTTCAGCCATTATGATTCTTGACTGTGCATTGATTCTTGACTATATCCACAAACTAGTTTGATTTTCTAGGTTCTCTCGTGTACCCGGTGAATAAATGTTTCATTTGAATTTTTTCACAAGGGAAACTATTTGTAGTGCATGCTTTCACTGCCTGGATGCTACCTGCGTCGTTTATCCTAGTTTAGGAGGACATATATATGCGCAGAAAAATTAATAAAGTATAAGATGGTATAAGATGAATGGTCGAATCTGTTGCATATGCATCGACACAATACAGTATCTCTTAATCTTGGAGAGTTCTAATGAACCTTGCATATTATTGCTTTTATTATCTAGTGAATGAATATGTTGCATACTGTTTTCTCTTTCTTTGCCTTGTTACACTCTTTAACTTTGTCGTATTTTCTTCATCAAATGGTAATAATATATTTTTGACAATAACATCTGTGATGAGTAATAAAATTTAAATTAGCATGAAAGCCCGTGTAAAGCACGGACCACATTCTAATTCGCAGAATTTCTTTCACAAATTACAAATTTCATATTCAATCTATTCCATGTACTTCGATTTATTTAACGCCAACGGTTGGTAACCGTTCAGTTTTTGAAATATTAATGAATTCTAAATTTTGAGTATCATACTCATACAGAGCCAATCCTGAGATTAAGCCGCTCATGCATTGGGGGACCGAGAAGATAATGTAATTTAGGAGCGCATCTTTTCTAATAACTACAAAAATTTAAAAGTACGTAGAGGTAAAAAAAATGATATTTGGAACATATTTTGTTCAAGGTAGCACCAAAAATAGTTTAAGATATTAGAAGTGCCAAAAAATAAATCGTATGTTTATGATTGTAATTTATAGTTGAGTACAAAATTCAAATTCACTTGAAACTTTCAATTTCTCAGGACCGACCTAGGTATCATATTTGTAGCAGTACTCGTTGAATGTAAGATGACAGATTTTAAAAAATTATTACGATAATGATATGCTATTTGGTTTGTTTCCATTAGCAATTGTAAACCAGCAGGTAGAGATATGTAGATCATTACATATGTGGTAGGAGATCCATATGTAGGAGATGTATTATGGCAGCAACAACAACAATTATTTTAATATGTAGGAGATGTAGTAAAAATTTAACATATCAGCTCATTCTTATTTTTTTATGTAAATATATATTGTACCTAGTATTAATCATATTAAGGGTCTGTTTGATATTGATGTTGCAGACCACAACAACAATTTTTTTGTAGAAAACTTGGTTCAAAATAGCTTAGTAAATCTAATGGTAATTTTTTTTAATAATAAATAGTGATTCAAAATAATGTTTTTATAATAAAAAATGAAATATATAACTAAAATTATTAAAATTAAATTAATTTTTTTCATTTTTTTGTGAAATTTTAAATTTATCAAAAATTGATTTTTTAATTTATATTTATCGTTAATAATCTAGTAAATTTAATATTCCCTTAATCCCCGATAATCGGCCGGGAACGTGAATTAAGGATCGGGTCGGGATACCTTAATCCCCGATCCCATTCACATCCCCCGAATTTCTATTTAATAATATTCCCTATTTCCCATTCTGAAACAGAAAATTTCCCAAATCCCCGACCCGAATGGGAATGGGATTGGATCGGGATCGGAAGGAATTGGTGAAATGCTCATCCATACGTGTACCAAGTGAATTTATTCTGTGTTTGTCATGTACATAACAAACATGAATAAATATTGTAATTTATGATTTCATAAAAAATACTATTATCCATGTACTAGAAATCAAATTTTGAATTTATGTCATTTCGTGTATAATGTGAATTTGTGTCGTATTTTCGTATCACATACATAATACAAAAACAATATTTTATAGTTTTAAAATTTCATAAAAATATAATAATAATAATAAAATTAATAATTTAAATAAATGAGATGGAAATATTTTTTATTGTTTTATCATGCATAAATTAAAAAAAATATTAAAGAAATATAGGGCGCAGGTTCTTTGAAAATATAGTTAGTGATTTCTAAGTAGCTATCAAAAATTGTTATGGTGTCGTGGTTGTGTGCATAAATTTAATTTGTTTGTATAATAGGGGAGATTATAAAATATATTCCATAGTAAAAATATTTTTTAAACATTAACATAAACAGGGGTATATTAATAAATTACTAAATTTGCTTGAAAGAGCATTTTGTCCTATAATATATTTAATAATAAATGAAAAAAGATATTATTTCTTTTACTTTCTTTGAAATTATTTATAAAATAAATGTCAAATAAAATGTAGAATTAAGAACTACTTAAGAATCTAGTGGATGAGTTTCAAATTTTCATGAAATGGACTTCTAGCATAATGGTCATGGTGTGACCATAAAATAGATTCTTAGCAAAAGGTCATGGTTCAATCCATGATAACAACAATATTTTTAATATGTTTGTAAAATTTAGGGATATTTTAGTAAATTATTAAAGAACATAGAAAGTCATCTTAACATATAATATATATAATGGATGGATGCGACCTAGCTTTGCCTTTCTTATAGTACTGTATAACACAACAAAAGAATTTTTCTGTATGATTTTTTTTTTTTTGTAATTTCTAAGATATTCGTTTGTGATTTATTATGAGTTTTACCTATAATTTGCATTAGTTGTGACTTAGCGAGAGGACTGACTTTTTTTTTTTTTTTTTTTTTTTAATAATTCGGTGTCCGGATCAATTTTCGCACATCTCGACTAATTCGAAGAACTGCTAACAGGCAGTCCACTTACTTCCGTGTCTTCCAGTGAGATCGAATCTATGATCCCAACCAACTAGGACACCCGTGATGAGTGAGAGGACTAACTTCTCTATGCCTTCTTTGGTGACACCTGTAAGTAAAGACTGTTTATATAAATTTCGGGTTAAATATCAAAATGGTCAATTAAGTGAAACTCATATATCACTTTTATCATCGATCTCAATTGGGTATAATTTGAATCACCAAAGTTATGATAAATATCAAATAGATAGCTTTAAATATGTGTGCGAAAAGTAAAAATATTAATTTTATAGTTATTTTCTTTGATTTAATTAAAAAAATAAATAGTAAATAAATTTTTTTAATTCTAAATATATTATCTGAACTACTAGAAGTTAACAACTTTTCATTTGGGTGCGGTAATATCCAAGAAAAATGTGTAGAAATGAACCAAAAAATACTTTTACTTTCCAAACACATATTTATAAATATCTATTTGATATTTGTTATGATTTTAATGATTTAAATTATATCCCATTAAAATCGATGAACAAAATAATATATGAGTTTCGCTTAAGTGATCACTTTTTTATTTAACCAACAAAAGATAAAAATTGGGGTGGCGCTTGTGTTATAGTCTACCATCATTTTGATAAGTATAGTGTCAATTAAATCAAAGACTTTTAATACTTTCTTAATTACTTATTTACAGTAGGTTCTTCCTTCTCTCATTGTCAAATATTCAAATCTCAGATCATATACAGCCCAAAAATTAGTTGAGGAAAAATTATGCTGTCTATATAGAGTCTACCATCTATCGTTATCAAATCCTTGATGCATTCCACGTTTGTAAAATCTCTCTCTCTCTCTCTATCCTTGATGCATTCCACGTTTGTAGAATCTCTCTCTCTCTCTCTCAAAGTTTCACAATTTTCTCACTTATTTTACAGTAATTAGTTTATTCCTTTTCCCATTGATAAACCATATAGTTCCCCCGTTTTCTTACTATTATAAATGTATACCTAAATTATATAGGTTCCCGGTTTTTGGCAAATGTTTGTCAAGGACATTTTACATAACAAATGGTTCCTGCACCGTTGGATGGTTGATCCAACGGGTGAGATTTAAAAAAAAATTCGTCCCGTACGGCAGAAACTTTCCATGGTACGAGTAAATTACCAAAATACTCTCTCCTATTTTCACACCAAAAATCTACTATACACATACCGCAACAAACATTTTTGAAGACCGAATCCCTATCATATATGAGAATAATTAAAGTCCTAAATATTGATCGAGTACTAGTATTGGCTAAACCTACCAGACATTGCTTGACTTTGACCTATAAAGTCTTCGCTAAGATTACACTATAAAGTTTACTGGCCATAATATTGGCTAGACCTACCGGACACTATAAAGTCCTAACACTCGAGGGCTTAATCAAGGGTGAAAAATCTATAGGTGAAAAGTCAATCTGACCAGCATAGAATTGATGGAGGTGGAGTTTGGATTGTCAATGGGAATGAGGGTGGAATAAAGTGGAAACCCTTGGGCCATTTATTGCTTCCTCTTGTTCTGAAATAAGAGCAAGTCCAACAGATCCTTTATATAACCTCCTAACTTAAATTATAAGGAATTAGGTCTAAAATTGTGCTCATACAACCTCTTAACTTTTCCTTAAAAAGTTAAGAGCATCATGTCATCCCTTATCTTTAAGGGTTCCTTTATTTCAATTTTATTAATAAAATATTATTTTCCATCCTTTTTCCAATTCTTTCCCTCTTTTTTGTTCTTGCTTCCTTCCTTTAGAACTGTATTTTTTAGCATCATGTAGTATTGAGGTATTAGAGAGTGATTACAGAACTGGGAGAGAGCATGGTTTGATACCGTGAAATGGATTGTTTATACTGTTTAATATGCAGCAATATCAAAGAGTTTCTTTTCAAATTATTCAAAATCATGTTGTTATGTTTGTCAAGTCTGCTGCCGCGCGGTTCAAAAAACTATTTTTAATAATTCATAAATATTAGTGAAAAATAGTGTAATCTCTTTTTATATATAATAGAGCAACACATGGATAATTTAGGAGTATTGAACCAATTAACCCCCTGTGAAATTACAGTTATACCCTTACAAGTTATAAAATTAATTTAAATGAAAAAAAATTAGTTTGTTTTTGTGGTGAATCGAACCTAGAACCTCCACTACACAAGTTATCCTACTAACCATTGTGCTACATGGACTTTATTGTTTTGAGTTAAAAAACTTTTTACATAAATCCGACCTCTCCATTATCTTATTTTTACTATTATTTTAATTTTTGAGTAAAAATAATGGTGATCCCATTATTTTAAAAATATTATATATGGTACACATAGGGGCATTTTGAGCCAATAAACACCCTGTGAAATTACGAGTTTACCCTTATATATTACAAAATTACATTGATTTGCCACTCCGTTATTTATTTGATGAGAAAAATAAGTTATTTTGTGTTTGTGGGGAATTGAACCCACAACCTCCTTCATATATTTCTTCCACCAAATCATTACGGTAAATTATGTTTTTTGGTATGAAGTTAAAACTCTTTTTACATAAGTTCGATCTCTATATTATCCTGTTTTTACTATTATTTTAATTTATGAGTAAAAATAGTAATGACAAATATTAGTTTCAAAATTTGAAATTTTACTTTTCAAAATATGGTACGTAATTATATATATTAATTTCAAAATTTTATTCCACGCTCTTATTTTAAATGAGTTAGTTTATTTTTGTTGTGAATTGAATCATTAACCTCGTCCAAACAATTCATTCTTCCGATCATTGTACTACATATATTTTTAGTTAAATTTTTTTAGATAAATTCGACCTCATATTTATTCTATTGGTAGTGCTACTTTAGTTTTTGAGCAAAAGATAATGGTGATTCACATAACTTTTAAAATTTTGTATTTTAGTTTACAAAACATGGTACGTGATTATTTATACAACTAATTTAAAATTTTGATAATAATATCACGCAATGTAAATTGGTTTATTTTCAATTAATTAAACATTTCTTACATATAATATTAACTATAATATATTCTATATTTTTACATAACAATATATAATTAAAAGATGAGATCCTTAAAAATGTCAGATACTACAAAAGTTAAAAAAAATAAACATTGTAGATAAGTTGAGAAAGATAAACTTCCTTGAAAAAAGATCATATATAGGAATTAGTTCATATCTTATGTACATCAATTAAAAGTCGTAAAGGATTAAAAATACAATCAAGTTAACAAATATCTTAGAAATTAGCATATTGCACAGCATGCACATACACAAAATATTATGATCGATCAATCACATTATAAACTATGAGGTAGTTAAAATTATTTGCCTAAAAAGATAAAATTTTAAATTATGCAATTAGTTTTTTATATACTGATTGGACAACATTTTTATTGTGAAATATTACGTGGGTAAATAACAGGTTTCTTGAGTTGTCAAAATTATAACTGGAATATGAATAAATATGTCATTCGTGTACGACTCATTTATTTTATGATTGTATTCTTAAATATACCTTGAAAGAGAAAGACATCAAAAGAACTTTATTTCTCCCTCTTATGTATTGACTAGATTTTTTATGAAAGAATGGCAAAAAAAGAGGATAAAATATTAAAAAATATCACTTCAAAAATTGATTTATAGTGTTGAAAAACACTAAGGAGAATTAAACAGAAAATCCCCCCTTATTATTTAAATTTTATGTTCTCTTACCCAAATTTATTATAATAACAAATTACTAGATGTTTTCTACTTGTGACATAAATTTGTACAAATTGGTGTAAATGTGTTATTCTATATCCAACACATTTATATGTCACGAAATATTTTATTTTGAGTGCTTATTTGAATAATTAAATCAAATTTTCTGTAAAACAAAATTTGGACATTATAACAAACATGTTTTAACGGAAACTATACAATCATGTCAATATATATTCTTTAAATCGTAAAAATAAACAAGTTTACATCAACTTCTAGAAGATGACCCGTGTCTCGCAGGGTTATTACGCTAGTTCATAAATATTAGTGAAAAATAGTGGAATCATACGTATAAATTATGCATGGACGTTAATCAAAAAAAAAAAATTAAACATATAAAACGAAAACTTTTGTGGTATTAAAACAAATTTCAAATTAAAATTTAAAATAAAGCAAATATATAAAAACATTTCAAGCATTATTTTTTGAATTGTAATATTATATTTTCAAATTTATAGAAGGAAGAAAAAGAAAATCAAGATATTAATTTTTATTTTAAAGAAAATATTGATAGCTATTTTCAATTGATTCAAACAGTTCACATGAATAATTAGATGGAAAAATACTTTCATTGTATATCTAAAATTTTAATATATTAAAAAATCATAAACATGAAAATTAGCGATTACAATATGATCATAATTTTTACGAAAAAAATAATAAATATTAAATATAATTAAATAACGTTCTTAAAAACCGACACCCTCCTCATAACATATATGCTCAAAAATATTATAATAATTTCTTTAAATAGAATATTAATTTAATATATATTGGAATAACAGATGTACAATTTCTTTATCGATTTAATTATTCGAGAAAATGATCATATTGATTTAATTTAATCGAGTTGGTCACATCTCTTGTGTAATTCTATATACTTCTATAACTTATATGATTTACACGATTTACACGGCAACTAATAAAAAATTTTCCCCAAAAATTAACGTCGCATGTTCTCCAATCACCCCAAAAAACTTGCCGAAATATTAAACGGGAAATCGTATGGCACGATATAAGTAATTTTAAGTCGTCATCTTGTGGGATATGTTCTTATTTTTCTATAGATAATTAATATTTTATATTGAAATAATAATTATAATGCCAAAATAAATTTTGCTAAATTTTTATAAAAATAATAAAGGTAAATTATATAGATATTTAATAGGTGTAATTAATGATTAATTAAGACGCTATAAAAAACAAAACTCTTTTCTATTTCTTATTAGTTAAGCGCCTTCGTCCTTCCCCCTCCGGCAGTGGATTCTCCACCGGCCGGGGGCCCTCTTTCTTTCTTGCTTTGATATTATTTTTTTTCAATAATTTTCATTCTTGGGTGAAATGTGTTTTTTGTACCTAATTTTTAGGTTGTTTGCTATATCTCCTTGTGAGAGCTTAGTATGTTTTGGTATTTTTTGAGTTGTTTTGTGTTGATTGTTTTGTTGAGAATACATGATTAATATGGTGTATTGGGGGATCTGGAATGCTCACATCGAGGTGGTGTGGAATAGAACGACGGTGGAAATCGCAAGAGCTCATCTATCACCACAGAAGATTGTTCATATTGTGGGGGCATCTGTACCTCCGATCTCAATTAGTGCAACTGAAATATCTGAACAGTGGACTACATCTAGATTTAATTGTGTGAAGATCAATTGTGATGATACTATTTCCAGGAAGAAATCGAAAGTTGGTGTAGGTTGGATTACTCGGGAGACCATTGAATTCATTTTAAGTTTCAAGAATATTTGTATCAGTATGTTAAGCGATCCGGAAATAAATCGGCTAATTGTTTAGATCTATTTGTTTTTCAACCTGGTTGCACAGCCGGTTGGAGATTTGACCCGGTTGAGTTTCTTTAAAGTTAATGAAATTTATTTTAAATTTGTCAAAAAAAAAAGATGCTATCAAAAACCACAAAAAGGTTTATTAAAAAAATTTTAAAAAGAGAAAAGGAATGTTTTTTCAGTGATATTAAATATGAAATAAAAAAAATGACACAATATTAATAATTTTAAGTCGCCTTTTATCTAAAAATAATCTTATTTTGGGCTTGAAAGTTTTATTGTTAAATTTTAAGTCATCATTTTAAATGGAAATATTTATTATATTGCTAAATAAAGTTTCATACAGTTTTGTCTAAATAAAATAAAGTAAATCTAATATATATTTAATAGGTGTAAATAATGAATTATTAGGGTGTTATTTAATGTAAGAAAAGAATTTTAATGAAAAATCAAAAAAAATGAAAAAAATAAGAAAAATATCTTGAACGCTTCTGGTAACTTTTTGATTTCCTGGAATTATAATATACTAGTTTAAAACCCGTGCGATGCACGGATTTTTTTAAATATTATATGAACTTTTTTATTAATTTAATTAATTTTTTTAAAACATGAATTTTTCCGGTTAAATTATTATATGAGATGATTTGATAATAATTATATAAATGTTATCCGTGATATTTCTAGAAAATGAGGGATTTTAGTTTGAAAATATAGAAAAGATGATAAGTTTTAGTTGAAAAAGGAAATCGGTTAATTGTTAGTAATTATAAAATTATTATTTTATTTTTTTAAATAGAATGCCTCTGATATGATTGGAAAAAGAGAGGATTTAGTTACAAAAAATTAAAAAGGTAACATGTTCCATGTGAAAAAGGCAATTGATTATTTTATAGTAATTATAATTTAATTACGTTATTTTACTAAATACAATTGCTCGTAATATTTTTAGAAAATGAGAAATTAACATTATCAGTGATATTTCTATTAAAAGAGAGATTTTAGTTAGAAAATATAGAAAAAATGATACATTTTAGTTGAAAAAGGTAATCGGTTAATTATTAATATTATAATATTATTGATAAGTGGATTTTATATCCACTTATTATGCACTAAATGGACCTAGATTGGTGGTTTATCCTTAAACATGTTGTGTCTTTTAATTCGTTTTTGTTGTTTATTTATTTGTTGTGCAGAAATCGCAACTTTAGGTTTTGTGGCAATAAAAGGGTTAAAAACGGGGGATTTTTATCTCAGTTTTATCAAGTGGACTGGCTACGAGGAAAAAGAATTATCATAAAGAAATTCTGAGTGATATATTCTTAAATCTGGAACCCCGGTTGGAATTGTTATAATTTTTCGTTAAGCGAAAGGAGTCCGGTTTCAGATCCTCAATTAACCGCAGCTCAGAACCTAATGATTCATTTATATTAATAAATATTTTATTTAATTAGAAAATTATAATTATAAATATCTAATAATATTAGATATTTATTTTTATAATTTCTGAATTAAATTAAATATTTGTTAATTAAAAATTATAAGTTAGAAAATAAAAAAAAACAAAAAAAAAACAAAAAACAAAAAAAGGGAAACGAATTATGTGAGTAAACAAAGCCAGTGCATGTGTTGATTGTGCAAAAGTAAAACAAGCAAATGAGTGGCTGTAGGCATTAAAGAAAATAAAAAAGGAGATTGTGTCCAATTTGCTAAAGCTGTCGGCCAAGATTGCAGGAGCTGTCACGCGCCCGGTCCATGCGTGACGTTCACGCGCCAGCATTTAAAGCTGTCCCAGCAAGCGCGTGTCATACACGCGCCATGTGCGCGTGTGGGGATCGCAGAAGGACGGACAATGGCTGTTGTGGGTGGTTAGCATTTTGGCTGGTGCTTGGTTCTTTCGGTTGTAATTTAATTGCTTTTATTTCTTTTCATTTTTTTTTATTTTCTTTTCCTTTTTCTTTTCCTTTTTTTAATTTTGTGGTGTGCTAATTTTTTCCTATAAATAGGCCTAGTTCTTGGTCTTATTTCCACACAACAAAATTGGAGAGCATCATTCTCTCTAGTTCTTGTAATATTAAGTTTCTTTTTTATACAATTTAATTTTTGGCAAATTTTAGTATAAGTGTTATTTTGGTTGAAGAAATTACGGGAATTATTTGGAGTGCTCTTTTCTTTCGGTGGAAGCTATTTCGGTTTTATTTTCTAATTTCTTATTTTACAGGGAATTATCGGAGTGCTCGTTTCTTGCAAGTGGAAATTATTTCGGTTTTAGTTTCTAAACTCTTATAATTTTCATATTTAATTTATCGTAATTTTTAATTTAGTTTTATTATTGTTGTTATTAGTATTATTATTATTATTATTGTTATTATTATTATTATTATTATTATTATTATTATTATTATTATTATTATTATTATTATTATGATTATGATTTCAATTAATCCCATGTTGACGATTCATTTAATTATGAACTAATCGCCGTCATGGGATTCTAATGGATTTATTTACGTAATTTAGTAATTCGATGCCTTAATAATTTGTGTTATGATAAAAATTCCGATTGCCTAACGTGGTTGTGCTTAATTTATTAGATGCGTAGCTATCATCTAAATTATTAATTCTTAATGAATGCGAAAGTGGATTTGAGAATTTAGAATTTGCCATGTTAGCACAGGTTTGTAATTATCATATATAATTACGATTAGTGGTAGGGTTTTGGATCACATCGCCCTGTGTAGCCAAAAATAAGGAATTTATTCGTAAACCAGTTATGTTTTCAAATCTTATAGACATATAGGGTCTAGACATAAATGGTGTCCACACAACTTCTATCTTTTTAAGTGGATGTTTGTATGGTTTGATATAAGTTAAGGCTGAAAGGCGCTTATATTAGTTTCGTGTTCCCGGCTAGCTTTCATAATTATCAGAATCACTTTAAATTAAGGCATCAATTCTAAATGAAATAAATAATGAAATTAGAATCCCATGTTTATCTCATATATAAAATCCTTATCATATTATTTTTAGTCGTTATTTCATTAATTAATTGTGATTTGAACAAACCAACCATTTCGTTGTTCAGGCTTCTATAATTAACCGAACGTTGTTGAATAAGCATATTTACTTAAATACACCAAGTCTTTGTGGGAACGATCCTTACTTCCCTATATTGCTTTTGGACTGCGTATACTTGCGTAGAGAAAATAGCGAACAAGTTTTTGGCACCGCTGCCGGGGACTCGGTGTTATTTTGTTTATGTGTTTTACTCCAATAGAAGTTAATTTGTTTGACTTGAACATTTGATCTTATATTTTGAAGTGATTATTTGTGTTCAGATACTTTGATTTTTATGCTAACACGTGCTAAAGCATTAAAAGCCAAGCAAGTACTTAAACTAGCAAATACTCATAAGATGGACGGAGAAGCCGAAGTAGTTGCACCTGCAGCAGCAAGGGCTTTAATGGACTACTCGCAACCGAAGATTGATGACATTCAGTCAAGTATCATTCGTCCAGCAATTGCGGCTCCTACATTTGAAATTAAATCCAGCACTATTCAGATGGTGCAGAATCAAGTACAGTACGGAGGAACTGCAACGGAAGATCCTAACTTACACATCAGGAACTTCATAGAAATATGCGACACATTTAGATTCAACAATGTGTCAGATGATGCTGTGAAGTTGAGACTCTTCCCGTTTTCCTTAAGAGACAAGGCCAAAAGTTGGTTACACTCTCTGCCACCGGGATCTATCACCACTTGGGCTGATCTAGCTCAAAAGATCCTTAGCAAATTCTTCCCCATGGCAAAGACTGCAGCTATAAGGAATGCTATCACGCAATTTTCTTAACAGTCTGGTGAATCTTTATGTGAAGCGTGGGAAAGATATAAGGAAATGCTTCGACAATGCCCACATCATGGCATGACAAATTGGATGGTCATAAATTGCTTCTATAATGGACTAGGAATACAATCAAGGCCAATGGTAGATGCAGCTTCAGGGGGAGCATTATGGGCTAAAAGTTATGAGGAGGCCTACGATCTTATCGAGATGATGGCAGCTAATGAATATCAAAATCCAACTCAGAGGATGCCACAACAGAAGGTAGCAGGAATTCTTAATGTCGACAAGGCCACTTCCTTAGCAGCTCAGATAGAGGCTTTGAACTTGAAAATAGACTCTTTGACAGCACAAGGATTTCATCAAGTTGCTAGTGTTTGTGAGTTGTGTGCGGGCGCACATGAATCAAACCAATGTGCCATCTCAAACGAGTCGGTTCAATTCGTAAGCAATTTCCAAAGACAGCAACAGCCAGCTCCAAATTCCTACCATCCGAACAACCGAAATCATCCAAATTTCAGTTGGAGCTATAATCAAGGAGGAGCACAACAATCAAATCAGCCCTACCAACAATTTCAAAATCAGCAGTTTGGTGCTAGGCCATATAATCCATCTGGATTCCAGCAACAGCAGGGGCACCAATATCAGCAACAATATGCCCCACGACAATTTCAACCCCCAGGATTTCAACAACAATCCTATGGGAATTCTGGGCAATCATCTTCTAGTGAAAAGGCAGAATTGGAGGAGTTGAGGTTGGCGTCCAAAAGCCAAGCGGCTTCTATTAAAAATCTGGAAACTCAATTGGGACAACTCGCTAGTTTCATGATGAGCCAACCACAAGGAACACTCCCAAGTGATACTGAAGCTAATCCAGGGAGAAAGGACAACCAAGAGCACATTAAAGCCATCACTTTAAGATCGGGGAAGGTCACATAAGGCATTGAATTGGAAAGAGCAAATAAAATTCTGCCCGATGAAGAAACGGAAAAAGTGAACTTGGGAAACACCGAGGACAAGAGTAAGGCTCCAATTTCAAGCACGGAGGTAGAAGAAAGTGTACCACCTCCTAAACAATCAGTCCCTGCACAGAAAGAAGCAGAAGAGCATGTCTATCCACCTCCGCCATTTCCTCGACGTCTGCAAAAACAGAAACTAGACAAGCAGTTCGGCAAATTTCTTGAAGTCTTTAAGAAATTACATATCAACATTCCATTTGCTGAAGCCCTGGAGCAAATGCCGAGTTATGCCAAGTTAATGAAGGGAATTCTATCGAGAAAAGTAAAACTTGAGGACTTAGAAACTGTTGCTCTAACAGAGGAGTGTAGTGCGGTATTGCAACAAAAGTTACCGCCTAAGCTAAAAGATCCTGGAAGTTTCACCATACCATGCACCATTGGGAATTTGTCTTTTGACAAATGTTTATGTGATTTAGGAGCAAGCATCAACCTCATGCCATACTCAGTTTTCTTACAACTTGGCCTTCCTGAGCCAAACCAGACGAACATGTCACTTCAGTTAGCTGATCGCTCTATCACTTATCCTCGGGGAATTGTTGAAGATGTCCTAGTGAAAGTAGAAAAACTTATCTTTCCAGCTGATTTTGTCATACTGGATTTCGAAGAGGACAAGAAGATTCCGATCATTCTTGGCGACAGGACAAACGTTGATTGACGTCCAAAAGGGGGAACTTACAATGAGAGTGCATGATCAAAATGTCACCTTCAATGTTTTCAAAGCCATGAAGTTTCCAACAGAAGAAGAACAGTGTCTGAAGGTAGACTTGATTGAGTCTACGGTACAAGAAAAGTTGGATCACATGTTCATGAATGACACTTTGGAAAGGGCCCTCAGTGGAAGGTATTCATTAGATGAAGATGATATAGATGAACAATTGCAATATCTGGATGCTTTGCCGTGGCAAAGAAAATTTGAAAGACCAGTTGAATCATTGGATCTACTAGAACTAAAGGGGCCGCATCAGCAAATGAAACCATCTATCGAGGAAGCTCCAACTCTAGAGCTCAAACCACTTCCTAATCACTTAAAGTATGCTTCTCTTGGTGAATCATCTACCTTACCTGTGATTATATCTGCTAACCTTTCAGACTCTGAGGAAGACAAGCTTTTAAGAGTCCTGAGGGAATTCAAAACAGCCATTGGTTGGACCCTAGCGGATATCAAAGGCATCAGCCCAGCTTATTGTCAACATAAAATTCCATTGGAAGAAGGTAGTAAACCAACAGTGGAGCATCAAAGGCGGCTAAATCCTCTTATGAAAGAGGTAGTGAAGAAAGAAATCATCAAGTGGTTGGATGCAGGGATTATTTATCCCATTTCTGACAGTGCATGGGTGAGTCCAGTGCAATGTGTACCGAAGAAGGGAGGCATGACTGTGATTACCAATGAAAAGAATGAACTCATCTCTACTCGCACAGTCACCGGTTGGCGAATCTGCATGGACTACCGGAAGTTGAATAAAGCCACAAGGAAGGATCATTTTCCCCTTCCTTTCATTGATCAGATGCTAGATAGACTAGCCGGCCATGATTATTACTGCCTTCTGGATGGTTATTCTGGATATAACCAAATCTGCATTGCTCTTGAGGATCAGGAGAAAACAACATTTACATGCCCGTTCGGCACTTTCGCCTTTCGGCGGGTTTCTTTTGGCTTGTGTGGAGCACCTAGTACTTTTCAAAGGTTCATGATGGCCATCTTCTCAGACATGATTGGCAAGACTGTTGAAGTCTTCATGGATGACTTCTCGGTATTCGGTCTATCTTTTGATGAATGTTTGTAAAATCTTGGCTCGGTGCTGAAAAGATGCGTGGAAACTAACCTAGTGCTCAATTGGGAGAAGTGCCACTTCATGGTACAAGAAGGAACTATTCTCGGGCACAAGGTGTCAAGGAAAGGTCTAGAAGTGGACAGAGCAAAGATAGAAGCTATTGAAAAGCTGCCGCCACCTAATTCAGTGCGAGGGATTCGCAGTTTCCTTGGGCACGCAGGTTTCTACAGGCGTTTTATCAAGGACTTCGCAAAAATTTCCAAACCTTTGTGTCAGCTGCTGGAAAAAGATATTCATTTCAAATTTAACGAAGAATGTCTCACAGCTTTCGAGACTCTGAAGAATAAATTGATTTCAGCACCCGTGATCATTGCTCCAGATTGGAGTGAGCCTTTCGCTATGATGTGTGATGCTAGCGATTACGCAGTTGGGGCCGTTCTTGGCCAAAAGAAAAATAAAATGTTTCATGTCATCTATTATTCAAGCAAAACCCTCAGCGATGCTCAATTAAACTACACTACCACTGAGAAGGAGCTGTTAGCCATAGTTTATGGTTTTGAAAAATTCCGTTCATACTTGCTTGGCACGAAGGTGACTGTGTACACTGATTACGCGGCTATTAGATATCTGATCTCTAAAAAGGACTCCAAACCTAGGTTGATTCGATGGATTCTCCTGCTGCAAGAATTTGATGTGGAGATCAAGGATAGAAAAGGGACAGAAAACCAAGTAGCCGACCATCTCTCACGATTGGAAGACCTTGGGAAGTCATCCCAGGACAAAACCGTCATTAATGAATCCTTTCCTGATGAACAGTTGTTTGGGATACAAGAAGAAGAGCCTTGGTTTGCAGACATTGTGAATTTTCTGGTGAGTCGAGTGATTCCTCCCGAGCTCTCTTTTGCACAAAGAAAGAAATTCTTGCATGAAGTCAAATGGTATCGTTGGGACGAACCATATCTGTTTAAACAAGAAGCCGATCAGGTGATTAGGAGATGTGTGCCATACAGTGAAACAGAGGCTATTCTAAGGGATTATCACGCCACGACATATGGTGGCCATTATGGAAGTGAAAAGACCGCAACTCGAATTCTTCAAGCGGGATTTTATTGGCCATCCCTTTTTAAGGATGCCCATCAGTTTGTGCTGAAGTGTGATCGTTGTCAGCGTGTTGGTAACATATCTAGGAGGGATGAGATGCCCCTCAATATAATGCTAGAAGTGGAAATCTTCGATGTTTGGGGCATCGATTTCATGGGACCATTCATTTCCTCATGTAGCAACCAATACATCTTGCTGGCCGTTGATTATGTTTCCAAATGGGTTGAAGTCAAGGCACTTCCGACCAATGATGCCAATGTCGTGCTCAATTTTCTTCACAAAAACATCTTCACAAGATTCGGCACTCCTCGAGTAATCATAAGCGATGAAGGTACTCACTTTTGCAATCGCAAATTCACTAATCTTATGGCAAGGTACAACATCAACCACCGAGTAGCTACGGCATACCACCCGCAAACCAATGGCCAAGCCGAGGTATCTAATCGCGTGATTAAGCGCATTCTGGAAAAAGTGGTGAGTCCTTCGAGAAAGGATTGGTCTTTAAAACTCGATGAAGCCGCATGGGCTTATCGTACAGCATATAAAACACCCTTGGGTATGTCACCATATCAGCTTGTCTATGGGAAGGCTTGTCATCTGCCTGCCGAACTAGAGCACAAAGCTTATTGGGCACTGAAGAAGTTGAACTTTGACTTATCAGCTGCAGGTGAGAAAAGAATGCTTCAGATTAATGAACTGGATGAGTTTCGGCTATAGGCTTATGAAAATCACAAGTTATACAAGGAAAAGGTCAAGAGATGGCATGACAGACGTTTGGTGCAAAAGTCTTTTGTACCGGGACAGTTAGTCTTGCTGTTCAACTCTCGTCTCAGACTTTTCCCAGGGAAACTTAAGTCAAGGTGGTCAGGACCATTCACGGTTAAAACAGTGTTTCCACATGGTGCAGTGGAAATTTTTGATAAAACACCGGAAGCGGCTTTCAAAGTAAATGGACAGAGGTTGAAGCCATATTTTGGTGAACATGTGAATCGCGAAGCGGAAACCACGGTTCTTGGTACTACCAATTGAAGTGCGAAGGTGAAGGCAAGCTAGCGACAATAAACAAGCGATTCATGGGAGGCAACCCATAGGTTTGGTATTTTTATGTGTGGTTTGATTTGGTGTGATTTTGTATAGTATTATGTCGAGAGTGCAGGTCATTGACGAGTCACAGGAGCTGGCTTTGCAAAAGATACAATTTTCTTTCGAGGTAGACTGGGCTCAATTTGGAGCTCATGCAGCATTTCCACCACTTGATTCACCACCCGAGGAGGGTGACGATGCCGACAGTTAGGGGAGTTCTCTTTTATCCTTTATCTTTACCTTCAATGAGGACATTGAACATTTTAAGTTTGGGGGTGATTTAGGATAATTGATTTATCGAGTCATAGTATGCATACAGTTTCATGTAGTTCATAATATACCATGCTAGTTTAATTTCATATAATTCACAGAAAAAAAAAAGAGAAAGAATTTGCATATTCATGATTAGTTGCATATCATATTTTTCTTGATCCCGTAGCACTTGGCGAGTCCGTTTAGTAGTCAATGATGAATTTGAGTGTGATAATGATGGATAGAGGGCTGATTTAAATGCTTATGAATTGACTTGCATGTTGCAGAAACACAATCTTACACAACTCATCGTTTGCTTTTTGGGCTAGGTTAAGGTCATGCTTGTTTGGTTGTTTGAGATTTAATCACCTGATTATATTCAGAATTTTCTTTATTCCCTTGATGGCGTAGGAGCACTAAATTCTAAGTTTGGGGGAAACCAGGAATTTCATGCTAGTAATTTGTCAATAATGGCTAGGCGTCAAATGGCTAGTAGCCGGCTCATATTTATATGAGTAGTCTAGGGTTGGAAATGAGAAAGGCTCATTCCAGATTGCAAAAAAAAAAAAAATCAGAAAAAAATGAGAAAAAGAAAAAAAAAGAAAAAAAAAAGAGTCAAAAGTCCAATTGTTAAATGAAAAATTGGCCAGGGTGAGCTCTTTAATACTCGAGTAATTAAGTTCTAGGGGACTCAAGCCTAGTGACCTAAGACTTTTCCGGTCTGGGATCCACTAACCTAACGCTCGCTACATGGGTATTATTGTATAAGCCTTTTGGGGTCTCATCCATTGCACGGTCAAATAAGCATGTGTGTTGTGTATAGTATTATGCGTCATAGTTGTTAATAAAGCATGAATTCCTGTCTAACTCAAATGATGATAGAGGTGTTTCTAGGTTATGAAGTGTCTAGCGTCCATTCTATTTATAAACTTGTGATTGTTATGACGAAGAATATGTATGGTTTTGATCTAGTGCTAAAAGTAATTCTGATGAGTATTTCACGCACGCACGTTTCTGTACTTGTAAATGTTAATATGCTGATTTTTAGTCGATCTCTATTTGGAGTTATCACATTCTCTGAGACACTCTGCTAAATTGGTTTTTGCCTTGCCTATGGGATCCTTGCATCGTTTGCATTCATGCATTTAGAGATAATCGAGTCTGTTTTCGCTTGAGGACAAGCTTCAGTTTAAGTTTGGGGGTGTGATAAGTGGATTTTATATCCACTTATTATGCACTAAATGGACCTAGATTGGTGGTTTATCCTTAAATATGTTGTGTCTTTTAATTCGTTTTTGTTGTTTATTTATTTGTTGTGCAGAAATCGCAACTTTAGGTTTTGTGGCAATAAAAGGGCTAAAAACGGTGGATTTTTATCTCAGTTTTATCAAGTGGACTGGCTACGAGGAAAAAGAATTATCATAAAGAAATTCTGAGTGATATATTCTTAAATCTGGAACCCCGGTTGGAATTGTTATAATTTTTCGTTAAGCGAAAGGAGTCCGGTTTCAGATCCTCAATTAACCGCAGCTCAGAACCTAATGATTCATTTATATTAATAAATATTTTATTTAATTAGAAAATTATAATTATAAATATCTAATAATATTAGATATTTATTTTTATAATTTCTGAATTAAATTAAATATTTGTTAATTAAAAATTATAAGTTAGAAAATAAAAAAAAACAAAAAACAAAAAAAGGGAAATGAATTATGTGAGTAAACAAAGCCAGTGCATGTGCTGATTGTGCAAAAGTAAAACAAGCAAATCGAGTGGCTGTAGGCATTAAAGAAAATAAAAGAAGGAGATTGTGTCCAATTTGCTAAAGCTGTCGGCCAAGATTGCAGGAGTTGTCACGCGCCCGGTCCATGCGTGACGTTCACGCGCCAGCATTTAAAGCTGTCCCAACAAGCGCGTGTCATACACGCGCCATGTGCGCGTGTGGGGATCGCAGAAGGACGGACAATGGCTGTTGTGGGTGATTAGCATTTTGGCTGGTGCTTGGTTCTTTTGGTTGTAATTTAATTGCTTTTATTTCTTTTCATTTTTTTAATTTTCTTTTCCTTTTCCTTTTCCTTTTTTTAATTTTGTGGTGTGCTAATTTTTTCCTATAAATAGGCCTAGTTCTTGGTCTTATTTCCACACAACAAAATTGGAGAGCATCATTCTCTCTTGTAATTCTCTCTAGTTCTTGTAATATTAAGTTTCTTTTTTATACACTTTAATTTTTGGCAAATTTTAGTATAAGTGTTATTTTGGTTGAAGAAATTACGGGAATTATTTGGAGTGCTCTTTTCTTTCGGTGGAAGCTATTTCGGTTTTATTTTCTAATTTCTTATTTTACAGGGAATTATCGGAGTGCTCGTTTCTTGCAAGTGGAAATTATTTCGGTTTTAGTTTCTAAACTCTTATAATTTTCATATTTAATTTATCGTAATTTTTAATTTAGTTTTATTATTGTTGTTATTAGTATTATTATTATTATTATTATTATTGTTATTATTATTATTATTATTATTATTATTATTATTATTATTATGATTTCAATTAATCCCATGATGACGATTCGTTTAATTATGAACTAATCGCCGTCATGGGATTCTAATGGATTTATTTACGTAATTTAGTAATTCGATGCCTTAATAATTTGTGTTATGATAAAAATTTCGATTGCCTAACGTGGTTGTGCTTAATTTATTAGATGCGTAGCTATCATCTAAATTATTAATTATTAATGAATGCGAAAGTGGATTTGAGAATTTAGAATTTGCCATGTTAGCACAGGTTTGTAATTATCATATATAATTACGATTAGTGGTAGGGTTTTGGATCACATCGCCCTGTGTAGCCAAAAATAAGGAATTTATTCGTAAACCAGTTATGTTTTCAAATCTTATAGACATATAGGGTATAGACATAAATGGTGTCCACGCAACTTCTATCTTTTTAAGTGGATGTTTGTATGGTTTGATATAAGTTAAGGCTGAAAGGCGCTTATATTAGTTTCGTGTTCCCGGCTAGCTTTCATAATTATCAGAATCACTTTAAATTAAGGCATCAATTCTAAATGAAATAAATAATGAAATTAGAATCCCATGTTTATCTCATATATAAAATCCTTATCATATTATTTTTAGTCGTTATTTCATTAATTAATTGTGATTTAAACAAACCAACCATTTCGTTGTTCAGGCTTCTATAATTAACCGAACGTTATTGAATAAGCATATTTACTTAAATACACCAAGTCTTCGTGGGAACGATCCTTACTTCCCTATATTGCTTTTGGACTGCGTATACTTGCGTAGAGAAAATAGCGATATAATTATTAGTTTATCGTATTAAATAGTTATGCCAGTGATATAATTGTAAAAATATAGAAAAGATGATACGTTTTAGCTAAAAAGATAATCAGTTAATTATTAGTATTATAATATTATTATTTTATTTTTATTAAATAGAAACGCACGTGATATATTTGGAAAAAGAGAGGTTTTAGTAAGAGAAAGAAAAAAGGTAACATGTTTTGGTTGAAAAAGGTAATCGTCCATGTATAATTGGAAAAAGAGAAATTTTATTTAGAGAAAAGAGAAAATGTAACGTGTTTTGGCTAAAAAAAGTAATTGATTAGTTAATAGTAATTATAATTTAAATATGTTATTCTATAAAACAAAATTGCTCGTAGTATTTTTAAAAAGTGAGAAATTTTGTTACCCTAGTGTGTTTTAATGTTATATACAGCAAGTTGATTGCTTATCTTGTACTAGGTTCACTATATCTAGCTTACAATTATATGATTGAATCACTTGATATATCATTTGCATATATATATATATATATATATATATATATATATATATATATATATATATATATATATATATATATATATATATATATATATATATATATATATATATATATATATATATATATATATATATATATATATATATCTATGTGTGTGTGTGTGTGTGTGTGTTTGCTATGTATAAGTATACTCTCAGGTAACTTGGTTGGTGATATGGAAATGCAAAGGTATAAAGCCATCTATCTGTTCAACTCACCAGAACCAAAACAGCAAGCTGACATGAACTCGCCAGAACCAAAACAGCTAGCTGATACGGACTTGGCAGAACCAAATAGCAAGCTGACATGAACTTGCTATGTTATTTCGGTAATGTACTAACTTGGTTTTGCAAGGAAAATTAGCTTACTGATTGTATAATCAGTTTGTCACAAACAACAAGCCAAATGCATGGACAATCAGCATACCAGTTTCACAAACAGCATGCTGACTGCGGTTGACAGAATTAAAGAACCTTTCGGTTTTTCAAAGAGCATCAAGTGGAAATGTTGTTAGAGACATGTAAGGGCCCTCTGAAATAATATTGAACATGCTAGTACTCATATCTCAAATATATTGGGAGACAAGCCAATATAACCTTTACTTAAAATAAGGCTACTTTACCTTATTTTATGCACCACTCATTACACCCACATAGCCTTGTCTCTTCATGATAACAAATATTCTTCATCATATCAAATACACTCCATTATACACGCTCCATCTTCTTCTTTCCAGCTACATTCTTCAAACTTCATTTTTATTAAAATGAAGATTATATCAAAAATGGCTACAAACTAAGAACCGTTGGAGCCTTTGTAGATTAATTTCAAATTCTCTTGTTTACCTATTAAAGGACTGAACTTGCTCAGTTCTTAACATCCATAAATGTGCAGAAACAAGATTATACACACAACTTCAAAGCTTACATTGCAAAATCCTTCAAAACCTCTCAAACTCTTATATATATATATATATATATATTCAGAGGGTTCATAGGTTGAGATGTATTTATTCAAATCATTGTATTGTTCAAGTTGTATTAAATTGTTGCTGTACAAGGTTGGCTTAAAGTTTTGGGTGGGTCGAACTAGGCTAGAGAAAGATACTTGGGAAGTATTGCTTAGAGATTTAGTTCAGCACAGGAAACAGCAAGCCATTTGTAAGCAGCAGGGTGTAAGAGAGATATATTGTTGGATCTTGTAATCGGTTTTATATTTGATCAATAATATATTCTCTTGCCAAGTTGGTAAGGGACCAGGACGTAGACCATAGGGGATTAGGGGTCGAACCTGGCTAAAAGATCTTGTATCACATTTAATTTTCTGCATATTACTTATTGCACTGCATTTTAGTTACAATCAGCTTGCCATTCGTAAACTACTTAATCACAAACAAGCAGCTGTTTTCGGTAAATTTCAAAACAGGTCATAAATAAGCATTGTTAGCCATAAACACCTATTCACCCCCTCTAGGTGTTGTTTTACAATTGGTATCAGAGCTTGGTATACTAACATTTCTGTAACAGGAAAGTATCGATCAAAATGGCTGAACATTATCTCGAAGCTAAATCTAAATATAGAGCTCTTCTCCTCACTGGCTTAGAAAATTACAACTGGTGGAAATGCAGAATGGAAACATTCTTGTCCAAGAGGCCACTGGTATTAAGAGTTGTGCCAAAAGGAAACTTTGAATTTCTAGATGATAAAAACAATCCAAAAGATGTTGATGATCTCACTCCCGATGAGATTATCAAATGTGGTTATAATGGAGAAGCTAGAAATTCTCTATTGAATGCATTAGATCAAGATGAATATGACAAAGTCTCTTCTCTAAAGATAGCAAAAGAAATATGGGATACCTTGGAAACCTATCATGAAGGTTCGACAACTTTGAGAAAGGTGAAGCTTAGCAAGCTAATGAATGACTTCGGAAACTTTAAGCTCAAGGATGGTGAAACTATCAAAGAAAGCCAAGCAAGGTTCCAGGTCAATATAAATTCCTTAAAGAGACTTGGAAAGGATATTCCTCAAGATGAAATTAACATGAAAGTGTTAAGTGCTGTACCATTCATTTATGAGGCTAAAGTCACGGCTTTGGAATCATCTTCAAATATTGATACCATCGATCACCTAGCTGTATTTGCTAAGTTAGAACAGTTTGAAAACAAGATAAATAACAGTCAGGTTGAAGGTGGTCGGGCTCCTCTAGCCAAAATGAAGAATTTGGCTCTTCATTCTACAAACAGCAAGCCAACCGAGTCTGCAAACAGCAAGCTGACAGAATCCGATGAAGAATCTGATGAAGAACTTGCACTCATTCCAAAGAAGATCAAGAGGCTGATTGAAAGGAAAAATAGAATGAAAAGGGATAGAGGAGGTTTCTCCAACAACAAGAAAGCCAAGGAGCAAACCTGTTTCGAATGTGGCAAGCCGGGCCATTTTAAAAAGGATTGCTACAAGTTAAAGTCAAAACTACCTGCTATTTTCAAAGACAAGAGAAAATCAAAGGCTTTACTGACTTGGAGTGATGATGATTCAGACTCCAGTGATGACTCAAGTGAGGACATGGTAAATTTGGCTCTTGTAGGTCTAAATGATGAAGAGAGTTCACAAGGATCCATAAAAGAAGATTTTGTGGATAGTGATTTTTCGGATTCAGAAGATGATGCAAGTGAGGTAAATTCAATTAATTCTGATTTACCTTCTTCTCCTACTATGCTAGAAGAACTAACCATGCAGGTACCAAGTAATGTATCCATCATTGAGTTTATGGAATTTTAAAATAAGAATAAAGAGCTTGAAAAGAAGAATACTCATTTGAAGAAAATCATTTCTGATTTAATGGCTGAGAAGGCTCCTGAAATCAATCATGATGATATTATTGCTGATTTAAAAGAGAAACTAGTACAATTCGAAGGAGTCAACAAAGTAATTCTACGGAGGAATTGATAGGTTTCGGGGAGCAACAAGCGCAACGAAAAGCGATAATAAACAATAAAATCTGAAACCTAACCCTAGAATCCGTGTATAAGTTGTGGTTGATTATGGAGAACAAAATTTGTACCTTAAGAAGCTTTACGATCCGGTTGTCAGATGAAGATCCTAGCTTGAATGAACACCTCGTATCCCGTATGCAATGATCTACGCTCTATCAGTATCCACGCAGAAGGTCGAACGGAGGATGCTGTGTACTAGCACAATACTTCGTTTTCTTTCTCTCTTTTCTCTCTACCTCTCTAGCAGCTAGGGTTTTGTATAAAAACGTCTAACCCTCTCCTAGCCACAAAGAGATATTATATAGGAGAGTCCAAAAATGAATTCAGCCCTAATCCTATTTAGAGCCCATGTTAATTCAGATTTTCTAATCATTATCTAACTAAGACTTTCTCAATTAAATAACAACTGCACTTCTGAATTAATAATTCGAATTTCCATTTATTACATTAATTAAGTCATACTTAAATTAATAATAAATAATTCGAATTCTATCATTTAATTTAAATCCGAATTCAAATTAAATAATCCTCCGAGCATTCTTTGTGTGTGACCCGATAGGTTATTATTACGTTGGCAACGATTTTAAAATCCCAATTAAAATCGTAAACAAAGAGCGGCATCTAGTAACACATCATTGCTACCCAAGTAATAATAATTAAATCAGTGAATCGATTTCTCCTTTCGTGAACAATGTTCTATGTAATATAATCCCTTAACCATGATTTTATAGATTAAACTGGAGGCATGGAATGTGTCATCCTCGTCATAATTTAATCTTTATTTTCTTGATCGATGAGTAGACTATTCAAACATATCACTATTTGAGCACGACCATGCATTTCATAGTCTCGCTCAAACAAGAGGCCAATAATATCACTCCTATATATTTATATATATTAAGGAGGGTTAAATTCCATCTAGATCATTCACATTTCTCATACGATTCATAATATACCCAAGACCACCTTTATCATTACCCGATTAAAGATAACTTTTGATAGAATCAAAATATATTAATTCTCATATAGAAATGTAATGACTTCAGGTCTAAGGATCATTACATCATTATCACATTGAGATTCATAATGACACATTTATTCATTCCATGTCGAATCTCGTAGTGGGTCTATCCAGTACATCGTACTCATACATGTACCTATGCATTGACTTTAGTATCATTATACTTATGATCAATGAGAAGTGATCATCAGTCAATCAACATACTAGTCTCGATGTATTATTATTGTCCCAATAACAATAATACTTGACTAGGGATATTTAAGATTATTATACTGTATATTATCTCATAGTTATATAGTTCGTATCAATAATCTAGGGACATTTATTATACTAACAATTATATCGCAGTAAATACTAAGCATAATAAAACATCAATATAATCAAAATAGAACATAAATGTCAATGACGAAGTTTAAATAAACTGAAATGTATTGCCTCTAGGGCACCTACACTAACAGGAATGAGGTGCTCATGAAGGAATTCAAGGATTTGAGGTTACAAATTGAAACTAGGGATAAATGTATTAAATCATACAAGCTCAAAGAATCTAGTCAAGCCGAATCCTCAAAAACTGTCGAGAAGAGAATTCAGCAACCTGAACTGATTTCTCTTCTGGAAAAAGAGGTCAAAGATCTCCAGAAAGGGATGGAAACCTTTGTTCAAGGAGAAGACAGGTTAAAGACAATAATGAAAAGGGCAAATTTCCCTTTAGTCAGAGAAGGAATTGGCATGAACTTTAACAAGAAGCATGGTGCGCTCAATTATGATGGAAGAAATGGCATACCTTACAACTATGCTATGCCTTGGAAGACATGCAACACGTGTAGTGGAAAAGTCCATCTGGAAAGAAATTGTGTGGTTCAAATCAATCATAAGAGGAAAACAGCATACCAGAATGGACCAGTCAGGCAACAATCAGCATACCAGAATGCTTCTGACAAAAGACAAACAACTTACCAACATACCGGCAGAAATCAAAATTAGTCAACAAAAGTGGTCCAAATGTGGATCAAGAAAACTGATTTAAATGTTTTATATTCTATTGCTGCTAACCAATCTGGACCCAAACCTATATGGGTACCAAAACATTGAGTTGGTGTTTGTTTGTTTTTTAGATATGTCTTGCTGCCAAAGTAAAGTCAAAACGATGGATTTTGGATAGCGGATGCACTAGACATATGTGTGGAGACAAGTCCCAGTTCATAAGTCTCCAAATTAAGAAGGGTGGAAGAGTTACAATTGGAAATAACAAGACTCTTCGAATCATTGGTACCGGTTCGATTGGAAACAACGTGTTATTTGGCTACAATGGACAATGACCCATATTTGGCATAGAAGATTGGGACATGCACACATGGACTTGCTTAACAAATTATCAAGCAAGAAACTGGTCAGAGGGCTGCCCAAGCTAAAGTATGTCAAAACAGAGGTGAAAGTGAAATCATGCAACCTCAAGTTACTGGCAATCAGAAAGCTGGAAGTTCAAATCAGCAAGCTGAAAGCGCTGTTGAAACTGGAAGTCAGCAAGCAAAAGAAGGATGCAGACACTGACAATTAGGAAGCTGGAAACACGGAAGAAGTATTGCTTGAAAGTGATGTTTCAAATTCGGAATCGGATGTGCATCAAACAAAGTTAAACAAAAGATGCATTCCATGAGACGTTCAATGGTAGAGAATCTACGTCAAGGGCATACTCTCAACATGGAGAAAATATCAAAGTCCTAGAAGAACAAATCGAATCATTGAAAAAGGATTTAGCTCAATTTGTTCAAGGAGAAGACACACTCAAAGCGTTGATGGGCAAACAAAGATTTACTCTTGACAAGCAAGGACTTGGATATCATCAAGCCAACCGAAATAAAGCTCCACACAAGTACAAAGGCAAGAATGACAAGCCTTATCAATATGCTATGCCTTATTCAACATGCAAGAAATATGGAGGCAAAGGTCATTTTGAAAGACATTGCTGATTCAAACTCCCTCAACATGTAAATGGGAGAGTTCAAGCTGATATCAACAAGTTTTCTGGGAAAACAGCTTACCATAATAAAAACAGATGCAAAATAGCTTGCCAGTATAGAAGCAGAAGCCAAATAGCTTACCAGTATGGAACCTGGAAGAAAAAAGCTTACCATAATGATTTTGGCAGCACACAAAGAACAAAGATTTCAGCACCAAAAGTGGTACAAAAATGGGTAAAGAAATCTGATTTAAGTTCTATCTATGTGCTAGCAACTAACCATGCAGGAATCAAGCAAGTATGGGTGCCAAAACGTTGAGTTTTTGTGCAACAAAAGGTCCCTAGAAACAACAAGCTAAGTCCAAAAGTTTGGTACTTTAGCTTACTTTTTTTGTATTATTTGCATGCTAAATTAATTTGCTATTCCTCTATAGATGCCAATAATGAATTTTAAGTGTAATTCACTTGCATGCAAGTTATTATTTACGTGTGAATGCATACATATTGTTAATTCTTTCGCATGCAATTTATTGAGTAAATTTGTACTCGTGCATTATGTGATACATCATAATCCATGCTTATATTGAATATGCTATGTGATTACCCTTTTTAATGATTTAGGGGGAGAGATTTTAGGAGGTTATGTGTTTGGGATTTTATTTCATATAAATCCTTATGTGCTTAATTGAATTCATGATGTTAAATCAAGGATGCATGTGTTGAGGGGGAGTATGTACTCCTAAAAATATATGTTGGTAATCATCAAAAAGGGGGAGCATTGTTTTAGGGGGAGCAACATAGTCTCTACGATGTATTCAAGTATGTCATCATCAAAAAGGGGGAGATTGTTGGTGTGATGTTTTGATGATGAATACAAATGGTGCATTGTAATACTTATCTAATCTTATTTTGCAGGAAGTATTGATCAATGATTAAGGGGGAGCTCTTAGCTCAATAACATATTGGTATATAATCATCAAAAAGGGGGAGATTGTTACCCTAGTGTGTTTTGCTGTTATATACAGCAAGCTAATTGCTTATCTTGTACTAGGTTCACTATATCTAGCTTACAATTATATGATTGAATCACTTGATATATCATTTGCATATATATGTATTTGCTATGTATAAATATACTCTCAGGTAACTTGGTTGGTGATATGGAAATGCAAAGGTATAAAGCCATCTACCTGTTCAGCTCACCAGAACCAAAACAACAAGCTGACATGAACTCGCCAGAACCAAAACAACAAGCTGATACGGACTTGGCAGAACCAAACAACAAGCTGAAATGAACTTGCTATGTTATTTCGGTAATGTACTAACTTGGTTTTGCAGGGAAAATTAGCTTACTGATTGTATAATCAGTTTGTCACAAACAGCAAGCCAAATGCATGGACAATCAGCATACCAGTTTCATAAACAGCATGCTGACTGCGTCTGACAGAATTAAAAGCATCAAGTGGAAATGTTGTTAGAGACATGTAAGGGCCCTCTGAAATAATATTGAACATTCTAGTACTCATATCTCAAATATATTGGGAGACAAGCCAATATAACCTTTACTTAAACTCATGGTTGTAAAAATCGGTAATCGGTATAAATCGGTCGAGGTACTAATTTAAGATTAATCGGGTAATCGGGGATTAATCAGAAGGATTAATCGGAGTATTAATCTGATATTATAATATTATTTAATATATTAGTCTAATTTACAATTAAACATATCATTTTAAATAAATTCACAGGATTAATCGGATTTCAAAAATCGAATCGGTTGACTAACTTAGAGAGAATTAATCGGGGATTAATCGGTTAAATCGGGGATTTTTAGAACCTTGCTTAAAATAAGGCTACTTTACCTTATTTTATGCAGCACTCATTACACCCACATAGCCTTGTCTCTTCATGATAACAAATATTCTTCATCATATCAAATACACTCCATTATACACGCTCCATCTTCTTCTTTCCAGATACAATCTTTAAACTTCATTTTTATTAAAAATGAAGATTATATCAAAAATGGCTACAAACTAAGAACCGTTTGAGCCTTTGTAGATTAATTTCAAAATTCTCTTGTTTACCTATTAAAGGACTGAACTTGCTCAGTTCTTAACATCCATAAAAGTGCAGAAACAAGATTATACACACAACTTCAAAGCTTACATTACAAAATCCTTCAAAACCTCTCAAACTCTTATATACACGCATATATATATATATCAGAGGGTTCACAGGTTGAGTTGTATTTATTCAATTCATTGTATTGTTCAAGTTGTATTAAATTGTTGCTGTACAAGGTTGGCTTAAAGTTTTAGGTGGGTCGAACTAGGCTAGAGAAGGATACTTGGGAAGTATTGCTTAGAGAGTTAGTTCAGCACAGGAAACAGAAAGCCATTTGTAAGCAGTAGGGTGTAAGGGAGATATATTGTTGGATCTTGTAATCGGTTTTATAGTTGATCAATAATATATTCTCTTGGCAAGTTGGTAAGGGACCAGGACGTAGACCATAGGGGATTAGGGGTCGAACCTGGCTAAAAGATCTTGTGTCACATTTAATTTTTTGCATATTACTTACTGCACTGCATTTTAGTTACAATCAGCTTGCCATTTGTAAACTACTTAATCACAAACAGAAAGATGTTTTCGGTAAATTTCAAAACAGGTCATAAATAAGCATTGTTAACCATAAACACCTATTCACCCCCCTCTAGGTGTTGTTTTGCAATTTTAGTTAGATAAAATGTAAAATATGTTGTATTTTACCTGAAAAAGGAAATTATTTAGTTATTGAAAATATAAATGGTAACATGTTTGACCTGAAAATGAAGTTGATTAATAAAGGAGAAATTTTAGTTAGATAAAATATAAAATATATTATATTTTACCTGAAAAGGAAAATTATTTAGTTATTGAAAAATAGAAAAGATAACATGTTTAAAGCTAAAAAAGGAAATTGATTAGTTAGTAGGATGAATTTTATTTGTAATTGAGTAACAGTAAATAAGTAAAATCAGCAGGTAATTATGTTATTTTACTAAATAAAATTACTCATAGTGTTTTTAGAAAATGAGAAATTAATGTTGCCCGTGATATTTCTAGGAAAAAAAATTAATTAGAAAAAATAGAAAAGATGATACGTTTTAGCTAAAAAGATAATCGATTAATTATTAGTATTATAATATTATTATTTTATTTTTATTAAATAGAACCGCACGTGATATAATTGGAAAAAGAGAGGTTTTAGTAAGAGAACAGAAAAAAGGTAACATGTTTTGGTTGAAAAAGGTAATCGTCCATGTATAATTGGAAAAAGAGAAATTTTAGTTAGAAAAAAGAGAAAATGTAACGTGTTTTGGCTAAAAAAAAGTAATTGATTAGTTAATAGTAATTATAATTTAAATATGTTATTCTATTAAACAAAATTGCTCGTAGTATTTTTAAAAAGTGAGAAATTTTTGTTAGATAAAATGTAAAATATGTTGTATTTTAACTGAAAAATGAAATTATTTAGTTTTTGAAAAATAGAAATGGTAACATGTTTAGCCTGAAAATGAAGTTGATTAATAAAGGAGAAATTTTAGTTATATAAAGTATAAAAGATATTGTATTTTACCTGTAAAAGGAAATTATTTAGTTATTGAAAAATAGAAAAGATAATATGTTTTAAATTTGAAAAAGAAAATTGATTAGTTAGTAGGATGAATTTTATTTGTAATTGAGTAAGGGTAAATAAGTAAAATCAACACGTACCGTACCGACCGACCGACCGACCGACAAACAAAACTTTTAATGTTTTGGCTTTTATATAATAGTATAGATATAATCGGCGCTTCACGCGGTTTATTAATTTTTAATTTAAAGTACTGGAAATAGATAAATTAATTTCTATTATTTTTACAAATTGATTGGTCTCTTATGAATTTCCTGAAAAATGGATTTAAAAAAAAGTTACATGAATTATTGGTTGAAAAAAATACTCACATTGTATATCTAAAGTTTTGATAATCTAAAAAATATCACAAACATATAAAAATAAAATTACAATACGAACATAATCTTTACGATCAAAAGTTACAAATATTGAATATAACTTAATAATGTTTTTTAAAGCCAACACTCCTCCCATAATATACACGTTCAATAATAGTGTAAAAATATTTTTAATTGGAATATTAATTTATTTTGACACAATATAATGAAACAACGGGTGTATAAATTTTTTATCGATTTAATATTTCGATAAAATGGATAGGTTTGTTCAATTTAATTAGTTTGGTCATAACACATGTGCAATTTATTCATGTGCAAAAGTAAAAAATCTGTCTGTATTATTCGTATAGAATTTTCAGATATTAAGTAAAGATCTATGTACTCTTCCCTATTTATTACGACGTCCACGATCGTTGATAATAAAGATTGCTGGAGAAGTTGTGGTCAATAACGTTTTTTAAAGCCGACATCCCTCTCATAACATACATATTTAATAATAATGTAAGAATTTATTTAATTAGAATATTAATTTATTTCAACACACTATAATGAAACAATGGGTGTATAGGTTTTTTATCGATTTTATCTTTCGATAAAATGGTTGGGTTTGTTAGATTAATCGATTTGATCATAACCCATGTGTAATTTATTCATATCCAAAATTAAAAATCTGTTTGTATTGTTTGTATACAAATTCCAGATGTTAAGCAAAGATCTTGTACTTCCATATTTTATTACGACTTTCACAATAATTGATAATAAAAATTGTTTGAAAAGTTAAAGTCGTCTGCCCTACAGTCATTTGAAAAGAAATTACAGTGATCTTGAATAAGGAATAAAAAAGAATGCAATATAAACAATTTTTATTCGCCATTTTACCAAAAAATAAACTTAACTATATATAATATTGAATATTTAAATAATAACTATAACGTTCAAATAAAGTTGGTTAATTTTTAAACAACTTAAATAGAATAAATTTAATATATGTTTAATAGGTGTAATAAATGACTAATTAAAATATCATTAATAACTATTTAATGCAAGAAAAGAATTATAATAAAAAAAATCAAAAAACAAAAAATTAAGAAAAATACCTTGAACTCTTCTATGCATTTCTTATCCCCGACCATTATAATATATATAGATATTTATAGGAGGAGGCTGTTGGACTTGCTCTAATCCAGCCTCTTGTTCTCCGCCAAAAAAATTCCATGGACTTGAGAATTCTGACCCCTTTTTAAAAAAAAAAATGGATGGCATACCCGAAAAGTAATATTGTTGTAAACAATGTGTGTGTTTGGCATTTCATATAAGTGCACTTATATGAGGAAAGCTCATTTCCTGTTTTTTAAGACCGTTTGGCAAAATAAGTACATGCCCATTTTCTGCACTTATATGAGATAAGTTGAATGTTAAGAAATCCTAACATTCAACTTTCAACTTATTCTTATTTCTCGATACACGCAATATATAACATCCTTCAAATCTTCAAAATCATATATCTTTTGATTCGTTCATTAAAAAATTGATATGTATATGTCAAATTTCTCTACTCATCGAGATCTATCCATTGATATCCACTTATATATATTAAAAAACAAATATTTTAAAAATATTTAAAAAAGTTAACTTATAAGTTCTGATTTACCAAACACTCTACTAACTTATAATTTCTGATTTACCAAACACTCTATTAACTTATAAGTTCTGATTTACTTATCACTTATATGATACTTATCACTTTAAGTTATAAGTTACTTATTTTAAGATAAGCCAAACAGGCCCAATATCTTATCTCATTTGATATTTGGACTAGTTCGATGACCTAGCTTTATTTGTAAAAAGAGGCCAAATATTTAGGATTCCAAAAGTTGTCTTTCAATCCTTTGGTGATGGACCAAGATTTGATCCATAAACATTGGATGATGCTTCTGGCAATGTGCTATAAGATTCGGTATTTAGGCCGAGTACGTACTAGTCCCATAATAGATAGTATCTTTTTTATTTTGTGCAGGACAATTTCAAATACCTACGTGTCTATGTAATTTAGTAGCTACAAGTAGTGCAAGTAAACTTTAACGATTTGTTCCAGTTTTGAACCGGTCCGAACCAGGTCGAATTTTACCAGCTTTTTAACAAGCGGGTCCGGTTGTGCGGTCGAAACCCGCACAATTGGCCAGCTCAAGCTACAAGAACGTTCTTATGATTGGTAGGGTCCGTTTGAATTGAGAATTGAGAAGGGTTGGGCTGGTTTCAAATTTAAAAATTCATTTTTGAGAAAAATTAAAAAATAAAATGTTGAGTTTTGATAGTTTACGAAAGAATTAAAATAATATTACACATTAAATTCTAAATCCAACACATTACTTTTAAAATTTTCTCAAAAATGAATTTTTAAATTTGAACTCGTCCCAACCCCTAATCCAAACGGACCCGTAGAATTGTAGGACTATGAAAAGAATGAAACCAAAATTTATGGACTTGAAGAAAGAATGTTAGGTTAACTCTCATCTATACTATCTATCTATCTAATCTATAATAAGCGAAAGGGGATTATAATTTGTAATTTGGTTAACTTCTTTTTTAGTTATCACTTATTCACAACCGTTAGATTTTCAACTCAAATAGATCATGACCGTTAGATACAACAATACTAAAAGTTGTTATATTTAAAGGTTTAAAGTTCGATTCTCGCCAACAACATATTAGTTTATATTTAATACTAAAAATTATTGTATACAAAAGTGTCAGGTTCGAATTCTTCCAATAACATATTAAAGCCTATCTATAATATAAAAGATGTTGTGTTTTTTGGTGTCTTTTTACCAAGATGTCCCTCCGTATGTTTTCGTATTTACAGCCTTATGCCACTTGACTACGTTGACGTCTATGATTTTTATGTTTTTATTTTATAGTATATTACCGACTTAAGAGCATCTCCAAGAGCCTCTTCATTTTGGCTCTTAAGTGAGATTTGAGGAGAGAGAAGAAAAAAATGTGCTCCAAGAGACTCTTAGTCACTCCTAAATTCACTAAAAATGTAATCTCTCTCCTCAATTGTAAGAGCTCCTATCCACTCCTAACTAATATTTTATACTAAATTCATAAGATACATTCTCTCTCTTCCCCACTTTTCTTTTGTCTTTTTATGAATCCTACTTACTTTTAATAATATAAAATTAAATAAGGAGTTAGTATAAAGAGTATTGTTGGAGATGAATGTACATTAAGTTACTAAGAGTCAATATTTTATATTATATTTAAGAGTAAGTTAAGAGACTCTTGGAGATGCTCTAAACTTCTTCGAGAAGCTATGCTCTTCCCCAATTTTTTGTAGTTTCAATAATACTTCTCTCTCTCATATCAAATTTGAATTTGAAATTGATTAAAACACACTCTCTCTCTCTCTCATAGTAATCTTTTAAACTAATTATTGATTTCTTGAATTATAAATTTGAATGTTGATTATAACTCTCTCTCTGATATTAATCTCTTGGACTAATTACGATTGCTTGAATTTTTTCGAGTGATTGCGGTTAAAGGTCTAAAGACATGAGGTCAGAGATAAGCCCTCTTCATTCTTCCTCCTTTTCTATTTTTAGGTTTTTCGTTTAATTTTGCACTCCGCGTTTTGTATGTTTGTGTTAGTATATTTTCTATGTCTTATAGTACCTTTTGTATTTTGTATTCGGAAGAAAAAATGTATGTATTGTTGCGATAACAATAAGATGGGATAAATTTTTTAATCAGTGTTCTTATTGGTTCTTTCAATATATTATGGTATGCACAATTTATCGCTCTTGAATTATCTGGTATTTGTATTGCACTCCAACTGTTTGTTAAAAGTTTCAAGTCCAAATTCAAATTCAAATCTTCCTCTATTCAATATCTATCACACGTTACTTTGTTATTCTCTTTTGGTACAATTTTTTTTTTTTGATTTCATTTCTTTTTGTTTGGATTCTAACTCTCTAATTTGTTCTTTATATTGTAGGTTAAAGATTTTAGATTGGATACAACTTCAATTATTTCAGGTATCTAAACCATTTTTTCTCTTTAATTTTTCATGGATTAATGGAATTATGATTATATATAGATGATAACTTCTGAGTTTATTACTTTACCAAAACTTTGTATTTGTGTTATGTTTGTGTTTTAGGATTGTTCTCTAATTTGATCTGCTTCTTTTACTTTATTGTTCTTAAATTTGGTTATGTGTTATTGTTGTGCCCAAAATTACCATGGGTCGAATTTAGGTCCATTAAGTCATAGGGTTCAATTTAGGCAAGCAAGAAGAGAGATCCAGTACGAGTCATGGAGATCAGATATAGAGAAATGAGCATCAGACAGAGGAATGATCAAGCAATTATGAACATCAGGAGGTTCCCGAAGGCCTGGAAGCTGATCAGATAACTAGAGGACCAGGTTCCTCCTAGCAGAAGAGTTCGAGTTAGCATAGCAACAACCACAGAGAGCGTCAAGAGCTTATGAAGTCATCAGACAAGATATCCAGCTTAACATGTTTGTTATTTGTGCAGGTACAGATACTTAAAAGGAGGTTCCTGAGCGACAGGTTCCGAAATAAGGAGGTTCCTGAGAAACAGGCTCCTGAGATATAGGTTCCTCAACACCAGGTTCCTACGAGTAACCGACAGAAAGATCTAGAAGCCATCTAGATCAGATATCGAATTATTATTGGAGTGTAATTCTAGGGCGCAGTTGATCCTAGAATGCCTCTAATTTACGAGAGAATTATAATAGAGTACGAACTCGAGTTTTACTCTACTTCGCCAACCAGTTTGTGAAAGACTCTAAAGGAACCTGAGTCCAACACGAAATAGACAACCGAATACAGCTATTCCAGCAGAATTAGCTTTGCATTAGAACTACGTGAGCTTGATTCCTATATAAAGGATACGTAGGCACCTTGAGGGGAGGACGAATCAAGCTCTCTAATTTTCTCTAAAGGCACCTGAGATTATTGGAGACACCTTCAAGCTCAGCTCACCCCCAAAAACATAACCCAAATCCTCCATTGAACAGTTGATCGTTAGCCTTTACAACTCACCGAAAACCTCACAAAAGTTGATACGAAATCCACTCATCAACATTGGCGCTAGAAGGAGGGGAAGTTAACATCTTAAGAGTGGAAAGATGGCAGGCGATTCTGATAGCGAAGCAACCCGTTCTGTGGAGAAAACACCCAACGATGATGATCAGACTCATCAGGCGAAGAAGGTTACCCCAGCAAATATCTTGAGGCCCTAAAATCCCTTGACGGATGATTGTCGACCCTAGAGCAGGCTTCAAGCAGGAAGAAAAAGAAGGGGAAGAAATCGAAGGTTACTCCGAAGCAGTTGAATTTCGAAGAAAAGAAACCTGAACTTGAGGAAGAAGCCGAAGAGGAAGTGGAGATACCAAGCCAGGGAAGAGATGATGATGAACAAGGGAACTCTGAGAAAAATAAAACTCTTACCAAGAAGGTGCAGTCCCAAGTTCATACTGAGTCCAAGGGAAAGAAAAAGACTAAAACAGGAGGTTCCTCTCAGAAGAAGAAGAAAAACAAGGAGCCATCTATTGAGATAATCGAGGACGATGAAACGGATTCAGAAGAAACCACGGAGGAATCTAGTACTGTAGAGTCGCAAGAGGATGAAGGAACAAGTAAGAAGACAAAGGTAGAAGCTACTAGAGAAGTAACGGCTGAAGACGTTTAGAAAATATTAGCTCAACTCAGAGATGAAAAGTATGTTGCTGCTAAACCTATAACTGCTTCTCCTTTTACCAAGAAGGTTCGAAAGTCAGCTTTACCTAGATCTTATAGGCCTTCGAATGAGTTGAAGTTCGATGGAACCATTGACCCAATCGAATATTTAAGTCATTTCGACACAGAGATGGATGTCTATTAAGTGAAGGAAGCTACTAGATGTAGGTTACTAGCTACAACTCTGTAGGGCGGTGCTCATCAATGGTTTAAGAGGTTACCTGCTGATTCTATTGGTTCTTGGTAAAGTATGGGAAAGCTCTTTGTTACCCAGTTCAGGGCATCTGTAGCGTTTGCACCACCTACCAACACCCTAGACAACATCAAGCAGAGACCTAATGAGACATTGACAGAATATTTCAAGAGGTTTAATGTAGAGGTTCCAAAAGTTAGGAAAGCATCTGAGGAGACTCTAAAGAATTTCTTAATTGCTGGAGTCAAAAGAGGTTCTGATTTCTGGAAAGATTTGCAAGGGAAGGAACCTGAGACGCTGGCGGATTTCTATTCTCAAGAAGAATCTTTTCGTTTGGTAGAAGAATCTCTAGCTGATTTGGAGAAGGATCCAGATTTTGAAAGGCAAGGTGGATGGTCAGAAAACAAGAGGTCAAGACCCAGAAGCCCTAATAATCGTGACAATAAGAAGGTGGTCAGTCGTACATCCCAAGTAAAGCCTGAGGTTGAAATCGTGAATCCTGCTAGACCTGCAATGAATCAGGTCCCGCCACCAGCTTCCTACAATAACAAACAAGAGCGACCTGTTTATGAAACTTTCACCCCTCTGGTAGCTCCGATTGATCATATCTACGCGGTGAATGAAAAGTCTTCATGGTTTAGAAATTCCATCAGGAATGGTCCTCCGGGGAATAAGAACGAACGTCCATACTGTGATTTTAATGACAACAATGGGCATAATACTGCAGACTGTCGCCATCTGAGGGATTTAATTAAAACTCTAATCAGGCAAGGGCAGTTAACTGAATGGGTAGCTCAGGAAGGAAAGAAGTATAGAGAGGAGAAAACGCAAAAAGCACCGGAACCTGTGTTGATAGAAGGACCACCTAAAGCTGGATGTATACGTACTATTATTGGAGGTCCCCATATTGGAGGAAATAGCAGAAACGCCATGGAAAGGTACACTCGTGAAGCTAAAGAACGTCCTTTGACTAATGTTTGCAATCTATCGCAAAGGTCTCCCAGATTGTTCGAAGGGGAAGATGCAGATATCACCTTCACTGAAGAGGATGCTTCTTGGGTACATCATCCCCACACTGATGCTTTGGTAATTGAGGTAGGAATTGGATCATATGAGGTTCACAGAGTGCTAGTGGATAATGGAAGCTCTGTGAATTTGTTATCCTACTCAGCTTTCAAGAAGATGCATTTTCTAGATAAGGATCTAACTCCAACGAAGGACACCTTGTATGGTTTCACCAATAACCAGGTCCCCATCAAAGGTAAGATTCGTTTGCCAGTTACTCTAGGTGATAAACCTTGCTGCATTACACAGTTAGCAGAATTTATTGTTATAGAGGACAACATGAACTCTAATTCTATCTTCGGGAGACCAATTCTAAAGGAGATGAGGGTGGTAACCTAAATTTATCACTTGACTATGAATTTTCCAATGCCAAGTGGTATTGGTGTAGTTCGAGGATTCCAGTATGGGTCTAGGGAATGTTATACTAAAGCTTTACAACATGATGCTAAGGCTGCTAAGTTACCTAAACCAATGGATGAGGTTCCTGATGACTTTCCAGGGAAGAATCCAGACAACATAGCAGTTGATCTACGAAGTCAGCCATTAGAGGGTTTTGTGTCAGCATCCTGCAGAGCAGTAAGAATTGAAGATGTTACAGAAGAGGAACCTCATGCTGAGATTCCAGTTTTTCAGGGACCAGATACCCCTTATTTGTTGATAGAAAGTGCACCCTCTATGGGCAATGATGGTGATGTGTGTATGGTAGAGGAATTGGATGTTGAAAATTCTCAGAAAATGAAGCATAGTGGGAGCAATAAAGATAGTCAGCCAGTATCTATGAGATGGAATGTCATGCATGAAGCATATATACCACCTACTGTTGAGGAACCTCAAGAAGACTTGGTAGCAGAGATGGATATAGATTTGGATCCTCGAATGCCAGAAACAGTGGTTAAAGCTGGGCCGGCTGGTGAGACTTTGGATGTAAAGATAAATGATAAGGATGGTATAAAGGTGTTGAAGATTGGAGCTCAACTAGAACTAACTTTGAAGGAATCTCTTGTTTCTTTCTTGAGCATGAACCTGGATGTTTTTGCTTGGTGCCACGCAGATATGGAAGGAATAGATCCAAAGGTCATGTGTCAAAAATTGAATGTTGATCCAGAGAAGAAAGGTGTGAGACAGAAGCGAAGACCGGTTAGTGGAGAAAGAGCTCAAGCATTGAAGGAAGAAGTGGATAGGTGCTGGATGTAGGTTTGGTCAAGGAATCTTTCATCCTGTATGGTTAGAAAATCTTGTCTTGGTAAAAAAGCCCAATGGGAAATGGAGGACTTTGTGGACTTCACAGATCTCAACAAGGCATGCCCAAAGGATAGCTTCCCATTACCACGAATTGATCAGCTAGTGGATGCAACAGCTGGACATGCCCTACTCAGCTTCATGGATGCATATTCAGGTTACAATCAGATTCCTATGTATGAACCTGATCAGGAGCATACTTCTTTTATTACGGATAGAGGTCTCTATTGTTATGTATGCATGCCATTTGGATTGATTAATGCTGGAGCTACATATCAACAGCTAGTAAACATGATGTTTAAAGAGCATATTGGTAGTACCATGGAAGTATATGTGGATGGTATGTTAGTCAAGTCTAAGGAAGCTGCTGATCATGTGAAACACTTGCAAGAGATGTTTGGAATCTTACGAAAGTACAGAATGAAGCTGAATACCCAGAAATGTGTGTTTGGGGTAGAATCCAGAAAGTTTTTAGGGTTCATGGTGAATCACAGAGGTATAGAGGCAAATCCAGCTAAGATTAAAGCACTGATTGATATGAAGTCACCAAGGACTGTGAGAGAGGTTCAGTTCCTTACCGGAAGAGTGGCATCTTTGAATAGATTCATCTCGAGGTCTACGGATAAGTGCCAAGAGTTCTTTAAAGTGATATGTTAGATATAATTGATGTAATGTTTCGGTGTTTAAGTGTAACAGTGAAATATCAGAGTTTAACTGGAAGGAAGTCAGAGTTTAGTAAAGTCTGACTAACGGAAGCTGGACAGAGTTTAGTAAAGTCTGTCTGGAAGCAGCGCGTACAGAGTCAACAGAAGATATTAGAGATCAATTGAAGATTGATATGGAAGCGAGATCTTTGGAGACTGGATAGCTATCAAAGAGATCGAGTTGACTTAGGAGACGTGTGACAATCTGTAATTGATATCATTGTATAGCTGATTATTAGGAATATCAATTAGCGATTGTATAGAAGCTGTATATTTTATAAATACAGTTAGGTTAACCCTAGAAGGGTATCGTGCATTGAACTATCTTTATTGTAACATAGCAGCTCTTTGTGATAGTTTACATCACGAAGAGGGTTTTTAATATCAGAAGTTTTAAAGTGCATAATCATCTTACTTGTTAAACTCTCATACGAATTTGATTATTAATTGTGTATTCGGCCTAACAAGTGGTATCAGAGCCAATCTGTTACTTTATTACAGGTTAAGATCCAAACACAACAATAATCATGTCAGCAATTCCTCCACCAACATCTACTAATTCTGAAAAGGCTCCTACTGCTGTAAGTCGTTATGAACCAATCAGGGTTCCTATTCTCAGGCCATCAGAGTATGCCATGTGGAAGGTCAAGATGACTATGTTTCTGGAGGCTACAGATCCAGAATATCTTGACAGGATTTATGAAGGCCCTCACAATCCTACAAAGCTATCTGTTGCAATTGCTGGTGAAGAAGCTAAAATAGTTCCAAAGGAAAAGAAGGACATGACTCCTGAAGATCTATCATCAATTGCTAAGGATGCAAAGGTTAGGCATTTACTGCATAGTGCTTTAGACAATGTTATGTCTAACAAAGTGATTAACTGCACCACTGCAAAAGAGATCTGGGATGCTCTTGAAGTCAGATGTCAAGGAACTGCTGCTATTAAGAAGAATAGGAGAAACATACTCACACAAGAGTATGAGCACTTTGAGGCTAAACCTGAAGAGACCATGACAGAAACATTTGATAGATTCTGTAAATTGCTTAATGATCTGTCATTGGTCAACAAAGAGTATGATCTAGAAGACTCAAATCTCAAGTTTCTTCTTTCTCTACCTGAAAAGTAGGATGTGAAAACAACCACTATTAGAGACAACTATGAACTTGCTGAAACAGAGATTGATGAAATCTATGGGCTGCTCAAAACTCATGAATTGGAAATGGAGCAGAGAAACAGGAGATCAAGCAGGAAGGCAAAGTCTGTTGCTCTTAAGGTTGAAGAGAAGCCTCAGAAGAAAGAGGCATCAAAAAGGAAAATGAAGGGAAAAGCTTTGGTCATACACTCAGAAAGTGAATCATCAAACTCTGATTGTGATTCAAACTCTTCTGAATCATCTGACTCTGAGGATGATGAAGAAGAAATGAGAAAAATGGCTGTGTTGATGGTGAAGACCTTCAAGAAAATGGGTTTCAAGAATTTCAAGAAAGGGAAAAGGTTTTCTAGAGATTCAAATGAAGACAGAAAAAGCTTCAGGAAGTCTGATAAGAGAGATTCAAGGGGGAAGAAGGATAAGTCTGAAATTCAATGCTACAAGTGTAAGGAGATGGGTCACTATGCTCCTGAGTGCAAGAAGGGTAAAACTGGAAAGGTAATCTACACTAAAGGCAGAGATTGGGCAGACACTTCAGATTCTGATGAAGAAGTGAACTATGCTCTCATGGCTACTACTGAATCAGAAACTTCTGAAAATCAGGTACCTCTAACTACCTATGCTTATAATATTGATGACATTTCTCAATTAAGAATTTATCTTAAGTCATTGCATATAAGTTATAGGGATCAGACTTTAGAGAATGAGAGGATAAAATCTGAAAATTCTGAACTTAAGGTTAGAAATAAACTTGTTGAAGAAAAACTTGAAAACGTGCAACAAGTTCAGAAAGAGAGAGATGATGCTGTTTCTATAGAACATGATTTGCTTCAGAAATATAAACAACTAGAATCTGAGTTGGAGGAAGCAAATAAGAAAATTAGGACTTGGACTAATTCTGGAAAGGACACTCAACAGATTTTTCAAACAGACACTGTTGGTCTAGGTTATAACGAGGGAGATGAACTTAGATTTCAAAATCAAGTTAAAATCAGACCTCATTTTGTACATGGTGCCAGTAAATTTTTGTCTGACAATGAAAAAGAAGCTGTTAAAAGTGAACCAGTAAAAACTAGTGTTAAACAGGTTAATATTGGTTCAATGACAGATAAACAACTCAAACATAAACTGAAGGAGTTAAAATCTGTTAAGAAACAGGGAGTGTCAAATAAAACAGAAATGGAAAAGTAGGCATCACTTCAGGAAGTAAACCAATGCTTGCTAGTTATGCTCCAAGAAAGACATGTCATAACTGTGGTAGTACTAAGCATCTTGCAAATTTCTGCAAGAAAAACAAAAATATAAATTCTTTACCTTCCAAGTCTGAGGTAAAGAAGGATGTTGCTAGAACTAAGCCACAGACTTTATGCACACACTGTGGAAGCACTTGGCATTCCATTTATACTTGCAGACAGTATCATGCTATCTATCATAATTACTATGAACTTAAACCCAATCTGAAATGGGTTAAAGTTAATACTGCAAGTGTAAACTCTGATACTGTTAGCTCAAACTTTGATAATGTTAATTCCGCTGCTAAAGCTAACAAAGTTAAGAATGTCAAAGGATCCGAGCAAGTCTGGATCCTTAAATCTAATCCTCAGTAATTGCTTGTGATTGCAGGGCAACAGGGAGGCAACCCTAGTTGTGGACAGTGAATGTTCAGGACACATGACTGGAAATAAAGCCCTGCTATCAGACTATGAGGAGAAGGCTGGCCCAAAAGTTTCCTATGGTGATAGCAATGTAGGAAGAACATTGGGATATGGCAATATTAATCTTGGAAATGTCATCTTCAACAATGTAGCTCATGTCCCAGGACTCAAGCATGACTTGCTATCTGTGAGTCAAATCTGTGACAAGGGATATCATGTAGATTTTCAACCTGAATATTGTGAAGTTATCAGCAAATCTACAGGAAAGGTTGTTCTAGTTGGTCATAGGCAAAACAACATTTATGAAATCAAGCTATTAATAGACTCTGTTGGAAAAGCTGTTTGCCTGTCTACAAGAATGTCTAGTGAAGAGAGTTGGAAGTGGCACAAGAAACTCTCACATTTGAACTTGAACAACATCAATGAATTGATCAGAAAGGATCTTGTAAGAGGACTCCCAAAGACTCTGTTAAATATTGATGGCCTATGTGATTCATGTCAAAAGGCCAAGCAAAGGAAGTCATCTTTCAAGAGCAAGACAGAATTTTCAATCACTGATCCTTATCATCTTCTGCATGTTGATCTCTTTGGTCCAGTAAATGTTATGTCTATAGCAAGGAAGAAATATGCTTTAGTCATTGTTGATGAATACACTAGATTCACTTGGGTGTATTTTCTAGCAAAGAAGGATGAAACTACATTAACTCTGATGGAGCATGTGAAGCTTCTGGACAAAGGATCAATTAACAAAGTCAGAATCATCAGAAGTGATAATGGAACTGAGTTCAGAAATGCAACAATGGAAGAATTCTGCAAGGACAATGGAGTGAAGCAAAAATTTTCAGCACCTGGTACACCACAACAAAATGGTGTAGTTGAAAGGAAAATAGAACCTTGATTGAAGCTGCCAGAACTATGCTTGATGAAGCAAAATTGCCAACTTATTTCTGGGCAGAAGCTGTTCAAACTGCTTGTTTTACTCAAAATGCTACACTGATCAATAAGCATGGAAGAACACCATATGAGATGGTGAAGAAAAAGAAGCTTAACCTGAAATACTTTCATATTTTCGGGTGCAAATGCTTTGTTTTGAAGACATACTGCTTTTTCCAAAGTATGGCTGCCATACTGCTTTTTGTATCTACTATCAACCCATGTGATCTGTCAGTCAAACATGTCCTTATCAACTGCTAATCCCCAGCTAATCATAGAAGACAGTGTCAATGATTATCCATTGATGTTGTACCCTGACATCCGTTGATGATGTATTGAGCTATCCGTTGATATTGAGACTTGAACTGTATCCGTTGATAGAGTGGATTTGAGTTGCATCCGTTGATAGAGTTTTGTCTTTATCTGTTGATACACTTTCACTTAGACAGAATTACATAGCATAGCTTATTTACAATTGGCTACCCTATTCTGCCTATCCGTTGATGGTCAACATGACTGTGGATAAAAACACTATCAACTGATAACATAGAGATACTGCAGTGTGCTACAAAACCTCATCCGTTGATGAGCTACCTGTCAACGGATAGAGTTATAAATCCTCATCCGTTGACAGCTACAAAACCTTAAACAATTTGATTGATTGTGAAGTTATCATCAAGTACAACATATTCCTAACAATCTCCCCCAATTTTTACTTGATGGCAATAAAGCATAAATTCAGGACCTTGATGATAACAAAACATTCCTAAAGATATATAAAGAGCAATGCATAAATTGTATTAAGCTACAAAAATTAAGAAACTGAAAGTTTGAGAAATTTACAGAGAAGTGCTCCTCTAGACTGAGCAGTTTAAGACTGTTTCTTTTCTCTTGTTGGCATCACCCTTGATTTTCCTTCTTTGGCAGAGTTGGACTCAATCTGTATTTGGAGTTGCCTATAGAAGGCATCTTCTTCATCTACCTTTGGATTTAGCTTTTGTTGTAACCATCTCAGGTATTGAGAACTAGCCTTTGGTAGTTGGTCTTCTAACCTGAAGAATCTCCTGTTACCATCTTCATCCCTGAACTCCATCATCCAGAAGGGTTGAAGGTGGATTTTCTGTCCATTGTATGGGATCTTCATTTTCCTTGGTAGACTTGATGGTGAGTTCCATTCCCTCCTTATTTGTTCTATTCTGTCCAGTATCTCCCCTTTTGCTATCTTGGAGAACCCTGTGTATCTTGATTGCAGAGAACACTTTGGTTAAGGTATGATAATTTTCTCCAAGAACCCTCTGTAGTGGCCATGTCCTTTCCATTCCTCCCTTGTATACAAAGACCAATCTTTCAGGCAAATGTTTATATTTGTCAATTCCTCTTACTTCTGACAATTCATCCAGATAAAGATTCATGCCAGAGTATTCTTCAATATCTGCCTGATAGATAAAATCATCCTTGTTTTCCAAGATTGGCTGCCTGACAATTGCAGGTACCCTAGCAACTTGAATTGGTTCCTTTGAAGGTTGCTTCCTTGGTTTCCTTTTCTTCTATATAGGCTTCTGTTGAGACTTCAGCAAGAATGAAGGAACCTCAATGGAGTCAAGATTCATTGGTTCCTCTTTAGGTACTATGGGATCACCATGGAAATTCACAGCAGGGTTGAATACTTTTACAGAAGTAGGTTGTGGTGAGCCAACTGTCTCCTTGTTTTCAATTTCTGGAGAGACAGGCCTCCTTGCCTTTGATTTTACTCTCTTAGATTTGGATTTGGGGACTGATTTCCCTTTCTTTTTGAATTTGGGAACTTCCTCAGGTTCCCTCAATTCATCCTCTACCTCATCCATTAACTCTTGAGCCAGCCTTGCTTGCTTCTCATCTGAGTTTTCATATTGATATTCAGTGCTTGGTTGAGATTCTCTTAGCAGCCTTGAAGTCTCTTCTCTCTTGGCTTCAACAAATCTAGGATGGCTGTTGGATATGTTTAGAACTTTTCCATTCCTTATGATTACAGCCATCCATTCTCTTACACAACTGTTAGTCTTCTCCTTGAATTCCTTGATTGCCTTACCCATCAGCTTCTCTTCATCATCCTTGGGAAATGGAAAGTCCAGTTGTAACTTGTTCTTCCCATTTGCTTTTGGTGGTGAGAAGGGTCTTGATTTGATGTAGGGTTCAAATTCCTTAACATGAGAAGGCTCAGCATCATAGAATGTAGGAGCCACAATTGCTGGAGTGAGCACCTTCAGAATTGTTGTAGATATTGTTGGAGCTGAGGTTTCGCTAGAGAACAGAGTTGATGCAATAGATTGATTGATCAATCTTTCTGTCCTCATTATCCTTTCATAGTTTTCCTCTTTCATCTTTTGTAGAGCTTCAATTTTGGCTAGCTTTTCCTCTTCTGTCAAGTTTGAGAGATCAAACTCTTCAGATAGAGCTACTTGTTCAGGTTTGGATTTGCTGGGGGAAGCTGTGACAATGAATTCCTGTGGATTGACCACTATGGTAGGCTGCTGCTCCCCCTGACTTGCTGCTTCCCTGCTTTCAGAAATTAAGATTTGACTTGTAGTTGCCACAGCCTCTTCCACTTTCTCCCCCTTTTTGTTAGCATCAAGGGTTTGACTAGAAGTTGGGGCTGCAACTAACTTTTCTAGCAGTTGGGTTTGCAGTTTCTGATGTTGAAGAAATTGCTCCATCTGGGATTCCATCTTTTCCACTCTTGAATTGAGAAGTTGCACAGACTTAGCCAGGTTGTCTTCTTTGAGGAACCTTTGTTGCAACACCCTCTGAGTGGCTGTAGGAGCTAGTTGCTCTAGCTTGGAATCCACAGAGATCTTCACATCCTTGATTTCTTGTTTGACCTCCTCTAAGCTGGATCTCTGAATCACCATTTGCATCTTTTGTAACTTTAGGGAGTCAATTGCCTGTTGAAGAACAACCTTTCTCTGTGGATCTGCTTCTGGGTGCTCAGCCAGGGCAGATTTATATTGCCTTATGATTTCCATATCAAGTTGATGATAGGTGTAGTTTTGAGCAAATGCAAAATCATGAATACTGCTACCACCTTCATCTTCAGAGCTCTGGCTGTCTTCATCTTCCGAATTGTCAAATTCATCACTCTCAGCAGTGGTTGGCAGAGCTGCTATAGATTCCTTAGCTCTAAGTAGAGACTGTGAGGTGTGCACTAGGTGCATTGCCTCCTCTGCTTCCACATTGCCCTGTTGTGCCAGAATTTGATAGGCAGGAACAGGGTGAGTAAAGGTTTCAGCATCCAAAGAAATGGAATCAATCATGGACTGATATTCTCTTTGATATTCCATTTCCTTGGCTGCATCCTCAACCTCCATTGACTCACTAGCAATGGCTGCTTCTTCCATCCTTATTTCTCCTGTAGTCCCTTCTCTCCCCTCATCTCTCTTTTCTTGCATCAAGGGCTCCCCTTGGCTCACACCTCTCACACCCTCACCTTCACCTACTAAGGTGGAACTCTCAAACTCTCCTTTTGCCTGACCGGAAGAAATGGCCAGCCTCTCATTATTTACCTCTCCTTTTGCCTGCTCACAAGGCAGCCTCTCACTCCTTTCCCTCAATCCTAAAAGTGTTAAAACTACTGAGAACTCCTCCACACTTGACACAGGAATGTCAGATATAGCAGTGGTAGAGTGAGTTATCAACGGATAAGGAATATCCGTTGATGGAGTAGTTATAGCTGTCAACGGATGGCTAGTTAGAGGCGCATCCGTTGATGGAGAAACACTTGTCAACGGATGAAGGATATCCGTTGAGGAAGGAATAATTTTATCCGTTGAAGAGAAAACCAACACTGAATCTGTGGAGATTGATTTTAAGTTCGAGGCCACAGTCTGTGTTGAGAATTCTGGAAGGGAAGATTGATGGTCCAACAAATCATCTAAAAGATGATGATCACCAATTTCAGAGTGGGGCTTCTCCAAGAATCTTAAAGATGGAGAATCAGGAATTGATGTAGATATCATATCCACATCCAGAGATGGAGTTGGTGATGGTGGATTGTAATGTGTATCGATTTGGAGATTGAGATCAAGGGGCTGTGACTCCACATTTATTGAAGCCACATCAAACTGAGTTTGAGAAGGTACAGTTTCCTGTACAGTGTGTGCACCCTATGATTCCCTTGTGGTTTTAGATTTCACTCTTCTTCCATAGGTTTTTGAGATTGGGCTATATGTGTCTCTAACCCTCTTGTGCAGTGTTCCTTGTGGGGAACTTGATACAGTAGTCACACTCTGTTGAGAGAGTGTAACTAGAATTTGGCTTGTAGTTACATTAGCAGTATTTTGAGAGACTGAAATGGTGGTTGCACTCATCTCTCCTTCCTTATCCTTAGGGCTTCTTTGATGTTCACCCTGTCCCTCACCACTCACTACCACCTTCACACTCCCCTCAAGAGTTTTGGTAGATTTTACAACAGGTGTCTTTTGAGAGACACTTGAGGTTTACTTTTTAGAATGTGGTTTTGGAACTCTGGATTTGGTCACTTTGGTAGGAGCCTGTTTGGTCACAACTACAGACTCCATTGTGACACTAGAAGGCAAAGAAATTTGGGGGTTGGAGATAGGAGTTTCAGAGTTAGAGATAGTTACCTGAACAATTGGTAAATATACCAATTGTACTCCTGCATTGAGGTTCATTCGAATTAGGTCACTTAAGACTCTCTTCTCCTGAACAAAACATTGAAACTTGCTATCCGGGTTAGCAATGGATAGCTTATTCTCAGATACATGCAGTGCTAAGAGCATTAAAAATCTAGCAAAGTAGATATTCTTGCTCCTAGTTTCCTTTTTACCCAACTTTGCAGCTATCTCATACATAACTAATGTGCCAAAATTATAGAATTTGTCATTTAAGAGCATACACATTATAGTTAGCATGGACAGGGTAACAACATCAAAATTACTAATTTTGCCTGAAAAAGTTTTAATGAAGGCATCACAGAAATAGCTCCATTCTTTAACCATTCCTTTCCTAACAATTTTCCCTAAGTTTTCAGTACTAAAGGCATAATTAATAGAATTAAGCATGGCAACAATTTCAGCATCAGTGGGTACTTTTAGACAGTTATTCTCAGGCAATTTTAAACAAGCAGTTATTACATCAGAATTAACCACATAGTTTTTACCCTTTAAAGAAAAAGCAATTGTACCGTCTGTGCCATTGTACTCAGCAGATGTCCACATTTCTTCAATTACCTCGTGGATTAAGGGAGTGGTGGCAGTCATAGCATATGACAGTTTGCATTTCTTCACGAAACTCATCAAAGTGTGGTAGGCTTCAGGAGCATTCACTGTGTCAACAAAGGCCGCGAAATTGTTCTTCTCATAGGTAAACCTAGTGGAGGACATCATCTTAACAATAGGCGCCATTGAAGTGTTTGAACTTTGGTTACAGAGAGTTTTAGAGAAGAAGATGCAGTTAACTTTTGATATGCTTGAGAATGAATAAAAGTGATATGTGAGAGTACAAGTCAGCCTTTTATATTTTTCAAGAATTAAAAAAAATAATTAAAAGTAATTACTCCATTGGTCAAAAGTACCTGTCAAATAAATGAAAAGAAAATAAGTACAGCCATGATTAGATATACACGGTTACCAACGGCTATATTAAAAAAAAATATATATCAACGGATATAGAATGAACGGTTGAGATACAGTTTATCCGTTGATGACGTGGATAGCCTGTTACCCGTTGACATGCGAAAATCTAGTAATGTGTTTATACTATCAACGGATAAAAGGATATCCGTTGATAAGCTAATTTTGCCTTAGACAAAATTCCTGCAGAAAATTTTTCTGAAAGTTTTAACTTTCAAGTAAATCAAAACACATTTCTAGCTTCAATGTAGTGAAATCAAATATCACTAGGAATTATGACAAGTTAAGCATACCTAGCTCACCTACCAATCTTGTGAATGTGGATTCATCAAGAGGCTTGGTGAAGATATCTGCAAGCTGCATTTCACTTGGCACAAAGTGCATTTCTACTGTACCATTCATCACATGTTCTCTAATGAAGTGGTATTTGATGTCAATGTGCTTGGTTCTCGAATGTTGCACTGGATTCCCTGTGATGGCAATAGCACTTGTGTTGTCACAGAAAATTGGAATCTTCTCAACTTTTAGACCATAGTCAATGAGTTGGTTTCTCATCCATAGAATCTGTGCACAACAGCTTCCAGCAGCAATGTACTCAGCTTCAGCTGTTGAGGTGGAGACTGAGTTTTGTTTCTTACTGAACCATGAAACAAGCCTGTTTCCTAGAAATTGACAGGAACCTGTAGTACTTTTCCTGTCAACTCTGCAACCTGCATAATCTGCATCTGAATAGCCAGTTAGATCAAAACCAGATTCTCTTGGGTACCAAATGCCAAGGTTTGGTGTTCCCTTAAGATATCTAAAAATTCTTTTAATAGCTATTAAGTGAGACTCTCTAGGGTCAGCTTGAAATCTAGCACAAAGACAAGTAGAAAACATTATATCAGGTCTACTAGCTGTTAGGTATAGAAGTGAACCTACCATGCCTCTATAGCTTGAGATGTCCACAGACTTTTCCTTAGTACTCAACTCAAGCTTAGTTGCAGTGGCCATAGGTGTTTTAGCAGATGTACAATCCATTAAGTCAAATTTCTTTAAGAGATCATAAATATATTTTGTTTGACTTATGAAAATGCCCTCATTAACTTGCTTTACTTGTAGGCCAAGAAAGTAAGTTAATTCACCCATCATGCTCATTTCATACCTACTTTGCATAAGTTTGGCAAACTTTTTGCAAAGCTTCTCATCTGTAGACCCAAAAATAATATCATCTACATAGATTTGAACAAGTATTGAAGAGCCATTAATATCCCTATGAAATAAGGTTTTATCTACTGTACCTCTAGTGAAGTGGTTCTCCAAAAGAAATTGAGATAAAGTGTCATACCAGGCTCTTGGTGCTTGCTTCAAACCATAAAGTGCTTTCATGAGAAGATATACATATTCGGGAAATTCTGGATCCTCAAAACCAGGCGGTTGATGGACATAGACCTCTTCTTCCAGTTCCCCATTTAGAAAGGCACTTTTGACATCCATCTGATAGACTTTGAAATTGGCATGTGCTGCATAGGCTAGAAAGATTCTTATTGCCTCAAGTCTTGCTACTGGAGCAAAAGTTTCATCAAAATCTATTCCTTCTTCTTGAGAATAGCCCTTTGCCACTAATCTAGCTTTATTCCTCACAATTATGCCATTTTCATCTGTCTTATTCTTGAGAACCCATTTAGTACCTATGACACTTCTATCATCAGGTTTGGGCACAAGTTTCCATACTTTATTTCTTTCAAATTGGTTTAGCTCTTCTTGCATTGCTAACACCCAATCTGGATCTAGAAGGGCATCTTCCACTTTCTTAGGTTCCTCTTGAGACAGGAAGCTACTGTATAGACATTCTGCTTGAGTGGCCCTTCTAGTTTGGACTCTTGAATTTGATTCACCAATGATTAACTCAAATGGATGATTTCTAGTCCATTTTCTTGCAGGTGGAAGGTTTGATCTTGATGAGGTTGCTTCATTTCCATGATCATGTTGATTTAGCATTGAATTTTGACATTGAAAAACTCCCCCTGAGTTTGTTGTCCTTGCTGAGTTATGAAGTTGATTGTCAATGGATGCATCATTTTGCCTGTCGACGGATGCTTGAGAATATCTGTCAACGGATGCATCTCTAATAGTGTCAACGGATGTTGCAGAATGACTGTCAACGGATGTTCCAGAATGACTATCAACGGATGCTTCATTTTCAGTGTAAGCATCACTTCTAGTTGGTATAACAGCTCTAGGTGGATCTCTGTGGTCATGATCTTCATTCTCCTCATCATCATCATAGTACATTCTTCCTTCACCTTCATTCTCAAATTCCAACTTTTCATGGTAACCTTCATCATTTAGGCCTAGAATCTTTTGATCATCAAACACAACATGTACAGATTCCATAACAATGTTGGTTCTTAGATTGTAGACCTTGTAGGTTTTCCCTGCTGCATATCCAACGAAAATAGCTTCATCTGCCTTTGCTTCAAATTTGCCTAAGTTATCTCCATGATTCCTTAGCACAAAACACTTACATCCAAAGACATGTAGAAAAGCTAAAGTTGGTTTCTTGTTGGTTAATAACTGATAAGGAGTCATTCCTCTAGCTTGATTGACCAAGGAAATATTCTGAGTAAAGCATGCAGTGTTGACAACTTCAGCCCAGAAATATGTTGGTAACCTTGATTCACTTAACATTGTTCTAGCTGCTTCAATGAGAGTTCTGTTTTTCCTTTCAACAACCCCATTTTGTTGAGGTGTTCTGGCAGCAGAAAACTCATGGACAATTCCATTCTCTTCACAGAAAATCTTCATTGTGGAATTCTTGAATTCAGTACCATTGTCACTCCTGATTCTTTGTACTCTGTCTTCAGAACCATTGTTTAGCATTCTGAGGTGATTGATGATGATTTCACTTGCACAATCCTTGGAATGCAGGAAGAAGGTCCATGTGAACTTAGAAAAATCATCTACAATCACCAGACAGTATTTCTTCTTTGAAATAGACATGACATTTACTGGACCAAATAAATCCATATGCAGCAATTGAAGAGGCTTAACAATGGATGACTCTGTCTTGCTTTTGAAGGATGATTTCTTTTGTTTCCCTAATTGGCAGGCATCACACAGCCCATCTCTGACAAACTCCAATTGAGGGATTCCTCTAGCAAGATCCTTTCTTACCAAATCATTCATAACTTTAAAATTCAAATGTGACAGCTTCTTATGCCATAGCCAACTCTCATCCTTACTTGCTTTGCTGAAGAGACAAGTAATAGATTCTGAGCATGCTGAATTGAAGTCAGCTATGTAAACATTTCCTTTTCTAAAGCCTGTCAATACCACATTGTTGTCTTCCTTGGCAGAAACAACACAGGCTTCTTTTGTGAACTTTACTTCATAGTCTTTATCACAAATCTGACTGATACTCAGCAAATTGTGCTTCAAACCTTCAACTAAAGCCACTTCTTCAATGATGACATTGTCTTTTGAAATCAGGCCATATCCCTTAGTATATCCTTTGCTGTCATCTCCAAAGGTAATTCTAGGGCCAGCTCCTTCCTTGAATTCTGTGAGCAGGGTTGAATCTCCTGTCATGTGCCTAGAGCATCCACTGTCTAGGTACCATAGATTCCTTCTGTTTCCCTGCACACATTTCAAAAACAAATCAAGTTGATTTTGGTACCCAAGCTTCCTTGGGTCCTTTCTTGTTAGCCTTTGACTTTGCACTCTTAGCATTCTTCAACTTAGGTGTAGATGCTTGAGTGATGGGGTTTGACAAATGCTCATCTGCATGAATATTGGATGCATGCATGTGTGGAAAATTGGCATACATATTATTCATGTTAGGTAGGTTCCATGACATTTGTGGCACATTCATAGATTGAAAGTATGGATTAGACACATATGGCTTGTTCACATATGGATTTGAAAAACTAGCATTTTGATACAAACCAGGCATAACAGGCATTGCAGGCATACATGGCATTGGTTGAGGTACATGAATAGGAGCCTTGTTGACAATCTTGCAATTAGAAGATAGATGATTGACACTATTACAATTACTACAAGTTTTCCTAGGAGCAAACTTGTCAGGAGAGTAATTGTTTTTCTTGTTGATGCCTATCTTACCATTTCTGTTCTTTTTCTTTTTGCCCTCAATTTCTACCTTTTCATTGTCTGATTTACCAACAGCCTTTTTGTTGTGTAAATCACCTGTCTTAGCCTTCCCACTGGATTTGGTTTTGCTGCACTCACCACTAACAAAATTCTTGTTTACTGGACCATACTTGATATCCAGTTTCCTAAGTTCCTTCTTACTAACAGACTTTTTGTTAGTCGACGGATACCTCTCATCCGTTGACGGTTCATCTGTCAATGGATGATCACTATCCGTTGATTCACAAATAGTCTCTAGATCCTCAAGGCCAGGTTCTAGCTCCTTTTTCCTTTGAGTCCAGGTATCCTTCACAAATGATTCTATTCCCTGAACTTCTATTATGTTTTGAGAAATATTCCTACAACTTTGAAATTTAGCAATTATCCCTTGTTCTTTTTCAAGCTGGTCTTTTAAAATCAGTTCTCTTTTTAACACAGCTTCAAGTTCACTTTTAGCATTATTGCAATCAACTCTCATTTTCTCAAATTCTAGAAATTGAGATTCTAGAGCAGCATTTCTATCACTTAAAAACAGATTAGACTCTTTAATTCTATTGTTCTCTTTAGTAAGTGATTTAAGAGTAACACTTAAGTGATATAGTTCAGTAGACATTTCATCTATAACACTATTGCATTCCTCTTTAGTGAGCTCAGAGAGATTAGTAGAAAATACCTGATTGCTAGCCGAACTTGCTTCCTGCTCTCCAGAATCAGCCATTAAAGCAAGGTTGACTAACTCAACATCATCATCAGAATGATTGTCATCAACAGCTCAGTCATACTCTTGGGTCAAGAATGCCTTTCCTTTCTGCCTGAGAAGATCAAAATATTTCTTCTTATAGTCAACAACCTCAGTTGGCTTTCCCTTGTTCTCAGATCTAGGTTTCCTGCATTCACTTATCATATGACCAGCAATTCCACAATTGTAGCATTTAATTTTGGATTTATCCACATAGTTGCTTGTGGAAAAATCCTTGTTAAATGGCTTGGCCATCCCAGAGTTTCTCTTGAATTTCAGCTTAGAGAATCTCCTAGATAGAAAAGCTAAGTGCTCATCTATCTCATCCAATTCATCCTGCTGAAGAGCATTCAATTCCTCAGACACCTTTTCCTTGCTCCTGCTTGATTCTGCTCTACCTTTACAAACCTCCCTGTTTGGTGTAGAACTAGCAGTTTCTGTCCTTTCCTCCTTTTGCTCCAAGTTGGCAACAAGTGCAACTGACCCACTTTTCTTTTGAGACTTCTCAATCTCTTCATCCTGCTCCATTTCCAGCTCATAGGTCTTTAAAGTTCCATAGAGCCTTTCAAGAGTAAATGTCTTGTACTCTTGAGTGTTTCTTAGAGAAACAGTCATTGGCTTCCATTCCTTGGGCAGTGATCTCAGAAATTTGAGATTAGAATCTTTAACTTGATAGATTCTTCCATACAGTTTCAAACCATTTAGTAGCTTTTGAAATCTACTAAATGTATCATTCAATGTTTCTCCACTCTTAAAGTGAAAATGTTCATACTGTTGGATTAGTAGTTGCATCTTGTTTTCCCTTACCTGTTCTGTTCCTTCACACAGGGTTTGAACAGTGTCCCATACTTCCTTGGCGGTAGTACAGTTAATAACATTGTCAACCATGTCTGTTTCTAGACCATTGAACAGAATATTCATGGTCTTTTTGTCTTTGTGGACTTCTGCAATATCTTCAAGACTCCACTCAGAAACAGGTTTGGGAATGAAAGTGTCAGGCACATCATCAGCCAGGCCAACTCTTGTTGCTGTCTTCATTGGAACGTGAGGACCCTTGTCAATGCAATCCACAAAACCCTCATCAATAGACGAGAGATGTAGATGCATTTTTACTTTCCAGTGAAAGTAATTTTCTCTATCAAGAACTGGAATCTTCACTCTATAATCCTTCTTAGACATGTTGGAAGTGTGTTGATCTTTAAACTTCAAATATGTTAGAAGCTTGCTCTGATAACAATTGTTATTCCCAGATTACACACTTGTATAATTGTAGAAGGGGGGTTGAATACAATTCTTGATATTTATAACTTTCTGATAAGAACTTCAGAAACTTATGAAGAGATAATTGCAATGTAAGATTTAAACATAAACACATATAAAATCAGGTGGTTAATATGCACCACCTGAAGCTTTTATTTGAAGAAAACTCTGTGATACAAAATGTACACAGCTGCCGTTTTACAACTCTTTGCTTCTAAGGATATTCAAGAAACCCTAAGCAAATATGTCTGTTTTCTTAACCTACAAAGAGTTGCTACACTTGGTTATATATCCCAAGTTTTACAAGTACTACTGGAATACGATAATACTAATCTAATTCTAGTTGACTTGCTACTACACTCCAAATACACATGTGGCCGAAAGGTTGTCCTTGTGTTCAGACATGTCTCCTGCACCTTTCTTGTATTCATAGTGTAAATGGAATGCTTCTTTCTTCTGTGTTTCCAAAGTATGGCTGCCATACTACTTTTTGTATCTACTATCAACCCATGTGATCTGTCAGTCAAACATGTCCTTATCAACTGCTAATCCCCAGCTAATCATAGAAGACAGTGTCAATGATTATCCGTTGATGTTGTACCCTGACATCCGTTGATGATGTATTGAGCTATCCGTTGATATTGAGACTTGAACTGTATCCGTTGATAGAGTGGATTTGAGTTGCATCCGTTGATAGAGTTTTGTCTTTATCTGTTGATACACTTTCACTTAGACAGAATTACATAGCATAGCTTATTTACAATTGGCTACCCTATTCTACCTATCCGTTGATGGTCAACATGACTGTGGATAAAAACACTATCAACTGATAACATAGAGATACTGCAGTGTGCTACAAAACCTCATCCGTTGATGAGCTACCTGTCAACGGATAGAGTTATAAATCCTCATCCGTTGACAGCTACAAAACCTTAAACAATTTGATTGATTGTGAAGTTATCATCAAGTACAACATATTCCTAACAGTGTTATTTGATTTTTTTTAAAAAAATCAAATATTTTATTGTTATATTCACAAATACACTTCTTAAAATTACGAGCACGTGTGTCCCACTCACCCATTATTGTGTCCCACTCACCCATTATTGTGTCCCTCTCACACATTAATCAAGGAACTGTTGAGTGTTTGAATATACAAACGATTGAGTTTTACTTTCACCCACTCACTTTTACATCTCACAGTTCTCTCAGTTTTCACTTGCGCATTTTCACAAACACCTTTCCTACATACACTTTTATTTGTGATTTCTTGCCCATTTCTTGATCCAATGGCTTCTAAACCATTCACTGTTCTTGGTCTACGTTTTGTCCCTAACAATTATGCAGCTCCACTCCATCATGAACGTGTTCCAGAAGCGTTTCATCTTATGCAGAATTTCTTGAGAGACTCAGAGATTGGACAAGCTCTGGTTGAACCTAGTACTCTCTCCGCATCTCAAATTGCCACTTTTTGGCAAAACTCGGTCTATGTGGATGGGGGAGAGAATGGGACTCCGAACATTATCTTCACTCATGAAGAACAAGAGTTTTTGATTACTCCACAAACTGTCAGAGAAACGATGGGGTTTGATACACATACCTCTTATACTTACGTTGCTGAACCTCAATTGAGATAGATGCTACAGGAGATAGGCTACATGGATTCTCTTGACAAGCTTGGCAGTGTAAAGAGGCCTAATCTCAGGAAGGAATGGAATTTTTTCTTCGATTGCATTACAAGGACATTCCAAAAGAAGGTCACTAACTGGGATGCTATTCCAATGGACAGTCTACAAATCGGGTATTCTCTACTTTATGGCAGTAATTTTGATTTTGGTAGATATGTTCTAATGAATCTAGGTGATAAACTGTCAGAGTCTACTACAGTTTATTTTGCTCGTTTTTGTCAAATGCTATTCACTGCTTGTGTATCTGGTTTAGAGATTGCTGAATCTGATGAAATTCAGCCTTTTAAAGTCAACAAGAGAATATTCTCTGATATGACTAATAAGGATGCTGGTAAAGAAAATCTACCTGCCTTTGTTCTGCCACTTGGTTTGCAGAATTTTCTCAATCAACCTCAAGACCAACCACAACCAGAACCACAAACTGAACCACTAAACACTGAACCACCTACATCACCTACCCACACTGTACCTACTCAAGAACCTCCATCACCAATCACAAACACTGCTTCAACCCAAAACCCTCAATCTCCAATCACAAAACAATCTTCACACACTCCACAAATAAACTCTGAACCATCACAATCTCAACCACAGCCTAAAGCAAAAAGAGTCAGAGTAAAGCAATCAGTAGCAACTACTGAGAGACATGCAAGAACTAAGAAGTCAGTAGAGACAAATATCAAAGCAAAACAGACATCTCCTAGAGCTGTTTATACTAGAAGAATGATACAAAGAGCAAAGAGACCTAAGTCACCCTCTGTGGTAGCAGAATCTAGTAAAGAGGATTCAGATGAAGTGCCTCTAGCTAAGAGAAGAAAACTAGTAATCTCTGATTCTGATGATGAAAATGTTGAAGCTCCAGGGGTGGTTTCACAGCAAACACCTACTGTTGAGGCTGCAAAAGATAAAATGCCTGCAGAGGTTGAAATGCCTGCAGAGGTTGAAATGCCTGCAGAGGACAAAATGCCTGCAGAAGAGGATACTAGAGATGGCTTTTCTCCAATGAATGATATTCTTGATTCATTCATGCCATTCTCTGATCCTATCTCATCTATTTTTGCTCAATCTGAAGCAACTGGTGCAGCTGATCAACCTACAGTTGTCCTTTCTGAAACTATAGCATCACATACAGAGTTACTCTCAGATGCTCACCAGACTGTTGAAGGAGGAGATGAGGTTGATCAAGCAACCAAGGCTATTTCTCAGTCTATGCCTGTTGATGACAAAAAAGTGAACTCTGTTGCTGAGCCTGAGCAACATGGAGAAAATCTTGACAAGGCTGCAGGAGAAATTACAGAAACTGTGGCTGACAATGCTCAGCACAGTGTTTTACTTGAAGATGAACGTGCTAAAGCTGCAAACTCTGATGCTAAAGCTGCAAGTGTTGAGCTTGAAGGTGAAAGCAGTGCAAACTCTGATTCTTTTCTGAGTGCACCAGTGCAAACAGACAATAAACATACCTCTTTCACTCAACCTTGTAAGTCTCATGAAATTGAGAAAGCAAAACTTGCACAATTTGCTGCTGACTGGTACAAAGAGGATTGCATTTTTCCAAGAGGGAGAGCAGCTAATTTTGTTAAGCAAACTGCTGATACTATCTCCAATCCAGAGATTCTTTCTTGCTTAAAAGCAACTGTAGTTCAAGTCAAAACTCTGGATAGAAGATTTGATGAAACTACAAAGACAATCACTGATTTGAGGACTGAGATCGTGACTAGAGAAATGAAAATGGAAAGAGAGTCAAAATTCATGAATACAAAATTTTCTAAAGCTCAAGACAATCTCTTTGCCAGGCTGGGTAAAGTTGAAGAAAATCAGTCTGCCTTGTCTGTTAAAATGGATTCCATTGCAAACTCTTTGGAGTTTCTAACCTCCATTCTGATTCCTGATGATGTCAAAAAGGGGGAGAAAGTTGCAAAAACTGCTTGCAAACAACTTCAATCCTTTGAGAAGAAGGATGATGCTGCAGATGGAGGTGGATCTGATAGAACCAAAAGAACAATTACAAGGTCTACAGTAAACTCTGCTAAAGCAAACACTGTAAACTCTGCTAGAGTAAACTCTGCTAGAGCAAACATTGCTGAAGGTTCGCTGGATGATACAGAGTTAGCTGCAAACATGTTTCTTGAAGAACATGGAAATGATGTCACTCTTGAAGATGTAAAGGCTGAAGAGCTAAGGCTTAAAGCTGAACATGAGAAAAAGCTTAAATCTGGAAAATTCAAGAAGAAAGATGAAAAGGCATCAAGACCTGTTGTTAAAGGCATTAAGATAAATGAAAATGTCAATGCTGATCAGAGATTGTCTCATTCAAGAAAGCCAACAGCAGATGAAGCTAGATTGAAGCTTAAAGAAAAAGTTGTTGAAGTTGATAAGAGTTCAAAGAAGTTAAAGCAAGTTACAACCTCTGTTTCTACATATGTTGTACAAACTACTCTTCCAATTCATGGTTTTGTGAGACCTACTATTCCTGAGACTACTGAGAAAGTTCAAGGAGGTGATATTTTTCAAAGTAGAGCAATGATTGCTAAGCAACCTCATGATTTGGCTGGTTTAGGATCACACAGAGAAAGAACTTTGAATATTACTCCTAGAGATCATTCATCACTGACTGCTCCAGGCAAGGGTGTCCTTCAAGTTAATTTGGACAAGCTGGAATCAGTACAGTTGATTCATCAAAGAAGTCTAAATAAAGACTTTCTGCTGTATTTCATGGAGGATGGAACTGTTTATAAAGTTGGAGAACATGATATTCATTTGAAAATGTATGAAGAACTGCAGTATGTCTTACATATTTTCAAAGTGAATAACAGTCGTACTTACCGAGCTGCAGAAGTGCTTAGATACCAGATGGAAATATCAAAGATGATTTGTGGAATTAAAGACAAGTCTGAATATGTACCAAAGTACTTAGATTACAAAGGAAGAATGGTTGAAATGAAGAGAAATAGTGCTAAGCTGAGAACTGATTTGGGTATCACTGTGCTTGAATTCAATTCAGAATCAGAAAAGTCATACTTTATCAGACTTGGAAATGAAATGAAGAGGAACAACATCTATGATATGAGATCAGCTATTTATCAGACAGATGGTACAAATTCTAAGCTTCGAGAGATCAAGCTAGAGATGGAAAGAGCACTTGAAGTTGCAGAAGAGAGATTGCTAACAGAGTACTTGAGAACAGCATGGGATGTTGAAAGGATTAAGTAATTTATGCTCTATAAGTTTTTCATATTTTCTGTAATTTTGTTAAGTATCAGTTTAAACTCGGTTTAGTTGTTAAACACTGTATATGATTATTTATTTTTGACATCATCAATTATCTATTAACTTGTGCATTTTTGCTAATGAACAAGTTTGGGGAGATTGTTAGATATAATTGATGTAATGTTTCAGTGTTTAAGTGTAACAGTGAAATATCAGAGTTTAACTGGAAGGAAGTCAGAGTTTAGTAAAGTCTGACTGACGGAAGCTGGACAGAGTTTAGTAAAGTCTGTCTGGAAGCAGCGCGTACAGAGTCAACAGAAGATATTAGAGATCAATTGAAGATTGATATGGAAGCGAGATCTTTGGAGACTGGATAGCTATCAAAGAGATCGAGTTGACTTAGGAGACGTGTGACAATCTGTAATTGATATCATTGTATAGCTGATTATTAGGAATATCAATTAGCGATTGTATAGAAGCTGTATATTTTATAAATACAGTTAGGTTAACCCTAGAAGGGTATCGCGCATTGAACTATCTTTATTGTAACCTAGCAGCTCTTTGTGATAGTTTACATCATGAAGAGGGTTTTTAATATCAGAAGTTTTAAAGTGCATAATCATCTTACTTGTTAAACTCTCATACGAATTTGATTATTAATTGTGTATTCGGCCTAACATGATAAAGAAAGGAAGTAAGTTTGAATGGACAGAGGAATGCGAGATAGCATTTGGAAAGCTAAAAGAGCATTTGGGAAGCCCTCCATTGTTAGCTAAGCCAGTAGACGAAGAAACATTAATACTGTACCTAGCTGTGTCGGAGTATTCTATTAGTACAGTCCTAGTTCGAGAAGAGGATGGATAGCAGAGCCCAATCTACTATGTCAGTAAAAGGTTGCTCGATGAAGAAACAAGGTACACAGGAATGGAGAAGCTGGTTTATGCCTTGATCCTAGCTTCCAGGAAGCTGCGACCTTACTTCCAAGCTCACAAGATTGAAGTAAGAACCTCATATCCACTTAGGCAAGTGATGTATAGGCCAAAAACTTCTGGGAGAATGTTAAAGTGGGCTGTGGAGTTGGGACAGTTTGATATAGAATACAAACCAAAAACAACAATCAAGGCTCAGGCTCTAGAGGATTTTTTGATCAAATTTCCACCTCATGTGGAGGTTACTGGCCAGGAGGTACCAAGAGAGTTGCAGAAAGAGAAGATGGAAGATGATAATTGCGCACCTTGGTGGACATTGTATGTGGATGGAGCTGCTAATAGTAATGGAGCAGGGGCAGGCATAGAGCTAGTAAGTCCAGAAGGGCATAGACTTCATAGCTCGATTCACTTCGCTTTCAGAGCCACTAACAATGATGCAGAGTACGAGGCATTGATTGCAGGTCTCAAGTTAGCTTTAGAGATGAAAGTCGAGAATATCAGAGTGTTCAGTGATTCGATGTTGGTAGTTTGGCAGATTCACGGTAGATTTCAGGCAAGAGGTCCACGAACAGACTTGTATTTGAGGTATTCCCAAGAATAACTTGCAAAGTTCAAAGAGGTAAAGCTAGATCAGATACCACGAGGAAAGAATACCAATGCAGACGCATTAGCTAAATTATGCTCGCAGAGAGAGTCAACTTTACTGGGTGTAATTCCGCTCCAGATTCAAGAGCAACCTAGTGCTTTCAAAGAGGAAGTCATGGACATCGAATTTCCAGTTGAAGATTCTTGGATGACTCCAATCTATAGCTACTTGGCTAAGGGAGAGGTACCTCCTAATCAGGATGAAGCCAGGAAGCTGAAGTATCATGCAGCCAAGTATGTGATTTATGATGGAATTCTATACAAACGAGGGTTCAATCAGCCTTTACTTAAGTGTGTAGCTGGAGAGCAGTGTAGATACATCCTTGAAGAGATTCATGAAGGAGTATGTAGTAATCACTCGGGGCGTAGTTCTTTAGCAATGAAGGTCCTTCGAGAAGGATATTATTGGCCAACCCTCAAAGCAAATGCTCATAAGTTTGTTCAGGCATGCAGCAATTGTCAGAAGTTTGCAAATTTTGATAGTCGTCCTGTAGCACCTATCAAACAGATTGTCAGCCCTTGGCCATTCGCCGTTTGGGGAATAGACCTTATTGGAGAGCTCCCGACAGGAAAGGGAGGAGTGAAATACGAAGTAGTTGCAGTTGATTACTTCACAAAGTGGGCAGAAGCAGAACCACTTAGTAAGATCACAACTTCCAAACTAACTGAGTTTGTTTTCCGAGCAATTGTGTGCAGGTTTTGTATTCCCCAGAAGCTAATTTTTGACAACGGGAAGCAGTTTGATAGCAGAGAGCTTAGAGGATTGTGTGAGCAGTTTGGAATTCAGAAAGCATTTTCAGTAGTGTACTATCCACAAAGCAATAGACAGACTGAAGCTGTGAATAAAATTATCAAGCATACTTTGAAGACAAGGCTTGAAGATAAGAAAGGAAGCTGGCTAGAGGAGCTTTCTGGAGTCTTGTGGCCGTATAATACCACTCCTAGAACTACAACTGGTGAGTCTTCTTTTACTCTCACTTATGGTTGTGAAGCTATGGTACCTGTGGAAGTTGGAACAGGTTCTTTGAGAAGAAAGCATTATGACCCCGAGAATAATGAGGTTAGTCATAGACTTTACCTAGACATGATCGAAGAGTTGAGGACAGATTCGCAAGTGAAGCTAGCAGCGTATCAATAGAGAGTTCGAAGGTATTACAACAAAAAGGTGAAAGCAAGACCTTTTAAAGTTGGAGACCTGGTTTTGAGGAAAGTCATGCCAAACACCAAAGTTCTGGCACATGGAGCTTTTGGAGTGAATTGGGAAGGCCCTTACCAGATAAAGTCAACCATTTGGGAAGGAACTTACCACCTGATGGATATGGATGGGAATCTCATTCCGAGAGCTTGGAATGCAGAACATCTCAAGAAGTATTATTAGTAATTCTCTTTTATTGTGTTTTTCTTAAGAGAAGTAAGGCTCTTTCAGCCCAAAAATAAAGGCAGCTTACTAGTTATAGCTGACCAGAATTGTTGATTTCAGTGTTTGATTATGCATGTACTCGGGGGGTACCTGAGGTGAACCTCCCTATTTGCAAGACAGTTTTTAATATTTGAGCATTGATAGCTCTATGTTGAACTTTTTGACTGCATTATGATGATTATAGCTTCTTAATAATTCTTTTGCATAACAATAATTACCCAAAAGAACTGGGGGGTTGTATTCCTACTTTGGCAGTATTATGCATGATTGATTAGCTATTTCATATGCCAATTTGAGACTTTTTAAGTGCTTGTTTTAGTACTTGTATTGAGAAACAGGTTACCTTGACTAAGAGGTTCTTGTAGCTTTGACAGTGTTTGCGAAGTATGAGTACGATTTGACAGAATGTGCAGACTACGATTGATTGTATCGAGAAAAGCCTCAGGTAGCTTCCTGAGCACGAGCAAAGCCTCAGGTAGCTTCCTGAGCACGAGCAAAGCCTCAGGTAGCTTCCTGAGCACGAGAAAAGCCTTAGGTAGCTTCCTAAGCACGAGCAAAAGGCTCAGGTAGCTTCCTGAGCACGAGTTAAGCCTCAGGTAGCTTCCTGAGAAAATTTGATTGAAAAGCCTCAGCTAACTGAGCAAGACATTTTAGCCAAAAGCCTCAGATTCCTTGAGCACATGATTAAAAAAGCCCTATTGACAGGCACCTAAAGTCCTGATGAAAGGCACCTTTACGGGAACCTGTATGGAGCCGAAACTAGCATACAGGAACCTGAAACTATATGTTTCACCCCTTCGTGGAGCCGTCTCTGGCACGAGAGGAAGTGGGAACTTGTGTGGAGCCTAGACCGGCACACTTATTCTTAAAGAGAAGCCTAATAAGCTCTCCCTCATGTGGAACCGCCTCTGGCACATGGGAAGAAGGGACTAAGTTCCTTAGCATTTACCTTCATAAGATGTCTAGCATGACACATGAAGAAGAGGAATCTGTGTGGACTCCCAGAACGGTGCACAGGTTCCTAGAATCGCCTCGAGGCATAAGGAACCAACATGGAACCTAGTCTGGCATGTTGGAACCTAGATTGATTAGGATTGGGAGCCAAGCAGGTGATCTTTCCTAGAGTTGGCCTGTACTTAACAGGATTAGTTCACTAACACTAATTATTCTCTGTTTTTATATTTCTTGTTGTTTCATTTTGCAGGACTAGTGATTATAAATGATGGGCCTGTATTTGTTTTTAGGAAGGTATAAAGAGAGGTTAAGTTGCAGATTATGGTGTTGAACCCATGTCTCGAAGTGCAAAGAAAGAGGTTTTAAATTTACAAGTAAGCTGTTGTAACACTGTTGGGTTTTGCTACATTTATCTTGAGAAAATATAAGCAGAAGTATAAATGTGTTCTGTTTCTTACAATGGGTTAGCCCGCGTAAGCTTGAATACATAAGTATGGAAGCTCAATTATTTTCTAGGATGCATAATGATGGAACATGAGCTTTGAGGAAATGTGCATAGTATTTAGTTAAAATGCAGATAAGAAATGCAGCATGCACAGAGATATAGCAAAAGTAGATAATTATCATGGGAAACTGAAAGTTAAAGTCATGGGTACGATGACCCTTGAAAACCAGCATTCCAAGTTATTAGGCATGAAGGCCATAGAAACCAAATTTAAAGATTACATCATGCGAGGCACTACGAGGGGCCCGCAACCTCATCAAAAGTCATCATAATATCAAAGTTTGAAAAGATCTTATCAAGTTCAAGTAGAAGGTATTTTGTCAGATTCCTTGGGAACAACTGAAGCTGGAGGAATAAGTTGAAAAAGCTCGAAAGCAGGAACCTCATGACCAGAGGGCAGAGTGACTTTTGCAGCCTCAGGAACAGAACCTAGAGGCCTCTCTACCGTCAAAGCGGGAGGTACAGAATCACTAGGGGCCGCAACTTCCTTCTTGAAATCCTCAATCATGCCCACTACGTCTTCTCCCAAGAGCGACCATTCCAGTTCGGGCATCTTCTCCCACATGGATTTCATGTAATCACGAACACCTTCATTGTAGCCTTCATCATACCTGGCCTTCTCCTGGATGAGCATAGAAGATTTAATGGCATCAGCAGCAGTGTTTAAAGCATCAACCTGAGCTTCTAGTTCATTAACCTTCTCCAGCATAGACAGCTTCTCGTCCTTTAGATTTTTGACTTGGCCCTGAAGCTCTTCCTTCTCATTCTTCATGGAGGTCTCCATAGCCTTCGCTCTTCTCATAGCACCGGTGGCAATGTTCGCCCTCTCCTCTATAGCAGCCAGCTCTTTCTTAAGCTTGTTAATTTCTCCTTGCAATCGGAGGTCGTACTGGGTTTTCTCAGCAAAGTCATCATAGAGTCTGAGAGTGAAGAACGCATTCTGAGCGGCAGAAAATCTCATGGCTTCAAGAGCTTCAGTAGAATCCATTTTCGACTAGCGGGTAATAGCTTCCACAAGAACATGGGTGTCAATCAAATCTTTGAATTGATTCTGAACAGCGACAGGGTCAATCTTTACAGCCTTTCCCTTCCTCAAAGAAGATCGAGATTGGGAGCTTCCAGAAAGATTAAGAGTGGTTTGGCCTAGTTTACGCTTAGAGGAGTTTGATGGCTCGTTCTGAGCAGATGCAGGTGTAGGAACTTGACTAATAGGAGTTGCAACAAGTGGAACCTCCTTATCTTCAATCTTAAAAACTTCGTCCACATTTTTGGACCTCTTGACAAAAGATGGAACCTTTGGAGCCATATCTGCACGAATCAGCAAGATAAAATTAGAGAAATATACATAAAGGAAACAGGTATAATTATGAAAATAAAGTTGAAGATAAAGCATGAAAGTAACAATGCAGTTATACCAGATTCTTAGGGAAAAAATTCTAAAGGGGCCAGATTCTCTGGGGTCATCAAAATTAAGCAATCTCTTATGGAAGAAGACAATTTCAAGATCTCCTATGCTCTAAGAAGATGGTTACCAGTCAGAGGGGTCTGTTTTGGGATCCTAGGGCGACGGTTGAATTCATATCTCACTTCAGGGCAGTTATAACAATATAAAAATTGCTCTGGCCATTGCTCAAAGTTCTGCTTCATGCTTTTTATACATTGACCCTGGTGACAAGGCCATGCAGATAATTAGAAGCACCCAGAGCTCCTTCTAGTATCTTTCAATTTGAAGAAGTAACCAAGCTCTTTCGCAATCAAAGGGGTAGTGAATGTGCTAGCATAAAGGATATAGGTGCAGATGGCAAGTCTATATGAGTTGGGAGTTAGCTGAAGAGGAGCAAGTTCATAGAAATCTAAAACTTCCCGGATAAAGGGATGAAGAGGTACATATACACCAACCTTGAAGAAGGCTGCGGAAATAACAGCTTTGGGGATACCTAGTTCAGGGGTCCTAACGTTGAACCTGTGAGCCTTTTCACCAGGTTCTGGGATAACAATTGTACAAGTTGGACATGGGCATTCTTCATATAGCTTCTCGAGTTTGGATGAGGTCATGATAGAATCGGTTTTCTCACAATAAGGGGTGACCTCGATTCGGTAAAGATCTCTTTCAACCTCAGGTTCAGGTTCATCATCCTCTTCAAGGTCAGGAACCTCAGGCTTTGACACTTCCTCATTGTCAGAAGGCCAATCGTCACCTAGATTGACGAAGTCTAGAACAGGAGGGTTTATAGACGGTGAAGTTAAAGGATTGATTAAGATATTTTCAGGATCATTCACATCGAGAATAATAACCCTAGATTTAGTCCTTTCACCTATTGGCATATTTGTAGTAGGTTGAATTGAGGATTGGTGGTCTGAATGAGTAGACTCAGAAGACATCTACAAAGAACAGATGAAGAAGGGTCAAGTTTGAAGAAACCTAAGAGAAAGACTAAGGTCTTAAAATACTTAGACAAGGAAAATGGTGATACGACCATAAACTGATAAAAGGACGACTGAGAATGGTTAAAGTTTGTGTGTGCAATATAAGGTGTGAAGAACAAATACATGTACAGACAATGAAAGCAAATGATGATACAAGAAGATGGCATGCAAGGTCGAAATAAGCAGAAAATTGAAAATCAAATCAAGCATGATAAAGAATAGAGAGAAATAGGTCAGAATCATACATGGAATTGAAGGAAACGGCAACGAAGAAGCTAGATTGAATGGATGACCGTCAGACTTCTTCTTCTTCTCTCTCCCAGGGTTTTAGTAAATATTTGGTAAAGGTAAAAAAATGAGGCTGGAACTATTTGCGTGTTTATATAACAAAGGTAAATGAGAGACCACTATGTACACGTGGCAGTGAATCACTGGTACAGCATTTGAAGTGATACACGCACGAGAGACGTGTGAACCTTGGAAACACCCACATTAACTACAGTCTCGGTATTTGATGAGGTTAATTCAAATTTTGAATTATCCTTTAAGATATTTACAGTAAAAAAATTATTATCCTTTCTAGTATTTTAGAGTTATCGAAATTTGAAGAGACGTGACAAGGTGTCCAGTAGCAAGCCAGATTTCGCAGGAAGCTAAATACAGACATTGAGTTAACTTTGGAAACTATAGTTTGAAAAAGAAAATAGCAGGATAACAGATTCCTTGATGGGAAAGGAAGCTGGTTGAAGATGTACTAGCTGAAAATATTCTATGTCCTGTTTATTACGCTGAGTTAGCTCATGTAGGCTTGGATGTATGGTATTGAAGCAAGGTATTGTAAGAGGACAGATTTAGCATTGAACCCCTGATTAGAGAGCAAGATAGGTTCCTTTCACATTACATGATTTCAAGGAACCGGGGGGTACTTGTTGTGCCCAAAATTACCATGGGTCGAATTTAGGTCCATTAAGTCATAGGGTTCAATTTAGGCAAGCAAGAAGAGAGATCCAGTACGAGTCATGGAGATCAGATATAGAGAAATGAGCATCAGACAGAGGAATGATCAAGCAATTATGAACATCAGGAGGTTCCCGAAGGCCTGGAAGCTGATCAGATAACCAGAGGACCAGGTTCCTCCTAGCAGAAGAGTTCGAGTTAGCATAGCAACAACCACAGAGAGCGTCAAGAGCATATGAAGACATCAGACAAGATATCCAGCTTAACATGTTTGTTATTTGTGCAGGTACAGATACTTAAAAGGAGGTTCCTGAGCGACAGGTTCCGAAATAAGGAGGTTCCTGAGAAACAGGCTCCTGAGATATAGGTTCCTCAGCACCAGGTTCCTACGAGTAACCGACAGAAAGATCTAGAAGACATCTAGATCAGATATTGAATTATTATTGGAGTGTAATTCTAGGGCGCAGTTGATCCTAGAATGCCTCTAATTTACGAGAGAATTATAATAGAGTACGAACTCGAGTTCTACTCTACTTCGCCAACCAGTTTGTGAAAGACTCTAAAGGAACCTGAGTCCAACACGAAATAGACAACCGAATACAGCTATTCCAGCAGGATCAACTTTGCATTAGAACTACGTGAGCTTGATTCCTATATAAAGGATACGTAGGCACCTTGAGGGGAAGACGAATCAAGCTCTCTAATTTTCTCTAAAGGCACCTGAGATTATTGGAGACACCTTCAAGCTCAGCTCACCCCCACAAACACAACCCAAATCCTCCATTGAACAGTTGATCGTTAGCCTTTACAACTCACCGAAAACCTCACAAAAGTTGTTACGAAATCCACTCATCAACACTTATTAATTTTGGTTGTGTTATTTGGTTGTGCATTTACCTAATTGCTTTTGTAGCCCAGGTGTTTGATCGAAGTTCTAATAAAACTTTTAATTATCTTTAGTTGATTATTATTACATCAACTAGTTTGTATATTGTATGTGTCATGTATTAGCGCATTTTCCCATTTTTTATGTTATTTTGCAGAAGATTGTTTAGATTGAGCCAGGTATGATATTATTCTACCTAATATTTTTGTATATTAAGTGTTTGTTAAAGTTTCTACATCATTAAAGAGGTTAATTTTTCATTTTTAGTGGAAGCGAATTGGTCATGTCAACATATTTTAATATGCGTTGAATTAGTCTTGGATACAAATTGTATATTGAAACAGATTTAAACTCTATTTCTTTTTATCATTTAATTATTTCAAATTATAGTACTCGAGTGATACTCTATATACAAAAATGTAGTTTCAAATTTACATATTATTCTTTTCATGTGTATCTTAATGGTGCGGCTGAATATTTAATCAATATGATGTTAGTCGTGTTGAATACATTTTGTGTCATGCAAATCTCTTTCTATCTGCAATCTTATACTCTTATTTTAGATATAGAGATACTAAGAAGATTGATCATATGGTTGTAAATGTTGATTAAGTTAAAAAATGTGATTTTTAAACATGTGAAAGTATGAGGTTGTAATTTGTGAAAGTAGGTTCGAATGTGTAGATTGAAAGTATGGAGCATATGTCTGATCGATGGTACAATGTGGAAGCCATGTTCTCCAGGAAGACCCGTATAATTTGATTAAACACTATAGAGAACTGGAAGAAGATGTCAATGATATAGAAGCTGGCTTGATCCTGTATGCGACTACTCCTCATGATTCTTTCATACTAAAGTGGATTAATCATCAAGAATTTCATGGAACGAACCAATTCTGTGTATCATTGAACAATAGAATGATTTAGCCCTCTGATCAAGAAAGGAAAAAAGGTATACCATTAACAGAATTTTGTTTGAAAATTGTCTTAGGATATGAATAGTATGTGTCTATGAGTGTTGCCTTGGCTATCTAATATTTTCTGGTTCAGGATGATCCTTTGATTTGCTCTTTTCATAATAAGTTTGATGGTTGGTGTGACTCTATAGAGCAGGAGGTTTTATATATTGGTTGGTTTATTGATAGAAGCTTGGTTACACATTATCGATTAGGAGATGTTATGATTTTTACTTTAAGTCATTATACTATTGCAAAATGCTACTCTTATTTTTCAAACATGCTTTTATTTTCAGCCTAATAATGAAATGGATTGACTTATTGAAAAATAAGAACCCTGCACTCTAATTTGGAGAGATTATTTTCAAGAACACCTACACCAACTATATATAAATTACAAAAATATTCGATTGTAATCTATTCTAAATTAATATTTAAAATGAATATTGCAAAGATTATTAAAAGAACACCTGCACTAAGTATATGTCTAAGTATATGTCAGGAAAATGTCACTCATTTTTTCTTTTCTTTAATTTTGTACTCTTTAATTTCTTTTATTTGGTGTATTGATTGTGTTTTATTATTTTTACGATTTATTGTAGTATAACTTTGTGATTAAAGGTGTAGTGGAATGTTTTGTTCTCATACATACAGCATAACTATTTGTGAATATGCCACAAAGAATTTGTGTCTTTTGAATATGAAAGTTTGTACACAACACTTTTGAAAGATATTGTTGTTAGAGGGGAATGAATATTCATGGGTAATTATAAATTTCTTTTCTTAAGCTTCACCAAGTGTTTGATGCAATGCTTAAATGAAGTTTGGTGACTTCTTAGTTTTTTACTTTTTGATCTAATTAAATTAATTAACCGATATACATGCAGGTGTTACTAGGAAAAGATTCTCAGACATGTACTACTTGGGCATTCTCAGGTTATGGATTAATCGATCATATTTAGTCTCAATATGTTAATCCGACACCTTTCTATATCTGTAACAGATAGGATGGAGGTATAGTGTCAGAACAAAGTATTAGTATCAAGAGTAATAAAAGAGCTTATTGAGACCACTAGAGCATCTAATGGAGCAATCAATTACACAATCACATTGTCTATGGTATTTTGTTGGATGACTGTCATTTCATGTTATGTTTCTGTATATGTGCTTAAACACCAGGTAATTGTTTAACTTATATAAATGTTAAACTTTGTTTTTCAGAGCATAAACTCTATCAATTGTCAGCATCAGAAATAACTTGATGCAGTTCGACCCCGGCACACCGCTCGAAGAGATGAGGTCATTAAGAGAGAAACTGAAGCACGTCAAGAGCAGTATTAGAAGGTAGTGTCAGGTTTGGGTTTTGGATTTTTATTTTTTATTTTTATCTGTAGTACTAAGATCATAGTTCTATCAGTGTAACAATTGAAAGAAAAGTTGGATAAGAAAGGGAAGTGGTATTAATCTCCACTTTTTAATAGATAATTTTACCTATATGGTGTTGGAGGAATATAAAAATAACCGTTTGAAAAATGTTTTGCAGGAATTCAGAGGTTATATGCAAAATGCATTTCAATGTAGATAGGTATTAGACTATCAGTCGCCTATTTACTAATGCAATGGAAATGAATAAGAATTCTCATTCTTTTAGGATTTGGGCTCTCAGATTTCAAAATACACTTAATATTGATCCCTTCTTTCTATCAAATCTATCAGTCTATTCTAGAAATTAAATTAACGTGTTAAGGAAAGCATGAAAAATCTTAGCGTGTAATTTATTTAAAATTTTCTGTGTAAATTTACTTGGGAATTTTTATGGAAACAAGGATGTTATATCAGACATATAATTGCCCATTTGCTAGCACAAACTTTATATGGGCTAATAGTGAATGTCGTGTTTCAAATATCAAGGTTTGAAAGTTCTTTTCATTGGTCTATTATAAAAGTTTCTTCAACATGCTATCTACTATTACAGCTCACCTACTGCTTTTGAAGATTGTGTGATATTTGATTATATCTCCGGTGTCACTATTTTTAGGTGATTGACAATGATTGTGGAGTGTTTAGGAGGCATATTCTTAGATTGATCGGAATTATTGCTTCCAATGGCAAAGCATTTGTAAGCCTCCGTTCTTCTGGGCAAATCATCATCTGCCTACATTTCTTTCTGAATCTTAAATATTGAAAACAGTTGATGAATTAGTCATTGTTTTTGTACATATGCATTAAGAAAAAAGTTTCCTCTCCATGTACTTTTTTATTAAAAAAATTAATTTTTATTTATGAAATTGTCAGTGTTTTTTGTCAATAACTCAATACACTCAAATTTATGCAGTGGCTATTTATCTCTGAGCCAATTTCTCAAAGAGATATTTAACAAGTTTTGTGTGTACAACAAAAGGGGACCAAAAGGGGTATGATGATTAGACATAAGATGATTTGGTTGCCTACCTTAGGTTGTTTATCTATGTTTCGATTTCAAGCATCCTAGGTTGGTATTTCTTTTAGAGCTGCAGTAGTTGTATGCATTGTAAAAAGACCTCACAATGCTGAAAATCTCATTGCGGTGAGTAAATTCTTTGCATTGCCTGTGACGCCCCCAGATCCGGGGTCGGAGATCTAGGCGCTCACGGTCCATTTTCCATTAATAACATACCTGTTCTTGCACATAATATATATAAAACAGCCATCGACCCCACAATAAACTCACACCGCACACACACACACACACACACAGGTTAGAGTCTCAGAAACGTCACACAATTGATTAAGCGGAAATAAAAGTTTCAGAGTTATTACAAACCGAATTAAATAGTATTTATGCTACCAGCAACACTTCGATATGAAGCAAAGTTGGCGGCTTGAAAGTTTGTTACGGTACACTGCCTTGCATAGGTCATGCTGATAAATAAAACGAACTAACAAAAGTTGCTAACCAATCCGGCTAATGGGGCCTACCGGTGGAATCTCAACTGCTGGCTCGGGTCTAGTCACCTGCTTTCGGGCAGTCTGTCTGGGTCTTGCCATTTCGCTTAGCTGTTGTGTTTGTAAATTTGAAAACAAGCAAGAGTGAGCAATTATAGCTCAGCAAGAAATATATGTATAAGGTAAGCAATATAACATTTCATATGATTAGCTGTTATTAAACTCGTTTGTATCAATCAGATATAAAATCACTTGTCATTGTTGATAAATTCCGAAGGTGCAACAATATGTGCCCTTGTTTTCAAAATAAACTTGCAGTTCTAGATACTGCATAGAGTCAACATTTTTCTCATCAAAATAGAACACTATCAGCAACTTGGCACAAAAGCCTAAGAAGCAGTGTCAAAGCATTTTTCCAAAATGGAGGAATGGGACTTAAAGAAAACATAAAACCTGACAAGGATTGACGATGATCAGTCGCCACATCCAAGTCCAATAATCCCCGGGTCTTCTCTACCGGTAGAAGGATATAAACTACATCCGTAACTATCCCTGGGTGAAAACTACATCCGTAATCACCCTCGATGAAAACTACATCCGTAATCATCCTTCGGCAACACCTGGGCCGGAATAATAATTGATGGACCGCCTGGCTCACGGCCGCTTACACATCCCGGGAATCGTTCGTCAACGGTTCCCACACCTGCCAGAGTCCCTTTTTCTTTTCTTTTGAAAACTTGATTTTGATTGAAAACAGAGTATTTGAGGTCCGACATCAGTCGACCGATGATTCTTGAAATCATACAAGAAGCAGAACCTGACCGGGGGTTTTCGAAAATGTTTTGAGTTCGAAAGAGTTCGAGTTTGAAAATATTAAAGGTATCTTGGATTAACTTTGTCTTTAAAATAATGAACAATAATTAATAAATGATATTTTAAGATTTAATATTAATAATTAATAAAATAATTATTTAATAAAATAAACTTTTAATCCAAGATAGGGTTTCGAGTATTTACGAAGATATAAAAATAATTACTTGAGTATACGATACTCCCCGAATGACCCTTCGGGTTTTCGCAATTTAATTACGATATAATAATATACCGCTCCCCGGTCAATAGTATATATGGACCGCTACGACCTCTATTGCTAGAGTCGTTGTCCGAGGAAAACATTTCAATCTAAGTTCAAGGGGTACAAACATACATGTACTTATACATCTCAATTGCATCAATACTTCGATAAACATAACATTTGATATGATTGAAAACTACAAACACAACAGTGAAAGTCCTTGTATATGTAAGTTTTGAAAAGTAAACTTGCCTTGGTTTGGTTGGGGTGGTCGAGCGTGCGGAGTGGAACGATCTATACATAAGCAATAACCGCTCGTTAGTACCTTAACAATATCTCTTTAATTACAGGGTTTTAGGGGGTACGAAATTAACTTAATGACTTCGTCTTATGACACTATAACCCCACTATAGGTTCATGTCATCACTCGATTACGCTCGTCACTTATTCGACTTAATTTGGTTACCATATCCGAACCATAATCATTACCCCTAGAATTATACTCCACTTAACGACTTTTTTTCCTTGCGCGAATTTTACTCTAGCATTTTTATAAAATTGCAAAATTCATATTTTAATCCAATTCTTTTTGGGTAGCCTTCACCACTGCATTTCCTAGCTTCTCAATTTTTTTCATGATCCCACATAAATTTTTAGGGGTTTAAACAAGGTTCACAAGGGGGTCACTTAGTGCAGTCCGGAATCCAGAAACACATTTTACTTCTCCGGCCATAACGTAAAATCTATACATCACCTAGTCATGAACCTTATATTTCCAGAAACTACATCCAAATATCTTTCCAACAATATATGGTAGGACCTCAGGGGACAAGATTTGGGGGTTCAAAACCATGTTACAAGACAGGTCAAGTTTCTGGAAAAATTCAGCATGCATGTTTCACTTAAATCAACCAAGATTCTTACTTCCACAACACAACCAACATCTAATTCACCTAGTTCATGCTTTACAACATTCAAGGAGATACATATACTAACCACAATCATATCACAACACTAAAACTCAAGATCTATATCATCCATCACTTATACAACCAAGATTAACACCAATACACATGGATCTATCACCAAACATCATAAACACTACATGGCCAAGAGGGGTTAGGGTTTTTATACCTTCTTGAGTACCTAGGAGCCTTGGGTAAGCCTTACAAAACTCAATAACACCTTGGATAAGCTCCTACTATCCTTATAATCCAAGATCTATAAGAAAAACTTAACATTGTTACTATTCACAATATCTTTAACAATTAATATCTTGAAATTTAATGGATGAAAGAGCTTGGAAATCTTAGTATACCTTTATTAGATGATGTAGAGAGCCTAGGAATTATGCCTTGAATTATGAGTGAGGAGAAATGGAAGAAGGAAGAAATTTTCTTCCTTGTTTAGCTTTTGGCCGAGAGCTTCTTCAAAGGGGGGGTGATGTTTTGTGTTTTGATTTTTGTGTTTGTTTGAATAATTGTAAGTAGTTGGGTGATACATATTAGTGTATGTATATGCATGGTACAAGCCTAGGTATGGTCTCCTTGTACTCTTGTCCCCTCCTTGGAAAAAGAAATGCAACTAGTTACTATTCCTCTTGCCATTTGGTTTAACTAGTTTGCTTTCTCCTAACTACTTGGTTGCATGGGACTTGCATGCAATACTATTCCTTGTATCATTATTCTTCCACCAATGCTTGTCACTTAAACTTTAATTCGTATCGTATCTTAATTAATCTCTCGTAATAATATTTTGTCGCGTAGAGATTTCTCTAGTAATTCCTTAAGTACTTAATTGTGTAAATTCCTCGAATGTCCATAATTCCTCGTCATAATCCTTAATAAATCTTTTAATACTCTAATCATTCTCAAATCCCAAGTTTTATAAATCTTACTAACAATAAGACTCTTGCCCTCAACAATCTTCTCTTTATCTTACATAGTGAATGTAACAATATAGTTTCTCAGACAATCAATTCCATTAAACAACAGGGAAGACTAGAAAGGTTCCCAATTGACAATGTCACATGATATTAAATAAAAGAAAATATTACCAAAAAATAGGGTTCTTACAGCCTCCCCTCCTTAAAAGGATTCCGTCCCGGAATCAGGTTGAAAACAGTTGGGGGTGCTTTTCACGCATCGCGCTCTCTAGTTCCCATGTTGATTCTTCGACATTCTGGTTCCTCCACAAAACTCTCACTAGTTTGACAACCTTGTTCCTCAGCACCTGTTCTTTTCTATCCATGATTTCTACGGGTTGCTCCACATAGGTTAAGTCTGGCTGCAGATCCACTTGATCATGTTCTATCACGTGTCGGAAGTCGGTATGGTAGGGTCGTAGCATGGACACATGGAACACATTATGTACTTGCTGCAAGCCCGGGGGTAAAGCCAATTCATAGGCTAACTTTCCAACTCGTCTCAAGATCTCAAAAGGTCCAATAAATCTTGGGCTTAGCTTCCCCTGCTTACCAAATCTCATCAATCCCTTCCACGGTGATACCTTCAACATCACAAACTCTCCTACCTCATATTCCTTGTCTTTGCGGGTCTGGTCCGCATACTTCTTCTGTCTGTCTTGGGCCGATACCAGCCGTCCTCTTATGAGTTCGATAGTTTCTCTTGTCTGTTGGACTAGTTCAGGCCCTAAAATCTTCCGCTCTCCAACTTCTTCCCAACACAAGGGAGACCGACATCTTCGTCCGTACAAAGCTTCATATGGGGGCATGCCTATACTCGCATGGTAACTGTTGTTGTAGGAAAATTCGATCAACGGCAAGTGGTCATCCCAACTTCCCTTGAAATCTATCGCACATACTCTCAACATGTCTTCGATGGTCTGGATGGTTCTCCCACTCTGTCCGTCTGTTTGGGGATGGTATGCAGTACTCATGTTTAACTTGGTCCCCACACAATCCTGAAAACTTCTCCAGAACCTGGAGTTGAATCTTGGGTCTCTATCTGATACAATGCTCACAGAAACCCCATGCCTAACCACAATCTCCTTTAAGTAAATATCTGCCAGCTTGTCGACAGTGTATCTCTCGTTGATTGGAAGAAAATGTGCCGACTTGGTCAATCTATCGATGATTACCCAAATGGCGTCATGATTAGTCTTGGTCATTGGTAGTCCGACCACAAAGTCCATCGCAATATGCTCCCACTTCCACTCGGGTATCCCTAAGGGTTGCAACAATCCACTGGGCCTCTGGTGCTCAGCCTTTACTCTTTGACATGTCAAGCATTTACTTACCCACTCTGCCATGTCCTTCTTCATATTTGGCCACCAATAGTATTCTCTCATATCTCTATACATCTTAGTGCCTCCAGGGTGAATTGAGTACCTAGAACTATGAGCCTCTTGTAAAATCTCGTCTTTTAATTCTTGAACGTTCGGGATCCATATTCTAGATGCGTACCTCATAATTCCATTCCCGTCCTTCTCACAATTAATTTCCTCGCCAGTCAAAATTTTCTCCATCGAATTCTTTTCCTCTTCTATCTTCTTTTCCTGGCATAACTTAATCTTTTCCAATAGCGGTGGTTGGACTCTTATTTCCATTAGACTCTCTTGTCCAATTCCTGGTAACCTCACCTCAATCTCCAGTTTCTCGAGGTCCTTGATCAACTTGTCCACTGACGTTATCATCTTGAGTTTCTCCTTTCGGCTAAGTGCATCGGCCACCACGTTGGCCTTCCCTGGGTGATAATGAATCTCACAATCATAATCTTTAATTAGCTCTACCCATCTCCTCTGCCTCATGTTTAACTCTTTCTGAGTGAATATGTACTTTAAGCTCTTGTGATCCGTGTAGATTTCACACTTTTCTCCGTAAAGATAATGTCTCCAGATCTTCAAAGCGAAAACTATCGCTGCTAATTCCAAATCATGGGTGGGGTATCTTATCTCGTACTCCTTAAGTTGTCTGGACGCATACGCAATCACTTTACCGTGCTGCATAAGCACACACCCTAAACCTTTATGGGATGCGTCGCTATAAATCACAAAATCTCCCTTATCATCCGGTAGGGCTAGTACTGGTGCTGTCACCAACCTCTTTTTCAACTCTTGGAAGCTCTCTTCGCATTTTTCAGTCCACACAAACTTCTCGGTCTTGCGAGTTAGTCGGGTCAAAGGGGCTGCTATCTTGGCAAAGTCTTGGACAAACCTTCTATAGTAGCCAGCCAATCCTATAAAACTTCTCACCTCTGTCGGAGTGGTTGGTCTCTCCCAATTTGATACAGCCTCTATTTTGGCTTGGTCCACTAGAATACCTTGTTCACTAATCACATGCCCCAAAAACTGAACTTCCTTCAACCAAAATTCACACTTCGAGAACTTAGCGTACAACTTTTCTTCTCTCAATGCTCCTAATACAATCCTCAAGTGCTCTGCATGTTTCTCCTTCGTCTTGGAATAAATCAAGATGTCATCGATGAAGACTATAACACACTTGTCCAAGTACTTCTTGAAGACTCGATTCATTAAATCCATGAAAGCTGCAGGGGCATTCGTTAACCCAAATGACATCACTAGGAACTCATAGTGTCCGTACCGGGTGCGAAAGGCTGTCTTTGGTATATCTTCTGGTTTAATCTTTAACTGGTGATACCCGGTCCTCAAATCGATTTTAGAAAAATAAACTGCGTCCTTTAATTGATCAAATAGGTCATCTATCCTGGGCAAGGGATACTTATTCTTTATAGTCACTTTGTTCAACTCCCTGTAGTCTATACATAATCCCATACTACCATCCTTCTTTTTCACGAATAACACCGGGGCTCCCCACGGTGACACACTAGGTCTTATCATCCCTTTATCCAACAACTCTTGTAACTGAGTGGCTAGCTCTTTCATCTCCACTGGGGCTAGCCGATATGGGGCTTTCAAAATTTGGGCCGTACCTGGAACTAAGTCTATAGCGAACTCGATGTCTCTATCAGGTGGTAGTCCGGGAAGATCATCCGGAAATACGTCCGCGAACTCATTAACGACAGGGATTTCCTGTAGGTTTGGTGCCTCCTTCTTGGTATCCTTCACATAGGCTAAATAGGCTTCGCATCCTTTACGTAACAGCTTCTTAGCTTGAATCATAGTCAGGAACTTTTGGTTTTGCCGTTTTCCACTAAACACTACTTCCTCGTCCCCTGGCAGTCTCAAACTTACTTACTTCTTTACACAATCAATCTGGGCTCCGTGGGTTGTTAACCAATCCATACCTACTATTACGTCAAACTCCCCTAGTTTAAAAGGTATTAAGTCTACCCAAAAGTGTCGCCCTTCTATTTCTAGGTCACAACCTGGACATACTTGGCTAACAGGAATAATTTCATGATTAGCTATCTCTATTTGCAGTTTGTCTTTCAAAGGTTCAGTCTTAAGGCCTAACTGACATACAAAATCTAGAGATATGAAAGACTTGGTAGCTCCCGAATCAAATATAACATTTGACTTAACTGAGTTGAGTAGTAGAGTACCTGCAATCACATCCGTGTTCCTCACGGCATCCTGCACCGTCATGTTAAAAGTTCTTGCAGTAGGGGCCTTGTTAGAAGCAGTTCCACTCACTCTCGATGCAGCTGGCCCAGAGGACATACATTCCCTCATTCGGTGCCCTGGTTTCCCACACTTGAAGCAATTACCTCCGGCACTGGTGTTGTTACTAGTTCCTCGATAGGCGTTAGCATAATGTCCTGTCAGCCCACACTTGAAGCACTTCACATCATGTAGGTTACACACGCCCGCATGTTTCCTTCCACATTTATTGCATTCTGGGGGTAGGGCTCGGGATGGGGTAGAGTAAGACGATCCCTGTGGTCGGCCGCTCTGGCCCACACCCCAACTTTCAGCTCTCTTGGTTCCAAAGTTTCCGCTGGGTTGGGACATCGTTCCTCGCTTAAATTTGCTCGGAAAGCTCCCTCCCGCAGAGTTTCCCTTTCGACTATCAAGCTTCCTCTTCTTTCCTTCCCTCTCCTTCTGCATCTGTTCACTCCCAGCCTCAACAATTGATGCTTTCTGTACCAGGGTGGCATAGTCTGTCAGCTCAAGAACCGCCACACGATTCTGAATCCATTGTTTTAGCCCCAATTGAAACCTTCCGGCCCTCTTTGCCTCAGAGTTCACATATTCTGGCACAAATCTCGACAACTAAGTAAATTTGGCCTCGTACTCGGCCACCGTCATGTTACCTTGCTTCAATTCCAAAAACTTCAGCTCCATTTGTGTCTCCATGAACCTAGGGAAGTACTTCTCCAAGAACAGCTCGCTAAACCTCTCCTAGGTCACCACACCTCTTCCTTCCAAATTCTTCTTAGCTTCCCACCAATAGTTCGCCTCACCCTTCAGAAGGTAAGTGGCGAAAACAGTCTTCTGCTCCTCAGCGACACCTAGTATCTCGAAAGATTTTTCCATTTCCTTCAGCCAGGCCCTTGCCTCGACCGGGTCGGAAGTTCCTTTAAATTTTGGGGGTTTTAGGGATTTGAAGTTCCGGAAAGCATTTGCATTAGCATTGTGGGGTGGTTGCTGAACCGGGGGACGGTCCAAGTTCTGCCTAAGTAGTTCCATGAACTGTTCCATAGGGCCTCCCCTTGGATGTTCCACCTCTCGGGTGTCATCACCAGCTTCTTCTTCGTCATACTCAGAGTTATCAAACAAGTTATGATCGTTGCCCTCATTCTCACTCAGGTTGACATTCTCCCCTTCATGGTTCTGGTGGCCTCCGGTCCCATGGTGGCTACCCTGGCCCTCAGAACTGATCGGGTGAGCTCGAGTGTTCATTCTTCTGGGTGGCATGATTCTGATAATGAAACAAGAAATGGGTTAGGGTTTTCCAATTACCTGATAGCGTTTACACTGGTCAGGAACGTATCGTTCCTCCTCATAAGGGTGGAAGTTGCAAAAGTTTTAAAAACCCGATGCTGGAGATAAAACGTCAAAACATTTTTTTAGGAAAATCTCTATGGGATGCGAAAACATTTGCAAGAGTTTTCAAGATTTCGAAACCTCAAAAAAATCATTATTTATTTATTTATTTTTGAAGAAAATTTATTTTAAAATTGTAGGAACATTTTGGAAATTTGTAGAGAACAATTTGAAATCGCATGTCGAAATTTGAAACAACATGGTTGTATTTGTGGCTTGTAGCAATTGTATAAATTCACAGTTGTATATCAAAACAGTAAGGCATGGCATCGGAAAGTAAGGCAGTTGAGACAATATCAAGGAAACTGAAACTAAATAAGTACGGTACAAGGGTTATCACAAAGTTTGGATGTTAGAGCCAAATACATAGTTCCGATGTCAAAGTCTAGCAAAAGTGGAACAAATACAAGTACATCATCTGAATAGTCAGGGCTACACAAAAGTAGGGCTACATCCGTACATACTACCCGAAGTCACATCTACATATCTGTAGGTTAGTCTACTCATCCACTGGTCAGAAAGGATACCACTGCACAAGTCAACTATCCTGCAAAATCGACACACTAATGTCATCTGAACCTAGGGGACTGAGCTATCCGTAACACATCATGGGGCCGCACCGCGACGGAGCAAGGTCCTCACTCGGGAAAATGCACGCCGCACAACACGCCTAGCATCCCTAGCCTGGATCACTCCGCCCCCGCGGATCCCTAAACCAAGAATCCTCTCGTGACTCCTCCTCTCAATCCTATAGAGTCGAGCCCTAGTCCTCCTAGCAACAGCGGTCCTCATCTCAGCCTGGATCCTCAAGCGCGCCTCGCGCTCCTCCACTAGTGCCCGCCTCACCTCGTTAAGTCGGGCCTCTGCAGAAAGTAAGTCTCGGGTCAGGAACTGCACCACGTAGGCGTGCTCAGTACCCGACACTAGGGGTAGGTCCATCGGCAGAGGTGGTATGACAGGAACAGGAGCAGGTGTAGTAGCAGTAGCAGGAGCAGGAGCAGTAGCAGGGGTAGGGTCAAGCTCCTCCTCTCCATATGCATCATCCTCGGAGTCACCGTCCGATGAAACAGGGCTCGATGACTGCGGAGAAGGTGGGGGTGACACAACACGACCCTCACCGGACCTCACACTCTCCTCATCAGTAGCTACAGGAGATGGGGTAACAGGCTTTGGCTCAGGCTCAGGCTCAGGCTCAAAGGGCTCCTCAACGGGATCCTCATCATCAGTATCTCCTATCAGCGTAATCCAGGGGCCCAGCTCAGAGTCAGCACCCATATCCTCCTCAGGATCCTCGGTATCTAGCATCAGTGCCTCATCATGCTCTCTCTCGAAAGCCTCAGGGTCTGGTATCTCCTCCATCTACACAAGGGAAATAAGGTGGGTCACTAACCATAAAGAAAGGTTTAAGGAATAGTTCCCTTACGGGCCTTAAACTCAGGGCTATATCCGATAACCCGACTACAAACTCGATGAGAGTTCTAAGTATTATTAGGGTTGTTATTAGGGTTATCGTTATCGTTATTATTATTAGGGTTGCTTTCTTAAATTACTATAATTTCTGAGAACTGTAACCTCGCTCTGATACCATTTTTGTGATGCCCCCAGATCCGGGGTCGGAGATCTAGTCGCTCACGGTCCATTTTCCATTAATAACATACCTGTTCTTGCACATAATATATATAAAACAGCCATCAACCCCACAATAAACTCACACCGCACACACACACACACACAGGTTAGAGTCTCAGAAACGTCACACAATTGATTAAGCGGAAATAAAAGTTTCAGAGTTATTACAGACCGAATTAAATAGTATTTATGCTACCAGCAACACTTCGATATGAAGCGAAGTTGGCGGCTTGAAAGTTTGTTACGGTACACTGCCTTGCACAGGTCATGCTGATAAATAAAACGAACTAAAAAAAGTTGCCAACCAATCCGGCTAATGGGGCCTACCGGTGGAATCTCAACTGCTGGCTCGGGTCTAGTCACCTGCTTTCGGGCAGTCTGTCTGGGTCTTGCCATTTCGCTTAGCTGTTGTGTTTGTAAATTTGAAAACAAGCAAGAGTGAGCAACTATAGCTCAGCAAGAAATATATGTATAAGGTAAGCAATATAACATTTCATATGATTAGATGTTATTAAACTCGTTTGTATCAATCAGATATAAAATCACTTGTCATTGTTGATAAATTCCGAAGGTGCAACAATATGTGCCCTTGTTTTCAAAATAAACTTGCAGTTCTAGATACTGCATAGAGTCAACATCTTTCTCATCAAAATAGAACACTATCAGCAACTTGGCACAAAAGCCTAAGAAGCAGTGTCAAAGCATTTTTCCAAAATGGAGGAATGGGACTTAAAGAAAACATAAAACCTGACAAGGATTGACGATGATCAGTCGCCACATCCAAGTCCAATAATCCGCGGGTCTTCTCTACCGGTAGAAGGATAGAAACTACATCCGTAACTATCCCTGGGTGAAAACTACATCCGTAATCACCCTCGATGAAAACTACATCCGTAATCATCCTTCGGCAACACCTGGGCCGGAATAATAATTGATGGACCGCCTAGCTCACGGCCGCTTACACATCCCGGGAATCGTTCGTCAACGGTTCCCACACCTGCCAGAGTCCCTTTTTCTTTTCTTTTGAAAACTTGATTTTGATTGAAAACAGAGTATTAGAGGTCCGACATCAGTCGACCGATGATTCTTGAAATCATACAAGAAGCAGAACCTGACCGGGGGTTTTCGAAAATGTTTTGAGTTCGAAAGAGTTCGAGTTTGAAAGTATTAAAGGTATCTTGGATTAACTTGTCTTTAAAATAATGAACAATAATTAATAAATGATATTTTAAGATTTAATATTAATAATTAATAAAATAATTATTTAATAAAATAAACTTTTAATCCAAGATAGGGTTTCGAGTATTTACGAAGATATAAAAATAATTACTTGAGTATACGATACTCCCCGAATGACCCTTCGGGTTTTCGCAATTTAATTACGATATAATAGTATACCGCTCCCCGGTCAATAGTATATATGGACCGCTACGACCTCTATTGCTAGAGTCGTTGTCCGAGGAAAACATTTCAATCTAAGTTCAAGGGGTACAAACATACATGTACTTATACATCTCAATTGCATCAATACTTCGATAAACATAACATTTGATATGATTGAAAACTACAAACACAACAGTGAAAGTCCTTGTATATGTAAGTTTTGAAAAGTAAACTTGCCTTGGTTTGGTTGGGGTGGTCGAGCGTGCGGAGTGGAACGATCTATACATAAGCAATAACAGCTCGTTAGTACCTTAACAATATTCTCTTTAATTACTTATGACACTCTAGCCCCACTATAGGTTCATGTCATCACTCGATTATGCTCGTCACTTATTCGACTTAATTTGGTTACCATATCCGAACCATAATCATTACCCCTAGAATTATACTCCACTTAACGACTTTTTTTCCCTTGAGCGAATTTTACTCTAGCATTTTTATAAAATTGAAAATTCATATTTTAATCCAATTCTTTTTGGGTAGCCTTCACCACTGCATTTCCTAGCTTCTCAAATATTTCCATGATCCCACATAAATTTTTAGGGGTTTAAACAGGGTTCACAAGGGGGTCACTTAGTGCAGTCCGGAATCCAGAAACACATTTTACATCTACGGCCATAATTAAAATCTATACATCACCTAGTCATGAACCTTATATTTCCAGAAACTACATCCAAATATCTTTCCAACAATATATGGTAGGACCTCAGGGGACAAGATTTGGGGGTTCAAAACCATGTTACAAGACAGGTCAAGTTTCTGGAAAAATTCAGCATGCATGTTTCACTTAAATCAACCAAGATTCTTACTTCCACAACACAACCAACATCTAATTCACCTAGTTCATGCTTTACAACATTCAAGGAGATACAAATACTAACCACAATCATATCACAACACTAAAACTCAAGATCTATATCATCCATCACTTATACAACCAAGATTAACACCAATACACATGGATCTATCACCAAACATCAAAAACACTACATGGCCAAGAGGGGTTAGGGTTTTTATACCTTCTTGAGTACCTAGGAGCCTTGGGTAAGCCTTACAAAACTCAATAACACCTTGGATAAGCTCCTACTATCCTTATAATCCAAGATCTATAAGAAAAACTTAACATTGTTACTATTCACAATATCTTTAACAATTAATATCTTGAAATTTAATGGATGAAAGAGTTTGGAAATCTTAGTATACCTTTCTTAGATGATGTAGAGAGCCTAGGAATTATGCCTTGAATTATGAGTGAGGAGAAATGGAAGAAGGAAGAAATTTTCTTCCTTGTTTAGCTTTTGGCCGAGAGCTTCTTCAAAGGGGGGGGGTGATGTTTTGTGTTTTGGTTTTTGTGTTTGTTTGAATAATTGTAAGTAGTTGGGTGATACATATTAGTGTCTGTATATGCATGGTACAAGCCTAGGTATGGTCTCCTTGTACTCTTGTCCCCTCCTTGGAAAAAGAAATGCAACTAGTTACTATTCCTCTTGCCATTTGGTTTAACTAGTTTGCTTTCTCCTAACTACTTGGTTGCATGGGACTTGCATGCAATACTACTCCTTGTATCATTATTCTTCCACCAATGCTTGTCACTTAAACTTTAATTCGTATCGTATCTTAATTAATCTCTCGTAATAATATTTTGTCGCGTAGAGATTTCTCTAGTAATTCCTTAAGTACTTAATTGTGTAAATTTCTCGAATATCCATAATTCCTCGTCATAATCCTTAATAAATCTTTTAATACTCTAATCATTCTCAAATCCCAAGTTTTATAAATCTTACTAACAATAAGACTCTTGCCCTCAACAATCTTCTCTTTATCTTACATAGTGAATGTAACAACATAGTTTCTCAGACAATCAATTCCATTAAACAACAGGGAAGACTAGAAAGGTTCCCAATTGACAATGTCACATGATATTAAATAAAAGAAAATATTACCAAAAATTAGGGTTCTTACATTGCCTCTAAATATTCTCTTATTTAAATCTGTCTTTTTGGAATGGAATTACAGTGTAGTTGTTAAAGAGCAAAAGTTTATACTATCTTGCCAAGATGTGATCTAGCAAAAGTTTGTACAATTAATTATGTGACTAGAATTTGAAAGATAATATAGGTTCAATACTTCTATTGCATACTATAACTTGGACTGTGGCGAGCATTTTAATTATCTAATTTCTTTTTGTGAGTATAATTTGTTTGTTTCGATCTTTCGGAATGCACATTCTCTAATATTTGATAGTTGGAGGTTTGATATTGTCAGGGGATATTCTCCGAGTATTACCAACATCTATATGCAAAATGCATCCTCAGAATTATGCTGTTGGCGTGTATAGAGATGGTCTTTCCCTACCAGGAAGATAAAAAACTGGACTATAACCAAGACAGTCATCAGTCATCGCAATGCAATAGCTCGATTAGTTCAAACTGGACTATTACCAAATTCTTAGTTTAGTATAAGATTCACAATTATTTCCAAGAATGGGCTTCTTACCAAATTAAACTCTATTACCATTGTATTTGTAGTTTAATTATAAATCGTACTTTTTTGTTTTTTGAAATTATAATAAAGTCATTTTTAATTTTTGGTCAAAAAGCGATATATTTGATTAAAATAAAGTCAAGTTAGACACTTATATTGGGACTAATACCAATTGGTGGAGTGGATACCCCTCCCCTCCAGTATAACAAAGAGGTCGAGGGTTCGATTCCAGTGGGGGCTTGAGGGGAGTCTGTGTTCAACTAGCCAAAAATAAGGGCTATTAAATTACCAAAAACAAAATAAATAAATATTTTTTTTTATAAATATTTAGTGATAAATACATTAAAATGCTGTAATTAAACGGGACGCCCGCACCGCGGGCACAAATACTAGTTAATATTTATAATATTATATATTATAGTATAAATAAATTATAAAAAATTAAAAGTTTGCACAGATTATAAGCTAGTATACATAGTTTAACAAAAATATTTACCCTTTCATCATGTATCATGTGAACCATTATATCCTTATATATAATAAGCGTAAGAGGGATCTTATCCATAATTTTGGTTTGGTCACTGTACTACCAAAATAATCTCAACCGTAAAATCTAATATTTTCAAAAATAGACGATCAAGATTATATCATATTAAAAAGAAATTATAATCTAAAAAGGATATCACTGTACTACCAAAATAATCTCAACCGTCGAATTTGTTATTTTTAAAAATAGACAATCAAGATTATATCATATTAAAAGAATATTATAATATAAAAAGAATATCATTAAAAAAGGTTGTATAAATTTATTTACTTCTTTTTTATTGCTTTTAGGTGTTAATTTATTTGACTTATATCAGGGAACTTGCTGAATTTGGGATGGGTTTTAATGTTGGCGGTGGCCCCCCAATCATGAGCAGAGAAGAATTTGAAGCTCACAAAGCTATTATAATGAATAAACGGGATCTTGAGAGAGGCGGAGGAAGGTATTAACTTCTTTTCTGGGAAATATTATATATCCTGTGCGAGTGATGAACTGTAGATGACTGTATAAATTTATACTCCATTGCATATTTTTTAGGTTGCTCACCGTGAAATATGTATAAAAACTATAATCAATTACAAATAAACAAATTAAAAATATCTCTACAAGGAATTGAAAAAGAAATCCTAATACAATAATAGATAGAATTATAATTACATTTTTCTATCAAGAAGAAATCTATAAATACAAGACCATTAGTTACTTCAAAATAATTATTCTTCATTGCCTCTAACTTCATCCCATCTGTCAAAATATTGAGATATTAAAATATCATTAGACAAACTTCTTCAAGACCAAAAAAAACCTAAAAATTTAGTTATGGATTTGTCCACCGGATTGATATCTACAAATGAAAAACAAAAAATTGAGCGTAACAAGAGACGTCGTGAACGATATGCAAAAGCTACAGAAGAACGGAGCCAAAGGAGAAAAAAAATGTGAAGAAAGGACAAGACAAAAACTTGATATTGTTGGGTGTCAATAAGTAAACAATGGTCACATCTCAGCCTATGTCTTTTGTTAATACATTCTATATATGTACATGTATGTTTCGTGTGTGTGTGTGCACAAATTTTATCAATGCCACCATATAATATTTACATTCATATATGTAGGACCTATAATTGGAAAACCACCTCAAAACACAGGTAATAAATATACATCAATGTTAACTAACCTAATTTGGTCAAAGTTTGTTTGTGCTGATAATCAAATTTTCAAATTTGTTTGAAGACCATACCATTGATTTGATATTAACTCAATAAATTTATTATAAATTTATTAATAAATTTTTCAAATTTATTATCCAAACAAAATCTATTAACTCAACCTAAACAAATTTCCAACAGACATAGTTCTAATTAGTTATATAAACCAACAAATAGCAACAACAAGATTCAATGCTCAAATGTAATGCCTTCATCTTGCTTTTCTTTCCCAAGAAATAACAGATTGATAAACTAAGAAAGAGAATAGGGAGGTGCCTTTCATCATACACTGATTAGTCAAGGCGTTCAATCTTCTACAAATGTGAAATTAAAAAAAATCAATGGTTGTTTATTCCATAAAATTGGCAAGAAAAATCAGTAATAAAGTTAGATCTACCAGAATAAATCAAAATCACCGATGGCATGCAATCAAAATGGATTTGGACATGTATTTCTATTCCTGCTCCTTTGAAAAACGTTTATTGCGTGTCTGTTCATGTAGGTGATTGACAGTCTGTGTTCGTGTATATGTTTTCGTGTCTGAATATCTCGAAAATAGATAAAAAAATATAAAAGTCCATTATTATAAAAACCCAACATCACATTATTTATACAAGAAATAAAATTATTACTTTCAAAAAAAAACAAAATTATTAAATTACATAGCTTATTCAAATTAAAAAAAATGAATTTCTTTAAAAAAAAGTAGGAAATACAAATTTAAAAAAAACTTTAACTAAAAAGGAAATTATTATAAAAACCAAACATCACATTATTTACACAAAAAATACAACTACTAATTTGTTTATCTTATTCAAATTTTTTTTAAAAAAAAAGTTCCTTTAAAACAAAGTAGAAAACTTAAAATTAAAATTTTCAAATAATATAAAACACAAATAATAGTTTAAATTTAATACATAAATTTCAATATCAAGATACAAATAAATAAACATTGTTTTTAAGATAGAATATATTAATGTAAATAATGAAAAGAAAATTTTAAAGAAAATTGATTCTTATATTGGTTTAACGTTGCAATGTTTTTTACAAAATTTTAAATCCTTAACTTAACATTGATAAAAAAATATATAATTATTTAAAGATTTAACTTTATAAAATATTATTAATAAAATTTAAAATCTTGTTGTAAACTATTTAAAAAATTACATTCAAATGTAATGAAATAATTTCGATGATACCATATATAAAAATAGAAATTTTCAAAATAAAACACACAAAAATTAATTTGTTAAATAAAGAAAATTAAAAAAAAACAGTGCATCGCACTGGTTATAAGCTAGTTCTTAAAAATATGAATAAGTTATCTGTTTGATGATAAGGAGGGCGGTCATGTTTTTAATCTTGGAGACCTGGTGGTTAATAGAATTTCAGATTCTGAAAAATCCTGGTTGGAAAAAGACTTCTCAATGGAGGAAATTGAATGTGCGATTAATAACTCTGCGAATGAAAAAGCTCCTGGACCAAATGGTTTTAACATGGGGTGTCTTAAAGCTACGTGGCTCCACTTGAAGTGCAACATTTTTAAATGCTTCAAGGATTTTGCTAGCTCTCTCACCTTTCCAGCAGGTTTTAATTCTTCTTTCATCTCTCTCATTCCTAAAAAGGAAAATCCTGAGTTTGTTTCAGATTATAGACCTATAAGTCTAATAAATAGCACTACAAAGTTGTTAACAAAGGTTCTGGCACATAGATTGGGTAAAGTAATTGGGAATATTGTGGGCTTGAACCAATTCGCTTTTATCAACGATAGGCAGGCCTCAGAAAGCATTTTAATTGCTAGTGAAGCAGTTCATCTAATCAAATGTCGAAAAAAGAGTGATTTAATTCTCAAGCTTGATTTTGAAAAGGCATTTGATTCGGTTAATTGGAACTTTCTTTTGCAGTTGCTAAAGTTTTTGGGATTTGGTAATAGATGGATTTCTTGGATCAAGGCCTATTTGCATTCGATGAGAGTCTCTGTGCTTGTAAACGGATCACTGTCAAAGGAATTTACACCTAAACGTGGACTACGACAAGGTGACCCGTTGTCGCCTCTACTTTATAATATTGTTGCGGAAGTGTTGAATCTAATGATAAAAAGGGCAATATCAAAAGGAATGTTTAGAGGAACAGATTGGGTGGAGATTATGAGCAGTTAACCCATCTGCAATTTGCAGACGATACACTGATCTTTATAGAGGGGTCTATAGAATATCTTAAAGTTGTTAAGCGTATTCTTTATTGCTTTCAACTGTTAATTGGTTTGAAGATAAATTTTCACAAAAGTAGTATATTTTCTTATGATAAAAATTGTAGCTTAGTGTTTGAGTGTGCCAAGATATTAGGTTGTAGGGTGGGTTCATGGCCATTAAATTACTTAGGAGCTCCTTTAGGTCTATCTGCTAGGAGGAATAGTTTTCGGAATCCCCTCATCAAGAAGTTTGAAAATAAGTTGGCTAACTGGAGGTGCTCATCATTGAATAAGGCTGGCAGGCTTGTTCTTTTAAAATCTTCACTTGCCTTCCAATTTATTGGTTCAATATATACAAAGTTCCCAAAGGTGTGTGTGCAGAAATTGAAAAGATTAGGAGAAACTTTTTTTGGGGGCATCAGGGAGGCAAGAGGAAAATGCATTATATTAGATGAAATAAGATCACCAAACCGAAAACCAAAGGAGGATTAGGTTTGTCTTCTATCAGTATGAAGAATGTCTCATTATTAGGTAAGTGGCACTGGAAATGGTACCTAGAAAGAGACAAGTTGTGGAACAAATGGGTTCGGTCAAAATATAATTGCTCCCCTGGGGATACTATGGAGCTAGTACTTCACAAGAACAAAGTATCAGAATGTTTCACAAGTTTCTTGAATGTTGCAAATAATTCAGAGTTGCAGGGTTATCTAGGTGTAAATAAATTCTTGTGGCAAGTCAGAGATGGAACAAGTGTATTATTTTGGGAAGATTTTTGGTATCCTGAAGGTATACTAATGTATTTATTTCCAAGGTTGTATATCATCTTCAAACTGAAGAATATCAATGTTCAAATATTCAAGAATCTGGTCGATTGTTATGGATTGTATAGTGAGACTTTTTGGTGCAGACATCTTAGGAATTGGGAGATTGATTTAGTAGATAAACTAATGGAAATTTGCTCACAAGTCACCTTGAAGGAAGGAAGGGATAGATTAATTTGGCTTCCTGTAAAGAAGGAATATTCTGCTGCTAGCAGCAATGCTTTAATGCAAGATGATTGGATGGACTCATATGTTAGTTGGAAGCATGTATGGAATTTTAAAGTTCATCCAAAGATACATGTCTTTCTTTGGAAGTATTTTCAGAATATTATCCCTACTGGCAGCCTTCTAGTAAGAAGATTAAGCTCTGGCTCCTCACTTTCATGTATATGTAAGTGGTGCAACATTGAAGAAGAATCTCAAACTCACTTATTCTGGAAGTGTGAACCAGCAAAATGGGCTTGGAATTTTGTTTCAAAATGGTGGAATATTGGAATTCAAGAATGTTATAGCCTTCATCCTGGGTTAATTTCAAAAAGTCCAAGTATAAGAATTGCTTGGGAAATTACATGGTCTGCAACCCTATGGACCATCTGGTTATGTAGAAACCAACTTGTCTTTCATGGAAAAAGAATTAAAAAAGAAGAATTACTCTTCCTAGTTGTTCATAGGTCACAAATATTGTGTCAAGATGTAAATCTAATAGATAAGTCCACTCTATGGAGTTATGATCCTATAGGTCTGGTCCTTAGCTCAAGCATTTCAAGAAAGAAACGGCTTCTGCTAAGTAATGCAGTACTAACTGGTTTTATAGATGGTGCGTGGAAGCTCAATAAAAATTCTGAATCTCAAGCTGGTATTGGAGGGTATGTTAAGGATTTGGAGGGAAATTTGGTTTTGATTTTCTCTGGTCCGGTCAAAGCAAACACAGATTTTCAGTACGAAGTGGAAGCCATGCTTTTTGTGATTAGGCAGCTAGCTTCAAGTCAGTGGAACAAAAGTCATTGTGTTCTTTACACGGATTCCTCTGAATTGATCAAGGAAATTCAGAAAATCAAATTAAACATTGACCATCACTTACAAGAAGAGCTCAAAACTTCTTGCTCTTTTCAAAGATTGAATTTAAAAAGGTGGATATAAAGTTGAATTGTGAAGCAGATAACTTAGCAAAACAGGGTTTTTTTAAGAAATATGTTGCTGTTTGCCTGGTGTTGAAGTGGGCCAGTCATGTGTTGTGTGTGGATTTGCCTTTTGGGCCTACGTGGGCTGAGAATCAATTTTTTATTAGTTTTATTTTCAAGAGAAATACCAACAGTTGGGGAAGCATTATGTTTGCATGGAGTAATGTGCAGACGCTATTAACCTAGCATTCTACTCTGGTCTTTAAAGGCCTCGATTGTGTTTAAATAGATGGCTTACAAGCAAGTTACTATTCATCTCCTCTCTTCAAAATGAACAATGTGGATGTTGGGTTTCAATGGACAATGCCACCTCAGGGTGTGGTCAAAATTAATGCTCATGGCTTCTTCTCGGATCATTATCTTGCTAATGGGAACAGAACTGGAATAGGCTTTGTATTTAGAGATGAAACAGGTCGAATTTTGAGAATGGTTGGAGGGTCTCTTGGAATCCAAGAGGCAGGAATTAATGAGTTATACTCTATGTTGATGGCTCTTCGAAGAGCTTATTGGGAAAAATATAATAACATAATTTTGGAGACTGATAATGATGCAGCCTTCTGGGAATGGACCTTCGTTGACATGGAAGGGGTGGTGCCGGAGCACAGGTACGTAGTCAATCAGTTGGAGCAACGCAAGGCTGATAAACTTAAGATTGGATATTAGAGCAGTTTCTCAGGAGTCAAACTTGTTAGCGAGGTATTTAGCTCATCACGGAGCACATCACTGGAATAGGTTAGTGATCATCGAAGCCCCTTTTGGTCGAGTTCGAGAGCTGTGGTTTAATGACATGGGTCTAGGGCCTGTGGGTGATCAGTTCCAAGAGGTCTGGGAAGGAGATATGAATGAGGATGAAGAAATGCAGGAGGAGGTCATTGAGAATGAAGAAGAAAATTGATGCTTTGTCTTTCACCCCTTTTTAGTTTTGTTCAGATTCAGAGGGTTTATGGTCTAGTAGCTAGTGTCTCAAGTTGTGCTTGTTTTGTTGTCTTTGGAAAGATGTCTATGATGGGTAGGGTAGACATTATTTTTGTGGGTTGGAAGGGAATTGGGTATGAATTGTCTAGCAGTAGTGGTGTTGGTATCTTTTGAGATCTATTTGGTTGTATTATTGTTCCGATTAATGAATATCTTTCTGCTTTTCAAAAAAAAAAGAAGGGATGAGGGTAACAAAAATATTTACCCCTTCATCATGTGTTTTGTTCATGTGAATCATTCTTAAAAATATGAATAAGTTAAAATGAGAAGGGATGAGAGTAAATGATCAATAAAATATTAAATATAGTGTAATGTCATTCTGTGTCTAATTATGTAGTCATGTCTTTGAACGTAGCATTATCCTAACAAGTCGTTTATAGAGTTTCTGTTTACTTTGGTAGTAATATACATTAATAGGAAAATGCCAATTTCAAACATAAATTAGTAAATCGAAATTTGTATTTATAAAATACTAGCTTATAATCTGTGTAACGCATAGCTACTTTTTAATATTTATTATATTTATTTTTTAAAATTTTATATATTATTAATTTATATATCAAATTGTTGTCAAAAAATTGATATGTGTAAGATTTTACACGTTCGATTTAATATTTGTACACTATATTGAATTTTTAAAATTTGATTCACATGAAATTAAGAAAATAATCTTTAATTTAGTGATGATTTAAAAATTATTTTTCATTTAAATCCATGCATAAACAAAATAGAGAAGAAAATGACAATTTTTTTCGTTGAAAATCCTATTCGATTTATGAATTCTATTTATAATTTGTTTTGATTATCAAAATACCCTTGTAATTATTTGAAGATAGTTTTACTAACAACCATATACAATTTTAATAATAAGTGTAAAGGGGATTTTGTCCAAAACTTTTATAATCGGTAGTGTGGTCCTCCGTACGAAAAAATAAGTAAGAACTGTTAGATCTTAAAATAAATAGATAAAAATCGTTGGATCTAGCAAAAAAATATGTTTTATTTTAATATGCCATAAACTAAAAAATGCATTTATATTAAAATACGAAAAAGTGTATGTCAATGATTTAAATCATATATAATAAGGTTTTCTTCATTAAATATCATTATCAATGTGGTACTTCTACATTGAATAGGATTAATGTAATTATTCGTAATTATATTTTCTATTGACTGTGTTTCCATTTTAGTAATAGTTATTAAATCATCACTAAATTAAAGATAATTTTATGAGCTTCACATGGATTGTAAAATCGTCCAAATCTGATTTCTAGATCTCAAGATAGAGTCCAAATAATAAATATGAATTTTTTTAATACTAATAAAAAAAATCAATTGTAATACAACCTATTTTACTTATATCCTTTTCAGATTATAATTTTCTTCTTAAATTCAATTCTAATACAACATTTTTTAAAATTCACTTCTAATGCAACCTTTTCTAATTATATCATTTTTAGATTATAATTTTATTTTTAATATGATATAATCTTGATCGTCTATTTTTAAAAATATTAGATTCGATGATTGAGATTATTTTGGCGGTACAATGACCAAAATTATGATTAAGATCACTTTTATGTTTATTAAAATCACTTTTTATGTTTATTATGGTTAAGATCACTTTTATGTTTATTATATTATTTTTTTATTTATTTGTTATTAGTTTACATATCAAATTATTATTATGAAATTGATATATATATATATATATATATATATATATATATATATATATATATATATATATATATATATATATATATATATATATATATATATATATATATATTGTAACGCCCCCAAATCCGGGGTCAGTAGATTTGGGCGTCACGCTAACAAACTCAATAATTCTAACAAAAATTGGCCATGATGTATTCGTAAATACAACATAAACCTGCTGGATACAAAACTAAAAATCTGAAAATCAAAATGAAACTGAAATAAAAAAATTAAAACTCAATCAAAAGCTCTTCGACCCCAACTCCCAACTCAGGATCTTAGGTTACAGTTCTAGAAACAAGAAAACCCAAACCAACTTAAATACAAATCTATTTACAAAACTTATACAAACTTAAATCACTGGTATAACTTCGAGTAGAAGTATACCAGGCCAACTACTCAAATACCTACTATAACTACTAAAACTATAATTTACATACAACAAATCAAACAATAATCTAAATACCCTGATCCACGTCAGCTTCCTTCACCTCGCCTTGCTTGCTCTTTCTGAACTGCGCAGGTACTTCTCGCCAATACTTAGCTTACTGAAATATTAGATTTAAAAACAGCAAGGGTGAGCGAAAGAAATGCTCAGCAAGTTATAAATAATAGCACTGAATAATTAAATGCAATAACTGCAATTCAAGAAGGATTAACTTAAAAAGGAAAAAGAACAATAGATATGAGCGAATGAATGCTCACCAATCTATAATCAATACTATACTTGAAATCCGGATTCTTAACTTTAACAAAAGATTAATATTATTTAAAACATTTATAACTCGAAATCAGAATTTAATAACTGCAAATGTTCGAAAAACTAGATTCAATACTTTTAATACTTGCAAAAATACTTTATCTAACACTTTAACGAAATCTCCAAGAAATTCTCAGTTACTCAAATCTCATTCATGTCGCTAAGCATTTGCATACCTAGCTGCCTAACCGGCCTGACAATCATGAGTTTGAATTACTAAGAAGATCTCAAATCATTCTCGGTTCTCACTATCACTGCGCAACACATGCCACAGTGACCGTAATAACCGTGAATTATTTTATAACAGTCAACAAGAATATGCAACTACTCTATAAAATAACATTATCTATCGTCGTTACTCATACCCTTTACATAACATAAACACCCCCCTTTAATATTCTAACATAACACTCTTCTATGTACTACTAACCATCTCTGCCCCAGATAAAACTTTGAGAGAAAGAATATCAAGAATTTTTCCAATCATTCTTACTCCACTTTCACGTACAATGTTACTTGCGAAGGGAATAACTGAAAAACTTCTATCTATCCTTAATCTCATTATTTTACTGAGGTTTCAACTTTTATCATATAGACAACAACTAACTCAGATATATGCAAATTTCTAAAAACAATAACCATTTACAGTAAAACAGATATATCTAATCAACACATTCATCTCTTTAAAAACCATTTCATCAAATAAAACATACTTTCCGTAAAACTTTTTAAAACATTTAAATTGATTTTATTTATTTTATGATTACGGACAATACGGGTGATCAGCCACGTAAAGTCTTCCTTTCTTTGAAATTGGTTCTCAATTAGGCAACACATTGGCCTTTAATGCTGGACTAGGACCACCCTAGCCTCTTACGCTAAACAAAGGTGCTGGACTAGGACCACCCTAGCCTCTTACGCTAAACAAAGGTGCTGGACTAGGACCACCCTAGCCTCTTACGCTTCTCCATTCTTTAAACAATCTTATTAATACTTAAAACATTACACTTTTCAGTCCTTTATACTCACTGGCAAAAGACCAGCCCAGTATAAGGAAATTTTAAAATCATCTTTAATTTATTAAACCATTTTAGGAAGCAATACTAGCAAAAGCTTTAACAGAATATTACTGACAATACTTAAGAAAGGATAATACTAGCAATAAAACTTTGAGATACTATATAAACAGAATACTTGAATAAAACATTTCCTTAACAATAATCTGAAGGAAAATGACAAAAGCAATAAGAATTTGAAGGGATACTTATACTGAATAGAAACATATTTATCTCGCTTGAACGATAAGCGAGGGTTAGTACACTTACCTCGATTCCAATGCGTCGATTTACTACTTACTGTACTTCGTTCTGTACTAGATCACGCATTCATTTCCTTCAATCGTCTCGTCAACACGCTCGCTGGGTCCATATCGAATCCCTAATTATACTCGAAATAATAGTAAAGTACTACTTAGTACATAAACAACCCAAATCAATAGCTAAATACTTACAACTCGCAAAGCAATACATACATACATATATACACTCACACTTCATAATCATCACATATGTACTTAAACACTCATACACATACATGCCTTTAAATCTTTAAATCAAATAATTTAATTAACTTTAAGTACAGGGAATTTTTAGAAAATTTCGGCATGAAGTATTCGTTTATCGGACTATGGGCACAGCCCCTCAAACACAATTCAAACCCTGCTTTTATAAAAATAAAGCTGCCTCAACTTGCAGCAACATAAAATAAACAAATAATAAAAAGTACCCGCCCAGACATGCGGCAACTAATCACATAAAGAAATTTACCCGCCCAGACATGCGGCACCTCAACACTTAAGAAAAGTAAACTACGTTTATCCACATTTAAGCCAACACCACGTAGTTGGCACTTATACTTTCAACATATACTATAACTTGATTCATACCATTTAGCACTTAGCAAATTAGCCATTCATATAATTACACCTCCTATAACAATAACCATTACAATTAGCAATTAGCACTTAACATTTAACATACCCTAATCTGAACCTTTAATCAGACTCGCAATTTACACTTATACCATTTAACACATAAACAATTAGCCATTCAGTCATCTCGAATCACATTTACAATTTCTATCAATCACTCGATCATAAATTATTCGCAAGCCAATAATACTCCACTTAATCGACACATATATCTCTATTACACACAATCCGACTATCACGCATACAACTTCATTTATTCCTCAGTATTATCCAATATATTACCCGACAATTAATACTTAACAATTGTTAAAACATAACTCATGTATATCTCAAGTATACTCATAAATTCAAATATTAGTAAAACTCCACCTATAACCAACTTTTAACAATTCTCAAGGCCGAATATAATATCGAAGCCTCAATTACTACTAAAATCATAGTTACAATTTACAATCATCAAAATCCCCATACTTACCATACTTAACCCATATACACGACCATTCACCATTTAACCTCATATACTTTACACCACCGAGTACTTGACAATTATACATTCCATAATTACTTACAACTCAGCTTATGGCATTTAACATATAAACATTTATACATAGTAACACCGTCAAATAATATGACTCGATTTATAGCAATTTAACACATAAACATTTACAACTTAGTATCACTTATAAATCATTTAACCAAGTTTAAAGCACACTAATCAAGCATAAAAATATTGCCCACCTTAAGATTCCAAAATCTTACTTCTTTTATAAACCTCTATTGCGAATATTTTACTCCAACATTTTTAATAAATCCAAAAATTATTCATAAATCACCAAAATTTATGGACATCTTCCTGGATATCAAATATACTCCTCATAAAAATTTCATCACCAAAACCATTCATTAGCCTCTAAACGAATTGGTTTAAAATGGACCAAAGCACAGAAAATTTTTCTCTGCACTACCCTTACTAAAACAGGCGTAATCCTCGACTCGTTTACTCTTTTGACGCAAGGTTTTCGCGTAAATAAACTAGACTCCAAATAGAACAACTTTCATGAAGACACCACTGCCCAGAACAGAGCACAAGTGGTTCGAATTTCACTGGCAAGAACAGGCAGTAGCTGGGAAAATTCCCTGGACAGTTTTTACTCTTAAACAACATTCATCTTTAATTCATCATTTCACTAATCCATCAAGCAATAATACCCTTCTCAAAGACTCCCCAAAATCAGTTATAACATCAATTATAATCAAACATAAACGACCATGGCAAGAACTTAAGGATTATGGGTCATACCTCTTAATGAACCAAAGAATAAATCCAAGCCACTATTCATCATCTTCTCCACTTTCATCTCTTCAATTCAACCACCACAGCCTCCAATACACACACCCACGCACACACTCGTACACGATTACACACACACACACGCGAATTATATATATATATATATATGTGTATATGTATATGTATATCTTCAATTAATCTCTCATCTTTCTCTTCTTCTTCTCCCATTTCTTTCTTCTCTTCTTCTCTCTTTTTCTTTCTTTCTCCCCCGACCCTTCTCGAATTCTCTCGACTCCTTAAATGGCTGCTGCGTTTCTCTCTTAAATGGGCTTGGCCCAATTCCTTTTATTACTACTACAATTCATTTCGGGCCCAAACACATTCTAATAAGCGACTTATAAAAATCACAATTAAATAAAACTTCCGGAAAATTACACTTTTCATTTTTAAAATAAAGAATATAAAATTACAAGCACGTACATATTTTCGAAATATTTTTCGGATCAAAAATGAATTAAATATGAATTTTCAAAGTTTTAATCCTTTAAATACAATAAAACTCTTAAAATCATTATAAAATACTAAAACACCCAAATTAATCCACCCAACACTTTTAAAAACTCAATAAATATATAAAGATAATTTTACAAAAGATTTCATGATTTTTAAGCCCTCCGATAATTAAATAAATATTTTTGAAGATCAAAAATACTAGATTTAAATACTTTTAAATCACTAAAAATACCAATAAAATATTGGGGCACACATTGGCACAAATAACTCAATATATACTCATATAAACTTAAAACTAAATATCGTTGAATTCCACAACGATATTCTCAAATCCAATTCCATCATTTAAATACTAATTAACATAATTATAAAATAATAATAATAAATCCTAAAATAATCTGGGATCTTACATTCTACCCACCTTAAAAGGATTCCGTCCTCGGAATCAGGTAAAGAAGGGTTACTGAGGTTTACTCTACCAACTCGGGTTGCATCCGCAACTCTACTAATCTGAACTCGGGATACTTATTTACTATACTGGGATCCCTACTGATCTCTCTATATAGAACTCTAATCGCAGTACTATACGCCACACGCTACTGGCATTCTAAACTCCATTGGCATACATCCAAAAATAGTCGAGGCATTATGATTCATGATATTTGAAGAGAATGATTTCACATCGTAGCAAAGGTTTCACAATTGTGGAATCAATGAGTTTTCAAACAAATATTCTTTGAAATGAGAAATTACTGAGTGATCAACATGATCAAATGAACCTTGTTGCGTGCCTTATTCAAGACATGACTAAAGGTAATTAACCTTCTTGTACTTCACAACACACAAGTGATGGCGTCCCATCAGACTGCTATCACACAGACAAACAGTCCTTGTGTCCCCTATAAATAGGGTTGTTCACCTCAGTTGGAGTAAAGAAACACAAAAAGATTCGAACATCGAATTAACAATCAATTGATGAGAAATTCTCAGACATACCCCTGGATTACAACTAAACGGATTCCATGGGTACTACTTTAGAAGAAAAGGATAATCAGGAAAGAAATGACTTGCAGAATACTAAGAAATAATGATTTATCAATAATCGAATCATTCACTGATGAAGAAAATTAGATACTCAAATATCACTTGACAGGGTTTTAGAAATAAAGGAAATAGGCATCAAAACAACCTCTGTCATAACTGGAATCCCAAATTCGGGGGAAAGACAATTGTCAAAATAACTCAACAAAGGAATATTTATCAAGAAGAAAGGTATTGCCAGGGTCTCCACGTACATCTTCTTTGTCGACTCCTTCGCTGACTCGTCATTCGATCTAGACTCTGAAGGTTCCACTACCTACAGGTTCAAGGGTTTCTACCCAACTCCGCTCAACTATCTGCCACCACTCACATCTTAACTCACTAACTGGTACTATATCCAATAGTCCAACACGAGTCCTATATGAACTCTGACGTTCCTTACTTAACTATACATACTCCTACACACTCTCGTTTCTAGTTTACTATAACCTACGCTCTGATACCAACTTGTAACGCCCCCAAATCCGGGGTCAGTAGATTTGGGCGTCACGCTAACAAACTCAATAATTCTAACAAAAATTGGCCATGATGTATTCGTAAATACAACATAAACCTGCTGGATACAAAACTAAAAATCTGAAAATCAAAATGAAACTGAAATAAAAAAATTAAAACTCAATCAAAAGCTCTTCGACCCCAACTCCCAACTCAGGATCTTAGGTTACAGTTCTAGAAACAAGAAAACCCAAACCAACTTAAATACAAATCTATTTACAAAACTTATACAAACTTAAATCACTGGTATAACTTCGAGTAGAAGTATACCAGGCCAACTACTCAAATACCTACTATAACTACTAAAACTATAATTTACATACAACAAATCAAACAATAATCTAAATACCCTGATCCACGTCAGCTTCCTTCACCTCGCCTTGCTTGCTCTTTCTGAACTGCGCAGGTACTTCTCGCCAATACTTAGCTTACTGAAATATTAGATTTAAAAACAGCAAGGGTGAGCGAAAGAAATGCTCAGCAAGTTATAAATAATAGCACTGAATAATTAAATGCAATAACTGCAATTCAAGAAGGATTAACTTAAAAAGGAAAAAGAACAATAGATATGAGCGAATGAATGCTCACCAATCTATAATCAATACTATACTTGAAATCCGGATTCTTAACTTTAACAAAAGATTAATATTATTTAAAACATTTATAACTCGAAATCAGAATTTAATAACTGCAAAGGTTCGAAAAACTAGATTCAATACTTTTAATACTTGCAAAAATACTTTATCTAACACTTTAACGAAATCTCCAAGAAATTCTCAGTTACTCAAATCTCATTCATGTCGCTAAGCATTTGCATACCTAGCTGCCTAACCGGCCTGACAATCATGAGTTTGAATTACTAAGAAGATCTCAAATCATTCTCGGTTCTCACTATCACTGCGCAACACATGCCACAGTGACCGTAATAACCGTGAATTATTTTATAACAGTCAACAAGAATATGCAACTACTCTATAAAATAACATTATCTATCGTCGTTACTCATACCCTTTACATAACATAAACACCCCCCTTTAATATTCTAACATAACACTCTTCTATGTACTACTAACCATCTCTGCCCCAGATAAAACTTTGAGAGAAAGAATATCAAGAATTTTTCCAATCATTCTTACTCCACTTTCACGTACAATGTTACTTGCGAAGGGAATAACTGAAAAACTTCTATCTATCCTTAATCTCATTATTTTACTGAGGTTTCAACTTTTATCATATAGACAACAACTAACTCAGATATATGCAAATTTCTAAAAACAATAACCATTTACAGTAAAACAGATATATCTAATCAACACATTCATCTCTTTAAAAACCATTTCATCAAATAAAACATACTTTCCGTAAAACTTTTTAAAACATTTAAATTGATTTTATTTATCTTATGATTACGGACAATACGGGTGATCAGCCACGTAAAGTCTTCCTTTCTTTGAAATTGGTTCTCAATTAGGCAACACATTGGCCTTTAATGCTGGACTAGGACCACCCTAGCCTCTTACGCTAAACAAAGGTGCTGGACTAGGACCACCCTAGCCTCTTACGCTAAACAAAGGTGCTGGAATAGGACCACCCTAGCCTCTTACGCTTCTCCATTCTTTAAACAATCTTATTAATACTTAAAACATTACACTTTTCAGTCCTTTATACTCACTGGCAAAAGACCAGCCCAGTATAAGGAAATTTTAAAATCATCTTTAATTTATTAAACCATTTTAGGAAGCAATACTAGCAAAAGCTTTAACAGAATATTACTGACAATACTTAAGAAAGGATAATACTAGCAATAAAACTTTGAGATACTATATAAACAGAATACTTGAATAAAACATTTCCTTAACAATAATCTGAAGGAAAATGACAAAAGCAATAAGAATTTGAAGGGATACTTATACTGAATAGAAACATATTTATCTCGCTTGAACGATAAGCGAGGGTTAGTACACTTACCTCGATTCCAATGCGTCGATTTACTACTTACTGTACTTCGTTCTGTACTAGATCACGCATTCATTTCCTTCAATCGTCTCGTCAACACGCTCGCTGGGTCCATATCGAATCCCTAATTATACTCGAAATAATAGTAAAGTACTACTTAGTACATAAACAACCCAAATCAATAGCTAAATACTTACAACTCGCAAAGCAATACATACATACATATATACACTCACACTTCATAATCATCACATATGTACTTAAACACTCATACACATACATGCCTTTAAATCTTTAAATCAAATAATTTAATTAACTTTAAGTACAGGGAATTTTTAGAAAATTTCGGCATGAAGTATTCGTTTATCGGACTATGGGCACAGCCCCTCAAACACAATTCAAACCCTGCTTTTATAAAAATAAAGCTGCCTCAACTTGCAGCAACATAAAATAAACAAATAATAAAAAGTACCCGCCCAGACATGCGGCAACTAATCACATAAAGAAATTTACCCGCCCAGACATGCGGCACCTCAACACTTAAGAAAAGTAAACTACGTTTATCCACATTTAAGCCAACACCACGTAGTTGGCACTTATACTTTCAACATATACTATAACTTGATTCATACCATTTAGCACTTAGCAAATTAGCCATTCATATAATTACACCTCCTATAACAATAACCATTACAATTAGCAATTAGCACTTAACATTTAACATACCCTAATCTGAACCTTTAATCAGACTCGCAATTTACACTTATACCATTTAACACATAAACAATTAGCCATTCAGTCATCTCGAATCACATTTACAATTTCTATCAATCACTCGATCATAAATTATTCGCAAGCCAATAATACTCCACTTAATCGACACATATATCTCTATTACACACAATCCGACTATCACGCATACAACTTCATTTATTCCTCAGTATTATCCAATATATTACCCGACAATTAATACTTAACAATTGTTAAAACATAACTCATGTATATCTCAAGTATACTCATAAATTCAAATATTAGTAAAACTCCACCTATAACCAACTTTTAACAATTCTCAAGGCCGAATATAATATCGAAGCCTCAATTACTACTAAAATCATAGTTACAATTTACAATCATCAAAATCCCCATACTTACCATACTTAACCCATATACACGACCATTCACCATTTAACCTCATATACTTTACACCACCGAGTACTTGACAATTATACATTCCATAATTACTTACAACTCAGCTTATGGCATTTAACATATAAACATTTATACATAGTAACACCGTCAAATAATATGACTCGATTTATAGCAATTTAACACATAAACATTTACAACTTAGTATCACTTATAAATCATTTAACCAAGTTTAAAGCACACTAATCAAGCATAAAAATATTGCCCACCTTAAGATTCCAAAATCTTACTTCTTTTATAAACCTCTATTGCGAATATTTTACTCCAACATTTTTAATAAATCCAAAAATTATTCATAAATCACCAAAATTTATGGACATCTTCCTGGATATCAAATATACTCCTCATAAAAATTTCATCACCAAAACCATTCATTAGCCTCTAAACGAATTGGTTTAAAATGGACCAAAGCACAGAAAATTTTTCTCTGCACTACCCTTACTAAAACAGGCGTAATCCTCGACTCGTTTACTCTTTTGACGCAAGGTTTTCGCGTAAATAAACTAGACTCCAAATAGAACAACTTTCATGAAGACACCACTGCCCAGAACAGAGCACAAGTGGTTCGAATTTCACTGGCAAGAACAGGCAGTAGCTGGGAAAATTCCCTGGACAGTTTTTACTCTTAAACAACATTCATCTTTAATTCATCATTTCACTAATCCATCAAGCAATAATACCCTTCTCAAAGACTCCCCAAAATCAGTTATAACATCAATTATAATCAAACATAAACGACCATGGCAAGAACTTAAGGATTATGGGTCATACCTCTTAATGAACCAAAGAATAAATCCAAGCCACTATTCATCATCTTCTCCACTTTCATCTCTTCAATTCAACCACCACAGCCTCCAATACACACACCCACGCACACACTCGTACACGATTACACACACACACGCGAATTATATATATATATATATGTGTATATGTATATGTATATCTTCAATTAATCTCTCATCTTTCTCTTCTTCTTCTCCCATTTCTTTCTTCTCTTCTTCTCTCTTTTTCTTTCTTTCTCCCCCGACCCTTCTCGAATTCTCTCGACTCCTTAAATGGCTGCTGCGTTTCTCTCTTAAATGGGCTTGGCCCAATTCCTTTTATTACTACTACAATTCATTTCGGGCCCAAACACATTCTAATAAGCGACTTATAAAAATCACAATTAAATAAAACTTCCGGAAAATTACACTTTTCATTTTTAAAATAAAGAATATAAAATTACAAGCACGTACATATTTTCGAAATATTTTTCGGATCAAAAATGAATTAAATATGAATTTTCAAAGTTTTAATCCTTTAAATACAATAAAACTCTTAAAATCATTATAAAATACTAAAACACCCAAATTAATCCACCCAACACTTTTAAAAACTCAATAAATATATAAAGATAATTTTACAAAAGATTTCATGATTTTTAAGCCCTCCGATAATTAAATAAATATTTTTGAAGATCAAAAATACTAGATTTAAATACTTTTAAATCACTAAAAATACCAATAAAATATTGGGGCACACATTGGCACAAATAACTCAATATATACTCATATAAACTTAAAACTAAATATCGTTGAATTCCACAACGATATTCTCAAATCCAATTCCATCATTTAAATACTAATTAACATAATTATAAAATAATAATAATAAATCCTAAAATAATCTGGGATCTTACATTCTACCCACCTTAAAAGGATTCCGTCCTCGGAATCAGGTAAAGAAGGGTTACTGAGGTTTACTCTACCAACTCGGGTTGCATCCGCAACTCTACTAATCTGAACTCGGGATACTTATTTACTATACTGGGATCCCTACTGATCTCTCTATATAGAACTCTAATCGCAGTACTATACGCCACACGCTACTGGCATTCTAAACTCCATTGGCATACATCCAAAAATAGTCGAGGCATTATGATTCATGATATTTGAAGAGAACGATTTCACATCGTAGCAAAGGTTTCACAATTGTGGAATCAATGAGTTTTCAAACAAATATTCTTTGAAATGAGAAATTACTGAGTGATCAACATGATCAAATGAACCTTGTTGCGTGCCTTATTCAAGACATGACTAAAGGTAATTAACCTTCTTGTACTTCACAACACACAAGTGATGGCGTCCCATCAGACTGCTATCACACAGACAAACAGTCCTTGTGTCCCCTATAAATAGGGTTGTTCACCTCAGTTGGAGTAAAGAAACACAAAAAGATTCGAACATCGAATTAACAATCAATTGATGAGAAATTCTCAGACATACCCCTGGATTACAACTAAACGGATTCCATGGGTACTACTTTAGAAGAAAAGGATAATCAGGAAAGAAATGACTTGCAGAATACTAAGAAATAATGATTTATCAATAATCGAATCATTCACTGATGAAGAAAATTAGATACTCAAATATCACTTGACAGGGTTTTAGAAATAAAGGAAATAGGCATCAAAACAACCTCTGTCATAACTGGAATCCCAAATTCGGGGGAAAGACAATTGTCAAAATAACTCAACAAAGGAATATTTATCAAGAAGAAAGGTATTGCCAGGGTCTCCACGTACATCTTCTTTGTCGACTCCTTCGCTGACTCGTCATTCGATCTAGACTCTGAAGGTTCCACTACCTACAGGTTCAAGGGTTTCTACCCAACTCCGCTCAACTATCTGCCACCACTCACATCTTAACTCACTAACTGGTACTATATCCAATAGTCCAACACGAGTCCTATATGAACTCTGACGTTCCTTACTTAACTATACATACTCCTACACACTCTCGTTTCTAGTTTACTATAACCTACGCTCTGATACCAACTTGTAACGCCCCCAAATCCGGGGTCAGTAGATTTGGGCGTCACGCTAACAAACTCAATAATTCTAACAAAAATTGGCCATGATGTATTCGTAAATACAACATAAACCTGCTGGATACAAAACTAAAAATCTGAAAATCAAAATGAAACTGAAATAAAAAAATTAAAACTCAATCAAAAGCTCTTCGACCCCAACTCCCAACTCAGGATCTTAGGTTACAGTTCTAGAAACAAGAAAACCCAAACCAACTTAAATACAAATCTATTTACAAAACTTATACAAACTTAAATCACTGGTATAACTTCGAGTAGAAGTATACCAGGCCAACTACTCAAATACCTACTATAACTACTAAAACTATAATTTACATACAACAAATCAAACAATAATCTAAATACCCTGATCCACGTCAGCTTCCTTCACCTCGCCTTGCTTGCTCTTTCTGAACTGCGCAGGTACTTCTCGCCAATACTTAGCTTACTGAAATATTAGATTTAAAAACAGCAAGGGTGAGCGAAAGAAATGCTCAGCAAGTTATAAATAATAGCACTGAATAATTAAATGCAATAACTGCAATTCAAGAAGGATTAACTTAAAAAGGAAAAAGAACAATAGATATGAGCGAATGAATGCTCACCAATCTATAATCAATACTATACTTGAAATCCGGATTCTTAACTTTAACAAAAGATTAATATTATTTAAAACATTTATAACTCGAAATCAGAATTTAATAACTGCAAAGGTTCGAAAAACTAGATTCAATACTTTTAATACTTGCAAAAATACTTTATCTAACACTTTAACGAAATCTCCAAGAAATTCTCAGTTACTCAAATCTCATTCATGTCGCTAAGCATTTGCATACCTAGCTGCCTAACCGGCCTGACAATCATGAGTTTGAATTACTAAGAAGATCTCAAATCATTCTCGGTTCTCACTATCACTGCGCAACACATGCCACAGTGACCGTAATAACCGTGAATTATTTTATAACAGTCAACAAGAATATGCAACTACTCTATAAAATAACATTATCTATCGTCGTTACTCATACCCTTTACATAACATAAACACCCCCCTTTAATATTCTAACATAACACTCTTCTATGTACTACTAACCATCTCTGCCCCAGATAAAACTTTGAGAGAAAGAATATCAAGAATTTTTCCAATCATTCTTACTCCACTTTCACGTACAATGTTACTTGCGAAGGGAATAACTGAAAAACTTCTATCTATCCTTAATCTCATTATTTTACTGAGGTTTCAACTTTTATCATATAGACAACAACTAACTCAGATATATGCAAATTTCTAAAAACAATAACCATTTACAGTAAAACAGATATATCTAATCAACACATTCATCTCTTTAAAAACCATTTCATCAAATAAAACATACTTTCCGTAAAACTTTTTAAAACATTTAAATTGATTTTATTTATCTTATGATTACGGACAATACGGGTGATCAGCCACGTAAAGTCTTCCTTTCTTTGAAATTGGTTCTCAATTAGGCAACACATTGGCCTTTAATGCTGGACTAGGACCACCCTAGCCTCTTACGCTAAACAAAGGTGCTGGACTAGGACCACCCTAGCCTCTTACGCTAAACAAAGGTGCTGGACTAGGACCACCCTAGCCTCTTACGCTTCTCCATTCTTTAAACAATCTTATTAATACTTAAAACATTACACTTTTCAGTCCTTTATACTCACTGGCAAAAGACCAGCCCAGTATAAGGAAATTTTAAAATCATCTTTAATTTATTAAACCATTTTAGGAAGCAATACTAGCAAAAGCTTTAACAGAATATTACTGACAATACTTAAGAAAGGATAATACTAGCAATAAAACTTTGAGATACTATATAAACAGAATACTTGAATAAAACATTTCCTTAACAATAATCTGAAGGAAAATGACAAAAGCAATAAGAATTTGAAGGGATACTTATACTGAATAGAAACATATTTATCTCGCTTGAACGATAAGCGAGGGTTAGTACACTTACCTCGATTCCAATGCGTCGATTTACTACTTACTGTACTTCGTTCTGTACTAGATCACGCATTCATTTCCTTCAATCGTCTCGTCAACACGCTCGCTGGGTCCATATCGAATCCCTAATTATACTCGAAATAATAGTAAAGTACTACTTAGTACATAAACAACCCAAATCAATAGCTAAATACTTACAACTCGCAAAGCAATACATACATACATATATACACTCACACTTCATAATCATCACATATGTACTTAAACACTCATACACATACATGCCTTTAAATCTTTAAATCAAATAATTTAATTAACTTTAAGTACAGGGAATTTTTAGAAAATTTCGGCATGAAGTATTCGTTTATCGGACTATGGGCACAGCCCCTCAAACACAATTCAAACCCTGCTTTTATAAAAATAAAGCTGCCTCAACTTGCAGCAACATAAAATAAACAAATAATAAAAAGTACCCGCCCAGACATGCGGCAACTAATCACATAAAGAAATTTACCCGCCCAGACATGCGGCACCTCAACACTTAAGAAAAGTAAACTACGTTTATCCACATTTAAGCCAACACCACGTAGTTGGCACTTATACTTTCAACATATACTATAACTTGATTCATACCATTTAGCACTTAGCAAATTAGCCATTCATATAATTACACCTCCTATAACAATAACCATTACAATTAGCAATTAGCACTTAACATTTAACATACCCTAATCTGAACCTTTAATCAGACTCGCAATTTACACTTATACCATTTAACACATAAACAATTAGCCATTCAGTCATCTCGAATCACATTTACAATTTCTATCAATCACTCGATCATAAATTATTCGCAAGCCAATAATACTCCACTTAATCGACACATATATCTCTATTACACACAATCCGACTATCACGCATACAACTTCATTTATTCCTCAGTATTATCCAATATATTACCCGACAATTAATACTTAACAATTGTTAAAACATAACTCATGTATATCTCAAGTATACTCATAAATTCAAATATTAGTAAAACTCCACCTATAACCAACTTTTAACAATTCTCAAGGCCGAATATAATATCGAAGCCTCAATTACTACTAAAATCATAGTTACAATTTACAATCATCAAAATCCCCATACTTACCATACTTAACCCATATACACGACCATTCACCATTTAACCTCATATACTTTACACCACCGAGTACTTGACAATTATACATTCCATAATTACTTACAACTCAGCTTATGGCATTTAACATATAAACATTTATACATAGTAACACCGTCAAATAATATGACTCGATTTATAGCAATTTAACACATAAACATTTACAACTTAGTATCACTTATAAATCATTTAACCAAGTTTAAAGCACACTAATCAAGCATAAAAATATTGCCCACCTTAAGATTCCAAAATCTTACTTCTTTTATAAACCTCTATTGCGAATATTTTACTCCAACATTTTTAATAAATCCAAAAATTATTCATAAATCACCAAAATTTATGGACATCTTCCTGGATATCAAATATACTCCTCATAAAAATTTCATCACCAAAACCATTCATTAGCCTCTAAACGAATTGGTTTAAAATGGACCAAAGCACAGAAAATTTTTCTCTGCACTACCCTTACTAAAACAGGCGTAATCCTCGACTCGTTTACTCTTTTGACACAAGGTTTTCGCGTAAATAAACTAGACTCCAAATAGAACAACTTTCATGAAGACACCACTGCCCAGAACAGAGCACAAGTGGTTCGAATTTCACTGGCAAGAACAGGCAGTAGCTGGGAAAATTCCCTGGACAGTTTTTACTCTTAAACAACATTCATCTTTAATTCATCATTTCACTAATCCATCAAGCAATAATACCCTTCTCAAAGACTCCCCAAAATCAGTTATAACATCAATTATAATCAAACATAAACGACCATGGCAAGAACTTAAGGATTATGGGTCATACCTCTTAATGAACCAAAGAATAAATCCAAGCCACTATTCATCATCTTCTCCACTTTCATCTCTTCAATTCAACCACCACAGCCTCCAATACACACACCCACGCACACACTCGTACACGATTACACACACACACGCGAATTATATATATATATATGTGTATATGTATATGTATATCTTCAATTAATCTCTCATCTTTCTCTTCTTCTTCTCCCATTTCTTTCTTCTCTTCTTCTCTCTTTTTCTTTCTTTCTCCCCCGACCCTTCTCGAATTCTCTCGACTCCTTAAATGGCTGCTGCGTTTCTCTCTTAAATGGGCTTGGCCCAATTCCTTTTATTACTACTACAATTCATTTCGGGCCCAAACACATTCTAATAAGCGACTTATAAAAATCACAATTAAATAAAACTTCCGGAAAATTACACTTTTCATTTTTAAAATAAAGAATATAAAATTACAAGCACGTACATATTTTCGAAATATTTTTCGGATCAAAAATGAATTAAATATGAATTTTCAAAGTTTTAATCCTTTAAATACAATAAAACTCTTAAAATCATTATAAAATACTAAAACACCCAAATTAATCCACCCAACACTTTTAAAAACTCAATAAATATATAAAGATAATTTTACAAAAGATTTCATGATTTTTAAGCCCTCCGATAATTAAATAAATATTTTTGAAGATCAAAAATACTAGATTTAAATACTTTTAAATCACTAAAAATACCAATAAAATATTGGGGCACACATTGGCACAAATAACTCAATATATACTCATATAAACTTAAAACTAAATATCGTTGAATTCCACAACGATATTCTCAAATCCAATTCCATCATTTAAATACTAATTAACATAATTATAAAATAATAATAATAAATCCTAAAATAATCTGGGATCTTACATATATATATATATATATAAGAGTTTACACGTTCAATTTATTTTGTGTTTTATCTTGAATTCTTAAAACTTGATTTGGATGATTTTACAGTCGATGTGAAATTAACAAAATAATCTTTAATTTATTGATGATTTAACAATTTTCTCCAATTAAAACTACTAAGAAACAAAAGAGAGATGAAATTGACGATTTTTTATATTGAAAATTCTATTCTATTAAGGAAATCTACATATATTTTGTTTTGATTATCAAAATAATCTTCTTATTATTTGAAGATAGTTGTATTAACAACCAAATACAGTTTTAATAATAAGTGTAGGAGGAATTTTGTCCAAAACTTTGGTAGTTGGTAGTCTGGTCCTCTGTACGATAAAATAAATAAGAACTATTAGATCTTAAAATAAATATATAAAAAACGATGGATCTAGCATAAAAAATATTTATTATTTTAACATGTAAACTAAAAAGTGTATTTATATTGAAATACGAAAAAGTGTTTGTCAATGATTTAAATCATATATAATTGGGTTTTATATATTGAATAGGATTATTAATTTAGGTATTCTACACTAAATAGGATTAATGTAAAAATTTATAAATATATTTTCTCTTCAGATTTTGAGTGTTTTCATTTGGACAATAATCGATAAATCATCATTAAATTAAAGATAATTTATGAGTTTCGCATGGACTGTAAAATCATCCAAATCTGATTTCTATATCTCGAGATAGAGCCTTTTTTAATATTAATAAATAAATAAATAAATAAAATTCAGTTCTAATACAATCTTTTATATCCTTTTCAGATTATAACTTTTTTTAAAATTCAATTATAATACAACCATTTTAATTATATCCCTTTTAGATTATAATTTTCTTTTTAATATGATATAATCTTGATCGTCTATTTTTAAAATAAATTATATTCGACGGTTGAGATTATTTTGGCGGTACTGAGACCAAACCAAAATTATGGATAAGATCCCTTTTACGTTTTTTTATATATAAGGATATAATTTGTCCAAACTCCTACATAACTTATAAGTTTTCATCTAGTTATCACTTATATGACATTTATTCATTATAAAATAAAAATTAAATATTTTAAGATACACCAAACATGCATTAAATAAATGTTTATGATTTAGAGTTAAAAATTGTCGCACAAAACAAAGCTGCGGTAAATTATTTATTAGGCCACTTTAAATATAATGGATCGAGTACAGTTTTTAGTTTTTCTGAGTCAAAAACCAAGTCTCAGTAGAACTCAAAGGTAGCAATATTTATATTATATTTAATATATTATAGATGAACTCTTGATTTATGGCATTACTTTTTTATAATATTACTCTTAATTTTATTATATTATAAAATATAATTAACTAACAGTTATATACCTATTTATTTACAAAATCAAGCATAGACAGAATATGATTAGAATATTTTTAGGTCGAGGCAAAAACAAATCAAAAGTGTAAACTCAGTGCGCTTATAATTAAGTTGTGTATTAGTGACTTTAATTTAATATATAAAATATATGTTGTTGTCAGAAGTCGAACCCTTGATCTATGGTAGTACTCTTTTATTGTGCCTGTTTGGGAAAACTTTTTTAAGGACTTATTGACTTATTTTCGGGTAAAAATTTTATATTTTGATAATTTTTTTTATACAAGTATTTAATGTATGTTTGAAATTCAATAAGTTGCAAAAATAAGTTGGAAAATAAGTTAAAAAGTTAGGAATTTCTAACTTTGTCTTAAAATAAGTTGACTTATTCTGGAAAAAAGTTCCCCCAAACACCCCCATTATCTCTCTTACTCTTACTAGCTTATAACCCGTGCAACGCACGATTCCTTTTTTTAATAAAAATAATTATATAGATTTTTTTTAATTTTATATGTTATTAATTTAAATATCAAATTGTTGTTAAAATATTGATATATATAAGATTTTACACATTCGATTTAATATTTGTCACACCTTTTTCAATATCTATAATTGTATAAAAATTTTAATTTTATATTTTATTAATTTACATATCAAATTGTTGTTAAAAAATTGATATATATATACACACACACATAAGATTTTACATTCGATTTAATATTTGTACTATATCTTAAATTGTTAAAATTTGATTTGGACAATTTTACAGTCCATGTGAAATTAACAAAATAATCTTTAATTTAGTGATGGTTTAACAATCATTTTCCAATTAAATTTATGCCAAAAGAAAAGAAAGAAGAAATTGACGATTTTTTACGTTGACAATTCTATTTGATTTATGAATTCTACTTATAATTCGTTTTGACTATCAAAATACTGTTATTATTTGAAAATAGTTCTACTTACAACCAAATACAATTTTAATAATAAGTGTATGAGAGATTTTGTCAAAAACTTTACATTGAGAATTCTATCCAATTTAGAAAACCAATAATAAGTGTAGGAGAGATTTTGTCCAAAACTTTACATTGAGAATTCTATCCAATTTAGAAAACTTATTTATACTTAGTTTAGATTATTAAAAAAATTTCTTTTTAGTATTTTATAATATAATTCTACTATAAATTAAATAAAAATTTTAATATTGGATCTAATGATTCTCATCAATCTATTTTAAGATCCAACGATCTGTACTATTTTGGTCGTTGACCGTACTACCAAAAAAGTGGATAAGATACCCCTATAATATATAATAGAATACTATTGGCTAACAAATATTTTTATATTATAAATTATTTTATAAAAAAGAGTAAAATGCACTTTGTGTACCTGAAGTTTGGCGAAGACACCACTTGAAATACCACCTTTCTAAAAGTACCACGGGTAATACCAACTAATGGATTCAATTACAATTCGTGTGCCGCCGTCTGTCTGATGGTAACGGCGTTAATTAATCAGGGGCATAACAGTCTTTTCCATACAAGAAACTTGCGCGGGCTTATTTCTGGCGGGGTTTTCAGTCGTATATATACACCACAAACCCAGCATAGCTACATTCATCAACCCTAATTAAACTTCTCCCCAAACACAGGGGTATAAACCCAGCACAGCCACAAACATTCATCAACACAGGGGTTGCTACTGTGGCGAGCAAAATGGCGAGCAGAGCACTTATGGATGATGAAATCGATGCTATCTTGGACCTTGCTTGCTACTGTGACCAGATGAGTGTAATGAAGACTCAATGGTTTGGGCCAAACGCGGGTAGAAGATTCAGGGCATGTCCGAACAACACGTGCGGCTACCAGGAATGGATTGATGAGGAACTTGGGCCTCGTACTCTAGAGATAATCCAGGAGTTGCAGGCGAAGCACCTGGAGAGGGAGGAGAAGCATAGGCGCAGGCTGGTTCGTGTGAGAGAGAGGCATCAAGCTGAGCTACGTCAATTGAAGGCTAAGCAAAAGTTTGTTGCTATCATTGGATTGTATGTGCTTGTTAACTTGATGATGAACACAAACAGGGATGACACTGGATTTGAGGACGATGACTCTGATTCTCTTGATGAGTGAAGCCTTGTTTAGTTTGATGTACGACTGTTATGGTTGTTTAAGTTGTAAGCAAAATGCTTGTATTGTTGTCGCCATGTATTGACTGTTTGGTCATGTTTTGTACCATCTCTTTTACTATGAATTAATGTTAGTTTGGTTAACACAGTTGGCAATCATCTCTACAATGCCTCTTTGGTTATGTAATTGACCATGAATTAAGGTTAAATGAACAAAAGCTACGTAAAAAAAAAGCATTGGTAAATAAAAACCATTCCATTACAGCAAAGTAGTTAAATTCAAGGTTCATCCAACTTGCATTTTCTAGACCAATGCATATTCCAAAAGCAAAGTGCATTATACAGACCAAAAGCAAAATGCATATTCTAGGCATACATACCAAAGTGCATTTTACAGACCAAAAGCAATTAACATTCATCAACATAATTTATCACTTCCAAACAAGCTTTTGCTTAAGCCTACTTTCCCTCTTTCTCCTAGCCAGTTCCAGCTTCCTTGCAGTAGTAACTGTGGCTTTTCCTTTAGTTGCAGTGCCAATTGGTTCTATGCCATGAGGAGTGTTTGTTGGTTGCAGAGGATTTGAGTTGGTGAACACCCCTCCCTGACTACCTTCTCCAAGTGTTGTTGTCTTTGAATGGCCACTTTGGCTGCCTTCTCCACCAGTTGTTGTTGTCTTTGAATGGCCACTCTGACCACCTTCTCCACCAGTTGGGGTCTCTGATGCACTTCCCTTTTTGGCACTTTGAACCTCTCCCTTTTTTGGCTTCTTAGCTTTGACAGTCAGTTCCTTCTCACACCCATTGGCTCTGTCATGTGCCTATAAAGAGGACAAAAGAAGACTTATGAAGAGAGTTTGTCATGCACAAAACATTATATTGTTATGAACAAGGGAAAGAACAAAAATACCCTAGCTGGGCAAGTCCTAATGTTGTGAGAAGCTTCAGTACAGTAGCTGCATTTCACTTTGGTATTAACTCTCCTCAACCTTGTTGCATCAGGGGCAGGTGTATCATTAGTCTTCTTCCTTGCTTTTTTGGGCCTTCCTGTTTGCACCTTCAAGAATGGTGGTAGTGGCTTAGGGTAATCTGTTGCATCCCAGTCTTCTTCACCACAAATAGGCTCAAGAATGTGGTTGTAGGTGGCAAGGAAGGTATCCTTTGAGTAGCAAGCATGGATGTAGTCCTCATATTTTTTTTGGACCATGCAATGCAAGCACATGCATGGTAACATGGTATACCTGATAGCTCCCACTTCCTGCATGCACACTTTTTTGCCTCTAAGTCCACGACCATTTGATAACCCCCATCAGTCATTGTAACCAAATACTTGGCACCTCCAGACCATATTACATGACAACCCTTCGTTTGATCAACAGCCCTACCATATTACACCAACAGAATCAGTCATGCATATTAAAAAAATGAAAATTGCAAAAAAACAGAATTGACTTACATCCTCCATGGATTGTACACTCTCACTTGGAAACTGTCAGAATTATGCATTTTTGTTGCATAAATATTCCACTCACATCCTCCATGGCAAACAAACTTAACTCTTGAACCATAATTTCTCTTTTGAATGATTCCTCTTCTGTCCTTTATAGCTTGCTTCTTCACAGCATCTCTAAACACCTTAGATGTAGGGAACAACATTCCTAATTCAAACTTTGGGTTGCCCATCTCAGATTTTTCATCAAACACTGGCCAATTAATCTCATCCTCATCAGTGGAGTTGGCAGCCATCCTCTCCTCTTCACTGTCTATGTAGTGTGAAGAGTCACTAGAATAATGCACATTTCCCTCTACACTCCCATCTGCATTTCCCTCTGCCCCCATTTGATGTTGTTGTTTCTCTGTATTTTTGTCAACCTCTTTCTGTTTCCCTTTGCTTTTCTCCTTGGCTTTCTGTTTCCCTTTTCCATCATCCTTAGCATTTTTGGCACTCTCCTTGGCTTTGGCACTCTCCTTGGCTTTGGCACTTTCCTTAGCTGCCTTTTTTTTGGCTCTCTCAGACTTATAGTTTGCCACATCTTCATCTGTACTGTCCTCATTTGAAGAGTCAGAATGGAATGAATCATCACTCCAATCATCACTCCATTCATCTTGTTCTACCACATAGTCCTCATCCTCATCATCCTCACTGTCCCCATTATCCTCATTGTGACCATGGTCCCCATTCTCACTCTCATGCAATTCTCCATTCTCACCATAGAGGTCTTCCATTTCCCTAAACACTCTATCATTCTCAGTCTCAACATACTCCAGGTTTGGATCTTGTGATGGGTTGTAGTCTTGAGTCACATTTTCTTCAGGGGTCAACGTCAGTATTGGGTCCATTGCAACAGCAAAAACTAAGACTAATCTAGATGGTGGCACCAGTTCACACATCTCCATAACATCACTGTCACTATCCAAGTTCCAAACTCCTCTAATCCAATCAGTTTTAGGATATTTATAGAAGAATATTTGAGTTCCTAAAACCCCAACTTCCTTCAGCATACCAGATATTTCTAACATACTCATCATGTCCACACTACACAGGTCCACATAATCGACATTACCACCAACATACTGTCGTGGATTTTCAGACATTACCCCACCACGATGCAATTTTATAGTGAACAACTCAGGCACTGACATAACAGAAGAAAAAAGCAACAATCATAAAAAAATAGTACAAATTCAAGTTGAGAATAAACAATAAAATTGGGACCACAAGGAATATAAAACCCTAATTGCACATATATCACTGCATTTAAAAACAGAAAAACCCTAATTGATACTAACAAAGCCCTCATTTTTAATAAGAAAACCCTAACTACTTGGTCCCAATTGCCAGAATCGAAGCTTACCTGTGTATTGTGGGCATTCGTTTGGAGAGTATATGTCTTTGTCTTCCCTTGGTCGAACAACCCAACTCATGATCGATACTTCTTTGATGGAATTAAAGAATAGTAAAGTGCTTTCTGTGTCTTGATTGAATTAAAGAATACTAAAGTGCTTTCTGTGTAAAATAGGGTATTGAGAAGGCACGGCTCAAAAGCCCGCGAAACTGGGCTATGGAAAAGACTGTTATGCCCCTGAAGATATAACACCGTTACCATCAGATAGACGGCGGCACATGAATTGTAATTGAATCCATTAGTTGGTATTGCCCGTGGTACTTTTAGAAAGGTGGTATTTCAAGTGGTGTCTTCGCTAAACTTCAGGTACACAAAGTGCATTTTACTCTATAAAAAATGTATATATGTAATTAATAATAAGTTGATTTTGACTTTTTTGTTACATCTTATTATTACCTTATTTTTTTTCAAAATTAATGTAAATTATATGTGCATATGAAGTATAGAAGGCAAACATGAATTTTTGTTTTAAACCGGAACTATTTAGTAGTTGACGATGGATCCTATAAACAAACGAATGCCGATATGGATCAAAATACATTATATTAATCAGGGATAAGATATATTCTATCCTATCTTTCTAAACCAAAACTCTCTTCCTCAAAAATTAATTTTTATTGTACAAAAATAATCCCTTTTTTTTAAAATTTACTTTACTTACTAATTTAATATAATTTTTGTGCAATGTGTTAGATTCTAATAATTTTTCATAACTCCTTAAAGGCTGACTTTCTGTTATTAAAAAAATAATCATTGATGCAGTATTTATAACTATTAGCTTATAACCCTTGCAATGCGCATATCCTTTTTTCATATCTATAATTACATTATTTTTTTAAATATTTATATTTTATTAATTTAAATATCAAATTATTGTTGAGAAATAAATAAATATATATATATAAGATTTTACACGTTCAATCTAATTTTGTGCTATATCTTGAATTCTTAAAATTTGATTTGGACGATTTTACAGCCCACATAAAATTACAAAATTGTCTTAAATTTAGTGATGGATTAACAATTATTTTCTGAAAAACAACACCTAGAGGGGGGGGGGGTGAATAGGTGTTTATGGCTAACAATGGTTATTTATGACCTGTTTGAAATTTTACTAGAAACAGCTTGCTATTTGTGATAACGCAGTTTACAATTGGCAAGCTGAATGCAAATGGTAAGCTAAATGCAGAAACAGTAAGGTTCAGAGAAATAAAGAACACAAGAAAGTATTAGCCAGGTTCGACCCCTAATCCCCTATGGTCTACGTCCTGGTCCCTTACCAACCCAATAAGAGAATATATTATTGATCAACGAAAAACCGATTACAAGATACAATAATACATCTCCCTTTTATCCCAGCTGCTGACAAATGGCTTGCTGAACACCTGTTTCTGAACCTGCTCTCTAAGCTATACTTCCCAAGTATACTTCTCTAGCAGCGTTCACCAAACCCTTGTTCCCTAACCAATCTGCCCGGCAACTGATACACCCAGCTGCTTACAAATGGCTTACTGTTTGCTGTGCAAAACTAACTCTCTAAGAAATACTTCCCAAGTATCCTTCTCTAGTCTAGTTCGACCCACCCAAACCTTAAACCAACCTTGTACAGCAACTATTCAATACAAATTGAACAATACAATGTTTGAATGAATACAACTCAACCTATGAACCCTTCTGAATATATATATGTGCGTGTATATAGGGTTTGAGAGGTTTAGAAAGAATTTTGCAATGAAAGCTTTGAGGTTGTGTATATATATTCTTGTTTCTGCCCTTTTGTTGGATTATAAGAACTGAGAATGAGCAGCTCTTAAATAGGTAAACAAGAACAACTTAAAAACAATTTTGAAAGGCTCCAACGGTATGATGAATCTTGAGGCCGTTAGGAATGTTTTTGAGTTAAAGAATTGGAAGGAGCTTGATTATCAACTGACAAAGAAGAGATGGAGCGTGTAGTGTATGGAGAAGAATATTTGATATGATGAGGAAGACACTCCCATGTGTTTTTTCTTGGGTGAAGGTATAATGGGGTATTAAAATAATGAAAAGTAGATCTTTACTTTTCTTATTTTAAGTCAAGGAATATATTGTCTCCCAATATCTATGTGATATGAGTGTGGGCATATTCAGATATGATTCAGAGGATCCTTACATGTTTCTAACAATATTTCCACTTCATGCTCTTTGAAGAACCGAAAGGTTCTTTAAATCTGACAGACACAATCAGCTTGATATTTGTGAAACTGGCGTGCTGATTGTCCATGCATTTGGCTTGCTATTTGATTCTGATGAAGACATATGGTAAGCTGACTTAGCCTACACCTAGCTTACCAATTGTCACTGTAGTGCACCGTTGCTAAAGTGCCCTGCAAAATCAAGTTAGAACATATACAAATGGCATGTTGTTTTATATCTGTTAATAAGCCAAATGGCTTACTGTTTGTTATCATCAAAACTTAGGAGTTTCAGTCTCCCCCTTTTTGATGATTACAACTAATTTAGGAGGATTATAAAAACTCCCCCTAAATCCCTGCATCTCACAATTAGATATAAAACAATAATATAATATAAAGGATATATATCACCATTTAAAACATTCAAAAGCCAATTTAAATCATAAACCAACAATTCAACATCACTTAAGGCATAACCAGTTCAAGTACCATAAAAGCATTAAGCACACTACCAGATAAGTTCTACAAACCACAGATAAAGAGCATAAAACAACACAAGTAGTTCAGAGATATTAGATCAAGTTTAGAGAGATATTAGATTAGCAATTCTCCTAATTTTTTTCTCAACCTTAATTCATCAAAAATTAAGAGTCTGTTGGAGTAACTCTTGGAGAAACATGAAAATCATCTACATCATCCTTGTCTGACCCATCTTTACCATCCTTGTCTACATCATCTTGGACATCTTTTGCAGCAGCTTGAGCCAATTTTTCAAGACCCAAATCAGTCTCTACGGCAGAATGAGTAGCAGAGGTGGTTCCAGCTAACCTGAGCATCATTTCTTTCACAGATTTAATCTCAGAAATAAATTCCTTCATGGCAGTCTTGATCACTTGATAACCAGCCTTAACCTCTTGAATGTCATTGCGAAGAGCTTGAAAATCTGATTTGATTGCAGTGATTTGGCCAGTGATAATAGTAGAATCAGTATGCAGAGATTTAAGAAGTAATACTCCATTTGGATTGAATTCTGACACAGTAGCAATAGCAGGAGGTGAAGGTTCTCAAATTTCGGGAGCACTATCAGTCAGTGGAAGGGGTAGAATCCTAGTAACTAACTCATTCTCAAACTGAATGTTATTCTGACTTAGTTCTTTCTGATCAAACACATCCTTAACTATCACCTTAGAAGCAGATTTAACCTCAATCTTAAAACAATCAAACACTTTTGTAAGCAACTGAGCATATGGAATGCCAGTACTAGCTTTCTCAATTGTGGCAGTCATCTTTTGGAGGATAAGAGAAGATAAATCAAATTGTTTACCAGACAAGATTATATCCACAACAATGACATCTTGATTCGTAAAATTTGACTTGTTTCCCAACCTAGGACAAATGTGAGATCTAACAAGTTTAAACACTAAATGTGCTAATGGTGTAACAATAGTTGTGGAGGTTGGAGCAACTTCCACTGGCTCATCAGACCCAAATAACAGACACAATTGCTTTTCTACAGCAAAATCAGGTAAGGAAATATCACCCTGAGCAGTGTACACCTCAACTTCAGACTTAGACTCAATCTTTAAAATAGAACTAAGCAATGGTGGATTCAACTGAATCTTCTTTCCACGAACAGTCGATAATACATTACTGAATTTATCCACATGCAAATTAGTGTAATATTCTCTAACTAAATCAGGATAGTAGACCTTTGGTAACTCAAGCATAAAATCATCAATACCCACATCTCGAAATAGTTTAATAACACAACAATCAGTAAAAGATGGAATGATCTTACTTGAAATAGGCGCACCAGTAATGAGAGCTCGAGTACCCAATTCCATATCCGTAAAGCGCGATTCGAACTCGGGACTGGCAAAAATAGGGATACCTCGCATCCTTTTTGATTCCGGCGTTTGAGAAACCTCGTCGCCGTTGTCATGAGCTGTATTATCCAATTCAACCATGGTATTATCTTGTTTGGATGGGGTTTTGTGAGCTAATAGGTTTGATTTTCTTATGCATGGGTGAGTCATGGTGTTTGAGAGAGAAAATCCTAAAATCGCCGCTTGAGAAGAAACCCTAATCGCCTTGCTCAGATGGGGTGTGCGAGTGTTAAGAGAATAAACTGAACAGTCCCGACTCTTTTGTTTTGATAATTTTAGGGGAGAATTTTTAGGATTAATTAAATAAACAAAAAATTCAAATAAACATTTATCTAAAACAAACATATAAAATCTCACAATTTCTAAGATATATAACCACTTAGCTCATTATTATTTAAAAACAATATAGAATTGTAAATCAAAACAAATTAATTCAAATCACATATGGGCATAAAATATCTAATTTCAAACAAATGGTAAGCCAGAAGTGATGACAAACAGTATGCAAATTGTAATATTCGAATAGAACAAATGGTAAGCTAACCTGTCCAGCAACTACCATTCAGCACGCTGATTTATATAGAGCACATACCAAGTTGCATTCGAATGATTGAAAAATCTTTCCTCAGCAAGGGGCTTTGTGAATATATCAGCTAATTGAAATTCAGTTGGAACAAAGACCAACTCTATCTTGCCTTTAGCAACATTATCTCTCAAGAAATGGTGTCGAACATCAATATGCTTCATTCTTGAGTGATTCACCGGATTTTTAGAAATATTAATGGTGCTAGTGTTGTCACAGTTTATTGGAACCCTTCTACACTTTATATCAAAGTCCCTTAGTGTTTGAATCTTCCATAGAAGTTGAGAACAACAGCTCCCAGCTGCAAGATACTCTCCTTCGGCCGTGGATAAAGCTACATAAGTTTGTTTCTTGCATTGCCATGAAACCAAGCTTTGTCAAAGAAATGTACAAACACCACTAGTACTTTTTCTATCAACTTGACAACCTGCATAATCTGCATCACTATACCCAACAAGATCAAAAGTATTTGTGATAGGGTAAAACAAACCAAGGGTAATGGTACCACTTAAATATCGAAAAATTCTTTTAATAGCATTTAAGTGAGACTCTTTAGGATTGGATTGAAACCTTGCACAAACACACACACTATACATGATGTCAGGTCTAGAAGCAGTTAAATATAGTAAGCTTCCAATCATACCTCGATACCTTTTGATATCAACAACCTTACCATTTCGTCTACAATCAGCTTGCTGTTTTGAATCATAGGAGTTGCTTTTGGCTTAACATCTTCATAACCGAATCTTTTGAGCAGACTTTTTGTATACTTGGATTGGTGCACAAAAATTCCATTTTTAGATTGCTTGATTTGAAGACCCAAGAAATAATTGAGCTCACCCATTATACTCATTTCGAACTCATTATGGATACACTTAGAAAACCACTTACACATAGATTCATTAGTAGATCCAAAAATAATATCATCCACATATATTTGTACAATAAGAATATCTTTACCATTTTGTTTAATAAATAATGTGGGATCGATTTTACCTCGAATAAATCCATTTTGGATTAGATACTTACTAAGCCTTTTGTACAAAGCTCTAGGGGCCTGCTTTAAACCATCAAGAACCTTCTTTAGCTTGAATGCATAGTTTGGATATTGATCATGTTCGAATCCAGGAGGGTGTCTGACATAAACTTCCTCTTCCAGCATGCCATTTAGGAACGCACTCTTCACGTCCATTTGATATAGCTTGATTTTCTTGAAACATGCATAGGGTAGAAGTATTTTTATTGATTCTAAATGAGCAACAGGAGCATAGGTTTGATCAAAGTCAATGCCTTCTTGTTGGTTATAGCGTTGAGCTACAAGCCTTGCTTTATTTCGAGTAATGGTGCCAAATTCATCAACTTTATTCTTGAACACCCATTTTGTTCCTATAATTGAAGCATCTTCTGGTGGCTTGACAAGTTCCCAAAGATCACATCTTTTAAATTGATTTAATTCTTCTTGCATAGCCATGATCCAATTCTCATCTTCTAATGCTTCATTGATATTTTTGGGTTCTTCTTGAGCTAGAAAGGCAACATGAGCACAATAATTTGCTTTCCCTTTCCTTGTAGTGATTCCAGCAGTAATATCACCAATGACCAACTCTGGGGGATGATTCTTGACCGTTCTTGTTGACCCTGGTAAAGAATGTTGAGCTATTTCTTCATGAGTTGTCTTTCTTATCTTTGCTGGTGGTAATTGATCTTTTCCATCATGGAGAGGTAATTTCTCAGAAGCCCTTGAACCTCTAGGACCTTCCAAAGTCATTCTTTCCATTTTAGAAATTGCATCTTCCACTTCATCTTGCTGACTTGAACTTCCAGCTTGCTGGTTGTCAGAATCTGTATCATTCTTGGCTTGCTGACTTTCTGTTTCAGCTTCAACTTCAGCTTGCTGATTTGAACTTCCAGCTTGCTGATTGCCGGTATATTGAGGTTGCATGCTTTCATTTTCACCTGCAAATTCTTCCTCATCTCTTGGTAGATCATTGTTAGGTTCTTGAAAGGTAACATCAATAGATTCTTCAACAATATGCAATAAAGTCCTTATTGATAAATTCACCTCCTCTATCACTTCTTATACCTACAAGTCTTGTATCAAGCTTGTTCTCAAGAATTTAATCAGCTTCTCAAACTCATTAAAAGCACAATCTTTAGTACGAAGAAACAATACCCAAGTAAATCTAGAATAATCATCTACAATTACAAAACCATATTGTTTATGTTGTGCTAGAAATGGAGATTTGATTGCAAGTGCACAATCTCGTTTTAGTAATTTTAGATTCGATCCACAGAGACTATTTTATATTTGCAATCCTTAATTTTTAATTTAATCGAATTAGAACAATTTTGAGTTTTTAAAATTTGGATTTTTTTTTCTAATTAATTCCTAAAAGATAATTTAATCTATTTAAAAGAAAATTCAATATTCAAATTTTAAACTAAGTAATTAAAAATTAAAAGAGTGAAAACTAAATTATTTTCAAAAGTAAAAACTCGAATTTTAATAATTGTATTTGCAGAAAATTTTAATTAAAAATTTGGCATGACATGTTTGTAATTACCGCTAGCCAAAACAACCCAACAGAAGTATATATATATATATATATATATATATATATATATATATATATATTTTAACTCAACATAAAATAAAAATTCTTAACTGAAACTGAGTCAATTCACTTACACATTCGAACCATTTATTCAACGAAAACAAACAAACGATCCAACCCACTAACAAAACTCAGAAAACAACGATCCAGAAACTCAGAAGACATAATCTTAGCAATTCGGCAGCTTTAAACATTTAACAAACAAAAGCAACTCACTAACAATTAACAGTAACTCAGCGATAACTCGGTTAACATTAGACTCGCGTAAACAAGCAGCAACGAACACAAAACTAGTAGTAAAACGCATCACAGATAAAATAGGCAGGAGAAAATAGAAACAAAAAAACAAAGAAACAAACAAAACATAATCCTGGACTCAAGACTCGAATTTAAATGGAACCAAAACAAAAATATCAAAACTCAGCAAAGTTTAGAACACAATCCTCGACTCAACTCAGCAAATGGTAATGAACTCAGCATTTCAGCGACGGAATAATTAAAGACTCAGAAACCCAAGAAAACTCGACAAAATCTTAACGACCTGAATTAACTCAGAAGCAAAACTGAGAACTACGATTACATAGCAACAACAATTAGAACTCGATAGATGACTCAGACACAAAACAACGACATTTAACAGAGTAGAATCAAAACCGCCAACTGGAACTTAGCAAAACTCAGATAGCAATTCGACAAAAACAATTTAGCAAAACTCAGCACCAAAAACTAAAAACAAAAACAAAAACGTTTACGGAACAAACAGCACTGGTGACTCGGTAAACACTACCAACAGCAACGAATTGAGCAAATATCAGCGACGACGAAACTCAGAACAACAACTTATTTAACAGGAAAACGATCGATTCAAACAAACTCGTTAAACCAGCAAAAACAAAAGGACCCATTTGACTCGGTAAAAACACTCAACAGAAATTTACAAACATAAACTCGACCACAATAAACTTAGTAACTCGGTACAAAATAGCGAACTTAGTGACCATTACTCGAAAATAAAGAAATGAAATAAAAACAGGGAAGTGCGTGTTTACAGTGAAGAAGAAGAGAAGAAAAGTGTGTGATTAAGAAAAAAAAAGAAAACAACAAAAAAAAAAAAACAAGCTGAAGAAGGGGGAATGGTTGTTCGATTTGTGTTTGAGGGAAGGTGGAGGCTTCGAATTAAGAAGAAGCAGGAGAGGAAAATTGTGGGTTCTAAACTTCTAAAAAAAATTGAAGAAGAAGACGTGTGTTGTATCTGTAGAGAAACAAAAAGAAGGGGAGTAATAGTCTTGGGTTTTGTAAAACAAGAAAACAGGGGATTTACTTCGAATATTACAAAAGCGAAACAGAAAATTAATTTTTATGAAACTATTTCTTTTTTTTTTTAACTCTAAAAACAAAAATAAAGAAATTAACTATGGAATTAAAATTACAATAAAATGATGATTAGAAATTAAATGGCCCACAATAAAATTGAAATTTAAAGGGGCAAAATTACAATTTAAAACTAAAATTATAACTACGAGCAAGAAAATAAAAATCTTTATTTTCAACCCATAGTGGTTAGCATCTCGCTACTTTGTCCACTAAACGGATTTACGAAAATAAGGAAAGCTATGCAACAAAAAACGAAAGAACAAGACGAGAAATTAAAGGAAACGGAAGTTTTGCATTAAAATAAAAAGTGTTTACAAGATTTGAAACTAAAAAAAAAACAAGAAATTAAAGCTACCCTAAAATCTAAGTCACCAAATACAAGGGGGGTGAGGGGGTATTTATAGGACAAGAATTAGGGTTAAGGGGGTGTTGGGTAAATCCCCACCATACATTTGTGATGTATGGTGGTGAAATCCTAGCCATCTATTTGTTTCCTTCCCCCTTAAGCTTTGATGAGTGAATCTTGACCATACACTTATTTAGTGTGTTGGGATGATCTCCACCTTCCACATGTCTTCAAAGATTCCTTTTCCACCAAGCTCCTAATTCTTTTTCCTTTTTTCATTTAAGTCCTTTTTCTTCCTCTTTTTCCCTTCCTTGCTCTTTATTTCTTTATTTTGCCATTTATTTATTTATTCACGAATTTCCTGAAATGCAACAAAATAAATTATTAAAATACGAGTTCAAGCAATAAATAGGTAATAAAAATATGCAAAAATATGCACTTATCAAATGCCCCCATACCTATCTTTTGCTCGTCCTCGAGTAAAACAAAAACAAAAAGAAAATCTAGATAAAAAGTCCTATACTCCTTTTCGTAGGTGTGACGGTTGCATTGGGCATATGCAACAAGCCCTTTAAACCCCTAGGCAGCCCTAGTGGACGAGTGAGGTCTCGTGAGGGCCTATAGTGAATGTACCCACAAAATCCATCTAGTTTGTATAAAGATTACATGGCAATGAAACACCACACATACATGTCCTCTCATGATACATTAACTTAAGAATCAAAATGAAGTTGCAAAGTCTTGGTGTGGAAAGTGCAAGGATTCACATAGTCTACTTAAAGAAGCATGCACGAGTGATTATAAGTTCATGTTAAGTGCAAAAATTATTGGAAACCATGCTAAGTCTACAAGAGCACACTTTAGAGTCAAAACTTGAGATCTCATATGCAAAAGAAACAAGCAATACCTCACATTTCACTCACAAAAGAACATTCACTCAAGAACAAGGGTAAGTGTATCACTCAATTCCAACAAAATCAAAAGCATGCTTGACATTTGGTATCATTCTAACTCAAACACAACATACATCAATGATGACAATCAAAAGGTCTTTATTTGGGTTGTAATGGGGCTAGGGACAGGGTATGTCAATTAAGGCCAAAACAGGGTGAAGTGTCAAAAGATAGTAGTCACCATGGAAATCATGCACAACACCAAACTTCCTCCCCACACAATTATTTTTCCACTTTCAACAAAAAGACTTGACTAGTCGAATGAAGGAGAATTACAAAAACATAAGTATGCTCTCATATATATATAAATATTTTTTGTTCTTTTTTTTTTCTTATCTTATGAGAGCTATAAGAAACCATAATCCTCCTTTAGATTTAACTTGAAAATCGACTAACAAGGTAACCAACAAAACATATATTTCCTCAAAAGTTATGAACAAAAGTAAACCCATTTCACACACCTTATTACTCCCTCAAGTTCCTACTAGCCTTTGACAAATTGGGATCAAGTATACGTAAGGATATACAAGAAAACGGTCTTAGGCGAGTAATGTGGTGTGTCACCGAAAGAATTTGATTAAGCTCGAAAGGGTAAGTAATTGATCACATAAGAATGGTGTGGATATTTTGGAAAATATGGGTTATTCCTAAATGCCTTTATCATCTTATCATTAATCAATGTCATGTGTTTCAAGCAAGAACTCAAACAAGTGCTAGCAATGCAAATGACAAGTGGACACTTAAGCAAAAGAATATAAATGCAAAAGATGTGCATATAGGCTCAAAACTCACTTGGTGTGGTAGAACATAATCAATCTCAAGTAAAGGTATCCTCAATGCACCTACTTGTACTCAAAGCATGAAAACCAAATCATCTTACACCTAATCATGACCTTCTAATTTCTTTCACAAATCAAATAAGTCTACTAGTTTCACCTTGCTAGTGTAAGTGTGTGGACAAGAACTTAGCAAATCACTTCTCAATCAAAAGTTAAAGGAATACAAGATTATCATAGCATGCAAGGGTGCATCAAACAACTAGCAATCAATTAACAAGACTAGAATTAAAACTTTACTATTTACAATTCTACAACTCTTTTTGTGATTTTTTCATTTTTTAATTTTTTTGGATTTTCTGATTTTTATATTTACACTAAAAACCCTCCCCCATACCTAAATCATGCATTGTTCTCAATGTATGCAAATGCAAGAGAAATGAGAAAGGAGAAAGGTGAGGAAATACCTGATAAAGGATGACAGAGACAAAAAACTTCTAAAAATTACGAAAGAAAACAACTCACACATGCACACAATTCCTCCCCCATACCTGAATTTCACGAGGGGATGCAAAGGAATAAAACCAAATTAGCCGATGCCGGTAGGAAGCAAGAAATGAATTTTCGAGAAGAGCGCAAGATGCCGTTGAAGCTCTAACACCTTAGTGACTTTTGCAAGAAGACAAAAATATTCTTTCAAAGTAAAAGCATTGTAACCACTAGTGTTTTCCACAGACCAAAGTAAGGCTTCTTTATGTTGTTTAAGCAAATTAATTAATTTGATTTCTTGGTCTGGGTTTAAATCACTATTGATAATAGCAGAGAGAAGTTTGTCTTTTTGCAAGAAAATGTGATCGAAAGTGGGGGGGTGTGTTACGAAATCAAGTAGAGGTGGCTCACCAACGGGAGTTGTAACAATGGTACTAGGGTTGACATGGTCAGTAGTAGATTCAGCTTCTCATTTAGAACAAATGTGATTTAAAGCCCCTAACAACTCATCAAAAGTAGGTGGTTCACCAATGGGATTTTTGACAACGGCTTCAACATTAACATCCTCGGGTGGAGTCTCCCATTTGGAACAAATGTCGTCCAACTCTCTCAACATTTCTTCCAAGGTCATATCCCTTAACGAATCAACATACTCTCGGTTAGACTCATGGTTGACTTTGAAATCCTCATTGAGAAAAGACTCTTTCACTATCCTCAAGGTTTGACCAATTAACAATGTTATCAACAAGATTAACCCCTGTTGTTTGTTCATAAAGCTCATTGGGTTCATTTCCGACATTAAAGATTTTAAGGTTAATTGTCATATTACCAAAAGTAAGTTTCATCGAACCATCCCTACAATTAATCAAGGCATTAGATGTACCAAGAAAAGGTCTTCCTAGAATGATCGGGATTTGGTTCTTAGGATTCGTGACGGGTTGAGTCTCGAGGATAACAAAATCAACCGGAAAGATGAATTCACCAACCTTAATTAGCACATCCTCAATTATTCCCTTAGGTGTTTTGACAGAACGATCGGCTAATTGAATTGTCATGTTCGTCTTTTGAAGTTCACCTAAACCTAGGGCTTGATAGACCGAAAATGGAAGGAGATTCACATTAGCGCCTAAGTCAAGTAACGCCTTGTCCTCAAAAGTATTGCCTATGACACATGAAATTGTAGGACAACCGGGGTCCTTATATTTCACGGGAATTTGGTTCGAAAGAATTGAACTAACATGAGAAGTCAAAAAGGCTTTCTTGGGGACGTGAGTGGAACGTTTATGAGTACACAAATCTTTTAGACACTTAGCATAAGAGGGAATTTGTTGAATGGCATCTAAAAGAGGAATGTTGATCTCGACTTGCTTGAAAACTTCCAAAATCTTTTCTTTTTGAGGCTATTGTTTGTTGGAAAGGAGTATTTGAGGATAAGGAGCTTTAGGCTTAAAGATTCGTTCACCAGGTTCTTCGGGAATGGATTTCGAAAGTGGAATGATAAACGAAGACTCGTTAGGTGAATGTGGTGTTTGAGTCGATGAAAGCTCGCTAGATGATGATGATTTATGAGAAGATTCTGATGACTCGGGAGTGGATTTTGAAGGTGAGGGTTCAAGTGGTGAAGGTGTGGGACTAGATGACTCGAGAGTGGATTTTGGAGTATGGTTTGAATGATCAAGTTTAGGGTTTGGTTCAACATTTGACTCATATTCTTCGTCAGGGGACTCGACTCCGATTTGATTATCAACTTTGTTTCCCGACCTTAGAGAAATGATAGCATTAACATTTTCGAGAGGTCTTTGGTTGAGAGGAAATTTAGGGTTGACCTCGGGAACTTGTTCTTCTCTCGCTCACACATGGCGTTGGCTAATTGACTCACTTGAACCTCTAACTTAAATATGGCTTGAGTACTAGCATTCAAAAGTTACCTATCTTGAGTCATAGTTTGCATGAAGGTTTGTTGAGATTGAGCCAAATTAGTTGTTGATTTCAAAAGCGCATCAAGAGTCTTTTCCAAGGAATTAATTCTCTTATCCGACTCGTGAAAGCCGGGAGGGTGGGCGGGTGCTTGATTTGGATAAGGAACGTGATTTTGAATCGGGTTTGGAAAAACACCTTGGTTTGGAGTTGGGTAAGAGTTCGGCTTTTGAAAAGAAGGTGGCAGAGATTGGTAGTTTTGGCCTTGGTTCCACGAGAAATTTGGGTGATTCTTCCAACCGGGATTATAAGTAGGAGCAAAAGGATCATTTCTAGGGGTTGGTTGAAACATCGCATTAACTTGATCACAACCAGGAAAGTTTGGAAAATCTTGATTATAATTAGAGCACATAGACACTTGTGAGGGGGCGTTACTAGTTTCTAGGGCTTCGAGTCTTCTAGTTAGAGTAGCTAATTTGGCATCGGTTGCAATCGAATTTCCAATCGAATGCAAATCCCTAGATGTACTAGATGACTCGTTTGACTTATTAGGCTCCTTAGTAGACTCCCACAACATGGTCTTCTCGGCTAATTCTTCGAAAAATGCCCACCCTTCGTCCTCATCTTTCTCCATGAATTTACCTTGGCACATAGACTCTAACAAAGCGGTTGTTGGACTATCTAAGGCCTCGTAAACGATCTTACAAAGTCTCCACTTTTCTATTCCGTGGTGGGGGCATTATGATAAAAGATTTTTAAAACGATCAAAATATTTCCAAAAAGACTCGTTTTCCTTTTGATGAAATTGATTTATTTCGTTTGTAATTCTCGTAGTCTTATGGTTTGGAAAATATTTCTTAAGAAAAATTACCACAAATCCCTCCCACGTGGAAATACAATTAACCGGTAGGCTATACAACCATTTCTTAGCATTTTCTTTAAGCGCAAAATTAATTAGTCTAAGCCTAATCGAGTCCTCGGTTAATTGTTGGAGTTTTTGTAAGGCACAAACCTCCTCGAATTCATGGATGAAAAGATACGGGTCCTCACCTTCACTCTCGGTAAATTTGGGTAACATGCTAATATGTTGAGCTTTGATTTCGAAATTATTACCATTTACGAGAGGAAGAGTGATACATGAGGGTTGGGCAGAACGGGTGGGATAGCAACGGTCCTTAAGAGACATGACCATGTTAACTATTGGTTCGGAATTATCTAAAGACTCGGAATCGGAAGAAATCTAAAACGATCTCACTAGTCTAGAAGAATTATCCCTAATCCAAATAGTTCGCATAAACCATGAAAGGGAACACGTAGCAAATAAGTGCGATAAAATAAACACACAAAAAGAATGGGGTGAAAAATTAAAAGAAAAAAACAAAATTCTAACCCAAGGCTTCCTTAATAAAAATAATTAGACCTTGCTCCTAACTGTAAGGTCCACCAAAAACTCGGTAATTCAGAATTTATTCGAACCGATTTGGCCAGGTAGGTGCAAGCATTGCCAAGAAGCTAAACACCAGCCTAGACACCAAATCTTAATTGGCCAGGTAAGCTTTCGCTTGCCTAGACACAAAAGAGTCGGAATAATTAATGATTACTTCGTTTCTTAGGTACCTTCCTAATTGAGCGCCAGATTCCTAGGGGCAAACGTCTAATTAATTTTATTAAAGGCTAGGGTATGCAAAATGAGGGATTAAATTGTTTTTGGGCCAAGGAAAGAGTGATGAAATCTCTTCCCTTATCTTGTAAGTGGTTTTGCCCTTAAGATTTATTTACAAAATGATGCAACAAACAAAAAGGTATAAAAAACTATAAACATTTATGGATGCTTAACTACGTGCTCTAACTAAAGAAAAGAAAGAATTTAACGTACCTTGGGGTCCTCCAGCGATCACCATAATTATAAGGTACGAAAAATTAAAAACAAGAAAATAAAAATCTAGATGATGTGCCCTAAGTGATTAAATGCATGATGCAACAATTATGTAATTACAATTTTTTTTGGATTTTAAATATTCAAATTTGTTTGTGATTTTACAATTTTTCGATTTTTCGTGATTTTCTAAATAAAGAAAAAAACGAAAGAGGAGAGAGATACGGGTTACGCAAGCAAAGCTTCCAAAATTCCGAGAAAATTCTTCCGCTTTAATCCAAGTTTCCCGAATTTTCCTCCAAATTCTTCGGAAAAAAAAATGCAAACAAGAAAAAAGGTGAGAAAAGAGCTAATCCAAAAAATTAAAAACTAAGGTGCGAAAAATAATTAGTCCCCGGCAGCAACGCCAAAAACTTGTTGTGCTAGAAATGGAGATTTGATTGCAAGTGCACAATCTCATTTTAGTAATTTTAGATTCGATCCACAGAGACTATTTTATATTCGCAATCCTTAATTTTTAATTTAATCGAATTAGAACAATTTTTGGTTTTTGAAAATTTGGATTTTTTTTCTAATTAATTCCTAAAAGATAATTTAATATATTTAAAAGAAAATTCAATTATTCTAATTTTAAACTAAGTAATTAAAAATTAAAAGAGTGAAAACTAAATTATTTTCAAAAGTAAAAACTCGAATTTTAATAATTGTACTTACAGAAAATTTTAATTAAAAATTTGGCATGACTTGTTTGTAATTACCGCTAGCCAAAACAACCAAACAAAATTATTATATATATATATATATTTTTTAAACTCAGCACAAAATAAAAATTCTCATCTGAAACGGAGTCAATTCACTTACACATTCGAACCATTTATTCATCGAAAACAAACAAACGATCCAACCCACTAACAAAACTCAGAAAACAACGATCCAGAAACTCAGAAAATAAAACTCAGAAGACATAATCTTAGCAATTCGCCAGCTTTAAACATTTAACAAACAACCAGCAACTCACTAACACTTAACAGTAACTCAGCGATAACTCGGTTAACGTTAGACTCGCGTAAACAAGCAGCAACGAACACAAAACTAGTAGTAAAACGCATCACAGATAAAACAGGCAGGAGAAAATAGAAACAAAAAAAACAAAGAAACAAACAAAACATAATCCTGGACTCAAGACTCGAATTTAAATGGAACCAAAACAAAAACATCAAAACTCAGCAAAGTTCAGAACACAATCCTCGACTCAACTCAGCAAATGGCAATGAACACAGCATTTCAACGATGGAACAATTAAAGACTCAGAAACCCAAGGAAACTCGACAAAATCTTAACGACCTGAATTAACTCAGAAGCAAAACTGAGAACTACGATTACACAGCAACAGCAATTAGAGCTCGATAGATGACTCAGACACAAAACAGCGACATTTAACAGAGTAGAATCAAAACCGCCAACTGGAACTTAGCAAAACTCAGATAGCAATTCGACAAAAATAGCTTAGCAAATAAGGAAAATAAGGAAAGCTATGCAACAAAAAACGAAAGAACAAGACGAAAATAAGGAAAGCTATGCAAGAAAAAACGAAAGAACAAGACGAGAAATTAAAGGAAAAGAAATTTTTGCATTAAAATAAAAAGTGTTTACAAGATTTGAAACTAAAAAAAAACAAGAAATTAAAGCTACCCTAAAATCTAAGTTACCAAATACAAGGGGGGTGAGGGGGTATTTATAGGACAAGAATTAGGGTTAAGGGGGTGTTGGGTAAATTCCCACCATACATTTGTGGTGTGTGGTGGTGAAATCCTAGCCATCTATTTGTTTCCTTCCCCCCTTAAACTTTGATGAGTGAATCTTGGCCATACACTTATTTAGTGTGTTGGGATGATCTCCACCTTCCACATGTGTTCAAAGATTCCTTTTCCACTAAGCTCCTAATTCTTTTTCTTTTTTTTCATTTAAGTCCTTTTTCTTTCTCTTTTTCCCTTCCTTACTCTTTATTTCTTTATTTTGCCATTTCTTTATTTATTCACGAATTTCCTGAAATGCTACAAAATAAATTATTAAAATACGAGTTCAAGCAATAAATAGGTAATAAAAATATGCAAAAATATGCACTTATCAGTTTACCTCCAATACTCTTGTAAGATTCTGGACCAAATAAGTCCAAGTGCAGAAGCTCTAGGGGTTTAGAAGTAGATACCATTTTCTTTGCTTTGTGTGTACTTCTAATATGTTTGCCCAATTGGCAAGCTGAACAGACCTCAGTCTTAGCATACTTCAGTTTGGGTAGCCCTCTAACCAGTTTCTTGCTTGATAATTTGTTAATTAAGTCCATGTGTGCATGTCCCAATCTTCTATGCCAAATATTTGGGTCATTGTCCATTGCAGCCAAACAGCACGCTGTTTCCACGGATTCGAAGAGTCTTGCTATTTCCAATTGTAACTCTTCATCCCTTCTTCATTTTGAGACACTTAAACTAAGACTTTTCTCCACACATAAGTCTAGTGCATCCGCTATCCAATATCCATTGCTTTAACCTTCCTTTAGCCACAAGACATATCTACAAAACAAACAAACACCAACTCAATGTTTTGGTACCCATTTCCAAATTGGTTAGCAGGAATAGTATATAAAACATTTAAATCAGCTTTCTTGATCCACATCTGGATCACTTTTGGTGACTGATTTTGCATTCTGCTACTCTGTTGGTAAGTTGTTTGCCTTCTGTCAGAAGCATTCTGGTATGCTGTTTGTCGCCTGACTGGTCCATTCTGGTAAGTTATTTTCCCTTTATGATTTACTTGAGCCACACAATGTCTTTCCAGATGGCCTTTTTCACCACACTTGTTTTATGTCTTTCAAGGCATAGCATAGTTGTAAGGTATGTCATTTCTTCCTTCATATTTAAGCGCGTCATGCTTCTTGTTGAAGTTTAAGCCAACACCTTCTCTGACCAAAGGTACATTTGTCTTCTTCATCATTGTCTTTAAGCTGTCTTCTCCTTGAATAAAAGTTTCCATCCCTTGCTTGAGATCTTTGACTTCTTTTTCTAGGAGAGTGATCATTTCAGCTTGCTGTTTGATGAGTTCAGCTTGCTGAAAGCGTTTCTCAGCTGATTTTGAAGACTGGGCTTGACTAGATTCTTTGAGCTTGTATGATTTAATACATTTATCCTTAGCTTCAATCTCTGACTTCAAATCTTTGAGTTCTTTCATGATCACCTCATTCCTCCTTAGAATTACTTTGTTGACTCCTTCGAATTGAATGATTTTCTCTTTTAAATCAGCAAAAAGATCATCATATTTGTTTGTAGGAGCCGTCTCAGCCATTAGATCAGAAATGATTTTCCTTAGATGAGTATTCTCTTTTTCAAGCTCGTTGTTTTCATTCTTCAATTTCATGAGCTCCACAATAGATATATTACTATGTTCCTGCATGGTTAGCTCATTTAACATAGGAATACTAGAAGATAAATCAAGATTAAATGAGTGTACTTAACTACTATCGTCATCCGAATTCGACACATCACTGTCTACAAGGACTTCTTTGATATTTCTTCTTACGGTATCTTCATCATCAATACCAACAAAGGCTAGATTGTCCATCTCATCACTTGAGTCATCATTAGAAGCTGATTCCTCAACATCATTCCTTGGCAGGAGTGGCGCCTTATATTTATTTGTGTCACATGAGGCAGCTTGCTGTTTTCGATTGACACATACTTCTTTTGTTGTAGCTTGATAATGTATTTCTAAGGTATGCCATATCTCCTTTGCTGTGATGCACGAAGAGACCTTGGCAAAATCTGAATCTGAAAGACCACAAATTAATGTGTACTTGGCATTTCCATTATAGTTTGCTTTTATCAATTCTTCCCCGTTAAGATCATCAACATCTTTTGGATTGTTGTTTTCATCCAGAAAGGTAAATGGGCCATCTTTAACAACCAACCATTCAAATGGATTTCTGCTCAGAATCACATTCATCCTTAGTCTCCATAACTCATAATTTTCTGTACCAACGAGAAGTGGTGGCATGTTTGATGATTCTCCCTCTACATTAATGTGTGCCATAGGATCTGTACTTTCCTATTACAGAAATGTTAGTACACCAATGCTGTGATACCAATTGAAAAACAATACCTAGAGGGGGGATCAATAGGTGTTTATGGCTAACAATGGTTATTTATGACCTGTTTGATATTTTCCAGAAACAGCTTGCTGTTTGTGATAACGAAGTTTACAATTGGCAAGCTGAATGCAAATGGTAAGCTAAATGCAGAAACAGTAAGGTGCAGAAAAATAAAGAACACAAGAAAGTTTTAGCCAGGTTCGACCCCTAATCCCCTATGGTCTACGTCCTGGTCCCCTACCAACCTGATAAGAGAATATATTATTGATCAACGAAAAACCAATTACAAGATACAATAATATATCTCCCTTTAATCCCAGCTGCTGACAAATGGCTTGCTGAACACCTGTTTCTGAACCTGCTCTCTAAGCTATATTTCCCAAGTATACTTCTCTAGCAACATTCACCAAACCCTTGTTCCCTAACCAATGTGCCCGGCAACTGATACACCCAGCTGCTTACAAATGGCTTGCCGTTTGCTGTGCTGAACTAACTCTCTAAGAAATAATTCCCAAGTATCCTTCTCTAGTCTAGTTCGACCCACCCAAACCTTAAGCCAACCTTGTACAACAACTATTCAATACAAATTGAACAATACAATGTTTGAATGAATACAACTCAACCTATGAACCCTTCTGAATATATATATGTGCGTGTATATAGGGTTTGTGAGGTTTAGAAAAATTTTGCAATGAAAGCTTTGATGTTGTGTATATATATTCTTGTTTCTGCCCTTTTATAGGATTATAAGAACTGAGAATGAGGAGCTCTTAAATAGGTAAACAAGAACAACTTAAAAACAATTTTGAAAGGCTCCAACGGTATGATGAATCTTGAGGCCGTTAAGAATGTTTTTGAGTTAAAGAATTGGAAGGAGCTTGATTATCAACTGACAAAGAAGAGATGGAGCGTGTACTGTATGGAGAAGAATATTTGATATGATGAGGAAGACACTCCCATGTGTTTTTTTCTTGAGTGGAGGTATAGTGGGGTATTAAAATAATGAAAAGTAGATCTTTACTTTTCTTATTTTAAGTCAAGGAATATCTTGTCTCCCAATATCTATGTGATATGAGTGTGGGCATATTCAGATATGATTCAGAGGGCCCTTACATGTTTCTAACAATATTTCCACTTCATGCTCTTTGAAGAATCGAAAGTTTCTTTAAATCTGACAGACACAATCAGCCTGCTGTTTGTGAAACTAGCGTGCTGATTGTCCATACATTTGGCTTGCTGTTTGATTCTGATGAAGAAATATGGTAAGCTGACTTAGCCTACACCTAGCTTACCAATTGTCACTGTAGTGCACCGTTGTTAAAGTGCCCTGCAAAATCAAGTTAGAACATATACAAATGGCATGCTGTTTTATATCTGTTAATAAGCCAAATGGCTTACTGTTTGTTATCATAAAAACTTAGGAGTTTCATTTCCAATTAAAATTACGCAGAAACAAAAGAGAGAAGAAATTACGTTTTCTTACGTTAGAAATTCTGTTCGATTTTATGAAATTTACTTATATTTCGTTTTGATTATCAAAATACCCTTATTATTATTTGAAGATAGTTCTACTAACAACCAAATATAGTTTTAATAATAAGTGTAAGAGTGATTTTGTCCAAAACTTTGGTAGTTGGTAGTCTACTCGTCAGTACAAAAAAAAAGAACTGTTAGATCATAAAATAAATAGATGAAAAACGATGGATCTAACATAAAAAATATTTAATTATTTAACTTGTAAACTAAAAAGTGTATTTATATTGAAATACGAAAAAGTGTATGTCAGTGATTTAAATCATATAATTTGGTTTTCTACATTGAATAGAATTATCAATGTAAGTCTTCTACACTGAATTGGATTAATGTAAAAATTCAAAATTATATTTTCTCTTGATATTTTAAGTGTTTCCATTTCGATAATAATTGTTAAATCATAACTAAATTAAAAAAAATTGTGAGCTTCGCATGGATCGTAAAATCATCCAAATCTGATTTTTAGATCTCACGATAGAACCCAAATAGTAAAAATGAACTTTTTTAAATATTAATAAAAATAAATAAAATTCAATTATATCCTTTTTTAATTATATCATTTTCATATTTTAATTTTCGTTTTAAAATTCAATTCTAATACAAACTTTTTTAATAATATCCTTTTTAGCTTATAACCCGTGCAACACACGTCTTATTTTTTAGTGAAGTTGTTTTTTTGATTTTTTTGTTATATCTTATTAATACTTGTTTTTTTTTTCAAAATTAACGTAAGTTATATACACATATGAAGTATAGAAGGCAAACATGAATTTTTATTTTGAATCGGAACTATTTATTAGTTGAAGTTAAGTTTGATTTGGATTGTTTCCCGAAAGCCAGGGATAGTAGTTTTCTATAGAAGAGAAGAGGCTGCTTCGTGCTTATGTACTCGCAATTTTTTAATGCTATTTTGTAAACTAAATTTTTGGCATGTACTAATATCAAATTTAATAGATGATTAATGAGTTTCTGATATTAAATTTAATAGATGATTAATGAGTTTTGAAAAGTTAATTTTATCATATGTTTTATTACTATATTTAAAGTTACAAATATTAAATTTAATTATGTTGTTAGTGAGAGTCGAACCCTTGACATATGGTAGTACTCGCTTATTATCCCTCTTACTCTTATTATATAATAGGATATATAATAATAAAAAATATATAATTATAAGCTCTATTGGAGGTAGAATACAGTGGAAGTATAATACGTGTTTGAATATATAAAGGAGACATATAATTAAAAATTTATTGGAAGTAGAATACAAGGACGGTGGTGATATTTTTTACTAAAATTATATATTTTTTATACAAGTTATTTATATTTTTATTTGGAAAAATTTTCATAAATCCAATACCAATCTCATAAAAAATGTCTGCGTATTTAAAAAGAAAAGAACAGATGTGTTAGCATAATAAAAAACAGTCTCATGCGGGAACCCTAATAAATAAAGGAGCATCTATAATATAAAGAGAAAATAAGATGTTTTTTATTTTTTAAAACTCCATAAATTTTAGAAATCTTGGAGAGAGAAAAATTGAAATTAACTCTATTTTTAGGTTTTGATTTTAAGGAAAAAAGTTGTATAAGATAAGTATCATCAATAATATGTAATGAAGTTGGAATTTCGATCCTAAACGAGTACGACTCGAAACGTGTTTAACGGGAAGACGGCTCACTAGAAAAAATTGTATCAACTATTAGACTTTGATATTGACGTTATAATTTTATTTCATTTTTACGATTCGATTTTTAAGGATAAATATTGTTATACAAGTAATATATGTAAAAGTTAGGGTTTTGATCTTAACGAGAGAGCGAGAAAAAAAGTTATTTAATTAGATAAGTGTCATCAACAATATGTAATGAAGTTAGAATTTCGGTTCCAAATAAGAACGGCTCGAAACATGTTTTAACGGGAAGACGACTCACTAGAAAAGCTTGTATTAGCTATTAGAATTTGATAATGATGTCATAAGTTTTTATTTTATTTTAGGGTTCGATTTTTATGGATAAAAATTCTAACATAAGTCTTTATAATATATGTTAAAGTTGGGATTTCGGTTTTAATGAGAGAGTGACTCAATCGAAAGAATCGTGTTTAACAAAAATTCGGTTCATTAAAAAAGATTATATGACTATTAAAATTTAATATTGATAATATAATATAATGTAATATGGATTGAATTTTAAAAAAAAATTATGATACCGCCGCGAAGCGCGGCTTTATCAACTATTATATAATAAGATATAATGTCCTTTTTTCAATTCTTTGCAATCCAGTATAATAAGATATAATAAGACTTGGATTCTGATAGATTAATTAATCGATGTATGGTTGTACCAAAAAAAAAAAAAATTCATTCCAACCAGACATCTACATCGATCTGAAATTTTTTAACTTAATTCATAAAAATAATTAAATTCGTAACCTTAATTTATACCCAACCCTAATCGAATTAAAATCGCTCTAACCCTATCGATTTGTAATCTTTAATTTGGATCGATTGAAATTATATTCAAATTGGACCGAGTTGATCAATTTCACTCACCACCCATGTACACCTGTAATCCGAGTGTTGTGTGGATAGACTACGAGAACTTTACTCGGACAGTTAGACTTTACATACTCTGCCAATTATTCGACAACTCTAAAATTATAAAAAACTAGCCTATAACCCGTGCATTCTTTTTAAAAATTAAATAATTTTTAAATATTTTTTAATAATTAATTATTGCATATATATTATTTAATATAAAATTGACATAATATATATTATTAAATAATAATCGATTTATTATATGATATATTATTCGAATTATGACTATATTTTGTCATAATAATATAAATATAAATGGAAGCATCGTATATACTTACATTCAAATTTTTGTTGATTCAAATTATGATTCCATAATAATGAATAATGTAATATTTTTTTAAAATAAAATTTAATATTAATTTGTAATTGTGTGAAATTTTTATTGTTTATTATATTGTTTTAGTTTGTTTTCCGTTTGTTGATTTATAATTTATTGTAAATTTGTTAATAAATATGTGATATTAAAATTATTAAAAATGATTTTGAAAATACTTGGTTTCCAAGTAATTGAAAGAGTCTATAAAAGTTGGGTGTATCTGAAGAATTTTAACTCAAATATAACCAAAGAAGTATGTAATTGAATATTAATTGGAGTGTAATTAAAAGAGTTTGCTATTAAGTTAAATATGTGGTTTATTTTTTGTAAAATAAAATTTTATATATATTTTAATTTATTTTTTCATTTTTGTTGTTAACCGACCGACCAACGAATTATAGTGTTTCGCTTATAATATGTTTTTCTTATAATAGTATAGTATAGATAGTATAGATTATTTGTAAATAAAATTTTATATGTATTTTAATTTATTTTTTCATTTTGGAAGGTGTTAACAAACTTTTTGGGAAGGTGTTAACCGACCGACCAACCAACCAACCAATTACACCAGATTTCTCTTATAATAGTATAGTATAGAAGAAATTTTTATTGTTTATTATATAATTTTAGTTTGTTTTCACTTTTTTGATTCAAAATTTGTTAATAAATACGTGATATTAAAATTATTTAAATTGATTTTGAAAATATTTGGTTTCAAAGTAATTGAAAGAGTCCAAAAAAGTTGGGTGTATGTGAAGAATTTTAACTCAAATAAAAAAAGAGTTTGTAATTGAATATTAATTGGAGTGTAATTAAAAGATTTTGTTATTAAGTTAAATATGTGGTTTATTTTTTGTAAAATAACATTTTATATGTATTTTAATTTATTTTTTCATTTTTGGAAGGTGTTAGCAAAATTTTTAGGAATGTGTTAACCGACCGACCAACAAACCAATTATACCTTGTTTCGCTTATAATAGAATAGTATAGATTTTAGTTTGTTTTCACTTTTTTGATTTATAACTTGCTGTAAATTTGCTAATAAATATCTGATTTTAAAATTATTTAAATTGATTTTGAAAATATTTGGTTTCCAAGTAATTGAAAGAGTCTAAAAAAGTTGGATATAGATGAAGAATTTTAACTCAAATAAAAAAAGAGGATGTAATTGAATATTAATTGGAGTGTAATTAAAAGAATTTGTTATTAAGTTAAATATGTGGTTTATTTTTTGTAAAATAACATTTTATATATATTTTAATTTATTTTTTCGTTTTTGGAAGGTGTTAGCAAAATTTTTGGGAAGGTGTTAACCAACCGACCAACTAACCAATTATACCCTATTTCGCTTATAATAGTATAGTATAGAAACAATTATGCCCTGTTTCGCTTATAATAGAATAGTATAGATTTTACTTTGTTTTCACTTTTTTGATTTGTAACTTGTTGTAAATTTGGTAATAAATATGTGATTTTAAAATTATTTAAATTGATTTTGAAAATATTTGGTTTCCAAGTAATTGAAAGAGTCTAAAACAGTTGGGTATAGATGAAGAATTTTAACTCAAATAAAAAGAGAGTATGTAATTGAATATTAATTGGAGTGTAATTAAAAGAGTTTGTTATTAAGTTAAATATGTGGTTTATTTTTTGTAAAATAACATTTTATATGTATTTTAATTTATTTTTTCATTTTTGGAAGGTGTTAGCAAAATTTTTTGGAAGGTGTTAACCAACCGACCAACTAACCAATTATACCATGTTTCCCTTATAATTTTAATTTATTTTTTCATTTTTGGAAGGTGTTAGAAAAATTTTTGGGAAGGTTTTAACCAACCGATCAACTAACCAATTATACCATGTTTCGCTTATAATAGTATAGTATAGAACCAATTATACCCTGTTTCGTTTATAATAGAATAGTATAGATTTTAGTTTGTTTTCATTTTTTTGATTTATAACTTGTTGTAAATTTGTTAATAAATATGTGATTTTAAAATTATTTAAATTGATTTTGAAAATATTTGGTTTCCAAGTAATTGAAAGAGTCTAAAAAATTTGGGTATAGATGAAAAATTTTAACTCAAAAAAAAGAGTATGTAATTGAATAGTAATTGGAGTGTAATTAAAAGAGTATGTTATTAAGTTAAATATGTGGTTTAGTTTTTGTGAAATAACATTTTATATGTATTTTAATTTATTTTTTCATTTTTGGAAGGTGTTAGCAAAATTTTTGGGAAGGTGTTAACCAACCGACCAACTAACCAATTATACCCGATTTCGCTTTTTATTTTTTGTAAAATAACATTTTATATGTATTTTAATTTATTTTTTCATTTTTGGATGGTGTTAGCAAAATTTTTAGGAAGGTGTTAACCAACCGACCAACTAACCAATCATATCCCTTTTCACTTATAATAGTATAGATAGTATAGATAACATTTTATATGTATTTTAATTAATTTTTTCATTTTTGGAAGGTGTTAGCAAAATTTTTGGGAAGGTGTTAACCAACCGACCAACTAACCAATTATACATTGTTTCGCTTATAATAGTATAGTAACTATTGATAACATTTTACATGTATTTTTGTTGAGTATGAAATACACACACAAGAAAATACAGGGTGGTGAATGTATTTTCTAACTTTTCGTTGAATATGAATCTCAAGAACGATTGTTTGATGGTTTGAATCTATTTGATGATTTTGTGTAGCTCAGTGTGTGTTTGTGTTTATCAGAATATGAATGCGGAAATAAGAAACACACGAACGCAATACTCACTTTAATCTAATATTTTATTAGATCAAGATTTGCTACAAACTGTGAATACATAAGTTAGTATTCTCAGCTTCTTTTTCTTAGAGAGAAATATCTTGAGTAGTTCTCTTTTCTAATCTTTTTCTCTCTCTCTCTGCTAATGGTGGTGAGGTTGTACACTTATAGAACATGTGTACAGCCCACTTTCTACAAATGATGGAACAAACAAAAATTACTTTCTAAGGTGTCTATCCTTTTTGAGAAAGAGTCTGAACGGCTTGCAATTTGACCATCTTCTTAGTCTGTTCAGTACCACCACTTTAGCAGCTGTCTCTGAAATATCTCTCCAAGATTCCTTGTAGGCTTTCCACGTACACTTACAGTTATGGTGGTCCTGTAATTGTACTGGCTAGTTGCAGGTTTCTGACTTGTACAATTTCCAGTAATTTGTCTCCAAGAATCCATTCGAGAAGTAATTAAGTGATCGATTCAAGAACTAGAATTGACTTAATGGATAACTCTGAGTTCTCGAATACTGAATCCTTGAGATATAGAACTACTTCTCGAAGTGACTATTTCTTCAGGGGTCCTTGAGTTGTCGAATAGAACAATTTAGTTATCGAATCCTTGAGATGTCGAATAGCTTCTTAAGTCCTTGAGATATCGAATGTAACTTTGACTTGTTGACTCTTTGAGAACTCGAATGATGCTTTGACTTGTAGACTTCTTGAGTTCTCGAATAGAGTTATAGACATGTCGAATCCCTGAGTTGTCGAATGATACTTTGACTTGTTTACTCATTGAGATACCGAACAGTGTCTTTTGAGATATTGAATCCCTGACTTCTAGAATGCTGGACTTCTCTAATAGACAAAAGTACTTCTCGAATTAGTAGTTTGACAAATCTTCAATCTTCAAAAATCCAACCGTGTTTATTTTGACAGCCTTGTTCTTCAAGCTTAAGGATGATCTCTGGATCTTCTTTCAAGCATTATTCCATGAATTAATTTACAGTTTACACAGGTAGAGTTTTGATGCCTATTACAAGTATTAAATACAAGTAAAAACTCTACAACTAGAGGTTCCCCCAGTTAAGGGGTCATGTAAGTAATGCAAGCATTACAAACAATTAGGCTTGTTATTAGATGTGTACAGGCATGCCTCTGTGACGAACAATCTCCCCCAAATTTTGAGTAAGACCCTTAGTCACAATTTCATGTCTGATAACAAGCCTAACAAACATAAAGATAAGACTTTGAACAGTACTGGTATAACATAAATGGAATCTTGAATACAAAAAGTAGACATTCTTACAGTTGAAGATCATCCAGTGCCTTTAGCATTTTTCCCTTGAGTCTTAGCTAGATATTCATTTAGTTTCTCCTATTGTTTCTCTTCTGCCTTCCTTTTGTTTTCTTTCATTGCATCCAAGATATGCACCATAGCATTTAGCTCCTCAATCATAGGTGAATCCTTAAAGTCTTTAATTATTGAATTCAGTACGTTTGCAGGGTAATGATTAACCAGGTCCATTCTGATATTGACATTGTCACCATTTCTCCTCCTATATTTCAAAACATAGGGATTCAACTTGACTCTGCACAATCCTTTTGCCCTTAGCTCCTCTGCTTTGACTTCAAGTGCATCTAGCTCCTCCATCTTTTTCTTCAGCAATTCTTCACTCTCCTTTTTCTTCATTACCTGATGATCCCTCTTCATTTTGACAAAGTTTGCCAATTCTAGCTTCCACATTCTTTCCACCTTGTCTTCAGAGTTCAACATTGCAATTATCCTTTCAATATCATATAGTTTACCCAATGCTGACACATCCATTGCTTAAACTTCTTCTCTCTCCCATCAGTATATTTGAATTCAAGGCAATCATCAACAATGGAAACATGACAGATTCTTTGAGCCCTTAGAAATAGCAGTTGATCTTCATCATATTCTTCATCTAGGGGTGGCAAGTTTAGTCCAGGTACTACTGTGATGGCTTGAGATTTAGATGTCTTCATCTTCCTTGCCTTTTTGGCCATAGATTTGATTTTTAGCTTTTGGACTCTGTCACTAGGGAGAAGTTTGAAGCCTTTGCCTCTTGACCATTGAAGTATACCATTAGCAGTTTGCTTCTGGAGACATACATATGGTTTCTTGATTTGAGTCTTCTCTTCTTCAGATGGAAAAATAGTTGCAGAAGCCATAGATTTAGATTTTGGCAAGTCATCACTTACTGTATCCATCCTAGACATATTGCCTTGTATTATGGTGGGAGTACTTCTAGTGATGCTTGAGGCTTGCTGTTTTCCACCTTTCTTTTCATACACCTTATCACCACCTTTATCATCATCACTTTTCTTCCCTTGATCACTCTTCTTCTTCTTCTTCTTCTTCTTCTTCTTCTTCTTCTTCTTTTTCTTCTTGTCTTCATCCCCCTTATTACTCCTGTGATGTCTTTCTCTCTTAACACTCTCATCTTTATCATCATTATCCTTATCTCTCCTTGCTTTACCCATCTCAGGAACAGAGCCTGTTGCTATAAATGTCTTCAATACGTACAGAGCTTCCAAATCTTCAGCAGTTCTGGTTCCTTTCTTTTTGGTTAGTTTTTCAATGACTGAATGAATCAACCTTATGTTCTGGGAGGTGAGATGCTTGGGAATGACCAGTTGTTTAATATCTTCAGGTTTGGTGCCAGATTGATAGATGATTGTTCTTGGATTTGTAAACACTTCTGGCAGCCTTGAGAGTTGGTCATTTCTCAGATCATTAAACAAGCTCCTAGTATTCTGATTAGTTTTCTTAATCAAATTGATGACTATCTACTTCACTGTATTTCAAAGAACTCAAAGTATCATATGAAAGATTCCATATCTTAGATTTGGACACCATCATAATCTCTTCGAAGTACACTTGATCAACTTTTCTGGGAACCACAGTGAAGTATTCAATTTGCTCCTTCAATCTTCTCAGATACTTTTGAGTATCACCACTCACAGATGCCTTAGAGGCTTGCAGAAACTTCAAGAAAGCAGCATCATGATATATCTCTGAGTTTGCAACTTCTATCAGTTTGGCCACTTTGACTACACTCACTTCAACTGGCTGATCATCTTCATGTCTGGAGGCTTGAGCTTGATCAAAAGGCATAGAACCTGCCACTACTGTAGATGTGATTGATTGCTTCATACCACTTGGAGTAGTGATGTGCACAGTTGGTAGAGTGACAGTAGGTAGAGAGGTGATAGGCTTGATAGGTTTAGAGGTTTGAGTCTCAATGGCTTTAGCTTTGCCTTTCCCTTGGATTTGAACTTGAGGAGTTGTAGATTTTGAAGGTTTTGGATGATCAGATATGACAATACCCTTCTCCACCTTAGATTTAGAATTTACTTTCTTATCCCCCTTAGGCCTGTTCTCAGACACAGGTGTCTTTGATGGGGCCCTTGGGTTTGAAAAGGGTGGCTGAAGGTTTGACTGAGTAAGAATCTTCAGGTTGAGGTAGTCCCATATGCTTCATCATTGCAGATAGCATCTGTTGTTGATTGAGAAGAACTCAGTTGTGGTGGTAGCCTGAGTGTCCAACTTTTCATTGAGTAGGTTGATAGATTTCTGTAGCTCAGAATTGTACTGCTTGAGGGAACTCACTTCCTTTTCCAAATTATCCACCGTTGTGAGCAATTCTGTAGCTTTGAACCCTGTAAGTGATTGTTCTGTGAGTCTTTCTACCTCAAACTTTGTCATGTCATGAATAGGGATATCAGTCACCAGCTTATCTCCATACTGATTAGTAAAAAGAATTTTGATATGTGCATTTGCATCAATTGTCTGTTCTTTGAGTCTGTCCATCTGAGAGGTGATGTTTGTGATGGAAGCTTGTACTTGAGGGAGTCTATCATCTAGTTGAGTACAGGTGGCTTTGCATTCTTTGATATTTCTGAAAACAGACTCCAGAGATGGTAATTCCTTGGTGAATTGAGTCTGAAGCTCTCTCACTACCTTAGTTGTTTCCATGCACACTCCTTCAATTTTAGATTGAACTCCTTTGCCTAGGTAGTGAGCAGCCTTCAAGCTTCCTTTGTAAGCATCATTGATAGCCTTATATACTTTAGTAGGGGTAAGAGATTTGGCATTTGACCCTAATGAAGTAAGATATTCCTCCCTTAAATATTGAAGAGCTTCACTTAGAGAGATGCTACCATATCCTTGCAACTAGGCATCAATATTGTCATCTCTCTCAGCTTCATCTGATATCTTGTCTTGCTGCTGCTCAACATCTTCTTTGTGACAAAGTAGAATGGCTTTATAGTTAGCATTTGGCATGTTGGAAGTGAGGAGATGTTGAACAATCTTTGAGAACTCAGGAATCTGATCCACAATTACGCTCTGAAGTTCTTCAACCGTCAATTGTTGTGGATAGAGCAAGACTGTGGTATTTATATTTTCGTTTTGTTTCTGTTTTCTGTTTCGGTTTCTGTTTAAATTCTGAATTTTTGAAAATAAAAACTTTGGGTTGGATTTATTTTCGTAAAAGTGTAAAACTTATATTTGTTTTTGAAAATTGTTTTATTAAAACGCCCATTGATTTTTAAAAGCATTTGTTGGTCAATTTATACTTGGTGAGCTGTGTAGCTCATCCCTTTTCTAACATTTCAGGTTCTAATTTTGGGAGCTTAATAAGAATAAAGATGTGAACCATGTGGATTTTGTGTCTGCTGATTTAGATGCACTTATTGGACGAGTTTTATCGTGTTATTCGAATAAATTTTTAAGTACTTTGTTAAGTGTTTGAATATTGGATTTATGGAGCTGCGTCTCCGATTTTAAGTTTTGGATTATCGAATTTGATGGCTGCTTTGATTTTGTGGAATATTTGGTTTATTTGAATAAAGTTTATATTTTATTTATGTTTCGTAATTAGATTTAATATATCAAAAATTCGGGATGTTACACAGTTCCTAGTAGTTTTAATAATGGGTTTATTAAACAACAAGATGTAATCAAAAAGATGTAGCCGTCCGGATCCTATTTACAGCCATGAGAGTTGATGATACGGGAAGAATAAAAGAAGCAAGGAAGAATCGTAGACTTCGTAGTTGAATTTGATGGTAAGAATCGTATGCATTGGTTTTATGGCCTTAGTTTAAGTTTATGCTGATTTCCGGTTAATTGAAGGTTTTAGCTAATGTCAAGATTTTAAACATTTAACGATTTGTTGAATAACTATATCAATATTTTTATTATCTTTATTTTTTTTTATAGAAAAAGAAGAACCCCCGATAAATCTAAAATTACTCGAATCCTATATATTTTTCTAAATCCCTTCTATTTTAAATAATTAAAATCAAAAGTTCCTTTTTTAGTTCTTATTTTTTATAAAAGAAATCAAAATTTCCTTTCCCAACATTACCATTAACATCTTCGAAATAGAAAAAGTTTTTGAATTTGTAGGGAAGAAGAATTCAAACTTCCTTCTTTAGTTCCTTACTTTTAGAAAAGAAATTAAAATTTCCTTTTTTAACATTAACATTAACATTTTCGAAATAGAAAAAGTTTTTGAATTTGTAGAGAAGAAAAATTCAAATTTACATATTCGAAATAGAAAATAAATTTTATATTCTTATATATATATTCAATCATTGCTTCTAACAATCAAATTTTATCATCATGTTTGTAACCCTTTTCTTGCTTATGTTTACTTTTGTTTTCGTCTATTTTCTTTTAATTTTTTTTATTCAATCTTATTTTGTTTAATTCTCAATCTACAAAACTTCTGTTTAGTGATTTTCAGGTTGTTTTTTTTATTGGTTTTTTAGGCTTGAATTTACTGATTTAACCTTAGCTTTCTTTGTTTTATTTTTAAATTTATGATTTGTTATGATTTTAGTTGTAATTATGGATTATTAGTAACCATTGGTTGTTCTTTGCTTTGGTTTTTTTATTTTTTTGTCCGTGACCTCAATACAGAAACACCTGATTATGTAAACAAAAATTAGGAGATCTTTCTCAGTTTGAGAAATAGAAGCACTTGAAAAACTTGGCACAAAATGTTTGAACTTTTACCATTTCTTTATTATTTATTTACTGTTAATTATTAATTTATCCTTATTATCTTCTCATTGTTGTTGATTATAATATTCCAACGTCTTCTTTTAATTAATTTAATCAAATCTGATTTTTTATCTAAATGTATTTATTATAACGGGTGTCGGCCTAAGAAAATGTGACACAAAATCGGCGTAAAAATTAAGTATATAGTTTATTTTGTTCTCTCTCTCTCTCTCTCTCTCTCTCTCTCTCTCTATATATATATATATATATATATATATATATATATATATATATATATATATATATATATATATTAAAATTTGTACAATATTGTGTTTACTAATTTATTTATAGATATTTTATTTTTAATTTCTTTCTTAAATAGTCTATATTTTGAAAAAGTTTAAAAAAAATTACAAAGATGCCGTGACACCCGGCTTATATTTATTTATTACAACAGGTGTCGGCTTAAGAAAATATGATATAAAATCGACATAAAAAATAAGTATATAGTTTATTTAGTTGTCTACATATATTAAAATTTGTACAATATTGTGTTAATTTAGATATTTTTTTTCAATTTTTTTCTTAAATTTATATTTTGAATATTTAAAAAAAGAATATATTACAAGACCGTCGCGAAGTGCGGTTAGTCAACTTGTTAGTATAGATGTTGTTTTCTCTTTTGAATTCTTTGAAATCCAGTATAAATTCAAGACTTGGATTCTGATAGATTAATTAATCGTTGTATAGTTGTATACATTTTTTTTTATCCAACTAAACATCTACATCGATTTTAAATTTTTTAATTCAATCCATAAAAAATAAAAAAAAAATATTCGAACTAAACATCTACATCGATTTAAATTTTTAATTCAATCCATAAAAATAAATTCATAAACTTAATTAATACCCAATCCTAATTGGATTGAAATCGTTTTAACCCAATTAGTATCCCGTATTACTCGGACAGTTAGACTTTACATGCTCTGTCCATTATATGACAACTCTAAAATTATAAGAAATTATAATCTTTTAAAATTGAGAAAAAGGATCCTGAGATAGATATCGGGGAACTTTTACTGAGATACAGGGCTAGTTAAAAAATTCTGAATTTACTAAAAGCCCATCCCATTTTTACATATAAAAGATAGGTATGTCAGAGAACTTACCTGAGATATATCTTAGGCTCTCTAATCTCAATTTAAAATGGGCTTTTTTCATAAATACTCTTGTCTATAAATGTTTTTGCAAAAATACATTGTTTAAAAAGAATAATTTGCAAAAATACTATCTTATTTGCAAAAATACCTTCTTATTTGCAAAAATACTATCTTATGTGTAATGACTGCGCAGCAGGTTGCATTCAGATATGCAACTAAATGCAACTAAAAATTGTAATTTGAATTTTCATTTTTTTTTACCAAAAAATTGTAATTTGAATTTTCATTTTTTTTACCAACTTCAAGTTCTATATAAGGGCTGCGCAACAGCAAAAAATGGAAATTTAACTTTTATTTTTTAGTAATTTGAATTTTCATTTTTTTTACCAACTTCCAGTTCTATATAAGGGCTGTTATTGATGGAGGATTTTCGTAATCAACGTGATTTTCGGAGGCCCGCTGGAATTTACAAGAATAATTCATATAAGTGGTTGTTTCCGGTGATTTGGGTGTAATTTTATGGTGGGGGTGAGCTGAGCTCGAGGGTGTCTCCAATAATCTCAGATTCCTTTAGAGAAAATTAGAGAGCTGAATTCGTCTTACCCTCAAGGTGCCTACGTATCCTTTATATAGGAATCAAGCTCACGTAGTTCTAATTCTATGCTGATTCTACTTGACCAGCTGTATGGCTAATTCTAGTTCGAGTTGGACTCAATTTCCTTTAGAGCCGAGCACGAACTGGTTGTTTAAGTAGAGTAGAACTCGAGTTCGTACTCTACTATAATTTGTCTGTCTATTAGAGGTAATCTAGGATCAGCTGCGTCCTAGGAGTACTCTCCAATAATAAATCTATCTCTTTCTGGCTGGCTACGCTCAGGAACCTATGTCTCAGGAACCTGGTTCTCAGGAACCTATCTCAGGAACCTGGTTCTCAGGAACCTATATCTTAGGAACCTGTTTCTTAGGAACCTCTGTCTTTGGAACCTGTTTCTCAGGAACCTCTTTCTAGAAAACTATACCTGCAAAAATAACAAATATATTAGTCTGGGGAGCCTCTCTGTGGTTCCCATATGCTCTTGATGTCTTCACTACTGCTGTTAGGCTGTCTTGAACTCTTCTGTAGGGAGGAACCTGGTCCATTCGTACTCTGCTCAGCTTCCGGTTCATCAGGAACCTCATGATACTTGTAGCTCCTTGACTGTCTTCTCAACGAGTGCTCATTTCTTCATGTCTAGTCTTCATATCTTATACTGGATCTATCTTCTGCCTCATATGGATTGGACCCTATAACTTAATGGGCCTAAATCTAGCCCATGGAGATTTTGGGCACAACAACTACCCCCGGTTCCTTGAAGTCATGCAATGCGAAAGGAACCTATTCAACTTTCTGATCTGGGGTCCAATGCTTAATCACTTCACTTAAAATGTATTACTTCAACAACACGTATCCAAGCTTACATGAGCTAACTCGGCGTAAGAAACAAGACACATAATGTTTCAGTAAACATAGTATTGATCAGCTTCTTTCTTGGTGAGGAACACGTTCTCTTCTTTTTCTTCGAAACTCATGTTGGTGTATACTGAAAATATTTATTTAAAGTATTTACATTTATTTCTGGCCGGTTTAATTGAGAATCATTTAATGTTTACATATTGTCTAAATATTATATATTGTGAATAATCTAGTATCAAATGGGATACAGAATATTAGATTATTAAATACGGTTTATATAATATAATAAGGTTCACAGCACAGGTGGAGTTAGACAATCCACTGGAATGGCTGTAGTATTATTTAGATTAGTTTATATTGACTAATAAATAATACTAGTATACTTTGTGTATATTGAACAGGATCAAATTTAGAATTGTTCCCTTATACTGATTAAGGAGGTGAACTAAGATTCTATGTTATTATTAATGCTTAGGTTCTTAATCCGGAAATAATAATTGACACGTATATATTATTTACATGCTTTGATTTATATATGAAATAATTCTTTTGATTTATTTCATTATATTTTGGGTGATGAAATAATATATATGGTGGGATATTATTTATTGACGGAATTCATGTCCTGATAATATTCGGGTTAATGATGTCCCCTTGAAAGCTCAAAAAGATTTAATTATGTGAAACCCTGCAGGTGGATTTATTCCGGCATAATTAAATAAAGGTTGAGTGGATAATCAAGGATAAAAGATATTAATTAAATGAATTATCAGTAATTTATTTAATTAATGGACATGCGATATTTTAAACATGGGGAATTTAATAAGCAAATAATATTGGAACCGAATTAATTAATTAAATTACGGTATTAGGAAAGGTAGTGCAAATATTAATTCTTTAGTGGATTGAATTAATATTTAATTACATTGGGCTAGACTCAAGATGTAATTAGAAGGCCCAACCTAATTATCCATGATCCCTATTGTAGCCTATATATATTCCTATTCTCTTCTTGCTGGGGGCTGGTCGAAAAAATTTTGTAGCCACCCAGGAGCAAGAAGAGAGGTTAACTTGAGAAGACGAAGGCCACACTTCGCTCAAGGGAATTTGGGAATACAATAGAAGAGCGTGGAATCAACCGTTAACAAGGTGATTTTTCTATTCGTACTTGTTAATTTAGTGTATCAAAATTCGCAGTGCCAAGATCTGATTGTCCCAACAATTGGTATCAAGAGCCTGGTTCATTGGTTCTGCGATTTTTGATACGATGTCCATGTCGTAATTATATATGCATGTGTATAGTGGTGTGCTTGGATAATAATCTTTTGCAGGTTGTTTAGTATCCACTATTATGGCCATGTAATTTTAATTATGTGTTTGGATCCCACGTGGTTTAATCGTGGTTATTTTGTTTAGTTTCCACGTGGTTTATCGTGGTTGTAAAACACGAGGGTTGATCGTGTTAGAATAGATTTTGCAAAATTAGTTTTGTATTAGATCTACTTTTTTGTAATTGTTTGTTGGATTTTATTAAGATCCGGATATTTTGTAACAATTACGTGCGATCGGAAATCAAATCGGAGACAAAAATTTATCCGCTGCTGGTTCGATTTGTTTTCAATGAAGTAGTCGACAGAGGCTGTTCGAATAAGGAGGAAGGAAACAAGTCCGGTGGATCAGACAGAAGCAGGCGCTTCGAAATTTTTTTTTTTTCTGGTCAGATGGCTGTAACGCAGGCCTGTCCTGCGTTACAGGATGAAAAGGGCCTGTAACGCAGGCCTGTCCTGCGTTACAGGATAAAACAGGCAGTAACGCAGGTTCTAGATGCGCCACAGCAGATTTTTGGCAGAAAATGGATTTTTTCAGCAGAATGGTGCTGGAAATTTATTTTTTTTCAAGGGGCCATAATAGTGGATTTAAATTATATTTTTTAATTTTAATTCCGCTATTTAATTTTTTAATTATTGCTTTAAATAATTATTATGTATGTTGTTAATTATGTGTGTAATTTTTAATTGCATGTTTAACATAATTAGGACGACATGGACATTAATTTTATTTATTGCTTTAATTTTATGATGCATGCTGCTATGTTATGTGTTCTTTGTATTGTTATTTTTATAACATGTAGACCTCGAAAAAATAACATAGGGCGATGCATCTAGATAAAATTCCTCAATTTTAAATAAAAATTCTAAGTGGGTGAGGGAATTAATTAGGAATTAAATCCCATGGTCTCCATTATTGTTTGTATGTAATTTAACACCGAGACGAATATAAATTATACACATGCCACCCATCGTGGCGTATGATTTATGGTGTCAGGTAGTGTTACGGATATTACTAGAACAAACTTCCTAAATTAATTACGAATATTGAAAGGTATACATGCCACCCATCGTGGCGTACCAAGTTTCATAGAATTCGATTAATTAGAAGGGTACCACTGATTGAATATAGATTTTCAATATTGAGAGAAAGGATGATTCTGTCTAGAAAGGGGTCTTAAGTGATGCCTCTTGACAATGCTCCCCCCGATCTGGGAATTATCCTATTATCAATTATTGATTTGAAATATTTAATGGTGGTATCCAGTCTTTTTATTAATTTAAGATTTAATAATGGTATACACTTAGCTATGAAAAATAATAGATAGTCCACCCTAACGTGGCGTATTATTTAGTAATAGGACCGAAGTAATATTTAAACGAATTTAAGTGGTATATATGTCATCCATCGTGGCGTACCAGATACTTATGGTGTTTAAATATTAGTGCATTAATTTTAATTAATTGTTAGAGGAAACCAATAGGATTTAAGATTTATGCAACTATCTGATTATGTGTTACATGTATGATTCTCAGGATTAGATCACTATGGGCTTTAATCCACTATTCACCATACTTAAGGATAACAAACTTACTGGACCGAACTATATTGAATGGAAACGTAATTTGGACATAGTGTTGACTGCTGAGGAGTACAAATTTTGTACTTATGAACCCAAGCCAGACCAGCCTGCTGAAGATGCTCCTGAAAGTGAGAAGGAGTATTATAAGCGGTGGATTAAGGCTGATGATATGTCGCGATGTTACATTCTGGCAGCAATGTCGGGTGTTTTGCAGCATCAGCATCAGGCTATGCCCACTGCTTCAGATATGCTCTTTAATCTCAAGGAACTTTTTGGAGAACAGAATAGGGCTGCTAGGCAAGTAGCAATGAAGGCTTTAATGAACACTCAGATGGTTGAAGGAACACCTGTAAGGGATCATGTTCTCAGAATGATGTCTCATCTGAATGAGATGGAGATCCTTGGTGCTGATATTGATGGGGAAACCCAGATCGATATCATCCTTATGAGCTTGCCCAAAAGTTTTGAGCAGTTCCGCTTGAATTACACCATGAACAAAAGGATGTATAGTCTTGCGGAACTTCTGACAGAACTTCAGGCAGCTGAAGGACTCTTTAAGCAGAATGTTCAAGTGAATGTGGCCGAGAAAGCTTCTTCATCTAAGCCGAAAGGTAAGAAGAAGAAAAAGACTCAGACACAGAAAGCTGGAAAGATTTCTAATGCAGTGGGAGTTCAAGGTGGTGTGAAAAAGCCTAAGGGCAAGTGCTTCAGGTGCAAGCAGTCAGGTCACTGGAAACAGGATTGTCCTCTTCCTAAGAAGACAAACAATACTGGTATGTCTCTTTCTCTAGTTACAGAAACATATATAGCGGCTATATCTACGAGCACTTGGTGTGTAGATACAGGAGCCACTGACCATGTTTCTAACTCTATGCAGGGGTTCCAGCAATCCAGAATGCTTAGAGATGGCGAGATATATGTGTTCATGGGAGATGCTACGAAAGTAGAAGTAGTTGCAGTTGGAATAATTACATTATCTTTTGGCGATGATAGGATTTTGGTTTTGAACAATTGTCTTTATGTACCTTCGTTTAGAAGGAATTTAATTTCGGTTTCTAAACTTGCCATGGATGGTTATAATGTTTGTTTGGATCGTAATGTTTCTATTATGATGAATAAACGAGTTATATGTTCTGGTACATTGCAAGACAATTTATATATTATTAATCCTATCCAACCAATGCTGCAACATAAGGAAACTAATAACATTCTTTCTAGCTCAAATAAAAGAAAGAAACCTTCTGAATTGAACCAAACATATCTTTGGCACTTAAGATTAGGTCATATTAACTTGAGGAGGATTCAAAGACTGGTAGTAGATGGGCCATTAGGCTCGTTGGCAGTGGAGCCATTTCCAGTTTGCGAATCCTGCTTGGAAGGTAAAATGACTAATAGGCCTTTTAAAGCAAAGGGGAATAGAGCCAAATAAGTGTTAGAATTGGTTCATACTGATTTATGTGGACCTATGAGTATCCAAGCAAGAGGAGGTTATGAGTATTTTGTCACTTTCATTGATGATTATTCTAGATATGGGTACATTTATTTGTTGCGCCGTAAGTCTGAGTGCTTTGAAAAATTCAAAGAATACAAAGCAAGTGCGGAGAAGCGACATCTTGGAAAATGTATCAAGTCACTACGATCAGATCGTGGTGGCGAATACTTGCTTGGAGAATTTAGGGAATATTTATCAGAAAATGGGATTGCATCCCAATTGTCTGCACCTGGCACACCTCAGTAGAATGGTGTAGCAGAGAGAAGGAATCGGACTCTTTTAGAGAGTGTTAGATCGATGATGAGTTATTCAGATTTACCCAAGTCGTTCTGGGGATATGCTATAGAAACAGCGGCTTACCTTCTAAACTTGGTTCTAAGTCGGTTCCCAAGACTCCAATAGAATTGTGGACTGGTAGCAAACCAAGTCTAAGACATATTCGTATTTTGGGTTGTCCAGCACATGTGCTGAACAAGAACGCAACCAAATTTAGAATCTCGTACTGAAGTAAGGCTTTTTGTAGGCTATCCCATGGGAACGAAAGGTTATTCATTTTATAGTCCTAGGGATCGAGATATCATTGTTAGCACCAATGCTAGATTCTTAGAAGAAGACTATATAATGAAACACAAACCCATGAGTAGTATCGTTTTAGAGGAACTAGTGGGAGGGACAGATAATCCCCAAGTGCCAATAGTACAAGTAGATCAACCACAAGAAAATGCACAACCTGTCACTAATACCACACCGGTGCTTCGTCGTAGTGGGAGGGTTGTTCAACAACCTGATAGATTCATGTTTTTGGGAGAGTCCTCGGACTTGGTCTCTGGTGAACATGAAGAGGATCCCAGGACATACGAACAAGCAATTCTAGATAAAGATGCAGATCTTTGGCAAAAGGCAATGGAATCTGAGATGGAATCTATGTATTCTAATCAAGTTTGGGAGCTCGTGGAACCACCCAAAGGTGTAAAACCCATTGGATGTATGTGGATCTACAAGAAGAAAAGAGGATCTGACAAAAAGGTGAAAGCCTGGAAAGCACGACTTGTTGCGAAAGGGTATACTCAGAAAGAAGGGATTGATTATGAGGAAACCTTTTCGCCGGTTGTTATGCTTAAGTCGATCTGGATTCTTTTATCTATAGCAGCTCATCTCGATTATGAGATTTGGCAAATGGATGTCAAGACAGCTTTCCTTAATGGAAGTCTTGAGGAAACCATCTATATGCAACAACCAAAAGGATTCATTAAGGAAGGCCAAGAGCATCTTGTTTGTAAGCTTAAGAGGTCTATTTATGGACTAAAACAAGCTTCTAGGGACTGGAATATTCGTTTTGATCAGGCAGTCCAGTCATATGGATTTGATCAAAGTCCAAGCGAATCATGTGTGTATAAGAGAAGTGAGGGTAACGCAGTGGTTTTTCTAGTACTGTATGTAGATGACATTTTACTCATTGGAAACAATGTTAAGATGTTGTCATCAGTAAAGGCATGGTTGTTCAAACAATTTGAAATGAAGGACTTAGATGAAGCGGCATACATCCTTGGGATCAAAGTAATAAGGGATCGCAAGAAAAGGATGTTGGCTTTATCTCAAGAGCCCTACATTGATGAAGTATTAGCTCGTTTTAAGCATGGAGTGGCTCTATCCAAGGAGCAGTGTCCTTCGACACCTAAGGATATAGAGAGCATGAAAGCAGTTCCTTATGCTTCGGCATGTGGAAGCTTAATGTATGCTATGTTATGTACGAGGCCTGACATCTGCTTTGCTGTAGGCATGGTTAGTAGATATCAGTCGAACCCAGGTCAGGAACATTGGAGTGCAGTAAAAACTATACTCAAGTACCTGAGAAGGACTAAGGAGTATATGTTAATTTACAAGGCCTCAGATTTGTTTCATATAGGGTATACCGATTCAGATTTCCAGAAAGATAGGAGTCAAATATTTGGTTATAAAGTAGTTTTGTGAGTAATAGTGGATTAAATAAACACTGATATACTCATAGAATATTTTAAGTATAAGTGGGAGATTGTTGGTGTATACTGAAAATATTTATTTAAAGTATTTACATTTATTTCTGGCCGGTTTAATTGAGAATCATTTAATGTTTATATATTGTCTAAATATTATATATTGTGAATAATCTAGTATCAAATGGGATACAGAATATTAGATTATTAAATACGGTTTATATAATATAATAAGGTTCACAGCACAGGTGGAGTTAGACAATCCACTGGAATGGCTGTAGTATTATTTAGATTAGTTTATATTGACTAATAAATAATACTAGTATACTTTGTGTATATTGAACAGGATCAAATTTAGAATTGTTCCCTTATACTGATTAAGGAGGTGAACTAAGATTCTATGTTATTATTAATGCTTAGGTTCTTAATCCGGAAATAATAATTGACACGTATATATTATTTACATGCTTTGATTTATATATGAAATAATTCTTTTGATTTATTTCATTATATTTTGGGTGATGAAATAATATATATGGTGGGATATTATTTATTGACGGAATTCATGTCCTGATAATATTCGGGTTAATGATGTCCCCTTGAAAGCTCAAAAAGATTTAATTATGTGAAACCCTGCAGGTGGATTTATTCCGGCATAATTAAATAAAGGTTGAGTGGATAATCAAGGATAAAAGATATTAATTAAATGAATTATCAGTAATTTATTTAATTAATGGACATGCGATATTTTAAACATGGGGAATTTAATAAGCAAATAATATTGGAACCGAATTAATTAATTAAATTACGGTATTAGGAAAGGTAGTGCAAATATTAATTCTTTAGTGGATTGAATTAATATTTAATTACATTGGGCTAGACTCAAGATGTAATTAGAAGGCCCAACCTAATTATCCATGATCCCTATTGTAGCCTATATATATTCCTATTCTCTTCTTGCTGGGGGCTGGTCGAAAAAATTTTGTAGCCACCCAGGAGCAAGAAGAGAGGTTAACTTGAGAAGACGAAGGCCACACTTCGCTCAAGGGAATTTGGGAATACAATAGAAGAGCGTGGAATCAACCGTTAACAAGGTGATTTTTCTATTCGTACTTGTTAATTTAGTGTATCAAAATTCGCAGTGCCAAGATCTGATTGTCCCAACAACTCATTCTTCTGATAAATATTCACTCTTCAACTGCTAGTCATTCTCTATACATTCTGCTAATAACTTTGCAAAGTCTCTCCAAGGACATTTCTGAGGTTTCCGGAATGTTATCATACTTATGCTTACTCTCGTATCTTTTTAGGTGATCTTTGTCTTCACATGTCTTTTGTATATCTAGAAGTCTTGAAAAGCGAGTGGCACCTCAACACCTCCTAAGCAGGAGGTTCAACGTTTATTTACTTCTGAAAACTTTTCTGAAACTGTCTTCTCGTAAATCATCATCACCTAAATGTGAAACTCGTCATAAATCTCTCTGATTGTTCAAACAATACTTCTTTCTTCTCCCATACCGATTTGTATGAACTGATCTCTCATCAACTGCTTTCACTGAATATCATAGTAGCTCGCTTATAACCCTGGGAACCTCCATTATGCGTAGGATGAAACAACCCTGGAACCTCTTGAACCACCTGGATAGCTTCCTAAGAACCTCCACTGCTTACTCTACTTAGAACATTCAAACCTCTGCAATAAGATTTATATTAATTATACCTCCTTCTTACTTAAATCTATTCAACTTATGCATTTTATCTGCACCTTCTTCATATTCACATCATATCTAGATATCGTGCAGCCCTTTTTGCTATACCTTGTCTAGCTCGTTCACCTTTGCATACATTCTTCACATTTGCATTATTTCTGAATACTGTATACTTCTTTCATCGTCACAAAGCACTTCTTCATACGGTTGAGTAACCATCGTAATGTAACTTAAAGAATTATATAGTTTCCACATTTAATGCATTCAAGCTTACGCGGGCGAACCCATTCTAAGAAACATAACACATTTATACTTCCACTTATAATCTTTTCAAGATAAATGTCTCAAATAACTTAGCGATATCTTAACCACTTACTTGTAAACTTGGAATCTCTTATCTTCATATTTCGAATAGCATTTGAAAAACCTCAATCTAAACTGCCTTGGTCCCATGATTTGTTTTTAAATTTAACCTTGAATAATTGTGCCAAGACCACTATTGAATAACCATAAAAAATATTAATCCTGCAAAATGAAACAAGAAACATAAAACATAAAAGATAATTAGTGTTAGTAAACTAATCCTGTTAAGTACATGCCAACTCTAGGAAAGGTCACCTGCTTGGCTTCCAATCCTAAAAATCTAGGTTCCAACATGCCAGTCTAGGTTCCATGTTGGTCTCTCTTGCCTAGAGGCGACTCTAGGAACCTGTGTGCCATTCAGGGAGTCCACACAGATTCCTCTTCTTTATGCACCTGTCTCGGCTCTGCATAAAGGGGAAGGTTATAGCCCCTTTAAGGAGTGATATGCCTGTCTGGGCTCCATACCATTTCCTTCTTCTTCATGTGTCATGCTGGACATCTTATGAAGGTAAATGCTAAGGAACTGAGTCCCTTCTTCCCATGTGCCAGTGGCGGCTCCACATGAGGGTGAACTTATTAGGCTTCTCTTTAAGAACAAGTGTACCGGTCTAGGCTCCACACAAGTTCCCACTTCCTCTCGTGCCAGAGGCGGCTCCACGGAGGGGTGAGACGTATAGTCACAGGTTCCTGTACGCCAGTCTCGTCTCCATACAGGTTCCTTTAATATGCCTTTCATCAGGACTTTAGATGCCTGTTAACAGGGCTTATTAATCATGTGCTCAAGGAATCTAAGAATTTTAGCTAAAATGTCTTGCTCAGTCAGCTGAGGCTTTTAAATTAAACTTGCTCAGGAAGCTGCTTGAGGCTTAAATCAATGCTTGCTCAGGAAGCTGCCTGAGGCTTAAATCAATGCTTGCTCAGGAAGCTGCCTGAGGCTTATTTCAATGCTTGCTCAGGAAGCTGCTCCCAGGAAGCTACCCGAGGCTTATTCAAAACTTGCTCGGGAAGCTGCCCGAGGCTTAATACTTGTTCAGGAAGCTCCGTGAGGCTTAATACTTGCTCCCTTATTCAAAACTTGTTCGGGAAGCTTCCCGAGGCTTTATACTTGCTCAGGAAGCTGCCCGAGGCTTAATACTTGCTCAGGAAGCTGCCTGAGGCTTAATACTTGCTCCGGAAGCTGCCTGAGTGTTGGTAGTATATTTTGTGTGATTCGTTCGCAGGGAAGGACTGTTAATACAAGTTCAGGTTTTAATTTCTTATAATCTAGAAGTGTGAGGAATAATTTGGTGTTTTGTTTCTAACTAAATTTAACTATAATAAGCAATTAAAATTGAGTTTTATCGATAGAGAAAATTAACCCGAGAACTAGGATTCTTCAATTGGTTCAATAATGTTGTTTTAATGTGATATATATTTTTCTCATATTTTGCTAAAAACAATTCTTCTAACCTTTATAATGTTCTCTCCCAAGATACAAAATATTGTCTATAATCATATCTCAAAAGTCACTCCCATGATCAATCGAAATACAATTTTAGATTATTAAGACCCAAGAATTATAAGTTTCATAGTCCTTTTATTAATCTCCCGATTCAATAATTGAACTATGTCTATCAAATCATGAACAAGAATTATGACTCCTTTCCCAATTTATCATAATCCCTATGAATACAATTAAAGGTTAGCTACTCCCTTAATTGGGTTTAAGCCCTCAATGATAGATTAGAAAAAATAGAGAATGATTATCACAATTAAACAAGCATATATCACCAATGAATACTACCTAATTCTCGGATTATAAAATTAGTTACTCATGCTAGATAAATAAAATAAACAGATAATAAATGGTAAAATCATAAGTAAAAGAGTTTAGAGTAAAGAAAGTACAACTTGAAGAATTTATCCTCCCGAAATAGTAGCCACTAAAATGAAAGAGCCCTCCAAGTAATTTCCTTAAAATCTTCAACCGAAATAGAATTTTGCCGAAAATTAAACTGTATGAATTAAAACTAAATTTTACAAAGAAAGAGAGAGAGATTACAAGAGAGGAATTTGCTCTCTAAGAATTGGTGTGTGGAAATAAGCTCAAGAACTAGGCCTATTTATAGTACAAATTTAGCACACCACAAAATTAAAAAAATAAAAAGAAAAGAAAAAGAAAAGAAAAAAAAAAGAAAAAAAGAAAAACAAAGTGTGCCGAAAGCAGCCGTGCACTACTTCCACTTCTTTTCTTTAATTAAAAATAACAAACCACTTGCTTTACTTGTGAACAACCCGGCCACTTTTGTTGGGTGTACTATACTGGGTTCCGTAGAAATGCTTTTTAACCCGCACAACTTATAATCTTTAATTAATAAATAATTAATTAAATCCAGAAATTATAAAAATAAATATCTAATATTATTAGATATTTATAAATATAATTTTCTAAATAAATTAAATATTTATTAATATAAATAAGTCCTTAAGTCCTAAGCTGCGGTCAATTGAGGACCTGGAACCGGACTCCTTTCGCTTAGCAAAAATTATATTAATTCCAACCGGGATTCCTGCGTTAAAAATATATCACTTTCAATGTTTTTGTGACAATTCTAATTTCCTCATTGCTCGTCCAGGTTTAATCTACGGTCTCTTGATGATCTGAAACCGGGCTCCTTTTGCTTCCAAAATTATCCTATAAACATAAAAAAATATCTTAGCATCAAATTCAAATTAAAATGCTACTAACAATGCTAACAAGCACAAAATTAAGGATAAATGAGAGATAACATGCTATAAAATATATACAAAATTAGCATGTATCAAATACCCCCCAACTTAACTTTTGCTCGTCCTCGAGTAAACCAATATATATAAAATAATTATTTACTAATACCACTTCCGTAGGTGATCACGGTTGCATTTGGCATATGCAACAAGCCCTTTAAACCCCTAGGCAGCCCTAGTGGACGAGTGAGGTCTCGTGAGGGTCTGTAGTGAATGTACCCACAAAATCCATCTAGCTCATGTAAAAGATCGAATGCCAATACAACAACACACATACAAGTCCTTTCATGCCATATCAACTTAAGAATCAAAGTGAATAATGCAATGTCTTGGTGTCAAGGGTGCAAGTATTCACATAGTCTACTCAATGAATTTGAATAAGTTCTCAAAAGTTCATGTTAAATGTAAGAATAAATTGGTAATCATGCTAAGCCCACAAGAGTACATCTTTGAGTTAAAACTTGGGATCTCAAATGCAAAATACAAGTAATAACTCACCTTTCGCTCACAAAAGAATATTCACTCAAGAACAAGGGTAAGTGTATCACTCAATTCCAACAAAATCATAAGCATGCTTGACATTTGGTATCAATCTAACTTTAACACAACATACACTACTGATGATAATCAAAAGTTCTTTATTCGGGTTGTAATGGGGCTAGGGACAAGGTATGTCAAGTAAAGCCAAAGAAGGTGAAATGTCAAAAGCTAGTACCCAACGAAAATAATTCAACTCCCCATTTATTATCCCCACATATGAACTCTTTTTCCAACAATTACTTGATTAGTCGAACAAAGAAGGATCACATCAACATAAGTAAACTCTCATATTTATTCATTTTTTTTTCATATATTTTTTTTCGAGAGCTAAATATAAACAAGCGCAATGATCCACTGATATTTTTACAAACTTCGACTATCAAGAAATCAATCAAACTCAATATTTCCCAAAAGATAATGATCATCAATAAAACCCACTTTGCACACCTTATCACTCCCTCAAGCACTGTACTAGCCTTTGACAATTTGGGTTCAAGTTAAAGTAAGGCCAATACAAGAAAAAGGTCTAGGCAAGTAATAAGGTGTGTTATCGAAAAAAATAGGATTAAGCTCAAGAGGGTAACTAATTGATCATATTTAAAATGGTATGGTAATGTAGGAAATATGAAGTTATCCCTAAATGCCTTTATCATGTTATCATCAAATAATGTCATGCGTTTCAAGAAAGGTATCAAACAAGTGCTAGAAATGCAAACAACATGTGGACACTCAAGCAAACGAAAAATCATGCAAAAGATATGCATATAGGCTCAAAACTCGCTTGGTGTGACAAAACATAATCAATCCCAAGTAACAAGACTCTCTAACGCACCTACTTGTACTCAAAGCATGTAAACCAAATCATCTTGCACATATTCATATCCTTTTAATCACTTACAACATTCAAAAAGTCTACCAGTTTCAACTTGCTAGTGTATGTGATCTTTTTACAAGGCCAGAATTCTTTTTGTGATTTTTAATTTTTTTTTATAACAGCACAATGAACACACACACACCCCCAACTTATCACGTTTCTTGTCCACAAGAAACAACCACTAACCACATATAACCTAAAGAAACAAACTATATATATAAATGACAACACAATGGACTAATATGCTAGGAAGAAAAGAAAGAACTCCCCTGAATAATGGTCGAGGTGGTAGTGTGCCACCAAAAACTGCCATTGTGGCATCCATCTTGAAATGAAGATCCTCCTGCATAGTCCAAACACACAAAAATATTATTCAAATCAACAAAATTCCTTGGGTTGCCTCCCAAACAGCGCTTGTTTAACGTCATTAGCTCGACGTTTTTACTCCCTCTTTCATGGTGGTTCTTTCAACACCATCTCAAATGGTCCAAGTGCAATATCAATCTCATTCAGATTTTTCTTCCGAAATTTACGTGTAGTAGAAAGTTGCCCATCAGTCTCAGCATTCTCCTCACGAGCATTATCATCCACTTCCTTCACACGTTCTTCCCCAATATCAATTACATAGCACTGAGATTTAACCAATGGCCCTCTTATAGCTTGATGAAGATCAAACTCAACATGTTCTTCTCCCACGTTCAATGTCAGCTTACCGGCTTTCACATCAATGTTGGTTCCAGCTGTGGCCAAGAAAGGTCTTCCCAAAATAATTGGAATATCTGCATCCTCATTCATCTCCAGGATGAAAAAATCACATGGAATAACAAATTTATCCACTTTAACTAAAACATTTTCAAGCACACCCAATGGATACTTAATTGTTCTATCTGCAAGTTGAAGTGAGATTTTTGTCTTCTTTATGTCGCCTAGTCCAAGTCTTTTACAAAGTGCGTGTGGCATTACACTTACACTAGCTCCAAGATCACACAAAGCTCTTTTCACTTCAAAATTTCCAATGGTGCAGGGTAACGAAAAACTACCAGGGTCCTTGAGTTTGGGAGGAACTATGCGTTGAACAATAGCACTGCACTTTTCATTAAGAGTTACCGTTTCTACCTCCTCAAGCTTCTTTCTATTAGACAACACCTCCTTCATAAATTTCACGTAAAGAGGCATTTGAGCCAAAGCATCAGCAAAAGGAATGCTAACATGTATTTCCCGAAACATCTTAAAAAACTTTTCGTATTGCTTCTCTAACTTCGAATTTTTCAACCTCTGTGGAAAAGGAATCGGAGGCATGTATGGTTTCATGGGAGTTTTAGATGGAGGCTTCTCTTCTTTTGGCTCATCCCCACTCTTCTCAGAAATATCCACATTAGCTTGATGTGTTTTTCTCTTCTTAGGAGGAAGAATTTCAACTTTAAGTTTCGGAGCTTCAATTTCTGTTAGCTCTCTTCCACTCCTCAAAGTAATAGCATTGCATTGCTCTTTTGTAGTCATATCAGGTTGACTAGGTAGTGCTCCTTGTTCACGCCCACCAATCTTATTAGCAATTTGGCCAATTTGCGTTTCCAACATCTTTTGAGATGAAACCATCTGATCTATTCTTGATTCCATATTAGCCAATGCCCCAGAGGTTCCTTGCATTATTTTATTTAGTGCAACCTCCCAATCAGCAGGTTCTTTTTTTGGCGGTGGTTGATACTGCTGCTGTGCTTGATACGGTGGTCGTGACTGAAAACCAGGAGGTTGATTCTGCCTTGGAAATGAATAAGAAGGATTAGCCGCATGATTATTACTGTAAGAAAGATTGTTGTTTGGCCTTTGATTTGGATTGTAGTAGGAGTTATTCTGAATAGGCCACGGCTGTCTTCCCTGAATAAAAGATGCTTCTTCTGGAAATTGTTGCACATAAGAGTTCTGACTAGCACCATAATCATTATACTCTTCCATAGGTGAAGAAATAGCATTCACATTTGCCCTTTGTCCTCGCATCTCCTGAGTTAGAGTATCCAATTTGAGAGCCAGCACGTTGATCATCTCAGAATCTTTTGCTGCTTTTGCTGAGCTTGTCCCACTAAGTGCCCATGAATAATTATTAGATGCCAATTCCTCAAGGAGTGCTTTAGCCTGTGTAGTTGGTGCCTTCTTAAAATTTCCACCAGCAGCCACATCCAAACTCAAACGAATATCTGCATTCATGGCCCCATAAAAAGTACTAATGATCTGCCAATCTTGCAAACCATGATGTGGACACTTCCTCAATAATGCCTTAAATCTCTCCCATGCCTGATATAGACCTTCACCCGGTTGTGCTTTAAAACTCATAATCATAGTCCTCAATTGTTGCGTCTTGTCAGAAGGATAATATTTGGACAAGAATGCAGTAGAAAGACTCTCCCATGTAGCAACCGTGGTGTCTGGAAGTTGTTGAAACCATTCCAAAGCTCTTCCCTTAATAGAGTAGGGAAACATATGGAGACGAATCTTGTCACTCGAAACACCGTTGATTCTGAATGAGCCACACATCTGCACGAAATGCTCTAGATGTCTGTGTGGGTCCTCTAGTTCAATATCTCCTTCAAAAGCTTGATTGCTGATCATCTGAATTAGGCTTGGATTAATGTTGAATTGGACTGCCCCAATCTCTGGAGTTTTGTACATGCAATTAGCAGGATTTGGTGTCTCATGGTCCCAAATTGAAGTCTCATCAATAATAGCAACTTCACGATCTTCGTCAGCCATCTTAGATCTTTCTTTCCTTTGCTTTGCCTCTCGCCTTAAGATTCGAGCAGTGCGCTCGATTTCTGGATCAAATTTTAAATCTCCCGCACTTATAGAATGTCGCATATAATGAAGGTAAACACTTGACAAATAAGTGTGAAAATTTAAACAAATAAAAGAAAGAGAGAAAAATCAAAAGAAAAATCCTATATTTAGGTTCCTTAAATAAAATAAACTAGACTTTTCTCCAAACTTAAGGACCACCAAAAATTCGGTAAATCAATAATTATTCGAACCGATTTGGCCAGGTAGGTGCAAGCATTGCCAAGAGGCTAAACACCAGCCTAGACACCAAATCCTAATTGGCCAGGTAAGCGTTTGCTTGCCTAGACACCAAAAAGTCGGAATAATTAAAAATTACGTCGTTTTTTAGGTACCTTCCTAATTGAGCACGAAAATCCCAGGGCCAAGTCTAATTAAAAAAAAACTAAAAATAAAAATAAAAATAAATAAAAAGGCAAAAAGAGTGAAATACGGGTTACCGAAGCACGCTTCCAAGAATTCCAATTTGTTCCACACTCCGAAAGAAGATTCCCGTAATTTCCAATTTTCCTAAAAAAAATGAGATGAGTAAAAATAAAAAATAAAAAATTAAGGTGCACAATTATAATATTTTTGTTATTTTATTTTTATATTTTTTTTTTTAAAATCTAAATTATAAGAAATAATTAACCTAAACTTAATATTGATGCCTTCCCCGGCAGCGGCGCCAATTTGTTGGTAGTATTTTTTGTGTGATTCGTTCGCAGGGAAGGACTGTTAATACAAGTTCAGGTTTTAATTTCTTATAATCTAGAAGTGTGAGGAATAATTTGGTGTTTTGTTTCTAACTAAATTTAACTATAATAAGCAATTAAAATTGAGTTTTATCGATAGAGAAAATTAACCCGAGAACTAGGATTCTTCAATTGGTTCAATAATGTTGTTTTAATGTGATATATATTTTTCTCATATTTTGCTAAAAACAATTCTTCTAACCTTTATAATGTTCTCTCCCAAGATACAAAATATTGTCTATAATCATATCTCAAAAGTCACTCACATGATCAATCGAAATACAATTTTAGATTATTAAGACCCAAGAATTATAAGTTTCATAGTCCTTTTATTAATCTCCCGATTCAATAATTGAACTATGTCTATCAAATCATGAACAAGAATTATGACTCCTTTCCCAATTTATCATAATCCCTATGAATACAATTAAAGGTTAGCTACTCCCTTAATTGGGTTTAAGCCCTCAATGATAGATTAGCAAAAATAGAGAATGATTATCACAATTAAACAAGCATATATCACCAATGAATACTACCTAATTCTCGGATTATAAAATTAGTTACTCATGCTAGATAAATAAAATAAACAGATAATAAATGGTAAAATCATAAGTAAAAGAGTTTAGAGTAAAGAAAGTACAACTTGAAGAATTTATCCTCCCGAAATAGTAGCCACTAAAATGAAAGAGCCCTCCAAGTAATTTCCTTAAAATCTTCAACCGAAATAGAATTTTGCCAAAAATTAAACTGTATGAATTAAAACTAAATTTTACAAAGAAAGAGAGAGAGATTACAAGAGAGGAATTTGCTCTCTAAGAATTGGTGTGTGGAAATAAGCTCAAGAACTAGGCCTATTTATAGCACAAATTTAGCACACCACAAAATTAAGAAAAGAAAAAGAAAAGAAAAAGAAAAGAAAAAAAAAACAAAGTGTGCCGAAAGCAGCTGTGCACTACTTCCACTTCTTTTCTTTAATTAAAAATAACAAACCACTTGCTTTACTTGTGAACAACCTGGCCACTTTTGTTGGGTGTACTATACTGGGTTCCGTAGAAATGCTTTTTAACCCGCACAGCTTATAATCTTTAATTAATAAATAATTAATTAAATCCAGAAATTATAAAAATAAATATCTAATATTATTAGATATTTATAAATATAATTTTCTAAATAAATTAAATATTTATTAATATAAATAAGTCCTTAAGTCCTAAGCTGCGGTCAATTGAGGACCTGGAACCGGACTCCTTTCGCTTAGCAAAAATTATATTAATTCCAACCGGGATTCCTGCGTTAAGAATATATCACTTTCCATGTTTTTGTGACAATTCTAATTTCCTCATTGCTCGTCCAGGTTTAATCTACGGTCTCTTGATGATCTGAAACCGGGCTCCTTTTGCTTCCAAAATTATCCTATAAACATAAAAAAATATCTTAGCATCAAATTCAAATTAAAATGCTAGTAACAATGCTAACAAGCACAAAATTAAGGATAAATGAGAGATAACATGCTATAAAATATATACAAAATTAGCATGTATCACTGAGGCTTATTTAAAACTTGCTCGGGAAGCTGCCCGAGGCTTAATACTTGCTCAGGAAGCTGCCCGAGGCTTAATACTTGCTCAGGAAGCTACCTGAGGCTTATTCAAAACTTGCTCGGGAAGCTACCCGAGGCTTAATACTTGCTCAGGAAGCTGCCTATAAGCTAATTCCGATCAATCAATCGTAGTCTGCACATTCTGTCTGCATTCTGTCAAATCATACTCATGCCTCATGAATACTATCAAAGCTACAGGTTACCTTAACCACAGGTTCCTGTTTCATGAAACAAGTAATAAACAAGCACTTAAAAAGTTTCAAATTGGCATGTGAAATAGCTAATCAAACATGCATATTACTATCTAAGTAGGAATACTACCCCTAGTTCTTTTGGGTAATTACTGGTACGTAAAAGAACAATAAGGAAGCTATAATCATCATCGTCATTATAAGAACAAAGAAGACTAACCTCATCATAAGCAAAATAGATCTTCTTCTACTATCATCAATGCTTGCTAAAAAAAAATATCATGCTATCTAATCAGAATATTAATCTGGTGAAGACTTACGTGAATCCAATTGTATATTATGTGATCCTTTATGGATAGAAAGCTCTCCCGCTATGTGCACCGAAATCTCTTCATATGAACCTGTTGGCTACAGGTGAACTTGGAAGCTGTTGCTATGAGCTTCGTATAAATACAAATGAACCTGAAATTATAGGTGAACAACATAAGATCTGTTAACTACAGATATATAATAAAGCAAATCTAATTGAGCTCTAGGTGAATCCTAAGAAGGGCACTTAGAGAATTCATAGGGTGTAAGGTAAATCATCTCAAATGCTAGGGGCACCAAGTGAATCCGGGCAAAAGTTGAATCCCTAAGAATTCTTGTTGTATGTACACTTTCTTCTACTCAAGTATCAGCTGGCTAGGAACTTCTAGCAGGAAGCTGCTAATCAAAAGCTGTCTACAGTTGGCTTTTAATGAATATCAATGATCCCGGAAGCTGTCGCATACAAGCTTCAGGTATACATGAATGAACCTGCAACATGTCAGTTATAAGAAAATAACAATGAATTTACTATATGCAGGTAAATACAACTAGACCTGGAAGCTATATTACCAGAAGCTCCAGGTGAATGACACAGAACCTGTTAGCTACATGTAAATATAACTAAACCTGGAAGCTACAGGTATATATCGAGGAACCTGCGATCTGCAGGTAAACATTAAGGAACCTGCGAGGTACCAGTAAATAATAAAGAACCTACTAAATATAGGTAAATATCAAGGAACCTGCGAGCTGCAGGTAAATGTGCATTCTAACATCTAGAAACATAATCAAGACATAATCATAGCTTTATCTCATGTAAGACCTCAACAGCATAGATGTTTATGCATGCTTTATGTATAGCAAGAGTTTGTTACGCGTACCTGGGAGGCTTTTACGAATATGTGAGCATGCATGGAGAGGCATCACCTGCATCTTTCTCTAGACTGATCTGATGTGAAGTGGAAGCCTTCATTAAATTTTGTATTTTTAGATTTGAAAACTTATTGAAGTATTCATGATGCAAACATGCTACTCTTCACAATACTAGACCAATTCAATCTGTAAGGTTTTGAACCAAATCTAAGCTATGAGGTTCCCGAGCCTGATCGTGAGGTTCCTAGACCTGAATTCTTAAAAGTTTGAAATCCTCAATTTTCAAACTACCATGTGCAATAGTAATTATACTACCCCCCCCAGTTCTTCGGGGAAGCTTGTCTTCGGTGGAGAACTAGATTCTAGAAGCTCCATAATTCTTCATTAACCTTGAGGCAAAGTGCTCAATTTCTCTCATCATAACAAATATCAACTTCTCTGGTCTTGTTAATACCACTTCTAATCATCATGTCAACTTGTTGAGTATTGAATACAGTAAAAGAAAACAGAGGGGGTGAATGGATTCTTGAACTTTTCTTCGTTCTTGAATCTTTGTAGCAAGATATGTGTTGAGTGTGTGAGATATGTAAGTGCGGATAACAAAGACAAACACAACACAATATTACTTTAATCTAATATTTTATTAGATAAAGATTTTGCTACAATCTGTGAATACAAATGATAGTATTCTCAGCTTCGTTTTTCTTAGAGAGATATTTCTTATGATGTATATGAAAAACTTATCTCTTTTTAGCTAAGGAAGTGAGGCTGTATCCTTATAGGCATGGATACACCTACTTACTACAAATAAGGTAGGTAAACAAAATACTTTCCAGTCTGTCTATCTCATTTGAGTAAGAGTCCAAACGGCTACAGATTTGACTTTGCAAAGCCTGTTCAGATCCACTTCTTTAGCTCCTTGTCCCTTTGTCTTATCTCTCCAAGCTTCTTTGTAGGCTTTCCAATGTGCTTTATAGTACATAGTCAAATAAAGCATCTTGGCTTGTTGCAGGTTTCTGATTTGTACAATTCTTCAGTATTTTGTCTCCAAGAATGTATTCGAGAAGTGACTAAGTGAGTGATTCGAGAACTAGAATTGACTTAATCGATAACTCTGAGTTCTCGAATAGTGTTATATTGACATATCGAATCACTTCTCGAATAGCTCTTTCTCTAGGACTCCTTGAGATATCGAATAGAGCATTTTGACATATCGAATCCCTGAGATGTCGAATAGCTTCTTTAGTCCTTGAGATATCGAATAGAGCATTGACTTGTTGACTCTTAGAGAACTCGAATGATGCTTTGACTTGTTGACTCCATAAGTTCTCGAACAGAGTAATAGACATATCTAATCTCTGAGATATCGAATGAGATATCGAACAGTGTATTCAGAGATATCGAATGGTGTCTTCTGAGATATCGAACCCCTGACTTCTCGAATGGACAAATGTACTTCTCGAATTGGTACTTAGGCAAATTCTTCATTTCTTCAAATCCCAACTATGATTATTTGGCAGTCTTTATCTTCTTGCTTGAGGCATGAACCTTGGAACTTCTTTCAAGAATTATTCTTGACTTTATAAGTACAGTTACATAACTAGGATTTGATGCCTATTACAAGTACAGAACAAATAGAAACTCTACAACTAGAGGTTCCCTCAGTTAAGAGGTCATGTAGGTAATGCATAGTATTACACATACTTAGGCTAGTTATTAGATGTATTCAGGCATGCCTCTGTGACTAACAATCTCCCCCAAATTGTGAGTAAGACCCTTAGTCACAATTTCATGTCTGATAACAAGCCTAACATACATAAAGATAAAACTTGACAGTACATGTATGAATTTTGATTAGCAATGTGGATAGAACTACAGGGTGAGTAATCTTACAGCCTATAATGAAGTACTAGCCATTGTCATTTGTTTCCCTTTCCATAGCTTTGGCTTGCAAATCATCATATGCTTTCTGTCTTCTTTCTTTCTTCTTCCTTGTATTCTCATCCATAGCTTTTATTATTTCTGCCATAGCATCCAATTCTTCAAGCAAAATTGAGTCTTTGAAATCTTCAAGTACTGGTTTCAGAATGTTTGTAGGATAGTGGTTGAGTAGATTCATTCTGATGTGGACCTGATCCCCATTTCTCCTCCTATACTTCACCACATAGGGATTAAACTGAACTCTACACAATCCCTTTGCCCTTAGCTTTTCTACTTCCATCTCCAGTCTCTCAATTTTTTTCTCCCTTGCTAGCCATTTCTCAAGACACTCTTTTCTGATTCTCTCCTCATGATCTCTCTTCATCTTCACAAAATCAATTAGCTCCAGCTTCCACACTCTTTCCACTTTATCTTCTGAGCTCAACAATGAAATGATTCTTTCTATGTCATGTAGCTTGCCCCAGTGGTGACATCCTCCTTGTTTGAATTTCTCCTCCCTTCCATCAGTATATTTGATCTCAAGGCAGTTATCAACAATGGCAACATGGTAGATTCTTTGAGCTTGTAAGAATTGCAGTTGGTCTTCATCAAAATCTTCATCTAGTGGTTTGAGTTTTAAGCCTGGATAGATTGTCAGAGTCCTTGATTTGGATAGCTTTGTTTTCCTTGCAGCTTGTTTGAATTTGATCCTTTTTACATGGTTGCCTGGCAGTAGCATGTGACCTTTGTTTGTAGACCATTGTAGTATTCCATTAGCAGTTTGCTTTTTGAAATATACAAATGGTTTCTTGACTTGAATCTTCTTCTCTTCTTGAGGTGGCAAGACAGTTGCAGAAGCCATAGATGTAGATTTTGGTAGGTCACTACAAACAGTATTCACCCTAGACTTAGAGTCTTGTGTTGTGGTGAGGTTACTGTCAACAATGCCTAAGGCTTGCTGTCTTCCACTTTTCCTCTCAGAGACTTTACCTTGGTCATCATCATTCTTCTTCTCCTTACCATCCTTCTTCTTCTTTTTATCTTCATCACCCTTATCACTCCTGTGATGTCTTCTCCTTCCATCACTTCTGTCTCCATCCTTGTCTTGATCACCATCCTTGCTTGGGTTGAACTTAGCAGATTCAGGTACAATGTCAGTTGTAATGTATGACCTGAGATAAGATATAGCTTCCAATTCTTCTGCTGTTCTTAAACCCTTCTTCTTGTTCAGCTGCTCAATGATGGCAATAATGAGAGATTTGTTCTGAGGAGTTAGATGCTTAGGAATGACCAGCTGCTTGATATCATCAATTCTTGTTGCAGCCTGATAGATGATGGTTCTAGGATTTGTGAATACTTCAGGTAGCCTTGCTGGTTGACCATCCCTTAACTCTTCAAAGAGACTCTTGCAGTTTTAATCCTTCTTTTCAATTAGTCCAAGGAACACATCCACTTCTGAGTGCTGTAGACCTTGTAGAGTGTTGATGGTTAAGTGCCATATCTTATTCTTTCCTACCATCATTATCTCTTTGAGCCAAAGGCCATCAACTCTCCTTGGTACTACAGTGACATAGTCAATCTGACTCTTCAAACTCCTGTGATATGATAAAGCATCACCAGCCTGTTCTCTTGAGACTTTCAGAAACTCCAAGAATGCATCATCATGATAGACATTTGAGTTTGCAATTTCTTGTAGCTTGGCCTCAGTGACCACCTTCACTTCTATTGGCTTGGCACTCTTAGATATGGAGAATGGAGGTTTTTCAGATGGCATACTCCCTGCAACCACTGTGGTTGTGATAGATTGCTTTTGACCACTTGGAGTAGTGATGTGCACAGTTGGTAGAGTGACAACTGGCAGAGAAGTAGGAGGCTCATCAACTTTGTCTTTTCCTTTTCCAGGCACATGAGTTAAAGATTTTGAAGCTCTTTGATGGCCACCCTCATTGAACTTGATGCCCTTTTCTAGTGGTCTCTCCCCCTTTGTTGGTTTCTCCCCCTTTGTATTTGACCTTGAAATCCTCTTCTCCCCCTTAGGCTTGTTGTCAGGCACAGAGGCTGTAGGAGTGACCTTTGGGGTTGAAGATTCTTCAGGTAGAGGGAGACCCATGTGCTTCATCATTGCAGACAACATTGATTGTTGATGCAGAAGAACATCAGCTGTGGTGGTGGCTTGAGTGTTCAACTGCTCAGTAAGAGTGTTTACCTTGTCTGTAAGATGAGCATTAGACTGTTGGAGAGAAGCTACCTCCTTTTTAAGTGCATCTACCTTGCTGAACAATTCAGTAGATTTGAAGTTAGACAGGGATTGTTCTTTAAGTCTCTGCACTTCAAACCTAGTCATATCATGCACTGGGACTTCAGTGATTAGCTTATCTCCATACTGATTGGCAAAAAGTGTCCTAAGCATGGCATTGGCCTCAGTTGTCTGATCAGTGAGATTTTGGAATTTGTGCCCCAGTCTTGTGACAGCATCTTTGAGAATGGCTAAGCCATTGTCCATCTTGGTGCAGGTAGACTTACAGGCTAGAATATCCTTGACTACAGTCTCCAATTGAGGGAATTTGGAATCAAAAGTCCTCTTTATCTCTCCCACAGACTTGTCTGTTGCATCACTTACCTTGTTGACTTCTGATTTGACACCTTTACCCAGGTAGTGTGCAGCCTTGAGGAATCCCTTGTATGAGTCATTGATGGCTTCATACACTTTACCAGGAGTTAAGGATTTAGCATTGGAGCCTAGTGAAGTGATGCACTCCTCCCTCAGATACTGTAAGGCTTCATTGAGAGTGATATCATAAGTTCCTTGCATCCAGGCATCTACATTGCCATCTCTTTCAGCATCATCAAGTATCTTTGTTTTCTGCATCTCCACATCATCTCTATGGTAGAGCAATATTGCTTCATAATCTGGATTCGGCACATTGGAGGTGACCAAGTTCTGGGCTATCTTTACAAACTCAGGAATGTGATCCATAACTAAGCTTTGAAGTGCTTCAACCGTCAATTGTGGTGGAAAAGATCCTGATCCTGAAGCACTGTCATGTTGCACAGGCTTCAACCATTGTGACAGAAAGTCAGAGCTAGAGCTAGGCAAGCTAGACTTCTTAGTTACAGATGCAACTTCTGTAATCGGATGGAAAGACTCTACTACTGTTGTCTCCACAGGAGTGGGATGAGTTACAACAGTAGTTGACACAGGCACAGAGTCTCTAGTTAAAACTATTGAATCCTATGTGTTTGTGATGGTGTCATTAAGAGATGCCCCAGCATGCATTCCCTGACCATCTAAATGTGGTACCTGGGTGGTGAGCAAGGTGTCATGCACCAAGTCACTTGAATCCATTGGCTCATCAAGAGAAAAGAATTCTTGATGATCAATGCCTTGCTCCTCAATTGCTTGAGTTGCAGGCTCCAAAGAAATATGAGTGGTAGATTCTGGAAGAGAAGTGTGTTGTAGATTAGATTTTGGCAACTCCCCCTGAGAGATAGAGGGAGTTTCAATTGTGATGTGCTCTCCACTCAGTGCTGTGCCAGCCTTATCACTCCCTTGTGCTGACTCTTTACAGGAAGGTGCATTGGGGAGGATGCTTGATTCTATAGATGCACCATGTTGAGAGGATACATCTAGTGAGCTGTTTGCCCCTGATTTTACAACTTCAGTCATTTGTGTGACTGAAGAGGTGGTTTTAGATTTCTTCTTCTTCTTCTTTGGCCTTAGTAAGGGTGACTCAGGTTCCTCACTTTCTATACCTAATTCTACAGCCAAGGCTGCTTCAGTTAAGATTTTTAGAGGTTCAGAAGCAACCTGTTTTCTCTTCTTTTTACTAACATCACCCTTTTGAGAGGATGATGCAGTTGGCTCTGTGTTTGGTAGAGTGTTTGTCTGAGAGGGTTGGTTAGCAGGCCCTGGGTTATCATTTTGCTCTACTTGCTTGGGCCTAGCTAACTCAGATTTTGAGGCACATATTGGCATGTTGTGGGGGTAAGTCCTAAATAAACTCTCCATAAGGGGAGTTATTTTGAGTCTTACATCCACATCATTCCTAGTCTCCAAGCTACCAAAAATGAGTTTGGTCATGGATTTCGGATAGCCTATTCTATTTTTGTCTAACCTAGGCAATTCAATCAATTTAGCATCTATGAAATTAAGTACAGATTGAATAAAGCGAGGGAAGAAAATTTCATTACCTCTCTTGGCTGAGTTCTTACCAAGTCTCCCATACAATTCTTGCATTATGATCAAACCAACATCAATCTTTCTCCCATATGCTAGAGCATAGCCTATTTATTGAACAGGTGTGCTGATTTGATCAAAGTTGGACTTCCTTGATGTGAAGACTTGAAGAAGAGTGGCAAAGACATAGCTTCATTCTTTCCTCAAGTACTTCCTATTCAAATTTCCAAGCTTGATTCTATCTGAGTAGTTGATAAAATCAAAGAAGTCTTCCAACTCCTGATCAGTAGCTTGACTGTCATACACTCCTTGTTGTAACCCCAGTGCTTGATTCATGTCTTTAGTAGTGATGGTGATTTCCTTGTCCTGAATCTTGCAATAGATTATGTATGAAGTTATTGCATTTTCTAGGGCCACGACCTCCACAGTAGCAGTTCTCCAAAACTGTTCTAGTAGGTCTAGATATAGAGTTGGGTTGGCTGAGAGTGCATCCTTCATGTATGATTCAGCCATCCATCGAACGAAGCACTTAAAGTTTGCATTGGGTGCTTCAACATCGTTGTTTATTGCTATGAAATTGGTGTGGGTAGGAATTGTGAGTTTGGTATTTGCCATTGTTACACAGAGAGATGAGAAGAGAATGAAGGTTGAAGAAGAAATTTAGCTTTTGACGTTAGGGTTTTCAGAGGTTTTGGAACTTAGCTGCCTGAGAAATGGAATGAAATGATTTGAACAGTTGTGGAATTGTATATATGTGAGTGACTTGAGTTGTCGATTAGATATAAGTTTTGTATCGACAAGACAGTCATTCGAGAAGTATAAAACAACTATTTGGTAAGTCAAGAAAGGCTTATTCGATATCTCAAGCAGTTTGTAACTCACAGCTGGCAGTTATTTAACTCAGAAAATAATTCTAAGCTAAATAAAATATGTTTTTATGAGCGAAATGAAATTTTGAATATAAATCCAAAAAGCGATTAAGTGTCAGTGAAAAATCAGCCTTTTCAAATGATTCGATAACTCAAATACAGTATTCGAGAACTCATCACTAGAGAACTAAAATACTCTATTCAAGAACTCAGAGTGTGCTATTCGATTTCTCCAAAAGACACTATTCGAGAACTCAAGAGGGTTCTAGATAGGCCTATTCGAGAACTCGAGCCATGACATAACAATGAACCATTCGAGAAGTCTGACTTGTCGAACTATACTTTTCACTCATAAAATTCAATTTTCACTATCTTATAAAATTTACCAGAAATATTCACTGAAGAATATTCTACCAAATTAAATAGTGATTCTCTCAAAATTTCACAGAAATTTCAAGCTAAAGATGTATGATTTTCAACATATACATCATTCTAGAGTATTTATAAATCATACTCCAGCCAATACTTACTTCAAAAATATTGAGCATTTGATAAAGTAAGTATTTACTGCTGCAACAATCTAGTTGATATATTCACTTAGCCAGAATTTGAAGAATTCAGCATTCCAATCTCACTAACCAACCTTGTGAAGGTGGCTTCATCTAATGGCTTAGTGAATATGTCAGCTAGTTGTTTTTCTGTGGGAACATAATGTAACTCAATGGTTCCATTAGTTGCATGCTCCCTTATGAAGTGATATCTGATGTCAATGTGCTTTGTTCTAGAATGATTGACAGGATTGGAAACTATAGAGATTGCACTTGTGTTGTCACACATGATTGGAATTCTTTCCAACACAAGTCCATAATCTCTAAGTTGGTTTCTGATCCGAAGCACTTGAGCACAGCAACTTCCAGCAGCTATGTACTCAGCTTCAGCTGTGGAAGTTGACACAGATTGTTGTTTCTTGCTGTACCAAGAGACTAACCTTTGTCCAAGAAACTGGCAGCTACCTGAGGTGCTTTTCCTATCCACTCTGCATCCAGCATAATCAGCATCAGAATAACCAACCAGATTGAACCCTGTGTCCTTAGGATACCATAACCCCAAGTTTGGTGTGCCCTTCAGATATTTAAAAATCCTCTTTATTGCTGTCATATGAGATTCCTTTGGATTTGATTGAAACCTTGCACACAAGCATGTTGCAAACATGATGTCTGGCCTACTAGCTGTGAGGTAGAGTAGAGAACCAACCATGCCTCTGTAGATTGAAATATCTACCTTCTTGCCCTTAACATCTTCATCTAACTTGGTGGCAGTGGCCATGGGTTTCTTTGCAGGTGAGCATTCTTCCAAGTCAAATTTCTTCAATAGATCCTTGATGTATTTGGATTGACTTATAAAAATGCCATCCTTCCTTTGACTAACTTGCAGCCCAAGAAAGAATGTTAATTCTCCCATCATACTCATCTCATATCTGCTCTGCATAAGCTTGGAGAATTTCTCACACAGCTTCTCATTTGTAGAGCCAAATATGATATCATCCACATAGATTTGAACTAAGATAATATCATCACCATGTTTCTTGTAAAACAGTGTCTTGTCCAGTGTGCCTCTAGTGAATTGATTCTCCAGTAGAAATTGTGATAGTGTGTCATACCATGCCCTAGGAGCTTGCTTAAGTCCATCTTATTCCTTAGAACCCATTTTGTTCCAACAATGGTTCTATCCTTTGGTGCAGGCACAAGTTCCCATACTTTGCTTCTTTCAAATTGATTTAGCTCCTCTTGCATAGCAATTATCCAATCAGGATCCAACAATGCATCATCAAGTTTCTTAGGCTCAACTTGGGATAGAAAGCAACCATAGAGACATTCATTTAGAGTTGCTCTCCTTGTCCTCACTCCTGTATTTGGATCTCCAATTATCTAATCTGCAGTATGTGATCTATCCCATTTCCTTGTATGTTCAGATTGATTTCTCAGCCTTGATGTTGCTTCATCATCCAGATCATGATCATTTACATTTCCTCCCCCTGTGAAGTTGCCACTAATCACAGGTGTGTCTTGGATGCTTGTTTCTTCATTGTTGATTAACACAGGTTCTTCATTCACTTGAGTTTGTTGGATTGTGGGCTCACATTCAGTTTCAATCTCCTCATCAGAATCATCTAGATTGTCAAACTTCAAAGGATCTTTATCTTCATCATTGGCTTCTTCTAATTCAGGTAGTTTGCTATCATCAAATGTCACATCTGTGCTTTCCATAACTTTCTTTTGACTGATGACATAAACTTTGTATGCAATTCTTTCCATAGAGTAGCCAAGAAAAATTCCTTCAAATGCTTTTGCATCAAACTTTCCAACATATTCTGAATTGTCTTTTAACACAAAGCATTTGCTTCCAAAAGTATGAACATACTTTAGAGTAGGCTTCTTTCCAGTCATCAAGTTGTAAGGTGTCTTTCCAGTGTTTTTGTTGATGAGGGTTTTGTTTTGGATATAGCATGCAGTGCTCACAGCCTCAGCCCAAAAACATGTAGGCATCTTTACATCAAGTAACATTGTTCTAGCAGCCTCAATCAGAGTTCTATTCTTCCTCTCAACAACTCCATTTTGTTGTGGAGTTCTTAGATCTGAGAATTGTTGAGAAATACAATTCTCTTTGCAGAATGCTTCAAGCATGGCATTTCTGAACTCTGTTCCATTATCACTTCTTAATGCAATCACACTTGCATTGTTGGCCTTTGCTTCCTTGTCAATTTTCTTTATATGCTCAATGATTACTTGTGGAGCCTCATCCTTTGATGCCAGAAATTCTACCCATGTATACCTTGTGAAATCATCAACCATCACTAGAGCATACTTCTTCCTTCCTAGTGACATAATATTGACAGGCCCAAACAAGTCCATATGAATTAGTTGTAGGGGCTTGGTTATTGATGTCACTGTCTTTGACTTGTGGCTTGATCTTTTCATTTTTCCCTTTTGATAAGCCTCACACACTCCTTCTTGACAGAATTCAAGTGTGGGCATGCCTCTCACTAACTCCCTTTTGAATAGAGAATTAATGCCTTTGAAGTTCAGGTGTGATAGCTTCTTGTGCCACAGCCAACTATCTTCATTTGATGCTTTTGAGTAAAAGTAACAAATTTTGTCCTTGTTTGCAGAGTTCATATTTGATACAAACAGGCTTCCTTTCCTTACTCCAGATAGAGCAAAGTCACCAGTCTTCTTGTGGGTGATCAAACATTCATCTTTGTCAAAATTAACTTTAAAGCCTCTGTCAGTAAATTGACCAACACTCAGTAGATTGTGCTTGAGCCCCTTGACCAGTGCTACATTTTCAATGATGACATTTCCAATTTCCAACTTGCCATATCCCAGTGTGTTGCCAATGCTGTCATCTCCAAAAGCAACCATTGGGCCAGCCTTCTCCTCATACTGTGATAGCAGGGCCATATCACCAGTCATATGGTTTGAGCATCCACTGTCCAAAATCCACATGACCTTCTTTTCACTTTCTTTGTCCTGCAAACACAAAGGTATTACTTCTCCTTTGGTACCCAAACAAGTTTGGGTCCATGTGGCTTAGCAACAGTTTTATCATAAACAGCATGCTTATCAATTTTCTTGATGTTAGTCTTCTTGTCACTGTTAGAAGTCTTAGAATCAGGGTTCTTAGACTTAGATGACAGAGGTACCTTCCTAACTTTAGGAGGACTTGAAGACTTTGTTCTTGTGTAGTGTGTGTGAACATTGTGACTGATGCAACCTTCCATGAATTTTCTTCTCAAATTAAAACAACTAGTCATTACATTCATGTTACATGGCATACAATCAAATTTATCACAAAAAGGAGAGTCTCTATGTCTTAAAGGCACAGAGCAATCATATAATGGTTTAGCAACACTACCAGATGGTTTCATGCATGCATGAGTTAAATGATTAGTGCTAAAACAGTTTTGACAAACTTTCCTAGGGGCATTTGGCACATAATCATAATTGTTGTCCCTGTTAATCCCCAATTTGCCATTCCTGTTTTGTTTCTTTTTAGCCACTTTCTTCTCAAACTCATTATCCCCAGCTGAAACAAACTTCACAAATTTCTCAGGTCTAGGTCTACCTCCTACTGGCTCCTTGGCTTTGATTTTGACATTCTCACTCTTAGAGGATGCTTGTTGTTCATTTGATTGTGCCTTATCTTCATCATCCAACATTTGCTTAATGAGTAAGGCATCCTCATCAATCTCAAGTGTTGGTGTTTTAAATATTGGGGTCTCAGCCTTTTTCAAAACTTGAGGCACTTCCTCTTGAACAACAATGTCATCTTCAATGACTGCATAGCCTTTCCTCTGTTTAAGAGTGTCATAATCAAGTCCAATGGAAGCCTTAGGTCTAGCTAGATTTTTCTCATGGTAGGACTGCAATAGACTAGAGGAATTCTTAAATGTTTTCAATTTAAATTCATTTTCAGCTAGTTCATCCCTAAGAGCTTTCTCAACTTGACTAGCACATAGAACCTTATTCTTTAGATATTCAATTTCTTGTTTAAGATTTTCTACTTGCATAGCATTTAGTTCTAGTTCCTCATTTCTTTTGTTCAACAGTTCATTCTTAGTAGACAGTTTAGCAATTTCTTCATTAGCAGTAGTCATACTAGTATGAATATTAAACATCTCAACAGATAGTTGTTCAATCATAGATTTGTATTCAGAAACAGACATGTCTATGGTAGTGAGGGATGGTACCCGAGAGTCTGATTCAAATGGTTCTTCCTTGGAGTTGGCCATCAAGGCATAGTTACAGAATTCTTGTTCTTCTCCATCATTATCAGAATCATCCCAACACTTCCCTTCAGCTATGTAGGCCTTACCTGGTGTATGCTTCTTTAGCAGAGCCTCATACTTAGTTTCAAGCTCAAGAAACTCCTTATCCTTCTTTTTAGGCTTCTTGCATTCACTGGCAAAATGCCCTAGGTCATTGCATCTATAACATCTCACAGATGACCTATCCACATAGCTGGTTTTGAATTTGTTTTTGTTTGCTTTCACAGGTGCCTTGCTCTTGTTGAATGAATGATTTTGAGATCTAGAATTGAAGGGCTGATTCCTCTTAAATCTGATGTTTGGGAATTTTCTAGCCATAAAAGCATATGAAGTGTTTTTCATGGCATCCAACTCTTCAAGAGTGTAGAACTCATATTCTTCCTTTTCATCAACAGGTTCAGTCACTTCTTCTTCAGTTTCTTCATCATCTACTATCTCTTCTATTCTCAGCTGACTTGTAGATGCTTCCAGGTCTTGAACAGATTTATTGACAATCAAGGCACAAGATGTGTTTATCATTCTGCCTTGGTTGGCTTGGATAGCCCTCTTCTGAAGCAGCTCAAGCTCATGAGTCTTTAAAACCCCATAGAGCACATCATATGTGACTTTGTTCAAATCTCTTTCTCTTAAAGATATGACCCTTTGCTCTAGATGGTTTGGTTCAGATAGTAGAAACTTCATGTTTAATTCCTTAGTGCTATAAACCTTCCCATTCATTTGAAGCTCAGTCACCAGCTTGTGAAATCTCTCAAACATATCAGTAATACTTTCTTTGGACTGTGCCATGAAAGCCTCATACTGTGTGACCAGTATCTGTTTCCTATTCTCTCTTACCTCCTCTGTCCCTTCACATAACACCTCGATGTGGTTCCACATGTCCTTGGCTGATGTGCATGATATTATGTTGGCAAACATCGATATATCCATGGAGTCTATGATCAGCAACATGAGATGACTGTCTAAGGCAACCTTTTCCTTCTCTGAGTCCGTCCATTTGGATGGCTCTTTTGCAACATATGATCTAGGAATGACTATTGTGCCCACTGTAGATTCAGAAATTTCTTGTTGTGGTACAAATGGACCATTCTTGAGGATGTCAGGGTAGAGAGGATTGACAGCTTTAATGAACAACAACATTTTTATTTTCCAGAGGTTGTAATTCTCTTTGTCGAACTTAGGGACCTTTACCGTACCTGTAGTCTTTGGTGTATTCGAACTCATGATCGTTTTCTATTTAGATTAAACAGCCTGCTCTGATACCACTTGTTGAGTATTGAATACAGTAAAAGAATACAGAGGGGGGGTGAATGGAGTCTTGAACTTTTCTTCGTTCTTGAATCTTTGTAGCAAGATATGTGTTGAGTGTGTGAGATATGTAAGTGCGGATAACAAAGACAAACACAACACAATATTACTTTAATCTAATATTTTATTAGATAAAGAATTTGCTATAATCTGTGAATACAAATGATAGTATTCTCAGCTTCATTTTTCTTAGAGAGATATTTCTTATGATGTATATGAAAAACTTATCTCTTTTTAGCTAAGGAAGTGAGGCTGTATCCTTATAGACATGGATACACCTACTTACTACAAATAAGGTAGGTAAACAAAATACTTTCCAGTCTGTCTATCTCATTTGAGTAAGAGTCCAAACGGCTACAGATTTGACTTTGCAAAGCCTGTTCAGATCCACTTCTTTAGCTCCTTGTCCCTTTGTCTTATCTCTCCAAGCTTCTTTGTAGGCTTTCCAATGTGCTTTATAGTACATAGTCAAATAAAGCATCTTGGCTTGTTGCAGGTTTCTGACTTGTACAATTCTTCAGTATTTTGTCTCCAAGAATGTATTCGAGAAGTGACTAAGTGAGTGATTCGAGAACTAGAATTGACTTAATCGATAACTCTGAGTTCTCGAATAGTGTTATATTGACATATTGAATCACTTCTCGAATAGCTCTTTTCTCTGGGACTCCTTGAGATATCGAATAGAGCATTTTGACATATCGAATCCCTGAGATGTCGAATAGCTTCTTTAGTCCTTGAGATATCGAATAGAGCATTGACTTGATGACTCTTAGAGAACTCGAATGATGCTTTGACTTGTTGACTCCATGAGTTCTCGAACAGAGTAATAGACATATCGAATCTCTGAGATATCGAATGAGATATCGAACAGTGTATTCAGAGATATCGAATAGTGTCTTCTGAGATATCGAACCCCTGACTTCTCGAATGCTAGACTTCTCGAATAGACAAATGTACTTCTCCAATTGGTACTTAGGAAAATTCTTCATTTCTTCAAATCCCAACTGTGATTATTTGGCAGTCTTTATCTTCTTGCTTGAGGCATGAACCTTGGAACTTCTTTCAAGCATTATTCTTGACTTTATAAGTACAGTTACACAACTAGGATTTGATGCCTATTACAAGTACAGAACAAATAGAAACTCTACAACTAGAGGTTCCCTCAGTTAAGAGGTCATGTAGGTAATGCATAGCATTACACATACTTAGGCTTGTTATTAGATGTATCCAGGCATGCCTCTGTGACTATCACAACTGCTCTCTAACAAGTTGCTGAATATTCATCTATGAAGCTTAGTAATGCATGCTGTCTTCAACTCGATCTTCACTTCTTTACATTTTCAAGAGGTTCCCTTCTATCTGTTGGGGGACCTGAACTGTTTAACATTATCAAAGTTACTCTTGTCAAAATCAGATTCTTGCATCTACTCTTCATCAAAATCCTCAACTGTATCTGAAGCTTTCATAAATCTACATCATCTAGGTCTGTCAGGTCGCTGAATGAGGTTCCTTTTCTAAGGTTGCTAGTGACCTAATCTCTTCTTCAAATCATACTAAATCTTTTTTAATGCTTCGATCAATAATGTAACCTCTTCGTGTCATTCTTGCTTATAGCTTCAACTTTTCCTCTAATTTCTTCTTCAAATCATATGACCTCATGAGTGAGGTATATTCTTCATGATACCTCTGATAGAGTATATTTTTATATATATTTTAGATGATTTTATTCTCATATTTATTGTGTTTTGCATTGATTTGGATTTTTATTTAATAGATTTGATTGTTTTATTGTAGGAAATAAAGAATTCATAACTTGGAAGGATTTGGAGCAAAAAGAGCAAATTTGGAGATAAAATAGATGAAATTTCGGAATTATTGGACTGGATGCGCAGTCTACACTGTTTTGGCCATATCTGGAGTTCTATAAGTCCGTTTGAGGCCCGTAAGCTCTCCACGCGAAGCCTGGAAGATTTTCTACAACTTAGGACAGTGATCGCACGCGCAGGCTGCGTGTGGTGGGTGCAGATTGCGCGACAAGCAGATTGATGGGAGCAGAGAATTTACTATTTTGCCCTTTTCAAGTAATTGTATTTTGGGCAATTTTTGGTAACTAAATTGAATTCTAATTGTATTAGAATGTAATTTATTGCTGGGCAAGAGATCTAGAGCCTATATAAACACATCTTGGGACACATTATTAAGTTTGTAATATTAGATCAGATAATATAGTTTAGAGTAGATTATTATTAGTTGGAGATGTTGATAAACACCATGACTCTTCTTTTGGGTGACAACATTGAAGTTTGAAGGTTTTGTTCTCTTAATCTTTTCTTTGTTCTTATTAGTTTAATTATGTTTTCTTGCTTTACTAGTTTTTTTACTTATTTAATTATTAGCGAGTAGTTATTTCTAGGGCTTAAAGGGAAGCCATGTTTGCACTAATATTGGCATGATTTTCATAGTGGTTTGATTGGTTATGATTAGATTGATATGTTTTAATCATTAATTTGTGTAATCGGCCGATATCATGGATTAATTATATGCAAATAGGGGTATGGATCGAGAGATTTACTTACTAGAGGCACACATACGATTAGCAGAATTGAATTTGAGTGCGGAAGCATCATTGGATTTCTGAGAGCGTTAATGCTTGGAAGAGATTAACTTTACTCTAATTACCTGATTGATTGAATTACTAAAAGTGGTTAATTGTGTTGAATGTTTCGAGAGTGTTAATGCTTGAAAGAGATTAACATACTCTAGTTATAGGATCACATTGATTGCTTTAGCTTAAGAGCCAATTGTGTAAGCATGGTGGACCTGATTGCCCTAGGTTTTAAATAATTTGTTTATCATTTGTTAATTAGTGTTAATCTTGTTTAATTAGTTAATTAATAATTTCACATATTCGTCTGACCCTTGAAACAATTAGCGACAACTGAAAAGGAATTAGTAGAACCTGTCTCCATGTGGATTCGACCCGCTTGCCATCTGTACTAGCAATAGACACCGTGCGCTTGCGGTTAGGTATAATTTGACACATCAAGTTTTTGGTCATCTTTCTGGCCTTCTGTAAGAACCCAGATTTTGGTAGGAATTAAAACTTTTATTATGTACTGGAGTATGAATGAATAGTGGTTACGACTGCAGTGTATCAGTGGTTGAAAGAATGAATGTTGAATGGATTCGATTCAAATGTTTATATGCCATGAACAATGCAGTTGGTTGACAACTTAGATAAGAATAATCTATCTCCTGGATAAGTATTATATGGTAAACTCCAAAGAGGAAGGTTATTCTCATGTCATCCAAATCGATATCCGTTATAAGTCAAGTGGTTTCGTAAAAGGGTTAAGGAACGCTCGGGAAAGCGCAAGGACATTTTTCTTAATTATAAGAATTAAAGAGGAAATAAGCAATGAATAGAGTTTTTGGTGGAAATTGGAATATTATCAGAGGACGCTATATAGAAGTATTCGGAACAGATTTCTGAGTTCGTATTAATGACCGATAGACAATATAAGTTTATGTAAACGATATCAGATTCAGAAAAATAGCACTTTTATTTTCTCCGGGATTTCCCTAGACAATGAATGATTTAAGGACTTAATATAAAGATTTAAGGGATTTAAATTCAAGAATTATAAAGGAGGATTGAGAATGGTAGTATAAATATTAAGACGGTTTCCGGTAAAACCCTAACGAGAAATACTTGAGACATTCCTCCGAAAGATCAATGAAAATGAGCAATAACCGGACAAAGAATCAAGCAGAGAACCAAGATGCATGCATGTGCAAGTGGATATGATCAAGGAACTAAGTAGTTACAAGAGTAACTAGCATACTTAGAGAACTAACCAAGTTACTTAGCATTCATCTCATCATCTTAGCACTAAAACCAACACTTGTCCCCTGATTGCATCATCCATAACCACACCACTTTATTAAAGCTACTTTATGGAAGATATTATCATAATAATACAAGATTAGATCAAAGAGCAAGCCAAGCAAACTCTCCCCCCATTATACTTCCATTCGGCCCTAGCCTAAATTCAAAGTCCACCTTCCCACCATTTTTTGATCTCCAAAATTTTATGGTGAGTACTACATTTTATATAATATCTATCCTAGAAATCTTAGCTTCAAACTCCACTTTTTCCATTTTCAAATAAATCATCAAAGTGGAGGATGAATAGTAACTTTCATGAACTAACTTTGATTTCTTGTTTTCTTTGGATGATCTAAGAAGGCCATACAAGGACTATACAAGGTTTATTAAAGGTAGTACACACTCCATTGAAGGTATAAACTTCAAGAACCATAGACTTTGTTTTGAGTATTAATGGAGTTTTGGATGAGTTTTGGTAATGATGTTGTTATAAGCATGTTTACATGATTATGTAGTTATTCTTAGTAGTTATTAAGTCATGATTCAAGTTCTTGATGAGTTAAGGTGTTCTTGACATATGATGAGTTATAACTGATGAGAAGCTTGAGTTCTTGGTATGCCCGGTGTGGCTTGGTTGTGTTATAAATTTGGGAAAACATGTAAACATAGCCATCGTAATGCCAAAATTTCATTAAACCATAACATTCGTGCATGACAGTAGGAGTAACTCTCTGACCTTAATGATATTATGGACTGACCTTGTAGATCTCGAGTCATAGATCGTTGTGGCACGAGAATCGAAGCAAACGGACTTACGGTTTAGGATTTATGGTCGATTAGTGAAAGTAGTTCGAAACCGTAAGTGCGAGTTCGTAACTGGAATCAAACCCCCTTAACATGGTTAATTCAGTGGCGAATCTTGGTAATTAAATATTAGAGATCATAAGGAAGGTGTAAGAGAAAACCTCATGTCAAATGGATCGTTTTTCGATTTTATAAAAATTTTCGAATCGAGGTTAAGTACGAATGAACCCCCTTAATAGAACACTTGGTTATAACTTAGAAAACGGACAATAAATCTCGAGGTATAATCTTTGTTGGTAAACGACCGACCTTAGAACTTATATGACTTAAGAACCTACCAAGTGTAAGTAAAATGACATGCCTTGATAATGAGCAAGTATCGGATCATAATGGTGATAGAAAGAGTACACTAGAGTGTACATAACGAGATAACTCGAAAACGTGTTTTAACCTAAGTAAAGTATATACTTAACCTTTCAAAGCGTTAAGTGATTAATCTTGAATATTTGATTATTTATAGATCACCGGACTGACCCCGGGCACACTATCCCTACCAGATTACCAGGCAAGTTTCCAATACTTTGGAACTGTTGTTGTGATAATATATATGATTGAATGTTGTTATACTGATGCCATAGCATGCATGCCTACTTTCAAATTTATATTGTGATACTTGTATCCTGATTTGATGTTGGCTTATAAGTTAGATGCGAGATATACTAATTATAAGCCGGATATTGCTAAGACCCTTAGTGAAGGGCATATGATCTCATTCTTTTAATATAGACCGGGAGTCGGTATTTTGTAATATAGAGATTGTCATGGAAACCCGGAGGGATTCCAGTGATAGATTATTTGAGGAATGTTATTTATGAACATTATTTATATTTTCATAAGTATTAATTACTTGGAAATTATTCGAGGAATGTTATTTGAATATTCATTCGAGATTATTTCTTTAATGAATATTATTTTGAATATTCATTTGAGCTTTATTTCTTTAATGAATATTATCTTGAATATTCATTTAAGGTTGATTAAATTATAGGATATTATTTGAATATTTATTCGAGGAATTATTTTTTTAAGGAATATTCTCATATGTTATTCGAGGCTTACTATCAAATACTATGTAAATTATTTCTGGATCTTATTATTATTATTTTTATCAAGAAAGGTTCTCAAAAACTCCATTCTTCATTCGAATCTATCCTCCAAATTATGAAGGAACCTTACTTGAGAGATGTTATTTAATTGTTTGACTTCCCGGTCATAAAATCTTTTAAACTATTCTTTACACTCGCAACTTGGTTGCTATTCATCAAATTGAGTCTTTGTATTACTTCCTCATCATTCGAGGGGTAAGATTGTTGGAAAAAATCGATATCCATTAACAAGCAACTGCTTGGGAAATATTGGTGAATTTTCCTTTCCAACTAGATACGACTACTTTGTGGAGTCCTATCAACAAGTATTACACTTGGGGAAAGGGGGACAAGCTTTACGTTTCAGAGTCATGGATTTACTCAAACTAGGAGTATTTGTGTAAGAGGCTGTGGGACAGTCCATCATTGAAACTTTGTGTTAGAGGTTGTGGGACAGTCCATCATTGTAAACTGGTGTAAGAGGCTGTGGGACAGTCCATCCTGGAAATAGGGTCCGAGTGGCGCCGGCCCCGACGAAGCCCAAAGAAGCTAATAGTAGGTTAATTGTGAGCTCTTGAGTATCCGATGTAATGACTAGTATTACTTATGTAAATGGATGGCAAAGAGTATGTAAGTTAAATTGTAATTCTTTTGGGTTGTAATAACTCAGACTCGTGATTAATAATATTTGACAGTTACTCTGATTTCATCTCTGGGACTATAACTGGTTGTGTGTGATGTGGTACTATTGTAGGGTCATAGCATGCTATTTATTAATTTTGATTTAAGTGCAAGTATTGTTTATGGAATATGAGACTGTAATGACCAGGTCCCCGACCCCGGATCTGGGGCTGTTACAGAAATGGTATCAGAGCGAGAGTTATATATCCCAGATATGAGGTGACGTTATAACAATAAATTCACTAAGATAATAAGAACTCTTGCCAAGTCTACCTAAAACCCTTATGGGAATTTTTAAGTATCATAATAGTAAATTAGCTCGATATCGTATCGACGAGCAAGGCAACAGACCTTGAGGCTTACGAGCAGCAGCATGATGATGCTTTATTATATGACCGATGATCGGCTTGTAGATTCGATAGAGTACCCTATTGAGAACCCGGAGGAGGTTCCAGCTAAGGAGGTGAATCCTGTGAAGGATGAGGAGTTTACCCTTGAGGAAATGAGGGCTGCAGCCAGAACGACTGTCAGAGCTAAGGTATAGTGCTCAGAAAAGTGAGCGTAAAGATTCGAGATATTATTAGGAAAACTAAATATGCATATTGGATTCGTAGCCGGACTACCGGATGTAGTACCACCAAGTAAGACGGATTGGAAGAATTACTTGAGATCTTATATGGGGATAGATAAGAATCCTTAGAGACCTTCAGATTAATGAGAAAAGAATTAGAGTGGTACATGATTATTAAAGACATCGATATAGGATGGGGAACGGAGTCTCTAGGAAGTAGTTGAGATAGAGGCAGCAAATGCCATATCATTTGATGAATGGATTAGTGTGAATATTGTCAATAGTAATTCACCATGAGAAGGCAGATTTTATAGGTTATAATCTATAAAGTCAAGTTGAGATTGATGAGGCGGTTTAATTCAGGGAAATGTTCATTTTATGAATGGAACGGCTTAGAAAGTAAAGACATTGAGAAGAGATGGCATGATTGGATAAAGTTATATAAGGAAGTAGTAAGCGAGACGATGATCTCATAACCTACAAGAGAAAAAGACCAGTGAGTCTATGATAAACTCGTAATAAGACTACTGTCAGGGACTAAGAATAGGTTTATTTTAACTCAGTGAAATGACGAACTAGAAACATTAGATGCATATGATTCAGAGGAATATTAAATTCTTTCTTTTTCTTGAATGGATTATAGTAGTTACATTAAGTTTACTCCGATGCTGAATCATAAATGGATCAAGTAATACGATCAGTGGTTAAGAGGTAATGGAGAATGTTTTGAGATGAAACCTGAAAGAGCAAGAGCATGTCGAGTTCACGAAGTATGAATTCTGATAAAATAAAATTTAGTATTAGGACATACGATCAATAGTGAGTAGTGTTGGTGGACCCCGTTGATTTAAAGGCAGTTTCAATTGCGAAAGGCCAACCACACCGACTAAGGTGAGAAATTTCATAAGATTCACCATGTATTACCAAAGATTTGTTCAGGACCTTACAAAGATTGCAGTCTCGTAACCCGACTTATTTTTAAGATTAAGAAATTTGAAGGAACAGGAAAATGTGATAAAATCTTCCTGGAGCTAAAGAGGAAATTGGAGGCGACCCAGCATTGACGTTGCCTAATGGAAGAAGGAAGACCTTGTGATATATTATGACGCACCTTATATAGGTCTAGGTGGTGTGCTTATACAGCACAGCAGAATAATTGTGGATGCATTCGGACAGCATGGTTCACCAGGTTTCGATGGCCCTAGTAGTGCCAATTTTGCGGAACAACTAACTCCGATGGTAGTGGTCCTTCTGAGACTGGTGGTTAGGTAGACTGACATTTGGTAGTATCGACTTTTAGGACGTATATGTATCAAGAAGATATGGCAGGTACAGTTTGAAACTTCTGATTTCCCTTCTATGGGATGTATATATTTGATTCCTTTCCAGTGGTTAAACTTCCAACTTTATGTCAAACATTCCGTTATGTTAACCGCTTACGATTCTACCTGCTTGAACGTTCATAAGACTGTTTTTCATGTTTCGAAATTGATCTTCTTAGTGTTACCAGTGGGTGGATAGATTGACCAAAATTTCCCTGATTCTGGAAAGAAATTCAACAAATTTTGGCAAACATTGTCTTTCTGATTATGAGAGAACGTCACTGAAGAGAGTAGAAACTGGAGCGAACCCTGTGGATTAGGTAAGGTAGCCGCTATATGGGTTGGTGGACAGACCCTGATTATTACAATTGATTGAAGAGATAAAACGGTGAAGCTGAGATTGGACGATAAAAGGGAAATGTATTTTAGGACCAAAACGGACTGAGAAATTCCGGGATTGACTTAAATGAAAAGGCTATTATGCCAAAATTGTTAAGCTAATATAGCACGTGGGATTGATAAGAGAAGTTGAAAGGATAAAAATAAAGGAAAGGTGACCGATGTTAGCACAAAATCACGCAAGTGCACGTGGTCACAAGTAGTATTCGATAAGTTAAGTTCGTTCCCACAGAGACTGGATATTTCTATGTAAATATGCTCAAGCAACAATGTATGATCAATTTCAATTGCTTAGACAAGTAACAAATTTGGGTTTGTAATTATCTAAATTAACTAAGAAACAAATTAACAAACTAAGAATTAATTAACTAACAAGAATTGGAATCGAATTACTTCTACAAGAGTAACATGGGATCCTAACTTCATTAAATACTTCGCTTAGATTTGACGCCTTTAATCACTATATGCAATGGTTATGATATCTGATCGGACAACACGAAACAAGTATACGCTACTTCTCAGTATACGAATACCAAACTAAACATGCATCCACAAAAGAGATAGAAGATGAATAGACACCAATTATGCTTAGACCCTATATCTCTATAAGATTTGAAAACATAACGGTTGAAGAACAAGTTGTCTATTAAGATCACATAGGGCAGCATAATATCTCTATTTACGCTACAAATCATGATGTTAAAACATCAACCTATCCTATGCTAGCATGGCAAGTTCTAAATCTCAAGATCCACTCTCGCTTCACAAGAGATTAACAAATTAGATGTTCGCGACGCATCTATCAATTAAGCATAACCATACGAGGATATCAAATATACATCACATACAGATCTTTAAAGCATCAAGATACTAAGCTCCATAAATAAATCCGTTAGAATCCCATGACAACGATTAGTTCAAAATTGAACCTCTCGTCATCATGGGATCAAGTGATACCATGATAATAAAACAAAGTATGAAAAGATACAAATAATCCTAAGTAATTGATATGTAATGATGATACAAATTACAATGGTCGAATGTGTTTAAATAGGCTCTAGAAGTCTTGCCCAGCAAGAAAATTAACCTACAATACAACTAGGAATAGGTTTGGATACCAAAAATACAATCAGAATTCGAATTAGGGCAAAACAGACTTTTTCAGCATTTTTTTACTATTTGCGCGCTGCCAGCATCCTATAGCTCGCTGGCAGCATCCAATTCCCTGTTCTGTCACTATTTGGGCGCTGCCAGCATCCATTTGCATGCTGCCAGCATCCAAAATTCTACCGGTTGCTGAAATTGCTTATTTTTCTTCGTTTTTTCTCCGTTTGCTCTCATTTCTTTTGCACTCACTTCCGTCTTCAATCCTTTAGCCTTCAAATCATCATGGTATACCCAAGCAAGTCTTGATTCATCATTCCTATGCTCGAATTCATCACCAAAATCGACGGAAATGCCATACTTAAGCAACATTCTTGCACACCTGCACAAGTAGGCGAAACACATCAAAACTACAACAAACTTGAGTCCAAGACAATCAATTTAAGCCGATACGGAATGCTCCAAGTGGATATACAATCCACTTATCAACCGGAGGCGGTAACGAGAAGTCGATTGAGACTTATATGGAGTAAAAATTTTGAGAAGATCAGAAGGTATCGAGGAAGAGGGATGAACGAAGAGTGGTAGTGCTCAAGTTGAGTGACTATGCTACTCTGGTACATAAGATTTGTGGTGTAAAGGAAAGCAGTGAACAAATACAAAAAGAAGAAGTTTAAGAGTACGTGGGAAAAAGCATATTGATAAGCGTAACCTACCCTAGATAAGTTATCTTCGCTATGGACGAATGAGGCGCTATGCCGGAAATTGCTAGAAAAGTAATGTCATTAGCTAATCCTAAACTCACACACTGTGGCACGGCCACTTGAGGGCCATGTGACAAAGAATTCTAAATTGACTAGACCAGCGATGTAAGGACAAAGCGGGGTTGCCTCTAACCAAGCACCAACCACGAAAACTTTGGATATAAAGCGAAGTGATTCAGGCGTATATGATTGACCAGCTTATGAGCTAGAAAGAGAAGTAAAATGAATTGGGATACATGATGATGGGATTTTATAAATACCATGGATGTCCTATGACTGAGGAAAGTGATTAATGAAGGTTTATGAAGATTGTTAGTGATGGTGCAGTATAATGCATAAATGTTAACTAAAACTTAGTATCCTCAAGAAGAGTAATAAGTACTAAGGGATTCACGTTGAACACGATCAATATCTTCCTGAACATCCTTGCTACTATTACCAAATTCTGTAAGAAGAGCAGATAGACATATGTTGTATTTCAGAAGGTTATGTAGACTGACGTCAATTCGAAATAAAAGGCTTGCATTAAGCAACCTATAGATCATCAAGATGAGAACGATTGAAAAGAGACCCTTATTAAGGATATGTGATCTGATTAAAGGAAGTAAGTATTTCTTGAAAATAGAATTGAGGATAGAATATCCATAATTTAAGACGAACCCGGGGAATGCACAAAGGATGGCATTACCCCTACTAAAGACATTGTGAATTCAGATAATATAAGTTGGATTGACCAAGGCAACAATAACCTTTAAGGATTCATTGGAAGGAGTTTCGGAAGGTACGTAAACAGAATTGTTATAGATTGATTAGTGATATTTTGATATACCCTGTACCTAGAAAATACAGGAGGAATGATGAAGATGGCCTAAGAGATTTTACAAAGAGAGAGTTAATATCCTAAGTTTCAAAAATGGAATTTTGGTAAGGAATGTACGACATAATAATAATAATAATGCCAGGTGAGGCATGTGTTAGACCATAAGGAAGTATGGATTGAACCAAATAAAGGTTGAGATTATCCTAAAACAAGAAAGAACTAAGAGAAGAAATATCCTAGGTATCATTAGACTGATAGATACTTTTGTGCTTCAGCAGAGCTTAAGGGAGAATGCTTTCACCCAATAGTGATGGGAATGAGGTAGAAAAATTTGAGTTGGAAAAGATCCAGAGAACATTGATTACAAGAAATTATTATTATCAGGAAAGGCCAATGAGGTGGCCAACACTTTAAGTATAGAGGAGTAATTATAAATGCTCATACCGAAGAAGCAGAATGATATTTGGAAGGACCTTGAAGGTCATATCGGAGTGGAAGAATTTACATTCCTTCTGATGACTATGCAAGAATCGACTGTAATAATAGTTTAAGTAAAGATTCGATTCCTGATATCGTCTTAAGCAAATTACACACTTTAGGAGGTCCTATTTTGAGGAAAACCAGGACCATGGAACAAAATTGATTAAGTGAACTGTTAAGCTTCCAGTCATCTACTGAAGATATGTGATTAATAATTTCATCAACCTGTCATAGCTGCAATGCTTGAAGCTCTTCTGCAATTTTATTGGCTTCATTAATGTCTACATCAAGTTCAGGAAGTATTCCTTATGGATAAGGAATAGTAATTATTTTGTCTCTCTAAAGGATTTTGATCTGACAATTATGAAACTCGTATGATTAACTATTAGAGCACTACATAAACAACAAACGATGGTGATTCAATAATGGACTACATTAATGCAGTGGTGATTCTTCTGAGAAATGAGGTAATAACGACTGTGGAGATGTCGGAATGAAAAACAAAAATATATTGCATTGAGTTAGAGAGATCGTCAAGGTTTATTTCAGATGGTTTAATTTTGGGAATGACGTGACAAATGATAATGTTATGATGGCTCATAAAGAGATTATAGTCGAAATAGAAACAAGATGACTGATAAAAGGAATGCAGAGTTGAGGACATAAAGGGAATAAAGTTTGAGGAACAATAAGGGAGTTAGATATGCGGACTCCTGAAAAATCCCAGCAATGAAGCTAGAAAAGTATGAAACTGAAATGACAAGGGTTGTTGGTCAGAACGGAAAGTTGAAATTGAAAGTATAAATGACACACGAATTAACTCCCTTTAAGTTGGGGGAATTCGGGGAAATTTGGAATAGAATGATTGAGTAATAAAGAGACTCATGGATCGAGAAAATGAGAATTTAGACGGTTGAACAAAGGAAAATTTGACCCCAAAAATGTTAGGCTCATTGAGTAAAGGTGACGGGATACCAGTAAAAAAAGGAGGTGCTAAGTACAAGGATGTCGCAATAATGAGATGATGGTAGAGATAAATAACAGAAGAGAATAAGAATCAGATAATAAGAAGAATATGATTGATAAAGAAAAAAATTGGGAAAGTAATTGTGGAGTATGAAGCAAGGAATGTTATGAATGGATTGATGAATGGGCTTTCTAACGAACTCTCGGGATGACCTCCTGATAGTATTAGTATTATGAATATGAAAAAGCTAGTAGCGTGGTGTGGAATATCAGTAACAATGATGTCAAGCGAGAAATCTAAGATTTAACCTGAAAGGCTGAAGGATTTCCAAAAGTGAGTGTTGCTAAGATTGAACAAGAGTATAGGTCCATAGAATGATGAACGGAGCAGTAAGGATATGTTGACACGTGAGATTATGATAAAGTAGTATTTGACATGAATACGATTATTTTTCTTCTCTGATGAGCCTCTATAGTTCAGAGGTCAATTCTAAGTATGATATTTTGCAATCAGGAAAATTTTCTATAATTCTTTGATATTCTTTTCTTCTCTTCTCTCTTATTAATCTTCTTTTTGAATTGAGAAGAACAACCCTTTAAGGAGGGGAGGTACTGCTACGTGACTATCTGTCTGTGTGATAGAAGTATAAGTGGAATACCATAACTTGTTTAGTTGCTTGTCAAGTACTAAAGGCTGGCCCCCTTCTGTACTAACTATGCAATATAACAAATGTTCATTGATCATAGTGATCTCTCAATAAATCTTTCCACTTCTCTATATAAATCGAGATTGTGAAGATTAAAGCTATCAGGAAATGCATAGTGCGAGTGAGGTTATCTCCGAATTCGCAGCGAAATAAAGATACCAAAGTCACTGGAGATACCAATAAGGGTAGTAGTATATGATGGGGTATAGTAGCGCTGCTGAGATGTGTTGTAAAAGGATTGGAATAATTAAGGATTGACCAGGAAACTGGAAAGAGAAATGACAGACAAGCGACTCTTTGTTTTCTACCTGATTCCGGGACGGAATCCTTTTATGGAGGGGAGACTGTAAAAACCCAGATTTTAGTAGGAATTAAAACTTTTATTATGTACTGGAGTATGAATGAATAGTGGTTACGACTACAGTGTATCAGTGGTTGAAAGAATGAATGTTGAATGGATTCGATTCAAATGTTAATATGCCATGAACAATGCAGTTGGTTGATAACTTAGATAAGAATAATCTATTTCCTGGATAAGTAAAATATGGTAAATTCCAAAGAGGAAGGTTATTCTCATGTCATCCAAATCGATATCTGCTATAAGTCCAGTTGTTCCGTAAATTGGTTAAGGAACGCTCGGGAAAACGCAAGGACATTTATCCTAATTATAAGAATTAAAGAGGAAATAAGCAATGAATAGTGTTTTTGGTGGAAATTGGAATATTATTAGACGACGCTATATAGAAGTATTCGGAACGGATTTCTGAGTTCGTATTAATGATCGATAGACAATATAATTGTATGTAAACGATATAAGATTCGGAAAAATAACACTTTTATTTTCTCCGGGATTTCCCTAGACACTGAATGATTTAAAGATTTAATATAAAGATTTAAGGGATTTAAATTCAAGAATTATAAAGGAGGATTGAAAATGGTAATATAAATATTAAGACGGTTTCCGGTAAAACCCTAACGAGAAATACTTGAGATATTCCTCCGAACGATAAATGAAAATGAGCAATAACCGGACAAAGAATCAAGCAGAGAACCAAGATGCATGCATGTGCAAGTGGATATGATCAAGAACTAAGTAGTTACAAGAGTAACTAGCATACTTAGAGAACTAACCAAGTACTTAGCATTCATCTCATCATCTTACCACTAAAACCAACACTTGTCCCTTGATTGCATCATCCATGACCACACCACTTTATTAAAGCTACTTTATGGAAGATATTATCATAATAATACAAGATTAGATCAAAGAGTAAGAGCAAGCAAACTCCCCCCCATTATACTTCCATTCGGCCCTAGCCTAAATTCAAGAATCAAAGTCCACCTTCCCACCATTGTTTGATCTCCAAAATTTTATGGTGAGTACTACATTTTATATAATAGCTATCCTAGAAATCTTAGCTTCAAACTCCACTTTTTCCATTTTCAAATAAATCATCAAAGTGGAGGATGAATAGTAACTTTCATGAACTAACTTTGATTTCTTGTTTTCTTTGGATGATCTAAGCTATAATAAGGCCATACAAGGACTATACAAGGTTTATTAAAGCTAGTACACACTCCAAGGAAGGTATAAACTTCAAGAACCCTAGTCTTTGTTTTGAGTATTAATGGAGTTTTGGATGAGTTTTGGTAATGATGTTGTTATAAGCATGTTTACATGATTATGTAGTTATTCTTAGTAGTTATTAAGTCATGATTCAAGTTCTTGATGAGTTAAGGTGTTCTTGACATATGATGAGTTATAATTAATGAGAAGCTTGAGTTCTTGGTATGCCCGGTGTGGCTTGGTTGTGTTATAAATTTGGGAAAACATGTAAACATAGCCATCGTAATGCCAAAATTTCATTAAACCATAACATTCGTGCATGACAGTAGGAGTAACTCTCTGACCTTAATGATATTATGGACTGACCTTGTAGATCTCGAGTCATAGATCGTTGTGGCACGAGAATCGAAGCAAACGGACTTACGGTTTAGGATTTATGGTCGATTAGTGAAAGTAGTTCGAAACCGTAAGTGCGAGTTCGTAACTGGAATCAAACCCCCTTAACATGGTTAATTCAGTGGCGAATCTTGGTAATTAAATATTAGAGATCATAAGGAAGGTGTGAGAGAAAATGGATCGTTTTTCGATTTTATAAAAAATTTTGAATCGAGGTTAAGTACGAATGAACCCCCTTAATAGAACACTTGGTTATAACTTAGAAAACGGACAATAAATCTCGAGGTATAATCATTGTTGGTAAATGACCAGCCTTAGAACTTCTATGATTTTAGAACCTACCAAGTGTAAATAAAATGACATGCCTTGATAACGAGCAAGTCTCGGATCATAACGGTGATAAAAAGAGTACACTAGAGTATACATAACGAGATAACTCGAAAACGTGTTTTAACCTAAGTAAAGTATATACTTAACCTTTCAAAGCGTTAAGTGACTAATCTCGAATATTTGATTATTTATAGATCACCGGACTGACCCCGGGCACAATATCCCTACCAGATTACCAGGCAAGTTTCCAATACTTTGGAACTGTTATTGTGATAATATATATATATGATTGAATGTTGTTATACCGATGCCATAGCATGTATGCCTACTTTCAATTTTATATTGTGATACTTGTTCCCTGATTTGATGTTGGCTTATTAGTTAGATGCGAGATATACTAATTATAAGCCGGATATTGCTAAGACCCTTAGTGAAGGGCATATGATCTCATTCTTTTAATATAGACCGGGAGTCGGTATTTTGTAATATAGGGATAGTCATGGAAACCCGGAGGGATTCCAGTGAGAGATTATTCGAGGAATGTTATTTATGAACATTATTTATATTTCCATAAGTATTAATTACTTGGAAATTATTCGAGAAATGTTATTTGAATATTCATTCGAGATTTGTTTATTTAATGAATATTATTTTGAATATTCATTTGAGCTTTATTTCTTTAATGAATATTATCTTGAATATTCATTTAAGGTTGATTAAATTATCAGATATTATTTGAATATTTATTCGAGGAATTATTTATTTAATGAATATTCTCATATGTTATTCGAGGGTTACTATGAGCAATATTTTTTAATTAAGAATATTCTTTAAATATTTATGAGTTAGTAAATACTCTTTGAATATTTATTTAATTCTTTCAACTAGTTTTAAAATATATTATTTTATTCAAAATTTGTCCTTGACCATCAAATACTATGTAAATTATTTCTGGATCTTATTATTATTATTTTTATCAAGTAATGTTCTCAAAAACTCCATTCTTCATTCGAATCTATTCTCCAAATTATGAGGGAACCTTACTTGAGAGATGTTATTTAATTGTTTGACTTCCCGGTCATAAAATCTTTTAAAACTATTCTTTTCACTCGTAACTTGGTTGCTATTCATCAAATTGAGTCTTTGTATTACTTCCTCATCATTCGAGGGTTAAGATTGTTGGAACAAGTCGATATCCATTAACAAGCAACTGCTTGGGAAATATTAATGAATTTTTCTTTCCAACTAGATACGACTACTTTGTGGAGTCCTATCAACAAGTATTACATTTGGGGAAAGGGGGACGAGCTTTACGTTTTAGAGTCATGGATTTACTCGAACTAGGAGTATTTGTGTAAGAGGCTATGGGACAGTCCATCATTGAAACTTTGTGTAAGAGGCTGTGGGACAGTCCATCATTGTAAACTGGTGTAAGAGGCTGTGGGATAGTCCATCCTGGAAATAGGGTCCGAGTGGCGCTGGCCTCGACTAAGCCCAAAGATGGCAAGGGAGATCCGGCGTATGGTGGTGTCCATATGTTCTTCCTTCTACATGTAGATAAACAAATTTTAAGGTGCACGACCTACGACTGATCATCGTAAGGTAGTGTCATCTGGCGCGACATACTCCAACATTGGTTCATCATCCAAAACTATTTATTTTCTGTAACATGAAGTATCACTCGTGTTGACAGGGTTTGAAAACTGTTTAGAACTAAAAGTACTCTGAAATACCCCGTAACTTCATCGTTTATATTATACTGGCACTATGTTCGTTAATGCATGACATATGGTTTCAAAAATACTTTTGAACTGTTATATATATTATTGTTGTTCAGTATACATTATTGTTGGTGGGCTATTGCTCACCCTTGCTTTATTTATTATATCACAACAATGGCTAGAACTGATGACCCGCACAAGGCGTACTCAACGCAATCAGGTGACAGCCGTCAGAGGGTTACCGCTGATATCATAGCTACCATTGCTGAGGAAGAAGTTATTGGTAGGCTAATTGTGAGCTCTTCAGTATCCGATGTAATGACTAGTATTACTTATGTAAATGGATGGCAAAGAGTATATAAGTTAAATTGTAATTCTTTTGGGTTGTAATAACTCAGACTCGTGATTAATAATATTTGACAGTTACTCTGATTTCATCTCTGGGACTATAACTGGTTGTGTGTGATGTGGTACTATTGTAGGGTCATAGCATGCTATTTATTTATTTTGATTCAAGTGCAAATATTGTTTATGGAATATGAGACCGTAACGACCAGGTCCCCGACCCCGGATCTGGGGCTGTTACACCTTCTTACTCAAATATCTACTCATCTGCAAAATTCTTGCATGCGGGGGGAGACCTCTGGTTGCGGGAACCTTCTTCCAGTAGGTCTTTTTTCATTCTTATTTCCATTCTGAATCATCTTGATATATCTCTTTCTCTCATTCTTTTTCAATCTCTTATGACACACGCTGAGAGTGAACCTCTATATCAAATACAAATATCCCAATACAACACCTCTAAGCTTACGCGAGCTAACTCATTGTAAGAAACAAGAGATGTTGAGAGAGACTATTTGCAAAGTATTTCCAGCAACTCATTGAATTGAATGAAGATCCTCACTTTAGTTTTGTAATGTTTTAGCGAGCAATCCTGCACGATATCTCAATTTTGTAAGCATATATACAATTCAACAATATATATTCATGACATGATTAATGCACATTAATGAATATGATAACTAGGACACATAATATGCGTATGCATTTTATTATGTATGTCTCATGCAAATATTTGTTTTAGGTCATATATGTAGAATATTAAAATGTAATTTCTTTCTAATGACTTTCTTATTTTTTATTGGCATGCTAGTCAAATGAATTCTCTTACTATGTTGCTTTGGGGATCTACTGCTAAACTTAATTCATCACTTCTATTTCTCATCTCTATCTCTCGCGGATGCATGTTATTCTAACTATCTATTTACAGGCTTCTCTTCTTAGGTGCTCAAAGTAATCTAAATCTATCTTTCGTAATATTCCCAAGATTTAAACTTCCTAGAAATCTCATAATTTTCAATCTAGAACTAGCCAGTCACCACCACATTGCTTCCTCATTTTATTAATTGTTTTTCCACGTAAGGTAACCTGCCTAGACTTTTATTGATTCGCTGGATGTCCATTCTTTAGTCACCACCACCGCAGAAAATGAAAAAACAATTATCCTAAATGATAAGAAGCAGATGCTAAGGTCGTAGCTGCTTCCACTTCTTTATTTTTGTATCACTGCAAGTATAGTCTTCCTTTCATCGAAGCTGCACCAGTGTCTCTGTAAAGTCCCCGTTTTGCCACAAACAATCCATACTTTTGAGAGAACAAACCATCTTTGCCATCTTACTGTCGTACCAGTGAACCATATCCCATACATTGACATAACTTCGGGCTTCAGTTTGACTCCCTATCAAGTATCAACCTTCCTTTTTGGATGTATTCTCTGATTACCACAGCTAACACGGTTTAGGCCAGTGTTTGATCATCGTAACACATGCTATTCGCTCAGAATATTCCTACTGGTACTATCATTATGCATCTCCTGGTTGCCATATTTCTGCTGGTTGTCGTTTGACACTAGTAAATCATCACTACTGATGTATCGTTGTTGTCGTTAAGCGCATGGTGCTTTCTGTCTTTTTTTTTAATACCAGCACTATCAGATTGTAGCTTTGTCGTCTCACTGCCAATACCCTGTTGCTATCACAGTCCGTGGTATTCAACGCCCTTATCTTTAATCTCTTGTCACCGATACAATTGCTCCGTTATGACCTGCACTCTTCTGATTATGTGCATGCTATATTCATCGCCCCTGGTACATAATAAAAGCATCCGTATGTCCTGGTTGAATACAACATTAATGACCAGTATCATAGTATCTGTCCATGTCGTTTCGTCTTTGATGCTCTAACTTTGCTCTCATTTTTCTTATGTTAGCGTTTGTTCTTCTTGTTCTATGCTCACACAACCACATGTATTCTCATATAGCCTTTAGCTTCCTTGTATTGAACTGATTCCTCACCGTCATTATTAAAAGTAGAAACCAGCCCTGCTTGCAACAATTAATATGCGCATGTCCACCTGTGACTTCCAGTACCATCATGCTGCTCCTATCCACTTCTTTTACGAGTCTACGCCTTCATGTTTAATACCCACAGCCAAAGGTACCTGCACCTGTTATCAGATTGTGATGGAATCCAATTGTCTTAATGCACCTGGTATCTCTTCAACCACCAATGAATTTGTTAATACCGGTGAAGTTCGCTATGGTTGTTGTCCTTATAACCTTGACACTATCGTGTTGCTTTGCCATCCCTTCTCTGTTATCAAACCCTCCAAGAAATACACGTATGCACATGCTCTGTGGATCTTTCTTGAGACGTTATCGTTGCTGGCTCTAGTTAATAATATGCAAGCGTACCGTTGATTCTTCTATCCAGGCCCGTCAAACCTTCAACACCTGGACTACCATTATTACATCGCTGCTACTATCGATATTATCACCCTTGGTACGTTAATAAAATAACTAGCACATCCTGGTTGGATGCGGCAATAACAAAAACACCATTGTCTCTGTTCACCGTTTCGTATTGATAACCAGCGATTGGGAAATTGTCGCCATCCAATTATCTTTATGCTTCTGCTTCCTGAACCCTAGGATTAACATTAACCAACCATGTATGCACTCTGCTATCGTCACATCATCACTTATGGTACATGATAATTCCCACGGCCGATTAGAGGTTTCTGATCACCGTTCTGGGCACTTTACCGAAATCGCTTCACCTGAGTTTGGGGTACCTGCAAAACAATGCTTGCCCGGGGGTGGTGGCCGTCAAGCACCTCCGGCGTGAGAATTAGTAATCGGAAATAATAATAATCGGGCTGGTGAAAAATATCGTATGTGAAGAATAATGTGAAGAGCTTTATTTTGTGGGAGCTTTTTTGTGTATGAAGGATCGTCTCTCTTTGTTTGTGTGTAGAATGGGGGTATTTATAGGTTGGGTTGCCCAATCACTGTTGCCCACTAGTTGTGCCGTTAAAGCTACAATGAGCCACTATTGGAACAGTGATTGATGTCCCCTCAAACATACCATGATTCTGCCACTTGAGCTACTTCAGTCAGATTTTGTCTGTTGCAACTGGGTGTATTTGAATATTATATTGCCTCTTTGTCTTATGGAGTAAGATATCTCTATGCAAGTGGGCAAGTGGGTGTACCTTTATGCAAGTGGGCAAGTGGGTGTGCAAATGGATAAAGCAAAATATTTTTGTGCAAGTGGATTAGTATGATGATTTGAAATACTTTTTGTGGATATTCTTTTGTATTTGAAATAATACTTTTGAAATTAGATATACTTTGTCAAGTATTCCAGAATTTTGTTTTTAGGGAATTAGTATTTTGCTATTAGCGGGTGCCCGCTGATAGCTATCAGCGGGTACTTATCATTGCCCCCCACTCCCTCTAGGCGCTTTAGCGGGTAGGGGGAGTAAAAGGAAACGGTAAGCGGAAGAAATGCAAAACTACGTAATGCCTGTGCCCCTCAAGTGTTGGCGGATAAGTACCCGCTGATAGCTATCAGCAGGCACCCGCTAATAGCAAAATACTAATTCCATAAAAACACAATTCTGGAATACTTAACAAAGTATATCTAATTTCAAAAGTATTATTTCAAATACAAAAGAATATCCACAAAAAGTATTTCAAATCATCATACTAATCCACTTGCACAAAAATATCTTGCTTTATCCATTTGCACACCCACTTGCCCACTTGCATAAAGGTACACCCACTTGCCCACTTGCATAGAGATATCTTACTCCATAAGACAAAGAGACAATATAATATTCAAATACACCCAGTTGCAACAGACAAAATCTGACTGAAGTAGCTCAAGTGGCAAAATCAAGGTATGTTTGAGGGGACATCAATCACTGTTCCAATAGTGGCTCACTGTAGCTTTAACGGCACAACTAGTGGGCAACAGTGATTGGGCAACCAACCTATAAATACCCCCATTCTACACACAAACAAAGAGAGACGATCCTTCATACACAAAAAAGCTCCCACAAAATAAAGCTCTCCACATTATTCTTTACATACGATATATTTTCACCAGCCCGGTTATTATTATTCCGATTACTAATTCTCATGCCGGAGGTGCTTGATGGCCACCACCCCCGGGCAAGCATTGTTTTGCAGGTACCCCAAACTCAGGTGAAGCGCTTCCGGTAAAGTGCCCAGAACGGTGATCGGAAGCCTCTAATCGGCCGTGGGAATTATCATTTGGCGCTAGAAGTAGGGCTTTTATTTTCTTGAAGAAAATTCCCTCACCTGCTCTAACCAATACGGCAGAAATCCCAACACAAAAACCTCACATCCCAAGAGAAACCAAACACATACACATCACCAAAATAGCCCCAAATACTCGATCCAAAACCATGACAGATAATCAAGAAGAGCAGCCAAGAGAAGTAAACACAAACGTCCCCCCCACAAACCCGCAAAATAATCAGTTAATAAACCACCCCCCCAACAAAGATAACCAAGAACAACCGCTTAGCCTGAACCTCACGGGATTCAACCAGCAACAAGTCGATCTAATCATGCAAATAGCTTCGGCTTTTCCGCAGCAAGGACAACCACCAGCACAGGGCTCCCAAGTCCGTTCTCACAACGACCAAGACGAAGAGGTACTCAGTCAGCCTAGGAAGGCTAACTCAGCTTTCTCTCGACTAGGCTCCTCCCAAAACACAAACCACAAAAAACACGGCAAAAGTCACCACAGACCGGAGACATGGGAACAGAATAGAAAAGAAAGAGACCTAAGAAAAATCATCAACGACAAGAAGGCCGCATACGAGAAAGTGTTGGTGGAATATGAAAATCAAAGGCGGAAAGAACGATCCCCCATCCGCCCGCACGAAACGGAGAAAAGAACGATCTCCCATCCGCCCGCACGAAACGGAGAATACCCAACCATCAAATGCAGACATGATGCTCACCATCATGGAGCTAAAGAGAAAAATAGAGGGCACAAGCGAACCAGAAATTAGCGGGTAACCCTTTACCGCAAGATTAGAGGCGGAGCCTCGACAGAAAGACATCAAGCACCATAGCTTCAATTCCTTCGACGGGCTGGGCGACCCGGAGGAACATCTCAGCTACTTCGACCAACTGGCCCTCCATTACGAGTATAATGATCTCACGAGGTGCCGTTTCTTTGCCGCAACTCTCCGCGGTAACGCCCAGAGATGGTTTTGTCGACTGACCGCCAGATCCGTTGATACCTGGTTGGAATTCAAGAAACTTTTTCTAAACAAGTTCAAAGCAAACCAGCAACACGAGGTGCATATCGTGTTTTTGGAAACAATCGCGCAATGCAACGAAGAAACCTTGCAGAGCTACATCGACCGCTTCAAAGAGGCCGTTAACAAGGTCGTTTGTGTAAATAAGACAGAAGCCTTGGTTCACCTAAGAAGAGGTCTCAACCCCTACGAATGTGAGAAGTATGTATGCAAACTCATGGAAGCCAAACCTACCACCTTGGCAAAAGCATATGACCTGGCTTCACAGGCCATCAATGAAGCAGAATCCTTGAATGTGCTTAAACAGTCCAGGGCCCCGCCCACTCAATCCTACTTCCAAAGAGAAAGATACACGCCCTATCAAAGGCAAGCACCGGCCCAAAATCAGGTACAAACTACCCACGGGCCACCACCTCCCGCCCATAAATCTCAGCCCGCGGTCCCAGTAAGAGACCGCTTAGGGCCAACAAACCCGCAGAAGACAGACAGGCATCCCGAGCCTAAATGGACGGATTTCACACTCCCTAGGGCGACCATTCTACGAGAAATCAGGGGAAAGCCTTTCTATCTACCGCCAGCCCCAATGTACACACTACCTGAAGACATACCAAAGGACAAGCACTGCGACTATCATGAAACGCATGGTCACACTACGGAGAGCTGCTTGTCCCTCAAATATTTTCTGGAAAAACAGTTAAAAGCGGGCAACCTATCCCAGTACTTGCCCAGACAAATACAAGGGGCAGCCACGTCTCAAGGGCAAGAAAGAAACATCGTACATACCGTTTTCGGCGGACAATCCTCCCCGCCAAGAGAAGAGCGTGACATTTATGAGATATACGAAGGACCCCCAAATATCATTACTTTTACCGATGCGGACTATGAGGGTATTAACCCGAACCACACTGAGGCACTAGTTGTGTCATTGGGCGTGGCCAACAACGAGGTAAAAAGGATTCACGTTGATAACGGATCCTCAGTCGACATCTGTTTCAAACACACATGGGACAGGCTCAAGTTAAATGGCGAGAAACTCGAACAATGTCCCGATGAGACACCACTTTACGGTTTTGGGCACAACGCCGTCCCAATTGCGGGCATTGCTAGACTCCCCGTTTATTTCGGCAAATCGCCCAGGCAAGTATGTCGAACGATCAAGTTCTATGTCATCAATACCGCATCTTCCTACAACATGATTCTGGGGAGGCCCACATTGAACACGCTCAAAGCAGTCACCTCCACCCCTCATCTAAAGATTAAATTTCCTACTCTGAACGGGGTAGGAGAAATCAAGGGTGATTCTGAAACCTCCAAAAGATGCTATGGCATAGCACTCACCCTGGGTAAAACTGAACCCAGCAACCTCCGCAGAGAAAAGGCGAATAAAAGGAAAAGGGAAAAAAGATAAAAACATATTGAGCATCAGCAAAACAACAGCAAAAGAAAGAGGGAGGTACAGTTCATTGACGGCCTCGACCCGCAACGAATAGATGCAAATCTCTTGAAGTGTCTTAAACGGGAGGAGAAACCGCCAATAAGCCCCGCGGTACAGACAGAAAAAATAGAAGTTGTGCCCGGAGACTCAAACAAAAGTGTGAGTGTGGGAACGGGTTTAGATTCAGTCTTTAAAGCTGGCCTCACAGACCTCCTAAGAAAATACGCCGATGTCTTTGCATGGAGCCCAAAGGATATGCCGGGTCTGGATGAGTTGGTAGCAATCCACAAACTGAATGTGGACCCGGAAAAGGCACCCAAAATACAGAAAAGAAGGAATTTCGCTCCTGAGCGACAACAGGCAATTGATGTCGAAATTGACAAACTCTTGGACGCAGATTTAATTTGCGAAGTCACCTACCCAAAGTGGGTCGCAAATGTAATACTGGTGAAAAAGGCCAATGGCAAATGGAGAATGTGTGTGGATTACACTGATATAAACAAAGCATGCCCAAAGGATCCATACCCACTCCCCTCAATGGATCAACTCATCGACGCAACCGCGGGCCACCTAATGCTGAGTTTCATGGACGCGTACTCCGGTTACAATCAGATCAAAATGTCACCGGAAGACAGAGTGAAAACAGCCTTCATTACACACAGGGGGGTCTACTGCTACAAAGTCATGCCTTTTGGATTGATCAACGCGGGCGCTACATTCCAGAAAACAATGAACAAAATTTTCGGCAATCAGATAAGTCGCAATATGGAGGTATATGTGGACGACCTCATAGTAAAGTCTCTCTTAACGGCTTATCACTTACAAGACTTGGAGGAATGTTTCTCAACCCTCAAAGAACACAACATGAAGCTCAACCCGGACAAATGTGCGTTCTCACCAGACGCGGGAAAATTCCTGGGATTTTTGGTATCTCACAGGGGCATTGAGGCCAATCCTGAAAAAATAAAAGCAATCATCGACATGCAACCGCCAAAGACCTTAAAGGAGATACAAAAATTAACAGGGAGACTAGAAGCCCTCAGAAGGTTCATAGCAAAGTTGGCCGACAGATGCCTCCCATTCTTTGATACCCTGAAGGGAGCAACAAAAACAAAGGCAATATCCTGGACAGAGGAGTGCCAGAAAACCTTCGAGGATCTTAAAACTTATCTCTCCTCCGCTCCTTTGTTAGCGGTCGCGGCTCCTTCAGAACCATTATCACTATACTTATCTACAACAGACAAGGCTGTGGGGGCAGTGTTGATCAAAGAGGAAAAAGGCGAGCAAAAGCCCGTCTATTATGTCAGCCAAGTGCTTAAAGACGCAGAAACTCGCTATCCAAATGTTCAAAAGTTTGCTCTAGCTCTGGTAGTAGCAAGTAGAAAATTAAGACATTACTTCCAAGGCAGACAAATCCGGGTTATCACAGACCAACCGCTGAGAAAAATACTGCACAAACCGGACCTATCTGGTAGAATAATCAATTGGGCCGTAGAGCTCGGTCAATTCGATTTAAAATACAAGCCAAGAACCGCAATCAAAGCACAAGCATTGGCGGACTTTGTCACCGAATGTTCGTTCACCACAAGGGAAGAAAAAATACTAACGGAAAGCAGGATCATCACCGGTAACAATTGGCAGTTGTACGTGGACGGTTCCTCCACCAACACCCGCTGTGGGGTAAGGTTAATCCTTACCAGCCCCGACGGTTTCCAAGTCAAGCAGGCCATACAGCTAAACTTCAAAGCGACAAATAACCAGGCAGAGTATGAAGCACTCCTGGCCGGTTTAGCATTGGCAAAAAGCTTACAAGTAAAAGAAATCACCATCTACAGCGACTCACAACTTGTAGTCCGCCAGACGATGGGTGACTATTCTACCAAAGACACAAGTCTCAGCAAGTACCAGGAAATGGTACAAGCTATGCTATCCCAATTTAAGAAACATACCCTCGAGCAAATAGACAGAACGGATAATACAGTGGCGGACATGTTATCCAAACTAACAAAGGGGGAGAAAACGGGTAGCGACACAGTCTATTTCGAGGAATTGCAAACTTCCAGCATAAACAATCTGCATGTAATGGAGATAGGCCCGCCACAAGATACTTGGTTGACTCCCTATATCCGGTACTTAAAAGATGGTACCCTGCCTGATGACAGCATTAAGGCTAAGATACTCAAATCTCAAGCGGTAAAGTACTTTATGCGAAAAGACACCCTGTACAAAAGGAGTTTTGATTCTCCTATACTCAAATGTGTTGATGAGGAAGAGGCTCTATACTGCATGAGAGAAGTCCATGAAGGCATCTGTGGCGACCACATGGCTGGAAAAGCACTGGCACATAAAATACTCAGACAAGGCTATTACTGGCCCAAGATGCACAAAGAATGCAAAGCTTTCACAAAGAAGTGCCACCAATGCCAACTATTCAGCAACATGTCCCGGAAAGCACCAGCCCTTCTAGCAGCAATCTTGTCGCCAATACCCTTCACAGTTTGGGGCATTGACATAACGGGGCCCTTCCCCAAAGCCAAGGGTGACCTACAATACGTAATGGTCGCCATCGATTACATGACCAAGTGGGCCGAAGCAAAGGCACTCAAGAACATCACACAGGATGATGCAATCCGGTTTGTCACAGATCAAGTCATCACGAGATTCGGGATTCCGGTGGTACTCATATCCGACAACGGGACACAGTTTGTCGGGTCAAAATTTACAAAATTCCTATCCGACCACGGGATCAAACACAAGAAAGCTTCTGTCTGCCATCCACAGAGCAACGGACAGGTTGAGGTGACTAACCGCACCATTGTTTGAGGCCTGGAAAAAAGGCTAACTACTTCCAAAAAGAAATGGCCACATGAGTTGCCTAACGTCCTTTGGGCATACCGGACATCAGCTAGGACAAGTACAGGGGAAACCCCGTTCAAACTAGCTTTCGGTACGGAAGCTCTTGCTCCAATCGAGATTGGATCCCCATCCTACCGAGCAATCAACTTCGAATAAGAGGCCAATAACCAAGGACTCAAAACAAACCTAGACTTGCTAGATGAAGCAAGGTAAGCCGCTGTCGAAAAAATGACCGCTTACAAAGAAAAAACAAAGGAATTTTTTGGGAAAAGAGCCAGAGTCAAGGCTTTTTTAGAAGGTGATTTAGTCAACAGGGCAACTGAGGCATCCGACCCTAGACACACCGGCAAGCTTATGCCAAAATGGGAAGGCCCATACAAAATCATTCAGGTCTTAAGGCCGGGCTCTTACAAACTAGCACGCCTGGATGGCACGGAAGTCAACAACACTTGGCACGGCGACAAATTAAGAAAGTATTATCAATAGACAGTCAATCAATCTGTACTTTCTCTTTCTTGTACTCAACAGTCATGAATGGAATACTTTTTTGACAACAAATTGTCTACAATAGCATCATATTATACAGTCCTCTACGCGGACAAGCATCCTACTATCAGGTCCCCTAAGCGGGCAAGCATCCTATTATACAGTCCTCTACGCGGACAAGCATCCTACTATCAAGTCCCCTAAGCGGGCAAGCATCCTATTATACAGTCCTCTACGCGGACAAGAATCCTACTATCAGGTCCCCTAAGCGGGCAAGCATCCTATTATACAGTCCTCTACGCGGACAAGCATCCTACTATCAAGTCCCCTGAGCGGGCAAGCATCCTATTATACAGTCCTCTACGCGGACAAGCATCCTACTATCAAGTCCCCTAAGCGGGCAAGCATCCTATTATACAGTCCTCTACGCGGACAAGCATCCTACTATCAGGTCCCCTAAGCGGGCAAGCATCCTATTATACAGTCCTCTACGCGGACAAGCATCCTACTATCAGGTCCCCTAAGCGGGCAAGCATCCTATTATACAGTCCTCTACGCGGACAAGCATCCTACTATCAAGTCCCCTAAGCGGGCAAGCATCCTATTATACAGTCCTCTACGCGGACAAGCATCCTACTATCAAGTCCCCTGAGCGGGCAAGCATCCTATTATACAGCCCTCTACGCGGACAAGCATCCTACTATCAAGTCCGCTGAGCGGGCAAGCATCCTATTATACAGTCCTCTACGCGGACAAGCATCCTACTATCAAGTCCCCTAAGCGGGCAAGCATCCTATTATACAGACCTCTACGCGGACAAGCATCCTACTATCAAGTCCCCTAAGAGGGCAAGCATCCTATTATACAGTCCTCTACGCGGACAAGCATCCTACTATCAGGTCCCCTAAGCGGGCAAGCATCCTATTATACAGTCCTCTACGCGGACAAGCATCCTACTATCAGGTCCCCTAAACGGGCAAGCATCCTATTATACAGTCCTCTACGCGGACAAGCATCCTACTATCAAGTCCCCTAAACGGGCAAGCATCCTACCATCAAGTCCCCTAAACGGGCAAGCATCCTATTATACAGTCCTCTACGCGGACAAGCATTCTACTATCAAGTCCCCTAAGCGGGCAAACATCCTATTATACGGTCCTCTACGCGGACAAGCATTCTATTACAAAGTCTCCTAAGCGGGCACGCGACCTACTCAAAGCGTTCTATTCCGAGGTCCTTTACGCGTACAACCATCCTATTACTCAAAACAATCTATGCGGGCAATCAACCTATGGAATTCCACCAACAAAAACAAATAGTAAGAGTCCATAAATGGGCAAAAGCAAAAGACAACCGGCAAAAAAGTTATCAAGCGTGACACCGTACTGAAGATGTGCAAAAACATGCAAAAAAGGAAAGATTGTCAAACAAGTTCAAACGAAAAAAGACAAATTTATTCATTTTTATTTATTTATTACAAGGCTAGACAAAATACAAGATTTGGATCCCTAGTCTAAGCCTTGCAGCTTCCACCTTCTCCACCACCGTCGTTTTTCTTTGGTGGGGGCGGGTTCTTGGGGGCTTCGCTTTTCTCCCGGCGCTTCGCCAGAGCTTCCTCAATCTTCCGAAAAACTTCCAGAAAATCGGCCTCTGACTCCGGCCCGTCGAAAACCATCCCATCAACTATGACTTTGTTGTTATCATAATCATACATCATTACGCGGGGATCCATGAAGAGATAGCAGTGACAGGAACGAAGAAAGCTAGGAAATGAGAAAGATGCTCAGGATCAAGCACGTTAACCCCCCTTTTATAGGGGGGTAAAAGCAAGTTAAAAGGCGCACAGTTAATACTGCCATTTCCAAGACATGGAATAGCGCACGCACAGTCAAAAATGCCTTTCCCCACGCGAAGCAACAGTAAATATTGAGTCAAAGGTACACTGACGTCAACGCAGAATTAAATGCTATACAATCAAATGCATAAATCCCAGACGACATCTATTATACAGAATATCGAGATACAAAACGACAGGTGCAAAAGGAATTTCAGTTCAATCTCTCGAAACAAGTTACATTAAAATATTTCAAAGTCACACAGCGGACAGACCCGCGGAGTAACTTCAAAACAAGTCAAAAAGAGGGGCCAACTACACATAACTATTTCCGACAAAAAGTACCCTACGGATCCATGTCCCTCGGCGGGTCCTCGCGCTCATCCTCACTTGCATAACCCGCAACAATGGCGCCAAGGGATGGATTGGCTACAACGCACGTTGACCAAAGAGAGTCATCTTCATCGTCACTTTCCCCGTAAATATCAGCTATTACCGACAGCGGTGTAGAATTTCCTCTCAGTGGCCTCTCCTCGGCGGAAGGCATGTCGTTTTCACAAACTTGCACCCCGGCATCACATACAACGGGTTCAACCTGGAAGCCAACACTTGTATTTTCGGTAGCACCAAACCGGGCCTTCAAAGATTTGACTTTACGCTTGGCCCTTTTCGCCTTCGACTTAAGTTTTGAAACTTTATCCTTTAGGCGGTCAATTTCTGAAATGGGACCTGCGGGCACTTCCTTGGCCTCAACGGCGGGAAAACCTTGAGCGGAAACAGAAGCAACTGCTTTAGAGACTTCAGCCTTCACAAGCTCAGCGAATTCAGAACTGCCACGAAACTTCCTGATGGCGTCCTCTTCAGTAGGACGAGAATCAAGGTGGGCTTCAGCCTCATCGGCACGTTCCTTTTCAAACCGCAGAGAAACTTTCAGGCGGTTTACCTCATCGGACAAGGAATCTTTCTCCGCCAACAGTGCAACTTTTTCTTCCTCCAGTAACCGGCAAAGAGATACATTGTACTTAACACTGGCTTTGGAATCAGTTTTTTCTTTCTCAATCTGAAGCAACGCCTTAGCAGCATTATCCTTCATATTTCGCTCTGCGGTCAGCTCCACTTCAAGTTGCCCCAATTTCTCTTTCAAGGCAACATTACCATTACGGTAAAGATTGCCCCGGGCCATCAAACCCGTATACATGCACTGATTCTGCAGAACGTACAAACAAATTGTTATTAGCGGTCAAAGCAGGAACATGGCATTTAAACATAACTATTACAAGCATACATACCCGCGCAGCATATTTTTGAGACAAGCGGTACATCCGCTCCCAACTCAAGCTATTCATCCTGATCAGATCATCATCGGTCATTGAGTCAACAATGAAGGTATTGGGTCCGGATTTAAACAAGAAACCGTATCCAGGCCTCGAGCCAATCACCGCATCGTCCACCTCGTCGTCACTACTTGTGTAATAGACGACCTCATCAGAAGTATCCCAACCCTCCTCCTCACCCACAGCAACACCCTCACTTTCGGTGTCAAAATCAAAATCAACACTGGGGGCTTTTCTTCAAAACGGTCACCAGGGAGCCGATCCCCCAGCTTCAAAACCCGCCTCCGCTTCTTTACGTTTCAACCCTTCGAGCGGGACATCACCTACAACCCCTTACACAACCGGCTCCATTACCGCCTCCGCCACTCTCTCAGGCGAGCACGGTACTTCAGTAGCATCCTCCCATGACTTCCCACTGACAGTACCCGTTGTAGAAGCGGGTACGGTGCCCCTTTCAACTCTGCGAATGGACGCTCTAAAATCGCTTGAAAGGATGTCGGGCTCATCTGCGTCTACAGCCAAACTGGCAGCATAACGCCTCGCCACATCACCAGAAATAGTGTCAACAGGCTCAGCGGTAGCTTCCCCTTCGGGCGGAACTCCCATCTCAGCAGCGACATTCCCTTCAGCGACAAGCTCCTCTGAGACGCTGTCCTCAGCAAATTCATCAAGTGGCTGGCTTTCCCCACCCAGGAACCCACCACCAGCACCACCTATTTCCTCAGACAAAGACTCTGATTCGGAATCTATGCCATCATCAGAAGTTCCCTCACCAATAACAGGCACCTCAACAGCGACCTCAGGAACATTACCCGCCTCAGAATTCTCGACACCACATCCGGTTCCGGAAAGATCAAAGGCATCAAGAATATTTTCCTTAGCAAACGGGCGATCGCGGGTCCGCCCAGGCCTAGGAGGGAGACTGAGAATAAAATCAGCATGCATCTTCGCCTCCTCTAGGCCCAAAACCGGATGATCCAACTCCGGCTTACGCGGGTCCAACACTACAAAAAAAAAAAAACAAACAAACAACAGCAAAACAATTAGAAGAGTAAACAAACAAAAGAAACAGCCTACACAAACAATGCAAATACTTACAACAATGTCTCCGCAGGTCGGCAGGATCGACCAAGTTCCTCTCTGTCCACACCTCTCCCAGACTCTTAACATGTTGGACAAGAATGTCGATCTCATTTTGACTAAGGCGGTTGCGGTCCACCTTGTAATCGTACTCAACCTTCTTCACAAAACTCTTGTGCCAAGGAAACTCGCCACCGCCAAGAACTATAAATTCCTCCTGCCAGCAGGCCATTCCTTTCGGAAACAAAAACGGCTTAAACCCTTCCAACGCCTTCCCAAGCCGACTCTGAGGCTTCACAAACTGAAGCTCGTAGAAAGGCTTGCACCGTCCAGCTTTAATATCAAATAAACAGAAAAAAGCCTTGAAGGTAGGCTGTTTACCCCTACTCTCACAGGCGGCAATAAACCAGTTGATTACCCTAATTGAGTTGGGGGGAAACTGTTCTATTGGGCAACGAAAATACAGACGAAACAGATCCATCAAAAACTTGTGAGGAGGAACGCGGAAACCCACCTTCAGATGACTTACGGGTATGCAGGCAGAACCGTCGTCAAAATGGTGATATAGTCTTTCACCGGGCTTTGCAACCCGCCAAAAATACCCATCCTCAATGCGGAACATCCGCTCAACATGCGAACCCCAGACATCATCTCTGAAGGTACTATCATGCTGAAGGTGTGGAAAACCCGCGAACTCGGCGTCCATTTTAGCATTGGAATAAGGGGTCGGAGCGACATTGGTTGCCCGAAACAAACTCTCGCTACTCTCAAAGTACTTATAACGGTTGCGCTCCAGAACAGCGGGATGGGTCAACTGATTAGGATCAGCCCAGCGACCATAACCACTTATCAGCGGTCTTTTCTCACCAGTAGCTGCATCAACAAACTCATCTCCCATCTACACACACCAAGTCAAACATAACCGCTATCAGCAAAAGTCCTAATTACCACAAACAAAAGGTACACAAATAAATACAGATCAATTTTCCTTTTTCTTTTCCACTTAAAAAATCAAAAAACGATTCATATTCCACTTCCCCCACAAACAACAAAACCCTAGAATCATAAAACCCCTTTCACAGATACTTTTCAATACATACACACATATACATACACCGTTCGATATTCATATTTACACCAAAAAACCCACTTTTCACAGAATCTGGGCAATACTACCGATACACAAAGCAGATACAACAACCACAAACAAAATCAAAATCGCCGTACAGATCATAAAACAAACATCCTACCTTACACCCACAAAAAATTTTAGCAGAAAACCCTCTCGGAAGCGCTCATCAACACAAAGATTACAACACAATGAAAAGCAAAGCCATACCTTGGTTACAAAAGAAATAAGGGCTTCAATGGCAGCACCACGCGAGAATCAGCAAGCTCTGAGTAAAAATACGGAAAGAAGACAAAAGAAAGCTAAGAATAGTGGTATGAAAGCAGTAAAAAAAAATGGAAACAAGAAACAACTGCCCTTTTTATTGCGTGAGGCGCGTACACGAAAGCTTGCAAACCTACAGCACTAACGTGTCAACCTCCAATAGGCCCACGTACATCTTGGTAAGAACAGCAACTACCCACTTGGTATTAACTTCCCACTACTTCTCTTACATACGTCGTCACAAAAGTACGTGCATTTTTCAACCCAAAGGTCACTTCTCATAAATACGAACAACCCCTTATCATTTTTGAATTATTGGCATTTAATATTATTCTTTCATTTATTACACATCTCATTTATTCCCATTAATAAGCATTTATTCGCATAGCAGTTACGCATATCAAACAAAAACGTTTCAACTTCGCACATGTCAAACACCGCAAACCGCAGAAGCATGAACATTTTTACAAAAAATTTCTAACTCCTAAGTGTTGTCCGCCAACACTTGGGGGGCACATTTTTACAAAAAATTTCTAACTCCTAAGTGTTGTCCGCCAACACTTGGGGGGCACATTTTTACAAAAAATTTCTAACTCCTAAGTGTTGTCCGCCAACACTTGGGGGGCACATTTTTACAAAAAAAATTCCAACTCTTAAGTGTTGTCCGCCAACACTTGGGGGGCACATTTTTACAAAAAACTTTTCTAACTCCTAAGTGTTGTCCGCCAACACTTGGGGGGCACAGGCATTACGTAGTTTTGCATTTCTTCCGCTTACCGTTTCCTTTTACTCCCCCTACCCGCTAAAGCGCCTAGAGGGAGTGGGGGGCAATGATAAGTACCCGCTGATAGCTATCAGCGGCCACCCACTAATAGCAAAATACTAATTCCCTAAAAACACAATTCTGGAATACTTGACAAAGTATATCTAATTTCAAAAGTATTATTTCAAATACAAAAGAATATCCACAAAAAGTATTTCAAATCATCATACTAATCCACTTGCACAAAAATATCTTGCTTTATCCATTTGCACACCCACTTGCCCACTTGGATAAAGGTAAACCCACTTGCCCACTTGCATAGAGATATCTTACTCCATAAGACAAAGAGGCAATATAATATTCAAATACACCCAGTTGCAACAGACAAAATCTGACTGAAGTAGCTCAAGTGGCAAAATCAAGGTATGTTTGAGGGGACATCAATCACTGTTCCAATAGTGGCTCACTGTAGCTTTAACGGCACAACTAGTGGGCAACAGTGATTGGGCAACCCAACCTATAAATACCCCCATTCTACACACAAACAAAGAGAGACGATCCTTCATACACAAAAAAGCTCCCACAAAATAAAGCTCTCCACATTATTCTTCACATACGATATATTTTCACCAGCCCGGTTATTATTATTTCCGATTACTAATTCTCACGCCGGAGGTGCTTGACGGCCACCACCCCCGGGCAAGCATTGTTTTGCAGGTACCCCAAACTCAGGTGAAGCGCTTCCGGTAAAGTGCCCAGAACGGTGATCGGAAGCCTCTAATCGGCCGTGGAAATTATCAGTACATAACAAAATCATCTGGCTTCTTCTCTGAATTATGTATGCTGCATGCATCTCGTTGTCACGCCCTCCCGTGCTTGATTTTTTTTTATTCTTATATTTGTAAAAGTTTTAGTGAACAGCCGCCGTGAACGTTTATATCAAGTAACCTGTCAAAAGAATTAATGAAAACCATAAAATACTACCCGTTGTTTTGTTTAACATCTCATTTGTCCTCCACAAACGAATAAGGAAAGGGCCCTTTCTTCTAGCGCCAATGTTGATGGAGAATTTTCGTAATCAACGTGATTTTTGAAGGCCCGCTGAAATTTACAAGAATAATTCATGTAAGTGCCTGTTTTCGGTGATTTGGGTGTGATTTTATGGTGGGGGTGAGCTGAGCTCGAGGGTGTCTCCAATAATATCAGGTTCCTTTAGAGAAAATTAGAGAGCTGAATTCGTCTTACCCTCAAGGTGCCTACGTATCCTTTATATAGGAATCATGCTCACGTAGTTCTAATTCTATGTTGATTCTGCTTGACCAGCTGTATGGCTAATTCTAGTTCGAGTTGGACTCAATTTCCTTTAGAGCCAAGCACAAACTGGTTGTCTAAGTAGAATAAAACTCGAGTTCGTACTCTACTATAATTTGTTTGTCTATTAGAGGTAATCTAGGATCAGCTGCGTCCTAGGAGTACTCTCCAATAATAAATCTGTCTCTTTCTGGCTGGCTACTCTCAGGAACCTGGTGCTCAGGAACCTATGTCTCAGGAACCTGGTGCTCAGGAACCTATGTCTCAGGAACCTGGTGTTCAGGAACCTATATCTCAGGAACCTGTTTCTTAGGAACCTCTATCTCAGGAACCTGTTTCTTAGGAACCTCTTTCTAGGAAACTATACCTGCAAACATAACAAATATATTAGTCTGGGGAGCCTCTCTGTGGTTCCCATATGCTCTTGATGTCTTCACTACTGCTGTTAGGCTGTCTTGAACTCTTCTGTAGGGAGGAACCTGGTCCATTCGTACTCTGCTCAGCTTCCGGTTCATCAGGAACCTCATGATACTTGTAGCTCCTTGACTGTCTTCTCAACGAGTGCTAATTTCTTCATGTCTAGTCTTCATATCTTGTACTGGATCTATATTCTGCCTCATATGGATTGGACCCTATAACTTAATGGGCCTAAATATAGCCCATGGAGATTTTGGGCACAACAGCTGCGCAGCAGCAAAAATGGAAATTTAACTTTTAGTTTTTAGTTGCATTCAGGTGCATAGGTTGCATATGCAACTGAATGCAACTGAAAACTTAAAGTTGAATTTTCATTTTTTGTTGTTGCACAGCCCTTATATATAACTAGAAGTTGACAAAAACTGAAAATTTAACTTCCAATTTTCAGTTGCATTCAGTTGCATATGTGGTTGCGTTCAGTTGCATGTGGTTGCATTCAGTTGCAACTGTAAAAAATAGAGAGTTATAAGTGCCCCTACGGGGCCTTGCAACCCAAATCAAAGCAACTACCCAAATCCACCAAAATCAATCCCAATAAAAAAGGAAGATCTGTATACACACATTAACTAACAAACTGCTATATTCATTTCCCAACACACACGCACCTTTCCTTCATCTCTCTAGATCTCTCTGTCACTCCCTCACTAAAATCAGACACATCTCCGATTACATTCAATTAATTTCACCATCACATTTGACAATTGGAATTGAATTCGAAACTGATACGTAGATACATCTATATCTATACAACCTAAATTTGAAAGCAACCAAAATCACCCTAAATTTAACCAAAATCTGAAAGCAGAAGCAATCAAAACAACTTATTTTATCAACCTAAATCCACCAAAAGCCACGCCATCGAAGATTCTGCTCCTGCGGGGCCTAGGAGAAGAAGCTCACCGAAGAAGATGATGATATGGGAAGGTCGTCACCACATTTATATATATATATATATATATATATATATATATATATATATATATATATATATATATAATCATATATTAATATATACGAAATTCCAATACTTTATATTGGAAACAAAATGATATTTTAATCTTATATGTTTGTCTTTCTAGTAGTTAAATAACTTCATTTCCATGTTATTTATAATTATTTATTTAAGTAATATTTTTTTATCTTAATTTAGTGCTTAAAAAATTGTTTCAAACTCACTAGTTAGTGTTTAAAATTGTTTACAACGTTATTTTTTGTTTAAAATGAAATTCCCCGATTCCCCGCGGGGATCCCCGTTACCCGTTCGGGCCGGGGACGGGGAATAAAAAATAATCCCCGATGGGGATCGGGTCGGGGACGGGGATCGGGTTTAAATTCGGGGATGGGGGCGGGGATAGCACTCCCTGGCCCCGAATTGCCCCGATGCCCATCCCTACATAGGACCAAGAGAGATACAATGGGGAGAAATAGAGAGACCCAAAGAATTATTTTCTTCTCCCCTCTAGAGCTTCAATGAAGTTTTAATTACTTGTAAAATCATCTCTAGAATTCATTGTAATATCTTAGCCACTAGAGTTTGATTACTTGTTTTATTGGAACTATCTAGCGGATTAAGTTCTCTAGAACTTATCTCTCGAATTGCTTTTTAGCATTCAATCTTTTTATTACAAATATAGAATAGTTCATGTCGAATTTTCTATAGAATTTGTAATAATTAGTTTGGTCATCAAACCTTGTAATTTTTACCCGTGTATTTAGACACACCCCATCAAGTTTAATATAATTTTATATTCAACTTGAAATATTGGTATTCGTTTTATTCCGCATCAATTTGTTCTTAATTTAATATTTTAAGAAAATAGCAAATTCGATAAAACGGTATAGTTTGTATTCAACCCCCCCTTCTACAAACTATTTTGGACCTAAAAATTGGTATCAGAGTCTTTTGATTGACGCACAAATCAAGATCCTTATTTTTGTGGTCCTCCAATTGGTTTTCAAGTTTGTTGATCCATACAGAAATTAAATCCGGTATTAGACCAAAAAGTCAACTCCTCTTATTTTCAAATTTTTTAACTTTCAAAAATTCAATTCTTGAGATTTTTGAACTTTAAATAATTTGAACTTATTTTTGGATTCTTTAACTTTCAAAATTTTCAGTTTTGAGATTTTTGAATTTTAAATAATCTAAATTTATTTTCGAATTCTTTAACCTTTAAAAATTCTGAATTTATGATATTTTTGATTTTTAAACAATATGAGTTGATTTTCAATTGTTAACTAACTTGAATTTATTCTCGAATTGTTTAACCTTTAAAAATTTTCATTTTATGATATTTTTGATTGTTTAATAATCTTAACTTATATTCGAATTTTTTAATTCATGAAATGATTAATTCTTGGAAATTTTGATTTTTAAACAACTTGAATTTATTTTCAAATTGTTTAATTCTCAAAATTTTTAATTCTTGATAATTTTGAATTTTAATTAACTTGAATTTATTTTCGGATTCTTTAACTCTCAAAATTTTCATTTCTTGAGATTTTTTGATTCTTAATTAATTTGACTCTAATTTGGAATTTTAATTAATTTGAACTTACTTTCATATTTTTTATTTCTCAAAAATTTTCAAGCCCTTGAAGTTTTTGAATTTTAAATAGTTTGAATTTTTTCTAAGCCAATGGTTCTCAAAGATTGTTAGACTGAAGATTCCTCTGGGTTGTCAAAGATGATTTGAATCTTATGAAGAAAATGCATTTTTCCATGAAATTAATTTCTACCTACTGAAGAAAAATTTGTGGAAGCTCCTCAAAGTTATATCCATAGAATTCACTGGTTTTTTAGAAGCAGGAATAGAAGAGGTTTTAGTGGATAGAATTTTTCTCGAAGATTTCAATTAACTCTATTGATTCTGTGATATACAAACACTCAGTGGATTGCTCCAATGTAACATCTACTACACTTAGTGGATTGTACCAAGAAATATCTTTCAAGGAATCAATAGAGATTTTAGAAAAGTGGAATCAAGGAGGTTTGAGAATAGACTAGACAGTTAAACATCTCAATCGGCAATTAATGATGGAACCTCAGAACAGACATGAAGAGTTACTAATTCAGAAAGAGTACGAAAGCTGTATCTATGGATCAGGCCTATCTACTCCGAAGCAGAAACTCTTCAAGATATAGTTCAACTCAAGAGGTGGTTGCAAGACTGAGATGGTGGAAAGAACAAGACATGATGGTTACAGTTATGAAAAGATTTATATAATAAGTAACTATCAAAGTGTGCAACATGGTACAGAATTCTGACAGATAAGGATGAATAGGGATTCATTAAATGAGATGAAACAGAAGCATCAGTGCAGAACTTATCTTGCTGAAGGAAAGAGTTGGGATGGATCAGATGAGAAGAGCATAATTAATATCTTGCCTTCATAGCAATCTCTGAAGATGATTCACCTCCAATGTCTCAGGTATCAATTCTTCGAACTAATGTAATATGTAATTCTCAGAAATTCAAAGCATGTTAAGATCTTAGTTTTTAATTGTTATATCTTTGGTTAGAAGATCTTAATATTTTTTTTTTGTCAAATGTTAGAAGATCTTAATATGTGTATGAATATTTGTTGAATTAATCAATTGCAGTAGTGAGTTAGAAGTGTTCCTTAGACAATATCTCTCAATTCTTAAATGATATATGTCATGCATATAGGACCTCTGTTTAAGCTAGTTTCAGGATCCCCAGTAGAACAAGATTTGCATTTTCATTCTGAATTGTTTGTTAAGGTTTAAAAGTTTAATAGATGGATTGATTACCTAGGATGTTTGTAGAACACAAAGTTGTATCTAAAACTTACTTAGGTAATACAGACTATTAGCTGGTATATAACAACATCCTTGGACTGGATAGAATTAGTGATTACTTATTAATTCTTCTATTTCAACTGGTTTTAGAAAATTCTTGTACAGTAGAAACTCTACAAAATAATACACTTGGGACCACCAAAACTTATTAATTAAAAGAGTTATTAATTAATCGATAAATTAATAATTATTAATTTATAGTAAAATACTTAGTTTACAAACACCTTTCAAGCTTCCACTTAATTATTGTATAAAATGCATGTATATCAAATGAAGGGCCCAATTTGAAAGAAACCTTCAATCTCCCACCTTATTATGCTTCTTGTGTTCAATGTATCACTTTATGGACATTAAAAATATTTTCTATATAAATACAAGATCAAAACAGGTTAACACAAACAAATCATACACACATTGAAAGCGTTATTGAAATTAATAAAGATGATATCGATGAAGAAGATGATGAAATTTCTACAATGGAGCCCCCTTCGCGAAACGAAGCTATTAAAGCGGCTATCACATTGAACAATTTCTTGTTGAGCTATGAGAAAACAACACCAGAAGTTCTTACCATGCTAAGGAAAATTAGAGACGAGATTCAAGGGGAAATTGATTTCAACAAAAAACAAAAGACAATTGAGTCATTTTTCAAGAAACCTTCATAAATCATTCATGTAATATGCTATATATAAGGAATTATTAATTTATATTTTATATGAGGTCTAAAGAAATTATCAAAAATGTATTATCTTATAATTTTAGCGAATTATTAATTTAGCACCCTATCCCCGAGTCGGGACCGGCCAAAAATATTATCTTATAGAGTTTATTAAATAATCGAGTATTAATTTATCGAGTTTCTACTGTATATAGGTTAACTGGATTTTCTAAATAGCATTATATGTCATAGTTTGCACGTATTAAATGTGTGATGGTTTGATTGCTATATGAATGCTATGTTTGTTGTTACCACTAATGCAATACATGTCATAGTTTGCATGTTTTAAATGTGTGATGGTTTGTATGCTGTATGTATGTCAAGTCTGTCGATTACTCTATTAAAAGAGATATCTCTAATCCATCTGGACCCAAGAATATCTGGGTACCAAGAACTTTTTATCCATTTGTGAATGTAGGGCTAAACAGGTTGATCGATTATGCATTATTAATGATTTATTCAAAGCATATCATCGAAGAAAGAACCCTGCTATCAAATGTGAATGTGAAGATAGGCCAAGTGGTTCTTCCCTTGGAGACAACGGCAAGGGTATGACCCAGGGTCATGGCTATTCAATAGCTAGGAATGTTGTCAGTAATAAAGCATCTCTAGAAGATGAAGAACCTACTATTCGAGGAGGAAGGAAAGAGAACTTATTTATAGTTGACATGGAATCACAATTAAAGGTGAAGTCAATAAGGTTTAATCTAAAACTTCATCAGATAAGAGTTCAGCTATGACATAAGAAGCTCTCACACCTGAATGTCAAATCAAGAGATTCTTTCCTGGAAATCGAATAAGTAAAGGAGACTACCTCATCTGGAATTAAAGCAAAATGAAATTATGAGGCATGTCATAAAAGGAAGTCAAAGAAGCATCACACAGAAGTTCTACATCAAAGAAAAATATACTTTATTGGTGATGACTAATGACTTCTTTCAACAAACAAGTTGTTGTTCAGACAATATGAAGACAAGACACCACTGATGGTGATTGATCACATTTAGAAGATCGGCAAGAAGCAAAACTGACTATGACAACTTGGAGACCAGATTACAGGACCTATCAATTAGTGTTCTGGATGATTTCTGCACATTCAAGAGTATTAATGCTGAAGCATTTAATAGTTTGCTACTAACATGAACGAACCCTGATCAGTAAGAAATATAGGAAGACCCCACAAGTATGAAGGAAATTGTTTTGCAATGTTAAATGAAAGTGAGCATCCTAGCAATCAGCTAATGCTCAAGAGGATAATTTCCTTGGTTACTCAATGGAGTCAACAGCCTACAGGGTGATTGTTATTAATCAACAGAAGGTGATTGAAAGTCTTAGTGATGTTCAATAACTTCTAGCTCCCAGCTGTCAATGGTGTTGATTATTCAGATCCAACCAATGTGAAACATGGAGAATCTTCATGTAAACCCAGCAGCAGCTTAGGGGGAGCAACAGAAGGATCAACTAGTCAACTCAACACCACATTGAAAATCATAGGACACTATGAGAACATGTCTGCCAAGACAAAGAGTGTTGACTCAATTAACTCTTTGTCTTAGTTTTTAGTGTTCATAATGGTGGAATTAAAAGACTAGCAGAGCTTCAAGTACCAATGATTATTTCTTTAGTTTTCTTTTAGAAGAAATAAAGAAAGCTACAAAGGCTCTGAAAGATCCAGATTGAGTGATTGCAATGCAAGATGATCTCAATTAGTACAAACGGTAGATTGAAGGGAAGCTGGTATCCAGACTAAACAAAAAGGTTGTAATTGGTACAAGGATAACCAGAAGTCTACCTGGATGATGTCAAGGCATTGTTATGAGGGACAAAGCCAAACTGGATGCAAGGTTACAAGCTGATAAGACAGTATATCTGACAAGAAGCACCAGTAACAAGACTTGAGGATATCAGGCACCTGCTGCACATTCAAGATTATAATGGACATCTGGACCTACTGAATATGGATGCTAGAGGAATGTGAACAAGTGCACTCCTGGTTGGTGAGATAATGAAATATCTCTACAGGTTAGTATGAACCGGTATCATCACTCAAGTAAGCATGGAAGACATGGTATGACACCCTAACTATAATTTAACATTTGGTATCAATCTTTAACAGTTGGTATCTTTTAACAATTGGTGTCATATTTATCGAACTCTCTACATCTTTAGGCACAAAAATAAATGATATATATGTGCAATGATATCTTGATTATATTATATGTTGGTCTACTAACTATAAATTGGTATCAAGATATTTGTTGTTTTGATGTTGGTAAAGTTGCAATTCTTTTGATTTACTTGGGTAAGCCAAAAGAATGATGACAATAAAAGTAAGTCAAGGATCTTTTGTTTCTGTTCAGAAAATTCTAGACCGGTCAAGACTCTCTGTCAACACACCACTATAGCTGGCTTTTGACCTATTAGTTTGGACCTAACAAGTTGGTAATCAAAAATCTTAAGATGGACCCGGATCTGAGGAAATGGTACCCTAGAGATATTTGACCCAACAAGTTCAGGATCTACTAATTAGGACCTAATCAGGTTATAGAGGAATCATCAGCTCATTATCTTATTCAATTGATAATAGATCACTTACACACTTATTATATTCTCAAAATGCAAATGTGCAAGGCCCCAAGTGGAACCTAGAGACAGATCAAATGAGTTGTACGAAAGCAGGAGAACACAAGGAATCAAATTCATCTCCAACAACTTTCTGGAACACTCAAGGACTAAGCATCTTGCATAAGGTATCAATTATTTCGAGAGCATGTCTTTAATTAAGATTAACTTGCAGACATGTTTGCTAAATCACTTGATGAAATTAATTTTTCAAGATTGGTTTGTAAACTTGGGATTTTATTAATGCTATATGATTTGTAAATCCCATTTGTTAAGTAATTCTTAAGTAAGCTCACAAGTATTCAATTGTCCATATTGAAAGGACTTGTGATTTTACTATAAGTAATTCTTAAATGAGTTTACAAGTATTCAATTGTCAGTATTGAAAGGACTTGTGAACTTATTTACATCCAGACCTCACGCTGAGAATTATCTGTTGAATGATTACCATGTATATAATTGTAATATATTTCAGTAGTGATTATTTAAGGATAATTTAAATACTTAAATGCTAAAATCTAACTCATAGAGATTTAGTATTTATTTATTTATTTATTTATTTTGATTAATATGAGTTATAGAACCAGAAGCAATTCAATATAAGTATTTGCTTTGTACCTCATATTTATTAAAATAAATATATAACATAACTAATTTGGACCTAATATGTGTTGGTCGTCAATTAGTTGTGAGATGTTAATTCTAATGAATTTATCAATGCTCCATTTTCAGAAATTCACTATACTTAATATCATGGTTCTAACAATTGGTTGTACTGAAGTTTTGACTTATATTAGTTAATGATATTTAGTTAGAATTCTATTTACTAACTAATTGTGAGATGTATTGGCATGAGTGAAATTACTTAGAACTCCTCTAAGTAATCTATGTTGTATCTTTTGAAATTCACTCATACTACTATACAAGGTGTGAAAATTTTCTAAGTGAAAATTTACTTGGAACAATTTTTATGCTTATTTGCAACTTCTAATCACTTTGATAATGTATGTTATATGCAATGGATCAAGGTGTATTGGACTTAGAATATTTTTTTCTAAGATTGCAGACAAGATAACTTTGGTAATCGAGTCTTATTTATTGAACCAAGTTTGTCTATAACAAGAAGTTGTTAGGAGTTAACAATTGTTATTAACGAAGAGTTGTCATAAGTTTGAAATGTTACATCTAAAGAACTTATGCATTTCTTGTCAACCAGTTCCTCGTACTTATGAATGTCAGTGAATGATAGTCATAAGTAGTTAGATACTAATATTCATTCTGTCAATTGGTATTCAATGTAACAATTCAATCTTCACTGAATTGAATTTATTAAACAATTGGTATCACTGAATATTTAGTATTTAACAGTGATTATTTATATCCTAGTTAAATTATGTGTGAAGCAATTCAATGGTTTATTTGCTCATAATTTAATTTTGGTAGAGTAATCATAAACACAATTATTTGAATTCTAAAGTGTTTGATAAATACTAACAGTTGGTATCAAATAGTAGAATATTTGTTTACTAACAATTGCTAGTTGCTCTGATACTTTATTGCAAACTAATTGTGATATATATTAGCTCTGATGATATTACTTAGGATTTATTTTAAGTAAACAGTGTCTTTTCTATGAATCATTAGTGTTAGTATATATTAAGGTGTTCAACTTTCTAAGTAAGTGAGACTTAAAGTTACATTCGGTCTCCTATCATATTTTGAAGTGGTGAGAATTTTCAAAATTGAATTCTCTAATTGTGGTTATGCACCACTTTATGTTATTCTCTAATTCAATATTTCTTGACATATCGAGATTACCTCGAAAGAAAATATCTAAATAAATATTTTCCGTTATTCGGGCGACGAATATTATTTGAATATTCGTTCGAGATTATTTATTTAACGATCCTTACTTCAAATAATTATTTGAACGTAACTATTCGACGAATAATGTTTTTTAATATTCATTCAGAGTCGAATTATTTATCGATTATTATTTCGAATATTCTTCTAAAGATGAGACTACTAAATGAATATTATTTGGATATTCATTTAGAATATTATTTTATTAAATAAATATTACTTTTGAATATTCCTTTAGGATATTAATTACTTGATGAATATTATTTTAATATTCATCTGAAGCTTGATTTATTTATCGAATATTATCTCGAATATTCCTTTAAGGCTTGGATTACTAAATGAATATTACTTGATATTCATTTAGAATATTATTCATTAAATGAATATTACTTTTTGAATATTCATTTAAATTCCTAATTAATTATGAATATTGTCTTAAATATTCCTTTCAGGTCTTATTAATTAATGAATATTATTTTGAATATTCATTTAAATATTTATTTATTCAATAAATATTATCCTGATATTTCTTCAGGGATTATTTTGAAAAATACTCTGATTAAAGATATTCTTTCATATTCCTAAATATTCTTTAAATATTTTTAATTCAATTAATATTCTCTGAATATTTATTCCATACTTAGAATAACCTCAATAAGGTTTATCTTCTTCGATTATTACGAAAAATATTTCGGAGTCATATTATTATTAATCTTATATCAAGAAAGGTTCTCAGACATCATTCTTCTTTGAGTCTATCTCCCTAATAATAAGGGAACCTTACTTGGAAAATGTTAATTATCTTGTCGACTCCCCGGTCATAAGGTATTCTCTTCACTCGCAACTCGGGTGCTATTGACTTATTAAGTTGTTGGTTACCTTCTCATCTTTCGAGGGGTAAGATTGTTGGAACAAGTTGATATTCGTTACCAAGCAATAGCTTGGAAGTTATTGGTGAATTTTCCTTTCCAACTAGATACGACTACCTTGTAGAGTCTTATCAACAAGTATTATACTTGGGGAAAGGGGGACGAACGTTACATTCGGAATCATGAATTCTATTTGAACTAGGAGTCGTGTAAGAGGCCGAGTAGCGCCGGTCCATCCCCTTTGGCCCAACCATTGGCCGGGGAGAGCTAGTAAGGCGGTAGACAAGTAAAGCCGTCAGTTCTTCCTTCTACCGGTAGTAAATCTAATTTGAGCTGTACGATCTCGACAGATCATCAAGATTGGAACAGCGGGCGCGGTGAATACTCCATCATTGGTTCATCATCCAAACTTATTTATTTCCTGCAACATGATTACTGTTGGCAGAGCTGGAAAAGTGTTCATAACTGGAATTGCAATCTTTTCATGCAAGTTCCTCTTTTAATGACAATGAGAATATCTCGCTTACTTTTGATGTAGCAGATATTTCTACAAACAAATACTTTGAGTTACCTGGTAACTTCATCCTTTATATTATACTGGCAATAACTTCATCAATGCATGGCATATGATTTCAAAGGATATTTTGAACTACTGTATATATGTAGCACTGTTCAGTTATATTATTGTTGGTGGGCTTTCGCTCACCCTTGCTTTGTTCATATTATGTCACAACAACAGCTAGGACAGATGGCTCGCGTCAGGCGCACTCGGCGCAAGCGGGTTACCCGACCCACCAGACTCCCCGCTGAGATGCTAGTCGCCATTGCTGAGGTAGCATAGTTAGACAGCTTTTGTTTCCTGTTTAACTATATGTATAATTAATGTAAGCAACGGCAAAACTTTTAAACTTATGATGTTATCCTTTTGGGATTGTAATAACTTTCATTCGTAAATCCCTTTTTATGTAAGACTTATTTCAATTTCATCTCTGGAACTATAACTGTGTATGTGTGTGTGGATATTATTATGGAGTCATAGCATGCTACTTGTTGATTTTGGACTCAAGTCAAGTATTGTGTATAAGTTATGAGACAGTAACGACCCGATCCCGGACCCCGGATCTGGGGGTGTTACAGAAGTGGTATCAGAGCGTACGTTATAAACCCCAGAGATGAGGCGACGTTAAAACAATAAATTCACTAAGATAATAAGAACTCTTGCCAAGTTCATAGTCGGACTACTTAATGTAGTGATGACTTATAAAACCCTTATGGGAACTATTAAGTATCATGATAGTAACTTAGCTCGATATCGCATCGATAAGTAAGGCAACAGACCTTAAGGCATACGAGCAGCAGCGCGATGATGCTTTATTATATGCTGAAGATCAGCGGGTAAATTCAATAGAGTACCCTACTGGAGACCCGGAAAAGGTTCCAGCAGATAAGGAAAATCTTGTTAGGATAAGGAGCTTACCCTCGAGGAATGAGGGCTGTAGCCAGAAAGACTGAGATGATTAAGGTATAGTGCTCAGAAAAGTGGGCATAAAGAACTAAGCTATTAGCAAGAGAACTGAAGATTCATGTTGGATTCGTGGCTGGACTACTGGAGGTAGTACCAGCAAGTAAGACGGATTGGAAGAATTACTTGAGATCTTATACGGGAGTAGATGAGAATCATAAGAGACTTTCATATTAACGAAAAGAGTGCTAGAAGGATGTATGATTATCAAAGGCATCGATATAAGGCGAGGAGCAGAGTCCCTAGGAATAGTTGAGAAGAGGCAGTAAGTGCCATATCATTTGATAAATGAATAAGTATGAATATTGTCAGTAATAATTCGCCATGAGAAGGCAGATGTCATAGGTTGTAATTTATGGAACCAAATTGAGGTTGATGAAGTTGTTTTATTCAGGAAAATGTCCATTTTATGAATGAATCAGTTAGAAAGTGAAAACATTGGGAAGTGACAGCATGATTGGATAAAGTTATATAAGGAAGTAGTAAGAAAGACAATGATCTCAGAACCTACCGGAAGATAAGACCAGTGAGTCAAGATGAACTCGTAATGAGACTATTGTCAGAGACTAAGTATAGGGTTAATTTAACTCAGTGAAATGATGAACCAGAAACGTTAGATGCATGTGATTCAGAGGAATATTAAATTCTTTCTTTTCTTTGAATGGATTATAGTAGTTACCTTAAGTTTACTCCGACGCGGAATTATAATGGATCAAGTAATACGATCAGCAGTTAAAGAGAAAAATGTGAGAAAATCTTCCTGGAGCTAAAAGATGAAATTGGTAATGACCAAGAGTTGGCATTGTTTAATGGAAAAAGGGAGACTTTGTGCTTCCAACGACGCTTCGCATAAAAGATTAAGATGTGTGCTTGCGCAGCACGACAAAGTACTTGCGGATGCATTCGGACAGCATGGTTCACCAGGTTTGGATGGCCTTAGTAGTGCCAATTTTTGTGGAACAACCAACTCCGACGATAATGTTCCTTCTGAGACTGGTAGTCAGGTAGACTGACATTTGGTAATATTGAATATCAGGACGTATAGGTATCAGGACGTTGTGACAAGTTTCAGTTTAAAACTGTTGATTCCCTTCTAAGGGATGTATATAATTGGTTCCTCTCCAGGGGTTAAATTTCCAACCCGATGACGATTATTTCGTTAATTATGACTGCTTATGGTTCTACCTGCTTGGTGGTTCATAGGATTATTCTTCAGGTTTCGAAACTGCTCTCCTTAAATGTTACCAGTAGATGGATAGATTGACCAGAATTTCCCTGAGTCTGGAAAGGATTTCAGTGAATTTTGGCAAACCTTGTCTTTCTGATTATCAGAGAATGTCATGGAAGAGAGTAGAAACTGGAGCGAACCCTGTGATTTGGGTAAGGATGCTGTAAAATGGGTTAGTAAACGGACCCTGAGCATTACAATCGACGGTAGTGATAAAATGATGAAGTGAGATTGGACGAAAACAGGAAATGTAAGTAAGAAATTAGCCGGACGGAGAAACTCCGGGATTGACTTAAGTGAAAAGGCTGTTATGCAAGGAATGGTAAGCTTGCGTGGCACGCGGGATTGATAAGAAAAGTTGAAAAGATAAAAATAGAAGAAAGGTGACCGGAGACGGCGCTGAGTAACCGATTAAGACTTATATGAAGTAAAGTTTTGGAAAGGTAGAAATGTATCAAAGAAGAAGGCACTATGCCGGCAATTGCTAGAAAAGTAATGCTATTAGCCAACCCCTAAAATCAAATATTTTTTTATTAGTGTGGCCAGTTGAGGCCAAGTCACAAAGGATTATCAAGTGACTAGACCAGCGATGAAAGGACAAAGCAGGGTTGCTTCTAAGAAAGCACCGACTACAAGGGCTTCTGATATAAAGGAAACATTAATGAGATCGTAGGAATCTTCTACTGAACCCTTTGCAACCCATGTTTTGATTGGGAATTTTCTAGATTTTTTTTAGTATAGGGTCAGCCGTACTAAAGTGATTCATGTATATATGATTATCCAAGATTACGAGTAAAAATAGAAGTATAGTGACTTGAGATGTTTGATGTTAGGGTATTATAAATACCATGAATATATTATGACTAAGGAAAGTAAACAACGAAGGTTTATGAAGAGAGTATGGAAATGGTCAGAGATGGATCAGTATGCCGTAGAAATTTTGTCTAAGGCAAGTACATTTGAGAAGAACGATAAGTACTAAGAGATTCACGTTGAACTCGACCAATATCTTCCAAAACATCCTTGCTACCATTACCAAGTTCTATAAGAGAGCAGATAGGCATACGTTGCCTTTTGGAAGGCCAAATAGGCTGACAACTATCTGAAAGAAGAGGGTGGCATTAAGCCACCGATCGATTATCAAATGAGAATGATTGAAAAGAGACCCTTATTAAGGATACATGATCTGATTGCCAATTATAAGATGCAAGAATTCCTTGGCAGTTGAATTAAGGATATGATATTCATAAATTAAGCCAAACCCTGGGGAATGCACAAGGGATGGCATTAACCCCAATAAAGACATTGTGAATTCAAATGATATGAGTTGGATTTGCTAAGGCAACAATGACCTTTAAGGATTATTAAAAAGAGTTCTGAAAAGAACATAGATAGAATTATTAGAGTATTGATCAATGACGTTTTGTTATACCATGTACCTAGAAAATACAGGAGGAATGATGAGGATGACCTAAGAAACCTTACAAGGAAAAAGGTAATATTCCGAACTTCAAAATGGAAGTTTGGTAAGGAATGTATGACATAGTAACAATAATGCCAGATGAGGCATGTATGAAACCCTGAGGAATTATGGATTGAACCTATAAAGGTTGAGATTATCCTAAGATAAGGAAAGAACTAAGAAAAGAAGTATCCTAAGTAGAATTGGGAATAAACGTGATAAAGTTCCCACGGGTAGGTGGAAGCAATGACTTATGGAAAAAAAAAAAGAATGATAGATATATTTTCTCCTTCAGCAGAGCTTAAGGGAGAATGCTTTCACCCAACAGTGATGGGAATGAGGTAGAAAAATTTGAGTTGGAAGGTATCCAGAAAACATGGATTACAAGGAATTATTATTATCAGGAAAGGCCAATGAGGTGGCCGACAGTCTAAGTATAAAGGAATAATTACAAATGTTCATACCGAAGAAACAAAATGATATTTGGAAAGACCTTGAAGGTCATATCGGAGTGGAGGAATTTACATTCCTTTTGATGATTGTGCAAGAATCGAAGGTAATAATAGTTTAAGTAAAGATTCGATTCCTGATGGAGTCTTAAGCATATTACGTACCTTAGAAGGTCCCGTTTTGAGGCAAACCAGGACCATGATACAAAATTGATGAAGTAAATCGTTAAGTTTCCAGTCTTTTATGGAAGCTGCATGAGTGATAGTTTCATCAACCGGACATAGCTGTGATGCTTGAAACTCTTTTGCAACATTATCTACTTCATGTAATATCTACATCAAGTTCATGAAGTGTTCCTTATGGATAAGGAATAGGGATTACCTTGTCTCCCTAAAGGATTTGAAACCCGTATGGTTAGCTATTAACGCACTACGTAAACAATAAGCGATAGTTATTCTTCTAAGAAAGTAGATGACAACGTAAAGATAAAGAAAGTGCTGCTATTGATAAACTAAATGGCATGTTGATGAATGACAAGCAAGTATATGTTAGTGTATTTCGGCGCAAACAAGATAGAGAATACGTGGTTGGAGATTCATGATGCTAAATGTATTCCTGTAGAAAGAATTAATGAGACTTAGAGAGAAGGGTAGTTGAGCCCGAGACTTATTGGGCCACCTGAGAGTTTAAAAGTGTTCGGAAGGTGGCACTCGAGCCAGTTTTACCCCCAAAGCTTATAGCATGGTAGTAACGTGTTCATGCGGCAAAGCTACACCAGTAAAATGCAGATGCTCGATAGATGATAAGAGTACGAGCAGGTAGATATATGACCTGGTCTGACTTACGAAAGATAACCTGTGGAAAACCACAGATAAAAAAAAGAACAAGTGATGAAAAACAAGGTTGGCAGAAGTAGATTATATGAATCTAAGTTAAAGGGATCGGGCCAGATTCATTTCAGAAAGTTTAAATTGGAATAACGTGATGATTATAGAATAAATGTGACGGAATACCGATAAGGAGGTACCAAGTGCAAAAAGGTGTCTCAATAAAGAGGTGAAGGTGAAAGTAAATAATAGAAATGAGTAAAAATCAGATAATAAGAAGGATGTGATTGATAAAGAAAAGGCTGGGAAAGCAACTATGGAATGAGAAGCAAGGAATGTTATGAATGGGTTTTCTAATGAATTCTCAGGATGACAACCTGATAGTGTCAATATTATAGTTATGAAAGAGCTAGTAACGTGACATGGAATGTCAGTAACAATGGTGTCAAGCGAGAAACTAAGATTTAACCTGAGAGGTTCAAAGATTTTCCAAAAGTAAGTGTTGCTAAGGTTGAACTAGAGTACAGGTCCAGAGAATAGTGGACAAAGCAACAAGATATGTTGACACGTGAGGTTACGATCAAATAGTATTGGATATAATTATGATTAATTTCTTCCTTAATGAACCTCTGTAGTTCAGAGGTAAATTCTGAGTATGATATTTTACAATACATGAAAACTTTCTATAATCCTTTAGAATTCTTTTCTTTTCTTCTCTCTTATTCATCTTCTTTATGAATTGAGAAGAACAACCATTTAAGGAGGGGAGGTACTGCTACGTGACTATCTGTCTATGTGATAGAAGTCTAAGTGGAATACCATAACTTGTTTAATTGCTTGTTAAGTACTAAAGGCTGGCCCCCTTCTGTACTAGCTATGCAATATAACAAATGTTCAATTGATCATAGTGATCTCTCAATAAATATTTCCACTTCTCTATATTGATCGAGATTGCGAAGATTAAAGCGATCAGGAAATGCACAGTGCGAGCGAGGTTACCTCCAAATTTGCAGTGGGATAGTGATACCAATGTTACTGCAGGTATCAATAAGGATAAGACTGAGTAGTAGCATAACCCGGACAGTGTGGTGTACGAAAAGTAGCAACGTTGCTGGAAAAAGGATAAAGTATGGATTGTAGCACTAGAAGATGTGCTGAGAAAGGGTAGAACGACTAAGAATTGACCGGGAAGCTAAAAAGTGAACGACAGGAAAATGACTCTTTGCTTCCTACCTGATTCCGGGACGGAATCCTTTTAAGGAGGGGAGACTGTAAGAACCCCAAATTTTGGATATAATTAAAACTTTTTATTAAGTACTGATAAAATGAGGAATAATGATTCTGACAACAAGGCCACCAGCTCTAATGAATGAATGGAATGGATATGGATTCAAATACTTACATGTCATGAAGAATGCTAATGGTTGACGACTTAGGTAAGAATAATCTATCTCCTAGGGGAATAAGTTATAGAAATTCCAAGTAGAAGATTACTCTTATGTCATCCAAATCGACATCTGTTATTGGTCCAGTGGGTCCGTAAAAAGGTTAAGGAACGATCGAAAGAGATCAGGGACAATTGTACAACCCTAAGAGGATAAGTAAAGAAAAATGGATGAATAGTGATTTTGGGTGGACATAGGAATATTATTAGACGACGCGATATATAAGTATTCGGAACGAAATTCTGAGTTCGTATTAGTGATCCAGGGAGAAAAAGAGTGTATGTAAAAGCTGTCGGATTCTGAAAAATAGCACTTTTATTTTCTCCGAGATTTCCCTGGACACTGAAAGACTTAAAGAATTATTGAAGGGATTTAAGGAATATAGGTTCAAGAATTATTAAAGAGAATTGAAAATGATGGTGTAAATATTATTACGGTTTTCGGTAAAACCCTAACTAGAACGATTGAGATATTCGTCCGAACGATCAATGAATTGAGCAATAAACGGACAAAGAAACGAGCAGAGAACCAAGATGCAAGTATGTGCAAGTGGATGAGATCAAGTAACTAAGTTAATTGCAAGAGTAACTAGCACACTAAGAATCAAACCAAGGATAAAAGATATTAGTACATGACACACCACTTGGCCACTTGGTTCTTGCATCATCCATGACCTCATACCTTTATTAAAGCTACTTTATGACCAAGATATTATCTTAACATATCAATAATTCATTTGTGCAAGAGAAACCAAGCAAGAGAAGCAAGCAACCAAGTCATTCTCTCCATTCCTTTTCCATTCGGCTTTATGCCTAATTCAAAAACCAAGATCCCACTTCCAACCATTGTTTGATCTTGTAATTTTTAGGGTGAGTCCTATATTTCAAGAAACTAACCTCCTCAAAATCTTAGCTTCAAACTCCTTTGTTTCCATTTTCAAAAAAATCAAGAAAGTGGAGGATGAATAGTAACCTCAAGAACAAAATTCTTGGTTTTCTTGATTTTTGGATGATCTAAGCTTGGTTAAGGATGTTCATGGACTATACAAGGCTTAGCAAGGTCTTTATCTACTCCAAGGAAGGTATAAACTTCAAGAACCCTAGTCTTTGATTTGAGTTTTAATGGAGTTTTGGATAAGTTTTGGTGATAATGTTGTTATAAGCATGTTTACATGATTATGTAGTTAGTTTGTTTGATTTAAGAGATGTGATGAATATGATGATATAATATGATGTTCCTGGACTTATGAGATTAGTATTATGAATGTAAGATGATTGGTATGCCCGGTGTGGCTTGGGTTGTTGATTACGATTTATGGAACGTCCGATTCATAGCCGTTATAATGCCCGATTTTACAATATCATGTTTTGTATGCCATTTTTCACATCAAGACCCTACTGTACAGAAACTTTTATGCCATGTTAGGATAGCTTATGTTATAAGCTTCGTTTTGATATAAAGATCACGTGAAACGGACTTACGGTTTAGGAGTTACGATAAAATTCATAAAGTGGTTCGGAGCCGTAAACAAGTATTCGTACTTAAAATTGAACCCCGATAAAATACGTAAAGTCATGATGAATCTTGGTAAATAAATACTAGAGGTAAAAAGGAAGGCGTGAGAGAAAACCGTATGTCAAAAGGATCGTTTTTTGATTTATTAAAAATATTCGAATCGAGATTAAACGCGAACGAACCCCTAAAAGACGACTCGTTTATAACTTCGTTAAAACACTTAGAAAACGAGCGATAAAACTCGGAGTATAATATTGGTTCGTAACGATCGACTTTCGGACTTATATGACTTAAGTATATGCCAAGTATAAGTACAGTGACATGTCGTATTAACGAACGAATGTCGGGTCGGATCGATGATAAAAGAAATACACTAAAAGGGGTATAACGAGATAACTCGAGAACGTGTTTCGATTTAAGTATAACTTAACCTTTAAAGTTTTAAGTGATTAATCCCGAATGTATTGGCTATTTATAGATCACCAAGCTGACCCGGGACCCGCTACCACTACCCCTTACCGTACTCGACTACCAGGCAAGTTTCAATCCCCTTCTTTTAGGCTGTTGTTGTGATTGATTATATATGTATGTTTTCTGTTATAATATGCCATAGCATGCATGCCTACTTTCAAGTTATATCATTATGCTTGTTCCCTGATTGTTATTGGCTTATAAATTAGATAGCTATCGTATCAATTATAAGCCGGTTATTGTAAGACCCTCAGAGAAGGGTGTATACATCTTATTCATCAAATATATACCGGGAGTCAATATTTCTTGACATATCGAGATTACCTCGAAAGAAAATATCTAATTAAATATTTTCCGTTATTCGGGCGACGAATATTATTTGAATATTCGTTCGAGATTATTTATTTAACGATCCTTACTTCAAATAATTATTTGAACGTAACTATTCGACGAATAATATTTTTTAATATTCATTCAGAGTCGAATTATTTATCGATTATTATTTCGAATATTCTTCTAAAGATGAGACTACTAAATGAATATTATTTGGATATTCATTTAGAATATTATTTTATTAAATAAATATTACTTTTGAATATTCCTTTAGGATATTAATTACTTGATGAATATTATTTTAATATTCATCTGAAGCTTGATTTATTTATCGAATATTATCTCGAATATTCCTTTAAGGCTTGGATTACTAAATGAATATTACTTGATATTCATTTAGAATATTATTCAATAAATGAATATTACTTTTTGAATATTCATTTAAATTCCTAATTAATTATGAATATTGTCTTAAATATTCCTTTCAGGTCTTATTAATTAATGAATATTATTTTGAATATTCATTTAAATATTTATTTATTCAATAAATATTCTCCTGATATTTCTTCAGGGATTATTTTGAAAAATACTCTGATTAAAGATATTCTTTCATATTCCTAAATATTCTTTAAATATTTTTAATTCAATTAATATTCTCTGAATATTTATTCCATACTTAGAATAACCTCAATAAGGTTTATCTTCTTCGATTATTACGAAAAATATTTCGGAGTCATATTATTATTAATCTTATATCAAGAAAGGTTCTCAGACATCATTCTTCTTTGAGTCTATCTCCCTAATAATAAGGGAACCTTACTTGGAAAATGTTAATTATCTTGTCGACTCCCCGGTCATAAGGTATTCTCTTCACTCGCAACTCGGGTGCTATTGACTTATTAAGTTGTTGGTTACCTTCTCATCTTTCGAGGGGTAAGATTGTTGGAACAAGTTGATATTCGTTACCAAGCAATAGCTTGGAAGTTATTGGTGAATTTTCCTTTCCAACTAGATACGACTACCTTGTAGAGTCTTATCAACAAGTATTATACTTGGGGAAAGGGGGACGAACGTTACATTCGGAATCATGAATTCTATTTGAACTAGGAGTCGTGTAAGAGGCCGAGTAGCGCCGGTCCATCCCCTTTGGCCCAACCGTTGGCCGGGGAGAGCTAGTAAGGCGGTAGACAAGTAAAGCCGTCAGTTCTTCCTTCTACCGGTAGTAAATCTAATTTGAGCTGTACGATCTCGACAGATCATCAAGATTGGAACAGCGGGCGCGGTGAATACTCCATCATTGGTTCATCATCCAAACTTATTTATTTCCTGCAACATGATTACTGTTGGCAGAGCTGGAAAAGTGTTCATAACTGGAATTGTAATCTTTTCATGCAAGTTCCTCTTTTAATGACAATGAGAATATCTCGCTTACTTTTGATGTAGCAGATATTTCTACAAACAAATACTTTGAGTTACCTGGTAACTTCATCCTTTATATTATACTGGCAATAACTTCATCAATGCATGGCATATGATTTCAAAGGATATTTTGAACTACTGTATATATGTAGCACTGTTCAGTTATATTATTGTTGATGGGCTTTCGCTCACCCTTGCTTTGTTCATATTATGTCACAACAACAGATAGGACAGATGGCTCGCGTCAGGCGCACTCGGCGCAAGCGGGTTACCCGACCCACCAGACTCCCCGCTGAGATGCTAGTCGCCATTGCTGAGGTAGCATAGTTAGACAGCTTTTGTTTCCTGTTTAACTATATGTATAATTAATGTAAGCAACGACAAAACTTTTAAACTTATGATGTTATCCTTTTGGGATTGTAATAACTTTCATTCGTAAATCCCTTTTTATGTAAGACTTATTTCAATTTCATCTCTGGAACTATAACTGTGTATGTGTGTGTGGATATTATTATGGGGTCATAGCATGCTACTTGTTGATTTTGGACTCAAGTCAAGTATTGTGTATAAGTTATGAGACAGTAACGACCCGATCCCGGACCCCGGATCTGGGGGTGTTACAGAAGTGGTATCAGAGCGTACGTTATAAACCCCAGAGATGAGGCGACGTTAAAACAATAAATTCACTAAGATAATAAGAACTCTTGCCAAGTTCATAGTCGGACTACTTAATGTAGTGATGACTTATAAAACCCTTATGGGAACTATTAAGTATCATGATAGTAACTTAGCTCGATATCGCATCGACAAGTAAGGCAACAGACCTTAAGGCATACGAGCAGCAGCGCGATGATGCTTTATTATATGCTGAAGATCAGCGGGTAAATTCAATAGAGTACCCTACTGGAGACCCGGAAAAGGTTCCAGCAGATAAGGAAAATCTTGTTAGGATAAGGAGCTTACCCTCGAGGAATGAGGGCTGTAGCCAGAAAGACTGAGATGATTAAGGTATAGTGCTCAGAAAAGTGGGCATAAAGAACTAAGCTATTAGCAAGAGAACTGAAGATTCATGTTGGATTCGTGGCTGGACTACTGGAGGTAGTACCAGCAAGTAAGACGGATTGGAAGAATTACTTGAGATCTTATACGGGAGTAGATGAGAATCATAAGAGACTTTCATATTAACGAAAAGAGTGCTAGAAGGATGTATGATTATCAAAGGCATCGATATAAGGCGAGGAGCAGAGTCCTTAGGAATAGTTGAGAAGAGGCAGTAAGTGCCATATCATTTGATAAATGAATAAGTATGAATATTGTCAGTAATAATTCGCCATGAGAAGGCAGATGTCATAGGTTGTAATTTATGGAACCAAATTGATGTTGATGAAGTTGTTTTATTCAGGAAAATGTCCATTTTATGAATGAATCAGTTAGAAAGTGAAAACATTGGGAAGTGACAGCATGATTGGATAAAGTTATATAAGGAAGTAGTAAGAAAGACAATGATCTCAGAACCTACCGGAAGATAAGACCAGTGAGTCAAGATGAACTCGTAATGAGACTATTGTCAGAGACTAAGTATAGGGTTAATTTAACTCAGTGAAATGATGAACCAGAAACGTTAGATGCATGTGATTCAGAGGAATATTAAATTCTTTCTTTTCTTTGAATGGATTATTGTAGTTACCTTAAGTTTACTCCGACGCGGAATTATAATGGATCAAGTAATACGATCAGCAGTTAAAGAGAAAAATGTGAGAAAATCTTCCTGGAGCTAAAAGATGAAATTGGTAATGACCAAGAGTTGGCATTTTTTAATGGAAAAAGGGAGACTTTGTGCTTCCAACGACGCTTTGCATAAAAGATTAAGATGTGTGCTTGCGCAGCACGACAAAGTACTTGCGGATGCATTCGGACAGCATGGTTCACCAGGTTTGGATGGCCTTAGTAGTGCCAATTTTTGTGGAACAACCAACTCCGACGATAATGTTCCTTCTGAGACTGGTAGTCAGGTAGACTGACATTTGGTAATATTGAATATCAGGACGTATAGGTATCAGGACGTTGTGACAAGTTTCAGTTTAAAACTGTTGATTCCCTTCTAAGGGATGTATATAATTGGTTCCTCTCCAGGGGTTAAATTTCCAACCCGATGACGATTATTTCGTTAATTATGACTGCTTATGGTTCTACCTGCTTGGTGGTTCATAGGATTATTCTTCAGGTTTCGAAACTGCTCTCCTTAAATGTTACCAGTAGATGGATAGATTGACCAGAATTTCCCTGAGTCTGGAAAGGATTTCAGTGAATTTTGGCAAACCTTGTCTTTCTGATTATCAGAGAATGTCATGGAAGAGAGTAGAAACTGGAGCGAACCCTGTGATTTGGGTAAGGATGCTGTAAAATGGGTTAGTAAACGGACCCTGAGCATTACAATCGACGGTAGTGATAAAATGATGAAGTGAGATTGGACGAAAACAGGAAATGTAAGTAAGAAATTAGCCGGACGGAGAAACTCCGGGATTGACTTAAGTGAAAAGGCTGTTATGCCAGGAATGGTAAGTTTGCGTGGCACGCGGGATTGATAAGAAAAGTTGAAAAGATAAAATAGAAGAAAGGTGACCGGAGACGGCGCTGAGTAACCGATTAAGACTTATATGAAGTAAAGTTTTGGAAAGGTAGAAATGTATCAAAGAAGAAGGCACTATGCCGGCAATTGCTAGAAAAGTAATGCTATTAGCCAACCCCTAAAATCAAATATTTTTTTATTAGTGTGGCTAGTTGAGGCCAAGTCACAAAGGATTATCAAGTGACTAGACCATCGATGAAAGGACAAAGCAGGGTTGCTTCTAAGAAAGCACCGACTACAAGGGCTTCTGATATAAAGGAAACATTAATGAGATCGTAGGAATCTTCTACTGAACCCTTTGCAACCCATGTTTTGATTGGGAATTTGCTAGATTTTTTTTAGTATAGGGTCACCCGTACTAAAGTGATTCATGTATATATGATTATCCAAGATTACGAGTAAAAATAGAAGTATAGTGACTTGAGATGTTTGATGTTAGGGTATTATAAATACCATGAATATATTATGACTAAGGAAAGTAAACAACGAAGGTTTATGAAGAGAGTATGGAAATGGTCAGAGATGGATCAGTATGCCGTAGAAATTTTGTCTAAGGCAAGTACATTTGAGAAGAACGATAAGTACTAAGAGATTCACGTTGAACTCGACCAATATCTTCCAAAACATCCTTGCTACCATTACCAAGTTCTATAAGAGAGCAGATAGGCATACGTTGCCTTTTGGAAGGCCAAATAGGCTGACAACTATCTGAAAGAAGAGGGTGGCATTAAGCCACCGATCGATTATCAAATGAGAATGATTGAAAAGAGACCCTTATTAAGGATACATGATCTGATTGCCAATTATAAGATGCAAGAATTCCTTGGCAGTTGAATTAAGGATAGGATATTCATAAATTAAGCCAAACCCTGGGGAATGCACAAGGGATGGCATTAACCCCAATAAAGACATTGTGAATTCAAATGATATGAGTTGGATTTGCTAAGGCAACAATGACCTTTAAGGATTATTAAAAAGAGTTCTGAAAAGAACATAGATAGAATTATTAGAGTATTGATCAATGACGTTTTGTTATACCATGTACCTAGAAAATACAGGAGGAATGATGAGGATGACCTAAGAAACCTTACAAGGAAAAAGGTAATATTCCGAACTTCAAAATGGAAGTTTGGTAAGGAATGTATGACATAGTAACAATAATGCCAGATGAGGCATGTATGAAACCCTGAGGAATTATGGATTGAACCTATAAAGGTTGAGATTATCCTAAGATAAGGAAAGAACTAAGAAAAGAAGTATCCTAAGTAGAATTGGGAATAAACGTGATAAAGTTCCCACGGGTAGGTGGAAGCAATGACTTATGGAAAAAAAAAGAATGATAGATATATTTTCTCCTTCAGCAGAGCTTAAGGGAGAATGCTTTCACCCATTAGTGATGGGAATGAGGTAGAAAAATTTGAGTTGGAAGGTATCCAGAAAACATGGATTACAAGGAATTATTATTATCAGGAAAGGCCAATGAGGTGGCCGACAGTCTAAGTATAAAGGAATAATTACAAATGTTCATACCGAAGAAACAAAATGATATTTGGAAAGACCTTGAAGGTCATATCGGAGTGGAGGAATTTACATTCCTTTTGATGATTGTGCAAGAATCGAAGGTAATAATAGTTTAAGTAAAGATTCGATTCCTGATGGAGTCTTAAGCATATTACGTACCTTAGAAGGTCCCGTTTTGAGGCAAACCAGGACCATGATACAAAATTGATGAAGTAAATCGTTAAGTTTCCAGTCTTTTATGGAAGCTGCATGAGTGATAGTTTCATCAACCGGACATAGCTGTGATGCTTGAAACTCTTTTGCAACATTATCTACTTCATGTAATATCTACATCAAGTTCATGAAGTGTTCCTTATGGATAAGGAATAGGGATTACCTTGTCTCCCTAAAGGATTTGAAACCCGTATGGTTAGCTATTAACGCACTACGTAAACAATAAGCGATAGTTATTCTTCTAAGAAAGTAGATGACAACGTAAAGATAAAGAAAGTGCTGCTATTGATAAACTAAATGGCATGTTGATGAATGACAAGCAAGTATATGTTAGTGTATTTCTGCGCAAACAAGATAGAGAATACGTGGTTGGAGATTCATGATGCTAAATGTATTCCTGTAGAAAGAATTAATGAGACTTAGAGAGAAGGGTAGTTGAGCCCGAGACTTATTGGGCCACCTGAGAGTTTAAAAGTGTTCGGAAGGTGGCACTCGAGCCAGTTTTACCCCCAAAGCTTATAGCATGGTAGTAACGTGTTCATGCGGCAAAGCTACACCAGTAAAATGCAGATGCTCGATAGATGATAAGAGTACGAGCAGGTAGATATATGACCTGGTCTGACTTACGAAAGACAACCTGTGGAAAACCACAGATAAAAAAAAGAACAAGTGATGAAAAACAAGGTTGGCAGAAGTAGATTATATGAATCTAAGTTAAAGGGATCGGGCCAGATTCATTTCAGAAAGTTTAAATTGGAATAACGTGATGATTATAGAATAAATGTGACGGAATACCGATAAGGAGGTACCAAGTGCAAAAAGGTGTCTCAATAAAGAGGTGAAGGTGAAAGTAAATAATAGAAATGAGTAAAAATCAGATAATAAGAAGGATGTGATTGATAAAGAAAAGGCTGGGAAAGCAACTATGGAATGAGAAGCAAGGAATGTTATGAATGGGTTTTCTAATGAATTCTCAGGATGACAACCTGATAGTGTCAATATTATAGTTATGAAAGAGCTAGTAACGTGACATGGAATGTCAGTAACAATGGTGTCAAGCGAGAAACTAAGATTTAACCTGAGAGGTTCAAAGATTTTCCAAAAGTAAGTGTTGCTAAGGTTGAACTAGAGTACAGGTCCAGAGAATAGTGGACAAAGCAACAAGATATGTTGACACGTGAGGTTACGATCAAATAGTATTGGATATAATTATGATTAATTTCTTCCTTAGTGAACCTCTATAGTTCAAAGGTAAATTCTGAGTATGATATTTTACAATACATGAAAACTTTCTATAATCCTTTAGAATTCTTTTCTTTTCTTCTCTCTTATTCATCTTCTTTATGAATTGAGAAGAACAACCCTTTAAGGAGGGGAGGTACTGCTACGTGACTATCTGTCTATGTGATAGAAGTCTAAGTGGAATACCATAACTTGTTTAATTGCTTGTTAAGTACTAAAGGCTGGCCCCCTTCTGTACTAGCTATGCAATATAACAAATGTTCAATTGATCATAGTGATCTCTCAATAAATATTTCCACTTCTCTATATTGATCGAGATTGCGAAGATTAAAGCGATCAGGAAATGCACAGTGCGAGCGAGGTTACCTCCAAATTTGCAGTGGGATAGTGATACCAATGTTACTGCAGGTATCAATAAGGATAAGACTGAGTAGGAGCATAACCCGGACAGTGTGGTGTACGAAAAGTAGCAACGTTGCTGGAAAAAGGATAAAGTATGGATTGTAGCACTAGAAGATGTGCTGAGAAAGGGTAGAACGACTAAGAATTGACCGGGAAGCTAAAAAGTGAACGACAGGAAAATGACTCTTTGCTTCCTACCTGATTCCGGGACGGAATCCTTTTAAGGAGGGGAGACTGTAAGAACCCCAAATTTTGGATATAATTAAAACTTTTTATTAAGTACTGATAAAATGAGGAATAATGATTCTGACAACAAGGCCACCAGCTCTAATGAATGAATGGAATGGATATGGATTCAAATACTTACATGTCATGAAGAATGCTAATGGTTGACGACTTAGGTAAGAATAATCTATCTCCTAGGGGAATAAGTTATAGAAATTCCAAGTAGAAGATTACTCTTATGTCATCCAAATCGACATCTGTTATTGGTCCAGTGGGTCCGTAAAAAGGTTAAGGAACGATCGAAAGAGATCAGGGACAATTGTACAACCCTAAGAGGATAAGTAAAGAAAAATGGATGAATAGTGATTTTGGGTGGACATAGGAATATTATTAGACGACGCGATATATAAGTATTCGGAACGAAATTCTGAGTTCGTATTAGTGGTCCAGGGAGAAAAAGAGTGTATGTAAAAGCTGTCGGATTCTGAAAAATAGCACTTTTATTTTCTCCGAGATTTCCCTGGACACTGAAAGACTTAAAGAATTATTGAAGGGATTTAAGGAATATAGGTTCAAGAATTATTAAAGAGAATTGAAAATGATGGTGTAAATATTATTACGGTTTTCGGTAAAACCCTAACTAGAACGATTGAGATATTCGTCCGAACGATCAATGAATTGAGCAATAAACGGAAAAAGAAACGAGCAGAGAACCAAGATGCAAGTATGTGCAAGTGGATGAGATCAAGTAACTAAGTTAATTGCAAGAGTAACTAGCACACTAAGAATCAAACCAAGGATAAAAGATATTAGTACATGACACACCACTTGGCCACTTGGTTCTTGCATCATCCATGACCTCATACCTTTATTAAAGCTACTTTATGACCAAGATATTATCTTAACATATCAATAATTCATTTGTGCAAGAGAAACCAAGCAAGAGAAGCAAGCAACCAAGTCATTCTCTCCATTCCTTTTCCATTCGGCTTTATGCCTAATTCAAAAAACAAAATCCCACTTCCAACCATTGTTTGATCTTGTAATTTTTAGGGTGAGTCCTATATTTCAAGAAACTAACCTCCTCAAAATCTTAGCTTCAAACTCCTTTGTTTCCATTTTCAAAAAAATCAAGAAAGTGGAGGATGAATAGTAACCTCAAGAACAAAATTCTTGGTTTTCTTGATTTTTGGATGATCTAAGCTTGGTTAAGGATGTTCATGGACTATACAAGGCTTAGCAAGGTCTTTATCTACTCCAAGGAAGGTATAAACTTCAAGAACCCTAGTCTTTGATTTGAGTTTTAATGGAGTTTTGGATAAGTTTTGGTGATAATGTTGTTATAAGCATGTTTACATGATTATGTAGTTAGTTTGTTTGATTTAAGAGATGTGATGAATATGATGATATAATATGATGTTCCTGGACTTATGAGATTAGTATTATGAATGTAAGATGATTGGTATGCCCGGTGTGGCTTGGGTTGTTGATTACGATTTATGGAACGTCCGATTCATAGCCGTTATAATGCCCGATTTTACAATATCATGTTTTGTATGCCATTTTTCACATCAAGACCTTACTGTACAGAAACTTTTATGCCATGTTAGGATAGCTTATGTTATAAGCTTCGTTTTGATATAAAGATCACGTGAAACGGACTTACGGTTTAGGAGTTACGATAAAATTCATAAAGTGGTTCGGAGCCGTAAACAAGTATTCGTACTTAAAATTGAACCCCGATAAAATACGTAAAGTCATGATGAATCTTGGTAAATAAATACTAGAGGTAAAAAGGAAGGCGTGAGAGAAAACCGTATGTCAAAAGGATCATTTTTTTATTTATTAAAAATATTCGAATCGAGATTAAACGCGAACGAACCCCTAAAAGACGACTCGTTTATAACTTCGTTAAAACACTTAGAAAACGAGCGATAAAACTCGGAGTATAATATTGGTTCGTAACGATCGACTTTCGGACTTATATGACTTAAGTATATGCCAAGTATAAGTACAGTGACATGTCGTATTAACGAACGAATGTCGGGTCGGATCGATGATAAAAGAAATACACTAAAAGGGGTATAACGAGATAACTCGAGAACGTGTTTCGATTTAAGTATAACTTAACCTTTAAAGTTTTAAGTGATTAATCCCGAATGTATTGGCTATTTATAGATCACCAAGCTGACCCGGGACCCGCTACCACTACCCCTTACCGTACTCGACTACCAGGCAAGTTTCAATCCCCTTCTTTTAGGCTGTTGTTGTGATTGATTATATATGTATGTTTTCTGTTATAATATGCCATAGCATGCATGCCTACTTTCAAGTTATATCATTATGCTTGTTCCCTGATTGTTATTGGCTTATAAATTAGATAGCTATCGTATCAATTATAAGCCGGTTATTGTAAGACCCTCAGAGAAGGGTGTATACATCTTATTCATCAAATATATACCGGGAGTCAATATTTCTTGACATATCGAGATTACCTCGAAAGAAAATATCTAAGTAAATATTTTCCGTTATTCGGGCGACGAATATTATTTGAATATTCGTTCGAGATTATTTATTTAACGATCCTTACTTCAAATAATTATTTGAACGTAACTATTCGACGAATAATATTTTTTAATATTCATTCAGAGTCGAATTATTTATCGATTATTATTTCGAATATTCTTCTAAAGATGAGACTACTAAATGAATATTATTTGGATATTCATTTAGAATATTATTTTATTAAATAAATATTACTTTTGAATATTCCTTTAGGATATTAATTACTTGATGAATATTATTTTAATATTCATCTGAAGCTTGATTTATTTATCGAATATTATCTCGAATATTCCTTTAAGGCTTGGATTACTAAATGAATATTACTTGATATTCATTTAGAATATTATTCATTAAATGAATATTACTTTTTGAATATTCATTTAAATTCCTAATTAATTATGAATATTGTCTTAAATATTCCTTTCAGGTCTTATTAATTAATGAATATTATTTTGAATATTCATTTAAATATTTATTTATTCAATAAATATTCTCCTGATATTTTTTCAGGGATTATTTTGAAAAATACTCTGATTAAAGATATTCTTTCATATTCCTAAATATTCTTTAAATATTTTTAATTCAATTAATATTCTCTGAATATTTATTCCATACTTAGAATAACCTCAATAAGGTTTATCTTCTTCGATTATTACGAAAAATATTTCGGAGTCATATTATTATTAATCTTATATCAAGAAAGGTTCTCAGACATCATTCTTCTTTGAGTCTATCTCCCTAATAATAAGGGAACCTTACTTGGAAAATGTTAATTATCTTGTCGACTCCCCGGTCATAAGGTATTCTCTTCACTCGCAACTCGGGTGCTATTGACTTATTAAGTTGTTGGTTACCTTCTCATCTTTCGAGGGGTAAGATTGTTGGAACAAGTTGATATTCGTTACCAAGCAATAGCTTGGAAGTTATTGGTGAATTTTCCTTTCCAACTAGATACGACTACCTTGTAGAGTCTTATCAACAAGTATTATACTTAGGGAAAGGGGGACGAACGTTACATTCGGAATCATGAATTCTATTTGAACTAGGAGTCGTGTAAGAGGCCGAGTAGCGCCGGTCCATCCCCTTTGGCCCAACCGTTGGCCGGGGAGAGCTAGTAAGGCGGTAGACAAGTAAAGCCATCAGTTCTTCCTTCTACCGGTAGTAAATCTAATTTGAGCTGTACGATCTCGACAGATCATCAAGATTGGAATAGCGGGCGCGGTGAATACTCCATCATTGGTTCATCATCCAAACTTATTTATTTCCTGCAACATGATTACTGTTGGCAGAGCTGGAAAAGTGTTCATAACTGGAATTGCAATCTTTTCATGCAAGTTCCTCTTTTAATGACAATGAGAATATCTCGCTTACTTTTGATGTAGCAGATATTTCTACAAACAAATACTTTGAGTTACCTGGTAACTTCATCCTTTATATTATACTGGCAATAACTTCATCAATGCATGGCATATGATTTCAAAGGATATTTTGAACTACTGTATATATGTAGCACTGTTCAGTTATATTATTGTTGGTGGGCTTTCGCTCACCCTTGCTTTGTTCATATTATGTCACAACAACAGCTAGGACAGATGGCTCGCGTCAGGCGCACTCGGCGCAAGCGGGTTACCCGACCCACCAGACTCCCCGCTGAGATGCTAGTCGCCATTGCTGAGGTAGCATAGTTAGACAGCTTTTGTTTCCTGTTTAACTATATGTATAATTAATGTAAGCAACGACAAAACTTTTAAACTTATGATGTTATCCTTTTGGGATTGTAATAACTTTCATTCGTAAATCCCTTTTTATGTAAGACTTATTTCAATTTCATCTCTGGAACTATAACTGTGTATGTGTGTGTGGATATTATTATGGGGTCATAGCATGCTACTTGTTGATTTTGGACTCAAGTCAAGTATTGTGTATAAGTTATGAGACAGTAACGACCCGATCCCGGACCCCGGATCTGGGGGTGTTACATCAAGAGTTTGTGTCTTTTAAAAATAAAACGACCTATTTTTCATTAAAAGACATGATAATACATTGTTTTATGCATAAATACAGACTCTTGCACATTAACAGTTTTTAAAAGAAAACTCAATTCTTTCTACAGTTGTGATTGCTTATATTGTAATTTTATTTTAAGTCACAACTATACATCAATTCTCTCACAAGATAATGCATATATTTTTTCACTCAATGTTCTGGTATGTTGTAAATGCATTCTATCTCTATATTGCTCTACTGCTATGTGATGTAGGTTTAGCTCCTAGTGGAAATTTTCTCACATTGAAAGTCATGAGGTTGTAAACCCAACAACTTCTATCCTAGACTATAAATCCAAATCTAAACACATCCTAACTTACTCCTGAAATGGAAGTAACCTATTAGACTAGAGGTCAATAAGGGAGTAACTGCACTTGATGCAGCAAATAAGGATGTGAGGGATAGTAAACCCACAGCTCTACCTCTCAAGGAGTATAGTCGTATACAACTTGAGGTATCTGTAAGCTCGCCTGCATTCTCCCAAAAGAATGCAGAGCTGAAAATGGCACTAAAAAGTCTTTGGATTCATTCTCTCAAAAGGATGAGTCTATTGAAATTCGCCTGTCGGCCAGGGCATCTGTTGGTAAGTCACTACTTCTTACACAAGACTAAAATACTTCATATGCACAAAGTGAGATTGCACACACTAAGGATGAATTGACGGAAACAACTCATACTCCGACCATTTTACGGTTAGGATTATAAGTTGAAGGTTCCTCAAAGAACCAAGAGTCTTCACAGACCTCGAGAGAAGACTGTGATCCCTATTGCAAAATCTTTCAGGATCACTGTTTAACTCCCCAGAGGGAACATCTCTGGATCCTACGGGTATCGGGTTCGACATAGGTGCGGATCGGTAACTTGTTAACTATGATTCAGATTTACCAGATGAGTTTAACAAGGTGATGTCATTGTTTACTTTCTCAGAATTCAATTCTGAAACCCACAAAAATAGAAAATTTTTATCAACTTGTAGATTATGACTCAGATTCGTCTGACGAGTCCAATGAGGATCGGGGATTTGCGAAACCCCATTGCACCACCAGTGACCTCTCTAGAAGGGGCTATGGTGAATTTTCCTTGCAGGTACACATGGATGTTGGAGCTATGAGAGATTAGAATGACAGACTAGTGAACATGAGTGTAAACACTTAAGAGATGAGAGAAGAGATCACTCATTTTAAGTGATATGAGTGGAGAGATGAGTTAAACACTTGTGAGGTACACGAAACAGAATCACACACTCACAGTGAGGAAGAAAGATAAACACCAAATCTCATTCCCAATTCCCCAAACAAAGTTCATTTACAAGAGTTGGGAGATATAAGGAAATTGTCGGGAGATTTGGTTGTCAGGATGATCAATAGTGAGGCCATTCTTTAATATCTAAAGGGCAAAGTTGATCAGTCTACATACTTCTATTCAAGAAGTCTTCATGAAAAATCCTTCAACACAAGCAAAGCTTCTTTACTTTATTCCAGCAGTCAATGGTAGATGTATGAAGAAACTGTTGTACTAAAGGTGAGAGGTGAGTTATAATTGAAATATTTGGTATCATCTAATTTTTAATTGGATGTTTGCTATAATTGGATGTTTGGAGGATTCCTCAACTAAGGGGGAGAGATATATTGAAGAAGATATACTCAAAGCTTACCTTAGTAAGATATACTCAACTAAGGGGGAGATCATTCAAGAAGAAGTTTATCTTTACCTCAACTAAGAGGGAGAGATATTCAAGAACAAGCTTACCTTAGTAAGAGGGAGATTTTCTATCTAAGGGGGAGAGATATAGAACAAATAGTATAATCCTTAGGAAGGGTGAGAGATATGAAAAGGCATTCACCTTTTCAGGGGGAGTAATCAGTATTCACCTTGTTAGGGGGAGTGAAACAGTATTCACTTTTATAAGGAAGAGACATATCACCTTAGGTAGGGAGACATAAGGAAGGAGAGAAGTATGAAATGACAAAGAAGAATTCTTCAGTATGTGGTTGACAAGCCATATTCTTTACCACTGAAGAATTTCCATGTATCTGCTGATAATGTTCAATGTTAGATGTAAAGGGTTATCAGGAAGATATGTCAAGAAATGAAGATGAGTTACTTAATGAAGATCTGTTCAGTGCTAGAGGAACAGTCATCTATCATTTCATCTACTGAGATTCTGGAAATGTTATATCTAAACCAAAATTTTTTTTTAATGTATTATTTACTATAGTTCTTTAATGCTTTATCTTCTTCTTGTTTTTAGTTGAGTTATCCTCTAGGATTTGTATGTTAATGTATAACAAACAAATAGGGGCAGATTGAAAGTCATATGTTTACCCTATTTGTAAACATCGAGGATTCAACTCAACTTAAACAAGAATGTAATAGTAAATAGTATATACATACTGTCACAGGGATCTCAAATGCTTAACTGTCAAGAGAAAGAAGACAAAGTCAATCTACCGTTTTGAGTTATACTACACTTGAAGAAGTTCATTCAGTTGATCAAGCGTCAGTGGAGTAATCAAGACAGTGGGTTCTATTTATAGTGACAAGAGGTTCCTACAGTGACAGAATACAGGTTATAAAGGTTTGAATAAAGAGTGAAGAAAAGGATGACAGGAACCACAACTTCAAAGTCAAGATATGAAGAATGGTCATTGCAGTTAGTCACTCATGAACCAGACCGTGCATCGAGTGTCTCCATCATGCAGTGGTAGTTTCTTCATTCAATTCAGTGGTTCAAGCTATCAAGACTGGTATGAAGAGAAAATCATTGTGCAAGCAACATAAGTGCTAACTTAATTAACCATAATGGTTTTGCTATCAAGACTGGCTAAGGAATAATCTTTGTGGAGGATCAGATTTATCAAGACATGGAAGTCCACAAGGGTTATGTTGTCAAGGAGGTGTATTAATTCTCTCTTAATTGATTAAATCATTTGGTTGATTTATTTGATAAATTAATTTTATCAGAATTAATTTATTCTGTAAATTAATTAAAAGGTTAATTAAGTTGGAATTAATATAATTTTCAAAGGATGATCAACAGAAATGAGAAGAAAAAAAAAAGGAACCACATCTTAGAGTCATAAATAAAGAACAACCATTGAAGTTAGTTGTTCATGAACTAGACAGTACATCGAGCGTCAACAGAAAATTCAGTGGAAGGTTTTTATTATTTTCAGTGGTACACAGTAAAGATTTGACTAGTGAAGGATTTATGATAATTCTTTTTTAATTAATTAAAATAAGGTAATTATTTTAATTGATAAGTTAATTCTATTAAAATTAATTTACTTATTAAAATAATTATTATTTTAATTAAATCAGAATTATTATATAAAAGATATTCAAATTAAAAATGCTAAGTCTGAAATTTGTTCTAATATGACTATTGGATAGTCATACCGAAAGTTATAATAGAACAGAGGAGAGTCATAATCAGCTGTGGTGAAGAGAGTCATAATGGATCAAATGGATTGTTATATCAGGCCATTGGATAGTTATAAACAGCTATGCAGGAGAGTTATACCGATAGTCATATTAGGTGCATAGTCATACCGATTGCCATAAACAGTTCAAGAGAGAGTCATAACAACTGGAAAGTCATACCGATTGTCATAAAAGGCTGTGATGGATTGTCATATTTAACAGCAATATGACTATAGATCATTTTGGCTATAAAAGAGACAGCAGCCAGTTAATAGATACATACGAACATCTTCACACACTTCATCTTCTCAACAGACACAGAGAGAGATACAGAGGACCAAGAGAGATACAAAGGGGAGAAATAGAGAGACCCAAAGAATTATTTTCTTCTCCCCTCTAGAGCTTCAATGAAGTTTTAATTACTTGTAAAATTATCTCTAGAATTCATTGTAATATCTTAGCCACTAGAGTTTGATTACTTGTTTTGTTGGAACTATCTAGCGGATTAAGTTCCCTAGAACTTATCTCTCGAATTGCTTTTTAGCATTCGATCTTTATATTACAAATATAGAAAAGTTCATGTCGAATTTTCTATAGAATTTTTAATAATTAGTTTGGTCATCAAACCTTGTAATTTGTACCTGTGTATTTAGACACACCCCATCAAGTTTAATATAATTTTATATTCAACTTGAAATATTGGTATTCGTTTTATTCCGCATCAATTTGTTCTTAATTTAATATTTTAAGAAAAGAGCAAATTCAATAAAACGGTATAGTTTGTATTCAAACCCCCCCCCTTCTACAAACTATTTTGGACCTAACAAAAAGAATGAAAAGCAAGTTGAGGTAGCTCAGTTGGTTGAGCTTACCTCTAGTCGACCCAGAGGTTCTGGGTTCGATATTCGTTTACCACGAGATTTGTCAATGAACAGATACTCATTGTAAAAGGCTATAAGCCAAAATATTAAAAAGAAAAAAAAAGAATGAAAACACGTATATTCAGCAAATTCTCATTTAAAATTTATATAAACTCAGTTTATGTATACATATACACACAAGAGATACACGGCAGAATATGCATCCATGTTGTTTGTTAGTGTAGTACTCCCTATGTCCCGTTCATTTCTATACAATTACTATTTTGGGGTGTCCCAGCATTTCTATACATTCCAAAAATAGTAAAGTTTTAATAATAAAAAACACTATTACACACTAAATTTCTTCCACTATCTCAAATCTATAATATAAAACACTCTTACATCCACTACTTTCCTCCACTATCTCAAATCTATTATTAAATATTGATAGGTCCCACCACTTTACCTACTTTACATTTAACTTTAATTATTTTTTATACATTTTCTTGGTTTCCGTGTCCAAACCAAACGTATAGAAAATTTTGGCTAGTCGACTTGACTAAAAAAAATAATAAAAAATCCAATAACACTTTTTTTGTTAGTATTAAATGTTCACAGTAGTATAAAAACACGTTAATCAAACCTTTGAATTGACTACAATCAGTACAAATTACAAAAACCACTAGCACCACATATGACATGATCAAACTAACAGAAGTTTGGTTTCACAAGTAACAATGGAGATCATTCAAAGTTCATTTTCAGTCACACTTTTTCTCATCCTGTCCATCACACACACAGTACTGTGTGTAGATACATGCAACCCTACTTTCTGCAGCCCAACCGGACCAATAGTCCGCTTCCCTTTCCGCCTTAGCCATCAACCGAGACACTGTGGTTTTCCGGGTTTCCATCTTTCATGCAATAACCAAAGTCAACTTATCATAAATCTAAATCTCGCGGCACATTTTGTAGTAACTGACATTGATTACATTTCGCAGACTATATATCTTAAACCAGATTTTTGTCCACCCACAATTGGTGATTTTATTCCATCGGGATCGCCGTTTATCGCTGTTTTGTTGGAGGAATATTTAATTCTTGATTGTTCGTCCCGTTTCATTCCTGGTTTTGTACCGTTTGAGGTGGTCAAATGTAACAGTACGGGTGTGAATGCTACGGCGATTGCAGTTCCTAGTAGTTTTAATAATGGGTTTATAAATCGGGGTTTGCCAGATTCTTGCCAGAATATTCTTTCCGCCAATACTGTTCCGGTTGGATTTGCTTGGGCTGTACCGTTTTGTGGAAGGTGTGAGAGTCGTAATGGGACTTGTGGGTACAAGAATGTCGAAACCATGGAAACTGGTTGCTCTGTACCTTCTACAACTGGTAAGTTATATGTAAATATGTTGAATGTATAATATGATCATGATAAATCCGCTGATAAATCCGCTTTCCTAACATCTAAAGGTTTTAGGAGAACTTCTTAAGATTTTAGAAGAATTGGTAATTTAATATGCTATCAGCGCTCTAACCCCTCCTCCCCCCCAATATTCTTATCCGCAGAGATACGGACCCAAATATAAGTGTAGAAATTTTGAATATAGCTAGATGATCAAGTTTTATGTACCTAATTTCTTTTTAAGTGTAATGTAAGAGCTAACGGGAGATAACTGGTAATATGCGACAAAGTATACATCTCTAGATCATGCCTAAAAATTTCTTCGCCTTGCTTCATTAATTTTAATGACCTCCACATGTCAGAAGATGTCGAACTAAACAAGCAATGAAGAGAAATGATGTACCAAAAGATTTAAGGTTGCTAATTAGATGCAGACAGATAATTGGTTGGGAAAACTACTACATGTTACTGGATAGATTAGCTAGATGTTGAGGCAGCTAGATGACAGAGCCTTCCTTAACTTTCTGAAAATTTTAAGTTGGAACCAGTTTTATTTTATTTTTGGCTAATTGTCAGAAACAACGTTAAATCCGTAAACTATATATATACTTAATAGTTCATCCATATTCTCATTCTAAATATATGTTTAGTACTTAACACTTGGAAGCTATTTCGATATGCTCTGTTACTCCAAGTTGGTTTTTGACTTGAAGAGAACAGCCTTCTTGGTCAGGGTTCGTGAGTGTCATACAAAAATTTTCAGGAGTACCCGGTTTATATATTTGGTCGGCATACACAAGTTTGCCTCTTCGTGAGTATTTAGAGTTTTAGGATTTGAATTTCCACTCTTCAGTAGTTTGATAAAACCAAGCCTCCTCAATTTCAGAATCTCTTTGTGGAATGGCATGTTCTCCGCGTTTGGAATTGTTGCAGTCCATATCTCTTGATAAATATAATAATAATGATAATCGAATACCATTTTAAGTTATTAAGTCTCCTATAATCTTCACATATATATGAGATTTATGTTTCTTACTTTGGAGGCGGGTTAGTTCCAAGCATAGGTCTCACTCACACCACCTGCAATTGCTTGATGAAAGATAATTAAGATTTGCCCAAAGATTTTTTAGTCACAAGTTTCTTACACATATGCACGCACTAAAGCCTGTCCTGGAGATTGTTAATTTGTCAAGAGTTCTTACTTCTTAGCCTGTCTTGATCATCTTTTGCAGGTCTTTCAACAGCTGCCAAATATGGAATAGTAGTTGGCGCAGGACTGCCTGGAATTCTGCTTCTGGTTTGTCTCGCAAGTTTTGCAAGGAAAAAAATGAATGATCGTAACCACATCCAGCTGCGTCATCATGTAGAAAATCTCCCAACAACAACAATATCACTGCAGCTGCCTCCTAGGTTGGTAATGGGACTTGACAAACTCACAATCGACTCGTATCCAATGACAGTGTTGGGCGAAAGCAGGAGACTGCCTAAGCCTAGTGATTCAACATGTGCAATATGTCTGTCAGAATACAAGCCAAATGACACACTAAGGACTGTACCCGAATGTAATCACTATTTTCATTCAAATTGTATAGATGAATGGCTCAAGCTCAATGCCACTTGTCCTGTATGTAGGAACTTACCAGAAGGATCATCTGGTAGAGCTGCAACTGAGCCTCTGTCCTCGTCTTCCTCGCCTACTTCTTTATTTTCTAATTAGGTAATAATTTACTGATCTTTTTTGGGAATCAAGATACGTACAATTGAATTCAGTGGTGCTATTGACATACATCAATAAATTACAGACCAAGTCTCCATAATAATAAAAGTAATAAAATAATCTAAAACTATGAATTATTCACCACCCATCTCCTCTCTTCTATGCATCAAATGTCAATTTTCATGACAAAGGCTTCTTTATTATAACAATTTAAATGCATAGCATGAAAGATACATAAAATCAAATCTCATGAAAATCTTCATGTCTAATTGGTTTTCTGTGATAATTATATCAGCATCGGTATTTTAATATCGTACAAATTATGATCCGGAACAAATGTGTTCCCTCTGCTTTTTTCTTACATTGTTAATGAATAATGACAAACATAAACGTACCATGGACATCTTCTCTTGACTACTTGCAAGTTAGAAGTTTCACACAATCATGCATTTCTTAATATTCACATATATCGGGAGTACATATTTGCTTATCTTGACAATGTCCTGGCATTATAATAACTCAATTTCTACGCATGAATCTTACTGCAAGTCTGTTCCAATTCCAGCTAATTTATAAAATTTTATATACACCTGTTCGAGTCAAGACTAAATTTAAAAAATTTAGTAAAATTTTAATTCCTGCTATGAGATTTTACCACAAAAAGTTGTGTCCACATACATGTATCGCAAAATACCTAACACACAAGTTAGTGGACCTTTGAATAGACTGCAAAGAAGTATATTCACTTCTGACACACATAAAACCAAACCTAAGCTAAAGATTGGTTCTAAATTTCACACAAAAGAAAAAATAATGGAGAGTCTCAGTATATCACTGACCTTTCTTATCATCTTCTCCGTTGCACAGATGCGAGCCTACCACATGCAGTCCTATAGGACCATCTGTCCGATTTCCTTTCGGGCTTGGCCGACAATCCCGACAGTGTGGTTACCTGATTTCGATCTTTCATCCAACAACAGAAGTCAACTTACGCTAAACCTACCATTTGCCGGACACTTTGTAGTAACTGATATTAATTACATATCACAAACTATATTTTTCGAACCCAAGTTTCGTCCACCCCCTAGACTCGACATTTTTAGTCGGTTTGGCTCTCCGTTTGATGTTGGTTTTTCCAGCGGAATATACTTTTTTTAATTGCTCATCAACCTGGTTTTTTCCGGGTGTTGCTTCATTTGAGGTCGTGGATTGTGTTGATAACGTGAATGGTACTGTTGTTGCGGTTCCTAGCAGATTTTATAATGCTTTTAGAGACCGGGGTCTGCCCGAATCTTGCACGACTATTCTTTGGACGATGGATGTTCCATCGGGGTTACCATGGAGTGTACCGTTTTGTGGAAAGTGGGAGCGTGAGAATGGGACTTGTGGGTACAAGAATGTGGAGACGCTAGAAATTGGTTGCTCTGTATCTTCTAAAACTGGTAAGTTCTAATTTGTTACCTGAACTTCTTTTAGTATGTGATAAAGTATATACTTTGTAAATTTTAATTTGTATTGGCTGGACTGGGTAAAGGCCGGACATGAAATACCTATACATTATCTCAATTCGAAGAGAAAAATAGAGAAAGATATTACATGACATTTGAGGTGGCTGATTTAATTAAGTTTTTTATACTCTAGCTTGTTATGCTAGAGTATATATATCATGAGTTCTTAGTATGTATGATCTCATCTTCCTAGGTCTTTCAACAGCTGCCAAGTACGGAATAACAATCGTGCAGGATTGCCTGGACTTTTTCTTCTCGTCTGTCTTGTAATCTATGCAAGAAAAATGATCGATGACCGTGCTCTCATCCAGCAGCAACATCATGTACCAAATGTCCCAACAACAACAGTGGCAGTACAGCCTCCTAGTTTGCAATTGGACTAGACAAGCTCACCATCGACTCCTATCCAATGACAGTGTTGGGCGAGAGCAAGCGATTCAACATGTGCAATATATTTGTCCGAATATATACAAGCCAAATGACACGCTGAGGACTGTACCAGAATGTAATCACTATTTTCATTCTAATTGTATAGATGAATGGCTTAAGCTCAATGCCACTTGTCCGATATGTAGGAACTTGCCGGAGGGATCACTTGGTAGGGCTGCACCGCCTCTGTCCTCATCTTCGTCATCTATTTCGTTATTTTCTTTTTAGCCAATAGTTTCTTAATCATTTTTGCGGAAACCTTTGATATCTGTACACTGTTTGATAGAAATGCAGGATAATATAGTTTAAAAAAGAGGGAAAGAAAGACTTGTGGTTACTAACAATTTACGGAAACATTCTACCAAATCAGATGTTTAAAATGATTTTAGCCACCAAAATGACACAGCAGAAAAACGCTATAAAACATTCCTACAAATGTGTTTCCCCTGCTTTTACCATTGACATCTTTCCTAAAAGACTTGCAAGTTGGAAAATTCAGATGATCCTATATTTTATAATTGTCATATCGTGAATACACATGAATGAATTTTACTGTAAGTCTGCAACACCGATTAGTTTACAGTGGATAATGTCGAACTTCAGAACCTCTGTTCCAGTTCTATCTAATTTAAAATGCACATATTGTTCAAGTCCTCGCTGAAGTTGAAAATTTAGTGAATCTTTAATTCATGTTGTAATATTTTATCCCAGAATCTGTGGACATATGTACACAAATGATCGCAAAATACCTAGCACACAAGTTAAAAGTAGTATAATACTACTAGCATATATAAATCCAAGATAAGCTTAGCTTGGTACAAAGTTCACACCCAAAACAATGCAGAATCTCTGAACATTCTTACTCATCCTTTTTATCATGTTCTCCGTTACACACACAGTACAATGTGTAGATACGTGCGAGCCTACTTCATGCAGTCCTATAGCACCACCGGTCCACTTCCCTTTTCGGCTTGGTGGGCAACCATTACATTGTGGTTACGAATTGAACTTCTCCAAAATCTACCATTTGCCAGGGACTTTGTAGTAACTAATATTAATTATAATTTATAAATCACAGTCTATAAATTTTAGACCAAAGTTTTGTCCAGTTCCTAGAATTACCACTTCTGATCTGCTTAGTACACCGTTTGATTTTGTTCTGTTGGAGGAATATACGTTTTATAATTGCTCATCGACCTGGGGTTTTGTCGGTGTTGCATCAATTGAAGTGGTAGATTGTGTTAGTAATGTCAATGGTACAGCTGTTGCAGTTCCTAGCAAATTTTATAATGGGTTGCTACCAGAATCTTGCACGAATATTCTTTTAACGTAGAATATTCCGGTGGGCTTTAGATGGAGTGTACCATTTTGTGGGAAGTGTAGACTTGAAAACAAGACTTGTGGGTACAAGGATGTTAGAACGCTGAAAATCGGTTGCAATGTATCTTCTAAAAGTGGTAAGTCCTAAATTACTAATGTTGGTTAATTAATTTAGTCCGTGTTCTTGTGCATCAATATAATTACAGAAAATATTAGAACTGATAAGCAAGCATAATATAACTGAACTTTCTGATTGTTATTTACATACTCTGTTATTTACGTAGGCATGGAATTGCATCAGCTGGACTAAAGTTCGTCTTAGTCTTGGAGATTATTATATACAGATCTCCTTTTGTAGGTCTTTCAACAGCTCCCAAATATGGAATGACAATTGGCTCAGGCTTGCCTGGACTTTTCCTTGTCATTTGTCTTGCAATATTTGCAAGAAAGAAATTCAATGATCGTGGTCGCATCCAACAGCAAAATCATGTGCCAGATATCCCAACAACAACAGTTGCACAACAGCCCCCTAGGTCTGCAACAGGACTAGACAAGCTCACCATCGACTCATATCCAATGACGGTGTTGGGTGAGAGCAAGCGATTGCCTAAGCCCAGCGATTCAGCATGTGCAATATGTTTATCCGAATACAATCACTATTTCCATTCTAATTGTATAGATGAATGAATCAAATGCAATGCCACTTGTCCTGTATGTCGGAACTTGCCCAATTGATTGTTCATTTGTTTGGTGAGGTTGCAACTCCTATGCCCTCACAATTATATTTGGATCATTTTTGCTGGAACATTTGATATTCTCCTCTACTTTCTATTCATCCAACCTACTCCTTTTTGGCAATGCTACTGTGGCAACCTCCCCCTAAAAATCTTGAACCACTAGAAAACTTTCAGTAATAGCTAGAGACTTAAACACTTAACCCCTACGATCAAAACTAGAAAACTCAGACCGACATCAGTAGTCAATGGTGTTGAACTCATCACTTGAAAAAATTAATTACACTAGCAATATTGCCCGTGCTTCGCACACGGGAAATTATTTTTTTATCTAATTAATTGATGATTAAAAAATAAAACATGACAATTATACGAATATTGTATATTATATAGCATTCAAGCCCGTGCTACGCACTAAGGGTCTTTTTTTTAAAATTTTTTTTACTTTATTAATTAAACAATTAATCATCGACATTCGTCGACTATCATAATTACATGTTCATTACAAAACATTTGATGGATAGAAATAATGTTATTGAATAAAAGAAATAATATTGCAACCATTACTAATTATTCATTACTAATAAAGATCTGCAAAAATCAACAAAACAAATAATTGAAATATAATTTCTAATAAAAGTCCAATGACGATAGTTAACGAATTCATTTATATACATAAATATATACATAAACGACCTTATTATTTATTATTAATTGGACATTAACTAAAAACAGTGACTAAATACGATTCCAGAAAAGTGAATTAAAATAAAATTAGCAACTTTATTCAAATAATAAAATTCTAGATAACGCAGAAAATATTCACCATCCAACTATAATAATGACACACATTTTAAGGCGATAGAAAATGTTCAGATACTACAAATTATATTTTAAAAATTATATTTTAATATTCTTTTATCGACATAAAACTCCAAACATTGAGTTTTCGACATCTATCTTCGGTTATCTTCATTGAATTTATTAAATATTAAAATTTGAATATGTTTGATTTAATTAGGTTTTAAATGAAATGTGATCCAAGAAGGTGCAGTAAAATATAGTTCTTACAATTTAATAATTCATCATTCAATATAAGTCAATGTAGTTATATAGTATCACGTTACTCGACGTCGCATCGCGGCGCCGTCTCGCATTTTGTAATATGAAAATTAACATTATAATCGAAGAATTTTAATTATTGAGCAATAAATATATGAGGCTTAAAATTACTCGATAATATTTTTTTATCGACATTAAACTCCAAACAATGAGTTTTCGACATCTATCTTCAATCACTTTCATTAAATTTATTAAGTATTATAATTTGTGTATGTTTGATTTTATTAATTAGGTTTTAAATGAAATGTGATCCAGGAATGTTTAGTAAAATGAAATTCTTACAATTTGGTTATTCCTCACTCAATATAAATCAATGTAGTTATATAGCTGCTCGACGTCGCCTCACGGCGCCGTCTCGCATTTTGAAATATGAAATTTAAAGTTATAGTCCGACTAAAAATGAATTATATATAATTAATTTCAATTATTGAGCTATAATTTTTTTTTAAAAAAAAAATGAAATATTCCGATCATTTCGTCGATATAAAACTTTAAACGATGAGAATTCAATATCTGTATTCAATCATCTTCATTAATTTTATTAAATATAAAATTTTTATTTGTTTTATTTAATTCATTAAGTTTTAATTGAAATGTCATCCAATAAGGTGTAGTAAAAATACAATTCTTACATTTTTGATAATTATTCACTCAATATAAGTTAATATTATTATGTACTATAACGTTATTTGACGTCGCCATGAAAATAGTTATTATCTAAGGAAAATTATATCATGAATAAATTAAATTATTGAAAAATATATTTTTAAAAAATAAATTGAGTACTTCTCCCAAGTATCTATATATTAAACGGTGCAACAATTATACATTCTTTATTTAATGATCTTCATATAATTTATTATATAAGGATTATTATAATTTGATTGTTCTAAAATGGTATGAGTACTGATTAGTTCTTAGATTATTCATGATTTTTTGTTAGGTTAACTGCATGTTAACTTTGGTGTGGTAGATTATTATTATTATTATTATTATTATTATTATTATTATTATTATTATTATTATTATTATTATTATTATTATTATTATTATTATTATTATTATTATTATTACTACTACTACTTTATCTTGTAGCATGGTTAGTTTAAATATCTTTGATTAGTTTAAATGTCTTTTTTTTTTTAAACAGGTTAGTTTAAATATCCTTGGTTAAAAGATTTAAATGAGAAGAGTTTTAAAGTATTATGATTGGTATAAATTTAATTAGTTTAAATATCTTTGGTCTAAATTCATAAGTCACTAATAATATAAAATTATCCAAACAGATATTGACTTAAAATTTTTACTTTTCACTTTAAACAACTTTAAGTCATAAATAATAATTTAAGTTTATCCAAACAGGCTCTAAATTCCTTTCACTATATTTTGGAGTAATGCGCATAATGCTTTTATAAAATCATATAACGTCTACATCGAAATAAGCCTACTTTTTCAATTTTAATCATAAATTGATGTAAATAAGTAGTAAAATATCAGATCGAGGCAATAAACCTCTATGTTAAGGACTCAAATATTTATAGGAAGAATAATGTGGTGGTACAGAGCTATACTTTATGTGCAATAGGCAGTTTAACTGTTATTAGTCAAAATTGAATTAATTTGATTTTGAAATTTATAAATTACCAATTTTTATGAAACCGGGTAAGTATGTCGAGATTTGAAATGATCAAAATCAAAGAAAAAATCAATTCAAATATTTTCTATCAAGATGATGATCAATTAAACAGATGTTGATGCATGTACATATTTATTAAATCAGAATTAAAAACGAAAAATTTCCTTAAAAGTCAAATCATATGGATTTCAACTTGATTAAGGATGTTCATATGCTAAAATTCCTACAATGTTTAAATGTAATTGCATGAATTTATACATATGCTACACAAAATTAATTGTAAAATAAGATTTGTGATAATCTACAGGGCCGGTCCTGAGTATTTCTAGGCCCTGTGTGAAAAAAAAATTTCGGCCCCTCTATATAAATGTAAAATCAAATTTTTATATAGGGTTTGAAACCTAGCCAACTGCCATGCTAGGAGTCTCATCCCCAGGCCTTAATTATAGATCCAATACATTTAAGTTTGTTACAAAAAAAAAACTAATATCTCTAAACAATTTACAAAAATTACAAAGTGTAAACAAAGAAGATGTTCCTTGATGCCGTTACACCTTTGAGCTACTTATCTGAAATGACTTTTTGGAAAAAAATTTAATGCAAAATCTTCAATTATATGATCAACATCAATATCTTTGAGCATATGCTTTTCAATACTCAAAAGTGCTATTCCATTCAACCTATCTTGAGTCATGGCTGTCCGCAAATAAGATTTAATCAACTTAAGTTTTGAAAAAATCTCTCAGCAGATGCCACGGTAATAGGTATATTCATGTAATCAAGAAACACCATTAAGAATTTACAAACACCATTAATACCCATGTAAGATTTACAAACTTACGTATATGGAAATTAAAATTTGTAATCAAGAATTTACTACCTATGAATTGTTATATATATACACACACAATATTAATATATAATATGTAGAGTTTAGAGATGCAATCATACAATATACAATTATATAAAAAAACTATTAATTATGATTACATATTTAAATACATTTAATGAAGATAGTAGGGAGTGGGAAAAACCTGGTAATTAATTAAATATGCTTTATAGCCTAATTGTAGCAGCCAGTAGAAGAACACCACGAACAGAACAAAACATAAAGGGAATCAGCAATAAATTTAATGTAAACACAACAACTTGCTCACATGGGCCTTTTACTCAAATCAAATAAAAAGAAGATGGGCCTAATTTTTGGGTTTTGGAAAAATATATTACAAAACTATATATATACCTATACATATATACTGGGCTATAAAATTTTTGGGCCCCTTGATCCCAGTGGGCCCAGTGCGTTTGCACAGCCTGCACTGGGTCAAGGCCGCCTATAATAATCTAGGCAAGGCAAGGCAACATACTCAGTATATCCCGTGTAACACGGGGTCTGAGGGGGGTAAGATAGTACGCAGCCATGCCCTTACGCATGCGTAGGGAGGCATATATAACATATAATTATAACTGTAATATGAATTGAATAGAAAAAAGATCAATAAAAAAGGTAGAGACAAAAAACGAAGAGACACAACAAAGTAAGAAAGAAGAAAATAGCATAAAAAAAAGTAATAGCAGATGGATGGAGTTTCAGTGATATATATAGCACTAATTTTGTTAAACGTATTGACAACTGGGCCAACAAATTTAATTGATCCAATTTAAGATTTCGAACCCGTCAAAAAAGAAATTTTGAAAAAAAATGGATATATAAATAATTAATGCTAATTGATACTATATGAATGAGTTATAGTTTCCATAAATGAGAAAATCAAGCGAGATTTCGAATTAATTGGGAAGATTGTGTATTAAATAAGTAATTTGAATTTCAAATTCTTATTACGTATTAAATGAAAAGAATTTGTAGACTTGATTATAGATAATTGAAAATGGATCATAATATGATAAGAGAAAATCAAGCAAGATTTTGAATTAATTGGGAAGATTGTGTATTAAATAAGTAATTTGAATTTCAAATTCTTTAATTGATCCAAAAAATATGTTTAAATTTAAGATTTTGAACCGGTCAAAAAGGAAATTTTTGGGGAAAAAGAAAAAGAAAAATGGATATATGAATAATATGAATAATTAATGGTAATTGATTCTATATGAATGAGTTATAGTTTCCTTAAATAAGAAAATCAAACAAGATTTTGAATTAATTGGGAAGATCGTGTATTAAATAAATAATTTGAATTTCAAATTCTTATTACGTATTAAATGAAAAGATTTTGTAGACTTGATTATAGATAATTGAAAATGGATCATAATATGATAAGAGAAAATCAAGCAAGATTTTGAATAAATTGGGAAGATTGTGTATTAAATAAGTAATTTGAATTTGAATTTCATATTCTTATTATGTATTAAATGAAAAGATTGTGTTGACTTGATTATAGATAATTGAAAATGGATCATAATATGATAAGAGAAAATCAAGCAAGATTTTGAATTAATTGGGAAGATTGTGTATTAAATAAGTACTTTGAATTTCAAATTCTTATCTTGTATTAAATGAAAATATCAAGTTGACTTGATTTTAGATGATTGGAACTGGATCATAATATGAATATTCCGGAATATTGTGAATTACAATGGAATACATTACATATAGAATATTGAGAAAAATTTTGAATGAGTCGTAATTTCCATAAATGAGTAATTAGGAATTCAAAAATATTTAAAAAATATATGAGAGGAAACTTATAAGAGAAAATCAAGAAAGATTGTGTATTAAATAAGTAATTTGAATTTCAAAATTTATTATGAAATAAATAGAAAGTTTGTGTTGACATAATCACAGATTATTGAAAAAGGATCATAATATGGAAAATCCATGGAAAATCAAAAGAATCCAAGTACAAATGTTTCGCTTACAGTTTCATTCTGAAGTAGGAGAAATAGGACCAAGCAGAATCCTCTTATGACATGTTTCACAATTAAGCAAATGTCAAGATTCAAAATATAACGTAATGAACATATAAACTTTGTGAAACTTAACACAAAAATAGATTTGATTATCATGTCTTAGGAAACATATTACAACAAGTTAACATCTCAATCTTGAAGATAGCAATGGCTTGATGCCAAGAAGCAAGTTCAAGAAAAAACCAAAGAGAAAATTAGTTAATGCTTCAAATCCTTAATTTCTGTAATGCAGTTCCGGAGATGACCAGAAAATGACCAAAAGATTCAAATTTGTGAAAGGAACATACAGTATATGGATTGGAGATGTATAGCAATTAATAAGATGTCCCAGAAAAAAGGTATCAGGAAAAGTAAGTAGCTAAACCTAGGCAATAGAAACATAAAAAACAAAAGAATCCAAGTACAAATGCTTCGCTTATAGTTTCATTCTGAAGTAGGAGAAAAAGAACCAAGCGGAATCCTCTTATGACCTGTTTCACAATTAAGCAAATGTCTAGATTTAAAATATAACGGAACCAACATATAAACAAAAAAATTTGCGTACCTGTTTTATCCATTACAATGCAGACTTTGAGGTGTAGAATATTGTAGATGGAAAAAAGATCATCTACAAATGGTATATTGGAAAAAAAAATCTGATGGAGGAAAATTGTGTCAGTTATTGCTTTCCATAACATAATAAATTACATATATTTTTCAGTTACAATACTAACTCAATCCGTCCATTTGTAGGAAAAAGTGGATAAATTTAAAGCCTGCAACAAACATTTTAAAGATAAATAAATGTATATCATACACAAAAATTGGACATTTGACGAAATAAAGATAAGCACAACGAATTATATACACACTGAAATTGACTCTAGATTAAAGACCTTTTGCAGCTCCCGATGAATTCAGAACCCCAAACAAAATACACAAAACAGAATGAAGCCATTTTTTTGATTTCTCTTGTCATGGCTGCAAAAAAGCAAAACAAAGCATGTCAAAGAACATCAAAATAACAAACAAAATACACTTTAAATCATACAGAACTTTAATCAAACACCTTTTATGCAAACCTGTTAGAACTGTTTGCCATTGACACTCAAAGAGAAAATAATCAAAGAAGAAGATATTGATTAAAACATTAATAAAATGCATGGAAAAAGAGAAAAAATGGAAAAGAAAACCTTGCTAACAATCAGAGAAGACGATATTGAATCGAGTTATAGGTTTTTAGAATCAAGATACATACCCAATTAATCATATTCACCGTTGAATTTGTATCTTGTAAATTGTCTCAATCACAAATTCATTGTAAAATCATTCTCGTTTCATATTCTGTAAATTCAAACAAACAAATATTAGTAAACAACAAATATAGTATACACATACACACATTTATGAATACATTAAAAAAAAAAAGACCATGAAGACCGAAAGAAAGAAAAATGACTAAGAAGGAGAAAAAAGATGAGAGAGATTAATGATATTTTATGTGTACCGCCATTCTTGAGAGAGAGGATGAGTGAGATTAAAGATATTTTATGTGTACCGCCATTCTTGAGAGAGAGGTAAGAGAAGTTGTTTATATAATATTCATCAAATTAATCCGAGCTCTAATATGGATATTGTTTCTTGATTTATATAATACTCAATATATTGAATGCAGAGTTTGAGGTGTAAAAGAAGGAAGATGGGCCAAAAAAACATCTACGGATGGTATATTGGAAAAAGTTCTGATGGATGAAAATTGTGTCAGTTATTGCTTTCCATGGATGAATATGGTTGAAAGTTTGCTAAAATCATGGAGGAAAATTGTGTCATTTATTGCTTTCCTAAATTTAGGAAAATTTGTTTTATTCCTAAATTTATTGTTTTCCATAACAGTATATTGCATTTTTAGATCCAATGGGTCATATCCATTGGTTTCCATGGTTGAATAAATTACATATATTCAGTTACCATATTTTTGAAAGTTTGCTAAAATCATGGAGGAAAATTGTCTCATTTATTGCTTTCCATAATAGTATATTTGCATATAATTTGTTTTAGATCCAATGGGTCATATCCATTTTAAAATGGGTCATGTACTAACTAAGTATATTTTATATTGGATGATTGTTAATGGGTAAATGGGTTTTATCCATTGGATCAGAAAATAAGTCAATTGTCTAGAATGACTTTGCAAATAATTAGGAAGCTAAATGATAGTTAAAAGATAAGGGGTAAAATATGTCATTTTTGGAATCCTTCATGTTCATGCTTTAAGAATATATAGATGATATATGTTTCTACCTAAATTATATATGCATGATCATTTTCAGTAACTAACTAATTACAAGTTGTTGGTGATCATCTAGATTAGCATTAGTATCTGTTGGAGTTATACTTCAATATTCATTGAAGACTAATTTGGTGCCAAGAATCAAGTCAAGAATAAATTTCAATTATGTTTCTATTTAATTCTATATTTCAGTTTTTATTTTGTAAGCCTATATAAAAGACTTGATCCTTAGGCAATAAGATGTATCAAACATATTTCAAACTTATATCAATATACTACATCTTCATGCTCATCTCTTCTCCTACTATGTCTCTCTACTTGCTCATCTATAAACCTTAAAAAACCAACATGGTATCAGAGCTCTCTTCTTAAGGGACCTATGCTTTTGATAAAAAAACCATAACCCATAACCATATGCAAAAACAATGCCAATAACCATATCAACAACCATAATCATAACCATATATATAACCATAACCATAAACCTTGTCTATATTCTAAGTCATGGAAGCTGATTCCACAAAAACATTTAGAGTTTGCTCCTGAAGTATATGATGGAGATGACTATAATTTGTGGTGGGTATACATGAAAAGAATCTACAAGGAAACAAGAAAAAAAACAAAAACAAAAGCAATGCATTATAGTATGAAGATGATATTTCTAATATTGATTTGAACATGGCAATAAAGAAATATTGAAGCAAGGAGGAGTGTTGGAGTTATGCTTCAATATTTATTGAAGACTGATTTGGTGGCAAGAATCGAAAGAATGACAAAAATAACCCATTTTCTGAACAAGTTAACAAAAAATAACCATTTCTGAAAAGTTGGCCAACTTTAGCCGATGAGTTACGCAATCTTCAATGGGGTATCCCATTTTACAAAGGATACGCATTCTGTAATGGAGTATTCATATTTTTTTTTAGGATAAGCATTCACCAAATGCTTATCCTTTGTTAGAATGGATACCCCTTTGGTGAATGCGTAACCCATCGGCTATTTTTGCTCAACTTTTCTGAAAGAGCTATTTCTGTTAAATTTGTTCAGAAATGGGTCATTCTTGGCCATTGTCCGCAAGAATCAAGTCAAGAATAAATTTTAATTATGTTTCTATTTAATTCTATATTTCAGTTTTTATTTTGTAAGCCTATATAAAGGACTTGATCCTTAGGCAATAAGATGTATCAAACATATTTCAAACATATATCAATATACATACTACATCTTCATGCTCATCTCTTCTCCTACTATGTCTCTCTACTTGCTCATTTATAAACCTTAAAAAACCCAACAATATCCCAATAACAAATCGATGAACATAAAATATTATCACTGACCAAGTCTAAGTGGAAAAATATTGGTTGGAGGTGAGGATTGATTAAACTTAATATTCTACCACCACCCGCTCTCTTTCGAACACATCAGTCGTTTAGTCATGAATCAATAATCATGTTACACGTGACGGCAGGCTCTAACGTATATGCTGGGGTTGGATCCTGTTCGGTTCTGTTAAGTCACTTGTAAGCTGCCTTCCGTTCGGAAATAGGTTTCACATCTAGGAGTCAATTTATAAAAATACTAAAACGTTAAAAATATTTAAAAAACGACTTTGAATAAGAAAAGAAAGAATTGACTTTAAGTGATTATCATTCCAGAAACACAAGTAGAAGAGTAAAAGTCCTCCTGGATCCCGTTACTGTTCACCACCTTGGCCAGAGCCCAAATACCAACCCTCTTAGTTGGTTGTGTGCTTAAGTTTGTCAACTTTCGCAATCGCGTGGAAATTAATATACTTACCCAGACTTTCCACGCATATGAATATTATTACCACAACACAAACACAGAAAACTTGACTTTGATTACTTGTTTAATTAACACAAATAATACTGCAAATTACCAACCAAACACGTTAAGAGACCTTTGAACTAACTACAATGTATAAAGACCACTAGCTTGTACACATGATGACATGACATAAACAAATTAAGCTGCTTGTTTCAACTCTCTACACTAAAATGATGGAGATTCTCAGTTTATTCTGTGTCACAATTTTCGCCATCCTCTCCGTTATAAACACAGTAGTGTGTGTAGAAACATGCGAGCCTACCTCATGCGGTCCGGCAGGACCAGTAGTCCGGTTCCCTTTCAGGCTTGAGCGACAGCCCCAACGGTGTGGTTATCCGGGTTTTGATCTTTCATGCAACAACCAAAGCCAAGTTGTGCTAAACCTACCTTCTGTTGGAGATATTGTAGTATTTGATATTGATTATCGAATGCAAACTATTTATTTAAAACCTGATTTTTGCTTACTAAATCGAACCCAATATGTTTATTTTGATACCTCTGACACTCCATTTAGTTTTAGTACCTTTATGGAATATTCATTTTTTAATTGTTCATCGCTTCCGTTTTTTCGGGTAGTTGAACCATTTGAAGTGTTGGATTGTTTTAGTAGCGTAAATAACACCATGGTTGCAGTTCCCAGCAGTGATTTCAACGGGTTCAGTTTCCAGGGTTCGCCAGAATCCTGTCAGACGGGGACTTGGGCGATCCCCGTGGGTTTCGTTTGGGGTCCACCGCCTTGTGGGAGGTGTGAACAAGAAAATGGAATTTGTGGGTACAAGAATGATAAAACGCTGGAAGTTGGTTGCTCTATATCTTCAAGTGGTTAGTCCTAAATTTATCAATTGAATTTGTGTGCATATCTGATATCTCTGTTTCGAAATTATGCATTCTTTATTTATGTATGCTTTTTATGGTCTAACCTCACCTGTCTGTAATATGGATAACATGTTTGATGTTAGATGCTAATATAAATTGACAAGTAAATGTTTGACACATTTATATATGTGGAATTAATCAAACGATAAAGAGGAAGAACGTTTTGAGGTTGCTTATTAGATAGATTAGCTAAATCTACCTTTGCAGGTCTTTCAACAACTGCCAAGTATGGGATAATAGTTGGGGCAGGATTGCCTGGACTATTTCTTGTCGCTTGTCTTGCAATTTACGCAAGAACAAAATTCAACGACCGTGCTCAAATGCAGCATCAACATCATGTGCAAAATCTCCCAACAAGAACAATAACACCACAGCCTCCTAGGTTCGTATTGGGCCTCGACAAGCTCACCATCGACTCCTATCCAATGACAGTGTTAGGCGAAAGCAAACGACTGCCTAAGCCTAGCGATTCAACATGCGCAATATGTCTGTCGGAATACAAGCCTAATGACACACTAAGGACTGTACCGGAATGTAATCACTATTTTCATTCAAATTGTATAGATGAATGGCTAAAGCTCAATGCTACTTGTCCCGTATGTAGAAACTTGCCCGAGGGATCATTTCGCAGGGTTGCTACTCCTATTTCCTCGTCTTCCTCATCAGCTTCGTTATTTTCCAACTAGATACTAGTAATCTGTGATCCCCTATCATATGGATCAATTTTTGTGCTTAAGTTTAGTCTGTACACGATGGCTATATTGTTGAATACAGTGTTATGGTTAAAATTCATGAAACTCTGTAGCAGAAAAATAAACGAAGAATGTAATAACGTACAGTATGTTGTAAAATATTGTGTTGGGATAAATTTTGATGTGTGGTCAGACTTATAGTGTATACTAACTTATATGTGCACTTTTAAATTTGCTATTTTATAATTTTTATTTTAATATTTTAATAATTTTATTGGATAAAAATGTAAGTAGATAGTTTTTAATATATTTTATTTATAACTAGAAGATATAATGTGATATTTTTGGTAAATAATAATGATTTGAAAATAAATATATAATTTGTATTCTAGTTGTATTTATAGATAGATCAAAAAACATATTATAATTGGTGCTTTTAGCTGTTAATTAAAAGTAATATTTTCTGATTAAAAAGTAACGTGTTTTAATTAGAAATGCAATTGGCTAGTTACTATTTATTAATTAGAATAAATGATCAAAAATCAAAAATCATAATTTTCAATTTTTCAGTTTTAAAATAGTAGTATAGATATGTTGTCCGTTATATTTCTAAAAAAAGAGATATTTTAGTTAAAAAAAATGTTGAAAAAATGACACGTAATAGCTAAAAAAGGTAATCAATTAATTATTAGTAAATTATTATTTTATTTTATTAAATAGAACCGTCCATGACATTATTAGAAAATAAGAGGTTATAGTTAGAGAAAATAGAAAATGAAATGTGTTTTAGCTAAAAAAAAGTAATTGGTTATGATATGGGCTGAAAGTAAGCCCTAAAGACACATTTAATATTACATTAAATGAACCAAGTTGGTCTAAGGTCAAAGCCCAATTATGAGGCCCAAAACCATAATTAGTTATTCAGCTGATTTTAGGACTCCAATAATGAGTCTAACAAAGACTCAAATCCTACAAAGATTAGTCCCCAAGATACATAAGTCCAATAGATATCCACTTTCTTCTTGGAAGGATCTAGAACTGGACCTAGAATGGGTAACTTGCCCACCAAGTAACCTAATTCTACTCTTATTCTAGGGTTCTCAACATCTATATAAGGGCCTGACCCTCACAACTAGAACTACGTTTTTTGGCTTGATTCTTGATATTTGCAAGATACGTAGGCATCTTGTGAGGACCCGAGTTAAGTCACGAAACACTTAATCAGCCATAGAAGCTCGAAGCTCTCCCTAATCTTAGCATTCAATACGCAATAAATACACCCCACTTTTTATTCCATAATAGGTTAGTTATCGGAAATTATAATTATTTATTTTATTTTATTAAATAAAATTGCTTGTAGTGTTTTTAGAAAATAAGAAATTTCATTTTTCAATTAAACATATCTTTTGTATTTTTTCTAATTAAAATATATCTTTATCCAAAAATATCACGGATCGTTCAATTTAATAAGATAAAATAATAATATTGTGAAGTAAAACATATCCTTGAGACCGGTAAAATTTATTAATTTATCGAGATTATTAATTAATGGAGGTTAAATTTATACTACTGCTATTATGTTGGGACCAAAAATGTACATTGAAATATTAATTTATCGCGGTATCGAGTATTAATTTAACGAGATTTTACTGTAATTACTAATAGCCATTTTGGGATAATATCGGCTGGCTTCGTGTTCCCAACTCCGTACCTTTTGTCCATTGTGGGATAATACCACCAGCTTTCGTGTCCCAAACTCTGGCAACTTGACGAATCAAGCTTTCGAGAGTCGGCTCTAAATACCATATATGATAACAACCTACCATAGATCAGCCTAAAAGAGCTAGCAATTTTGTATACAATAGTTATTGACTTGTCCATATAAAGGTCTTATACACTCTTGTTATAATTGATGTGAGATGTTACAACACACGTTTCAGAACAAATCAATATTTTATCAAGTTTCGATATTCTGCTTGACGAGAGACGTAAACTAGCCCTTTATCGAATAAGAATAAGATTCCGATCATTCGAAAAAGTGTAACATAAAATATAAGATATAGAAAACTGATTAAGTGTGACATAAAATGTGATTTAGGATTGTATGAATTAACAACAAAATGCTAAGATTTATATTTTGATTTAAAATTTGGATTATGTGAATTATAGAATATTGTATAATATAAAATATTTACAAGTTGGAGAGTGATTTTTCGAATTATTGTTCTTGTTTTACAAATCCAAGAGCTTATAGATAGTGGGTCTTGGAAATCACCATTGTGTTTCATTTTTCTCACTCTGTATCATATTAAAAGGTTCGGTCGATCACGTTTTGTGGAGTTAGTTGGAAAAGGGTCTCATCTTTGAAATCCTGTATACATCAAATACGAAACTCATTGTAGTTTGATGATAACTACATTACCGGATATGGCAGAACTGACCGGCGAATCACCGGAATATTTGAATAAAAACGCTGCATCTAATCCTCGTTTGAAAGCTAACAGTAGTGTATACATATATATAAATATATAGTAGTTTCACCTTGGTTTTGCAGGCGACAGTATTACACGCGGCGGCGCGTGAGGGAGCTCCGATCATCTTTTGCAGGTATTTTTTTGCAGGGGAAGCTTCATCCTTTTCCGAGACGAGTCCGAGCCTGGTATCACGTTTCATATCTGAAATTTTTAATTTTTAACTAGTTATTGTTTATATTGGCCGAATTTTTTTTTTTTTGTAATCGTTTTAAATTTGATTTATATGGTTATTTCGATCGTTGTTTGTGGATTAACATATATTTTTGGGTAGATTTTTCTGGGGTTTTTAGTTGGCCGGAAATTTTCTGTTCCGCCGGTTTTTGGTGTGGTAGTTCAGTTTTTTGAGTAGTAATTTGGTTCAGTTTTCTCTGACTTCCTTGAGTAGTGTGTAGTCCTTAGCATAGATCTTTCTAGAGATTATGGTTTCGTGAGGTCATGTCCAGGTAGCCGTTGGTCGAGGGGCGTAGAGGGGCATTACAGGGGGCGGTCGTCTACTTGTAGGTTGAGGGTTGGTAGTTTGAATATAGGATCCTTTACTGGCAAGTTTTTGGAGATGGTGGATGTGTTGAGGAAGAGAAGAGTAGATGTGGCGTGTATACAAGAGACTAGGTGGAAGGGAGCTCAGTCCAGGGAGGCTAACGGGTATAAATTATGGTATTCAGGTTTAGCTAACACGAGAAATGGGGTGGGTGTCCTATTGTCTAAGGAGCTAAAGGATAATGTCGTAGAAGTGAAAAGATGTAATGATAGGATAATGTCCGTTAGAGTGGTAGTAGGGGAGAAGGTGGTTAACGTAATATGTGCGTATGCCCCGCAAGTCGGTTTGAGTGAGCTTGAGAAGGAAATTTTTTAGGCATGTTTGGATGAATTGGTCGGGAGTATACCTGACGATCAATTTTTGGCTTTGGGAGGAGATTTCAATGGGCACATTGGTCAGAGGGTGGAAGGTTACCATAGTGCGCATGGGGGTTTCGGCTTTGGGGTTAGGAATGAAGGAGGTTCTGCGCTCTTAGAGTTTGCTACTGCGCATGAGTTGGTAATCGTAAACTCTGCTTTCCAGAAGAGGGAGGAGCACCTGATCACCTTCAGTAGTGGTGAGCATAACACCCAAATTGATTACCTCCTTATGCGTAGACGAGACATTAGGTCTTGCGAGGATTGTAAGGTGTTCCGGAACGAAGCTTGTGCCTCGCAGCACCGTCTATTGGCGATGGACGTTACCATAGCGAGGCGTGAAGGCAATAGGGTTAGAGAGGCTAGACCGAGGATTCTTTGGAAGAATTTAAAGGGAGAGAAAGCGACAGAATTGAGGGGGTTTCTGACACGTGAAGGATGTTTTAGGCGGGGGAGTGATGCAGATCAAATGTGGAACAACATGGCCAATGCAATTAGGAATGCGGCCGAGAGGGTGGTGGGGGTATCATCGGGGAGGCATAGCGGCCATAAAGAGGCTTGGTGGTGGAATGAGGAGGTGCAAAAGAAAGTTAAAGCAAAGCAAGCGCTCTTTAAAGAGCTAATGTCGGCTAGAAGTGGGGAGGAGAGAAACAGGAAGAAAGATGTTTACAAGGTAGCGAGTAGAGAGGCAAAGAAGGAAGTGGCAAATGCTAAAGGTGAGGCGTACGAGGAGATGTACAAGCGCCTAGACACCAAGGAAGGGGAGAACGCTATCTTTAAACTAGCGAGAGCTCGGGATAGGGGGCGGCGAGACCTGGGGCCTGTTCGGTTTGTTAATGATGATTTGGGTCAGATGTTAGTGAACGAAGGCGATATAAAGGAGAGGTGGAGTAGATATTTCTATAGGCTATTTAATGAGGCCAGGGGGAGTGAAATCGAAGTGGAGCAAGGAGTAGGTCGATCTCTTGAGGGAGCTAACAGTTACAATGTGCATATTAGTAAGGAAGAAGTCAAGGGAGCCCTGTAGAAGATGGGAAGAGCGAAGGCTGTAGGCCGGGACCAGATACCTATTGAGGTGTGGCAGTGTCTGGGGGAGGCTGGAATACAATGGCTGACAGATCTTTTCAACATCATCCTCAGGAATGCTAGGATGCCGGTTGAGTGGAGGCGTAGTATAGTGGTGCCTTTCTTCAAGAACAAAGGTGATGCTCAGAGTTGTAGTAACCATCGTGGTATTAAACTAATCAGTCATACTATGAAACTTTTGGAGAGGGTGATTGAGTGTAGGGTGAGAAGAGAAGTTGAGGTCTCTGAGAACCAATTCGGCTTCATGCCTGGGAGGTCGACGATCGAGGCAATTCACCTAATCAGACGCCTTATGGAGAAATATAGAGAGCGTCGTAAGGACCTTCATATGGTGTTCATAGATATTGAAAAGGCGTATGACAGCGTTCCGCGTGAACTTATTTGGAGGTGCCTAGAAGAGAGAAGGGTGTCGTCGTCGTACGTGAGGGCGATCCAAGACATGTACTACCAAGCAAGGACGTGCGTTAGGACTCCGGTTGGTGACACTCATTATTTCCCTGTAGAAATAGGGTTGCACCAGGGGTCAGCTCTAAGCCCGTTTCTTTTTTCAATTATTGTAGATGTCATCTCGAGAGGGATTCAAGATAGCATACCGTGGTGTATGTTTTTTGCTGATGATATTGTGTTAGTGGCTGAGACAAGGGGGAGGTGAACGCGGAGTTGGAAAATTGGAGATCGACTTTGGAATCGCAAGGCTTGCGTGTGAGTCGGTCGAAGACAGAATATATCTTGTGCAACTTCAGTGGAGAGACCAACGAGGAAGGGGTGGAGATGAGGATTGAAGATCAGGGTGTACCCCGTACGGATAGATTCAAGTATTTAGGCTCTATCATTCAGAAGAAAGGAGAGATTGAGGATGATGTCATTCACCGTATCAAGGCTGGGTGGCTAAAGTGGAGAGCAGCGTCAGGGGTGCTGTGCGACAAGAAAGTCCCTTTAAAGTTGAAGGGTAAATTCTACAGAGCGGCCATTAGACTTGCGATGCTGTATGGTTTCGAATGTTGAGCTATTAAGAAGGTGCATGAGAGCAAGTTGGAAGCGGTTGAAATGAGAATGTTGCGTGGGACGTGTGGTCGCACTATGTTGGATAAAATCCTGAATGAGGTTTTTAGGAATGAGTTAGAAGTTGCACCCATTTCAGTAAAAGTTAGGGAAGGGAGGTTGAGGTGGTTTGGCCACGTTCGTAGGAGGCAGGCTACAGTTCCGGTAAGGAGAGTCGAGAGTATAGCGGTTGTAGGACCGAGGAGGAGAGGCCGACCGCGGAGAACGTGGGAGGAGCAATTGAGGTTAGATATGAAGGCCTTAAACCTAGTTGAGGACATGACCTTAGATAAGAGCTCTTGGAGACGCCAGATCAGAGTTTTGGAGTCTCCGTTAGGGAATGGTTCAGTAGTAGAGAGTCTCGGGGTGGGTTTTTCTCAGTTAGTTTTGTCGTAGTACTTTTGATATTTCTACTTGTCCTTTTGTGCCTATGGTCTATCTTTTGCAGGGGGTTCTATGTGGAAACAATTATTTGTTTGATAGAGTAGAGTGCATCAAGCTGGGAGTAAACTAAAAGCATCTAAGGTAAGTCCCATAACACTTGGGCACAGGTATGGCTTCCATCTCTGCATATATATCTTTCACTCCTTGTCGTGCACTAAGCCGGGGGTCTTCACGAAAATAGCCTCCCTTCTCTTAGAAGTAGGGGCATGGTCTGCGTACATCTTACCCTCCCCAGATCCTGTTCTGAACGGGATTTACTGGGTTTGTTTGGTTTGGTTTGGTTTATAGAATATTGTATAATATGCGCACCTCCTTGATGATTGTTATTGATTATATTATTTGCACCTTTTCTATAATTATAAGGGTGAAATCCCCAAATACCCACATTTTCAAACCAACTAAAAATACCCATATGCGCGCACTTCCGCCCAAAATACCCACCAGATACGCATGTCCAACATGCGTAGCCTCTTACACGCATTTCCAATATGCGTATTCTTCATAAAAAAAAAATTTAAAGCAGGCGACGGATTTGTAACATGCGTATGTTTTTTTTTTAAGTTGACCTACGCATTTGCATTATGCGTGTAGGTCAATTTTTTTTTTTTAATTACCCATATGCGCATTTGTTGTATGCGTAGTTCAATTATTTGATGGGAGTATGCATTTGTTGCATGCATTGCCCACGCATTTGTCTAATGCGTGTAGTTTATTTTGTTCATACTCTGCCCAGCACAACATTTTTCATTCATGTAAAGGGAGTACGCATGTTGGACATGCGTATTCGGTGGGTAGAAAGGGCAGAGCCGGCTCCAATGGGAGTTGGCATATAGTTTTGCCTAGGGCCACCAAATAAATTGGGGCCACATATTTCTCTAATACATGTATTTATATATATAATTTAATGTAATTTAACTTTTATTAAAATGTTTAGTTATCATTTTTTTAATTTTTATTCATTATTGATATTATTCAGTACTTTATATATTGTAAATTGAAAGAGTATTTGATATGGGCTGAAAATAAGCCCTAAAGACACATTTAATGTGGCATTAACTAGGCCGAGAATAGTCCAATCGTGGGGCCCACCAGCTGAGCCCAAAACCCTGATTATAGTATTAATTTCGTAATTAATATTAAGGGTAATAAACAGCTCAGCAAATAAGAGTTGGATAAGGATAATATCCCCTTCAGACTTATCCAATAAGGCATCCAATTCAATATGGAAACTGATTCCTACAAGGAATAGATCTAGAACATTCCTCAAAGACTTGCCCACCAAGTCTCCAAATCCTACCATAATTCTAAGGCTTCTCAGCCTATATAAAGGGCCTGACCCCTCATCTCAGAACTACGTTTTATTGGCTTGATTCTCTAATTACAGAGATACGTAGGCATTCTGTGAGGACCGTTTAAGTCTCGAACGCAGAAGCAACCATTAAAGCACGAAGCTCACGAACCCTAGCATTAAATATACAAACCCTAGCCGCAATAATTTCAACCTAGTTTTTATTCCACAACATTTGGCGCCGTCTGTGGGAAGAAGACATCAACCATGGTTACCACTCGAAGAACAACACCGGTCTCAACCGAGGCTACCTCTGGAACCATCGTTCCACCAATCACTGCTCCTCCTGTTGGTACAGGGTCAGGGTCTGTACCCCCATTGACGGAAACAAACCCTCGTAGTCAGGCCTCTCAACCACAAGGGACGGATCCCCCCGCTGAAAGATCTCAACCTGTAATCGTCCCTCTAGGACAGGAGACTAACCCGCTCCAGATGGTGGTCTCTCCTCTCCCTCTGAGTAGCCGCCCGCCGCTTCACAGTCTCTCCACTTCTTCGCTCCCTGTCAACACCAACCCAATGTATGGACTGCCTAATTACCCCCAAGATCCAAGGGATCCAGGACCAAGCGGTCATGCTCAGCTGATCCATGGGCAACAACAATCCCCTTATCTTAGAGGCCCGGCCCCTCCTGAGCCAGGATACTATGATTACTCTGGTCCCTATACCGGAGACTCGTCATCTGAAAACGATGATCGAGACGAAGCCCCAAGGAGGCGACGCGCTAGTAAGGAACCTCTGAGGAGGAATCCATCAAACCGAGATGGTCCTTTAACAATTGCAGAGAAAATTAAGGCTTATGAAGCCGAGATTCAGAAGCTGAAGGACGACCAAGCAAGGGAGCTAGAGAGACAGAACCCTAATCAGACTCGACCTCCTCCGACTTCAGGAGGGATTCCCTTCATAGATCTGGAGAGGTCTTCAAGGAGACCCCGAAGGGCTGAAGCCCCAACCAGAGGAACTACCAGGGTGGAACTCCCCAAGAATAATCCTAGAGATTTGATGCTACAAGGAGATCTTGATGATCCGACCCCTCCATTCACGGAGGAGGTGATGAACGCACATATCTCCCGAAAGTTTAAGATTCCCACAATCAAAGCTTACGATGGAACGGGGGATCCCGCAACTCATGTGAGAACGTTTACAAGCGCATTGTTACTGCAGCCTGCTAACGATGCCCTTAAGTGTAGGGTGTTCCCCCAAACCCTGTCAGGCATGGCGCAACGTTGGTATAGTCGTTTACCTCCAAACTCGATTAGCTCTTTCAAGGAGTTGAGTACCGCTTTTGTTAGTCAATTCATTAGCGGAAGAATTCATGAGAAAAGCTCTGCATCCCTTATGTATGTAACACAGGGAAAGAATGAGAACTTAAGAGATTACATCAAGCGGTTCACTAAGGAGACCCTGAACATCACTGATCTGGAAAATAAGGTGGCCATGGTAGCCTTGCAGCACGGAACCACGGATCTCTTTTTCAAGAGGTCGTTGGCAAAACACCCCCCTGAAAGCATGGATGAACTTCAACGTAGAGCGGACAAGTATATAAAGGCTGAGGATAGCATCAAGAAAGAAGCCGCATTGGTCAATGGAGGGAACAACAAGCGGAAACAAGAACAAGAGTACGATGCTAGGGACAAGTATCCCCGAGCTAGCAGAGACTCTGAATCTGCTCCAAAAAAGAACTCGGGTCCAAGGTTTTCCGAGTATGCCAGACTTAATGCTCCAAGAAGCCAGATCCTGTTGGACATTGAAAAGGAAAAGGACTTCCGATGGCCGAAGCCACTTAGAGGAGACCCAGCTAAGCGAAATAAGGAGCAATACTGCATGTTCCACAAAGATGTGGGACATGACACCGACGATTGTAGGCAACTCAAGGATGAGATTGAGTTCTTGATACGAAGAGGAAAACTAAGTCAGTTCACCAAAGGTGATGACCGTGGGAACCAGAGAAGGGACAATGAAAGGAGAGATAATAACAGGAGGGATGACAACCATGATCGCAATCCACAGCCCCGAAGGGCAGTTATCAACATGATCTGGGGAGGTCCGACAGTAGCTGGCACGACTAAGAATTCTCGAAAGGCTTATGCTAGAGAAGTAATGCACATTGTGGGAGAAGCCCCGAAGCGTGCTAAAACCGAGATGGTAATTGGTTTCGATGATTCAGACTTGGAAGGGGTGAAATTCCCCCATGATGACCCGTTGGTCATAACTCCCGTGATTGGAAACTCAGAAGTAAAACGAGTCTTGATAGACAATGGGGCTTCTGTAGATATTTTATTTCATGATGCATTTGTGAAGATGGGATACAACGACTCTCAGTTAACCCCTACAAACATGCCTATATATGGGTTTAACGGAGTGGAGTCCAACGTTGAAGGGACTATTCAGTTACCCGTGACTATTGGGCAAGAGCCTAAGGAAGCGACTCAGATGCTGAACTTTTTGGTGATCAAGGCAGCTTCAACATACAACGCAATCCTTGGAAGGACTGGACTTCATGCGTTTAAGGCTGTGGCCTCTTCCTATCATATGAAGATTAAGTTTCCAACACGGAATGGTGTCGGAGAACAAAAGGGTGATCAGAAGATGGCAAGAAGTTGCTATGTAGCCGCACTGAGGGCCGATGGAGTCGGGGGGCAGGTCCTTCCGATTGAAGACATGGATGTCCGCGATAATGAAGAGCATAGAGGGAAGCCAGCAGAGGATTTGATTCCCGTACCTCTAGAACCTAATGATCCTGAAAAAGTTACTTATGTTGGAGCATCTCTGGAAGAACCCCTGAAGGGCCAGTTAATAGAATTCTTACATAAGAATAGCGACGTGTTCGCTTGGACAGCAGCTGATATGCTGGGGATTGACCCCCAACTCATAACTCACAAGTTAAATGTTGATCCCAAAAGGAAGGCAATAAAGCAGAAGAAGAGAAACTTTGCTCCGGAAAGGCAAGAGGCCATTAGGCAAGAAGTGGATAAGCTCTTGGAAGCTGGTTTTATTGAAGAGATTCAGTTTCCCGACTGGTTAGCAAACCCTGTGATGGTCAAGAAAGCGAATGGGAAGTGGAGGATGTGTATAGACTTCACTGACCTAAATGATGCATGCCCAAAAGATTGCTTTCCCCTCCCAAGGATTGATATGTTGATAGATGCCACAGCTGGACATGAGATGTTAAGCTTCATGGATGGATTCAGCGGCTATAATCAGATTAAAATGCACAAGGATGACATACCTAAGGTATCTTTCATAACTGACTTTGGTGTCTTCTGTTATCTTGTCATGGCTTTTGGTCTAAAGAATGCAGGAGCTACTTACCAACGATTGGTGAACAAGATATTCGCCCATCTGATTGGAAAAACCATGGAGGTATATGTTGATGACATGTTAGTTAAAAGCCTACTCAAGGCTGATCATATCAAATACCTCATAGAGGCATTTGAAGTGCTGAGGCACCATAAGATGATGTTGAATCCTGCCAAGTGTGCTTTTGGAGTTGGATCTGGAAAGTTTTTAGGACTGATGGTTTCAAAGAGAGGCATTGAGGCCAATCCTGACAAGATCAAGGCAATTTTAGACATGGAGCCACCACGCTCTATAAGAGATGTGCAGAAGTTGACAGGTCGAGTTGCAGCTTTAGGAAGATTCATCTCCAAGTCTGGAGACAAATGCTTGCCTTTCTTCCAAGCGTTAAAAAAGGTGAAAGATTTTGAATGGACACCTGAGAGCCAGGAGGCCTTTGAGCAACTGAAGAAGTACATGGTTGAAGCCCCGTTGTTGACCAAACCAAGTCCTGGGGAGATTCTTAGTTTATACATGGCGGTATCCGAACGAGCCCTGAGTGCCGTCCTTATTCGGGAAGAGTAGAAGGTCCAGAAACCTATATACTATGTGAGCAAAGTGTTGCATGGGGCTGAGTTGAACTACTCACCCATAGAAAAGTTTGCTTTGGCATTAGTAACCGCCTCAAGAAAGCTGCGGCCTTACTTTCAGGCACATAAGATTCAAGTTCTGACAAACCAGCAATTGAGGAACATATTGCATAGCCCTAAGGCCAGTGGAAGGCTAATCAAATGGGCGATTGAGTTAGGAGAGTTTGACATCACATACAAGCCTCGGACAGCTATCAAAGCTCAGGCATTGGCTGACTTCGTGGTTGAATGCACTATTAACAACCAAGAAGTCGGGGGGCAAGAGATAATGACTACCCCTGGGCAAGAGGAGAAAGAAGAAGAACTTACACCTGATCTGAAGGAATATTGGGTGCTCTATTTTGATGGAGCATCAAAAACAAAATCTAGTGGTGCGGGTTTGGTTTTGCAAAGCCCCGATGGGTTCACAGTTGAGTACGCTTTAAAGTTGGATTTCCCTACTACCAACAACGAGGCAGAGTATGAGGCATTAATAGCTGGTTTGGGCTTGGCCAGAATCATGAGGGTCAAAAATCTCAAAGTTTGTGGAGATTCAAGGCTTGTGGTATCACAAGTAAATGGTGAATTCGAGGCTAAGGATGAGACTATGGCAAAATACTTGAGAGTAGTAAAGGCTGTTATGTCCCAGTTTGAGGAGTGCTATGTTGAGCACATTCCAAGAGAGGAAAACATTAAGGCCGATGCCCTATCTAAATTTGCTTCTTCCGAGATAGAAAATTATGCTGGGAGTGTCTATTTTCAGGTCTTGAAGGCCCCGACCGTTAACTCAAAGTTATTGGCACCGATCGATATAGGAGGCTCTTGGATAGACCCTATCAAGGCACACCTTGAGACTGGATGGCTCCCAGACAATGCCTTGGAGGCACGGAAACTTTCAGTAAGAGCATTGAGATACACTTTGATTGAAGGCATTTTGTATAAGAGGTCGTTTGTCATCCCATACTTGAAATGTTTAAGGCCTCAAGAGGCAAGAGAAGCATTGGAAGAAGTTCATGAAGGGATCTGTGGCCAACACTTGGGGGGCAGGGCCCTAGCTCACAAGATAATTCGTTTAGGGTTCTATTGGCCGGAGATGTTGGCTGATGCACAAAACTATGTCAAGAGATGCGAGAGATGCCAGAAGCATGCCCCAATTGTAAGGCAACCGCCTGAGATCTTAACTTCAATTAACTCTCCCATTCCATTTGCGATGTGGGGGATGGATATACTTGGGCCTTTTCCCATGGCTTCTGCGCAAAGGAAATTCCTAATAGTGGCCATCGATTACTTCACTAAGTGGATTGAGGCTAAACCTCTGGCTAAGATAACCACCAAGCAAGTTTCCCAGTTCTTTTGGGAAAACATAATTTGCAGATACGGAATCCCACGAATCCTTGTAACAGACAATGGGACACAGTTCAATAATGAAGAGTTCAAGAAGTATTGTGAAGAGAATGCGATTGAGCTCCGTTTTACCTCGGTGGCACACCCTCAAGCCAATGGGCAAGCTGAGGTAGCTAATCGAATTATCCTTGATGGACTGAAAAAGAGGGTCGAACGCTCTAGGAACACTTGGGTAGATGAATTGTTGCCCATACTTTGGGCATATCGTACCACTTGTAAGGTAACGACTGGAGCAACCCCATTTTTGCTGGCTTATGGAGCCGAGGCAGTTGTGCCTTTAGAGATCATGCAAGCATCACCTCGAGTTGAGGCATATGAGCCAGAAACTAATGACGAAGGAATGAGACTTGCCCTTGACTTAATTGATGAGGTTAGAGATGGAGCTAATGCAAAGAATGCTGAATATCAGAAGAGAGCCTCTTTTCACTACAACCAGAGAGTTAAAGAAAGATTCTTTCGACAAGGTGACATGGTTTTAAGGAAGATTGAAGCCTCAGGAGTTGGCCAGAAAGGAAAGTTAGCACCAAATTGGGAAGGACCATATCTAGTCAGAAAGGTGTTAGGGCAAGGATCCTACAAGTTAGAAACCTTGGACGGGGTTGAGGTGCCCCGAACTTGGCATGCTGTGAACCTCAAAGTTTATTATGTCTAAGTCCTTTTGACAAAGGCTTGGAATTTTACCTATTTATTAGGAATAAGGTTCGAATGAAACCATTTTAGAGCATGTTGCTCCCAGTAGAAGATAGAATATTTATGTAAGGGTTGAACCCATTCTATTGATATCTTTTGACAGCATAATGGAATTTATACTATTTTCTCTATGAGTTATTTCTCTTTGTTAAAATAAACACGAAAGGCAAACGTTGAACTAGCTTGTGAGTTTAGTACCAGCCAGGAGGCCAAGTGCTTGAGAAATTCTAAAGTTTAACGAACTATAAGAAAAAATGAGAACATGGAAACAAAAGAAACTACTACATAGATAAGTTAAGTCATAAGCCCCGAAGGGCAAAAGTTCAGAATAAATAAAGACAAACAAAAATAAGCCACGCAGGGCCATCTATGCATCTAAGTCCTCAATAACAACATCTCCCTGGGTAGAAGAAGGATCTGCTGTCTCTACCCCAGGAGAAGAAGGTGGATCCTGAGTGGGTTGAGAGTCCCCATCCACTGCTGTCTCGGTAGCAACCTCCAGAGTATCTATCAATCCAGGGATAGCAGGTACCGGGAACTTCTTCAGGGATACCCCCTCGATCTTCCCACTCAGCTCCTCGATGATCCCCTCCCAACACTCCTTGAAGGTGCCAGGAAAGTTTGCATCGTACTCGGCATTCAGGACATCTTGAAAGTCCTTAGAAGCCTTGTAATCAGCAATGATGTGTTCCCTGTTCTGCTGCACCTCCAGCTGTAGCTTCCTGTTCTTCTCCTTCTCAGCAGCCAGCTCCTTCTCCACCTCCCTAAAAGTATCTGTCTTTGTCCCTCTCAGCAATGGTCTTATCAGCACGCACCTCCTTCAGGTTATGAACAGCGGCCTGAAGGTAGGCGTTCATCTGCAAAGGAAACAAGTGAATAAGGGAAAAGTAAATGCAATTAAATTAAAGAAGTTGAATAAGAAATTACCGAAGCAACAGCTTGAGCCCCGAGAAGCTCAATCTGCAAGTCATCAGAGGACTCCACAATGTGAATCCTATCTCGTGGAGTAACCACGCTCCTGGACCACTCAGCTGCAGCCCTAGAATCACCTACGGCTGTGTCCCTATTGCATAAACCCCATCCCACCGTAAAGGGAGTGAGGTCTTCCTCAATAGGAACTGGCTTTTCTTGAAGAAAAGCAGGAACACGCTCCACCGCGGGAGAAGCCTCATCTGTCCTGGCCCTTTTGGCCCTAGGGTTCTCTGTTACCACCCTAGCAGTGGCAGCAGTCTCCCTCTGCCTAAAAATTGCTCCCAGAGCAGTTTTGGCTGCAAAATGATTACAAGAAGGTTAGAAAATTATATCTAGCATAAAATGTTAACAAAGCAAGAGGTGAGAATTACCCTCAGGGCCCAAATCGCTTAGCCCATGGGCCTGCAACGAATCTTCAGAAATCAAATTTGCACATTGATGCAAATTATCCGATGTTAACAAAGTTATGGCGGCCTCTTCTTCCACGCCCAATTTTAAACTCCTGACAAGCCCATCAACGGCTCTGCAGAAGTTGGGCCGAAAATAGTTGTCCCAGTCATCCCCATCCAAAAAGATATAAAACCATTCCCTCTTCCAATTAGGAAGGGAATTAGGAGCGGAATCCGAAACAAAACAAGAACGGGCTAAGGAACGGTGTTGGATTTTGACCCAGCCCGAATTGTCAGAAGAATTGACAAATTTGAATAAATATCGAAAAACAGAAATACTGGGCTCAAGCCCATGTTTCTTACATTGGACCAAGAAACAATAGATAAAACGCCATGCATTTGGCATAAGTTGGGTTGGACAAACCCGGGCTTCGGCCAAAAGACGATAAACAAAAGGAGGAGGAGGTAGGCGAAAACCAGCATAAAAAGTCTCTTTATAAATCCTAATGGCCCCAGGCTTTGGGTGACAAGCCCTTTCGTTTGAGGCCGGAACAACGGCCCTATAAGGCCCATTAATATGAAAAAGTTGGGCTAGAATGTCTACCCTATGTTGTTTGTATTTCGATTTATACTCATAAGCATCTAAATGAAGCATATTTGGAAAAACTTGACCAAACTCATTTAAAAGATCTCTAAGGGAAAAAACACTGGCATGGACAAGAGATGTTTTAGGGTTCTTACCCCTTGAAAGCCGTGGAGCGGTGGTAGAAGTGTTAGCAAGTTGAGACTGGCCTGAAGAGCTAGAGTCCTCCATTGATATGCTTCCCTTGAAGGCTTGAAACCCAGAAATGTTGAAAAAAGAGGGTGAAGAAGATGAAGATTCAACAATCTTCAAACAGAAACTGGAAAACAGGGCGGAGGAAAGACGCCGGAAATCGCCTCGCGACAGAACCCTAGCAGAGCTTTTTTGAAAAGTATTTGTGATAAAGGAGAGATAATTTTTGCTGAATAGTGAGATGAGAAATGAGGGATGCACGCTACTCTTTATAGAGTTCACGGTTGGTCACTCAACCGGCTATATCCAGTAAATGGGCTGTCAAGAGGTGACTGGGCCTTTGAATAGGCGGGAAGCCCATGAAATTCAAATTTTGAAATAATTCTAGAATGTTCTACGACATTTTTAGAAAATAGGAAAAAAGCCCATCAGAATTTAAAGGCAGGAGGCCCAACTAAAAGGGCATACCCACGCCCAGGAGACCAAACCTCCTAGGCGTGCCTAGGGAAGGTGTCTCCTTGGCGGGGGTACCCACGCCCAGCTCGATTTTCTTTAAAGAAGGCTATACCCACGCCCAGGAGACCAAACCTCCTAGGCGTGCCTAGGGAAGGTGTCTCCTTGGCGGGGGTACCCACGCCCAGCTCGATTATCTTTAAAGAAGGCTATACCCACGCCCAGGAGACCAAACCCCCTAGGCGTGCCTAAGGAAGGTGTCTCCTTGGCGGGGGTACCCACGCCCAGCTCGATTTTCTTTAAAGAAGGCTATACCCACGCCCAGGAGACCAAACCCCCTAGGCGTGCCTAAGGAAGGTGTCTCCTTGGCGGGGGTACCCACGCCTAACTTGACTTTTCTTAGAGAAGGGCATACCCACGCCCAGGAGACCAAACTTCCTAGGCGTGCCTAAGGAAAGTGTCTCCTTGGCGGGGGTACCCACGCCCAGAAAGCATTTCAAGGAACGCAGGTATACCCACGCCCAGGAGACCAAACCCCCTAGGCGTGCCTAAGGAGGGTGTCTCCTTGGCGGGGGTACCCACGCCCAGGAAGCATTTCAAAGGGCAAATATACACCCACGCCCAGGTGACCAAACCCCCTAGGCGTGCCTAAGGAGGGTGTCTCCTTGGCGGGGGTACCCACGCCCAGGAAGCATTTTTTTTGCCAGGATGACTTTTTTAAAGTTAATCCTTTAAAAATTCTGAAAATAATGTTGGGAAATTGAAAAGTAATTCCCAAAAATAATAATTAAAATACCTGTTGGTACATAAAAATTCCTAAATTATTAGGAAAAATTACGAAAAATACCTGTGAGTACATAAAAATTCCTAAAATATTAGGAAAAGTACAGAAAAATACGAGGAAAATTATAGAAATACTTTCTTGACAAATTGAACAATAATTTATGCTAATAATGCATGAAAACTCTATGAAAGTGCCGAAATTGTTAAAAGCAAGCACAAATTAAAGCCTCGAATAAGGCAAATCGTCGTAAATGTGTAGGTCGCTCCACACTTTACAACCAAGGCGATACTTGTGAAACACTAGTGTAAACCAAAATTCCCATATAAGGGTAATTAAGAAGTCCCAGGTAAGGGATAAAAACGACCCCGAGTCTCGATTAAGGCAAATATAACTTCTATGAAAACCTGATCAGTTTTCCTTAGAAGTTGGGGGGCAAATGATATGGGCTGAAAATAAGCCCTAAAGACACATTTAATGTTGCATTAACTAGGCCGAGAATAGTCCAATCGTGGGGCCCACCAGCTGAGCCCAAAACCCTGATTATAGTATTAATTTCGTAATTAATATTAAGGGTAATAAACAGCTCAGCAAATAAGAGTTGGATAAGGATAATATCCCCTTCAGACTTATCCAATAAGGCATCCAATTCAATATGGAAACTGATTCCTACAAGGAATAGATCTAGAACATTCCTCAAAGACTTGCCCACCAAGTCTCCAAATCCTACCATAATTCTAAGGCTTCGCAGCCTATATAAAGGGTCTGACCCCTCATCTCAGAACTACGTTTTATTGGCTTGATTCTCTAATTACAGAGATACGTAGGCATTCTGTGAGGACCGTTTAAGTCTCGAACGCAGAAGCAGCCATTAAAGCACGAAGCTCACGAACCCTAGCATTAAATATACAAACCCTAGCCGCAATAATTTCAACCTAGTTTTTATTCCACAACAGTATTTAATGTAATATTTAGTACCAATACTTCTACTAGACCCATCCTTAAAATGTAAAATTTATTTTGGTTTTGTAAGTACAAAAAATTAAAGAGCGTGTTAACTGATGTAATTTTTATACTTAAAAATTATAATATTTATTCAACTATATATATACACATATTAATAATGATAATAATTGCATTTGATCCTAATTTTTTTTGGTTATATCTGGGTTTTAATCGTATTATAATTAAAAATATTAAATTACAATTATAGAAAAACACATATTTTTGAACAATATATTAATTTAAAATTATATTATTATAAAATTTTACAAAATGTTTCGATTAGTGACTAGGGCCTCCAATTTTCTGGAGACGGCCCTGAGAAAGGGCAGGCTCTTCCACTGGTGGGTATTTTGGGTAGTGGATTCCCAAAAGTAGTGTAATTTGGTCATTCTTTCTAATTATAATGGGTTATCTTATTTAATAGATGTCATTTAATCTATGTCTAAACTTGTTTTTGAAAGAGATGAAATGAAAATTTTGAATAGCTAGACAACAATTATTTATTTAATTTGCATTTTATTTTTTACAATTTTTAAATTGAATATGATGAATATAATAAGCGCGGTTATCTTACCTAGTTTTTTTTTTGAAGGAAGTTACCTCACGTAGTTTAATTTATAAATAATTATTTCGATAAATTATCGAATTCAAGTGGAAAATTGCAGTTACCTTACTTAGAACGTGACAGTCCGTTTGACTAACCTTAAAATTATTACTTATGACTTAAAGTTGTTTAAAATTATAAGTAAAAAGTAAAAATTTTAAGAAAATATCTGTTTGAGTAATTTTATATTATGAATTATTAAAAATGTAAAAATAAAAATAAATTTGATAAATTGTCTATTTGAAAAATAATATTAATTTTTATAAAATAAAATCCTTCGTATAAAAGAAGTTATTCAAAAAAATATTTCCTACCAACTTTTAATTTTAAACTATTTTTCTAAGTTTTAAATCAATTTCTACATTTTTTTAACTTAAAAGAAGAAAAGGAGGGGTGACCAAAGAGACTCTTAAAATCTACGTTGGGTACACAGTACTCAACTTTTGGGCCTGCGGCCTGTTTAAGTTTTTTTTTTTTTTCTTCTTTTTAAATATGGGGCCTGTTTAAGTTGTTGGCAACACTGGAGAAAATAGAGTCCAAACTTTGAACACTTTGGCAATTGGCATTCGTCTTAATAGGACCAAGTCAAACCGGCTAGTCACCGATTCCTACTGAGTTAGGGTGAGTACACACTACACACACAACAACGTAAGAAAAGCTTCTTCTCTTTCTGTTTGGTATCACGACGGCTGTAAGCTCGCTCAAATCACTGTAAGCTCCCTGCCTTCATTTCCCATTATTATACCCATATCACTGTATTACCAACTATTATCTCTATTTCTAACTTGTCATTTTCTCATTAATTAGTACAGTAATCTCTCTCTCTCCCCCTCCCTCCCTCTACTTGATTACTAACTTGTGATGTAGTACTTAGTTATCAAAAGTAATCTCTCTCTCTCTCTCTCTCTCTCTCTCTCTCTCTCTCTCTCTCTCTCTCTCTCTCCCCTCCCCCCTCTTTCTCTCAACTTGATTACTAACTTGTGATTTGGTTCTTAATTATCAGAAGCCAAATCAATGGCTTTTCGACGCACTCTGAGCATACGAGCTAAAATCTTCAATCAGAACCGCTACACACCTTCATTTACATACTTACATAATCACCACAACGATACCGAAGAATCCAGTAAACCCCTAAATGACCAATTAAACCCACATTCTTCTTTCCAAAATCGTAACTTTTCGAGTACTAGAGGGTTTAGTCCTATTTTTCGAGATCCCCGGGTTTCGAATTTTGGGAATTCGATGTTAAATGGATCATTTTTGGTGAGGCAAATGTCTTCGGCAATTGGGGATGGAACGGGGAAGATGGATTATATGACTGATGTTGCTGGTGTTTTGAGTGATGGTAGTGTGGAAGTAGTGACTCAACAAGCTCCTGTTTTGAGTGAAGTTGCCGTGGCAGCTGCTGATTCGTATTTTCCGGTGGCTGCTTTGCAGTATGTGATTGATGGGATTCATAGTTATACTGGCTTGCCGTGGTAAGTATCTGCTTGGAATCTTTTGTGTCTACGACTCTACCTAGTATTCTTTGGGCAGAAAGATACGATTTTTATTCGTGATGGTATTAAGGAACCTTGATAGAATTTATTACTAGTTTTGTTTATACAATGCAAGTGCATGCTGTTACTGGGGTGAACTTTAGAGATTAACTGTGCATGACTAGTAAAGTTGAATTATGACCGTTTATTATGTGTCGGTCTGCGTGATGCACTGGCAATTGTAAAAACTAATGTAGCTAATAATGTTGCTTTTGCAATTAAAGGTTTTTGTGACTAGGGAATTTGAGTTTTTATAAATGTGAAAGCTAATAGTATTCCAAAGTTAAGGTATAGGTTACTTGTCCTGTTTATATTCTCGGAATTGTGCTATGGAAATGGAAGGTTGAAAAAGAAAAACTTTGTCAATACTTCATTTTCATGTCTCCGTTATATATGTGATCGTATAAAACAATGTCGTCCCAGTAGTTTTCCTTTACTTGTTACTTTGAGATTCAAAGTGCTTAACTTCTTATTTAACTAGTACTGTAAATTTCATTATCTGTGGCGAAACATGTATTCAAATTGTTTTATGTTATTGTAACTATGGATTGAATTTAAGGTGGGGAAGCATAGTTGCAACAACTCTTCTGATTCGAGGGTTAGCAGTTCCATTAATGATTAATCAGCTCAAAGCTACATCAAAGCTAACGGTAATTTCTCTAGTTTCTGCCAGCAACTTGATATAGTTACTATTATATACAAGAATGTTGGGACATTAATTCGTAATTTTGCATTGAAATGCAAGGCCTGGCCATCAGATGCTCGCCCAAAGAAACCCTGCCCCACTTTCTCAGTAGAAGCAAAACTAAAACCACATACAGTATTCAGCCAGAAGGGAATTAACGACTTGATTGTTGTTCCTAATCCTACAGCTCAAAAGAACTAATGACTTGATTGTTGTTCCTAATCCTACAGCTCAAAATAGATAGAATGGACACTGTCCCTAAATTGTGATACCATTTAGAAAGGAAAAGAAACACATTGAGAACAGAATAAAACTGCAGTTAGGCACAAAGCAATATGTCCATTCCATCAATCCATTATGAATTTACTTTAATGAGTTTATACTTCCACCAGAACCATGATAGTACTACGGAGGCCAATATCTGAACTAAAATTACCAACTGAGAAAAAAAAAAATGCACTAGAGAAATTAGGTTAGTGCTTAATTTTCTTATTGCTGTACTGATCTCCTTAAACACATCCCCATTCGAATGAGGTGCCATTTAGTTTTTGTTCCACTATGTTTTGAATCCTGATTTTGCAAGCTATCTTACCTTTTATTTAGGAGATTACAAGTAAAGCATGAGTTAATATTAAAAAGTTCAGGATTAATATGTACTTCGGTGATTATCCATTGATAATTCCTCGACTCATATGTTACTCTCTGGCTTTATACTCCATTGCGTCCAACATGAAAGTATCGGTTTTTATCCTTGATTTAACTTAATTCAAATAATTCCTCCTCTCCTTGTCCTAATATACCAACCATAAAGTAATGAAAATTGATCGGGAAGATGGGCTTAGCTTACCCCTGAAAAAGATTAATATTTACATAGCTTTTTCTTTTTATTTATAGTACATGATACATGATTTCAGTCTGACTAAGCTGCTTTCTCTTCAACCAATATGGCACAGTCTTTTCCCTTTATATCTGTATGACCCTATTTCAAGATATTAATATGGGTGAACAAAGCTTAATTTCATATCAGATCAAGTTTTCATTTGAAAGATCTTGCACTTCATTTGTTGTTTCTTATGCTTTTTCTTTTGATGCTGTATATATTTTGTTTTGAAATTTTTAGTACTTCTCATTGATAATACTAGCAGTTATTGAGTATATATTTTATGCTTTGCAGCTTATGAGGCCAAAATTGGAGGAAATTAAGCAACAGATGCAAGACAGAGTATGGACATCCAAATTTTCATTTATATCATAAATGAATCTACTTAATTGTTTAACCAGCAGCAATGTAGAACCTTCTGCCTAATGTTTTCCCAAGCGCCACTTTCTGAAATCATTCTTTCCATATTCAATTCCCCCAATACAAATTTGAGGATTTCTATGCAGTATGAACAAGCTATATATGTAAATAAAAATGAAACAAATCTCCATCATATGCTTGTTACCTTTCGACAGAAGCTTCTCACTTTCAGAATGAATCATATTTGAGCAGCATACTAGTCTTTAGTTCCTTACTGTATATCCCATGTTATTCCCAACCAACTTCTATTTTACTCATGATTATTTTGTGCAGGGTATGAGTCCTACGGCAGTAACAGAAGGTCAACAAAAAATGGCAGAGGTTTTTAAAGAGTATGCAACTTTTCCATGTTTATACTTTGCACCAATTATGCATAATTTATTTTAATTTTGCTAAAAATTTGTTAGCAAACTTATTATATATTAGCTTTCTTAACTTTGTAGTTGTGCTTGTGGACAGTTTTTAGGGTTACAGTCTACATCTTTGTAATAGTATATGTCCATGTTCGAATCATGTTCGTCATATTTAGGTCCAAGACTCATTTTACATTTATATGGAGTTGACCAAAACATTATCCAAAGCTTGAGACCTTTTTTACTGAATATCAAGTTGTGATATTTCTGGATCGTCCGAGATAATTTTGTCCATCTGTTTCACATGATCCTCCAGCTTTTTTCTTTTTTTTCCTAGTCTCACATATTTATGATTCTTTATATGCAATCACTGGTCAGAATTTTTAATATAAACATAAAAATAGTTTCTAGCATAGATGTTGAGCTTATCCTTTTTATATGACCAATATGTCCTTTACCACGTATTGTATTTACCACATATCATGTACTTCTCTGACATTCACAATCGAAATGATCTGTATTTGAGGTAACATTCTTCAAGTAGTATATGCACCTTTCGTTCATGTACTTAAAATTCAAGCTTTGATAATGATATGTTATCTAGAGCTTACATTTGTCCAGCTTGAATACTTTTTTATACTCATCGAAAAAAATGCATTTTAATCTTTTCCTCGACTTTTCGCGTACAGATTACAAAGTAATGATAAAAAATGCAATTGGTCTTAACATATATGAGTGAATATGTCAGCAAGTATGGGTGCATAGTAGGTACTGTGAAGAGCATGGTTTTTAGTTTCCAAATTTAGGTTCTATAAATGTCTCATATATTTAACAAATACAATGAACTGTACAATAACAATATAAGTAGAGAGTAAATGCAATGGAATAGAAACAATACTGAATGGATTTAGCCACCGGACTTCATTTTCAGTAGCAACCATTTGAGTTCCATGGTGTAGTAGTTGTAGTTATTATGTCAATTTTGGAAGAATTAAAGTACACCAATATTTGGAATAAAGACAACTTGGCTGTGTGATGTTTATAAAGTTTGCACTTCAAATATATTATTATAACTTTATAAGCATATAATTAGAAAGTATATGCATAAAACTTGCCCTGCGGTGTTTATAAAGATATGCACTTCAAACATGATATTATAACTTCATGAGCATATAATTAGAAATTGTATGCCTAAATAAAAAAATGTACGATGTGCATGCCTAATTAGATCTGCCATCAGTAGTAAAATTACTAGATGAGAAGAATATCTGACAATGGTAATCTGAAACAGGAGAATGAAGACGAATGCAGAAATTACTTATCACAAATTAGGATCTAGATATGCCTATCATAACACTCGATCTTTGAGAATTGAATTTGAATATTTCTAGTTTATAACAGTAATTCGCACAAACTTCAGATTAGGATTGACTTGTACTAGTTGGATTCTTTTGATGCTAAAATTAAATTTGATGAATCAAATACTGGTGGCACTGCAGGTATGGTGTAACACCATGGACTCCTTTGAAAGGACTCCTGATACAGGGTCCTGTTTTTGTCAGTTTTTTCCTCGGAGTAAGCTATTAAACTTTTCCATGATAACATATTACCTATTATATCTCATGTATACTTGTTTCTCTTCCTTTTAATATCTCTGCTTACCATGTTATTTGATGCTTATCATGTTGTTTGTAGATTCAAAACATGGTGGAAAAGGTACCGTCCTTTAAAGAAGGTGGAGCATTCTGGTTCGTCGATCTGACAATTCCTGATAGTTTCTACATCTTTCCGGTTCTGACAGCACTAACATTCTGGATAACAGTGGAGGTAACACCTTAATCCATCTTTTTTCTCTTTTCAAATATACAATGGTGAATCTTAATATATGGACGTGGTTGGATAGATATCTTGAATATTGTTGCTTCTCTGAATCATAAAAAACATTCAAGCTTCTGTTTAAGTTTTTCAGGGTCCAAATATCAGAAAGATGGGGGTATTGGGAATACTTGTTGGTATTCCAACTTCTGGATATTTGTTGAAATAATTTAATTAAGCATAAATCCTATCCCAAACCAAACTGGATGTATATCCTGCATAAGCATTGAACCAGATTTTGTTCTTCCACTCTTGACTTTCTTTGCTGCAACCTTTTACATCCATATTTTCCAAACATGGAAAATAAGTAGTGATTTATTCTACTTCCTATAAGTTTTTAATACTTTCTATATCCAAATTAGTGTTCTATGCCTAAATTAGCGTTGTATATTCGAGTTTCGTGACTTTCGTCACATTATCATCAAGTTGTTACCTCTTTACTCACTTTTCTGAGAATGTATCATCTAAGTGTACAATTTAATGGTGGTTACAAATTTTTCGGTAATTTTATGACTGCATCTTAGCTGCGTAAATGCGTTTGTTACTGTATTTCCATGTTTTTATCAGTTCCTAATATTGCATCCTGAATTTGTTGACTGGGTCAACTAATTGCCTTTTCTCAGTGCAATGCACAAGATGGTCTGGAAGGGAATCCTGCTGGCGGAACAATGAAAAAGGTCATGAGGGTTTTTGCCCTTGTCACAGTTCCTCTTACCATGTCTTTCCCGCAGGTACATCCGTACATGAGTAGTAAAATTTTGTAGATTTATTATATAGTGTATTGTAGTACTGACATACAGTGTGCATGTTAATAGAGCAAAGCATCGATGAAGCCCTCGAAGGAGGGATGTATCTCCTTTCCATTTGTTAACAAAAATGTAGAAATTAGGCTGAAATAATGGGAGCCTTTGGTGGAAAACCCTTGTTACATGTATGACTTTTAATTAACATAATCTGCTAAATTAGACGGTGTCAGTAATTAGAAAGATAAATATATTAGGTCATCGACTTGCATGCATGAAAATAGTTATATGCTCATGCATTTATTGTTAATATCAACCTTCGTTCTTTTCTTTCTTTTTTTCTTTTTTGTGTTTAAAAAAAGGTTCCACAGCAATCAAATCTCACAATAATTAAAATTCTTTGTGTTAAAATAATTTTGATTTATGTAATATATAGTATTTTAATTTGTAAGTTCCTTAAGAAAAGAAATAGCTATGGTGGTAGATAGTGGATTTAGCATGACGTTTTTTCCAATATCTTTCGGTGATCGTGAATCGTGATATACTACAGTTCATGCCGTGTTAATGCTATGCGAAACACCTGTATTTAACCGTCAGTGGTAGTGCGTAATCTAACGTGAAGTAAGCTTTTGTGCAGGCTATATTCTGTTATTGGATCACGTCCAACCTGTTTTCACTTTGTTACGGACTAGGTAAGTCCTTGTAGTTTCTTACTCATCAGAAAATGCTTAATATCTCTATCATTACAGTGTTGAACCTCGAGATATGTACATACTGTAATAATTGGCAGCAAATGGAAAGAGAACGATCAGCTATAAACAAAAGCCAACACATGCTCAATTTGAAATTTATATCCAGTCAAGCTTAACAAAAGCTTTCCACCTGCTCCAACAACCATTTCTTTTGATCTTGTATATTATTTAGAAGAACAATAATTTTGCTCTAGTAATTTTTTTCGTAGATTTATGGTCATGTGTGCCATTATGATTTATTTCCACTTCTGATTTGTTTGCCTCATTTCTCCAGTAATAAGAACACCAAAGGTGAAAAAATTCTTGGGTGTCCCTATTATACCAGTGGCACCAGCAACGGCACAACAACCTGCCTTCTCGTTTACAGAAGCACTTAAAAAGTATGTGCAAGCACAACATCGGAAATCTCTACCACCTGCGAGTCCGTCAAATGCTACTTCCTTGCCTACAGAAACAGCAAAGCCAACAAATATAACCAAAACTGCTACGTCTTCAATTCTCAGTCAGAGAATTAGAAGTTTAGAAAATCAAGTCAAGGGAAGAAAGAAGGGCAAGAAGAGGTGAAAGTTTACTAAAAGCTTTACCATCTTGACTAATATAAATACATTCCTCATATATTGTCAACAAAAATAAATGTGACCTTCAATAATTTACGATCATTATTTTTTAGTATGGTGGTTTTGAACTGCCAATATTTTTGAATGATTATATCGAGAGGAGTGGAAGCTAGGAAGCAAGCTTTTTGGTTTATTATTAGGAGTTTTGCAACTTAGATTGAGTTGAAAATTCTTATGTTTGTAACCTTCTGGTTTGATATTACAATATATAGGAGTTAAAGACACTTGATACGGTTTTGTAGAGAAGCATATGCAGCTGCTCTTTCACTGATCTTGGAACACCAGCATTTTCTTATATTATTTCAAGACATGTAAAGAATATCTTCAGATCTTTATTCTTTTGTTTAGGTATATATTTTTTCCAACCTTAAATTTGTTGAGATTTTTTTTAAAAAAATTTTTAGTGGCAACTCGTACAATTTAGGAGTGTTGGATTATTGTCATTACTAATCCCTACGTTCCATTGTTTTCGATCAATCAATGGAGCGTTGGAAGTTAAATGGAAGAGGATGTGATGCCCATATTCAATGCATATCTATGGGGAACTCCAAAATTTACTCGTTCTCCGGCTGCACGTAGCATTTATAGTTAACGGGGATCTGGTACGAAGGAAGTGATGGGGAATACAATAATACTAATACATGCTCTGTTGAAGACCAGAATTGGCTCCAAAATTGACTTGTTCTGGAATAGGTGGGCTGCAGTTTTCACAATTGGACCCAGTCGATGTAGACCAGATATTGTCGTTCTTGTGAAGCCCACCAATCAAGTTTAAGTGCCTGTTTGGCTTTCATTTAAGTTAGCTTAAATAACCAATAAACTCGTTTCAACTTATTTGAAGTGTTTTTTTTTTTTTTTTTTTGTCAAGAATATACATTCTCGTATATGAATTGTATCGAAATACAATACCGGCAAAACCGGAGAAAGGGATTTAGTTTCTTTCATTCAACTTATTTGAAGTGTTTGTGTAAATAAGTCACAGGGTTTATTTGCTAACTTTTTGGAAATAAGTTGGAAGTTAGAAATCCTAACATTCAACTTATTCTTATTTCTCTTAAATATTTAAAATCATATATCTTTTGATTCGTTCATTTATAAGTTCTGATTTACCAAAAACTCTATATAAATTCTGATTTATCAAACACTCTACTGACTTATAAGCTCTGATTTACTTATCACTTATATGACACTTATCACTTTAAGCTATAAGTTACTGCAAGCCAAACGGACCCTAAATCTTGAACACAAGATGAAGTGTATTTACAATTTTGCAGTACCTGAATTATGAGACTGCCATGTCATATTGTCATCACACAACATGTCGGACGTTGGGATAGAGATGCACATAAAGTTCACCTGGCCGGGCTTTGACCGGGCCTTGAAAAGCCCGGGCTTTTCGGTCAAAGCCCAGTTCGGGCTTTGACTTTGACCGGGCCTGGCCGGGCTTTTAAGAAATATCTAGGCCTTTTGCGGCCCTCGAGGCGGGCCACGTCGGGCTTTTATTCAGGTCCGAACCAGGCCGGTCCGGGCTTTTATTCGGGTCCGAGCTAGATAGAGCCGATTTCTTGCAAATTCGATAAGTTTTTATATATTATTATTATAAATAAATACAAAACATATATTTTATACAATTGATGAACCACCAACATGAATATTGACAATCTTTCAATCGTTCATTGATTTTTTGATAAATCAACGTAATACATGTATACTTGGTATATATTTTATTCATGTATGATAAATTTAAGTATTCAGATAATATATTTAGTAATGAACATGTTAATATATATGCGTTTGAAGTGTTTTATATTTGTAATAAGTGTGAATACATAAATATATATGTAAATATATAAGAAAAATCGGATTCTATTCGGGCTTAAATCGGGCTTTTTTCCGGGCCGGGCCGAAGCCCGGGCCTTTCAAAAGACCGAGCTAAGCCTGGGCTTTTGCCGGGCTGGGCCGGGCCGGGCTTCGCCTAAAAATATAGGGCCCGTTGAAGGCCCTAAGCCCGGCCCGGACCGTGCCGGGTTTTCCCGGGCCGGCTTTGACCAGATTTTGACCAGATCGGGCCGGGCCAGATTTTCGGGCCCAGGCTTTTTGTGCTTCTCTACGTTGGGAAAATCAACTACTGTTTTCTTTTTTCTTTTTCTTCTGCATATTTATTACAGTGAAAAAAGTTTATCAAAGTTGGTTATTTATTGTATACAACTTGAGAGTAAGAGCAACTTTAATGCAAGGAATTAGTATCCTCAAAAGTTGTCGGAACTTAACACGTTTTAGAATCTCAAAATGTTAAAAAATTGTCTTACGATTTGAAAAATGGATCATCCGATGGTTCGTCCCTCAACGTCCTATCAAATTTTCAGTTATTAGGTAATGATCTCATCCTATTGTTAGATTTCGGGTTTAACAAAATACAATATCAATAATAATTGAGAATATTAGAGGTTGGAAGGATTCGAACTTAAAATCTCCAATAAATCGAATTTTGATACCATATTAATTAAGTTATCAATTTTCCTAAAATATCATAGTGTTAGAGGAATGTATTAAGAGAATCATATATTATGAAACATAACACATCACTCTTAAGTTGTAATTATTTTTGCTACCTCTTTATACGAGAAATTGATCTAAATGCCTACATTTGGCAATGTGTGGCCAAATTTGCCTCTTCTCAAAATCTCGGCCCTATTTACCCACCAATCCCCTATCTTTATACACATACAGCATCTTTCGCAAATTCCAAAAACAAAAATTTTATGGAAAAATCTTTTTGGATTAATCTCCCCGAAAATAATTTGGTATCAGAGTTCTGTTAGTAATCTTTTAAAATGAATCTTTTAAAAGAGAAAATCAGATTCCTGAGGAGGAAACTTTCGACAATTTAGAAATCGAGTTTTCAGAAACAGAAAGAGGCTTTCAAGCCAGTTTTCTAGTGAAACACGATTTAATTTCAAAAATCAAGAATACAAAGCTTGATTTAAAGAAAGAAACCATTTTTAAAAGTTCCAATATTCTTAAACTGTTTAAAAAGAAAAAATAATATCTTTTATTACATCTCTACTAAAGAAATGCATGTAGAAAAAAAGATACATCAAGAAAAGTGTATTTGCATTTAATCACTAAAGAAGAGATTAATAGACAATTACAAAAAATGGATTTAAAGACCAGATCAACAATCGTTATGGTTCACTTAAGACCTGTAAAGATTTTGATAAAATCTGAATTCCCTGAAGGTATAGATTCTCCAATAAAATGGCTTTACTGGATAATAGAATTGTACCAAGAAATGACAGTATTTTAGGTGAAGCTAGAGGCAATTTAGCTTACCAAAAATTCATGTTTACAGTATATTCCAAATACGCAGTTAGTTTGGATACTGAAAGATTTGATCAAATTTTATCTTTTGTTCATGATTTTGAAAGAAAAGATTTGATGCAAAAAGGAGATAAAGTACTATTTAGCATTACCTATTTAGTTGTTTATGCTTTAACTAATAGTCATCACAGTATTGACTATAAGAAAAAAGAATACATCGAGTTAGACGACGTATTCTCTGAAGTAGGATCAGTAGAAGATAAACAATTTGCAGAATTGACTCTTACAGATTATACTTGGGCAATTGATATTGCTAGAAATAAACCTATAAGAAGTTTTAGAGCTAAAGGAAATCTAGCTATTAGAGAACCCCTAGCTGCAGATAACGATATGCTCCTTAAAAGCATGTCCCAAAGGATAGGTAATCTATAAGATAAATTTGCTAGTATCATTTAAAATGAGCCTTAAAGAGTTAATAGAGGACTTTAACAACAACGTTAAGCCCCAGCTAACAGAAATTTTAGCTTTGCTTAAGAAAAATGCAGACAATGATGTCAAAGGTGACATTGAAGCTGCTGCTGCAAAGATAATCACAGAGCTAAAGACAACAATTCATGATTATCAAAGCAACAAAGAAATTCTTAAAGAAATTGGTAAGTAACCAAAGGCCTTAGAAGAAAAATAGCTTGTTCTAACACCAGAACAAGGTAACAAAGATAAAGGTAAAAGCCGTCAACGATACAGTTATCCTAACCATGACGTAGGAAACGAAGAACTCGGAACAGGTAAAAATCCGAACAACATGACTTGGCCATTTGGTTCTATTCCTAATATATAAGAAAATATGAACTATATGCAAGACATAGAAAAGTTCTTTTGGAAAGTTCTTGAATTAGAAATTCAAGATGACCATCAAGAGGAACAATTTGCTAAAGCAATGGAATTACTTGGATTATAAGATAACGATCTAGCTAATCAGCAAGTAGCAAATAATTTAGAATTATAGTCTTTATTTGGATTTAATTCCACTAATTATTTGAATGTCATTGAAGAATTTAGTTCACCAGAATCAGATTCTCAAGGCACGGATTCATCAGATGAAGTGTTTATTCAAACACTTAGAATGAATAAACAAGAAGAAGGTGTGTATACAGATGAAAATCCATTCGCATCTACTTCAGGAACGAAGAAACCAGTAGACAGAAGAAAAGGTAATTTCTATCCACCTACTATTGAGTTTAAAATGAATCAAAACTTATTTGGTTCAAATGTTTTAAATATCGATTGCGAATCAAGCAGAAAGACCTTAATCGATATTTGGGAAAAGGAAATTAGTTTGATAATACAAACTAATCCTATTGCTTATAATGACCCTGAGATAGTTTTGTTATTAGTTGATCACAAAACAGCGGGAGTTGTAAATCGATTTATTAAAGAAGTAACATGGAATTTCGATAATTACGAACCCATAGAAGCCTTTAATACAATCATAGATGCTATCAACACTATGTTTTTAGGAATTGATTATATCAATGCTAAAGATCTAGAAAAAGATAAAGTCAAACAAAACGCTAAGATGGCTCTTAGTAAAATGCAATTATGTGATATATGTTTAATTGGTAAATTCTTTTGTGAATATGAAAACATATTATCAACACAGGCGACCAAGCAGGATATCATGTTTATGTTGAAGAATACATTCGCAAGATACCTTTGGTGGGAGAAAAAGCTATGACTAAGTTCTTGCAGGAAAGAACAGCCCTAACACAACACAGTTTAGCTTTTGTTCAAAGAATAGTCCAAAATGAAATCAACAGTTATTGTGCTTTCAGCAAGACTCAAAAGAAACTGAAAGTTTTCGGCAAAAAATGTTACGAAAAGATTTCAGAAGAATCTTATAATTTTGGTTGTAACCCTAATTACACCAAAAAATACAAGAAGAAGTATTCTAAAAAGAAAATATCTTCTAAATACAGGTTTAGAAAGAAAAAGAAACCTTTTAAACCAGGAAAACATGTTAAGAAGAAAACTTCTTCTACTAAAAAAGAAAAATTCTGTCCAAAAGGAAAGAAAAATTGCAGGTATTGGGCCTGCAACGAAGAAGGACATTACGCAAATGAATGCCCTAACAGAAAGAAATACCCTGAAAAACTCAAGGTATTAGAAGAACCTACTACATAGGTTATGAACCAGTAGAAGGTGAATATAATGAAAAGAAAGAAGTCTTCATCATACAAGAAATTGATCCCGGACCATCATCCGACGAGTCAGAAGATGAATCAATAGGTGAAAGCAGTTGAGGATTCACAAGAAGAATTAATAATGCCAAACATTACTAATCCCTCATCGATTTATATAAAAGGTACACTTAAGTTTACTGGATATAGAAAAATCGAATTACAGTGATATGTTTATACAGGTGCAAGCCTCTGCATAGCAAGTAAGTACGTCATTCCACCAGAACATTGGGTGAATGCCGAAAGACCTATTGAGGTAAAAATTGCTAATGGAAAAATCATTATGATTGACAAGGTATGTAAAAACCTTGATATGTTGATTGCAGAAGAAATATTTCATATACCTATTGTATATCAACAAGAAGCAGGTATAGACTTTATTTTAGGCAATAACTTTTGCTTAAATTATAGTCCTTTTACACAACTTCAGGAAAATATGATCGTTTTTACTTTAAAGGATCGAACAGTTTGGGTTAAGAAAATTACTCAGGCAAACCGAGTTGGTTTTCCCGAATTTTTATACTCGAAGAAAAAGAATTCTAAAAGTAAACCCGTTACGCCTATCAACTTTTGTCCAAAACAAAATTCAACTTTTAGAGAGGGGGGGGGGAGATATGCTACTTAAATATCGAGAAATGAATTTTGCTTTAACAAATTTATCTCTAGATATTGACAGAAATCTAAGATTGAAAAACTCTTGGATAAAGTATGCTCAGACAATCCATTGGCTCCTAAGAAAACCAAGCATTGGATGAAAGCATCAATAAAACTCAATAATCCTAAGGATATTTGCAGGGTAAAACTCATGAAATATAGCCCACAGGACGTTGAAGAATTTATAGTACAAATTAAAGAATTACTTGAGATGAAAGTAATCATCCCCAGTAAATCAGCCCACATGTCACCAGCATTCTTAGTAGAAAATGAAGCTGAAAGATGATGAGGTAAGAAGAGAATGGTTGTCAATTATAAAAAGATGAACGATCTTACTATAAGCGATGGTCATAATCTACCAAATAAGGATAGCTTGCTAACCCTTATAAGAGGTAAGAAAATGTTTAGTTCACTAGACTATAAATCAGGATTCTGATAGGTTTTGCTAGATGGAGAATCACAGCTACTGACAGCATTTACATGTCCCTAAGGACATTATCAATGGAGAGTGTTACCATTTGGTTTCAAACAAGCTCCATCAATATTTCAAAGACATATGCAGAACGTATTTAGATCTTTTTGAAAAATTTTGTTGTATTTATGTAGATGATATTCTTATATTTTCTAACAATGAAAAAGAACATCTTATACATTTGGCAGCAGTGCTGAAGAAATGCGAAAGTCTTGGCATAATCCTATCCAAGAAAAAGGCGCAGCTCTTCAAAACAAAATTAATTTCTTAGGATTAGAAATTGATCAAGGAACTCACTGTCCTCAAAATCACATTCTGGAACATATTCATAAGTTTCCGGATCAGATAGAAGACAGGAAATAGTTGCAAAGGTTTTTAGGTATATTAACTTATGCATCTGATTACATTCTTAAACTTGCAGCTATAAGATCTCCTTTGCAGGCTAAGCTCAAGAAGGAAAATCCATGGAAGTGGATGGAATTTGACACTTCTTACATTAAGAAAATTAAGAAGCAGTTAATAATTTTTCCAAAGCTCTATCATCCGGAGCCAGGAGACAAGCTTATCGTAGAGACAGACGCATCCGATAAACATTGGGGTGGAGTTCTCAAAGCTGTTAATTCTGATAACAAAGAATTAATATGCCGATATGCATCAGGAAGCTTTAAAGATGCAGAAACAAGATATCATTCTAATGAGAAAGAATACTTGGCAGTCAAAAGAGCTATTACAAAATTCTCTATTTATCTAACCCTTGTTGAATTTCTTGTCAGGATAGATAATAAGAATTTTACTTATTTTCTTAAATTAAAGATTGAAGGAGATAATAAGCAAGAAAGACTTGTGCGATGGCAGCAATGGTTTTCCAGATACATCTTCAAGGTTGAACACCTTGATGGAGTTAAGAATTGTCTAGCCGACTTCCTAACCAGAGAATATCAGCAAAAGTAAAAGGTATGGCACAAAAAACTCTACAGGTTTATGTCACATCTTATTGCAGGTATCCAAGGCATTCTAGGCCTATAAATAGAAGAGGAATTCAGCAATTGGATATCACACTAAACATAAATTTCTTCTATAAAGATCCCTCAATAGATCAAAATCTCTTTCTTTGAGAAAACTATGGACTCTTCCATAGAACAGCTAGAGCTGAAAAATCCATTCTCTTGAAGAAGATCCAGCTTCTCAATGATGAATATCATATAGTTCAAGCTCAACTAGAATTTGTAAGGAAGTACTCTCTTCCTGAACAACAAAAGGTTATTTCTACATCTTTCTTGGAAACAAGCAAAGTAGAATCTAGTCCATCTCAAACGGAAGATGGTAAAGACATATCAACACCGTTGAAAGCTGTGGTTTTGCTAAAAAGCCAAAATGTAGGGAAAAATGAATTTCCTGAACTGCAAATGGTCATTCATTACCTTCTTCAGAAATGAAACAAGATGAGGCTAATCCTAAGCAAACGGCTCTAGATAAAGATTCAACAAATCCGTTGAAGGTTGTGAATTTGCCAAAAATTCAGACTGAGGTTCAAACCTCAACAATGTTAGTAAAGCCCTCAGATTTAAATCTCAGGCCTAACGGGGGAATTCCAATCCCTAAAAAGATTGAAAGTCAAATTTTAGCTGTCCCAACTAGATATAAAGGCCCTAAAACCTATTATGTTGTGTTTAATGGACCTCATCCAGGAATATATACGACATGGAACGTCGTAGAACAAGCTGTAAAAGGCTTTCCAGGCGTGAAGCGTAAAAAGTATAAATCATTTGATGAAGCCAGTATGGCAGCAATAATTTATACTAATGCAGAGTTTAAAACACCTATGGAGCTCATAATTTCGGCTGAAGCAATCCGTCCTACTTACTTTAAGGCATTAACATACGAAACAAAGCCTAAAATCATTTTAGGAACAATTCCAAAACAGCAGCAAAAAGAGCCGCTAGAAGATATAGACGAAGACGTCCTGGATACATGTTATTCAAGGTTCAATTATCTGTATATTTTAGGTGGACATGCTACAGAGAAGGAGTTTGCAGAAGAACATTACTTTACCACCGATAAAAAGAATGTTAGCTACTACAACTTCTACCCAAATGCTTCTCCCGAAATGGTACATGAAGCATATCAGTATGGATTGTTATCTTAGGTATATCCTTCTAGCAATCTGTTAGAAATATCTAAGTTCTCTAAAGAATTTAGAGATGCAGTCAAGAATTACAGGAAAAAGTGCCTGAAGGATTCTGACAAGGAAATCTACCTCAAGTTCATTATTATTAATATATTTTGGGAAGATTAAGAGGATAGTCCAGCAGTTCAGCCATTACACTATGTTCAAATGGGAACTGTCAAAGAAAGAATCTACTCACCCAGTATAGCCATGAAAGCTACACTTGAAAATAGAGATCTTCCAGAGCTAGCGAAAAATAAATTACTTGTTCTTATCAATAAGATTTTCGCTATTAAGCAAGACGACAAGATTAAAGTTAATCTTGCTACTCCTTATTGTCTAATGACTTCTTATTCATATTCTGGAATGAGTTCTAAAGACTGGGAAAAGATTAAAGCATACAGGGTACAAATCTCGTCCACATATGCTTTAGGATCTCATAATTTTAATTTCTGTCAAAAGAAGATAAAGGAATTGAGAAAATTCGACATCACTATCAATTGTCGGATATGTGGACCTACCACTAAGGAAGAAGAAGACAAGCTGTCTAAAGCAGCTTGAAAAGCAAATGTGGAGGAATAAAGTAGAGAGAATCTACTTTCAAGCACAGGAGAGGACAAGTTAAGGAATCTTATCTCTTCACTCAAAGGTGCAAAAATAACGGAGTACAAAAACGTAACCACTTACGTTAGTAATTTTGTATAGATCCCCGACCTTATTCTATAAAAGGCGAGTTAAGTTTTCAGTATTGAACATCTTGAATTGAGCAGAGAATAGGCACTGTATACTAAGAAATAAAAGAGTTCAGAATGAGTGAGTAAAACCCTTAGGGGCTGTGAGTATAAACAGACTTATAATGAGTCTATATCTGTATAATTATGTTGATCAATAAAAAGTCTTTTCTTTGTTATATCTTGGTTATATTTTGAGTCGTTTTGAAGTTCGCTTTGGAGCACAGGGAGTACCGCTAGGCAGGAGGCCGTTAGGGAAATACCGCTCGTAGGATTGAAAAAAAATAATATAACCAAAAGATCTAGACGAGAAAAAGAAGTTTTAAAGATCAAAGATTTCTATGCAGATAAGGATCCTTGAAGGAGCCTGGTAAATCTCATAACCTTATTTTAACAAATTTTGTACAAGTTTTTATTGAACGTTATAATCATGAGTGATAAACCATGGTTTGTTAATATTACCATGATTGACATGTCTAACCTAGAATATCTAGATCATCTCTTAGAGACCTCTAGAAATATTGTTTCCCCCGGAAATCAAGCAGAAACTAGATGCTAAATATGGGTTTTAGAAGCTATAAAAGAAGAGCAACCCGCTTTTTATAATAGATTTTCTACCATAATAGAAAATGAAATTCTTAATCTGAAAAGAATTATGAAATTAGAACCATGTCCTCGTAATAGGACTAAAATATCATAGGACAGTTCCTCTAATATGTCATACTAGCATAAGTCTAATGGACCGCTATAAACAAAAATAAATGGGTATTTTGGACCCATCAATAAAGAAATGGATATTTTGGACCCATCAATAAGAAAAGTAGGTAAATAAGACCTTCACCCTCTTTATACACCTCTAGCTCTTTATACACACAAGGATGTTTATTGTTACGGGGCATATGAAAGATGCAGTCACCATTGTTGGAATGTCCTACATCGTTTATGGAAAGGGTAGATTGCTTAGTTAATAAGCAGTCAGTTAACTCCATTAGTATGTGGTCTTTTGAGAGTTATTCAAAAATAAATCCGTACGAACTGGACCCAAAATAAACAATTTATTCAATTTTGAAATGAGAGGGTGATATCTGATATCTCACGCTGGGGCATAAAAATTGAGGAGAAGCAGTTGTGAGGACAAATGGACAACGCAGTTGCCATGCCTCTTCAATTATATCTATGACATTTCCCGTTGTGTGTATGCATAATGCATGCATCAATATGTGATTAACGTGTTGTGTCATGTGTGATTAGATAGCAATCGTTATCTTTAGTTTAGAGGTAGGAGTTAGTCATCATTTAGGTCGTCATTATGGGTAATGCAGGATCACAACTTCATTTGATTTATACGAGTAGTTTAAACTTAGTTATCGAACATTGTGGAGTTGTTGACAACTTGACTGTCATTGACTTGGTATTAATTGTGATTTATTACACTCCTTCATCTTCTTTGAAGTTTGAACCATACCCCTTCAACTGTACTAACCGTGGAGTAATATAAATGTATGAAGACCCGAGATCGCATTAAAACGTGACATGCGTTTTTCAATCTTTTGTACGTGCTTTACATAAATGATCTTTCTACCATTCAGTTTTAAATTTAATGTTTTAAACTCGTTAAATGCCTACATTCACTTTTAATTAAAACTAATAAATGTACTCATGATATTGCGAGTGACGAAAGTTATGTTATTAAAAAATTGTAAATAAGTAAATATGCATTAGTAAAGAAATAGATAAGGAGAGAGGAGATACTCATAAAAATAGGATAATACTACGATTCATAATTATTTGAGTAAGATCTAGGTGACTCTTGTTGTTTTTTTTTTTTTTTTTTTTTGATAAAATGCAAATTCATTCCATTAAATTAAAACAAGATCTAGGTGACTTTTGTTGTTTAATTTTAGAGAATTTATGATATGCTTTTAGAGAACTCTCCTAAAAATTTAGCTTATGAGCTTGAAATTAAAGAAGAGCCGTTAGAAATATTCTGAAATTATTAAGAGTTTATTTTTTTAATCTTTTATAAGAATTTATTCACAATTTAAATAATAATTTATAATTAAAGGGTTCAAATTTTTTATGAAAATAATTGTAACAACTAATATACACTATCAAATTGAATTGTCGGATCCGATATATATCTATATAGGTTTTGGCTCAAGTGAGAATCTCTTATTTTGGTGAGATATGAGATCTAATCTCATCCCTTCATTTTAATCTAATCTAATGACCCCGCTAGGGGCACCTACACTAATAGCCTATACCCTCACACACATTAACTCCGCCCTTGATGACATCATCATGATGTCATAAATATATTTTTTTAAAAAATGATAAAAAATTGTTTTTCTTGAAAAAAAAATTTTTTTAGAAAAAAATTTGGGGGAAAAAAAATCTGACATCATGCTGGTGTTTTTTTCCAAAATCTGGTGATTTTTGTTGAATTCTGGTAATTTTTTACGAAATCTGGTATTTTTTGCGAAATCTGGTGATTTTTTTACCATTTTGTAAAAATCACCAGATTTTGTAAAAAGAATTCAACAAAAATCACCAGATTTTGGAAAAAATACCAGTATTACGTTAGAATTTTTTTTTCCCAGATTTTTTTCAAAAAAAACAAATTATAAAATTTTTTTTTTCAAAAAAAATTATTTATCATATAATCATGACGTGGGTTCTCATAATTCTCATAATAAGAGGGTGGGTTCTTACTCGAAAAGACTCCTATATATATAGTCTTGGTGGATTGTTTATATCGACTTTGGATTTGGATTATTATACACGCACCATACTTTTCCTCTTTTTTCTATATTTGGATATATATCAAATTTTAATTATTATACACGAACTTGTAGATGTTAGTAATCCATTATTGATATTTAAAAAAAACTAATAAATATGATGCAATTCAACAAAAAAAATTTCAAAGTCGAAATATTTCACTAATCAAGATCATATAACATGTACAGGAATAAATGAAATTTAACAAATATATAATATAGTTAATCAAATCAAGATTTTCTTAGAAGATATCGTTGGTAGATCTTTTATTATAGAGCATTATTTACTTTTATTTTTTTAATAATATTCAATTTTTTAAAAATGATAATCTAACAATTTGTCGTAATTTTGAAAAATATGAAAATTAAATTTATCAAAATGTATTTAAAAATCAATTATAATTATAATTTCATATAATTTTTCAATAAACCGATGCGAATATCCTGCATATCTGGAAATAATATTTTTACTAAATTAAATGAAAATTAAATTTCCAAGACATTAATAAAAACATTTATGACAAAAAAGAATGGTATCCGGAAAAAAGAAAAAAGAAAAGTCATAAATACTAAATCCAAATCTGTCACTATATCGTCCACATCCGTCAAATATATATACACCCACATCACCCTTCAGTTATCTCACATATATTTGCATTTTTTGTTTTGTTACTCGAGCAAGCAGAGAAGAAGCGATCCGATGGCGAATAACAAGAGATACATAGTTGAAGTTGAGCCGGCCAAGCCTTCGGAAAACGGCAAGCCGGCGATGGGCCCTGTTTACCGAAGCACCTTCGGCGTCGAACCTCATATTCCTGGAATGGATAGCTGTTGGGACATTTTTCGGTACTCTCTCTCTCTCTCTCTCTCTCTCGCTCTCTCGCTCCCTCCATCTATCTCTCTCTCTCTCTCTCCCTCCCTCTCTCCCCCTCTCCGCCTCTCTAGATCTCTCTTCTATTAAAGTTTCGAAACTCGATTTTAAGTCTATTTTAGTTTGTATTAACTGATTCTGATCTCGGGAGAATTGTTTATTAGTGTTGTAAGTGTATTTTGTGGCAGCATTAGAGATATATCTTGTGTGTTTATATGGTTTAGTTTAATTTTCTATTGATAGTTGTTGAACTCTATTCGGAGTTTGTTTTTACTTCATTTTAACTGATTAAAGTCTCCGCATAATTGTTTTTTAGTATGATAAGTTTTCGTTGCAGCATTGAGTATGTTGTGTGCGTGTGTACGTTGTTATAACTGAAAATGAAATTCAGTATATTATTGTAATAATAGTTGTTGAACTTTTCCAAGTGAAGTTTGATGTAATATTGATATCATCCGGATTTGTTATATGTTCAGCATGTCGGTAGAAAAGTATCCCAATAATCCAATGCTTGGTCACCGTGAGATTGTGGATGGGAAGGTATATTTGTGTTTTAAGCTATATGCTGTTTAATAAGTTAGTCTTCGTAATATTTTATTATAAATTTAAGTCAAACTGAGGTTATATTTGTTGTTTGCATAAAGCATGGTGATTATGTATGGCTTACGTACAAACAAGTGTATGACATGGTGATAAAAGTTGGGAATGCCATTCGCAAATGTGGTGTTGAACAAGTGAGTATTTCAAATCAATGAATATGTTCGTACCTCTTCATCATTCATTGCACAATTACTTAGCTTGCTTCACCTTCAGAGAACCTTTTTTTTTTTTCGTTTTATATATATACTTTACAAGTGGCGTAATTTCAAGTGTGCGGCACAAAACTCATCATTAGATATTTTTTTTTTTGTAGTCATCACTATTGTCTTCAACTCTTCATGATATATTATATATATAATCTTTTCGTGTTTCTTACTTTTGGAAGATTTGTTTTGGATCCACCTCTTTGTATTTATCTCAGTTGTTCCATACGTGCTGCCAACTATTAATTCTGGATTTATTTCATTAAATGTATGCTTTTGCTGATTTCAGGGAGGAAGATGCGGTATATATGGTGCCAATTCCGAAGGGTGGATTATTAGCATGGAGGTATTTCTTCTTTCAAATTGATTTTGTCGAAGAACATTGTAAAGATATTGTGGCTCTCTCTTTCTCATATGTGAACATGAGTGATTTGTTGTGAGAGTTAATTTTTTCTGACAAACAAACAATTGCAGGCTTGTAATGCTCATGGACTATACTGTGTTCCTTTATATGACACCTTAGGTATGTACTTATCTGCAATGATCAGTTGTTATTTTTTGACATGAGCAAGCAAATAAACAGACCTTCTGTTCCCTTAAGTCCACTCTCTTGGAATTTGCATTGACTGCATAGTTAGCAATAAGAAAAGACTACTGAGTGCTAATATGGTTAAAGTTCAGAAAAAGAAAATAATGTTGAGCACCAACGTTTAAGTTATTATTATTTGTTTCCAAATAAGTTGATTATATGCTTTTCTTGAAAGTTGTGAAAATTGCTTGTCAGAAAAAATTACCAATTGTAGCTTTATCCTATGCAGCTGTCCCAGCTTTGAATTAGAGCAGTTGTGGTGTAGTGTATTACCAAACTAAGAATTAGGTTCTTGCTAGGATGTTTTATGCTAAGATTAATTTCACGTAGTCCGACAATGTGTTACCATGATCTAGGTGCTAGTGCTGTGGAATTTGTCATTTGCCACGCTGAGGTTTCAATTGTTTTTGCTGAAGAAAAAAAGATTCCGGAGGTAAACATTTCCTTTCAAGTTTTTTTTTTTAGAATATGATGGACCTCGTAGTAACCTTTTAACATACCATTTTCTTACTGTTTTCATGTGGTACTGTGTAAGACCACGTATGACAATCTTATATCCTGAATCTTATCGTGACAATACTTGGGTTATGATAATTGATGCTATTGCTAACAATGACATATTAAACACTTCTACACATTTTGGAATTTACATCAACTTCACACTGACTTGTCTTTTCAGGTGTTCAAAACATTTCCTAAGACAGCAGAGTACATAAAAAGTAAGTTGCAGATAACTTAAGAATTACCCCCTTGTTGCATTTCTAAGTCACAATTTTATCATCTGACGCTTCCATTGCAGCAATTGTAAGCTTTGGAAAAGTTGCGTCTGAACAAAGGGAAGAAGCTACAAAGCTGGGGTTGGCTATATATTCTTGGGATGAATTCATGGTGTTGGTAAGTTACACTTATCACAATAGGTATTGAAAAAATTTGTCAAGTTCAAGTTGCAAGAATTTTCAGCTGCTGTATCAAAGTCGTGTTAATAAGTCTCCATATGTAAAATTCTTGTAATTTCTAATGACCTGTCTGTCTTGCTATAGAACAAGAAATTGGTTTAATGGAAATTTTTCGAAAGTTGTCAGTCAAGGAGCTGATTTCTTTCTGTTCAATTCTAAACAATTTTTTTTAATGTCTGGGGCAATAAACAAAACACTGGCAATTCGTAAGATTGTTTTAACCACACAATAAAAAATACTTATACAATCCTATACCGGTGAGGAATTAGATTTATTCATTTGCTATATTTGTGAGGTTAATTCAAAGTGTCTAATGTGAATCTGTTGTATCAGGTATCTAATAACTAAGTTTATACATGCACATATTTTTGTTTAATGCACTAGCCTTCACCTTTATGTGCAGGGAGATGATAAACACTTTGAGCTTCCAGTGAAAAAGAAAAGTGACATATGTACAATAATGTACACCAGTGGAACTACAGGTGATCCTAAGGGTGTCTTGATTTCCAACACCAGCATTATTACTATTGTAGCTGCGGTGAATCGCTTCCTACAGGGTGTGAATGAACCCGTAAGTATCCTATAACTTTATCCATGCACCATCTAATTTGTTAACATTCTTACATTCTTTTTATTCTATGATAACATTATAATGTTCAGTTCAACTTTTGGTTTCCTTTTCTTATTCTTTTTGACTTCATAAAGCGCTTTTTAAAAACGAATCTGACAGTTCTTCACTTGCCCATCTCTGAAAAATGAGCAGTTAACAGAGAATGATGTGTATCTTTCGTATCTTCCACTGGCACATATATTCGACCGGATAATAGAAGAGTGCTTTATCAGTCATGGGGCTCAAATAGGATTCTGGCGTGGGGTAAGGTGGTTACCTGTTATATATTACATAAGTATGAGTTTTACATTCTAGTAAAACTGGCAATTTTCACGTCTTCAGGATGTCAAACTGTTGGTCGAGGACATCGGAGTGCTAAAGCCGACTGTCTTGTGTGCTGTTCCTCGAGTTTTAGATAGAATCTATTCTGGTATGATACTATCATCTTAAGTGATCATGCAGTTTTTTTTTGGGGGTCGTGAGGATGCATAATTGTGTGCCAAATTGTAGAAGGAAAGTCACTGTAGTTTCCTCTTGTTCATTACTTGCTGGGAATGGATTCGCTCCAGTTGATTCCCGTCCACAACCAACTTAAGTGCATTAAAAGGAAAGTTAATTTGAAATGTCAAATTCTGCTTTGGGTGTCCATTTTCTGGTTATCACTTAAAGAACATGTGAACACTTCATGCTGGATTATTAACTTTTAAACATGTGGTGGTTAACTTTGGTGTGTCCAGAATCTTCCTAGTGTTATTGGTGCAAGTGTGGTGGTTTAGGAATTTAATTACTTGTACCGATAGTTTTGGTAACAGTCAGTAACTACTATTGTACAATTGTAGGTTTGACACAGAAGATATCTTCAGGTGGTTTCTTAAAGAATCTCCTGTTTAATGTTGCGTACTCATAGTAAGTTCAGCTCCATGTTGTAATAAATTTAGGTTATCTGAATGACTGATGATATCATTAAGTCCTCCAGCTACCTCCCTCCATTTTTCGGTCAGAATGTAGACCTTGTTGCAGTTGTCATCGCTTTTAATCTTAAACCATGTACTGTTGCACACTTTTGTATAAATTTATAATGTACTTACATTTAATTTTCAAAAATTCTGCAGCAAATTACTTGGCATGAATAATGGGCATAAACATGAAGAAGCAGCTCCCCTTTTTGATAGATTTGTATTTGATAAGGTGAAGAAACTTCAATATCTCTTGTTTTAATTATCAAATTTGGATAATGACCCACCAATTTCCCCTTTCCTAGGTTAAGCAAGGGTTAGGAGGTAAAGTAAGGCTCATTTTATCTGGGGCAGCACCTCTTGCAAGTCATGTAGAATCTTATCTTAAAGTGGTGACATGCTCTCATGTTCTTCAAGGATATGGTATGTGATATTCCAGATTTTTTTCTATTCTCGTGTCTTCCTTTTAGCGTTTTACTTAAGCCTGATTTATATATCTGATTTATACTTCTTATCTTCTTCCAAGCAGCTTTGCTAGATGCATTTTTTATCATTGTATTCGAATGGTAAGAAATTACTTTTAGGACTAAGTTCCTGTGGAGAAACGTTTTGCTAGTTACCAAATGTGGCATGCTAAGGATTTGAGGATATTTTTTATTCTTTTACTGATTAGAGTGTTAAAGTTTTTGAAATTTGATTGTAACTTTTAAGTATAGATATTTCTGAAACAGGCCATTTAAGTAGTAGAACTTTAGAGTATTTAGAATTATCTGTTGCTTGTAAATGATATTGTTATTAATTTGCAAGTATATCTCTTAAAATGATTCTCAATCTTGTTTTTATTCAAATGAATCCCTTCTCTAGTTTTTTAAAGGTCAGAAGACATGTAATAATGTGTAAGACATAGTATATCTGCTAAAGTTTGACTTGTTACGGAGGTGAGAAAATGAATATAAGTATTCTAGTACTTTCATATGAAGTCCTAATCCTCGCAAAATGGCGGGGATGATTCGTCTCAAAGTAGTGGTTGGTATATCTATATGGTCTCTACCGCCTGCTGTTGAAATAAATCTGAAAAGTGAAGAGTCTTTTTTTTTTTTTTTTTGGTAGTCAGTATGATGTCATTAAGTTCTGTAATTTTGTTATTCTGTTAGCTTGTCTGTTCTCGCTTAAAATTGCGGTACTCTCAAGTGTATCACCTCCTTCATAGGTCAAAAATTTAAAAACAAACCTCGTCATTCAAAGACTATTTTCATAAAATGTTCTGCTTCCTACTTTTACATGTAATGGTACTGCGTGGTGCTCTTGTTTATTTAATTTTCCTATTCTACTGAGTAGGGTGGTGGCCTGGGTGTTTACCTATCCCCTGGTGAAGAAATTGTGGATTTTCATTGGTGATTCACAAGCATATTTAAGTTGTATTAATGATAAAAAAAGATTTTAGAAGAAATTCTTTTTAATTTCTATTTTTTCTGGCATTTACAAGTGTTTATCCTTTACTTATTGAAAAGGAAGAGAAGGGATGTGTATCCTGGTTACTAATTTGTGATCAATTCCTGCTCCTCTCTACCTGTGCTGCAGGCCTCACAGAAACGTGTGCGGGATCATTTGTGTCAATACCAAATGAGCAGACAATGCTGGGTACAGTGGGCCCTCCAGTACCTAATGTGGATGCACGGCTAGAATCTGTGCCTGATATGGGTTATGATGCCCTTTCAACCACTCCACGAGGAGAGATATGCATACGAGGGGAGACCTTGTTTTCGGGATATCACAAACGTGAAGATCTCACAAACGAGGTCTTGGTTGATGGGTGGTTCCATACAGGTGTTATATATCTATGTTTAAACTTAATATTGGGATCTCTAGAGCAATGCATTCATATTCCCATGAATGCCGATCCTAACAACTTTCTGGTACAGGGGATATTGGTGAGTGGCAACCAAATGGAGCTATGAAAATAGTTGACCGCAAGAAAAACATATTCAAGCTTGCACAAGGAGAATACGTGGCAGTAGAAAATTTGGAGAATATATATGGTCTTGTTGCTGCCATAGATTCTGTATGTCCTTCGTAACTCTTGTAATCTCTCTTTACTTCATTACAAGAGGCACATAATTAAGTGTGGTAAACTCTAAGTAATGTTCAGTAAACTGTATATTCCTTGATATGCTGTATATATGTACAGCTTACTTTTATAATCGTCATTGTTGTACATAGTAAGGTAATTTAGGAAATGTGCTAATTTGTTGTGCCCTCACAAAAATAAATAGACTGACTGGAATATGATTCAATAACTGTAGAAAGGAGATGCTCACAGACATACATCGATAGTTGGCGTGCCTTCTAGTCTTAATGTTTATACAAGGAAAGAAAATTATCGAGTATTTCCTTTGTTTCTTATGTTGACTTGAGGACCTCTGGACTGCCCTTAGCAAAGGGTTTGAAACTCTTAACTTTACAAAATCTATTTTTCTTTTTGTTGATTTTTGCAAGTTCTCCTGAATTTGCCAGAAAAAGAAAAGAACTCTTAAGATAGAGGTTTCTTAGGATTTAGAGAATAATAATCTAGTGTACTTGTTTTACTCTTATATAAACTGCAGTTTCTTCTAGCTGCATCCTTGGGGACTTGTGCTTTACTCCGTTTTTCTTCCCCTGTCTGTCATAATCTGATTTAGATATATTACTTTGTGGAATTATGTAAAGGTATTTTTTTTTGTTTCATCATTCATGTATTCTGAAGTACCTTTTCCCACTTGGTGCTTGTAATTTACAATCAAATTGTGCTTGACATTGAGATTATAACTCTCATCTTGATTCAGATATGGGTATATGGGAACAGTTTCGAGTCTTTCCTTGTTGCTGTGGTGAACCCGAATATGCAAGCAATTGAGCATTGGTCTAATGAAAATGGTCTATCTGGGGATTTTCAGTCCCTATGTAAAAATGAGAAAGTGAAAGAATATATACTTGGAGAACTTTCAAAGACTGGAAAAGAAAAAAAGGTTCGCCATTTATTACTTCTCAAGTACTTCACCAGTTACTGTTATTTGTACCATCCAATAGTTTGTTTTGTTGTTTGGTTTGTTAAAAACTCATAGAGGAACTTAGATATTCATCATTTCCCTTTCATTATTCTCTTGGCAGTTGAAAGGATTTGAGATCATTAGGGCTGTTCACCTTGATCCAGTCCCATTTGACATGGATCGTGACCTGATCACTCCTACATTTAAGAAGAAAAGGCCGCAGATGCTTAAATACTATCAGGTACCTTAATTTCATTACATTAATTTTTTTTATACATATGCTCGTTAAATATGCTTAAGCAATAATGAAGTAATCATAGTCACATAAGGTGGGGTTCGATTCGAAACGGGGTACGGAAACGGATACGCGGAACATCACTTTTAGTGAATCCGGTACGACGGAACGTATGGGTACGATGGAACGCATGGGTACGATGAGTCTTTTCATTAAAAAAATCTGCTATAATATAGATTTTTCCAATTAAAAACTCAATTAATAATATAAATATTTATCATCAAAATTATTGTAACTTATATATTATTATAAGTTTGCTAATATTTTGTGATTTATAAGGTTATTGGACCTGAAAATGATATATTTAATTGAGCATGGGACTTGGGGTGTTTAAAACATTAAAAAGATAATTTATACAAAGACATTAGTACTGGATAATACGGGTCGTTATTGCCAACGTTTCGGGTCGCGTCCCACAACATTTCGGGTCGCGTTTGTTCCCGATTCGGGAACGAAGTATCGGGTTCGCAATACGTGGCTGCGTCCCACGTTTCCTGTAACTATGGAAGTAATACAAATATCCACGATATTTCATTCATTACACAGTTGGTGGTCCAAGTTAACATAGTGCAAGTATAATGGCTTGTTTACCAATTTGTATTGTTGTTGCTTAGACAATAGTACTGCATGTGCTGTACATAACAATATTTTACTTGCACTGGGTTTTTGTTCATTGCTACTGGACCACGGTGGCACTTTTTAAAAAATACTTGTTTACCTCTTAAGGATTTAGTTTATTACTGCTTTCATTGTTTCTTCCTACAATGGTACAAGCCAAGGCCTTCTCACTTTTACTTTCCGTAGAATGTTACAAACCATACCCGGTCCTACTTTTGACATACTTACAGCAGATAATCCCTGGAAGCAGAAACGATGAAAATAAAATGAGACATGTTTGTCGAAGTTGAATGTATATATTATGCCAAGTATGTAGACTGGAGAAATGTTTCTCGAAATTATATTATGTATATACTGTGCCAAGTATTGCATACAAATTTTGATGTGACATCTGCCTGTACTTTGTTCTGTCGATTATAGTCAGCAGTTGTGTTTAAATTTTGGCAGTTACAGAATATATATTGCTAGAAATTTTCTTTTGTAATGATTCATGTGAATTTTTTTCTGTGATTAATACTGAGATGGGTTCTATTGTTGCAGAAAATTGTTGACAGCATGTACAAGAAGTAATGTCTGTGCCTGGGGGCACAATGTTAACATCCCTTTATTACAGGCACTGTACAGATCCTTTGCTTCTAAATCACAAATTGTATGATTCAGTGTTGTATTTTCACTTGATAATGAATCGGTTCACTAATGTTCTTTATTAAAAAATGTATGAAAATGAATTGAGGTACTTTACTATATTGGCGAGTAGGAAGTGGTAATTTACCTGCATGATGTATAACATGTGGTCAGTTTGACATATTTTTCTACGAAGTAAGATGTGAAATGGTTTGTAGGTGAAGAGTGCTTTAAAATTTGTAGTCAGATTACAAGCATTTTCATTTGGAACTCTTCTACCACTATACGAAAATTCTCGTGTCTTGTGTTAATTTTTCTACAATTTTCCGTAACATAAAGCATGGTTTTTTTTTGCCTCCATTTGTATGAGCAATTGCCCGTATTCCTAATCACTAATGACCCTTGAAAAGAGCTTACATGGCAAGAAACTTCCAATGTGTGGTAGAATGAAAAAGAACGCACATTGCAAGAAATTCAAGTACCGCATGTCGACCATTTGTTGAGTAAAGTGCACTTTGTGTACGTGCAGTTAGGCTGTCAGACCACTTTGGATACTGGACTTTAGAAAGTACCACGGGTTATACTGAACTTTACTTTTCGTTACATAATGTGTATCACCGTCAAATCTGTTTAGCTCCGTTAGAAAATGCAGGGGTAAAATCGTCAATTTATCATCATCTTCTTCATCAACACCCTTTCCAAAATGTCTTTAATTTCTTTAAATCCCTAAATCAGTGATGTTTCCCCAATTTAGTTGTGCAGCTCTGTTTCTTCTTTGTTATCCTCAAAATTCTCGACTGTCTCTCTCTCCCTCTAATCTCTCGCCTCACCTCTCTTCACAACAGCTCTCTTTCCTCTCTAGAATCCCTTCTCTTTTTAAACTTCTGTCCCTCTCGTGAATCTCCCTCACCTGGTAAGTTGCAAGTCCTACCGATTCTTGACTGTGCGCCTCACAGTCGACCTTCTTTTCCCCTACTCTTGCTGACATGCGTACGTGTGTGTGAGGCGTTGTGGGCATGCTGGGTGTGTCTCCCCTGTTTTGGTCCGCCTATGTGATGGTGTGTGTGTGTCGATGGTGCTGTTGCAATGGGGTGTGTGTGTGTAAAACTCTTGTGCGTGTGTGCTGTGATTTTGGTGTGAATGTACTGCTGGGTCGAGTGTGTGTAAAATTCGGTTCTTGATTGCGGTTGATGTTGCTAAAGGATTAGAATATTTGCATCATTGTTGTGATCCTCCTGTTATTCATGGCGATATTAAGCCTAGTAATATTCTTTTGGATGATAGTTTTAACGCAAAAATCGGTGATTTTGGCCTTGCCTCGTTGAAAATGAAAGATTTTAGTATAATTCAGACCGAAGAAAAGGATTTTCTGATTGGTGATAGTACGTGTAATGAATTAGATATTGGTTTGGATCAGTCACCAAAGAGTTGTGTTACACTTACAGTTACAAAGGAATTGACAGAGTTAGGATCACCATCTGAGGGTTTTGAAATAGCAAGTGGTTGTGAAGGGAATTTTGAGAGGGTTGATGTGGAGAGTGGAAAGGTAATGGTGAATGGGGAAATGAAGAAGGAATTGCGGAAGAAGCAAGATAATGATGAGGAAGAGCAGGGAGTAGTGAAGGATTATGTCATGGAATGGATCGGGAATGAGATTAGTTAAGTCGAAGGTTTTGAACAACCCTTCGGTCATGTTGATATGGTGACTGGTTGTTAGAATAAAAAAAAGGTATGGTCTTGTGAATTGTTTTGAGTCTAATGATGGGTGAGGTTTAAATTCTTGAAAAGATTTGAAGTCTGGTTGGATGTTGAATGTGTTGCCGGGTTCTTGTTTTATTTTATTTGCCGAACAGATTGGTAATGTTTTGTAAATGATGGTGTGGGTTTATGCGAGTTCTGGTGTCAAAAACACATGAGGTCGAACACTCATTGCATTGCAATCACACATGACACAGCATCAACTTCAGCCATGCTATATTCCTTGTGCTCCATTCTGTGTTTTGGGAGAAAGGGATTTGGAAATTAGGGATTGAAAATGAAGTGGGTGATGAATTGGGGGTGCTGCTGTGTATACACTAAATAGCCGTTGCAGCATTGAAATGTCTTTTTTACCCACAGGCTGGCAGACGGCGTTAGAGCCATTTAACGGAAAGGGGCAACTCGTAACGAAAAGAGAAGTGCAGTATAGCCCGTGGTACTTTCTGAAATTCAGTATCCCAAGTGGTCTGACAGCCTAACTGCACGTACACAAAGTGCACTTTACTCCCATTTGTTTGTGGAATTGTGGTTATGGCTGCATAAAGTTCAAAATCGGATCAACCGGAATCGAAAATCGAAATTTGTTGAATTCATGAACTTAGTACCGGATTTAATCTTGGAATCGGACCGATCCAAAAAATCCGGAATCGGAATGGATCGATTAGTTAATATTTATATGAGTAAAATGCACTTTGTTTACATGAACTTTGGTGAAGACACCATTTGCAATCCTACCTTTCTAAAAGTACTACATGCAATACTAAGTAATGGATTTACTTAAACTTCGTGTACCGTCGTCTATCTGTTTCTAACGGTGTTAGAATTCCAGGGGTAAATCAGTCTTTTCCACCCTAATACAGTCTTAAGGATCAAATACTGAAATTTATGAAGAACACTAAGAAAGCTTCAAGCTCATCAATGGAGGTCACCGGAATTTTTAAACCCAAAAATTATAAATAACTCCTAGCCAACAAGTACAGTCGATGGACCTGGTAGATTTGGGAATGTGAATTTTAAACTAGTTTCCAATTCAATATTTAAATAAATCGAACTGCATATTAGATATAGAATAATCATAGACAAGAAATCAGAACATGTCACAAATTCATTCTTGGGGCAGCATCTTTAGGAAGGATACAGATATTTCTGTTGCTCTGTTCATTTTGTCACTGTCTGAATTTGAAGCAAAGAAACTCTTGAAGCTCCGGATATTTTCCATATTAATTATTCCCTTCATAGGACTATAAACATCCTCCTGATTTCCCTGTTTATTTTTTGGAGACGAGCCACCAAAACAGGTGTCTGTGGGAGTGTTTACTCCGAGTGTTGAACTGTTAAATTCAAACTGAGGCTCTGCATTGTTCATGAGTGATGGATCGAGAACATCTACTTCATCAACATTTTTTGGAAATATTCATCAACATTTACTCCGAGTATATGCAAAATGGAGTTTCCTTCTTGGTCCTGAAGTCGCACTAGCCTCCCCATTTACATTTCCATATTCGCCACAGCATCAAATATCTCCAGCACTTTGTGTACCAAAAACACAACCAAAATCAACGCCGCCGGATCAAGAACACACTGCCGCCGCCGGTGGTTTTCCGACGAACCCCAAAACTCAAAGAAAATCGACAAACTTACTACCAACATGCTCCAAATTTAATATTCTACACTAACCCATCATCCACAACATCATCAAAGATCAAAATCATAAAAAACAAAATTAAAACGAAATGGGTTTTAAACCCAAAAATTTTCTTTACCAAAATACAATATCTATCACTCTAAACTACTCTACACATCAAGATAAATAAAGATTAAGCATCAAAAACAATAACAAATCGCTATACCACAAAAATCAAACAAAAATCAAAATGGGTGTTAAAAAAAAATTCATGGATCTTCATAAATCATATATCAAAATGAAGCTATGAATTTGTAGGTTAATATCATGTAATTGCATTCTCAAATTGAGGCAAAACAAAGCAGAAAAATCGAAATTAAGGTGAGTGTGTGTGGGGGTTTGTGTGTCCGTGTATACAAATCGGGAAAGATATACAATATAGAGGAATAAAAGTGGGTAAAATGACTGATTTGCCCCTGACTATCTAACGCCGTTTGCATTAGATAGACGGCGGTATACGAAGTTTAAGTGAATCCATTACTTGGTATTGCACGTGGTACTTTTAGAAAGGTAGTATTTCAAGTGGTGTCTTCGCCAAACTTCAGGTACACAAAGTGCTTTTTACTCTATTTATATTAATTTATTTTTACTTTTTTTAAAAATTTTAATGAATAAAAAAATTAATTATTTTGTAAAAGAAATATATATTATAATATTTGTCAAGTACTGATCAAAACATACGAGTGTTAGTTATCTTTACATATTTTTGAATATTTACGCTTATATGCCTACAAATGAATATTTGTTCTAACAAATCTTGAAAATGAGTAAGAATCGAACCCAGAATCCCTCGAACTAGTAGAGATAAGCTCTTAGCACTTAAGTTATCTTGACTACTTAGATTATAATATTGATCTGTCTAATAATTTGAATTATCAATTATGTTTCATGTTAACATTTAATTTCTGTAATGAATAATTCAAGAGATAAAATAATGTAAAAGTAATTATATATAAGAGCTCAGATTAGAGTAGAAATATATATATATATATATATATATATATATATATATATATATATATATATATATAAAAAAAGTAAGATTTCAGGAAGAACTCCCTTAAAAAGAAAATCATAGAGCCTGAAATTCAAAATCAGATTCTAAATATTTTTTAAATTATTTTCACGAAATAATTTTACTAACACATTTTAGTCATCATTATATAATTTTTAAAATCAATATTTGAATCATTCATTAAATATTGAAAAGGATTTATGTACAATTTTCAAAAAAATTCACTGAGATACAAAAGCTGATTCACAAATTATATGAGATTCAAAAACAGATTCTAGAAATTTATCATAATTTTTTTATATTTACAAACAAATTGTTGTTTGTAATCCATGTTAACGTTTTTATGTCAAAAAATCAGTTATAACAAAATTTGTCATAAATACAACATAACAGATATAACAAACTCAAATTAAAGATAATTCAAAGAATGCCTTTTCCAAAACCCTTAAAAGAATGTTCACTTCTCTTTCTTATTAGTTAGTTGTCTTCGTCCTTTCACTTTCGGCGATCTCTTCTCCATCGATCGGAGGTCTTCTTTCTTGCGTTTACCTTATTATTCTTTCAATAATATTCACAACTTGGGTGAGGTGTGTTTGAGTAATGCTAGGTGCACATAATTGGCTACATAATTTTTGCACAAAATAAGTTGAATTCCACTAATGTGAATTTTTATTGGTTGATATTAATGTGAATGCAGGGGGGGCATTGAGTTATAACCAATCAAATTCAAACACTTATCATTTTGTGAAACTTTTTGTGAAATTGTATGTAACTCTAGCATTTTTCGGTGTGTTTTCTGTACCCAATTTTTTGGGTTGTTTGTCGTATCTCCTTGTGGGAGTTTAGTATGTTTTGATATGTTTTGTGTTTATTTCGCTGAGAATGATAATATGATGTATTGGGGGATCTGGAATGCTCGCATCGAAGTGGTATGATAAAAAGGTGGTGGAAATCGGAAGAGCTCACCTTTAACAAAAGAAGATTGTTCATATTATGGGGGCATCCGTATCTCCCATCTCAGTTAGTGTAGCTGAAATATCTGAACACTAGACTACATGTTTACTAGATTTAATTGGGTGAAGGTCAATTGTGATGCTATTGTTTTCCAGAAGACATCAAAAGTTGGTGTAGGCAGGATTGCTCAGGAGACCATCGAATTCATTTTTAGCTTCAAGAATATTTGTATTCAGTATGTTAAGCGATCTGGAAATAAAGCGACTAATTGTTTAGCTCGTTCATTTGTTTTTCAACCTGGTTGTATAGCCGATTGGGGATTTGTCCCGACTGAGTCCCTCAAGTTAATGAAATTTGCTTTAAATTTGTCAAAAAAAAAGATAATTCAGATGACAAGGGTTGATGTCAAAGCTATTAGACAAGAAAATATTATACAAATTAGTATAAAAACATTTTTTATATTCTTGAAATGTAAAAAAATGTATAAATTAACAAATATATCACTTTATACGAAAGTTGAGATCGAGATTTAACACTAAGATTTCCTTAAAAATTATATATTATCACAACAGAGGGATTATTAAATTTTAATACTAGTCCCGGCTTGAACTGGGATTTTATATCAGTTTAGAGAGTTTCAATTTAGAGGATTTCTGCTGTATATATAATCCTTTGACATTCTTATACTACGTGATTAATATTCATACTTATACATATGTGATATGTCCATATTTACTTTTATATACTTTGATTAATTTGAATGAAAAAATAATCTAGATTTATGTTATTATCTTATGTTCATAATAAATTTGGATTTGTAATGTTTTACCGTACTAGTTTTCTATATATTACCGTATATTTTTAATAAAGGTGCTGCACGATCTTGAGTTTTTTTTTCTAAGTTAGTTTCTAAAGATTTCATAACTTTAAAACTTTGCAAGTTGTAACAAACACATTCAATAGACGGCGTATGAATTTTTATTTAGCTACCGGCATGACAACTAATAAAAATATCCATAACAAACTTCCTCCAACAATAGAAACATTTATGCTTTCAACTTAATTCCTTTAAGATTAGAAACCTAAATTTAATTTCAAATTAAATATTAACTACCATAATTTAGAAACTTTTATACAGTATTTGTTTCTGAATCTTCTTATATAGAGAGAGAGATAGGAAGTGAAGGAAACATAGTGTCAACACTTGGATTTCTTCCACTTTCAATATGATCACCAACTCAGTATTTTTGATGATATTATCAATAAAACTGTTGTGTCTTACAACCTCAACTCCATCAACTAATGCTAAAATCGCAAACAAAAAACCAAACAACTTGTCATTCAAACTATTGCATCGCTCCTCCATCCCCATATTCGAAAATGAAAATTTTCAAGATTTTATTGAAAATAATAAACAAATTTCTAGCTTGTTATTCAAACTATTGTATCGCTCCTCCATCCCGTTATTCAATGAAAATTTTCAAGATTTTCTTGAAAATTATAAACAAATTTATTTGAAGGAATTCAATTTTTTTTTTCTAAGTTAGATTCTAGAGATTTCATAACTTTGAAGTTTTGCACGTTGTAACAAACACCTTCAATAAATGATAACCGTATATTTTTAATAAAGGTGTTGCATGATCTTGAGTTTTTTTTTCTAAGTTAGATTCTAGAGATTTCATAACTTTAAAATTTGAAAGTTGTAACAAACATTTTCAATAGACGACGTATAAATTTTTACTTAGTTACCGACATGCCAACTAGTAATAATATCCCTAACAAACTTCCTCCAACAATAGAAACATTTATGTTTTCAACTTAATTCCTTCGAGAATAGAAACCTAAATTTAATTCTGAATTAAATATTTAACTACCATAATTTAGAAACGTTTATACAATATGTTTCTAAATCTTCTTATATAGAGAGAGATAGGAAGTGAAGGAAATTTTTTCCACTTTCAATATGATCAACTCAGTATTCGTGATGATATTATCAGTAAAACTGTTGTGTCTTACAAACTCAACTCCATCAACTAATGATAAAATCACAAACAAAAAACCAAACAACTTGTCATTCAAACTATTGCATCGCTCCTCCATCCCGATATTCGAAAATAAAAAATTTCAAGATTTTATTAAAAATAATAAACAAATTTCTAGCTTGTTATTCAAACTATTGTATCGCTCCTCCATCCCGTTATTCAATGAAAATTTTCAAGATTTTTTTAAAAATTATAAATAAATTTCTTTGAAGGAATCCAAATTTATTTTCTAAGTTAGATTCCAAAGATTTCATAACTTTAAAACTTTGCAAGTTGTGACAAACACCTTCAATAGATGGCGTATGAATTTTTACTAAGTTACCGGCATAGCAACTAGTAATAATATCCCTAACAAACTTCCTCTAACAATAGAAACATTTATGTTTTCAACTTAATACCTTCAAGAAACCTAAATTTAATTCCGAATTAAATATTTAACTACCATAATTTAGAAACATTTATACAGTATTTGTTTCTGAATCTTCTTATATATATAGAGAGAGATAGTATGTGAAAAAAGTATAGTGTCAACACTTGGACTTCTCCTGCTTTCAATATGATCACCAACTCAGTATTCGTGATGATATTATCAGTGATACTGTTGTGTCTTACAACCTCAACTCCATCAACTAATGCTAAAATCGCAAAAAAAAACCAAACAACTTGTCATTTAAACTATTGCATCGCTCCTACAGTACATACCATTATTCGAAAATGAAATTTTTTAAGATTTTCTTGAAAATAATAAACAAATTTCTAGCTTGTTATTCAAACTATTGTATCGTTCCTCCATCCCGTTATTCAACGAAAATTTTCAAGATTTTCTTGAAAATTATAAACAAATTTCTTTGAAGGAATCCAAATTTATTTTCTAAGTTAGATTCTAGAGATTTCATAACTTCAAAGCTTTGCAAGTTGTAACAAACACCTTCAATAGATGGCGTATGAATTTTTACTTAGTTACCGGCATGACAACTAGTAATAATATCCCTAACAAACTTCCTCCAACAATAGAAACATTTATGTTTTCAACTTAATTCCTTCAAGAATAGAAACCTAAATTTAATTCCGAATTAAATATTAAACTACCATAATTTAGAAACATTTATGTAGTATTTGTTTCTGAATCTTCTTATATAAATAGAGAGAGAGAGAGAGAGATAGGATGTGAAGGAAGCATAGTGTCAACACTTAGATTTCTTCCACTTTCAATATGATCACCAACTCAGTATTCGTGATGATATTATCAGTAATATTGTTGTGTCTTACAACCTCAACTCCATCAACTAATGTTAAAATTGCAAACAAAAAACCAACCAACTTGTCATTAAAACTATTGCATCGCTCCTCCATCCCGTTATTCGAAAATGAAAATTTTCAAGATTTTCTTGAAAATAATAAACAAATTTTTAGCTTGTTATTCAAACTATTGTATCGCTTCTCCATCCCCGTTATGTAAAAATGAAAATTTTCAAGATTTTCTTGAAAATAATAAACAAATTTCAATGAAGGATTCCAAATTCTTTACAACAACTTATTTGTTTCAGGCTACCATAGGACACGTCTACTTTATCAACTTGTCTATTGTAGAACCGCCTGTTCCAAAATATATAGCCGTGGATACTGGCAGCTCCATCGTGGGGTTGATGCTAATTCTAGAAATAAAAGATTCCATTATAAGCCACGTCATTCTAATACTTACAAAGATGTTAATTGTAGTAGCCTAGAATGATCTTTGTGTCGGAGATTTCATTGCATTTTAAAGAAAGATAAGTATCTGTATCAAAATACTTACGGTAATGGTATTAACTTGTCATTTTGTTATTTATTTTTAAAGCGTTTTGTGTTCTCTGATTGTTATTTGGATAAAGTAGTGTTGTTCGGTGTTGCTACAACAACGAAAGGTCTAATGTTCGGAAGTCCAAATTTAATGGAATGTTGGGTCTTGGTCCTCTACCTTCATAATTATTGTGCAGGTTCTCTCGGAAAAAAATTCTCTTACTGTATTGTCAATATTTTCAACAATAACCCCCAATTAAGTTTTCTCGAGTTAAGTGACACTGATGATTAGGACTATGGTGAAGATAATATGTACGTGCCTTTAATCACGATGAATTTTACAGAATCGATATGGATTGTATAGAGTTTATGGAAACATGTCTTGGCGGTTTCAATTGAGACATATTTAATTACGACAGAATTAATCCTTATACATGAGTGATATTCGATATTGGAGTTACATTTCTAGCATATGAGGCATACAATGCACTTGCAGATGCTGTAGCTAGGTTCATGAGATCAAAAGGATTTGTGCAATACACGTGCACCATTTAAATTCTGGTAGATGACTCGTAGTTTTTGAAATATATATATTATTATTGTGATACATTTCGTAAAATATATCTTTTATTAAGACTAATAGTAGTTGAATTTCTTTTCTGAATTTCGTACATGATTGTTGCTGTTTATTCACACTTAAGAATTCATATGTACTTTTATCAATAATTTAAAAAATGTAAGCTAGAAAGATAGAACAAGAAGTATTATAAAAAAAATCTATCATTGAGTTATTAGACTCACATGTAGACATATATAGGCAAGTGCTCAAATGATAACTATAATATTATATTATAATGAGAACTAATCTCATGCTCAAATATATAGTGTGTGCATATATATATCATCCTTATTCGGTCATTTGTTTGTGTCACCAAATCGATCATTACTTTAGCAATAATTTATGAATACTTTTGTCACCGAGTTCCAACCACATTCCCGACCATACCTTCATTAGCTTATTAATCCCATTTTTCATCCCCTCACAATTGAAATGAGTTTATAAATTCTCATCAATGTTGTTTTCACCTACTCTACCACCATCAACGCCATCACCAACACCTTCAAACACCATCAAAATTTCAGATTAGGAAATTTTTGGTAATTTGTGTTCAAAACTTTTAGTGTAATTTGGGTTCAAATTTTGGTGATTCAAGTTTGATTTTGGTGGTGTAAGTGGTGGTGCAAATTCAAATAAAATTTATATCTCCAACTTTACCCTTCTATCTCTGTTATTTTCAACGACTTTTTACACCATCTTCGACAATACCCCAACATTATCACCACCTTTTCTCCACTTGTACATTGTATGCATACATCCATAAACCATCCTCACTTAGCCATTCCTTCGTGTCACCAAATCGACCATCACTCTAGAAATAACTTGTGAACACGTTTGTCACCGAATTCCAACCACCACACACCTCCGCTAGTTCATTCATCTCATTTTTCGTCTTCTCACATAAAATTCGAGTTTATAAAGCCCCACTTACATCATTTTTACCCACTCTACTACTGTCAACACCAGCACTTCCGAACACTATCAAAATTTCAGATTTTGAAAATTTTGATATTTTTTGTTCAAAATGTTAGCGATTTCAGTTCAAATTTTGGTAAATCCAGCTTTCATTTTTGGTTTTTTGATGGTGCAAGGGGCAATGTTGATGTGATTGCAATAAAAAAAATTTAGTTATTTCACTCGTGATTGTAGTGGTTGTGCGTGGTAGTTGCGGTGTGGTGATGATATGGCAGTGATGGTGGTAGTGGTATTATCCTTGTGTTGCTAGTGGTAATACTGATAATAATGTATCCATAAAAAATACACAACTTATATATAGTTTTTTCTTACAAATTGAATGATAATATATTATGAATAATTTTATATTTAATTATTCCTTGAAGATCCATATGTAGTCAATAATAATTATATAAATGTGTATATGTATATTACATGTAGTATTATTTTAAAAATTCACTTTTACTAACCTAAAATTTTGAATTTCTTTTAAATACAATCTAATTAATTATTTTTTGAATTTATCTTTTTAAATTCAATCATTTTTATAGCCCTAAACTTCAACTAATCAATTATTAAAATTTATGTATTATATACAATTTAGTATTCTCGTTTTGAATATCTATCTTTGTATCATAGCCATACATCTTAATCTCATAATTATTTGTATCTAATCTATGATCCAATTTATAATGTCGTGTCCAAACCCAACTACGTTTTTTTTATTTGATTGAAAATCAATACAATAATTATATCTCACATGTAAATTATTTAACACAAAATCATGTTTTAAATTAGTATAAGGGGTATATTGATATTTTTATAACTTGTCAAAAATCATTTTTACCTATACTAAACGTAATAGATTGTAAGATTGACAATATAATTCATTTAAATAAATTTTTTAATTATTAACAAGATAGCACTATTTTAATAATTCCATAATGATTAAATCTCAAAATAAATATTAAATAAAATAGGACATGTGAGGTTTTTGTGGATTTACTGAAGGATTTTTAAAAATCATCAAAAAATTTCTTATTTGGCACCGTGGTTGAAGATGGAAACATAATTTATTGTTGACATGAAAGATATGGGTAAATTACTAATACATTAATTAAATAGTGAGAGTGAATACGTAAATTACTAAATAGTCTTGAAAGGCCTCACACGAAGGACATGGTTACAATTCTCATTACTAACAATTTGTAATACATTAATAGAGTTCAGGGGTAAGTACATAAATTACTAAATAGCATTGAAAGGCCTTATTTGCCTAAAATATATATAATATATAAAGGATATGGGTTCAATCCTCATTATCAACAAATTTTTAATACGTCAATTGAGTAGAAGGGTAAATATGTAAATTACTAAATAGCCATGAAAGGCCGGACTAGTTGGCCGATAATATATATAATAGATGGATGGATATATATATATATATATATACATCAGAGTTTTAACCGGTTTTCGGGTTTGGATCAAGTTTGAATTGAATTTTGGATTTGGAATCGAGTTTCGATTCAGTACACATGAAATACAAATTCAAATCCAAACATTTTCGGTTTTAAAAATGAAACCCTAATCCAAAATTTTGGGTTCGATAAAATCAAAATTAAGCAAATTATTGCTTATTTGATTTAAAATACTAATTGTAAAAATATTTGATTTTTGATCAGGTTTGGTTCGATCAGATTTAAGGCCCCGTTTGGAAAATCTTATTTTTCAGAAATAAGTTACTTATTTTGGAAAAAAGTACGTAAATATGTACTTTTTTCTAAAATAAGTAACTTATTTTTGCAAGATAACGAATATTAAATTTCTCATACACATTTTTCTCTAAAAAAAGTATGTAAATACAAATTTTTTTCCGAAATAAGTAACATATAAGTTGTAATTAAAATTTGGCAAACGGGGCCTTAGTCTAATTTTGAATTTGTGTGTGTCCTACACAAGAAAGAGCAATGATATCTATAAATAATTATAAATATTTTAAATTATTATATATGAAAAAGTATCATTTATTTACCAATAAATGTTATAATATATTATTTTGAATAATTTTTATTAGCTTATTATATCACGTGCGATTCACGAATTATTTTTAATATTTATTGTTTATAAATTAGAATATTTGAATATATCTATAACTTCGGGAGTCCACCTTATTTAGTTGTAATATTATATGACCAATCAAAATATGCCTATTTGGAAACTATTTTTTGGACCCGACTTGGAATTCCTAACATTTTCCTTAACTTTTTTTGAGAAGTAACATTTTCCTTAACTTATAATAATACCAAATTGAGATCTTGTCGTCTCAGGTCCTTGATTCAATTCTCGTTTGATCCGAGATTTATCGAGAACAAATATTTATTGTAAGACATATAAATCTACTTATTCAAAATTATAATTAACACCAAAATTTAATATATCTATTAACTAATAAATTCAACATTGTAGTGTATGATTGTTTACCAATATTAATGATAAAAATATAACATATTATCAGAAATGGAACAAATTTATATATAAATTATAAACATTAATCAATATATTTTATAAACATTGTCAGTCAAAAAATTTATATGTATAAATTATCTCTCGTTCAGACATAACTAGTTCATAACTAAGAAAATATGAGAATTTATCGATTTAAACTTGGGTGATGGCCCTAAATACCCACCAATCAAAACATTTTACCCAAAATACCTACCGACGGGGATGTTGGCCCTAAATACCCACGAGACACGCATCTGGGAGATGTGTGTCCGGACACGCATGTGTTAGAGCAACATCCTTCACAAAATTGAGTTCTGCACTCGTGAACAGTGCTTGGGATGCGCGTGTTGAGCATGCGTCTCTTGGGATGCGCATGTTCAACATGCGTATCTCAAGCACTGTTCACCTTCGTTCCCAACCATCGCCGGTGGCGTTTTTTGACTGAAATTTCAATCACTTCGTTCGTCCACTTCAGGCATCGAGCACTAGCATTCTACATACCAAAACACTCGTCTTCTCTTCCTCTACAAGCCTATGTTCTTCGTTTTTTGTTTGTTTTACCAGATTGAACAGGCATCGAATAGGTTTTTTTCCGATTTCGTTTTCCGATGTGTTCGTGTACGCCCATACGGGGCCAGAAATCAATAAACGAAGATGGAAAAATGTACAGGCAAGCATGGGAATCGTTTTGATGTCCTCAGAAGCAGTGGAGGTGCCCGAAATATGATGGACGGGAGGTGGAGAACGGAGAGGCGATTTTGAGCTTTAGAGCAACGCCGGAGCTGCAATTGCAATAATGACGTCATCACGCATCTGGGAGATGCGTGACCCCTGTTACGCATTTCAGAGATGCGCATCCCAGGATACGCATTCCCAGAATGCGCAACTCGTGGGTATTCTCGGCCAACACTCCCGCCTATGGGTATTATGAACCATGTGTCTTGAATGGTGGGTATTTAGGGCATTTTCTCTTTAAAATTCATAACTAATTTTCAAGAATGATGACTAGGTTTGAATTTTTTATATTGTTAATATATGTTATATATAAAAACAATAAAAATAATTTTATAAATTTGGAATAGATCATACAAAATCCATATACATATGGATCGAATTAGATTATTATCGAATTGAATTAACATCAAATCAAATATATTTTAATTTTAGATAAATCCATATCCAAGTATAAGGTTTTTTACCGGATCAGGGCCCTAATTGGGGATGAGGATTGGTTTACGGGTCACGGGTGTATATATACCACTCTTAGTTGTTGCATGTTTTTTTTTGCTAAAAGTTGTTGCATGTTGATAACTACTAAAAGTTGAGAAATTGTTCCATATATATATATATATATATATATATATATATATATATATATATATATATATATATATATATATATATATATATATATATATATATATAGATAGAGAGAGAGAGAGAGAGAGAGATTATAAAAATTGGGCGGTGATGGATAGCAGGAGAGTAACATTAATGTTTTTTCTACTTGTGGTCGCATGTTATGTCCATCAAGGAATAGCTTCTTTCTTTGACGCTGCTGATTATAAGGTGGATGAGACACAGAAGGGGATAGCTTCTTTCTCTGATGCTGATTGTAAGGTGGATGAGACACAGAAGAGAGTAACGCCTTTCTATGAGCAATTGGAATTGGAGGTAACGGAGGAAATAAGGATTCCACTTGAACACCAATTTCTTGGACTGCCGGAAACAAGGATTTTTGTTCATGCGAACTTGATCAGGATGAACTTGATGCATATTATACTTTAAAGGACTGATCAGTCCAAGTCTTTTCTATAATTTACAAGATTTGATCAATGACTTTTCTGTTATAATTATTCTAGTACTTTAGTATTGATAAATAAGAAAAAAAAATACTTGGCTTGCACGCCGCTCATTATTAATTGAGTACTTTAGTTTCCTGTGTATATTAGGGTCGCAAAGAGTTGGAGCTCTGGCCCAACCAGTATGATTTCATTACATTCTTTAATTTTGTTATTCTATGCTTGTCTGTTCTCGCTTAACTCACCTCCCTTAAAGGTCAAAAATTTAAAGCCAAACTTCAAACTATTAATGTTCTGCTTCATACTTTTACATGTACTGGTAGTGAGTGGTGGTGTTGTTTATTTAATTTTCCTCTTTTAGTGGCTTGGGTGTTTACCTATCCACTGGTGAATAAATTGAATTTTGTGGATTTGTTTTTTCTTTTTGGTGATTCACAAGAATATTTAAGTCGTATTAATGATAAAAAAGAATTTAGAAGAAATTCTTTTTGATCTTTGTATTTTGTTATCCTATACTATATTTTAAAAGGAAGAGAAGTGATGTGTATCCTGGTTACTAATTTGTGATCAACTCCTGCTCCTCTCTAACTATGCTGCAGGCCTCACAGAAATTTGTGTGGGATCATTTGTGTCAATACCAAATGAGCAGACTATGTTGGGTTAGAATCTGTGCCTGGAATGGGTTATGATGCCCTTTCAACCACTCCACGAGGAGAGATATGCATACGAGGGGAGACCTTGTTTTCGGGATATCAGAAACGTGAAGAGCTCACAAATGAGGTCTTGGTTGATGGGTAGTTGTGGTTCCCATACAGGTGTGGTATATCTCTGTTTAAACTTAATATTGCGATCTTTAGAGCTATGTTATATATAATCTCACTGTTGTACATAGTAAGGGTTATTTTTAGGAAATAGGATTATTCATGAATCATGATGCCTTCACAAAAGTGAATATCCTGAGTTCCTGACTGGAATATGATACAATATCCGTAGAAAGGAGATGCTCCCAGACATACATCAATAGTTGGTGTGCCTTCTAGTCTTAATATTTATACAAGGAAAGAAAATTGAGGACCTCTGGACTGCCATTAGCAAAGGGTTTGAAACTCTTACTGACTTTACAAAAATCTATTCTTCTTTTTGTTGATTTTTGCATGTTCTCCTAGATTTGCCAGGAAAATTAAGAACTCTTAAGATAGAGGTTTAGGCTTTAAACTGCCCTCTTAGGATTTAGAGACTAATATTCTAGTGTACTTGTATCAATTTTATATAAACTGCAGTTTCTTCCAGCTGCATCATTGGGGACTTGTTCTTTACTCCTTTTTCCTTCCCCTGTTTGTCATGTTGGGGAAATATGGTAATAACTTGGATTTTTCTGAAGTCGTGTGGACACTTTCAGATTAAAGTTATTTGTGGTTCACCCAAATAAATCAATCGGATAAAGTCAGAAATTCTACAAGAAGAGAGAATGTGTTTTTGTTGTGAATTTCAAAATGAACCAATGTATGGAAATGATCAATGCAACATCTATATATAGATGTCAACAGATGTGTCTTTTGCCAACAGACACATCTCAGTCTTTTGCCAACAGACACATCTCATTCTAACGGTCATGTCTAATGCTAACAGACACATCTTATCCCAACAGGTGTGTCTGATGTCAATGGACATGCCTCACAAGCAATAATACCAAAATCATAATAAACTCGAACAAAGCGTGCACTCCGCACTCTCCCGACTTGTTCGATGTTATATTACGATTACATTGATCAACTAGTCAATCCAATTACACTAAAATGTCCAACAATCCTCCCCTATTTTAACGTAATCCATGATTAACTAAACAAAATCACAACAAATAACAAAGTTATGCATCAATGAAATATCGTGACGATTGAATTTCATATTAGTATATTATACATTTCAAATATTCGAATATCAAGGTATCACTATAGATTTAACCTCTACTATTCATAGTGAATACATGAAGATAATATACACATAAATTTACATTCTCAAATGTTCTTACTCGACACTATATTTTACTAACCTAGTGTCCTAATCCTTCTTAAGCATATCAAAGCCAAGTCCAAGCTTCTTGAAGCGGCTAAACTTCATGCTCAAATAGGTAGTTCTTTTACTCTCGCACCTGCATATGCAATTTTTCAAAAGAAATATTAAGAAGATAAAATTCAACCTCCTCAACTTGCAGGTCTGAAAACATACCTTGGGACGACAATACTAATGTGTTCCAATCTCTAGATGTTAAGCTTTCCACATTGAATTTAGCACCTAATGTCATATTAGGTGGGAATTGGGTTTCTCAAAATGAGAGACTTTTAGATGGACTTTAATCCCATCCCCACAGCCGACTTGTGCACAAGATCTCTACTCAACCCTTTGGTTAAATGATCGGCTAAATTATGTTGAGTTCTTATAAACTCCACTGATATAACACCATGCGTGATAAGCTCACGAATCATGTTGTGTCTAACACCTAAGTGTCTAGACTTTCCTTTGAACACTTGTCTATAAGCATTAGCCAAGGCAGACTCACTATCACATCTGATAGATATGGGTGATATCGGTTTATGCCACAACGGAATCTCATAAATCAGATTTCTTAGCCATTCAGCTTCTTTACCAGCCGCTGATAATGCCAAAAATTCAGATTCCATCGTTGAATCAGTAATGCAACTCTATTTCTTTGATGCCAAGAGATAGCACCTCCCCAAAGAAGGAATACCCATCCACTTGTGGAAGAATGATCTTTCTTATTTGAAATCCAACTTGCATCTGAATGACCTTCAATAACCGAAGGAAATCTAGTATATGTCAAACCATAATCCATGGTTCCTTTCAAGTACTTGAACACTCGACTTAAGGTTTGCCAATGATGTGAACTTGGTTTGCTAGTATACTTACTAAGCTTTCCAACAGCATAGTCAATATCTGGCCTAGTGCTTATCATGGCATATACATAAGACTACCAATAGCCCTTGAGTATTCAAGTTAAGATACAGCAACACCTGTATTAGGTAGGATTTTAATACTAGGATCAATAGGAGTGCTAACAGGATAACAATCCTTAAAGTTAAATCTTTTCAGAATCTTCTCAATATAATGAGATTGAGAAATTGAAATACCATTGTTCTCACGCTTGATCCTTATACCAAGAATCACCTCAGCCTCCCCCATGTCTTTCATATCAAAATTAGATGACAAGAACTTCTTGGTTTTATCCACTTGATTTTGGTCAGTACCAAAAATCAACATGTCATCCACATATAAACAAATTATAACTCCTTTACCAGAAGCATCAAATTTGCTATATACACACACTTGTCTGCTTGGTTAAGAAAATAACCATTAGACAAGACCACATTATCAGATTTGTCATGCCAATCCTTCGGTGCTTGTTTTAGACCATAAATTGATTTCTTCAATTCACACACCTTGTTCTCACAACCAGGCATAACAAACCTTTCGGGTTTCATATAAATCTCTTCATCTAATTCACCATTCAAGAATGCAGTTTTCACATCCATTTGATGAATGACATGGTTATGTATAGCAACAAGTGCTATTAACAACCTAATAGTGGAAGTCCTAGCAATAGGAGCATTAGTATCAAAATAATCAATCCCTTCTTTTTGTCTAAAGCCTTGGATAACCAATCTGGCTTTAAACTTATCTATTGTACCGTCCACCTTCATTTTCTTTTTGAAGATCCATCTGTTTCCCAATGTTTTACAGCCAGAGGGCAGATCACTCAATTCCCATGTATTATTATTCATGATAGAATCCATTTCATCTTGGATAGCTTCTTTCCAAAATGCAACATCCCTTGATGTCATAGCTTCGCTAAAAGTATTTGGAACCTCCTCAATAATAAAACAATATTGGTATTGATATTCAATTTCATCTCTAGAACCTTCAACTAGATAAAGATGAAAATCATCTCCAAAAGACTTTGTTTTTCTAGATCTAGTGCTTCTCCTTGGTTCAGACGGTCCATGAACATCTTCAGTAGAAACTGAGTTCCTACTAGAAGAATTCTGAAGCATGTCCCTCGGTCTAAGTATAGATGTAAATCTGTTTTCATCAAAGATATCATCTCTTGACTCGATAATCGAGTTCACAAACACATAGTCATTAGATTCTAACACATAGAATCTATATGCGATGGAATGCTCAGCATAACCAACAAAGATACAATCTATACCTCGTTCACCCAAATTTCTTCTTTTGGGTTCAGTGAGTCTTACAACTGCTCTACATCCCCAAACTCTCAGAAAACTCAATTTTGGTGACTCTTTATACCAAAGTTCATAAGGGGTAATCTTATTCCTCTTACTAGGAATTCGATTCAATAAATAACAGGCTGTTAACATAGCCTCACCCCGAAAAGCCCTCACTCAAAGCCGAGTAGGATAACAAGGAATTAACCATTTCTTTCAAAGTCCTATTCTTTCTTTCTGCCACACCATTTTGCTGTGGTGTATAAGGAGCCGTGGTTTGATGTATCAAAGTTCATAAGGGGTAATCTTATTCCTCTTACTAGGAATTCGATTCAATAAATAACGAGATGTCAACATAGCATCACCCCAAAAACCCTCACTCAAACCCGAGTAGGATAACAAGGAATTAACCATTTCTTTCAAAGTCCTATTCTTTCTTTCTGCCACACCATTTTGTTGTGGTGTATAAGGAGCCGTGGTTTGATGTATTATACCAATAGATTGAAAATATACCGGATCATAATATTCACCTCCTCTATCAGTACGTAGATTTTTAATAATGGTACTCTAATGTAGCTTTACTTCTTCTTTATATATTTTAAAGAAGTTAAGAGCTTCATCCTTTGCATGCAACAAATATACATAACAATATCTAGAAGCATCATCAATTAAAGTAGCTACATACTTTTTATTTCCTAATGATGGTGTAGAATGAAAATCAAATAAATCACTATGTATTAGTTCTAATACATCAGACACCCTATTAGCATCTTTAAAAAGCATTCTAGTTATCTTTGTTAACATGCATGTTTTACATTTTTCATTGTTTAAATCAATAGCAGGTATGAGACTCATTTTAGACATATCCTTTATTCTTTTATAATGTACATGTCCTAGTCTAGCATGCCATAATTATGGTTTATTCAAATTATTGCGAGTACTAGTAGAAGCCATGCAAGCAGATTCATCATTAAATGGAGTATTTACATTCAACATAAACATACCATTACATAAATAGTCAAAGCCAACAAAAGTGTCATGTTTTGACAAGATATACTTGTCACTTTCATAAACTTGTTTATATCCACAATTATTTAATACAACACCAGACAAGAGATTCTTTTGAATCCCAGGAACATACAACACATTATTTAATAATATACATTTTCCAGAAGTAAAAACTAGCTTAACATTTCCTAGTCCTTTGATCGGTTCAGTTGCAACATTTCCCATCTTTAAGATAGATCCATCTTCGATTGGTTGAATGTCTATAAACCAACGAAGATCTTTACATACATGACTTGTTGCTTTTGAATCAATCCACCAAGCAACATTATCATCCTGCACATAAAATGACTCAGATATTAGTGATACATAATTCTGACTAGAATTACAATTTTGTATTTAAATCTGACTTTGTTGTTTTTCTGGATCCTTGGATCCACTTAGACCAGCATTTTGCTTTTCCTGCTTGCCTTTAGCAACCCGACAATCCTTCTTGAAATGTCCAGGTTTACCACACTTCCAACATGCCATCTTAGGCTTTTTGTTGAAAGAGTTGTTGTTGTTTCCTTTAAACTTTCATTTATCACACTTGCCATTCTTAGAATTCTTAGAAGATCCACCATCTTCATCCATTTTCACAGAAGAGTTACCGACCTGGTTCTTGCCCTTAGGATTATTCTTAATTTCTTGAGTCCTCAAAGCCTCTTCAATTCTGAAGTGACTTCTAAGTTCAACCAGCGTCATCTCATCTTTATTATGTTTCAAGGTGTGTTTAAAATCCTTCCATGATGGTGGCAATTTGTCTATAACACCTCAAACATAGATAGATTCATCCATCTTCAGATTGTGTTGAACAAACTGTCCCAGAATCCTTAACAATTCATTGTAATGTTCCATCACCGGTCTAGAATCGACCATTTTAAAGTTCATAAAATTACTGACCAGAAACTTCTTACTAGAAGCATCTTCTGCCATGTACTTGGATTCAAGAGAATCCCACAATTCTTTCGCTGACTCAACATTTTGGTATACATCGAAAAGGGAATCAGACATACCGTTAGAGATGTGACCGCGACAGATGTAGTCATCGTTTTCCCATTTGCAGCGCTTCCTTTCGTGTTCAACAGTTTCATTCCCGATCACTTCTGGCATGGGTGTTAGGTTAGGGGACTTACACAATCCGAGATTCACAAACAACCAATACAGAGCATACACACAACCAATCGATTAGTTGACAAGATCCACCAAAGCGCGGTCAAGCACTATTCAAGTATTACTTCTACTTCTATTAACAATAAGTAAAATCAAAACAAGAACAGACACAATATTTGACGTGGAAACACCCACGCCCCAAACTTGTATTATTAATCAAAATAGTTATCAATAATACATTAAAATAATAACACCTTAACGGTGTCCCAACCCTGATACTTGAGCCAACAATGCTCAAGCATCTCCCAAACAATACTTAAGACTACATCTATTAAGCTTTTTCACGCTTCAAAAAAATACAATACGACTATGTATATATAGCCTTCCAAAACTTAGCCACCAAGACTTACCATACTTGTTCTACAAGTCTTCCAATTCTTGGCACAAAATTACCCAATTTAGTGATAAAGACATACCACATATAATAATTGTCTATACATACAATTATTATCTTACCCATATATATCTTGGACCACCCAAACCATACAATCACATTGGGTTGAAACCCAACAATCCTCCCCTTGAACCCAATACCCATATTGGATTGAACATTACCCATCAAGCCATCGACGTTCATTCGCCAATGCCTCCCCTCGAACAAGAACCGCCTCTTGCTCTTTCATACATTGAGTGTTGCCAAAACCCGTTTAGTGACCCTCCAAACCATCAAACCACCGTTCTTCATCATAACGGTGTATCCATCTACAAAATCACGTGCATCAACCACTACGAGTGCTCTTCCACATGTTGAGTCACCCGATCCTTGCTTTCACAATCCTTCGATCTGTTGAAGAAAATCCGTAGTATCACCCAAATATTTCACCTGGTTGATCAAGCCATTGAAACAATTGCGATGACCTCTTCCATCTTCTTCCATATCAAGTCCGAACACTGGATTGATCCACGGTGCAAACCGACCTTCAAACCGCACGTAACTTTGTCTCTACCCACTTTAGCAGCAATCTCCTTGTCAGCAAATCCTTTATCATGCTCTGCCATACCAATTGAACCTCGAACTTTCCCTCAACCTCATCCATCACGAACCCGAACCTTGGCTCTTGATACCACTTGTTAGGTTAGGGGATTTACACAATTCGAGATTCATAAATAACCAATACGGAGCACACACACAACCAATTGATTAGTTGACAAGATCCACCAAAGCGCGGTCAAGCACTATTCAAGTATTACTTCCACTTATATTAACAATAAGTAAAAGAAAAACAAGAACACACACAATATTTGACGTAGAAACATCCACGCCCCAAACTTGTATTATTAATCAAAACAATTAACAATAATACATCAAAACAATAACACCTTAACGATGTCCCAACCCTGATACTTGAGCCAACAATGCTCAAGCATCTCCTAAACAATACTTAAGACTACATCTCTTAAGCATTTTCACACTTTAAACAAATACAATACGACTATGTATATATAGCCTTCCAAAACATAGCCACCAAGACTTACCATACTTGTTCTACAAGTCTTCCAATTCTTGGCACCCAATTACCCAATTTAGTGATCAAGACATACCATATATAATAATTGTCTACACATACAATTATTATCTTACCCATATATATCTTGGACCACCCAAACCATACAATCACATTGGGTTGAAATCCAACAATGGGGGTACTCAGAACATACACAACCTTCAGTGTGGTCAACAGAAAATGCATCTTCTTCTGCCATCTTCTAAAATCCTGACCCTCAAACTTGTCCAGTTTTGCAAACTTGCTTGTCATATCTTTTGCAGATTCTCCGTTCGTCATCTTCAGAAACAATTAACTTCAATCTTTGTTGGGGAAATATGGTAATAACTTGGATTTTTTTGAAGTCGTGTGAACACTTTCAGATTGAAATTATTTGTGGTTCACCCAAATAAATCAATCGGATAAAGTCAGAAATTCTACAAGAAGAGAGAATGTGTTTTTGTTGTGAATTTCAAAATGAACCAATGTATGAAAATGATCAATGCAACATCTATATATAGATGTCAACAGATATGTCTTTTGCCAACAGACACATCTCAGTCTTCTGCCAACAGACACATCTCATTCTAACAATCATGTCTAATGCTAACAGACACATCTTATCCCAACAGGTGTGTCAGATGCCAATGGACATGTCTCATAAGCAATAATACCGAAATCATAATAAACTCGAACAAAGCGTGACTCCGCACTCTCCCTTGTTCAATGTAATATTACAATTACATTGATAAACTAGTCAATCCAATTACACTAAAATGCCCAATGATAAGCGTGCATTTAATCCTCATATTGTCCTTATATTTGAGTTATTTTGCATTGATTTGGATTTTTATTTAATAAATTTTAATGGTTTATTTTAGGTATCAAGGATTTATAATAAAGGAGGGCTTTGAGCTTAAATAGAAGGAGTTGGATAATAATTTGATTAAAAATCGGATTTTACGGGGTGCTTGCATAGTCTGCACTGTTTGGGCCATTTCTGGAGTTCCAGAAGTCTGTTTTAGGCGATTCAACAGCCCACAGAAAGCTTATGAGAAGGGCTTCAATTTAGAAGTGGTCTTGATATCAGATTACAACTACATCAGCCCAGAAACAAAGCCTAAAATCAATTACGAATTTCCACTTCTTGGAATTCAGTTTTTATTGGGAAATCTCGTTGTAATTATAGTAATAAATAAAAAATACTTTTATTAGAGATATTATAGGAGAGATCAAACCTAATTGAGAGACACACATCGTACGAGAGAAGGAGGCACAGACAAGAGAGAAAGAAGAAGCTTGAGGAAGGAGATTCAGCCATTGAAGACATTCACTTGGATTGTTTTTCTTCATCTTTTTGTTCAGAATTCTCTCCTTAACTCTTTTCATTATGTTTATGTGCTATCAATTATTGGGTGATTTTGAGAGTTTGATTATGAACTAATTTTATAAAGTTGGGATATTTATGGAACCCTAGCATGGGATTTTTGGTGTTTTGTTAAAGAGTATTATATGCAGTTCTACGGTTTATTCATTCAAGTGATTTTCTTGCTAATACTTGCTATTGTCTGATCATCTCTAGCATGTTATCGAGTTAATTATAATACCGAGAGGGTTATAGTTAATTGACATAAGACTTGAGTGGTACATGCTTATAAATCTTTTGATTATAATAATTTTGCAGTATAGACATATATTGTAGCCGTGCATAGCTTTGTGAATTGGTGCTTAATTAAATACTGAAGAGTAAATTGGTATAGACATATGTTAGTTTATTTTGTAGGAATTATACCATAGTGATTTCGAGAGAAACCTGTGACCATTGAATTCTAGCTAGTAGACTGTGGATTTGCTAAGTGCTCTGCAACTTTATTACCGATTTTCACGTGTTAGGGCGAAGTAATTATCCTGACTTATCTTTTCATATTTGGAACTTAGTAAACTTTCTTCTCTAGTATAACTTAGTTGGTTAATTTAGTTCTTATAATTAGTTCAGTTATAAAAATCAATAATCAATAATTGTGCTCGATAACCAAGTTGTTAGATATTACTTGCGATTGATACAAATTTTCAGCCCTTGAGGAACGATTTTCTGGTATTTATTACTATATTACTTGCTTGCGATTGTGTACACTTGCACATCTAGATTTACGCAACAAGTTTTTGGCGTCGCTGCCAGGGACTTAATTGCGAAGTTAATTTTCTTGCAGTTTGGTTTTTGTTACTTCTGTGCTAACGGGAGTAATATTTGTTTCTTATCAGGTGTCTTTGTGTATGAACGAAGAACCTTCAGGATTATTTGCCTTTGATCCTGAAATTGAGCGAACTTTCAAAGCAAGAAGAAGAGTGCAACGCGAAGTTAAGGAAGCGAACCTAGTTATGGGTGATGAGACTGTTAATAACCGGAATGTGGCACCTAATGTTTAAAATGGTACGATGGTGTTAGATGACAGAGATAGTGCCATTCGGCAGTACGGGAAACCTCGTGTTGGTGAGCTAAACTCAGGGATTGTCAACCCTGATATTCAAGCAACAGAATTTGAGCTGAAGCCACAGGTACAGGCCCATTATTCTGATCCAGCCCAGCAGCTCAGTCAATCTGTCATCTGCCCAAGTCACCTGCTTGGTTGGCATGCTCTTTTGCAAAAAGAATATGGAAATATTGAAGGCCAAGGGAGTTGAACCCCTGACCTCCTACATACAAAACACTACTCCAGCCACTCCACCAACTTGTTCAATTGGTATTATGCTGCTTTGTTTATTTAATAAACATATTTTGGCCCTGGTATTTCAACTAATAAAAGGAAGGAGCAAGCTTCAACAATCATAATTAACAGGCGCATCACGTACCATTGGGGGAGTATTCTTAACTTTTCTTTGTACATAAATATTTTTATTAGTTTTTTTTATTTAGGATTTTTATTAGTTTGTATATTTAATTTTATTATTCATTTGGGACAATGAACCACTTAAGTGTGGGGAGGGGTTTTCAACATTAAAAAAAATAAAATTAGGATCATTAATAATTGTATTTTTAGGATAATTTTTTTTCTTAGTTTTCTTTAGGACATTAGATATTTATTTTTTAGATTTTATTTTAGGATATAAAAAATTTAGAAAAACACAAAAAAATAGAAAATTAAAAAAAATGACTGCCTTGTCAAAATAGCATGTTAATAAGGATAAGTACACACCATGTAGGCTAATTATTTGTGTGTCATGTATATGTCTCCTTGGCGTAAAATACCTTATACATGATGATGTCTTGTACGTGCTTGCGAAAATTAAAAACCTTGAATGTACGTCACTGTCAATTTTGATGAGTATGACATGCTATCACCATGTGAGATCTTGAGCCTTAATTTATGATTGATACATCTTTTATCAATCTATTTTTTTTGTGGTGAGATATTCGTCATTATGCATGTTGCTCTAGAACTTGCTTTAAACCAGGTCGTGCGTATATTGATATTGTGGATTGTGTAAAAGTGATAAAGGCACTAGGATTAAATATTATTGTACCAAACAATACCCTTAAAAATTATCCCTAGTGAGCCTCCTTGAGCCTATATCCTTTTTCTTCGTATATCACCATCTAATTTTTGAGCTTATTTATTTCTTCTTGTCTTGATTGGCTAGTAGAGCAATGTGATGTATACAAGGGATTGGTAAAATATAAAGTGTGGGGATATCTTGTTATTGGGTGAAATTTTGCGTGGGAATTGAATTGGTTTGGCTATTCCTTCTTCGTGACACTTCAATAAAGTCACTGGAATCAATAAAAAAGGGAGGAGGCAAGGAAAAATAGAGAAAAAAATGAAAAAAAAAGAAAAAAAGAAAGAGAGTGTATGTTCAATGATTCTTGCAATGTGAAATTGATGCGTTTACATTTGTATGTGGGATGCTATCTCAAGGTTAGTTTCATGTTGAGTGCTTCAAGTATATATGAACATTGTGCTCTATTAGTTGTCAAGTTAGCCACTTGTTAGCCTATTTCTTTGATTACCTACCCCGCACCTAAGCATCGTTACAACCCTTGACAAAGACCTTTTAATTTATATGAACACGAAGTCTAGAGATTTTGGTGGACAAGCAAGCTTGTGGTAGCATATGTGCATTTGATTGAACTTGAGTGATACAATTGCACCTAAACACTTGTGTGATTTGAGTGTTTGTGAGGTTATTTTTCTATCCAAAGCATGTTATTTTCTCGTTGATTAAGACTTTGATGTTATTCATGATATTTTAGTCTTTTGAGACTATGTGTGCGTGCTTGAATAGTTGTGTTGGTGTGTAAAGTTGAGGAATCGCATTATATGACATCTAAGAGCTATTACTTGATTAAGTTTGCATGTGTGGAGTGCTATGATATATTTCATGTTTGAGACTTGACAGTCATAATAAAAATTAGGAATTTTGTGGGTAAATTCACTACAAACCCTCACGAGACTTTACTCGTCCACTTGGGATACCTTGGGGTTTAAAGGGCTTGTTGCATATGCTAAATGTAACCGTGATCACCTACGAAAGTGGTATTAGTTAATTAGGACTTAGTTTTTTCTTTCTTCTTTGCCCGAGGACGTGCAAGATGCTAAGTGTGGGGATGTGATAAGCGTGCATTTAATCCTCATATTGTCCTTATATTTGAGTTATTTTGCATTGATTTGGATTTTTATTTAATAAATTTTAATGTTTTATTTTAGGTATCAAGGAGTTATAATAAAGGAGGGCTTTGAGCTTAAATAGAAGGAGTTGGATATTAATTTGATTAAAAATCGGATTTTACGGGGTGCTTGCGTAATCTGCACTGTTTGGGCCATTTCTGGAGTTCCAGAAGTCCGTTTTAGGCGATTCAACAGCCCACGAAAAGCTTATGAGAAGGGATTCAATTTAGAAGTGGTCTTGATATCAGATTCCAACTACATCAGCCCAGAAACAGAGCCCAAAAATCATTTACGAATTTCCACTTCTTGGAATTCAGTTTTTATTGGGAAATCTCGTTGTAATTATAGTAATAAATAAAAAATACTTTTATTAGAGATATTATAGGAGAGATCAAACCTAATTGAGAGACACACATCGTACGAGAGAAGGAGGCACAGACAAGAGAGAAAGAAGAAGCTCGAGGAAGGAGATTCAGCCATTGAAGACATTCACTTGGATTGTTTTTCTTCATCTTTTTGTTCAGAATTCTCTCCTTAACTCTTTTCATTATGTTTATGTGCTATCAATTCTTGGGTGATTTTGAGAGTTTGATTATGAACTAATTTTATAAAGTTGGGATTTTTATGGAACCCTAACATGGGATTTTTGGTGTTTTGTTAAAGAGTATTATATGCAGTTCTACGGTTTATTCATTCAAGTGATTTTCTTGCTAATACTTGCTATTATCTTATCATCTCTAGCATGTTATCGAGTTAATTATAATACCGAGAGGGTTATAGTTAATTGACATAAGACTTGAGTGGTGCATGCTTATAAATCTTTTGATTATAATATTGTTGCAGTATAGACATTTATTGTAACCGTGCATAGCTTTGTGAATTGGTGCTTAATTAAATTCTGAAGAGTAAATTGGCATAGACATATGTTAGTTTATTTTGTAGGAATTATACTATAGTGATTTCAAGAGAAACCTGTGACCATTGAATTCTAGCTAGTAGACTGTGGATTTGCTAAGTGCTCTACAACTTTATTACCGATTTTCACGTGTTAGGGCGAAGTAATTATCCTGATTTATCTTCTCATATTTGGAACTCAGTAAACTCTCTTCTCTAGTATAACTTAGTTGGTTAATTTAGTTCTAATAATTAGTTCAGTTATAAAAATCAATAATCAATAATTGTGCTCGATAACCAAATTGTTAGATATTACTTGCGATTGATACAAATTTGCAGTCCTTGAGGAACGATTTTCTGGTATTTATTACTATATTACTTGCTTGCGATTGTGTACACTTGCACATCTAGATTTTACGCAACATCCAACATGTCATAATTTGATTTAAAAGTACTTGTTTTCATTGTTCATTGTTCTGTCGAATATAGTCAGCAGTTGTGTATAAATTTTGGCAGTTACAGAATAGATATTGCTAGAATTTTGTTCTTGTAATGATTCCTGTGATTTTTTTTCTGTGATTAATACTGAGATGGGTTCTATTATTGCAGAAAATTGTTGACAGCATGTACAAGAAGAAGTAATGTCTGTGCCTGGGGGCACTATGTTAACATCCCTTTATCACAGGCAGACGGTACAGATCCTTTGCTTCTAAATCACTAATTGCATGCTTGATTCAGTGTTGTATTTTCACTTGATAATGAATCGGTTCACTAATATTCTTTATTCAAAAATGTATGAAAACGATTTGAGGTACTCTATTATTTTAGCAAGTATCAACCGGTATTGTCTCGTCTTCTTTTCCACAATTTTCCGTAACATATACAGTTTTTTTTTCAAATTTGTAACATATTTTAATCATGCTTTTTCTTTCCCTCCATATTTTGTATAAGGTATTTCCCGCATTCGTAATGAGTAATGACCACTTTAAAAGAGCTTACATGGCAAGAAACTTCTACAATGTGTGGTAGAATGGGAAAAAAACACAAAAGATTTCTTAGAACATCTCCAATAGGAGAGAGCCCTTAGCTATAAAATCTAGGTGGCAAACGATATAGATAATATGTAAAATATTAAGCACTCCAATGCATCAAAATTCAAAACCTTTAGCAAAAATTATAGACAATCAATCTTCGTTGGCCATATTTGTCGAACACCTATTTTCCCTTAGTAAAATTATACACAATATGTATTATAGCTAACACCATTGGAGTTCTCCCCATTCTCCTTATGCAAAATTTTAACTATTTCCTATTTTGAAATTTTTTAGCCAATCAATATAGATATCTCCATTGGAGATGCTCTTATAGGAATAAATGGGGGTTATTTTTTGTCAAAAAAATAATAAAACAATAAAAATGCATGAGCGTTAATTTTTTTTTTTTTTGAGTACGAAGTTTGATCAGGACAAACCACGCATATTTCAAATCATATGTAACACAAAACATATATTTATAAAATTAAAATTGTGGAAAAGCGCGGAATCGAACCTCGAACCACTGCTAAGCATAAACATTGCTCTACCGTTTGAGCTACTTTCCCGAATATTGAAAAAGCATTGAGTTTTTCAAATTTTATTAAATAGTTATATTAAACATATTAAGTATATAATATTTTAGAAATATTTCAATTGAATATTGAATTATGCAAAAGATATCATAAATGTATATTGTTTGAAAAATAATTACAAACCATGTTATTCAATAAATATAAGAAAAATATTAAGGAACCAAACAAAAGTTTCAAAAAAAATTCCACAATGTCACATGTCTTTCTACAATTGGTTGATAGAAATGAATTTCGCATGCATTCATATGAACCCATCAATTAAAATTTCCCATTTTACCAAATCAAAACTAACAAATCATTTTTATTCATATGAACCCATCAATTAAAATTTTCCATTTTACCAAATCAAAACTAACTGATAAAATAGTCTCGCAAATTCTCTTCTCAAAGTTTATTCCAATACAATAATGATTTATATATCAAATTCCTAATTCTCAATAATAGAAATTGTTAGGTCCAAAATAGTTTGTAGAAGGGGGGGTTGAATACAAACTATACCGTTTTATCGAATTTGCTCTTTTCTTAAAAATATTAAAATATTAAATCAAGAACAAATTGATGCGGAATAAAACGAATACCGATATTTCAAGTTGAATATAAAATTTATATTAACTTGATGGGGTGTGTCTAAATACACGGGTACAAATTACAAGGTTTGATGACCAAACTAATTATTACAAATTCTATAGAAAATTCGACATGAATTTTTCTATATTTGTAAGTAAAAAGATCGAAATTAATTATTACAAATTCTATAGAAAATTCGACATGAACTTTTCTATATTTGTAATAAAAATATCGAGAGATTCTAGGAAACTTAATTCGCTAGATAGTTCCATAAGTACAAGTAAACAATTTCTGTCGGTTTAGATTTAGCAATACAAGCTAGAAATAATTTACAAGAATTTATTTGAAGTTCAAGGAACCATTTTCTCTCTTGGTCTCTCTCTGCTGTGATTTTTCTGGAGAAGTGAAGATTTTGTGCTGTTCTGCTGTGTCTGCTGCTTCTGTCTGTATTTATATAGTCATTTAAGTCTTGCTGGCTTTCTGTAGGATATTTTACTGATCTGGTATGACTTAAACTGCTTTAAGACATAATAAATCAGCTGTCAGCATGACTTAAACTTGCTCCAAGACATAATTTTCCTTCGGTATGACTTAAATCTTGGTCGGTATGACTTAATAAATCAGTCGGTATGACTTAATTCTGAGCAGCCTTTGGGTATGACATAAAGCACTTTGTCGGTATGACTTAATTTGTTTTTCAGAAATATCTTCAAGTCGGTAAGACTTAATCTGCTCGGTATGACTTAACTGGTCTGTGTGACTTCGGTATGACTTAATCTGCTCGGTATGACTTAACTGGTCTGTGTGGCTTCGGTATGACTTAATCTGTCTGACTTAGATCAGAATGACTTAAATCAGAATGACTTAAATCAGAATGACTTAGATCAGAATGACTTAAATTAGTATGACTTAAGGATAAGTCATACCGACCTCCAGTAAGTCATATTCACTGAGCAGAATTTGTTTTAAGTCTTTAAACACTTATATTAATTCTGATTTAATTAATTAATTGATTAATTTAAAGCATAAATTAATTCTGATTGAATTAATTTATAAAATAAATTAGCCAACTAATTTAATTTAATTAAAAGAGAATTAATATGAAGTCTTTTGATAATTATATTAATTCCAACTTAATTAATCTTTTAATTAATCTATAGAATAAATTAATTCGAATAGAATTAATTTATCATATAAATAAATCAAATGACTTAATTAATTAAGAGAAAATTAATATACCTCCTTGTTTGATAATTATATTAATTTTAACTTAATTAATCTTTTAAATAATTTACTGAATAAATTAATTCGGATAGAATTAATTTATCAAATAAATAATTCAAATGACTTAATTAATTAAGATAAAATTAATATACCTCCTTGATAGCATAACCCTTGTGGTCTTCTATGTCTTGATAAATTTGATCCTCCACAAAGATTATTCTTTAGCCAGTCTTGATTGCAAAGCCATTGTGGTTAATTAATTTAGTACCTCTGTTGCTTGCACAATGATTTCTTCCATATACCAGTCTTGATAGCTTGAACCACTGAAAGTAATAAAGAATTACCACCGAATTTTTGTTGACGCTCGATGCACAGTCTGGTTCATGAGCGACTAACTCCAACGACTTTTCTTTATTTTTGACTCTATGATTTGGTTCATGTCTTCCTTTTCTTCACTCTTTTTCAAACCTTTATAATCTGTATTCTGTCACTGTAGGAACCTCTTGTCACTATAAATAGAACCCACTGTCTTGATTACTCCACTGATGCTTGATCAACTGAATGAACTTCTTCAAGTGTAGTATACCTCAAAACGGTAGATTGACTTTGTCTTCTTTCTCTTGACAATTATACATTTGAGATCCCTGTGACAGTACATATACTATTTACTATTACATTCTTGTTTAAGTTGAGTTGAATCCTCGAAATACAAATAGGCTATGTCATATGGCTTTCAGAAATTAATATAATAACGGAACTCTCCATTTTTTATCTAACAATAATATTAAAGGTAAGTTTCCATATTTTCACATAGTAATATATCAACATATATGTCAACATTCCCCCTCAAACTCACGATACTCAAAATCGAGAGTTTGCCAAAAAAAAAAAATGAATCATCCGCTCCATTCGACATAATCATTCACTTGATTCAGGTTTGTCGTTGTTTCATCATAGTCTTCGTCATCTTTGTACTCGTCACCATCTTTATCATAGTTGCCACCATTATAATCTTTGTCATGATTCTTTTCAAAATCTCTTTCTTTTTTTGTCGTTAATTCAGTTCTTCACAAAATCTTCTTTTTTCTTTCGTCGTTGATTCAGACAGTCACTTGCACAAATCCATCAGCATCGTTGTTGTGTTTTCTTGTCATCGTCTTCGTTCTCAAGATTTTTCTTTACGCCTGCGAACTCTTACATATTTTTTTATCTTTTTTTTCACCCACAAACTCTTGCATGATCTTTTTTTTCCTTGCACCCACAAACTCTCGTAGGATTTTTTTTCTCTCACCCATGTACTCTCGTGGGATCTTTTTTTTTTCCTCTGACCCACGAACTCTCATAAGTTTTTTCACACCCACAAACTCTTGTAGGTTTTTCTTTGCACACCACTAGCTTTGATACCATGATAAAATAGTCTCGCAAATTCTTTTTTCATTCATGTGGAGGCATAAACCTCAAAATTTATTACAATACAATAATAATTTACATAGCAAATCCCTAATTCTCAATAATGGAAATTAACATAATAACGAAATTCTCTATTTTTAATTAATAATAATATTAAGATAAGTCTTTATATTTTCTCATAGTAATATATCAACATATATATCAATACTAACAAATCATTTTTAAAATATTTTTGGACTTTACTCTAAAAATAATAAGGATAAGAACATATTACATTGGATTCGGATTTAGTAATCCGGTTAATCCTTCCCATTGTCTTCCATAGCGACCAATCAAATGAATGAGCACGCGGTCTTACAATTATCTGCATAGTTTTTCATCACCATCCTCCCAATATGCATGAGGTTATATTTGTAAATGAAAAACTTTACTTAATTATTATAAATTTGTCATTAAGATATACCATATACCCTTATTTAGGAACTTATTTTAAGTATTAATATGATGATTAAAAAATGAAAAATATATATTTATAAAATTAAAATTATGGAGAAGCGAGGAATCAAACCTCGAACCACTGCTAAGCGTAAACATTGCTCTACCATTTGAGCTACTTCCCCGAATATTGATAAAGCATTGAGTTTTTCAAATTTTATTAAATAGTTATTTTAACATATTAAGTATATAATATTTTAGAAATATTTCAATTGAATATTAAATTATGTAAAAGATATCATAAATATATATTGTTTGAAAAATAATTACAAATCATGTTATACCATAAAATAAGAAAATATTAAGGAACCAAACATAGAGGTGATTCCAACGAGGCAATGACGAAGAATTAACTTAAAAGCACCTAAAAAGTAAAAAGCATGGTCTTTTACTAAATATATTCATTCACATTGCATATGCTCCAACGTTGTAAAGGTTACAACAGCAGAATATCAAAGGGGAAACAGAACAATAAAAAGTAACCATTACATGAAAAGAAACCTTGGCACTCTGTTGAGAAGTTCTATTTACTTCTCAACTATCACTCCTTCACTCTGTCTCTGGTATAAATAAATATATGGCATTGGATGAGAAAGAGGATGAGCACTCATTGTTTGATCCTCTCTTCACTCCTTCCTCCGTCCAATCTTCAATCGTATTTAACTTATGTTCATCTTAAATCCACCAGAGTTGCACCAAAAAAGAAAAAGGAAATTATCTTCCTGGACTGCATCATGTATATTCAAATGTTTGCACAGCTCCTATGTGAACTCGTAAAATAGTATGAACCTTTTCTTAGATGTATCATGTGATTTCCGTCTTTTAAGCTAATGTGTAGCTTGAAACAGAGACAGATGCTGGAGAGGCAGAATGGATATACACAAACTCAATGCTTTTACCAGGAGTCAAAGACTTGATCCATGCAGGAAACACATAAGAATTGCCATACTTTGCAAGACCCCATAAAGGACCATATAGCTTTGATACAGAAATCCGGAGATTTCTTAGCGTCTTGCCAGATTTGTTTGTAACTACTGTGGAGTATCTGTAGTAAGTTTTACCTCCAGAAACCCATGAAGCTGTCATCTTTTGCACAACATCAATTTGTTTGGAAGAGGAGACTGCAATGCAAGATAGCCGAAACCCATAATGTCATTTCAGCGAGCCATGTTTCCAGGAATCAACAAGTTAAAACAACTACAATATGAGAACAAGCGTAAATATTACCTGGGGCTGGAGATACTCTGGGTTTTGGAGTTGGCTTAGGATGAAGAGGTCTTGGAGTTGGCTTAGGTCTGACAGCAATAGGTTTAGGAGATGGAAGATTTACTGCACAAAGAAATTTTACTGAATTTTGGAGGGAGGGGCTCTGCCAAAAAAAGAATTAAATTAGGTAACACGAATTTTTTACCTGGAAGCAACTGGTTATATCCACTATGTCCTGCATGTAGCCTAGCCAACAGTCCAAGAAGAGGAGCATTGTTGTATGTAGCTGGCTCAGTTTGCTCATAGTTGTCTCGTTCATCCGCAAAATTGTCATAGGCATCAGGTCCTCCAACAATGGCACCAACAAGAAGATTAGGATCGCTTCCCTTCCTACTGAACCATGTGGCATAGCCTCCTCGGCAAGTAACGAACGAAGGGTTAACCTTGATTGAAACTATTGAGGAACCGCGATGATGAACTTGTTGCGGGTAATTGTTTCCATAACCCACCATGTAACTTGTGGCTCTTGGATTGTCTCCAAGAATATAATCCACCTGATATACATAATTTTTTATTACTTCACAAAATTGCATAGCCAGAAACAGACTTGTTTTATTAGTTTTGCATTTAAGGTTACCTGAGACTTGGCGAATGAAAACAGTTCAGATGGTTGAACATTTCCAGATGGACACCTAAGGGTTTTCCTAGCAGAAGTCAGATAATCGGAGTAGACTGTCATGAGGAAGGAAGCACTTGTAACGAATTGTAAGTTGTTCCATCTCTGTCGGAAGATTAAGCCTCCTGGAGTTTTCTGAACATTGCGGCTACCTTTTCCAATACATGAACACATGAAATACTCTGCCTTTTCTTGGTACTTACCAAAAACTGAAGCATGATGTCCAGCTTTTCCTCCCATCAAAAACTGCAAACAAGAAATTAATCACGTAATCTAACAAAGAAGGACAACAATAGTTATTAGAAAGTATCTTCAATCACATTGGACACCCTACGAGTTACCTCTGTCTCTTATCAAACTTTCGAAAATCTTAAATTATAACAATTTGAACTTCAAAATAGCAAAAAAAATCCAACTATAAATTTAATGGCATTTCCTCTGATTCAATTTTTAATATAGTATTTGTCAAAAAGAAAGCTTGCTGGCATATGCTAACAAGTCTTTCAGAATGCTGTTTTAGGTTTCAGGGAGTAATCCTAAAATTAATACTGCAACATGAGATTCTTACTCGGGTACCTAATCTTCGTTGAGGAAATATCAGTGGCATAATCATTTTTTTTTGTGAAAGGCAAGCGGGGTTAGTATCAGAACCCCTACGCCTTACCCCATACACAAGGCAATTAAGCTACTATAAGTCTAATACAACAAGTGCACGCACGCATACAAATATTTGCTTTAGATAGATCATTAGTACCTTAGCAACCAGAGTTTGGACTCCAGCATACTTAACATCCCATCCGAATTCAGTCATGGCCCAACCAGTCCCACCAAGGGCATCACCATTGTTTCCAAGGTAGTTCAAGTAGTATTGATTGTTTGTTGCCTTGTACAACCATGCAGCTCCCCACAATAATTCATCCTAATAAAACAATTATTAACCAAGTTAAAAAAATGTCTAACAGATCGACAGGAATTTTTTCGTGCAACATTCGAAACATTTGCATAATATCAGGTATCATTTAGAAACTTACAGCATATCCACTGACAGAACGGTAGTACTTCTGGGCAACTGTAATACTACTATCATATTTTCCCCTGTATTTGTCTGCAAAGTCGAAAAGCTGAAAACCAAACAAACATTTATAAATTATTATCATCAGTAGTCACGTATTTCTCTTATGCAAAGAACATTTTTACTAAGAGTAACGTATGCGTACATCTCAAATCTTAATGTCTCGTATGAAACATTACTGAACATGTTTAAGGTTAAAAGTTTAAACTTGGTGTACATTTGAACTAACCGGTGATTTGAATGTGGAGTGCCATGTGTCTACCGACACTAAACAGAGTGACACACAACAACCCCATATCCGTGGTTCATGGACCCATCAAACTTGATGGTTGAGATTTGATTTAATCTACTCTAGATCTGTAAGGCCCATCATAAACGATTCTACTTGGTCCCAAAACAACAAATATCACATTGATACTTCTAAACATATGGCATATGGCCCTTGATGACACATCTTTGTTCATTTGGTGTTATACCTATTGCATCATGTGTGAAATATCTCAGTCTTTATTATCACCATTATCACTCTTTTCTAACACAATACGCACCGTACCATTAATATGCCGACATGCACAATAAGTAAATCAAATTATTTTATGCCGGACAAACATAACAAAAAATACAAATTCATCCCACCGAATTAGCGCTTGTTTTTTTCTAAAACTATCGATACACCAGTCTAATCAAATGTGGCATTTTAATTTTGTGTTCTTGTAGTCAATTTTTTTCTTGAATGTCTCAGAAAGATATGTAAAAGAAGTTGAAGGAATAACCTGATATGCATGAGAAAGGAGTGTTTTGGCATAGGAAGGGTTGTAACGGCGGAAGACCATAGAGGCAGCAGCCATAGAAGCTGCAGTCTCTCCGGCAAGGTCCGAACCGGGATTACTCGGGTCAATCCTGTAAGCTTGACGAGATGTTGTCATGTCTTCTGGTCTTTGCCAGCAGTAGTGATCAGTGTTACCATCTCCCACCTTTTTACAATTATGTGCTAAGTTAGATTAATATAATACAGTAACATACATCAAAAGCAATTGAAAATGACAATGTAAAACATATACTGACAGAACAGTGACATATATTTAATGACATTCAAAGGGTCATGCTATGGGAAGAATGTCTAGGATCACTGGAAATCAAAATTCAACTCGTTTTTAATGGTCAACATTTTTCCAAATTATGTCAAAATTCAGTAAATTTGAATGTGATTAGAAATGATTCTAATAATTTGTTCTTTAAAATACTCCTATATTTTTGTGTTTGAAATACGCAGGTATACGAACACGAACCGAAAATGCAAAACTGAAACATATTAGTAACAGTGACAATTGACAAGGAAAGCAACTTTCTTATAAATAATACTTATAATGAGGAAAAAAAGAATGATTTGGGGGGAACAAGAACAATGGTATGGTAGTACCTCTCCATAGAAAACATGAGGTTCAGGATGAGCTTTGATGAGATAGTCAGTACCCCACTTAATAGCATCCAGGGCATGATTAAGCTCACCACTAGAAGCTATTTGTTTACCATACTCCAATACACTCCATGACATCATTGTCACTGTAAATGCCATTGGCAATCCAAACTTCACATTGTCCCCTGCATCATAATACCCTCCTACCAAATTCACCTGTAATATAACATTGTCAACTTTAAGTTACTCCTATATTTTACCCGATGCCCCTGTTGTCGAGTTGATATATTTGGTTTGATTTGACGAATACAGTTAAAAAATGAATACCCTCAGGTCCAGATAGAATTAAAAAATACATTGGATATATATATTCCGTTAAGACCGAAAAAAAATTATTCATTTATCAAAGTTCTGCATTAGTAGATTAAAGTAAGAAAACAAGAGTAATAAAGTGGTATAAAGGTAAAGAAAACAGAGGAACATACGCCAACAGTTTTGCCATCATTAAGACCAGAATGACCCCTCCATTTAATTCTTTGAGTACTAGGTAGGTAGCCAGATCTTTGAGCTTCAAAGAAAAGAATGCTCTTGCTCAATGCATCTCCATAGTTATGACCTCCCATGGCCAAAGGAAGCAAGCCCACAAGTAGTAACAAACAGCCCATTAACCATTTTCTCACAAACTTCTCCATCTTCTTGGGTTTAAAATCAAGAAACACTAATCTCTCTACTTGTATATGTTCTGTAAATGCAACTTGGCAATGTTGGTTTGGCTTATCAGCTAAAACTTGGAATGAACCAGCCCAGAACAGAGTGAAACACTCTTACTGTGTGTAAATATCTATATTTTATACACACAGATAGAGAGATGCAAGGAGAGGAAGGGAGTTGGGAAAATGGGAGGAAGTTAAGGCGCTATATATGGAGGAGAGGAAGCAGGGAAGTTGCTATTTGTTGAGAAAAGTTGGCAGTGTTAATAAATGCATTTTTCAAATTATTATTGTTTATTTTCTATTTTGAATTTTTTCAAAATTAAATTAGATAAATAATACAAATTGAGGAAGGTGATGCTGATTAAAAAATGGCTGTGTAGACCAAAGACAGAGCGTTAGAGTGCAGAGTCATGTGTTATTTTTTGGGCATTTGAGTCTTCTCTGTTTATTAATCATCTAGTATTTACTTCTACTAAATTTACAGGGAGAATTTGGTCGTTCATTAACTATGTAAAATCAATAATCTACCACCGTAAATTTGTTTAAATTTGAATGGTATGTCAAGCACCGTAATTGAACTGATCGTTCGATAAAATATCAGTGTCTGATTCCACTCGAACTCGATTTCGGTTAAATAAGTAATCAAATGTTGAACTCGATTTCGGTTAAACAAGTAATTAAACGCAAGTTTGGGTGAGAAGATATAATTTGACAATATTACAGTTACACTACTATGCTTGGAATTGGAAAAAAAATAACAAATTTATTACTTTTATTGATTATTATTTCATCAACGTTCAACTTGTATTGAAGACTTTCTAATTTATTAAACTCCTCGAATTCGATAATGAAAATTTGAGTACTTAAACTTACACGCGTTACAAAAATTTCAATTTAGCTACAATATGTTTATAAAATATGTGAATTCTTCAACTAATGTTCGAGTTTAGCATCAAATAAAAAAAAAAAAAAAAAACGAGTTTAGCTTAACATGAACGTTAACGTATCTAGCTTGATTCAAATAAAGAAAATATGCTTCATTTCTCAAAATAAAAAATATGATTAGTAATCAAATTTATTCCAAGTGATAAGTGATAAAAAAGTCTCGCAAATTCTGTTCTTATTAATGGTGAAAGATTGTGAATGAGAAAGATAACCTTAAGAGCATATTTATCGTGATATCAAGAACCTAAGTTATCCCCGTAAGAGTTTGCGGGTGCGAGGAAAATTAAATATGCCAGAGTTGGTATGTGTTGGTAGGTGTGAGAATAATTTACATTCAGAGTTCGTGATGTGTGAAGAATTCCGCAAGAGTTTGTGGATGAGAAAAATAACACTACCAGAATTCGTGGTGTGAGGGTAAAAACTTGCGAGAGTTCGTGGGTGAAAAAAATCAAAGCTTATGACAGAAAATACAACGACGATGATGATAGATTTTTGTAAGAAACTGTCCCAAACCAACAATGACAAAAAGAGGAATTTTGAAGAAAATCGTGCGATGAAAAAGATGCGTTGGGAATAAAGAGATGATGAAAACGAGAATGAAAAATTGATCGTAACGAGAAAACTGATTCAAGTGGATGATTATGTTGATTGGAGTGGATGATTCAATTTTTTTTAAGTTTGGCAAACTCTCGATTTTAAGTATCGTGAGTTTGAGGGGGGATGTTGACATATATGTTAATATATTATTATGGGAAAAATAGAGACTTATCTTTAATATTATTATTAGTTAAAAACGGAAAGTTATGTTATTATGTTAATTTCTATTATTAAGAATTAGAGATTTGCTATATAAATAATTGTGATGTATTATAATAAACTAGAAGCGAGTACCTCCAATTGTGAATGAGTAAATAATCTTGAAAGCATATTTATCAATAACAAATAGCTGAAGTTCAATTCAATTCATTTGCATGTGTTTCTAGTCCAGCAGTATTATTATCATTTGTGTCTGTTGGATTTGTATTAAGTTTAAACTACTTAATGAGTGATGATGTAATAATTTTAGTTAATATTTTTAAACAAATATAAATTAATTAAATGAAATATAGCGTTTATTCAAATTTCAGTAAATTAATAATCCTATCATTCCATCCATTTGTTTATCTTTGAATTATGTACAAAAGTTAAGAATATATAAAATAGTGAAAAAATTGATAAAAATGAATAAAGTGATGACACAAATTAATATTTAATATGTAAAATGAGTATGATGGAAAAAAATAGTGCATGTATAAAATTATACTAATTATTTTTTACCACTTTTGGAAATTTTGGAAAGATGAATTGAGAGTAACATTCAAAAAAGTATAGTAATTTACATAAATTGAATTCCATCAAATTGAATTAATATTTTATAAATGAAATTCATAAATAAAATTATGCATCTTTCGAGTTTCAAAGTTATATTATTCTTCAGGAAATCCCCACTTGGTGAATAATCACTAAACAAAACACAAAGACATTAAAAAGTCAAAAGCAAAAATTAAAAATAAATAAGAGAAAAATAAACCTGAAATACATCTTAGGTAACTTTCCTGAGATACTATCTTACTTTTAAACAAAACGACATAGTTTTGGTTATGCATGAATAGGTCCCACAGGGATACCAAAATTTTTTAACTTATTTGTTTAATATCTCAAGGAAATTACATGATATATATCTCAAATTCTCCATTCTCAATAAATAATATGGGGACAAACTATTTATAAAATGCTTATACGTGACCGCAATCAGCTGTTAGTACTGAGACGAGGATGCAATAATGTACATTTTGTAAACAGCAAACTATATTTTTTTGTTGAAGTTTTAAATTGTTACTTAGAAGCTCTGTTATTGAAATCGGCCGATTTTAAAAAAATCGCTGATAAATCGACCAAAAATTGATCAAAATTTTGGAATCAATTCGGCCGATTTTATAAAAATCGTTGATAAATCGTCGATTTTTCAACCGAATCACCCGATAATTCGTAAATCGGTACCTCAACCGAATAATTCCGATTTCCGAAATCTGCAACACTGCTTAGAGCATCTCCAAGAGATTTCTACATTCACTCTTAAAAATAATATAAATAAATGGTTCTTAGCAAGTTATCACATTGGTTTATGTGTCAAACTCCAACAATCCTCTTTATATTAGCTTTTTATTTATAATATATTCATAAATCAACCCCACTATAATCAAAAGTTGTGCAAAAATTGGTTTACATGAATAATTTATTATTAAAATATAAGTTAAGAGTTACTAGTGGCTCTTAGAAGTGAAGAGAGAGAAGATGCTCTTAGTGTTTTTAAGAGTCACTAAGAGTCTCTTGGAGCAACAATTTCATTCTCTCTTCTCATTTTTTGAGTTAAGAGTTCAAGTATAAAGTCACTTGGAGATGCTCTTATAAGCAGTGGCGGAGGCACTCTTGGGCCAGAGTAGGTTTGGGCCCTCCCTGAAAATTGGGCCAAAATTTTTTTTTTTTTTTTAAGCCTAAGCCCAAAATATCAAATTGTGCCCTCCCTCACTAATAGGTTAGTAACGTTAGTTGTAAAAAAAGAAAAGACAGAGACACGGTCACGGAGACATAAAAGAGAGAAACAGGGGCAATTCACTAATCATCTCCTTCTTCAATCGATACATCATACATGATACTTAATTGATAGTCTCTACCTTCTTAAATCATCAGGCCATTAGCTATTCTTCTCCTTTTTGAGGTAATTCACTAATTCTTAACTACTAACTTTGATTTAATATTTTGACCTAGATTTAGTAATACATACATGTTTGATGATACTTAATTGATGTATATATGATAGTTTTAGTTAATTTTGTTTTGATTTGTGAACTGTTAATTTATTTTTCATATTTGCAATCACTTGATTTATTGTGTATTAATATTTTTTTCTTTCCGGATATTTTGTAGTAGTATATGACTTGCAGTGACAATTTTTTTTTAATCTTTCACAGATATGAAGAGGTTTTTTCATACTATTTTGCCGAATGATTTACCCTCTGTACAATCTGCAAATGTGAGTGAACCTAGTGTTCACAATGGTCAACAAAATCGGGAGGAAGTTAATTTCAATGAGTTAGCAATTGATCCATTTAAGAGAAAAAATATTTATGACTTCCATGTTAACGATAGAGAAAAGGTTCGAAGATTTTATTTGCAGAAGGGACCTTGCCAACCAAATATAATTTTTCTTTGGAGAATTTTTGGGGGTAAGAAGCGCAGATTTGTTTTGACATGGTACAAAGAACATCCTGGCTGGCTAGAGTATAGTTTGAAAGATCATTCGGCGTATTGTTTATATTGTTATCTCTTCAAACCAGAGCGTGGAGGCCAAGATGGTGGTGGTATTTTTGTTACGGAAGGGTTTACCAATTGGAAAGAGGCGTTGAAAAAATTTAGAGAACATGTTGGAGATTTAAATAGTGTTCACAACAAGTGCGTTAAAGCTTGTCAAGATTTGATGCATCAAAATCAGCACATAGAAATTGCATTATCAAATCAAACTATTCAAAGTCGAATTGACTATCGCACTCGTTTGATTGCAACTGTTGACATTGTAAGGTTGTGTTTGAGTCAAGCATTGGCGTTTCGTGGACATGATGAGTCTGAGGAGTCCAACAAGAAGGGTAATTTTCTCACATTTTTACAATTCTTGGCTGATCATAATGAAGAAATCAAAAGGGTTGTTTTAGATAAAGCTCCTAATAATAACAAGCTAACTTCTCCGGATATTCAGAAGGATGTTGTTAAAGCAATGGCTGTTGAGACTACTAAGCTTATTCTTAGTGAACTTGGAGATGACTTATTCTCTATTTTAGTTGATGAATCACGTGATATTTCAGTTAAGGAACAAATGGTCGTTCTCTTACGTTATGTTAATAAGAGTGGATGTATAGTGGAACGTTTTCTTGGAGTTGTCCATGTTGGTGACACTACATCTTTATCTCTTAAATCTGGTGTTGAGGAGCTTCTGGGAAAGCATAATCTGAGTGTAGCAATGGTGCGTGGGCAAGGATACGACGGAGCTAGTAATATGCAAGGGAAGTTTAATGGTTTGAAGAGTTTAATTTTGAAAGACAATCCTTTTGCATTCTATGTACACTGTTTTGCTCACCAATTGCAGCTAGCACTTGTTGGTACAGTGAGAAAACATCGTAAGATATCTATGTTCTTTACACAACTCAATACCATTACAAATGTTGTTGCTGGCTCATGTTAACGCCAAGACTTGCTTCGTGACAAACAAACGAGTGAAGTGGTTGAAGGTATTTGTAGTGGTCAGATTGCCACTGGGAAAGGACTTAACCAAGAAGCAACTTTGAAGCGTGCAGGGGATACACGATGGGGTTCTTATTACAGTACACTCTTAAGCTTGATCAGATTATTTAATCCAGTAATAGGTGTATTGGAGCATATTGTTGAGCACACAGATGACCATGATCTCCGAGGTAATGCTGAATTAATGTTGTCAACCATGAATAAATTTGACTTCATTTTTCTCTTGCATCTTATGAAAAATATTATGGGAATCAGTGATGGACTATCACGTTCTTTACAAAGAAAAGATCAGGACATTGTTAATGCGATGAACTTAGTTAATGTCACAAAAAACATGTTAAGATCTATGAGAGCAGATGGATGGGAATCTTTTTTACAAGAAGTTAATTTGTTTTGTGAGAGTCATAATATTGTTGTTGTTGACATGAGTTCTAGTTTTGTTGATCCTAGAAGAGTTTTACGCAAGTCTGAGGTGTTGACAAATCTACACCATTATCGCAGTGACATGTTCATAGATATATTAGAAAGACAAGTTGAAGAGTTAAATGACCGATTTGGTGAAATTGGTACTGAATTACTTTTAGGTATGGCATGTCTTGATCCACAGAATTTATTTGCTGCTTTTGACAAGGAGAGATTGATAAATTTTGCAAAGTTATATCCTTCTGAATTTTCTCCGGATCATATTATGGAACTTGAATGGGCACTTCCTACCTACTTTCAAGATGTCACACGTGATGAAAGGTTTTCTAATATTGATGGAATTGCTGGACTTGGTAAAAGAATGGTTGAGACAAGAAAACATTTGAGTCATCCTTTAGTTTATTTGCTTATCAAGTTGGCTATGCTTCTGCCAGTTGCAACAGCAGGTGTGGAAAGGGCTTTTTCTGCTATGAATATTGTGAAGACTAGACTTCGCAATAGGATAGGAGATGAATGGTTGAATGATCTCTTAGTAGCATATATTGAACGCGATATTTTTTTAAATGTCAAAACTGAAGATGTACTACAAACCTTCCAAAACATGAAAGATCGCAGAGGAGCGTTGTAAACAGGTAATTTTTATGAGTTATGCTCTTTTTAATGCATTTTTTTTTGCCTTTCTCTGTTTTTTTTAAATAATAGTGTAACTTGGCCCTCCCTCAACTTTGAACCTGGCTTCGCCACTGCTTATAAGTATGAGTTTCATGCTGTGGACGATCTCAGGTATTAGGAAAATTTTATATGTTGTTAAACGGGCGCATAATTATAATTATAAGAAATTAAGTTTAGAACTTTTTGTAAACTTTTTATAAAACTTTTACTTAATCTTGTACAACTCTCCTGAAATTAATCTTATTAATTTTAAGGAGCAAGTTGGTGAGTGCAGTTGAAAATAGCTTAGTTGAAGGAAATTAAAGAACCTTCTTCAATTCAATGGGAAATCACTACTCATGTACAGTACTCGACGAATAAGCTTTCATGTGTTTTTTTTCTCTTTTGTAGTGGGTTTAGCTTTTTCTCTTTTTGAATTTTCGGCCACTTATACAACACTTTTAGAGAAAAAAAACAACAACAAACTAGATTTAAAGGGAATGGGAATGCATTAATTTTAATATACCTACGTAGGTTATATAATTCAAATGAAGATAATTAAGCAAAAGAAAATAAATGCATGTTGGCGTTAATTTGCAAAGGTTGATTGGCTTTAATGCTTTATACGTTGAATTCAAGCTGAATTAGTTTACAGGTACGTTGAATTTATGCTGAAGCCTCAAGTATAACAGGTTCTAGTTTGAACATGTTGACTCTCCGCCAAAGCCTATACAGTAAAACCTTAAATTAATAATTTATGATAAATTTTTATTTTAAATATAAATTTTTAGATCCAATTTAGTAACAACTATACATATATAATCTCAATTAATAAATTATTTCTTTAAATTAATAAACTTCACCTATCAATAATATTAATTTATAGAAATTTATTATATATGAACATAATATATTAATCTAAACAAATAACAAATAGATGCTTCATTTAAAATTTGAGATGATTTTTTATATATTGAACAACGGCAATGCTTTAGAACAAAAGTCATTAATGGATTAAAATTATAGAGTAAAGTTCTGTGCACATCATTTCATTTCACTCAACATCATATATATTTTGCATTATTTTTAATGTAAAATTTATTATTTTACAAATCGTGTTACACGGCAGTCACTATTTTGTTTAAAATTTTCAAAATCATGTGGTATATAAATAAACTATTTTGTTGAAAAGTTTCAAAATCATATAGACTTTATATAAAAAAATATGTATGTCCTGCAAATGGGAACTTGTTTTGCAGAATAATTTTTTTTGTAATAATTTATTAGTAAAAATGTATGATTTTCATAATTTTTGGTGAAATATATAGTGAAATTCATATAACTTGTTTAGTGGAATTTAGGTTTTCTCGATCTTTATTATTTTATGAGTATTTCGGATTCCTGACAGAGGCTTGTCTTGAACAAAATTTGAAGCAAGCAAGTGTGCATAGTCGACCTTCACAAGGCGTTAAGTTGGCCCGTGTTAAGTGACGCTGCATTTTCATCTTTCTCATGTGAATCATATATATTGAAATTTGTGTTGAGCTGATTGAAATGCAATTTCACCGACAACGGCCGTTCCAAAATCTGATACTGATAGGATGCCTCATAGGAGTATATAGCAAGCGGAGAGTTAGGATGGGGGTAACATACTAACATGTATTGTCGGACAACAAAATGGTAGCGTGTTTGTATTTTGTATATATCACATTTCTGGCCTAGCTAGCTACCTTGTTTTTCAAAGTTTATAATTTTCTTTTGCTACTTTATAACAGCCGACATCTACATTTTTTACAAAAAAAGTTGCAAGTAGATAGTAGATGATCCTTATCTTCAACCATGCATATCATTTTTTTTTTTTTTTTATGAAATGCATAGAATTATATTAATGGATCAAACCAACTCAAAATACAACGAGACAAATCCTCGACTATCACTACGACCAGGTTGAAAAACAAATAAATTATTTTCTGATCGTTTAATAAAATGAACTTAAAAGTTCTTGAAGCTAAAAACGAATCTGAAGACTTCCTCAGCGATCCATACTGCGTCTACATCCCTGAAGGTAACGGTATCACAATTGACCACATCACATAAGAACCATTGATACTCCAGTGTTCAGAAGCCTCAAGTATATAAACTAAGGTTAGAGGAACGACACTCCAGCTATCTACATGCCGGATACCAGCTATAGACATGCCGAACATGGAAACCCCTAAAGGATGAGTAACACCCCAGCTATCTACATGCCGGATACCAGCTATAGACATGCCGAAAGTGAAAAACTCCAACAGATAACGAACAATCTTTGGTTGTGAGTGGTGAGCTCTTGCAATAATCGTCACCGTCCCAGCTTTGATGTAGACTTTCCAGATCCCCCAAGCCATCAGCAAACCCATGCCATTCTCAGCAGATCCAATTTTCCACAAATTTCCATCAATAAGCAAGCACACGCCAAAAGACGAGACGAAAACCGAAATTCAAAGACCTCGGAATAACTCCAAATTTTGTGTGTGAAAAAACATGCAGTACGTTCTTCAGTTTCATTACGTTTCAACCCAGTTTCACCGAATACCAAAGTCCTTTCATATTGGTAGACAATTTGATATATAAAATTTAAAATAAATTTTTATGAATTTATATTTGAGTAAAAATTTCATATTTTGATAATTTTTTTTATACAAGTATTTAATGTATGTTTAAGATTCCATAAATTGTAAAAAAAAAAAGTTAACTTTTTCAAAAAAAAAATAGTAATCTTTAACGTTGTCTTAAAATAATATGACTTATTCTGGAAAATAATTTCCCAAACATCCCAATGTAATTGAATTGATTCAAGTAAAAGTAAGTACTAAATTTTAAACAAATGACAGGGATTGGATTAAACTTTAAACAAACATATAAATGAGAGGCATAAGTGTAGTGGACCGACCACTCTTTCGGTTGAAAGTTTTGTTGAGATATGTAGGCCCAATGTGTTAAGGTCCAATCTAGTATTGTAGTATAGTCCAGTCCATTAGCTTAGTCTATAAATATAGGACCATGGACTTAGTTTATTGTATTCAGTTATGTTACAATGTAGTCTTATGGCTGTAACCGTTTCTGTTCAGTAGTAATAATAGTTTGTTACTTTTCTGTTACATCTTCCTCTTCTTCTTACTTGTTCATCTCCATCAATGGAGGTTTAATAAATGTAACATGGTATCAGAGCCAAGATCAAGCTCTTAAATCGTTTCCGCGTCAATTACAAGTTAAAGATTAAACGAGCGTTTCAGTTTCGTCGATTTCGAAGACTGTTTTTGATCGGTTTCAGTTGATTTTCTTCATTTCTAGGTTTAATTCGTCTCTCTCGGCGAGTTTGTTTGATTCACGGTGATTAGAGCTTCGTTTCGAGTTGATTAAAGTCTAGTTCGTGGTGCTCGTTTCTCGTCGTGCTCGTCTTTGTTTTCCGAATGAGATTACGAGTCACCGTCATTCTCAAGCATTGGACAATTGTCTCTTGTTACTCGACATCCTACAGGTTTAATCGAAGACTTTTGAGCTGTTCTCTTTGTTTTTCAGTCTATATTTGATGCTAAAATGATGAATCGTACGTTTGATTTGTGCTTGCTTCGATGTATCTATGATGCTCATTTTGCGTTAGATAATCGTTCGATAATCGTTTGGCTATGTTGTGTCTGTGATTGCTATTCATTTCTATGAAGCTCGATTATGATATGAGATTGTAGTTTGTTGAGAAGAGATTGAGGCGCGGTGATATCGTTGATTGTGATTTGGAGAATTTGTGTGGTTGTTTGTGTTGCAGTTGTCTTGTTGATATTGTTTGAGCAGTTTTTGTTCTAGAAAATAGAAAACCACAAACGAATGGTGTTATAAGGTGTTTTGTGTTTTTCTGCATTTGTGTTGTTTTTGTTTTGGAGACACAACAATTGTTGCTGCGTTTTGTTTGTTCTAGTTAGTTTATCAACAGAAAATACAAAACGAAGGTTGTTTTGGTGTTCTCTAGCCTCTTTCGATCTGTTGCAAAGAAGTACGGAGGAATAAGGATGCATTGGATTATTGATATGATTTGGTTTTGTAATCCTGTTCTGAACTACTTGTGCAGTGTTGTTAATGCATACAGATCTGATACAGTTGTGTGAGAAGCTTTGTTAACGAATTGTTATAAATTGATTTCAAGCCAAAAGCCATATCTTCTCAGTTTCCAGCACAGTTTTGCAATTTGTGTTCAGAAATGCTTGCAGTTTGGTTGATGCTGTGACAGACTACATGTTTTCTTCATGTTGTCATTCGAAATTAGTGTCCAAAATTGAGGTTTTCTGTGAAGTAGTGTTTAACAAAGAGAGTCTTGGTTTGCTGTTTGTTAGAGATAAGAAGCTCAGCCATCAGCCATAGACATTGATCATTGTTGGAGCATAATGTTTGTTTCCTGTTTTTCATGTCGATTCTGGAAGGCCATTTCATTGCAGTTTTATGACTTGCAGTTTCAATGTACAGTTGCCTATGGTTTTAAGAATGTACAGTTGCCTATGGTTTTCAAGGGCAAAGAAGTCCAAAATGGACTTCTTTCCCCTTGAAAACCTTATGGTAGGCTACATTTGGCCCTTTAAAAAAAACTAAGGCAGGCATTTCTTTATGTGTCAACCACTTATGGCAAGTCTATAGCTAGTTCCCGACAAGTAGATAGCTGGGGTGGTGCACACGTTTTCTACCTTGGTGCTGACTTCAGCTACAGACCTTGGATTCTTTATTACCTTCTGCTGGCTATGCTAATTGGACTGCCATTTTGATGCTACATCACCATGTTTGGAGGCTTCTGGATTTTTCTTCATGATTTGACTTTCAAGATGAAAGTTTTGCTTACTCTCCCACTTCCATCTTGAGGGGGGATATAGGGATATGCAGTCATGCTTTGGTTGAAGATGGTTGCAGTTTTTCTCAGTTTTCACATTCTTATGTTTGCTTTGCAGTTAGTTGTAAGGTTGCTGCTGCATTTTGTTCTGATTCTACGCCCATTCAGCGTTTTTTGATTGATTTGCTCTAAGCCTACTTTGTTAGGTTCCAAATATTTTTTTTCTAAAACTCCTTTGTGAGCGTCTAAATTCACTGGTGGAGTTCTGACAATGCTAATTGTCAATGTTCAATGATTAAACTCTGAAGGATTACTAAATCTGGAGTTTGTTTTCCCTTTATGGTTTTGTTGCCCCTTAGTGGGTTTATTGCTCTTTAATGAGTTTGTTACCCCTATGTGGGTTTGCCCTTTTATGTGGGTTTATGTTGCCTTCGATTGATGCTGAAAGTTTGATGCTGCCTTGCTACCCCTTTCTGTTGTGAATGATTCTGCTGTGCAGTCTTATACACAACCTGTTAATCCCTTTATTATCAGTGGCTGTCACTTGAGCCATCAAGAGCATCACTGGAGTGTTTGATTTCAAGATGGGGACTCACTATAACTCTGAATTCACAGTTCCAAGATGAAGCTGTTTCAGATTCTTCCCACCTTCATCTTGAGGGGGGATGTTGAGATATATAGGCCCAATCTAGTATTGTAGTATAGTCCAGTCCATTAGCTTAGTCTATAAATATAGGACCATGGACTCAGTTTATTGTATCCAGTTATGTTACAATGTAGTCTTATGACTGTAACCGTTTCTGTTCAGTAGTAATAATAGTTTGTTACTTTTCTATTACATCTTCCACTTCTACTTACTTGTTCATCTCCATCAATGGAGGTTTAATAAATGTAACAAGTTTTAAATTTCGAATATCAACTTTTAATTCGGGTTAATTATTTTGATATTTTAATCGAGATCTAATATTTTGAAACCAATTATTTAATGTGCTATTCGAGTAGATCATGCAACTTTTGAAGTTGATATCACTACTCGAATCAAGTTCAAAGCGTTTCTCAAAATGCATTGAATTTGAGTGATGTTTGGGACAGTATTTTTGTTATATGGTCGCGTCGCGTCTGCCACCTTTAGTTAGTTAACAGTAGTGTTTTGTACACGATCACTTCCTATTTGGTGAGGTAGTTGCACACTTACACCTGGGGTGTCCCTCTACGCGCAATATGTTCTACTGTAAGTTCCAACAGGCACTCGTGGGTCTACAACCTACAGATATACGAATCATTTAAATCTCTCTGAATTATTTATGTTTAAGACGATAAGAGCAAAGTCCAACAACGTCCTAAATATTGTCCTAAATCAATATTTAGGACTTTTATTCACTTTTTGTGCTCCAACAATGTCCTACTGGTGCCTTAAAACAATAGGACATCCATCTCATGCCCTTTCTTAAGGCACCTCTATACTTGTCCTAAATCATTTTTAACAATCAAAAATTAACTTCCCTCCTTTTCTACACTTCTCTCTCCTCTCGTTTTTGATTTTTCCCTTCCCTCCAATTCTAATTCAAATATATTATTATTTTAATTTATAAGGTACGAGTATAAGGCATGTTGTTGGAATTGATACACAAAAATCATGACTTAAATCACTAGGACACTATATTTTATTATATTTATAAGGCATTAACTAGGATATTGTTGGACTTGTTCTAATAACGCAACTACATAAGTGTTAACTACTCCCTCCGTCACTCTCATTTCTTTACAGATTCTATTTTGGGACGTCCCTCTCATTTCTTTACGTTATCATAAATAGTAAGTTTACCTCATTATTACACCCACTACTTTTCCCCCACTATCTCATATTTAATAATAAAAAACATTATTACACCCACTACTTTCCTCCACTATCTCAAATCTATTATTAAATATTGATAGGTCCCACAACTTTACCCATTTTTCATTTAACTTTACTCATTTTTTATGCATTGTCTTAGTCTCCGTGTCCCCCTCCAATGTAAACAAATGAAGGGGACGGAGGGAGTAATATATTCCAAGAATAAATCACTCAACTCGATTAAGTAAGTGGTTGAATGTTGTGACAAGCGTTCGTTAACAACATCTCCAACCCATCACAATATTTTGGTGTGATTTTTATATTAAAATAGTGTAAAAATTACACTATTTTCAATTTCAACTCCAACCCATTTACCATTTTTATACTATTTAAATTATTTTATTGATAAAGTACAGAAGTAAAGTACAAAAGTAATAAAGTTGGTTGGATACATATGAAACAAATTTGTTTTAGGGAAGAAGTACAAAGGTAAAGTTGAGATTAACAAAATCTCTAAAAATTTGATGTAATACCAAATGTGGTATAAATTTTGGTGTAACACCAAATTACTGTAAATTTTAAGAGTTGAATTGGAGAAAAATTTTATACCAAAATAATGTAAAAGTACAAATTTAAAATTGGGTTAGAGATGGTCTAAGGAATGGTGAGACCTAGCTCTGCCCCCATACCATAGTTAGAGATAAAGATACATAGACCAGATCTCATAAGTGGGTCACCCAAATCGATCACTTCATTTTACTTGTCACTTTCTCACAGTATTACTAGTTTGCTAGGGTAAAATAGCTAATTGGTCACTGAAATCACTAGTAACTTGCAAGTAGGTCATGAAGTTAAAAAAGCTTTCAGTCAACTAATGAAGTACTTAAAAACTTGCAAATTGGTAATTGCCGTCAGTTCCATTAAAAAATCTAACGGAAAGATGACGTAGACGCTGACATGGCACAATGAAACTTGCAAGTAGGTCACTGAACTTGATAACAATTTTCAATTAGGTCATTAGCCAAATTTAATTTTAACTGATTAAATTTTAAAAAAAATTCCAAATGATTTTTCTTTAATAAAATTTAAAATTATGCATATCAATATAATACATATGTTTATGAATAAATACAAGTGAACGAAAAGATAACAAGTTTTTTCGATAATGATAAAAGGTAAAAAAATTGAATGTTTACATTTTTTCCAAATAATTACACTTTAATTAAATTTAATTTGTATATATCGCATTACCTCATTTGCTTTTATCTCGATACAATTGAACAAATATTTAGATATCCCTTTTTTCCATTTATTTAATATATAATTTAATTAAATTTAGAATTAAACATATCCATTTATTTTATATGCTAGTAAATCGGTAAAAGCAAACAAATATTTAAAAAAAATATCAAGTTTCCGATCCATCTTTTTCGATATTAATAAGTGATACCAAAAGTGTAATTTAAAAAAAACATAATCAAAGTCATATGTTTACCCCATTTGTAAACATCGAGGATTCAACTCAACTTAAACAAGAATGTAATAGTAAATAGTATATGTACTGTCACAGGGATCTCAAATGATTAACTGTCAAGAGAAAGAAGACAAAGACAATCAACTGTTTTGAGTTATACTACACTTAAAGAAGTTCATTCAATTGATCAAGCGTCAGTGGAGTAATCAAGACGGTGTGTTGGTCCCGGAGTATATTGCAGAAGGGGGGGTTGAATGCAATATAGATAATTTCAAATCTTTAACTCAACAACAATGATAAAGATTGTAAACTATCTACACAAGAATTGAAAACACAAGTAGTAATTCAAGATGTTCTCACAAAATAAATATTTTATTTATTTTGTAATGGATTGCTACAACCTCGAGAAAAATGGTTTTCACAAGTTTCGACTTTTTTGAGAATCGCTTGTTGTTGTTACAGAAAGAATGAGAGATGTGTCTCTATATAGACTAATCTTCCTTTCGCATCTCAGTCACATGGGTGGAGGAGCTGTTGTCATTTTCAAGTGACAGCTCCTCACAATTTGCACACCCATGTGACCTTTCCTAAAATGCTATACAAACAGAGTTATCTTTAAGCATAAGGCATTCTGGGTTCTTTCCAAAATTAGCTATAATAATTCTAGTAGATGCAGACTTGTCATACTCTTTGAATTGTCGAGCCTCATCTTGTGATCTCTCAAGCTTCTGTCGTAGTCTTGCAGGTTGCTACAATCTTTGACGAATTGCAGGAAATCTGTTTCTCGAACATCTAAACTGTCACGGGGGTTTGACTAAGATAAAATCCCCAAATCAAATAATTTAGTGAGACAGTAACTCTTGCCGCCAAGTTTGCTGTCATAGGAATATTCAGTAGTTGACAGTATGAGCTCCCGCCAATGTTGCTGTCGAAACTTCAAACTTGCTGTCAAGTGTGAGAATGTTGCTGTCCCCTGCTTCAGCCAATGTTGCTGTCAAATGAAACTTACTGTCGTGACCTTGCAACATGCAGTCTTCTTGTAACGTTACCATCAATGTATTGACAGTAACTTTATTATTGCTATCGAACTAATGTATTCTCTTGAGGCTTGAACATATCAATGAACTTCTTCCAAGATACATACTTATTACATTTCAGCAATTATTTGAATACAAGAACACACTCTGGCTGTGAAAGTATGTTCTACTTAGCCTATACAAATAAACTAAGTACTAGTTAAGTTGTCTCTACGCTATCAACCATAAATCCTAACAATCTCCCCAAATTTGTTTTTATGGACAATAACAACAAATTCTCAATACAAGCACGCTGACAACTTAACTAACATAGATCAGAATAGGATTCTAGAACATTTCCAAGCATTTAGCATTATATAGGACAATGATCTAAAGCAAAACAAGTACTCCTCGAGGTTGAGTAGATATGAGATTTACTTATCTTGTTATTAAGCTTTCCTATTATGTCTGTTTTCTCTCTTTATGTGGAGAGCTTCTTCCAAGTACTTTCTGAGATCTTGCACTAGCTTCTTTTCATCAGTAGATATAGCATCATCTTCAATCTCATCAATGTACTGTTGGATTTGTCTAGAAGAGACATACTGAACATCTTTCAGATCAAACCATGATTCAAAACCATAGGTGTAAGTTCTGAATTTCAAGATGTTGTTCTCAATCTTGAATCTTTTGCCAGGAAAAGAATTCAAGGTCACTCTTCTGTTTCTGTCAAGTTTTGGATCTTCATATCTCCTACTATCAAAAATAACTTCCAATTCTCATGCAAACAGCATTTCCAGTTTGTGAGATGATCCAACAACTTTCCAGTATAGACTTTTCAGTACACTGGTCCTCAGCTTGTGAAAACTATCTGTATAGATTTCTTCTTTGCCATCTATGATCCTGAGAGGATTTTCCAGTGCACATGACTGATAGTTTGGAGCTTCACTGTTCATCTTGTTGACTTTCTTGCATTTTTCTTTCAGCTCAGCTTCCACTACCTCAGCAGTCTGTTTACCAAAATTAGCTTTTCTCCTAGCAGCTTCAACAGCTAATTCAGCTTCATAGGCAGCCATAGCTTCGGGTGTATAGGAGGGCATTCTTTCTGTCCAATCATACTTAGACACAAGTTCTTCCTCATCTATACTCACATCCTCATTCGCATCATCGATGTTTCTCCAGTCACCATATCTCTCATAAAATTCAGCATATCTTTCAGCATGGTACTTTTGGATGTGTTCCATGGCTTTCTTAGGAACATTTTCACACATCCCCATAAGCTCCACCATTCTTTCAAGCACGAAGTAATTGAATCTACGCCTTACTTCTTGTGATGTTTGTTTGAGAGTGTATCTGTCTATTATTGTTGACATATTCACCATAGTGAAGTCCTTCTCAACAAACATGACTTTTGCTTTATCTTTCCAAAGAATGTATCTGGATGCATATTCCTTAGAATTATCCAGCTCCAATTCGACTGAAGTGATGTCTCGTGTCGCAGCTTCCTTTTGGATTTCAAAGCTGTTTGTTTCTCTTCTTCGAATAGGCTTCTTAAGAAACATCACTCCATGCTTCTTTTTCCTTTCTGCAACCTTTGTCTTGCCCTTTCTTGGAACTGCACGCCAGGCTTTTGCTCTTTGTTTTGTCTTCCTAGAATTGGATGTCTTGACATTTTTGCCTGTGACAGCTTCTTCATTCAAGCTCTTGACAGTGTCTTTCATGACAATGTCTTCTTTGACAGTAGCTTCTTCGACAGTAACTTCATCATTCTTGACAGCTTCTTTGTTGATAGTATCTTTTTCAGCATCAAAATAGTCAATAACTGATCTTAAGATACTTCCTTCCAGTGTGTCAAGAATGTCTGTCTCTCCCTCATCTTTAGCTTCAGCATCTTTCTTATTATCCTTGGGAGCTTCTTCCTTTGCTTCCTCATGAGTCAGTAATCTCAGCAGTTTCTTTACCACTTCCAGTTGTACCAGATCCTCCAGTTCCATCAAGATCATCATCATCAAGGGTGACATCATATGTGTAGCATCCACCACTTTCACTTCTTCTGGTATTAGCTTCAGAAATCAATTTCTTCACTTGAGAGCTAAGACTTTCATCTCTCTTTGCCAGCAGTTTGTGAATAGCTTTGACAGCCTTGACTTTGTCTTTGTTTATCTTAAATTTGAGGATTTGTTTCAGCACTCCCATGATTATGTTAGAGTGCAATCTGGGTTCTTCACTTAGGATCAGAAATCCAATCCTTTTAGCTCCTGTGCTTGTAGTTGTTCTGTAGCAAATACCATAGGATTCTTCAATCACTTCTGGTAGCTTTTCTTCAATAAGACCTTTAATTTGTGCTAGCAGATCGTTATTGAAGATTGTAGAATTTGCTTTCACTTTAGTTCCCATGGCATTCAGCACTCTAGCGTGCAGACTTTGCAGTAACTGCATTGTAATGAATATAGAGATGCCAGTTTTCAGATAAACATCAACTGCCCATCTTTTCTCCAGATTCACCTTCACAGAGATACTTGTTATTTTGTCCTTCAGTATTGGTGACAGTTTTGTATATACTCCTCATGCCTATTTTATGGCACTATTCACCAATGCACTGAATTCTTCATCTTTGTTGTGCAAAGTACTCTCCATGTAGCTTACCATCATCATTTCTGCCTCTTCTGGACTATATTCACTTCCATCAGACCAAATGTATCCTGTTGTAGGATTTACCTTTTCAGGCATTTTGACTTTGCCTTTACCGAGCCTGTTGGCTTCTTCTATTTCTCTCCAATGTTTCTGCAGTGGAGTTTCCATGACTTCAGGAGCTGGTTCATTGATTTTCAGAGGAGGCAATGTTGATGTTTGAGCCCTTTGTAATTGCTCCAATATTTCTTTAGTCACCAACATTGGCTCACCATCTACTTCAACATAATCACCAATTCCACTAGCTCTCAACTCTTCACCAAAGATTCTATCTTCATTTGCATTTTGCTCCCCCTTACTTCCATCTCCATCTTCTTCCATTTGCTCCCCCTCTCTTCTAGACTCCCCCTTGCTTGTTGCTCCACCTTGTGTCTCCTTCTCTACTGGACTTACAATATTCTGATTTTACACTTCATTCCGATCTACCACATTCTCCCCCTTAGTAAAGTTGACAGCACTAAGGATAGCAGAAAACAATATCAGATTTTGTTGAATCTCAGCAAAGCCAGTAGCTACCATGGTGGATAAAGCATCAAGTTTGGCTTCCATGGATGCACATCTGCCCTCAAGGGATTTCAACCTTGATTCAGCTTGTTTAGAAGGACCATCAGACCTTAACCTTTTTGATGAGAAAGGAAAAGACTGAGGAAAGGAGGCTATGGGGTGTCTCACACTCTCATTGCACTCATCACAGAATGACTCTCAAGGCCTAGTGCCTTTTTGTGTGGGGTTCCCTTAAATTCACTCTGGACATGCTCAAGTCCCTCTCCTTTTGCCAGCTCATTTGGCTACCTCTTATTTTTGTGCTCACCTCTCTTTTCTTTTATCTCTCTTTTCTTTTGCACTCCCTCACTCATCCTAGATGCATGGGTATGAGCAGTACTTACATGCATTGAAATAGAAGGTTTAGATTTTACCTTTTTTAAAGTAGAGATTGGCACATGATCATTATCAAAAGCATCTTCAACAATTACTGAATCTTGATCAAGCTGTGCAGAGGTGACAACATCTTTGCCCAAAATGTTACTGTCCACAGGTGGGTTGACAGCAACTTTTGTGGTGTCTTTGACAGCATCTGAGGCTGTGACAGTAACTTCCTGAAGGTTAGTTGCTTTTTGGAGGTCGACCAAGATGTTGGGTGTTTCATTTTCTAGCAGATTGCCATCTTGATCTAGCTCAGTGTTTGAGGGAGTGCTATCCATTTCACTTTGAGAAATGGGTTCTTGTGGACCACTTGATGGGGGCTCATCCATGACTCGAGATGGATGATCAAAACCTGAAGGGTTGGGACTGTCCCCTTCTCTAGGTTGTTGAGAAGAAACAATTGATGGATTAGAGAATAGGGAAGGTGATGATGTAGAAGAGATTTCTGGCTGTTCCACAGAGATAACTTGTGGAACATCAAGAGTTAAAGTTTCATGACCCTCACTGTGCCCTAACTCCATGTGCATTTCTGCAAGTGTAGGCTCCTCATGAGTGAGTACATGAGGTTGTGCAGACTCTTTACAGGATGCCTTGGGAGACATGCCATTTTCAATAGATATTTCTTGTTGAGAAGAAGCACCTAGGGATGTGTTTGATTCCCTTTTATCCTCCACAGCCTTTTGTGAGACTGAGGGGTGGCTGAAAGTGGTTTTGTCCCTCTTAGCTCTCTTCTTCTTAGACTCAAGAGGAACCACTATGGGTTCACTTTTACTAACATCCTTATTTGCTGCACCAGGTGCAGTTTCTCCCTCAACATTCTCAGAACTACCACAAACTCCAGTTTCCAAAGGGTCTTTTCTTGGATTCTTGCAAGGCTATTTTTGTGGCTTTTGTTTGTCTGGAAGGTCTGATTGGAACGAATGGTGTAGAATGTGGGTTAACTGAATTTGGGTCTAATTCAGCTTCATTCTCAAGGGAGAAATGAACATACCAAGAAGGTAGTTCAAAATCAAGATTAGGCTCTTGATCAACCATGTGTTTGGTGAAATAGAGTGGAATATGTGCATTAAAATTTTGTGAATTGAGTGATGTGTGTGTATTTCTTTTCAAAACATTCCATTCCATGATTAGAGATGCATTATCATCAATACCACATAATGAATTTAAACACATTGTAAGAAAGCGAGGATAGACATGCACCTTCCTGCTCAGAGCTGACTTGAGGTGACTCATAAGCAGCTTTCCAACATCCACTTTGTAACCATGGACTAAAGAGTGAGTGAGCTTCTTGATGTAGGAGGGAATTCCATTCCAGCCAGTGGTTTTGGTTGAGAAAACCTTCACCATGACATCAAAAATCATGCTCCATTCTTTTCTCAAAAACTTTCTATCCATTTCACCAGTTGAGTACCAATATGTTGTACCTTCTTCGAGAACAGGACCAGAATACCCAATTTTCAAGAAAAACTTCTTCAGGGTTTCATCACTTGCAAGTTCCTTGTATGATTCTTTAGCTTGCAGTCCAGTTCCCAAAGTAGCGTTAATACCTTTTATTGTGAGGATGCAGGTAACCCCTTTGATTTTGCAGTTTATGGTGTCTTTACCTGCACCTCCTGGAACAAAAGCAGATTTCCAGAATTCTTTAAGTCTTTCTAGGTCCAATGAGGGTGTAGATGTTATAGCATGACTTAGATATGACTTGTTGATGAAGGACACGAGTCCTTTAAAACCTTCACCAGCATCTCCAGCAGAGACAATACCAGCAAAGATTGTTTGAGAAGAGGATTGTTTGGGTGCCATTTATGCTTTGAGTTTTGGGAGAGAGAGATTTTTGCTTTTGAGAGAGAGAGGTTATGTTGAGTATTGTGTGTTTGACAGTTGCTTACATGAAAATAGCAAATGTTTTACTGAAGAAGGGAAAATAGTAATGTCTTAGCCCATTAATCAGTCACGTGGTGTTATGGGTAGTTACTTTTTAGTGGCTGTAAATCGTGGAGGTAAAGTCTCAATTAAATCGGTCCACTAACCTTGACAGTAACATGTGCTTTGTAACAAATTCATTAGTAATTTGGGAGGATGACAGCAAGTTTTGCTTGATAGTAACATCGGCGCAAGAACATGCTGTCACCATTAAGCAATTTATACAATTTCCTTTAAATTTCATGACAGAAAATTTTTCCGTTGCTGATAAGGAACTTGCTGTCAAGGCACATCGTGACAGCATCTTCACTTATTGACAGCAACTTGGGCGGAAATAATTTGTGTCATGAATTTTAATCGACTTTGCCCATTGTTTAAAATTAAAATTACCAATTAGCATTTTAATCGAGTTAAGCACATATTCGTTAAGCAGGCACACATCCACATACATCCATACACACAAGTAAACATGCATACAAGCATTACCCAGCAGATAACCAAGATAAAGGAATCTAGCAGAAAAAGCATGAACAGTACAAAAGATGAGAAGATTCTTTTATTAATAATTAAGATTACACATTCTCTTCATCATCGGAAACAAGCTCATACAGTTCTATATGAACCATTTCGTCAGTCAATCCTTCTGCCTTTAGGAGTACTTCGACGAAGACTAGCATCTCCAGCCAGTCCTCAAGCTCCTTCTCGACCTTTTCCTTGGCAGCCTTCTCTTTCTCTGCTAATTCTTCTTCGAGCACCTCATCCATCACTTTGAAGAGATCCTCGATTTCTTTTTCGTGCCCTGGTTCGCACCAGATTTTTGGCTTCTGGGAAATGACATCTTTGTTTTCCATTGTAGAGGATATCCTTCTTTTTAGGGCGTGAGTGATTGAGTATGTAGTGACCTTAGGCTCGTGAGCATTTTATAGGACCCTAGGTGACTCTACGTTTTCCCATACGTTTCGTTTTAATAAAGTATTAAACTTTAAACTAAAAGTCGACAAATACCCGGGTACATTTAAAATGACACGACTACTCATCACTTACACGCGTGTGAATTAAGTTAATGTCACGTGACTACTCATTACATAAGTTAAAACAGGCATGTAATTTGAATTTAGCATAGTCATAGCAAACATGCTGTCAACAAACAAGTAGCACATAAGACAGTAACTTCTCATGACAGTAACATTGAAAGCTACGATCATAAGCTGTGATTTAACCACTTTGAAAATGTAAAAACTAGTAAGTTAACATACCAGATTTAGCATTCCCAATTCATTTACCAACCTGTTGAAGGTTGCTTCATCTAGTGGCTTCATGAAGATGTCTGCAAGTTGCTTTTCTGTTGGAACATAAACCAGCTTCATAGTTCACTTTTCAACATACTCCCTAATGAAATGATGTCTAATATCAATGTGCTTCATCCTGGAGTGTTGAACTGGATTATCTGAGATGGCTATGGCATTGGTGTTATCATAATAAATGGGAATATTGGACAACTCTAAACCATAATCCATTAGCTGATTTTTCATCCAAAGAATTTGAGCACAGCAACTTCCAGCTGCAATGTATTCAGCTTCTACAGTTGAGGTAGACACAGAATGCTGCTTCTTGCTAAACCATGACACTAATCTTCCACCAAAAAATTGAAAGCTTCCTGTTGTACTTTTATGTCAATCTTGCATCCACATAGTCTGAATCTGTATATCCTATCAGATCAAATCAAGAATCTTTAGGATACCAAAGGCCTAAATTTGGAGTACCTTTTAGATATCTGAAGATTCTCTTGATTGCTACCAAGTGTGACTCTTTTGGATCAGCTTGAAACCTTGCACAGAGACATGTAGCAAACATAATATCTGGTATGCTAGCAGTTAGATACAGCAGTGATCCCACCATGCCCCTGTAGGTACTAGAGTCCACTTTCTTTCCTTTAGGATCCGAATCCAGTTTGGTTGCAGTAGAGATAGGTGTCTTGGCAGGTGATGCATCTTCCAAGTTGAACTTTTTGAGAAGTTCCTTGACATATTTCTCTTGGCAAATGAAGATGCCATCATCCTTTTGATGAATTTGTAAACCTAGGAAAAATGACAGTTCTCCCATCATACTCATCTCATATTTGTTCCTCATAAGAGATGAAAACTTTCACACAACTTCTCATTTCTAGAACCAAAGATTATGTCATCAACATAGATCTGTACCAGAATGATGTCTTTGCCATGATGCTTGTAGAACAGTGTCTTATCCACAACACCTCTTACAAATTGATTCTCCAGCAGAAAGGTAAAGAGAGTATCATACCAAGCTCTAGGGGCTTGCTTCAATCCTTAAAGTGCCTTTAACAGTTTGTAGACAAAGTCATACAATTCAGCATTTTCAAATCCAGGTGGCTGTTCAACCTACACTTTCTCCTCTAGCTCTCCATTGAGAAAAGCACTTTTGACATCCATTTGGAACACTTTGAAGTTACAGTGTGCAGCATAGGCTAGGAAAATTCTTATGGCTTCAAGTCTGGCAACAGGTGCAAATGTTTCATCATAGTCTATTCCTTCCTGTTGACAGTATCCTTTGGCCACTAGTCTTGCTTTGTTCCTTGTCACATTTCCACCTTCATCCAGTTTGTTTCTGAAGACCCACTTTGTATCAACAACTGATTTCCCTTTAGGTCTAGGGACCAGCTTCCATAAATTGTTTCTTTCAAATTGGTTGAGCTCTTCTTGCATGCCTATCACCCAATCTGAATCCAACAATGCTTCATCTATTGACTTTGGCTCAGTTTGAGATAGAAAGCAAGAGAACATGCTGTCAGCAGAAACTTTTCTCCTTGTCCCTATCCCAGTAGTGGGATCACCAATGATTAGATTGCTGGTGTGATCTCTATTCCACTTGGTGGTTCTAGGCAAGCTTCTTTCTTGATCTGCTTGATCAGTTCCTCTTTGAGGGGTTGATTCTCCACCATTGATGGTTTCTCCTTCATGTTCTTCAACACCTCCAGACTCATTCTCATTCTGATGATTTGGAGTTATTGTTTGAGACTGAGCTGGGGTTTGAGTAACACCATTGGTGTTGACAGCATCTCTTCCAAACTCAATGGACTGAGTGCAAGTAGCTTCATCAGCAATAACTACTTCTTCCTCCAAGTAACCTTGATTTTCAAATCTAAGAGATTCCAATTGACCATCCTCTTGTAATCCAGGGAACTTGGTTTCATCAAATGTGACATTTACACTTTCTTCAATGACTTAGACTCTGTACGCAGTCCTTTCCAATCCATATCCCATGAAAATGCCTTCATAAACTTTAGCATCAAACTTTCATTTCCTTTCATGGTTGTCAATCATCATGAAACACTTACTCCCAAATACGTGAAAATATTTGACAGTTGGTTTCTTTCCTGTTAACAGATAGTAAGGAGTGTTTCCATGAGTCTTGTTGATCAAGGTTCTGTTCTGTGTGTAGCAAGTTGTATTAATAACTTCTGCCCAGAAATATGTTGGTAATTTAGAATCATTCAACATAGTTCTTGCAGCTTCAATGAGAGTTCTATTCTTCCTTTCTACAACTCCATTTTGTTGTGGTGTCCTGGAAGTGGAGAATTTTGGACAATGCCTTCTTCCTTGCAGAAGTTTCCCAATGTGGCATTTCTGAACTCAGTACCATTATCACTTCTCAGATATTGAACTTTTGCATTCGGGGTTCTATCAAGAACTCTTATGTGATCAATGATTTCTTGAGCAGCTTCGTCCTTTGTCTCTAAGAACTTTACCCAAGTGTACCTCGAGTAATCATCCACCATTACCAGGGCATATCTCTTTCTTGCAAGAGATTGAACATTTACTGGACCAAACAAATCCATATGAATTAATTTGAGTGGCTCAGTGTTGGTATTCACTTGCTTTGACTTGTGCACTGATCTTTTCAATTTACCCATTTGACAATCCTCGCACAATCCTTCTTGATAGAATTCCTGTTGAGGTAGTCCTCTCACCAAATCCTTCTTCATCAGAATATTCATATTCTTGAAATTGAGACGGGAGAGCTTCTTGTGCCAAAGCATGCTTTCACCAACTGATGCTTTACTGTAAAAACAGTAAGCCTTGTCTTTCTTCACAGAATTTAAGTCTGCAACAAACAAACTTCCTTTCCTGACTCCTTTCAAGGAGAGGCTTCCATCCTTCTTATGATAGATATTGCAAACCATCATATCAAGGTCAACTTTGAATCCTCTGTCACTGAACTGGCTAACACTGAGTAGGTTATGCTTCAATCCATCTACAAGAGCAATGTCTTCAATGACAACATTTCCAATTTCCAAACAGCCATCTCTCACAGTGTAACCTTTGCTGTTGTCTCCAAAAGTTATGATTGGGCCGACTTTCTCCACAAAATATGATAGCAGGGCTATATCACCTGTCATGTGTCTTGAACATCCACTATCGATGATCCACATGACTTGCTTCTGCTTTTTGCCCTGCAAAATAGATGATTTTAATTTGCATCTGGTACCCAAACTCTGTTGGGTCCTGCAGTTACAACATTATTATTCATATCATTCTGTTTCACATTTGGAACAACACTAGAATCCTCATGTTTGACTTCTTTCACAGTCCACTTAGGCCTAGAGTTAGACTTGGTCTTTCTCTTGGTGGATGTTACCTTTTTACCAACATAGGCAGGCTTAGAAGTCTTAGCAATTTGCATATAGGAATATCTTTCAGTAGACAGAATAGGCAAATTGAAACAAGTACTCATAACAACAATCTTGCATGGCATACAGTCAATATTATTACAGACGTCCACTTCTCTTTGCATGATGGGGGTTCTATATAAGTTACCACTAACATTGGTCGCGTTAACCTTGTTCTTGTTGGGTTTCTTACAAAAAAATGTTAAATGTTGAGATGAGCCACAATTATTGCAAAGCTTCCTAGGAGCATCTTTAACATGAGCATAGCCATTCTTCTTGTCAATTCCTAACTTGCCATTCCTATTCTTAGGCTTGTAGGCCTTTGCCTTGATAGTATGTTCTGAAGTTGCTGTCGAGCTACCTTTGACAGTACCTTTCTTTCCCTCTGTCTTGACAGCAGGTTTGAAAGTTGCTGTCTTGGGTTCTCTATTGACAGTATCTTTTGAAGTTTCTGTCATATCCTTGTTGACAGCTACTTTAGAACATTCCGTCTGATTGCTTGGCAAAGTTTCTGTCATGGGAGACTTGACAGTATCTTTCCCTTCATCTAGTGTCCTGTCAACGCACTCATCCTCATCAAGAAGCTCTTGTTTGATGAACAGGGAGGTTTCATCAAAATCAGCTTGAAGATTTTTGAAAATCGGTTTGTAAACTATTTTGAGAATATGAGGTTTGACAGCATCACTATCATCAAGAGCAATTGCCTTTCCATGCCTCCTACCATACTCGAAGCCTATACCTACCTTTTTCAGTGTGATTATCATGATATTCCTGGACTAACTTAGAAGAGTTTCTAAATGCTTTGAGTTTAAACTCATTTTCTGCAATTTGATTCCTGAGAAATTCTTCTATTTCCTTAGCACAGACAATATCATTTTTCAATCTAGTATTCTCTTGAGCTAACGAATCTAGAGGACTGGTTCTAAGCAATAACATTTCATTTCAGATTTGAGAGTTTCATTTTGTTTAGTTAACTTAGCAATTTCTTCGTGAGCAGCAGATAAACTAACATGAATGTTAAACATCTCAGCACTTAAATCTTCAATGGTATGCTTGTATTCAGTTTTAGACATATCAAGTAAGACTAGAGATGGTACCTGAGTTGAGGAACTAGAAGCTTCATCATCAGATTTATCCATGAGGGCTAAGTTTACAAACTCTTCTTCTTCCTCATCTTCAGAATCATCCTAGCATTTCCCTTCAGCCACATAGGCTTTACATTGATTCCTCTTAAACTGATTTCCATATCCTTTTCCTTGATTCTGTTTTGGTCTTCTGCATTCAGTAGCAAAATGACCTAGCTCATTGCAGTTGTAGCACCTGAACTTCGACCTATCCACCATCCCGGTCTTGTATCCACCTCCCGTGGCACCACCAGCAGCTTTTGAAAAACTCCCCTTGTTGAACTTAGATGTTTGACCCTGTGGCTTGTATGACTTGTCCCTTCTGAACTTGATGTTCTTGAATCTCTTAGCCATATAAGCCATGGTTGGATTATCCATGCTTTCAATCTCTTCTATTGTGTAGAAGTCTTCATCTTCAACGTCTTTGAGCTGCTGAACCACCTTCTCCTCGTCATCCAACACTTCTTCAATATTCAATGGTGGTACTTGTGTTGGTTATGAACTTTGTGAGGATTCACTTGGACAAGCTACTTGTGGTTCATGAGCTACAAGGGCTCCTAACATGTTTGCCAACTTTCCTTTGGTTCCAGTTTGAATAGCTCTCTTTTGAAAGAGTTCGAGTTCATATGATTTGAGCACACCATAAAGAGTTTCTAGAGAGACATCACTCAAGTTTCTTCCTTCTCTTATGGCTGTGACTTTGTACTCAAGATGCTCGGGGAGAGTGTTAGGTCCGATAAGATTGTAGAAGGGGGGGTTGAATACAATCTATACCAATTTATCGAAATTTGTTCTTCAAATAATATTTTATTTTAAACAAATTTGAGCGGAATAAATTGAAACAAATTTCAAGTTGAATATAACAATATATTAACTTGATGGGTGTTACAATTTCAGTACAGAAATTAATCAAGTTGATAAAAACTAATTTAGAAAATTCGACATGAACTTTTCTAATTTAGTTAATAAAAATCAAGATTAGAACTAGGAAACTTAATTCGCTAGTAGTACAAGAATCACAAATAATCAAGTTCCGCCGGATAAAATATTACAAAGGAGATGAACTTGATTTTACAGAAATTAATTTGAGCTTGTAGTGTTCTTGAGTTGAGAGAGAATGGAGCTGCTGGGATTTTTCTGATATGAAGTTATTAGCTGCTTTGCTGCCTGTCTTGTATTTATCCTTCTGCCTCTTTTAATCCTCTTTGCTTCAGTATGACTTAGCTGGTCATATTAAACCTTCGGTATGACATAATCTGACACAAATCTCCTTGATATGACTTAGAAATAAACCAATATGACTTGCATATGGCTCGGTATGACTTAATTATAAAGCTCGGTATGACCTACTATAGCTGTGTCTTTGATTTTAAAACAAAAGATTCTCAATTGCTGTCATCTGAAAGCCAGTCGCAGGAGGCAAGAGTGCAAAGCACGCGCTCGGCATTTGATTGGTTTGATTCTGGCGCGTGGCGCGCACGCGCTTTAGGGCGCGTTAACCTTTTGTCCGACAGACTGACCTGCATGAGCATGTGCTGTCTTGGTTTCTTATATATACTAATTGCAGAAGCATGCATGTTTGTTTAACACATCTGTCGACTGTCATGTCCTTTTTAACAAAACATTGTCCACCTTTCCCTTTTTTTTTCTTTTCTTTTACTTCATTTGAATTTAATTTAATTAAATACTTAATCAATTAATCATTAAAATACATAATGATTAATTAATTAATTAATTAAATCAATTCAGATTAATACATTAATTCAAAATTAATTAACATGATAATTAATTTAATAAATAAATTAATTCGATATGAATTAATTTATTAAATCAAACCAATTACATAATTATATTAATTAACTAAGAATTAATATAAAAATCTTTTTACGACCGAAATCTTTTTCTTGAACCACTGAAAGTAATAATGAATTACCACCCAATTTTCGTTGACGCTCGATGCACGGTCTGGTTCATGAGCGACTAACTGCAACGGCTTTTCTTTATTTTTGACTCTATGAATTGGTTCCTTTCTTTTCTTAACATACCAGTCTTGATAGCTTGAACCACTGAAGTTAATGATAAACAACCACTGTTTAATGTTGACACTCGATGTACTGTCTGGTTCATGAGTGACTAACCGCAATGACTGTTCTTCATATATTGACTTTAAAATCTGGTTCCTTTTCTGTTCTCCTCTCTTTATTAATTCTTCTGTATTGTCTCTGTCACTGTCGAAATCTCTGTCACTATAAATGAATCCACTTCTTTAATGAATACTTCACTGAGGCTTGATCAAATGACTGAACTTCTTTCAATGTAGTAATTCTTCAAGTCTGTAGATTGACCTTGATCTTTTTCTTCTGACAGATAATACAATCTGAGATTCCTTGTGACAGTCTATATACTATTTACTAATACAATCTTGTTTAAGTTGAGTTGTATCCTCGAAATACAAATAGGCTACATCATATGCCTTTCAATGTCCCCCTATTTGTTTGTTAGACAATAACAAGCAAATACCTAGAGGATAACTCAACTACCTCATTTAAACAAGAAAAAGATAAAACTTTTAAGAATTAAGTAAATAATACAAAAAAAAAATTTCTCAGGTTTAGATTTAACAATTCTAGAATCTTCAGTTGATGAAATGATAGATGATTGTTCCTCTAGCACTGAACTGATCTTCAATAGATAACTCATCTTCATTTCTGATTCTTCATATCTCTGCCTGATAATCCTTCACATCTTACATTGGTGATTATCAGCAGTTCTTGATTTACAATCACTTCCCATTTCTGACACAGCTTTTCTCATTAAAGAAAAACAGCTGTTCCTACTATATAGACAATGGTGAATCAATACCACTTCTATAACTTCTGGTGAATTTACTACTCTTCCACTTAGCCTTTATACATAGTACATTGAAAGACTAATAGAATAGTATTGTGATGTAATTCTCCTTATATTTCCACTTTCATAACAAATGAAAGTTCTTTTGCTTCTTCATCTAAGGCTCCCCCTTAGAAAATAGACTTGCTTCTCATCCTAAGCACAGTCTTTACTGCTCCCCCTTTCTAACTGACTCTTCTTTTACTTGTACCCCATACTTCTCCCCCTTAGTTGAGTATATCCTACTAAGGTAAGCTTCTGAGCTTGAATATATCTTTTTCAATAAGCTTCTGAGCTTGAATATATCTTTTTCAATATATTTCTCCCCCTTAGTTGAGGAATCCTCCATTCAACTAATTGACAAAGTAGTTGATACCAAATTGTTACCAATTTATACCAATCGTTAGAGTACATTGAAATCAATTGATAAAGCTTTGTTAGAAAGGAAGTTTCATTTTCTTCCTCACTGTGAGTGTGTGATAGTGTTTAATGTACCTCACAAGTGTTTCACTCTTCTCACCACTCATTTGTGTTGAGTGTCTCACTTCTCTCTGTGTTTACACTCTTGCTCATTAGTGTTTCACTCATTGCTCCAACATCCTTTAGTGTACCTGCAAAGAAAAATCACCATAGCCCCTTCTAGAGAGGTCAGTGGTGGTGCAATGGGAGTTCGCAAATCCCAAATCCTCGTTGGACTCGTCAGACAAATCTGAGTCATAATCTACAAGTTGCTAATTTTCCCTTTTTAGGGTTTTCAGATTTGAATTCTGAGAAGGTAGACAATGATCTATAAAATTTAGAATTGATATCAAAGTTCCCTTCAAATGTCTGTGAAGACATCACCTTGTTAAACTCATCAGATAAATCTGAATCATAGTCTACAAGTTGCCGATCCGCACCTATGTCGGATCCGTTACCCGTAGGATCCAGAGATGTTCCCTCTGGGGAGTTAGATAATGATCTTGTTGAATTTTGCATTTGAGATCAATACCTTCTCTTGAGGTCTGTGAAGACTCTTGATTCATTAAAGAACCTTTAACTTATAATCATAACCGTAAAATGGTTGGATTACAGGTTTCCGTCAATTCATCCTTGGTGTGTGCAATCTCACGTGTGCATATGAAATATTTTGGATAGTGTATAAGGTAGTGACTCTCCAACTGAATATCCCACACATCCTTGTTTGCTGCATTAAGTGCAGTTACTCCCTGGTGACCTCTAGTTTGATAGGTAACTTCCATTTAGGGTGTAAGATAGAATGTGTTTGAGTTTGACTGTAGTCTGGGATAAAAGTTGTTGGGTTTACAACCTCATGACTAAACATGTGAGAATACAAAATTCCATGTAGATGAACCTGCATCACAGAATATGAGCAATATAGAGATAGAATGCATTTTTAACATTGAAAAGTTTTCTAAGAAAATATTGCATTTTATCTTAAGAGAAATGATATACAGTTGTGATTTCAAAAGATTTACAATGTAAGCAATCACAGCTGTAGAAAGATATTTTGAGTTAGGAAGATAAAGATCTTGAGCTGGTTTTACAAAACAAGAACATAGGCAAAAATCCAATTAATAAATATTAATCGAATCAATGTATGTTAATGTTTAAACCAATACAAACAAAACTATTTTATCATGCTTTAGGTCCTGTAAGATAGATACCAACTATTAGAAATTGTTAGCACTTGATAGGTCTTGTCTTCCAATTGTTAGATCCTGAAAATCAAACATTAGTTCCTAACCAATTGTATAGACACATACCAATTTGATACCAATATTGGTCAATTGTTAAGTCCTTAACACGAAGATCTGTTAACAGCAATCACAAAATAAAGATTTATACTTAAACTGCAGGTTTTGTGTGTGTTAAGAAGAAGAACAACAAAAGAACCAAATACATTGACCTATTTGTTAGTTTTGAAAGTATAGTGACTAAACTGTAAAAACTATACAAACTATTTATATACACATGAAAAAGAATATACAAAAATAAGAAATAATAATTATAATAATTATACAAAATAAAAACTATAAGAAAAGAAAAATTCGAATCAAATAAAATAAAAAAATGAATAAAACTATACATAATTTAATAATTTACAAACAAATTTTTATTTTTATTAATTTTTATTTTTATATTTTTTTTAAAATTCAAAAATAACTATATTAATAATATTTACAGAATATTAAAGATAAAAGATAATAATTTAGAAAAATATCTACAACAATATAACTACTTAAAATAACTAAATATAAAATATAAAATACTAAAAATATCATAGGTTGTCCTTTTGACAGAATTAACACATTAATAACAGAAGAACAAACACTACAAAATATTGATTAAAATATTAACTATTTACATAAACATTTGTAGCAAATTAATAAATCTATATATATTTTCGAATAAAATAACTTTCTTATCAGAAAATTATTTTGAAAGAAAATATGATTTATTAAAAGATCACAAATATTCATAAGGAATTTTCAACAAAAATAGATTTCTCACTAATTTCCACTTGTAAAATTTGAGAAAAATATTTTTAGAGAAAATAAAATTATTCTAAAATTAAAAGAAGTAAGTAGGAAAATATTAAGAAGATAATGAAAATGATTTAAGAATTAACAAGCAAGATTATAAGTTGATAAAATAATTATACAAGTGATTTAAATCAGAAAATATTCACAAAATAATCACTTGTAAATTATTAAAGATCAAACCTCAGATATTAACTAGTTTAATTACTAGGACTGTTTAACATACCCAATTCATCAACAATTCTTGTGAATGTGGATTCGTTAAGAGACTTAGTAAAAATATCTGCTGTTTGGTCTTCCGTGGGTACTGAAAGTAACTCCACGATACCATTCATGACATACTCTCTAATAAAATGATACTTGATGTCGATGTGCTTGGTTCTCATATGCTGCACATGATTGTTGGAGATTGCCATGGCACTTGTATGATCACATAATATAGGAATATTATCCAGTACAAAGCCATAGTCTCTCAGCTGATTCCTAATCCATAAGATTTGAGCACAACAGCTTCCAGTAGCTATATATTCAGCTTCGGCTGTTGAGATAGAAACTGTTTGTTGTTTCTTACTGTACCAGGAAACCAATCTGTCACCTAGGAATTGACAACTCCCGGAGATGCTTTTTCTGTCTACAACACTTCCTGTATAATCTGAATCTGTATATCCAACAAGATTAAAACCAGATACTTTAGGGTACCAAATACCTAAGTTAGGTGTACCCTTAAGATATCTCAAGATTCATTTAACAGCAATGAGATGCACATCTCTAGGATCCGCTTGGAACCTTGCACACAAGCATGTAGCATACATAATATCTGGTCTACTTGCAGTAAGGTAAAGTAATGAGCCTATCATACCTTTGTAGCTTGTGACATCTACCTTGGCAGAATTTTCACATGCTCCAAACTTGACAGCTGTAGATGATGGTGTCTTTGCTGAAGATGAGTCCTCCATTTGATATTTCTTGAGGAGCTCTCTGACATACTTGGATTGACAAATAAATATTCCATATGTCCTTGGACTTACTTGTAATCCAAGAAAGAACTTCAGTTCACCCATCATGCTCATCTCAAATTTACCCTGCATTAGCTTAGCAAATTTCTTGCACAAAAGATCATTAGTAGACCCGAATATTATATCGTCCACATAGACTTGGACTAACATTGTATCATTCTTATGTTTCTTTGAAAAAAGAGTTTTATCTATGACACCTCTAACGAAACCATTTTCAAGTAAAAATTCAGAGAGAGTGTCATACCATTTTCTTGGCGCTTGCTTAAGACCATAGATAGCCTTGAAGAGAACGTAGACATAATCCAATAGATCTGGATCTTCAAAGCCAGGGGGATGTTCTACATACACCTCTTCATCTAGCTTACCATTAAGAAAAGCACTCTTGACATCCATTTGATAAACTTTGAAGTTTGAGAATGCTGCGAATGCCAAGAATATTCTGATGGCCTCATGACTTGTCACTGGTGCATAGGTTTCATCATAATCAATTCCTTCAGCTTGATAATAACCTTTAGCAACCAGTCTTGCCTTATTCTTCATCACTTTGCCATCTTCATCAAATTTGTTTCTGAATACCCATCTAGTGCCTACTACTGTTCTGTTTGTAGGTCTGGGTACCAGCTTCCATACTTCTTATTGTTTGAATTGATTGAGTTCATCTTGCATCGCAATCACCCAATCAGGATCAGAAAGAGCTTCTTCAGTTTTCTTAGGTTCCATTTCAGATAGAAACCCTGAATAATTACATTGATTTTGGACAGCTCTTCTAGTTTTTACACCAACATCTGGATCACCAATGATTAGCTCAAATGGATGAGCTCTATTCCAAACAGTCTGTCTGGGAAGATTTAATCTTGATGATTTGCCTTGTTCTTCATTGTGATGTTGAGTATGACTAGTTGATCCCTCATTAACTCCCCCTGAGTTGTTGCCAGGTTGACTAGATGAATGTTCAGGAGTGTCAGTGGTATCTTCAATATTATCATTGTTTCCACCACCATTACCCTGATCATCCTCATCATTATCATTGTTGTCATTAGCATCAGCAAAAACATCAGGTGGATTGTCATCATCTGAATCTGGATCTGTCATTTCCTCAAAAGATAGCTTTTCAGATGAATCTTCAGTTTGGATACTAGGAAGTTTAGTGTCATCAAATGTTACATTGACACTTTCAATCACAGTCTGTTGATCAATCACGTACACCCTGTAAGCTCTTCTTGTATAACCAATAAAAATTGCTTCATGTGCTTTGGTCTCAAATTTTCCACCTTGTTCATCTCCTTCTTTAAGCACAAAACATTTCGCCCCAAATACATGAAAGTATTTGAGTGTTGGTTTCTTTTCAGTAATAGCTTCATAAGGTGTCGTCATCAAGTCTTTGTTGATAAGAGTTCGATTCTGGGTATAGCAAGCAGTGTTGATAGCTTCAGTCCAAAAATACAATGGAAGCCTTGATTCACTTAACATAGTACGTGCAGCTTCAATCAAGGTTCTATTCTTTCTTTCCATTACCCCATTTTGTTGAGGAGTTCTTGGAGCTGAGTACTGTCTGGTTATACCCTTCTCAGTGTAGAAATCATTCAGAACTGCATTCTTGAATTCAGTTCCCTTATCTGACCTTATAGCCCTCACTAGATACTTGGAATCCAACTCAATTAACTTGATGTGATCAATCACCAGTTGTGGAGTCTCATCTTTAGAATTCAGGAACAAGACCCATGTGAACTTTGAAAAATCATCAACAATCACAAGAGCATATCTTTTATTTGACATAGACATCACATTCACTGGACCAAATAGATCCATGTGAAGTAACTGTAAAGGTTCAGTTATTGAAGACATATCAGTGCTTCTGTGAGTTGCCCTTTTAGTTTGCCTTTTTGACAGGCATCACATAGTCCTTCCTGTGTGAATTCCATAGAAGGTAAACCTCTCACCAACTCTCTCTTGACCAGAGAGTTCATCGTCTTGAAATTTAGGTGAGAAAGTTTCTTGTGCCATAGCCAACTTTCATTTGTGGATGCTTTAGAATAGAAGCAGTTGATTTCTTCAGTGCTTCCAGTGTTCATATTGGCTACGTACAAGTTTCCTTTTCTGACTCCTGTAAGAGATGGTTGTTCACTTCTTTTGTGTGAAATCAGACAATTCTTCTTGTTAAAGTGGACTTCAAATCCCTTATCACAGAACTGACTGATACTGAGCAAATTATGCTCAAGTCCTTTTACAAAGGACACTTTCTCAGTAATAACATTTCCAGCTTCAAGTCTGCCATATCCATCAGTTCTACCTTTGCTGTTATCTCCAAAGGTAACTACTGGGCCGGCCTTCTCCACCACATTTGTCAGAAGGGTCCTGTCTCCAGTCATATGCCTTAAACATCCACTGTCCAAGATCCAGGTTACTCGTTCAACCTGTTCAATACCCTGCAATGACAAACGGATTAAACCTTCTTTGGAACCCAAATTTGATTGGGTCCAGAGTATTTAAAGTATTGGCCTTTGTCAGGCAAAACAACATTTTTAACCTTGACACCAATTTTACCATTAGTCAATAAACATTTTACCCTATAAACAGATTTGACAATCTTTTGTTTCAGTTTAGGTATCCATGTTTGTTTATTAACAATATCATTGACTGGACATTTGACTTTGTAAACAGCCTTCATAAAACTTTGTTTAGGCTTTGGTACAAATGTCTCTCTCCTAACATAAGGAGGACTAGCAGTCTTTGATCTAACATTATTCCTGTTCATATGTTGTCGAGGAGCAGTCTTATTATCACATGCATGATTACCATTAAAGTAAGCAGACATCACATTAAAAGCACAAGACATACAGTTGACAACACCACATGCTTTATGATTAGAATCAATGATAGGCATGTCACTCATGTTAGACATGTTATTGTTCTGCTTCAACTTATTACCACCTAATCCAGTCTTAGAAGAACTAGTTGTTTCAACAACCTTGACTGGCACTTTAGGTACATCTTTCTTGGATTAAACATTTTTTGGATTAGTGTCCTCAACAGATTTAGCCTTAACAAAGACTGTGACATCTTTCTTGGATGAAACATTCTTTGGATTAGCGTTCTTAACAGATTTATCCTTAACACATTTATCCTTAACAAAGACTGTGCCATTTGCACTATCCTCATTTCTCGTTTCTTCCTGAATAACCATAGAAAGAATATCTGGTGGTCCAGCATCAGATTTTTTAAATAGAGGTTCTTTAACATTCTTGAGTACATGTGGTATTCCCTTTTCTTTAGCACTAACAGGGTTAGGGGAATTTATGCCCAATGATCCAATAGCTTCATTGTAGCCATACCCTATACCTGTTGTTCGTTCTACAGATTGTTTGTTAAAAAACTCTTTGGAAACTTTAACAGAAGTATAACAAGCCCTGACCTGTGTTTCAAGTTCAACAATCCTAGTTTCAAGTTCAGCAATCCTAGCAACTTGTTTTAACATGTATTATGTTATCGCCTTTTCTCTTTTGTTAAGTCGAGCTATTTCTTCTATTTGCTGATCTTGATTAACATGCACCTTTTTTAGTTCTAACACTTCATTTCCAAGATTAGTGCTTAGTAGATCTAGTCTTCTATATCCAGTTTGTGCATTATCTAAGGAATTAAAAAGACTACGAATCAACTCAGGGTCAGAAGGAGTTACCGGTTTGTTATGATGATCAGATGCTCCATCATTTGCCATCAGCGCAAGATTTCCAACTTCTTCATCTTCACTGTCTATGTCATCCCATCTTTTGCCTTGTACCACATAGGCCGTGTCTGTGTTCTTCTTACCAGATGCATACTCTCTCCTTGCATCTTGTTGAGGTTGATGACACTCAGTTGCAAAGTGTCCAAGTTCATTACATTTAAAGCACTTAATCCTGCTTCTGTCTACCATTCCAGTTTGGTAGCCACCCCTTGCGCTACTTGAGGAAGAACCTCCTCGCTGGAATCTATTGTAGTTAGATTTGAACTTGAACTTGGGATTCCTCCTAAATCTGAAGTTACTGAATTGCCTCACCATCATAGCCATTGACTCATCTTCCAACTGATCCAGCTCTTCCAATGAGTAGAAATCTCCACCATCCTGACTGACAGGTGTATGACCAATCTCAACTTCAACCTGTTCCTTGTCAGCGCTGCAAGGTTGAACAACCTTAGCTTCCACTTCCTTTGGAGTCTCAACCACTAGAGCTGTAGAAGAACTTGGAACCCTACCTTCACCATGAATTTCTTTCTGTTGAACTTGTTCCAACTCATAGGTTTTCAAAATGCCGAAGAGCCTTTCAAGAGTAATTTGATTCATGTCTCTGGCTTCTCTAATGGCAGTTATCCTATGTTCTAGGTGTGTAGGCATGGTCAGTAGAAACTTCACGTTAATCTCCTTTTGTGTATATTTCTTGCCATGTATTTGCAAGTTGTTGATTATTTTGTTATACCTTTCAAACACTTCCTGAATGCCTTCATTAGAGCCAGCTTTAAAGTGTTCATACTCAGAGATTAAAATTTGAAGTCTGTTTTCCCTGACTTCATCAGTTCCTTCATTAATAGTCTCAATAGTTTCCTACATGTGCTTTACAGTTTTACAATTCATCACATGACTGTACATCACAACATCTAAGGAATCTAATAGTACGAGTCTCAAATTTTTGTCTAGTCCTGCATCCTCTTTTTCATCAGGAGTATAAGACGCAGGGTCTTTTTCATGGGTTCTAGCAGGTGTTGTAACAACTCCATCAGTAACAACTTTTTGTTCAATGACCATAGGAATTTTAGGTCCATTTTCAGAACACCCAAATATTTAGAATTTGTAACATCAAGAAACAGCTCCATTTTATTTTTCCAAATATCATAATTATCTTTATTAAAGATAGGAATCTTAACAAGGACTTTTGACGACATGATGAATTTTTAAGTGAGTTAAAAATTCGAAATGATTTTTGACTGAATAAAAATAGGATCTTGATTTGTGTATCAATCAATAGGCTCTGATACCAATTGTTAGGTCCGATAAGATTGTAGAAGGGGGGGTTGAATACAATCTATACCAATTTATCGAAATTTGTTCTTCAAATAATATTTTATTTTAAACAAATTTGAGCGGAATAAATTGAAACAAATTTTAAGTTGAATATAACAATATATTAACTTGATGGGTGTTACAATTTCAGTACAGAAATTAATCAAGTTGATAAAAACTAATTTAGAAAATTGGACATGAAATTTTCTAATTTAGTTAATAAAAATCAAGATTAGAACTAGGAAACTTAATTCGCTAGTAGTACAAGAATCACAAATAATCAAGTTCCACCGGATAAAATATTACAAAGGAGATGAACTTGATTTTACAGAAATTAATTTGAGCTTGTAGTGTTCTTGAGTTGAGAGAGAATGGAGCTGCTGGGATTTTTCTGATATGAAGTTATTAGCTGCTTTGCTGCCTGTCTTGTATTTATCCTTCTGCCTCTTTTAATCCTCTTTGCTTCAGTATGACTTAGCTGGTCATATTAAACCTTCGGTATGACATAATCTGACACAAATCTCCTTGATATGACTTAGAAATAAACCAATACGACTTGCATATGGCTCGGTATGACTTAATTAAATCTCGGTATGACTTAATTATAAAGCTCGGTATGACCTACTATAGCTGTGTCTTTGATTTTAAACAAAAGATTCTGAATTGCTGTCATCTGAAAGCCAGTCGCAGGAGGCAAGAGTGCAAAGCACGCGCTCGGCATTTGCTTGGTTTGATTCTGGCGCATGGCGCACGCGCTTTAGGGCGCGTTAACCTTTTATCCGACAGACTGACCTGCATGAGCATGTGCTGTCTTGGTTTCTTATATATACTAATTGCAGAAGCATGCATGTTTGTTTAACACATCTGTCGACTGTCATCTCCTTTTTAACAAAACACTGTCCACCTTTCCCTTTTTTTTTCTTTTCTTTTGCTTCTTTTGAATTTAATTTAATTAAATACTTAATCAATTAATCATTAAAATACATAATGATTAATTAATTAATTAATTAATTAAATCAATTCAGATTAATACATTAATTCAAAATTAATTAACATGATAATTAATTTAATAAATAAATTAATTCGATATGAATTAATTTATTAAATCAAACCAATTACATAATTATATTAATTAACTAAGAATTAATATAAAATCTTTTTACGACCGAAATCTTTTTCTTGAACCATTGAAAGTAATAATGAATTACCACCCAATTTTCGTTGACGCTCGATGCACGGTCTGGTTCATGAGCGACTAACTGCAACGGCTTTTCTTTATTTTTGACTCTATGAATTGGTTCCTTTCTTTTCTTAACATACCAGTCTTGATAGCTTGAACCACTAAAGTTAATGATAAACAACCACTGTTTAATGTTGACACTCGATGTACTGTCTGGTTCATGAGTGACTAACCGCAATGACTGTTCTTCATATATTGACTTTAAAATCTGGTTCCTTTTCTTTTCTCCTCTCTTTATTAATTCTTCTATACTGTCTCTGTCACTGTCGAAATCTCTGTCACTATAAATGAATCCACTTCTTTAATGAATACTTCACTGAGGCTTGATCAAATGACTGAACTTCTTTCAATGTAGTAATTCTTCAAGTCTGTAGATTGACCTTGATCTTTTTCTTCTGACAGATAATACAATCTGAGATTCCTTGTGACAGTCTATATACTATTTACTAATACAATCTTGTTTAAGTTGAGTTGTATCCTCGAAATACAAATAGGCTACATCATATGCCTTTCAGAGAGTGAGCAGAAATTTGATGTTGATCTCCTTTCTATCATAGAACTTCTCATGGATTTGTAACGCATCTATTAGCTTACCAAACCTTTCAAACATGTGTGTGAGTTATTCGCGCTTAGCCATGAAGGCTTCATATTGTGATACAAGGATATGCCTTTGATTTTCTCGGACCACTTCACTTCCTTCTCACAGCAACTCTATCTTGCTCCACATCTCTTTTGCAGATGAACATCCCATGACATTACCACACATGGCTTTGTCTAAAGTGAGAGAGTCGAGTAAGATAAGTTGTAAGTAGTCATCCAAGGCTACTTTCTGTGTATTCTGAAGGCCTCTTGGCAACACAAGTAGTAATTCAAGATGTTCTCACAAAATAAATGTTTTATTTATTTTGTAATGTGTTGTACAACCTCGAGAAAAATGGTTTTCTCAAGATTCGACTTCTTGTGAGAATCGCTTGTTGTTGTTAAAGAAAGAATGAGAGATATGTCTCTATATAGACTAATCTTCCTTTTGCATCTCAGTCACATGGGTGGCGGAGCTGTTGTCATTTTCAAGTGACAGCTTCTCACAATTTGCACACCCATGTGACCTTTCCTAAAATGCTATACAAACAGAGTTCTCTTTAAGCATAAGGCATTCTGGGTTCTTTCCAAAATTAGCTATAACAATTCTAGTAGATGCAGACTTGTTATACTCTTTGAATTGTCGAGCCTCGTCTTGTGATCTCTCAAGCTTCTATCGTAGTCTTGCAGGTCCGCTACAATCTTTGACGAATTGCAGCAAATCTGTTTCTCGAACATCTAAATTGTCACGGGGGTTTGACTGAGATAAAATCCCCAAATCAAATAATTCAGTGAGACAGTAACTCTTGCCGCCAAGTTTGCTGTCATAGGAATATTCAGTAGTTGACAGTATGAGCTCCCGCCAATGTTGCTGTCGGAACTCAAAACTTGCTGTCAAGTGTGAGAATGTTGTTGTCCCCTGCTTCAGCCAATGTTGCTGTCAAATGAAACTTGTTATCGTGACCTTGCAACATGCAGTCTTCTTGTAACGTTACCATCAATGTATTGACAGTAACTTTATTATTGCTATCGAACTGATGTATTCTCTTGAGGCTTGAACATATCAATAAACTTCTTCCAAGATACATACTTATTACATTTCAGCAATTGTTTGAATATAAGAACACACTCTGGCTGTGACAGTATGTTCTACTTAGCCTATACAAATAAACTAAGTACTAGTTAAGTTGTCTCTACGCTATCACCCATAAATCCTAACACGGTGGGTTCTATTTATAGTGACAAGAGTATCCTACAATGACAGAATACAAGTTATAAAGGTTTGATAAAGAATGAAGAAAAAGGATGATAGGAACCACAGCTTTAAAGTTAAGATATGAGGAATGGTTATTGCAGTTAGTCACTCATGAACCAGACCGTGCATCGAGTGTCAACATCATGCAGTGGAAGTTCTTCATTCACTTCAAATTATTAAAGCTATCAAGACTGGTAATAGAATAAAATCATTGTGCAAGCAACAGAAGTGCTAAAATAATTAACCACAAGGATTTCGCTATCAAGACTGGCTCGAGGAGTAATTATTGTGGATGATCAGAATTGTCAGATGAAGAAACCACAAGGGTTATGCTATCAAGGAGTTGTATTAATTCTCCTTTAATTAATTTAATAAGTTGGATAATTTATTTTGTAAATTAATTCATTCAGAATTAATTTATTACTTAAATTAATCAATAGATTAATTAAATCAGAATTAATAATAATTCTATTATTAATTAAATAAATTATTTGATTGATTTATTTAATAAATTAATTCTGCAAGAATTAATTTATTTAATAAATTAATTAACCCAGTTAATTAGTCTTTGAATTATTACTAAGACAAGGGTTTTTGATTTGAACTAGTAATAGTATGTTATACTATTTCCAAAGTTTCAGCCATACCACTAAGGATTTTCAGGATACTATTACTGCCTTCGTGATACTATTACCCAGCTTCTTAACTCCACACTATTACCGAAAATGCCATACTATTTCTGGAGGCTTATAGATACTATTACTGACCAGTAATAGTATGCTATCACTACTAGAAAATGTGGATTAGACATCACCCCTTTTACATCGGTTTAAAAAGCCACCGATGTTAAAGACATTTGTAACATCAGTTATTTTAAAAACGATGTTAAACATCGTTTTGGATATCGGTTATTAAAATAACCGATGTCTTAATGAAAATTTAAAAAAAAAACACGCGCTTACCTTTTCCCCCCTTCCTGAAAAAATATTCCCCCTTAAGAAATTTTATTCCCCGCCTTAGAAACATTTACCATAAATCATTTTCCCACCTTAGAACATATTTTCCCCTAAATATTTTCAGACCCTTATCTCTCTCTCTCACACTCTCTCTAATCTTAAAACTGTAACTCTGAAATCTCTCAAATCTTAGTCTCATTCTCGACACTCTCCCACATCTCACTTTCGTCCCTCTCTCCCTCGACCCTTTCACTCACATCTCTCTAAAATCTTAGAACCCTAACTCTCAAATCTCTAAAATCTCAGTCTCACACTTGACCCTCTCTCTCACACGATTTTAATTTACACAAACCCTATGGGTGAACCCAGATTTTCAATTACCTGAACCCTAGCTTCAATTTATGCCCAAATACGTTGATTATCTCCAATTACTTGCTGTGTTTTCTTGCAATTAGTAAGTATTTTTCGACTTCATTTTAAAGTTTTAGTTTTTTAGTGTTAATTTATCTTTTTTTAACACAAACACATATATCTATAGAGAGAGAGAGAGAGATGGAATTTTACTTTCGGGCGAAGCGGGTACTTAATTAATTTGCTTTTGTGTTTGTTTGTTTTGTGTAATATTTAAAATCTAACGAGCTGATTGATAACATTTAATAGTTCATGGCAAGAAATCCAGCACTCGAGTTCGTGGGAGGCGTTGTAGTTGTCACAACAATTGTCATGCCGTTTTGGAAGATAGCTGGCCTAAAGCATCCCAGATGACATCGTAAAACAGATTCTAATGTATCTAATTAGTTTGCCTTGTGAAGGAACTTCTTCTTGTAATATCGACTCCCATGGATCCGAACTAGTAACTATCCTCTATTTCATGAATTTTAACTTTAATTTAATTTGTTGTGTTATGTGTTTGTCGAAATGCCTAACTTAAAGTATTGCACTTCACTTTGTAACTGCGAGAACAAACATCACTCTATTCAATTTTGCAACAGAAAGACTGTTTTTTTACAAGATTGTTTGACGTGGCTCGTAACAACATGTACTAATTCTGTTGTGTCTTAGCCTCCTCTTCTTGTTAAACCCGTAATACGATTAAAATTGTTTATGTTTTTCCTTGCTTTGCATATTACTGTATAAAATTGGGCTTTGGAAAGTCTCAATTCTTTATATGGGAAAGTTTATATTTTTTTTATATGGGACATAGGGAAGTGTTAGTTGTAGCTTGTTTCATAATCAACTTATTATTTCTCTTTTATAAATTACACAGTAGAAATCTCTATGTTGCAAATCTTGGTGATTCTCGTGCTGTGTTAGGTAGACTTGTCAAGGCAACAAGGGAAGTTCTTGCAATTCAGCTTTCAGCAGAACACAACACAACACTCTGTTAAGGACATTACAGGATCTGAAATTTCACTACAGGCCCACATAAATTTTGTTATTCACCCTGATTTTAGGTAGACTATACTTTTGAAAAATCTTTGAGCACAAATATACTATGGGGTAGCTTAATAATGTTTTCCTTTTGGGACATTATCATTCATAACTACGATATAATCTGTTAACCTGTGTTTTGTTTATGGGCTACAGGTTCCATGATGGCATTTATTGGATCTTTCCTGGTGATGCTTGTAGTAAGTTTCTGCATTTTTCTTGAGTAAATTTTCAATCGAATTCTAGTCATAAGTTAATATACTATATACATTTCTAACCTTTTTTCTTTAAATTAATTGTCATTTCTTGAAAAATTCTCATAACCGGCTCTAATCTTTCCATGCATATGCTATCTCCGTATAAACCAAGGTCGACTAACAAAGTGCCAGGTTAACATTCAATTTGCAATCATTGCCATTTTGTTTAGTGCTTAGAAGGCTTCATCGTTAAATTGTGCTTGTTATTGTAGCGTACAATGTATATTGTCTTTACAATTTTTTTGTAATTGTTTTCTGCAGATTGTAGTTAACATCTTCATAGTATTAGTGGGAGTGACTTGTGCAATTGTTGGCACATATTCTGCTGTTGCAGACATAATGGAAAAGAAGGCATGATTCAAGTCATGGTAAACATTGCATATCTCTTGGCTATGTTCTATGATCTTGCTACTATTTACCGCTATAAATGCTGGACATATGCAATAACTCATTATGTTTGAATCCGTAGCTGTGATCAGATTTAAGTAATTAACAAACTTTACTATTTCTCCCAAATAGGTGATGGACCAGGAAGCCGTTTGGGGTCCAACTTACGTTCTATGATTTGGGCACCAACCTATTGTTACTAACAACAAGAAGAAAGAGTTTGACCAACTGCACAAAGAAGACCTGATTTGTAACATCAAATTGCACAGTTATCTAGTACTATCATTTTGTCCTTTTGGTAATGTTGTAGGGATGAGCTTTGATTTGATAATGTAGTATTGGTTTTGTCGTTATAGTGTGTACTAAATTGGTTTGTTTGGTAATATATAACTGGATTTTGGTTATTTATATTTGATTGTCTTGGTTTGTTTGTGGTATTTGTGTGTTTAGAACAAGTAATGTTCAAATTATACTACTTCAATATTATTTCAAAGACATTAGTTTCTTTTAGAAACTGATTTGTGTTAAACATCGTTTATTTAATCAACTGATGTCTAAGCTAGTATTAAACATCAATTCTCCTATAAAAAACCGATGTTAAACAACAAGAAAGACATCAGTTTATTTAAGAGAACCGTTGTGTATATTCATCTTTGACATTGGTCAGAAACCGATGTTATAGATCCTGACCTTTCTCTACACATGCATAGACATCGTCCCGATTTTTTTTTTGACAACAGCTAAAAACCGTTGTCTATTGACAGTTTTCTAGTAGTGTATACTATTACCGAGATATTCCAGCTATACTATTTCCAGCCCACCATACTATTGTCGGGTATTGTAGTTATACTATCACCGAGTTTAGTTATACTATCGCCGAGGTTTGTGTATACTATTACCAAGGCTTGTGTATACTATTTCTAAGTATAACTCATACTATTACAAGGGAATGAACCTATTATTTCTAGCACAAGTCATACTATTTCCCGGAGTTAAACTTGTCAAAAAGGAGACAGTAGGTGGATTTGTTGATTGGCTATAAAAGGAAAGACATACACGGACATAAACATCTACACAACTTCACTACCTCTCCAAAAACAAGACAGACCCGGAGAGAAAAGAGATCAAGAGAAAGAGTTCCATGAGCTTGATTAAATTCCTGTAAATTATTTCTAGCTTGTATCGTTAAATCTAAACCACTAGAAATAGTTTACTTGTACTATTGGAACTATCTAGCTTGTATCGTTAAATCTAAACCACTAGAAATAGTTTACTTGTACTATGGACGGCTGGGATTTAAAAGTATACACTATATTATATAGCGTAGTACGTTATATTATACAGCGTAAGCCTTTTTACCTTTTTATCCCTAAATCTGCCACGTTCCGGTTTAAACTTACGTTATATAATATAGCGTAATACGTTATACTATATAGCGTAAACGGTTGTTTTGACAAAACCGGGTTTATTTTACACAAAACATAATATAGCGTATTGTGGTTGCATATACATTATTTTACAAAATGTTAAGTTAGTAAATCATCCACAAACCACCGGAAATCGCAAATCCACCGGAATTGGAAGTAAATCATCATCAATTTCATCATTTCTTCATATAAAGTGAGTAATTTCGTGTCTATTTCTTGTATCTATATGTCATCTAATTGTTAAGATGTGTGTAGATTTGTGTACATGTATGTATGTATGTATATATCACCAAAATCATCTAATTGTAGATTTGTGTACATGTATGCATATATGTATATAATTTTCGAATAGGATCGAATTAAGGTTCGAATTTGTGGATAATTTTTGAATTAGGGTTCGAATTTGTTGATAATTTTTCGAATTAGGGTTCGAATTTGTGTATAATTTTCGAATTAGGGTTCGAATTTATTGATAATTTTCGAATTAGGGTTCGAATTTATGTATAATTTTTGAATTAGGGTTCGAATTTGTGGATAATTTTCGATTAGGGTTCGAATTTGTGGATAATTTTCGAATTATTAGGATTAAAATTTATTGGATTAAAGTTTGAATTGTGGATTAAGTTTGGATTTGTGTAGTTTGGATTTTTTTTGTATGCATTAAAGTTTTTTATATGTATTGGATTTTAGATGGAAGATTTTTGCGGTCCGGTTGATCCTTCTCTCCTTACCGACCAAGATAACCATATAAGTAGTAGAATATGGGTTGGTGATCATCGAGATAAACTTACAATCCGTCAAAGTACCTCGTTGCTTAATCAATGGGAATTAGAGCCTTATCAAATTCATCTTTTACAACATTGGGGTTTCGGAATGTTTACCAACCCAAGAGCTGTTATGCAAAATGATGTGTCTTTAATTACGTCATTAGTGGAGCATTGGAGGTCGAAAACCAACACATTCCACTTTACTTTCGGGGAGGTGACGGTGACACTTGAAGATGTGTACATGTTGATGGGGCTTCCGGTTGTTGGAGAGGCGGTAACTTTGAGTGACACAATTAACGTAAAAAACCTTTGGTTACGTGATTGGCCGGATCCGACACTCTCATTTGAGGAAAGGGAGAATGCTTTGGAGAGAGGTGGTGTGAAATTAAATTTTTTGAGGGAGAGATATCGCAAATGCCCGAACAAGGAGGATCGGGAGCTTCTAGAAATATATACACGGGGGTATGTGTTTTATTTGTGTGGGGCGATATTGTTCCCCACAAAATCAAACAATGTTTCTCATCCAAGATTAATTCCCTTGTTGATTGATACTTCTAAAATTTTTTGGTATGCTTGGGGTGCAGCAGCACTTGCCTATCTATATAGGAATTTATTTGAGGCAAGTCATAAGGATTGCAAGTCCATTTCGGGATGCTTGACAATATTGATGCTTTGGGCACGTGAGAGGTTGTGCCTGGGACAACCTATGCTAGCATCTCAAACCGAGTATATATGTCCTAGGGCTTTGGCATGGGCGGTTGCTCCCGTTGGCCCAGGAAAATCGAAGTACTTCAATGTCCATCACAATATTGATGCATATCGCGGGATGTTTGATAACTTTGATGCACAATGGGTTAAGTGGAGGCCATATGCTCGCTTCTATCGGCCTTTTGATCTTTAATTTCAGTGGGCCCTTATATTCGATTTAGCTCATGTGCCCCTTGTGTTTTTTGAAGATGTTGAACATCAACTTCCGGAAAGGGTGGGAAGACAGTTTGGTTTTCCATTAAGCATTCCGCCGCCGCCACCGGATGATATATCAACATTGAGGGTGAGATCTGAACATTCTTTTGTATATCAACTTATCTCAATTTTGCTCGATATGTAGTTGTTTGGAATGAATTTGTGAATAATGGTATTGGTATTTTGGGACCACCTTTGAATGTCATATCTCTAGAGGAGTATATGGATTGGTACTATAATGTTACCAAATTAAAGATTTTGCCGCCTTCAAAACCAACCAAGGATCCGAAAATATTCCAACAACCGAAAGACAAGTTCGACAATCCCAAGGCAATGGACTTGGTACGTATTTTTTATAACATGGAGTATGTTATTTGAGATAGTTTCGTTGAATATTCTTGTATTTATATTTATACTTTGTCCTTGCTTCATATGTATTGTAGATCATATGTACCGCGCGAGATATGAGTAGGCTTTGCTCTTATGATATGTCTGGGATTTTTCACGAGGAAATATTGCCAAACCTCGTGAATAAATTTGATGAATTAATGCTCGAGACATATGGCCCGACTTATGAAAGGCTCGATTTCAAGAGTTGTTTGCCTAAAAGAAAGGCAAGAAAGGCAAAAAAGACCCAAGAAATTAGTCCCGAGAAGGAAAATTATTTTGAGGGGTATGAACGCTATGACCATCTTTATGAAACTCAGGAAACTTTTATTGTTGGTCATAGTGCTCCAATTCTTAATCCTACTCAATTTGACAATGATCCTAGTGCACACTTCGAAGTGGAAGAGGCTCCAGTTGAGGTATAATTTATTATTTGTAATTTCACAATGCCACTTTGTCAATTATTATGTCATTAATAACTCCTTTGTTCACTATGTTCATTTTAGGGTTTATTAACAAATCCAAGGGACATGGTTGGTCCTAGTGCTCAATTTGATAAAGGGTCCCTTATAAAGCCGATCAAGATAAATAAAGTGGATTGGTTGAATGAAAATTGGTGGGAATGTGATAAGCCTATTAATCTTCCGTGTAATTGTAGTGCAAAAGCGATTATTTCTTTGAAACCGGGCAATTAAGTGGAGGATACTATAGTCGATTGCTATACTGTATTGCTTGAAAAAAGAGAAAGAACCCTTTTTGGTCATCAAGTTGGTGCCGTCAAATATTACTTCATGTCTCCGTGGTTCTTCCAAGTAATGGGGGCTCATCATTGCAAACCTATGAAGAAGAATCCCGCAAAAAGGAAAGCTAGTGAATGAACGACCATTGATACGGACTTTAGAGCATATGGCATAAAGGAAGGGGGAAATGGTAACCAATTTCAACTATATTATCATGCCGGTTGCAACGGGCGGTCATTGGATCCTATTCTTGTGGTCAATGACCACTTTTAGAGTATCTTTGTTTGATCCTCTAAGGGACGATACTAAGCACATGAAATTAAAAGAGCTATACAAGACGGAGTTCTACATTGTGGTATATTTTATCTTCCTTTTTTTTTTAATTTCTAGTAGTCCATGTTTGTTTGATACATTACTAAGACAATTCATGTTTGTTTGATAGGAAAAATTGGTCCATCTCATGTTGCATCGGTTGGATCCTACAAAATTTGAACATGTCGTATTCCCTGATGTTGAAAATGTCTATGAACGACCTAGGCAAACCAATGGTATGTATTGCGGAGTTTTTGTTATGAAGTATATAGATTGTATAGACTTGCAATACCCAAGCTTGGTGTGGTGTCCAATGGGATGAAGATGTGATTGAAACATTTCGACGGCGTATTGGTTGGGAGCTCCATAAAAACGAAGCTCGGCATTTGTCTTTGTATTCCCACGATTGTAGACTAGCGGGATTGTAGGTTACTAGTTTGTTTTTGGAAATTTTAGAGATTGTAAGTTACTAGTTTGTTTTTGAAATTGTAAGTTACTAGTTTGTTTGATTTTAAATTGTAAGTTACTAGTTTGTTTGATTTTGAATTGTAAGTTAGAGATTTTTATAGATTGTTGAATTGATTTTGAATTGTTGAAATTTTTATAGATTGTTTTTAGAGATTGTGTTTCAAATGTTGAAATTTTTAGGGATTGTTTTTAGAGACTGTGTTTGAAATGTTTTTAGAGATTGTTTGGAATACTATACAGGGGGTGTTGCAAAAACAGGGGAAACAGGGCAAAAGAGCCATGTACTTACGCTCTATAATATAGCGTAAGGGTTAAAAAAATAGGGGAAACGCGCTGAAGAGCCCTGTACTTACGCTTTATAATATAGCGTAAGTGTTAAAAAAATAGGGGAAGCGCCCTGTTTTTCAACACTTACGCTCTATTATAGAGTGTAATTACAGAATTTTTTTTTTGCTCTATTTTTTTCCTTTTCCCTATACCAAATTCAAGCACCAAATTTCTACTAAAATCAAAAGCACCAAATTCCAAATTGAAAATTGCTAACCAAATCAACAAAATCAATACCAAATTCAATCAAAAGTAAAATCAAAAGCAACAAATTGAAAATTGCTAACCAAATCAACAAAATCAAAAGTAAAATCATGAATTACATTTCCTTGGTTTTTTGAGTTGGACTTTTCGGGAATCGACTCTCCTAATTTTTTTTGACAATTTCGTGAATCATGTTTAGCATCAAGTTCTTTGCAACAATTACAATTCCTTGGTTTTTTTGAGTTGGACATTTCAATGCCACTCTTCACTCTTTCCCTCTTGCGACCTTTAGTGGTGGAAATTATAGGGTCTTCCAAATTTTCAAAATCTTCAAATCCATCAAAATCTTCACCTCCACGTTCATCCTCACATGATGGAGTTTTTTTCGTAGAAGGCTTCTCTATAGGAAAATTTTCCACAACTTCCACCTCTTTTTCGAATCTTGGAATCGAAAAACTTCCACGAGCCGCTAAATCTTGAAAGGCTTTGCACAAAGTTGTATATTGGGCGGGTTGTGATTGAAGAATATTGCCAATGATAGGACGTTTATACGATATAGACCCGGCAATTTTATTTGCTCCAATTGTCCATCTCAAGTTAATTAAATAGTTAGGGATCTCCGTCCATTGCATCATATTCAAGTATCGAATAACATGACGACAAATCAATCCCGAACTTTCAAATTTCCGACAAATACAATTTATCATATCATTGGTCACGGTTATTTGATACACTTTTCTATTTTCCTCCGCCACCGTGGTCTTATATGTTTCGTACACCTTAAATAACATAGTACTCATGGAATCTCTCTCATTCACAACATAGGCTCCACTTTGTTTAAGTTCGTGTTGAAAACGTCTAAAGATTTCCTTTGTATAAATAGATGCCGCATGATTCTCCAATGAGGAGGATGCTATTCTTGACCTTTCATTTTCCTTTGTTTCATAGTCCGCTTCTTTCTCACGAAGATATTGTTTCTCCAATGATTTTTGTGAATTCTCTATAACTCTTTCAAACCGGTTCTAGCATTTACATACTCGTCAAAAAATGCATTCATTGACCCACTTCTCGAGGTAGTGGTTATCCGGTAGTGAAATGAAGTTTAGTGTACACACGAACCCACTTATGTCGAACGGAATACATTTCCTGCAACCAACCATGATCAACCAAGTTATGTTTTTCAACCAAATCATTCCACCTATCTTCAAATTGTTAAACCGTCATTGACTTGTACAAACATAAGTTGAAATCTTCTTTGAAATGTGGTTCATATGCGTACAAACCGGATAACTTCTCCCCGAATTTGGTACTTATATGCCAAGTACAATAAAGATGGTTCGTGTTTGGTAAAACTTCGGCAATTGCATTTCCAAGTGCAATGTCTTGATCGGTGATGATTGAGATTGGAGGGTTGTTTCCTATAGCTTCCAACCAATTCTTCAAAACCCATATATAAGAACTTTCTTTCTCATCCCTTATTAATGCAAAACCAAACAATATGGATTGGTAGTGGTGGTTCACCCCCGTAATAGGTACAAATGGCATACTATACCTATTTGTGCGGTATGTGGAGTCAAATACTACCACGTCTCCAAAAAATTTATATGTATTTAATGATCTTGGATAAACCCACAACATGGAACGCACCCGATTATCCTCATCAACATCTACTCGATAGAAAAATTCCCCAAAACTATTACATTTCAATTCTTGGAGTAATGTCAAACCTTCTTTGGCATCACTCGAATCAAATACATGATGTCTAATATCACGCAAAACATTCCGAATGTCTTGACTAGTAAATCCAATATTCTCTAAGCTTCCCGTAAGCTCACCCATTACATTCAAAGATTGTTGAGGCCCAATATCGACTTACTCAAAATTATAATCAATTCTCGCATGATGGGTGTTATGTTTCTTGGCCTTTGCATGAAATGTACCTTACTAGGTGAAACCATCTCATGATTGTGTACCAAATGAACCAATGTTACCTCCCACTTATTTGATTTCTGTCTAGGAACAACATACATTCACGCCTTACATTTTGTTCTACCAAGAGAATCTCTTTTTCTCTTTTTTTTCGGAACTTCATCTTCATCATCCAAAGATTTTGAGGCTAATCTCCCTCCCTTTCGACATATATACAAACGCGAACAAATCTTGTTATTTTTTGAACGTTTATGTGTAGTTCTAATTATTACTTCAAAACCAATACGCCTACCATAATCTCTATAAAACCTCTCCGCTTCATCTAAACTATCGAATAATTGACCAACACATGGACAAACATCATTCAAATCATCCAAAGAAACACCATTCTCAACATCTTCAACATCATCACCATCATCAACATCATCACCATCATCAACAACATCATAGACAACATTACCATCACCATCACCATCATCATTCTTAACATCTTCATTATTATCATCATCAAGATCTATTATTTTAGGTGTGTGTGGACTTTCGTTAACATCTTCATTTTCTACCTCAATCTTACTAGGTGTCTTATTAGGAGATTTTAACTTTGAAAAAATGAAAGAAGCCATGGGTTAAATAGAGAGCTAACCTTAAATTCCAAGCTCAATCTTCAAAAATCTTAATTTGGGATTGGTACTCCAAGCTCAATCTTCAAAATCTTCAAATTTGGGTAAGATTTGACAAATAAACTAAGATTGGTAAAGTAGAAATAGGTATAGATTGGTGTAGATTAAGTTTGTGATGGTGTAAAATATATCTCCAAATGATTTAAGATTAGGTATAAACTCAAGAACACTCTTGAAATGATATTTCAAAACATGAAGGGCTATTTGAGCTGAAATTGATGTAGTTCTCGGCTAAGATATATAATAGAGCGGAACAGATTAAGGGTAAAATGAGAATATTTGTTACGCTATATTATATAGCGTATTACGCTCTATTATAGAGCGTATACGCTATATTATATAGCGTAACTCTTGTTCATCCTGACCGTTGACTAGACGTTTTAATGGTATAAGATGGGTTGGTTGGATATATTAAAATATCCAACTGTGGCTGGTGACCCGATTCACGGAAGATTTTAAATATTTTTATTTTTATTTTAATATTTAATATTTTTATCTTATTATTCATAATTTTAATATTTAACTTTTAGTTAGCAAGAAAATAAATTATAGAAAATAATTAAATATAATGATACGTATTTGATAGTGTTCTAAATGATAGTGTTTTGTTTGTATATTGAAAATAGATAAATAACTTTTTAAATTTAATATGTTGTTGACGGGATATTGAATCTTGAAATTTTTGGAGTAGTTTATAATAAACTTCCTTTTCCCCTATTGAGACTTTTCAAAGTCAAACTGATCGTGTTTTGACTAATAATCAATAAATATTGATTAACATATAAATTACAAAAAATGATCATAAGAAATTGTATGTGAAGTATTATTAAAATTGATTTTTAAATTTGTAAAAATATAAAACAATAAATTATAATTTACAGTTAAATTTCGATGAATTTGACTTTGAAAAGTCAAAATGGGACACAAAAGTGGGACGGGGGGAGTAATATAAATGTTTAATAACAATATGGTGAAAATAGATTACAAAATAAGTTGTTGTGGGGAATCGAACCTTGAACTTCTAGGAGTAGTTTACAAAATGATATAAATGTTTAATAATAATATGTTGTTGACGGGATTCGAACCTTGAACCTATAAGAGTATTTTATATATATAAAAAGAATATTCTTTTAGCATTACATCCAACGGTTCTCATTAATCTATCTCAAAATTCAACGGTTACTATTGAGTGTACCAAAAAAAGTGTATTAAACTACCAACCAAATATACCCTATTACATTTATAATAGTATATTATAGATACAATTCATCAATCAATTTTTTTTAATTTTCTTTAATGAAAAAGTGCATGTATTAGCAGGACGCAGAAACATATTATAGGGTAGGGGGACCAATTTTACATTATAATTTTAAAAATTAAAAATAATTTAAAATTTTAACTGTGAAATGAATTGTAACAGAAAAAAATTTCAGGGGATTAAGACCCTATCGATCCCCTTCCTCCTGGATATTAGGATGGGCATTAGAGCATCTCAAGGATGTAAAACCCTTAGCTAAATTATCTACATGGCATCTAATTGGCATTTAGTGGCACTATTTAGATAATATGTAAAAATTTTAGCACTCCAACCATTAATCCCTTAACAAAAAAATATAGATAATGACATTTGGTGAGCTATATTTGTTGAATCAATAAAGTTTTTATGTATAATTTTACATGACCATAATTATACATAATTCCCTTGGAGCACACATGTTCACCCTTAGCAAAAATTTTACATTATCATTATAGCTAATGATTATAGCTAACCATTTTACATAACACCCTTGGAGATGCTCTTATTTGTATTATAATTAATTAAAGGAGGACAACTAGCTAGGAAGACTAAATTAGTGAAACCCGTCTCTCACAATGTGCTAGTACATAAAACTTTTATATATGTAAATATTTGGAAAATATCAAGTAATCACCAGTTGATCTGCAGCTGACTACAAGTAGTTTTGTTTCTTAAAATTTTGGCACTAAATATCATAGGAGGAGCTTCATATGATCACATTATCTTTTGCATGTTTATATTTTCATAAACAACAAAAATTATGAAAATCAAGCATTCTTCGTTTATTGCACGGTTAATTGATAAAAAAACAAAAAACAAAACATGGCAAGTGTGTACGTACGTGTTGAGAAACATTTGGCATATTTACGTAGATAAATTGTTTTTTTAGGAGACAAAATCTGAACCAAGTTGTTGACACAACCATACATAGGGGCCGTTTGACTTACCTTAAAATGAGTAGCTTATAGCTTGTAAGCATAAGTGTCATATAAGTAATAAGTAGATTAGAAATTATAAGTCAGTAGAGTGTTTGGTAAATCAGAAATTATAAATCAGTAGAGCGTTTGGTAAATCAGAACTTATAAGTTAACTTTTTTTTATTATTTTTCAAAATATTTGTTTTTTAATATATATCAATGGATAGATCTCGATGAGTAGAGAAATTTGATATATACATATCAATTTTCTAATGAACGGATGAAAAGATATATGATTTTGAAGATTTGAAGGATATTATATATTGCGTATATCGAGGAATAAGTTATAAGCATAAGTTGAATGTTATGATTTTCTAACATTCAACTTATCAACATATAAATTATAAGTTGAGCTAAAACTTAGGGGCTGTTTGTTTTCTCATTTTAGTATTGAGTTATGGCTTATAAGCCCATAAGTGCTTATAGGGGGTGTTTGCCAAAATAAGTTTTAACTAAACTTATAACTTATAAGGCCTTAAGTTGAATGTTAAGAATTATTAACTTTCAACTCATAACTTATTACTTATTCTCGATATACGCAATATATAATATCTTTCAAATCTTCAAAATTATATATCTCTCGATCCATTCATTAGAAAATTGATATGTATATATCAAATTTCCCTATTCATCGAGATCTATCCATTGATATAAATTGTTATATAAAAAAACAAATATTTTGAAAATTATATATATAAAAAAAAAAAGTTAACTTATAAGTTCTGATTTACCCAAACAGTCTACTGATTATAAGTTCTGATTTACCAAACACTCTAATCTCTATTTTACTTATCACTTATATGACATAAGTGTTTATAAGTCGTAAGTTACTCATTTTAAGATACCCCAAACATACACTTAAATAGGCGAACATCCCCCATAAGCTCTTATGGCCTTATAAGAGCAAGTCCAACAGCTCCTTAAAAGATTCCTAAAAATATAATAAAATAATGGTTCTAAGTAATTTAGGAACCTTATTTTGTGTATCAACTCCAACAAGCATCCTTAAATTCATTCCTTACTATTATTATAATAATAAATTTAAATCTAACTACTTATTTGAATTTCAATCAAGAGAGGAAAAGAAGTTTAAAAATGAGGGAAAATAATTTTTTATTGATAAAAAGAAAGTTATGAATGGCTAGACATTCCTTAAAAGTAGGGAATGACTAGTGGTGGCTAGTGATTTAGGGAATCACTAGGAAGCTTTTGGAGCAAGGTTTTTGGTTAAGTTTCCTATTTTTTGATTTAGGAATTGAAATAAGGAATCTGTTGGACTTGCTCCATAAGTTTGCAGAGAAATGAAACCCCAAACACGCACATACTACACAGAATAACCATCCAAATATCCTATCCAAACTATAGCTAGCTACTAGGGGGGAAGTAGAGAGGAATATCATGTTTTAAAGTATAATGTTAAGTAGACTTAATTACTTGCTCATACATAACTAGTACTAGTAATTCCTTGGGAAATTCCAGGTGAATGGTGTTGACGGAGGAATTTGGGAACAACAAATTTCGAGGTATGTCGCCGGAAACAAGATTTTAGACGGTGGTTTTTCTCCAGAAAAAGTGGTGGTGTGTGGTGGCTGTAAATAATTAATGGCTGAGATTGACAGAGTTAGTGGCGGCTATTTCAGAGCTCTTGACTTCCAACCCCTCAATCGGCCTACGTACCCTGGTATTTATAGGGATCAAGCCTTACGTAGTTCTTAGAGAGAAAGAAACCCAAATGGGCTTGGATTGTAGGTCCAGCATCCGGAATGTTCTACTATGAGGCCTAACCACAAAGGCCCACGGCACATCCAAGATCTCAAGACTTCACAGATAAGGAAACTTCCCCCGTCGAGGACTAGTCCTATCCGCTACCAGCTATTTCTTGATTTCAAGGATGCAGGTATAGCATGGTTTACCCCAAGTGTAGAACGCATCCCTGTCCCCCGAATGAGAAGCACCCACCAGATAGCAGGACAGGTGATCCAGAGCTTTTGGGTGCAAAGTGCAGGATTACTCCGAAGTTCCCCAATGAGGACGCGCCGATTTGGTACAAGAACAGAGCTCCCAAAGCACACACCAGAAAGTCCCCATCTTTCCACCCTAGGGCGCGCCCTTAGTGTTTAAGAAGGGTCCTTATATCCAGGCAAACCCCTGGAGGCCTTCTGCGATGGACATCCCCCTCCTGAGATACGACAGGAGGGAATTCTTCAACTTCCGGAATCCCAGCTTGAGTAGAATCCCAGGAGGGATTTCTTCAGTTCTTGAAAAATCAACTTTATCATCATTTTTTAGTATTTAGGGCGCGCCCTCTTTGAACAGAAAGAGAGGGCGCGGCCTGACTTCTTTATTTCTGCCAAATCCATAATTTAATCTAGAATTCCCCAAATTAAACCCGTATTTGACCCAAAGCCATCCTGAAATACCCGAACCGAATTTTGGCTATAACAACTACCCCCCAATTCCATATGAAATCAGAGATGATGTATGGAATTCTTCTTAAAAAATGCCCAAATTCTAATAATATTCCAAAAGGGCGCGCCTTAGATGAGGGCGCGTCTTCAGAATTTTAACCGTCTATTACCTTACAGCTGTCATCCACTATCTTTCTTTTTTCCTATAAATACCCCCCTCTCTCTAACTTTACTCTTTTTACTTTTCTCTCTTCCCGAAAAACACTCTATTCCGGCGATTTTCGATTTTCCGAGCAAAAAGTTGACCAAATCGATCGCTTCCGGTGCTTTCTTTTCACAAATTTCGTTCAAGAACTCTCAAGGTATATTTTGATGTCTTCACTTCTCAATTTGACTGCATAATTTTTTTGTTATGTCGATTTAACTGTTCACATGCTTCATGTTCTTTATTTTTCTGATGAATATATATATGTATGCATTGCCGTTTGATCTCTTCACACTGTTACAACTTCTACAAAACATGTTTCTATATATTAAATTAATCTTTTGGGCGCGCCTTACACGTAGGGCGCGTCATAGGATTTTTGACTCCATCTGCTCAGCTTCGCCTTTGCTAATATACATGGCTGGCCTTAGTTACGTGTATCAGTACCTTCTCTATTGAATTCGAACAACCTATTAAAATACATCTTAGGTTTCAGGAATGACTTCTTTGACGCCCCTTAGTTTTGACTTATAGAAAAAATTCTCTTGTTATATTCCCTTCTTTGGATGCGCCTTAATTATTGGGTGTGCTCTGAATCTCTCTGACACCATGATTCCAAACAAATTCATTCTTCGTAGAATAACGATTATAACCCCTTGAAATGCTTCTAGGTTCTAAGGATAGTTATTTACTCCATTACTTGTAGAAAATTTTCTGCTAACTCCTCCCATGGGCGCGCCCTTAGTCTCTTTACTTTTAATTTTGCAGCTGGAGGGCGCGCCGTCTCCATTTCATCCTTTTAAGGAACTTAACAAACGTATTGGGACTTACTCTCCTTTGCCAGCTCCTCTCCCTCCTAATCCGCCTAGACCTCTCTTCTCATTCGTATCTTTAAAAGATAGGGTGCGCCTTATTCAAGAATTTGAAGACGGCACCATGAGTTTCTCCAACGAAGATTCTCTCAATCATGCAACTTTAGATGTTCAACCTTCTAAAGAATCCCAAACTCCTCCCGAAGTGAACAATTCTTATAATTCCAAGGATGATAGTGACTTCATTCCCAACTCAGAAACATCTGGTGATTCACATTCTTCAGACACCTATTTAGCTGAGGGCGCGCCTTCAGCCTCTTCTATTTCCCCTTTAATAAATTCTGAGCCAACATCTCCTCCTCCTTCCCCAACTCCATTTGAGCACTAGGAAGTTCTCGACGAAGAAATTGACATCGAGTGAGGAAAATATGGAGACATGTCTGAGAAAGAGAAGAATCAACTCAGAAAGAAACGAGGCAAGCTAGCCTGTGTGAGCATGTCGTCTACCGCTACAAATGATGAAGTGGAATGGGCCATGAAATATTACGGCCAAGAAGGACTTTGGGCCATTCCACACTCTCACCATCGTCCCCATATCTTCAACTACGGGGGAAATTTTAGAATTCCAAGGATGGTCCTAAGCCCAAAACTCGTAGCTCTTGGTGTGGGCGCGCCCATGCATCCATACTTGAGAGAGATCCTCGAATGGTATAACCTTGCCCCAATTCAACTCTCCCCCAACAGCTACAAGCTTGTTCTAGCTCTTTTCATTCTTTAAAACGACCTCGGGTTCGGGACTCCCTCCATGTCAGAAATCAGCTATTTCTTTAGTATCCGGCAATCAAATATTGGTTATTATTACTTGGTGATCAACAAACCTCACAATAACAAAGGCTTTTCCGAAGGAAAGATTAGCAACATCAAACGATGGAAGGAGCCTTATTTCTCCGTTTGGGACGTTCCTCGAGCTCGCGTTCAATTTAAAATAGACCCTTGTAAGTAAGGGCGCGTCTTGAATTTCTCTTATCTTTCCTCCTTTTTAAGTTTTAATTAACTCCTTTAAGTTAAAACAGATAGAAGAATCCAAAAAACTCTCTAGGGCGCGGCCGAAGCCAGGGCGAAGGCTGTGCTCAAAGTGGCAGCAGAAAATTTTAATCTTCAAACTCTTATCAAAGAAGAAAACCTAAAAAGAGTTGGAATTCTATCTAGTAGAGTTGGATCCATATGTAAATTTAAAAGATTTAGAAACGGTGTTGCCGTACCAACCTCCCCTTCTAGAAATGATGATTCTGACTCTGATGAAGGTATAAGATTGTAACGTAGGGTGCGGCCTAATATTTAGTTTAGCCTTTGTTGCTTTTTTCCTTTACCTGATATATTATACTTTATCACTTTGTTCGTTCAAGCTTTCTTTATTGAAGGCACAATCTAACTTTTTTGTTAGTTTTGTGCAGATATGGCCCCCAAAATTCCTCGTGGCTTTGGAGCTAAAAAGAAGACAAAGAGAAGCAAAATGACAAGGCCGATACCTCTGATACTAGGGCGCGCCCTATCCAACAGCAAGAGTCTAACCAAGCAATTCCACCCTCTTCTAGATCTTCGAAGAGAAATACTAAGACCCAAGATCCTCCTGTTGATAAGGGCAAAAGACAAAGAACTGAGGGCGCACCCTCATATGTCGAAACCCTTATTGGGCCATCCGCTGCGTCACTTGTCACCGAAAAGGAGATTGATCTTTGGCAAAATATGAATGCTGATGACGAGACGAATTCCATGATCAAAGCCTCTGCTCAGCTTTTGGTTCAATCCCTAGGGCGCGCCCAGAGGGTTCATAAAGAAAAGCTTCACATCAATAAGCTCGAGACTGAGAATAGGAAATATGCAAAAATGATAGTTGAGAGCAACAACAAATGGAAAAAAGAATGTGATTCCAGGGATACTACTATTCAAGATCTTAAACATGATTTGCAAGACGCTGTTGACCATCGCCAACTCCTGGCTAACAAGAATGATAAGTTGGAAAGAGAGAATGAAGACTTGAAAGTATAGCGGGATGCTCTAGAAATCGAAAAATCTGACTGTTGGAAGGATGAAAAGCAGGCTATAGAAGATCGTAATTTCCAAGCTGGTTTTGATTTTTATCTTCTTGGATTCCTAGCCAACGACCCTGATTATAATTGGGCTGAGAAGTTTGGTGCTGATAGCGCTGAGGACATAACCGCATTCAAGATCAAGAATGCCGATGCTATCAAAGCAAAACGAATTGAACTAGGACTAGAGGAAACTTCTCAGGACGCGCCTTCGACAGAAGACATTCCTAACAATCCTGAACAAGTACCACAAACTACCACCAATTCTGACCAACTGCCTCCTGCTGTAACCTCCAACCAGGATTCTATTCTCGAGATGGCCAGTCCCCCTACTCAGCCTAATGATATCCAGGGCGCGTCCCCCACTGCCTCAAAGGGCGCGCCTTGATACCAAAAATGTTTCCCTAAATTTTAATCAACCCAACTTTTGTTTGAACTATTAATTCTCTAAGGTGCGGGTCCTTTGTAAAACCTTGCAATTTGTAACTTGAATTTATCCCTTAACTCGTGTTTTCTGGTAACTTCGAATATTTAATATGTTATTATGTTTCTTCAAGTTCCTTGCATCATTCTTGCCAAAGTGCTTTTGCCGATAAATTTCTTGTTTTTAAATCCATCTTCCTTTTCGTTAAAGATAAATAGAGGGCGCGCCCTAATGTATTAGGGCGACTTCCTTGAAATCCTTTCAAATTATTTTAACACCTTTAACATACGTTTAAAGCGTATCTTCAAACAGATCTTCAATTCATTATTGTATGTAAGCTGAGGGCGCGCCTTGATACGCTAGGACGCGGCTTCCAGATCGAATTTCTTCAAGTATTAACGAACAAGCTTATTAATTAAAAACACTTGTAAATTCTTCAGTATAAACGTAGGGCGCGCCCTATTGAATTAGGGCGCGGCCTTTTGTATTTCAACAACCAATATTCTTCTAACAATTCTCGAATATATTGAAAATCTTGAAAAAACTTGAAAATCTTCATAAAACTTGAGTCTCTTCAGAACAAGGGAAGGTGTAAAAACACTACCCCCCTAGCTAAGGAGAATAGTTATTGAAAAGTGTAAAAATCAGCAAGTCTCGACTAACTCTAAGGAAGGCATATATGCACTACCCCCCTAGACTAGGAGAAGAATTATTGATACTAGTCTATAACTTAAATATAAGCCTTCATAAAATAGGGGCCGAAGCCGCACCCTATTGATAATATTTCTTCAAATGCTACGCATTCCATGCCCTTGGAATCGTGTTACCATCCAAGTCTTCTAGGTGATAAGTGCCTTCCCAGATGATAGACTTGATCTTGTAAGGTCCTTCCCAATTGGGGCCAAAAACTCCATGAGCTGCTATCCTTGTGTTAGGCATAACCTTCCGAAGAACCAAATCACCCACATTAAAAGGATGGGGCTTCACCTTTCTGTTATAATATCTTGCAGCCCTTTGCTGGTAAGTTGCCAACCTCAGCTGTGAGTTGGTTCTTGTTTCTTCCAAAAAAATCCAAACTCAGCCTTTGATTTACCATATTGGTCTCTTCATCATAGAAATCTCTCCTGAACGATCCTGCTCCAATCTCTACCGGAACCATTGCTTCACATCCATAAGACAGCACAAAAGGAGACTCCCCAGTAGTAGTTCTCGGAGTTGTGTTGTATGACCACAACACCATGGGAAGTTCTTCTGGCCAATTCCCCTTGCTTTCTTCTAACTTCGTCTTCAAGGTATGCTTGATTATTTTGTTGATAGCCTCTGTCTGCCCATTACTTTAAGGATGATACACAGCTGCAAACTCTTTCTTGATCCCCAAGTCATCACATAACCTGCGCAATTCTTTACTATCGAACTGCTTTCCATTATCCGACACAAGCTTATATGGAATCCCAAATCTGCACACAATGGAATTGAAAACAAAATCTCAAATTTTCTTCGCAGTGATGGTGGCCAAGGGCATCGCTTCCGCCCACTTGGTAAAGTAATCCACAGCAACAACAACATATTTCACACCTCCCTTAGCCTTGGGGAGTTCTCCGATGAGATCTATCCCCCACATAGCAAACGGCCATGGACTCATTAAAAAAGTCAAGGTAGTAACAGGGCTGGTAGAGTAGTTGGCAAACCTCTGGCACTTATCACATGCTTTAACAAACTCATAAGCATCCTTCTTCAAGCTAGGCCAATAATATCCTTGCCTTAACACCTTCATCGCTAATGAACCACCCCCCGAGTGATTGCCGCAAATCCCCTCATGAATCTCCCTAAGGATGTAATTACACTCATCTCCATCTATGCACTTAAGAAGTGGTTGATTGAAACCCCTCTTATATAATATTCCATCATATTCCACGAATCTAGCTGCTTGATACTGAATCCGCTTTGCCTCAAGCTTCTCACTTGGAAGTACACCTCCTTGGATATATTTTTGAATGGGAGTCATCCAAGTAACCTGTGTGGTTGATTCCACTTCCATGACTTCTATCTCTGTAATACTAGGTACTTCCTGAATATGCAAAGGAACTGTTCCCAACAGCATAGCATCTTTCTGGGACCATAACTTTGCTAAAACATCTGCGCTACAATTCTCATCCCGTGGAATACACTCTACCCGTACTTCTCGGAACTTTTTGATCAACCGCTGAGCACACTTCATGTAAAGTTCTGTCCTTGGACCTCTGCATTGAAATCCACCCTTCACTTGTCCAACCACTAATTTTGAATCTCTTAACACGATGAGATTCACTACCTTCATCTCCAAAGCCATTTTCAACCCATTAATCAAGGCTTCATACTCAGCATCATTATTGGTTGCTTGGAACTTAAAGTGAATGACACTCATGAGTTGATTCCCTTCGGGGGTAAAGAAGATTACACCTGCTCCAGCCCCCCCATTATTGATAGTTCCATCTACTTGTAACTTCCACCAAGGTTGAGGAACTTCCTCAAGAGGGCACGCCCTCTTAAGTGGAATTTCAGGCTCAACCAATATAATTGACTTTTCTTCATTTTCTGACTCGAATTCAAGAATGAAATCAGCTAGAGCTTGACCTTTGATAGCAGTTCTTGGAGTATATTCCAAATCAAATTGTCCTAGCTCAATTGCCCATTTCAACATTCGACCAGAGGTTTCCGGCTTGTGGAGAATTCCTCTCAATGGATATGTCGTACGAACCTCAATCTTGTGAGCTTGAAAATAAGGCCGAAGCTTCCTGGATGCCAGAACTAAGGCATAGACCAACTTCTCCATGCTAGTTGATATGATATATTTTTATATATATTTTAGATGATTTTATTCCCGTATTTAATTGCATTTTGCATTTATTTGGATATTTATTTAATAAATATTAATGTTTTATTGTAGAAGACAAGAATTCCTAAATTTGGAAGAATTTGGAATTAAAAAGCTATTTTGGAGCCAAAAAGGAAGAAAAAGGGGTCCGTTTTCAGATCCTCAATAGACCGCAGCTCAGGACTTAAGGATTTATTTATATTAATAAATATTTAATTTATTTAGAAAATTATATTTATAAGTATCTAATAATATTAGATATTTATTTTTATAATTTCTGAATTAAATTATTTATTTATTAATTAAAGATTATAAGCTGTGCGGGTTAAAATGCATTTTTACGAGCCGTCTATAATAAGACGAAATAAGCCCACTTTGTGTTATAAGTGTTAGCAGCCACGTGATTGTTCACAAAAGTGCCTGATTCATTTACAAAGTAAATTATTTGTGAATAAACTGAAGCAATCATTCAAGGAATTGAAAAAGAAATGATTAAAAGTTGAACAAAGTGGTAAGCACACCTGAAGCTGTCGGGCAGTCCTTTTTTCATTCACGCTCGCCACAACGCGCGTGGGTCTCACGCGCCTGCAGTCAAGCCAGAAAAGATCCCGCGTGTCGCCACCTCCCTGTGTCGCAACTGGTCAAATTATGATTGTTTTGTTTTCTGTTTTGGTGTGCTATCAACTTTCGGCTGAGTGCTGTTTTGTTCGCTTTCGGCCGATTTGTTTATTGCCGGATGTGGGCTAATTTCTGCTATAAATAGCAATGTATTCCAGAGGTTTTGGATCATCCCTCAACTGAGTTTCTTTGTATTCAGTTTGTATTCTCTCAAAATCCTCTAGCTTCTTTGTAATTTTAGTTTCATTTTATACATTTTAATTTTCTGCAAATTTAGTATAAGTTTTATTTCGGGTGAAAATTTTACGGGGATTATTTGCAGTGCTCTTCCCTTTCGTTGGAAGCTATTTCGGAGCTTGGTTTTCTTCCCTTTTATGTACACCTTGGTTTAATTCCTCATTTTATTGCAAATTCGAGGTACTCATAATTTTTATCTTATTTGTTAATATATGTTTTATATGTCTTGTTTAATTATTTTTGTCAATTCTATTAATAGGATGAGTGAGTAGTTTATTTCTAGGGTATAAGGAGGAACCATGTTTACACCACAATAATGCTTTAATCTTATTAGTTGTTTAACGGATATAAAATAATTCTAATCGATATGTTATAAAATTTAATTTGTGTTATCGGCCGGTATCATTAATTAATTATTTGCGAATAGGAATAATAGATCGAGAGATTTTATTCACTAGAGGCATACATACGATTAGCGGAATGGAATTTTTAGTGCGAGAGCATAATTGGATTCCCGAGAGCATTGACGCTTGAAAGAGATTAACACATGCTCTAATTATTTAAATCCGTTAAATTACTACATCCATATAATTTGTTTCGGTGTAAACATGGTGAACCCGATCGCCCTAGACTTTTAGTTAATCGTTTTTAAAACACATTTATTTGCGTTATTTAGTTATATTAAAATTCTTAATAATTGTTTTTAATATAAAATTCGTGACAATTAAATTGAATTTGATAAAACCTGTCTCCCTGTGAACGAACTTAAAAATATACCACATCAAATTTGGCGCCGCTGCCGGGGAGGCAGTTAATTTTTATAAATTTTAGTTTAATTGTCCGGGTTTTATAATTTTCAGTTGTAGATTTAATTTTTATGTTTTATATGTTAGAGTAATAATAAAAAAAATTAAAAAAAATAGTTTTTAGTTTAAGTAAAATCTAATTTTCTTTTAAAATAGTTTTTTTTTTAAAAAATAAAAAAAATAAAAAAATAAAAATAAAAAAATAGGTAATTTATACTTTGTTTAATTTGTTAGATTTTGTTTTAAATTTTTAATAGTCTAGTTTTCCATTTTCTCATTGGAACTTTAGTTCCAATTGAGAGCGATTTTACTGCTTTTCTTGTTTCTGTTGTTGATGCACAGGTCTACAGAAGACGCATTTTTAACTCCTGATTCTACTCGGAATCTTGATTCTGGAGAACCTCTGCAACAATATATCGATAAACAGAGAAATAAAACGCAGCGAAAGATCCATTTCTCAGAGATTAAAATGGCCAACCCTCCTGTTAAATCTTTGAAGAACTATTCACAGCCTTCTCCGAGTGGGGTACCTACCGGCCTCGCTATGCCAGCTATTCAAGCAGCAAACTTTGAGATCAAACCGGCATTGCTCAGTATGATCCAACATAATCAGTTTGCTGGTCTTCCATCCGAAGACCCTACACTTCATCTGCAAAGGTTTCAACAGCTCTGTTCTACCATTAAACATCAGGGAGTCACTCCAGACCAGTTGAAAGTCATGTTGTTCGGTTTCTCTTTTCGTGACAAAGCTCAAAAATGGTTGAATGATATTGACTTGACCGAGTGGGATGAGATTGCTCAGGCTTTCTTAAGTGAGTTCTTCCCTCCTAACAGAACCGACGATTTGATCGACAAGATGATGGGTTTTAAGCAAGATTATGGCGAATCTCTTCGGGATGCTTGGGACAGATTCAAGGATTATCAACGTGCATGCCCTCTCCATGGTCTTGAGAAGTGGTTTCTGCTTAAACGCTTCTACAATGGTCTTGATCCTGAAACAAAAGGGATGGTTGATAACGCTGCAGGTGGCGTGTTTTTAGACAAAGGAGTTGATGATGCACATGCTTTTCTTTCCAATTTAGCTGCCAATCACTTCAGTAACCCGAGAGCAGCCAAGAAAGGGGGTAAACTTGAAGTGGATGCATACTCTCTATTATCATTTCAACTCGCTGCATTAACTCAAGAGATCCACTCATTGAAGACATCTCAGTCCTCTACTCAACCAATGAGTATTAATGCATTATCATCCATGGCTCCTCTAATTAATCCTGTTTGTGAAGTCTGCGGCATCCAAGGCCACTATGGTAACGATTGCCAATACAATGCTCAAAATTCACAACATTTTCAGATGGAGCAAGCAAATGTTTTCCAACAGAGGCAGCAGTACAATCCATACTCTAACACTTATAATCCTGGTTGGAAAGATCATCCGAACTTCTCATATAGGAACAATAACGATCAGAATTCAAATGTTCCTAATCAGCAGCAGCAATATCGGCAGTCGTACCAGCCTCCTCCACAGCAACAGTATAGGCCTCCTCAAGGACCTATGAATCCCCCTGGATTCCAAAGGCCTCCTCAGAATTATGCTCCTCAAGCCAATCAAGTTGCACAGGCTGATAATCAAGGTGATATGATGAAGATATTGTTACAAATGCAAACAAAGATGAACCAGATGGAGATACATAATAAGATGCTGGAAACTCAGATTGCTCAAATAGCTAGTTCTTCATCTACAAGGCCACAAGGCTCTCTACCAGCATAACCAACTCAGCCAAAGGAAAATGTGAATGCCATTACTCTTAGGAGTGGTCGTACATATGATGCTCCTCCAATGCCTATTGACGATGTTCCTACTGAGAAAGAAGAAGCGAATTCTGAGGAAGACAAGGTAGAGAAAGTTACTGAAGATACAAACGAAGATGAAACTGAGGAAAGCAAGAAAAAGGACAAAGAGAAGATTGCAGTTACTCCTCCACCATTTGTGCCAAAGCTCCCATTCCCTAGCAGGATGAACAGAACTAAGGTAGACCAGCAGTTTGGTAAATTCATGACACTTGTCAAGAACCTTGAGGTAACAGTTCCTTTCACTGATTTAATTTCTCAAGTTCCATCATATGCAAAGTTTCTTAAGGATATTCTCACTAAGAAAAGGTCTTTTGGTGAGGTGGAGACAGTAGCTTTTACTGAAGAGTGTAGTGTTGTTTTACAAAATAAGTCTCCACCCAAGCTTAAAGATCCTGGTAGTTTTTCGATCCCGTGTCATTTGGGTGCATTGTTCATTGATAAAGCTTTATGTGATTTAGGCGCTAGCGTCTCAGTCATGCCTCTCTCGGTTTATCAAAAACTAAATATGGGAGAATTAAAATGTACACAGATGACTTTGCAAATGGCAGACCGTTCGATAAAATATCCCCTTGGAATTTTAGAGGATGTGCCTGTTAGGGTTGGAAAATTCTATATTCCTGTAGACTTTGTAGTTCTAGATATGGAAGAGGATAGCCAAATACCTATTATTTTAGGTAAACCATTTCTCTATACTGCAAGTGCTGTAACTGATGTTAAAAATGGGATTCTCACATTGAGCGTTGGTGATGATAAAATTACTTTTACTCTAACCTCTTCTCTTAAATCTCCCTTGCTTGAGAATACTTGCTGCAGGATTGATGTTATAGATGGAATTGTCCAAGATGAGATGCCTCAGATTCTATTAAATGATGCATTGGAAGCAGTGCTCATGCTTGAAGCTTCAGAAGGAGAAGGACATGCTGAAGTCGATTCATTGATTCTTGAGTTGGATGGTGCAGCTGATCCAAATTGTGAGGTAACCAACACTGTCACTTCTTGTGGTGAACCTCAGGTAAACAAGTTAGAGCTAAAGCCTTTGCCATCTAATCTGAAATATGTGTTCCTTGATGAAGAAAAGACTTGTCCTGTGATTGTTAGCTCTAGTCTTGACGATAATCAGATTCTTAAGCTTCTTACTGTTTTGCGTGCACATAGAAAAGCTATTGGGTATAATATTGATGATCTTACAGGGATTAGCCCAGACTTTTGCATGCATAGAATTCACTTAGATGATGACCATAAGCCTTGCATACAAGGACAACGTCGCTTGAACCCTAACATGCAAGAGGTTGTTAAAAAAGAAATTTTGAAATTGTTAGATGCGGGCATCATTTACCCGATTTCTGATTATAAATGGGTAAGCCCAGTTCAGGTAGTCCCTAAGAAAGGAGGAACAACGGTAATTAAGAATGATAAAGATGAATTAATTCCTACTCGAATTGTCACCGGTTGGCGAATGTGCATTGATTACCGTAAGTTAAACACTGCTACTAGAAAAGACCATTACCCTCTCCCTTTCATTGATCAGATGTTAGAAAGACTTGCTAAGCATAAGTACTTTTGCTATTTAGACGGATATTCAGGGTTCTTTTAGATCCCTATACATCCTAATGACCAAGAAAATACTACATTTACTTGCCCATATGGTACTTTTGCATATCGTAGAGTGCCTTTTGGTTTGTGCAATGCCCCTGCTACTTTTCAGCGTTGCATGACTGCCATATTTTCTGATTTCATAGAGTCTATCATGGAAGTATTTATGGATGATTTCAGTGTTTATGGGTCTGATTTTGATGTATGTCTGCATAATCTTTCTAAAGTGCTTAAACGTTGCGTAGAGGTAAATTTGGTTTTGAATTGGGAAAAGTGCCACTTCATGGTCAATGAAGGAGTGGTACTTGGTCATTTGATTTCTGAACGTGGCATTCAGGTTGACAAAGCAAAAATTGAGGTGATTGAGAAGCTTCCTCCTCCTGTTAATGTAAAAGGAGTGAGGAGTTTCCTTGGTCATGCAGGTTTTTATCGTCGTTTTATAAAAGATTTTTCAAAAATTGCAAAACCCCTCACTCAATTGTTACTTAAGGATGCCACCTTTGTGTTTACTGACGCTTGTTTGGAGTCTTTTAACAGGATTAAGGAATCTTTGATAAGTGCACCAATCATTCAATCTCCAGATTGGAATCTTCCATTTGAAATCATGTGTGATGCAAGTGATTATGCAGTTGGAGCAGTTCTCGGTCAAAGGAAAGACAAGGTATTGTACGCCATCTACTATGCAAGTAAAACCTTGGATGAAACTCAAGTCAATTATGCTACTACTGAGAAGGAACTTCTAGCTGTGGTCTACGCTCTTGATAAATTCCGAGCCTATCTCATTGGTTCCAAAGTCATTGTTCACACTGATCATTCGGCACTTAAGTATCTGTTGGCAAAGAAAGAAGCAAAGCCAAGGCTTATTCGTTGGATTCTGTTACTCCAAGAATTTGACTTGGAAATCAAAGACAAGAAGGGTGCTGAGAATGTGGTTGCGGATCATCTTTCATGGTTGCGTTTCAAATCTGACATTGCATCAAGTACTCCTATTGACGATTCTTTTCCAGATGATCACCTGTTTTCGGTTGCTACTCAAACTCCATGGTATGCAGATTTTGCGAATTTCTGTGTTAGTGGATCTCACCCTCCAAAATTGACTTATCAACAGTGAAAGCGATTTTATCACGATGCTAAACAATATTTTTGGGATGACCCTTCCTTGTATCGAAAGTGTGCTGATGGAATCTTTCGTAGATGTGTCCCTGAGTTCGAAGTACATGACATTCTCAAGCATTGTCATTCTCTCGCATGTGGAGGTCACCATGGTCCTTCCAAAACTGCTGCTAAGGTACTGCAATCCGGTTTCTTTTGGCCCTCTCTATTTAAGGATGCTCGTGCCTTCTGTTTGGCGTGTGATGCATGTCAAAGGACGGGTAATATTTCTAAACGCCATGAGATGCCTCAAACCGGTATTCTTGAGGTCGAGATATTTGACGTATGGGGTGTTGATTTTATGGGACCCTTCCCAAGTTCTTGTGGGATGAGATACATCTTAGTTGCTATCGATTATATGTCCAAGTGGGTTGAAGCAGTTGGAACGGTAACCAATGATTCCAAGGTCGTTATGAAGCTTTTCAAGAATATTATTTTCCCACGATTTGGAGTTCCAAGGACAGTGATAAGTGATGGTGGTTCTCATTTTCGCCATCGACAGTTTGAAACTTTGTTGAAGAAATATGGCGTTACTCACAAGGTCGCTCTTGCTTATCACCCTCAAACAAGCGGCCAAGTGGAGGTTTCTAACCGCCAAATCAAAAGAATTTTGGAGAAAATGGTTGCAAAGTCAAGGAAAGATTGGTATTTGAAGCTAGATGATGCTTTGTGGGCTTATAGAACGGCATACAAAACACCTATAGGAACCACTCCTTATCGGTTGATCTATGGTAAAGCATGTCACTTGCCAGTGGAATTAGAACATCGCGCCTTTTGGGCTATCAAAGAACTCAACATGGATTTGAAGGCTGCGGGGCAAGCGAGACTTCTTCAACTTAATGAGTTAGATGAGCTTCGTTTTGATGCTTATGACAACTCTCGACTTTACAAGGAGAGAACGAAGAAGATGCATGATAAGATGATTCAGAGAAGAGATTTTCAGGTTGGGGACAAGGTGTTGTTGTTCAATTCCAGACTTCGACTTTTTCCGGGGAAGCTCAAATCAAGATGGTCCGAACCTTTTACTGTCACCGATGTCAAATTTTATGGTGCTATTGAAGTTATGGGACGAGATGGAACAAAATTTAAGGTCAACGCCTTAAATTATATGTGGATGATGCATTCGTAGGGAAGATGGAAGTGATTTATCTTGACAACCCCTCCACGGAAATCTGAACCAGCTGAGTCGAGCCAACGACGTTAAACAAAAGCGCTTCTTGGGAGGCAACCCATGGATCATGCTTCTGCAAAGGGGAGTTCTTCGTTCCTTCTGTTTTATATATTGTAGATTTATTTGTTTAGTTAATGAGTCATTGAGGACATTGACTCGCTTAAGTGTGGGGAGGTGTTCTCGGTGTTCTCAACGTAGTGTATTACATGTTAAAAAAATTAAAAAAATTAAAAAAAATTAAAAAAATTAAAAAATTAAAAATACCAAAAATAATTCTAGCCATGTGAAGATTACTTTTGTAAATGCACCCATGCATGCTTAGGAATCTTGTGTTTATCGATACTTTTGATTGACAAGTGTTATGTTTTTGTGCACACACATACTCTAGCAAGTAGAAACTAGTAGGCTTATTAAATGTGCTAAGTGATTAGAATGACATGAATATGTGCAAGGTAATTTGGTCTATATGCTTTGAGTACAAGTAGGTGCGTTAGAGAGACTGTTATTTGGGATTGATTATGCTTTGTCACACCAAGTGAGTTTTGAGCCTATATGCATATCTTTTGCATGATTATTCGTTTGCTTGAGTGTCCACTTGTCGTTTGCATTGCTAGCACTTGCTTGAGGTCTTTCTTAAGATGCATGACACTAATTGATGATAAAATGATAAAGGCAATTAGGTATAACCTTATATTTCCTATATATCTAAACCATTTATACATGATCCATTAGTTAACCCTTTGAGCCTAATCTTATTCTTTCGGTGACACACCACATTACTTGCCATTATCCTTTTTATTGTATTAGCCTTACATTAAATTTGAACCCAATTGTCAAAGGCTAGTATTGTGCTTAAGGGAGTGATAAAGTGTGCAAAAAGGGGGGGTTTTATTGATGATCATAATTTTTGGGGAATATATCTGGGGTTTGGTTTTAGCTTGTTAGTCGAAGTTTGAAATCATATCTTTTGGATCATTGTTCTTCCTATTATTTAGCTCTCTTGAAAAAAACAGAAAAAATAAATACGAGAGCATGCTTATCTTTTGTGATCCTACTTAGATTCGACTAGACAAGGTGTGTATTGGACTATAATAAAAGTTCAAGTGTGGGGAAGTATTTAACTAGCTTTTGACTTAACCTTCTTTGGCTTTCTTGACATACCTTGTCCCTAGCCCCGTTACAACCTTAACAAAGACCTTTTGATTGTCATCGATGATGTTTGTTGCGTTAAAGGTTAGATTGATACCAAGGACGAAGCATGTTTATGATATTGTTGGAGTTGAGTGATACACTTACCCTTTGTTTTGAGTGAATATTTTTATGAGTGAATGGTGAGTTGTTGCTTTTGCATAGGATATCCCAGGTTGTGTCTTAAAGATGTGCTCTTGTGTGCTTAGCATGTTTACCAACTTATTCTTACATTTGACATGAATTTCTATGATCTTATGCATCCTCTTTGAGTACGCTATACGGATACTTGCACTTTAGACACCAAAGCATTGCATTTTCATTTTGATTCTTAAGCCGATATGGCATGAGAGGACGGGTGTGTGTAGAGTTGTGTTGATGTGTGGTCTTTTGCATGAGCTAGATGAATTTTGTGGGTATATTCACTATAAACCCTCACGAGACAACACTCGTCCTACTAGGGCTGCCTAGGGGTTTAACGGCTTGTTGCATGTGCTCAATGCAATCGTGTCATCTACGAAAGTGATATTAGCTAGGTTTTAGTTTTTATTTCACTTATTTGCCCGAGGACGTACAAATGCTTAGTGTGGGGATGTTTGATATGATATATTTTTATATATATTTTAGATGATTTTATTCCCGTATTTAATTGCATTTTGCATTTATTTGGATATTTATTTAATAAATATTAATGTTTTATTGTAGAAGACAAGAATTCCTAAATTTGGAAGAATTTGGAATTAAAAAGCTATTTTGGAGCCAAAAAGGAAGAAAAAGGGGTCCGTTTTCAGATCCTCAATAGACCGCAGCTCAGGACTTAAGGATTTATTTATATTAATAAATATTTAATTTATTTAGAAAATTATATTTATAAGTATCTAATAATATTAGATATTTATTTTTATAATTTCTGAATTAATTTATTTATTTATTAATTAAAGATTATAAGCTGTGCGGGTTAAAATGCATTTTTACGAGCCGTCTATAATAAGACGAAATAGGCCCACTTTGTGTTATAAGTGTTAGCAGCCACGTGATTGTTCACAAAAGTGCCTGATTCATTTACAAAGTAAATTATTTTTGAATAAACTGAAGCAATCATTCAAGGAATTGAAAAAGAAATGATTAAAAGTTGAACAAAGTGGTAAGCACACCTGAAGCTGTCGGCCAGTCCTTTTTTCATTCACGCTCGCCACAACGCGCGTGGGTCTCACGCGCCTGCAGTCAAGCCAGAAAAGATCCCGCGTGTCGCCACCTCCCTGTGTCGCAACTGGTCAAATTATGATTGTTTTTTTTTCTGTTTTGGTGTGCTATCAACTTTCGGCTGAGTTCTGTTTTGTTAGCTTTCGGCCAATTTGTTTATTGCCGGATGTGGGCTAATTTCTGCTATAAATAGCAGTGTATTCCAGAGGTTTTGGATCATCCCTCAACTGAGTTTCTTTGTATTCAGTTTGTATTCTCTCAAAATCCTCTAGCTTCTTTGTAATTTTAGTTTCATTTTATACATTTTAATTTTCTGCAAATTTAGTATAAGTTTTATTTCGGGTGAAAATTTTACGGGGATTATTTGCAGTGCTCTTCCCTTTCGTTGGAAGCTATTTCGGAGCTTGGTTTTCTTCCCTTTTATGTACACCTTGGTTTAATTCCTCATTTTATTGCAAATTCGAGGTACTCATAATTTTTATCTTATTTGTTAATATATGTTTTATATGTCTTGTTTAATTATTTTTGTCAATTCTATTAATAGGATGAGTGAGTAGTTTATTTCTAGGGTATAAGGAGGAACCATGTTTACACCACAATAATGCTTTAATCTTATTAGTTGTTTAACGGATATAAAATAATTCTAATCGATATGTTATAAAATTTAATTTGTGTTATCGGCCGGTATCATTAATTAATTATTTCGAATAGGAATAATAGATCGAGAGATTTTATTCACTAGAGGCATACATACGATTAGCGGAATTGAATTTTAGTGCGAGAGCATAATTGGATTCCCGAGAGCATTGACGCTTGAAAGAGATTAACACATGCTCTAATTATTTAAATCCGTTAAATTACTACATCAATATAATTTGTTTCGGTGTAAACATGGTGAACTCGATCGCCCTAGACTTTTAGTTAATCGTTTTTAAAACACATTTATTTGCGTTATTTAGTTATATTAAAATTCTTAATAATTGTTTTTAATATAAAATTCGTGACAATTAAATTGAATTTGATAAAACCTGTCTCCCTGTGAACGAACTTAAAAATATACCACATCACTAGTGTATCTAGTTTCTGCGTCAAGAAAACTCTTACTCACATAGTAAACCGGAGACTGATGATCAACTTCTTCCCTTACCAGCACTGCACTGATGGAATGTTCCGAAACGGCCAAGTATAAAATTAACGTCTCCCCTTCCACAGGCTTAGCTAAAAGTGGAGGATTTCCCAGGTGCTCCTTTATTTTCTGAAAAGCTTCCTCACATTCATAGGTCCATACAAAATCCTTGGCTGCCACCTTGATTGCTTTGAAGAATTCTCTGCATTTATCCGATGACTTTGATACAAAACGATTAAGAGCAGCTATCCTCCCCGTTAGACTCTTGACTTGCTTCAAACTAGATGGAGATTTCATGTCAAGTAGAGCTTTAATCTTTGTTGGATTTGCCTCGATTCCGCGATGATTGACAATAAATCCTAGAAACTTCCCGGACTCTACCCCGAAGACACATTTTTGAGGGTTTAGCTTCATCCTAAACTTCCTCAAAATTTCAAACATCTGTTCCAAATGCATTACATGGACCTCCGCTTTTAAGGATTTAACAAGCATGTCATCCATGTATACCTCCATGGTTTTCCCTATCAAATCTTTAAACATCATATTCACCAACCTCTGATAGGTTGCCCCAGCATTGATCAATCCAAAAGGCATCCCAATATAACAATACAATCCTCGATCTGTAATAAAAGAGGTGTGTTCCTGATCCGGTTCATACATAGGAATCTGGTTGTAACCTGAATAAGCATCCATGAATCTTAAAAGAGCGTGTCCTGCCGTGGCATCCACCAACTGATCAATTCTCGGGAGTGGAAAGCTATCCTTCGGGCATGCCTTGTTTAGATCAGTGAAGTCCACACAAGTTCTCCATTTTCCATTTGGCTTTTTCACGAGGACCGAATTAGCCAACCAATCTGGATAATATGACTCCTTGATCAGCCCAACATCTAGAAGTCTATCCACCTCTTCTTTCAATGTTGTGGCTCTCTCTCCACTCACTGGCCAGCGTTTCTGGCGGATTCCCTTCTTGGTAGGATCTATATTCAGACGATGACACATAACCTCCGGATCAATTCCAACCATGTCAGCATGACTCCAAGCAAAAACATCCAGATTATTTAAAAGGAAGTTGGTGAGCATCCCTCTCAACTTGGAATTCAACTGCGACCCAATTTTCAGAACCTTAGTTGGATCCTTTTCATCTACCAGAATTGAAATTGTATCCTCTGCAGGGCAAGTCTTCTCAACCAGCTGTGGTGTTCTCGGATCAAGGTCAAAAATCAAAACTTCGAGGATCTTCAATTGGTGCTTCATTCTTGGAGGGCACGCCCTCTGTAAGAGGGAAGTCCTCCTCAACAGGAGTATGCATCAATTCTTCAAGTAACATTTGCCTTCCTTCAATTTGCTCACCTTTGATGTTGATAGAGATTATATCCTCTGAATCTTCTTCAATTTCTTCCAGAATTCCATCCTGAAGATCGCCAAGAACTGGGGCATCTTCCTCTGGGCGCACCCTGTAAAGGGACACCTCCTCTTCCGGCTCTTGGATGAGATAATGTATTTTTACTTCTCCTGGGGCAATGCTCATGACTCCTGAATTATCTTCATCAAGGGCGCGCCCTCCCCTTGTTGTCTCCTAAACCCCTTTGATTGCCTTTTGATAACAATCTCTGGAATCATGTCGAGATCCCCTGATAGTCCCCACACCATTGGGTGTAGGAAATTTCATTGCAAGATGATAGATGGAGGTCACAACTTTCATTTCCTTCAACAAGGGGCACCCTACTAAAGCATTATGCGATGATTCCACATTCAGAATCATAAAATCCATCATTTGTGTCACAGAAAGAACTCCTTCCCCAAGAGTTACCGGTAGCTTAATAGCTCCCAAGACTTTCACAGATTCGCCCGAAAAACCATAGATCCATCCATTATCTTGAATCATATCCTTATCTAGGAGCCCCAGCTTCTTATAAGTGCTGTAATATAGAATGTTCACTGAACTTCCATTGTCAACAAAAACCCGATGTACATTCTTGGAACTAATTTGAATTGCTACCACCAGAGCATCATTGTGTGGGTGATGCACCCATCTAGGTTCTTCTTCAGTGAAAGTAATATTTGCACATTCTCCCTTGAACAATTTGGGCGGCCTTAGCTCCAAACTATTCACATTTGTGTGAGGCCTGTATCTTGCCTCTCTAGCATACCTTTCCATAGAATGATTGCTATCACCACCCAGGTGATGTCCTCCAAAGATAGTATGAATACTCCCTTCCTTAATGAACTTTTTCTCTTCGGGCTTACCATCTCCATGGAGGGCGCGCCCTCCATCTCTTCTGTCGGGATTCTCCTTGTGCTTCTTCACCTCCCTAACAATCCATTCTGTCAGGTATCCTTCCTTAATCAAATCCTCAATCTCTTCCCTGAGTTGACGACATTCATGAGTGTTATGCCCTGAAGATTCATGGAATTCACAATATTTCTTTTTATCTTTACTCTGCCAAGAAGTTAGAGGTTCTGGCCTCTTGAAGAATCCTTTATTCTTATTCACCTCAAAGATGTGCTCAATGGAAGCCGCCAAAGGAGTATAGTTTCCAGGCCTTTGGTCATAGGTGTATGTATCTGGAGGACCCTAATTTCTTCCAGCTTCAGCTAAATTCACCCGATTAGCACCAGTTGCTAAACGGCGAGTAGGACTAGGAGACCTATCCTTCCTCTTCCCGGCCTTTCCCTTAGAGCTGTTCTGACTGTCAGTTTTTCGATTATCTGCCAAAGATTGTTCCACAATCTTGAAAGACTCAGCTTATGCAAACACATCAGCCAACGTAGGTGGATCCCGTCCTTGAAGGTGTTTCCAGAAATCAGTTCCCACTGACAATCCGGCTATTAGAAAACTCTTGAGCGTTTCATCAGTTGCTCCCCTAACCAAAGTAGACTCTGAATTAAATCTCTTGAAGTAAGATTGTAAACTCTCCCCTTCCCTTTGCTTAATATTAGCCAAGGTCGTGACCGGTGAGGCATATTTCACTGCAGCCTGGAACTTAGTCAAAAACAAATTCCTCAGCACCTTCCAAGATGTAATTACTCCTGGCCCGAGTTTTTGAAACCATTGCTGAGCACCTTCCCTGAAGGTTGCTGCCAATAACCGACATCTAGCTAGTTCCGTTACCTGATATACATCCATCTCAATATCGAAGCGTCCAAGGAATTCCAAAGGGTCTACATTTCCATGAAAGCGCAAATCATTTGTTATAGATCTATACCCAACAGGGAGTTGTGCCTCTCTAACTTCAGTCGAGAAGGGAGAGGATGTTTGCGTAGTAGCAGTTATTCTTCCTCCATCCAAGTAGGCAAGGAGTTTCTTTAAATCATCCACATTGAATGTTCCCACTTCAGGAATATTCTGGATATTTGGTTGTGCCACAGTCTGAGTACCCCCCCGGGAGTGGAGGCGGTGGTGGAGCCGCTGTCTGAGTGCCTCCTTGAACCCCTGTTGGTGGTTGAATCACAACGTCCTCTTGAGTTTGAGTTTGCTGACCCTCAGGATTTCCATGAAGTTGTGAATTCCCTTAAGAACCTCTCTGATACTGTTCTCCTGAGTGAGGGTGCGTCCTCGACCTGGACTCACTGGAGGTGCTTGAGGGAATTTGATGGATACGGGGGGATATTCCACCTTAGGGCGCGCCCTGGTTACAGGGGCGCCCATTTCCCTGATACCAATCCATTCTTCTATCACTGTTATCACGGTTTCCTCTTCTTCCAGTGTTATCATGATGAGGAGCTTGTTTAAATCCAAGGGGCCGCGACCTGTTGTAAACAGGGGGCGCACGCTGTGGATTGTCATTGCGAGCAAGAGATCGCTCATGTCCAAGGGGCCTCGACCTGTTGTCAGGGGGCGCGCGCTGTGGATCATAACTCTGTGGAAGGGCTCGCTCATGTCCAAGGGGCCTCTACCTGTTGTCAGGGGGCACGCGCTGTGAATCATGGGGCCTCGATTCCATATATTTGTCTTTCTTCTGAAGCTCGAGGAGTACCATCCTCAAATCGTCATCATTAAGCCTTATTCCAAGGCGGTCCTTCAAGCTAGCAAAATCTCTCCTCTCTCTAGCCATTTGCTCCTCATCCCCTTGAATCTCACTAGGAGTGCGCCCCGAACGGTGAGGATGAGGGCGTGCCCTCTCTTGAGGATTCGATAACCTGCGCTCAGAATTATCTTCACTAGGATGTTCAACAATAGGATCAGAATAATCTAACCTTCGAGGAGTGACCAGCTGAAATCTCCTTTTCTGATTTTCCTCCCTCCGAGAATCTTTCTCGATCTGAGGGGATTTCCCTGATCGGCGATGATTTCGTGGGATACTCCGAGATTTTCTCCTTGATTCTTGCTCTTCCTCCATAGAACCCAATCTCGCCCCGAAACTATTAATGCATCTTGCATAATATACAACTGTTCCATTAATGCCGAATTTCTGATAAGAACGGGCGGCTGTCCGTCGACGGTGGCCGGAGTTCCATGATGTCGTGGAGGAGCAGCAATATTCTCTGGAACATAAGCTTCATGACGTGCTTGGTTATCTCCCAAGCTGTCATCAGATTCGTAACCATCTTCTTCTCGAGAACCTCTGCCTTGATTGTGAGACATCTTTTCCTCCTAAGATGTAGATCTTGATTGGTAGGGTTAGTCGCGGCTATTTCAGAGCTCTTGACTTCCAACCCCTCAATCAGCCTACGTACCCTGGTATTTATAGGGATCAAGCCATACGTACTTCTTAGAGAGCAAGAAACCCAAATGGGCATGGATTGTAGGTCCAACATCCGGATTGTTCTACTATGAAGCCTAACCACAAAGGCCCAAGGCTCATCCAAGATCTCAAGACTTCACAGATAAGGAAACTTCCCCCGTCGAGGACTAGTCCTATCCGCTTCCAGCTATTTCTTGATTTCAAGGATGCAGGTATAGCCATGGTTTACCCCAAGTGCAGAACGCATCCCTGTCCCCCGAATGAGAAGCACCCACCAGATAGCAGGACAGATGATCCAGAGCTTTTGGGTGCAAAGTGCAGGATTACTCCGAAGTTCCCTAATGAGGACGCGCCCATTGGCTACAGGAACAGAGCTCCCAAAGCACACACCAGAAAGTCCCCATCTTTCCACCCTAGGGCGCGCCCTTAGTGTTTAAGAAGGGTCCTTATATCCAGGCAAACCCCTGGAGGCCTTCTGCGACGGACATCCCCCTCCTGAGATACGACATGAGGGAATTCTTCAACTTCCGGAATCCCAGCTTGAGTAGAATCCCAGGAGGGATTTCTTCAGTTCTTGAAAAATCAACTTTATCATCATTTTTTAGTATTTAGGGCGCGCCCTCTTTGAAGAGAAAGAGAGGGTGCGGCCTGACTTCTTTATTTCCGCCAAATCCCTAATTTAATCTAGAATTCCCCAAATTAAACCCGTATTTGACCAAAATCCATCCTGAAATACCCGAACCGAATTTTGGCTATAACAAATGGAAAGAAATTTGATGCAATACGCAATTTTTATATTAATCTTGTGCAAAATCTCTCCTACAATATTACCTATATACATAGACGTTTTTTCTAGTGTTTGTCCAAAGACACATGCCAAGAATTCATGTTTGCTTAGTTGTTAAATTTTGATTGGTAGAAATTTCATTAATAATGATGGACCCCTGCATGCACAAGACTGTCCATCAATTAAAATTTTTCACCTCATCAAATACAGATTCTTACCAAATTCCTTGGACTTATGATAGACAAACCCATATACATATTCAATTATATGAAGAAAGGAGGATGAATTAATTAAGCATCGAGCATGCAAAAACATGCAGGGCCCATCATACCCCACTAGATCTATATGTAGTCGGTAGGATCAAGTGTGCGTAAGTAAGAGATCTTTGTTTTGATCCATACTGTATCTGCATTTTTATAATCGATGGAATGGAGGACCAGGAAACGCTCGACCTTATGGTCCATATCATCATTTATAGGCCTCAGGCCTTGGCCTTCATTGTTCTCTACGCAACAATTTCTTAACTATCATCCTACCTTGACTTTATATTATTAAATATTTAAATTGTCAAATGAAAATTGAAATAAACACGGTCGTATGAAAACTAAATAAATATTTGTGCCGTATATAGAACTTCAGGATATAAACTAAAATTGGTGTTTTGTTTATATTCTAGCTGCTGGAAATGTTCTAATACAGGATATATAAATTTCTTTGATTTATGAACGCATATAATGCACTTGGGATCCTATTTTATTACAGTCTTAAGAAATGATCAAATACACATGTAATACGTCAAAAGTTTGGGAAAAAAATTGGGATTTTTAGCAATTATTTTTACAAGAAAAGACGTGGATTAGTATAATTAAGAGCAATTGTATACTACTATCTATCTGTGTGTGTATTAGTGTATCAATTGGCGCAAATCAAGGTGGATGGAGTCGGTTGATTACATATTTGCATGAGGTCCAGAGTGGACCAGCCCTGCTGAATTCCCAGAGCCAACTGCGGTGGCATGTGGGTGCACCCTCTTCGCACCTTCCAATTTTTTACATCGGACCATGGACCAGCCTGTTGAGCAGTGCTATGCATCGCGAAAAAAATTTCAAAAAAAATTTTAAATGCAACGTGACATGATTTTATTGGTGGGATTTATATTAACACATAAATGGGATTTTCATTAGTAAAAAAATAACCAATCAATGGATGACAACTCAACATTCGAGAACGATTTCGAGAACTCTAGCATTTCTCCCGGACCGTTACCATTTCTTCTCCCCTACTCCAATCATTTAGTTTTCCTTCAATAGATAAATCATTTTACTTATGTGTTTCCGCTTCTGTTTGCTTGGAATATTTGTAAATTGTATGTATGACAAACCCATAATCATTAATAGTAGAAACTACTTGTTTGGAATTTCTTCTTGTCTTCGATATATATCATCATGGTAAGAAGCTCATGCTTGTACGTTTATTATTATTTCATCACTTGGTTAGTTTAGCAATGTTGCCAAGTACGCTTCACTTATAGAATGCGATGATAATTGTGCTTATTTTGAATATTAACTACAAATAATTGTGATTTTTCTTGATAATAATGTCAAATTGTCAAGATACATATACATATGTTTTGAATTTCCAAATGCTTTCAATTTTCACTTGCAATATCATAATCGAATCTTGAACTCTCGATCTGTAATTGAAAAGAAGTAAATGAGAATTTGATTGTACAATTTTTTATGTATATTAAGTTATATATACGATTTAAACATATTAAGGGGGTGGTATTGTATTATGATTTTTAAAGACTTGTAAAGACTTTAAAAGTTTAGAGGTATTCAATTAATACTTTTAAACACTCTTTAAAAGTAAGGAGGTATTGTATCATGATTTTAAAAAAGTCTTTAAAAGTTTAAGGTATTCAATTACAACTTTTAAAGAGTTATTAAAAGTCACTTGTTATTCAAAAAGTCAATGATTTTAATGGAAAAATACAATTAAAAGACTTTTAATGACTTTTTATGAAAAAGTGTATATATTTTCTCCAAAAATTGTCACGTCTTTTTTGAGAAGATTTGACAAGAGTTTGTCTTCCCTCAATTAACAGGTCGCTCCTACCTAGGGTTCCATCCTCTGCCGTAAGGTTCCTTCTATTCTCTCAGATGTCATCTTCTTATAGGAGTTAATGAGGCTAGGCGACTGACAGGGCCATCATCTAATGCTCTTGCTCAGGCAGGATTCCCTCTATCCAGATCAGCTAGTGATGGATACGATGCATATGGGGGTGAAGATAGTGACCGAGTTCCTTCTAGGACTTTGTGTAATCAAGTATATATTCTGGATATGCTCAAAAGATAGTAATGAAACTAATGGAAAGTGAACAATACTACAATAGCTTTTGCACATACAAATTTTTTTTCTATTGTCAATGGCGCTGTCTTAATTCTGATAAAAGAGAAAGAGGTCTTGTTATACGAACAGCGTTTGTATGGTTGCATAATCTTCTGTATGTTCAGAGGCTGTAGAAGTAGTATTCAGTTTTTGCACAATAAAGCAGTTGCTTGTCTATTTGCCTTTATCTGCATGTATCCATCCCTAGCTGGCACAAAATCATATCACGGGAAGCATCCCTCCTTGTTTTGGCAATTGTAGTTCAATGATTACAGGTTTCAGCGCAGAGCCATACCGAGGATTGGACAATTTATTGGGTGAAATGTTTGGGAATTTGCGTACCTGAGGTGCAGATTTGTATATGTTGACTGTCTCTACTATGGTTAACACACGATCGAAATTTGGTTGTACTGAAGAAATGTTAAAGGGTTTCACAATATATATGATCTTTGTAGTTAGTGTAGTACACAAAATCTATTAAAAAGTCTATTAAAGTTTTTAAAAGTCATTTTATTAGGAGTCATCAAAAGTATTTCGAAATCTTGGTGATTCAACAAGAGTCAATAAAAGTCATTAAAAGTCTATAAAATCCATTAAAATCATTCCCCAAGAATTGTCATTAAAAGTCATAATATAATACCACCCCCTAATTATTCGCATGTAATATATGTATCTTAGATTGAGGCCTCCAAATTCCAAAAGCAATATAGTTCAAATTTGCATAATTATTCATTAAAAGTCCCTCTACAACAATCAAACAAGATCTGAATTTGGTTTGTGTATTCGTAAGCCATTTTGCCTTTACGCATCCAAGTCATATTTACGTTAACCAGATGTGAAGACAAAAGCACCATGAACACAACTTGCAATACATGATTCAACATTCCATGCAGGCGAATTAAAATTGTTCCGAAACTTCGAAAGACGTTAGCACACTTATCTTACTTTTTAAAGTTTATGGTTCCACTAATGTTTAATTAATTAGGTTTATTAACACCTAATTAGTAATTAGTGAGTAAACACTAATAAAGTTCCCTTGAGAATTTAAAATGGCAGTGAACTAAATTGCTAGCATGCATGCACGACTTCACATAAAAGCATAACATTTCTAAAAGAGAAGCTGCATAATAAAGTTAGGACTAGTAGAAAAGAATAAAGTAGAAACATAGGAATTATGCAGGCCTGTATGCATAAAAGAGAAGCTGCAGTTACTTCAGTGGTCGAATATCTTCTTTTCTTTCGAGTTTTCTCCACACCTAATCTGTATATTTGTTCAAAATCAATTTATGCCATAGTAAAATACGAAATGTAATGATCAAAAGTTGAATTTTGATTCAATTTTGTTCAATAACGTATTAATCCTTTTAATGTAAAGGCAACAACGCCTCAGTTGTGGGCCCACGTGACTATAAACATAGAATTATGTTTTTTATACAAAAAATTAAAATTTATGTGATGAGAAAAATTTACCATCAAATAATGAAATTGCATTACAAACATTTTACACAACTTACATAAAAAAAATGTACCAAAAAAAAATTGTTGTTTTAAAGTTTAAATGTTTTTTTTTGGACAAAACTAGATTTGTTTAATAGCACACGGATAGTATTGAAATTTTGAAAAAATTCCAAAAGATTACACCAAGTTAATCGAAATGATAGTTTCAAAAAACAAAAACAAAAAATCTTCTATCACAATAACGTGTTGACGATAATTTTTAGTATGAAGTTGGCGACTAGCTATTCAATTTTAACAACATCCGACAAGGCCACTGAAACACGTAGTGCCTCACATGCAAGTAGACACCCATGCACTGGCTGTTTCTAACCAGTTTTTCATATCTGTATTTAATGGAGTACTGGATTTTCATACCTATACGGTTATACCACACTACCACAGGGTCGAAGGAAGATTCTGAGAAGACGTGGCTCTACCGTATATTGTACAAAAAGTATAAGAGGCCCAGTTTTACAATTGGCAATTTTAGGATTCTCCTGCAAACTAAGCCCACCAGACACATCCGAAAAAATTAAACGAGAAGACACATGCGAAAAAATTAAACAAGAATCCGGAACAACCGGACGGCCCGGAATTATACAGTAGAAATACAGCCACCCAAGATTTTAGTGAAATTGGATTCCTTTCATACAAAGGCTGTTATGAGCAGGCCAGGCCTATGACTCTGAGTATTTAGAACTAACTCATGGGCCCAGAACAGAGAACATCAACAGTCTTCTATCCTTCTTAGTTTTCGAAAGTATAAACGTAAATAACTCAGGCGTCAAGAACCATATAAAATCAAATGATCCGACCAACCTGTTACTGTTGCTACAATTCTTAATACAACAGTCCGCAATATGCAACTTTATTACTCATTGCCTTCTGGTAGATACATTTTCAACTATCAGGGGCAGGAATGTTTGAATTGAACTTTAGACTCTTCTAACACAGTTTATTAGGATCCTTAATCGAATTCAACTTTCTTTTGCGTTTTTATTTGTCAAATTCTGGGCGTTTCTTTAAGGCTTTAAATCTACAACAACACTTATATAATCTGTGGGCATCCGGAAGAATGCACCGAAGCATAAAATACAAAATCCAAGAGCCCGTGCTAGATTCATCTTTCTATTTTAACTAGGCAAAAAAACAGAGCTAAGAAGTGTATCTATATGTGAAACAATGGAAAAGAGTAAGAAAACCTCTAACCTTGTCTTCCACTCAAATAGTTTTACTTTTTGCTATGATTTTCGAATTTTAATCTTTCCACCCGTCCTTGTTAATACGCCTTGAGGAAACACCTTGAGAAGAGAAGCTAGGAGTGATAGGCATTGATGGCGTCTTAGGTGTCTTGGCAGCCTCTTCATCATCCCAACTATCACCCCAACTGTCGTCCCACCCAGCATGAAACTCTGTATCGATTTTTACCCCATTAGAAACTGGCAGGTCCATGTCTAACTTCTGATATTTAGAGCTACTGCTTGGATAATGCCTCCGGAGAAAACTTATACATGTCCAAACCGATGCCAGTATTAATGTTGCAGTCATTATTATGAACAGCACAGCAGTTGTCAAATACTTCCAAGTAAAGGGTGTAGAACGATTCCACTGTGAGGTCTGAACAGTTTCTTTCCTTAAATTTTGTGTAATCAAATCCTTGAAACTCAGAGTGCAATTACCATTTCCTGCTGTAAGAATTATCAAGTTGTCGGTTCCCCCATTCTTGACAGTGACTTTGACCTGCAAATACATATTTCCCAATCATACCCAATTTTCCAATGGATTTATCACAAACGTACAAAGCTACTACACTTCAATCATCTAAGCCTAATTTTCAAGTATTAAGTCCTTTCCTTCAGATATGATAGTGATGACAACCATTTATTTCCCATTTAGCATAACTTACATAGTCACATAGGACGGGGTTCGATTCGAAACGGGGGACGGAAACGGATACGTGGAACATCATTTTTAGCGAACGCAATACGACGGAACGTGTGGGTACGATGGAACGCTAGGGTACGATTGGTTTTTAAAAAACAAAATATGTTATAATATACATTTTCAGCTACAATATATATTATTTAAATACTATACAAATACATTATTTAAGTTCACTAATTATATTTGGAATAATACAGAGTTTGTTGTTCGGGCCTTGAAACAAAAGGAGCAAGTTTTTTGGACCGGCACATTTGGGGAGTCCAAGTTTAAATATGTCTTGCCAGCCCTAATTTTATATGAGCAGCCGCTTCTCTTCGATATATGCAGTTATATATATACAATCTATTTATACAAACCATGCTACTGCTTTTTCTTTACTTCCGTTATATTTCTACAAACATCACCTAAAAACTCTACTACGTCGTTAGAGACAAAGATCGGTCTCATCTTAACAAGAATTATGTCTTCTTGTGAGTCGCCTCATTCTACGTTTCAGGTCGCGTTTGTTCCCGATTCGGAAACTGGCGATCTGATTCGCGATACGTGGCTACGTCCCATGTTCCTTGTATCTATGATCACTTCTCCCTAAAAGTCAGGTGATCACCTAACCTCCCATTTAGTTCTTGAAAATCCCCAAAAAGGTAACACACACACAGGCTCTGCACACACAGGCAGCACACACAGAGGGAGGGAGGGAGGGAGGAGCAGTTCAAAGTTTACTTGACTAGAGTATAAGGTAACTGCTCAATGGATAAGGTTATGTTACACAAAATTATACTATAATAAGAAGTCAATTAAACTATTAGCTAATATTACTGGTGTGTCATGAATACCCGTTCGTGTTTGTTCTCCACAAGAAGCATTTGTTGTTTCTCTAGCGAAACAAAACTAGGAGCAATGATCTTCACATCAAGAGGGCCTTTTCCATTGTTCTGAATTAAAAGTGCGAGCTCCGGAGATTCTGAAACACGGGGAGAAGACATCAAATATTCAACAATAATGCAAGAAAGGGACTAGACAGTAATTAATCAAGCCAATACAGAAAAAACAAACACCAAAACTGAGAGCATGAACAAGAAAACAATGGCTATAAAATTTATCTAACAGAACCTTAAAGGGTATATCCGGATTATTAGTTACTGTCTAGTCCACTGAAAAACGCAATTAAATCATAGTACCCTTCGGATGAAATTCCGAAGTAAATGCTAGCCCTGAGCAAACGGCTACAGGTAAAGGCATATCAAATCCGTTAATTCCTGTCCAGTTGGAAAAATGGAAACAGCAGTACAAACTGCGACAACATTGGTAAAGCCATCTGACATTGTAAGTTTGAAGCCCAATGGGGGAATTCAAATCCCAGAAAAACCAAAAGAGCAATCTTTAGTACGTCCCTTCGGATTTCAGGCATCAAAAGCCTATTATGTTGTGTTCAATGGTCCTTATCCAGGAATACACACATCATGGGAAATCGCAGAACAAGCGGTCAAAGGATACAGTGGTATTCGACACAGAAGGTATAAAGAATTTGACGAAGAAAAAACAGCGGCAAATATTTATACCACTAAGCAGCACAAGCCTCCATTAGCCAGCAGCAGGAGTTACTGACAGAAGCTACAGGAGAAGGCTATCAAGATTACGAGCCTAGTTGGATTAATTTCGACTACCTGTACAAAATGGCGAGGAGCGCCACAGAGCAAGATTTTGTTAACTATCATTACTACACCACAGACAAAGCTAATGTTAGTTACTATTGCAGAAATTAGAAGAAAATATTCTGCTTTTTCTCACTAGATCAGAGTTACAAGGTCCCATATATATAGTGGAATATGGGAAAGTGTCTATTCTAGCATATCTAATCAAATCCCATAATTGTAGGATCTCTTTGACTAAATGATATCTACAGCTAATATACATTGCACACCATCAATGACTGACTAATAAATATACAGTATCTAATTTACAATCTTTGACTATCAATCTCTCCAATACTCCCCCTCAAGCTGGAGAATAGATATCTTCCATTCCCAGCTTGGAAACAATGTTGTGAAAACTAGGACTGTTTAGGCCTTTTGTTAAAACATCTACAAGTTGTCTTCTGGATGGAACATACGACATACACACTAATCCTTCCTCGAGCTTCTCCTTGATGAAATGTCTATCTATCTCAATATGTTTTGTCCTATCATGATGTATAGGATTATGAGCAATGTTGATCGCTGACTTATTATCACAATAGAGCTTCATAGGTTCTTCCCAGTTTTAGATTGTCTTCCACTAAGAGCAACTCCAAGAAGCTCTCTATCTAGACTCTTAAGTTATACTTTGAAGAATTCGAGACCAAATATGTCTCCAACAGCCTCCTAAACCATCTGCTATATTTTAAGAGCCCGCTGATGCTCTCTACATTTAGGATTCTCTCTCCTCTCCCTACTCCTTTTTTTATTAATATGTTTGTGTGTGTAGCTCTCTATTAATATATTTTAATAAAACACATCACATGATACAGAATATTTTAATATGTTTGTGCTCTCAAGTAGTAGTAGAGTAGTAGTCGTGACTTCAAGTCACGGGTGCCGTGTGCCGTGACTTGAAGTTACGGTGGACTTTTTTTTTTTTTTTTACGGATGGATCGAATTTTAAAACTCGAATGTAGTATCGTGTTAATAGAGATATCGTATTGATAATAACAGAGATAGAGATAATAGAAAGTATGTATAGATATAGTTAATTAGTAAAAAAATAAATAAGGAGTAAGTTGAGGAGGATTGTTGGAGAAAATGTTTGATTTTATGTCCTAAATACTTAAGAGGTAATTTAATAATATTATTTGTAGGGAGAATGGAAGGAGCCTATTGGAGTTGCTCTAACAATGTCAGGATTAGTACACTAGTATGAGTAGTAGTATTAACATGAGCAGTAGTTGTAGTGGCCAGGGGTACTTTGGTCTTTACATGTCTTTTACAAGTCTGTATTAGAATGAGCTCTATAAATAGACTCATATGGTTACATTTTCTGTTATGAATGAATATATGAAAATTGGAATGTTTTCTAGAAATCTTCCCTCTCTCTCTAGAAATCTTATCTTTTTCTGCAAGTTATCCTTGGATAACTGATTTCTTCCCTCATTTCTACCTCTAATCTCTCTGATTCTATCTCTCTACTGTATAATCTCTCCTTATATCTCTGTAATCTCACTGATTCTTCATAGAAAAACACGTAAAAAACCTACAAAACTAGTCAGAAACCTGCTGTTCCTGACAAATTGGTATCAGAGCTCTAAATTTCGACCAGCTACTGCTTCTACATTGCTGTGCAGTCCAATCCGAGTGGAGCGAGCCTAGGATCAAAGTAATCGCAGCTCAAAGTTCAGATCTTTGATTTTCTCAGTTCAGGTGCTCTGTTTTAGCTTCTACTTTCAGATCTGTTGATAATCTGTTGAACTCAGTGGAGATTTGTGTTGTTACTGCTTATTCAATTGCATCAGACCTAATTAGTTCTAGTAGTTGCTGTTATTGAAGAAAAACACAAAAATATTAGGTTAAATTCTGGTTTAGAGTCTTAAAAGTGATACTGTTCTGTTCTGGTGTGAGTTGGAGAACTGTTGCCTCTGAGAAATACTTGAGATCTGTGTAGCAGAGCTGTGACAGTGGAGATTGTGATCTGTTGTGTTGTGAAGAGTAAGTTTTAGTAAAAAAAATATTGTGTTCTATTAAGAGATTGTGAATCTATCGTGGAGAAGGTTGAATTCTGGTGAGTTGTTGCAAGTGTGCACACCAGGTGTTTGTTGTATTGTCATAGTAGATCTGTGAAAGAAAGTATGGCTGAATTTGTGAAGTTGACTCAGTAAAAGTGACGAGTTGACTCAGTCAATTGAGGAATTCACTTTGATTCAGTGTGATTGAGAAAAAAATAGAAGTGTTATTGGTGGAGTATTGCAAGTATCAATGGATGTGGAAGATGAAACAACTTTTAATGAGGCAGTACAGGAGTTTCGGCAACAGTTTGTATGTTATAGATAGGTTGCTGGAAGGAGATTTCAGGAGTTAGAGGACTTGATTGAGTTAGTTGCTAGAAAAATGGAGGTTTTGCAAAGAAGAAAGATGGCAGTTAAGTGTGTGAATCCTTTTGCTAAAACTAAGACAATTTGTAATCAAGAAGAAACACATGAGTCCTTGCATCATCTCAAACTTGGCTTTCCTAAGTTTATAGAAGGATCAAGTGTGGCAGAATGGATCCAGGAATGTGAGCAATACTTCTCAGTGTTTAAAGTTCAGGATAACAAAAAAACTACAATTGCTGGAATGCACAGCCAGGAAATGGTTCCTAGTTTATACAGGAGAAGAAAACAGCTTTGTGTGGTCTGAATTTTGCAAACAGTTCACTGCCAGATTTGGAGACTGGGAACCTGAGTTGTATGATAACTTCAAGCCACCTCAGCATGACACTACTGAGGAGTTGGAGGAGTCTCCGGATATACAAAAGAAGATGGTGGTGTTTAGAGACCTTGCAGATGCTGCTGGGCAAACTTACACATGGGAACCTATCTATGATGCTGATTTGGAAACTTGCACAAAGAAACCTATCTACGATGAAGAACAAGGTGAGGGTGAAGAGTGCTGGCCAGAGCAGGATTTTATCTTAGTTGCACTAAACGGAGGTAACCTAGAAGCACCTAAGACCTTACCACCTCAAATCTGCACTAGTGAAAGATCAGAAGATAATCTATCACACACAAGTGATAAAGGATATGAATATCCACAATCCATTACTGAACATGACACCTAGTCAGTTGGAAGAGAAAATAATCAATGGATTATACCATTACTGTCCTACAGTAGACGGTTTCCAACATGTTTTCAATCAAGCATGCCAATCCAGGAGAACAAAAGAGGTACTTGCAACACCTTTGGTCAACAAACCAGAGAGGGTACTTGAATATAGTGACAAGGCCAAGTTTGTGAAAGAGACACAAGGTGTTGTTTGTCAGGAACAGGTGTGTTCTTGACAGGTTTTGTGGCTCTTTTTGGTATTTTTTGTTTTATAAAGGTAAGATATCAGCTAGGATAGGTAGATTACAGAGAATAGAGAAGAAATAGATGAGAAACAGATCAGATTCAGAGGTTAGGGAGAGAATTTAGTGGTAGAGATATAGAACAGATAGAGAGAAGAGATAGAAATGGGGTTGAAACCCTAGAGAGAGAAAAGAGAGAGAAACAGAGAAGTAGTGGGAAACATCTCAGTTTTACATCATTTCATTCATAATAGATCAGCACCTCATACAACTGCATTTAAAGGCACCAAGTACAGAATAAAACAACTCACAACATTACACTAATTCACACAAACTTTCCAACTAAGACACAACAAGGACAGCACTACTATGACAGCTTATACAACACACACCATACACCACACACCACACATCACTATTATGACAAGCATAATATTGTATTAAAACCTAATCATGACACATGGTCAGTTCCTGACAAACCTCCCCCTTCAAATTCATCCATGTCCTCATGGATCTTGCACTTCCAATCTTCCTTCTCTTGGATCAAATGCATCTTTGAACAGACTTGCAAACTGCTAAGCATATAGAATTTAAGGTATTTCCTCAATAAGTTGAGCCTCATAGACACAAGTGTATTTCCTCCTGGATCAAAGATGGTTATAAAAACCTTTTTCCCTAAGGCCTCATCAATTTCAAGTCTCGTGGCTTCTACAAGGCTCCCTCGTCTATCTTGTTTCAAAACAATACACATGTTGGGTATTGCAATCAGCCCAACTCTCACATGATCAACATACCGTGGATCAATCTCACTAATCCCATCACCAACTTCCTCAATATTTTGGCTTCGTATTCTAGCTGAATCTGCAATTTGGACAATGAACACCTCCCTTGTCAAATGAGAATGCTCCTTATCTATAGCCAAAAACTTCAAAATTTTCCCTTTTAAATGCCTGAGTTCACCATCGACTGAGATTATCAAATCAGCCTCGTCTAGTTTCACTTTACATCTGATCATCTCGATTAACTTTTTAGTAACACATCTTGACTGGTCACTTTGCACATAACCACCCGGATCAAAAATCAGCACATTTTTCTCACCAATATTGTTGGACCTCTTAGTCAGGCTATAGGGACTGTCAGCTGTTGGGAAATCTTTACAAGTAATTGTGCTAAAGAAAACCTGAGCAATATCTCCCTTGTTGGTAGTAATCATTGAAGATACTACTTCCCTGGCTCCTTGTTTCTCTTCAACTTTGTAACTACCAACAATCTTGGGCATATCACCATGTCCAGAGGACCATACCTTCATGTCACTCTCGTCTTTGCCTTCCCCAAAAAGTTTACTATGCTCTCTTGACAAATTTCCAACACTGCCAATCTCATTCGGTACCTTTCTAGGCACATATGCAACTGCAGCAGGAGAAACGGATGGAGAGGGTTTCCTAAGATAAGAAATGCATTCCCCACCCTTGGCATCAGTAAAAGTGCCTTCTTCAAGATTTTGATTGGGCTCAAAGCAGTCCTCTAGTCCCAAAGCTATACAAATGATTTCTTCAGAATGCCAATCCTTTTTGTCTTCACCTGGCAATTCATCGTAAGCAACTTCATCTTCTTCAGTTGTTATACTAGCTTCAGTGTCCATGTCACTCCATTTTCCCTCATTGAATAAGGCTCCCAACCGTGCTCCATTTTTTGTACTTAAACCACCTATCTGAAAGTCATTACATAGTGCATAAGTATTTTGAGGCTCATCTTGAAGAGATTTACCCATCATCAACTCTCTTGCACACTCTTGGTACCACTGTAATGTAGCTTCCTTTGAATCCTCACTATCAAATACTGCAGAGTATTGCTCACAATCTTTTAGCCAATCATCCACATCAGCTCCATTAAATTTAGGAAAATTCAACCTGAGATTTTGTAAGGACTCATGTGTATACCTTCCTGATGGCCTCAGATTGCCCTGTTCTTCCTTAAATTCCCACCCACAAGGATTCTTCAATCCTTCCTCACGTTTCTTAGCTTTCATTAAGGACTCATGTGTATACCTTCCTGATGGCCTCAGATTGCCCTGTTCTTCCTTAAATTTCCACCCACAAGGATTCTTCAATCCTTCCTCACGTTTCTTAGCTTTCATTAAGGACTCATGTGTATACCTTCCTGATGGCCTCAGAGTGCCCTGTTCTTCCTTAAATTTTCACCCACAAGGATTCTTCAATCCTTCCTCACGTTTCTTAGCTTTCATCATCTTCAATATATTCTGAACAGCCAAGTCAATTAACTCTTCCAACTTCTGAAATTTCTTACTAGTGTTTTCCTTGCACCATGAAAACTGATGTTGAACCTCAAGCATTAACTCATTGAAGGCTCTGTCTCCTTCCTCATCTCTTTTTAGCTCCATTTCCACTTGCCACAACTTAATTAGTAACAACTTCAACACACAACTGTTCTCAACATAAAGAGTCTGCAATCCCCAATCAACACACAATCACTCACACTATAATACTACTGATTTTACTTGCACTTCAACTGATGAATCCCTCACGAACAATTTATCAAACAACTTCTGTGCACCTCACAATTCTTCACCTAGATTTAACAACTCCACCACAAATGAGTTTCCTCAATCACTTCAACAACACTACGTAGATCTCAATCACAGATTCCACAACTAAACTTCAGAAGTTCACCTCAACAACACAAGCAAAGCAGTGGAACTCCAAAAACAACATAAACACAATCTCAAATCACCAAAACAGTAAACCTCCTGCTATTTTTTTGTGATTTTCTGATAGAATAAACACAACAACTAAAGTAACTGAAAACGAACTAGAACAACTAGAACTCAACTGAAATTAACAGATCCAACAACTACAATCACAGATCTGAAACAAACTAGTAGAAAACAGAGCACCTGAGAAGAATCAGCCATAACTTGAGTTTGAAAACTGCGATTGCTGCACTTCTACAACCGATCAGCTCGTTCTGACTAGCCCAACACAATCGAAGCAGTGATTGATCGATTTCTGAAGCTTTGATACCAATTTGTCAGGAACAGGTGTGTTCTTGACAGGTTTTGTGGCTCTTTTTGGTATTTTTTGTTTTATAAAGGTAAGATATCAGCTAGGATAGGTAGATTACAGAGAATAGAGAAGAAATAGATGAGAAACAGATCAGATTCAGAGGTTAGGGAGAGAATTTAGTGGTAGAGATATAGAACAGATAGAGAGAAGAGACAGAAATGGGGTTGAAACCCTAGAGAGAGAAAAGAGAGAGAAACAGATAAGTAGTGGGAAACATCCCAGTTTTACATCATTTCATTCATAATAGATCAGCACCTCATACAACTGCATTTAAAGGCACCAAGTACAGAATAAAACAACTCACAACATTACACTAATTCACACAAACTTTCCAACTAAGACACAACAAGGACAGCACTACTATGGCAGCTCATACAACGCACACCATACACCACACACCACACACCACACATCACTATTATGACAAGCATAATATTGTATTAAAACCTAATCATGACACATGGTCAGTTCCTGACATTGTTATAAAAGAGTCCTCACTTGTCGCTACCGACATAAGAGAAGTGATTGCTGATGTCCTTTGCAGAGATAGTCCAATAGCTGTGAATTCTTCTGGTTTAGAACAAAAATCTGGCCAACTTAATAAGAAGAATATACTTATCTTTGACCCTGGTGGTCAGGTGCAAAACCAGCAGTTAAAAGGTGCTAATCACAAGTCCAAAGACATGATCAGGAGTGAGGTGAAACTCGAAGAAGCTGCTATAAAAAAACTATGTTGGTAGTCATATTAGGCATTGGCAGGATATGGATTTTTTGGCAATAGAGCAGCTCTTGAAGGAACCTTCTCAGTTGCAGAGGAAGGTCTTTATCATTGAGATTGGGAATTCAACTAGATTTCAGAATATTCAAAAAGAGATTGATGGGCTTGATAATATTGTTAGTCAAATTAATGAAGAGTACCTTGATTCTATGAAGGCTGGGATAATGGTAAGGCACTGTTGGTATCCTGTGCTGAGACAAGGCAGTCCAGGTGAGGTAATAAGACTTGAAGTCAAGGAGGCCTGGAGAAGAAAGTATACAATAACCATCTTTGATCCTGGAGGAAAAAGAGATTACATTCAAGTGTGGAGGGCAGTCTAGATCAACCATGAGGACATGGTTATTTTTTATGGGGGAAGGATTGTCAGGATTAGTACTAGTATGAGTAGTAGTATTAATATGAGTAGTAGTTGTAGTGGCCAGGGGTACTTTGGTCTTTACATGTCTTTTACAAGTCTGTATTAGAATGAGCTCTATAAATAGACTCATATGGTTACATTTTCTGTTATGAATGAATATATGAAAATTGGAATGTTTTCCAGAAATCTTCTCTCTCTCTAAGGTTTCTCTCTCTCTAGAAATCTTATCTTTCTCTGCAAGTTATCCTTGGATAACTGATTTCTTCCCTCATTTCTACCTCTAATCTCTCTGATTCTATCTCTCTACTGTATAATCTCTCCTTATATCTCTGTAATCTCACCGATTCTTCACAGAAAAACACATAAAAAACATACAAAACTAGTCAGAAACCTGCTGTTCCTGACAAACAACACATCCATAAGCATAACTCTCTACTTTCTAAATACTTTTTTCAAGGGTCAAGGCCAATTACAAGAAATTTCGATACTAACGCACACATGTCTCTACTGAGACTCACACCCTCAAACGTCTTGTTACCAAGGAATGAACATACGTCTTGTTACCAAGGAATGAGCATAGAGTATGAAAGATATTTAATGAGAGCCTAGTTCTCCTATATCATCTTGACAAGTAAATATAACTATGCGAGCACATGACTAAAAGTTTTAAGAACCAAAATGCGCCCTCCCTCTCCCAAAAGTACATCGTACACTTTCCATCATAGTTAATGCCTGAGAACCCTCTCCCTTACTTTTTACTTGAACAAGCCAGCCTACCACCAACAGGCACAAACATACACATTAGTCGTCTCGTAATCTAATTCAAATGGCTACTACCTTGGCCTTGGCAAAGTATTAAACCCTTAGTCTATGTCGCTATACTATAAGGTACTTATTGCTAACAACCAGTCTAACCTTGGGGGGAAAAAAAAAGAAGCAATTTCAGACAGCCAACTTCAAATGGACACATAGACTCATATATGAACGAGAAAAGGATACAAGGCAAGCAAACATAAACAATCAGTTATAGTTTGTAGCAAAAAATCATAAGAAAAAATGAAAAACACATACCGTTTCCCGGAACTCTTAAACACGCAACCAACGCATCATTCTCAGCTGTGCACCTATCAGGTAAACCACATTCCTCATTCTCCTTCCTGACACCTGGAAATACCTCCTTACTCTTCCCTTTATCTCCCAACTCCTCAAGGTCTCCATCTTTCTTATCAACCTTTTTCCCCGTATTTTCCGAAGTTTTTTTCTCCACATTACTATCTGCCTCCACAATATGACCTTCCGATTGCTTACTCAAATCCGGCTTCTTCTCTAAACCTGACTTGTTAACACCTTCACCACTTACTTGTCCTTTACCCTTACTTAACAAATCGACATTGTTATCATTTAAATCCGACCCGGATCCACCGACTTTCCTATTCAAACCTTTAGCTAGTCCCAAAACCTCACTTGTATTTGTACTAGATCCTCCTCTAACCTATATCATCATCATATCCTAAAATTAAATTCCACCACAAGTAATTAAATACATAATTGCAGCCCGTATCATAAGAAACAAATAAATTCAAAAACATTATTTAATTGTTTTTATTGATTACCTTCAATTCAGCTTCATTAGTGGCAAAAGTAACTAAAATAAATAAAGTGAGCAGCAGAGTAAATTTAATCATCATCTGTAAATATGAATTAACAGTAAAAATCAGCAATTAAATTGAAAAAGAAGTAAATAAAAAGTGGAAAAAGGTAGAGGGGAGAACTGGCCTTTTTTTTTACTAAGTGGAGAGAGAGAGAGAGAGAGAGAGAGAGAGAGAGAGAGAGAGAGAGAGGGAGGGAGGGGGTGGAGAGAGAGAGAGAGAGAGAGAGAGAGAGAGAGAGAGAGAGAGAGAGAGACGGAAGAACAGTATGTTGGATTTTTATGAGTTTGGTTTGGTCTGGATTATAGGTGCATAGTGTATGTAGTGACTAGCGAGGAGTGTAATGGTAATGGAGGGAGAGAGAGGTGTGGAGTCGATGGACGATGGAATTGAGTTGAATTCAAGTGGAAGCAATTCTAGGCAAACATCAAAGGTTCAAACCACTGTTCCAAATTTGTATACAAGTGAGCTGGCAAAGGAGATGTTGCTTTCTGGACCGTTTATAAAAGTTGTGATAACAATTTATCAGGCCCACTTTACTACATAGGAATATTACGATACCCAGATATTATTATGGATCAAAATATGTGGGCTTGATATATAAATCGGCCCACAACTCTCCGTAATGATACTTTGTTTGGGCTCAAAATGTATTTTAAAAAATATTCCAAATGAGCTGACAGTGAAGACGTTACAAACGGTGAGTATTTTTTATTACTGTGACTGATGTAAAAATTGAGATATTTCATTATTTTGATGACCAATAATAACAAACTAGCATGAAAGTTCGTTAAAGCATGGGTACCATTCAAATTCCTAAAATAACATTGTTTTGATTTTTTTAAAAACTTAATTGCAGTTTGATAACCTCAACTATTATACTTTTGCACAAAAATAATTCTTTTATAATTGTAGACATTTTATGTACCAAATTATTTTTTTTAAAAAAATGATTGCATTTTGCCAAATATTTTTAACGGGCGTTAATGGATTCACTTTTTAATTTTTATTACTACATTTTGATGGCTCAACTGTTATTTTTTTTTTTTTGTGAAAAAATGACTCTTTATGTATATTATTCTTTTTATAAACCAAATTATTATTTAAAAGTAATTTAACTAAATTATACTTATAGACTGCTCAACTGAATTTGAGATTTTTTATTTTAAAATTATTTTACATGATTTTTAGGCATCAGTACCAGAAAACAAGAGAAACTGAAAAATGCAAAAATCAATTGTTGAGAAAGTTCGACATAAGAAAGATAAAAATTTAATTTGATGACAGATGGCAAACTCATTAGGTTTTTCATCTTTCATATGTCGAACGTACTCAAGAATTTACTTTTTACATTTTTCAGTTTCTCTTGTTATTCTAGTAGCCGTGTCTAAGATTCATGTACAATAGTTGTACAATAAAAAATCTCAAATTCGATTGGGCATTCTAACATTAAAGTTTAGTTAAATTATTTTTATATAATATTTTGCTTAAAAAATTTCAAGGGTCATTTTTTTGCAAAAAAAAATGTTGAGTATGAAATACACACAAGAGAATACAGAGGGGTGAATGTATTCTCAAACTTTTCTTCGAATATAAATTCTAAGAACGTTTGTTTTGAATCTGTTTTATGGTGATTATGTAGCAAGGTATGTGTTGTGTGCTTAGCAGAGTATGAATGCGGAAATAAGAAGCACAAGAACACAGTACTCACTTTAATCTAATATTTTATTAGATCAAGATTTTGCTACAATCTGGGAATACAAATGTTAGTATTCTCAGCTTCGTTTTTCTGAGAGAGATGTTATCTATGAATGTGTGAAAAACTTCTTTTGTTGTTCTTAACTGCTAGAGAAGTGAGGTTGTTCACTTATAGAACATGTGAACAACCTACTTACTACAAATGTAGTGACAGACAAAATTACTTTCTAATTTATCTATCCCTATTTGAGTAAACATCCAAGCAACTTGTAATTTGACTTTCTTTAACCTGCTCAGATCCACTTCTTTAGCAGTTTGTCTCCTGTAACAACTCTCTAAGCTCCTTGTAGACTTTCCAAAAGCACTTTTCAGTATTGTGATCCTGAAATTGTTTTGGCTTGCTGCAGGTTTCTGACTTGTACAATCTTTAGTATTTTGTCTCCAAGATTGCATTCGAGAAGTAACCAAGAGACTGATTCGAGAACTAGAATTGACTTGATAGATAACTCTGAGTTCTCGAATACTGTATAAGTGACATATCGAATCACTTCTCGAATTAGCATTTTCTTCCGGAATCCTTGACTTGTCGAATAGAGATTTCAATTTCTGGAATCCTTGAGATGTCGAATAGCTTCTTAAGTCCTTGAGATATCGAATGTTGCTTTGACTTGTTAACTCTTTGAGAACTCGAATGATGTTTTGACTTGTTGACTCCTTGAGTTCTCGAATAGAGTTATAGACATGTTGAATCCTTGAGTTGTCGAATGATACTTTGACTAGTTGACTCCTTGAGATATCGAACAGTGTCTTTTGAGATATCGAATCCCTGACTTTTCGAATGCTAGACTTCTCGAATAGAACAAAGTACTTCTCGAATTAGTACTTAGGCAAATCTTCAATCTTCAAAATCCAACTGTGTTTATTTTTACAGCCTTGTTCTCCAAGCTTGAGGCATGATCTTTGGATCTTTTTTCAAGCATTATTTCATGACTTAATTTACAGTTTACACGGATAGAATTTGGTTGTCTATTGCAGGTACTAAATACAAGTAGAAACTCTACAACTAGAGGTTCCCTCAATTAAGGGGTCATGTAAATAATGCAAAGTATTACAAACAATTAGGCTTGTTATTAGATGTGTACAGGCATGTCTCTGTGACTAACAAAAAAAATAGCATCAAAGTGCAATAATAAAAATTAAAAAGTGAATCCACTAATTTGCGTTAAGAAATTTTGACGTATTGCAATCATCTGTCAAAAAAAAAATTGGTACATAAAATGTCAACAATTACAAGCGAATCATTTTTATGCAAAAAGATAATAGTTGAGACCATCAAATTGCAATTAAGTCTTTTTTAAATAGGCGATTTCTAATTTTTGAAATACTATACATCATTAGAGCATCTCCAATGGCAATATGTATAATGGTAGGTTAATTTTATTTTATTTTGAATAATTAGGCTTATAGCCTTACAATTGAGTATCCATTCTAAGAAAATTATCGGGGTGAGCTAGAGTCGAACCCAGAACCTGGGTTCGACTCTGGCTCAAGTAGAACTTCATGGAATAAAAGTTGTGATTATTTTTTCTAAGGGGTTACGTTGGTTCAACAAATATAGCAAACCAAGTATGATTGTCTATAATTTTTGCTAAGGACAATTATGCATTGGAGTGTATTTTTTTTTATTATAATCTATATTTTATTCCACCTAATGTGCCACCTAAGATAATATTAATAAGGACTCTTCCCTGTCGGAGATGCTCTAAGTGTGGTATTTTTTATGGACATTAGTAATAACTCAAATTTTTTACCTGAATTGTATATGTTCATAACAATACAATCACATCTAACAATTTAAAAGACATAAGTTGGAATGATTAAACACTAAGTAATTTAAAATTCTAATCATGAGTCAGTAAATAGACAAGTGCTAAATAAGACCATTTACTGATATGGGAATTGAAAACTAATCATAACTACACATTTAAATATAATTTATATCTCAACCTTCACCAACATCCACTCTTATGCCCCTTCCATTTTCGCCGATCTTAGACACCATCACCCACTTTACACCGTCATTATCACCACCTCATTCCAATTGTCATCATCGCTCATGGTATACACACACACACAAAAATTGATATGGTTAATATCAGTGTTTAAGTTTTACAGGGAAAAACAGAGTTTAACTTGAAACTGGAAGCAGTCAGAGTTTAGTTAAACTCTGACAGTTGGAAGCTCGACAGAGTTTGCTATACGCTGACAAGAGGAAGCAGCTAAACTCTGTTGAACAGAAGCGTTTGCTGGTCAGTAACAGAATTATTGTAGATAATTATGGAAGCGATATCTTTGAAGATTGGATAGCTGTCAAAGGAAGTCGTGCTGACTAGAAAGACGTGTAGCAATCATAATTGATAATATTTGTATAGCTGATTTATAGGAGAATCAATTATCGATTGTACGTAGCTGTATATTTTATAAATACAGTTAGGTTAACCCTAGAAGGGTATCGATCGTGTAACACAATATCTTTTCATTGTAACCTAAGCAGCTCTCTGTGATATTTTACATCACTGAGAGAGGAGTTAATTCCAAACAGTTTTTAAAGACATTTAAGAACTTATTGTTATTCTCTCATACTTAGTTGATTATAATTGTGTATTTGGCCTTACAATTGGTATCAGAGCTTAATCTGTTAATTTAATACAGTTTAAGATCCATACACACACACAACTATAATCAATGGCAGAAATTCCTCCTCCAACAACAGGCTCTAGTGCTGAGAAGGCTCAACCTACAACTGTGAGCCGATATGAGACAATCAGGGTTCCTATTCTCAAGCCAGCAGAATACTCAACCTGGAAGGTGAAAATGGCTATGTTTCTGGAGGCTACAGATCCAGAATATCTTAACAAAATTTATGAAGGCCCTCATAAGCCTACAAAATTATCTGTTGTTACTGCTGGACAGGAAGCTAAATCTATTCCAAAGGAGAAGAAAGATTTGACTCCTGAGGACATTTCATCCATTGCTAATGATGCAAAGGTTAGACATCTACTTCATAGTTCATTGGATAATGTTATGTCTAACAAAGTGATCAATTTTAAAACTGCAAAAGAGATCTGGGATGCCTCAGAGGTTAGATGTCAGGGAACTGCTGCAATCAAGAAGAATAGAAGGAACATACTCACACAGGAGTATGAACACTTTGAGGCTAAATCTGAAGAATCAATGACAGAAACCTTTGACAGATTCTGTAAGCTACTTAATGATCTGTCACTGGTTAAAGTCAAAGTCAAAGTCTGTTGCTCTAAGAGTTGAAGAAAGACCCTCAAAGAAGGAAGCATCAAGGAAGAAAGCAAAAGGAAAAGCTTTAGTCATTCATTCTGAAAGTGAGTCATCAAACTCTGATGTTGACTCAAACACAGATGGATCATCTGATTCTGAAGATGATGAGGAAATGATGCAAATGGCTGCTTTGATGGTAAAGACCTTCAAGAAGATGGGATTCAAGAACTTCAAGAAAGGGAAGAGATTCTCCAAGAATGATTCAGAGTCTGACAGGAAGAATTTCATCAAATCTGAGAGAAAGGATACCAAATCTGGGAAAAGAGACAAGTCTGAGATTCAATGCTACAAGTGTAAGGAGATGGGTCACTATGCTCCTGAGTGCAAGAAGCGTAAAACTGAGAAGGCACTCTTCACTAAAGGCAGAGATTGGGGAGACACCTCTGACTCAGATGAGGATGTGAACTATGCTCTCATGGCTACTACTGTTGATGAAGCTGAAGATTCTGAAAACAAGGTACCTCTAACTACCTATGCTTATAATACTGATGATATAACTTAACTAAGAATATATCTTAAGGCTTTGCATATCAGTTATAGGGATCAGACTTTAGAGAATAAGAGAATCAAAACTGAGAATTCTGAACTCAAAGAGAGAAATAAGGTTGTAGAAGAGAAACTTGCTAACATGCAGCAAGTTCAAAAAGAGAGAGATGATGCTGTCTATCTTGAACAAGAGTTGTTAAGTAAGTATAAACAACTAGAATCTAAATTGAAGAAGGCAAATCACATTATTAAAACCTGGACTCACTCCGGAAAAGACACTCAAGAAGTTTTTCAATCTGACACTGTAGGTCTAGGTTATTCTGAGGGAGATGAACTTAGGTCTCAGAATACAGTCAAGATTAGACCATCTCTTCCACCTAAGAAATTTGGAACATTTGTTAATGGAATAAGTGAACCTAGGTTTGAATGTGGAAAAGAAGCTGTTAAGAAAGAACCAGTAAAAACTAGTGTTAAACAGGTTAATATTGGTTTAATGACAGATAAACAACTCAAGCATAAGTTTAAGGAGTTAAAATCTGTTAAGAAATAGAAAGTGTCTAGAAAGAACAGAAATGGTAAAGTAGGCATCACTCAAGGTAATTATCCAATGCTTGCTACTTTAGCTCCAAGAAAGACATGTCATAACTGTGGTAGCACTAACCATCTTGCTAGTTTTTGCAGGAAGAACAAAAACATTAATTCTTTACGTTCCAAGTCTGAAGTAAAGAAAGATAATGTTAGATCTAGACCACAGACCTTATGCAAACACTGTGGAAGCACTTGGCATTCTATTTATACTTGCAGAAATTATCATGCTATTTATCATAATTACTATGAACTGAAACCTAATCTGAAATGGGTTAGGGTTAATTCTGCAAGTGTAAACTCTGATAAAGTTAGCTTAAACTCTGATAGTGTAAATTTCGCTGCTAAAGCTAACAAAATTAAGAAAGCCAAAGGATCCAAGCAAGTCTGGATCCTTAAATCTAATCTTCAGTAATTGTTTGTGATTGCAGGGCATCAGGGAAAGTATCCTAGTCGTGGACAGTGGATGTTCAGGACAAATGACTGGAAATAAAGCCCTGCTATCAGAGTATGTGGAGAAGTGTAACAACCCAGATTTTTAGGATTTATTATTATAATTATTTAAATATTTTATTAGTTTTCCGTAAAGGAGGAATAAGATTTCGGATATTTTATTCTATTTGAATGTAGTTACATGTATAATAGCAAATATTTTATTCGGGTAGACTGTATTTGGTACCGTCTGTGTTAGTAATTATTTTTATTTTATTAAAAATCTATATTTTATCAAAATTGATAAATTGAGTTCGTTTTAAAATTTTATGGATCGAGTTGATATTTTATTTTTACCAAAATTATACCCGGTATTCTACTCGTGTGCAAAAGTTTAATTGTGTAAATTATCAAAATATTCAAAAATTTAATATTTTTACATTTTTGATAAATTGAGATTATTTTAAAATTTTTGGATCAAAACTGTATTTTATTCGTGCCAAAATTTTATCCGATATTTTATTCATGTCCCATTGATATTTGGAAGAGTTATGAAAATATCCGAAAATTATGTATTTTGATATTTTTGAGTAAATCGGGCTTTATAAAAATTTTGTGTATAGTTATTTTACTTTTTGGAAAGAATAAAATTTCCAATATTGTTCGAGTATAACATTTCAGGTTAAAATTATTTTTTAAAAAAAAATATTTATTTCATTTACAAAAATATAGAAAATTATTATTTTTACCTATTAATTATTTAATTGGTAATTTTTGGGTCCAATTAAATAAAATTAGAGGTCAAAAATAATTTGTGGGGTGTTGCTTTTGGTAACATAAATATTTTAAGTAATATTTTCATTATTCACCTATTCTACCCGTAAACCCCACCACCCCTGTTCCTCTCATCTCTCTCCGTACCCCTCTTCTCCCTCTCCTCTCAAAAAGCTCTCTTTCTCTCTCTCTTTTTTTTTCCTTTTCTTTTGTTCTTGAATTCTAAAGAATCAAAAGCTTTGTTGGTGGTGATTTTAGCATCCAAACCGGGCATATAAATATCCAAATCGACTCTCTCTTTATCCTCTATTCAACCAATTCAACAAAATTCCATTTTGGGTAAATTTAAATTTTGGCCTATATTCAAGATTGGTTTCGGTTGATTATTTAAATATGTTGATTGTGTATAAGTTAGAGACCGTGTAATTTAGAGATTATTCGTGTGTAAAATTTTAAGTTTTGGTCATTTTTTTGGGTCGTCGGAATTTCTTTGAGTTGCCGGAATCGTAGTTGCAATTCTTGTTTTTAATTTTCATTTCCATGTTTGTATAGCTCTGTTAGATTAGAGTAACAGATTTTTTTTATATATACATTTTTTTGGTATGTTTTTGATTGCTGGATTTTGAAATTTTCGCCGGATTTGTGATATAATTCCGATGGAGTATGTTTGTGAGATTGTATGGATTAAATAGAGGTCAAATTAGATGTTTTTGGGGCTGTGTTGGTGCTGTCCGTTTTTGGTAGTGGTGTTGACTGATTTTTCTCCGGTGGCCGGAATCTGGAAATCTTTACCGGATTCCGGTGAGTGTTCTTGAGCTGTTCTTCGTGTTCTTGAGTATGTGTGTGTTCAGTGTGTGTTTGATCTTCACATCCACAAACAAATTTTATAAAACTGTTTTGGATTAAAATTTTAAAATAAAATCCAAAATTCATAAATTAATTAAAATAATTAGTTGATTAAATTTTTTAAATAATTAGTTGATTAATGTATTTAATTGATTTATTTCTCTTGATTAATCTTGTTAAAATTCGATTAATTTTAATTGATCTTAATTAATTTTAGTTAATGATTTAGTTAATTCAATTAATCGATTAATTTAATAGTTAATTGATTAATTCTATTAATTAATTATTAATTAATTTTGATTAATTTTAATTAACCTTAATTATTTTCGATTCACACTTTTAGAAAGAAAAACGAGACGATTCGCTCTAAACGAACAAAAACATTTTTGAATGGAAATGATTTGATTTCTAAAAAATTCGAAAATGTTTTAAAACTAGAAGATCAAACGGGTGATTCAGTATCGAGTCATAGTTGTATGTAGTATAATTTTATTTATTTATTTATTTGTTTGTTTAACTCTTTAAATTCTAGAAAAGTGATTGATCTTCGATTAAAAATGTTTTCTATTCAAAATTTTGTAATCTGAAGATCAAATTTTTCTTTTTCTTTTTCCAAAAAGAGTTTTCGACTTTATTATGTGTTATCTGATTATGTGATCTACTTATCGAGTCCTTATGCGTACAATGTAAAATTGTCTAGTTATTATGTATCGTGGATAAGCTTATAAATCGAGTTTTGATCAATATATAGATTTAATATGTGTTAATTGTTTATATTATTTATATTATAAGATGTTGTTAATAGTAGACGATGTTTTCTTTGACTGACTGACAAGGATGGTCAGATATCGTTTATTTTCACAAGGATTAATTATTGAATATTGACTTAGGTTTGTCAGCGGAGATAAGTAGATGATGGAAAAGGTAGAGATGAATGCAGTATTGGTTGTGGGTTGTTGAATTTATTGTGAGGTGTTTTAACACCGGGAAAACATCTATGTTCAAAGGGGATATTTCCAAATATTTTCTTCCAGCAGAAAGATCTGGTAAGCATGATTACTACGTTCGAATTGAGTTTATAAGCGTTTATAGAATGTCAGAGTTGACGTCTGAAGACTGAATTATCGCATTATGTTTGATTATATAAGTAGACGTCTGCATCCGACTTCGGTGAATAAGATTCGCGGCAACCGCTAAAGCGTTAAACCAACGAATGATTATAACAAAAGATGTGATGGCGTAAGATAGAAGAAAAAGGTAGATGTGTTACCTCGACTTTGCGTAATAGCTAAGGACCAGAGGCAAGTATTTTCTTGATCATCTTAAACACTTTTATTTTATGTTTCATTGATTCATATCATGACAAATAGTTATTGTTCAGAGCTATTTGTGATTCTTAAATATTTTTGTGCGAACAAGTTACTTGATATTGGTACCCTTGATGTGGGAAATTGTTTAAGATAAACTCTTCATATCATTATTATCGTAGTAAATTAATAGGGATGTGAACTGTATGTGAAACTAAGCATTTCCTGTTGAATTCGGAAATTGCTCTATTGGATTGGAAAATGGTAAAGCGTAGGAGGCCATGGTTGATGTCATGGTCCAGCAATATTTATTGGAAAATGATAAAGCGTAGGAGGCCATGGTTGCTGTCATGGTCCAGCAATATTTAAGGAGGATATGGTAAACATTCCATCTTTCTATAGGTTAACATTACTTGCCTATTTTGGGTACCCCAGAAATCCGGACTATACACACACGGAAAAAAAGAGAATACCGGTGGAGTATAGAGGGTCCCGTTGCCTTAGAACCTGATCAGGGGGCAATGGTGTTTCACTTATTTATATCCAATCCATATCGTCCGAATGGCTATTATATATTGTGAGTTGGCAGATGATTCATTTTTATGACATGCCAAATGATTTCAGTTATGATTTGAATTATATCACAGTTTTTGATTCAGTTTCTTTATAAACTATTTTACATTTCAGTTGATTTTTATGCCCCACTAATCCTGGTTTTATATCAAAAATTTTATACGCTTGCTGAGCATTTCTTTCGCTCATACTTGCTGTTGTAACTCTAACATTTCAGTAAGGTAGTTTGGCGAGACTTATCCGCACAGTTCAGAAAGAGAATAGGCGTGATGCTATTTCGAAGATGACTTGGCTCAGGATGTCTGCATTTAGTGTAAGATCTATTTTATATAATTGAGTTCTAATATTTATTATTATTATGTAATGGTTTAGTTAGCCTGGCGTACTTCTTATCGAAGTTACACCAGTGGTTTAAGATTTGATTAAAGAGAATGTTGTAAAGAAGGATTACTTTTTATTTAATGGAATTTGAATTCTAGTTTCTAGCCCTATAACCTTAAAAGATCTTGGTATGTTTGGGGTCACAGATGTATATTCCCAGTGTTGGACAACTGCAAGTGAATGATTATTATTAAATAGATGTTTTATTTTGAGAATTTTCACGTGACCACCAAATCTTCTAACCCCGGATTTGGGGGGGTGTCACAGTTGGTATCAGAGCTGAGGTTATAGTAAACTAGAAACGAGAGTGTGTAGGAGTGTGTATAGCTAAGTAAGGAACGTCAGAGCTCATATAGAGTTCGTGTTGGACTATTGGATATAGTACCAATTAGTAAGTTAAGATTGGAGTACTTGTTTGAGATGGTGGTGCTGAACTGGATAGACCGCCTTGCGAATGGAGATGTCTACTGTGGAATCTTCAGTGATTATTACGAGCTGACAATGACATACGATATAGATATCCTTAAAACATGGAAAGGAAGAAGCTTATAATCGAAGGACGAGCTATCAAAGGAGCTGACAAAGAAGGCATAAGTAGAGACCTTGGCAATACCTTCTCTTCTTACAAATTATTTTGATATCCCTCCTAGAAAGGCATTCGTTAAAAGATATATCTCCTCTTCTAAATAGTGACATTTTGAATTTTAAATTTTCGTTTTCTCTAGTGGTTAATAACTTTATTTGAAATATAGTACCACTTGTTCGGTACTTTCTTTTTGGTTGTTCATCTTCTCAAAAATGACACATTTGGAATTACTTTCATATTTCTCAACTCCTACTGAGACGAACAACCATATTTATAGGGGACACCAGGTATATCTGTCTGTGTGATAGAAGTTGGATGGGACGCCATCACTGGTGTGTTGTGTATTACAAGAAGGCTGGCCACCTTTATTTGTAAATGTCGGAGCTAAGACACGCAACGTCGGGTTCATATGATCATATTGATCTCTCAGTTATTCTTTCATTTCAAAGAATATTTGCTTTAAAAAAAATTATAAATTGATAATCACAATTGTGGGACATTCGCTATGATATGAAATATTTTTGTTCAAAATTTCATGATTCTTGTTATCACAAAAAGTTTTGAGGGTATGCCAATCAATTGGGAATAAGTTAACCTTGACACGATGAATCAAGGCTTTACGATGGGATTACCACGAGCAAAGGCGGATCAAGATGCGATTAGAATACTAGTGACGTACAACGGTGTTCATTCATTTTTTTTCTACCGATTAAGGTTACGTTATTTCAAAGTTGGTCCTATTTTATGTGGAAGGAAAGTAGTGTGCTGTGAGATTCCAATGATAATTGTGCCAGATAGGGGATTCAAGATTTCAATCGAGATTTTTGGAGAGGTTGCACCTAAGGTGGAAATTTTAGATAAGATACAACGTGTATTAACGATTAAAGAGTTAGTAATGTTGTAGATGTTATTAGAATTGAGAAGTTAGCAAATGGAACCACAAGGATTTTCCTCAGCTGATTCCGAGGACGGAATCCTTATAAGGAGGGTAGACTGTAACAACCCAGATTTTTAGGATTTATTATTATAATTATTTAAATATTTTATTAGTTTTCCGTAAAGGAGGAATAAGATTTCGGATATTTTATTCTATTTGAATGTAGTTACATGTATAATAGCAAATATTTTATTCGGGTAGACTGTATTTGGTACCGTCTGTGTTAGTAATTATTTTTATTTTATTAAAAATCTATATTTTATCAAAATTGATAAATTGAGTTCGTTTTAAAATTTTATGGATCGAGTTGATATTTTATTTTTACCAAAATTATACCCGGTATTCTACTCGTGTGCAAAAGTTTAATTGTGTAAATTATCAAAATATTCAAAAATTTAATATTTTTACATTTTTGATAAATTGAGATTATTTTAAAATTTTTGGATCAAAACTGTATTTTATTCGTGCCAAAATTTTATCCGATATTTTATTCATGTCCCATTGATATTTGGAAGAGTTATGAAAATATCCGAAAATTATGTATTTTGATATTTTTGAGTAAATCGGGCTTTATAAAATTTTGTGTATAGTTATTTTACTTTTTGGAAAGAATAAAATTTCCAATATTGTTCGAGTATAACATTTCAGGTTAAAATTATTTTTAAAAAAAAATTATTTATTTCATTTACAAAAATATAGAAAATTATTATTTTTACCTATTAATTATTTAATTGGTAATTTTTGGGTCCAATTAAATAAAATTAGAGGTCAAAAATAATTTGTGGGGTGTTGCTTTTGGTAACATAAATATTTTAAGTAATATTTTCATTATTCACCTATTCTACCCGTAAACCCCACCACCCCTGTTCCTCTCATCTCTCTCCGTACCCCTCTTCTCCCTCTCCTCTAAAAAAGCTCTCTTTCTCTCTCTCTTTTTTTTTCCTTTTCTTTTGTTCTTGAATTCTAAAGAATCAAAAGCTTTGTTGGTGGTGATTTTAGCATCCAAACCGGGCATATAAATATCCAAATCGACTCTCTCTTTATCCTCTATTCAACCAATTCAACAAAATTCCATTTTGGGTAAATTTAAATTTTGGCCTATATTCAAGATTGGTTTCGGTTGATTATTTAAATATGTTGATTGTGTATAAGTTAGAGACCGTGTAATTTAGAGATTATTCGTGTGTAAAATTTTAAGTTTTGGTCATTTTTTTGGGTCGTCGGAATTTCTTTGAGTTGCCGGAATCGTAGTTGCAATTCTTGTTTTTAATTTTCATTTCCATGTTTGTATAGCTCTGTTAGATTAGAGTAACAGATTTTTTTTATATATACATTTTTTTGGTATGTTTTTGATTGCTGGATTTTGAAATTTTCGCCGGATTTGTGATATAATTCCGATGGAGTATGTTTGTGAGATTGTATGGATTAAATAGAGGTCAAATTAGATGTTTTTGGGGCTGTGTTGGTGCTGTCCGTTTTTGGTAGTGGTGTTGACTGATTTTTCTCCGGTGGCCGGAATCTGGAAATCTTTACCGGATTCCGGTGAGTGTTCTTGAGCTGTTCTTCGTGTTCTTGAGTATGTGTGTGTTCAGTGTGTGTTTGATCTTCACATCCACAAACAAATTTTATAAAACTGTTTTGGATTAAAATTTTAAAATAAAATCCAAAATTCATAAATTAATTAAAATAATTAGTTGATTAAATTTTTTAAATAATTAGTTGATTAATGTATTTAATTGATTTATTTCTCTTGATTAATCTTGTTAAAATTCGATTAATTTTAATTGATCTTAATTAATTTAAGTTAATGATTTAGTTAATTCAATTAATCGATTAATTTAATAGTTAATTGATTAATTCTATTAATTAATTATTAATTAATTTTGATTAATTTTAATTAACCTTAATTATTTTCGATTCACACTTTTAGAAAGAAAAACGAGACGATTCGCTCTAAACGAACAAAAACATTTTTGAATGGAAATGATTTGATTTCTAAAAAATTCGAAAATGTTTTAAAACTAGAAGATCAAACGGGTGATTCAGTATCGAGTCATAGTTGTATGTAGTATAATTTTATTTATTTATTTATTTGTTTGTTTAACTCTTTAAATTTTAGAAAAGTGATTGATCTTCGATTAAAAATGTTTTCTATTCAAAATTTTGTAATCTGAAGATCAAATTTTTCTTTTTCTTTTTCCAAAAAGAGTTTTCGACTTTATTACGTGTTATCTGATTATGTGATCTACTTATCGAGTCCTTATGCGTACAATGTAAAATTGTCTAGTTATTATGTATCGTGGATAAGCTTATAAATCGAGTTTTGATCAATATATAGATTTAATATGTGTTAATTGTTTATATTATTTATATTATAAGATGTTGTTAATAGTAGACGATGTTTTCTTTGACTGACTGACAAGGATGGTCAGATATCGTTTATTTTCACAAGGATTAATTATTGAATATTGACTTAGGTTTGTCAGCGGAGATAAGTAGATGATGGAAAAGGTAGAGATGAATGCAGTATTGGTTGTGGGTTGTTGAATTTATTGTGAGGTGTTTTAACACCGGGAAAACGTCTATGTTCAAAGGGGATATTTCCAAATATTTTCTTCCAGCAGAAAGATCTGGTAAGCATGATTACTACGTTCGAATTGAGTTTATAAGCGTTTATAGAATGTCAGAGTTGACGTCTGAAGACTGAATTATCGCATTATGTTTGATTATATAAGTAGACGTCTGCATCCGACTTCGGTGAATAAGATTCGCGGCAACCACTAAAGCGTTAAACCAACGAATGATTATAACAAAAGATGTGATGGCGTAAGATAGAAGAAGAAGGTAGATGTGTTACCTCGACTTTGCGTAATAGCTAAGGACCAGAGGCAAGTATTTTCTTGATCATCTTAAACACTTTTATTTTATGTTTCATTGATTCATATCATGACAAATAGTTATTGTTCAGAGCTATTTGTGATTCTTAAATATTTTTGTGCGAACAAGTTACTTGATATTGGTACCCTTGATGTGGGAAATTGTTTAAGATAAACTCTTCATATCCTTATTATCGTAGTAAATTAATAGGGATGTGAACTGTATGTGAAACTAAGCATTTCCTGTTGAATTCGGAAATTGCTCTATTGGATTGGAAAATGGTAAAGCGTAGGAGGCCATGGTTGATGTCATGGTCCAGCAATATTTATTGGAAAATGATAAAGCGTAGGAGGCCATGGTTGCTGTCATGGTCCAGCAATATTTAAGGAGGATATGGTAAACATTCCATCTTTCTATAGGTTAACATTACTTGCCTATTTTGGGTACCCCAGAAATCCGGACTATACACACACGGAAAAAAAAGAGAATACCGGTGGAGTATAGAGGGTCCCGTTGCCTTAGAACCTGATCAGGGGGCAATGGTGTTTCACTTATTTATATCCAATCCATATCGTCCGAATGGCTATTATATATTGTGAGTTGGCAGATGATTCATTTTTATGACATGCCAAATGATTTCAGTTATGATTTGAATTATATCACAGTTTTTGATTCAGTTTCTTTATAAACTATTTTACATTTCAGTTGATTTTTATGCCCCACTAATCCTGGTTTTATATCAAAAATTTTATACGCTTGCTGAGCATTTCTTTCGCTCATACTTGCTGTTGTAACTCTAACATTTCAGTAAGGTAGTTTGGCGAGACTTATCCGCACAGTTCAGAAAGAGAATAGGCGTGATGCTATTTCGAAGATGACTTGGCTCAGGATGTCTGCATTTAGTGTAAGATCTATTTTATATAATTGAGTTCTAATATTTATTATTATTATGTAATGGTTTAGTTAGCCTGGCGTACTTCTTATCGAAGTTACACCAGTGGTTTAAGATTTGATTAAAGAGAATGTTGTAAAGAAGGATTACTTTTTATTTAATGGAATTTGAATTCTAGTTTCTAGCCCTATAACCTTAAAAGATCTTGGTATGTTTGGGGTCACAGATGTATATTCCCAGTGTTGGACAATTGCAAGTGAATGATTATTATTAAATAGATGTTTTATTTTGAGAATTTTCACGTGACCACCAAATCTTCTAACCCCGGATTTGGGGGGGTGTCACAAGAAGGCTGGCCCAAGAGTTTCCTATGGAGATGGCAACATAGGACATACTCTGGGATATGGCAATATCAATCTTGGAAGTGTCATCATCACAAATGTAGCTCTGGTTCCAGGACTCAAGCATGATCTGCTATCTGTGAGTCAAATCTGTGACAGAGGTTTTCATGTAGATTTTCAACCTGAATACTGTGAGGTTATCAGCAAAACCACAGGGAAAGTTGTTTTAGTTGGACAAAGGCGCAACAATATCTATGAAGCAAGCTTGTTGACAAACTCTGATGGAAAAACTATGTGCCTGTCAACAAGAATGTCAAATGAAGAGAGTTGGAAGTGGCATAAGAAACTCTCTCATTTGAATCTGAACAACATCAATGAGCTGATAAGAAAAGGATCTTGTTAGAGGACTTCCAAAGTCTTTGTTAAATGTTGTTGGTCTGTGTGACTCATGTCAAAAGGCCAAACAGAGGAAGACTTCTTTCAAGAGCAAGTCTGAATCTTCAATTGTTGATCCATATCATCTTCTACATGTTGATCTCTTTGGACCAGTGAATGTCTTGTCAATTGGAAGGAAGAAATATGCTCTAGTCATTGTTGATGAATATACCAGATACACTTGAGTGTATTTTCTAGCAAAGAAGGATGAAACTGCATTAACTCTGATGGAGCATGTAAAGCTGCTGGACAAAGGATCAAAACACAAAGTCAAAATAATCAGAAGTGATAATGGAACTGAATTCAGGAATGCAACAATGGAAGAATTCTGCTAGAACAGAGGATTGAAGCAAGAATTTTCTGCACCCGGTACACCACAGCAAAATGGTGTAGTTGAGAGGAAGAACAGAACCTTGATAGAAGATGCCATAACTATGCTTGATGAAGCAAAATTGCCAACCTATTTCTGGGCAGAAGCAGTTCAAACTGCCTGTTTTACTCAAAATGCACACTGATCAACAAGCATGCAAAAATACCATATGAGATGGTGAGGGAAAAGAAGCCAAACCTGAAATATTTTCATATTTTTTGGTGCAAATGCTTTGTGTTGAAATCTCATCCTGAACAGTTGACCAAATTTGAGTTGAAAGCAGATGAAGGAATTTTTGATGGCTATCCAGTGTCAACCAAGGCATTCAGAGTTTATAATCTGAGAACAAAGGTGATTATGGAATCTATTCATGTGTCATTTTATGATAAGAAAATCACCGGACTTGAAGATGTTGATGAACATGATCAGTTGCATTTCGAAAATGAAGATCTAATCTCTGATGAAATAAACTCTGATGAAACCAGTCCAACAAACTCTGTTAATGCAAATTCTGAACCTCTACTGGTACACACAGAAGAAATAGTACAGCCAGAACAAAGAGGAGAACCAGTTGAGGGGGAGCATGATCATAGTGATGACTCAAATTCTGATAGTGAGTCAACTGAAAAATCTGGATCAAACTCAAACTCTGATGACTCAAACTCTGAAAGTCCAAAGTCTGACAGTTCAAACTCTGAGCGATCAAATTCAGGGGGAGCCTCAGAGAATGAAGAAAGGCAACAATATGATAAGGAGAACATTGATCAAGGGGGAGGATCAACTGTTGACAGAAGTCATTTACCTTCAGCTAGGAAATGGACAAAATCTCATACACCTGATCTAATAATTGGAGATCCAGATGCAAAAGTCAGGACAAGAAGTGCTACAACAAATGAATGTCTGTTTCATACATTTCTATCCAAATCTGAACCAAAGAAAGTGGAAGAAGCTCTTCAAGATGCTGACTGGATAACAGCAATGCAGGAGGAGTTAAATGAATTTGAGAGGAATGAAGTATGGACCCTTGTACCTAGACCAAAGAATAGATCTGTTGTTGGTACTAGATGGGTTTTCAGAAACAAAACTGACAGTGATGGGGTTGTTACAAGAAACAAGGCCAGACTTGTGGCCAAAGGTTATTCACAGCAAGAAGGCACAGACTATGATGAAACTTTTGCTCCAGTTGCAAGGTTGGAGGCAATAAGAATCTTTCTAGCATATGCTTCTCACAAAAAATTCAAGGTTTTTCAGATGGATGTGAAAAGTGCTTTTCTGAATGGAAAACTTGAAGAAGAAGTTTTTGTTGAACAACCACCAGGATTTGTAGATCCCAAGTATCCAGATTATGTCTACAGGCTTGACAAGGCACTCTATGGACTTAAGCAGGCACCAAGAGCATGGTATGAAACTCTGGCTCAATTTCTTTTAGAAAGTGGGTTCAACAGAGGTACAATTGATAAAACCTTGTTTTATTTCAATCTTGGTAGTGATCTGTTATTAGTTCAAATATATGTAGATGACATAATTTTTGGATCTACTAATGATAAACTCTGTAAGAATTTTGCCAAGCTCATGCAGTCCAGGTATCAAATGAGCATGATGGGAGAGCTAAGCTATTTTCTAGGCCTACAGGTGAAGCAAACAGATGATGGAATCTTTATCAATCAAGCAAAATATACCAGAAATCTTCTCAAGAAATTTGGCATGCTTGACTGCTCATCTGCAACAACTCCCATGGCAACAGCAACAAAGTTGAATAAAGACACAGGTTCACCAGTGGATATGACAAGCTATAGAGGGATGATTGGGTCTCTTCTTTATCTAAGAGCAAGCAGACCTGACATCATGTATGCAACATGTCTTTGTGCAAGATTTCAGGCAGATCCAAGAGAACCACATCTAACAGCTGTAAAGAGAATTTTCAAATATCTTAAGGGCACCATAACTTTAGGTTTGTGGTATTCAAGAGAATCAGACTTCAAGCTACTTGGTTACTCTGATGCAGACTTTACAGGCTGTAAGATAGACAGAAAAAGTACCAGTGGAAGTTGTCAATTTCTTGGTGATAGACTTGTTTCTTGGTACAGCAAGAAACAGAAATCAATCTCTACATCTACAGCTGAAGCAGAGTATATTGCTGCTGGTAGCTATTGTGCACAGATTCTGTGGATGAAGAATCAATTACTGGATTATGGATTGAGGTACAGTAAAATACCTATTTACTGTGATAATCAAAGTGCTATTGCTATGACAGGTAATCCAGTACAGCATTCAATGACCAAGCACATCAACATAAGGTACCATTTTATCAGAGAACATGTAGAGAAAGGGAATATTGAGCTTCATTTTGTGTCTACAGAACAACAGCTTGCAGATATTTTCACCAAGCCATTGAGTGAAGCTGTATTTACAAGGCTGGTAAATGAACTAGGGATGGTCTCCGGCTTTGACTAGAGATATTGGTTAGACTCAAAATTCTACTTATGTACTGTGTTGCTCATATTTCTGTGGTATGTTAAACTCTGCTATGCAAACTCTGCTCAATGACTGTTAAACTCTGTTAGCATGCTCTATAAGTCATACACTATTGACATGTTGGATAAACTCTAACAAACTTTGAAAATGTTTTTGTCTGAATGTTAATACCAATGAAGAGATTTGTATGAAGCATGATTCTCAGTAATTAATCATGAATCCTTCTAAGTTATTTGTGATATAATCTTAGGTTGTGCAGAAAATTAACACAGCATGATACTGTTTCATATTTATAGCATCTCTTAGTTTATTTATCCTAAACTCTGAGTCTGTAAATACTGTGTGCATTGCCTCTCATGAATAATTTCTGATGTTGATGAGCTCTAAACTCTGTTAGTTATACACTGTTAAATTAGATTTTGTTATTAGAATACCTCCAAAACTTATATATATAGACTGTTAGAACTCCTTTGAGATCATGTTTGTAACTAGGACGACCCAGGAACTTACTGGTATATAGTAAGGGCTAAAATTCTCTAATTTTTGGTGACTAGTTGAAGACTAGGAAGATCCAAGAACTTATCAAACTGATAAGGGCTAAAATTATAGGATTTTTGGTGACTAGTTCCAACCTCTGATTACTGGAGAAATTTAAAAAAAATTTGGGGGTTATAAATTAATTAAATATTACTGTATATAAATCGTTTACTACAGAGTTTAGCATTCATCATACATTCATTGTTTAAAATGAGAGTTTGTGCATCCAGTGTTTACTGATTTACTTTATGGATTTTATGAAATATTAGATGCTCTAAATACTGATTTAGTAAACTCTGCTATACACACACTCATATTCACAACTGTGCAGTGTTTGAAAGGATAACAGTAATAAAGTTGGAGAATTGATAAACACTGTTGGATTATGTTGAGTACTCTAAGGTAATATTTTATTTCAGACAAAGCATATACTTGGAGTACAAAAAGAGTTTTTGAAATTTGCATGTGATACGTGCCAACTGTTTAATGGTGTTAGACAGTTAAAGCATATTGGTAATAGGAGAGAGAATAGCAGTAATAATAGGCATTATTACTGCGCGTGTAAACGACTGTTCCACTATTTACGTGACACGTGTCCCACTCACACACTTAACAAGAAATTGGTTGCGTGTTTAATGTCTAAAACGATTGGGTTTTTAATTTTCAATTACAGATCTAATCACACTCGGTTCATTATTCACTTTTTCACTTTTACACCCACGAACACACAACTTTACACACAATTTCTCTGTTATTTTCACTTAAGTATTTTCACAAACACTTTTCTACACATTCTCTTTTCTCACAATTTCTAAACTGTTCTAATGGCATCCAAGACTTTTGTTGCTCAGGGATTATCTTTTGTTCCTAACAACTATGCAGCACCACTAAACACTGATAAAGCTCCAGAATCGTTTCATTTGATTCAGAACTTCCTAAAGGATTCTGAAATAGGTCAAGCTCTTGTTCAACCAACAAAACTCTCTGCCACACAAATCTCTACTTTCTGGCGAAACTCTGTTTATGATGATGGTGAAGAGAATGGGACTCTATCCATTGTGTTTACTCATGAAGACCAAGAGTTTGTAATCACTCCGGTAACTGTTCGAGATGTTATGGATTTTGACACTCACACCTCATACGCTGTGGCTGGTGAGAATGAACTGAAGGAAATGTTACAGTAACTGCGGTTTTCTGGCCCTTTGGACAAGCTCGGTAATGTTAAAAGGCCAGGGCTCAGGAAAGAGTGGAGCTTTTTCTTTGACTGCATCACTAGAGCGTTCGGGAAGAAAGTCACCAACTGGGATGCAATTCCCACTGATAATCTTCAAATCGGGTATTCTCTTCTCAATGGGAGTAACTTTAATTTTGGTAGACTAGTTCTTATGAATCTAGGTGAAAAACTAGCAGAGTCTAATACAACTGTCTATTTCTCACGTTTTTGTCAAAGTTTATTCTCTGCTTGTTTGCCTAATGTGGAAATTTCTGATGAGGATGTCATTCAACCCTTCCAAATCCATAAGAGAATGTTCTCTGACTTGACAAACAAAGATGCCAACAAGGATCAAGTTCCAGAGTTTATTTTTCCTCTTGCCCTCAGAAACTTTCTCAATCAACCACAGGAACCACAAGCACCAGCACCTGAACCTGTACTTGAACCTCCACAGCCAAATCCTCAACCTACAAACACTAAACCTCACATAACCCTAAACACTGAACCTACCTCTAAACCCACATCTACATCCACTCCATCCACCATTGCTACTACTTCCCAACCACAACCTCAACCTCAAGCACAATCCAAAAAGCCAAGGAAACACAGGGCTATAAGACCACCAAGAAAGCACAGAGACAACAGGACTGCTGAAGCTCCTAGGCCAAAGAGAGCTAGAAAGGAAAGAGCAAATAGACCTCCATCTCCATCTACTCTAGATGATTCTATTTCAGAAGAATTAAGAACAGAAGTGCTTCAAGTTAAAAGGAGGAGACTAATTATTGATGAGTCTGATGAAGAAGTGAATCTTGAAGCTCCAGAGGATATCTCTAAGGAGACTCCTACTGTTGAGACAGCTATTAACTCAGAACCTACTATAGCAGAACTTGAACTCAGAGTTGATGAACCAGTACTTGCTGAGGTTCCAGTTGAAAATGATGATAGAACTGAGTTACCTAAAATGGAAGAGTTTGATGAAAATTTCATGTCATTCTCTGTTGAAGTTGAAGATCCTATTCCAACACCCATGGCTGCAAACTCTGCTGAAACTGGTGTTGCTGATCAACCTACTATGGTACTAGAAGAAACAGAGGTTGCATCTCACACAGAGTTATTCTCTGATGCACATCAAATCTCAGCCCATGGTGAGGAAATTGATCAGCCTGCTAAATATGTTTCCTCAGAGATTGTCAAGATAAACTCTCCTAATCCAGAAAAACAGATTGCTCAAGAAGAACCTATTCCTGAATTTAATGAAGAAACTGCCTCAGTTGCAGATGCTAATGATTCCGAAAATGATTCTTCTAAAGAAGTGAGTGCAGAAGCTGGATCTGCTCCAAATGTTGAAGTTCAAACTGATGGACTAAAAACAGGGGAGAAGCCAGACTTTGCTGGACCTTCTGCAAGAGAAATTGAAAATGATTACATGGCAAAACAATCTGCAGAATGGTACAAGGAAGATTGCATATTTCTTACTGGAAGAGCAGCTAATTTTCTCAGGGATAATTCTAAGAAGATTTCAAATCCAGACATTCTGACATGCCTGCAAGGCATAGTGATTCAGGTTAAGGCCTTGAATCACAGATTTAATGAAAATCAAAAGTCCATTATAGATCTGAGAAATGAAGTTGTCAGTAGATAGATGTGTCTACAGAGAGACAACAACAAAATGTTTCAAACTTTTTCAAAAGCTCAAGAGACTGTATTTCAGAGATTGGGCAAAGTTGAAGAAAATCAGACTTTGTTGGCTGACAAGATTGAATCAATTGTCAATTCTCTCGAGTTAATTACTTCCATCTTGATCCCTGATGATGTCAAAAAGGGGGAGAGAGTTGCTAGATCCAAGTGTAAGCAACAGCCTCAAACTCAATCAAAGAATGATGATCTTGATGATGAAGGGACTAATTCAGAGAGGAGGCTGAGATCAAAGTCTGATGTTCACTTAAAAGCTGGCAAGTCTACAAAATCAAGTATAGCAGTGGATACAAATGTACAGAGTACTTCAAGGCAAAGGGATTTGTTATTCTCTGACAATCCACAAACTGATGAAGAGCTTGCTGCTAAGATTTTCTTAGAAGAGAATGCTGAGGGAGCTACTTTAGAAGATATTCATGCTGAAGAATTACTCTTGCAAGAAGAGCATTTGAAAGCTATGAAATCTGGAAAGGCCAAGAAAAATGCTAAAGCCCCAAGGCCTGTTCAAAAAGGGATAGTGATTAAAGAAAATATTGCTGGTAGTCAAGAAGAAGAAGAAGGGAAGTTGATAAGAAAATCATCACTTGATGCCAGGATGAAGCTTAAAGGTATAATGGGTGAAGAAGACAAAGGGAAAAAGGTAGATACAACCTCTGTTGCTACACATGTTGTAAGTGAATCCCTACCTGTTCAAAATAATCAATTGTCTGCTCAAATGCAAAGATTTTTCTCCAAACCTACAATTCCTGTTCAAGCTCAGAAGAAAGGAGTTGGTACTTTTCAGCATGATAGAGGTTTCTTAGGAAAACCTCCTGGTAAGAACACATCTGGTTTAGGTTCTCACAAAGATGTCTGAATAAGCAATAGTCCTAGAAATCCTTCATCACTTGTTTCTCCTGGAGCTGGTATGACTCAAGAAAATTTAGACAAACTGGAATCAGTTCAGTTGGTTCGTCAAAAGAGTTTGGATAAATATTTCTTACTGTACTTCATGTAAGATGGAACAGTGTATAGGTTGAATGAAGATGACATTAAGCTGAAGTTGTGTGAAGAACTTCAATATGTTCTGTACTTATTCAGAGTTACAAATCGAAGAACAACACTTATTGTTGATTCTATAAGAGAATATAAGAGGAAAGCCAAAGTACTTACTGGTTCAAAGTCTACAGAAGAGTATGTTCCTAAGTACAGAGACAATCATGGAAATCTTGTTGAAATGAAGAGGAATAGTGCTCGACTGAAGACTGACTTGGGTATAACTGTGCTGGACTTCAATTCTGAATCAGAGAAAGTATATTTTATCAAGCTTGGAAATGAAATGAGGAAAAACAAAATTTATTCTCTGAGAGCTGCCATTTATCAAACTGGAGAAGATGATCCTAAATTGAAAGAGATCAAGGAGATAATGCAGAGAGAGCTCGAGAATGCAGAAAGAAGACTGCTTATAGACTACCTTAAAACAACACCAGATATTGAGGAGGTTAGGTAGAAAAAGTCTGTAAGTAATTCTTATTTTTTGTAAATTTTGTTAAGTCAAGATTAAACTCTGCTTATTTAAATAAACATTGTGTTTGTATAAAATTGTTTTGACATCATCAATTACTGTTAACTTGTGCATTTTTACTAATGAACAAGTTGGGGGAGATTGTTAAATATAATTGATATGGTTAATATCAGTGTTTACGTTTTACAGGGAAAACCAGAGTTTAACTTAAAACTGGAAGCAGTCAGAGTTTAGTTAAACTCTGACAGTTGGAAACTCGACAGAGTTTGCTATACGTTGACAAGAGGAAGCAGCTAAACTCTGTTGAACAAAAGCGTTTGCTGGTCAGTAACAGAATTATTGTAGATAATTATGGAAGCGATATCTTTGAAGATTGGATAGCTGTCAAAGGAAGTCGTGCTGACTAGAAAGACGTGTAACAATCATAATTTATAATATTTGTATAGCTGATTTATAGGAGAATCAATTATCGATTATACGTAGCTGTATATTTTATAAATACAGTTAGGTTAACCCTAGAAGGGTATCGATCGTGTAACACAATATCTTTTCATTGTAACCTAAGCAGCTCTCTGTGATATTTTACATCACTGAGAGAGGAGTTAATTCCAAACAGTTTTTAAAGTCATTTAAGAACTTATTGTTATTCTCTCATACTTAGTTGATTATAATTGTGTATTCGGCCTAACATATAATGTATGTGAGTGGGTGAGAGAGAGATAGAGAGAGAGAGTGTGTGTGTGTGTGTGTGTGTGTGTGTGTGTGTGTATAAATCATCATCACTCTGTGATCTTTTGTTGTAACCAAATATATCGATCATCATTTTGAAAGTAACTGATGAACATGTTTGTCACGAATTCCAATCACATTCCTGACCATGCCTCCACTAATTCATTCATCCCTCTCTCAAAAGATCTAAGTTTGTAACGTCGATCGATGGCATTTTTACTCACTTTAGTACCGTCAAAACCATTACCAACAGCTTCGAACATTTACATAATTCCAAATCTGGAATATTCTTGTAACTTGCGTTCAAATTTTTTTGTGATTTATGTTTAAGTTTTGGTAACTTTAGTTGAATTCCAAGTGATTTTGCTTTGATATTGGCGATTTTAGTGGTGTAAGTGGTGGTGTGCATGTTGTTACAGATAAAATTTTTGTAATTTTGGTAGTGGTGCATGTCGTGGTCGTGGTGGTAGTAACGTGGTAGTGGTCATGTGATAGTAATTTAATATACTTGTAATTAATATTAAAATTAGCTAAAATTTTGGTTTGTATTCATGTACATTGTGATATATTATCTACTAAGTATCACATTTCATTAATACGTTTAGACCTTTTAAATATATTATTTTTAAAAGAGTATCTATAATCTATTTTTTAATAAATTTTTTTTACCTAGCTACGTGTTTTATCTAAATATTTATCTAATAATTAATATGAAATTCAAATCTCATATGCAATAATTTTTGTTTTGTTTCCCTTACTTTTTTTTTCTAGACCACCAAAGTATTTTACTCAATAGCAATGAGAAGAGAGTGGGGTGTAATTTAGTCGAGTCGAACATTATCACACTCGAGCTCAAACTTGGCTAAAAAGTTCCGTCAAGCTTGAACTCGAGCTCAAGTTCAATTGGTGCTTTAATTTTAACCTCGAAACTTGACTCATAAATTTTTGAAATCTTCAATCGATTTAACCTATTTTGAAAAAAGTTTTAATATAAACAGTTCGACTTGCATTCGACTCGGGTTTAACTTGATAAAATATATGAATTATAAAACATATTGAATATTTACGTTGGAATATATTTATAATATTTAAAAATTTTAAATATGAAAAGTACGATTAGTCTCGCGATCAAGAATCAAGTAATTTAAAACCTGAACTTTGCTCGATAAAGTACTTAAATAGTTAAATCTCAAGTTTAACTCGAATACTATCAAACTGAATTCAAAAATTTATTAGCTGAGATTGAGTAACTCGAAAGTTCGAATCGAACCTATTTCAAAAAAAAAATTGAATAAGAACAATTTAGCTCGGTTTGACTATGAAATATATGAATTAATAGAAATATTGAACATTATAAGAAATAAGTTCTTGGATTATGTATTTAATGAGTTATAAAAAGGTTCAAAAAAATTCTTTGGTATATTAAGATCGAAATTTAATATATTGTCAAGCATCTTTAGGATTCGTTTAGAATTGCTGTCAGTTTTTTCTGAAAAACATTTATAAAATTGTTTGATAAAATTTAAAAATAACTTTTCGAAAGTGGTTAAAAAGTTGCATTCGAAAAATGTAGGTCCCCTCTATTTGAAAAAAGTTGATTTTCATTTTTTACGAGAAGCATTTGTTGATATCATTATTATACCTTATCAAAATTTTTTTTTTTTGATATTTTATATCAAAACATACACATTTCAAAAATATTACCAACAATCATCTAATTTTTCTAATAGCACTTTTTTCATAATACAACAGTTTTTAACAGTAATTCCAAACAGAACCTTAGACATACAAATCAAGAAAAGATGTCTTAATTGTCGTATTTGAATTTAGCAATTTCAGAAAACAAATTAATGAATTAAATCAAATTAGAGATTTGATCAATAAATTCTATCATTTATTATAATACTTGAGTCTACCCAGGTATACAGTTAGATGCAGTTAACCAATCAGAAAATTATGAATTATTTTAGGGCCAATCAGAGATCATTCCAAAATTTTAGACCAATCATATTATATTAAAAATTTTCCTTATTTACCATTCTCATTTTATTATACTAACTATGATTAGTTAACAAATCTAATTTAAATATAGTAGTTACTTGATTTAACATATCCATATTTTAAAAAATATATATAATAAATTAATATTTTAAAATGAAATCAATTAGGATTATATAAATATTTATTAAGCGATTTTCGCAATATATATAAGAGTCAATCAGAATTTACCACTAAAATTAAATTAATCATGTCATTCTCATCCTAATTTACTTATCATGGTTATTTAACAATTTTTTTATGAAAAAAATTTAATTTATTTAGTACATGCATAAATTACCAATTTTTTAAAGTGATAAAATGTTTACTAACTTATTAATCTTTTAATTTAAAGTTAATCAAAAATTTTCTAATAAAATTATAAATTATAAAATTGTATAAAATTATATATTGTTTTGAATAAATAGGTGCCCTTTTTAATTTTGTATTCATGAATAAAAGTAGTAGTAATCAATTCACATATCCTAATCTAAGAGTAGACATATCGAATTTGTTTTATTGGTTGATAATATTTATTTTTTAATATCAATAAAACCTTAAATATAGGTAAAAAAAATTAATAACTTGGGAGATAAATTCTAAACAAACATAGATATTTATTAACAACAAACATAATTAAAAAAAGGCCTTCATTTTATGTACTTTACTCTTAGTTTTGTTTTGTATAATCTCAATGTTGTTTTCAGTTATATGGTAACATACGTAAATAACTTGGGCTTAAAGTAACTTTATATGTGATTGTCACATTTTTTTCTTTCACGTACTATTTTTGTTTCGTGTACAAAACAAAATTTGTGTAGTTTAGTAGGGTTTTGTATTTGAATTTTGGGTACACGAAAAAAGTTTCATGTCATTTTCATATAAGATCCCAAAGACACACGTCATGAATTAATGTACACAACACAAACGATATAATTTGTCAAGTCTACACGTAAGGCTTTCTTCTAACTTATATACTCATTGTTAAAGAAAAATGAATTTCATGTTTTCTAACCCGATAATTAAATTACAAGGACACATATAAAATAATGTGATTATATTTTATATATAACTTATCTGATTTTATTTCATGTACAATTTTCTATTTTAACATGATAGTCAATTGAAAAAAGATATATGATACTCATTTTCAAATATCTTTTACGCGTAAGGATGACAACGGGTTGGGTTCAATTCGAGTTCTGTAAAATCCAAATCCATATCCAAATATTTTCGGGTTTTAAAAATTAATTCAAATCGAAATCCAAAACCAAATCATCGGGTTTCGATTAGATCTAATTTTTTCATGTATCCAAAATTAGTAATAATGTAGTCAAATTTAAAAAATTGCTACACACAAACAGTATTTATTATATGTATAAAATAATTAAAAATTAAAATAATTAAATTAAGTAAGCAATTAAATGTAACATATTGTACGAATTGAACTAACATACTAAGTAAAATTTGATATTTGCAAAAAATAATTTTTTGTATACAACACAAATGAAAATTTTATGTAAATTAAAATAAAATTAAATCTTAAATATTTCAATAAAACTTGAGATATAGATATGGAAGTTCTAATTACTATATTAGTATTGACAATTTATAATGAAATATTTGATTACAAATAAATAAATTATATGTGTTATATCTAAAATATTACATTATTTCAAATTATGATTTTTATATTATTTATGTGTCGGGTTTCAATATTGGATCGGGTTTCAGATTGGATATCGGTTCGGTACAATTGAAATCCAAATCGAAACTATTACGGGTTTAAAATTTAAATAATCCAAAAATTTGGGTTCGATATATCCAAAATTTTGGGTTTCTGATTAGTTACCATCAGATCGTATTAATTTGTCATTCCTATTTATGTGAAAAATAAAATTAATATTTAATATACCATATTCTAATAGAAAAAAAAATAAAAAATTTTACATACAAACTCCCAAAATGAATATACACATTTTAAGTTATCATTAAAAATAGGTTGAGACAATCATATCTTACTCAAAGAATAAGATATATTGGATATGTTTGATTGACTAATAATGTTTATTTTTCTATATATAGTAAATCAATTCAATAATAAAAGAACATAAAATTTGTAAAAATGATATTGAACTGACACATAAGAAACTTGATTAGATAAAAGTTTTCTTTATCATATCAATGTTCATTTAATGGATCTTGCACAGTAAAGATCTTTTCTCATATCGCTGAAACTTTTGAGAGACTATAAACATGCAATCTTTTTTTGAGAGATAATCTAATTATTTATAACGGTCATGAAAAATAAATGTTTATGAATTTTTAATATGTATTCGAAAAATTGATCGCGACTCCTACAATTTTTTGAATGAATTAATATAATAAAAATTATAAAAACCCACAATACTGCACATTTAAATATATCAAATTTTCAAAAGAATAAAACTTAAAATACGGATAAAAAAGCTTATGAACATTGTAGAAAGATTCTAAAAAATAAGAAAAATCAAATAAAAAAATAAAATCAAGAAAAGGCAATAAAGAGGGACTTAGAACGTTTCAGTGTGGATGTGAATGTTATGATAATTGTTTGATAATATTAATATTAATGTAATTGGTATAAATTGACGAATAGGTAATTTTGTACTTAAATTAATTACATCCTATTTAAATTATCCTCTTTTATAAATCATGATTAAAATAATATTTTTACATTATTAATTAATAAATTTTACCGTTCGGTAGTAATGTTGATGTTTGGTAGTGAAATAACGATTTAGATCTAATTCACTAATTTTTAAGAAATTATTTAAAGGAATTTTTTAACTAAAAAACAAACAAACATCTATTACCATATAATTTCATTCAAAAACAATTAATTTAATTCGTTATTACCATTACCTATTACCTATTCGTTATTTTGTTGAATGATTTGTCTTAATAAAACTATTTGTTCGTCAAAAAAAAAAAATCGTTATTACCGACAATCAATATATATATATAAAGGAGGATAGCGGGAGTTTAGGTGGCGCTCTAAGATCGTCTCAATCTATTTTTCTAATTTTCTAGAATTTTAGAATTTTAAACACTAATAAATATAAAAATATCAATTAACATATTAGAAGTAGAATAGGTGTTCGAATTTATAAAGGAGAAGAGTTCGAATTTATAGGGAAGACATATGATTAGAAGTTCTATTTTAAGTAAAATAAGTATTTATAAGGCATACGATTAAAAGTTCTATTGGAAGTAGAATAGGAGTTCGAATTTATAAAGAATAAGAGTTCGAATTTATCGAAAAAATATATAAATAAACGTTCTACTAGAAGTAGAATATGTGTTTGAATATATAGAGCAGAAATATAATTAAATATTTTATAGAAAGTACGATCTTCTTAAATTATATATTTTTTATATAAGTTAATTATACTTATATTAGGAAAATTTATTCATAAATCCAATACTATTGTCATAAAAAAAGTCACCGTATTTAAAAAAAAAAAAAGAATTGATGTGTTAACATAATTCACCGTATTTAAAAAAAAAGAATTGATGTGTTAACATAATAAAAGAACAATCTCATGCAAGAATCCTAAATAAATACTGGAGTATCTATAATATAAAGAGAAAATAAGATGTGTTTTCATTTTCTAAAACTCCAAAATTTTTAGAAAGTCTAGAGAAAGTATAAATTGGAATCGTCTCAATCTATTTTTCTAATTTTCTAGAATTTTAGAATTTTAAACACTAATAAATACAAAAATATCAATTAACATATTAGAAGTAGAATAGGTGTTCGAATTTATAAAGGAGAAGAGTTCGAATTTATAGGTGTAACGCCCCCAAATCCACCCTGACAGGGGACCCGGGTCGTCACATTGTCTCAATATCCTGTAGCACAAGTTACGCAATAACAAAGCAAAATATATAATACAACGGAGCATAAAATGTCCCACTCCGCAGGTCCAAGATCGTCTTCACAACATATTACAAAACAACTTGATACATCTCGAATTTATATATTACAAAAGTTCACATTAATAGAAATATAAAGATTCTGGTTGGATCTTCTAATTGTTGTCGCCATAGCCTTGCGCTTTCCCTTTCCCTTTATAGCCCTGGCTGGACGTCTCGCCTTTCTCCGTCTTGACAGCTGAACAAAATGTTGTAAAGCAAGAATGAGCAACTATAGTGCTCAGCAAGTTCTCTTCTCGCTCGGTATATAAATATAATAAGGTTTACCGAAATAAGTACTCAAAATATTAATATCGAATGTAACAATGTGATTTGACTCAAATTTATCTTGAAAATATAATACTCGAAAGGCTCAAAACTCATCTCAAAACATAATACTCAAAAGACTCATTTGATATAACTCTGATAATTCATGATGTAAGAATGAACTGGTCTTCCACCTCTCCGTATCTCGGTGGGGCGATCAACTAACCAACCAAGAATACCGGCCTCCGATGACACCGCACTTCGCCCGATCACGGCTACAATACGATATCAACTATAATATATATGTATGAATGCTAGCATCATAATGGTTATCAATTCAACCAAGGCAATGAATGCCTAAATATTCTCGGGTCCGTAAAACGGTACACGAGTCTCTCTTTCTCTATAAAGGGCCTCTTGCCCAAAATTGACCAGTAGAATACAGAATTCCCGAATAGTTGGGTACAGATAACTTGAGATAACTCTTTCAGAAAATATTTACAAATCTGGCGGACTGCCAGTATGACTCAATTTCACCACCAATCCGAACAATGGACTGATGTAAATCCTCAATAATAATTTATCGGTTGACATGAACAAAATGCCAAACCTTGACAATAAAATCGACTATCTCGAATCTATGAGAATAGTCCTAAGATTAAAGTAATTGGGAGTCGTACTGAACAAATAGTACTTCTCGATATTTATAATACTCAACATTGATGAACGTGTAAATAGAATATTTTTCACTTGATCGACGAATAAAAAATCTCTAATAATTATAATTTTAAACTCCTATCGGTTAGTTCAAACGAGGAACTAACTGAAAGATAATCAATAAATAACGATTGAATTTGTACAATAAATTCAATCGAAAAAAATAAATTTAACTATCTCGGACGAATGAGATTAGTTTCACTGAATAAAATAATAGTCGTCTCGAATTAATGAGATCGACCCGATATCAATTAAATTGTTTCTACGCCTATAGGGATTATAATTCTCAAATAAACTAACTTGACAATATAATAATATTTAACAAGAAATAATTCTCAAAAGAAATTATTGCATCATATAGAGCAACAGATAATCTCAATATATAACATCTCAAAAATAATTAAGGGATTAAATAACACGAACAGAAATTCACAGTTTCCAAAAGTTAGGGTAAGAACGAACTTGCCTCGATCTCGAAGTACGAATGAATGAAGCTAAAATATATACTCTACCCGTGAACTTGGCGTCGATCTACGTCTCGAGAATTATTTTCTAAAAATAGCAACCAGAAATACGTAAGCGATTCTTCAAAATAAAATACTCCCGATCCGATAATCTAATTAATAATAATATAATATCTCACAAAATATCTGGAATAAATAACAGAAATCAATTCCGGGATAAATAAATATTTCTTAAAACACAGGAATTAAATCTGGAGAATATATCCTATTTTTAATCTCTAGAAATCTAAATTCTTACTCAAAATGAAAAATTCAAACATCCGTTTTTATTCAATTTAAATCCATATTTATTATTCTCATTTTAAAACTAATTATCAAAGAGTTCTAATTTTTAAGAAATCTCACAAATTCTAGTTCACTAAACTCTTTAATAAAACAAATTTTAAATCTCTAAATTAAATCTGACTCGATCCGGATTATAAAATAAACCGGAAAATATTAAAACAGCTTTTCCAAAATGAAAATATTTTATTCTATTTATTTCACAAATATTCTTCTTTTTATCAATAAATTATTAAATCCCTAATTTCTGTCCAAAATAACTCTTTTTAACAAACAAATAAATAATCTATTTTTGTTAAACCCTTTTTATTGCAAAATAATAATTATCTAATTTATTCTCAAAATCACATAATATTACTACTTAATTACTCAATTAATAAACTCCTAACTTATGTTTAAAACTCCAAATAATTCTATTTAATCAATAAAATCAATAATTCTAAATTATATCTAAAATCTTATTAATTAATTAATTAACTAAACCAATTTAAATAAATTACTAATTACAAACCAAATTAATTAATAATCCATTTTTAACGAAACAATTAAATCCCGATTATTAAAATATAACGAACCAAAATACGTTAATATTACATTTTAATAGCCATTACTCCTCGGTGTGGGTCCCACCGTGTGGGCCCCACCTACTACCCCTGCGCACAATCTCTTTCAATGTCTCCCCTATCTCTCTGTTTTCTCTCCCTCGATCTCTCTCTTGTCACTCTCCCTCTCTCCCTATCTCTCTCAGCCTCCCCTCTCTCTCCCTGAACCCCTCAATCTCTCTGCACTCTCAATCTCTCTATCACCACACCTCTCTCGGAATCTATCTCTCTCTCCGCTCTGTTTTCTCTCTACGCCACCACGACTGCGAATACCATCTCTCATCAACACCCACCGCCACCACCATCGTTCGGTGGTGGCCTCCCCGCACATACCCACAATACAACCTCCATTCTCCTCACTTCTCTTTACCGCCCCTCTCTCCCGACTCCCTCTCTTCTCTCTCACCGATAACGACAACCGCCACCACCCATTTCCGTCTCACCCCTCTTCCCTCTTTTCTCCTCCTCCTTATCTCTACTCTCTCATCACTCTCGTTTCCTCACCCCACACGAACCAACCAAAATGAACACGACTCGACTAGACAGATTCGAGAATAACGAATTGAAAGAAACAAGGAATTAAAGAAAATAACTACCTGTGTTTATTATGAATACAAGAATGGGTTTGTCAAAGTCCGATTTTGGTTTTGTTTTGGTTCAAAGATGCAAGACTTGTGTTTGTCTCTGTTTATGTTGGTGAGAGATTTTGGAAAAAAAAACAAGAGCTGTGTTGTTTGTATAGATATGTATTATAGCTGTGTTGTTTGTATAGCTGTGTTGCTGCAGGAATTTTATACTAAACGAATCAATTAATCAATTGTATCCTCATTATGTATAACAATAATGCAGTTTAAAAAAATTAAAAAAAGATAAAAATTTATGGGGCAAAATCATTGCAGAATTTTAGTGGACAATAAAGCATAATCATTATTAATTTAGGTGACAATTAATAAATAAAAGAAATAAAACAAATGGGGGACAAATTGATTGCAAATATTTAATATAGTTATTTAATAAAAAGATTTCGTTTTTCTCCCGCTGACTAATTAAAACGAGACTCAAAAATTCGGCTACAAAAATAAAAATCTATTTCGAAAATTCGTGGTTATTACAGTCTTCCCCCCTTATAGGATTCCGTCCTCGGAATCAAAACTATGCACTAAACAATTCCGGATATCTATTCCGCATTTCACTTTCTAATTCCCACGTGGCTTCCTCCACTTGGTGGTTTCTCCAAAGTACTTTCACTAAATTCACTTTCTTAGTTCTTAACTCTTGCACTTTGAAATCTAGGATCTCTACTGGCTTTTCTTCGTAGGTCAAATCTGGACGAATTTCCACTGGTTCGTAGGTTATAACATGCCTGAAATCAGAATGGTACTCTCTTAATGCAGAAACATGAAACACGTCGTGGATATGCTGAAGGTCTGGAGGTAGGGCCAACTGATAAGCTAGTGGTCCTATCTTCTTAAGAATCTCAAAAGGTCCTATATATCTGGGGCTTAACTTGCCTTTCTTTCCGAATCTCATTACTCCTTTCCAAGGTGAAACTTTCAACATCACCTTATCTCCCACTTCAAATGCTTTGTCCTTCCTCTTTTGATTTGCATACTTCCTCTGTCGATCTTGAGCTGCAACTAATCTTTTTCGAATAACCTCGGTTGCTTGCTTAGTTTGTTGAAGTAATTCCGGTCCTAGTATCTTTCTTTCTCCTACTTCATCCCAATATAACGGTGATCTACACTTCCTTCCGTACAAAGCTTCATAAGGTGCCATACATATGCTCGAATGGTAACTATTGTTGTAAGCAAACTCGACTAGGGGCAAATGCTCATCCCAACTTCCTTTAAAATCAAGTGCACAGGCTCTTAACATATCTTCAACTGTTTGAATCGTCCTTTCACTTTGTCCGTCGGTCTGTGGATGATATGCAGTGCTCAGATTTAACTTCGTGCCAAGACATTCTTGAAAACTTTTCCAAAATCGTGAAGTAAAACGGGCATCTCTATCAGAAACAATCGAAACAGGCACTCCGTGACGAACTACAATTTCCTTTAGGTATATGTTCACCAATCTCTCAACGGAATACTTATCACTAATTGGTAGGAAATGCGCAGATTTAGTGAGTCTATCGACGATAACCCAGATCGCATCATGACTGGCTCTAGTTCGGGGCAATCCTACGACAAAATCCATGGTGATATGCTCCCATTTCCACTCGGGTATCTCTAAAGGTTGTAGAAGTCCACTTGGTCGTTGATGTTCGGCTTTCACTTTCTGACAGGTCAAACACTTACTTACCCATTCTGCAATCTCCCTCTTCATGTTGGGCCACCAATAATTCATCTTGATGTCTTGATACATTTTTGTGCTCCCTGGGTGAATGGAATATCTCGAGTTATGCGCTTCACTCATAATTTCTTCCTTCAACTCTGTAACATTAGGAATCCATATTCTCGATGCAAATCGCTTAATTCCCTTTTCATCTTTTGAACTTAGAAATTCTTCTCCGGTCAACTCTGATCTTCTTTCTTCCATCACTTGCTCTTGACAACGGCGAATCTTCTCGAGTAACTCCGGTTGAAACTGAATACTGTAAACTCTTTCATTGTTTTGGACTGGGATCTTGACTTCCAATTCCATTTTCTCAAATTCTCTGACCAATTCTTCTGAGGTTGTCAACAGGTTTAGTCTCTCCTTTCTACTCAATGCATCAGCTACAACATTAGCCTTCCCTGGGTGATAGTTTATCGAGCAATCATAGTCCTTGATCAATTCTAACCATCTTCTTTGTCTCATGTTTAATTCCTTTTGCGTGAATATATACTTTAAGCTCTTGTGATCCGTGTAAATCTCGCATTTCTCTCCGTAAAGGTAATGTCTCCAAATCTTGAGTGCGAAAACAATAGCAGCAAGTTCCAAATCATGAGTAGGGTAACGGGACTCATACTCTTTCAATTGCCGAGAGGCATAAGCTATTACTTTTCCGTGTTGCATCAAAACACATCCCAAACCCTTGTGAGAAGCGTCGCTGTAAATTACGAAATCGCCTTTCTCATCGGGTAAGGTCAACACCGGGGCAGTAGTCAATCTCTTCTTCAATTCTTGAAAGCTATCTTCACATTTGGGGGTCCATTCGAACTTTTCACTCTTTCTGGTAAGTCGAGTCAGTGGCGTAGCTATCTTTGAGAAATCCTTCACGAATCTTCGATAGTATCCAGCCAATCCAAGGAAACTTCTAACTTCGGTTGGAGTCTTGGGTCTCTCCCAATTTGCTACGGCTTCTATCTTTGCGGGGTCTACAGAAATCCCTTCGCCGCTTACAATGTGTCCCAAAAATTGAACTTCTTTTAGCCAGAATTCACACTTCGAGAATTTTGCATATAACTTTTCCTTCCGCAGCGTTTCCAGAACTAGACGGAGGTGTTCAGCATGTTCCTCAGGAGACTTCGAGTATATCAGGATGTCATCAATAAATACAATCACGAACTTGTCCAAGTATCTCTTGAACACACGATTCATCAAATCCATAAAAGCAGCTGGCGCATTCGTCAATCCAAAAGACATGACTAAGAATTCGTAATGTCCATATCGGGTCCTAAAGGCAGTCTTAGGAATATCTTCAGGCTTGATTTTTAGTTGATGATAGCCGGATCTCAAATCAATCTTTGAAAAACATGTAGCTCCCTTAAGTTGGTCAAACAGATCGTCGATTCGAGGTAAGGGGTACTTATTCTTGATGGTCATCTTGTTCAACTCACGATAATCAATGCATAGTCGCATAGATCCGTCCTTCTTCTTCACGAACAGCACTGGAGCTCCCCACGGGGATACACTTGGTCTGATTACGCCTTTGTCAAGTAGTTCTTGCAGTTGGGTAGCCAACTCCTTCATCTCAACTGGAGCCATTCGGTATGGTGCTTTGGAAATTGGTGCAGTTCCCGGGGCAAGATCGATATTGAATTCTATTTCTCTGTCGGGCGGCAATCCAGGTAACTCTTCAGGAAAAACATCTTCGAATTGATTCACTACAGGAATTTCATCAATGGCAGGGGCTTGCTTCTCGTTATCAACCACATAAGCTAAATAGGCTTGACACCCACTTCTTAGTAGTTTCTTCGCTTGAATCAAAGTCAGAAAATTATTAGTAGGTTTCCTTCCGCGGAATTGTATTCTTTTGCCGTTGGGTCCCTTTACACTAACCCACTTACGCCGACAATTGATTTGAGCATCATAACGTGTCAACCAATCCATTCCCAGAATTATATCAAACTCCCCTAAATTAAAAGAAAGAAGGTCTGCTTCGAAACGTTGTCCTTGGATTTCGATTCCACAATCTGGACATATCTGATCTACAGGGACTTTTTCCTGATTTGCTACTTCTATAATCAATGTCTCCCCTAATGGTACGGACTGAATATCCAATTTATTCCTAAAATTCTCCGATATGAAAGATTTTGTTGCTCCCGAATCAAACAAAACACATGCATCTACAGAATTGACTAAAAGTGTACCTGCAATCACATCACTATCAGCAATAGCATCCTTCACCGTCATGTTGAAAGTACGAGCAGTTGGCTTGTTGCTGGGAGGTGCCATGAGTCTAGGTGCATTTGTCTCCTTTGGTGGTGACTTGCAATCTCGTGCAATATGTCCTTTCTTTCCGCAATTGAAACAAGTAACGGCCTTATCCTTGCAGTGAGAAGAATAGTGCCCTTTCTGTCCACAGTTGTAACAAACAATGTTGGCCAGATTACATGGTCCTGGGTGCTTCCTTCCACACGTTTTGCATTCAGGTAGCGGTGGCCTCCCTTGAATTAGATTGGCTGCCTGAGTGGGTCTGGACCTTTGATTGTTTCCCCTAGCGTCTTGATTCTCAGTTCTCTTTGTATCATTGCTTCTGTCTTCCCGCTTCACAAAAGGTCTCTTTCCATTCCGATCGTCCGGCTTCCTCTCAAAATTATTTCCACGATTCTGAAACTTCCTTTTCTTCATATCCTTGTCCTTTGAGTACAACTCAGATCCACTTTCCACAATAGATGCTTTTTGAACCACAGTAGCATAGTTGGTGATTTCTAGGACCGCAACTCGATTCTGGATCCACGGCTTCAGCCCTAGTTGAAAACGTTTAGCTCTCTTTTCGTCCGTATCCACATGGTAAGGCACAAACCTAGAGAGTTCTGAAAACTTGGCTTCATATTCAGCTACAGTCATGTTGCCTTGCTTGAGTTCCAGAAACTTGACCTCCATTTGGCTCTCCAAGTATTTAGGAAAATATTTCTCTAAAAATAGCTGCGTGAACCTGGTCCAGGGTATGACTGCATTCCCTTCCATTGCTCTCTTTGATTCCCACCAATAATTCGCTTCACCTTTTAACATGTAGGCTGCAAAGATGGTTTTCTTCTCTTCTTCTACCCCTACGATCTCAAAGGTTTTCTCTATTTCACGTAACCAGATTCTAGCTTCCACTGGGTTAGTGGTACCTTTAAACTCAGGTGGACTCAAGGATTTGAATGATTTGAAACTCACAGTAGTTTGGGTCAGCTGAGCTGGAGGTGGATTCCCTCCTATATTTTGGTATAGCTGAGGCTGAGGGTTCTGGGTATGCTGAATAAGAAAGTTCATAAGTAGACTCATCGGGTTATTTTCTTGGTTGGGACCTCGAGCGAGTTGTGGTTCCGGGTTTGGAACTTGGTTCTGAGGTGGAACCTCATTCCCTGGATTCACCTCGGGTTGAGGACGAGGATTCTTTGCGGGTCTTCCTCTTTTTGGTGCCATTTCTTTCTATTAAAATTGAAAACAGGAGCTTGATCAAACTAGGTAAAATTATAACAGAATATCGGTGCTGGTAACGTAAACTCTTAAAATCTTATGTCGAATTTCTGAAAATGCTGAAGATATATCTCATGTGTCACAATATATTTTTTTTTTTTTTTTTATTTTTATTTTATTTTATTTTATTTTTTTTTTTTTATTAACAGGAGTACTATTATTAAAGCGCAACAACAATAATAAATCTGAAACAGGTAAGGGTGCAAAAATATTAATATCCACATATAATCCATCATGGTACCATAAGGTACGTTTAATGCATACATCTGATACAAGCTAGCCAACTCATACATAAACACCATAATGCAAACAAATCTAATGCATCACTATACAGAAAGTGGGTCATCAAGAACAAGCCCAAGCTACAATATCAGCTACGGTCTCAACGGCCAAACATCTCACCCACGCGTCCCTGGAACTCCTCGATAGCTCTGGCAATCAACTCTGTAACAGCATTGCGATCCACGGTTCCTGTACTAGAGGATGGTAGGGCTGTGAGATCAGTCTGTAGCCCAGTCAGAATAGCAATAGAGATCTGATGTACGATCTCCATAGGAACATTCCTTACAAGCAAGCTGCCTCCTCCATGAACTGTGGTAGGGTCGACCGACAGTAATCGCAATATAGCATCTCTAGTGGCAAAAACCTCCTCATAACGAAGCCATGCCCATCGAAACTGCTGGAAAAGATAATCATGAACCATCCAAGGTACAGGCCCTCGATCCCCTCTCGGCTGCGTGGGCATACCAACTGGTTGTGCTGGGAAAGGTGGAGCAGATGAGATAATCACCTCTGAAGCAGGGATATGTATAGCAGGTGCAGGAGGAGTAGTATCACAAGCAGGCATGGCACTGACAGGTGGAAACATGTAGTCAGGCACGGTAGGGACTGTCGGCGTCGAAGCATATACGGGAACAGGTAAAGTAAACAACTCAGCAAGAGCTGCTACTCCTGTAGGTACATCAACTCCGGATACTGGAGCTGACAAGGTAGGTACAACCTCGATACGGACGGGTGAAAGCTGGCTCTCATCAACTGGATCCGTAATCTCGGGCACTGGGGTCTCAACTTGGAACGTCTCAGGGGTAGGAGCCTCTACATCAATCACTGGTGGAGGAGAATCGACTATCTCAATGATCTGGTCAGGAGAATCTACTAAATCTATCACATGTGGAGGAGAAGGTGTAAGGATCTGAACCGAAGAGTCATCCGTGTCACTATCCATCAGCATAAACTCTTCAGACGGGTCACTGTCTGATCCTGAGCTAAGTGGTCCATGCGGGTAAGGTGTAGGAGATCTATCTCGGGTAGAACGGAAATCAGCTGGTCTGGAAGTAGACATCTACAAAAGTACGAAAATCTCGGTCAGGTTTCAATCAACTAGCTATGCCTATAAATATATATAAAGGCGTAAGGCGCTTAGTGCCAAAATCTCAACTTCGTATCATATCTCTAAATTCTCACGTCGCGTTATAGTTCTAGGTTCGTATTATATCTCTAAATTCTCGCATCGGGTTATACTCCAAGTACGATTCCTAAAAATATAACTAAAGCTTTGATACCAAAACTGTAACGCCCCCAAATCCACCCTGACAGGGGACCCGGGTCGTCACATTGTCTCAATATCCTGTAGCACAAGTTACGCAATAACAAAGCAAAATATATAATACAACGGAGCATAAAATGTCCCACTCCGCAGGTCCAAGATCGTCTTCACAACATATTACAAAACAACTTGATACATCTCGAATTTATATATTACAAAAGTTCACATTAATAGAAATATAAAGATTCTGGTTGGATCTTCTAATTGTTGTCGCCATAGCCTTGCGCTTTCCCTTTCCCTTTATAGCCCTGGCTGGACGTCTCGCCTTTCTCCGTCTTGACAGCTGAACAAAATGTTGTAAAGCAAGAATGAGCAACTATAGTGCTCAGCAAGTTCTCTTCTCGCTCGGTATATAAATATAATAAGGTTTACCGAAATAAGTACTCAAAATATTAATATCGAATGTAACAATGTGATTTGACTCAAATTTATCTTGAAAATATAATACTCGAAAGGCTCAAAACTCATCTCAAAACATAATACTCAAAAGACTCATTTGATATAACTCTGATAATTCATGATGTAAGAATGAACTGGTCTTCCACCTCTCCGTATCTCGGTGGGGCGATCAACTAACCAACCAAGAATACCGGCCTCCGATGACACCGCACTTCGCCCGATCACGGCTACAATACGATATCAACTATAATATATATGTATGAATGCTAGCATCATAATGGTTATCAATTCAACCAAGGCAATGAATGCCTAAATATTCTCGGGTCCGTAAAACGGTACACGAGTCTCTCTTTCTCTATAAAGGGCCTCTTGCCCAAAATTGACCAGTAGAATACAGAATTCCCGAATAGTTGGGTACAGATAACTTGAGATAACTCTTTCAGAAAATATTTACAAATCTGGCGGACTGCCAGTATGACTCAATTTCACCACCAATCCGAACAATGGACTGATGTAAATCCTCAATAATAATTTATCGGTTGACATGAACAAAATGCCAAACCTTGACAATAAAATCGACTATCTCGAATCTATGAGAATAGTCCTAAGATTAAAGTAATTGGGAGTCGTACTGAACAAATAGTACTTCTCGATATTTATAATACTCAACATTGATGAACGTGTAAATAGAATATTTTTCACTTGATCGACGAATAAAAAATCTCTAATAATTATAATTTTAAACTCCTATCGGTTAGTTCAAACGAGGAACTAACTGAAAGATAATCAATAAATAACGATTGAATTTGTACAATAAATTCAATCGAAAAAAATAAATTTAACTATCTCGGACGAATGAGATTAGTTTCACTGAATAAAATAATAGTCGTCTCGAATTAATGAGATCGACCCGATATCAATTAAATTGTTTCTACGCCTATAGGGATTATAATTCTCAAATAAACTAACTTGACAATATAATAATATTTAACAAGAAATAATTCTCAAAAGAAATTATTGCATCATATAGAGCAACAGATAATCTCAATATATAACATCTCAAAAATAATTAAGGGATTAAATAACACGAACAGAAATTCACAGTTTCCAAAAGTTAGGGTAAGAACGAACTTGCCTCGATCTCGAAGTACGAATGAATGAAGCTAAAATATATACTCTACCCGTGAACTTGGCGTCGATCTACGTCTCGAGAATTATTTTCTAAAAATAGCAACCAGAAATACGTAAGCGATTCTTCAAAATAAAATACTCCCGATCCGATAATCTAATTAATAATAATATAATATCTCACAAAATATCTGGAATAAATAACAGAAATCAATTCCGGGATAAATAAATATTTCTTAAAACACAGGAATTAAATCTGGAGAATATATCCTATTTTTAATCTCTAGAAATCTAAATTCTTACTCAAAATGAAAAATTCAAACATCCGTTTTTATTCAATTTAAATCCATATTTATTATTCTCATTTTAAAACTAATTATCAAAGAGTTCTAATTTTTAAGAAATCTCACAAATTCTAGTTCACTAAACTCTTTAATAAAACAAATTTTAAATCTCTAAATTAAATCTGACTCGATCCGGATTATAAAATAAACCGGAAAATATTAAAACAGCTTTTCCAAAATGAAAATATTTTATTCTATTTATTTCACAAATATTCTTCTTTTTATCAATAAATTATTAAATCCCTAATTTCTGTCCAAAATAACTCTTTTTAACAAACAAATAAATAATCTATTTTTGTTAAACCCTTTTTATTGCAAAATAATAATTATCTAATTTATTCTCAAAATCACATAATATTACTACTTAATTACTCAATTAATAAACTCCTAACTTATGTTTAAAACTCCAAATAATTCTATTTAATCAATAAAATCAATAATTCTAAATTATATCTAAAATCTTATTAATTAATTAATTAACTAAACCAATTTAAATAAATTACTAATTACAAACCAAATTAATTAATAATCCATTTTTAACGAAACAATTAAATCCCGATTATTAAAATATAACGAACCAAAATACGTTAATATTACATTTTAATAGCCATTACTCCTCGGTGTGGGTCCCACCGTGTGGGCCCCACCTACTACCCCTGCGCACAATCTCTTTCAATGTCTCCCCTATCTCTCTGTTTTCTCTCCCTCGATCTCTCTCTTGTCACTCTCCCTCTCTCCCTATCTCTCTCAGCCTCCCCTCTCTCTCCCTGAACCCCTCAATCTCTCTGCACTCTCAATCTCTCTATCACCACACCTCTCTCGGAATCTATCTCTCTCTCCGCTCTGTTTTCTCTCTACGCCACCACGACTGCGAATACCATCTCTCATCAACACCCACCGCCACCACCATCGTTCGGTGGTGGCCTCCCCGCACATACCCACAATACAACCTCCATTCTCCTCACTTCTCTTTACCGCCCCTCTCTCCCGACTCCCTCTCTTCTCTCTCACCGATAACGACAACCGCCACCACCCATTTCCGTCTCACCCCTCTTCCCTCTTTTCTCCTCCTCCTTATCTCTACTCTCTCATCACTCTCGTTTCCTCACCCCACACGAACCAACCAAAATGAACACGACTCGATTAGACAGATTCGAGAATAACGAATTGAAAGAAACAAGGAATTAAAGAAAATAACTACCTGTGTTTATTATGAATACAAGAATGGGTTTGTCAAAGTCCGATTTTGGTTTTGTTTTGGTTCAAAGATGCAAGACTTGTGTTTGTCTCTGTTTATGTTGGTGAGAGATTTTGGAAAAAAAAACAAGAGCTGTGTTGTTTGTATAGATATGTATTATAGCTGTGTTGTTTGTATAGCTGTGTTGCTGCAGGAATTTTATACTAAACGAATCAATTAATCAATTGTATCCTCATTATGTATAACAATAATGCAGTTTAAAAAAATTAAAAAAAGATAAAAATTTATGGGGCAAAATCATTGCAGAATTTTAGTGGACAATAAAGCATAATCATTATTAATTTAGGTGACAATTAATAAATAAAAGAAATAAAACAAATGGGGGACAAATTGATTGCAAATATTTAATATAGTTATTTAATAAAAAGATTTCGTTTTTCTCCCGCTGACTAATTAAAACGAGACTCAAAAATTCGGCTACAAAAATAAAAATCTATTTCGAAAATTCGTGGTTATTACAATAGGGAAGACATATGATTAGAAGTTCTATTGTAAGTAAAATAAGTATTTATAAGGCATACGATTAAAAGTTCTATTGGAAGTAGAATAGGAGTTCGAATTTATAAAGAATAAGAGTTCGAATTTATCGAAAAAATATATAAATAAACGTTCTACTAGAAGTAGAATATGTGTTTGAATATATAGAGCAGAAATATAATTAAATATTTTATAGAAAGTACGATCTTCTTAAATTATATATTTTTTATATAAGTTAATTATACTTATATTAGGAAAATTTATTCATAAATCCAATACTATTGTCATAAAAAAAGTCACCGTATTTAAAAAAAAAAAAAGAATTGATGTGTTAACATAATTCACCGTATTTAAAAAAAAAGAATTGATGTGTTAACATAATAAAAGAACAATCTCATGCAAGAATCCTAAATAAATACTGGAGTATCTATAATATAAAGAGAAAATAAGATGTGTTTTCATTTTCTAAAACTCCAAAATTTTTAGAAAGTCTAGAGAAAGTATAAATTGGAATTCACTCTATTTTTTAGGTTTTGATTTTAAGGAAAAAAATTGTTGTGTAAGATAAGTATCATCAATAATATGTAATGAAGTTGGAATTTCGATCCCAAACGAGAGCGGCTCGAAACATGTTTAACGGGAAGACGGCTCACTATAAAAGATTGTACTAGCTATTAAAATACCATATTGATGTTATAAATTTTATTTTATTTTTAGGATTTGATTTTTATGGATAAACATTATCATACAAGTAATATATGTAAAAGTTAGGTTTTTGGTCTTAACGAGAGAGCGAATCAATGGTAATAACCGTGTTTAACAAGAAAGCGGTTCATTAAATAAGACCGTATAAAAAGTGTTTAAATATATAATACATAAAATAAAATGTTTTATTGGAAGTAGAATACGAGGACGGTGGAGACGTTATATACGATTTTTTTAAAACAATACATCTTTTTTCCTAAAAATCCTTTATTTTAAATTTTTTATAAAAGTTTATCTATAATATACAGAAAATATAAGATGTATTTTCATCTTTTAAAACTCTATAAATATTAGAAAGTTTAAAGAATATAAAAATTGGAATTTACTCTCTTTATATAGTGAAGTTAGAATTTCGGTTTCAAATAAGAGCGGCTCGAAACGTATTTAACGGAAAGAAGACTCGCTAGAAAAGATTGTATTAGCTATTAGAATTTGATATTGTAGTCGTAAATTTTTTTATTTTTACGGTTCGATTTTATGGATAAAAAAATATTATATAAGTCTTTATAATATATGTTAAAAAGTTGGGATTTCGGTTTTAACGAGAGAGCGGCTCAATCGACAGAATCGTATTTAACAAGAAATTGGTTCATTAGAGAAGATTATTTAGTTATTAAAATTTAATATTAATATTATAATATAACGTAAATGTATTGAATTGTTTTAAAAATAAAAATTGTAATGCCGCCGCGAAGCGCGGCTTTATCAACTAGTTAATCACTAATTACCAAATAAAATCGATATCATTGACATTGGTGGGTGAAATAGTGACTCTATATATATTTTGCCATATTATTATTTGGGTTGTTTAAACATGTAATCGTTTTGACAAATTTGGAAACTTATCGACTTATCTGGCTATAATCTAGCTTAGTGTAAACTCACAATTTTGGGTTTTGGTTTATCTTAAAATAGTAGTTATGGGATATTAAATTGAATATAAAAATATATTTAATTAATGTGACATAAATAATTTGATGTTTGAGACATATCTCCGTTTCATTTGTTTTTTGTTTAATTATTTTGTAAATAATTTGATCTTTCATCGATTTTTAATTTACACTAACAAATTGTTCTCCGCTAACCTCCTAAGTTAAAGTATAGGATATTTACCAAATATATTACTTTTTTTAAAGTTTTTTTACGATTTTACCATCTTATCAAAATATTATAAAAATATTAAAATATTTATAAAAATACGAAAGTTGCATATGTAACCACACAACACACATGCAATTTCAATTTCCATTAGCATATGTGATTGCAAATGTAACCACATATGCAACTGAATGATAAGGTTAGTGCAGCCATGCAAATTCAACTTCCAATTGTATATAAGGGTTGTGTAATCACATATGCAAATTCAACTTTCAATTACGTATAAGGTTAGTTACATGTAATTAAATATGTAATTATGCAACTGAATGCAAAATGCTGCGCAATCAAAAATTGTAAATTCAACTTCCAATTATATATAAGGACTACGCAACCACATATGCAAATTCAACTTTAAAATTTATATTTTATTCAATTACATCCGATTGTATATGCAACCACATATACAACTGGAAATTGAAGTTGCATATGTGGTTGCATATGCGACCTCCGCATTTTTGCAAATATTTTGGTATTTTCGCTAATTATTTTTTTAAAAGGATATTTTTTTACAAAAAAAAAATTAGAACTTGAGTATTTTTGAAACCCCCCCTAAATTATATCAATCACACTCTTAACGATATATTTTATGTCGCATTTTACTAGTGTTTTTCAAAAATTTATGTGTAAAAGAAATTATTAATATCATTAGTAGTTGTATTACTACTCATATCTTGTTTCCGGGAAAACAACTAACATTAGAAATGGTGTATAAAGAAGGGTAATTTAAATTATTCATAAAATGATATATAAAATGATAAATAAAATTGAAGATCAAGGGTTCGTTTGGATTAGAGGTTAAGAAAGGTTGGGTCGGGTTCAAATTTAAAAATTCATTTTTGAGAAAATTTTAATAATAAAATGTTGGATTTAATGTGTAATATTATTTTAATTATTTCATAAACTACCAAAACCCAACACTTTACTTTTAAAATATTCTCGAAAATAAATTTTTAAATTTGAATCGGATTTAATCCAATGTTTCTCAACCCACCCACAATCCCAGATGGAGGGAGCCATCAGCCATGGAGGTCAAGTCGTGGGGCGGTAGGAGTATTCCGCAACTTCTTTATCCATTTTGTTAACATATAATTATACATCTTTTTAGATCCAGCTATTATCTACTTATCTATATATGGAATTGGTCGCATTTGCAAAAGTCTACTTGCCTCATTGGATGGGTATCAATCCAAGCATTACAAGTAGCACGCATTTGCAAAAGTCTACTTGCCTCATTAGAGCATCTCCAATGGTATTTTGTAAAAATGATTGGCTAAATATTGATTATGTAAAATTTGTTGAATCTGTAACGTGTTTTACTCCAATGGCATTGACTATATTGGTTGGCTATATTTTAATTATGGTATGTTAATATTATTTCAAGTTATTAAAAATAGAATATATTATTTAAATATGGTAATTGATGATGTGGAGTTTTGTTACAGATTGCTAAAGGTTCGACAAATATAGTCAACCTGTTGTGATTATCTAAATTTTTAGCTAAAGGTTTTGTCCCGTTGGAGCTGACAAAATTTTACAAATTCTCTATAATGTTTATTTAAGGTAATTTATGTTGATTTTTACCTAAGGGTTATACATGGTTGGAGATGCTCTTAGTTGGGTATCAACCCAAGCATTACAAGTAGCACAATCTAGTGTAGACTAATTTAAGGAAGTATTGAACCTAAAGAAAAGCTCACCTAATAGAAGGTTTGCCTTTCACTATATTCAATTTCCAAAGCATATATTGAATTTTTCACTCAATTAAATTCATAAAAACAAATTAAACATATCGTTTAAAGAAAAGAGAAAAAAGATCCTGAGATATATCTCAGGGAACTTTTCATAAGATATATGCAAAATATCCTTTAAATCTTGTTGGGCCTGCAGGGCTAATTAAAAATCTCTGAATTTACTAAAATACCCATTCTATTTTTATATATAAAAATTATGTATCTCAGGGAATTTACCTGAGATATATCTCAGGCTCCCTACTCTCTAAAGAAAATTGTCAGAAAACCCATTATTTGTCCTAAATATTAATGTATTATTTGTTTATTTGGTAATTTTTTTAATAAAAATGTGAAACCTTCCGTATACATCTCACAAAACATGCAATGTGTCACTTAAGAAATTTTTTTGAGAATGCATTTGATTTCTCTAACACTACTCTGGTTTAAAACCATACTCATTTTACAGTACATGTTGGTATTTTTGTAAAGCAAGTCTTCAAAATTTTATATTAAAAAAAGTTAAAAATATAATAAAATTCTAAAACTTGAGTTCTGTTCGAAAACAAAAGATGACAATTATGCAAATTTTAGTGGACATACATTGAAATTTTGATTAAAAATAGTCAAACCGATTTACATAGAACAAAAGAGAAATTAATAATCCTAAACATTAGCTACACGATAAATGAATACAAACTTTTAAGTCTAACCAATAATCATGGTACAAATTGAATTATGTACTGATATCAAAGGTTCCAAATGTTTAAGATTTGGCCAATTAGTCCTTGGACCAGTGGATCAGTGTTGTAAAAAACGGAAATCGGACTTAATTGATAAAGACATCGAAAAGCGATTAATTGCCGATTAATATAGATTAATTCTGATTAATCTCGATTAATCACGATTCGGAGAAACACCGAATAACGATTAATCCCGATTAATCACTGCTTTTTAGAACAGAGCCTTGGACAGGTGTTCTGAGTACAACTCTTTTACAAAATGAAAAGATTATACAATACAAGAAATTAGTGTTAAACTAGAGTATTAAAAATTATAAGTAGTTGAGACGTATGTGTTTATCAGTGCAAAAAATGCTGCAAGTCGAACTCATATGACTGGGATAGATGAAAGTTTGAAGGGAAAGCCAGCTTCAAATGAATTTAAAAAAGGCAGAAAATGAGGTCGATCAAACTTATCTTTGAGATAGCTCTGGGAATCAGGGACCGTACATGAATACTCCCTTTTTAGTTGGCACATTTGCAAAAAACACACATATTAAGAAAGAATTAATTATGTAATTTGTTTCCATGTTTGCCCTTAATCTTAACATTAAATGAAGAGTTATGAGTGTGTATATTAAATATAAAGTCAAACATTGGTATTAGAAACAAAGGGGTATACATGGAAAAATTGGTAAAAATATGTATTGGAACAAGGAATGTGACAACTATTTAGGGACAATTTTTTTTTCCAAATGTAACAACTAAAGAGGGACGGAGGGAGTACATACTTTGTATTTATCACAATCACACAACAGTTTGGCTTTTCACATTTAAAGGGAAACAAACAATTTTCCCAAAAACATCTCCAAAATGATGTGGCAGGAGTAATAAATAAGATGGACCCTATGCATTCACATCAATTACACCAATTAAAACTTCATATTTTAATACATCACCACTTGTCACATTATTTTGGACAAGTTTTTGGGAAAATTGTTTGGTTCCCTAGCATTAGTCATTGATTGTATACTTACACTTGTCATCTACCAAAACTCCATTCACCAGAACAAGATAAGCATATATTTTTATCCTCCAAAACAAAAATGGTCATACTTATCAATATATCTCCAACCTAATATCGGTCCTTTGATTTTTCGAATATTTATCTAGTTACGATATGAGAATCAGATGAGATGAGAATGGCCAAATGGAAATCCCATTGCCCATCCTAATTGATCTTTCATTATAATGTACATAGAGTTCCATTAATATTCCTACTTTTGGACTGTTTAAAGAAGAAGAAGGCAAGAATCCTTTTCTGCGGGGCTAAGGTGTCTAGGTCTGCTAAGTTGGTTATTTGTTGGCTAGTTGAAAAAACACCAAAAGTCTTCACTATTGTTATGTGGTCGGTGTAATCTACATCTTCTGTCAGCTGAAATGTCACCGTCGGTGACCTTCCTTTTATATGAATGAATATAATTTGTCTATCCAGAGAGATGTATTTATCTTTTGTACCCTAATTAACATAAAATATCATGCCATTTCAGCTAAAGCCTCTGCAAATTACTATTAGACTGATAATTCATAGTCCAACACAAAAATTTATTTTTTCTGCAGTGTGCATTATTTCAACATGTATGATTCAAGGTTCGGTAAACGTAATCGGATTTGGGAAAATCTTATTAGTAATGTGCATTATTTAAACATGTTTGATTCAAAATTTGGTAAAATGTGTAATCGGACTGGAGAAAATCGTGTTAGCAAAATCATATTAGAATAGTAGTACAGGATGCTCATATTAGAATAGTAGTATAGGATGCTCATAGTAGTATAGTACAAGTTCACAAGATTTATGATGAATTAATTTGGCTAACAACAAAATACGTACACGTATAATTTTATGGGGCTTCTTTTGCCCGTATTTCATGGGACTGATATAGTGTGACCGACTGACCGTGTCTAGCTCAAGGAGTAGGACCACGAATTGTCGGCGTCCACCAGGAGACCAAGTCCGAATACTTCCAAAACATTACTCACTGAGTAAAGCATGTTTTACTATAACATTTTCCCAAGGGACCATTTGACCCTTTTTTCTTGTAGTACCTGTACCAGTATCTCACATGCTGCATGTAAGTAGGGTTAGGGTTGAACAAGACGTAAACGAGTCAATTCATTCGTGAATCATTCGGACCTGATTCATACCTTTGTAAAATATTTAAACTATTGATTATATTTGAACATGGGTCCAATCGGATTTGAATATTATATAAATTTACTAATCGAATTCAAGTCAAATTTTGAACTTCAGTCGGAGGTTAGCTCCCCACCGTAACTCAATCAATTCTCCGAAATGGAACAAATTAGCTCTTATAAACATGTCAAGTTCTCAAAAGATTCCCAATCCCTATATAATACAAAATTGTCAAATGTTACAGGGTGATAGTAATGGGTAAAAGGTCAATGAAATAAGTGGAACAAAATCAAGCATGGATTTGCCAGAGTGTTTACAGAAAGAAAAGATAGTTAGAAAATATTATTTATTTTGACTTTGCTAACAAAAAGATGAAAAGTAGGTTTAGCTTCACATGCCATGACCCCATTGCTAGCTTTTGGAGTATGAAGATGAAGGAGATAGTTATTATGGTGTCATGTGTTGTGTCCATCACGAGCTCTGTCTAGAAAGGACCATTGCCTTTTATAAAACTAACTTTATGAATTTAATGCCTTCACCATACTTGCCTTGATTGTGACATTCACCTTTTCAGTTTCATAGCAGATAGAAGAATTGGCCTTCCAACTTCACTCAACCACATACTGCTACATGATGAGTGCTTCAACTTGATCCGTTTAGAAGTTATCAAGTCGTACTAGGTTGCCTCGGATAAGAGATACTACTTCATAATTGCAATGATAAACTCTGTCGATAGGTAAAGATGATCATTTAACATGGTGTCATAGCACAAGTTTAGATAAAGTGTGAAATTTGAAACTTAGTCCACTCGTGTCAGTGTTCGAGATGTTTATTGTTATGTGGTGATCAACTCGTGTGAGTGACGAAAAATGTTATTAACATAAGATTCAATTAGTAACTTCTGCTAACATGTCAAGATTTTGTTTCTCCTGATATGAAAGGAAAATTGTCTGAATAATCTTTAAACGACTGAGGTAGTTTTTGTGAGAAAACACCACGGACTTCATTACATCGCGACCTAAGTATAAGCTATCATCAATCAAAACTGTTGACGGAGGAATTTGGTAACAACAAAGTAGTTTGAGGTTCGTAACCGGAATCAAGATGTATGACGGTGGTTTTTCGCCGAAAAAGTCGTCGGAGTGTTGTGGTTGTGATGAATTGGGGGCTGAGATTGAGATGGTTTTTGGTGGTGGCTCGTAGAGCTCTTCACTTCCATTCCTCTCAATGTGCCTACGTACCCCCATATTTATAGGGGATCAAGCCCACGTAGTTCTTGGAGAGCAAGAAACCCAAATGGGTTTGGATTGACGAACTAGCTTCCGGAATGTTCCACTATGAGGCCTAACCACAAAGGCCCAAGGCCCGTCTATGATCTCTAGACTTCACGAAATAAGGAAACTTCCCCCGTCGAGGACTAGTCCTTTTCATTACCAGCTATTTCCAGATTTCAAGGTCGTAGGTATAGACATGGTTTACCCCAAGTATGGAATGCATCCTTGTCCCCCGAATGAGAAGCATGTACCCACCAGATAGCAGGACAAGTGATCCAGAGTTTTTTTGGTGCAAAGTGCAGGATCACCCCGAAGTTCCCCAATGAGGGCACACTCATTGCTAACAGGAACAGAGCTCCAAAGCACACACTAAAAGTACCCATCTTTCCACCTTAGGGCGTGCCCTATGTGTTTAAGAAGGGTTCTTAAATCTAGGCAAATCCCTGGAGGCCTTCTACGATGGATATCCTCCTCCTGGTATACCCAAGGAGGGAATTCTTCAATAATCTTTGTAAAATCAGTAGAGTACATGCATCTAATTGCTTCCCAAACATGCAGGGCGCGCCCTCCACATACATGAGGTGAGGGCGCGTCCTCCTTCTGTAAATTCTCACCAAAACCCTAATTCATCAATAAAAACCCCCCAAATTGAACTTGTGATTGACCCAGATCCATCTTAAAATACCCGAATTGAATTTTGGCTATAACAACTACCCCCAATTTCATGTGAAATCAAAGATGAAGCATGGAATTCTCAATCTTCAAGACACCAAAATCTTTTCGTAGCTATTCTTCTTCAGGACGCGTCCTCATACTTCTTATCTTCAAGATACTATGCAGATGGCGCGTCCTTAAATTCTTCGATTCAAAATTTTATCTCATTGCCAACTCTAGTTTTGATTTCTTCAAAGGAATGACACAAATGCATCACATCTCTAAGCTTACATGAGCTAACTCGGCGTAAGAAACAAGAGATATTATGCACAAGTGTAAAACCTCTCACACGGCTCGCACTAAAGCTTAAATATATATATATATATATATATATATATGTTGAGGGGGTGCCTTCTGACAATAAGGCGTACGGATTCCCCAAGATGTCCTAAGTTCGAAAATGGAGTAACTTATGTAAATATAGATACACCCTTGTATGTATATGCCTGTATAGTGGTATAATCAGTTGTATTACTCTACCCAATGACCGACACGTTTCACCTAATATCTCCTTTTAACCCTCCATATAAACCTTTCTTCCTTCTCATGTCCTAGCTTTTACTCTTTCTCTCTTAGAACATACACCACCACTCCTGTTATGTTTTTCGAGTAGAAATTCCAGCCATCTCACCGCTGAAGTTCAACTTTGTTGGACGATTTTTATTCTCTAGATCAAGAGGCACATAGATCTACTCTCATTCTTCAATTTCACCATGTATTATGACCAGAATATGCTTGTATTTGTCCATGCTATTTTTGTGCTATGTTTGTGTTCTTAAGTTCATATTAGCATAATAACTCGTGCGAGGCACGGGTTATCTTTTAGAACTGGACGAAGATGAGTGTACTAACGTTATATAGAAAACATTAATTTAATTTTAATGAACATTTATTTGTTCATGACTTGTTTTTTTTATAATATACCTACTTCATTTCGTTTGGAATGTAATTTATTCGAATTTAGCTGAAAATTATAAATAGAATAAAATAAAAAATTTAAATACATTCGAGATTATAGAATACATTTCAAATGGTTTAGGAGTGCTGTTAATTTTAGTTACATTGTTGTTAATCATGAGAACTATTTAGTAAATTAGAATAACATTAAGTGCTATCATGAAAAAGGTGATATAATATTTTTGTATGTAAGTTAGTTTCTTTTTTATATAGTACATAATTTTAGCATTATTTATTTGTTTATTAATGAATATGGTGCAATGTCTCAAGTATAACAAATACAACATGATTGATTATTAATGCGTGTGATTTGTATGTAAGACGTTACTAACTTGTGAATGATCAGTTTCTTGTTTGGGCATTACAATTTATATTCTCGGAATGAATATAAGTAATATAGTCAGCGTACATTTCTTTATATGCAAAAGACTAAAACTTAATACATAAAATGAGTTGGCTAGTACGACTATATTGAAATACATTTTATATTCAAATAGTAGTAAATTTTACACATTTATTTATCATTATTTTGTGATTTGTACGTATATTTGTAAGCACCAATTATAACTAATAATGGATCAAAAACTGACTATTACGAGAACTTGTTTTAGAAATAAGCTTTAAAATTCTTTAATTTTTTGTTTGATATTAGATTTCCTAATCTCGGTTGTTTAATTGATCTTTTAACTTTTTTGTTTCAAGAATATTCTTCAAAAATCGGATCAAAATCTCAGTCTGAACCCACCACATGTTAAGCTAGATATTTTGCTGCAAAAATTTTCATTTCATTGGACGACATCATTTTTGATCGCCAAAAAATCTTACTAAACCCATTAACAACATTTGTAAAAGATATTAAAACTTCGAGTAATTTTTAAAAATCGAGTTATGTTTCGATTTTGAATTCGTAATAAGTTTAAATTTACCAGCCCAAATACCAACATTTGTTAAAGTTATGATTTATTGGTACATTTAATAGTAATTTTCATACTTATAAACTAATGAATTATCTAATTATTCTCAATGTGGGTTTAGAAAGTTAAAGATCTATAATTCAACTACCTATCAAAATATTTGGTGCAAAAAATTATTTTAATTGTGATCCTGCATTCAAAATAATTTTTACAAAAAACTTAATTATATGTGAAATGCATTCTTTATATTTAAAAGGTTCGAACACATTTTTAAATTAAACAATGATTAAAAAATGAAGTTGGTCCATTCATTTACTTTATTTTATGTTATATTATGAATCCAGTCAGTGCAACAGAAATCGGGTATCGGACAAGATCGACAATAGGACCTTGTAAGGAATAATCGTTAAATTGGGGATTAATCGGAGTAAAATCCGGAAGTATTGTAATATTGTAATACTATTTAGTATATTATTATGATTTTATTAATTATTTATTAAGTAATATATATCTATCATATCACAAAGCATATAATAATTCATATTTGACTAATATATTATTTTAGTTTTATTAATTTATTATAAAAGCTCCGATCAAGAATTAGTCATAAAGATTAATCGGGGATTTTAAAAATCGAATCGACTGAGCAACTTGTAGATGATTAATCGGGAATTAATCAGCTGAATCGGTGATTTTTAGAATAATGATTCCAATTTCTAAAATTAATTTTTATAAATTAATTAATAACCATATAAATATATTGTATATGCCATTGAATGATTCCTCATTATAAATCTAATTAGATTTTACATACCATCCATGACGTTATTTATATAATTGATGGTAGTGTTGAGGTGACAAAATGAGAAATTTTAATTGGTTTGATTGGTGTAAAGCAGGCAGTGATAGAGTGTATATTTATATATATATTACATGATTATATTCCTCATATTTATTGTATTTTGCATTTAATTGGATTTTTATTTAAGAGATTTTAATGTTTTATTGTAGGAAGGAAGGAAATCCTAAACCTGGAAGGATTGGAGAATAAATAGCTGAATTTGGAGATTTATTAGAAGGAAATTCGGATTTATTGGGATGCACGCGCGTACTTCACTGTTTGGGCCACATCTTGAGTTCTACAAGTCAGAATTGGACGATTAAACAGCCCACACGAAGATAACGGAATTCTCTTTCATTCCAAAGTGGTCCAGATATCCAATTACAATGAGAACGGCCCAAAAATACTGAAGAGAATATAGTTACGAATTTTCCTTGGAAACCAATTCAGTTTAGGAAACGTACTTGTAATTTTCTCAAGGCATTAAATATTTTTTGTTAGGGACATATAAAAACATCAGATATTATTATTAGGGGGATATAGATACGTAGAGAGAGATATACAGAGGGAGAGAGGAGAGCGAGACTTTTATTTTTCTTCTTGTGCAAAGATTAAAGATTGAAGATTTTCTTCTCTATTCTCAATAATAGATTAATTTTGTGTTCTTATTATTATTATTTGTGTTTTGCTAGTTTAATTATGAGTGAGTAGATCTCTAATCTAGGGTTAAGTTGAACCCTAGTTATGACTGATGTATGATTTTCCCAATCCCCCAATTTGATTATGTTATATGCTCTTGCTTATTGAGTTGCGTTTAATTAACAATTACAAGTCAGACGTGATTATGTCTATTGTTTGAATCAAGTGGGAGATGTTATATTTGATTTAATTTTGTGAAATATAATAAATTGATAAATAAATGTTATGTATTAATTTGTAAGTTACAATTCATGATATTGATTAGTATTAATGGACAATTAATTGACAGTTACATTTTGGAGTGGATGTGGTGAAAGAATGTCAATATATAGTGGATTTTTACCCAATGAAAAAGGCACTCAAGAATAGATGAACCAAGCCTGTTCAATTCACACCAGGAACTCCAAAACCATATTTTTATATTTCATCCTTTTTACTAACTATAAAATATATTTTTCAGGTACATTTCTTCATTGGTATCAGAGCATGAGGATGGTGGATCAGAGCCGTGGGTGTTTATTTTTCGTTCGTCGTCGACTTGTAAATCACTCTGAAGAGTTGTTTTTATCTATCCAGTTTATGAGTCATACATAATTGTGTTATTCAACATCTCTGGTTTCTCTCTCCGTGCACTCCTGTCCTTCCTTGATTGGTTATATCCTTTATTTTATTGTTTTTTTTAATTTGATCAGTTTAACTATATTTTATGTGTTTGTTTGGTTTTTATCACTTGAGTTCACGTGATTCTTGTCAGAGGTTTATTTTTTGCAGCTTGGTTTTTATAAAGTAGTTATTTTCTTCCGCGTGGGCGTGGGGTTGTGACATGACATCAATCTGGATTTTGTTTTCAGCCTTCCTATTTTCGGTGACTGTCTTATCTTCTTGCTGCTGTATGTTTCGGTGACTAATTGCTATTGCCTATTCTCGTTTCTGTTTTACAATACACGATCATTGCTGCTTATCATTGGCTTGGCTCTCCTTTTTTCCACACTATTTTTATTTGATATTGTGCAAAGTTGTGTTAATATTAAACTTGATATCTTATCCATTCATGTCTTAAGTGAATGCTTGTTTTACGTGTTTAATTATTTATCTTACTAGTTCTAGCCATAGACTCTGAATCACAATTTTGGCACAGTAGTTTTGGTAGAATTGCTTCAATTTTTATATATATCCATGTGACATGTTTCTTTATTTTTATATGATCCTCCTTGTGACTTTCTTGTATAACCCGTTTGTACATATGTATTCAGGGTATATTTTCGATTTCAGGCTCATATTTATGTTGGGCCTTTAATTTAACTTTATTTGTGAGTTTAATTGATTTATGTTAGGAAATTTTATTGCGTTTTTATATTATCTAGTTGGGAATTTGTTTTACATGGAGCCGGAAAATGAGAAATAAATTATTTTCAAATAAATTGGAAACTATAATTGAAAAAATACTGGAGGATAGTTTCTAGTGAAACTCTAAAAGGAAGTATAAAATTTGTAAATAATATCTGGGTGTGAATTGTGAATTATTTTTGAAAAAGACGATATTGTACTAGAGGAAATTTCTAGTAATGCTCGAAAATTGAGCATAGAAAATAATGATGAGTTGGTTATATATTTTCGGTTTGGAGAATATGAAAAATTTAATGACCCGAATTATAATGTATAAAAAAAATTAAGAAATAAATTGTTTAAGTACAATTTGAAATTTATCGTTGAAATAAACGATATTGCGTTTGAGAAAATTTTGTGGCTCTCAATAGAGAGCGGAAAGGATAAGAAAATTGGGACAAGTGTCCGGCATCAAATAAATAAGAACATGTTGTTTTCTATAAGAACGAGAAAAGATATCAATATAATTTGAAATTATCATCAGAAAATATATTGAATTTTTTATTTGAACAGAAATGCTCAAATATAGAGAAAATAGTTGTTTTTGTCGCTCGTAATGGAGAGCACGAAAATTAACTATTTTTTTTAAAGAGTACTTTATGATTTGTTTTAACAAGATCGATCAAGAATAATGAGTCGGATCTAAATACTGGTTCTGGTTATGAACCATCGTGTATGGTTGAATATATGAGATTGAGAATTTCACTAAAGTGGGTGATTGAATTTTATGTATATGTAAGTGAAATATTTTTTTTTCATGGATATTTAAGGAAGCATAGTCCATAGAAATAATCGAAAGTGGGAGCTGTATTGATAAATCTGAAGATAAATTACGCAGAAATTGGGAATATTTTATCGAGAATAAATTAGACAATTGTGTCTGTATTTTGAAAAGTGGGAGTTTGTTTACACCATTATCAGTTTATGTTAATGATATATTGTTGTCGGAAATCATAAAGGAATGCTCAACAAAACTAAGTTGGGACTTAGTGGGAAAGTTGAGAATATGGGTGAAATCTGATAAGTTCAGGGAATTAAAGATTTTAAATATTTAGTGTGAACCAGAAAGGTATTCGAGTCAAATGCTTAACCGTTTAAGGATGCAAAAGTGCAGTCCGGCGCCAACCCTATTGGTAATGGGGAAACGATTAATGCGGAAAGAGAATAACTAGATGTATCATATGCGCAAGTAGTCGGAGGTTTGATGTTGTGTAATCGATTGACTTGACTTGGCGTATTTAATTGGTCTAGTGAATAGATACGAAAAAAATCCTAATAAACCTAGTGATAGGTTGTGAATAAGATAATGAAGTACAAGAAGTGAACATTGCACCACTAATTGGTTATGAGGCAGACGTGCCTGAATTTATTGATTATTCTGGTGCAGATTTTGAAGGTGATAAGATAATGAGAATTGAACTTCGGAACACCTATTGATTTATGGTCGATCCGAAATTGGAAAAGTAAGAAACAAGAATGTGTTGCAAGAAATGAAAGTGACAATGTTTAATTAGAGATTATGAATTTTTAATAAAAGGTTTTTCTGTAAAATTATTTGTCAAACATGTGAGTTTGATTGGACTCGAAAATATTTGAGTCATTAAATATGAGATGTAACTTTAATGAATAGTGGAAATTCATATTTGAATTGTAGACTCTAGAAAATGTGGGAGTCGGGAAAGGTATTTGACAAATAAATCAAGTGGGAGATGTTATATTTGATTTAATTTTGTGAAATATAATAAATTGATAAATAAATGTTATGTATTAATTTGTAAGTTACAATTCTTGATATTGATTAGTATTAATGGACAATTAATTGACAGTTACATTTTGGAGTGGATGTGGTGAAAGAATGTCAATATATAGTAGATTTTTACCCAATGAAAAAGGCACTCAAGAATAGATGAACCAAGCCTGTTCAATTCACACCAGGAACTCCAAAACCATATTTTTATATTTCATCCTTTTTACTAACTATAAAATATATTTTTCAGGTACATTTCTTCAATTAATACTCGAGAGAGATTATTGGTATTTATAGGGCGCATCTTTCCTCTTTAGTAGTATATGATTAATTGGGACGGGAAATCGTAATTGCATTGATTCATGCTAGTGGGAATACTTAATTCTAGATGTTTTTAGTTAATTAATAAATACTACAAAATTTTCTTTAGAGTAATATTAGATTAATAATCTCTCAAAATTTTATTGTGTTACTTGCTTAGTTGAATTGAATCAAGAATAACTAATGATTGATACATTTGTCTCTGTGGGATCTACTCTGACTTACCCTACTACATAGTTAGAAGGATTTGTTAGATATTATTATTTGACTATGCAAGTTATCCGTGCTTCGCGCGGTTTATAAATTTTCATTTTGATATACTGAAAACCGGTGAATGATATTTTATTATTTTAAAAATTGATTGGTCTCTTATAAATTTTTCAAAACAATTTACATGAATTACAAGTTTGAAAATACTCTCTTTATATATCTAAAATTTTCATAATCTCAAAAATATCATAAACATAAAAAACGGCAATTATAATACATACGTAATCTTTACGATCAAAAGTTATAAATATTATATATATAAATAGTTTTTAAAGCCGACGCTCATCTCATAACATACATGTTCAATAGCAGTGTAAGAATTTATTTAATTGGAATATTAATTTATTTCGACAAAATATAATGAACAACGGGTGTATAACTTTTTTATCGATTTAATCTATCGATAAAATTGGGTTTTTTCAATTTAATCGGGTTGGTAATAACCCATATGTAATTTATTCATGTGTAAAAATAAAAAACTATTTGTATTATTTTTATGAAAGGTGTTAAGGAAGATTTATATACTTCTAATTTATTATGATTTCCAAAATCACCATTAATAAAGATTGCTTGAAAAGTTAAGGATCGTCTGTGCTACAATTATCCGAAAACAATTAGAGTGGTATTTGATAGGGATTAAAAATGGACACAATATATAAACAATTTTTAGTCGTCATTTTACATAAAAATAAACTTAATTATATATGTAATTAATATTTAATATTAAAATATTAATTATAATGCTCAAATAAAGTTTTATAATTTTTTAAATAAATTAAATAAAATAAATTTAATACATATTTATTAGGTATAATTAAAGACTAATTAATATGCCATTAAGCTGTTACTTATTGCAAGAAAAAAATTTAATAAAAAAATAAAAAAAAAGTGAGAATTCCAGAATGCTTCTAACGTATTTCTGATCTCCAAGCATTATAATATACTAGGCAATTTAGCCGCGCTTCGCGCGGTTAATAAATTTTTATTATTAGGTATTAAACATAGATAAATTAATTTTTATTGTTTATAAAAATTAACTAACATTCTAAAAATTTCCTAAAAAAGTGGTTTAAAATAGTTTGTATGAATTATTAGTTGGAATAATACTCTCATTATATATCAAAAATATTAATAAACTTAAAAATATCATAAATATGAAAAATAACACTTACAATATTAAATATTATTAAATAACGTTTTTGAAAGCCGACACTCCTCTCATAACATACATACTCAATAATAGCATAAAAATTCATGTAATAAGAATATTAATTTATTTTCACACAATATAATGAAACAACATATGTATAACATTTTTATCGAGTTAATCGATCAATAAAATGGTTGAGTTTATTATGTAAAAAATAAAAAAGCTGTCAATATTATTTTATATAAATTCTAGATTTTAACCAGAAGATTATACTTCCATAACTTATAATGATTTCCACAATTATTGATAAAAAATTGTTTGAGAAGTTAAGATCGTTTGTCCAACACTTGTCTGAAAAAAGCTTGCAAAAATCTTCAACATGTAATAAAAAATGATGCAATGGGAACAATTTTAAATCATTAATTTACATGAAAATAATCTTAGTTTTATACATATACTTAATATTTTAAATTTGAATAAGAGTTATAATGCTCAAATAAAATTTGTTAATCTTTTATATAAATAATAATATGAAGTAAATTTTAATATATATATATATATATATATATATATATATATATATATATATATATATATTCATAAGCGTAATTAATGATTATTAAGATGCCATTAAGATGTCCTTAAGATGCTATTTAATGCAAGAAAAAATTAAATAAAGAAAACCAAAAAAGTGAAAATTTAAGAAAAATATTTTAAACGCTTCTGGTGCATTTCCGATCTCCTGGCATTATAATATATATAGATTCTCAAAAATATCATAAACATCAAAAATAGAAATTATGATACAAACGTAGTCTTTATTATCAAAAGTTATAATATTATATATAAAATTACTTTTTAAAGCTGACACCCCTCTCATAACATACATGTTCAATAGTAGTGTAAGAATTTATTTAATTGGAATATTAATTTATTTTGACATAATATAATGAACAAATGGTGTATAACTTTTTTATCGATTCCCTTTGGTTAGGTTTTTTTCCTTTAAAATTTTAATTTGTGTTATTTATTTTTTGTTGGTTATATTTTTTAATAGATTTCTATTATTTTTGATTCTAAACATATCTAATGTTGTTGTTGTTTTATTGCAGGAGTTCAGTCCTTCGTGTTTTTCTTTTCATCTTTAAAGTTTTATTATCTAAGTGTCCAAAGGCAACATGCGTGCCTTTTGGGTTAGATGGTAATCTTTTTTGAATGAAAGAAATCATTGATCCCGATTATTGTATTTCGGTACAATTTATGTACGAGAAAGTGATTCCTAACAAAAAAAAAAAAACTTTTTTATCGATTTAATCTACCGATAAAATTGGGTTTTTTTTTTCAATTTAATCAGTTTAGTCATAACCCAAGTGTAGTTTATTCATGTGTAAAAATAAAAATTATTTTTATTATTTTTATTATAGGTGTTAAGGAAAAATTTATATACTTCTAATTTATTACGATTTACATAATCACCAATAATAAAGATTACTTGAAAAGTTAAGGATCGTCTGTACTACAATTGTACGAAAAGAAATTAGAGTGGTATTCGATAGGGAATAAAAATGGACGCAATGTAAACAATTTGTAGTCGTCATTTTACCTAACAATAAACTTAATTATATATGTAATTATTATTTAATATTAAAATATTAATTGTAATGCTCAAATAAAATTTTATAACTTTTTTAAATAAATAAAATAAAATAAAATAAATTTAATTCATATTTATTAGGTATAATTAATGAATAATTAATATGCCATTAAGCTGCTACGTAATGCAAGAAAAACATTTAATAAAAAAAATAAAAAAAGTGAGAATTCAAGAAAAATATCTTAAACACTTCTGGCGCATTTCTGATCTCCAGGCATTATAATATATATATACATCTAATTTATTACGATTTATATAATCACCAATAATAAAGATTGCTTGAAAAGGTAAGGGTCGTTTGTACTACAATTGTCCGAAAAGAAATTAGAATGCTATTCGATAGGGAATAGAAATGGACGCAATGTAAACAATTTGTAGTCGTCATTTTACCTAAAAATAATTTTACCTAAAAATAAACTAAATTATATATGTAATTAATATTTAATATTAAAATAATAATTATAATGCTCAAATAAAGTTTTATAATTTTTTAAATAAATAAAATAAAATAAATTAAATACATATTTATTAGGTATAATTAATGACTAATTAATTTGCCATTAAGCTGCTACTTAATGCAAGAAAAACATTTAATCAAAAATTAAAAAAGTGAGAATTCAAGAAAAATATCTTAAACGCTTCTGCTGCGTTTCTGATCTCCAGGCATTATAATATATATAGATAGATAGGCACGCGACAGCCTTGTCAAATTTTTGGCGCCGCTGCCGGGGATTAAAAAGATTTTTATGTTGGAGTAGGAAATTGAACCCCTGACCTCACGTGTGGAAAACCATGGGCCAACCACTCCACCAACTATCTCAATGTGTTGAATGCTGATTTGGTTATTAATGAACATATGGATGGACCAGAAATTTAGCAAGGAGAAAGCACATCTTCTACAATTTTCATTGGCACTTCATGCTTATACTAGGGGAGTATTTTTAACCTTTATTTATATAATTATTTTTTTATTATTCTTTTTGTATTTTATTTTTAGGATTGTTATTTTTTTTCTTTCTTTTATTAAATTAGTCATTGAGGACAATGAACCATTTAAGTGTGGGGATACGTTCTTAATGTATAAAAATCTTAATGTATAAAATATCATAAAAAAAATTATATATGATAGAATTAAAAAAAAAATGAAAAAAAATAAAAACTTTTTGTATATAATTGCCTCGTCTCAAAAGCATTAGCACGGATAAGAACACATTGTGTAGAATAATTTCGCATGATTAATTCTAAGTGTCACATTCATGAAAAATCATTTGATGCTTGGTAATTCCTTGTGTGTGCTTGCTAAAATTTTAAAACTTGAGATGCTTCATAGTCAAATTTAGTGAGTCGAGCATGCTTTTACCCTGTGAGATTTTGAGCCTAATTTATGATTGATACACTTTATATCAATCTATCTATTTCTTTTGTTGTGTGATGTTCATCATTGGCATGTTGCTCTAGAACTTGTTTTAAACCGTTTTGAGACTACATGATATGTGTATGCATGAATATGATAAAGGCACTAGGATTCACCTTATTTGTTCTAAACAATACCTTGATAAATAATCCTTAGTGAACCCCCTTGAGCTTATATCCGTTTCTTTCATATATCACCAATCTAAAATTCTTGAGCCTACTTATTTATTCATGTATTGATTTACTGGTAGAGCATAGTGATTCAACTTCAGGGTTGGTGAATATTTAGTGTGGGGATTTCTTTCGTTAAAGTGTTACAATTTGGTGGGAATCAGTATCACTTGATCTTAAATTGAATGGCTAAGATCTTTTACACATATGGATAAAGCGAGGATATTGGCAACAAAGCAAGTACTCCTTTGAGATCAATGGGTGGCAAGTGTAATGTCATATGAAAGGGACGATCCATGTACATGTGTTGGTATTAAGTGTAATTGTACTTTGGTGACTTTTCACTGCCCTTGGTTACTGGAGAATGACTTGACTTTAAAAAAAAAAAGGAAAACATGCGAAGAAGATCGAAAGAGAGTTTGTGTTCATTTGTTTTTACAATATGAAAGAGGGGAAGTACATGGTATATGTGCTTTGAAGTTTAATGCTTGTTATCTACAAAAGTGATATTTGTTAGTTAGTTAGGATAGTTTTTATTTCTTTATTTGCCCGAGGACGTGCAAATGCTAAGTGTGGGGATGTTTGATAAAGTGTATATTTATATATATTTTACATGATTATATTCCTCATATTTATTATATTTTGCATTTAATTGGATTTTTATTTAAGAGATTTTAATTTTTTATTGTAGGAAGGAAGGAAATCCTAAACCTGGAAGGATTGGAGAATAAAGAGCTGAATTTGGAGATTTATTAGAAGGAAATTCGGATTATTGGGATGCACGCGCGTACTTCACTGTTTGGGCCATATCTTGAGTTTTACAAGTCATAATTGGACGATTAAACAGTCCACGCGAAGATAACGGAATTCTCTTTCATTCTAAAGTGGTCCAGATGTCCAATTACAATGGGAACGGCCCAAAAATACTGAAGAGAATATAGTTACGAATTTTCCTTGGAAACCAATTCAGTTTAGGAAACGCACTTGTAATTTTCTCAAGGCATTAAAATATTTTTTGTTAGGGACATATAAAAACATCAGATATTATTATTAGGGGGATATAGATACGTATAGAGAGATATACAGAGGGAGAGAGGAGAGCGAGACTTTTATTTTTCTTCTTGTGCAAAGATTAAAGATTGAAGGTTTTCTTCTCTATTCTCAATAATAGATTAATTATGTGTTCTTATTATTATTTGTGTTTTGCTAGTTTAATTATGAGTGAGTAGATCTCTAATCTAGGGTTAAGTTGAACCCTAGTTATGATTGATGTATGATTTTCCCAATCCCCCAATTTGATTATGTTATATGCTCTTGCTTCTTGAGTTGCGTTTAATTAACAATTACAAGTCAGACGTGATTATGTTTATTGTTTGAACCAATATCTATTTATCAACGAAAGTTGGATTTAGATGGTTGTGATTTATCCAATAATTACATGAACTTCTCCATGAAAATAGGTAGAACGGATTGTTAGGAAGTTAGGATGTTGTGTTTAATGTCTCTGAATTGCATGATGCCATGAAAATAGGCTTGATTGTAAGTTAGAGAAGCCGTTAATACTCGAGAGAGGTTATTGGTATTTATAGGGCACATCTTTCCTCTTGAGTAGTACATGATTAATTGGGGCGGAAAATCGTAATTCCATTGATTCATGCTAGCGGGAATACTTAATTCTAGCTAGATGTTTTTAGTTAATTAATAAATACTACAAAATTTTCTTTAGAGTAATATTAGTTTAATAATCTCTCAAAATTTTATTGTGTTACTTGCTTAGTTGAATTGAATCAAGAATAACTAGTGATTGATACATTTGTCTCTGTGGGATCGACTCTGACTTACCCTACTACATAGTTAGAAGGATTTGTTAGATATTATTATTTGATAGGCACGTGACAGCCTTGTCAGGCAGCCCGTCTCATTAATTATTTTTACAACCAATTGTAAGAAGACATGTGGCATTTGAAAAAAAATCTGAAACATTTTTTGGGTTCCATACTTTCATGGCATTTTGGATTTGGACACCAACAATTTAAATAATAAATCGTTATATACCTTGCAGTTATATACTTACATTTGATCTAGTAACGTACCTTTTAATTAGTATCTAATAAATAAATTAAAATTAATTACATATCTTAAAGATTAGCATTTGATAATATTTCATTAATTTGAATAATTTAAAAATATAAGTGAACCACGTATCACACTTCACTAATTAATAATTCAATATAATGTAAATAAAATCGATAAACCTAAAAATAGGAATATAATAAAATGTAATCAAAAAATCTTAAAAATCAAAATGTAAAGTACTCCCAACATTAATTCATATATCTTAAAGACCGACATTTGATATTGTTGCACTAATTTGAACAATTTAAAAAATATTAGTGAACTATGTATCACACATCAGTAATTAATGATCCAATATAATGTAAAAAAATCGATAAAGCCTAAAAATATGAGTGTAATAAAAAATAATTAAAAAATCTTAACAATCAAAGTATCTAAAGTACTCTTTACATTAATGTTAGATATAATTGATGTGATTTAATGTCAGTGTTTAAGTGTTACAGGTAAAGAGAGTTTAACTTGTTATTGAAAGCAGTTGTAACAGAGTTTGAGTATACGCTGATTGATGGAAGCGCAAACGCTGACAGAGGAAAGCGTAAACACTGATAGCTGAATACATGGAAGCGCAAACACTGTTAGCATGGAGAGAACAGAGTTTGCTAAAGTCTGTCTACTGGGAGCGTCTACAAGTCAACAGAGTTTGAAGATTAATTTAATATTAATATGGAAGCGATATCTTTGAAGATTGGATAGCTATCAAAGAGATTGAGTTGACTTAGAAGACGTGTAGCAATCGTAATTGATATCAATTGTATAGCTTAATTTTAGGAGAATCAATTTACGATTGTACGTAGCTGTATATCTTATAAATACAGTTAGGTTAACCCTAGAAGGGTATCCATCGTGAACGAATATCATTCTTGTAACCTAAGCAGCTCTCTGTGATACTTTACATCACCGAGAGAGGAATTATTAATTCCAAACAGTTTTAAGAGTTAAAAAGTGTGTTCTTGTTACTTATTCATACAGTACTTGATTATATATTGTGTATTCGACCTAACAAGTGGTATCAAAGCCAAATCTGTTACTTTATTACAGTTAAAGATCCAAACACAATAGTAATCAATGGCAGAGATACCTCCACCATCTGAGAAAGCTCCTACTACTGTTAGTAGGTATGAAACAATTAGGGTTCCTATACTATGGCCATTAGAGTATGCAATTTGGAAGGTGAAGATGACCATGTTTCTGGAGGCTACAGATCCAGAATATCTGGACAGAATTTATGAAGGTCCTCACAAACCTACAAAGTTATCTACTGCTGCTGCCGGTGAGGAATCAAAAGTTATTCCAAAAGAGAAGAAAGATCTAACTGCTGAGGATCTTTCATCTATTGCAAAGGATGCAAAGGTAAGGCATTTACTTCACAGTGCGTTAGACAATGTTATGTCTAATAAAGTGATAAACTGCACAACTGCAAAGGAGATATGGGATGCACTTGAGGTTAGATGTCAAGGAACTCCTGCAATTAAGAAGAACAGAAGGAACATACTCACTCAGGAGTATGAGCATTTTGAGGCAAAATCTGATGAAACCATGACAGAAACATTTGACAGATTCTGTAAACTGCTCAATGATTTGTCATTGGTGGACAAAGAGTATGATTTAGAAGATTCAAATCTCAAGTTTCTTCTCTCTTTACCTGAAAAGTGGGATGTGAAAACAACCACTATAAGAGATAATTATGAACTTGGTGAAACAGAAATTGATGAAATTTATGGACTACTCAAAACCCATGAATTGGAATTGGAGCAGAGAAACAAAAGATCTAGTAGAAAGTCAAAGTCTGTTGCTCTTAAGGCTGAGGAGAAACCATCAAAGAAGGAAGCATCAAGGAGAAAGGCAAAAGGAAAAGCTTTAGTCATTCATTCAGAGAATGAGTCATCAAACACTGATGTTGACTCAAACACAGATGAATCATCTGATTCTGAAGATGATGAGGAGATGATGCAAATGGCTGCATTGATGGTAAAGACCTTCAAGAAGATGGGATACAAGAACTTCAAGAAGGGAAAGAGATTCTCCAAGGACTACTCAAAGTTTGACAAGAAGAATTTCAAGAAATATGAGGGAAAGGACTTCAAATCTGGTAAGAAAGATAAGTCTGAGATTCAATGCTACAAGTGTAAGGAGATGGGTCACTATGCTCCTGAGTGCAAAAAGGGTAAAACTGAAAAGGCACTCTACACCAAAGGCAGAGATTGGGCAGACACTTCAGATTCAGATGAGGAAGTCAACTATGCTCTCATGGCTACTACTAAGACTGAAAATGATGATCTCAAGGTACCTCCAACTACCTATGCTTATAACACTGATGATATAACTGAATTGAGAATTTATCTTAAAGCATTGCATATCAGTTATAGGGATCAGACTTTAGAAAATGAGAGGATAAAGTCTGAGTGTTCTCAACTCAAAGAAAGAAATAAACTTGTTGAGGAACAGCTAGAGAACATGAATAAAATTCAAAAAGAGAGAGATGATGCAGTGTTTATTGAACAGGAGTTGCTAGGTAAGTATAAGCAACTAGAATCTGAATTGGAGGATACTAAACACATCATTAAAACTTGGACACACTCTGGTAAAGACACTCAAGAAGTGTTTCAGTCAGATACAGTAGGTCTAGGTTACTCTGTAGGAGATGAACTTAGATTTGAAAATCAGGTAAAGGTTAGACCACATTGTTCATCTGAGGGTAATGTCATGGGAACAGGTGGACCTAAGACTGAAGCACAGAAAAAGGCTGTTAAAGAGTCATATGCTAAAACTTTTGTTAAAGAGGCTAACATTGGTTTAATGACAGATAAACAACTCAAGCATAAGCTTAAGGAGATAAAATCTGTCAACAAACAGAGAATGCCTAAGAAAAACAGAAATGGTAAGGTAGGCATAACATCAGGAATAAAGCCAATGCTTGCTTCATTAGCTCCTAGGAAAACATGCTTTAACTGTGGTAGCACTAATCATCTTGCTAATTTCTGCAGTAAGAATAAAAACATTAATTCTTTGCCCTCTAAAACTGCAGTAAAGAGTGATTATGTGAGAACAAGACCACAGACTTTATGCAAACACTGTGGAAGTACTTGGCATTCTATTTACACTTGCAGAGATTATCATGCTATTTACTATAATTACTATGAACCCAAACCAAATTTGAAATGGGTTAAAGTAAACTCTGCAAATGTAAACTCTGAAAAAGTTAGCTTAAACTCTGTTAATATGAATTCCGCTGCAAAAGCTAACAGAATTAAGAAAGCCAAAGGATCCAAGCAAGTCTGGATCCTTAAAACTAATAATCAGTGATTGTTTGTGATTGCAGGGCACCAGGGTCAGTACCCTAGTCGTGGACAGTGGATGTTCAGGACACATGACTGGAAATAAAGCCCTGCTATCAGAGTATGAGGAGAAGGCTGGCCCAGAAGTTTCCTATGGAGATGGCAACATAGGACATACACTGGGATATGGCAATATTAATCTTGGAAATGTCATCATCACAAATGTAGCTCTGGTTCCAGGACTCAAGCATGATTTGCTATCTGTGAGTCAAATCTGTGACAGAGGATATCATGTAGATTTTCAGCCTGAATATTGCCAAGTGATCAGTAAATCTACAGGGAAAGTTGCTCTAGTTGGAAACAGACACAACAACATCTATGAAATAAAATTGTCAACCAACACTGATGGCAAAGCAGTGTGTCTGTCTACAAGAATGTCAAGTGAAGAGAGTTGGAAATGGCACAAGAAACTCTCTCATTTGAACCTGAACAACATTAATGAGCTAATCAAGAATGATCTTGTAAGAGGTCTACCAAAGTCCTTGTTGAATGTAGAAGGACTGTGTGATTCTTGTCAAAAGGCTAAACAGAGAAAAGTCTCCTTCAAAAGCAAATCTGAGTCTTCAATTGTTGATCCTTATCATCTACTACATGTTGATCTTTTTGGTCCAGTGAATGTGATGTCTCTTGGAAAGAAGAAATATGCATTAGTCATTGTTGATGAATATACCAGATTCACATGGGTATATTTTCTTGCAAAGAAGGATGAAACATCATTAACACTGACAGAACATATAATCCAACTGGACAAAGGGTCAGAGCATCAAGTGAAGATAATCAGAAGTGACAATGGAACTCAGTTCAGAAATTCATCTATGGAAGAATTTAGCAAGAGTAAAGGGATCAAACAAGAGGTTTCTGCACCTGGCACTCCACAACAAAATGGTGTAGTGGAGAGGAAGAACAGAACTTTGATAGAAGCTGCCAGAACCATGCTAGATGAAGCAAAGTTGCCAACTTATTTCTAGGCAGAAGCAGTTCAAACTGCTTGTTTTACTCAAAATGCAACACTGATCAACAAGCATGGTAAAACACCATATGAAATGGTGAAGAAGAAGAAGCCAAATCTAAAATATTTTCATATTTTTGGATGCAAGTGCTTTGTGTTGAAGACTCATCCTGAACAGTTGACCAAATTTGACCTAAAGGCAGATGAAGGAATTTTTGTTGGCTATCCACTGTCAACAAAGGCATTCAGAATTTATAATCTGAGAACCAGAGTGATCATGGAGTCTATTCATGTGTCATTTGATGACAAGAAAATAACTGGACTTGAAGATGTTAATGAGCATGATCAACTGCACTTTGAAAATGAAGATTTATTAAACTCGGATGATATAGATCTGACAAACACTGTTGAGGTCAATTCTGAACCTCTACTGGTAAACACTGAAGAAACTTTTCAATCAGAAACAAGGGAAGAACCAGTTGAGGGGGAGCATGAAGAATCACATCAAAGTGATAATTCAAACACTGATAGTGACTCAATTGATAACTCTGAATCAAACACTGTTGATTCAAACTCTGAACATTCAAATTCTGAGCACTCACATTCAGGGGGAGCATCAGAAAGTGAAGAAAGGCACCAAGAAAATCAGGAGAGCATGGATCAAGGGGGAGGATCACATGATGACAGAAGCAATCTGCCTTCTGCAAGAAAATGGACTAAGTCACATACACCTGATTTAATTATTGGTGATCCAGATGCAAGAGTAAGGACAAGAAGTGCAACAACAAATGAATGTCTGTTTCATGCATTCTTGTCACAAACTGAGCCAAAGAAAGTAGAAGAAGCTCTGAAAGATGCTGACTGGATAACAGCAATGCAAGAAGAGCTAAATGAATTTGAGAGAAATGAGGTGTGGACCCTTGTACCAAGGCCAAAGAACAGATCTATTGTTGGTACTAAATGGGTTTTCAGAAATAAAACTGACAGTGATGGTGTGATCACAAGGAACAAAGCAAGACTGGTAGCTAAAGGCTATTCACAGCAGGAAGGAATAGATTATGATGAGACTTTTGCACCAGTTGCCAGGTTGGAGGCAATAAGGATGTTTCTTGCCTATGCTTCTCACAAGAAATTCAAGGTTTTTCAAATGGATGTGAAAAGTGCTTTTCTGAATGGAAAACTTGAAGAAGAAGTATTTGTTGAACAACCACCTGGTTTTGTAGATCCAAAATATCCAGATCATGTCTACAGGTTAGACAAAGCACTCTATGGACTCAAACAGGCACCTAGGGCATGGTACGAAACACTTGCTAAATTTCTACTAGAAAGTGGGTTTCACAGAGGTACTATTGACAAAACTCTGTTTTACTTTCAATCTGGTAATGACCTGCTCTTAGTTCAGATATATGTAGATGATATTATTTTTGGATCTACTAATGATAAACTCTGTAAGAAATTTGCCAAGCTCATGCAGTCTAGATATCAAATGAGTATGATGGGAGAGTTAAGCTATTTTCTAGGCTTACAGGTGAAGCAAACAGATGATGGAATTTTCATTAATCAAGCAAAATATACCAGAAATCTTCTCAAGAAATTTGGTATGCTTGACTGTTCATCTGCAACAACTCCCATGGCAACTGCAACAAAACTAGACAAAGATACAGGTTCATCAGTGGATATGACAAGTTACAGATGATTGGTTCTCTACTCTATTTAACAGCTAGTAGACCTGATATCATGTATGCCACCTGTCTGTGTGCAAGGTTTCAGGCAGATCCAAGGGAACCACATTTAACAGCTGTGAAGAGGATTTTCAAATATCTCAAGGGAACTGTAACCTTAGGACTGTGGTACCCAAGAGAATCAGATTTTAAGCTACTTGGTTACTCTGATGCAGATTTTGCTGGCTGTAAGATTGACAGAAAAAGCACAAGTGGAAGTTGTCAATTTCTTGGTGACAGACTAGTGTCTTGGTACAGCAAGAAACAGAAGTCAATATCTACATCTACAGCTGAAGCAGAGTATATTGCTGCTGGTAGCTGTTGTGCACAGATTTTATGGATGAAGAATCAACTACTGGATTATGGGTTGAGGTATAGTAAAATACCTATTTTCTGTAAATTGCTAAAGTGCTATGTGAACCTTATTAATTAAATTCTGTCAGCATGATTGTTGGTCATACACTGTTAATACGTTTGTTAAACTCTGTGAATTCTGAGTTGATTTTTGTCTGAATGAAAATACCGATGAAGAAAAATGTATAGAGCATGATTTTCAGTGAAAAAAATCAAGATTCTTTTTGAGTCACTGTAATCTAATCAGAAACTGCACAGTAAGTTAACACAGCATGATACTGTTTCATATTTAGAGCATCTCTTAGTTTATTTGATCCTAAACTCTGAATCTATGAATACTGCATGCATTGCCTCTCATGAATAACTCTGATATTGATGAACTCTAAACTCTGATTAGTGACACTCTGTTTTCAAGTCATACTTGATTCTTGATGATTCTTTGTTTGCACTTGTGAAAATTTTAAAACTTGAGATGTGTCATTGTTTATTTTGGTGAGAAACAGTTCATGTCTGAACCCTGTGAGATTTTGAGCTGAATAAGTGATTGATACATTTTATATCAATCAGACTTTATTGTTGTGTGATGTTCATCAGTAAGTATGTTGCTCTAGAACTTGCATTAAACCATTTTGGGACTACATGATATATGTGTGCATGAAGATGATAAAGGCATTAGGATTAACCATCTTTCTTCAAACACTGTTCAAAACATCTTTGAACACTGATCATAAACACTGTTCATAAAACACTACCCTTAGTAAACCCCTTTGAGCCAAATTAACTGCTCATTTTTCTTGAATACTGAAGTATTAAGAGCAGTTATATTCGTTTGTTAAATCAAATTCAAGCAGGTGAGTATTTCTTAAGAAAAGATATCTTACTCAGTATATATATATATAAAAAAAAAGGGTATATATACTGATCATCTTGTACAAATATGTACTAATCATTTGACTGAATATTTTGATCAAATAAATTGTTCAGTTAGAAATTCTCATCTCTTCTCATCTGTTTGATTTCACTCAATTCTGATTCAAGATGATGATGATGTCAAAAAGGGGGAGAGAATTGCTAAAACCAAGTGTAAGCAAACTCAAACTCTGCCAAAGAAAGATCATCTTGATGATGAAGGTACCAATGCTGAGAAGGGCTTAAGAAATGCAAATTCTAGACAAGGACATGGGAGGTCTACAAGGTCAAAGCCTAATTTGGTGATAGATACAAATGCTCAGAGTACTTCTGGTTCAAAGCCAAAGGATTTGTCATTCTCTGACAATCCACAAACAGATGAAGAATTGGCTGCGAAACTATTTCGTGAAGAGAATACTGAAGCTACACTTGAGGATATTCAAGCTGAAGAAAAGCTGTTGCAGAAAGAGCATTTAAAAGCTCAAAAGTCCAAGAAAGTGAATAAAGTTGTTAAAGCTTCAAAGTCTTCAAGGCATGAAATGAAAGGAATTGAGATCAAAGAGAGATTATCTGGTATTCAAGAAGAAGAAGAAGAAGAAGAGGATAAAGGAAAGCTGATTAGAAAGTCTTCTATTGATGCCAAGCTGAAGTTAAAAGGAGTGATGGGTGAAGAGAGCAAGAATAAAATGATAATTACAACCTCTGTTGGTACACATGTTGTACAGAAGAATAAAGACACAACCTCTGTTGCTACACAAGTTGTGACTACACCAATACTGTCTTCTCAGTTGAAATCAAAATTTCGGAAAGGTGCTCTTCATGATTCGAGTCTTGCAGCTACAGCTCCAGCTACAGCTTCAATGGATTTTACTGATGGTAGAGCTTTATCTGGTAAAATTGCATATAACAAAGGAGGCATTGGCTCACATAGAGATAAAAGACAGAATGTTGCTCCCAGAGATCCTTCTTCATTGTCTGTTCCAGGTCGTGGTGTCACTCAAGAGAGTTTAGACAGACTGGAGTCAGTACAGCTTGTTCATCAGAAAAGTTTAGGGAAGGATTTCTTGTTATACTTCATGGCTGATGGAACGGTGTTCAAGATTGCTGAGAATGATATTGATTTAAAATTCTGGGAAGAACTAGAGTATGTTCTGTACATTTTCAGAGTAAGAAATCAAAGAGCTCAATCAGTTGCAAATGTGCTCAGACAAAAGATGATACAGAGTCTTGCAAATAGACATATGAAATACAGCAAGTATGTTCCAAAGTATAGAGACTGGAATGGGAATTTGATTGAAATGCAGAAGGGAACTACAAAGCTGAAGACTGATCTTGGGATTACTGTTCTAGATTTTAATGTAAAGTCTGAAGAAATGAAGTTTATCAGATTGGGAAATGAAATGAGAAGAAACAAGATCTATGATCTCAGAGCTGCTATTTTTCAAACTGATGAGAATGATCCAGATTTAAGAGAGATCAAGGTAGCTATGGAGATTGAACTTGAGAATGCTGAGAGGAGGTTGTTGATTGATTATCTCAGAACAACTCCAGATCTTGAGGAGGTTAGGTAGACAGAATCTGTAAGTAATTCAAATTTTCTGTAAATTTTGCTAAGTCAAGTTTAAACTCTGATTATATGTTAAACACTGTGTTTTTATTTGTTAGTTTTGACATCATCAATTATTATGAACTTGTACATTTTTCTAATGAACAAGTTGGGGGAGATTGTTAGATATAATTGATGTGATTTAATGTCAGTGTTTAAGTGTTACAGGTAAAGAGAGTTTAACTTGTTATTGAAAGCAGTTGTAACAGAGTTTGAGTATACGCTGATTGCTGGAAGCGCAAACGCTGACAAAGGAAAGCGTAAACACTGATAGCTGAATACATGGAAGCGCAAACACTGTTAGCATGGAGAGAACAGAGTTTGCTAAAGTCTGTCTACTGGGAGCGTCTACAAGTCAACAGAGTTTGAAGATTAATTTAATATTAATATGGAAGCGATATCTTTGAAGATTGGATAGCTATCAAAGAGATTGAGTTGACTTAGAAGACGTGTAGCAATCGTAATTGATATCAATTGTATAGCTTAATTTTAGGAGAATCAATTTACGATTGTACGTAGCTGTATATCTTATAAATACAGTTAGGTTAACCCTAGAAGGGTATCCATCGTGAACGAATATCATTCTTGTAACCTAAGCAGCTCTCTGTGATACTTTACATCACCGAGAGAGGAATTATTAATTCCAAACAGTTTTAAGAGTTAAAAAGTGTGTTCTTGTTACTTATTCATACAGTACTTGATTATATATTGTGTATTCGACCTAACAATTAATTCCACACACACACATATATTATGTGTGTGGATTAAGACACATATGACTAAATGGTGCAGTGGTATGAATGTGTATAAATAAGTTGCGGGTCTCGAGTTCAATTCACACTAACTACAATTTTTTAGTAAATATTTCATAAAAGGGTACAAATGTCTTTTTAATGAGATTAAAATATCTCACTATTATTTTTACCTTGTTGGTCTATTATATATAGAAAGATTTGTATGTATACTTGTATATGCCAGAGTTTGATCTTTCTTCCATAGAGGGCGCGCCTTTAGTTGAGGAAAGTTGTTCTGAGGGCGCGTCCTTGTTGATAACTCATATGTTATTAGGCTTCTTTACAACTATGGCATCATCCTTGGAGGGCACATCCTCATTAAAAGGGAAGTCTTCCTCGACAAGGGCATTTGCCAAGCCTTTCCCATAGCATCCTTCTTCCCTGGATCTGCTCACCCCTAATGTTGATTGATTTGATATCATCAGAGTTTTCTTCTTCAATTTCCTCTAGAATTATTTTTTTGAAAATCATTAGAAACAAATGCTTCTTCTACCCGTAATTTGTGAGGGCGCGCCCTAAGAGTGGGCACATCTTCCTCTGGCTTTTAAAAAAAAATAATAGGCCTGAACCTCTCCCGGGATAGCATTCATGATTCCTTTGGAACTATTTCCTATGAGGGCACGTCCTCCATCTCTTTGCCTCCTAAAACCTTTGATTGCCTTGTGGTAACATTCTCTTGAATCATGTTGGGATCCTCAAACAGTGCCCACTCCATGTGGTGTAGGAAACTTCATTGTGAGATGATAAATAGAGGTCACAACCTTAATTTCTTTCAACAAAGGACGCCCTACCAAGGCATTATGAGCAGATTCCTGATCCAAAACCATAAACTCCATCATCTAAGTTGCTAAGAGAGTGCCTTCTCCAAGAGTTACCTGTAACTTGGTTGCACTCATCACCTTCACAGCCTCTCTTGAGAAACCAGAAATCTATGCGTTCTCTAACACCATGTCTTTGTCTGGATGTCCTAGCTTTTTGTTAGTGTTGTAGTACGAAATATTCAAAGAGCTTCCACTGTCAACAAACACCCGATGCATACTCTTAGAACCAATCTGAATGGTCACCACCCAGGCATCATTATGAGGGTGGTGAACCCATCTTGCCTCATCTTCAGTGAAAGTAATATCCACGCATTTTCCTTTGAACATCTTTGGCGGTCTCAAATCCAATCTGTTCACATTGGTCAAGGGCCTGTGCCTTGCTTCTCTGGCGTATCTTTCCAAAGCATTGTTACTGTCACCCCCCATGTGATGTCCTCCAAATATAGTATGAATACTCCCTTCTTTGACAATTTTTTTCTCCTCAGGTTTATCTTCATTACTGAAGGCGCGCCCTCCGTCTCTTCTATCAAAACTTTCTTTGTGCTTCTTGACTTTTCTGAGAATCCAATCAGTTAGGAATCCTTCCTTAATCAAGTCTTCAGTTTCTTCCTTCAACTCGTGAGTGTTGTGCCCTGTAGACTCGTGATACTCGCAAGACTTCATATTGTCTTTACTTTGCCAAGTAGATAGAGACTCTGGCTTTCTGAAGAGTCCCTTATTCTTGTTCACCTCAAAGATATGCTCAATTGAAGTCGCCAAGGGAATATAATTATTTGGCCTCCTATCATAAGTGTAAGTATCCGGAGGTCCCTAACTTCTTCCAACTTCAGTGGAATTCACCTGACTAGCACCAATCCCAGCACGGTGAACAGGACTCACAGACCTATCCTTCCTCTTATTAGTCTTCCCTTTGGAATTTCCCTGTGCATCTGTCTTCCGATTGTCTGCCAAGGATTGCGCAACAATCTTGAAAGATTCAGCTTGTGCATACATATCGACCAAAGTAGCCGAGTCTCTTCCTTGGAAATGCTTCCATAAATCTGTTCCTACCTATAATATAGCAATCAAGAAACTCTTGATTGTCTCATCTGTTACTCCCCTGACCAAGGTGGATTCTGCATTGAACCCCTTGAAATAAGATTGCAAGCTTTCTCCTTCTTTCTATTTAATGTTGGCCAAGGTTGTGACAGGAGGTGCGTATTTCACTGCTGTTTGAAACTAAGTCAAAAACAAAGTCCTCATCACTTCCCAGGAGGTAATCACCCTGGCCCAAGTTTCTGAAACCACTGCTGAGCACTCTCCCTGAAAGTTGTTGCCAACAATCAGCACCTTGCTAAAGCAGTCACTTGATAAACATCCATCTCAATATCAAAACGTCCTAAGAATTCCACAAGGTCTGCATTTCCATGAAAACGTAGATCATTGGTCATAGATCTATATCATGTAGGGAGTTGTGCCTCTCTAACCTCTGTTGAAATGGAGAAGGAGTTTTTGCTATAACAGATATCCTTCCTCCATCCAAGTGAGAAAGAAGCCTCTTCAAGTCGTTGCCATTAAAAATCCCCACACCTGGAATATTCTGAGCCTTTGGTGGCACAGTTGTTTGAGTACCCCCCAAGGGTGGAGGTTGAGCTATCGTCTGAGCATTTCCTGGAGCTCCGGCATGAAGTTGTGTGAGATTTACCTCTTAAGTCTGAGTTTGTTCCTTTTGACCTTGAGATTGTGGATTCCTTCAATCTGTGGATTCCCCTGAGGTCGTGGATTCCCCTGAGAACCTCCTTGATGCTTTCCTTTAGAGGGAGGGCGCGCCCTCGACCTCACTTCACTACAAGTACTTGAAGGAATTTGAGTGATACGAGGAGATCTATCTCCCGAAGGCGCGCCCTCTTTGTTGTGAAGTCGCCTCTCTCCTTGATACTTCTCCATCCTCCAATCTCCATGGTCTCGGCTACTTCTTCTTCCAACATCACCTTGAGGAGGGGCTTGTTCATATCCAAGGGGCCTCGACCTGTAATCAAGGGGTACGCACTGTGGATCACGGGGCCTCGATTCCAAGTGCTTCTCTTTCTTCTGATGCTCAAGGAGTACCATCCTTAGATCGTCGTCACGAAGCGTTCCTTCAAGCTTGAAAAGTATTTCTTCTCCCTGGCTATTCTCTCTTTATCCCGCTGGATTTCACTAGTGGACGCCCAGAGCGATGAGGATGAGGGCTCGCCCTCTCTTGAACATCTGACAACTTGTGATCATAATTATCTTCATTTGGATGTTCAATAATGGGATCAAAATAATCTAACATTCGAGAAGTCACCAATTGAAACCTCCTTTCTTGCACTTCTTCACCTCTTCGAGAACTTTCTTCAACTTGAAGTGCTTTCCCTGTTCAATGATGATTTCGTGGGATACTCCGAGATTTTCTCCTACTTTCTCTTGTTGAACATAAGCTTCATGGTGGGCTTGGTTACCCCCCAAGCTGAGGGCGCACCCTCTAAGAAGTGGATTGATGACTTCAGAGTTTGGGAAGCTACAACCATCAAATCTAAGAGAACTGCATTGGGGCTTCAAAAGGCTGTGAAAATGGAGGGTGCATCCTCAAAAGAGGGAAGGCTTGCATGCTTACAAGGAAAAGTTCCACATCGCATCTTCTACCTAAGGGCGCGTCCTCCATTGTACGAGAACTATTCAAACTCACCCTCTAGGGCGCGCCCAACAGGCATACTCTTGCATTCTCGAAAAAGTTGAAAATTTCATTCAACTAAGACTAGGGAAAGTGTACATGGACTACCCCCTTTGACTGGGAGGTAATTAATTTACCTTGTAGTCTACTATTCAGGAATTGCCATACTTCAATCAACTTCTGGTAGAATGGGGAGCTAAAGCATCACTCTGTTCATAATGGAGGCACAAGCCTTACCCTATTAAAAATACTCCATCAACCGCTCACATGACTACTCGTGGGCTTCTCCCTTAAATGCTTTACAAAATGATAGAGTGCATTCTCCGGTCACGGGCTACTTCAAATCTCATCCCATGAAGGGGCATCTCAAAATGAGGCATCCTATGAATAACATCTCTTGAAGAGGCATGTTACTAGGAGGCATCCAATAAAGGGCATCTCACGAAGAGGCATCTCACAAGGAGGCATCCTATGAAAGGCATTTCACGAAGAGGCATCCCCATGGGGGTATTTCGTTGTTCATACAAATTGTCCTGAATATATGTATATGTAGCGCTAGGAGGTGCATCAGTACTACCCCCCAGCATCAGAATATCATTCCTTAAAGAAGCATCTCTTAAAGAGGCATCCCAAGAGGGAAAGTTTAGGAGAGAACTGTTGGAGTTGCCGAGGGCACGCCCTGTTGCTTAGGGCGCGACCTAAATGGACGAGGGCAATAACAAAGCCTCTTCTAGTCCAGATGAATGTCTTGATGATAATTATGATGAATGCTCCATTTTAGAATGTCATCCTTCATGTAGAGGGGCTCACTCATGACCTCGGAGCCTCAACCTGCCAATCAAGGGGCACACTCTAAGGTCCATGGGGCCGCACCTCAATACAATTTTCTTCAAGCAAAATATAATCTGTGGATCGTTCCGATCATACTTGCAGACGAAGCCATAACATGAGGCTGATAAGTTCAGGACGCGCCATGTGTAGCAAAGTATTGTCTCTTCATGGAGGGGCTCACTCACGACCTTTGGGGCCTCAACCTGATGTCAAGGGGCTCACTCTAAGGTTCGTGGGGCTGCACTTCTATAGCTTATTTCCTTCCGAAGTTCATTTGAGCAGTAAATTATCCTCGTAACTATTAGAGTCCACTTGAGCATTTGCACGCGCCCTAACCGGAAAGGCCCTCTGAGGGAGAGTTCCTTAAAAGCGCGTCCTATGTTGGAGGACTTTCCTGAAGTCGTGCATTTCCTTGCAGCTGAGTCCTGATGTAGAGCATTTCCTTGGGGTTGAGGATTCTCGCCCTATCTTCCACTAGTTGCACGATGAGATATCAAGGGAACAATTGTAGCGCCTCTCTCTCTAGAGGGCGCGCCCATTAGCAACATGTCGAGGACTATTCCTCATTTGGTGATTAGGCCAACAATGTCATTCATACATCCTTGGCTTCATTATCTTTCAACGAATTCTTAAGGAAGGGCTTGCTCATGTCTGTAACGACTGGGAAAATTTCGTGTATTTTATTCTGTTAAAATATGTTTTTAGTTGATTTTATTGTGTTTTTATTTAATTTTTAATGCATTTAAACACATTATAATTTTTATTAAATAGGAAAATCATCCTATACGTGTTAGGTGACTTCTGTGTAGCATAGATTATTTATTATATTTTTCTGTAATTTTTATATTTTTAGAATACAATTATTTTGCATTTTAAATTCCGGAACCAGCCCCTATACTGAATCTGAGACCCTGTTTTTGATACCAATATTTTTATAAAATGGTAGGATGTATAAAAATGAATTTTGTTGTAATTTTTGTAATATTCACAATTTTTGGGAAATTTTGGCATATATATTATAATTGTTTAAAATTAAAAATATTACATTTTTATCTCATAAAAATTATTTTTAAGGCTTAATAATTTTAATTAGGGGCTAAAAATATTTTTGGAGTATTAATTTTCAGATTAGTATAAATAGCTAATTTTCTTATTAATTATTTAATAAAAATCAGAAAAATCAGTTTTTAATTTTTATTTTCTGAAAATTCTGGAAAATTGTTCTTGGTGTTCTTGAGGATCAATCTCACTTTTGACAGTGATTCCGGCATCCAAATCGTTCATGTGGGTAACCAAACTGAATCTTTTGATCTCTACTACATGTTTATGTGTGTTTTAACATCCTAAATTGATTGAATCGAAAATTCATAATTTTAGTTTAATATTCGAATTTTCTCGAATTTATTGTGGATTGTATACTGATTTTCTGTTGTTGTGGTTAGTTCCTACAGATTGTATATAATCTCAGGAGTGTAGTGATAATTTTTGTTTGATTTTACATAGCCTAGAACTCGAAGTCGAGTTTTTGGTGTGGGTGAAATTTTTTATTTTAATTTCTGGATTCTTGGACGTTTTTCTGTTGTTATTGATGATTTGTATAGTTTGTACAAGTCCCAAGCTTCGTTTTGATATATTAAACGTTCGATTTGGTTGAGAAACGAGTGATTTCGGGTTTTGGCCGGTGAGATCGCCGGATTTCTTTTAGTTTTGGCCGGATTCCGAGTTCGGTTGATGTTAGGATTGAACAAATGGTATAATCGTGTTTAGGACACGATTTGGAACGATTTTGGTATGTAAAACGCACCAAACGGTACGTTTTTGTGGTCGTCGGAAATTTTTTTCCGGTCGCCGGATTCTGGGTAGCGGCCATTGACGGCGAGAGGTGTTCTTCGAGCATTCATACGAAGAACACTGAAGGTGGTGATGAACAGTACTCGTTTAATCTTCAAAAACCTAAAAACCATTTCTAAAAACTGATTTTGGAAAATTATTTGTAAAATTCGAATTTTATTTTCAGAAATTCGAAAAATACTTTTAAAAATTCGAAAAATCATTTTTAAATTTCGAAAAATTATTTTTAATTTCGAAAAATAGTTTTAAAATTTTAATAAATTATTTTTAATTCGAAATTTATTTTATTTGATTATTTTAAATCTATTTAGCTAATATTTTAATTAATTTAAATTGATTGGTTAATTAATAATAATCAATTAATTTAATTAATTAAATATTATTTAAATATGATGAAAAATAATCTAATTTAATTATTTTGAAAAATAAAATAATTTATTTATTTTATAAATATTATTTTACCTTTAATATTTATTTCCTTATTTGTTTAAAATGAAATAAAATTGTTCTAAAATTCTAAAAATAATCCGGGAAGGGTAAAAATAGTTTTAAAATTCTAAAATTGATTCTAAAACCGGATTAGGTAATTAGAAAAATATTTCAATAACCCAATAATTATCTATAGGGTTTTAAATTATCCTTTTTAATCCAAAAAGGGTAATTTAAATTCTTTAAAATTCCGAAAAATGTTCTAAAAATGTTTATAAGGGTTCTAAAAATACCTTGAGTGTTCTTTTATATGGTGAGTCATATCTGCTATGTGAATTATGTGTTTGATTACTCTGTACATGTTACTATTTGATTAAAATATTTAGTCGGTAGCCATACAACGTACGGGTAGACCCTAGAACCGAGGTTTGACTGGTAATTGACCTTGTACCTAGCCAGATATTTGAAATAGAATGTTTTACTGTAGAAGTGGGAGAAACCCTAGCGAATGGGCAGAGTTACCTGCAGTATTCCTAGAAGTGAGAAAACCTAGCAAGACAGCATAAATTACCAGCAGTATATTCAGGCAAGTATTTTCTCCCTTGATCATCTTAAACACTTTTATTTTATGTTTCATTGATTCATATCATGACGAATAGCCATTGTTCAGAGCTATTTGTGATTCTTAAATATTTTGTGCGAACACGGTTGTTTGATATTGGTACCCTTGATGTGGGGAATTGTTTAAGATAAACTCTTCATATCCTTATTATCGTAGTAAATAATAGGGATGTGAACTGTATGTGAAACTAAGCATTTCCTGTTGAATTCGGAAATTGCTCTATTGGATTTGGAAAATGATAAAGCGTAGGAGGCCATGATAGCTGTCATGGTCCAGCAATATTTAAGGAGGATATGGTAACCATTCCATCTTCCTATAGGCTAACATTACTTGCCTATTTTGGTACCCTCATGAAATCCAGATTATACACACGGGTATAGCTGTACCAGTGGAGTATAAAGGGTCCCATTGCTTTTGAACCTGATCAGGGGGCAATGGTGTTTCAGTTATGTATATCCAATCCATATCGCCCAAATGGCTATTATATATTGTGAGTTGACAAATGATTCAGTTTTATGTCATGGCAAATGATTTCAGTTATGATCGAATTATAATTCAGTTGTTGATTCAGTATGCTTTATAAATTGTTTTACTTTTCAGTCGATATTATGCAGCATTTGTTCTGGTTTTATTTTGAAACTGTTTATATATACTTGCTGGGCTTTTCTTTGGCTCACTCTTGCTTTCACTAAACCTTTCCAGACGGGAAGTATGGTTCCGATCAACAGTCCAGACAGTATTAAAGGGAGTCAGAGTGGTCGGGTATCCGCACCTCAGGCCGTGCAGGTACTTGTGCGTTTCAGTTGGCGCTAGATAGAATTTTAAATAAAATGGGATGTAATAATAAAATTGAATTAGACTGGATTTAAGTTGACTTGATTTGGTGGTTTGTAATAAGTGACTAGTTTATTTTGGAATATGTCTGCTTGTATTCATACAATAACCTGTTTGCGATCTTTGGTTGCGGGGTCGGTTGTGTATTCTGATATTTTTGGTTGTGATTGGTTGGTGACCCCCAGATCTGGATCCCGGATTTGGAGGGGTGTCACAATGTCTAAGGGGCCTCGACCAGTAATCAGGGGGCGCTCGCTGTAGATCATCATCCTGAGGAAGGGCTCGCTCATGTCCAAGGGGCCTCGATCTGTAATCAGGGGTCACGTGCTGTGGATCACGGGGTCTCGATTCCAAGGATTTTTCTTTCTTCTGGCCAGGCAAACCCCTGTAGGCCTTCGTACCAGGCAAACCCCTGTAGGCTTCGCATCAGGCAAAACCCTAGAGGCCTTCGTACCAGGCAAATCCCTGTAGACCTTCGCACCAGGCAAACCCCTGTAGGCCTCCGCACCAGGAAAACCCCTTTAGGCCTTCACATCAGGCAAATCCCTAGAGGACTTCTCTTTCCAGCAAGGTTCTCCCCATCTCGTCGAATTTCGCTGAGGGCGTGCCCTGACCTATGTTACCTGAAGGCGTCTTCAAAGGGAGATGCCTCTTGGGAATATCTAACATGCTGACGGCGCGTCCTTATAGATTGGAATGTTGTGATTGACAGTTCTTGAGATCTTCTATGAACAAGATTTCCCACCTGTAATAATTCATCTAACAGAAAGGCTTAGATGTTATCTAGAGGAGGCATCCTGGAGATGAAGACATGTTAAGTCATCGAATTCTCCCAGAACTTGTTAGAAATCATCAAAACCTTGGATATCACCCTCAGGGCGCGCCCTGAGAGTTCTTGGGGATTTTTCTTCATAATCATCTTCCTACAAAAGTTGAAGAAACAAATAGTGGAAATAACGACAAAACAAATTAAGTGTTACCTTGAGGGCGCATCCTGATAGTGAGGGCGCGTCCTGACGATGAGGACGAGATCCCGATAATTGTGCCTCTTCCCTGGAACATCCTTCTTCGAATCATATTTGGAATCTCCTCACCGATGGCTGGTCGGAAATCGCCGCCATCGAAGATACCCGAAACCATCTTTTTGTAGCAACAATCCAAAGATCATCTCTAGAACCATCCTTCAATTCTAGGTTGTGTTCGATGAATCCTTCTTCAGATCTTGTTCGACCCCCCTGCTAGAGATCGCCATGCTTGGATCTTCCTCGTAGCCACCGATCTGCACCCTCATCAAGGGCTATCCGTTAGATCTAGCTTGACGCTTCATAAGAACCTTCATCATGATGAGAAATCCATCCTCCTTGGATTATGATCTTGATCAGCACCCCTCATTCTAGTCCCAATTTGTTGACAACAAATTTTGAGGTTCGTCACCGGAATCAAGATCTATAACGGTGGTTCTTCGCCGGAAAAGTCGCCGGAGTGTGGTGGCTGTGATGAATTGGGGGTTGATTGAGAGGGTTTTTGGTGGTGGCTCGTAGAGCTCTTCGCTTCTATCCCCCTCAATGTGCATATGTACCCCTATATTTATAGGGGATCAAGCCCACGTAGTTTTTGGAGAGTAAGAAACCCAAATAGGCTTGGATTGACGAACTAGTTTCTGGAATGTTCCACTATGAGGTCTAACCACAAAGGCCCAAGGCCCGTCCATGATCTCTAGACTTCACGAAATGAAGAAACTTCCCCCGTCGAGGACTAGTCCTTTTCGTTATCAACTATTTCCAGATTTCATGGTCGTAGGTATAGCCATGGTTTACCCCCAGTGTGGAACGCATCCTTGTCCCCCGAATGAGAAGCACCCACCAAATAGCAGGACAAGTGATCCGAGAGCTTTTGAGTGCAAAGTGCAGGATTATCCCGAAGTTCCCCAATGAGAGCGCGCCCTTTGATAACAGGAACAGAGCTCCAAAGCACGCACCAAAAGTACCCATCTTTCCACCTTAGAGCGTGCCCTATGTGTTTAAGAAGAGTTCTTAAATCTAGGCAAACCCCTGGAGGCATTATACGATGGATATTCTCCTCCTGGTATACCATAGGAGGGAATTCTTCAATAATCTATGTAAAATCAATAGAGTACATGCATCCAATTACTTCCCAAACATGCAAGGCGCGCCCTCCACATACAGGAGGTGAGGGCGCGTCCTTTTTTTACAAATTCTCACCCAAATCCTAATTCATCAATAAAAACCCCCTTTGAATCTATAATTGATCCAGATCCATCTTAACATACCCCAATTGAATTTTAGCTATAACAAAAACTTTCAGAACCACTATTACAAATGTGAAACGTCCAAACATATGGCACTGCCAATTTTGTCGCAATCACGTCACGTATTTAAATTTCTTGTGATAAACCTTACCCGAAGAAGAATTCACAGACTGCGTAATTCACCTAAAAGTCTAAAACTTTAACCTGGAAAAGAAAACCACTTGTCCGATACTAGTAGGCTAGTAGCTAATAACACTTCAAGTCTTCAACAATAAATTCATAAAGTTGGCTCTGGTTTACTTAACATCTCCTCGAGGGTGTATTTCAACTTTTCTTTGAACGTACATATCACTTGAGAGTGATAAGTTAACAAAACTTGTTTTCTCAAACTACTGTCCAGATATTACTGAGCTTCATTTAGACAAAACTTAACATCAACAATTCTCTCATTGTCAGTTTCCTACATATTTCCACAATTCTACCTACAAGTCAATAAATGGTTTACAGTTGCCAATAATTGAAATGGATGAAATGGCAGTATTGTGTACAATTTTGATCTTCACTTCACATTGCAGAAATACTAATTCCAATTATATATATATGATATGATTTTTGCAAATCGTACGTTGGAGATTTGAAAAAAAAAAGGTTGTACTATATTATATTTTTAAGAATTTAAATACACATGTATAAAAAGGTCCATTATCAAATCACATTCGGATAGGATTCTGATTTCATCTAAATCCGTATTAATTACACAGTTGATCTGTTGGATAAACGGGATATTATAGGCCGAACTAACATTGCATTACAAAATCTAGTGATAGCACTTACCTTGTGCTTTGATTTCTTAATCCTTAATTTCTACATTCTTCAAGATTAAAAAAAGTGCACTTTTTTAATGTGAGAAGGAAAGCTGGAAGTACTGGTTTTACTCAATCAACCAAAGAAAAAAATGGTACTTTTCAAACAGGTGGGAGTTAATGAGTTATAATGGGCAAGGAAAGTCTTACACTGCAGCTATAAATACACAACAAGAGGGATACCAAACTCAGACACATCAAAGATTTTCGAGAGACACCCTTCTTTTTATCTGACAGCTTTTTCTTCTTTGAGTTCCCATTTCTCTGTTTTCTTTTTTCTTCTAAACAGAGAAAAGTTCCTTACTTTATTTAACAAACCTTCATCTTTGAACCAGCTGATCTCCCTTGATTTCACTGCAAAGACCGCAGTTTCGGAGGACTAGGGACAATTTTTAAGTACCCAGTTTCCTCTATTATCATCGCGAAATTTACGAGAAAATGAACAGAATGCAAGAAACCAGCATTCCTCTTGCACAATATGGAAATAATATTGGAACTTCACTGTCTAATATTATATTAGCAAGTAACACAAACACCTTGGATTCAATCTTCTCTCATTGTTCAGCATCTACAAGCCCAGTTATCGAGCAATTAGGCTCTTCCGTGTATCACACACAAAATGATTTGCTCCAAAAGTTCTTCGAAGAAAACACTCCAAAAAATCAAATTTCAATACCAAATTTTTCCAGCTCACTCCAAAGTTCTTCATATAAAACCAGCTATTTGGTTCCTCCAAAGAAAAAGCTGTACAGAGGAGTGAGACAGAGGCATTGGGGAAAATGGGTAGCTGAGATTAGACTCCCACAGAATAGGATGAGAGTTTGGTTGGGAACTTACGAGACACCCGAGGCTGCAGCCTATGCTTATGATCGTGCTGCATACAAGCTTCGTGGCGATTATGCACGGTTAAACTTCCCCAATCTCAGTGATCCAAGCAAATTGGGATTCGGAGATAGCTCAAGATTAATTGCTTTAAAGAATGCTGTGGATGCTAAAATTTCAGCAATTTGCCAGAAGGTCAGAAGAGAGAAAGCAAAAAAGAAAGCGAAGAAAAGTAGTGAGAGCTTTGGTGATGGTAATAAAATCAATGAGAGTGAGAAGCTACCAAAGGTTGATTCAAATTCTTCGTTTTCGTTGATTGGTAATGGTAGTACTTTGAGTAGTGACATTGTTTCTTCAAGTGTTTCTGAAGATGGATTATGGACGGATGTAAATTCCCCATATTCTGTTCTTGGAGCATGTGCGGCGGTACCTCAGGAACTGGAGTTTGAAGGTTGCTCTCTTGCACGTATGCCATCGTTTGATCCAGAATTGATCTGGGAAGTTCTTGCTAATTAGGAAGTAACTTCGGTGCTTCCTAATTAAGAGACTTCGATAGCAGCATATGTATACTTAACTATCTAGTATCTAAGTACAATTACTTACTCAAGTAACTTTTTTACTTGTGTAAGTCCGTTTAGCTGAGGAACATTAGTAGTATCAATAAAGCAAGTTCAGGTTGTTCCCTCCCTTGAATTATTTGAAGTCAAGGAGAATATTTTGTGGGTAATATGAGGAAGCTATATTATTAACAATTTAAGCTACTGTGATTTGTGTTATTACATTAATCTAGTAATCTATCTTCTTTGGTTTTACATTTATATTGCATAGTATATGTAGAAAGCTTACAGAAAACGAGACCAGTGAACTTCAGTCACCTGTATTATAGTCAGTTAGCACTGGATCACTTTGTATACTCTTCTAGGATCACTTTGTATGAATTTGCATGCTCTTCTACAATTGGGTAAGAAGTACTCTCTCCGTTCCACGTTTACACTTTTTAAAAGGTGTTCAGCACGCATTTTAAGGATAGTTCCATAATTTATTTTTAAAAATTTCTTTTCATGTATAAAAATATAAACATTGAATTTTTATACAAAAAAAGAAAGTTTTAAAAATAAGTTATGGAACCATCCTAAAAATGCAACTTAAAACGCGTGCCAGACAACTCTTAAAAAGTGTAAACAATTGAATGAGACGGAGGGAGTAAGAAGTATAGTTTTCAAGACACAAGAAACCAGCAACGTCTCTCAACTTAAGAATTCGGATTTTCTCCCCGACTTGTAAATTACAGAGTTTAGCTATTTTTGTTAATCTATCAGCATGAATTTAAGTAAAGGCGAACATGAACTTATCTTTCTGCACAATTCTATTATCCATGATGTATTCGATTTTTTTTTTTTTTAAATTTTAATCTTGTTCGATAGGAGAATCAGATCGGATAAGAATGGCCAAATGCAAATCCCATTGCCCATCCTTATTAATCTTTCATTCAATCATCCATTATGTACATAGACTTCCAATATATAATATTCATATATTTGGACTGGTTAATGAACAAAAAGGCAAGAATCCTTTCCTGCGGGGCTAAGGTGTCTAGGTCTGCTAAGTTGGTTATTTGTTGACGAGTTTAAAAAATACCAAAAGTCTTCAGTTGTTCTGTGGTCGGTGTAATCTACATGTTTTGTCAGCTGAAATGTCACCGTCGGCGACCCATACCGGCACCACCTTTTTCTCCAACGACCTCTTCACATCACATTTCCCACTTTAGGATTGCTTATAATATCTTTATTTTATGAATTATTTGGCAACAAAATATACGTACACGCATTTTATGGGGCTGCCCGTATTTCATTGGACAGATATAGTGTGACCGTGTCTAGTTCATACAGCAAGGACCACGAATAGTCGGCGTCCACCAGGAGACCAAGTCCGAATACTTCTAAAACATAACTTTTCCAGCACAAATTTATAATCCCCTTCAAGCCTTTACTTCTCCACCTATATATAATTACTCACTCTATTTCTCCCACTTTTCCTCACTGAGTGTAGCATGTTTTACTAATACCTTTTCCGGAGGGGCCATTTCACCCTTTTTACTTGTAAACGAGTCAATTTATTCGTGAATCATTCAGATCAAATTCATACCTTTATAAAATATTTGAACTATTGATGATATTTGAGCCTCAGTCCATTCGGATTTAACTTTTATACAAATTTACTATCAAATTCACAACAGATCTTTGAACTTCAGTAAAAAAACTCAATCAATTCTCCGAAACGGAACAAATGGGCTCTTACAAACATGTCAAGTAGAGCCGGCCAAACGGGCGGTTCGGCCCGGCACGCACGTGGATTATTCGCTAAAAAAACCGTTCGGCCCGTTACTGTACGTTTTACGGTTCAGCTCGTTCGGCACGCCAAATTTAACGTGCCGTGCGCGAGTTGAAGATTACTAAACCGCGGCCCGTTCAGCCCGGCACGTCGGCACGCGAGAAGACGATCCCACTACTGCTTTTAGTATGTTGCATGAATTTTTTTCATATCATTATGAGTTAAATGATGAGTTCGATATATTAACATGGTGGAAAAATCATGAGTTACAATTTCCGGTTTTAGCAAAAATTGCAAAAGATATTTTAGTAGTCCCCGCTTCTACAATTGCATCTGAATCCGCTTTTAGTGCGGGTAGAAGAGTGTTAGACGAAAAGAGATCAAGTCTTGCACCGGATTCAATAAAAATATGTGTTTGCAAAAAAGATTGGGATCAAGCCGAAAAAAGACAACAAGGAAGAAAAGCGGATGATTCGGATGGAGAAGACGATCCGTGGATGATAATGGATAGTTCTTCGGATTCGGGGGCCGAACAAGTAGAAGAATAGGGTGTAGAATTTGTATTATGTTGTATTTTTAGATTTATTTTAGATTTTAGAATTTATTTGTTTGTAATTTTGTAAACATGTTTAATGCGGTTTGTTCCGTTTTTTTAGAGAGGAGTCCTCTCACACAATTTGTAAAATATTTTTTTAATTAATAAAATTGAGTAGAGGTACCGTCCTCTTTTACTCCTTTTTTAATTCGAAACCGAAACATTTTAATTCGAAACATTTTAATTCGAAAAATTTCATATTTTAAGAATATTAAAAGCAAATATTAAATTAACAAAAAAAAATCAAATTTTATGTACAAAATTATTCAGTAAACATTCGAATTTTCCTTATAAAAAAAAAAAAAAAACCGTTAAGCACGCGAAGCTCGCGTGCCGTTCACGGGTTAAATTTTCGAATGAACGGCACGGCACGTCTAATCCGCGCGTGCGTGCCCGTGCCCCATTTGCTTCAGCTCGGCACGTGGCCAAACCGGCACGGCCCGCACGGCACGGCCGTTTGGCCACCTCTAATGTCAAGTTCTCGTAATATTCCCAATCCCTACATAATACAAATTTGTCAAATGTTACAGGGTGATAATAATGGGTAAAAGGTCAATGAAATAAGTGGAACAAAATCAAGCATGGATCTGCCAGTGTGTTTACAGAAAGAAAAGATAGTTAGAAAATATTATTGATTTTGACTTTGCTAACAAAAAGATGAAAAGTAGGTTTAGCTTCACATGCCATGACCCCATTGCTAGCTTTTGGAGTATGAAGATGAAGACGATGTCATGTGTTGTGTCCTTCACGAGTTCTGTCCAGAAAGGACCATTGGCTTTAAGAAAAACTAAAACTTTATGAATTTAATGCCTTCACCATACTTGCCTTGATTGTGATATTCACCTTTTCAGTTTCATAACAGATAGAAGAATTGGTCTTCCAACTTCACTCAACCACATGCTGCTGCTTCAACTTGATCCGCTAATATGTTATAGAGTTGTACTTCGTGGCTTCGGATAAGAGATACTTCATAATTACGATGGTAAATTTTGTCAATCCGTAAAGATGATCATTTAACATGGTATCATAGCACACGTTTAGAAGATTAAAGTGTGAAAATCGAACCTTAGTCCACTCCTGCCAGTGTTCAAAATGTTTGTTGTTATGGTGATCCACTCGTACTAGTGACTAATGAGCGACGAAAACTGTTATTAGTAAAATATTCAATTAGCAACTTTCCCTAACATGTCAAGATTTTGTTTCTCTTTATTTAAAACGAAAATTGTCTGAATAAGCTTAGACTGAGGTAGTTTTTGTGAGCAAACACCACAGACTTCTTTACATTACGACTTAATTATAAGCTCTCATCGATCAAAACCATCAGAACTACCAAATGTGTTAGCTAATTTTGTCGTGCTCACGTATTTAGATTTCTTGTGATTAACCTTACCCGAAGAAGAATTTACAGACTGCATAATTTCACCTAAAACTTTAACCTGGAAAAGAAAACCAGTTGTATAGTAGTAGCACTTCAACAATAAATTCGTAAAGTAGGCTTTTGTTTACTTGCCATCTCCTCAAGTGTGTATTTCAACTTTTTTCAACTTTTTTTGCTGAACGTACATATCACTTTGAGACTTGAGAGTGATAAGTTAACAAAACTTGTTTTTTCTAAAACCACAGATTCCAGATATTACTGAGCTTCATTTTGACAAAACTTATAACATCAACAATTCTCTCATTGTCATTTTCCACAATTCTACCTACAAGTCAATAAATGGTTTACAGTTGCCAATAACAAAAGTGGATGAAATGGCAGTATTGTGTATAATTCTGATCTTCAATTCATATGGCAGAACTAATCACATTTATATACAAATGATATGATTTTCGCAACTCTTAGGTTGGAGATGTGAAAAAAAAAAATTATTGCATTTCATATTTTAAAGGATTTTAATACACATGTATAAAGGTCGGTTATCAAACCACATTCGGATATGATCCTGATCTCATCCATGAAAGGAGCCTGGTAGTAGTTTTAGTTATCCACAAGATCACCTTCAAGACAATCAACTGACCGATAGTAATCCAAGAAACCACAATTAATTCACCAAATTAAAAATACCAGCAAAACTAAATATGAACAGCAAGCATATAACCAAAGTATGCAAGAAAAAATTAAAGCAATGACACACGATATTTTACGTGGAAAACCCCTTCTATGTGAAGAGTAAAAACCACGGGACGTATGAGGAGTCCACCCTTCTTCTTCTCTTATTATGATAAAATTGAGGGTAAAAGGAACCCAAAACAGTTCACAATAACTTATCAGCCCACCAACTAATACATACACAAGAGAATTAACAAGAAGAAAACAAAGACGACGGAGTCACCCTAAAATTGCAGGTTCTGTCCAGCTGCAATTACAGACAAACCAGAGCTCAAACTGACGATCCAACGGTCAAAAGAGAAGCTCTATGTGTCCCCAAGAAGCTGACCAAGTTTCAGCACGATCCAACGGTAGAAACTCCGGCAACAACCAATTTAGTGAAGGCTGTCCAGAAAACTCCAAACCTGGCAAACTCTCTCCCTCTCTTGCTTTTGTTTTCTAATTTTTGGTATCTATTTTTCTGTGTTGTGCTGCTGCCCTATTCTCCTAGTTTAAGACATCATCTAACACCACTCAAAGGCTTCCATAATAAGTCCAAAACATTTAGCCCCAACTGGACTAAACACATAACCCAACATTTTGGGCTCACAAACACAAGTTTAAAAATACACTTAGGGGGTGTTTGGGGGAGCTTATTTCCAGAATAAGTCAACTTATTTTAAGTCAATGTTAGAGATTCCTAACATTCCAATTTATTTTCCAACTTATTTTTGCAACTTATGAAATCTCAAACATACATTAAATACAACCATAAAAACAAATTATCAAAATATGAAATTTTTACCCGAAAATAAGTTATAAGTCCGGGCTTATAAGCCCAGCCAAACACCACCTTACTTGTGCAACATGGGCTGGCCCCATACTCAACAATCTCCCCCTCCAGCCCATCACGAGGAAGACACGATCACTACATGATTACTTGAACCTCATCCCGGCAAGCTTGCTACACAGCTCAACTTTGCTTCCGGGAACCACCTTAGTCAACATATTTGCACCGTTCTTGTCGGTGTGAACTTTCTTGAGCTTCATTTGCTTGTCTTCAATCACATCTCGTAACCAATGATATCTCACATCAATATGTTTGGTACGAGCATGATACATTGCATTCTTACTCAAATCCATAGCACTTTGACTATCACAAAGCACTGCATACTCACCTTGCTTCAAACCCAACTCATGAAGAAACCTCTTAAGCCAAAGTATCTCTTTGCTTGCTTCCACTACTGCGATATATTCTGCCTCAGTTGTAGACAATGCTACACATTTTTGTAGCTTGGATTGCCATGAAATGGCTCCCCCTGAAAAAATAAACAAATAACCTGATGTAGACTTTCTGTTATCAAGATCACCAGCCATGTCTGCATCAGAATAGCCTTCAAGTATAGGTTTACCACCTCCATAACACAAACTCAATTTGGAGGTGCCCCGCAAGTATCTTAAAATCCACTTCACTGCTTCCCAGTGAACCTTACCCGGGTTAGATAAGTATCGACTAACAAGTCCAACAGCATGTGCGATATCTGGACGTGTACACACCATAGCATACATTAAAGAACCAACAGCAGAAGATTAAGGAATGAGTGACATACTTTCTTTCTCCTTCTCTGTTGCAGGACAACCTCTCTTACTTAACTTAAAGTGAGTTGCTAGTGGTGAGTTAACAGGCTTAGCATGCTTCATATTGAACCTTTCAAGCACCCGTTCAATATACTTTTCCTGTGAAAGCCACAATTTTCCAGCTTTCCTGTCACGAGCAATCTCCATGCCTAAGATTTGATTTGCAGGACCCAAGTTCTTCATGTCAAATGACTTGGACAAGTTTTCCTTCAAACTTTGAATCATATCAGCATCTTGTCCAACTATCAGCATATCATCAACATATAGCAGAAGATCGAATAATGAAGTTACCTCCAGGGAACTTTCTGAAATACACACAAGGATCGGCAGAAGTCCGTTTATAACCATTACTTGTCATAAACGAATCAAATTTCTTGTACCATTGCCTCGGTGCCTGTTTAAGCCCATAAAGACTCTTTTTCAATTTGCAAACAAGTTTTTCTTTCCCTTTTACCAAAAAACCTTCAGGTTGTTCCATGTAGATTTCTTCATACAAGTCACCATGTAAGAAAGCAGTTTTCACATCAAGCTGCTCCAACTCAAGATCAAGACTTGCTGCTAAACCCAATACAGTTCTGATAGAAGTCATTTTGACAACCGGAGAAAAGATCTCATCAAAGTCGATGCCCTTTTTCTGGTTGCATCCCTTAACCACCAATCTGGCCTTCCGCTTTACAATCTTCTCACCATCTTTCTTGTTCTTGAAAACCCATCTGTTCTTCAAGATTTTCTTACCCTTGGGAGGCTTCACTAGCTCATAAGTATCATTCTTGTTCAATGAATCCCTTTCTTCTTTCATTGCTTCGAGCCATAAATTTTTGTCATCAGATGACATTACTTCCTGGTAATTTTCTGGCTCACCATCTTCTGTAACAAGAATATACTCTGAGCTTGGATACTTTGTTGAAGGTTTAGGCTGTCTAGATGTCCTTCGAACATGTGTATCCTCCATTTGAGTGGTAGATTGCTCCCCCTGCTCATGAACCTCTTCATGTACATTCTTCTCGTGGATTTCTTCATCAGATGAAGATGCATCAACATCATCATTATAAACATGATCTGGTATTTCACCGTTAGGTTGTACCTCATCGACATCATTATCTACATTATCGAATACATCCCCAACATTCTCATTTTCAGGGAGAATAATAGGAGTAGAAGTAACTCCATTATTGGTATCAAAAAACAACTCCGTAGTAGAAGTGTAGCTTTTACTAAGAAGATCTGCACCCTTCTCTTGCTCAAAGAATATCACATCTCTGCTTCTCACTACCTTCTTCTTTTCTGGATCATAGAGTCTGAAACCATACTCTTCATCACCATACCCAACAAATACACACGGATTGGTCTTTGAATCAAGCTTTGACCTTTGTTCCTTAGGCACATGCATATATGCCTTGCTGCCAAAAACTTTCAGATGCGAATAAATAGGATCATGCCCCTTCCAAGCTTTTTCTGGAATGTCAAAACCAAGAGGAACAGATGGAGACCGATTAATCAAATACACGGCACACTGCACTGCTTCGGCCCAAAATGTCTTGGGAAGATCAGACATTCTAAGCATGCACCTGACTTTCTCCACAATGGTTCTGTTCATTCTTTTTGCAACTCCGTTGTGTTGTGGTGTACCAGGCTCTGTCCTCTCATGTCTAATCCCATATTGTGCACAATATTGCTTGAACTCCTTAGAAGTATACTCTCCACCATTGTCAGATCGAAGACGCTTTAACTTTCTTTCTGTCTCCCTTCCTACCATGGCATGAAATTTCTGAAAAACCTCGAACACTTGACCTTTTGTTTTCAGCATGTACACCCATGTTTTCCGCGTAGCATCGTCAATAAAAGTGACAAAATACTTATTGCCACCAAGAGACTCCATCTCCATAGGACCACAGACATCAGAGTGAACTAACTCCAACTTGTTTTGCCTTATGGTAGACTTCCGAGAAAAGGAAGCTCTATGTTGCTTACCTGCCAAACAATGATCACAAGGGTCAAGAGTAACTGTTGGAATAAGAGATTTACTTGCTAACATTTTGATCCCCTTGTCACTCATGTGCCCGAGCCTTCGATGCCATAAATTTGGAGAATTCTTTTCTTCAACTGCATTTAGCTCACCAGAGCATACACTCAAGTATGTTTTATACAAAGAGCAACATAACTCACCACGGGCAACTGTCATCGAACCCTTAGACAATTTCCATTTACCATTACCAAAGGTATGTCAAAACCCTTCTTGATCAAGGACATTTGCAGACAACAGGTTAAGGCGTAAATCAGGAATATGGCGCACATTCTTCAAAGTAAGTATGCATCCAACACTTGTCTTCACACGAATATCACCTAACCCAACAATGCTAGCTGAGCTCTTGTTTCCCATCTTTACACTACCAAAATCACCAGATTGATAGTTCGTGAAATACTCCCTTTTGGGAACACAGTGGTATGAAGCTCCTGAATCTACAAGCCACTCTGTGTCTGAACTCTCTACATGATGACACTCACTAGCTGCACAAATCAAAGTGACCTCATCATCATTCTTAGAAGCAGTTGCTGCTGTATTTTTATCATCTCCGTCCTTTTGTAAGTCTTGCTTCTTACCTTGTTCTTTCTTCCAACGATAGCAATACTTTTTAATATGGCCAGGCTTGTTGCAGTAATGACATGTCCTAGTCTCTTTATCTCTAGACTTGGACCTTCCCTTTGAGTTGGCACGACCTTTGGGACCTCTACTCTTGTTTCTTCCACGATTCTCAACTACAAGAGCATGTGAATTGTCAACCCCCATCTCCTTTCTTCTTATCTCTTCATTGAACATGCTTTCTTTGATCGCATCCAAAGATAGAACACCTTCTGGAGCAGAGTTACTAATAGTCACAACCAAAGTTTCCCAACTATCCGGCAAAGAACTCAACAAGAACAAGGCCTGCACTTCATCATCGAAAACAATTTTCATAATAGTGAGCTTGTTAATAATATCCTGAAAGTCACTCAGATGTTCAGAAACGGACTTTCCACCTTTCAATTTCAAATTAACAAGTCTCTTGATTAATGAAGCTTTGTTATGCGCAGTCTTCCTTTCATAAAGACCTTCCAATTTTTTCCACAAATCATATGGGTCGGACTCTTGAGATACATGATTGTAAATGCTAATATCGACCCATTGCCTAATAGTCCCCAAAGTTTTCCTCTTTAACTTTCCCCAATCTTTCTCTTCCATTTCTTCCGGTTTCTCTGGTTTTTCATCTTTTGCAGCTGTTTCAATAGGATCGAACAAATCTTTGCAATACAGCAAATCCTCCATCATAGGTCTCCAGAAGGAATAATTAGTTGATGTCAATTTAACCATTGAACTACCTCCACTACCACTAGTAGGCTCCATACCAATGACCAAATTAAACCCAGGCTCTGATACCAACTGAAAGGAGCCTGGTAGTAGTTTTAGTTATCCACAAGATCACCTTCAAGACAATCAACTGACCGATAGTAATCCAAGAAACCACAATTAATTCACCAAATTAAAAATACCAGCAAAACTAAATATGAACAGCAAGCATATAACCAAAGTATGCAAGAAAAAATTAAAGCAACGACACACGATATTTTACGTGGAAAACCCCTTCTATGTGAAGAGTAAAAACCACGGGACGTATGAGGAGTCCACCCTTCTTCTTCTCTTATTATGATAAAATTGAGGGTAAAAGGAACCCAAAACAGTTCACAATAACTTATCAGCCCACCAACTAATACATACACAAGAGAATTAACAAGAAGAAAACAAAGACGACGGAGTCACCCTAAAATTGCAGGTTCTGTCCAGCTGCAATTACAGATAAACCAGAGCTCAAACTGACGATCCAACGGTCAAAATAGAAGCTCTATGTGTCCCCAAGAAGCTGACCAAGTTTCAGCACGATCCAACGGTAGAAACTCCGGCAACAACCAATTTAGTGAAGGCTGTCCAGAAAACTCCAAACCTGGCAAACTCTCTCCCTCTCTTGCTTTTGTTTTCTAATTTTTGGTATCTATTTTTCTGTGTTGTGCTGCTGCCCTATTCTCCTAGTTTAAGACATCATCTAACACCACTCAAAGGCTTCCATAATAAGCCCAAAACATTTAGCCCCAACTGGACTAAACACATAACCCAACATTTTGGGCTCACAAACACAAGTTTAAAAATACACTTACTTGTGCAACATGGGCTGGCCCCATACTCAACAATCCAAACCCGTATTATGGGTTGGATGAACGGGATATTAGAGGCCGAACTAACATTGCGCTACAAAATCTAGCAAAAACGCTTACCTTCCGCTATATAATGTAGAGGAAGGTAACCAAAATGAGGTTTTAGACAAATGTTACTTAGAAACGGAAAAGAGAGACCTTTAATATTAATATTAAGATGATTTCATATTCCTTAATTTTTACATCAAGATCAAAAAAATTTGCACATTTCAATGTGAAAAGGATTAACTGTTTTTTTTAAAGCTGGAAGTACTGGTTTTACTCTATCAACCAAAGAAAAAAAAAGAAGGTATTTTTCGAACAGCTGGGAGTTATGAGTTATAATGGCCAAGGTAAGTCTTACACTGCAGCTATAAATACACAACAAGAGGGATACCAAACTCAGACACATCAAAGATTTTTAAGAGACACCCTTCTTTTTATCTAACAGCTTTTTCTTCTTTGAGTTCCCATTTCTCTGTTTTCTTTTTTCTTCTAAACAGAGATAAGTTCCTTACTTTATTTTCCCAATTTTCTAACCTTCAACTGATCTCCATTGGTTTCACTGCAAAAACCTCAGTTTCAGAGGACCAGGGACAATTTTTAAGTACCCAGTTTCCTTATTATCATCGCCAAATTTACGAGAAAATGAACAGAATGCAAGAAACCAGCATTCCTCTTACACAATTTGGAAGTAATAATATTGGAACTTCACTGTCTAATATTATATTAGCAAGTAACACAAACACCTTGGATTCAATCTTCTCTCATTGTTCATCATCTACCAGCCCAGTTATCGAGCAATTAGGCTCTTCTGTGTATCACACACAAAGAGATTTGCTCCAAAAGTTCTGCGAAGAAAACACTTTACAAAATCAAATTTCAGTACCAGATATTTCCAGCTCACTTCATAGTTCTTTAGACAAAACCAGTTATTTGGTTCCTCCAAAGAAAAAGCTGTACAGAGGAGTGAGACAGAGGCATTGGGGAAAATGGGTAGCTGAGATTAGACTCCCACAGAATAGGATGAGAGTTTGGTTGGGAACTTATGAGACACCTGAAGCTGCAGCCTATGCTTATGATCGTGCTGCATACAAGCTTCGACGCGATTATGCACGGTTAAACTTCCCCAATCTCAGTGATCCAAGCAAACTGAGATTCGGAGATAGTTCAAGATTAAATGCTTTGAAGAATGCTGTGGATGCCAAAATTTCAGCAGTTTGCCAGAAGGTTAAAAGAGAGAAAGCAAAAAAGAAGGCTAAGAGAAGTAGTGAGAGCTCTGCTGATGATAATAAAATCAATGAGAGTGAGAAACTACCAAAGGTTGATTCAGATTCTTCGTTTTCGTTAATTGGTAATGGTAGTACTTTGAATAGTGACATCGTTTCTTCAAGTGCTTCTGAAGATGGATTATGGATGGATGTAAATTCCCCATATTCTGTTCTTGGAGCATATATTGTTGGAATTCGGGCATAATAACGCAACGGAAATGACGTAAATAACAATTAAAAACGAATTCCAAGTCCCGGATCCATGTATAAAATGATGATCATGGTATGAAAATTCTTGGGATCAAGATTTTTACCTCTTTAAGCTTTCCAATGGATGTCAAATGGAGATCCTAGCTTGTTGATCTTGAGAGTTAAAATTATAACTCCTCCACCGGAATCCACACTTGAATGCTTGCTTGAATCGTCGAACGATTTTCGCCACGGGACGAGGTACTAGCCTAAATAAATAATCGATGATGTGTTCTTGACTCAACTCAATTTCTCTCTTGTGAATATCAACTGAAATTTTCAGTTGTGGTGCTCTTCCAAAGCTTGCCAACACTTGACTTATAAAGAGAAATAAAGGAAAGTGGAGCCTTAAACAATTAGGCCACTTTTATTTAAATAAATCTTATTTATTCAAATAAATTAATTAAGTCATACTTAATTAATCAATGAGTCAAGAAAATACACCTTCAAATTTTATCTTTAACTAATCAAGTCTCACTTAATTAATTTTATAAAATTCGAATTATTATTTATTATTAATTTAATTCATAATTTAAATTATTATTAATTTAAATTTATGAAAAAATTAATTTCCCTTTTAAACATTCTTTGTGTGTGACCCTGTAGGTTATTATTTAATTGGCAATAATTTTATTCTCTAATAAAATTACAAACAATGAGCGGCGTCTAGTAACACGTCATTGCTACCCAATTAAACAATAATTAAATCAACGATTCAATCAACCTTTTACGACTAATGTTTTATGTAATATAATCCCTTTAAATCATGATATTATAGATTAAACTCGAGGCATGTAATGTGTCATCCTCTTCATAATTTAATCTTCATTTTCTTGATCGATGAGTAGACTATTTAATCAAATAAACATTTGAGCATGGCCATGCATTTCATAGTCTCACTCAAACAAGAGGCCGATAATATCACTCCTTTATCAGGAGATTTAAATCCCATCTAGATCGTTCATATTTCTCACATGATTCATAATATATCCGATATTCACCTTTATCATTATCCGGCTAAAGATAACTTTTGACGAATTCAAAATATATTAATTCTCATGTAGAATTATAACGACTACAGGTCTAAGGATCATTATACCATTATCACTGTGAGAATACATATGACACATTTATTATTATTATTTACCATGATGTATCTCACGGCGGGTCTGTCCAGTACCCTGTACTCGTACAGTTACCTATGCATTGCTTTTAGTATCTGCATACTAATGACCAATGAGATGTGGTCATCTTGTCAATAAACATACTAGCCTTAATGTATTATTATTGTCCTAAGTAATAATAATACTCGGCTAGGGACATTTAAGAATATGATACAATCATTATATAATCTCATGTTCAAGTCACATACTTGCAACTACATAATTCGTATCAAGATTCTAAGGACATTTATTATACTTTATTTATTTCGCAGTAAATAAAGCCAATAATAAATATATATATCAAATATATAAAATCACTCAAACACAAATACAATTGATTGTATTGACTCTAGGGCACCAATACTAACAATCTCCCACTTGCACTAGAGCCAATCATTCATGTATCGAATACCCATGCTACTAGTGTGACATTCATGCTTCTGCTGCGACAGAGCCTTAGTCAGCGGGTCTGCAATATTATCATCAGTATGCACTTTACATATGTGAATATCTCCTCTATCATTTATCTCTCGAATAAGGTGATATCTCCGAAGTATATGCTTTGTTCTGCTGTGAGCTCTGGGCTCCTTGGCTTGTGCTATAGCTCCATTATTATCGCAGTAAAGATCTATGGGATTTGTGATCGATGGAACTACACCAAGTACTGTAATGAACTTCCGTATCCATACAGCCTCCTTGGCTGCTTCACATGCCGCAATATACTCGGATTCCATTGTAGAATCAGCCACTGTGTCTTGCTTCGAACTTTTCCAGCTTACAGCACCTCCATTTAGGCAAAACACAAATCCAGACTGAGACACAGAGTCGTCTCTGTCAGTCTGGAAACTAGCATCCGTGTAACCCTTTACCGTTAGCTTCTCCTCTCCTCCATACACCAAGAATGAATCTTTAGTCCTTTTCAAGTACTTAAGAATATTCTTGACCGCCGTCCAGTGACCTTCACCTGGATTAGACTGGTATCTGCTCGTCATGCTCAAAGCATACGAAACATCCGGACGAGTACATATCATTGCATACATGATAGATCCAATTGCTGAAGCATATGGAATCTTACTCATGCGGTCCTTATCATCCAATGATTTCGGACCATTCTCTTTTGAGATCGTTATCCCATGAGATACAGGGACATATCCCCTTTTTGCATCTTGCATTCCAAAACGATGCAAAATTTTATCAATATATGTACTCTGGCTTAAGCCGATTAATCTTCTTGATCTATCTCTATAGATCCTGATCCCTAATATATAGGTAGCCTCGCCCAAGTCTTTCATAGAAAAACTTTGTCCTAACCAAGTCTTTACAGCCTGTAGAGAAGGAATGTCATTCCCTATTAGCAATATATCATCAACATATAATACTAGGAATGCCACATGGCTCCCACTAACCTTTTTGTAAACACATGGTTCATCCACGTTCTGAATAAAGCCAAAACCTTTGACTATTTCATCAAACCGGATGTTCCATCTCCGAGAGGCCTGCTTCAATCCATAAATGGATCTATGCAGCTTACATACCTTTCCGGCATCCTTTGGATTTCCAAAACCTTCAGGTTGTGTCATGTACACATCCTCTTCAAGGCTTCCGTTAAGGAAGGCTGTTTTGACATCCATCTGCCAAATTTCGTAATCATAGTAAGCCGCTATTGCAAGCATAATTCTGATGGATTTTATCATCGCTACTGGTGAGAAGGTTTCATCATAGTCAATACCATGAATTTGTTTGAAACCTTTTGCAACCAGTCGAGCTTTATAGGTCTGTACTATACCATCCATGTCGATTTTCTTCTTGAAAATCCATTTGCACTCTATAGGTTTTACCCCTTCAGGTGGATCAACCAAAGTCCATACTTGGTTTTCATACATGGAATCCATCTCAGAATTCATGGCTTCTTGCCATCTCTCAGAGTCTGGTGAGTTCATAGCATCTTGGTAGGTGAGAGGCTCATCTTGGTCTATGAGCATCACATCGTCATTTTGAGTTAAGAGAAATCCATAATTCCTCTTTGACTCATGACGAATCCTACTAGATCTACGAACAACCTGTGTTTCTTGAGCAATGTTATCTTGTATTTCTTGCTCATGTTCCCCTTCTGGTTCAATGTTATCAAGTGGTTCTCGATCTTCATCGAGATCTATTTTCCTCCCACTGTCTTTTCTAGAGACTAGCTCTCTTTCCAAGAATACAGCAGTTCGAGCAACAATTACTTTGTTCTCCGAGGGACTATAGAAAGAATAACCCTTTGTTTCCTTTGGGTATCCCACAAAATTACATTTTTCAGATTTCGGTCCAAGCTTGTCTGATGTTAGGCGTTTCACAAATGCTTCACATCCCCATACTTTCATAAAGGACATGCTTTGTCGTTTCTCTGTCCATATCTCATATGGAGTTTGTTGAACCGTTTTAGTAGGAACACGGTTTAGTGTATATGCAGCCGTTTCCAGGGCATAACCCCAGAAACTAATTGGAAGATCTGCTTGACTCATCATAGATCGCACCATGTCCAACAAGGTACGATTCCTCCTTTCAGAAACCCCATTCCATTGTGGTGTTCCAGGAGGAGTTAGTTGTGATACAATACCACACTCCCTCAAATAGTTCTTAAACTCATGGCTTAAGTATTCACCTCCTCGATCAGATCTTAGAGTTTTTATGCTTTCGCCAATTTGCTTTTCTACTTCTGCCTTATACTCTTTGAACTTTTCAAATGCCTCGGATTTGTTCTTCAAAAGATATACATATCCGTATCTACTGAAATCATCAGTAAACGTAATGAAGTAGAAATAGCCACCCCTTGCCATCGATCTCATAGGACCACATACATCGCTATGTATTAGTTCTAGTCGTACGGTGGCCCTCTTACCCTGTCCGGTAAAAGGAGCTTTAGTCATCTTGCCTAGTAAACAAGCCTCGCATTCATCATATGATTCAAAATCAAACTGATCCAAGAAACCATCTTGATGTAACTTGGAAATGCGTTTCTCGTTTATATGGCCTAGACGACAGTGCCAAAGGTATGTTTGATTTGAGTCATTAGTCTTAAGTCGTTTGTTATTTACATTCAAGATAGGAGTATCTAAATTAAGAACATACAAACCGTTAAATAATTGTGCAACACCATAGGTAATGTCATTCAAACCAAAAGAGCAACCATTGTCTTTAAAGGTAAATGAAAAACCTTTCTTGTCCAAACAAGAAACAGAAATAATGTTTCTACAAATAGAAGGCACATACAAACAGTTTTCAAGTTCTAATATAAGCCCAGTGGGCAACGATAAATGGTAAGTCCCTACAGCCAAAGCAGCAACCTTTGCTCCATTTCCAACTCGTAGGTCTACCTCTCCCTTAGCCAGTGCCCTACTCCTTTGCAGTTCCTGCACATTTATACAAATGTGAGAACCACATCCGGTATCCAATACCCAAGATGTAGAAGTAGACAAATTGACTTCTATTACATAAATACCTGAAGCAGAAGTCTGGCCAGCAGCCTTCTTCTTCTTAAGTTCTTCCAAATATGCATGACAGTTTCTCCTCCAGTGTCCCGGTTTACCACAGTGGTGACAATCACCCTTTTCGACACCTCCTTTGGGCTTGGTAGCCTTCTTGGGAGCAGAATTAGGATTGGCAGCAGATTTGGACACATTCCTCTTCTTATTGCCCTTCCACTTTCTTTTCCCCTTGGCACCTCCTTTGTTCACCATCAGCATGGGAGTAGGAGATTCCTTCTGAATGTTGGTTTCAGCAGTTCTTAACATGCCCAACAATTCAGTGGGTGTCTTATCTATCTCATTCATGTTGTAGTTCATAACGAATTGAGAAAAGTTCTTGTTGAGTGATTGTAAGATCAAATCTATTTGAGCCTCCGGACCAATCGGGAAGCCCAAGGTACTTAGTTGTTCAATGTACCCAATCATCTTAAGAACGTGTGGTCCAACCGGGTCTCGCTCTCCCTGTTTGCAAGCATACAAAGCCTTGCTAGTATCATATCTCTCCTGGCGAGCTTGTCCCTCAAACATGCTTTTGAGGTGCTCAATTATTTCAAAAGCATTCATCAACTCATGTTGCTTTTGAATCTCAGGAGCCATGCATGCAAGCATAAGGCATGACACATCATTTGAGTCATCCAAATGCTTCTGATAAGCATTTTGCTCGGCACGTGTGGCTCCAGCAGGAAGAGGATTTGGGTGAGGAACTTCAATGGCATACAGCTTTCGCTCCTGCCTGAGGACAATCCTCAAGTTCCTAAACCAATCTAGGAAGTTTGTCCCTGTCAGCTTTTCCTTTTCTAGGACTGATCGTATCGAAAAGTGGTTTGTGTTGTTTGCCATTTATTATCTACAATTTTGTAAAAGCGCATAAAATGAGTTAGTTTGCATGTTTCGTAAAACCAATTATGTTCAAGTTGATTTATAGCATATTCGTAATATACCTCCCACTATTTTTATCAAATTAATAGCCCTTACTATCAATTCGGAAAATGGTTCCCATAAAACCTTTTCTTAGTGAGCCAAGATCCATATTTCATCATATTTTAAGTCAGCTTTGGCTTTCCTCTTAAACATGATTATTTAGGTAGACCGTAATGTCAATTATATCGTATATAACTCTTGGATAGTTTAGTGAACAACATATTGCTCCGATCTATCTAATAGATTTCACTAAACTCAATGCTTATAAGTTCATAATCCTATTATGACGACTTATTTAAGTTGAACCCAACAATAACATTTTAAGTAAGCTTGTTTACTTAATCACATCTCACCACGATAAAAGAGAAGCCCTTGCTTTGGCAAATCCACTCCTCAATGATCTAGGATTTAATGAGTGTTATTTGTTGGAAAGCATCTGTTTAACTTAATATTTCTTAAGGGATTTTTAGAAAAATTTAACGATCTTGATCGTCTGTTTAAATCTTAAATCGTTACAGATTTTATCTTGTTTAAACATGGCATATGTGTCGTATCTAATACATACATTCTAAAATATCCATACATCCATGCATCCATCCATATATCTAATATATCCATGCATCATATGTAAAGTGCAGTTACGCAAAATTAAACGTGCAATGGTTATGGCCCGATCCTATGCGATCTTTTCGAGCTAATGAAAAGATCAAGGTCAATCTATGGTTGTAATAACTAATTATTACAAAATTCTTCATCGCTTCCAAAGCCTCCATTGATTGCCTCCAAGCTCGTTTTGAAATACATTACAAAAGAACTCGAGTTGCATTCGAGATAAAATAATTACAAGAATAACGACATGCAAGTCGTATTTAATTATTACAGACCATAAATAAAATTACAACATTTATTCTACGGGTCTTTAGGCCATAACCAATGCACCATGCTCATATAACAATTATAGACATCGCATTAATCATTATCACATCATATATAACGATTAATATTTAACTCCTTAATTTAAATACCTAATTATTTAAAAAGGAATTAAAAAAAATCAATTTTAATTAATAAAATCGAATTTAAAATTAAAATTAATCAAAATCGCATTTAATAATAATATTAAATTCGAAATTTAAATATTCAATTATTAAAAGCATTAATTAAAATAAAATTCGAATTAATAATAATATTCAAATTCATAATTTAAATATATTACAAAATTCGAAATTAAATTAATTAATAAAATTTTGAATTAATAATAATATATAAATTCATAATTTAAATATACAATTATTAAAACTTTAATCATTAAAGGCATTAGGAATATAATGATTAAAACCAATAAGTTTTCTTTTCTAAAGTAAAAGGAAAAGTAAAGGGAAATTTTAAAATTTAGAAAAAGTTAAAATTTCATTATAGCGCACAGACTGTATCTGCCCACTACTTGGTCTGCCTGCTCCTGATACGCAACTTTATCATGCGCAGTACCTGTATATCACTGATGCGCATGACATGCATGCGTAAAACCTGTAGTTTTCTAACGAAACGCATTATCAATATGCGTAACAACTGTACAAATCTGGTAAAACGCATGACAGTAATGCGTTACAGTCTTTTATACCAGTTTTTCCCAGAATGTTGCAGAAGCGCCAGAAACTTTGCAGAATGTTTTCAGCTGTTCTGATCAGTTCTAAAATGTATCCTAATGATGTGTTTAACATATCTAGCATATAGTACATCATCCAAAACATGTTATAACAATTTATAACATCATACAAACAATTATAACAATTTATAGATCACCTTTTGTATGTTAAAATGAAGCATGGCAAAATTTCATAAATTCATGTATGTTTCATTTTCAAGAACAAAACACCAAATCATCCTTTTATACATGTAGCTCTGATACCATTGTTGGAATTCGGGCATAATAACGCAACGGAAATGACGTAAATAACAATTAAAAACGAATTCCAAGTCCCGGATCCATGTATAAAATGATGATCATGGTATGAAAATTCTTGGGATCAAGATTTTTACCTCTTTAAGCTTTCCAATGGATGTCAAATGGAGATCCTAGCTTGTTGATCTTGAGAGTTAAAATTATAACTCCTCCACCGGAATCCACACTTGAATGCTTGCTTGAATCGTCGAACGATTTTCGCCACGGGACGAGGTACTAGCCTAAATAAATAATCGATGATGTGTTCTTGACTCAACTCAATTTCTCTCTTGTGAATATCAACTGAAATTTTCAGTTGTGGTGCTCTTCCAAAGCTTGCCAACACTTGACTTATAAAGAGAAATAAAGGAAAGTGGAGCCTTAAACAATTAGGCCACTTTTATTTAAATAAATCTTATTTATTCAAATAAATTAATTAAGTCATACTTAATTAATCAATGAGTCAAGAAAATACACCTTCAAATTTTATCTTTAACTAATCAAGTCTCACTTAATTAATTTTATAAAATTCGAATTATTATTTATTATTAATTTAATTCATAATTTAAATTATTATTAATTTAAATTTATGAAAAAATTAATTTCCCTTTTAAACATTCTTTGTGTGTGACCCTGTAGGTTATTATTTAATTGGCAATAATTTTATTCTCTAATAAAATTACAAACAATGAGCGGCGTCTAGTAACACGTCATTGCTACCCAATTAAACAATAATTAAATCAACGATTCAATCAACCTTTTACGACTAATGTTTTATGTAATATAATCCCTTTAAATCATGATATTATAGATTAAACTCGAGGCATGTAATGTGTCATCCTCTTCATAATTTAATCTTCATTTTCTTGATCGATGAGTAGACTATTTAATCAAATCAACATTTGAGCATGGCCATGCATTTCATAGTCTCACTCAAACAAGAGGCCGATAATATCACTCCTTTATCAGGAGATTTAAATCCCATCTAGATCGTTCATATTTCTCACATGATTCATAATATATCCGATATTCACCTTTATCATTATCCGGCTAAAGATAACTTTTGACGAATTCAAAATATATTAATTCTCATGTAGAATTATAACGACTTCAGGTCTAAGGATCATTACACCATTATCACTGTGAGAATACATATGACACATTTATTATTATTATTTACCATGATGTATCTCACGGTGGGTCTGTCCAGTACCCTGTACTCGTACAGTTACCTATGCATTGCTTTTAGTATCTGCATACTAATGACCAATGAGATGTGGTCATCTTGTCAATAAACATACTAGCCTTAATGTATTATTATTGTCCTAAGTAATAATAATACTCGGCTAGGGACATTTAAGAATATGATACAATCATTATATAATCTCATGTTCAAGTCACATACTTGCAACTACATAATTCGTATCAAGATTCTAAGGACATTTATTATACTTTATTTATTTCGCAGTAAATAAAGCCAATAATAAATATATATATCAAATATATAAAATCACTCAAACACAAATACAATTGATTGTATTGACTCTAGGGCACCAATACTAACAATGCGGGGGTTACTCAGGAGCTAGATTTTGAAAGTTGCTCTCTTGCACGTATGACATCATTTGATCCAGAGTTGATCTGGGAAGTTCTTGCTAGTTAGGAAGTAACTTCTGTGCTTCCTACTTAACTCGCAAATTAAGAGACTTCGATTGCAGCATATGTATACTTAACTATCTAGTATCTAAATACAATTACTTAAGTAACTTTGTTACTTGTGTAAGTCAGTTTAGCTGAAGAACGTTAGTAGTATAAATAAAGAAAGTTTAAGTTGTTCCCTCCCTTCAATTATTTGAAGTCAAGGAGAATCTTCTGCAGGTAATATGAGGAAGCTTTGATGCATGATAAATATTATTAAAGATTTAAGTGACTGATTGTGTTTTTACATTAATCTTATTATCTATCTTCTTTGGTTTTATAGTTTGCAAAGTATTTGTAGAAAGCTTACAGAAAATGAGACCATTGAACTTCAGTCACCTGCATTATAGTCAGATAGCACTGGATACAAAAATCTTTGTTATCGAATTTTCCTAGTTTAAAAAACACGAACAAAAGGAAAAAAATATATCTAATTGTCAGTATATTCTTCTAGGCTTCACTTTGTATGAATTTGCATGCTCTTCTACAACTGGGAAAGAAGTAAGAACTATAGTTTCCAAGACACTAGAAACCAGCCACGTCTCTGAACTTAGGGTTCGGACTTTTCCCCCGACTTGTAAATTAGAGAATTTAGCTATATTTTCTAATCAATTAGCAAGAATTTAAGTAAAGGCGAACATGCACTAATCTTTCTGCCTCTTGATGATCCCAAAAGCTGTTATACAGAAAAGGTGTAGTCCTAGGTATGGAGCTGTGTATCTATCCTAACATATGAGAAATCTCTGACAGGCTGCAACTCTCTTTATGACTAGCTTGCCTGTGTTAAAATAACAGCTCATTTGATGTGTCATCAACCTAGAAAATTTAATATAGACTGTGTTCTAATACTTCTGAACTCAATTAATCATTATGTCCCCAGAGTATGTTTCCTGTAACATGTTTCTTTGTTAAGTATGTTTCTAGTAACTTGAACTAGATATAATTAGAGGAAACTACTTCCTACGATCTTGTACTTACAGGAATGGCGATCTAACCATGTTAGCTGTTTTCTCCACTACAACAAGAGCAGTGGCGGAAGCAGGATCGATTTGCAGGGAGGGCTGAAAAATGTGTTGGCTCTCGCGCAAAGCGCGAAAAAAATTTTTGTACTTCGGATCCCGCGCGAAGCGCAAATTTTTTTTATAGTTCGAAATCATTGCTTCATCTTGACTTATATCAAAAAGAATAAGAAAAAATAATTAAAGAACTACCTTTATAAGTGGTGAATCTCTTATTCTAGGAATTTGGATGAGATTGTGTGAAGTTATTGGCTTGGCCAAGGCTTGAAATTCTAAATTTCAAAATTAATTAGCCCCTCCCTAGTTCCGCCCCTGAACAAGAGTAGTGCTGCTAAAGCATGTGAAACAATAATCTATATAATTTCAAGGTCCACCTGGTCTCCTAGGGGTAAATAGAGATGTGCAAATGATTTTGTTCATCGAATCCAGAAGTGCAGGCTCCATATGAAGGACAACCGCAGACCATACTGCTAGGATTAGCGTCTTCAGTAATCAAGTATGAACTTAACCACCTATCAAGCTTGTAGTCAGCAGCACATCTAACCCTAAATAATGTAGGGAAATGAAAAGTAGTGCTTTGTGAAATGAATAACCGGAAATTACTACAACAGCATCTAGGCACTAACTTTAGATATTCTAAGCTCAAGCAGAAACGAGTAAAACTCTTAAGACTTCAGTTTGTCTCTGGAGAGCATATATCTAGCTCTGTTTGTGTTTATGTACAGAGACAATTGAAAAACTAGCTACTCTCATTCTATAGTCTGTCCATAAGATTTAGTTCTATTTTTTTTATAGACAAGGTGTTCAAAAACATATTACGATGACTGTAGAAGCCTGGGAGCATCCATCGTCAACAAAGAGAAACATGTAACCTACATAACAAGAAAGGTTTCTCAAGATAACCACAAAGAAGCGACTTATATAACGTTTACCACATATAGAAAAACTAAAGGCATTCAACTTAATTGGAGGGTGCATTCATCAACATCACCTCCAAGCATTCTCTTTGATTCTGAATATCCTGTTTACTACTAGTGACTATTAATGACGGAACATTTACTAATCTTTCAAAAATTTCTACAAATCATGATAGCTGTACCGGCAAGAGACCCACCTTCTACAAGGACACTACAATTAGACAACCAAGGCAAGTAAGGCATGTCCCCTTATATGTGACACCCCTCCACAAGCAGAGCAATATACGCGGCTTACGAAATTCTTATTCAGAGGACATTTCTTTGATGCCATCAACCACCCATCCTGTCAAGCTTTTATCTCGAAAATAATTCAATAATTTGTATCCTATGCTAGTTACACAGACTTTAACTAATTAAACAATTAAGTTCAAATTTTGCAACTACAAAGCATCTTCACAACAACTAGAAAAATACACTATAATCTATATTCACCAGCAATTCAGCATATCAACCATTATGACCATGGTATAACACGCTTTGTACAAGTGCTTGAATTAGAAACTTCTGAACTTGATGAAAGTGAGTAACTAATTAAGTATTTTGATTAATAAAAGGAGAGTTCAGAAAAGATATACCAGCTCAGTTGTTCTTTGATGCTCAATTCAGCAAGAAGTGTTTTCGGTGACCTCTAACACTAATGATTCACAAAACTAAATTATCTTGGAGTCGGTCCATTGATAAACTAAAAAGAAAACTCAAATTATACTTATTTAACATGCGCATGCGTGCAATTGGCCGAGGTTGCGGTGTCTAACATTGGATTAGGTATGATTAGAGGAAACTACTTCCTACGATCTTGCATTTAGAGGAGTTTGATCTGACCATGTTAGCTGTTTTCTCTACACCACAAGAGTAATGCTGCTAAAGCATGTGAAACAATCATCTATATAATTACGAGGTCCACCTTGTTTCCTAGGGGAAATAGAGATGTGCAGATGATTTTGTTCATCAATCCAAAAGTGCAGGCTCCACATAAAGGACAATCGCAGACCATACTGCTTAGGACTAGCGTCTCCACTAATCAAGTATGAACCTTGTTGATAAAGATAGTAAGAGTCAAGAAGGTGCTGACTGGGAGTGCCATGCTGGCAAACTCTGAGTGTCAAGTTGTCAAACAAGTTGTCAAGACAGGCTGGCGAGTTTGTTAGAGTTTGTTACAATATGAAACATTTTATATACTCTTGTGAATCTATCTGAGAGGCTGTGTTAGTTCCTTTTGTATACATTTCTTCTTCATTCTGTAAAAGAGACATTGTTGTCTTTTTCTTCAATATGATAAACACAGTTGCTCCATATTTGTTGTAAGCTTTGTTAATGGAGATTGTTACTTCAATTGCTTAATTCTGAATATATACGAGTTGTAACATGGTATCAGAGCATGGTAATCTTCAGTTTCCGCTTCTTAATATGATCGTCATCAACGTATCTGTTATCATCTCCGACAAGTGTTATCATCTCCGATGATAAGTGTTCATCTTCTCCGATATCATTCATTTTCTCAATAGTTGATCTCTGTGTATTTCTCTTCAGATTTGTAAGTCATTTCTACTCCAATTTGTTGTTAATGACGACAATAGCATCATATTCATCTGCAATGATAGGCAATACAGTTGTCTCTAATACTATTGATTCAAATCATCCTTACTATTTGCATCCGTCTGATAATCCCGGTATGCAAATCACAACTGTCACATTAAGTGAAAACAATTATAATCACTGGCAGAGATCTATGGAAATTGCTTTAGCTTCAAAGTTAAAATTAGGATTTGTTGATGGATCATATGTTAAGCCTGCTACAAATTCTGTTTTGTTTGTTCACTGGTTGCGTTGTAACAATATGGTTACATCGTGGTTACTCAATTCTGTGTCAGTTGATATTCGAAACAGTATTGTGTATCTGCAGTCTGCAAGAGAAATCTGGTTGGATTTAGAGGTGCGTTATGCACAAAGTAATGTTCCAAAATTGTTTAATCTGAGGAAAGAGATATCATATCTCACTCAAGGATCTTTATCCATCTCTGCTTATTTTACTAAATTCCGAACTGTTCATGATGAATTGGAGAGTTTGATTACAAAACCTCGCTGTACATGTACTCAATGTACATGCTCTGTGAATACTAAGCTAGCTGATCTTGAGCAGAATATTCAGATCACACAGTTTCTTATGGGATTAAATGACTCCTTTACTGCTGTTAGAGGTCAAATTCTTATGATGAAGCCTCTGCCTAATCTTAGTCAGACATATGCTATCTTACTTCAAGAAGAGAGTCAAAGAGGAGTGAGTAGTTCTGCTGTAACATCTGATAATATGGCAATGGCTGTTAAGAATATGTCTATTCATCATAAACCTCAGTCAAAATTTGCTCAGAGAAAGAGCTCAGATGCATCTATTGTTTGTGACTTCTATCATATGACTGGTCATCTCAAGGATAAATGCTATTGCATTCATGGTTATCCTAGCTGGCACAAGTTGTTTGGCAAGCCAAAACCTAGGTTTCTTAATTCAAGAAACTCTGTGATTGCTAATGTGCAGACTGATAGTACTGCCAATGTATCTCAGGTTGATACTTCTGAAAGCACTGGTGTAGGAGTTCAGATGTCTCCTTCTCAATTGCCTTTGACTGAGTCTCAATGTCAACAACTGATTCAGCTGCTTCAAAAGAATATGTCTAATTCTCCTGCTAATATAGCCACTGTTCCAGCAACTGTTCCAACTTGGAATCCTATGTTTTCTGCTAATACAATTCAAGTATCAGGTATTCTACATCCTTCTGTTAGTAGAGTATATGCTGTTCAAACTGATCTACCTAAGTGCAAGTGGATTATAGACACAGGGGCCACAGATCATATTACCCCTCATTTGTCTTTGCTGCAAGATGTACAATCTTGTCATGCTACACTTCAGCTACCAAATGGTGCTACTTCTGTGATTACTCATGTTGGCAAGATGGTGCTTAATTCACAGATTGTTTTACCTCAAGTGTTATATGTACCATCTTTTGCTTACAATCTGTTGTCAGTGTCCAAGTTGTTACAAGATAGTTCCTCTCAAGTTATATTTTTAGCTGATAAATGCTATCTTCAGGGTCAGTCATGGAAGAAGAATTTAGAACTTGGTAAAGAGGAAGGTGGATTGTATATGCTGACAACTACAGATGCTGTGATTGATGCTAATAATCATTCTAGTTCTCAATTAGTTACTTCAACAGAGGTTCAGAATCAGCTGGTTTTTAATGCAAAGGTCTCATCACTAGATGTTTGGCATGCCAGGTTAGGTCATGCTCCAGCACATGTAGTTAAACTTCTACCTATCAGTTGTACTAGTAACATTCTAGATGTTTGTGATAGCTGTTATCTAGCTAAACAATCTAGACATAGTTTTCCTACTCATACTCAAGTGAGTGAAAATTTGTTTGATCTGGTTCATGCTGACCTTTGGGGTCCTTATCGTTTTAAGACACATGGAAATTGTAATATGTTTTTAACCCTAGTAGATGATAAATCAAGATGTACTTGGGTTTATTTGATATCTGATAAAACAGTTGTTCCTGGTTTGCTCAAAGATTTTATTGCTTTAATTCAAAATCAGTTTAACACTACTATTAAGGTGTTGCGAACTGATAATGGTACCGAATTTATGAATAAGTCTGTTACCACTCACTTAGCTACTCTGGGAATTATTCATCAAACTAGTTGTGTGTATACCCCTCAGCAGAATGGCTTGGTTGAAAGAAAGCATAGACATCTGTTAAATTGTGCCAGAGCTTTACGATTTCATGCTGGTTTACCTGTTACTTTTTGGGGTGATTGCTTGCTCACAGCTGTTTATATAATCAACAGAACTCCAACAAAGGTTCTAAATGGTCTTAGTCCATATCATATTTTGTTTAAATGTGCTCCTGATTATGATATGTTGAGGGTGTTTGGATCATTATGCTATGCTACCGTGGTACCTCAATCTAGTGATAAATTTGCTCCTAGAGCTATAAAGGGTGTTTTTCTTGGTTACCCTTATGCCAAGAAGGGTTACAAGGTCTTAGACTTGGATACTAAGCAAGTGTTTGTCTCTCGCGATGTTAATTTTCTTGAAAATATTTTTCCCTTCAAAGATATTCAAACACAACCTCCTCAGCTGTTGTTTCCTGTCACTTCTTCTAATTCTATTGAAGATGATCCTCTTCAATGTTCATTTGATCAAGTTACTTCAGATAGTGTTACTGATAGTGTTTCTGAGAGTGTTTCTGAGAATCCTATATTTGAGGCATCTATGTCTGATAATTCTGAGACAGTAATTGTTGAATCACTATCTGAATCAGTACCAGTCATTCCTCTTGTTGTGCCTACTTCTCGACCTCAGAGAGTTAGACAAATACCATCAAAATTTCAAGATTTCACTGGATTGCCTACTCATATGGCTTCTAGTTCTGTTACTGTTGACACTCTTCAAGAGTGTTTTGCTGCTACTGCAATTGTTGAACCACAGCATTATAAACAAGCTGTAATTGTACCTGAGTGGTGTGAAGCTATGAATGTAGAATTAGCTGCTCTTGAGGGTAATGAAACCTGGGAAATTGTACCTCTACCTGCAAATAAAAAGGCTGTTGACTGTCGATGGCTTTATAAAGTCAAATACAAGGCTGATGGACAGGTAGATAGGTATAAGGCAAGACTTGTTGCCAAAGGATTCACTCAAACTGCAAATATGGATTATTTTGAAACGTTTGCACCTGTGGCTAAAATGACTTCATTTCGTCTCTTGTTAGCTCTATCTGCTATGAATGGTTGGAAATTAACACAACTAGATGTGACTAATGCTTTTCTTCATGGTCAATTGGATGAAGAAGTTTATATGGTCTGTCCTTCAGGCTATACTATTTCTGCTCATATTTTGCAGAAATACTCAGGTCAGAAATTAGTTTGTCGATTGTTGAAGTCTTTGTATGGGTTGAAACAAGCACCTAGGCAGTGGTTCATTGCTTTATCCTCTGCCTTGCTCTCTTTTGGCTTTACTCAAACAGTGGGTGATCCTAGTCTGTTTGTTTATTCTAAGGGAGCTGCTTTGGTCTATCTTTTGATCTATGTTGATGATATGGTTATGAAAGGAAATGATGAGTTTTTAATGCAGCATATCACTGACTTTCTCAGTACTCACTTCAAGATTAAGGATCTTGGATCTTTAAACTACTTCTTAGGAATTCAGGTTACCAGAAGTGACTTGGGTATCTTTATGGCACAGACAAAGTATACTACTGATATTCTCAAGGACTTTGATCATTTGAGTCTTAAATCTACTGTTGTCCCAATGAATCAACATCATGATTTACTTTGTGACTCTGATAGTCCTTTGCTTCATGACATTACAGCCTATAGACGTTTGGTGGGAAAGTTAATATATCTTACTATATCCAGACCAGATTTGTCCTATGCTGTACATGTTTTAGCTCAATATATGCATTCTCCTCACTCTGTACATTGGCATGCTGCACTTAAAATAGTTCGTTATCTTCATCATACTTTGGATCAAGGTTTGTTTTATGCAGCAAATATCAATCCTGTGTTAAATGCCTTCTGTGATGCTGATTGGGGAGGCTGCAAACAGTCTAGATTGTCTCTCACAGGTTATTGTGTTACCTTTGGTGGTACATTAGTTGCTTGGAAATGCAAGAAACAACAGGTAGTTTCTAGATCATCTGCTGAAGCAGAATATAGAAGTTTGGATGATACTGCTTGTGAGATTACTTGGCTTGTCTCTCTTCTTACTGAGCTACAAGTTTCTAATCTCACTCCTGTCCCTCTATTTTATGATAATCAATCCGCATTGTATATTGCCTCTAATCCTGTTTTTCATGAGCGTACAAAACATATCGAAATCGATTGTCATCTTGTACGACAGAAACTTACTTCTGGTCTGATCTCTACTCATCATATTTCTACTCATGATCAACCTGCGGATGTCTTTACAAAGGCTTTGTCTTCCTCTCAACTTCATTTTCTACTGTCCAAGTTAGGAGTTTGCAGAGGTTCCTTCACTCCTAACTTGAGAGGGGCTGTTGATAAAGATAGCAAGAGTCAAGAAGGTGCTGACTGGGAGTGCCATGTTGGCAAACTCTGAGTGTCAAGTTGTCAAATAAGTTGTCAAGACAGGCTGGCGAGTTTGTTAGAGTTTGTTACAATATGAAACATTTTATATACTCTTGTGAATCTATCTGAGAGGCTGTGTTAGTTCCTTTTGTATACATTTCTTCTTCATTCTGTAAAAGAGACATTGTTGTCTTTTTCTTCAATATGATAAACACAGTTGCTCCATATTTGTTGTAAGTTTTGTTAATGGAGATTGTTACTTCAATTGCTTAATTCTGAATATATACGAGTTGTAACATGGTATCAGAGCATGGTAATCTTCAGTTTCCGCTTCTTAATATGATCGTCATCAACGTATCTGTTATCATCTCCGACAAGTGTTATCATCTCCGACGATAAGTGTTCATCTTCTCCGATATCATTCATTTTCTCAATAGTTGATCTCTGTGTATTTCTCTTCAGATTTGTAAGTCATTTCTACTCCAATTTGTTGTTAATGACGACAATAGCATCATATTCATCTGCAATGATAGGCAATACAGTTTTCTCAATACTATTACTTCAATTGCTTAATTCTGAATATATACGAGTTGTAACAAACCTAACCACCTATCAAGCTTCTAGTCAGCAGCACATCTAATTATTATAACTCTAAATAGGGAAATGAAAAGTAGTGTGAAATAAATAGCCGAAAAGTGCTACCACAACATCTTGGCACTAACTTCAGATATTCTAAGCTCAAGCAGAAACGAGTAAAACTCCTAAGACTTCAGTTTGTCTCTGGAGAGCATATATCTAGCTCTGTTCATGTTTATGTACAGATACAGTTATTAATTGAAAAACTTGCTACTCTTATTTTGTCTCTGGAGAGCGTATATCTAGCTCTGTTCGTGTTTATGTAAGGTGTTCAAGATCATATTACGATGACTGTAGAAGCCTGGGAATATCCATCGTCAACAAAGAGAAAAACGTAACCCACATAACAAAAAAGGTTCTCAAAATAACCACAAAGAAGCGACTTATATAACCTTCACCACATATAGGAAAACTTAAGGCACGAACCGATATTATTCAACTAAAGTGAAGGGTGCATTCATCAACAGCACCTCGAAGCATTCTCTTTGATTCTGAATATCAGAATATCCCGTTCACTGCTAGTGATTATTTATGACGGAACATTTACTAACCTTTCAAAATTTTCTACAAATCATAATAGCTGTATCTGTAGGAGGCTTTCCTTGTACAATTAGACAACCAAAGCAACTAAGGCATGTCTCCTTATATGTGACACCCCTCCACAAGCTGCAGAGCACTATATGCATCTTACGAAATTCTTATTCAGATGACATACATTTCTTTGATGCCATCAACCACCAATCATGTCAAGCTTCGATCTCTGTTAAGTTACCAGTTCTCCTAAAACCTCAAGGTGTTAGGGAAGTGGGCTTACCAGGATCATATCATATATTAACTTCGTTAAAAGCAAAAAGAAAGTTTGGCTTTATTGAAGGAACAATCACTAAGCCGACGGATTCCGAAAAACTTGAAGATTGGATGGCAGTACACTCAATGTTGGTGTCATGGATTACCAACACTCTTGATTCTTTCATAAGGTCAACTCTCGGAGAATATGATGATGCTCAACTGCTATGGAACAACCTCAAAAATAGGTATTGTGTGGTGAATGGGACACGAATCTGCCAACTAAAATCAGCCTTGGTGAGTGCAAACAAGGTAATACTGAATCTGTAGCAATTTATTTCGGTCGTTTATCAAAGATTTGGGATGAATTGAATACTTACGTGAAAGTCCCAGTTTGTAAGTGTGGTACGTGCAAGTGCAATACAGTGGATCAAGTGGAAAAATTAAGACAAGAAGAGATTTGAGATTATTTTATAAGGTTTTAGGGAAGCGGACTTATCAGGATCATATCATATATTCAACATCCCCCTCACTCGAAGGCCCATTATTTGGGTCAAAACTAGGTTGTTAGGTTGTTCGTGCCTTTTTGGCCCTAGCATTCGGTTCGCCGATTTTCAATACTAGGTGGGGATCTCGTCCCTTTTTGGGCCCACAATAGCACACAATTTCAATAAATGAGAATATTGGGGGGGGGGGGTAGGAGGGACTCGAACCTGAGACCTCCCATAACCAGAGCTCTGATACCATGTTAAGTTACCAGTTCTCCTAAAACCTCAAGGTGTTAGGGAAGCGAGCTTACCAGGATTATATCATACATCAATCTCGAAATAATTCAATAATTTGTAGACACACTTTAACTAACTAAAAGTTGAAATTCTGTCACCACAAAACATCTTCACAAGAACTAGGAAAATACACTATAGTCTATATGACCAGCATTTCAGCACATCAGACATTATGACCATGGTATAGTTTTCGGTGACCTCTTAAGACTAATGATTCACAAAATCAAATTCTCTTTGAGTCGGTCCGTTGATAAACTAAAAAGAAAATTCAAATTATACTTATTTGAAAATTAGTGCTTTATGAAATAAAATAGCTTGATATTGCTACAACCATAATTTGGGCCTTTGGCCCTCACTTTGGAAATTCTAAGGTCAAAGGATCAAACAGAAAAGATGTTCATCAACATATTAAGATGAATGTAGAGGCCAAGGAGTATCCTTAACTGAGTAACCTTCTAGAGAGAATAAGTTATATAGAGAATATGGGAGAACAAATCTTGTCCACTCATTTTTTTTTGTCTTATAGCGTCTAGGATTAGATCCACGGTCATCTATGTGAATTAACGTTGTTCTGCGTATCAAAGGAACTAGCCTCTGCTGTTTTATTCCTATTATGAGGATAGGGCTCTAATTTCATAATTATTTTTAGATTACGAATTTCATTTTCTATTATGGTAGAAAATCTACTGTAAAAGGCGGGTTGCTCATCTTTTATAGCTTCTAAATCCCAAATTAGGTATCTAGTTGCTGTTTGATTTCCAGGGAAAACAGTATTTCTAGAGGTCTCTAAGAGATGATCTAGATATTCAAGGTTAGTCATGTCTATCATGGCATTACCTTTAATGTTAACAAACCAAGGTTTATCGTTCATGATTATAACAATAAAATTGTTTAAATATAAATTTTTTCTAAGTAGGGTTGTAGGTTTTACCAAACTTTTCCAAATGATTTCTATCTGTATGGGAATTATTGATCTTTAAAACTTCATTTTCTTCTTTACACCTTCTGGTTATCATTTCTTGTCTTCAATCCTATGAGCGGCGTTTCCCTACGGCCTCCTACCTAGCGGTACTCCCTGTGCTCCAAAGCGGACTCCAGAATAACTTGAAATATAACCGAGATTTATGAAGAAAAAGACTTTTTATTGATTCATATAATTATACAGATATAGACTCATTATGAGCCTGTTTATACTCACAACCCCTAAGGGTTTTACTCACTCATTAAGAACTTCTTTAAATTCTTAGTATACAGTGCGTGTGCTCTGCTAAATTCAAGATGCTCTCTCTTAAAAACTTAACTCGCCTTTTATAGTATAAGGTCGAGGATTTGTACAAAATTATCAATGTAAGTGATTACGTTTTTGCACTCCATTATTTTGCCTTTTGAAGAGATAAGATTCCTCTTATCTTGTCTTCTCCTTTGGATGAAAATGGATTCTTTTTTCTTTAATCCTCCACATTTGCTTTTCCAGCTGCTTTAGACAGCTTGTCTTCTTCTAAAGTAGTGGCGGGGTCTCTTTTTATCGATTTACACATATCACAATCAAGAGAGATTCCTTTTTGAATCATTGCCCTCTTTACTTTGTCGCAAGTGGAAGGATAATGATATCCAAATACTTTTTTCTGGACCAGCTGTCTTCTGAACATTTGAACTTTTGTCCAGTCTTCTTCGTCCATTCCTTTATAAGAATATGAGGTGGCCAAACAGTTAGTGGATGCATGATTAACTTTAATCTTGTCATCTTTTTCTATGCTGAACAGCTTGTCTATGAGGACCATGAGCTTTTGTTCTACAAGTTGGTGAAGGTCTTGTTTCTCCAGCTTTGATTCTTTTGGCTGAGATGGAGAATAGATCCTTTCTTTGACTGTCCTGATCTGCACATAAGAATATGGTAGAACTGGTTCATCATCTTTATCCCAGAACATGACTGTTCCTTGAAATTTAAGATAAATTTATTTATCTGTGTCTTTGAGACAGTTCTTCTTGTAGCTTTTTACTGCTTTTCTGAACTGAATCGGTAATTTGGAAATTTCTAATAAATTATTAGATGGATATACCAACGATAATAATCCATAATGATAGGCCTCCCAAACGAATTCTGGATTGCTGTCAGGATAGAAGTTGAAGTAACTAACGTTCTTCTTATCCGTGGTGAAGTAGTGCTCTTCTGCAAAGTTTGCTTCTGTAGAGCTTCTTCCCTTAGTAAACAGATACTTGAAACCAGAAAATGAGATTATACTAGTATCTTCTTCTGCTTCTATATATTACAACTTGGGTTTTTGATGGTTTGGAATTGTTCCCAAGCAGATTTTGTTAGAAGAACTAACTTCCTTTCTTAGAGCATCGCTGTAAGTCGGTCGTAAGGCTTCAGCCGAACTTATCAACTGTAATGGTGCTTTGGATTCTACACTGGTATACACTCGTCCTGCTGCTTGAGCTTCTACGAAAGATGTGTATTTTTTGTGCTTGATTCCTGAAACTCCCTTTACTACGAGTTCTGTACTATTCCATGTGGTGTAGATGCCCGGGTTAGGACCATTGAACACGACATAGTAGGCTTTAGGTGCCTTATATCCTGTGAGGACTGCTGAAGTTTGACCTTCAGTCTTTTTATGGATTTGAATTCCCTCATTAGGTCTCAAAGTTAAGTCTGAGGGTTTAACTAACGTTATGGAGGTCTATACCTCATTCTAATTTTTTGGCAAATTCACAGCCTTCAACGGATTTGTTGATTCTTTACCTGGAGCCGTTTGCTCAGGATTAGTAACTTCTTGACTCATTTCTGAGGAAGGTGAAGTAAATACCTTTTGAGATGAAGTTGAAACTTCGTGTTGGATTTTTGCCAAATCCACAGGCGTCAACGGAGTTGATATGCCTTTACCGGTAGCCGTTTGCTCCGGGCTAGTCTCAGATTCATTCTTTGAAGAAGAAGGTTCAGAGATAACCTTTTGTTGTTCAGGAAGAGAGTACTTCCTTACAAATGCTATTTTTTTCGAAGGATTGAAAGTCTAGTTTCCAATGATTTGTATTCTTTTAGCAAAATCATTTGTTCTGCCAATAATTTTTCTATGGAAAATTCCACATCTGTTATCTCAAAGAAAGAGATTTTTATAGAGCAAAGCTCTTTGATCTAAGCAAAAGATCTTTGGTGTAGAGAGGATGTTTAGTGTTTGGTGTGGTTTCCAAATGTTGATTTCCTCTTCTATTTATAGGCCTGAAGCGCCTTGGATACCTGCAAGTATGTGACATAAATCTGTAGAGTTTTTGTGTCATACCTTTTCCTTTTGCTGATATTCTCTAGTTAAGAAGTCGGCAAGACAATTCTTAACTCCATCAAGGTGTTCAACCTCGAAGCTATATCTGGAAAACTATTGTTGCCATCAAGTCTTCCTTGCTTATTATCTCCTTCAATCTTTATCTTAAGGAAGTAAGTAAAATTCTTATTATCAGTCCTGACAATAAATTCAACAGGGGTTAGATAAATAGAGAATTTTGTAATAGCTCTTTTGACTGCCAAGTGTTCTTTCTCATTAGAATGATATCTTATTTCTGCGTCTTTAAAGCTTCCTAATGCTAACTGCATATTAATTCTTGTTAATCATAATTAATGGCTTTGAGAACTCCACCCCAATGTTTATCGGATGCGTCTGTCTCTACAATAAGCTTGTCTCCTAGCTCTGGATGATAAAGCTTAGGGAAGTTTACCAACTGCTTCTTAATTTTCTTAATGTAAGAAGTGTCAGATTCTGTCCATTTCCATGGAATTCCCTTCTTGAGCTTAGCCTACAAAGGAGATCTTATAGCTGCTAGTTTAGGAATATAATCAGATGCATAAGTTAATATACCTAAAACCTTCTCAACTGTTTTCTGTCTTCTATCTGATCTGGAAACTTATGAATATGTTCAAAAATATGACTTTGAGGACAGTGAGTTCCTTGACCAATTTCTAAACCTAAGAAATTAATCTTTGTTTTGAAGAGCTGCGCCTTTTTCTTGGATAGGATTATACCAAGACTCTCGCATTTTTCAGTACTGCTGCCGAATGTATAAGATGTTATTTTTCATTATTAGAAAATATAAGAATATCATCTACATAAATACAACAGAATTTTTCAAAGCATCTAAATGCGTTCTGCATATGTCTTTGAAATATTGATGGAGCTTGTTTGAAACCAAATGGTAACACTCTCCACTGATAATGTCCTTGAGGACATGTAAATGCTGTCAATAGCTGTGATTCTTCATTTAACAGTACCTGCCAGAATCCTGATTTACAGTCTAATGAACTAAACATTTTCTTACCTCTTATAAGGGTTAGCAAGCTATCCTTATTTGGTAAATTATGACCATCACCTATAGTAAGAACATTCATTCTTTTATAGTTGACAACCATTCTTTCCTTACCTCGTCGCCGCTCATCTTCATTTTCCACTAAGAATGCTGGTGACATGTGGGCTGATTTACTGGGGATGATTACCTTCATCTCGAGTAGTTCTTTTATTTGCACTGCAAACTCCTCAACATCTTGAGGGCTATACTTCATGGGTTTTACCCAGCAAATATCCTTAGGATTGTTTGAAGGGTTTCGAGCATCAAACGCAGCGGAAAATTAAAATAAAAACAATAATTATCGAAACCCTACCGCAGGATCCATGCAAAAACATGATATTTAATTCGGAGATTGATGATTTACCTTAAAGAAGCTTTACGATTGTATGTCTAATGGATATCCAAGCTTTCACGATCGTTGAGTGCTCCTCTTCGAAGCCTCCTCTACGGTATCCACACGAACACTCCAAGAACGATTCTTGATTGGAAGGGAGGTACTAGCCTCCAATGAAAATATGAGATCTTCTTTTTAGGTTTTGGTTCAAGCGGCTGGGGATTATTTTTGTCGTACAAAATTAATTACCTTCTTTACCTATCATCATATATTTATATGATAGTGTAAGGTAAAAGCCCAACTAAAAACCTAGCCCAAGTTTGATTAATTAAATAATAGAATCAAATCCTATTATTTAAATAAATAATAATTAAGTCATACTTAATTATTAAAATCATATCTCATTTGTATTTTATTATATCTTAATTAAGTCCCACTTTATTAATATAATAAAATACAACTAATCATTTAATTAATTTAAATTCATAATTTAAATTAATTCTTCCTTAAAATGTTCTATGTGTGTGACCCTGTAGGCTATCATTTAATTGGCAATAATTTTATTCTCTAATAAAATTATAAACAATGAGCGGCATCTAGTAATACATCATTGCTACCCAATTAAATAATAATTAAATCGTGATTCGATGAAACCTTTTGTGATTAATGTTCCCGTGTAATATAATCCCTTTAACCAAATATTATAGATTAAACTCGAGGCATGTTTCATGTCATCCTCTTCATAATTTAATCCGGGTTTACTTGATCCATGAGTAGACTATTAAAACAAATCATTATTTGAGCACGGCCATGCATTTTATAGTCTCACTCAATCAAGAGGCCAATAATATCTCTCCTAATTCTAGGAGGGTTAAATCCTTTATCTATCATTCATATTTCTCATACTACTCATGATATACCCGATGTCCACTTTTATCATCACCCGGTCAAAGGTAACTTTTAATGTAGTCAAAGTATATTATCCTCGTATAGAAATATAATGATCTCAAGTCAAAGGATCATTACACCATTATCACTGTGAGTCTTTCTTATGACTTAATTAACATGAAGAATCTCACGGTGGGTCTGTCCAGTACCATGTACCCTACATGTACCTATGTATTGACTTTAGTATCTTCATACTTATAACCAATGAGATGTGGTTATCAGTCAAAAACATACTAGTCTATTTATGTATTATTATTGTCCTGTATAATAATACTCGACTAGGGACCTTTAAGAATATGATATTATATAATCTCAAATTCAAGTTGTAAACTTAAAATATATAATGTGTATCATTATTCTAAGGACATTTATTATGCTAACAAATATCGCAGTAATTCGAGTCATAATAAATACATTTATTTAATAATCAAATGACATAAGGTTTATTTAAGAAACAATGTATTGCCTCTAGGGCACCTACACTAACAATCTCCCACTTGCACTAGAGCCAATCACCCATGTGTTTAGTACCCATGGAACTAGTGTGACCATCGTGCTTCTGCTGCGACAAGCCTTTGGTCAGTAGGTCTGCAATGTTATCATTTGTGTGCACTTTACATATGTGTATGTTACCTCCGTTTAGACAAAACACAAAACCAGACTGTGATACAGTATCATCCCTGTCTGTTTGGAAACTTGCATCGGTGTAACCTTTTACAACCAGTTTCTCCTCTCCTCCATACACCAAGAATGAATCTTTAGTCCTGTTCAGGTACTTTAGAACATTCTTGACTGTCGTCCAGTGACCTTCACCTGGATTAGACTGGTATCTGCTCGTCATGCTCAAAGCATACGAAACATCTGGGCGAGTACATACCATTGCATACATGATAGATCCAACTACTGAGGCATATGGAACCTTACTCATGTGGTCCTTCTCATCCAATGATTTCGGACACTGGTATTTAGAGATCGTTATCCCTTGAGACACGGGGTCATATCCCCTTTTTGCATTTTGCATACCAAAACGATGCAAAACCTTATCAATGTATGTGCTCTGACTTAGACCGATCATCCTTCTAGATTTATCTCTATAGATCCTCATTCCTAGAATGTAGGTTGCCTCTCCTAAGTCTTTCATGGAGAAGTTGCTCCCTAACCAAGTCTTAACAGCCTTTAGAGAAGGTATGTCATTCCTCATTAGTAGTATATCATCAACATATAGTACTATGAATGCCACATGGCTCCCACTAACCTTCTTGTAAACACACGGTTCATCTTCATTTTGAACAAATCCATACTCTTTGACTATTTCATCAAAACGAATATTCCATCTTCTAGTGGCTTGCTTCAATCCATAAATGGATCGACGTAATTTACATATCTTGCCAACATTCCTTGGATAGACAAAACCTTCAGGTTGTGTCATGTACACATCCTCTTCAAGGCTTCCATTAAGGAAGGCTGTTTTGACATCCATTTTCCAGATTTCATAATCATGGAATGTTGCAATGGCAATCAAAATCCTTATGGACTTGACCATAGCCACTGGTGAGAAAGTTTCATCATAGTCAATACCATGAATTTGTTTGAAACCTTTTTGCAACCAGCCTTGCTTTATAGGTCTGAACATTTCCATCCATGTCAGTTTTCTTCTTGAAAACCCATTTGCACTCTATGGGTTTAATCCCATCAGGTGGTGCAACCAAAGTCCATACTTTGTTTTCATACATGGAATCCATCTCAGATTTCATGGCTTCCAGCCATCTCTCAGAATCTGGACTATTCATAGCATCCTTGTAGGTGAGAGGCTCATCATTATCTACAAGCATCACATCACCACCTTGAGTCAGGAGAAATCCATAATATCTCTCTGGCTCATGGCGAATCCTACTTGATCTACGAACAACCTGTGTTTCTTGAGCATTATCGTTATTCTGCTCTTGTTCCACCTCAGGTTCAATGCTATTTTGTGGTTCTCGATCTTCATCGAGATCTATAGTCCTCCCACTGTTTCTTTTGGAAACAAAATCTTTTTCCATGAAAACAGCATCTCGAGCAATGAACACTTTCTGCTCAGAAGGATTATAAAAATAATACGCCTTTGTTTTATTAGGGTATCCCACAAAATTGCACTCTTCGGATTTAGGTCCAAGCTTGTCAGATACTTGACGTTTCACAAACGCCTTGCATCCCCAAACTTTCATAAAGTTCATGCCTGACCGTTTCTCCTTCCATATTTCACATGGAGTCTTTTGAACCTTCTTAGTAGGAACACGGTTAAGTGTGAAAGCCGCTGTTTCTAGAGCATAACCCCAGAAACTTATTGGAAGATCTGCATGACTCATCATCGATCGTACCATGTCTAACAGGGTATGATTTCTCCTCTCTGAAACTCCATTCCATTGAGGAGTACTTGGCGGAGTGAGTTGTGATACAATACCACACTCCTTTAAATACTCTTTAAATTCGGTGCTTAAGTATTCACCCCCACGATCGGATCGTAAGATTTTAATACTTACACCTCCGCCAATTTGCTTCTCTACTTCAGCCTTGTAATCTTTGAATTTTTCAAAAGAATCGGATTTATTCTTCATAAGATATACATATCCATATCTACTGTAATCATCAGTAAATGTTATGAAGTAGTAGTAGCCTCCTCTAGCCATCACACGCATTGGGCCACATACATCACTATGTATTAGCTCCAGACGTTCAGTGGCCCTTTGACCCTTACCAGTGAAAGGGGCTTTAGTCATCTTACCAAGCAAACAAGATTCGCATTCTTTGTATGATTCAAAATCAAACTTATCCAAGTATACATCCTTATGTAATTTGGATATGCGTTTCTCATTTATATGGCCTAGACGACAATGCCAGAGGTATGTTTGATTTGAGTCATTAACTTTAAGTCGTTTGTTTTCTATATTACAGATAGGATTATCTAAATCAAGAACATATAAACCATTAAATAAACGCGCAACACCATAGGTTAAATCATTCAAAGCAAAAGAGCAACTGTTGTTCTTTATTGTAAACGAAAAACCTTTCTTGTCCAAACAAGAAACAGAAATAATGTTTCTGCGAATCGCAGACACGTAATAACAGTCATTTAGTTCTAAAACAAGCCCAGAGGGCAAAGATAAATAATAAGTTCCTACGGCTAAAGCAGCAACTCTTGCTCCATTGCCTACTCGTAGGTCCACTTCTCCCTTAGCCAAAGTCCTACTTCTCTGCAGTTCCTGCACATTTATACAAATGTGAGAAGCACATCCAGTATCCAATACCCAAGATGTAGAAATAGACAGATTGACTTCTATAACATAAATACCTGATCCAGAAATCTGAACACCCTTCAATTTCTTCAGATCCTCCAAGTAAGCATGACAGTTTCTCTTCCAGTGACCAGGCTTGTGACAATAGTGACAATCACCTTTGTCAGCCTTTGCGACATCTCCCTTCGGCTTTTTAGCCTTTTTGAAAGAGGGCTTAGAAGGACCAAGATCTTTCGGTGTAACCTTTTTCTTGCCCTTCCATTTCCCCTTTCCCTTAGCACCTTTCTTGCCCACCATCATTATGGGAGCCTTCTCAGGTGCCTTGACCATATTTGCTTCAGTGGTCCTCAGCATGGCCAACAATTCCATAGGAGTCTTATCTTGCTCAACCATATTGAAAGTCATTATGAACTAAGCATAGTCGCTGTTCAAAGATTGCAAGATTATATCGACTTGAGCCTCTCGCTGAAGCGGGAAACCCAAACGAGCAAGGTAATCACAATACCCAATCATCTTTAGAACATGTGGTCCGACTGGTCCATTGCCCTGCTTACACGAGAAGAGTGCTTTGCTTGTGTTGAACTTTTCAACACGAGCCTGTGATTGAAACATCGTTGAAAGATGTTCAAACATAGTATAAGCATTCATATCAAAATGCTGCTTCTGGAGCTCAGCATCCATAGTAGCAAGCATAAGACAAGCCACATCAGTTGCATCATCAATATGCTTCTGATAAGCATTTCGTTGAGCAGCAGTGGCATTGTTAGCAGGGGCTGCCGGTGGAGGAATATCAATCACATAAGATTTCTTTTCCTGCATGAGAACAATTCTCAAATTCCTAGACCAGTCAAGGAAGTTCGATCCTGTCAGCTTGTCCTTCTCAAGGACTGATCGCACAGAGAAAGTGTTGTTTGTATTTTGTGCCATTTGTTTTCTACAATGATAAAATGCATAAGATAAGTTAGATTGTTACATTAATTATGTTCAAGTGATTATGACATATTCATAATATATCTCCCACTATTTTTATCAAATTAATAGCCCTTACTATTAAATCGGAAAGAATATCCCATAAATCTTTCTAGTGAGCCAAGATCCATATTTCGTCATATCCTAAGTCAACCACTGGTAGTCCTTAAAACATGATTATTTAGGTAGACAACAGTTGTCAATTATATCATATATAATTCTTGGATAGTTTGGTGAACAACAATTGTTCTTGTCTATCTAATAGATTTTGAACCAAACTCTATGCTTCTAAGTTCATAATAATTGAATATAACCGTTTATTTTCACCTTATTATGACGACTCAGTTAAGTTAAACCCAATGATACAACGGTCGAATATAACCGCTTATATTCGTCACATCTCACCACGATAGACAGGAGTCCCCTGCCACTGGCAGTCATTCCCCTTATAGATCTAGGATTCAATGAGTGTTCATTCATTGGAAAGCATCCGATAAAAGAACTTAATATTTTGTTAAGGGGTTTTGTATTAAAACGACCATGATCCCATCAAAAAGAGATTCCCAATTTTTCCTTGAATTAAATACTTAAAATCAATATTCATCAATAGTTTGATTTCCAGGTTGTTGGAGGAGTCACAAGTGGCCTCACTTAATACCCAACTTCCTTACAGGTAAAACCCGTTTTTGACAAAATCTCCCCACATCTAAATAATTGAAAATTCGTATTTAATTCCGTGTTTCATAAACACAGAAATCTCATGATCGTTTGTTTATTTTAAAATCTCGATCGTTACAGATTTTATCTTGTTTAGCATGGCAAGCATGGTATGGGTGACGTATCTAATACATGCATACATCATTAATCTAATTAAAACATGCATACATTTGCTACTCTACACATGCATCATATGTAAAGTAAGTGCATTATGTAAACGTGATTGGTTATGGCCTTTATCCTATATGATCCTTTCAAGCTAATGAAAGGATCAAGGACAATCTATGGGTGGTTTAAAATACTATACTATTACATGTCTTCTTCTTTGCTGCTACAATGCCTCCTTGGATCGCCTCCTTGCTTGCTTGTCTTCATGTATTCATGTACATTACATAAACAAAACAACTATACTAATATACTTACAAGGAGAACTCGAGTTACATTCGAGATTTAATCATTACAAGGAATGACGACATGCAAGTCGTATTTAGAAACCAAACCATAAACAAAAACCTCTATCCTATGGGTCTCAAGGCCATAACCATCCACCATGCTCAAGTAACAATTAAATAACATGTCATATTATCTAATCATGTTATACCATATCATATTTCAGATGATCCAATCAAAGAAATCATATAACGCAAAAATCAGAAAATCAGAATCAAATTCTGAAAACAACAAATCGCGTTTTTTATGCACTAAACGGCGTCAAACGCCTTACAGACGAGTCGGTGATATGGTATCAGTTTTGTTCAGACACTCGTTTCCAGTCAGAAAACACATATCGTTTGCGAAAATCTGACACTGGACACAGATTTCACCAGATCTGCGCAGCGTATACAGAAATCGTATCGTATACAATCCCCATATCATGAACAAACAAAAATCATGTATATATCAATATACATACAGATTATATGATCATCATATGATCATCCCAATCATCATTAACATACAGTTTATACATATATATATATATATCAAAATCAACGCATCATACATGACAATCATCAAACATGCTCGTATATATATCAAAACTGTAACATATAACCGAATTAAAAAGTTTTTGCAAGTAGCTCTGATGCCATTGAAGGGTTTCGAGCATCAAACGCAGCGGAAAATTAAAATAAAAATAATAATTATCAAAACCCTACCGCAGGATCCATGCAAAAACATGATATTTAATTCGGAGATTGATGATTTACCTTAAAGAAGCTTTACGATTGTATGTCTAATGGATATCCAAGCTTTCACGATCGTTGAGTGCTCCTCTTCGAAGCCTCCTCTACGGTATCCACACGAACACTCCAAGAACGATTCTTGATTGGAAGGGAGGTACTAGCCTCCAATGAAAATATGAGATCTTCTTTTTAGGTTTTGGTTCAAGCGGCTGGGGATTATTTTTGTCGTACAAAATTAATTACCTTCTTTACCTATCATCATATATTTATATGATAGTGTAAGGTAAAAGCCCAACTAAAAACCTAGCCCAAGTTTGATTAATTAAATAATAGAATCAAATCCTATTATTTAAATAAATAATAATTAAGTCATACTTAATTATTAAAATCATATCTCATTTGTATTTTATTATATCTTAATTAAGTCCCACTTAATTAATATAATAAAATACAACTAATCATTTAATTAATTTAAATTCATAATTTAAATTAATCTTCCTTAAAATGTTCTATGTGTGTGACCTTGTAGGCTATCATTTAATTGGCAATAATTTTATTCTCTAATAAAATTATAAACAATGAGCGGCATCTAGTAATACATCATTGCTACCCAATTAAATAATAATTAAATCGTGATTCGATGAAACCTTTTGTGATTAATGTTCCCGTGTAATATAATCCCTTTAACCAAATATTATAGATTAAACTCGAGGCATGTTTCATGTCATCCTCTTCATAATTTAATCCGGGTTTACTTGATCCATGAGTAGACTATTAAAACAAATCATTATTTGAGCACGGCCATGCATTTTATAGTCTCACTCAATCAAGAGGCCAATAATATCTCTCCTAATTCTAGGAGGGTTAAATCCTTTATCTATCATTCATATTTCTCATACTACTCATGATATACCCGATGTCCACTTTTATCATCACCCGGTCAAAGGTAACTTTTAATGTAGTCAAAGTATATTATCCTCGTATAGAAATATAATGATCTCAAGTCAAAGGATCATTACACCATTATCACTGTGAGTCTTTCTTATGACTTAATTAACATGAAGAATCTCACGGTGGGTCTGTCCAGTACCATGTACCCTACATGTACCTATGTATTGACTTTAGTATCTTCATACTTATAACCAATGAGATGTGGTTATCAGTCAAAAACATACTAGTCTATTTATGTATTATTATTGTCCTGTATAATAATACTCGACTAGGGACCTTTAAGAATATGATATTATATAATCTCAAATTCAAGTTGTAAACTTAAACTATATAATGTGTATCATTATTCTAAGGACATTTATTATGCTAACAAATATCGCAGTAATTCGAGTCATAATAAATACATTTATTTAATAATCAAATGACATAAGGTTTATTTAAGAAACAATGTATTGCCTCTAGGGCACCTACACTAACATTGTTGAGCTTTATTGATGCTTTCATCCAATGCTTGGTCTTCTTAGGATCCAACGGATTGTCTGAACATACTTTGTCTAAGAGTTTTTCAATCTTAGATTTCCTGTCAATATCTTGAGATAAATTTGTTAGCGCAAAATTCATTTCTCGATATTTTGTTTAACTTATCTCTCCCCCTCTCTAAAAGTTGGATTTTGTGTTGGGAAATGTTAACAGGTGTGATGGGTTTTGTTTTTGAATTGTTTTTCTTTGATTCCAAAAACGTAGGAAAACCTACTCGATTAGCTTGATGAACTTTCTTAACCCATACTGGTTCACCTTTGAGTGTGAAAATAACACTTTTATCATCAACCTGTATAAAAGGTTTGTAGGCTAGACAGAAGTTATTTCCTAAAAGAAAGTCTATACCTGATTCTTATTGATAAACAGTGGGAATATGAAATACTTCTTCTGCTATCATAATATCAAGGTCTTTACATACCTTATCAATCATAATGGTTTTACCATTAGCGATTTTTACCTCAATAGGCCTTTTGGCATTCACCCAGTGTTCTGGTGGAATGACGTGTTTACTTGCTATGCATAGGCTCGCACCTGTATCAACATAACAATACAATTCGATCTTTTTATATCCAGCAAAATTAAGTGTACCTTTTATATAGATCGATGATGGATTAGTAATGTTTGGCATTACTAATTCTTCATATGAATCTTCAGTCACTTTCGTCTGTTGATTCATCTTCTCACTCTTCGGACGATGGTCCGGGGTCAATTTCTTCTATGATAAAGATATTTTCCTTTTTATCATATATGTCTTCTACTGGTTCATAACCAATGTAGTAGATTTTTTATAATACCTTGATCTTGTCAGGGTACTTCTTTTTGTTAGGGCATTCATTTGCAAAATGCCCTTCTTCGTTGCAGACCCAACACCTGCAATTTTTCTTTCCTTTCAGACAAAGTTTTTGTTTATTAGTAGAAACGTTTTTCTTTCTAACATATTTTCCTGGTTTAAAAGATTTTTTTTCTTTTTAAACCGATATTTGGAAGATGTCTTCTTTTTTGAATACTTCTTCTTCTTATAATTTGATTGCATCCGAAATTATAATTTTCTTTGTTAAGCTTTTCATAACATTTTTTACCAAAAGCTTTCAATTGTTTTTGTGTTTTTGCATCATCACAATATCTAGTGAGTTCGCCTTTCAGAATTTTTTGTTCAAAAGCCAAACTATGTTTAGTCAGGTCTGATCTTTCCTGCAAAAACTTAGTCATTGCTTTTTCACCTATCAAGTGTATCTTACGTATGTATTCTTCTACATAAATGTGATATCCTGCTTGATCTCCTGTATTGACCAAATGATTTTCATATTCACAAAAGAATGTGTCAGTAAGGCATATATCGCATAATTGCATTATGCTCATAGCTAACTTAGCATTTTGTTTGATTTTATCTTTCTCCTGTTCTTTAGAATAAACATAATCTATTCCTAAAAACATGGTATAGATAGCATCTACAATTTTATTAAAGGCTTCTATGGGTTCATCATCGACGAAATTCCAAATGACATCTTTAATAAACTTGTTAACAACTCCTGTTGTTTTATGATCTACTAATAATAATACCGTGTTTGTATCATTATAAGCTTTAGGATTAGTCTGTATTATCAAGTTAATTTCTTTTTCTCATATATCAATTAATGCTTTTCTACCTGATGCACAATCAATATGTAAGACATTTGAACCAAAAGGGCTTTGACTCATTTTAAACTCAGTAGTAGGTGGATAGAAGTCACCTTTGTTTCTTACTGGCATTTTATTTGTTCCTGAAGTTGATGCAAACGGGTTTTCGTTGGCATGTGCTTCTTGTTTTTGTTTATACATTCTGAACGTTTGATTTTGTTGTTAAACAAATTCTTCGTCTGATGTATCTTCTGTTTGTTGAGAATCTGATTCTGGTGAACTAAATTCTTCAATGACATTCAAATAATTAGTAGAGTTAAATCCAAATAAAGACTGTAATTCTAAATTATTTGCTACTTGTTAATTAGCTAGATCGTCGTCTTCTAATTCAAGTAATCCCATTGCCTTAGCAAATTGTTTTTCTTGTTGGTCATCTTGAATTTCTGATTCAAGTACTTCCCAAAAGAATTTTTCTATGTCTTGCATATAGTTCATATTTTCTTATTAGAAACAGAACCAAATGGCCAAGTCATACTGTTCGGATTCTTACCTATTCCGAGTTCCTCGTTTCCTACATCATGGTTAGGATAACTGTATCGATAACGGCTTTTACCTTTATCTTTGTTACCTTGTTCTGATGTGAGAAAAATCTATTTTTCTTTTGAGGTCTTTGGTGGTTTACCAATTACTTCAAAATTTCCCTTTTGCTTTGATAATCTTGAATTGTTGTCTTCAATTCTGTGATTATCTTTGCAGCAGCAGCTTCAATGTTACCTTTGACATCATTATCTGCATTTTTCTTAAGCAAAGCTAAAATTTCTGTTAGCTGGGGCTTAACGTTGTTATTGAATTCCTCAATTAACTCTTTAAGGCTCATTTTAAATGATATTAGTTAATTTATCTGATAGATCATCTATTCTTTGGGACATGCTTTTAAGGAGCATATTGTTTCCTTCCGCTAAGGGTTCTCTAATAGCTAGATTTCCTCTAGCTCTGAAACTTCTTCTAGGTTTACCCTATAAAGAAGGTTTGTTTCTAGCAATATCAATTGCCCAAGTATGGTCTGTAGGAGATAATTCTGCAAATTGTTTATCTTCTACTGAACCTACTTCAGAGAATACGTTGTCTAATTCGATGTATTCTTTTTTCTTATATTCAATACTGTGATGACTATTGGTTAAAGCATAAGCAACTAAATAAGTAATGTTAAATATTTTATCACCTCTTTGCATCAAATCTTTTCTTTCAAAATCATGAATAAAAGATAAAATTTGATCAAATCTTTCAGTATCCAAACTAACTGCGTATTTGGGATATACTGTAAACATGAATTTTTGGTATGCTAAATTACCTCTAGCAGCACCTAAAATACTGTCATTTCTCGGTATAATTCGATTATCCAGCAAAGCCATTTTTATTGGAGAATCTATACCTTCAGGGAATTCAGATTTTATCAAAATCTTAATAGCTCCTAAATGAACCATGGAGATTGTTGATCTAGTCTTTGAATCCATTTTCTGTAATTGTCTATTAATATATTCTTTAGCGATTAAAGGCAAATACACTTTTCCTGTAGTATCTTTTATATCTACATGCATTTCTTTCGTAGATACGTAATAAAAGATATTGTTTTTCCTTTTTAATCGATCCAACCAAGGAACATTAAAAATAGTTTCTTTCTTTAAATCAAGCTTAGTGCTCCTTGAAAGGCATATGACTCAGCCTATTTGTAGTTAGAGGATCCTAATCAACTTAAACCAAATTGTAATAAGTAAATATACATATGAACTGTCACAGGAATCTCAAGAAGTATTATCTGTCAGAAGAAGGAAGAAAAGTCAATCTATAGTTTTGATGTCGTACACTGGAAGACGATTCAGTTATCTGATCAAGCCCCAGTATAGCATTGAAGTGAATGGATTCATTTGAACAGTGACAGAGATTTTTCGAGTGATAGTTTGAATGTCAGTTACAGTACAAGAGAATTGAGAGGAGAAATAAACCACAACCTAAAGTCAAAAGTGAAGAAGCATCATTGAAGTTAGTCGTTCATGAACCAGACAGTACATCGAACGTCAACACAAGTCAGTGGTAATTCTTTACTATCTTCAGTGGTTTGTAAGAATTAAATTAATTATTTATTGATTTAATTAAATTCATTTATAATTTATATAAATCATTTAGTTGATTTAATTAAATGAATTAATTCTAGAAGAATTAATTTATTTATTAAATTAATTATTGTATCAATTAAATATGAATTGGTTAATCATTAATTAATTAAATGGATCAATATGACTTAAAGAAAGAAGGTTGGATTATGTCTTGGTGAAGCTAAATTCGGTATGACCTAAATTATGTCATACCGACAGAATTCAAGATTATGTCATACCGACAGAATTGAAGATTATGTCTTACCGAGCTATGAAAGATTATGTCTTACCGAAACAAATATCATGATTAAGTCATACCGATCTCCTGCCAGCTGTTTTAAGTCATACCGAACTTTTATTAAGTCATACCGACCAGGTTTATGTCTTAATGGAGGTTTGCGTAAGTCTTAATGAAGAAAAATTAAGTCTTGGAAGCAGTTTAAGTCATGCTGGAGCAGTTAAATATCCTACAGAAAGCTAGCAAGACTTATGACTGATACAAAAGAACAGAACACAGCAGATTAAGTCATAACCGAAAAACAGAGCAGAAAACATAATATCCAGCAGAACAGAATTTTCTCTCAAGAACTCCAAGAACACCAAAGCTTAAACAATTCCCAGAAATTCAAGTTCTTCATCTTTGTAATATTCTATCCGCTAGAACTTGTCTATTTGTGATTCTTGTACTACTAGCGAATTAAGTTTCCTAGTTCTTATCTTGATTATTATTAACTAAATTAGAAAAGTTCATGTCGAATTTTCTAATTAGTTATTAACATCTTGATAAGTTGTTATACTGATTTTGTAACACCAAGGTAAAGATTGTATTCAACCCCCCCTTCTACAATCTTATCGGACCTAACAATTGGTATCAGAGCCGATTGATTGATACACAAATCAAAGATCCCATTTTACTCGATTAAAAATCATCCCCGAATTTTTTAACTCTCTTAAAAAATTCATCATGTCTTCTAAAGTTGGAACTGTGAAAATTCCCATATATGACAAAAACAGTTATGATATGTGGAAGAACAAAATGTTAATGTTCCTCGAGGTTGCAAATCCTAAATACATGAAAGTCTTTTCAGAAGGACGAATAATACCTTTTGGATTAATTCCTGAAGTTGTTACTGATGGAAAAGTTGTTGCCCCTGCAAGGTTTGTACACAAAGATTCTTCTGAATACACTCTTGTTGAAAGAGAGGAAGCTGGACTTGACATTAATTTAAGACTGATCTTAATAGATTCTCTAGACTCTGTAATGTACAGTCATGTGATTAACTGCAAGACTGCAAAGCAAATGTGGGAAACCATTGAAACTGTGAATGAAGGAACAGAGGAAGTTAGGGAGAATCAACTAGAAATTCTGACATCTGAGTATGAACACTTTCGATCAGCATCCAATGAAAGTATTCAAGATGTGTTTGAAAGATATAACAAACTTGTCAACAATTTACAGATGCATGGCAAGTACTACACTCAGAAAGAGATCAACAGAAAATTTCTACTGTCAATGCCTGTTCATCTAGAACATAGGATTACAGCTATCAGAGAGTCGAGGAATCTAAGTGAAATTACTGTAGAAAGACTCTTTGGCATTTTAAAAACCTATGAACTGGAACAATCTCAACAAAAGGAGATTTATGGAAAAGGAGGAATTGCTAATACTTCTACAGCTCTTATTGTTGAGAACAAACAGGAAGTGGAAGATAAGGTTATTCAATCTTGTAGTGTTGATAGTGGCAAGCTTGAAGTTGAAGTTGAAGTTGGTCAAAGGAATGCTAGTCCAGATGAAGGAGACTTCTATTCATTAGAAGAGCTAGATCAGTTGGAAGATGAGTCCATGGCTTTGTTGGTAAGGAAATTCAGTAACTTCAGATTCAGGAAGAATCCCAAGTTCAGGTACAAATCTAACTATAACAGGTTCCAAATAGGAGGTTCTTCATCCTCAAGTAACAGAGGAGGTTACAAAACTGGAACAGTTGAAAGAAGTAAAATTAGATGCTACAACTGTAATGAACTTGGACATTTCGCTACTGAATGTCAGAAGCCAAAACAAAACCAAAGAAAAGACTTTGGATCTGAGAAGAAGAAGACAGGTAAAGCCTATGTGGCTGCTGGAAAGAGTTGGGATGATACAGACTCTGAAGAAGAAGAGTATGGCAATCTTGCCCTGATGGCAAAATCTGATAACTCCAGTGGTACTTCATCTGAGGTATCATGTTCTGAAAGTCAATATATTTATCAACTTAGTGATTCACTAGGTTATGCTAATAGAGAGATTGAAAGGATCAATTTGTTAAATACAGATCTTAGAAATCAATTATCAGAATTACACGATGTACAAAATTGTCATGTAAACAAAAATCAGAAATAAGAATTCTAAAAGAACTTGAGAGGTCTCTAGCGTGAATAGTGGTTCAACAACGTGAGACAATAGCTGAGCTAGAAATAAAGGTTAGTGCTACTTCTAATTCATGTAAAGTGGCTAAAGAGTTGTTTAACCAACAAGCTATTAATCAAACCATAGGAATAGGGTTTGATTATAATGAAGCTATTGGACGAATAAGCATTATTACCCCTAATCGTGTCAGTGCTGCAGAAAGGGGTATACCAATAGTGCTTAAGGGTGTTAGTAACCCACTCTTTAAGACATCCATAGCAGAACCTTTGGATACAACATCTTTAATCATTAAGGAAGATATGCGCATTGAGGATTTAGCTAATGGCGTAGTCTTATAAAGTAATCAAGTTGTTAAAAATGATGAAGATAGAAAGTCTGTGTTTAAGAAAACAGAAAGAGTTGGTGAGTCTACTAGTTCCTTGAAAACTAGTAGTAGAAGTAACAACATGAATAAATGCAACAACATATCTACCATGCATGCTATTCCTGTTATTGATACTGCTCATAAGAAATGCAATGTTGTTAATTGCATGTCTTGTGCTTTTAATATAATGTGTTGATAAGAATGTTCCTAGACAGCATATGAGCAGAAATAATCATGTTAGAACCAGGACTGTAAACCCACCTAATTCTAAGACTAGGACTCCAAGTCCTCCTAAGGATATGGTGAAGACATGGTTACCCAAGATGAAACCAAAACAAGTTAAAGCTGTTTACAGGGTTAAATGTCCAGTACCTGAAGAAAATATTGTTAAAATAAAAAGTGTTGCTGATAAGTGGATGTTATATCCACTTGGAATGCTTCGTATCGGCTTGAATTGATGACTTGAACTCAAGTATGTGGTGTTTTTAGTGAATTTGTGCAGGAATAAGAGTCGGATGTGGGATGATGTTTTCCATGCTTAAATGGTAGGTTTTGAGCTTAAAGAATAATAGTACATCAAATTGCGAGAGAGCCGGAAGAAACGGAATGAAAATCGGAGTTAAAACGAAGAAAATAGAGCAAAATCAGCAAAATCAGCAAATGAACAGTAAGTCGGCCGCGGCCGCGCCTAATTTGTACTAATTTCGGGCGCGGGAATGAACAGTAGCGCGGGCGTGAACAGTAGCGCGGTCGAGCGCGGTGCGGGTAAAAAATCAGCCAGAAACTCTGATTTTGTTTTGGCCATATCTTGAGTTCTACAAGTCCGTTTTGGGCGATCTTACAGTCCACGCGAAGCTAACGAGATTTTCTATCATTCTAAGGTGGTCCGGAGTCCAGAATTATTGAAGAGAATTTTCAATCAAAACAGAAACTTCCAGAAGTTGTAGAATTCTATTCCAACAAGGAAATTGCCACAATTCCTACTTCTATAAAGTATGGTAATTACTTTGGGCGGCTAGAACATTCCAGAATCAGATCTACACATGGAATTTGCAATTCTATTCTCATTCAAGAACGAAAATTGCCAATCTTCTATTCCAACTCTAAAAAGGCAATTGCTTGGTGGACAAGACTTCTAGAGCCTATATAAACACATCCTACCATTGTAATTTAACACACCATTACATATCAATTACTTAGTTTTATTTGTATCTTTTCATACTTTGTTTTTATCATGGTTTCATCAGATCCCATGATGACGAGAGGTTCGATTATGAACTAATCGTTGTCGTGGGATTCTAACGGATTTACTTATGGAATTTAGATGTTGATTGCTTAACTTGATATATGTGTGGTGAATTTGCGATATCCTTGCAGGGTTGTATTTAATTCATATAGATGCGTAGCTAACATCAATCTTGTTAATCTTTAGTGAAGCGACAGTGAATCTTTAGATTTAGAACTTGCCATGCTAGCATAAGTCCATGAATGTTATTCATGTTTGTGGTGTGTTCTTAACCGTCTCATACTACCTTATGTAATCTTATGGACACTTGATCTTCAACCATTATGTTTTCAAATTCTATAGACATATAATGTCTAAGCATAATTGGTGCCTGCATGATTTCTATCTTATGTGGATATTGTGTAGATTGGTGTGCGTGTACTGAAAGATAATGTATACTTATTTCGTGTTGTCCGATTAGTTATCGTAACCACCACATGTATTGATAAAAGGGCATGATCTCTAAAGGAAGTTTGTATTGAAGTTAGGATTTCATGGTTCATATTGCATAAGTAATTTGATTTTAATTATCGTTAGTTAGTTAATTCTTAGTTGATAATTTGCATCTTAGTTAGTTTAGTTAATTAAAACTCAAATTTGTTATTTGTCTTAGCAGTGAGTAATAACCATACATTGTTGCATAGGTACAATAACTGAATTAAAACCTTAACCAGATCTCTGTGGGAACGAACTCGACTTATTCATATATTACTTGTGACCACGTACGCTTGCGTGATTTAGTGCAAACAGTTGCTTTGCCTGATAAAGGCCAATTCTTTAAGTACTCCGGACCCAATCAAATTTGGGTTCCGAAGAAAGTCTAACCAATTTGTCATTGCAGGGTTTAAAACAGGTTGAACGAGTCATGTGGATTCTGGACAGTGGATGTTCAAGGCATATGACCGGAGATAGAGCCCTGCTGACAAATGTGGTGGAGATGGCCGGCCCAGTCGTTACCTTTGGAGATAACAGCAAAGGTAAAACTGATGGATATGGCAGATTAGAAGCTGGAAATGTTATCGTTGAAGATGTCTCTTTTGTGAACGGCCTTGAGCACAATTTGCTCAGTATTAGTCAATTCTGTGACAAAGGTTATGAAGTTCATTTCAACAAGAATAATTGTCTAATATCACACAAGAGAAATGAAAGGCCGCAGTTGACTGGAGTAAGAAAAGGAAACTTGTACATAGCCAATATGAACTCTGGAAGCACAGAAGAAATTAGATGTTTTTATTCAAAGGCATCCACTGATGAAAGTTGGTTATGGCACAAGAAACTTTCTCACCTAAACTTCAAAACAATGAATTCTCTAGTTAAAAGAGAATTGGTGAGAGGTTTACCTTCGATTGAATTTACTCAGGAAGGTCTATTTGATGCTTGTCAAAAAGGAAAGTTAAAAAGGGCAACTCACAGGAGCATTAACACATAATCAATAACTGAACCATTACAACTTCTCCATATGGATTTGTTTGGTCCAGTTAATGTAATGTCCATGTCAAGAAAAAGATATGCTCTAGTGATTGTTGATGATTTCTCAAAATTCACATGGGTACTATTTCTGAACTCAAAAGATGAAACTCCACAACTGGTAGTTGATCACGTTAAGTTAATTGAGCTGGACTCTAAACGTCCAGTAAGAGCTATAAGGTCAGACAATGGAACTGAATTCAAGAATGCAGTTCTGAATGACTTTTGCACTGAAAAGGGTATAACTAGACAGTACTCGGCTCCCAGAACTCCTCAGCAAAATGGGGTAGTTGAAAGAAAGAATAGAACCTTGATTGAAGCTGCACGTACTATGCTAAGTGAATCAAGGCTTCCATTGAGCTTTTGGGCTGAAGCTATCAACACTGCATGCTATACCCAGAATCGAACACTTATCAATAAAGACTTAATGAAGACACCATATGAAGCTCTACATGACAAGAAACCAACTCTCAAGTACTTCCATGTATTTGGGACAAAATGCTTTGTGCTGAAAGAAGGAGATGATCAAGGTGGTAAATTTGAAGAAAAAGCACATGAAGCAATATTTATTGGTTATACTTGAAGAGCCTACAAGGTGTATCTTATTGATCAACAGAAAAATATGGAAAGTGTCAATGTTACATTTGATGACACAAAATTCCCAAGTATCCAAAATGAAGATCCATCTGAAAAGCTTAAGTTTGATGACATGTCAGACTCAGATTCAGATGATGACAATCAACCTGACGTTGTTGCTGATAATAATAATCCAAATGTTGGTGGTAATGATCAAGGTGATGCTGGTGAAAACAATGATAATTTTCAAGACACCACTGATACTCTTGAACCATCAACAAGTCAAACTGGCAACAACTCAGGGGGAGATAATGAAGGGTCAACAAGTCATACTCAACATCATACTGAAGATCAAGGCGAATCATCAAGATCAATTCTTCCCAGACAAACTGTTTGGAATAAAGCTCATCCTTTTGAGCTGATTCTTGGTGATCCAGATGTTGGTGTGAAAACAAGAAGAGCTTATCAGAATCAATGTAATTATTCTGGGTTCCTGTCTGTCATGGAACCTAAGAAAGTGGAAGAAGCTCTATCTGATCCTGATTGGGTGATTGCTATGCAAGATGAACTCAATCAATTTAAGCAACTAGAAGTATGGAAACTGGTACCCAGACCTAAAGATAGAAAAGTGGTGGACACAAGATGGGTATTCAGAAACAAACTAGATGAAGATGGCACTGTGATAAGAAACAAAGCAAGACTGGTAGCTAAAGGTTATTCTCATGCTGAAGGCATTGATTATGACGAGACCTATGCTCCAGTGGAAAGACTTGAGGCCATCAGAATATTCTTGGCATTTGCATCCTATTCAAGATTCAAAGTTTATCAAATGGATGTCAAGAGTGCCTTTCTGAATGGTAAGCTAGATGAAGAAGTGTATGTAGAACAGCCCCCTGGTTTTGAAGATCAAGATCATCTGGACTATGTCTATTTTCTTTACAAAGCTATCTATGGTCTTAAGCAAGCCCCAAGAAAATGGTATGACACTCTCTCTGAATTTCTATTAGAAAATGGTTTTATTAGAGGTGTCATAGACAAAACGCTCTTCACTAAAAGACATAAGAATGATATAATAGTAGTCCAAGTCTATGTGGACGATATTATATTTGGGTCTACTAATGAGTTCTATGCAAGAAGTTTTCTAAGTTAATGCAGGGTAGGTTTGAAATGAGCATGATGGGAGAACTGAAATTCTTTCTTGGATTACAAATAAGTCAGAAACAAGATGGAATATTTATTTGTCAATCCAAGTACATCAAGGAGCTCCTCAAGAAATATCACATGGAGGAGTGCTCATCAACGAAGACACCATCAACTATAGCTGTCAAAATTGGTTTATGTGAAAGTTCTGCCAAGGTAGATATCACAGGCTGTTAGGCCGAATACACAATTAATAATCAAATTCGTATGAGAGTTTAACAAGTAAGACGTTTATGCACTTTAAAAACTTCTGGTATTAAGAACCCTCTTCGTGATGTAAACTATCACAAAGAGCTGCTAGGTTACAATAAAGATAATTCGTTGTACGATACCCTTCTAGGGTTAACCTAACTGTATTTATAAAACATACAGCTACGATACAATCTCTAATTGATATTCCTAATAATCAGCTATACAATGATATCAATTACAGATTGTCAAACGTCTCCTAAGTCAACTCGATCTCTTTGATAGCTATCCAATCTTCAAAGATATCGCTTCCATAATAAATCTTCAATCATTGTTGACCAGTAGACGCTTCCTCCAGACAGAGTTTGACAAACTCTGTCGAGCTTCCATCTATCAGAGTTTACACTAAACTCTGACCGCTTCCAGCTAAACTCTGATAATTCACTGTAACACTTAAACACTGATTAAAACAAATCAATTATATTTAACAATCTCCCCCAACTTGTTCATTAGCAAAAATGCACAAGTTAATGACAATAATTGATGATGTCAAAACAAATAGACAAATACAGTGTTTATACAAATTCAGAGTTTAAGCTTCTACTTAACAAAATCTACAGAGAATAAGAAAAATTCTTACAGACCTTAATCTCTTATCTCTTCAAGATCTGGCATAGCTCTGAGATAATCTATGAGCAATCTTCTTTCTGCATTTTCAAGCTCAATCTTCATAGCTTCTTTAATCTCTCTGAGCTGAGGATCACTCTCATCTGTCTGGTAGATAGCAGCCCTAAGATCATAGATTTTGTTCCTTCTCATCTCATTTCCCAGTCTGATAAATTTGACTTCTTCTGACTGTGAATTGAAGTCAAGTACTTTGATTCCCAAATCAGTCTGTAATTTTGCAGTACCTTTCTTCATTTCAATAAGATTTCCTTTGTAATCCCTGTACTTAGGAACATATCTGCTATTATACTTCTCTCCTCTGATTGCCAAATTCTGAAGCATCCTCTGTCTGAGCACATTAGCAACTGATTGAGTCCTTTGACTATTCACCTTGAAAAGATATAGAACATATTCTAGTTCTTCCCAATATTTCAAGCCAATATCATTCTCACCAATTTTAAATACTGTCCCATCAGCCATGAAGTACAAGAGAAAGTCCTTCTTTAAACTCTTCTGATAAACTAACTATACTGATTCCAGTCTGTCCAAACTCTCTTGAGTGACACCACGACCTGGAATAGCCAGTGAAGAAGGATCTCTGGGGCCAGTATATTGCCTTTTGTCTCTGTGTGAACCTAGTCCACCCTTATTATTTCCAACTTTACCAGACAAAGCTCTTCCATCAGAGATATTCATAGAAACTCCAGATAATATATTTGGATCTTGAATTGTTCCTTTCCCAAAAACCGATTTCAACTGAGAAGATTGTAAAGGTGTGGTCATAACTTGTGATGCAACAGAAGTTGTAACTTTCTTCTGTGAACTTTCTCCTTCAATGCCTTTCAGCTTGAGTTGAGCTTCTGCTGCCATTGTTTTCTTTGAAAACTGAGATCTTTTACTAACATCAGCCCTTTCCTTGATCACAACACCTTTAACAACAGGCCTAGGAGCTTTTCCTCTTTTTATCTTACCAGACTTTAAAGCCTTGAGATGTTCTTCTTGTAAACTCTTTTCTTCAGCTTCAATGTCCTCAATTGTAACTCCTTCCTCATTCTCTTCAATAAACAACTTAGCAGCCAATTCTTCATCAGTCTGTGGATTAGAAGGTAATAGCAAACTCTTGGTCTTTGAAGTACCTTGAGTATGAGTATTTATCCCAACAAACTGTGATTTAGATGACTTGCTAGTTCTCAAAGTTTGAACTTCTTCAGTTTTGTTCTTTCCTTTACTGCTTGCTCCTCCATCTCCAGCACTATCCCTTCTAATCAGAGTTTGAGATTGCTTGCACTTGTCTTTAGCTACCCTCTCCCCCTTTTTGACATCATCAGGAATAAGAATAGATGTAATTAACTCCAAGGAGGTAGCAATAGAATCAATTTTAACAGACAAGGCAGACTGATTTTCCTCAACTTTACCCAGCCTGGCAAAGAGATTGTCTTGAGCTTTAGAAAATTTTGTATTCATGAGTTTTGACTCTCTTTCCATTTTCATGTCTGTAGTTAGGATCTCAGTCCTCAAATCAGTAATTGCCTTTGTAGTGTCATCAAATCTTCTATCCAGAGTTTTGACTTGAACCACAGTTGCTTTTAAGCAAGAAAGAATCTATGGACTGGAGATAGTATCAGCAGTTTGCTTAACAAAATCAGCTGCTCTCCCTCGTGGAAAAATGCAATCCTCTTTGTACCAGTCAGCAGCAGATTTTGCAAGTTGTGCTCTCTCAACTTCATGAGACGTACAAGGTTGAGTGAAAGGTGTATGTTTATTGTCTGTTTGTACTGGTGCACTCAGAGAAGAATCAGAGTTTGCACTGCTTTCACCTTCAGGTTCAACACTTGCAGCTTTAGTATGTTCATCTTCAAGTAAAACACTGTGCTGAGCATTGTCAGCCACAGTTTTAGCAATTTCTTCTGCAGTCTTGTCAAATTTTCTCCATGTTGCTCAGGCTCAGCAACAGAGTTTACATCCTTATCATCAACAGGCATAGACTGAGAAGTAGGCTTGGTTGCTTGATCAATTTCATCTCCTCCTTCAACAGTTTGGTGAGCATCTGATAGTAACTCAGTATGGGATGCCACAGTTTCAGAAAGGACAACCGTAGGTTGATCAGCTGCACCAGTATCAGAGATAGGATCAGAGAATGGCATAAATGAATCAAGAATATCATTCTTTGGAGAAAAGCCATCTCTAGTATCCTCTTCTGCAGGCATTTTGTCCTCTGCAGGCATTTCAACCTCTGCAGGTATTTCAACCTCTGCAGGTATTTCATCTTTCTCAACCTCAACAGTAGGTGTTTGCTGTGAAACCACCTCTGGAGCTTCAACATTTTCATCCACAGAATCAGAGATTATCAGTTTTCTTCTCTTCGCTAGAGGCACTTCATCTGAATCCTCTTCACTAGATTGTGGAGATTGTGCTACCACTGAGAGTGACTTAGGTATGTTTGCCGTTTGTTTTAATCTTTTCATTCTTCTAGTATAAACAGCTCCAGGAGATGTCTGTTTTGCTTTTCTTTGTGTCTCTATTGCCTGCTTAACCCTTGCATATCGTTCAGTGATTGCCTTCTTAACTCTTTGTGCTTTAGACTATGATTGTGGTGGAGATTGTGATGATTCAGAGTTTGTTTGTGAAGTGCGTGAAGGTTGTTTCTTAGGTGATGTAGGTGGTTCAGTGTTTGGTGTTTGAGTACGATCAATGTTTAGTGGTTCATGTTGTGGTTCTGGTTGTGGTTCTGATTGTGGTTCTGGTTGTTGTTGGTCCTGAGGTTGATTGAGAAAGTTCTGCGATAATGGGTGAGTAGGACACATTAATGGGTGAGTGGGTCACGTGCGCGTATTTTTAAGAAGTGTATTTTGCAAATTAAATCAATAAAATATTTGTTTTTAAAAGAAAATCAAATAACACTCTCTTAAAATACCTGGACCCAAATACAACCAGAATAGGAAGCGTTTACCTGTAACCATTAATAACCAGAATACGAAGCGATTTAGTACTTCGTTGCTTACCCATCTCTATTTAAGGCCTAGAGACTTGTTCAGATTAGTTCACTAACCCTTTAACCTTTCATTCTCCCCTGAAAAAAATCAAAAACCCTTCATACAACACACTCTGAATAATCATGTCAAACCTTACCATCAAAGAAAAGAATCTCCATCTCGTCGAGAATAGAGATATCTTCAGCTATACGCGTGAAGAGTTTGATGCGTTTGACTGGGAAAGGCAGCTTGAGACTCTGTGGCTGCAGATGGATGCCGGTCTGGAAGAGATCGAGAGAGAAAAACCTGCAAGAGTGATTGACATCGATGCTGCTCTCCAAGCAACATTAGCATAGCTTTCCTCGAAGGCATCCTCATCCAACACCACCAACCATTGTTAATGAATATGTCAGCAAAAATAACCTTATCCCTTCAACTTCCACCCAAATAAAGTGGCAAAGATGGGATCTGGGATGTTTTGCTAACAATGGAGTGGTTTGGACTTAACTTTTTATTTTCCTGTTGAATAGATTAGCAGATAGAGAGAACAAAAAGATGTAATACTTGCTTGTAATCTCTTTCTTATTATCAATGAAAAATTCTGTTTCTCTAATCTTATTCAGTGTGTTCTGCAATTTTTTTTTTATGTTTATGAACTGTTCTTCAAGGAATTAAATCAAAGAAGAGAATGTGAAAACTAATTAAAGTAATCATATAAGGAACAAATTCATGAACAATAATCACAATTAAATCAGGAACAGAACAGTTGTCAAAAGCTCTATTTACTCCAAAATTTTCAAATTATCCAAATGAAAATTTACCTTAGAGTACAAACCACGAATCAACAGCGTTTGTCAATTCTCTAACTTTATCACCGAAACCCTTTCATAAATTGCACAGTTGTGAAAATATGTGTGTGTGAAGCAGAGTTTACCAAATCAATATTTAGAGCATCTAATTTTTCATAAAATCCATAAAGTAAATCAATAAACACTGGATGCACAAACTGTCATAGTAAACACTGACTGTATGATGAAAGCTAAACTCTGAAGTAATCAATCTATATATAGTAACTTTTATTTTATACCCCCTCTATACATTTTTTTTATTTTTTTATTTTTTTTTTAATTCTATTCATTCCAGTAATTAGAGGTTGGAACCAGTCACCAAAAATTCAAAAATTTTAGCCCTTATCATTTTGATAAGTTCCTGGGTCATCCTAGTATTTAACTAGTCACCAAAAATCAGAGAATTTTAGCACATATTATATACCAATAAGTTCCTGGGTCATCCTAGTATCCAACATAATCTCAAAGGAGTATAACAACCTATATACATTTTCTTTGGGGTATTGCAGTAAGCATTTTATTCTACCAGAGTTTAGAGTTCATCAACATCAGTAGTTTTTCATGTAAGGTAATGCACACAGTATTTATAGACTCAGAGTTTAGGACAAAATAAACTAAGAGATGATATAAATATGAGCCAGTATCATGCTGTGTTAACTTTCTGCACAATCTAAGATTAGATCACAATAACTCAGAAAGATTCATGATTAATTGCTGAGAATCATGCTTCATACATATTTCTTCATTGGTGTTTTCATTCAGACAAAAATCAACTCAGAGTTCACAGAGTTTATCAAACTTAATAATAGTGTATGACATACAGGCATGCTGACAGAGTTTAACAGAGTATGCATAACAGAGTTTAATCAACAGAGTTCACTTAGCATTTAACCGATCAGGAAATATGAGTAATACAATTTATAAGAAAAATTTGAATCTAACCAACATTCCTAGTCAGAACCAGAGACCATTCCTAGTTCATTGACCAGTCTTGTAAATGTAGCTTCACTCAATGGTTTAGTGAAGATATCTGCAAGCTGTTGTTCTGTAGACACAAAATGTAGTTCAATATTCCCTTCTTCCACATGTTCTCTGATGAAATGGTACCTTATGCTGATGTGCTTGGTCATTGAATGCTGTACTGGATTACCTGTCATAGCAATAGCACTTTGATTATCACAGTAAATAGGAATTTTACTGTACCTCAATCCATAATCCAGCAATTGATTCTTCATCCACAAGATCTGTGCACAACAGCTACCAGCTGCAATATACTCTGCTTCAGCTGTAGATGTGGAAATTGATTTCTGTTTCTTGCTGTACCAGGAGACAAGTCTATCACCAAGAAATTGACAACTTCCACTAGTACTCTTTCTGTCTATCTTGCAGCCTGCAAAGTCTGCATCAGAATACCCAAGTAGCTTGAAATCTGATTCTCTGGGGTACCACAGACCTAATGATATGGTGCCCTTGAGATACTTGAAGATTCTTTTCACAGCTGTCAGATGTGGCTCTCTAGGATCTGCCTGAAACCTTGCACAAAGACAGGTTGCATACATGATGTCAGGCCTACTAGCTTTCAAGTATAGAAGAGATCCTATCATGCCCCTGTAGTTTGTCATATCCACTGAAACTCCTGTGTCTTTGTCCAATTTAGTTGCTGTTGCCATGGGAGTTGATGTAGATGAACAGTCCAGCATACCAAATTTCTTGAGAAGATTTCTGGTATATTTTTCTTGATTAATGAAAATACCATCATCTGTTTGTCTCACCTGTAGGCCTAGAAAGTAACTAAGCTCTCCCATCATGCTCATTTGATACCTGGACTGCATGAGCTTAGCAAACTTCTTACAGAGTTTATCATTAGTAGACCCAAAGATAATGTCATCAACATAAATCTGAACTAAAAGGAGGTCACTTCCTTGATTGAAATAAAACAGAGTTTTGTCAATTGTTCCTCTATTGAATCCACTTTCTAGAAGAAATTGAGCAAGTGTCTCATACCATGCTCTTGGTGCCTGCTTAAGTCCATATAGTGCCTTATCTAGCCTATAGACATAATCTGGATATTTGGGGTCCACAAATCCTGGTGGTTGTTCAACAAACACTTCTTCTTCAAGCTTTCCATTCAGAAAAGCACTTTTCACATCCATCTGGAACACTTTGAATTTCTTGTGAGAGGCATATGCTAGAAAAATTCTGATTGCCTCCAATCTTGCAACTGGAGCAAATGTTTCATCATAGTCTATTCCTTCCTGTTGTGAATAGCCTTTTGCTACCAGTCTAGCCTTGTTCCTTGTGATAACACCTTCACTATCAGTCTTGTTTCTGAAAACCCATTTAGTACCAACAATAGATCTGTTCTTTGGCCTTGGTACAAGGGTCCAAACTTCATTTCTTTCAAATTCATTCAACTCTTCTTGCATTGCTGTTATCCAGTCAGCATCTTGAAGAGCTTCTTCCACTTTCTTTGGTTCATTTTTAGACAAGAATGCATGAAACAGACATTCACTTGCAGTAGCACTTCTTGTTTTCACTTTTGCATCTGGATCACCAATTATCAAATCAGGTGTATGTGATTTAGTCCATTTCCTAGCAGAAGGCAAATGACTTTTGTCAGCATGTGATCCTCCCCCTTGATCCATGCTCTCCTGATTTTGTTGTGATCTATCTTCGTTTTCTGAGACTCTCCCTGAACTTGACTGCCCAGAGTCAGAATTTGAATTTTCAGAGTTTGAATCGTCAGAGTTTGATCCAGATTTTTCAATTGACTCAGTATCAGTGTTTGAGTCTTCATCTTGATCATGCTCCCCCTCAACTGGTTCTTCCCTTTGTTGTGGCTGAGAAGTTTCTCCAGTGTTTACCAGTAGAGGTTCAGAGTTTGTTTCAACAGAGTCTGTCAGAATTGTTTCATCAGAGTTTACTTCATCAGAGTTTAAATCTTCATTTTCAAAGTTCAGTTGATCATATTCATCTTTGTCTTCAAGTCCAGTTATCTTCTTATAATCAAAAGACACATGTATAGATTCCATGATCACTTTAGTTCTCAGATTGTAAACTCTGAATGCCTTTGTTGACAGTGGATAGCCAACAAAAATTCCTTCATCTGCCTTTAGCTCAAACTTGGTCAACTGTTCAGGATGAGTCTTCAAAACAAAACATTTGCACCCGAAAATATGAAAGTATTTCAGGTTAGGCTTCTTTTTCTTCACCATCTCATATGGTGTCTTTCCATGCTTATTGATCAGTGTAGCATTTTGAGTAAAACAAGCAGTTTGAACAGCTTCTGCCCAGAAATAAGTTGGCAATTTTGCTTCATCAAGCATAGTTCTGGCAGCTTCAATCAAGGTTCTATTTTTCCTTTCAACTACACCATTTTGTTGTGGTGTACCAGGTGCTGAAAATTCTTGCTTCACTCCATTGTCCTTGCAGAATTCTTCCACTATTGCATTTCTGAACTCAGTTCCATTATCACTTCTGATGATTCTGACTTTGTTACTTGATCCTTTGTCCAGAAGCTTCACATGCTCCAACAGAGTTAATACAGTTTCATCCTTCTTTGCTAGAAAATACACCCAAGTGAATCTAGTGTATTCATCAACAATGACTAAAGCATATTTCTTCCTTGCTATAGACATAACATTTACTGGACCAAAGAGATCAACATGCAGAAGATGATAGGGATCAGTGATTGAAAATTCTGTCTTGCTCTTGAAAGATGACTTCCTTTGTTTAGCCTTCTGACATGAATCACATATCCTTTCTGATCAATTCATTTATGTTGTTCAAGTTCAAATGTGAGAGTTTCTTGTGCCACTTCCAACTCTCTTCACTAGACATTCTTGTAGACAAGCAAACAGCTTTTCCAACAGAGTCTATCAAAATCTTGATTTCATATATGTTGTTTTGCCTGTGACCAACTAGAACAACCTTTCCTGTAGATTTGCTGATAACTTCACAATATTCAGGTTGAAAATCTACATGATATCCCTTGTCACAGATTTGACTCACAGATAACAAGTCATGCTTGAGTCCTGGGACATGAGCTACATTGTTGATGATGACATTTCCAAGATTAATATTTCCATATCCCAATGTTCTTCCTACATTGCCATCACCATAGGAAACTTTTGGGCTAGCTTTCTCCTCATAGTCTTATAGCAGGGCTTTATTTCCAGTCATGTGTCCTGAACATCCACTGTCCACGACTAGGGTTGCCTCCCTGTTGCCCTGCAATCACAAGCAATTACTGAGGATTAGATTTAAGGATCCAGACTTGCTTGGATCCTTTGAAATTCTTAACTTTGTTAGCTTTTGCAGCGGAATTAACATTATCAGAGTTTGAGCTAACAGTATCGGTGTTTACACTTGCAGTATCAACTTTAACCCATTTCAGATTGGGTTTCAGTTCATAGTAATTATGATAGATAGCATGATATTTTCTGCAAGTATAAATAGAATGTCAAGTGCTTCCACAGTGTGTGCATAAAGTCTGTGGCTTAGTTCTAGCAAAATCCTTCTTTACCTCAGACTTGGTAGGTAAAGAATTTATATTTTTATTTTTCTTGCAGAAATTTGCAAGATGCTTAGTACTACCACAGTTATGACATGTCTTTCTTGGAGCATAACTAGCAAGCATTGGTTTATTTCCTGAAGTGATGCCTACTTTTCCATTTATGTTCTTATTTGACACTCTCTGTTTCTTAACAGATTTTAACTCCTTCAGTTTATGTTTGAGTTGTTTATCTGTCATTGAACCAATATTAACCTGTTTAACACTAGTTTTTACTGGTTTACTTTTAACAGCTTCTTTTTCATTTTCAGACAAAAATTTACTGGTTCCATGTACAAAATGAGGTATGATTTTAACTTGATTTTGAAATCTAAGTTCATCTCCCTCATTATAACCTAGACCAACAGTGTCTGTTTGAAAAATCTGTTGAGTGTCCTTTCCAGAATTATTCCAAGTCCTAATTTTCTTATTTGCTTCCTCCAACTCAGATTCTAGTTGTTTATATTTATGAAGCAAACTCTGTTCTATAGAAACAGCATCATCTCTCTCTTTCTGAACTTGTTGCATGTTTTCAAGTTTTTCTTCAACAAGTTTATTTCTAACCTTAAGTTCAGAATTTTCAGATTTGATCCTTTCATTTTCTAAAGTCTGATCCCTATAACTTATATGCAATGACTTAAGATAAATTCTTAATTGAGCAATGTCATCAATATTATAAGCATAGGTAGTTAGAGGTACCTGATTTTCAGAAGTTTCTGATTCAGTAGTAGCCATGAGAGCATAGTTCACTTCTTCATCAGAATCTGAAGTATCTGCCCAATCTCTGCCTTTAGTGTAGAGTACCTTTCCAGTTTTACCTTTCTTGCACTCAGGAGCATAGTGACCCATCTCCTTACACTTGTAGCATTGAATTTCAGACTTATCCTTCTTCCCTTTAGAATCTCTCTTATCAAACTTCCTGAAGCTTTTCCTGTTTTCATTTGAATCTCTAGAAAACCTTTTTCCTTTCTTGAAATTCTTGAAGCCCATTTTCTTGAAGGTCTTCACCATCAACACAGCCATTTTCCTCATTTCTTCTTCATCATCCTCAGAGTCAGATGATTCAGAAGAGTTTGAATCACAATCAGAGTTTGATGATTCACTTTCTGAATGTATGACCAAAGCTTTTCCCTTCATTTTCCTTCTTGATGCCTCTTTCTTCTGAGGTTTCTCTTCAACATTAAGAGCAACAGACTTTGCCTTCCTGCTTGATCTCCTATTTCTCTGCTCCATTTCCAATTCATGAGTTTTGAGCAGCCCATAGATTTCATCAATCTCTGTTTCAGCAAGATCATAGTTGTCTCTAATAGTGGTTGTTTTCACATCCCACTTTTCAGGTAGAGAAAGAAGAAACTTGAGATTTGAGTCTTCTAGATCATACTCTTTGTTGACCAATGACAGATCATTGAGCAATTTACAGAATCTATCAAATGTTTCTGTCATGGTCTCTTCAGGTTTAGCCTCAAAATGCTCATACTCTTGTGTGAGTATGTTTCTCCTATTCTTCTTAATAGCCGCAGTTCCTTGACACCTGACTTCAAGAGCATCCCATATCTCTTTTGCAGTGGTGCAGTTAATGACTTTGTTAGACATAACATTGTCTAAAGCACTATGCAGTAAATGCCTAACATTTGCATCCTTAGCAATTGATGATAGATCTTCAGGAGTCATGTCCTTGTTTTCCTTTGGAACTATTTTAGCTTCGTCACCAGCAGCTGCAACAGATAGCTTTGTAGGATTGTGAGGGCCTTCATAAATCCTGTCAAGATATTCTGGATCTGTAGCCTCCAGAAACATAGTCATCTTGACCTTCCACATAGCATACTCTAATGGCCTGAGAATAGGAACCCTGATTGGTTCATAACGACTCACAGTAGTAGGAACCTTTTCAGAAACAGTAGGTGTTGGTGGAGGAATTGCTGACATGATTATTGTTGTGTTTGGATCTTAACCTGTAATAAAGTAACAGATTGGCTCTGATACCACTTGTTAGGCCGAATACACAATTAATAATCAAATTCGTATGAGAGTTTAACAAGTAAGACGTTTATGCACTTTAAAAACTTCTGGTATTAAGAACCCTCTTCGTGATGTAAACTATCACAAAGAGCTGCTAGGTTACAATAAAGATAATTCGTTGTACGATACCCTTCTAGGGTTAACCTAACTGTATTTATAAAACATACAGCTACGATACAATCTCTAATTGATATTCCTAATAATCAGCTATACAATGATATCAATTACAGATTGTCACACGTCTCCTAAGTCAACTCGATCTCTTTGATAGCTATCCAATCTTCAAAGATATCGCTTCCATAATAAATCTTCAATCATTATTGACCAGTAGACGCTTCCTCCAGACAGAGTTTGACAAACTCTGTCGAGCTTCCATCTGTCAGAGTTTACACTAAACTCTGACCGCTTCCAGCTAAACTCTGATAATTCACTGTAACACTTAAACACTGATTAAAACACATCAATTATATTTAACACAGACTATAGAGGTATGATCGGCTCATTGCTTTACCTAACTGCTAGTAGACCAGATATAATGTTTACCACATGCTTGTGTGCAAGGTTCCAAGCGAACCCTAAAGAAATCCATCTCACTGCTGTCAAAAGAATCTTAAGATATCTAAAGGGTACGCCTAATTTAGGCATCTGGTACCCTAATGAATCTGGTTTTACTTTAATTGGATATACAGATTCTGACTATGCAGGAAGTGTTGTAGACAGGAAAAGTACATTTGGGAGTTGTCAATACCTAGGTGGAAGATTGGTATCCTGGTTCAGTAAGAAACAGCAAACAGTTTCCAACTCTACAGCCGAAGCTGAATATATATCTGCTGGAAGCTGTTGTGCTCAGATCTTATGGATTAGGAATCAATTAATGGACTATGGCATTGTATTTGAAAATATCCCTATTTTATGTGATAATACAAGTGCCATAGCAATCGCCAGCAATCCTGTGCAGCACTCAAGGACAAAGCACATTGACATAAGGTATCATTTTATAAGAGAGCATGTAATGAATGGTACAGTGCAACTACTATTTGTAGGCTCTGGAGATCAAACAGCAGATATTTTTACTAAGTCGCTTAATGAATCCTCATTCACTAAAATTGTTAGTGAATTGGGTATGTTAAACAGTCCTAGTATTTAATACTGTTAATATCTGAAATTTGATCTTTAATAATTTTGCAAGTGATTATTCTGTGAATATTTGTTGTTTGAAATCACTTGTATAATTATTTTACCATCTGATTTTCTTGCTTGTTTAGTTATTTTTCACTCTGTTTATTCATATTATTTAATACTTCATATTTCTGTATTATTAGAATATTTGTAGATTTGTAGATATTTATTTCTATTTTAATAATTAATTTATCATATGTTTTTTAGTGTTTGTCCTGTTAATATTGCTTTGTTTTCGTTAATGGGATAGCATATGATATTTATAATTATTTTTATTATTTGTTTAATTTTCTATAATATTTTTATTATTTTTATAAGTTAATTGTATATTTTTGTGTGTTTGTTTGAATTATTTGTATATATTTTAATTTGTTTTAATAAGTATATGTCTTAAATTAAATCTGAATAATAATAGGTCTTATTAATAAGTCTATTATATTTAACAAGTTTTAATTATGTTAAGTCTTATTAGAATAATTCTGTTTTTAATTTTTGGTCTTATTCGAATTTTTTAGTTAAGTCTTGTTTATATATAATTCTAAGTCTTATTAGAATATTAAGCTTAAGTCTTAATTAGTTTAGGTCTTATTAGTATAAAAATTCGGTATGACTTAATTAGGTTAAGTCTTATTGGTCAGTTTTTTAACTTAAGTCTTAGCGAGTTTTTTAATTTAAGTCTTATTCAATTTAGGTCTTAGTTTTCTAATTTAAGTCTTAATCGTTTATTTAGATCTTTTAGTTAAGTCTTAATCGTAACAGTTTTTAAGTCTTGTTAACATTAAGTCATAATCGAGTATAATATGTATATATTAGTTATGATAGAATAAGTCTTATTCAGTTTTAGTTTTATTTAAGTCATAATCGTAGGTATAAGTATATATATAACAGATAGAATGTGTTAAGTCTTATTGTAGTTTAAGTCTTTCTCGTGTTAAGTCACAGAAAACCTCTGATAATATATACATACGATATACACACACGAAACTCTGCCAAATTTTCGACTGAAATCACAACCAATCATCGATTTGAGAACATTAGCTGATTACCCATCTGATTCTCGTCATTTTGTTGGCTTAAAATCAAGATTTGGTTCAGTTTTAAGGAAGTTACGAAATTGAAAAAAACGAAAATTCGATCTATTTTTCGGATCATTTGGTTTCGATTCTTGCAAAACTAAAAATATACGTGTGTTCGTGTTGTAATCAAGATCATTGTGTGAATTTTTCAGAATTTTTGGAGAAATTTTAATTATTTCAAATTTTTAATTAATTATTAATTCGAAAAATTAATTTTTAAATCATAATTTTGTAAAATCTGAAATTTTCAAAGAAATTAAATCTTGATTAAAATGATTGATCGACTTGAAATTATTAAACATAATTTAATCGGTTATTTTGATCCAGAAAAATGTTCAGTTGAACGTTTTCGACCGTGGATTCGATTTTTAAATGAAAATTCTCTGGTTCGCACTGCTTTGAGCTTAGATGCTCCATTGAAAATTGAACCCTTGCGAATCATGTGTACTACTGCTGCCATTTCTAATGATAACAGATCATTTGTCTCAGTGGCGGATCCAGGAATTTAGTTCAGTGGGGTCCTTATATAAAAATAAATACGATAACAATTAATAAAGTACAATACTTAAATAAATAAGAAATGTTTTACATTCTAAATTTGTTCCCTACGGGTTTTCATCTTTTGAAATTGTTTTATTACATCTTCATTAGTAACATTGGCAAGAGCTTCTTTTTCTATAGCCGAAATAAGACAATCACTTAAGAATTCATCACCAATTCGATTGCGCAAATCCGACTTCACTAGCTTCGTTGTTGAAAAACACCTCTCCACTGTTGCGGTTGCAACTGGCAAAACCAATGCAAGTTTTAGCAATCGATATACCAAAGGATATAATAGATGTTTTTTAGTTTGCACCATCACTTTAACAAGATCCCCAATGCCATTCAAATGTGCAAATCTTTCATCTTCCTTCAAATTATCAATATAAATGGTAAGTTCATGCTCAAGAGCCATCCTCTCCATGGAATCAAAATCATCCGGATATAATTCAGCTAGCCTCATCAAGTGTAACAGATCAAATGCACCAAATGAATCACGTGGATCTAAAGCAGCCATACAGATGAGCAATTCAGAGTTGACCTCATTAAAACGATCATTGAACTCTGCAATTTGGATATCAACCACAACATTAAAACAATCAAAAGAATAATAATGCTCATATGTAATTCCTGTTTTTTGTCGTCGGTTTTTTGGATTAATATAAGGCTCCGTCATGTTCAACTTTTCAATGCCATGTTTATCACAAAATGAGAAGATCTTCTTCAAAAGGGGCTCCCAGCCATCAAGTCTAAACTTCTGCAATTGTCGCTTAGTTGATTTCACCAAGGACATAGCATTCAAGATATCTTGATCTTTTCTTTGTAGAGCTTTTGATAGAGATTCAGTTAGCCCAAAAATTTGCAACATCAAGTGCAAATAGAAAACAAAATCGAAAGATGTGAAATATATTTGAAGACCATTTGCTTGACGTTGTTGTAAATCCTTCTCACCCTCCTTTTCAACAAAGCTAAGCACATCCATAACATTTGGAAACAAATCAACCAAACGCAAAAGTGTTTTGTAATGGGAACTCCAACGTGTGTCACCGGCTCTTATTAAAGAAAGCTCTTGATTCAACCCACTTCCAGTTTCTACCTCACCACAACCTATCTCTTTTAACAACCTCTCTTTTTGACTATCTCGAATCATATCTGTTCTTTTGCATGAACCACCAACCACATTTATCAAGACCGCTATCATGTCAAAGAAATCTCCAACAGCAAAATGTTTTTTTGCAATCGCCACAACAACTAACTGAAGTTGATGAGCAAAACAATGTACATAATATGCCGAACTATTTTCTCTTATGATTAGAGCTTTTAACCCATTAAACTCACCACGCATATTGCTTGCACCATCATTAACCCATTAAATGAGTATGAGAGATGATCCAAGAGCCAAGAGATGCCCCGCTGAGTCTTCAAATTTCAATCACTATGCGGCGGAGAGCAGCAGTGAAGCATAGAGGAGAGGAATGTTGTGCAGACTGCAGAAAAGTTAAGACTTAAGGGTTTGTTTTTTTAATTGGGGCAACTGTTTTCATTTTGCAATCTTTCTGTTTATTTAAACTTGGGCTTTTAAACTTGGGCTTTAAGAGAATAAGAGGTGTGGACTTGGACTTTAAGAGTTGTAAGTTTCAAATTATGTTTCCAGTGGGTTCCTATTTTTAATTGAGTGGGTTCCTAAGCTATATAAAAAAAAAAAATTACACGCTGGTAGCAATTTTTCAGTGGGGTCCGCGCCACCCTCTCAACTTAGTGTAGATCCGCCCCTGATTTGTCTTTTCTGTAGGAGACAATCGGTACACAGTGAATGAAAATATAATAAATACGGTCTTAAATTTCCCAACTGACAATTTCGAAGAGTTACCATCAGATCAAGAATTGTTAAATTTTTTGAATGGTATATTCTACCAAGATAGACCTGATCAAACTGTCTAGAATAAAAAGCACCTCGTTCAGGAATGGGACTATCTGTTTGACACCTTAGCTAAAGTCTTTGCCAATTCTACTAAAGGGAACTTCGGGGTATTACCATCCTTCATGCAGCATATTGGATATGCAGTTGCACACAACCGAAGAATTAATATTGGTAGACTACTGTGTGTTCCGATGGTTAGAAGAATCATTAATGCAAAGAGGAATTTTGATCATGGAGAAAAAGAATCATGCTATTATCCAAGATTTTTGTCATTGATTTTTAATCATCTAGTGGAACTAGAAAACCAAGCCCAATTCCTGAATGGAGAATCACTGGCGTCAGGTAAACCTACTACCAGATTGTTCACTGAGTACAACAACAAGCCTAAATTCATAAATATACCTGTAGTTGTCACCCAATACATGTCAAACTATATACAACTACCTGTCATTGAACCTGTACCAGAACCTGAACAACCTGAACAAAACCCTGAACCACCAGTGGATAACATACTTGTTGAACATGAAGATTAAGGCAGTCAACAAGTTGAACCTGCTCAGCAAATTGTTCCTCAGCCACCTGCACTTGTTGTTGAACATCCAGTGGAAGAAACTGCATCTGTTCCTGAACCTGAATTAAATCAACCAATCTTATCAGAGACTATCGCAGAATCAGCTGACCAGGTATTGTCTTTTGTTCCTCAAACTATTTCTACTTCTCAATCTATTTCTGGAACCCAAGTGGTTGATAGGGCTGACCAAGGGATTGTAAGACCGCAATCTCTAACCCCGGTCATAGAGCCAAACACTGAATCTACATCACTTAAAACCTTTCACTCCAGAAAGAAAATTCCTTTTCAAAGAGCAAAGAAAAGAAGAAATATAATGAGTGAACCCACAGCTCTGCCTCTACAAAAGAAAAGTAGAACTGATTCAGAGGCAACTGTAAGCCCATCCGTATCTTCCCAACAAGATATGGACGTTGATATGGCCATGCAACAGTTACTAGGATCATCCTCTCAACAGGATGATACTATTGAAATTCGCCATAGGGCCATGGCATCCTGTAATGTGTCAGGCATAACTCCTTTGTTATTGCTAACAATGGGAGAACAGATAAATTATGATGCAAATAGGGACACATTGACAGGAGAGCACATTGAGTCTAAAACAGTGCCTACCATAGTTACGGTAGAAGAGTCTTCACAGACTTCTGAGAGAAATCTTGGTTCCTTTCCAACTTTAATGGAACCATCATCTCCCCTCCTAGGAGAAACATTCCTAGATCCCTCAAGGGAGTTTCCACTCGCAGTTTCGGCTGAAGAAAGTGGAAGGCAACTTGATCAATCTACTACTGAAGCAATTCAGATTACAAATCCAAATGTACAAGTGGAATTGATTGAGGACAGGGATTTGCGAACTCCCATTGCACCACCACTGACCTTCCCAGAGGAGGCTAGGGTGATTTTAACTGCAGGTACCGCTTCTGGAAAAGCTAAGGAAATTGAGAGGAGTGATGTGAGGATTACCACAAAATTGAGTGATACACATGCACATCAGGTGAGTGAAATTCAGAGTGAAACTCAGGTGAGTGCACACAGACACATACATTCTCTCATTGTTACAAAAAATACAAGATCTGGAAAGGGAACTGGAAGCAAGTAAAGCTGAAGCTAAATTACTTCGAGCACAAGTGGATAAACAGTCTTCTCCATCCACCTCTGTTGATAATCAGCTTACTTCTATAAAGGGTGACATCAACAACTTGAAGACATTCTTCACTAATAAAATCAAAACTCTCGAACTTTCTCATGAAAAAGCTCTTGATGATTCTGGTGAGGTCACGGTGGCACAAGATAAAATTATTGCTGAAATCTCCAACAAGGTTGACAATCTACAGGAAGAAGTGCATGAATATCAGCGTTCTACTGATTTGCGACTAGATCAAATTGAGAAGCAAAATGAACATCAAGCTAAAGGATTAAGGCATTTATTTCATCTGATCAGTCAAAATCGCACACCAACTACTGCAGAAAAAGAATTCTTTGCAAGAACAGGTGGTGATGATGATGAACAAGATCCTGAAGCTGGTGCAACTGATAAAACTGTAGAGGATTCCTCAACTAAGGGGGAGAAATCACAACAGGCACAGAAATCACAAGGTGGTAAGAAAGGACAAGGAGAAAAAGGAGATAAATATGATACAGACAGTGAAGACAGGAGGAATAAGGGGAAGAAGAAAGTTGTTGCAGATGATCAAGTCATGGATGAACCAGGTAATCTTGATGTTTTTGATGACTTTGATTTTTCTGATGAAGGTGAGAAATTACCTGAACCGGATTTAAGTCACTGGGAAGAAGAAGAACCAGTGATATCTGAATCTGAAGCTCAACAAGCAGAGAAAGAATCTGAAGAATTATTTGCTCAGAGGGAAGCTAATTTGCTGATGAGAGAAGAAAAGCTTCAAAAGTCATTAGAGCAAATTGCACGAAATGAAGAACTTCAGAAAGCTGAACAGCAAGCATTACAACGATTACATGCTATAAATGTTGAGAAGAGAAAGACATATATCAGACTAAAGAGCGGTGACAAATGGGAACGTGCTCAAAAAGCAATTGATTCACCTCAGAGTTCTGATTATGAAGATCGTCGTCTTGGAGAAATTCTCGAGGAATTCAAACTGGCAAATCCAATTCATGATATGTATATAAGGGCCTTAAAGGTAGAAGTCATCAGAATAACTACTGCATTTGAACCCAAATCTGATGAGCTGGTAATATTTATTGATGGTCATAAAGTTGGAACTTTCAGAGTATCTATTCAGTTCTTTTATGACAGATCGCTGACAGAGATTTGTGTACTTAGGCCTAAGGTGAGAACATCTTCTGAGCTAGGTGTGTTGTTACATGAGAAGTTCAAAGAATTTGCTGAAAGAGCTGGACCAGAAGTGATTAAGGATCCTCCACAAGTAAAATTTCTTAAGGGAGAGGTACTTCATTCAATCAATCTTCAGACAGATGAGTTATATGAACATCATGCAAAACACTTGGTATATGCTGAATATGCTCTCAGAAATCATGGATTCTTGACTGAAGAAAAGGTAATAGCTGCAGATCACATTCGATCCTATGCACAAACGAATATAAAAGATTACAAGAAATTTCAAGGTGAACTGAGAAAGAAGCTTGGAATTCCTTTAGTATTACCTCAAGGATTGTCATCAAGAAGAGAGCGTCTTGTTGATTCTGATTTACACATGAAACTTCAAGTCACAGATGAGCCAGAAGAAGGAGAATTCAGAAGGGAAGACAACTTAAGAAAAAGAATTGCTCTACATGTTATATCTTTAGAGCTTAGATAAATTTTGATAGGAATTTGTATCATATGATCAGTCTAGAGGATCATCTATCTTGTATTTATCTCTCATGTTTGAATCTGGCAAATGTTAAATATAAACCAGAATTTTTTTTTTCATATTTACTTAGTATTTAAATTTTTATCTTTCATTTGGTTAAGTTGGATTAGTTGAGGTATCCTCTAGGAATTTGCTTATTATTGTCTAACAAACAAATAGGGGGAGATTGAAAGGCATATGACTAAGCCTATTTGTAGTTAGAGGATCCTAATCAACTTAAACCAAATTGTAATAAGTAAATATACATATGAACTGTCACAGGAATCTCAAGAAGTATTATCTGTCAGAAGAAAGAAGAAAAGTCAATCTATAGTTTTGATGTCGTACACTGGAAGACGATTCAGTTATCTGATCAAGCCCCAGTATAGCATTAAAGTGAATGGATTCATTTGAACAGTGACAGAGATTTTTCGAGTGATAGTTTGAATGTCAGTTACAGTACAATAGAATTGAGAGGAGAAATAAACCACAACCTAAAGTCAAAAGTGAAGAAGCATCATTGAAGTTAGTCGTTCATGAACCAAACAGTACATCGAACGTCAACACAAGTCAGTGGTAATTCTTTACTATCTTCAGTGGTTTGTAAGAATTAAATTAATTATTTATTGATTTCATTAAATTCATTTATAATTGATATAAATCATTTAGTTGATTTAATTAAATGAATTAATTCTAGAAGAATTAATTTATTTATTAAATTAATTATTGTATCAATTAAATATGAATTGGTTAATCATTAATTAATTAAATGGATCAATATGACTTAAAGAAAGAAGGTTAGATTATGTCTTGGTGAAGCTAAATTCGGTATGACCTAAATTATGTCATACCGACAGAATTCAAGATTATGTCATACCGATAGAATTGAAGATTATGTCTTACCGAGCTATGAAAGATTATGTCTTACCGAAACAAATATCATGATTAAGTCATACCGACCTCCTGCCAGCTGTTTTAAGTCATACCGAACTTTTATTAAGTCATACCGACCAGGTTTATGTCTTAATGGAGGTTTGTGTAAGTCTTAATGAAGAAAAATTAAGTCTTGGAAGCAGTTTAAGTCATGCTGGAGCAGTTAAATATCCTACAGAAAGCTAGCAAGACTTATGACTGATACAAAAGAACAGAACACGGCAGATTAAGTCATAACCGAAAAACAGAGCAGAAAACATAATATCCAGCAGAACAAAATTTTCTCTCAAGAACACCAAGAACACCAAAGCTTAAACAATTCCCAGAAATTCAAGTTCTTCATCTTTGTAATATTCTATCCGCTAGAACTTGTCTATTTGTGATTCTTATACTACTAGCGAATTAAGTTTCCTAGTTCTTATCTTGATTATTATTAACTAAATTAGAAAAGTTCATGTCGAATTTTCTAATTAGTTATTAACATCTTGATAAGTTGTTATACTGATTTTGTAACACCACATCAAGTTAATATACAGTTATATTCAACTTGAAAAATTGTGTTAAATAATTCCGCACAAATTTGTCTTTGCTAAAATATTATCTAACGGACAAATTTCGATAAAAAGGTAAAGATTGTATTCAACCCCCCCTTCTACAATCTTATCGGACCTAACACTCCTGATTTTAGAAATTAAATCGTGTTTTATTAGAAAACTGGCTTGAAAGCCTTTTTTCTGATTCTGAAAACTCGATTTCTAATTTATCAGATGTTTCCTCCTCAGGATTCTGATTTTTCCCTTTTAAAAGATTCATTTTAAAAGATTAATAACTAGGCTCTGATACCAAGTTTTTTTAGACGATTCGGTGGAATTTGAATTAGACTTAAATCTAATTTTTTATGAATTTTACAAGTCATAAAACAAGGAAATAATGCCCAAAATAACCACTTTTTCCCTACCCACTGCCCAAAATGCCCGAATTTGGAAAGACTTCCCAAAATACCAACGGGTCACGCCGTTCCAAACGGCGTAACCCCCATTCCACTATTCATCTCCTCTCCCGTGAAAACTCTCTCTCCAATCGAACTCTCTCTCCCATCGAACTCTTTCCGACTTCCTTCGCCTCTCTCCGGTCACCTCCACTCCTTCCGAGCATAGCAAAACAACCAGCACACCATGCTCTTCATTTTGACGAATCGATTAAACTGAATTTGGCCTCGCATGGGCTCCTTCGAATCTCGCCGGAAAAAGCTTCGTTTTTACAATCTTTTTTTTTGTATGAACAATCCGGCATTACAAATCGAATAAAAATTATATAGGTTTGTAGAGGTTGACAAAATGAATCGATTGCTATGTAAATTTAGACTAGCAGATGACGCGTCAGAGAGAACTGAGCTAATCGGAAAACGAAACCGGAAAACGAAATCGAAAAATTAGGTTTAAGATTGGGGGTTTAATTTTTGCAGTAGTAATTTGATAAAAGTGGTACGAGTGTGTAGATCGTCGAGAGACGATTCAATTGATCTATAAATCAAGACTGGGAAATGACGGAATGATGGCGAATAGTCGTTGTCGGAAAATCTGTTAAAATTGCCCATGAATCTCCTCATCGCTTCTGAGAGCTGGAAAGAAGACAACGGATACGCATGTTACAGATGCGTATCCCGTGTTGCGTGGTTGCCTTCAGCGTATCCATTGATGGATACGTTTTGGTCATCGGCGTCAGCAGTGGCTTGTGCCTTTGTGGATTGTGTGTCACGCGCACACACCTCTTCCTAGAGCGTATCAAGTGTTTACTCCTCTATCATGGGCGTGTGTGGTGGACATTTTGGGCGCTACCTTCCAGCGGTGGGTATTTTGGTTCCCAAATAATAAAAAGTGGGTAGAAAGGGCAATCACCCTAAAACAAGTCATGCAAGAAATAATAATATAGTGCAACTTGTACATGAAATGTGTGGTGGAGAGCAATTCTCTCTAATTCTCCATCCAAGGGAGTCCTCTTTAGAAGAATTGCCTAAATTATAAAGAGAAACATGTAACCCACATAAAATTATGGAAAATTCTAGGTATCCCAAATTGGTTCCCAAAAAATTTTCCAAATGTCAAGTGTAGCAATTCAATTGGTTATAATAATAATGGACCTCCCTTGCATTCACACCAATCACCCAATCAAAAATTTTCACTATACCATGTAAGATTTACCACATCATTTGGGAGTAATTTTTGGGTATCAATTTGGGGTACCTAGAATTACTCTAAAAAAATACTCATTGATCCCATTTTATAGCACATTTTTAACTTTTTCACGCATTGATGCGTTCGGTTGGTGAATAATATTTTTTCAAGTTTTTTGTGTTGTATAAAAATATAGTATCAATTTTTTTGTTAATTTATACTTTTATATAAAACAAAAAATTTAAGAAAATATTATTTATAAGTACCTTAACCGAGCATATTAAAATGCGTGAAAAAGTTATAGAATCATATAAAATGGGATGGAGAAAGTAATGTGGATGATAATGAATTTTCAGCATGGATTAAATTCGATTTAATAACTCTATAAGTTTTAGAATAAGATTTTAAGATATAAAGTAACTTTTAAGAGTGTAAATCTTCTTAATAATGATCTTATTTATTTAATGAATCATTCCATGAAAATAATTTATAAAATATTGTTTACGTGGGCATGTAATATTTAGCTTAACTATGTTATTTTCCCAATCTTTGATCATTCGAAAAAAACTATTAATCTAGGAAAAGCAAGCGCTAATTCTTAAGAACAAACACAAATTCGTAAGCACAAATTTGAAAAGATAATTCTGGAATCCATTAGAAAGATGAGAAAACTTTCAAGAATTTTTGATATAATAATAAACTAGTCGATTAAGCCGCGTAGCGACCTTATAACATTTTTTTAATTTCAAATAAAGATTATTTAATTAAAAAAGATATTATATATATTATTTTTTTGGCCGACACTCGTTCTAATTAATATATAGATAAAAAATATTAATAATAAGTAATAGTAAAAATTTAAATACTAACCACTTCTCCAAAACTTCAGTCATATATATTATCGTAAATGTACTAATTTTTTTAATATCCTCATAATTAATAATAAAAAAAATTATATACATACAACATAAAACATTCATTTTAAATTTTTCGTAGGTTTTTAAAATTTTTATTAGGTTTTTCTTAAACTTAATTGTTGTTATAATTTGTGATTCTTATCATAACAAATCATTTTTTATGGAAATAAAATATTATGATGATATTATTGTTATTCATTATATAAGATGTTCTTGCAACTCTATACATATTTGTGTGTGTTTTTGATAGAAATCATATATAGATAAAAAATAGTAACCATATACAATAATAAAATTTTAAATATTTTTGAATGTATCAAACTTAAACCACTAATAGTCTTATAATTTTTTTCCCAAATTTTTTAAAGATATATGATTTAGTCTTATGTTTCAGGAAAAACTAACAAACAAATAATTATTACTACATAAATTAGTTAAAATAATATTGTGTGAATTGATGGTTAAATTACTTAATGATCCTTTTTCACGTTTGATACGGATTATTGTAAAACCTTGATTCACTGTTTTTACTAATGAATACCTTCATAGTATTCGACAATCTATTATCTATTATATTATTAATAGCACAACAAGGGCATTTGTGAGACAATTTATTCAACATGAAATTACTAATTTAACCTTTCTAATGATATAAATGATAAAAAAAATAGTTTCAAATGAGGATTGACCCCTTGACCTCTCACTTGAGAGTGAGAATCCTTACCACCATGCTAGACATGAGTTTTGAAAAAATTATAAAATTCATTATTATTATATCATAAGACAACCCTCATATATTATATTAGTGATAAAAAAATTGTTCCTAGAGAGAATTGAACCATTAACATATAACTTAAAAAAAAGAATCATTACCACTATACTTGACATAGATTTTGGATATATTGTAAAACTCATTATTAATATATCGTGGGACAATTTAATTATCATGAAATTACTAAATTACCCCTCCTATATTATATTAATGATAAAAAAAATATTTCTAATATAAATTTAACCCTTGACCTCTAACTTAGAAGTTAGATTCCTTATCACTATGCTAGATATTAATTTTGATTATATTATAAAACTTTGAGAATATTTCGAACAGTACATTGTTATGTAGCAATTTTTTTTATTTAATAGTTGAAACAAGTTACTTAGATTCACAAGATAGATACTATAATTTGTGTACTAATTTATATCTTATGAATATCTTTTTAATTCGGGTCAAATGCACAAATCGGTTGTGGATGATCAGGCAGTCACTACTAATACAAATTCTATATGCTCATAACTCATTCATTTGAACGTTCGTTTAAAGAGATTAGCACATTGAAATTTATTTATTTTAGTTGTACATACATCAATCATCATGAATAAATAATTTCTTAAATATGTTTTGCATACTAAGCATTTACATGTTGCAAGCACCATTTAATTACAAAACAATATAAATACATATTAACATGATTTACTAGCAAAGCTCGTGCGGTAAATTACATGCACATTAACCATCTATATATTAACATATTTAATTATAATGGAACAGAAAATACAACGATCTATTATTTCTTATGACAATATGGGTTTGGGAAGTTCTTCTACTTGCTCTCTCCATTTTCTAAATTCAGGTTCAGCCCATTCTGGTAATATCAGCTCAAAAAAACTGAAGCACTAATTTAAGTCACTTGATTTCATGGTGTTTGAATCACACGGTTGATCTCCAAGAAATTTGGAACCAATCTCTTGTATAAATTCTTCAATCATATCGATCTTTTGCTAATATGTAAGTTCATAACAGTCATTATTTATGTAAATACTTTTATACTCCTAATTCAGGTAAATAGTAATCCTTGAAATGAGATTAGCACATTGCAAGTGCTACATATTTTTAGCTGTGTAGTTGATATACATCGTGAACACATAATTCCTCTTGGACTTATTTGCATTCTGAGTATCAACACATTGAAAATATCATTTGATTTTTTAAAATAGAGCAACACAATTACATATTAATATAACTTCGCTAGCAAGCCCGTACCTTGCACGGGCTATAAAGTTAGTTGTAATTTAAAAAGAAAATACAATGTCAATTGTCACCTCAATTATGTTATTTATGGATGGATATTAATTGAACAAATGCAAGTAAATAAGCACATAAAAGTTTAATATAATAAATGACAAATAGTGCACCGTGTACCAAAACAATGGCATTAAAATAGGGCATGATGAATTGATGACTACATGAGTGCATTAAAAAAAATGGAGCATGAATAAGTGCAAGACCTATACCAGAAAGAACAAAAACTATGCCAAAAAGGCAAAGACTGACATTTAGAATTCACATTACCAAATTATGATCGAATATCCCAAGTAGTAAGGATTTATTATTATTTTTGACTAGGTAGATTTATATGTCTTACAATTGTAGTATATGTTCTAAAATAATTCTCGAATTGAGCGAGAGTCGAACCCATGACCTAGAACGACAGAGAATATACCCTTTACCACTTGAATTATCCAATCGCGCTCGTAAGGGTTTATTCTTTGTTGTCTTAGGACCCGATTCCGACTCATCTCAAAAATTTTCTTAAAACATGTATTCAATTGTAAACTTGTAAGACTATACTCGAGTAAATTTCAAAGTGGTGGCCAGATATTACACTCATTTTCAAAAAAGTAGTCAGACTTTCAGTTTTGCAAAATGGTGGCCAGACTTGCCTTTTCCTTTCAAAAAGGTGGCTGCAGGCGATTTTTAGCTTTTTGGCAGGGGTAAAATGGGGAAAAAATGCTAAAAATCCCAAAAATTGTCAACAAAAATCCCTAAATTAATATGTGTCACCATATGATTGGTTATATTCGTAATAATAATAATAATGCCCCCCATGTATATACATCAATTCACCAAAAAATTCACAAATATGAGTTGTCAAGATTTAATTAGTCAATTTATGTGCATGCATGAGGGGCATTATTATTATTATTACGAATATAACCAATCATATGGTGACACATATTAATTTGAGGATTTTTTTGATAATTTTTGTGATTTTTAGCATTTATTTTTAGTAAAATAACATATTTTCCCATTTTACCCCTGCCAAATAAGCCGAAAATCGTCTCCAGCCACTTTTTCGAAAGGAAAAAGGCAAGTCTGGCCACCATTTTGCAAAATTGAAAGTATGACCATTTTTCTGAAAATGAGTGTAAAATCTGGCGACTTTTTTGCAATTAACTCTAAACCTAATTATTCCAAAAAAAAAAAAATCACATTATCAAATATTTGCGCACTCTCTCTTATTAAATCAACAATTTTAGGAAGATAGGAATGGTAACAAATATTTTTCTTTATTGTAAAATCCTACATCGTTCTCCCTCAAGCAAAAAAAGGAAATCACATCGTCCATCAGCAATTTAATAATGGGTAAAAGGACATTTTCACCACTGTACTATTTCCGAAATTCCAATTGCATTACTGTACTACAAACAGACGACTGTACTTTAGCGTTTTTAACAAATTCACCACTCCCGTCAGTCAAATTATAACAAATTCACCACTACTGTTTTACAATTTGACTGGCGGGAGTGGTGAATTTGTTAAAAACACTAAAGTACAGTAGTCCATTTGTAGTACAGTAGTGCAATTACAATTCCGGAAATAGTATAGTGGTGAAAATGTCCTTTTCCCCATTTAATAATTGAAGGCCGCAAATGTTAATGCCACAAAGAAACAATTACCAGCAACTCTTCTACTGAATTCTGGATGTTTATAAAATTCAACAAGGAGAGATATACTCCCTTTGTCCCTCCTGATTCTTTACGGTTACTATTTTGGGGTGTCCCTCTCATTTCTTTACAGTCCAAAAATAGTAAGTTTCTCCCACTATTACACCCACTATCTCATATATTTAATAATAAAAAACACTATTACACCCACTACTTTCCTCCACTATCTCAAATCTATTATTAAATATTAATAGGTCCCACCACTTTACCCACTTTTTATTTAACTTTACTCATTTTTTATACATTTCCTTGGTCTCCGTGTTCATCCCCCATGTAAAGAACCACGGGGGACTGAGGGAGTAAGCATTTGACAACACTCAGATATATGTCAACATAGAAAAAGTGGCACAATATAGAACATACAGCAAAAAAGTTGCCAAGTTTTTAAAAAAAAAAAACATATCTATACTATACTATTATAAGCGAAACAAGGTATAATTGGTTGGTTGATCGGTCAATCGGTTAACACCTTTCCAAAAAGTATAGTAACATTTTCCAAAAAATAAAAAATAAAATTTTTATTTGCAAAAAATAAACTACATATTTAACTTAATAACAAGCTTTTTAATTATTACATACTCTTTCAATTATATTTGAAATAAAATCATATATTTATTAACAAATTTACAAAAAATTATAAATCAACAAAGAAAAGACAATCTAAAAATATATAATAAACAATAAAATTTTAACACATATTTATCAATCATAGAAAATGACCAAAATAACAGAAAAACAAAACCCAACTGTCCAAAATAACAATTCGCGCGAACAGTGCCCAAAATAACCACGAGACTACGCAATGGCGATCTGCGTAACTGGTGATACGCATTTTCAACTTGCGCATCTGGGGTAACGAATTTCCCAGATGCACAGTGACGTCATGTGACGTCATTTTTTCCAAAACGCAATCGACGTCTCTCTCTCTCTATCGCCTCCCCGTCTCCTCCATTCGTTCTCCCCCCTCCGGCTACCTCCACTACTCCTGATGGTATCAAAACGAAGCCCAGAGCTTCCTCTCCATTTTGATTCGTTTGTTTGTTGTTTTTTGGCCCCGTAGGGACGTGTACGGGCTCGTCGGAAAACAGATCTCAGAAAAGAGTTCGGTTTTGGGCCTTTCAAATCCGGCGAAACAAATGGAAATCGAAGGGTACAGGATTGTAGAGGGGGAGTAGACGAGTGTTTTGGTATATAGGATAGTAGTGCTCGATTCCAGAAAAGGTATCAACGGCGTGGTCAAAGTTTGGTCGAAAAATGGCGTCCGACGCGACTGGGGAATGAGATGAACAGTGATTGGCATGCGCATGTTGGACATGCGCATCTGCATCCACGCATGTTCAACATGCGTATACCCATGTACTGTTCACTCTACAGAAGTGGGATTTACACAGTGCATGCATTGTGTAAATGCGTAGTCTTATTCGCATGCCGCCAATGCGTAGTTATTTAGTTATTTTGGGCAGATTTTCCGTCAAATGATATTTTGGGCACAGTCACATGTAAAAGTGATATACAGGGCCTTCACCCTAACAATCAAGTGAAAACTGTCAAATTTACTCTCAATTGTTTATATATTTAGAAAAATTTAACATATTTAATCCTTAATTTGTTTCATCAACATAAATGGAACGGAAAGAGTATGCAATTTTTTAAAAATAAAAAACCACATGTTTTATAGAATTATTAATGTTTTCAATTATATCTTGATTAGAATCATCGCCCGCACAAACTTATTTCTACGATTCTTTCTTCTATTATTCTAGGTAACAATAAATAAATTTTAAAAATATCTATTGAATTTTTAAATATTTAACAATAAATTTAAAACTAACGTTAAATGATATTTATTTATGTCATGAAATTAAGTATGAAACATATATAAATTTAAAATTATTAATATAATAAATTAAATTAAATTAAAATTTTCTATTAAATCAAATAATTAATATATTAATTAATAATAATAATAGATAATAGCTCGTGTTTTGTACGGATTGATTGGTTAAAGCCTTCCAAAAAAATTGTTAACACCTTCCTGAAAATAACAAGTTAAAAAAAATATATTAAAAATATAATTGAAAGAGCATGTAGTTGAACTTCAGTTGAAGTATAACTCATAAAGTATGTATTTATGTAAATTATTTATTTTATTTTTTTTAGTAAATTATAGTATATATTTTTAATTTGTTTTTTTAGAAGTGCGAATAAATTTTTAAAAAGATTTTAACTAACCAACCAATTATACCATATTTTCCTTATAAAAGTATAGTACATATAAATAGTATATTTGTTTTTCTTTTAATTTTCCTTGTTTTAATTTGTTTACTTATTAATAAATTTTTATATTGAAATTGTTTATATTAATTTTAAAAGATATTGGTTCTCGAAAGAGTCTGAAGAGAAGTTGGGTGTTGGTGGAGAATTTTAATGGAAATATAATCGAAATATTTTTTAACATTAATTAAAATTAAATACATTTTAATTTTTTTTTATTTTTTATTAAAATAACGTGTAAAAAATTCCAAATTCTGTAAAATTATATATATTTATTAAAAATAAAAAACTCATGTTTTATAGAATTATAAACGTTTTCAATTATATCCCGATTAAAATCATCGCCTACACACATTTCTTACTACGATTCTTTCTTCTACGATTTTAGGTTATAAAATATTAAACAATTTTTAATTTTTTTTTTGAATTCTTAAGATATTTATTTTTTTAAAAAAATAACATTAAATTAATGATATTTATTTATGTGATGAAATTAAGTATGAAACATATTTAAATTTAAAATTAATAATAAAATTTATTAAAATAAATTAAAATTTTATATTAAATCAAATAATTTATGTATTAATTCATAATAATAATAATATATGGTAGTCCGTGCTTTGCACGGGTTATAGGCTAGACACCAAAAGAGTGAAAGGTAGCATATATTTGCTTAAACAAATTTGAAATTTTCTTAGAAATTTTCTGCGCTCTCTTGGACTCAAAAAAAAAAAGATCATTCAAATATATGCAAAACGATTATAAACATGTCATGTAACGAACCTTGTAGCGAGCATAATAATTTTTCATGTTGCTATAGGAGGATGGATCCTCATTTGTTTTATATTGTAGGTCATGAATCTCGCATCCTTTCATCGTTTACGTACATTTGTTGTTAATGAGCTTATGGCTCATTGGAGAGTCATCCTAGCAATAATAACGGTTGTCACTTCATCCTGAATGCTCTCGAGATATGCAGAAAAACTATCCACAAGTGGGGATCATAATATTCACTCTTGATATATAGTAGCATGATATATATTTAAGTACTGAATTACAATGTTATTGTTGAAAGTATAGGTACAAAAGTTATTTTGTTCCAAATCAAATGGATGCGTTTTGCAATTTAGTCTATAATTTAATATGGTTTTTGTTAGGTTAGGGGACTTACACAATTCGAAATTCACAAACCACCAATACAGAGCACATACACAACCAATTGATTAGTTGACAAGATCTACCAAAGCGAAAAATAAGAACACACAAATACTTGACGTGGAAACACCCACACCCCAAACTTGTATTATTAATCCAATCAATAATCAATAATACATCAAAACAATAACACCTTAACGGTGTCCCAACCCCGACGTGAGCCAACAATGCTCAAGTATCTCCCAAACAATACTTAAGACTACATCTCTTAAGCTTTCACACATCAAACAAATACAATATGACAATGTATATATAGCCATCACAAACTTAGCCACCAAGTCACCATACAAGTATAATCATATTTGGTTTCTAATTACTTACAAAATTCTAATCATACTTGGTATCTAATTATCTAACCAAAACATATCATCTATAATAATTATCCAAATATAATTATTATATTACTCATATTTGTCTTGGATCACCAAAGTCCATACTACCGTATTGGGTTTAACACAATAATCCTCCCCTTCAACCTAATACCCATATCGGATTGAACAGTACCCATCAAGCCATTGACGTCCATTCGCCAACGCCTCCCCTCGAACAAGAATCTACTCATCTTGCTCTTCCGATCATAGAGTGTCGCTAAAACCCATTTAGTGACCCTCCAAACCCATCGTTCTTCACCATAACGATGTTTCCATCTACAAAATCACGTGCATCAACCACCACGAGTGTCCTTCCACATGTTGAGTTGTTGGAGATAATTTAAACTACAGCAACAATGAGGCAGTGATATATATTAAACAGGAACAGGCAATTAACCAATTAACAAAACAAATCACGAAGGGATATGATAAGTGCATATTTTTGCATATTTTTATTACCTATTTATTGCTTGAACTCGTATTTTAATAAATTATTTTGTTGCATTTCAGGAAATTAGTAAATAAATAAAGAAATGGCAAAATAAATAAATAAAGAGCAAGGAAGAGAAAAGGAGGAAGAAAAAAGACCAAAAATGAAAGAAGGAAAAGAATTAGGAGCTTGGAGCAAAAGGAATATTTCAAGACAAGTGGAAGGTGGAGATCATCCCAACACATTAGAGAAGTGTATGACCAAGATCTACTCTTCAAAGCTTAAGGGGGAAGGAAACAAATAGATGGCTAGGATTCCACCACCACACACCACAAATGTATGGTGGGGATTTACCCAACACCCCACTTAACCCTAATTTCTATCCTATAAATACCCCCTCACCCCCCTTGTATTTAGTAACTTAGATTTTAGGGTAGATTTAATTTCTTGTTTTTTTTAGTTTTAAATCTTGTAAACACTCCTATTATAATTAATGCAATTTTATTTTCTTTACTTCTTGTCTTGATCTTTCGTTATTGTTGCCTTGTTTCGTTATTTTTGTAAATCCAAGTAGTGGACAAAGTAGCGAAATCTAACCACTATGGGTTGAAAGTAACGATTTTTAATTTCTTGTTCGTAGTTTTAATTCGTAATTTCGCCCCTTTAAATCTCAATTTTATTGTGGGCCATTTAATTCAAATCATCATCTAGTGTAATTTTAATTTCCTAGTTAGACTCTTTATTTTTGTACTTAATTTACAAAAAAAAGAAAAAAATTCAATTCGTATTTTTCTAGTTAATTCGAAGCTTCAATAATAAACTCCCCTGTTTTTAATACCCAGTGTTCATCTCCTTTTTTTTTTCGTTAAGACCACAAAACAGACCCAGCCTTTTCCCCTTTCTTTCTGCTGCAAAACCCCCTTGTTATCTCTCTTCTTCTTTATTCTTCGATTAAAACTCAAGTCTCCCCTGTTCTTTTTTCTTCTCCAGCAATCCCCTTTCCCCTTTTTAATTAATTTTATTGTTTGCGGTGTTTAATTAGTTTTTTTCTCGATTGGTTTCTGGGTTGAGTAGTTCAACCGAGTTAGTGAATTTTTCGAGTTGACCAGTGAGTTTGATGAGTCGTGGTTGCCTTCATCTGATTTCTTTTGTCTTTAGTTTTTTTTTTCTCGAACAAAACCCAACAATAATAGTTTTCTTGCTCTTGAATTTTGTCTCTGTTTTTATTAAGTTGAATTATGCTGCAGGTGAAATTGCTGAGTTACGAGTTGTATTCATTGAGTCCGTTTTTCTTTTCTTTTCCGATTTGTTTTCGGTTCTCTTTGTTTTGAAGTTCATTTGCTGTCTGTTTGTCGAGGTCATTTTTTATTTAATTCGCAATTGTCATGTATGGTGATGTAGTTAGATTTTATTTTCTTTCAATTTCCTTGCCTGTTTGTTTTCTGGAATCTGGACCATTAAATAATTCTGGTACGATTGTTGATTTGTTGGCCCAACTAATTAAAGCCCACTAGTAATCCTGGTCCATCTCACTTTTGGCCCAATTCATTTTTTCCCGACCAATTTTGTTTTTGGATCAATGTGTTAAATAATGGCTGCAAATTTGTTGTTAAATTTTTCTCCGAATTTTGTCTGCGAATTTGTCTGCCGAGTCGCTGTCATCAAGTGTACTTGTTTTTTAATTAGAATTTACTTTCTTGTTTAATCGTATTATGGTAATTTTTGGTTAGTTTAATTTACTAACGAGTCATGTTAAAATTTTTATTAAAAATGCATTTTAATTTAATTAGTTAATTTTGTCTTCTTTAAAATTAAGTTTTATTTTAATTTCGGTATTAATTAGTTTAGAAATAGAATAATAATTTAATTTTTTTAAAAAAATAGTTTAAATTTTTTTTTGGTAATTAAATAGTATAAAAAAATAGTATTAAATAGTTTACAAAATTCTCTGAAAAATATTTGTCCTAATTCGATTAAATTAAAAATTAAGGATTGCGAAAATAAAATAGTCTCTGCGGAACGAATCTCACATTTTACAACGAAACGAATTGTGCGCTTGAGATTCAAATTAAAAATCATTATTTTTAGCACAACAAGTTTTTGGCGCCGCTGCCTGGGACTAATTATTTTTCGCGCCTTAATTTTTAATTTTTCGAGTTAGTTTTATTTCTTGTCTTATTTTTATTTCGTTCTTTTTAGGAAATTGTGAGATTTCGGAACTCTTCTCAAGAAGCGTGGAAAATTGGAATTTATGGAAAGCTTGCTTCGGTAACCGTATCTCACTCTTTTCGCCCTTTTTATTTTTAGAAAAACACAAAAAAAATTAAAAAAATTCAAAAATCACAAAAAAAAAATTAGTTGTAAATACATAATTGTTGCATCATGCATTCATCATGTAGGTGTACATCATGCTAGATTTTATTTTTTGTTTTTAAATTTTTCGTACCTATAATTGTGGTGATCGCTGGAGGACCCCAAGGTACGTTAAATTCTTTCTTTCTTTAGATTAAATCATGTAGTGTAAGCATCCATATTTGTTTATAATTTTTGTATATATCATTGTTTGTTGCATCATTTTGTAAATAAACATTAAGGGCAAAGCCACTACAAGATAAGGGAAGGGATTTCATCACTCTTTCCTTAGCCCAAAAACAATTTAATCTCTCATTTTGCATACCTAGCCTTTAATAAAATTAATTAGACGTTTGCCCCTAGGATTCTCACGCTCATTTAGGAAGGTGCTTAAGAAACGAAGTAATCTTTAATTATTCCGACTTTTTGGTGTCTAGGAAAGCGAAAGCTGACCTGGCCAATTAAGGTTTTAGTGTCTAGGCTGGTGTTTAGCCTCTTGGCAATGCTTGCACCTACCTGGCCAAGCCGGTTCGAATAATTATTGATTTACCTAGTTTTTGGTAGCCCTTAAAGTTAGGAGCAAGGTCTAGTTATTTTATTAGGGAACCCTAGGTTTAGGATTTTTTTTTCTTTTAATTTTACACCCTTTTTTTGTGTTTTAATTTATCGCACCTACTTGCTACGTGTTTCCTTTTGTGGTTTATGCGAACTACGTGGATTAGGGATAATTCTTCTAGACTAGTGAGATCATTTGAGATTTCTTCATCGTCTAATTTCGAGTCTTTAGATTATTCCGAACCCGTAGTAAACATGGCCATGTCTCTTAGGGACCGTTGCTATCCTACTCGTTCCGCCCAACCTTCGTGTATCACCCTTCCTCCCGTTAATGGTAATAATTTCGAAATTAAAGCTCACCACATTAGTATGTTACCTAAATTTAACGGGAGCGAGGGTGAGGACCCGTATCTCTTTCTTCATGAATTTGAGGAGGTTTGCGCATTGCAAAAACTCCAACATCTTTCCGAGGACTCCATTAGGCTAAGACTTATCAACTTCGCTTTAAAAGAAAATGCAAAAAAATGGTTGTATAGTCTACCCGTTAATTCTATTTCCACGTGGGAGGGATTTGTGGTTATTTTTCTAAAAAAATATTTTCCAAACCATAAGACTACGAGAATTACAAACGAAATAAATCAATTTCATCAAAAGGAAAACGAGTCTTTTTGGAAATATTTTGATCGTTTTAAAAATCTTCTATCACAATGCCCCCACCACGGAATAGAAAAATGGAGGCTTTGTAAGATCGTTTATGAGGCCTTAGATGGACCAACAACCGCGTTGTTGGAATCTATGTGCCAAGGAAAATTCATGGAGAAAGATGAGGACGAGGGGTGGGCCTTTTTAGGAATTAGCCGAGAAGACTATGTTGTGGGAGTCTACTAGGGAACCTCAAAAGTCCAACGAGTCATCTAGTTCTTCTAAGGGTATGCATTCAATTGGAAATAATATTGCTACTGATGCCAAGTTAGCCACCCTTACTAGAAGACTCGAAGCCTTAGAAACTAGTAACGCCCCCTCAAATATGTCTATGTGCTCTAATTTTAATCAAGGTTTTTCGAACTCTCCCGGCTATGATCAAATTAATGCGGTGTTTCAACCAACCCCTAGGAATGATCCGGTTGCACCTACTTATAATCCCGGTTGGAGGAATCACCCTAATTTCTCGTGGAACCAAGGCCAAAACTATCAATCTCCGCCACCTTCTTTTCAAACTCCTTGTTTTCAAAAGCCCAATCAAAACACGTACTCGATTCAAAATCAAATTCCTTATCCAAACTCGATTCAAGCCCCGAATCAAGCACCCGCCCACCCTCCCGGCTTTCACGAGTCGGATAAGAGAATTAATTCTTTGGAAAAGACTCTTGATGCGCTTTTGAATTCAACAACTAATTTGGCTCAATCTCAACAAACCTTCATGCAAACCATGACTCAAGATAGGCAACTTTTGAATGCTAGTACTCAAGCCATATCTAAGTTAGAGGTTCAAGTGAGTCAATTAGCCAACGCCATGTGTGAGCGAGAGAAGAACAAGTTGCCGAGTCAAACTGAGGTCAACCCTAAATTTCCTCTCAACCAAAGACCACCAGAAAATGTTAATGCCATCATTTCTTTAAGGTCGGGAAACAAAGTTGATAATCAAGTTGGAGTCGACTTCCCCGATGAAGAAGACGAGTCAAATGTTGAACAAAACCATAAACTCAATCCTTCAAATCCCGAGACTTTTGAATCATCTAGTCCCACAATTTCACAACATGAACCCTCATCTTCAAAATCCACTCCCGAGTCATCAAAATCTCCTCTCAAATCATCATCACCTAGCGAGCCTTCATTGACTCATACATCATCATCACCTAACAAGTCTTCGTTTGTTGTTCCAATTTCCAATTCCATTCCCGATGTGTCTAGCGAACGAGTCTTTAAACCTAAAGCTCCTTATCCTCAAATACTCCTTTCAAACAAACAATCGCCTCAAGTAGATAAGATTTTGGAAGTTTTCAAACAAGTCGAGATCAACATTCCTCTTTTAGACATGATTCAACAAGTTCCCTCCTATGCGAAATGTCTTAAAGAGTTGTGTACTCATAAACGAACCACCCAAGTCCCTAAGAAACCCTTCTTGACGTCCCAAGTGAGCTCAATTCTTTCTAACCAAATTCCCGTGAAGTACAAGGACCCCGGTTGTCCAACTATTTCATGTGTCATAGGTAATACTTTCGTGGACAAGGCTTTACTTGACTTAGGTGCTAGTGTGAACTTGCTTCCATTTTCCGTTTATCAAGCCCTAGGTTTAGGCGAGCTCAAAAAGACCAATATGACACTTCAACTTGCCGATCGTTCTATAAAAATGCCCAAGGGATTAATTGAAGATATCTTGATTAAAATTGGTGATTTTATCTTTCCGGTTGACTTTGTTGTCCTCGAGACTCAACCCGTCACAAATCCTAGGAACCAAATTCCTATCATTCTAGGATGACCTTTTCTTGCTACATCCAATGCCTTGATTAATTGTAGGAATGGTTCGATGAAACTCACTTTTGGTAACATGACCATTGACCTTAACATTTTCAACATCGGAAAAGAACCCAATGACCTTTTTGAGCAACCAATAGGAGTCAATGTGGTTAACAAGTTTGTCACATGGTCTAGCTTTGAGGATAGTGAGATTGAGTCTCTTCTCAAAGAGGATTTCAAAGTCAACTATGAGTCTAGTCGAGAGTATGCTGATTCGTTAAGAGATATGACCTCGGAAGAAATGATGAGGGAATTAGACGATATTTGTTCTAAGTGGGAAACCAAACCTGTGGAGGTCTCTTGTAAACCAATTCTTATTGCTAAAACTCCCGTTGGTGAACCACCTACATCTGATAACTTATTAGGAAATTTGAATGAAATTTGTTCAAAGTGGGTGACCCCACCCAAGGTTGTTAGTAGTGAGCCTGTTCTTAACACTTCCGTTCTTAAGAGTCCCGTGGGTACACCACCCGCATTTGCCTTAACTCTTTATCTTCCCGAATTTGATCAACAGCCGTTAGGGAAAGAGGAACCCTTGTCTCATGTTATTCCTAGTGATTCGAACCCTAACCAGACTTTCATTATCTCTAATTTGCTTAAACAAAATAAAGAAGCCTTAAGTTGGTTTAGGGAGAACATTAGTGACAATTGCTCTTTAGGGTTGAATGATTCTATGTTAATTGAGAAAATCTTTGCTCATAAAAATTTTCATAAATTCCTTGATATTTTCTCAAAGTTGCACCCTAATTTTCCTACCGGCATCGGCTAATTCGGCTTTATTCTTTTGCCTCCCCTCGTGTAAGATGGGTATGGGGGAGGAGTGTGTGCGTGTGTGAGTTGTTTTTCTTTCATAGTTTTTAGAAATTTTTCAGTCTCCGTCATCCCTTATCAGGTATTTCCTCAACTTTCTCCTTTTTCATTTTTTTGCATTTCTTTATCATTTCTCATTTCTCTTTTCTTTCGCATTTGCATACATTGAGGACAATGCATGATTTAGGTATGGGGGTTTTTAGTGTAAATAGAAAAAATTGAAAAATAGAAAAAAATTAAAAAATGAAAAATTCAAAAAGAGTTCTTTTCGTATTCTAGTCTTGTTAATTGATTGCTAGTTGCTTGATGCACCCTTGCATGCTATGATAATCTTATGATCCATTAGCTTTTGTTTGAGAAGTGATTTGCTAAAGTTCTTGTTCACACACTTACACTAGCAAGGTGAAGCTAGTAGACTTATTTGAATTGTGCATGAAATTAGAAGGACATGTTTAGGTGTAAGATGATTTGGTCTTCATGCTTTGGGTACAAGTAGGTGCATTGAGGATACCTTTACTTGAGATTGATTATGTTTTACCACACCAAGTGAGTTTTGAGCCTATATGCACATCTTTTGCATTTATATTCGTTTGCTTGAGTGTCCACTTGTCATTTGCATCGCTAGCACTTGTTTATGTTCCTTCTTGAAATACATGACATTAATTGATGATAAAATGATAAAGGCACTTAGGAATAACCCATATTTCCCAAAATATCCACACCATTCTTATGTGATCAATGAGTTAACCCTTTGAGCCTAATCATTTTCTTTCGGTGACACACCACATTACTCACCTAAGACCTTTTTCTTGTTTAGCCTTACGTATTCTTGATCCCATTTTGTCAAAGGCTAGTAGGAATTTGAGGGAGCAATAAGGTGTATGAAACAGGGTTTACTATTGTTCATAACTTTCGAGGAAATATTTGTTGTTACCTTGCCACTCGATGTTCAAGTTAAATCTAAGTGAGGATTATTGTTACATTTATCTTAGCTCTCATAAATAAAAATGAATAAAGAAAAAAAAATTAAAAGAAAAAAAATGAAGAAATGAAAAAAATGTAAAAAAATATACATATGAGAGCATACTTATGTTTTTTGTAATCCTCCTTCATTCGACTAGTCAAGTCTTTTTGTTGAAAAAAATAAAAAATAAATTGTGTGGGGATGAAGTTTGGTGTTGTGCATGATATTCATGGTTACTACTAGCTTTTGACACTTCACCTTATTTTGGCATTTATTGACATACCTTGTCCCTAGCCCCATTACAACCCCAATAAAGACCTTTTGATTGTCATTATTAATGTATGTTGTGATTTAAGTTGGTATGATACTAAGTGTCAAGCATGCATTTGATTTTGTTGGAATTGAGTGATACACTTACCCTTGTTCTTGAGTGAATATTCTTTTGTGAGTGAAAGGTGAGGTATTGCTTATTTGTTTTTTGCATAAGAGATCTCAAGTTTGGAATCTGAGGTGTGCTTTTGTAGATTTAGCATGATTACCAATAATTTTTGCACTTGACATGAACTTATAATCACTCTTGCATGGTCCTTTAAGTAGACTATGTGAATCCTTGCACTTTCCACACCAAGACTTTGCAAATTCTTTTTGATTCTTAAGTTGATGTATCATGAGAGGACATGTATGTGTGGTGTGCATTGCCATGTGATCTTTTATACAAGCTAGATGGATTTTGTGGGTACATTCACTATAGGCCCTCACGAGACCTCACTTGTCCACTAGGGCTGCCTAGGAGTTTAAAGGGCTTGTTGCATATGCCAAATGCAACCGTCACACCTACGGAAAGGAGTATATGACTTTTTATCTATATTCTCTTTTTGTTTTTGTTTTACTCGAGGACGAGCAATAGATAGGTATGGGGGCATTTGATAAGTGCATATTTTTGCATATTTTTATTACCTATTTATTGCTTGAACTCGTATTTTAATAAATTATTTTGTTGCATTTCAGTAAATTCGTAAATAAATAAAGAAATGGCAAAATAAATAAATAAAGAGCAGGGAAGAGAAAAAGAGGAAGAAAAATGACCAAAAATGAAAGAAGGAAAAGAATTAAGAGCTTGGAGCAAAAGGAATATTTCAAGACAAGTGGAAGGTGGAGATCATCCCAACACATTAGAGAAGTGTATGACCAAGATCTACTCTTCAAAGCTTAAGGGGGAAGGAAACAAATAGATGGCTAGGATTCCACCACCATACACCACAAATGTATGGTGGGGATTTACCCAACACCCCCCTTAACCCTAATTTCTATCCTATAAATACCCCCTCACCCACCTTGTATTTAGTAACTTAGATTTTAGGGTAGATTTAATTTCTTGTTTTTTTTTTAGTTTTAAATCTTGTAAACACTCCTATTATAATTAATGCAATTTTATTTTCTTTACTTCTTGTCTTGATCTTTCGTTATTGTTGCCTTGTTTCGTTATTTTCGTAAATCCAAGTAGTGGACAAAGTAGCGAAATCTAACCACTATGGGTTGAAAGTAACGATTTTTAATTTCTTGTTCGTAGTTTTAATTCGTAATTTCGCCCCTTTAAATCTCAATTTTATTGTGGGCCATTTAATTTCAAATCATCATTTAGTGTAATTTTAATTTCCTAGTTAAACTCTTTATTTTTGTACTTAATTTACAAAAAAAAGAAAAAAAAATCAGTTCGTATTTTTCTAGTTAATTCGAAGCTTCAATAATAAACTCCCCTGTTTTTAATACCCAGTGTTCATGTCCTTTTTTTTTTCGTTAAGACCACAAAACAGACCCAGCCTTTTCCCCTTTCTTTCTGCTGCAAAACCCCCTTGTCATCTCTCCTCTTCTTTATTTTTCGATTAAAACTCAAGTCTCCCCTGTTCTTTTTTCTTCTCCAGCAATCCCCTTTCCCTTTTTTAATTAATTTTATTGTTTGCGGTGTTTAATTAGTTTTTTTCTCGATTGGTTTCTGGGTTGAGTAGTTCAACCAAGTTAGTGAATTTTTCGAGTTGACCCGCGAGTTTGATGAGTTGTGGTTGCCTTCATCTGATTTCTTTTATCTTTAGTTTTTTTTTCTCGAACAAAACCCAACATTAATAGTTTTCTTGCTCTTGAATTTTGTCTATGTTTTTATTAAGTTGAATTATGCTGCAGGTGAAATTGCTGAGTTACGAGTTGTATTCATTGAGTCCGTTTTTTTTTTCTTTTCCGATTTGTTTTCGGTTCTCTTTGTTTTGAAGTTCATTTGCTGTCTGTTTGTCGAGGTCATTTTTTATTTAATTCGCAATTGTCATGTATGGTGATGTAGTTAGATTTTATTTGTTAGATTTTTTTTTTCTTTCAATTTCCTTGCCTGTTTGTTTTCTGGAATCTGGACCATTAAATAATTCTGGTACGATTGTTGATTTGTTGGCCCAACTAATTAAAGCCCACTAGTAATCCTGGTCCAATTCATTTTTTCCCGACCAATTTTGTTTTTGGATCAATGTGTTAAATAATGGCTGCGAATTTGTTGTTAAATTTTTCTTCGAATTTGTCTGCCGAGTCGCTGTCATCAAGTGTACTTGTTTTTTAATTAGAATTTACTTTCTTGTTTAATCGTATTATGGTAATTTTTGGTTAGTTTAATTTACTAACGAGTCATGTTAATTTTTTTATTAAAAATGCATTTTAATTTAATTAGTTAATTTTGTCTTCTTTAAAATTAAGTTTTATTTTAATTTCGGTATTAATTAGTTTAGAAATAGAATAATAATTTAAATTTTTTTTTTAAAATAGTTTAAATTTCTTTTGGTAATTAAATAGTATAAAAAAATAGTATTAAATAGTTTAAAAAATTCTCTGAAAAATATTTGTCCTAATTCGATTAAATTAAAAATTAAGGATTGCGAAAATAAAATAGTCTCTGCGGAACGAATCTCACATTTTACAACGAAACGAATTGTGCGCTTGCGATTCAAATTAAAAATCATTATTTTTAGCACAACAGGATAAACAACATATAATCAGTAACTGTAATTAACGAGAAAAACAAGAAAGACTTATCTCTCACAGCTGAGTCACCAAGCCCTTCTAGAAGACTTGGCTGTTCTTGAAGAGATTATTGCCCCACTTACGTTGTGATTGGGTTGCAGCAATATCACTTCCAGGATAAAACAACAGATCAAAGTGTTTCACAAATACACCAGGGATCAACAGCGACCAGCACCTCAGTTCGCCTGAGAATTATGTATTATATCTATATGTATAGAGAAAGAGCAAGAAAAAAACAGCTAGGATTTTCTGTCCTTGGAAGCGTATCTATCAACGTTCTATTCTGTATGTATATAAATATAATACAAAAAATAAAACGTAACTGATACTCCATAAAAGGAAAGTAAATATTCTGATTTAATTTCATTAACTGCATCAGTATTTATTTTTCAGTTACATCAGCATCAGGATTTAACCATCGTCAGGATCTGATGTCCATCAGGATTGGCCCGCATCAGGATCTGATCCATCAGGACTTTGGTCCGTCAGGATCTGATACCCATCAGTATTTGGTTATGTTCAGGATCTGTCTATCAGGATTTGATGTCTGATCAGGCCCAATAAACCAAGCACTGATCCAACAGCAGTAACAAATAAAGTCTGATTTACTGTTAAAATAAATCAATAATTCAGGTAATAAAATTCCTCGCCCAGGTCGCCACACGTACGCGAGACGCCGAGACATTCGTCCAAATCGCCCTTCGACCCGACCTGACCTGAGTCGTGTCGTGTCATGGCGTGGTGAGGCGGGCGGCGGCGACGCGCATGTGTGTATGTGCGCGAGGCCCACTCTACAACCATGCACACCCACATGCCTTAGTAGTTGTGCACTACACTTGCACATGGAGCTATATAAAGCCACCAACCTTTCATTACCAATTCAATGTGGGACTCAAGTTATTTCAACTAAATAACCCACATAACCCATTTCAAGCAAGCAACTTCAACTCAATTTATTTATGGATTCCACTAAAAAAATGTCTTAGATCCAAACATGAAAGTTTAAGTCCTCATTACAAGGAAAACCTCCACTTGTTAGTTTTCGGAAATTACATCAAGAACATATTATAAATATGCCTCAAACTTTCCATTTTCTAACAGTCCCCCACGAATCCATACAGAAATGCATATATATCCTCATCATGACTTGTTTTTCAGAGTTGGTACCCTTTCGGGTTTGAACCCTCCTAAGTCCTCTACTTCGATGGCTACCGGATTCAGATGGAATGTTTCACTTTGAATCTTTATCCGTTTGGTGTAACCACACTCCATAGACGACGACAAGTCAAAGGCTATGGTACTAATCTACGGCTTTGAGACGTTAATGGTCATGTCTCGATCCTGTTCGTCGAATGCTTCAAGGAATAACCCTTTCCTCTAATTGTGACTACACAATTACATTCGCTTAGCTGGGCATCCCCAAAGATGTACTACTAGCATCTCGTCATATGACTTGACCCCATTCAGAGTTCAAAATAACTCTTGCTATTCTGGCAGTTACAGTACCTTTTAGGTTTATAGGGGATAGACTCCAGATACGTGTGTATCAATCTATGTAGTTAAAGGTACAACCAATTCACCCTCACAACTTGTTATTACCATATTGAATACACTTTCGAGGGATCTCCTCTCATGTGTATTGGGTTCCCGCTGTAGATTAATCATTACGGGTATCAGTCCCATCCCCAACCTAGACTTAAGGACAACAGCATGCTCAAGTCCCTTAGTCAAAGGATCAGCTAGGTTATCTTGAGTTCCAACAAACTCAACAGCAATAATCCTTTTAGACATTAGACCCCTTATAGACTTCAGTCTAACTTGGATATGTCTCTTTGTTTTCAAATTATACTTCTTGCTATTAATCTTGTCGATAGTTGTACGACTATCACAATGAATAGCAAAAGCAGGAAGTGGTCGGCTTACTATAGGTAATACTGACATAAGTCCATGTAACCATTCAGCCTCTGACCCCGTGGCATCTAATGCACACAACTCAGCCTCAAAAGTAGAGCGAGTTATAATAGTCTGTCTAGAAGACTTCCAAGACACTGCTCCACCCGCAAGGGTAAACAAGTATCCAGTCACTCCATTGGAACCAGACTTCTTAGCTATCCAACTTGCATCACTATATCCCTCTAGCACTCCAGGAAACCTCCTGTAATGCAAACCAAGATATATGGTGCCTTTCAGATATCTAAGTACTCTATCTAGAGCATCCCAATGAGTCTTGTTTGGACAGTTTGTATATCTTGCTAACTTAGACACTGAATATGAAATATCCGGCCTAGTACCATTAGCAAGATACTGCAAACTCCCAATAATCTAAGAGTACCTTAATTGAGACACAGGAACTCCTGAACTATTCTTGACAAGGGCAATTTTAGGATCATACGGAGTACTTGCGATTCTACAATTTGAATAACCATACTTCTCAAGTATAGATTTCTCTATATAATGAGATTGTGACAAGGTTATTCCATCAGTTGACTGAGTCACCTTGATACCAAGAATCACACTAGCCTTTCCCATATCCTTCATTTCAAAATGATTTATCAAGAACCTTTTTGTCTCATTAATAATCTCAATATTGGTTCCAAACAACTAAATGTCATCCACATATAGGCGCACAATAATACAATCATTTCCTTTAACCATGTAGCAGACACACTTGTCACTTTCATTAACTACAAATTCTGATTCTAAAACAGTTTCATCAAATTTTTTATGCCAGTCTCTTGGAGCTTATTTTAAGCTATATATAGACTTGATTAACTTACATACTTTCTTTTCATTACCAGAAGCAACAAATCCTTCAGGCTGATCCATATAAATCTCTTCTTCAAGTTCACCATGAAGAAAAGCTGTCTTTACATCCATTTGATGGATGATAAGACCATGTACAGAAGCCAATGCTACAAGCATTCGGATTGTTGTCATTCTAGCAACAATGAGGCAGTGATATATTGATAAGTGGATTTTATATCCACTTGGAGTGTTCCATATCGGCTTAAATTGATTGACTTAGTCTCAAGTTTGTTGTATTTTTTATGTGTTTTGTGTAGTTGTGCAGGGTTGTAGCTATCGGTTAGTGTTGGTGTTTCTAATCGATATTAGAGTGGAATTAAGCATTGGAATAAAGATTGGACACTTGTGTTATGCTACCAAGGGGTTACATGTGTCATGGTATTGAAGATGTTAGCTAATGCAAAAGAAACGGAAGAGAAAGGAGCCATTTGTGTAAAATTCGGATTTTCTGGGTAGGTTGCGCAGTCTTCATTGTTTTGGCCATATCTGGAGTTCTAGAAGTCCGTTTTCAGCGATCTTACAGCTCACGCGAAGCCTGGGAGATTTTCTACAATCTTGAACAGAAATCATGACGCGCTGCGGCCTTGGAAGGGCGCTGTGGCGCGGGAACCCTTATGGAAATTCTGAATTTTTATGCAGAAAATCCTTATTCACTGTTTTGGTCATATCTTGAGTTCTACAAGTCCGTTTTGGATGATCTTACTGTCCACGCGAAGATAACGGAATTCTATTTCATTCTAAAGTGGTCCAGGGGTCCAATTACAACTGGAACGGCCCAGAAATACTGAAGAAAAGTCAGTTACGAATTTTCCTTCAAAACAAAATCAGTTTAGGAAACGTATTTTGCAGAAATTCTATTATAATTCTGTTTTGGTAGTTTCTTGTTGGACAAGACTTCTAGAGCCTATATAAACACATCCTACCCATGTAAATTGTATCATTACTTAGAATTACTTAGAAACACTAGCATTATTATTATTATTATTATTATTATTATTATTATTATTATTATTATTATTATTATTATTATTATTATTATTATTATTCAGATCTTGTTTTATTATCATGGTTTCACTTGATCCCATGATGACGAGAGGTTCAATTTTGAACTAATCGTTGTCATGGGATTCTAACGGATTTATTTTTGGAGCTTAGTATCTTGATGCTTTAAAGATCTGTGTGTGATGTATATTTGATATCCTCGTATGGTTATGCTTAATTGATAGATGCGTCGCGAACATCTAATTTGTTAATCTCTTGTGAAGCGAGAGTGGATCTTGAGATTTAAAACTTGTCATGCTAGCATAGGATAGGTTGATGTTTAAAATCATGATTTGTGGCGTAAATAGAGATATTATGCTGCCCTATGTGATCAATATGGATAACTTGTTCTTCAACCGTTATGTTTTCAAATTCTATAGAGTTATAGGGTCTAAGCATAATTTTGGTGTCTATCCATCTTCTATCTCTTTTGTGGATGTATGTTTAGTTTGGTATTCGTATACTGAGAAGTAGCGTATACTTGTTTCGTGTTGTCCGATCAGATATCATAACCATTGCATATAGTGATTAAAGGCGTCAGATCTAAGCGAAGTATTTAATGAAGTTAGGATTCCATGGTTCATCTTGCGTAAGTAATTCGATTTTAATTATCATTAGTTAAGTAATTCTTAGTTTAATAGTTTGCATCTTAGTTTAATTTAGATAATCAAACCCCAATATTGTTAATTGTCTTAGCAGTGCATAATAACCATACACTGTTGCATAGGTACAAAACTGAATTAAAACCATAACCAGATCTCTGTGGGAACGAACTCAACTTTATTCTGTATTACTTGTGAAAATAGAGATATTATGCTGCCCTATGTGATCAATATGGATAACTTGTTCTTCAACCGTTATGTTTTCAAATATTATAGAGATATAGGGTCTAAGCATAATTGGTGTATATTCATCTTCTATCTCTTTTGTGGATGTATGTTTAGTTTGGTATTCGTATACTGAGAAGTAGCGTATACTTGTTTCGTGTTGTCCGATCAGATATCATAACCATTGCATATAGTGATGAATGGCGTCAGATCTAAGCGAAGTATTTAATGAAGTTAGGATTCCATGGTTCATCTTGCGTAAGTAATTCGATTTTAATTATCATTAGTTAAGTAATTCTTAGTTTAATAGTTTGCATCTTAGTTTAATTTAGATAATCAAACCCCAATATTGTTAATTGTCTTAGCAGTGCATAATAACCATACATTGTTGCATTGGTACAAAACTGAATTAAAACCATAACCAGATCTCTGTGGGAACGAACTCAACTTTATTCTATATTACTTGTGACCACGTACGCTTGCGTGATATTGTGTTAACATATATATTAAACAAGAACAGACAATTAACCAAGTGACAAAACAAATCACGAAGGGATAAATAACATATAATCAGTAACTGTAATTAACAAGAGAAACAAGAAAGACTTATCTCTCACAGCTGAGTCACCTAGCCCTTCAAGAAGACTTGGCTGTTCTTGAAGAGATTATTGCCCCACTTACGTTGTGATTGGGTTGCAAAAATATGGTTTCCAGGATAAAACAACAATAGATCAAAGTGTTTCACAAATACACCATAGATCAACAGCGACCAACACCTCAGTTCGCCTGAGAATTATGTATTATATCTGTATGTATAGAGAAAGAGCAAGAAAAAAACAGCTAGGGTTTTCTGTCCTTAGAAGCGTATCTATCAACGTTCTATTCTGTATGTATATAAATATAATACAAAAAATAAAACGTAACTGATACTCCATGAAAGGAAAGTAAATATTCTGATTTAATTTCATTAACTGCATCAGTATTTATTTTTCAGTTACATCAGCATCAGGATTTAACCATCGTCAGGATCTGATGTCCATCAGGATTGGTCCGCATCAGAATCTGATCCATCAGGACTTTGGTCCGTCAGGATCTGATACCCATCAGTATTTGGTTATGTTCAGGATCTGTCTATCAGGATTTGATGTCTGATCAGGCCCAATAAACCAAGTACTGATCCAACAGCAGTAACAAATAAAGTCTGATTTACTGTTAAAATAAATCAATAATTCAGGTAATAAAATTCCTCGCCCAGGTCGCCTCATGTACGCGAGATGCCGAGACATTCGCCCAAATCGCCCTTCGACCCGACCTGACTTGAGTCGTGTCGTAGCGAGGCGGGCGACGGGGGCGCGCGCGCGTGTGTGTTCGCGAGGCCCACTCTACAACCATGCACACCCACATGCCTTAGTAGTTGTGCACTACACTTGCACATGGAGCTATATAAAGCCACCAACCTTTCATTACCAATTCAATGTGGGACTCAAGTTATATCAACTAAATAACCCACATAACCCATTTCAAGCAAGCAACTTCAACTCAATTTATTTATGGATTCTACTAAGAAAATGTCTTAGATCAAAACATGAAAGTTTAAATCCTCATTACGAGGAACAACCTCCACTTGTTAGTTTTCGGAAATTACATCAAGAACATATTATAAATATGCATCAAACTTTCTATTTTCTAACATGAGTCACCCGATCCTTGCTTTCACAATCCTTCGGTCTCCTGAAGAAAATCACTAGTATCATCAAAATAGTTCACCTTGTTGATTAATCCATTGAAACAATTTCGATGACCTCTTCCATCTTCTTCATCTCGAGTCCGAACACAGAATTGATCCACGGTGCAAGCCAACCGTCAAACCGCACGTAACTTTCTCTTCCCGCTTTAGCAGCAATCACCTTGTCAGCAAATCCTTCATTGTACTTTGCCAGATCAATTGAACCTCGAACTTTCCCTTAATCTCATCCATCACGAACCCGAACCTTGGCTCTTGATACCACTTGTTAGGTTAGGGAACTTACAAAATCCGAGATTCACAAACCAATAATACAGAGCACATACACAACCAATCGATTAGTTGACAAGATCTACCAAAGCGCAAAACAAGAACACACAAATACTTGACGTGGAAACACCCACGCCCCAAACTTGTATTATTAATCCAATCAATAATCAATAATACATCAAAACAATAACACCTTAACGGTGTCCCAACCCCGATACTTGAACCAACAATGCTCAAACATCTCCTAAACAATACTTAAAACTACATTTTTTAAACTTTCACACATCAAACAAATACAATATGACTATGTATATATAGTCATCACAAACTTAGCCACCAAGTTACCATACAAGCATAATCATACTCCCTCCGTCCCAACGGATTCTTTACAGTTACTATTTTGGGCCGTCCCATCCATTTCTTTACATTCCCAAAATAGTAAGTTTTAACACTATTACACCCACTACTTCACTTATTTTAACAAAACTTTACACTATTACACCCACTACTTCACTTATTTTAACAATAAAATCACTATTACATCCACTACTTCACTTATTTTAACAATAAAATCACTATTACATCCACTACTTCATTTATTTTAACAATATTATACCCATTTTATACCCACTATTATAGGTTTGTCTTGTCCTCCGTGCCCAGTTAGGATGTAAAGATCCCACTGGGACGGAGGGAGTATTTGATTTCTAATTACCTACCAAATTCTAATCATACTTGATATCTAATTATCTACCCAAAACATATCATCTATAATAATTATCCAAGTATAATTATTATATTACCCATATTTGTCTTGGATCACCAAAGTCCATACTACTGGGTTTAACCCAACAGTTTTCTCGTTTTACACCAATCGAATAAAGTCTCATTCTCTTCAAGAGTATGATCCACAATATTACTCTGCAATGCAAAAAGTCTTCTCTACTATTTGCAGAGGTGTGTTCTGTTTACAGACCAGGATCAGGTAAGTTTGGACATGGCTTGTTTTTAAGGTCAGGGTCATAGTATTAAGATCAAGGTCCTTCTTCGTGATTTATATACACTACACGGTTCTGGTGATTGTCTTATTTATGATTTAAATGCGATATCGATTAATATATAATTATGTTATTGTTTTCGGTATAATATAAAAATAAAATGAAATTTAAAAAATGATTTTAATTAAAAATCTCGTATCCAATTTAAAAATGATTTCGGTATTCATTTAAAAAAATATGGCCTAAAGAAGGAAGCTTTGATATTTTAGTTATAAAAATCTGTTATCAAGTTTAAAAAAGGTTTCGATTTTTTCTCTAAAAAAGAGGAGCTAAATAAGGAAGTTTTGATTTTAATTATTTAAAATAGACGAGCTCCAGAAAAATAGATAAATATGAATCGAGCGATACTAGAGCTCCCGGGGGTTTTTCCTTTATTATATACTTATTATTATTATTATGTATAATAAGCGTATTACGTATATATAGGGATCTTATCCATAATTTTATTCCGTTAATTTTGGTGCCTAATTTTAGTTCATTAATTTTGGTCCCTATACCACAAAAATAATCTCAACTATCAAATCTAATAGTTTTAAAAATAGAAGATGATGATATCATATTAAAAAAATTATAATCTAAAAAGGATATAATTAAAAAAAATTATATTAGTACTAAATTTTAAAATGAAAATTATAACATAAAAATGATATAATTAGAAAAGGTTGTAACAGAATTGAATTTTATTTATATTTTATTAATATAATAAAAATTCACATTTACTATTTGGGTTCTATCTTGAAATCTAAAATCAGATTTGCATGATTTTACAGCTCACGTGAAGTTCATAAAATTATCTTTAATTTAGTGATAATTTAATAATTGTTATCCAAATGTAAACACTCAAAATCTCAAAAAAAATGTAATTACATATCTTTACATTAATGATATTCAACATACAAGACCTGCATTGATAATCCAATTCAATCTAGAAAATCTAATTATATATGATTTAATTCATTGACATACACTTTTCCGTATTTTAATATAAATGCAATTTTAGTTTACATATTAAAATAATAAAAAAAATTATGGTACATCCAACAGTTTTCATCTATTTACTTTAAGATCTAACGGTTCTTATTTATTTTATCACAAACTAGACTACCGATTACCAAAGTTTTGGACAAAATTCTTCTTAAGTACACTTATTATTAAAACTGTATTTGATTGTTAGTAGAACTATCATCAAATAATAAGAAGGGTATTTTGATATTTAAAACGAAATATAAGTAAATTTCATATATCGAATAGGATTTTCAACATTAAATTCGTTAATTTTTTCTCTGTTTTATTTCTACGTAGTTTTAATTTGAAAAATAAATGTTAAACCATCACTAAATTAAAGATTATTTTGTTAATTTCACGTGGACTATAACATCGTAAAATCAAATTTCAAGAATTCAAGATAAAACACAAATATTAAATTAAAAGTGTAAAATCATATATATATATATATATATATATATAAAATTTTTAACAACGGTTTGATACGTAAATATTAAAAAAGGAGCCGTGCGTTGCACAGATTATAACTTATAAGCTAGTATATATAAAAGATAAAAGATAATTATCCAATACAATTGATGATTTTTATATATGCTTGGATATAAAATCCTTATTAAAAAGAAATAAACTAAATCCAAATTAAAATAAAATATTTAATTTTGGCATGATCATGCCATAATGCATATCATGCCTTTGCTTTGCGAGTGCCCTTTTTCCAATCCATCGTAGTCTCAAAACTCGCCGTCAGCTGTCCTACATCAGTTCCAATTCAAAATTCGATAAATTTGAATTTAAAAATATTTGAGATAATAATATTTATCTTCTTGATAATAATATTTGAGACAGTAGCTCAAATTATATCCTTATATATAATAAGCGTAAAGTGGATCTTATCCATAATTTTGGTCAATGTATTATCAAAATAGTCTTCACCGTCGAATCTAATATTTTTTTTTAAAAAGATCAAGATTATATCATATTAAAAAGAAAGTTATAATTTTAAAAGGATATAATGAAAAGTGGTTGTATTAGAATTGAATTTTAAAAAGAAATTATAATATGAAAATGCTATAAATAAAAAAGGTTTCAATTGAATTTTATTTATTTTTTATTAATATTAAAAAAAGATTATATCTAGAAATCAGATTTGGATGATTTTATAGTCCACGCGAAACTCATAAAATTATCTTTAATTTAGTGATAATTTAACAATTATTATCGAAATTGAAACACTCGAAATCTCACGAGAAAATATAATTATGATTTTTTACATTAATTCTATTCAGTATAGAAGACCTACATTGATAATCCTATTCAATGTAGAAAATCAAATTATCTATGATTTAAATCATTAACATACACATTTTCGTATTTCAATATAAATACTTTTTAGTTTATATATTAAAATATAAAATATTTTTATGCTAAATCCAACTTTTTTCATTTATTTATTTTATGATCTAATGGTTCTTATTTATTTTATCGCACTGAAAAACAAAACCAGAATACCGACTACCAAAGTTTTGTACAAATTACTTTTATACTTATTATTATTAAAACCGTATTTGGTTGTTAGTATAACTATTTTCAAATAATAAGAAGGGTATTTTGATAATTAAAACGAAATATAAGTAGATTTCATAAATCGAATAGAGTTTTCAACGTAAAAAATCGTCAATTTCTTTTCTCTTTTGTTTCTGCGTAGTTTTAATTTGGAAATAATTGTTAAGCCATCACTAAATTAAAGATAATTTTGTTAATTTTGTATGGGCTGTAAAATCGTCCAAATCAAATTTTAAGAATTCAAGATAAAGCATAAATATTGAATTAAACGTGTAAAATCTTATATTTATATCAAATTTTCAACAACAATTTGATGTGTAAATTAATAACACATATATATATATATATATATATATATATATTAAAAAATTAATAAAATTATAAATAATAAAAAACCGTGCATTATACGGGTTATAAGATAGTATATATAAATATAAAAGATAATAATCCAAAATAATTGATGACGTATATATGCTTGGATATAAAACCCTTTTTAAAAAAGAAATAAATCAAATCCAAATCAAATCCAAATTAAATTAAAATTAAAAAGAAATAAATCAGTTACAATTCAAAATTCGATAAATTTGAATTTAAAACTATTTGAGATAATAATATTTATCTTCTTGATAATAATATTTGAGATAGGAGCTCAAATAACTCAAATAAAAAGAGAACCTGGACAGGATTTAAAGTGGTCAATTTGAATATAATGAATATTTTTATTTTATGAATTCAAGACAAAAAGTACTGAACTTTCTCTTTTTTTTTTTTCAAAATCACAAAACTAACTATTGGATTTCATCCACCAACATCACACTAACACCTCAGTTCAATCGACCCTAACCCTAGCTCCTGGTCTTCTTCTTATTCATCAAACTCGTTCTCAAAAATCAATCAAATGGCTAATCCAAATCCAAACTATCCAGACAATTATACATTCATGGTTCAAGTGCTTGGCTTCGCTAATAAGCTCCCACAATTTTATCGCCAGCTCGAAGATGGTTTAACTCAGCCCGTGTTGTTCACCAACAAAACTCAAGGTAAGCATCTCATTCAAGCTGAATGTAACAATGATCCCTCTACTTTTCTCGTTTTTATTCGCTATGTAAGCATAGTCAGTAGCAACATTGTTACTGTTTTCCACCGCAATTCCGATTTAAAAGTCGTGGGCCGTCAAACTGGAGATGGAATGGCGTATATATTGAATACTAGTTGTCTTGAAAAGACGAAAGATTGTTTGGGATTTTACGGAATTCAGTATCAAGTGATGGATGATTTAAAGGATTCGAGCTTGGAAAGCTTTGCTCAAATGAGGATGGCCCGAGTGTCGGTTGGGGCTTTGGGGCTTGATCTTGCGTTGGCAGCTTTTGCAATTGATGATCCGAATACGAATTTGAGAGATACCGCGTATGGTTTTCTGTATTTTACGCTTTTGGTGTCTTTCCCATTCCGTGTTGGACCTATTAGGACTCGTGTAGTTAATGGATTTTCTGGATATGGGGTGGAGATACCTGAAGAGGAGTTGCAGTTAGATTATGCTTGGAGAGTTCTTTCGTATCTGTTGTCGCCTTGCCACTTTTCTTCTGTTGACCACTTTGATAACTACACACTCACTGATGTTCATGGCACGACGATGAGTTCCATTCAGTTGGCTGATCGTTTTCCGGTGATCAAACAAACCATGAAATCCGAAGAAATTCCTTTACACACAGATATGGGAGAGCTGTATTCACGTACTGTCGGTTTATTTTACCAGGAGGTTCTACTTAATTATCCTAAATCTTAGTTTGATCGTTTCTTGATTTTGTGTCAAGTTAGCTGCCCTACAGATTTCGTGTAAAAGGTTTAGTTGTCTTCCTAAATTTATTTAGTTTGTGTTGAGTTCTGAATTATTAGTTAACTTTCGATTATGTCTTGTTAATTTTCGTGTAATGCCTCTTGTTTGTGATTCTTGTGGGACTTTGAGATTAATTTTAGCGTTTGTTCAATGAATGCTTTTAGTGTTTGGTCAATGATAAGTTATTTGTTTTTTTTACTTTTTTATTACTTTAACATTCTTTTTTAGTGTGCCGGTCTATGATTTGATCGAATGCTTGAATTAGCAGTCAGGAGTCACTGTTATGTCTTATTCAAACATATGATAAATCAATGTGTGGAAGAAAAATTCTTGGAGATAACAGAGAAAGGCCCAGTTAATAACTCATCCTTACCTTTACTAGGCATTATGGACCAATAACATGGATGATCTGTTGAGCTAATGTAGAAAATAGTCCCCTCTAGTTAATGATCGCATATATAGTATATAGAAGCCAATATATACCTTATGTGTGTCTAAGAAAGCTTGGTCTTTTTTGTATTAAGCTTCCATGTAACTGTTAAATGTAGAATGAAGCTTGTATAAAAATCAAGACTAGCACTGATTCAGATATGAGCAATTTGTAAACGTCAATTTGAACTGGGTACAACCGATGAGGCTAGGTCCACAAGGGGGGCAGAGCTTCTGATTCTGTTAGACAAGTGAAGTTCACCATAGATATATCTGCGCCAGCTTTCATCGAAGGTACTCTTTGATAGTTGATTTATAGTATTTATCTATGGGAGAAGGGGGTGATTAGAATCGATCACTAGACATCATGTAACACTAAGAACAGTTTTGCTACTGCTCCCGCACTTATGACTCCTACGAGTCACATCTTAGGTATTTTATTGCTTATGAGATTTTATATTTAATCTATAAGTTTGTTCACTGTACGGTTATCCATAAATTTATATGTTTACATACATCAGAGTGATGTCTTCAAAGCATTGTAAACTTGCATGTTATCTTTTAGATAGTTTCTGAGGTACTCTTTATTTGCTAAAACTCTTTATTTGCTAAATAAATTGTCTCATCATAACTTTTTACCTTTCAACACATGAAAGAGCTCAAAATCTTTGATAAATTTCTCGTTCCACACAGTCTGTTACTTATTTATGAACGTATAGGGTGCTACATATAATATCTCTACAAGTGGGTTGCACAGCAATGCAGGGTAGCATTTAAAAGGCACTGATAGTTCATAATGTTGTTATCATGTCCATATCTTTTGTATGTTATATTTTTATTTTGCCAAGCTTCTTAATCATATCATATTGGATATTTTGATTGGGATATATAATTCTTTGTGCTCCTTGCTCATGTTCCTTCTACAGAAAGTTGCGGGAGTTGGCATAGGGTGGTATCCAGCCCTAGTTGCACCCCTCTATAGCCTGTATGGAGGCTTCCTTTGTAAATTTCCCTACTGTTTTGATCTTAAAAGAGGGCTTTTTTCCATATGTTATTTCTTACGAAATCTTTGTTATGCAAACTAGATATTGGTTTTGTATCGATTTTCGTGTAGATTACAGGTGGAATATTTACAGCCGAAAGATAGAATGCAGTGAAAAAGGTCAGGAGTAGAAGTAGCCTGCAAACCTTCAACTTATCATATTTAGTTATTTATCCCTTTATTAGATTCTTTCTTGCATAGAAGCTGAATATACAAAGTTACCGTTCTCCACAATAGTCACAAATTCACAGTTGATTATTCATAAATAGCCCAATCATCTGATACAATTGCTTTGTATTACTTTACAGGATTTTTTATCAATCTTGTTGATAATTTGATAAGTTAGGAGCCTTGACTGTGTGTACAATGTTTGGGATTACCCTGAGACAACTACTACTTCTGGAGTGATTTCATTACGGGTTCATGATAGGAACTATTTAGGGAAGATATGAATGGGAATACTATGGTGACGTCTGAGATAACTGATAAGCACATGCAAAATAATAATTGTGAGAAATGACCTCAAGAGCATTACTATTGCTTAAGATGTGTAAAGTTAAAGTAAATGATTTTCTAGGCAACTAAGTTCTGCTGATGGTACACTTACTAGTAGTCTATCAATGATTTTCTGGTAGGCAGCTAATTTTTGCTGATGGTACACTTACTGGTAGTCTATCCTTCTATAAGCAAAATGTTGTTGCTAGCTTGAGATTTAAATATAAAGTGACAGTAGAGGTATGGAACCCCTAATTCATTTAGAAGGGTGGATGTTCCGGGAAGTAAAAGACCCTTAGTATCTTGATTGTGTTTCATAGTGTTGTGATGTTTCATAAATACAAAATAGCCGTCATTTGATCTTAATTCCAGCACCTAACCTTGTACTTGTTTCGTAGTCGGTCATTATACTGCTGAATCTATATGTATGTCCCTATTTCTTACTCGTTGATATGTTGTGATAAAATTAATTTCACTCGTTAATAGGTTGTGTTTCATAGTGTTGTGATGTTTCATAAATACAAAATAGCTGTCACTTGATCTTAATTACAGCACCTAACCTTGTTTGTTTACATGACTTTGTACTTGTTTTGTAGTCGGTCAGTATAATGCTGAACCTATATGTATGTCCCTATTTCTTACTCGATATGTTGTGATTAAATTAAATTTCACTTTCGTGCCTTTTATGTTGTCTCTCTTTGAATATTTTATTATATTTACATGTTCCTGTTTTTATTACATTAACATGTTCCCGTCCTAACATGTTATCAGGAATAGGAATGAAAGGTATGAGAATGGGAAGAGGGGGTGGGAACGATTTGGAATCGTCTGGGAAGTTTTACCCGGTTAATGGCGATGAGGCAGTAGTCATTGAATAATGAATTATAAATGAAGAAAATAGTTGCAGAAAACTAAAATGCTCTCACCTGATATCTAGTTTAGTCTCCACACAGAGCATTTCGGCATCCTGCAAAAAGATATATTCAAGGAATATATGATATATTTACACCTTTTTTAGTTGCATTCTTGTCAGAGTACTTTGTGAGTTTGGATAAGTGGTCAATGTTGTAACTATAAGTTTCCATAGTACCTAAACACATTTGACTGTTAACAACTTGAATATGAACATGAACATGCATATGTTAATGGTCTCGCTCTATATTTCGATCCTGAGAGAAAGTAAGAAGATTACTTTAACAGTTTACCTAGTGCTAGACATTTTTTTTCGTGCTTTTGAATGTTTTTAGTGCATTTGAAGTTGGGAAGATGTTATGTTTTTTTTTTCTTGGAGATATTTGTGTTCATGTTAATGAAATATGGGATGTTCATGTATTCAATTTTGTCATTCAAACGTGTAGTTCAAACTTTTGTGGACTTGCAAGTGATTTGTCTTGATTGCTTATACTGGTAGTGATGATATTTTGTGATGCTGTAGTTTAAACTAGCTATCAAATTAATCCTGTGAAAGCAAGCTATAAGATCCTTTATAGGCTGTCATGTTCTTTACGAGTAATGTTGAGTGATTCACTGGCAGGCTCTTCCGGTCATTGAACTATGTTGTATCACTACCATCGGGGCCTGTAAAAGTTTCCAGTATTGATGAATGGATATAATCATTAGTTTGCCCTTAAAAATATGCTCTGGTTGGTCCTCCCTTGTCCTGTTGCTTGGTGAATGTTTTCAGAATACAAAGATAGTATCTCTTTTGCTTTATTCAGTGGTGTAGGAAAAGTGGGGAATCTGTGTGGTGAACTTTGGGTGGGGAACAATTGAACGCTTTCGGACCAGAGTGGAGTTTGCTTTCGGGTGGGAAAACATAGTGTGAAAAACATTTTAAGAATTTTAATGTCGCTTGATGACAGGATGAATGCGATCTATGGGAATACTACTATCGTACCTACTCCACCTTATGTCATTTTTAGTTTAGAGAGTTTGTTATCAATATTCAATAATGTGTAAGGTTACTTTTTTGGTGTACATGATAATTAGATTTTTGGATGCTTAAGATGATTCAATATTAGAAGATTAAAATCAAAGGAAGGAACTGGAATTTATCGAATTCTTTGATAGCCTCCGAACTGTTCTGAGTGTCACCTTCTGCATGAGGTAGGAGAGATGAACTGGGATTTTTGTTTCTGTTATTATGAGTTCTAGGGGTGATGAATGTGTGAAACAGAACACTTGCAAAGAGTTTGTAGTTGTGAGATTATTCTGTTATGAAAAATTAGATTTACGTGACAATATATATATTTAGAGACCGTGAGTGTGGGGGAAATTGATTTTTGTCGTTTTCTTTAAACTTTTTTCGCAAAAAAAGTTTATATATACTTGAATTAGGTTGTCACCCATATTTATTTATTTGAGCCAAACGAACAAAATACAAATGAAATATATATATATATATATATATATATATATATATTTCTTAAAAAAATAAATTGAGCGTGAAACATTATCTAAATGCATTGTGAATCTGATATGTAATTACATAAAATGTAATTTTATTTGAACAAGTTTTTATTTATATTTTTTTTTGAAAAATTATTAACGTTAGCTTAAGAGGGAATTAGCAACGACAAAACTTAGTGCAAGTTCATGGACAGCACCGAGCTCAGATGCATCTTAAGAGTACACCATGTTCTGCACAACTTTCATGTCATCAACATTTTGTTGTTATATATAGGAGTATAAAACAACTAGCTTGCCACGTCATCTCCATATTTCGCCATCTCCTTCTCCAATTATTTATTTAACACAAACAAAATACTCTCAGTCACACTCACACTCACACACTAGTGTTTTTTAGGGCTGCACATGGATAGGATTGGGTCGGGTTTTTGTCAAATTCCACCCAACCCAATTAGTTCGGTTTTATAAAAAATCAACCCATTAACCTAAAAAAATAATTGTAACCCAACCCCGACCCAACCCAATTAATTCGGTTTGGTTCGGGTTGGGTCGGGTTAAATTTGCTAATCGAAAGAACATTGCAGAAAATCCCGCATATCGTAGAAAATTTTGCACTTCGCAGAAAATGTTGCAGAAAAAGTTGCAGAAGTCAGAAAGTGTTGCAGAATGTTGCAGAAAGTGTTGCAGAATGTTGCCGAAAGTGTTGCAGAATGTTGCCGAAGCCCAAAAAGTGTTGCAAAATGTTCTAGAAAGTGTTGCAGAAAATTTATATAGTACAGAAAATTTATATAGTGCAGAAATTTATAGAAAATATGCAGAAAATATATAAAATATGTAGAAAATATGCAAAAAATTCTGCATTTTATGTAAACGGGTTGGGTTGGGTTGGTTAAGGGTTAAAATTTGTTAAACCCTTACCCAACCCAATTAGTTCGGGTTTTTTAAAAATTAACCCGTTTAACCCATGGTTTTGAATGGTTCGGTTTGATCGGTTAAAAAGAGGATCGGTTTGGGTCGGTTTGGTCGAGTTTCGGAACCCATGTGCAGCCCTAGTGTTTTTGGTTTCTTTCTTTCAAGCTTGGTTGAAGACGACATTCATTTGTGGACAAGCCTCTACTTTGCAGCTTCTAGCTACCATCTGTCCTTCTTAAGCTCAGGTACGTTTTTTCAACAACCATCTCTCTCTTTATATAAATATGTATGTCAATACTACACTAAAAAATATGTACAATCATGTAATCATTATGATTCCAAAGTAGTTTGTTATGTTCGGAAAAACTTCCATAGCCTCCAAGAAAGAACACGAGCTCTAGTACCATGTTAAGTACTTACGGATTATCCGGAAATCTTAAAGCTTTAGCAGAATTGTTTAATTGGATAACATATGTATTAACATACTTAGTGAAAATTTAACTGTCTGTTTCTCCCTAATGAGTTCTCAGTAACAGGACAAAGTTCTCTGTTCTCACATTGACACAACTCACAAGTCTTCAAGTAAAAGAAAATTTCCAGTCACAAAATGTACAGATTTTCGGGCATTTTTTTGTTGTTTGCGGTCATGTTATTACTACTTAACTACTTGGTGGATGCCGAATTGGTAACGTGCTCGAATATCGTACCAATGAGGTACCGGAAAGATAAGATTTCAATTACAGACTTTGGAGGTGTTGGGGATGGTCGGACGTTGAATACGAAGGCGTTCCAGGAGGCTATATACAGAATTCAGCATTTGAAGAGGAGAGGAGGAACATTTCTTTATATACCTAGAGGAGTTTATTTAACTGGGAGCTTCAATCTCACTAGTCATATGACTCTCTTCTTGGCTAGGGGGGCTGTTATTAAAGCTACAAAGGTATAAACTTCTTATTCAGAATTCTAACTTTAGTTGCATGCAATCGTTTTCGCCATGATGGAGTTGGTTTTAGATTACTTTCATTATCAATCAAATTGTCCTCGAATGCGGGAGTTTTGTGAAACGGGTATGATGCAGGGATCTTGTGAATAGGGTACGATTTTTTATTAATGAGATTGTACTGGCCTAAAAGCTTTCGGTTTTGATATTCTTAATTTGTAGCTTAGGTCGTGGGTGTTTAAACTGGGTACTGGGTGTATACTAGCCACAGAGTAGTCACCCAGAAGCCAGATCAAATTAAATGAGCTATAACGTTTAGAAGTGGTACAGACGACAGAGACGCTACTAGAAGAAAAGTTAAAGACAATTTCGAGAAAATTTAGGACTATTTAATTTATCATACGAATGTAAGGTTGTACACAGCCATGCACTTTTGGTTCATTGAATTGAAAGTGGGGTCTATATGCATGTGCATGAAATTTGGCTTATTGGTAACATGGTCGCGGGACAGCAAATGGTAGCACTAATCTGGTTTGCCTCATCCTGAAAAATCGAAAAAGTATGACAAGGGATAATATGGTTTTGTAACAATAGTTGTATATATTTAGTTTTAATTAATAAGAAATTAGAGATCATACAGAAGGATGGAAGAAGTTTCAGGGGAGGGGGATGTTAACAAATTTTGTAGGAACTCCTTTCCACATACACTCAACTAACATCAATCATATACTAAAAACTCAACCTCTTATTAACGACAAAAGAGAAGTGCAACATCTATTGTGCTGAAGACTCAAATGAACATATTAGATCAGCCACTTGTTACCATGAGAAGAGTAGTACGTAATTACTGGACTACGAGATTACAATCTCGGAGGCCTTTAAGTATCATATAAGGTGAACCATTTATTCGAGGGCATTACAGCCAATAGCCCTACATCACATATCACATATTTTCCAGTTACGGTGGTCCAGTCTCACCATTAAAGTGTACATAATATCATAACCGATTCTTATACACTAAATTTCGATCGCAATGACCTAGAAGATATCTTTAAGCTTGGCTTGCCATTTTTATAAGTACCAGGCAGTGTGTCTTCCGGTTTGCCTGACATAGATTCTGAGAAGTACATTTGGGCTAGCTGCCCGATACAGATCATCACGTTGTTAAGAAACGCTTTAAACTTCATATATTCGATTAGCTATTCAGATATGAAAGCCAAACATAACCTGCTCATTTATGATACCTACCGTGTGTTAGTTTACTTAAAAATACATTTATCTGAACTTCAAGATCCAACTGAAAGAATGTGTCATTTGAATATATACGAGGAGTGTAACAAGAAGTTTTAAATGGAAGCAAGAATCAAACTGTTTAAGTCACTACATTATACATATCTTTTCTGTCATATCATCAATTTTAACTTTTTTTTTTGCTTGACTGGTGAATACATACTTTTCTGGTTGATTCTCCAGGATATTAGACATTGGCCTTTAATTCCTCCCTTGCCTTCTTATGGGAGAGGTAGGGAGCGCCCTGGTGCAAGATATATGAGTTTTATTCATGGAAATGGACTTACCGATGTGATTATCACCGGTTAGTGTCACTACATAATGCATTCTGTTGAAATTTCTTTGCTTAATTTAATATATGAAGAAGTGCAAGCCCTGTTAAATTGTTTATACGAAATGACAACTTTTTGTTTTAATAGGTGACAAAGGGACAATCGACGGCCAAGGTGATGTTTGGTGGAATATGTGGCGACATAGAACACTTCAATTCACACGACCAAATCTGATTGAGCTTATGAATTCAAATGACATTATCATTTCAAATTTGATTTTCAAGAACTCGCCCTTTTGGAACATTCACCCTGTATATTGCAGGTACTAAACACTGTTTTTATTCAAGAATTTTCTCTGAATTTTTGTTTTATTATGTTTTGTAGTCTATCAAACTGAGATTTACTCCATAGTTATATGATGAAGACCAACTCTTTTAGTTATCGTCACACTAAATCCTTTGCTTTTAGCTACGTACATGCTACTATACTGATTTTTCTTACATGGTTAAGCAACTGTGGTCTGTATGCTTATAACTAAATGTGCCTTTGGCAGCCCTGAACTATGCCTGAATGGCTGAATTTTTATGATTCAACTTCTTATCTCTAAAGTTATATCTTAATGCAATAATCTGACCATGTAATTCTTTTTCTCTTTTTCCAGCAATGTTGTTATTCGATATGTGACCATAGTGGCCCCTGCTAACTCCCCTAACACTGACGGAATTGATCCAGGTACAATCTACACTAGAATTATCTTTTGATACCACCATTTCCATGTTGTTATCACATGTTACTTGGACAAAGGATATAAGAAAAGGTGCATATTCGTGCAACTTATTATATAAGAGCTTTATACAAAAGGAAAATTCTTGTATTCCGGTTCAACTGCTATGGATTAGGAACATATATATTACCCAGTCAAGTGTATTGCATACAAAAAGTATGCATTAAAATTTTTACATAATATGCTCAGCCATGGGATACAATAATTCTATAAGCTCGGATGACTTTTAGATGTGTATTAGATTGTGTTTTGGTTTTCGGTGGCATCTTTTCTAAAAAGAATCATGTTAAACTTTCTTTAGATTCAAGCTCCCATGTCTGCATCGAGGATTCGTACATATCTACAGGCGATGATCTTGTGGCTGTAAAGAGTGGTTGGGATGAGTATGGTATTGCGTATGGCCGTCCTAGCAGTTTCATAACTATCAGGAGAATAAGAGGATCATCCCCTTTTGCTGGCATAGCAATTGGAAGTGAAACATCTGGTGGTGTAGCCAACGTTTTGGCTGAGCACATAAGCCTATTTAATATGGGAATTGGCATCCATTTGAAGACAAACATTGGCAGAGGAGGGGTAATAAGAAATATTACAGTGTCCAGTGTCTATATGGAGAATGTGCGGAAAGGAATAAAAATTGCAGGCGATGTCGGAGATCATCCTGATGGAAAATACAACCGAAGAGCTCTACCCGTTGTCAAGGACATTGTAATTAATAATGTCTGGGGAGAAAAGGTTCTGCAAGCAGGTTCAATACAAGGTCTCAGAAATTCTCCATTTACTGGAATATGTCTTTCCAATATTCACCTTAATGGCGCCACTGGACCCAAAAAAACTCCTTGGAAGTGCTCAGATATAAGTGGTGCAGCTGTTCAAGTTAGACCATGGCCATGCTCAGAACTGAGTATCAGCCATGAAACTGGTGCATGCTCAGTTCCTTTCTAGAATATTGTAACTTTATATCTTTAATCAAGCGAGAGGAGGCAGAGATTATTTACGACATTAAAAGAAGATTGCATGATTGTAACGATATGTAACATCTTCCATTGGCTGACATATTGAAATGAAATACACGTTTTACAAAATAATTTCTGTTTGTCAAGAAAGTATAGCGTATCCCATGAAATATTTGGAACTAGCGGTTTATTGCACTTGACCTATGTGGATCTAGATGTCAACTATTCTATTCCTCAGTCTGAAATGGAATTTGATGTGAATCTGAATATGAGCTTGACGCCTGCTCGTATTGATAGGACATAGAAATTGCAGACACAAGTTGAGCTACTTGATATCTCGAGTTGAAACATATGTCTGAAATCTCAAGTTGAGCCGCTCAATATTTGAGTCTATGGTAGGTCGTAAGCATAAAACTACCTATATGTACGATCACATGTGATGTTTATCGTCTAGAACCAAATCTCTTCGTTATTGTTTGTAATATCAGTCAGCTATAAATACGAAAAATTTCTTGTTATATGGATGCGAATTGCTGTATGCTTTCATGTGTACCCTTAGGTTTAACTTGCTTAATTTATACATGTCTAAGGTAATAGTCTTACATTCTACAGTTGTATATCAAAATTTTATTCTCGCCCGAGTTATATGCTATGTTAGTGAGTTCTGTTGAAGGGGTGTAACTGTAACAAACTGATACCTTCATAAGTATAGTAGGAAACAGCATAAATGTGTCAAATTAATCAACTTGTCCTAGTTATGAGATTACCAGAAGCATTTGATATAGGAATGTTGAGCGATTCTAAAAAAACTTGCCAATTTGACACAGATTGAATGATTAACAGGTCAAAAGGACAAGTAGTTATGATCATAATTATTATCTGACGGTAGACATATAGTTCAGTGTCTAGAGCAAAGATTATAATCTCACTGGATCGAGAAAATTGTAAGTAGCTATGAGATGCAAAATCCGGATTCTGGAAACATTGGTTCTATCAATTATGTTCTCCCACCATATATCTGTAGTCCATCAAAATATGATCTCAGAAAATTAGACCGTAATCAATTATGTTCAGCAATCTCATGAACCTGCAGACTTTTATGCTAGCATTTCGATTATGGTGTCGTCCAACTAGCTGAAAAAGTGAAACCACCACCAGGTTTTTGAAGCTGATCAATTGCATGGATTTCAAACGCATACACACTGATGACACTCGAGCCTCCGTATATTACTTAAGGACGAGTGATATCCTCTAAATCGACCCGAAATTCAAAGTAGAATTCTTATTGTAACAAACAAACCTTATGGCCTTTGATTTTTTATCAAATTTCTTTGGACATGCTTCATTGTCTTGTTCTTGGTCAAAACTTGATATCTGTCCACTGCAAACCACACAGGACCTATATCAAATTTATTTCTTTTTTCGGCATGTTGTGTTAATAATGTATTTGATAAAATTTTTGAATAAATACATATGATCCAAGACAGAAGATAGTAATAAAAGGTTTTGAGTTTTGATATTTAGTTTTCAGAAGCTCACACGTGACGTGAGTGTGGGTTTTTCGGATGAGCAGAAGACCGAGTGAGGGAAATGTCAGTAGATAAGATATGAAGAACACTGGGCCGGCCCAGGACCACACATCCATTTTGTACTTGAAACCCATTGATTCATGTGACTCTGCCACGTGGACTCCTTGCCTTGTTCTTGCTATACAGCCCCCACCCCACCACCTTAGCCACATTATCTTTTGACATGGACTGTGCATTCCTATGTTTCAGTCCTCTCCCATATTTTCACCATGAATCGCTAATTTTGGGTTTGTGTAGAATCAGACGAAACCAATATGTCAAGTGTGACCAAGTTGCACAAATTTTTAGTAGGTATCCAACTCGTAATCAAATAATTATGTGTTCGATTATCGTATGCAGTTAGTTCGCTAATTATGTGTTCGATTATTAGTGTGACAATTATGCCACTGTTTATTTATAGAGAAATTAAAATCTTGTGAACTGGAAAAATTCACAAGAAGGGTATAGATGCCATTTAAAAATGCCAATTTATTTATAAAATGGGTCTGACTTTTGAGCAGAAAGAAAGAAAGAAAAGAAGGATATAGAATCAATCACGTCACTACCTAATATATATTCATCTTTGACTGTGAACTGGAACACGACTACACTAGAGAATCTCCAATCACTTCACTTGTTGGGGAATCATATTTGTATAGATTATTAAATTTTTGACTAGGTTCTCCTCAAAATTTAAGTGAATGAACATATATAATTTTAAAATGGTGAAATCCTTAAATACCCACATTTTCAAATTAACTAACAAAAATACCCATCTTTCGCCCAAAATATTCACAAGATATGCATGTCTAACATGCGTAGCCTCTTACACGCATTTTCAGCATGCGTATTTTTCCTAATTTTTTTTTTAAGAAGCAGGTCATGCATTTGTAACATGTGTATGTCTATTTTTCTTTTTTAAGTTGACCCACGCATTTACATTATGCATGTAGTTCAATTGTCTTTTTTTTTTAATTACCCATATGCGCATTTGTTGTATGCGTACATTTCATTTATTTTTTTCAAAAATTTGACTAAGCATGTCCAACTTGTTTCAATAAGAAGAATACGCATAGTGCATATGCGTTTATCGAAAACGCATGTCCTACACGCGTATTCAATGGGTAGAAAGGACGGACTCTCCCGTCGGTGGATATTTTAGGCAGTGAGTTTCCAAAAGTAGTGTATTTTGGTCATTATTTCATTTCAAAATTCCTATTTATTTCTTTAAGTTTTAAAGTGAAAGAGATGTTTTGAATTTTTATGCCTGCATTATTGTAAAAGAAATTATTCATATAGAAAATGACAATGAATATTAAAAATGAAATCCGATTGATTTTTAAATTAAAAAAACTATAAATTAACTGAACAATAAATGATATAAGAAGGAAAACTCTCTCACTTTTTCTTTCCTCCTCCAAAAAAAAATCCTAAATTCAATATATCTATTTAGGGGCTATCACCAACCTTCTTGGTTGGTGATAAGCCCTTTTACTGTTTTTCCCTTAATTTTTATTATTATTCAATAAATTTATCTTTTTGTGAGAATAATTTTACCCATTAATTGGGTTTGTTTGTCTCTCCTTGTGAGAGCTTGGTTTGTCTGTCTCTGCTTGTGAGAGTTTAATTTATTTTATGTCCGGGATCGTAGATCTGCGGGAATATTATAATAATGATTCGTTAATGAGGGTCTACAAGGTGTCGCAGTTATGGTCGATGTTTCGAATACGTTATGACAAATCAGGTATGCATATTCTTCACAACTACATCAAATCGTTAGATTGTCTCTCCAAGAAGGCTATAAATTTCAGCGATATGAGCGAGGGATGCTCCACAATGCAAGATCTACTCAACGATAGTAGTTTTAACGAAGAAATTTTTGATTTGATCTTTATTATGTGTTCGTTAATGTTTGATTATCTTTGTAGATGCGTACGACTTATTATTAATGGATCTTTTTCCCTTAAAAAAAAATCTATCCGATCGATCGGTGACCTCTTAATTTATCGATATTACTCATTTATTTTACGAGAAATCGAAGATATGAATCTTGAAAGTTCAAAATATGCGAGTATATAAAATATAAAAGAAGAAGAAGAGAAAAAGGATATTATGACCTTTACTTCAACTCGTGCAATACAATACAATAAAAAATGTGGTTTTGAATTAAATAACTTGTATAATCTCTGTCGAAAGCTAGGTAGCTACAACATTATTTAGACTTTGGGAAAGAAAAAGGAGGATGGTTTAGATATAACATGGCATCATGTGGGTAACCCATAGTTTAGCAGCTGATTAGCATGTTAGGTTAATTAACGATGTGCACATATATATATATCTACGATGACATTGACTTTTTGCATTTTAAGTTCAATTTACTTCCTACCTTCGTGCAATGCATCTAAAGTAATCTTTAATTAGTTGGTCAATGCTCTTTAATCTCTCCCTAAACATGAATCTCTAACAAGTCAGCTCAATCGATTCTTAGCGAGTGTATAACAATATGCAAATCGAAGCTTCTAATAATACAACTGGAGCGCTTAACAATAAAGTTAGAATATACTCGTATGTAATGGGTTTCTTTGAATTGCCTTTAAATGAGAATCGAAGTTAGAAACTGATACAGTTGGCGAGAGATAAGTTTTCAAATTTTCTTATCACATTCTCATCAAGAGCATCTCCAAGAGACTCCTACATTTACTCTTCAAAATAATATAAATAAATGGCTTTTAGCAAGTTATTAGAGCATCTCCAAGAGTCACTTAGCTCACTCCTAAATATATTATAAACAATTAAGCTCTTAGCAAGTTATTACATTGATTTGTGTGTCAACTCCAACAATGCTCTCTATTATGGTTCTTTATTTTATATTTTATTCATATTTCAATTCCACTTGGACAAACAATCTATAGATGAGAGAGAAGAACCACTATTTTACTAATAAAATATTAAGTTAAGAGCTACTAGTTGCTCCTAAAATAGAGGAGAGAGAAGAAGCTCTTAACTTTTTAAAGAGCCTCTAAGAGTCTCTTGGAGCTTGATTTTTATTCTCTCTCCTCATTTTTTGAGTTAAGAGCTACAATAGAGAGCCTCTTGGAGATGCTCTTACATTGGTTTATGTGTCAAACTCCAACAATCCTCTTTATATTAGCTCTTCATTTATAATTTATTCATAAATTAATCCCACTATAACCAAAGGTTGTGCAAGAATTGGTGGACATGAATATTTTATTATTAAAATACAAGTTAAGATATACTAGTGGCTCTTAGAAATGAGGAGAGAGAAGAGCCTCTTAGTTTTTTTAAGAGTCACTAAGAGTCTCTTGAAGCTACATTTTTATTCTCTCTCCTCATTTTTGGAGTTAGGAGCTTGGATAGAGAGGCTCTTGGAGATGCTCTAAGAGTCCGTTTGATTTACCTTAAAATTATTGCTTATGATTTAAAGTTGCTTAAAGTTATAAGTGAAAAGTGAAAATTAGTTAAAATCTGTTTGGTTAATTTAATATTATGTATAACTTATGAGTTATTAAAATTATAAAAATAAAAATATAATTATTAAGTTGAACATGTGAATGATGATATTGATTTTTATCAAATAAAATTTTAAAAGTAAAATAAGTAGTTCAAAAAAGTATTTCCCACCAACTTCTAGCTTTAAGCAGCTTTAAATCATTTTCTGACTTATTACACAAACAGACATTTTTTAGTTTAAAATCAAAAATTACTTAAAGCTCCTGACTTTAACGCCTTGCTCCCGAGTTTTTTAGGGAGGGAAAGCAAGATAATGTAAGTGAAAGTAAAGTAATGCAAGTGAAATATATTTCATCAACTTGCTCCCGAGTTGGATGGAACGTAAATAAAAAAGGAGTGAAATTACTTTCATTCACGTGCTCCAGAGTAGGAAGGAAAGCATGTAAATGATTATCAAATTACAATTGTATTCTTAGATATAAAATGTTTCATTTAAATGATAAGGGTATATTTATAATATCAAATGTTTTTAATTAATTTACTTTAACTTGTTTTCCTTTTCATCCCAATTTTGAGATGAAAATTTTGGGATGAAAATAAGTTACTTTCTTTCCTTTTTACTTACTTTTTTTCCTCAAAAGAACTCGGGAGCAGGTAAGTGTTGCCAATCGGTAGTTCCACTGCTAATTAGCCATAAAATGAAGTGATAGTCGAAGTGTGAATGCATAACAACATAACAGTGGCTTTTTGTGATTAATATATGAACCGGCCAGAGTGTTGACATTTTGTAACACAACAAGCGTGTGAATCGTAAGAGCATCTCCAATAGTTCCAAGTTCTACATGACACTCTTCGTTTTTCATCTATTGAAGTATCTTGCTAATCAAAATTGTCAAAAATTGGTAACTTCTCCATTTAGTTAAAACAAATACAATTCCCCAAAAATGTATTTAACTTTACCCATTTTTATATCTCCCATATTTTAAATGTATTTATAAGATAATTTAAAATTTATATATGAGATCACATTGGCAACTTTTAAAGTTGCCAACTATTAGAATAGATTTGTAACAAAAATTGCCAACAATAAGATGGAGGAGAGAAAAAATAAAAAAATATATATGAGGATGTGATAGAAATTGATAACTATGTTGTCAACCTATGCTCTGACATTCCAACATCTTATAATTAATTACAACTCAAAGCTTTGGCCTTTCGGTTTATGGTAATCATGTTGCTTCCTAATTACTTATCATTGTCTAGAAGCGGCCAACTAATTAATATTTGCAACTTATAACAAACTTATAGCAACCAGTTAGGTTTAACTTAAAATTTTTATTTAGCTTGCCAAATTATATTTTTGCCCCTTGTGTAAGGCTGATTACATGATGACGTCTGTACTTTTTTTTTTTTTTTTAATAAGTAGGTTTATATATCTATATCTATTTGTATTTATTCTAATAAATTTTGGAAAGAACAAAAATCGAACTTAAAACCTAAAACAACAAGATAAGCTCTTTACTATCACTTGAGTTATTTTATTTTATCAGGCTACATGAAATCATAATTAAAATCATTAACATGTATCTATACTATATTATTATAAGCGAAATAGGGTATATTTGGTTGTTGGTTTGGTACTCTTTTTTTTGTCACTCTTTTTGGTCACTCAATAACAACCGTTAGATTTTGAGATAAATAAATGATAACCGTCGGATCTAATATTAAAAAAATATTCCTTTTTTAATATTTAAAATACTATTATAGGTTTCAAGTTCGAATCCCACCAACAACGTATATATTATTTTATAAACTACTCTCACGAATTTAAGACCCGTCAACAACATATTATTAATTAAAACACTATCGTTAAAAATACTGTCAAACATGTATTATAATATTTTATTATCTTCTATAATTTATTTTTCTACTAATTAATATATATATATATATATATATATATATATATATATATATATATGTGTGTGTGTGTGTGAAAATATGGATAATAAAAAAATTAAAAAAAATATCCGTGCATCACACGAGTAATAAGCTATATAGTAAAAAATTACACAAAATCTGGAAAACAATTACAATATAGAAAATTTTGTATAAAAATCGAAAAAAGATCTACATGATTATATAAATTTCACTTTTCTATTAAATAAAAGTTAAAAAACAATTTTTGTGTAATTTTTATATCTATACGTATGTATTTTAAAGTAATAATTCAAAATAAATAATTTTAATAATATTTATATACATGGGATTATAAAGTTAAAAAATTATTTTAATAATAAAAATATATATATACAACTTAAAACTTTAATAATAACATATATAATTAAAAAGTTTAAAAGCAACCGTGCATCGCACCTGTTATAGGCTAGTATTTATAATATTAATTTGAATACATCGGTGTATGTATTTGTTTGGGTTAACTCACATACTCATACAGCCATCTAGTCTTTTAAATTATTTACAAAAAATAATTTGTTGATTAAACACACTCATATAAACACCTTATTTTTTTAAAAAGGTTAGAACCCTCAATATATATCACATTAAAGAGTTAAGGGAGATAGCGCAAAGTGTTGAGCATATTTTTCAAATTTTCCGACGATTGTTTAGCTTATGAAAAAAATACAAGTTATTATCTGGAAACAAGTATATAAATTGGTATTATGGTAAGAATTAGGTGTATAAATAAATAGGCATCACATGCATGGCAGGTAAATATGAAGGCATTCACTGTGTATATATATAAACCCAAGTCCCCACAACCGAAAGTAGAGTACCAATAATATAGAGATCGGGAAGAAGCTATACAAACATATATACTGCTTTCTGCTGCAAAGAAAAAGTTGTAATGGAAAGTACGAAAGCTACTGAGTTATACTTTGTTTTCATGAACTATGATCCCCATTACGAGCGTCTTCGATCTTTTAGGTCACTTCTACATCCTTCTCCACTCACTTCATGTTACACACACAGTACACACACAAAAAAATCCGTCATAAATGGCCTGATTTGTTGTAGTGTTGCTTATTTTATCCTCTTTATGGCTTTCTATTTTTTATCTTTCACAATGTAAATAAATGTAAGTTTTGTTGTAGCGTTTGCTTAATTTTTTTTTCATTTTCTCGCTTTCAATTGTCTGTCTTGCACAATGTGAAGGTAATATTTGTGTATAGGACAAAGAAAGGTGGAAATGAGCTTGATTTATACTTGAGCAAGAAGCACGATGAATTGCTGGAGAATTACCTTGAGGCAGGCACCTACAACAAAACTTTGTCATTGGTTATCGTTGATGGCTTTGCTGTCGAAATCACAGAGGACCAGGTAAATTAATTAAAATGTACATATACATTGGTTAGAATTTGCAGAAGGATGATGATTTATTATTTTTCGTCTTTCGAATATTATGAATGTAGGCCAATGTGCTTAGATCTGCGAAGAATGTGAGGGTTGTGGAAAAGAATCAAGTGCTTGCTTGATACATTTTGCTATGCGGGCTGTGAACTTATAACTAGAACCTTAATTTTCATCATCAGATAGGAGATAGCTCGGTGTTTAACGGTGTTATCTGACATTTGTGTGTATATAATTATTATGTTATGGGGGAAGGACTCCACTCTAGCTGTTGCCAATTGTTGATTCTATATATATTATGGATGCCTTATATATAAAAGCTTGGACTTCTCTCTATCCCTCTCAGTCTTCCACTTGTAATTATGAGGAAGAATACTGTGGATTCTGAGCAACCGTGTTATAATTTTAATAAAGCATTAAGTTCAAAATTAAGTGAATTAATTATAAAAAAATCACTCTACTAAACTAATCACCCTTCTTCACTCCTTTCTGCTCGAAAAGTAAAGTGTGTGTGTGTGAATATTATGATTATCTCCCAAGAAGTGTATGCTTCTTCATCCACTACGACGTACAGTATAATGAGTTTTAACTATGATTATGGTTTCCGCTTTCGATTTTAAAAATTGAGGACATTAATTTTTGACTTCGGTTTTATCCTAAACCGAATCGATCCGTGCTTTCCCCTATCATCAACAACACCTTTGATGTAAAATTAAGAACACGGGTATCTTAATAGGATTATGCTAATAAGGGAAGATAGTACGTACTAGATATACGATTGATTCTCTCAGAGAAGTAGTTTTTAATTGTTTTAGAAATCGTAGGTCTAGGCCAAGAAGCTTCGGGGTACATTCTAGCTTATTAGTACTCCTACCAATTCTTATTTTGGGTATCATCAGATTCTTAAACTATAAATAAGTACATTAGCTGCATCCAGGGAAGCAAAACACTGGACTAACTATAAACAAGTCCAGTGACTGGACTAACATATCACCAGATTAGTTGGTTTATTTATATTTAAAGATATGTTTAAATGTTGGCAAGAATATATGGTCTGCACTTACACACGAAATGCGAAACAATATATGAAAAGATAGTAAAAAAAACACAATAATAATATTTACTGTACATGACGAAAATTATAAGAAGTTAGGAATGTAACATTTATTTCAACTCATCAACCTATGGTTATAAAGATTATCAGGTGGTCCTATTCTAGCCAAGCAACACTCTCTAGTACTTGGTTGGCTACTTGCATCTGTAGCATGCATATGAAAAACGAGAAGATAAAATAAATATCTACTACTATATTTGAAATCAGAAGCAAATGTACAAATTTCGATGCACACACTACAATCAAACACATTCCATCACTTGTGCTGCAAAATTTAAAGTTTTGGGTAGGTAACATTAGTAATTCCCATATAGATACAAACAAAATATGACAGAGATGATTCCTTCCTCCTGGTACTCCTTTATAATTAATACTGTACATGGTAATGGCCAGGCGATGGTGGTGGCATACGCAAACACATACACACACAATTCAACAGTGACCTGCATAGGTAAAATATATGTACACAACAGGCAGGCAGCAATATATAGAATTGGGGGCCTCAGAGGATGATGTAACCGGGGGCGGAATCATGGGTTAATCTCGACTGAACTTTAAAATCTAGTAGAGAAATTTATTTAAAACTCGAACCATTAGTTTATAATCAGTAAATCGGAAAGAATATTTTAAACTCCGGGCTAAAATTCAAAAGTTAGCGATAATTTTTTAGCTTGAGCTGTTTATGAATCTTGGTTCATATAAATCAAATCAAACATACCCACTATATCCCGCTCAGAGTAGGGTTTGGGGGTGAGATGTACGCAGACCATGCCCCTGCTTTTAATGATAGGGAGACTGTTTCCGTGAAGACCCCCGGCTAAGTGCACATTAAGCCGTGAGGACCCCGACTAAGTGCACATTAAGCTAATAGTGTGTGATATTCACAAGGGTTATCTAAGATTTGAAAAAGGCTCATCGTCATTCAGACTTATCTTGGTTCATATATATGGAAGATATATCTACTCCACAGGCAGCAAAATATATAGTACTGGGGACCTTGGAGGATGATGTGATACATTTCATTGGGTTTCTCTTGGGGCAGTAAAGACCAGCAGTGACAGCTTTTTCTATAGTTAAGATTAAAAATGGGTGTCACAGACTATACATCACATAGTTCTATTTTTCAACTAAAGTTATCCCACTGCATATTTGCCAGCTGCTGCTCTGTCGTTGTTGTGGGGTTCTCCTTACTGTCATCACATGCATCCCCCTCTTTGCTTTTAACCTAAAGTTATGTTTGCTTTTAAATTTTGATTTTCATTACTTGGCAAAAAAAAGAATTTCATTTCCGTGTAACTCTGCCCTATTTGATACTTTTTTGTAAGAAAATCAATTTGAGAAACTTAAATATATGCGCAAACATTCATCATGATCATCGTGGAGTACTTAATCATAGAACCTATGACAAAGAAAATGATATTCACCAGGGTACGCGTAACTGATAACTCAATAGACAGACATTTCTTTTCTAAACAAAAATACATACATAAATACCTACATTATCGATCACCTGTGCAAATTATTAAACAGTTGAACCCTAAAATCTTACTACCCAAGGTGTTCTTTGTCATGTGGCTTCGCATATCTCATGTGAAACTACAAACGTTGCAGGGAGTGATTCCCAAGTAGATCAAGTTGGGTTTAAAGATAGAGTGTGTGATAATATGACTAGATCAATTGTGGCAAAAGCATACACAACAGTACTAAAATTAGACCCCAAGTATGACTTTCTAGCTTCTTCTTTTTTTGGTGTACAAGTGACTTCCTAGCTCGCCAGTACCATAAAATTATCAAATTCCCGCATGTTGCATAATGCATATGTCTCAACTTCATGCATGAGGTGTCTACTAGTGGTCCATGTATGTTTATAACATATACAAAGGTCCGCACTCTGTGTAGAACATATTTTAACGGGAGAATAGCGAGAATAACTGTTCTGCGCTCTTAAAAGAGTGCATTGCAATATTGTTCTCAACGTAAAGTGTGTTTTCAACCAAATTACTACCTACAAACTAATATTACTTTATCTTCTTCACATGTATTCCCGCCGTCTGAGCATATCATGAAAACAAATAATGTGTGTGACAAGGTTTGCATAACTCTTAAATCATATATGGCAAAACATTATTCACTCGCCCCCAAAGGCTTCCGGCAAATTGATCCCGTAAAACAGATCGAAAATCGACTCGGAAACCTTTGAGGGAGAGTGAGCAATATGTAGCCATTGTTCTTCAAATCTTCATAAAATACCTGACTTTGTTTGTAGCACAGATGCATTTAGCAAGGCAAGGGCTGTCTACTCCCCCTGAAAGTGCTTCTAGATAGCCTTTTTTTAACTGAAATTCCAATTATAATAATATTAAACATGGCCCAGTCCAGAAGCCCTTGAGGGAGAGTAAGCAACCAATGCCTTGAAGAGTAAGAATATATACAAAATATTTGTAGCTAGACACAATAATATTTCTTTTCATTTCTCAATTTTCTCATTGGCCTTTGCTAACCTGTTTGATAAATATGATTGAACAACAAGCTTAAGGTTTATATAAGCTACCAAAATGTATAAAAAAACAAAACAAAAAGTGGGAGGAGAAAAGACATGGACAAATGGTGGGGACTTCATATCTTAGTGATTACTTTTTAGATAATTAGTGGTACCAACATCTGATTTTATTTAGATATCTGAACCTTAGCCAATAGCGAAGAGCCAATCTTTAGTTTAAGCATTAATCAGCCGTCTTCTCCAATTTCTTGACAAGAGTTTGCTTTAATTTCTGTAATATTTTTCTGGTAAATGTGTTTTACTTATAAATCTGTTTATATTATTGACTAAGTAAGGTACCATAAAAATAAAAATAGAATAAATTGCAAAGTGATGGCTGAATTTTACCCACATTTATATTTTGATGGTTATAATTTAAAATTTATAATATGTTGATCATATATTGCTTTTGCGTTTCAAAAATGTGATTACGAACCACTTTTTTGAACTTTTTTTCTAAATTTTTTTCTAAAAAAGGTGACCCTTAATCACTTTTTTGAAATATAAAAGTAATGTCTAGCTAATATATTGTAAACTTTGAACTCCGATCACTACAGTGCAAATGTGAATTAAGTTCGGTTACAAGTCGATTATTTACTCCATAAGAATATAAGATGCTGCCCTCTTTAATCACAGATCAACTGCATGGTGTTTTTTTATCTACAATTCTATGTACAATTATAATATTAGTAATTACAAAATATACTCATTTGACATTCCACTCCTAATAATTGATATGTGTGAAGGCAGAATATTAATTTGACATTCTCTTAACAACTTTTTCTACTTAAGAATATATCTTACCAGTCGAATATATATGATCTTCTTCTTGATCACATAAATAAAGCATCCTATTTGTCACCTGTACAAATATAGTTGGCTACTTGCAAGCATAGGATGTTATTACACGTGCACTTTTATTAATTTGCTAGGCTAAATATTTTATATAATTCGGAAATAAGGGAATACAATATCTCGACAAGCCGAGCCATAAAGACAAGGGATTGATGTGCATGAGGGTGATCTCAGAATTCTTAAAAGATTTTCAATATAAATTACTGAGAAAAATTTGATATTTACAAAAATGCCCTTACGGGACCACTCATTTTATAGGCTCTTTGTGTTATAACTAGGGCTGTAAACGAGACGAGCCGAGTCGAACACTGTCAGATTCGAGTTCGAGCTTGACTAAATAGTTTGGATTCGAGCTCGAGCTCGAGTTCGATCAAGCCATAAATATTAAGCTCGAAGCTCGGGTCGTAAACTGTTCGATATTTTCGAGCTCGACTCGAAAGCTCGAATCGATTTTATAAAATAGTGAGAAAAGCTTGAATGTCACAAGTTCGGCTAGAGTTCGACTCGATTAAATATGAAAAATATATATATAAATGTTGAATATTAATGAAATTATATATAAATAAAATATAAATAATATATTAATAATAAATAAAATACAAGCTCGGCTCGCGAGCCTCACGAACCGAGTAGTATAAAGCTCGAGTTCGGCTCGGTAGACTATTCGAAGGGCTCGAGCTCGAGCTCGGCTTGATTATTATCGAATCGAATTCGAATTTTTTACGAGCCGAGCTCGAATAGCTCACGAACAGTTTGGTTCATTTACACCCCTAGTTATAACCTCAGGAAAGATCCTGAGGATAATCTCAGACCCAGTTTTCTCTAAAAAAAATAAGGAATATGTTCCAAAATCGAAACCAAAATTATGAATGAAATGCTAAGATACGAACATGTTTTAAATTTACAAAGTTCAAGCTCTTATGAGCAGTACAATAATGGAAATTAAATGGGAACAATCTCAAATTTATTTGAAAGACTTATTTAACTTTACTTTACAAAACCACGAGGCAACCTTAATGACTAAGTTAGGTCGTATAATAAGTTCAATGAGATAATAATCTTCTTTTAGTTTGTCGTAAAGGTAGTGAATAAATCTTTCAGAAACACTATAAATATGAGTGGAAACAAATGGATCTTTTTTGTTCTATTGATGTAGAATATAAGACAATGAAAGATTTGGGTATAGAAACGTGGTTAGGCCCGAGTCCAAAGAAAAAAAATAATAATAAGATAGTGGATCAATCATCCGGCCACTCGAGCCTGAAAGCATCGCATTAGTAATTTTGAACCACCTTCGCTATATCTTTTGTTGTGAAAGGATAAAGAAACTCAGAGCAAGCTTCACAAAATACAGAAAAGCAAACCAAAGAATTTAAGAAGTTCCCTATAAAATATTTTCTAGGTACAAATAATAATATCAGTAAAAGATTTGTGCTCATTTACAACTTGCCTATGATCGTATCTTGTTACAAAATTCTAAAAAACAGTGATGTGCTTAGACGAACCTCATGCTTCATGTGAAAATATGGTGAATTCAATTTGAAATTCTTAAGGGTCTTGAAATCGTTTTTTTACTTGAAAAATGTAGTTTTTAGACCAACTCGATCATGGCAGACACTCTGCTTCAGAACTCAGACGTACGAATCAGGACGAGGAAGGAAAAAAAAAAGAGAATACAGCTGAAGAGAAGCAGCAGGTGGAGAAGAGTAATAAGCCCCTGATGGTTGTGTTTGCTCATGGTGCTGCTGCTCCTTTGGCTTATGATTCCGCACATTTTGTGTGATTCGTATAAAGACTCTGCTTAGTTTCTAAAAATTTTATCAGTTTAGATGTTATTTGTGGTCCCTAATAACAATCACTGACTCACTGTATTGAGCTTTTTTTTTTTTTTTGCTAATTAGCCACTGTATTGAGATTTTGATCGTTAAGTCACTAAAGTCTGTGGTCATGCCCAATTTTCATTCATCAACTTTGTTTACTATTACAAGGGGTATAATGATGTGCTTTGTCCAGTATAAAGCTCGTGGCTGTTACGAAAATGATGACTTCTGTCGACAAATTGCATTTGATAGATGATGGCATCTGAAGTTAGAGGGTTGTTCTCAAAGAAGCTGAAGAGTGTGCTAGTAAATGCTAATGCCATTTCAAACTTCATTTCCAAGCTCATAGAAGCAAGGGGTGATACCTCTTTTCTCAAATGATCAGAATTGTTTTGTCCAATGTAGCTTAATGCTTCCTTTTTCCATTTAAGAATCCTTTTCGAAGTAGTTATTATTTGAGTAACCTGATGATTAGCAAGTTCACAGCTGAGGATCATCTTAGGTAATACTCCCTCAGTCCCAGCAAATTGTTTACGTTTATGAGAGAGTATTCGGCACGCATTTTAAGATGCATATAAAGTATAGTTCTATAACTTATTTTTAAAATTTTCTTTTTTTGAATAAAAATATAACATTCTATTTTTATTCAAAATCATAAAATTGTAAAAATAAGTTACGAAACTATATTTTATATGCATCTTAAAATGCGTGTCAGACACTCTTTCAAAAAATTTCAAAAAATGTAAACAAATGGGTGGGACGGGAGAAGTAATCTTGATTAACATATGAAAGATTATTGCAACTATGGATCATGTGGTACTTCGAAAGATTGGTTTTGGTATTTGGAAAGATTGGTTTTGGCATGTCTGAATCACATCTTTCATGCTCATTAATCCAAAAACTAACAACTATCAAATGAAAGCTTCACCCGATTTTCCAGCTTGATCAAATTCTTATGAGTAATACTAGGGATCCCGAATTGAATTGCAAAAAGAGTTCTCGAATGATGTGGTATTGGTGATTTGACAGTACAGATTGTTTTAATTGGTGTGATTAATGTAAATCCAGGAAACCCATCGTAATATAAGCAATCATGACACGTACTATTTGAAAAAAAAATTGCGATCTAATTTGGGGATTCTAGCATTTTCCAATTTTTATTATATATTCCGATTCTATTCGAACGCATGTAAACCTTGCTGTACTCTATGAAAGTATACTTTAACTAATGTTTTATGTCGCTGCTACATAAATTTAAAATATTTTTAGTCAATCAAATTAATTGCAATCGATGATTCGATGTAGAAGTGTGAACTCGGCCTATTTTTAATCCATCTGTATATTCTGGAAGTAGGGAAAAGTCAAGGTAGCAATGGTTTTTACTTTTTAAATTTTATGATTACGCAATTTGTCAACGTAAGCCGCGAATCATCCCATTGCCTCCTACGACGTCGTTTTATGAGGGAAAATACAAGATTACCATCTACTTCTGACTTAATTGCACTCTTTTGACCTCGTCTATTTATTTATTGCATAAAAATGGTGAACATCCTGGTGAAACCTGGTGGAAGCATTCTGCAACTTCCCTTTTGGTTCTTGTACTTTTTGAGAATTTTATTTGCATGAAATCTGTCTTACATTGGGAAATTTGGTAGTAGATTTGCAACGTTTTTTAAATAATTTAGTAGAATTAGAATGAATTTTTCTTTCCATTTTCATCTTTCATTCGAGATTTTCATTATCAGAATTTTCTTTACATTTCTCTAAATATGTGTGTGGTAAAAACAATGACCAACGGGAAAAGAAAGCCAATGAGGTAGCTGTACGTGCACTGATACATATATATGTGTTATGTTTATTGTGTAAGCATATATCAATATGTATATAGTTATATGTTAGTCACAGAGGTATGTATGTATATAGATTCTAATAACAAGCTTAATTGTTTGTAATACTATTACCTACATGATCCCTTAACTAGAGAACCCTCTAGTTATAGAGTTTTTACTTGTATTTAGTACTTGTGATAGGCACCAAATTCCTAGCTGTGTAATTGTATAAATTAAGTCACGAACTAATGCTTGAAAAAAGATCCAGAGATCATGCCTCAAACTTGGAAAACAAGGCTGCAGAAATAAACACAATTGGAATTTAAAGATTGAAAATTTGCCTAAGTGCTAATTCAAGAAGTAAGTTTGTCTATTCGAAAATTCAAGGATTCGATATGTCAAAATACACTGTTCGATATCTCAAGGAGTCAACAAGTCAAAACTTCATTCGATAACTCAGGGATTCGACATGTTTAGTACTCTATTTGAGAACACAGAAAGTCAACAAAACAAAGTATCATTCGAGTTCTCAAAGGGTCAATAAATCAAAGTCACATTCAATATCTCAAGGACTCAGAAAGCTATTCGACATCTCAAGGATTCTATAAGTAAAATGCTCTATTTGATAAGCCAAGAATCCCTGAAGAAATGACTCATTCGAGAAGTGATTCGATATGTCAAGAAAAGCTAGTTCGAGAACTCAGAACTATCGAACTATTCAATTCTAGTTCTCGAATCATCTACTTGGTCATTTCTCGAATGGATTCTTGAAGACAAATTACTGAAGATGTACAAGTCAGAAATCTTCAATAAACCAAGACACTTACAGGACCACAGTACTGTAAAGTGTACATGGAAAGTCTATAAAGAAGCTTAGAGAGATGTTAGAAGGGACAAGCTGCTAAAGTAGTGGATTTGAGCAGGTTAAAGAAACGGTCAAAACACATGCTGCCCAGACGTGTACCAAATAAGGATAGACACGTGAGAAAGTGTATTTTTCTGTCACTACATTTGTAGTAAGTAGGTTGTACACATGTTCTATAAGTGTACAACCTCATTTCTTTAGCAGTTAACATTTTCATTGTAATTTCCACATCTCTCTGAGAAAACGAAGTTGAGAATACTAACATTTGTATTCCCAGATTGTAGGAAAACCTTCGATCTAATACAACTGGTATTTCTTAAACTGTTGTGTCAAAGGTGTTGTATGACTACGTTTTTTTTGTAGTGAACAGGTTTTGTCCAGCTCACCTGATCAAAGATATGGAGCTAGTAGAGGTATTAAGGGAGCTTGGAATGTGTAAGAGGTTTATATTGATGCACCTCCAGGGGGTCCATAGGATGACAGGTGGAGGTTCGAGCTTTCAGGTTCGAGGTGTAGAGGTTGAACCTCAAAGGTTCAATAGCAGGTGGAACAATCCTACTAGAAGATGGAGAGAGCTTCCTAAACTTTAGGAACACGTCTTGTGAGCTTAAAGAAGGACTTTATCGTGATGATTAACATGATTTATGGGATAAATGACATATGTATATTTTTGAGGATAAGCTTTTAAGATAGGAGGTTCGGAGTCCTAGTTGCACCAGGACTCTTGAAGCTAATTGAGATGCCAAGAAATCAGTTGTTGGATGAGGATTAGAGGCTAGAAACGTGGAGGATATTTCAAGAAGGAGAGCCCTACTCATACAGAACTACACGATGAGCTTGATTCCTATAAATATGGGATATGTAGGCAAATTGCGGGGGATCGAAAGCTTGTGTAAGGTTGAGAGCACTAAATACTCCAGAGAAACACATATTCTGGGGAGATTGGACGGTTGTGTAGAATGTTGTATGACACTTTCTTCTCGAAATCCCTGCAAACGCAGCTCAAACATCGTTGAAATGACCTTCCACACTTTGTGGCAGCTCAGCTGTGAACCTTCTTGGGCAGCTGGAATATTATCATTTATTTTGCTATTTCGTTGATATTATTCTTGAAGTGTTGTTCAATTTCCTCTCCAACACTTCCCCATAAAATAATATATGGAATTTTGACAATGTTGTAAAAAATGAGAATCGGCGAAGGAAACGAACAATGATTAATCGATTATTAATCTCAATTAATTTTGATTAATCCCGAGTTGAAGGTCTATCAAACATCGATTATATAGTCACCATTTTTTAAATTACTGAATTTTGAAATTTTGAAGGTTATAAATAAATATTATAGGTCATCTCACTCTTAATTGAATTTACGTTAATATCATTAATCAGTTATATAATTAAAGAAATAAAACAAACAAATAAAGATATGAATCATTTACAAAAATTAAACTTCCCATTTTTCAATGTAAAGCAAATTAAACACACATCAAAGTCATATTCACTCATTTTGACGTACAGGTGTCCTAACACATATTTTAACGGCTTCGATGTTGTCACGTGTTACCATCCTTTTTAACTGCAACCATTTGGCATATACACTATCATTATATATCCTATATACTCAATTTCACTGAGAAGCTAGTCACACTGAGACTTACTTGAGGTATCTCTAGGTTATGCCCGTGCTTTGATTGTTTGTATCATTACGGTATATGTGTGTATATTTTGAACTTATTTTCTCGGTTAAATCTGTTGAATGTGTTTGTTTTTCAACTTGTATTTACTCATAAGTGTGATTTTGTTTGCACTAAATCACGCAAGCGTACGTGGTCACAAGTAATATAGAATAAAGTTGAGTTCGTTCCCACAAAGATCTGGTTATGATTTTAATTCAGTTTTGTACCTATGCAACAATGTATGGTTATTATGCACTGCTAAGACAAATAACAAGATTTAATTAACTATAATTAACTAAGAAACAAATTAATAAAACTAAGAATTAACAAACTAACAAGAATTGAATTCTAATTACGTCTGCAAGAGAAAACATGGGATCCTAACTTCATTAACTACTTCGCTTAGAGTTGATGCCTTTAATCAATGCATGTGATGGTTATGATATCTGATCAGACAACACGAAACAAGTATAAGCTACCTCTCGGTATACAAACACCAAACTAATCATACATCCACAAAAGAGATAGAAGATGAATAGACACCAATTATGTTTAGACCCTATATCTCTATAAGATTTGAAAACATAACGGTTGAAGAACAAGTTGTCTATTAAGATCACATAGGGCAGCATAATATCTCTATTTACGCCACAAATCATGATGTTAAAACAACAACCTATCCTATGCTAGCATGGCAAGTTCTAAATCTCAAGATCCACTCTCGCTTCACAAGAGATTAACAAATTAGATGTTCATGACGCATCTAAACACATGAATCACAACCATACGAGGATATCAAGAATTCACTACACACAAATCTTTAAAGCAATCAAACTACTAAGCTACATAGATAAATCCGTTAGAATCCCATGACAACGATTAGTTCATAATTGAACCTCTCGTCATCATGGGATCTGATGAAACCATGATAAAAACAAAGTATAAAAAGATACAAATAATCCTAAGTAATTGATATCTAATCGTCTACTTTTTTCTGTCCCGCAAGATGTGTATTTATAGCCCCAATTTGCCTCTCCATCAAGCAATTACCATATTAGAGTTGGAATAGAATACCAGCAATTTCCATCTTTAAACGGGATAGGATTTGCAAATTCCATGCTCAAGACTGATTCTAGAATGTTCTAGCCATTCAGGACAATTACCATACTGATTTGAAGTAGGAATTATAGCAATTTCCTTTTGAAAATAGAATTCTGCAAAATACGTTTCCTAAACTGATTCTGTTTTGAAGGAAAATTCGTAGCTAACTTTTCTTCAGTATTTCTGGACCGTTCCAGCTGTGTTTTGACATCTGTACCACTTTAGAATGATAGAGAATCTCGTTAGCTTCGCGTGGACTGGAAGATCGTCCAAAACGGACTTCTAGAACTCAAGATATGGCCAAAACAAGAATCAGAAATTCTGGCTGATTTTCCCCAGCGCACCACGATGCCGAGAGCGCGGTTAGGGCTGAGAGCGCCGCTCCAATCTGCCATAAATGGCGCTGAGTGCGCCAGTTGAGCACTCAGCTCGGCCTCAAACTGTGGGAACTAATTTTTCTTCGTTTTTCAGCTTTTTCTTCCTGTTCCTTTTGCATGAGCTTCCGTCTTTAATCCCTAATGACTTGTATACTTCTTGGTAGTTGACATTAGCCTCCATTCTTCATTCCATATCATAAATCAACTCCAAAAATGATGGAAACTACACCTTTAATCGACATTTCTTCAACCCTGCACAATTAAATAAAACACATCAAAACTACCACAAACTTGAGGCCAAAGCAATCAATTTAAGCCGATTTAGAATGCTCTAAATGGATATAAAATCCATTTATCACACCCCAAAACTTAAACCGATGCTTGTCCTCAAGCATAAACAATTACAAAATATCTAACTACCTAGTACCACTTCCGTAGGTGATCACGGTTGCATTTGGCATATGCAACAAGCCCTTTAAACCCCTAGGTAGCCCTAGTGGACGAGTAAGGTCTCGTGAGGGCCTATAGCGAATGTACCCACAAAATCCAATGCAATGCATGAATGCAACTAATATGAAAAATGCAACTAATCTAGTACTAATATCCTACCATACCTTCAAATCCTCTCATGCCATATCAACTTAAGAATCAAAGTAAATACGCAATGTCTTTGTGTCGAAAGTGCAAGTATTCACATAGTCTACTCAATGAACATGCATAAGTTCTCACAAGTCCATGTCAAGTGTAAGAATAAGTTAGTAAACATGCTAAGCCTACAAGAGTACATCTTTGAGACAAAACTCGGGATCTCATATGCAAAAATAAGCAAACACTCACAATCCACTCATAAAAGAATATTCACTCAAGAACAAGGGTAAGTGTATCACTCAATTCCAACAAAATCATAAGCATGCTTGACATTTGGTATCAATCTAACTCTTAACACAACATACATCAATGACGATAATCAAAAGGTCTTTATTTGGGTTGTAACGGGGCTAGGGACAAGGTATGTCAAATAAGCCAAAACAGGTGAAGTGTCAAAAGCTAGTAGTACCATGATGAATGATACACAACACCATATTTTTCCCCCACATACTTTTCTCAACAAAAACACTCGACTAGTCGACTAAAGTAGGATCACAATAACACAAATATGCTCTCATAATATAACTTTTTTTTTCTTTTTCTTTTCATTCATTTTTTTTTTCAAGAGCTAGATAAAACAATAATATAAACAATAACAATGATCCCATGAATTTATTACATATGCCGACTATCAAGTAACAACCAAACCCAAATTTCAATATTTCCCCCAAAAGTATGACCAACAATAAACCCCTCCTTGCACACCTTATTACTCCCTTAAGCACTCTACTAGCCTTTGACAATGTAGGTTCAAAATAATGTAGGCCAATACAAGAAAAAGGTCTAGGCAAGTAATGTGGTATGTCACCGAAAAAATAGGATTAAGCTCAACGGGTTAACTAATTGATCATGTAAACATGGTGTGGTAATATGGGAAAATATGCGGTTATTCCTAAATGCCTTTATCATTTTAATCGTCAAATAATGTCATGCGTTTCAAGAAAGACCTCAAACAACTGCTAGCAATGCAAACAATCCGTGGACACTCAAGCAAACGAATAAATTGCAACAAATATGCAATAAGGCTCAAAAGCTCACTTGGCGGGAAAAACATACTCAATCCCAAGCAAAAATCTCTCTAATGCACCTACTTGTATTCAAAGCATGCAAACTAAATCAACTTGCACATATTCATGTCCTTCTAATTACTTACAACATTCAATAAGTCTATTAGCTTCAACTTACTAGTGTATGTGTGTGTACAAGAACAAAGCATATCACTTCTCAATCAAAAGCGTCAACAACACAAAATTCCTATCAAGCATGGGTGCAAATGCAAACTATTATGAACTCACATGATATATAAAAACAAAATGTCCTATATGAAACAAACGTCATATGAAACAAACGTAGATAACACAGACATACATGCATGAACTACTAATACTAATATGCAAAGCATGAAATCCTACATGAACACAATGACTAACAATCACATATAACTACATATACACTACTTATCCCTCAAACCACCCCCAAACTTAAAATATTCAATGTCCTCATTGAATGGAAGTAAATACGAGGGAAAGTAGAAAACATACCAGTATACAACAATGCTTGGGTTGCCTCCCAAGAAGCGCTTCTTTAACGTCAATAGCTTGACGTTACTTCCAAGCCTCCATTAAGGATGATAATAGTTTGCTTGGTCCTCTCTTCGTGAGACTTCATCGTCATCACGGCGGCACACTTTCTGCCCCTTCTCCTCGCATGGCCTATTCGTATAACAACTATGTCCTATTCCAATGCCTTCATCGGTTGAACCAAAATCTGTCAATTTGTAGAATAACACACACTCGCGGGCTTCGCTTGAATATAATGGAGGAGGGTAAATGTAAGTTGCTGAAGCCTTTGGTTCCTCAAAGAGAAATTCCTCCATTGGCTCTAATGCGCTACCTCCATTTTTAAACTCTGAGTCAAGTAGAAGACCTGTATCTTTCCCACGTTCTTCAGCCTCTTGGTACGCACATACCAATTCTCGAAATTTGTGTAGCTCACCAGTGTTTGTCCCAAATAGTGCCCATTCCAAAGCATCCACCTCACCAGCATGATCAAATTCCTCACATGACTTGTGAACGCTCACCTCACCTTGGAATTTGTCTTCTTCAATTAAGCATGCAGTACCTTGCTCCAAGTCACCGTTATTTTCTGGAATTGCCTCTAATATGCATTGTTGTTTCTCTTGTTCCAAGGCACTCAAAATTTGAGCAAGTAGTGTCCCCATAGATTTGGTAGACTCCTCATAACTCTTTGCAAGCATCCTAATCTCCTCCATAACATCAACCTCATCTGACTGAAAAGTAGAAGTCGGTTGCTGATGTTGAAACTCTTCACTTCCAAAAAAATATGACCTATCTGGAACATCTTGCTGGTACTGTTGAGGATGGTATGAAAAATATGGTTGTTCCTCATAAATGACATATGGATCAACTCCATCGTAGTAACAATATTGTGAGGGATCATGAACGCCCAAACACCGCTCACATTGCTGAGGCATGGATGTCCTCGAATATGCCCACCATGGCAACTCCTCGCATGCCATCTTCAAACACTCAAGTACCCGAAACTCACCAAACTACAAAATAGGTAAGAAAAACAAATCCGAGTCAGTGAACTCTAACGACCACTATTGACAAGCACATAAATCAAAAAATAAAACACCGATGATCCCCGGCATCGGCGCCAAAAACTTTTTTGCACTAAATCACGCAAGCGTACATGGTCACAAGTAATATAGAATAAAGTTGAGTTCTTTCCCACAGAGTTCTGGTTATGATTTTAATTCAGTTTTGTACCTATGCAACAATGTATGGTTATTATGCACTGCTAAGACAAATAACAAGATTTAATTAACTATAATTAACTAAGAAACAAATTAATAAAACTAAGAATTAACAAACTAACAAGAATTGAATTCTAATTATGTCTGCAAGAGAAAACATGGGATCCTAACTTCATTAACTACTTCGCTTAGAGTTGATGCCTTTAATCAATGCATGTGATGGTTATGATATCTGATCAGACAACACGGAACAAGTATAAGCTACCTCTCGGTATACAAACACCAAACTAATCATACATCCACAAAAGAGATAGAAGATGAATAGACACCAATTATGTTTAGACCCTATATCTCTATAAGATTTGAAAACATAACGGTTGAAGAACAAGTTGTCTATTAAGATCACATAGGGCAGCATAATATCTCTATTTACGCCACAAATCATGATGTTAAAACAACAACCTATCCTATGCTAGCATGGCAAGTTCTAAATCTCAAGATCCACTCTCGCTTCACAAGAGATTAACAAATTAGATGTTCATGACGCATCTAAACACATTAATCACAACCATACGAGGATATCAAGAATTCACTACACACAAATCATTAAAGCAATCAAATTACTAAGCTACAAAGATAAATCCGTTAGAATCCCATGACAACGATTAGTTCATAATTGAACCTCTCGTCATCATGGGATCTGATGAAACCATGATAAAAATAAAGTATAAAAAGATACAAATAATCCTAAGTAATTGATATCTAATTGTCTACTTTTTTCTGTCCCCCAAGATGTGCATTTATAGCCCCAAGTTGCCTCTCTATCAAGCAATTACCATATTAGAGTTGGAATAGAATACCAGCAATTTCCATCTTTAAACGGGATAGGATTTGCAAATTCCATGCTCAAGACTGATTCTAGAATGTTCTAGCCATTCAGGACAATTACCATACTGATTTGAAGTCAAAATTATAGCAATTTCCTTGTGAAAATAGAATTCTGCAAAATACGTTTCCTAAACTGATTCTGTTTTGAAGGAAAATTCGTAGCTGACTTTTCTTCAGTATTTCTGGACCGTTCCAGCTGTGTTTTGACATTTGGACCACTTTAGAATGATAGAGAATCTCGTTAGCTTCGCGTGGACTATAAGATCGTCCAAAACGGACTTCTAGAACTCAAGATATGACCAAAACAAAAATCAGAAATTCTGGTTGATTTTCCCCAGCACACCACGATGTTGAGAGCGCGGTTGGGGCTGAGAGTGCCGCTCCAATCTGCCATAAATGGCGCTGAGTGCGCCAGTTGAGCACTCAGCTCGGCCTCAAACTGCGGGAACTAATTTTTCTTCATTTTTCAGCTTTTTCTTCCCGTTCCTTTTGCACGAGCTTCCGTCTTTAATCCCTAATGACTTGTATACTTCTTGGTAGTTGACATTAGCCTCCATTCTTCATTCCATATCATAAATCAACTCCAAAAATGACAGAAACTACACCTTTAATCGACATTTCTTCAACCCTGCACAATTAAACAAAACACATCAAAACTACCACAAACTTGAGGCCAAAGCAATCAATTTAAGCCGATTTAGAATGCTCTAAATGGATATAAAATCCATTTATCACACCCCCAAACTTAAACCGATGCTTGTCCTCAAGCATAAACAATTACAAACTATCTAACTAACTAGTACCACTTCCGTAGGTGATCACGGTTGCATTTGGCATATGCAACAAGCCCTTTAAACCCCTAGGTAGCCCTAGTGGACGAGTAAGGTCTCGTGAGGGCCTATAGCGAATGTACCCACAAAATCCAATGCAATGCATGAAAGCAACTAATATGAAAAATGCAACTAATCTAGTACTAATATCCTACCATACCTTCAAATCCTCTCATGCCATATCAACTTAAGAATCAAAGTAAATACGCAATGTCTTGGTGTCGAAAGTGCAAGTATTCACATAGTCTACTCAATGAACATGCATAAGTTCTCACAAGTCCATGTCAAGTGTAAGAATAAGTTAGTAAACATGCTAAGCCTACAAGAGTACATCTTTGAGACAAAACTCGGGATCTCATACGCAAAAACAAACAAACACTCACAATCCACTCATAAAAGAATATTCACTCAATAACAAGGGTAAGTGTATCACTCAATTCCAACAAAATCATAAGCATGCTTGACATTTGGTATCAATCTAACTCTTAACACAACATACATCAATGACGATAATCAAAAGGTCTTTATTTGGGTTGTAACGGGGCTAGGGACAAGGTATGTCAAATAAGCCAAAACAGGTGAAGTGTCAAAAGCTAGTAGTACCATGATGAATGATACACAACACCATATTTTTCCCCCCGCATACTTTTCTCAACAAAAACACCCGACTAGTCGACTAAAGTAGGATCACAATAACACAAATATGCTCTCATAATATAACTTTTTTTTTTCTTTTTTTCTTTTTCTTTTCATTCATTTTTTTTTCAAGAGCTAGATAAAACAATAATATAAACAATAACAATGATCCCATGAATTTATTACATATGCCGACTATCAAGTAACAACCAAACCCAAATTTTAATATTTCCCCCAAAAGTATGACCAACAATAAACCCCTCCTTGCACACCTTATTACTCCCTTAAGCACTCTACTAGCCTTTGACAATGTAGGTTCAAAATAATGTAGGCCAATACAAGAAAAATGTCTAGGCAAGTAATGTGGCATGTCACCGAAAAAATAGGATTAAGCTCAACGGGTTAACTAATTGATCATGTAAACATGGTGTGGTAATATGGGAAAATATGCGGTTATTCCTAAATGCCTTTATCATTTTAATCGTCAAATAATGTCATGCGTTTCAAGAAAGACCTCAAACAACTGCTAGCAATGCAAACAATCCGTGGACACTCAAGCAAACGAATAAATTGCAACAAATATGCAATAAGGCTCAAAAGCTCACTTGGCGGGAAAAACATACTAAATCCCAAGCAAAAATCTCTCTAATGCACCTACTTGTATTCAAAGCATGCAAACTAAATCAACTTGCACATATTCATGTCCTTCTAATTACTTACAACATTCAATAAGTCTACTAGCTTCAACTTACTAGTGTATGTGTGTGTACAAGAACAAAGCATATCACTTCTCAATCAAAAGCATCAACAACACAAAATTCCTATCAAGCATGGGTGCAAATGCAAACTATTATGAACTCACATGATATATAAAAACAAAATGTCCTATATGAAACAAACGTAGATAACACAGACATACATGCATGAACTACTAATACTAATATGCAAAGCATGAAATCCTACATGAACACAATGACTAACAATCACATATAACTACAAATACACAACTTATCCCTCAAACCACCCCCAAACTTAAAATATTCAATGTCTTTATTGAATGGAAGTAAATACGAGGGAAAGAAGAAAACATACCAGTATACAACAATGCTTCGGTTGCCTCCCAAGAAGCGCTTCTTTAACGTCAATAGCTTGACGTTACTTCCAAGCCTCCATTAAGGATGATAATAGTTTGCTTGGTCCTCTCTTCGTGAGACTTCATCGTCATCAAGGCGGCACACTTTCTGCCTCTTCTCCTCGCATGGCCTATTTTTATAACAACTATGTCCTATTCCAATGCCTTCATCGGTTGACCCAAAATCTGTCAATTTGTAGAATAACACACACTCGCGGGCTTCGCTTGAATATAATGGAGGAGGGTAAATGTAAGTTGCTGAAGCCTTTGGTTCCTCAAAGAGAACTTCCTCCATTGGCTCTAATGCGCTACCTCCATTTTTAAACTCTGAGTCAAGTAGAAGACCTGTATCTTTCCCATGTTCGTCAGCCTCTTGGTACGCACATACCAATCCTCGAAATTTGTGTAGCTCACCAGTGTCTGTCCCAAATAGTGCCCATTCCAAAGCATCCAGCTCACCAGCATGATCAAATTCCTCACATGACTTGTGAACGCTCACCTCACCTTGGAATTTGTCTTCTTCAATTAAGCATGCAGTACCTTGCTCAAAGTCACCGTTATTTTCTGGAATTGCCTCTAATATGCATTGTTGTTTCTCTTGTTCCAAGGCACTCAAAATTTGAGCAAGTAGTGTCCCCATAGATTTGGTAGACTCCTCATAACTCTTTGCAAGCATCCTAATCTCCTCCATAACATCAACCTCATCTGACTGAAAAGTAGGAGTCGGTTGCTGATGTTGAAACTCTTCACTTCCAAAGAAATATGACCTATCTGGAACATCTTGCTGGTACTGTTGAGGATGGTATGAAAAATATGGTTGTTCCTCATAAGTGACATATGGATCAACTCCATCGTAGTAACAATATTGTGAGGGATCATGAACGCCCAAACACCGCTCACATTGCTGAGGCATGGATGTCCTCGAATATGCCCACCATGGCAACTCCTCGCATGCCATCTTCAAACACTCAAGTACCTGAAACTCACCAAACTACAAAATAGGTAAGAAAAACAAATCCGAGTCAGTGAACTCTAACGACCACTATTGACAAGCACATAAACCAAAAATAAAACACCGATGATCCCCGGTAGCGGCGCCAAAAACTTGTTTGCACTAAATCACGCAAGAGTACGTGGTCACAAGTAATATAGAATAAAGTTAAGTTCGTTCCCACAGAGATCTGGTTATGATTTTAATTCAGTTTTGTACCTATGCAACAATGTATGGTTATTATGCACTGCTAAGACAAATAACAAGATTTAATTAACTATAATTAACTAAGAAACAAATTAATAAAACTAAGAATTAACAAACTAACAAGAATTGAATTCTAATTACGTCTGCAAGAGAAAACATGGGATCCTAACTTCATTAACTACTTCGCTTAGAGTTGATGCCTTTAATCAATGCATGTGATGGTTATGATATCTGATCAGAAAACACGGAACAAGTATAAGCTACCTCTCGGTATACAAACACCAAACTAATCATACATCCACAAAAGAGATAGAAGATGAATAGACACCAATCATGTTTAGACCCTATATCTCTATAAGATTTGAAAACATAACGGCTGAAGAACAAGTTGTCTATTAAGATCACATAGGGCAGCATAATATCTCTATTTACGCCACAAATCATGATGTTAAAACAACAACCTATCCTATGCTAGCATGGCAAGTTCTAAATCTCAAGATCCACTCTCGCTTCACAAGAGATTAACAAATTAGATGTTCATGACGCATCTAAACACATGAATCACAACCATACGAGGATATCAAGAATTCACTACACACAAATCTTTAAAGCAATCAAACTACTAAGCTACATAGATAAATCCGTTAGAATCCCATGACAACGATTAGTTCATAATTGAACCTCTCGTCATCATGGGATCTGATGAAACCATGATAAAAACAAAGTATAAAAAGATACAAATAATCTTAAGTAATTGATATCTAATCGTCTACTTTTTTCTGTCCCGCAAGATGTGTATTTATAGCCCCAAGTTACCTCTCCATCAAGCAATTACCATATTAGAGTTGGAATAGAATACCACCAATTTCCATCTTTAAACGGGATAGGATTTGCAAATTCCATGCTCAAGACTGATTCTAGAATGTTCTAGCCATTCAGGACAATTACCATACTGATTTGAAGTAGGAATTATAGCAATTTCCTTGTGAAAATAAAATTCTGCCAAATACGTTTCCTAAACTGATTCTGTTTTGAAGGAAAATTCGTAACTGACTTTTATTCAGTATTTCTGGACCGTTCCAGCTGTGTTTTGACATCTGGACCACTTTAGAATGATAGAGAATCTCGTTAGCTTCGCGTGGACTGTAAGATCGTCCAAAACGGACTTCTAGAACTCAAGATATGACCAAAACAAGAATCAGAAATTCTGGCTGATTTTCCCCAGCGCACCACGATGCTGAGAGCGCGGTTGGGGCTGAGAGCGCTGCTCCAATCTGCCATAAATGGCGCTGAGTGTGCCAGTTGAGCACTCAGCTCGGCCTCAAACTGCGGGAACTAATTTTTCTTCATTTTTCAGCTTTTTCTTCCCGTTCCTTTTGCATGAGCTTCCGTCTTTAATCCCTAATGACTTGTATACTTCTTGGTAGTTGACATTAGCCTCCATTCTTCATTCCATATCATAAATCAACTCCAAAATCGACGGAAACTACACCTTTAATCGACATTTCTTCAACCCTGCACAATTAAACAAAACACATCAAAACTACCACAAACTTGAGGCCAAAGAAATCAATAAGCCGATTTAGAATGCTCTAAATGGATATAAAATCCATTTATCAGATTTATAAGATGAATCGTTATGCTCTTATTTATTGATTTTAGTATATTGATTATTCATCTTACTGTGTTTGTTTTCTCCTTGTTATTTTGAAAATTTACTTACTGCTAGCATACATAATATTGATTTAAAATATCACTTTCAGATGGATAGCGATTTCAAGGAGTCAGAAAATAGTGACTCAGCAAACTGCTGTTTAGTTATGAAATTCAATACTAGAGATCTCTAGGTTATGCTCGTGCTTTGATTGTTTATATCATTTCGGTATATGTGTGTAAAAATGTTGTTGTATATACTAAGTTTGTGCTTATTTTCTCGGTTAAATTTGTTGAATGTGTTTGTTTTTCAACTTGTATTTACTCATAAGTGTGATTTATAAGATGAATCGTTATGCTCTTATTTATTGATTTTAGTATGTTGATTATTCATCTTACTGTGTATGTTGAAGATTTGATTACTAGTAACATACATAATATTGACTTTAAATATCACTTTCAGATGAATAGCGAATTTAAGGAGTCAGAGAATAGTGGCTCGGTATGATTGCTATGCTTTCGCATTTTTTTACTATATACAGATTATTATTTTCATTATTTTTGGATTTTTAACACATGATGTTTATTAGTCTATGTATATAAAATATATTCGGTTTTGTGTGTGTTTTCTCGGTTCAGTCGTTAAATGTGTTTGTTTTTCAACTTGTATTTACTTATTAGTCTGAAGAGTATAAGAGTGATCTAGCAAACAAGGTAGAGCAACCCCCTCTAGTTGACGAGATTATTGAAAGTTTGGATAATTTGTAGATCATGTATAATGAGGAGAATACGTCGCTTCGTATGTTTCTTGATTAAGAAGAAGAATCTAAACGTGCTCTTTTCGAAAGTTTTTCTCGTTATTCTCTTCTTTGTTTTCGTGTATTATATTGGCACGTGTACTAAGTCGACTGGTGTGCATGTAAAACTGCATTATTGTGTCAATGTATGAATGATTTACATTGATATGTTTAGTATAAAATTGATTCAACTGCTAATGGTTAGTTTACCATGATAGCCAACAGTTAAGTTTTTGTTAATAGCTAGTTCTATCTTTTTTTTAAAGCACACTTTAAGGTTCTAGAAGTTGGTGATTAATAACACTTACATGCTCTGTGATAGGCTAAGGCATCATGAAGAATAAGGTTGTGATATTTTTTATTTAATTATATAGTCAGCACTCTTAGTTATGCATGCTAATGAATGGTTTTAATCTTACCTTTTTTTAGATTTTTCTTTTATTTGAGCTTCCTTTGTTAGAAATTTTGACTGACTGCTTGAAAATATGAGTAAATGATAAATTTGCACCAAGTGGTTAGTTTTTTTTCTGAAGCAATAGTTTATCAAAAAAGAGTAGAAAGTGTTGTATTGTAAATTAAGATAAGTGTTGATCGCCAACTTTTGTTATCGGAATGATATTAGTTACAGTACCTTAATGGAGAAGGAAGAGGCATATGAAAACGTCTTAAGGCTGGTGGTGGAGGAGCAGGTTTGTACCACCTCAATCGAACCATTGAACAAATCGTGGCTTCGTTATTTACTTGCCTTCATATTTAAATATTGGACTATCTAATCTCTGTTCTACTTGTTGATTTGGTATCAAAATTTGTAGAGGGAGAAGGGGGAGGCCCTGGATAAGAAACAGAAACTAGAGATGGAAATTCAAGAATTAAAAGGGAAGTTACAAGTGAGGAGACATCTAGGTAATGAAGATGACGAAGCGCTTTAGAACAAGATTGAAGAGATGAAGGAAAATTATAAGAGCAAAAAACTTTGAATCAGGCTCTTATTATAGAGGTATATGTTTCTCCTTGTGGCCTTTTTTGGTACTGCAATATTTTGTAGCGTGTGGAGTTAATGGAATACTAAAATTCTATTGATTTTATTAAATGACTTTATACTTGGGTACCGTGAGACTATGGCCCACTTTATGTCAAATTTGTTATCATAATACCATTGCGGTACTGTCAGCATGTTTCCCTTTGTAGAAAGATTAACGATGCAATTGTAAAGTTCAACGAGGTTAGTAGTAGGCTATTGTTCGATGCCTTCTGATGACGGAGCTACCGACGTCATTGAGAATAGGATCCTTTCATTAACATAATTTTAAAATATTAATAATGCAAATTGAAGACAACAAATAATTCAAAATCGAGGCATTGTCGAAGATGACGATGAGGAGAGTTGACAAAAATTATTCCTTTATTATAACGAATATTACACTATTCTTAAAATTTATAAGTATTATTTTGTTGTAATGATTATAAGAATTTATCATTTTAATCATATAAATTGATTGGATCATTATATCTATCAAAAATTTGAATATCATCCAATCTGTTATGAATTATCATTTAAATTAATTTATTTACGATTACCTCAATCCCAGTTCTTGATATAACTAAAAATAATACTATAATGTTGTGTTTGGTTGAGAAAATGTAATGAAATTTAATGATTTTTAAAGTATAAAATTAATAAATATTGATTACTTTCGCATTTATCAAATCCATACATGACAACCTAAACTACAATCCAAGCAAGTGAGATATAATGCTCCATTCCAACAAATTTACATAACCGCAATTTGTTCCTGTCTCCACTATATTCCTTTAATTTCATCCATTTCATTGCATTACATTTCATTCATCCCAACTAAACACATTAAATTATATGATCCGAATATATAACCAAGATTTATTAAGAAAAAAGAAATTAAAAATTATTAACAATTAGATAAGCATTATATTTGAAATTTTACTTCATTTTAGAGAAAGTAATATCATGAAATTTTTTAAGATATTATGAGAAATAATATTCTCAATGATGTTTATTAGTGTCATTTCATTTTATAGAAAATCTAGGGAGGGCACGACTAAGTGAATATATGAATACAACATATATAATTACAAATCAAAGTAAAGGAGGCCCATAAGGAAAATAACAATCACGGATTGTATGAAGAAGGAACGCTCATCGCTCATGTAGCTCTTGTTAAAAATAACAAACAAACACATGCCACAGGGGCCACATTGAAGATGAGGCCCTACTAACCAACGAAATATCAAAATAAGTAATTGAAAATTTATTTCCATTGTTAAATAAGGTATGTGTCAAGCTCATGAAGTTTGGGTAGTAAACTAGCAATATAGAAAATCGTAGCATTTTCTGTCAAGTTCACACATTTCCTGAGTGTCATAATATAAAAAAATAAATTAATATTAAAGATCTTAAATATTATGTTTGCCTAAAGTTGCATCATAATAAACAAAATTTTAATAATCAAATTATAAAATGTAATATATGAAAAATAACAATTAAATATCTGATAAACAAAAATTGTAAAATAAAATAATCATAATATTCAATAAATTTTTAATTATAAACGTTCGCGGTAGCGGGCACACTTCTAGTCATAATATCGTTGCGCTACTGTCAGCATGTTTCCCTTTGTAGAAAGATTAATGATGCAATTGTAAAGTTCAACGAGATTAGTAGTTGACTATTGTTCAATGGCTTCTGATGACGGAGCTATCGACGTAATTGAGAACAGGGTCATTTAATTAACATAATTAAAATGGTAGAATAAAACAATGAAGCAATTATAAAGATGACTGAAACTGGTAGTGTATAATGTATCTGTTGATGCAGATATTACTTAGTTGGAGATAACACACATTTTTATAAGCTGGCAGAGCTTGGAAAAGAGAATGAGAGAAATTGATTTTAATGTCTTCCAGCAAAAATGCAAGAAAAGGTTTTCAGGTGATGAAGCTGAGGATAAGGCCGTGAAACTATACACCCTGTGGGAAGAGAACATGAAAAACCCGGAATGGCAGCCATATAAAATTGTGGAAACTTTTAAGCTTCAGGTCTTGCAATGACTTTACAATAAAGAACTTGTATTTCAGGGATACTTGCGACCAACTTTGGTTTGCATTTATTTATGTTATATCATATCTGACTCAACTGTTTGGTCTTGCAATGACTATTGTTTTCTAGAGTTTTCTATGACCTGACATTAATTAACAATTATCATCCATGTTGTAGGAAATTATTAATCCAGATGACGAAATGCTAAAAAATATAAAGAGGAATGGGGAAATGAATATATGAAGCATTATGTAAAGCATTAATCGAGATGAATGAATACAATTCAAGTGGTAGATATGTGGCCTCTGAACTATGAAGCACAAAAGAAAACACAGATGCAATAGTGAAGAAGTTGTTAGCAACTGTAACATCATGAAGAAACAGTAAAAGCTATAAAATATTTGGTGAAAATCACTCTTATGAATTCCATATGAGTGATATGTTTATATAGAAGTCATACATAGAAGTTTGTTTACATGTGATAAGATTAGTTACAGAAAACATAGCTACTCAGACTTATCACTTACTCCCTCTGTTTTCATATATTTGATGTTCTGAAAAGTAGGATTTGTTATTTAATATTTGATGTTCTCACCTTCCAGTGCTGTATTATCTACTTAACCTATTTCCCGTGCACCCCTATTTATTCTACAAAGACTTAGACTTTGAATATTCAACACCTACCAGTAATTACAAGTGAGTTTACCTATAAATCTATGTGTATAAATATTCACCATGGTGTATGTAGTTGTTTTGTACTCCTATCTCTATTTATTCTATAACTTCTCAAAGGAGTATATAAAGATGGATTCTATTGTGTATCCTGTGAAAGAAGAGAAAAAAGATCAAAGCAAGGAAGACAATAAGATTGGAGTATCATCAGAAAAGGAAGAAAAAAAACAATTTTTTTTTGCAAAAGGTGTACGTGAAGAGGTAATAATAATGTCAAATATATATTTTCCAAGTGTCACACCATATTTGTTGCAGGATCAAGAGCTAGAAAATAATAAAAAGGATGCAAAGTTGGTGGAGGATGATTCAAGAGTTCCCAAGCATATCAAATATGAGTTGGATTTTAATGAATATCCTAGAGAATAATGTAATCTGAAAAAGTATATCTATGTAGTGTGAAAGTATATCTATTTTATGTATGTTAGTTTTTAGATGAATGGTTTGAGAAATTTTTATAAATAATGGTGAAATATAAAAATGGTAAGATAAAAATACTTTCATGATCCTCATTGGTTGATCCACCATGAAAATGAGACAAAATTTCTTCTTCTCCAGACTAATCTCCACCTAATAAGATATAAAATTATTTATGTCTAATATTTCAAATTTCTTTTAAAAATTTTGAGTCTTTAAAAAATATAAAATTTACTTTCAAATGGAGGTTCATTCAAATTAACATGATTAAATTCTTGAGAGGGATTATTTTCTAGCTCCAATGAATTTTAACCTATAAAAAAATAAACGAAAACAATTTAATATTAACATTTATTAAAGTGAAAATCAAATAATCTATAAAATAAATTTACTCCCGAAAAGTTCACTCCAATCAATTTGATTTCTTGTGAATCTCCCTTCACATTGAGATGCAGTGTCTTCTCATTCTGTGAAATGTTGTGAACCTAAGAAAAAAATCATTTATGTTAACAAGAGAAAATATCTACAAATAAAAAAAATCATTTAACAAGAGAAAATATCTACAAATTTAAATATAAAATACACCTATTTTTTATAAAACCATATTGGTATGTAGAAAATATAAAAAAATATAAAAATAAACCAAAGATAAGATATATATATATATATACATACATAAATAAAGAATATTATATTAAAAATATCAAAATAAGCTGGAGACATGATACATATACATACATAAAGAATATAAAAGCACGGGGAGAAGAATCACATACCTTGTGGTGGTGAAACATTCTCTTCTGCATCCACTGGAATATTAAAATCAAAATCATAGTTTCCATCTTCTGCATCCACTGGAATATTCAAATCAATATCATAGTTTCCATCCATAGTCTTTTCTATTCTCTGTATATAATTGTATGTATATACGCATATATTTTTGATGTGTTTTTTCTGCATCCACTAGAATATTGTTCATCATTTATAACATTGTTATGGAGGGAATGAAAAGAGGGAAAAGATTTATTGAAAATTTTCATTTGAATCATTTTAAAGTTGTGGAGGGAAGTTCTTGAATAGAGAAGAAAATGAGAAAATGAGAGGTTGATAGTAAAAAGTTTATATGACAAAATGATGATAGTAACTCACGTAATGTTACTGTATGCACTCTTATAAATTTATTTTTGTGAGTTTCCATGCACTCTTATTAATACTAATGATAATTGTAAGTTTCAAAAAGGTTAATAAATGAAGTATATGTGGCTGTACGTGTTTAGATAAGACTCCTTAATATGTGTGCATAAATCCAGAACGTCAAATATATGAAAACAGAGGGAGTAGTACATATCTGATAACTCATGTAACGGCCTTCAGACTATTATTTGGACTTGACTTAACACCCTCCCTCAAGTTAAACATGAGTGAACGAATGTTAACTTGCTTCTTAAAAACTGAAATCTTGCAGAGCTTAAGCTTTTAGTGAAAATATCAGCCAATTGATCCCTAGTGGAAATGAACTTCACGGCAAGCTTTTTAGCAGCAACTCTTTCTCGAACAAAATGGTAATTTATTTCTATATGTTTTGTACAAGCGTGAAAGAGCGAATTGGAAGGGAGGTAAGTAGTACCCAAGTTATCACACCACAATGCCGGAGATGGTGAAGTAATTCAAATTTCTGTAAGAAGAGATTGTATCCAAATGATTTCAGCTGTAGTATTAGCAAGGCCACGATACTCAACCTCTATACTAGAACAAGAAACTATTTTCTGCTTGCAAGCACTCCATGATATTAAATTTCCTCCAAGAAATATACAATACCCACTGGTAGATCTCATGTCATCCAGACACCCTGCCCAATCAGCATTAGAGTAACCATTAATATGAAATGTTGAGGACAACCAAGAAGAAGGCCATGATTAACAGTGCTCTTAAGGTAGCGTAAAATCCTTTTAACAGCAACCCAATGTTCATCTTTAGGATCATGCATAAATTGACATACTTTTTAAACAGCAACTGAGATGCCTGGTCTTGTAAATGTAAGGTACTGAAGAGCACCAATAATACTCCCATACTGTGTCGGATTGGAATATTTAGAGCCACTTTCCATTGTTAATTGAGAATTAGCTACTAATGGAGTATTGACTGATTTGACTTCATCAAACTTAGTACGCCTCAAAAGATCAATTATATATTGTCGCTGGGGCAAAAACATGCCTTCATAGCATGAAATAACTTCAATACCCAAGAACTAGTGTAAGCTGCCCAAATCTTTAATAGCAAAGACAGAATTCAGTTGACAAATTAATTGATCAAGAAGCTCTGATCTGGTAATTACAGTATCATCGACATAGATAAGGACAAAAGTGATAGCACCTGAATGACGATGAAAGCACAGTGAAGTGTCTAACTTGGAAATGATAAAACCAATTTCGATAAGAAAATTACTCAAATAAGAATACCATTCACGTGGAGATTGTCGCAGACCATAGATTGTTTTGAGAAGTCGACAAACATGATTCAGATATTGTTGATCTACGAAACCAGGTGGTTGTGCCATAAAAACCTCCTCACTAAGCGTTCCATGTAGAAAAGCATTTTGTACATCCAATTGCCGAATTGGCCAGTTATGCATAAGAGCAATAGATAAAATAATTCGAATTGTGCAAGGCTTCACAACAAGACAGAATGTCTGATTATAATCAACACCTTCTTGTTGATTGAATCCCTTGGCAACGAGACGTGCCTTGTAGCGATCTATAGACCCGTCAGATTTTCTTTTGAGTTTAAAAACCCATTTGCAGCTTACAACATTCATGTGTGGCTTTCGTGGCATAAGTGTCCAGGTTCCATTCTTAATCAAGGCATTAAGTTCAGTATCCATTGCACGATGCCAATTTGGGCTAGAAGAGACCTGCATGAAACATGTAGGTTCTACAGTATCATCAACCTGTAAGGGATGCTTAGAAGTAGTTAAACGCAGCTTTTTAATAGGCTTGTAAATCCCAGCTCGTGCTCGTGTAATCATAGGATGGTATTGTTGTGAGTCTGGATGACTTGTAGGTGGAGATAGAACTAGAGAAGGCATGGATGATGTGGCCAAGGGTGGAGATGGACTCAAGTGTGAGCGTATTAAGGGTGTAGCAGTATCTGAATTGTGATCTAGTGGACTGCTTCGAGAATCAGAGGAAGAAATGTGAATTAAGGTAAGTGATGAACTTTGTGTATGAGGAGGACTTTGTGGAAGTGAAGTGGTGATAGTAGATGAAGTATCATGATTATTGGAGAAGCAAAAAATAGTCTCTTCAAAGTGAACATGCCGCGAGATATACACCCGGTTGGTAGGACGTTAGTAACACATATAACCTTTATGTGCTGAAGAGTAACCAATAAAGACACATGCTAGAGATCAAAAATTTAATTTGTGAGAGTTATATGGTCAAAGGTAAGGATAACACAAACATCCGAAGACACGAAGTGATGTGAAATCAGGTTTGACACCAAACAATAGTTTAAGTGGAGATTGATTGTCTGAATTAGAAGATGGGACTCGATTTATTAAATAATATGCTATTGAAAAAATTTCAAACCAAAAATTTTGAGGGACAGAAGCATGATTTAAGAGGGATAATCCAGTTTCCACAATATATCTATGACGGCATTCTGCTATACCATTTTGTTATGATGTATGAGGACATGTAAATCGATGGAAAATGCCTTGGCTATTAAGATATGGTGTAAATTTTTTATATTCTCGACCATTACCAGATTGAAAAATTTTAATTTTATGTCCAATGAGAGTTTCAATCTTGGATTTAAATATGATAAAAATAGGCAAGGCATCAGATTTATGGGAAAGTGGATAAATCTAAGTATAATGAGTGTAAACATCCAAAAGAAGCAAATATTAGCGAAAACATCTCTTGATAAAACTGGAGAAACCAATAAATCATAAACAATTAAATGTAAAGGCTCATTATTGATTGTTGAGCTTAATGGAAAGGACAATTTTTAACTATTACTAACATGACAAGAATGACAAAATGAAAATGACCTTCTAGACAATGGTAAATCATTGGATTTGACAATTTTATTGACTGTACGAAGCCTTGGATGACCTAGACGTTGATGCCAAACTGGAAGTGATGCAGACAAAAAAGCTGAAGGTGAGGAGATCGGGTTGTTTAACTCGCAAGCATTGTCCAGGTAGTAAAGTCCACCTTTATTCCGCCCTTGTAGAAGGACCGTCTTCGTGAGGTAATCCTTTACAACAAAATAAGTTGCATGAAATTCAAAGAAAACATTATTATCTTCTGAAAATTTAGAAACTGATAAGAGATTCGCCGCTATATTTGGGACATGATATAACTTATTGAAAATAAATTTTCTATTGTTTTGAGTAAGCAGTACCAATGTGTGAGATAGGTAGGCTTTTACCATTACCAACTCGAATTTGATCAGGACCGTCATACTCAACTCGGACATGTAGGTTATTTTGATCCGAAGTAAGATGATGTGTAGCGCCACTATTTGGTACCTAGTTGCTATCTGCAAGATCGAGATCCTGGGGCAACAACATATGTTGCCAGTATGGAAGACTGACCTTGAAAGTTTTTATCAAATCAGTACCAATAATTGTTCGAAGTATGATTTTTACGATCGCATATTTGACATGGTCCAGAAGAACTTTGAGGTGGTTGAGAACGATTGTTAAATCGAGTACCATTGCGGTTACGATTTAGGTTGAAAGAACTAAAGCAAGGCTTGTTAGCATTGAAGCTTGGCCTTGGAGTCATGGTGCGATGTTGAACAGCTACATTGGCTACAAAATGTTGCTGTAATAAAGAATGTTGAGCTTCCAAATGCATATCAAAAGCAAGAAGATGAGAGAAGAAATCATCCATAGTAACATCAATTGTAGTTACAGTGAGTGTGGTTACAATAGCATCATACACACTATCAAGGCCTGCAAGAATAATTTGTTGGAGGTCTGATTCAATCACTGGATGCCCAGAAGCCGCAAGATTGTCGGCCAATTGTTTAGCGTGAAAAAAATAATCTGCAGTAATTTGGATTCTTTGCGCAAGGTTTGAAGTTCACGCCGAAGCTGCATAACACGCGCACGTGATTTGGAGGAATACTGCTTCTCAAGAGCAACCCAAACATTACGAGATGTTTCCAATCCCACAACTTGAGCAAGAATAGTCTACGAAAGCGAAGATAACAACCAACCAAGAAGAACTTGATCCTGCTTCTGCCACTGCAAATAAGCTGGATTTATGGTGGAATCGGTCGAGAGATTACGAGGAGGACATAATGTCCCGTCAACGTATCCTTGAATGTCATAGCCTTTCAACAATGGCTTAAATTGTGTAAGCCATACCAGATAATTTTTGGTGTCTAATTTGATAGATATAAGATGGTGAATATGAGTTGTTTGTAGGGTGGACGGAGGGACTGGTGATGTTAGGTCCAAATGTGTTGTAGAGGGGGGGTGAATACAACTTTTCGAATATGAGAAGCAATAAATACGATGCAATAAATGAACACACAGATTCAAGGAATATATTTCTTATATATAACTTGAAATGGTTGCTACAACATTCATTACAAAGTATGACAGAAGTTCAGAGAGAAGTGAATGATACTAAGCTCTGTGAATGCACTCTCTCTCTTTTTCTTGTGTTTCTCTCAACTATTGCTCTACTTAAAACATTACACAAGTACTTCTATTTATACTACATGTAATCTATGTCCTGTAGTCTTCAAAGACTAAGATATACGTGGCCCAATGATGTCCACATAAATCTTGCCTTATCTTGAAAGCTTGGAAATCTGCCAATCAGAAGATGCCATGTGTCATGTTGAAGCTGCACTCTAAGTAGAACTTCTACTTGAGAATTTCTACTTAGCCATCTCGAATTTCTAAGTAGAACTTCTACTTGAGAATTTCTACTTAGCCATCTCGAATTTCTAAGTAGAACTTCTACTTGAGAATTTCTACTTAGCCATCTCGAATTTCTAAGTAGAACTTCTACTTGAGAATTTCTACTTAGCCATCTCGAATTTCTAAGTAGAACTTCTACTTAGAAATATTCTACTTGGTCATCTAGAATATTTAGTACTTAGAAAATATTCTGGTCTTCAACTTGAAACTTCAATGCACATCTTGAACTTGTGATATCTTTATGTCTTCTTTATTCTTCACCAAGCTCTTGAATATGGATCTTTATTACTGACATAAACTTGCTATCAATGTCCTGACACTTGATGCAACGGTCTGGTTCATAAGTGACTAGTCTTGATAGGGTTTTTGCTTCTTGAATAAATTACCATATCCAATTAGTAATGTGGCTTTCCAATATTTGCTTTCCTTCTTGTTCACTTGAAATCAATTGGTCTTATTGATACTGATAGTTATGATCTTGATTCTTGGCTTTTCAAATCACTGAGGCATGAACAACTTTGACTTGAACTTCTCTCAATGATTTCTTCTTGGATTGATCATAGTTAACATGTTGAATTGTATCAATTACCTTGTCTTCATTTAGTGTTGATTTCTTGTGACTTCTTGTTCTTGATTGTCTTCTGGTTAAGTATCTTTTCCTTTAGTTTGAGTTACATTAGTTATAGTGTTACAAGTTTACACACTCTGCCTTTCAATCTCCCCCAATTTGATTGTCTAACAATGACATTCAAATTAATGAAGGATAACTCAACTAAACAATGAGACGAGAAAAGATAATTAACATTACAGTCTTGAATAATTTACAATTGAAATTTACATGAAAACAATACAAAGAACTTAAACTAGAAACAGAATTCGAACTTCGAATTAAAGATCATTTGAGTGATTCCTATCACCTGGATTATTTCATACCTTTTAGTCAAACTTGTATCACCTTATTGGATTCACTCTAAGGTGAATTTTCCTCAAGTGAGTTAAAGCAACCGAAAGACATGAAGTTTTTTTCAACTTCAAGTTCACACCACTCTGACCTTTAACCCTAATTCCGTTTCCTCTTTTTAGCTTCAGCAGCTTGGTCTCTCTCTTCTTTCTGCCTTTTGCGCTTCTCCTTCTGCTGCTGTTCTTTCTTGTACACTGGATCTTTAAGCTGCTTCCACCTAGCATTCAACAGACTTACAGCTTCCATTTCTAGAGGATTCTTGGGCTCTGGATAAGGATGTTTGAAAAGCCTTCTGAGTTTGTCCACCTCCTGAGTAGTCCTGATCTTTGGAATATCCTCAAAGTTCTTCATGATGAGCTGAGATTTCCAATGTGTTTTATCAGCTTTAAACTGACAATAGATCATCTTGGGGTAGCCCTTGACACGGTTAGTATTGTGGACACTAGCCGCATCTCGCTCCATTCGCTTCTTTTCCACTACTACTTCAGACAGGTAACTCATGAGTCTCTGCTTTTCTTCCACATACTTGTCTTCCACTTCGCCCCATTTGAATACATATAATACTCTCTCCAGAAATGCAGCATCTTGAGTCCGTAGCAGCCATTGTCTACTCATATGCAAGATTGTTTGATTCTGGTCTACATCTATGAATACTAAGGCATCAGCTGTATCTTCAACATAAGCGTGTATCCAGTATACACTATCACTTCCTGGAACACCAATAGCCTCCCTTATCTCTTCTTGTTCTAGTGCTCCAGAAGGAAGAGTCAGAGCTTCATCTACATTCTTCATAGCTTGAAGAATATTCCATTTCTTCTCTATCAGCTCCGGCTCAATCTTCACGTCATCAAGAGGGTTTGGAGCAATGACATCACACTTCCACACCTCATTGCTCTTCTTGAATATAACTCTTTCAATGATCTTCACGGATTTATCTTTAAACTCAGAAGCGAATCCCTTACTCATCATTTGTCTACAGACAGCTTTGAGAGATTCTACTGAAAGCTCCATTAGATCATTTTCCTCCATGCTAACCCTCTTCATCTTTCCGTCAACTACCATCCGGACAAAATTTGGATATGCTGAGAATTCTGGACCCTTGTCCTCTGCTAGCTGCATTAACTGATCCCTGTACAGAATGCTTAGCTCCTCAGATTGAGAGTATTGAATTTTAGTCGCTAGCAAGAACAACTCTGACGCAGATCTTCTCATTATGAATTGGTCATCCACATATAAGAAAGATGTTGGGACTCCTTCTACCAAAGACAAGATAACCTGCCACTCCTTAAGATTTGCATTGTATCCAACCCTGACTTTAGAAATTAATCTCTTCAAAGCATTTATATAGTCCCCAGTCATTGGATTCTGCAAATTCAAGTTGTAGAACAGATCATCTGCATCCTTGTTATGAACTCCTTTCGCACAGGGTCCCATCATTATCTTCCTTGCTTCATCCCATTTCTGCCCTATCCTTCGTTTGTCCAGATCAACTTGAGGATCAGCTAGCCTTGCAAGCTCATGATCATACTGCTTCCCTTGTAGCTCCACCTTCTTTTCTAGGAACGCAGCATGTTCTTGCATCATCTTCATTTTATGGAACTGAGCTTGTTCCAAGGCTAACTGTTGAGCTTTAAGGGTTTCCTCATCAACAGAAAATTCTTCAGGCATTCCGGAAGACATCCCAGCACCTCCACCTTGTTCCTTCAAAGATCTTTTTATAGCATGTGCCAACGGTACGTCTTCCATGTCAGAATCTGAGTTAAGTACCTCCTGTACTGTTTCTTGATGACTCATATCAACAAATGGTTCATCAACCATTACTGCCTTACCCTTTCTCATCCTCAGAGCCTCTTCATCAACAGACGGCTCAACTTCTGGTTCCTTGACAAGATCAGCGGGTTCTTCAATTTCTTCGATGTGAACTGCCTGCTGTCTCGTCTCCTTTCCACTCTCCCCCTTAGGTGAGTTATCCTGAGCTCCACCTTGGTCTTCAGATCCACCAGCTGCATAGGAACCTCCAAAACCAGAACCAGAGGCTCCCGCTCCACTAGCACCACCTGCACCACCTGCACTAGCATCGGGGGGAGGTTGTTGCGATTCGAAACACTCCGGGGGCACAAAACTCCTGACTGCGAACATCATTCTACTGATTTCCACAGTCATTGTATGCATTGTAGACTCCAATGCCCCCATCCTCTCATTGAGAGTGCTTCCCAAGACACCACCAGCATGGCCCAAGTCATTGACCTTATTTGTCAAATCATCAAAAGCTGTAGCTTGACTTGCCATTCTTGCTGCGTAGTCGTCTAGAGCCCTTTGGTTGTTTCCAATGATCATCCCGAACTGCCCCATCGTCTGTCCGAACTGCTTCATCTGATTTTCCATAGAAGTCATACGCGTATCAAGATTTTCAATGTTAAGGGACGGTGTTTGGTTTAGGTGACCTCGCTCTAATACTCGTTCTGTTGGTATTTGACGCTCGGTTTCGGGCCTTGAAAATGAAGGTCCCTCTCTCCCTAACCTCTCACACACACTCCCTGTCTCACGCTCGTGTATGTCTTCAATGATTGATCCAAATAATGAAGCAGTACCTGTAGAAAATTGATAAGAAATGTTGTTGACAGTTATGGGATCAAATTCTGTTTGTTCCTGAGTTGGAATCTCAGGCTGAGAGGCTGCAAAGTGTTCTTGTACAACATCAGAACCGATCCTCTTTGCAGCGTCAGTACGTACCGGTGAAGGTACGGTTGAAGTTCTTAAGACTTCATGTCCTCTTGAAGCAACAGTATCTTCAAGAGGTACATCATCCTCACCAAAATCAAAATCCCTATGTGCAGATTGTTCAAGGGGTGAACCACTCGCGTGAGGTGGAGTGGTTGCGTGTGACACGCTAGGGTTTGACTGTGGTTGTGAAGTAGCAGCGTGGAAAAGTTTGGCTTTCTTTCGAATAAGTTGCTGCTCTTCGGGTTCATTCTCCTCATCATCTTCTACATATACCCGTGCTGGTTTTCTGACTTCCGTTAACAGGGGTGAAAGAGAATAAGAATGTATATCGGATTCAGAAATGTAGCTCTCACCCTGGGATAGATCCTGCGGGTTAGCAGTCTCTTGGGTCGCGGAATCAGATACATAGGAGGAGGAATGAATAGTATGCAGGGAGAGATTACCTGATTGATTACCTTGTGCATCATCGCTTTCCTCATCAGGAATCTCATCAAATGCCTCAGCATGAACAGATGGATTTTGAGCATGTGAAGAAACTTGTGATGATGCCTCCAAATTGGTAACTCCTGCATCATATCTAAGCCACATTTGAATATTTTCAGGAATTGACATAGGTTTACCTTGATGTTTATCCTGATTAGCAATGGTTGAAAGTGACTTAGTGCCCATCCCCAGCGATTCAGATGTTGGGCTTCTGGCAAATCCCTGTCTAACAGCAAGAGCATCCTTCGGTATTAAGTCATTAATCAGCATCTGTAGGAACCGAGGAAACCAGCAGACAACATCAGTTGTAGTGATATCTCTGCTTGCAGGAGATCCCATTGAAGCCACTATCTCAGAGAGAACTATGCGTCCATAATTTATATCCAGTTCTCTTGCTAGGGCAACTGCAAAGGTTTGCATTGGAATTGGAATTTGATGAAAATCTTTTTCTCGTGCCCGAAAACATCTAGTGATGGCCTCGAAAAAGTAATTCCATTCCACATGGAAGAATTGCTTTTGGATATTTCCTGTGATTGGGCCTTTTGGAGGATAACATCCAATTTCTTCAAAGAATCTGAGGCGTTCTGTAGCTGTAGGTTCTGGATCATAAACATCTTTAATTTGGAATCCCAGAACTCTGTTGACAATCTCTTCAGTCGCCTCATATTCCTGACCCGCTAAGGTAAACCTGAAACCTAAGGGGGTTGATTTGCTCCCAAAAGTAACCGCACTAGTCCATAATTGCTGTAAAGCATCATGTACTAGTGTAGGTTTAGCAGTAAAAGCATGGCTAGCTTTGGAATACAAATTGAGAAATCGTATCCAAAACTTAAACCGCGGGAGTTGATCACCAATTTCCTTAGAAATATTATAAAAATTGTTTTTAGCAAGTGAAAATTGGTGAGCCATTTTAATTTAAATGTTTTTCTTAAAAAGATGTGAATTTTTTTTTTAATTTTGAAAAACAAGTAAATTACGAATTAAAGATTGTATCCCTTTTAATTTACCAAGAACAACAAAAGTCCCTTTTAGAAATTAAACTACGGGATTCAATCAATAGCCAATACTAAATCTGAATATTCAACAAAGATGAATATTCGTGTGTTTATATGGAGAATATGAAATCGTGTTTTGAACAGTTACACAAAACTTGATGTTTGTGTGTATGTATATGCGCGTGTATATGCGGTTACAAAACACAGTATCACAATGATTAATGATAACACAGTGAATATCAGTCAAAAGTTTGGCAGTAATTCGTGATTAGTATGAGTTTAATCACAAAAACACGGATTCAAAGTATGAAGTTTGTGAAATCACCTTGCTTTTGTGAAACGGCTGCTGTGAAAAAGAAATTAGGTAAAGTGAATTAGGCATCGAGTTAGAGATGTATATATAGATGAATGTGAAATGACAAAAATGTCCCTGTTAAAAAGAGTGAAAATTACCAAGTCCATTCAGGGAACATCGAAGTCGAACTCTATCTCGAACATTTCTATCTCGAACATCTCTATCTCGAACATCAAGTCGAACTTCGAGATAAAGTTCGAGATAGAGGGTAACTCGAACAATGAAGCACAAATAAGCACTTTAACCAATTTTACAGCAAAAACTATAGGGAAAAGCTATCTTGAATAATACTGATTTGTAGTAAACTTGGAAAATTCCCTTCTAAAAAAGACAAGGAAATTCAAGATACTTTTCGAGTTAGAAGTCTATCTCGAACATCAAGTCGAAATTCGAGTTGAGTTTCGAGATAGACTAAGAGCTCTATCTCGAACATCAAGTCGAAATTCGAGTTGAGTTTCGAGATAGACTAACTCGAAGTTAATCTCAAATTCTTTCCAAAATACCCCCTTTGAACCAAAAAGTACAGGGTAATTCAAGATATGTTTCAAGTTAGGAGTGTAACTCGAAAAATTCCCTTTAGCTTAAATGAGAACTCTATCTCGAACATCAATTCGAAATTCGAGTTGAGTTTCGAGATAGACTAAGAACTCTATCTCGAACATCAAGTCGAAATTCGAGTTGAGTTTCGAGATAGACTAACTCGAAGTTAATTCTCAGTTCTTTTGAAAATATTCCCTTAATGGAAACCTCATCTCAACCTTTGAGATAAAATTCGAGATAGACTTTATCTCGAATATTTTGAAGATAGAACTAGGCACACTGGTAACTCGAACTCGAACTCTAAGTCGAATTTCGAGATGAATTTCGAGATAGCCAACTCGAAATTCTTCCCAGACTTAGAATTTTTCAAAAACTTCACTCTGACAGATTAAGTCGAAATTCAAGTCGAATTTCTAGATGAGTTTCGAGATAGAACCTAACTCGAAATTTTGAAGTTTTTTAATTCTAAGGCCTCTAATTACATGAAAATCTTAGATAAATTCATCTAAAAATCATGCAATATTTAGAATATTATGAATTTAACTCCCCCTATGATCATGCAATCTAACAAGCATAAATTCATAGATTTGTGCTATAAAAGACACTTAAAACACAATGAATTCATGCAAAATCACACTATATGCAACCTATAACAATCATTAATTAGGCATTTTAAAGTCTAAGCACATAATGATTGAGTAGCTTGCACATACAAACATAAACATGGATTTTACAGATAGAAGGCTTTACTAACTTGTGTTAAGCATTCCCAATTCACCAACCAACCTATTGAATGTTACTTCATCAAGAGGTTTGGTGAATATATCTGCAATTTGTTGCATTGTGGGCACAAAATGTAGCTCCACAGTCCCCTCCTCGACATGTTCTCTTATGAAATGATACCTGATGTCAATATGCTTGGTTCTTGAGTGATCTACAGGATTGTTGGTTATGGCAATGGCACTTGTGTTGTCACACATGATTGGAATTTTCTTGTGCTCCATGCCATAATCCTTCAATTGGTTCCTCATCCACAGTATTTGAGCTACACAGCTTCCAGCAGCAATGTACTCAGCTTCAGCAGTAGAAGTAGATACTGTATGTTGCTTTTTACTTTGCCAGGACACCAATCTTCTGCCAAGAAATTGGCAAGCACCAGATGTGCTTTTCCTATCAATCCTGCAACCTGCATAGTCTGAATCCGAATAGCCAATAAGATTAAAACCTGTATCTCTTGGGTACCAAATCCCTAGATTTGGTGTGCCCTTGAGATACCTAAAAATTCTTTTGACGGCTACGAGATGTGATTCTCTAGGATCCGCTTGGAACCTTGCACATAAACAAGTTGCGAACATTATATCGGGTCTACTTGCAGTTAAATAGAGGAGTGAGCCAATCATACCTCGATAGCTTGTGATGTCAACTGATTTACCTGATTTGTCTTCATCAAGCTTCGTGGCTGTTGCCATGGGAGTCTTAGCTGCTGATGCATCTTCTAGATTATACTTCTTGAGTAAATCTCTGACGTACTTGGATTGACAGATAAAGATACCATCTTTTCTCTAACTGATCTGTAATCCAAGGAAGAAGGACAGCTCTCCCATCATGCTTATCTCATATTTTTCCTGCATTAGCTTGGCAAATTTCTCGCACAAGCGCTCATTTGATGACCCAAAAATAATATCGTCCACATATACTTGAACAAGTATTAAGTCATTTCTCACAACTTTATAGAACAATGTTTTATCAATTACTCCCCTAACAAAACCATTTTCAATTAAGAATAGGGATAGGGTTTCATACCATCGCCTTGGGGATTGCCTGAGGCCATAGACAGATTTGAAGAGTAGATACACAAAATCTGCATGTTCTGGATCAACGAAGCCAGGCGGCTGTTCCAGATACACTTCTTCTTCTAACTCTCCGTTCAGGAAGGCACTTTTCACATCCATCTGGAAAACTTTGAAGTTCTTATGTGCTGCAAATGCCAAGAACATCCTGACTGCCTCAAGTCTTGCAACTGGTGCATAGGTTTCATCATAATCAATTCCTTCTCGCTGAGAATAACCTTTTGCAACCAAACGAGCCTTGTTTCGTGTTACAAGTCCGTTTTCATCCAGTTTATTTCTGAATACCCACCTAGCTCCAATTACGGATTTGTTCTTTGGTCGGGGTACCAGTTTCCAAACTTTCTGCCTTTCAAACTGATTGAGTTCCTCTTGCATTGCAATCACCCAATCAGCATCACCAAGAGCTTCTTCTATTTCTTTAGGTTCAATCTTGGATAAGAACCCAGAATATAAGGAGATATTAGCCATGTCAGCTCTTGCAGTTCTTCTAGTAGTCACACCAGCATCTGGATCACCAATAATTAACTCAAACGGATGGTCTCTATTCCATACCCGTTCACCTGGAAATTGTCTTGATGATTCAGCTTGACTTTCTGAGTTGGGGTGCTGACTACTTTGATTATTTTCACTAACTCCCCCTGAGTTAGTGCCAGCTCCTACAGAACTAGAGTCAACTCGACTCGAGCCTTGAACAGTAGTCCTTGAGCTGCTATTTACTCCCCCTGAGTTGTTGCCGGTTGGTACTGAAGAAGTCTCTCCTGATCTTGTAGAATTAGCTTGTTCACTAGACCCAGGTTCTTCATGTACGCTTGGAACATTTAATGGAGCAACCAACTCAGGTTTATCTTCAAGATCTTCTAAGTCCAGATTCTGAAATTTTAGGGACTCAGTTTCACTAGAATCTCTTGAAATTGATGGGAGTTTGGTATCGTCGAATCTGACGTTGTAGCTTTCAGTCACTTTTCGATCATTCACAAAGAACACTCTATAAGCTGCCACCACATCTGTAGAGCAACCAACAAAGATTCCTTCACGAGCTTTTGCTGCAAACTTGCCTAGATTTTCATCATCTATAAGCACATAGCATTTTGCTCCGAAGACATGAAAGTATTTGATTGTTGGTCTTCTGTTGTTCATTAATTCACATGGTGTCTTTTCTTTATCTTTTATGATCAAGGTTCTATTTTGAGTGTAACACACGGTACTCACTGCTTCGGCCCAGAAATACAAAGGAAGTTTTGAATCATACAACAAAGTTCTTGCTGCTTCAACCAAAGTTCTATTCTTCCTTTCAACTACTCCATTTTGCTGTGGAGTTCTCGGGGCTGAATACTGACGACGTATTCCTTTAGATACACAGAAGTCATTCAGTACTGCGTTTTTGAATTCAGTGCCATTGTCTGATCTAATCGTCTTCACAGTAAGTGTTGAAACATTCTCAATTTGAGTGATATGATCAATGATTAAGAAAGGTACTTCGTCTTTCGTCATTGCGAACAATACCCATGTATACTTGGAGAAGTCATCCACGATTACCAATGCATATCTTTTCCTAGACAAAGATAGGACATTCACTGGGCCAAACAAATCCATATGAAGAAGTTGTAGAGGCTCAGTAATACTAGAAATTTCTTTGCTTTTATGCGATGCTCGCTTCGACTTTCCCATTTCACAAGCTTCACAGAGTCCTTTCGGAGCGAACTCCATTTGAGGTAGATCTCTCACCAATTCTCGCCTCGCGAGAGCATTCATCGTTTTGAAGTTTAAGTGAGATAGCTTTTTGTGCCATAACCAGCTTTCATCATCCGAGGTTTTGCTGTAGAAACAGGTGACCTCATTCTGATTTGCTGAATCCATATCTGCAACAAAAAGATCTGCCTTTCGAACTCCTCTCAAAGCTAGTGAGCCTTCCTTGATGTGAGTGATTGATACACCTTTCTTGTTGAAGACAATTTCGTAACCTTTGTCACAGAATTGACTTATACTCAACAGATTGTGCTTTAGTCCCTCAACATAGGAAATATCTTCAATGATGACATTGCCAGTTTTCAGTTTGCCATATCCCTTTGTCACACCTATGCTGTCATCTCCAAAGGTAACATAAGGGCCAGCCTTCATAACCAACTCTGTAAGCAGGGACTTGTTTCCAGTCATATGCCTAGATGCTCCACTGTCTAGCACCCATATAACTTTATTTCTATTCTGCTTAACGCCCTGCAATGACAGATTGGTTAGACATTCTTCGGAACCCAACTTTGATTGGGCCCGGTTTTTCGATAAGATCGAGAATCAACAGATTTATCCTGGCGATCTTCCATCTCAATCTCATATCTAGCTATTAATTCAGTCTCTTCTCTTGAATCATTGTCCCATGCTTGATCTTGAAGTGTTTCCAGCTCATAGGTCTTTAGTATTCCATAATACTCTTCCAGAGAAGTTGTATGCAAATCTCTGGTTTCTCTTATTGCGTAGACCCTATGTTCAATGCTCTTTGGCTGGTTCCTCAGATATCTCGTATTAGTCTCAACCATGGGGAGAGTTACACCTCTCAGATTCAAATCCAATACCAATTGACTGAATCGTAGATAGACATCTGTTATGCCTTCTCCTTTCCTTATTCTAAAGGTGTCATACTCCATCTTGAGTATGAGTGTCTTGTTGCTTCTAACCTCTGCAGATCCTTCCATGACAACTTCTATCTTGTCCCAAATCTTCTTCGCTGTAGTCAGACCTTTGACTATGTTGAACATTTCATGATCAAGAGATTTCATCAAGGTTTGTCGTATGGCAGTATCATAAGCTATTTGTTCCTTGTCAGCATCCGAAAACTCCGAGGCCTTTTTAGGCTCAGACCGAGGTGCTATAACCACCCCTCCTTCCGTATGTGCAGGAATAACCACCATTGGAACAAATTTACCCTTGTCAAGGACTTCCAGATATTCAGGGTTAACAGTCTCTAAATATAGTCTCATTCTGAAAACCCATTCTTCATAGTGATCTCGGTTGAACATTGGGATCTTGAATGCATTTTTAGGAGCCATCTCAATTCTGGTCACTAAAAGTTTCTAAGTACCCAAGACTAGGCTATGTAGAATATTTATGTAGAACTTTTGCCTAAGTCGAAATTTCTCTAAGTAGAAATTTTGCTCAAGTCGAAATTCACCAAGTAGAAATTGTCCAAGTCGAAATTCTATGTAGAAATTCTCAAGTAGAAATTCTATGTAGAACTTTTGCCTAAGTCGAAATTTCTCTAAGTAGAAATTTTTGCTCAAGTCGAACTTCACCAAGTAGAAGTTATCCAAGTCGAAATTCTATGTAGAAAATCTCAAGTAGAAATTCTATGTAGAACTTTTGCCTTAGAATAATTTTGCTTCAGATCACTTTAATATTGAATAAACAATATTATCTCTTTAACACCTTTTGACTTTGAATGCTTTACTCACCTAACCCACCTAACCCACATGCTAGGTACTGACTATGTCTATATACTTTCGGCCGAATAAAGCAAATCAAAAAGTCCAAAACCACCTTTTTATTCTTTTACTTTTGAAAAGGAGATCAAAAAGTTGTTGGGTTGTCTTCTTTGATAAGAACAGATGATGAACACTCAAGAACACCAAATATGAACGAACCCAGATAAATTCACAAAAATTAGTTAAAATACACCCAAGCTAAATAATCACACCTGGAGTATTTAAATAATTTTTCAGATGAGTTTTCACTACCAACGAATTAAAACACACTTTTCGAGAAAATGAAAAGTAGATCTAGAAAATGAAAACTCACGATTCTTCTACTCAACACAAGGATCTATGTTTTGTATGTTAAACATGAAGCTCTGATACCAATTGTTAGGTCCAAATGTGTTGTAGAGGGGGGTGAATACAACTTTTCGAATATGAGAAGCAATAAATACGATGCAATAAATGAACACACAGATTCAAGGAATATATTTCTTATATATAACTTGAAATGGTTGCTACAACATTCATTACAAAGTATGACAGAAGTTCAGAGAGAAGTGAATGATACTAAGCTCTGTGAATGCACTCTCTCTCTTTTTCTTGTGTTTCTCTCAACTATTGCTCTACTTAAAACATTACACAAGTACTTCTATTTATACTACATGTAATCTATGTCCTGTAGTCTTCAAAGACTAAGATATACGTGGCCCAATGATGTCCACATAAATCTTGCCTTATCTTGAAAGCTTGGAAATCTGCCAATCAGAAGATGCCATGTGTCATGTTGAAGCTGCACTCTAAGTAGAACTTCTACTTGAGAATTTCTACTTAGCCATCTCGAATTTCTAAGTAGAACTTCTACTTGAGAATTTCTACTTAGCCATCTCGAATTTCTAAGTAGAACTTCTACTTGAGAATTTCTACTTAGCCATCTCGAATTTCTAAGTAGAAATTCTACTTGAGAATTTCTACTTAGCCATCTCGAATTTCTAAGTAGAACTTCTACTTAGAAATATTCTACTTGGTCATCTAGAATATTTAGTACTTAGAAAATATTCTGGTCTTCAACTTGAAACTTCAATGCACATCTTGAACTTGTGATATCTTTATGTCTTCTTTATTCTTCACCAAGCTCTTGAATATGGATCTTTATTACTGACATAAACTTGCTATCAATGTCCTGACACTTGATGCAACGGTCTGGTTCATAAGTGACTAGTCTTGATAGGGTTTTTGCTTCTTGAATAAATTACCATATCCAATTAGTAATGTGGCTTTCCAATATTTGCTTTCCTTCTTGTTCACTTGAAATCAATTGGTCTTATTGATACTGATAGTTATGATCTTGATTCTTGGCTTTTCAAATCACTGAGGCATGAACAACTTTGACTTGAACTTCTCTCAATGATTTCTTCTTGGATTGATCATAGTTAACATGTTGAATTGTATCAATTACCTTGTCTTCATTTAGTGTTGATTTCTTGTGACTTCTTGTTCTTGATTGTCTTCTGGTTAAGTATCTTTTCCTTTAGTTTGAGTTACACTAGTTATAGTGTTACAAGTTTACACACTCTGCCTTTCAGGTGAAGATATGGATGTTGAAGTATGGGGAGTAGTAGAAGATGAGGAAGATGTGTTACCACCCATGAGAAAAGAAGCGTGAAGCTCTGATACCAAGTAAAAGCTATAAAATATTTGGTGAAAATCACTCATATGAATTCGATATGAGTGATGTATTTATATAGAAGTCATATATAGAATTTTGTTTACATGTGATAAGATTAATTATAGAAAGCATAGCTACTCAGACTTATCACTTAGAACATATCTTATAACTCATGTAACAGCCTTCAGATTATTATTTGGACTTGACTTAACAGAAACTTGAAAATGGTTAGGTGTAAGAGAGGATGACTATCAGGTACTTATTCAATATTTTTAGAATGCAAATCACAATAACGTAAGATTTGGGTCTAGAATACGGCTGCGATTCCAAAATTATATCTTATGTGAATCTTGAGGCAGTATCCCAAAGCTCCCCATAATTTAATAGGTGAAACTTGAAAGGGAATAATATTCTCTCGACTGTACAAGTGCATCATTACATATTGAAACTTGTTTCATTAAATATTTTTAAAAAATGCTTTGACAGGCTGATGGATGCTACCTCGAGTTTTGCTGCTGTTTCAAAGTTAAGGGAGTTGGTAAGTTGAGAGAAGAAGAATATGGGCTGGAAGAGCTTCTTTTTTGTAACTCTAGACTCCAAAAAACAATGTTTAGTTTTCATAATAATATGTTTTCTAAACTCTGTTCTTCTTCTTCTTGCGGTAATGTTAAAAACATAAGATGTCCGTTTACATTGATAGGTGGTCATCAGAAATGTGATGCTTCTTCATTCATCTATGAGCTATCTTGTATCGATAATCGTACCATCTTATATTTTCTTCCAGATAAGCTCCTATTTTATGTTTAGAGTATCAATTATGATAATCTTACCATGAGCATTGTTGATCATCCAGGCCTTGAAAAGAATAACTACTATTCTCTTCCATTTAATTATATCTCAATGCAAGGTCTTATAAGGGCAGACCATTATTATTCTTTGGGTTGGGATTATCACCCAGAACCAATTACAATGATAGAATGCCCCTATCTGTTTTTGTAAATTAGAATATGGGGTCTCTTTTTCTTGTTAATATTTCCCCGAAGTGTTATATTCTACAAGAAAGTTTAGGGAGAATTTTGGTGTTATTCTCATGTAGATGATTTATAACCGTGCAACACACGGCTCCTTTTTTAATATCTATTATTATATTAATGTTTTAATACTTGTTTATTAATAGTTTACATTTGTTAAAAAATTGATTTACACTTTCAATTTATTATGTGTTTTGTATTTAATTTTTAAAACTTGATTTGGACGATTTTACAGCCCACGTGAAAATTAACAAAATAATCTTTAATTTAGTGACGATTTAACAATTTTTCTCCAAAACTTGAACTCTTAAAACTTGATTTGCACGATTTTCCAGCCCACGTGAAATTAACAAAATAATCTTTAATTTAGTGTCGATTTAACAAATTTTCTCCAATTAAAACTATTAAGAAACAAAAGGAAGATGAAATTGACGATTTTTAAATTGAAAATTCTATTCAGTTTAGGAAATCTACTTATATTTCGTTTTGATTACCAAAATAACCTTCTTATTATTTGAAGATAGTTGTACAAACAACCAAATACAGTTTTAGTGATAAGTGTAAGAGGGATTTTCTCCAAAATTTGGTAGTTGGTAGTCTATTCCTTAGTACGACAAAATAAATAAGAATAGTTAGCTATTAAAATAAATATATGGAAAACGTTGGATGTAGAATAAAAAATATTTTGTATTTTTAACATGTAAACTAAAAAGTGTTTTTATATTGGAATACGAAAAAGTGCATGTCAATGATTTAAATCATACATAATTAGCTATCTATATTGAATATGATTATCAATGTAAGTCTTCTACATTGAATAGGATTAATTTAAAAATTCATAATTATATTTTCTCTTGAGATTTTGAGTGTTTCCATTTGGATAATAATTTTTAAATCATCATTAAATTAAAGATAATTTTATGAGTTTCGCGTGGACTGTAAAATCATCCAAATCTAATTTTTAGATATCGAGATAGAGCCCAAATAGTTAATATAAACTTTATTTTAATATTATTAAATAAATAAATAAAATTTAATTTTAATACAACCTTTTATATCTTTTTGAGATTGTAATTTATTTTTAAAATTCAATACTAATACAACCTTTTAAATTATAGCCTTTTTAAATTATAATTTTCTTTTAATGTGATAAAATCTTGATCATCTATTTTTAAAAATATTAGATTCGTCGGTTGAAATTATTTTGGCGGTACATAGACCAAAATTATGGATAAAATATCTGTTACACTTATTATATACTAGCTTATAACTCGTGCAACGAATGATTCTTTTTTAATATCTACAAATATATTATTTTTTTTTAAAACTTATATGATATTAATTTACATACCATATTGTTTTTAAAAATTATTGTGTATAAGATTTTACATGTTTGATTTAATATTTGTGTTATTTCCTAGTTAAGCACCACGAGATTGTAGAAGGGGGGGTTGAATACGATCTCAACAAAATTCTTTCGAACCGGTGAGGTCTAAAACAGATTGTTATAAGAACACTAAGAAAACAAGATAAATAAATTATCTAAGACACATACAACACGAGATATAAAAAATCTCAGGTGGGTTAACTTGGCTGCTTAGTCCACCTGATGGTTGTATTTGAAGATAATTCTCTGTGTAAGAATACACAGCTGCGGGTTACAATGTTTTAGTGTTTACAAGAAAACCTAAATCTATCAGCCTTGTGATCAGTGTTTTCTTCTCTACTAAAACTATGCTACTCATACAGCTAATTTAAACTATATGAAGACAAGTAAACTACATGAAATGTGATGATACATTTCTGGTATAACTAGTCACACACACATGCTCGAAGTGGTAGCCATTTCTGAAATTATATTGTAAGTCTTCTCTCGTTGATTTGGACAATCCCAGCATGCTTCAAGTCAGTGTATGTGTTAGGTCCAAATGTGTTGTAGAGGGGGGGTGAATACAACTTTTCGAATATGAGAGGCAATAAAAACGATGCAATAAATGAACACACAGATTCAAGGAATATATTTCTTTATATATAACTTGAAAGGGTTGCTACAACATTCATTACAAAGTATAACAGAAGTTGAGAGAGAAGTGAATGATACTAAGCTCTGTGAATGCACTCTCTCTTTTTCTCTTGTGTTTTTCTCTAGAATTGCTCACTTCCTAAAACATTACACAAGTACTTCTATTTATACTACATGTAATCTATGTCCTGTAGTCTTCAAAGACTAAGATGTACGTGGCCCAATGATGTCCACATAATTCTTGCCTTATCTTGAAAGCTTGGAAATCTGCCAATCAGAAGATGCCATGTGTCATGTTGAAGCTGCACCTAAGTAGAACTTCTACTTGAGAATTTCTACTTGGCTATCTCGAAATTCCTAAGTGGAACTTCTACTTGGCTATCTCGAAATTCCTAAGTAGAACTTCTACTTGAGAATTTCTACTTAGCCATCCAGAACATTTAGTACTTAGAAAATATTCTGGTCTTCAACTTGAAACTTCAATGCACATCTTGAACTTGTGATATCTTCATGTCTTCTTTATTCTTCAACAAGCTCTTGAACATGGTTCTTTATTACTGACATAAACTTGCTATCAATGTCCTGACACTTGATGCACTGGTCTGGTTCATAAGTGACTAGTCTTGATAGTGTTTCTGCTTCTTGAATAAATTACCATATTCACTGAATAACTTGGCTTTCCAATATTTGCTTTCCTTCTTCTTCACTTGAAATCAATTGGTCTTGTTGATACTGATAGTTATGATCTTGATTCTTGATTAATCAAATCACCGAGGCATGAACAACTTTGACTTGAACTTCTCTCAATGATTTCTTCTTGGCTTGATCATAGTTAGCGTGTTTAATTGTATCAATTACCTTGTCTTCATTTAGTGTTGATTTCTTGTGACTTCCTGTTCTTGATTGTCTTCTGGTTAAGTATCTTTTCCTTTAGTTTGAGTTACATTAGTTATAGTGTTACAAGTTTATACACTCTGCCTTTCAATCTCCCCCAATTTGATTGTCTAACAATGACATTCAAATTAATGAAGGATAACTCAACTAAACAATGAGACGAGAAAAGATAATTAACATTACATTCTTGAATAATATACAATTGAAAAGAACTTGAAAACAATACAATGAACATAAAAACTAGAAACAGAATTCGAACCTCGAATTAAAGATCATTTGAATGATTCCTATCACCTGGATTATTTCATACCTTCTAGTCAAACTTATATCACCTTTTTGGATTCACTCTAAGGTGAATTTCCTCAAGTGAGTTAAAGCAACCGAAAGACATGAAGTTTTTCCAACTTCAAGTTCACACCACTCTGACCTTTAACCCTAATTCCGTTTCCTCTTTCTAGCTTCAGCAGCTTGGTCTCTCTCTTCTTTCTGCCTTTTGCGCTTCTCCTTCTGCTGCTGTTCTTTCTTGTACACTGGATCGTGAAGCTGCTTCCACCTAGCATTCAACAGACTTACAGCTTCCATTTCTAGAGGGTTCTTGGGCTCTGGATAAGGATGTTTGAAAAGCCTTCTGAGTTTGTCCACCTCCTGAGTAGTCCTGATCTTTGGAATATCCTCAAAGTTCTTCATGATGAGCTGAGATTTCCAATGAGTTTTATCAGCTTTAAACTGACAATAGATCATCTTGGGGTAGCCCTTGACACGGTTAGTATTGTGGACACTAGCCGCATCTCGCTCCATTTGCTTCTTTTCCACCACTACTTCAGACAGGTAACTCATGAGTCTCTGCTTTTCTTCAACAAACTTGTCTTCCACTTCGCCCCATTTGAACACATATAACACTTTCTCTAGAAATGCAGCATCTTGAGTCTGTAGCAGCCATTGTCTACTCATATGCAAGAGTGTTTGTTTCTGGTCTGCATCTATGTATGCTAAGGCATCAGCTGTATCATCAGCATAAGAGTGTATCCAGTATACACTATCTTTCCCTGGAACGCCAACTGCCTCCCTTATTTCTCCTTGTTCCAGTTCTCCAGAAGGAAGAGTCAAAGCTTCATCTACATTCTTCATTGCTTGAAGAATATTCCATTTCTTTTCTATCAGCTCCGGCTCAATCTTCACGTTGTCGAGAGGGTTTGGAGCAATGACATCACACTTCCACACCTCATTGCTCTTCAAGAATATGACTCTTTCAATGATCCTCACGGATTTATCTTTAAGCTCAGAGGCGAATCCCTTACCCATCATTTGTCTACATACAGCTTTAAGAGATTCCACTGAAAGTTCCATTAAGTCTTTTTCCTCCATGCTCACCCTCTTCATCTTTCCTTGAACCACCATCCGGACAAAATTTGGATAAGCTGAGAATTCTGGACCCTTGTCCTCTGCTAGCTGCATTAACTGATCCCTGTACAGAATGCTTAGCTCCTCAGATTGAGAGTACTGAATTTTAGTCGCTAGCAAGAACAACTCTGACGCAGATCTTCTCATTATGAATTGGTCATCCACAAATAGGAAAGATGTTGGGACTCCTTCTACCAAAGACAAGATAACCTGCCACTCCTTAAGATTTGCATTGTATCCAACCCTGACTTTAGAAATTAATCTCTTCAAAGCATTTATATAGTCCCCAGTCATTGGATTCTGCAAATTCAAGTTGTAGAACAGATCATCTGCATCCTTGTTATGAACTCCTTTTGCACATGGTCCCATCATTATCTTCCTTGCTTCATCCCATTTCTGCCCTATCCTTCTTTTGTCCAGATCAACTTGAGGATTGGCTAGCCTTGCAAGCTCATACTCATACTGCTTCCCTTGCAGCTCCACCTTCTGTTCTAGGAACGCAGCATGTTCTTGCATCATCTTCATTTTATGGAACTGAGCTTGTTCCAAGGCTAACTGTTGAGACTGCAGGGTTTCTTCATCAACAGGATCTTCTTCAGGCATTCCGAAAGACATACCATCACCTCCACCTTGTTCCTTCAAAGATCGCTTTACAGCATGTGCGAAAGGTACGTCTTCCATATCAGAATCTGAGTCTAGTATCTCCTGTACTGTGTCCTGATGACTCAGGTCAATAACTGGTTCATCTTCTTCAACCATTATTGCCTTACCCTTTCTCCTCCTCAGAGCCTCTTCAGCAACAGCAGGCTCAATTTCTGGTTCCTTAACAAGATCAGCGGGTTCTTCAATTTCTTCGATGTGAACTGCCTGCTGTCTCGTCTCCTTTCCACTCTCCCCCTTAGGTGAGTTATCCTGAGCTCCACCATGGTCTTCAGATCCACCAGCTGCATAGGAACCTCCAAAACCAGAACCAGAGGCTCCCGCTCCACTAGCACCACCTGCACCACCTGCTCCAGCATCGGGGGGAGGTTGTTCCGACTCGAAGCACTCCGGGGGCACAAAACTCCTGACTGCGAACATCATTCTACTGATCTCCACAATCATTGTATGCATTGTAGACTCCAATGCCCCCATCCTCTCATTGAGAGTGCTTCCCAAGACACCACCAGCATGGCCCAAGTCATTGACCTTATTTGTCAAATCATTAAAAGCTGTAGCTTGACTTGCCATTCTTGCTGCGTAGTCGTCTAGAGCCCTTTGGTTGTTTCCAATATTGATCCCGAACTGCCCCATTGTCTGCCCGAACTGCCTCATCTGATTTTCCATTGAAGTCATACGAGTATCAAAATTTTCAGTATTAAGGGACGGTGTTTGGTTTAGGTGACCTCGCTCTAATACGCGTTCTGTTGGTATTTGGCGCTCGGTTTCGGGCCTTAAAAATGAAGGTCCCTCTCTCCCTAACCTCTCACACACACTCCCTGTCTCACGCTCGTGTATGTCTTCAATGACTGATCCAAAAAGTGAAGCAGTACCTGCAGAAACTTGATAAGAAATGTTGTTGACAGTTATGGGATCAAATTCTGTTTGTTCCTGAGTTGGAATCTCAGTCTGAGAGGCTGCAAGTGTTCTTGTACGACATCAGAACCGATCCTCTTTGCAGCATCAGTACGTACCGGTGAAGGTACGGCTGAAGTTCTTAAGACTTCATGTCCTCTTGAAGCAACAGTATCATCAAGAGGCACATCATCCTCACCAAAATCAAAATCCCTATGTGCAGAATGTTCAAGGGGTGAACCACTCGCGTGAGGTGGAGTGGTTGCGTGTGACACGCTAGGGTTTGACTGTGGTTGTGAAGTAGCAGCGTGGAAAAGTTTGGCTTTCTTGCGAAAAAGTTGCTGCTCTTCGGGTTCATTCTCCTCATCATCTTGTATAAATATACGTGCTGGTTTTCTGACTTCCGTTAACAGGGGTGATAAAGAATAGGAATGTGTATCAGACTCAGAGTCAGAAATATGGCTCTTACCCTGGGATAGATCCTGCGGGTCAGCAGGCTCATGGGTCGCGGAATCAGAAACGTAGGAGGAGGAATGAATAGTATGCATAGAGAGTTTACCTGATTGATTACCTTGTGCATCATCGCTTTCCTCATCCGGAATCTCATCAAATGCCTCAGCATGAACAGATGGATTTTGAGCATGTGATGAGACTTGTGATGATGCCTCCAAATTGGTAACTCCTGCATCATATCTAAGCCACATTTGAATATTTTCAGGAGTAGACATAGGTTTACCTTGATGTTTATCCTGATTAGCAATGGTTGCAAGTGACTTAGTGCCCATCCCTAGTGATTCAGATGTGGGGCTTCTGGCAAATCCCTGTCGAATAGCAAGAGCATCCTTCGGTATTAAGTCATTGATTAGCATTTGAAGAAACCGAGGAAACCAGCAGACGACATCAGTGGTAGAGAGGTCTCTGCTTGCAAGGGATCCCATTGAGGCCACTATCTCAGAGAGAACTATGCGTCCATAGTTTATATCCAGTTCTCTTGCTAGGGCTACTGCAAAGGTTTGCATGGGAATCGGAATTTGATGAAAGTCTTTTTCGCGTGCCCGAAAACATCTTGTGATGGCCTCGAAAAAGTAATTCCATTCCGCATGGAAGAATTGCTTTTGGATATTTCCCGTGATTGGGCCTTTTGTAGGATAACATCCAATTTCTTCAAAGAATCTGAGGCGTTCTGCAGCAGTAGGTTCTGGATCATAGGCATCTTTAATTGGGAATCCTAGAACTCTGTTGACAATTTGTTCTGTCACCTCATATTCCTGACCCGCTAAGGTAAACCTGAAACCGTAGGGGGTTGATTTACTCCCAAAAGTAACCGCACTAGTCCATAATTGCTGTAAAGCATCATGTACTAGTGTAGGTTTAGCAGTAAAAGCTTGGCTAGCTTTGGAATACAAATTGAGAAATCGTATCCAAAACTTAAACCGCGGGAGTTGATCACCAATTTCCGTAGAAATATTGTAAAAATTGTTTTTAGCAAGGGAAAATTGGTGAGCCATTTTGATTAAATGTTTTTCTTTAAGAAGATGTGAATTTTATTTTAATTTTCGAAAAACAATTAATTTAGGAATTATCAGTTATATCCCTTTTAATTTAACAAAAAGACCAAAAGTCACTCTTGAGAAATTAAACTACGGGTTATAGATAATTATCACTGTGAGAGGCGAAAATCAACAACCAATTAACAGAATCTGATACCAGTGAAATCAGTGAAGTTATGTGTGTACACACCAGTGAAATCGTGTGTATATGACTGTGAAACGGTGTGAGTATATACGTATGTATATATGTCGAGAAAGAAGAACAGATTCACAAACACACAAACTCAGATATTACTGGTCACTCAGATAATGGCAGTAAAAAAATCGGGCAGTAATTCGTTGTCCGTATGAGATTAGTCACAAAGATCACGAATCAGTGGTTGTAAGTCAAAATCGCCTGTATGTATATGGGGCGGCTGTAAAACTCAATTAGGTAAAAGTGAAAGAATAGATCGAGTTAGAGAAGTATATATAGACATTAATGTGGAATGACAAAAATGTCCCTGTTAAAAAATGTGAAAAGTACTAAGTCCATACAGGGGACATCTAAGTCGAACTCTATCTCGAACTTTTCTATCTCGAACTTTTCTATCTCGAACATCAAGTCGAACTTCGAGATAAAGTTCGAGATAGAAGTTAACTCGAACAATTATGCACAAAGAAGCACTTTAACCAAAATTACAGCAGAAACTATAGGGAAATACTATCTTGAACATTATTGATTTGTAGTAAACTTGGAAAAACAGAAAATTCAAGATACTTTTCGAGTTAGAGTCTATCTCGAACATCAAGTCGAAATTCGAGTTGAGTTTCGAGATAGACTAAGAACTCTATCTCGAACATCAAGTCGAACTTCGAGATAAAGTTCGAGATAGACTAACTCGAAGTTAATCTCAAATTCTTTCCAAAATATTTCCTTGAATCAAAAAGTCCAGGGTAATTCAAGATATGTTTCGAGTTAGGAGTGTAACTCGAAAAAAAATTCCCTTTAGCTTAACTGAGAACTCTATCTCGAACACCAAGTCGAAATTCGAGTTGAGTTTCGAGATAGACTAAGAACTCTATCTCGAACATCAAGTCGAACTTCGAGATAAAGTTCGAGATAGACTAACTCGAAGTTAATTCTCAGTTCTTTTCAAAATATTCCCTTAATGGAAACTTCATCTCAACCTTAGAGATAAAATTCGAGATAGACTTTATCTCGAATATTTTGAAGATAGAACTAGGCACACTGGTAACTCGAACTCGAACTCTAAGTCGAATTTCGAGATGAATTTCGAGATAGGTACTAACTCGAAATTCTTCCCAGACTTAGAATTTTCAAAACTTCACCCTGGAAGCTCAAGTCGAAATTCAAGTCGAATTTCTACATGAGTTTCGAGATAGAGACTAACTCGAAATTTTGAAGATACTTAGAATAATTTGACAATTTTTCTTTGAAAAACTCAACAATTAATTTTGCCAAATTAATATAAATATCAATTCAAGGATTTTAATATATGACATAATTAAAACATTCCTTGATAATTCTAAGGCCTCTAATTACATGAAAAACACAGGTAAATTCATCTAAAAATCATGCAATATTTAGACTATTATGAATTTAACTCCCCCTATGATCATGCAATCTAACAAGCATCAATTCACAGATTTGTGCTATAAAAGACACTTAGAACACAATGAATTCATGCAAAATCACACTATATGCAACCTATAACAATCATTAATTAGGCATATTAAAGTCTAAGCACATAATGATTGATTAGCTTGCACATACAAACATAAACATGGATTTTACAGATAGAAGGCTTTACTAACTTGTGTTAAGCATTCCCAATTCACCAACCAACCTATTGAATGTTACTTCATCAAGAGGTTTGGTGAATATATCTGCAATCTGTTGCATTGTGGGCACAAAATGTAGCTCCACAGTCCCCTCCTCGACATGTTCTCTTATGAAATGATACCTGATGTCAATATGCTTGGTTCTTGAGTGATCTACAGGATTGTTGGTTATGGCAATGGCACTTGTGTTGTCACACATGATTGGAATTTTCTTGTGCTCCATGCCATAATCCTTCAATTGGTTCCTCATCCACAGTATTTGAGCTACACAGCTTCCAGCAGCAATGTACTCAGCTTCAGCAGTAAAAGTAGATACTGTATGTTGTTTTTTACTTTGCCAGGACACCAATCTTCTGCCAAGAAATTGGCAAGCACCAGATGTGCTTTTCCTATCAATCCTGCAACCTGCATAGTCTCGATAGCTTGTGATGTCAACTGATTTACCTGATTTGTCTTCATCAAGCTTCGTGGCTGTTGCCATAGGAGTCTTAGCTGCTGATGCATCTTCTAGATTATACTTCTTGAGTAAATCTCTGACGTACTTGGATTGACAGATAAAGATACCATCTTTTCTCTGACTGATCTGTAATCCAAGGAAGAAGGACAGCTCTCCCATCATGCTCATCTCATATTTTTCCTGCATTAGCTTGGCAAATTTCTCGCACAAGCGCTCATTTGATGACCCAAAAATAATATCGTCCACATATACTTGAACAAGTATTAAGTCATTTCTCACAACTTTATAGAACAATGTTTTATCAATTACTCCCCTAACAAAACCATTTTCAATTAAGAATAGAGATAGGGTTTCATACCATCGCCTTGGGGATTGCCTGAGGCCATAGACAGATTTGAAGAGTAGATACACAAAATCTGCATGTTCTGGATCAACGAAGCCGGGCGGCTGTTCCAGATACACTTCTTCTTCTAACTCTCCGTTCAGGAAGGCACTTTTCACGTCCATCTGGAATACCTTGAAGTTCTTATGTGCTGCAAATGCCAAGAACATCCTGACTGCCTCAAGTCTTGCAACTGGTACATAGGTTTCATCATAATCAATTCCTTCTCGCTGAGAATAACCTTTTGCAACCAAACGAGCCTTGTTTCGTGTTACAAGTCCGTTTTCATCCAGTTTATTTCTGAATACCCACCTAGCTCCAATTACGGATTTGTTCTTTGGTCGGGGTACCAGTTTCCAAACTTTCTGCCTTTCAAACTGATTGAGTTCCTCTTGCATTGCAATCACCCAATCAGCATCGCCAAGAGCTTCTTCTATTTCTTTAGGTTCAAGCTTGGATAAGAGCCCAGAATATAAGGAGATATTAGCCATGTCAGCTCTTGCAGTTCTTCTAGTAGTCACACCAGCATCTGGATCACCAATAATTAACTCAAACGGATGGTCTCTATTCCATACCCGTTCACCTGGAAATTGTCTAGATGATTCAGCTTGACTTTCTGAGATGGGGTGCTGACTACTTTGATTATTTTCACTAACTCCCCCTGAGTTAGTGCCAGCTCCTACAGAACTAGAGTCAACTCGACTCGAGCCTTGAACAGTAGTCCTTGAGCTGCTATTTACTCCCCCTGAGTTGTTGCCGGTTGGTACTGAAGAAGTCTCTCCTGATCTTGTAGAATTAGCTTGTTCACTAGACTCAGGTTCTTCACGTACGCTTGGAACATTTAATGGAACAACCAACTCAGGTTCATCTTCAAGATCTTCTAAGTCCAGATTCTGAAATTTTAGGGACTCAGGTTCACTAGAATCTCTTGAAATTGATGAGAGTTTGGTATCGTCGAATCTGACGTTGTAACTTTCAGTCACTTTTCGATCATTCACTAAGAACACTCTATAAGCTGCCACCACGTCTGTAGAGTAACCAACAAAGATTCCTTCACGAGCTTTTGCTGCAAACTTGCCTAGATTTTCATCATCTATAAGCACATAGCATTTTGCTCCGAAGACATGAAAGTATTTGATTGTTGGTCTTCTGTTGTTCATTAGCTCACATGGTGTCTTTTCTTTATCTTTTATGATCAAGGTTCTATTTTGAGTGTAACAAGCGGTACTCACTGCTTCGGCCCAGAAATACAAAGGAAGTTTTGAATCATACAACAAAGTTCTTGCTGCTTCAACCAAAGTTCTATTCTTCCTTTCAACTACTCCATTTTGCTGTGGAGTTCTCGGGGCTGAATACTGACGACGTATTCCCTTAGATACACAGAAGTCATTTAGCACTGCGTTTTTGAATTCAGTGCCATTGTCTGATCTAATCGTCTTCACAGTAAGTGTTGAAACATTCTCAATTTGAGTGATGTGATCAATGATTAAGAAAGGTACTTCGTCTTTCGTCATTGCGAACAATACCCATGTATACTTAGAGAAGTCATCCACGATTACCAAAGCATATCTTTTCCTAGACAAAGATAGGACATTCACTGGGCCAAACAAATCCATATGAAGAAGTTGTAGAGGCTCAGTAATACTAGAAATTTCTTTGCTTTTATGCGATGCTCGCTTCGACTTTCCCATTTCACAAGCTTCACAGAGTCCTTTCGGAGCGAACTCCATTTGAGGTAGATCTCTCACCAATTCTCGCCTCGCGAGAGCATTCATCGTTTTGAAGTTTAAGTGAGATAGCTTTTTGTGCCATAACCAGCTTTCATCATCCGAGGCTTTGCTGTAGAAACAGGTGACCTCATCCTGATTTGCTGAATCCATATCTGCAACAAAAAGATCTGCCTTTCGAACTCCTCTTAAAGCTAGTGAGCCTTCCTTGATGTGAGTGATTGAGACACCTTTCTTGTTGAAGACAATTTCGTAACCTTTGTCACAGAATTGACTTATACTCAACAGATTGTGCTTTAGTCCCTCAACATAGGAAATATCTTCAATGATGACATTGCCAGTTTTCAGTTTGCCATATCCCTTAGTCACACCTATGCTGTCATCTCCAAAGGTAACATAAGGGCCAGCCTTCATAACCAACTCTGTAAGCAGGGACTTGTTTCCAGTCATATGCCTCGATGCTCCACTGTCTAGCACCCATATAACTTTATTTCTATTCTGCTTAATGCCCTGCAATGACAGATTGGTTAGACATTCTTCGGAACCCAACTTTGATTGGGCCCGGCTTTTCGATAAGATCGAGAATCAACAGATTTAACAACAGGAGATGCACTTTTCTTCACATTACTAAAGCTTTCGACTATCTCCTTTCCTTTCTCAGACTTGACAGATTTGTCAGTCTTAGGAGAAGATTTGTCACTCCTAACTTTAGGAGGACTGACAGTCTTGGCTCTACCATACTTTTTCTTGATATTTGAACTAGCAACAGTATTTGAGCATGACTGGCTAGATGCATTCATTAAATGCACAAAAGTTTGCATGATATTAAAAGTGCATGGCATACAGTTAGGTTGACCACACTGTGCATGATTCTGATGCAGATTATTCATTGTATGTGTGGTAGGCATGGCATGTGCAACAGGAACATTCATGTTAGCTTTGCATGCATAAGAAAGATGTTCAGTAGATTTACAATGATAACATGCTTTCTTTATTCGTTCAGCCTTAACCTCTTTTATGCCTTTTTCTTTCTTTCCTTGTTGTTTAACAGCCTTAGCTCCTAATCCCAGTCTAGATTCATCTCTAGGGAAATTGATTTTCACTTGTTTAATAGGAGTTACAGGTTGTTCTTTCTGGCGATCTTCCATCTCAATCTCATATCTAGCTATCAATTCAGTCTCTTCTTCTTCTATTCTAGGAACAAGATGTTTGTAGATAGGTTTGACAGCCGATTTAAGAATTCTAGGTGTTTCCTGTTTAAGGTCACTGGAACTAGGGTCAATAGGTCTCTTTCCTTCTTTCTTAGGAAGGTCAGAATAATCAAGCCCTATACCTACTCCAGTTATCTTCTTAAATGTGTCATTATCTACATACACTTTACTAGCAGCTAGTTTGTATGCTTCACATTTAGTTTCTAACTCAGCTAGATTGTTCCTAAGACATGCTTCTACTTCTTCCTTAAGGACGAGCTTGTGTTCCAGAGATTTAATAAAGTCTCTTAGAGAAGTATCTACAGTGCAAGCAGCCTCTAGCTCTTTCACTTTTGCCTCAAGCATTCTGCATTTGGCAACAAGTGTTTTCTGTTCCTTTTGAGAAGAGTCTAGGCTTTTGCACAACATGTAGATCTCTTCACTAAGAGCCCCGTTCTGTTCTTTATAATCATCAATAGACATTTCTACTTTAAGAGTCAGAACTGGTACCTCTGGTTCCTCTGATGTCTCAGCCATGAGCGCAAAGTTTGCTACTTGAGTAACATCTTCCTCATCTGAATCATCCCAAGCTCTTCCTTCTGTCACCAATAAAGCTCGTTTTCCATGTCTTTCCTTCAACAGTGCTTCATAGTTGCTTTTGAGAGCTTCAAATGTTTCTTTTGGATAAGTCTGTTTAGGCTTTTTGCAGTCCGAGGCAAAGTGTCCAGCTTCACCACAATTGTAGCATTTGAATTTCATTTTGAAATCCAAAGGAGATTTGTAGCTGGTATTCTTGCCTTTTCCTTTGTAGCCTGACGAACTACCACCACCCTTAGCAGCCCGATAATAAGATGAAGATTTTCTCTGTGGTCGGTTGCTCTTTCTAAATCTCATGTTGCTGAACTTCCTTGCCATGTATGCCACGACACTATCGTCCATGTTGTCCAGCTCTTCTTGGGTGTAGTAGTCATCATCACTGTCAGATGCGCACTCGTCATCATTATCAACTTGATGTGGTGCAAGTGATGATTTAGGCTTTGCTGCAACCATTGCCTTCTTAGACTCTTCCTCATCAGCAACTAATCCTGATGCACTTTCTTTTGACTTTGAATCATTGTCCCATGCTTGATCTTGAAGAGTTTCCAGCTCATAGGTCTTTAATATTCCATAATACTCTTCCAGAGAAGTTGTATGCAAATCTCTGGTTTCTCTGATTGCGTAGACCCTATGCTCAATGCTTTTTGGCTGGTTCCTCAGATATCTCGTATTTGTTTCAACCATGGGGAGAGTCACACCTCTCAGATTCAAATCCAATACCAACTGACTGAATCGTAGGTAGACATCTGTTATGCCTTCTCCTTTCCTTATTCTAAAGGTGTCATACTCCATCTTGAGTATGAGTGTTTTGTTGCTTCTGACCTCTGCAGATCCTTCCATGACAACTTCTATCTTGTCCCAAATCTTCTTCGCTGTAGTCAAACCTTTGACTATGTTGAACATTTCATGATCAAGAGATTCCATCAAGGTTTGTCGTACGGCAGTATCCAAAGCTATTTGCTCTTTATCAGCATCCGAAAAGTCCGCTGCCTTTTTGGGCTCAGACCGGGGTGGTATAACCACTCCTCCTTCCGTATGTGAAGGAATAACTGCCATTGGGACAAATTTACCCTTGTCAAGGACTTCCAGATATTCAGGGTTAATAGTCTCTAGATATAGTCTCATTCTGAAAACCCATTCTTCATAGTGATCTTTGTTGAACATTGGGATCTTGAATGCATTTTTAGGAGCCATCTCAATTCTGGTCACTAAAAGTTTCTAAGTACCCAAGACTAGGCTATGTAGAATATTTATGTAGAACTTTTGCCTAAGTCGAAATTTCTCTAAGTAGAAATTTTGCTCAAGTCGAAATCACCAAGTAGAAATTGTCCAAGTCGAAATTCTATGTAGAAATTCTCAAGTAGAACTTCTATGTAGAAATTTTTGCCTTAGAATAATTTTTCTGCAGATTACTTTAAATATTGAATAAACAATATTATCTCTTTAACACTTTTTGACTTTGAATGCTTTACTCACCAAACCCACCTAACCCACATGCTAGGTACTGAGTATGTCTTTTACTTTCGGCCGAATAAAATAAATCAACAAGTCCAAAAACCACCTTTTTATTCTTTTACTATTGAAAAGGAGATCAAAAAGTTGTTGGGTTGTATTCTTTGATAAGAACAGATGATGAACACTCAAGAACACCAAATATGAACTAACCCAGATAAATTCACAAAAATTAATTAAAATACACCCAAGCTAAATAATCACACCTGGAGTATTTAAATAATTTTTCAGATGAGTTTTCACTACCAACGAATTAAAACACACTTTTCGAGAAAATGAAAAGTAGATCTGAAAAATGAAAACTCACGATTCTTCTACTCAACACAAGGATCTATGTTTTGTATGTTAAACATATAGCTCTGATACCAATTGTTAGGTCCAAATGTGTTGTAGAGGGGGGGTGAATACAACTTTTCGAATATGAGAGGCAATAAAAACGATGCAATAAATGAACACACAGATTCAAGGAATATATTTCTTTATATATAACTTGAAAGGGTTGCTACAACATTCATTACAAAGTATAACAGAAGTTGAGAGAGAAGTGAATGATACTAAGCTCTGTGAATGCACTCTCTCTTTTTCTCTTGTGTTTTTCTCTAGAATTGCTCACTTCCTAAAACATTACACAAGTACTTCTATTTATACTACATGTAATCTATGTCCTGTAGTCTTCAAAGACTAAGATGTACGTGGCCCAATGATGTCCACATAATTCTTGCCTTATCTTGAAAGCTTGGAAATCTGCCAATCAGAAGATGCCATGTGTCATGTTGAAGCTGCACCTAAGTAGAACTTCTACTTGAGAATTTCTACTTGGCTATCTCGAAATTCCTAAGTGGAACTTCTACTTGGCTATCTCGAAATTCCTAAGTAGAACTTCTACTTGAGAATTTCTACTTAGCCATCCAGAACATTTAGTACTTAGAAAATATTCTGGTCTTCAACTTGAAACTTCAATGCACATCTTGAACTTGTGATATCTTCATGTCTTCTTTATTCTTCAACAAGCTCTTGAACATGGTTCTTTATTACTGACATAAACTTGCTATCAATGTCCTGACACTTGATGCACTGGTCTGGTTCATAAGTGACTAGTCTTGATAGTGTTTCTGCTTCTTGAATAAATTACCATATTCACTGAATAACTTGGCTTTCCAATATTTGCTTTCCTTCTTCTTCACTTGAAATCAATTGGTCTTGTTGATACTGATAGTTATGATCTTGATTCTTGATTAATCAAATCACCGAGGCATGAACAACTTTGACTTGAACTTCTCTCAATGATTTCTTCTTGGCTTGATCATAGTTAGCGTGTTTAATTGTATCAATTACCTTGTCTTCATTTAGTGTTGATTTCTTGTGACTTCCTGTTCTTGATTGTCTTCTGGTTAAGTATCTTTTCCTTTAGTTTGAGTTACATTAGTTATAGTGTTACAAGTTTATACACTCTGCCTTTCAGTATGTTTCTTTCTTCAAAAGTTACTAAGTTCTTGAAATGAATTAGCTTCCAAGCCCACGTGATGCTTTATGCAAAAGATCTTTTTTCTTTGGATCTTTGTCTCTGAAAGTAGCTTTAATCAAAAAGATAATCTTTTTGAAAGCCAATAATCTTTTCTGCTTATTGAGCTATGCTTGAACCTCCCAGATATAATAGCTGATCATTATGCATTTATCAAGATATCCTTCGGGTTCTTCAGTAGGAGTGTAATCATGTTGGAGGTTGCTTCAACTCTTATTGTTACCCTTGAAGTCAGATAAACAGTGACAGATTTCACCTTTCACTTGGAAGAGTTTGAGCCTTCAAATATTTACAATTTGACTCCCTACTCGTAACATCCTATGTGTAATTGATCACTGCCTATAAGTCACGGGTTGCAAAGTAAGTCTGGGTTTAAACCTTCATTCGATATGTTCCTTTAGAGAACTCTGACATTATTAAGAAACCAGGTTGAATTCTCGAACAGATGAAACTTGAGTTCTCGAATGGTGACTTCTCGAGTAGTTCCTTTATGAGTTCTCGAATGACATCTCGAATAGCCTTTTGAATAGACTTCTCAATTAGTGATTGTTACAGACTTCTCAAACAGAGCAATCTGACTTTTCGAACTAGGACTTCTTGAATAAACCCTTTTCGTTAGAGTTCTATAATGACTTCTCGAACTCATCTTTCTTGACTTCTCGAACGTACCTGCATGGTTATGGAAAACTCTTTTCTGGATTGTACGACTTACTTCACCTGAGTACTTAGAACTGCTCCCCCTAGGTATAGCATTTATCCTGAGAGTCTGTTCTATTTCTTCACTTGCTGATTGGTCTGAAGGTACCCTTCTCCCCCTTTGTTGAAACATGAGGAAAAAGACTTTCTTTTGATGTTGAAGGGAAAAATCTGGTCGAGTCCCCCAGTTGAGTAGCTGAGTAACTTCTCCCCTTTTTTGTTATCAGCAAGATCAGAGTAGTAGTAGTAGTTAGGATGAGAACCAGAGGGATGAGATTTTCTCTCTTTAATCTCTCTGTTTTTACATCAGGATCTCATCCAGGCTCACTTCTCACAACTCACCTTCCCTTTCTAAAGGGGTACTCAATCTCTCCTTTTGCTCTCCTGGAAGAAATAGGAGACCACTCTTGAATACAACTCACCTTTTGCCCTAGAACAACCAGGCCTTTCCTATTTTTCACTCCCTTCCCTCAGTCCTAAAGAGAAACCATGAGATTTCACATAGATTGAAGAGAATTAGATATTATCAATGATGTTCCAAACAGAAATAGGAGTTCAGTAAGTTGTTTTAGAGAAAACTTAGTGAACGGAAAGTTGAGTGTTGGCTTCTTCATGAAAAGAGATAAAGAATCAAGAATGGTTGGAGTTGGTAATGAATTGCTTCAGTTTCCAAATTAGGTTTCCATGAGTGGGGCTGAATCTTCTCATTTATAGAAGATTCATCAACCTAAATTTGAGAATTAGTTAAGAGTAACTTGTGTGTGCTCCCCTGTGTCAATGCAACTTATACTAACTCCTGGCTAGATGATAAGTGTAATTGGTTGCACAACTGTGTCCTTACCCTCACTGATTGTGTTCCTGGATGGGAACTTGATTCAATAGTTAAAGTCTGTTGAGAGACTAAAAGTAGAAATGTGGATGTCCTTTTTAATCACTATGCCTTTTTGGGAATACATATGATGGTTAGGCTGGTTTTACACACCCTTACCCTCCTTGTTCTTGTGGTTTCTTGATGTTCACCACTTCCCTCACCCTCACTTTCCTCCTGATTACTCCCCTCAAGTTAAGATTTACAAGAATTGTCAACTACAGTTTGTTGAGAAACTGTAGAGGGGGTTTTAAAGATGGAAGACTGTGAATATATGGTGTGCTGATTGGGTAGAGAATCTGGGGGACATTCCAGCAATTCTCATTTCAGCAAATCAAGGCAAAGATTTTAGGACAATAAAGAGATATGCTGATGAGAGAGAACTCAATACCTTGGCTAGGTGTACTGCTATAAGAGCCTTCTCCACATGAAGGTTTATTCTCTTAGAAATGCAAGACACCATTTGTCTTGATTGAAATTGACTGTATTCCTGAAGCTGTACTTAGGAAAAAGAAGCAATTTTGCAGAGATCGTTAAGAATGTTCATGTAAGTAACTGAAAGCATGTTGCACTTAATCCTAATGCCATAGTTAGTCAATTTGAAACCTGAGTTCAATCAGAAATTATAAAGAGTACTTATTCATATGTTTAAAGTTAACTAATAAGTCCTATTTTAAAATAGAGTGCAGACTAGTTATTTTTAAATTAAGCCCTAATTCTAAGTGTGTTACACATGGCACATGACAGAATTGAAGAACCTGGTTGATGCAATAACCAAGTTTGTTGTGTCAACACCATCACTTCATCATCATCATCCTCTGTTGTCAGTTTAAGTCCTTTGGAGTACTGCAATGGGACAGAAAACTATGCAATTGTGTAGCTTTTAAGGCTCACTTTTAGGGTTAGATGACAGTGTGAATTTAGAATTAAAACATCATGAATAGTATTTAAGTTACCAGATCTATTCAGTATGATTCGAATGAGTTTAAAACATCCTGATTAGATTAAAGATAACTTAATGAAATGTGTGCCAAATCACAAAAAAAAAAGATCAGAAATACGCGTAAGTTGACTTAAGAAAAACTAATTCGCAGGGATTAGATTATTAAGACAACTTAGGTGATTCAAGCACAGTCCAACTTAATCTTATCTAAGTGTTCTATGTAAGTCGAGACATAATTTAATCAGCAACTCGTTCTAAAGAGACATGCAAGTAGATCATAACAATAGAATCAACAAGATAAAGATAGATGGAAACTCCATTTCATTAAAAAAAATTACATTAACAATGGTCAAAAGACCATTAAACAAAATAAAAACAAACTTAAACAAAAACTTAAACTAAGACACCCCCCACCTACACCATCTAGGCGGCCTTGGCTGGGTCTTCAACAGAGTCCTCCCGGTTGCGTGCCCGGAGAACCTCCAACGCTGCTCTCATAGCAGCGAGGGACTTCTCCTCCTCGGTGAGAAGCTCATCAATCTTCTCCTGGAGGGCCAGGACCTTGGCGTAGAACGGCATGGCTTCAAACTCTTCGACGGCTCTTCGACGGAAACTTTCAAGATGCTCTTAGTCATTTTGGTTGAGAGGTTTTGACGAAGAAAGGAGAAAGGGTTTTGTTTTTGTTAAGTGTGACTCTAAATGATGTCTACCCCTTCCTATTTATAAGCCCAGAAGTCCTAAAGACACGACTTAATATCTAGGAAATAATCGGGTGCAAGGTTAAACAAAGGTCACACCTTTTTAATACACACTAACGCATGCAAAAGAGATACACGGTGTCCTATACTAATCCTTACAGATCATTTAGAAAAGATAAAAAGTAAAATATTATGTGTGCTATTTGTTCCAAAATCATTTAAGTCTGACAGCTTAAGTCTAATCAACTCGAGACAAATAATTTTAGAGTACAGAGCACACAAAGCATTTGAGTATTCTGGATGAAAGATAAAACAATTAAATAATATCAACAATTAATTATTCCTTTCGACATCTCAAATATTGACCATTCGATTTGTCTGAACATTTACTGATTCGATATCTCTCAACCTTTGACTAGTCAATATCTCTAGTTAGAAGACTAGTTCGATATCTCTAGAAGATTACGTTGATCGATATCTCAAGCATAATTGTAACGCCCCAACTTCCCAATACTGAAAATATATATATTTTTAATAAAATAGACATTGATACAGGGAAATTTTAGAAAATTTCGGCATGAAGTATTCATAAATCGGACTATCCACCTGTAATTCAACCCAAACCAAATTCCAACTTAACAATTACACTTAATACACCAACGATTCCTCACCGGGATCGATTCCAGGTTATGGTATGAAACAAGAATCTAAACCATAAAAATTATTACAATTTCTTCTACTATTCTGATTTCAATAACTATACCGTTTAATCTGTAGCTTAACTCAAATCCGTGCTTACCCGTTTTAGCTTTGAGATCTATCCTGTAAAGGCTGCCTCATTGCTCTCATATGACTCGTACAATGTAGACATCCACCCTTATTCCTAACTGAAAGATTAGAGAAAATGAAGCAAGAGTGAGCCAAAGAATGCTCAGCAAGTGAACAGTATAGTGAAACAATAATACTACAATGATTCATTGGTGAACATATCACTGGCCAACTTATCTCAAAGGAATAATTCACAATTACAGAAGCTCAAGAACTTTAAAGATATAACATTTTATTTATTTCAGGAAATGGAATAGAATTGGACTATTTTGCATTTTATTAATAAAAACAATAAGGTTAGGCTGCTGATCAGTCACGCACTAACCCCGGACAAACGCACACAGCAATGTCCTTTAGTGGATCCACGGCACACATTGGCCTTAATAACTTCTGACCACGAATCTGGTCCGACCCTTTACGGTCCACATTTTAAAAAAAAAAACAACAGTCCAATCCTATAATCTGAACGTCAGGTGTCGGAACAATCGACCACCTCGACCAGCCAAGCACCCTGGCAACTCACGTTCCAGGTTAACAACTCAAATCTCAAGAAGAAATGAGGTCTAGTAAAATTCTGACCTAGATATCGACAAGTTCGATATAGAGAAGGGTATTATTCCATAATATATCAGTGAAACAGGGATAACAATTTCAGCACTATTGAATGGGAATATGATAAACAGCTATTCATATTTACTGAAAATTTAAGAGCAATCATATCAACGACAAATCGAATTAATATAATGATCAAGTGACGAAAAACATGGTTCATTTGAGTGAAATGATTTACTTGCAACATGAATAACAACAATTGTAATTATAAGATAAAGCAAGGGTATAGTCAAGTGCTAAGCATTTAATAAATTTACCAACACATTGTCAAGTTGAATTAACATAAATGAATTAAGTAGTTTAAAAATGATCATCTGTAAAATAACTCCAGGACAATTAAATTGTAGGACAGTTTGAAGAAAGCCTCTCCTAAAGGGGTCCATTGGTGAAAATCCATTACCAAGTTTGAACTATCATGAGAGATTCAAATATCTTAAAACGAAGATTTAAGAAATTCTCAATTATTTAAGGTCTCACTCTTGTCAGCTAAGCACTCATAGGCTACAGCTGCCAGAACCGGCATGACAATAATGAGTTTAAATAATTAAGAAGATCTCAATTCATTCTTGGCTTTAACCGTCACTGAGCAACACATGCCTCAGCAACAGTATAAACCTCGAATTAGTTTACATAAATTTGAAAGAAAATATACTTTGAAGCATATCAGCATAGACGAGGAATATTGAAATAATTTAATTTTTAAAATAAATCAACACCTGAACGATATGTGGGGAAAATAAACAATGACAGAATAATTTGAGAATAAATGTTTGTAATTTAATAGAAGAAAATGTCACTGGGAATAAAAATGAAAAGTATAGGCACTAGCAAAATGATTTGAAAGGATAATCGTATAATTAACAGGACAGTTTCACATTATTTAGAGTAAAAATGAAGAATATAATCGCTTGCAGGAAGGGATTTCGAAAGAACAATAAATAATACAAAAGGTTTCACATCACTTGAACAATAAGTGAGGGATAGTAAACTTGCAAACTAATTTGACAGAAACGTTATATAAATAACAGAAACAAACTTATCCCACTTGAACAATTAGCAGAGAATAGTACACTTGCCTCAATACATGCAGTTTCCAATTCCAACATCTCGATCCTTTACTCACTTTACATTAGTCTCTCCTTCTTTAAAAGTTGCCCTCTGCTCGACTATACATTCGTCTTTCCCCCTATCTTTAGTCAGTCCCTCTGCTATTATACTTGTCAGCTTCGATGAATACCTCCTTTTCCAATATTCCATCCTTTCTACACTGGCACCTAGTCGGGCATCCTACTCGTACCTATATGAAGGTAAAGTACTAGTTCAGTACATAACTAATAAAAACCGTACTGTCTCTCTAGTTTACCCAAACTTTACCTATTTCAGTACGCTAATAACCGTAACCGTCTAATTTCTGTTCTACCCAAACGCATCCTAATACGCTCTACAACATATACAAATCATATTCTCAAAATAATAATGTATAACCACAAAATCATATAAGCACTTAGCACGTAATGTCAACTTACATTTATACCTCTTTAACGTGTATATCACATCGATTTACAAAACAATTCTAACAAAAATTGGACAGCATCTCCTTTGTATTATTGCACTACCAGTCGGTTTCGACCGACACAATTAATCAATCAAACAAGTATAAAACTTCGTCTAATATTCCACTCAAGCCAAGAGTATTTATCCAGCTATCCGTAATCATTCTTAGCATGTCATGACATAAATAATCCGAAGTAACAACATCGGTGTACAAACATTTTAGTCAATTCAAAACTTCAACATTCGCTTAAACTCAAGATAAAACTCGAATTATTCATCTGTAGGATCAATACCCCTTTAATATATCAGTTAACCTCAAAACCAGCTTCAATTAATCATTGACATTATAATCCACGACCAAAAACTCAAACAAAATCTGCACAAGTTCGGCACCTGCAGATCCGGGCTTAGACCAACATGACATTTAACGGAAACTTTCCTAGAAAATAATGTAAGCATATATAATCACAGAATATCCATTTATATCCTAAAATCCTTAAACAACCATCACATATACATAATCAATTAATATCTCACACAAGCTCACATCAATCTTTCGGCACATACTAATCGTACTCTAACTCAACCCACCTGTACATTAACACATACACACAATCACAACGCGTACCATCCTCATTCTTTTCTCCCACCAATTCCCCTGTTTCCGACCCCCCCTTTACTTCCCTCCAGCACCCCTGCCTAAGCACCCACAATGCATACTCACGAAGACGAAAACAGAGTCCTCGATTTTGATCGAGACCCTCACCTCCTGCCTGCTGTTCGACTACTACACTCCTACAAAACCTCACCTAGCTCTTTTAATTACCAAAGAAGGTTTACACAAGCATCAAACCACTCCACCAAACCCCCCATTTCAACCAATAGTTCGGCCATACACTCAACCACACTTGCAAAACATCTCCCATTCCGTCTCCCCTGTTACCTTCAAATCTCCCAGTCCCGAGAGCACCAACCACACTCCTCTGCGACACCACCACCGATATCACACACACAGACAGCAGAACCCATCAACAATTAACACTCAACCTCACCTGGACTAGCTGCAAATCACCGAGCAAACATAGCCAACCGCCGGAAACAAAAACCCAGAAAGAACAGCCCCTTCAACACCTACACGCACCGCACATATATATATGTATACTCCGTTCGCAGTTGCAGGGAAAAAGAAGAAAATATATGGGAGATAGATAGAGATATTGAGAGAGATACTCTCTGGGAGAGAGATGAAAGTGCGAGAGAGAAGAGGTGGAGGAGAGGCGAGAGAGATTGAAGATAACAGAGAGAAAAAGGAGAGAACTCGAGAGAATTCTCGAGAAGAGTTGAGAGATTTGGGGATAAAGAGCTGGGTTATAGAAAGCATTTCTTTTTTTTTTCCTTTTTTTTTCAATGTTGAAAATTACTCGCAAAACAAAGTAAACAGCTTTTAAAATCGAATTTAAATAAAAATAATAATTAAAATAAAACTTTTCATTTTTTAAAATATATATTACAAGGTTACGAACATACACATATTTTTAAAATAATTTTGGGATGAAAAATGGATTAAATACGGATTTTACAAGATTAAACCCCTAAAATGCAAAAATAATTTGTAAAATCATTTTAAATACTTAAACACTCAAAATAATTCACCCAATAATTTTAAAAACTAAATTAATATGAAAATATGATATTGAAAAAGGTTTCGGGATTTTTAAAAACTCTGATGATTTTATAAAAACTTTCAAAGATCAATAATGCATAGTTTAAGTACATTTTTACTCACAAAAATTCAAATAAAAAAAATACACAGACTAGCACGTCACACATACATCACCATATAAACATGTAAATATGATGTCACATATCATTTTAAAAAAAAAATTCACACCCTATAAACCACATTTAATATTAAATAAACATTTATAAATACGAAATTTTCTAGGGCGTTATAATAATATCCATTCGACAACTCAAACAGGTACACATATTCATTCGATATCTCTAGGAAATTAAGTGTTCGATATCTCCAGAATAATCATGAAATAAGCAAATAAAACAAATAAAATCCAGAGAAAAAAATTCACTGGCTGCAATAAATTGAACAGATATTAAAGATTATGAGAAGTTCAACATACCAAGCTCACTTACCAACTTTGAGAAGGTTGTTTCATCCAGAGCTTTGGTAAAGATATCTGCTAATTATTTCTCACTTGGAACAAAATGTAGTTCCACAATACCTTCCATCACATGCTCTCTGATGAAATGGTATCTGATGTCTATGTGCTTGGTTCTTGAGTGTTGCACTGGATTCTCAGAAATTGCAATTGCACTAGTGTTGTCACAGAATATTGGGATTTTTTCAACCTTAACTCCATAGTCAAGCAGTTGATTCCTCATCCATAGGTGCTTGTGGTACTTTTCCTGTCCATCTTACATGCTGCATAATCTGCATCTGAATAGCCTATTAGATTAAAACCAAAATCTCTAGGGTACCAAATGCCAAGGTTTAGTGTTCCCTTGAGATACCTGAAAATCCTTTTAATAGCTACTAAATGAGATTCCCTAGGATCAGCTTAGAATCTAGCACATAAACATGTAGCAAACATAATATCATGTTTACTAGCAGTCAAATATAAAAGAGATCCAACCATGCCTCTATAGCTTGAAATGTCCACCTTCTTTTCCTTAGTATTCAGTTCAAGCTTGGTGGCAGTGGCCATGGGTGTTTTTGCAGAAGAGCAGTCTGCTAAGTCAAACCTCTTTAATAGATCAAAAACAAATCTTTTTTGACTTATAAAAATTCCTTCATTTACTTGTTTAACTTGTAAACCAAGAAAATAAGTTAATTCACCCATCATAATCATTTCATATTTACTTTGCATAAGTTTGGCAAACCTTTTGCAAAACTTCTCATTTGTAGACCCAAATATTATATCATCTACATAAATTTGGACAAGTATCATAGAGCCATTGACATATCTATAAAAGAGAGTCTTATCTATAGTACCTCTAGTGAAGTGATTCTCAATGAGAAACTGTGAAAGAGTGTCATACCAGGCTCTAGGTGCTTTCTTTAGGCCATGGAGTGCTTTGAGCAAGTAGTAAACATATTCTGGAAAGTCTGGATCTTCAAAGTCAGGAGGTTGACTCACATACACCTCCTCCTCCAGAATACCATTTAGAAAAGCACTCTTGACATCCATTTGATAGACCTTGAAATTGGCATGAGCTGCATAGGCTAGGAAGATTCTGATTGCTTCTAACCTTGCCACTAGTGCAAAGGTTTCTTCAAAGTAAATTCCTTTTTCTTGACAGTAGCCTTTGGCAACTAGTCTAGCTTTTTTCCTTGTGACTATGCCATTCTCATCCATCTTGTTCTTGAATACCCACTTAGTGTCTATCATTGAGTACAAGTGTCCATACTTTATTTCTTTCAAACTGGTTTAGCTCCTCTTGCATTGCTAAAACCTAGTCTGGATCTAGAAGAGCATCTTCGACCTTCTTAGGTTCCTCTTTAGAAATAAAGCTGTTGTACAAGCATTCTTCTCGAGTTGCTCTCCTAGTCTGGACTTTTGCATTGGAGTCACCAATTATCAGCTCAAAAGGGTGATCCTTAGTCCATTTTCTTTGTGGTGGCAAGCTTGATCTTGATGAAGTAACTTCATTTTCTTGATGTTGACCATTTTGATTCGTTGTTTAGTGTTGACTGTGGAAGCTCCCCCTGAGTGTATGGTCATTGTGTTGAGTGGAGTTCTAACAAAGTTGTCAACAGATATTTCTCTTTGATTCTCAACAGATGTTTCAACATGATCATCATCAGATGGTGTGAGTTGCTCTTCTATAGTTGGCCCATTCTGCACTTCACTTGATGGTTCATGTCTATTCTCTACACCCATCGTTATCCTCTCTTCATCATCATCTTCACTTTCTTCACCACTTGTCTCATTCTCGAATGAGAGAGACTCATGAAAACCTTCATCTACAAGGCCAGATACTTTCTTATCGTCGAAGACAACATGTATGGATTCCATAACAATGTTAAGTCTTAGGTTGTAGATTCTGTAAGATTTCCCAGCTGAGTATAAAACAAAAATAGCTTCATCTGCCTTTGAGTCAAATTTTCCAAGGCTCTCGCCATAATTCTTCAATACAAAACATTTGCACCCAAAGACATGTAGAAAGTTAATTGTTGGCTTCTTGCCTTTGAATAATTGGTAAGGTGTCATGCCTTTTGCTTGGTTGATCAAAGATATGTTCTGAGTGTAGCATGCAGTATTAACAGCTTCAGCCCAGAAATATGTTGGCAACTTTGATTCTTCAAGCATAGTCCTCGCAGCTTCAATAGGAGTTCTGTTCTTTCTCTCCACCACACCATTTTGTTGAGGTGTTCTTGATGCAGAGAATTCTTGAGTAATTCCTTCTTCTTCATAGAAATTTCTTAGCACAGAATTCTTGAACTCAGTTCCATTATCGCTTCTAATCCTTCTTACTTTGAAGATTGGATTGTTGTTGATTGTCTTGATATGCTTGATAATGATCTCACCTGCCTCATCTTTCGAAGACAGAAAGAAGGTCCAAGTGTACTTAGAGAAATCATCGACAATTACAAGACAGTATTTCTTGTTAGATATTGACAACACATTGACTGGTCCAAATAGATCCATGTGCAGAAGCTGTAAGGGTTGATCAATTGATGACAATGACTTTGATTTGAAAGAGGCTTTCTTCTGCTTTCCTTTCTCGCAAGCATCACATAGTCCATCCTTGGAGAACTCCAATTTTGGAATACCTCTGACCAAGTCCTTCTTGACCAATTCATTCATGGCTCTAAAATTTAAGTGTGACAGTCTTTTGTGTCAAAGCCATCCTTCATCTATGCTTGCCTTGCTGAAGAGGCATGTAGCAGAATTGGCACTTGTTGAGTTGAAATCAGCAATGTACACATTCCATTTTCTATTTCCTATCGTGTAAGAACCCCAAATTTTGGATATAATTAAAACTTTTTATTAAGTAATGATAAAATGAGGAACAATGATTCCGACAACAAGGTCACCAGCTCTAATGAATGGTGGTTTCAAGGAACAATGATTGTAATGAATGGATATTGCTTTGGACAATGATCCTGATGCATTGGTATATTGTCAGAATAGAGTAATTCGATGGTTGAGGACCTAGATAAGAATAATCTACCATCCAGGAAGGAGCTAATGGATCCTTGAAGGGAAATGAGTACGTGCATAGTGTTTCCCGTACGTGCATAGTGTTTCCCATACGTGCATAGTGTTTCCCGTACGTGCATAGTGTTTCCTGTACGTGCATAGTAATTTGGTGGATGAATAGTGATTTTGTAAGTTGGAAAACTTTTCACGCCACCCTATGTACGGGACGTGATATGGATGTTTCGAAGTCATATTAGTAATACGCGGAGGAAATAAGTGAATGCAGAGACGATCGGAATTCAGAAATTCCAAATTCTTTTTCGGTATAATATTTGACCAGACAGTGGATTAAATATTATTATAATCCAAGAATTGAGATATTAACTTTGAGGATTTGATATTTTGGGATGTTATTATATTTGATTTAAGAATGAAGGTAGGAAACCACTGAGGCAGTGAAACAAGCGTTCTAGAAACCGCTAAAACGTTATAACGAGATTAATCAATAAAGCGAACGAATCCTAGATTACGGATTAAGTTCGTATCGAGATTAAATATCCTACATGGTCATCACGAGGATTATATTAAGGATTGGGGAAGGTATTATGAATATCGAGAAATTTTCCGGTAAACCCTAGAGGTGAAACTACTTAGTTATTCGTCCGAACGATCAATGAAATGAGCAATAACCGGACACAGAAACAAGCCGGGAATCAAGATGCATGCATGTGCTAGTAGAAAATATTTAGCAACCAAGTAGTTACTTAAGCAACTAGCACACTTAGAATCAAAACCAAGTACTTAGTTCATTCCATCATCCATCCACAAAAAACCAACACTTGTCTCTTGAAATTACCTCATGCATGACATACTAGCTTTAATAAAGCTACTTTATGAGATAATATCTCAATAATTCAAGATAGGAGCAAGAGGTTAGCCAAGCAAAAACACAAAACAACTCCACCATTCTCTTGAAACATACCATTCGGCTTATGCTCTAAATCCAAAATCAAAATCCAACTTCCAACCATTGTTTGTTCTTGAAATTTTTAAGGTGAGCCTTATATTTCATAAAACTTATCTCCTCAAAATCTTAGCTCCAAATTCCTTTGTTTCCATTTTCAAAAAAATCAAACAAGAGGAGGGTGAATAGTGTTCATCATGTACTAATCTTTGTTTTTCTTGTTTTCATGGTTGATCCTAGCTAATTTAAGGCTATCCAAGGGCAATACCAAGCTTTGTGAGGCTAGTACATACTACAAGGAAGGTATAAGACTTGAAAACCCTAGATCTACTTTGAGTTTTAAGCATGTTTATGATAGATATAGCTTAGTTATGATTATGTTAAGATTATAAGCATGATTATGTATGGATCTTGGATAAATGATGAAAATAGTTAGATGAACGGAAAGGCATTGCTTGGCCTCAGTTCATGTATAAAAATCATGTATATGTTGTCTGGAATGGATACCATGTTTATGGGAAGATTTGAAATTTGTAGATATTCGATTTACAGCCGTTATAATGCCCGATTTTACAATACCATGTTTTGTATGCCATTTTCCGTGTCAAAAACCTACTCTCCAGAAGCTTTATCTGCCATGATAGGATAGGTAATGTTCTAAGCTTCGTTTTGATATAAAGATCACGTGAAACAGACTTACGGTTTAGGATTCATGACCGATTTACTAAAAGTAGTTCGAATCCGTAAACGAAAGTTCGTAACTGAAATTGAACCCTCGTAAACTATGTAACGACATGGCGAATCTTGGTAAATAAATACTAGAGGTAAAAAGGAAGGTGTGAAAGAAAACCGTATGTCAAAAGGATCATTTTTCGATTTATTAAAAATGTTCGAGTCGAGGTTAAACGCGAACGAACCCCTAAAAGACGACTCTTTTATAACTTCGGTAAAACACTTAGAAAACGGGCGATAAAACTCGAAGTATAATATTGGTTCGTAACGATCAACCTTAGAACTCGTATGACTTAAGTATGTCCCAAGTATAAGTACAGTGACATGTCGTATTAACGAACGAATGTCGGGTCGGATCAGTGATAAAAAGGAATCCACTAAAAGGGGTATAACGAGATAACTCGAGAACGTGTTTCGATTTAAGTATAACTTAACTTTTAATATGTTAAGTGATTAATCCCGAATGACTTGGCTAATTATAGATCACCAAGCGGAACCGGGACCCGCTACCACTACCCCTTATCGTACTCGACTACCAGGCAAGTTTCAATTCCCTTCTTGTAGGCTGTTGTTGTGATTGAATAAATATATATATATATGTTTTCTATTATACATATGCCATAGCATGCATGCCTACTTTCAAGTTATATCATTATGCTTGTTCCCTGATGGTTATTGGGTTATAAATTAGATAGCTATCGTATCAATTATAAGCCGGATATTGTAAGGCCCTCAGAGAAGGGTGTATACATCTTATTCATCAAACATAGACCGGGAGTCAATATTTCTTGACATATCGAGATTACCTCGAAAGAAAATATCTAAGTAAATATTTTTTCCATTATTCGGGCGACGAATATTATTTGAATATTCGTTCGAGATTATTTAATTAACGATCCTTACTTCAAATAATTATTTGAACGTAACTATTCGACGAATAATATTATTTTTCTATATTCATTCAGAGTCGAATTATTTATCGATTATTATTTCGAATATTCTTCTCAAGATGAGACTACTAAATGAATATTATTTGGATATTCATTTAGAATATTATTTTATTAAATAAATATTACTTTTGAAATTCATTTAAGATATTAATTACTTGATGAATATTATTTTAAATATTCATCTGAAGCCTGATTTATTTATCGAATATTATCTCGAATATTCCTTTAGGGCTTGGATTACTAAATGAATATTACTTGATATTCATTTAGAATATTATTCATTAAATGAATATTACTTTTGAATATTCATTTAAATTCATAATTAATTGTGAATATTGTCTTAAATATTCCTTTCAGGTCTTATTAATTAATGAATATTATTTTGAATATTCATTTGAATATTTAATTATGCAATAAATATTCTCTCAATATTTCTTCAAGGATTATTTGAGAAATACTCTGATTAAAGATATTCTTTCATATTCCTAAATATTCTGTAAAATATTTTAATTCAATAAATATTCTCTGAATATTTATTCCATACTTAGAATAACCTCGATAAGGTTTATCTTCTTCGATTATTACAGAAAATATTTCGGAGTCATATTATTATTAATCATATATCAAGAAAGGTTCTCAGACATCATTCTTCTTTGAGTCTATCTCCCTAATAATAAGGGAACCTTACTTGGAAAATGTTATTTATCTGGTCGACTTCCTGGTCAATAAAGTATTCTCTTCACTCGCAACTCGGGTGCTATGGACTTATTAAGTCATGGTTTACCTTCTCATCTTTCGAGGGGTAAGATTGTTGGAACAAGTTGATATTCGTTACCAAGCAATAGCTTGGAAGTTATTGGTGAATTTTCTTTTCCAACTAGATACGACTACTTTGTAGAGTCTTATCAACAAGTATTATACTTGGGGAAAGGGGGACGAACGTTACATTCAGAATCATGAATTCTATTTGAACTAGGAGTCGTGTAAGAGGCCGAGTAGCGCCGGTCCATCCCTTTTGGCCCAACCGTTGGCCGGGGAGAGCTAGTAAGGCGGTATACAAGTAAAGCCGTCAGTTCTTCCTTCTACCGGTAGTAAATCTAATTTGAGCTGTACGATCTCGACTGATCATCAAGATTGGAACAGCAGGCGCGGTGAATACTCCATCATTGGTTCATCATCCAAACTTATTTATTTCCTGCAACATGATTACTGTTGGCAGAGCTGGAAAAGTGTTCATAACTGGAATTGCAACCTTTTCATGCAAGTTCCTCTTTTTAATGACAATGAGAATATCACGCTTACTTTTGATGTAGCAGATATTTCTACAAACAAATACTTTAAGTTACCTTGTAACTTCATCGTTCATATTATACTGGCATCATTTCCGTAAATGCATGGCATATGGTTTGAAAGATACTTTTGAACTGTTATAAATTATCGTTCAGTTATATATTATTGTTGGTGGGCTATTGCTCACCCTTGCTTTATTATTATATCACAACAACAGCTAGACCAGATGACTCGCACAAGGCGCACTCTACGCGGGCGAGGACGATGAGACTACCAGAGCTGAAGAAGAAGCTATTGGTAGGATATATTTATTCTTTCAGTACCAAGAATATGGTCTAGTATGACTTATGTAAATGGATGGCAAAGAGTATGTATTTATATTGAAATTCTTTTGGATTGTAAGAACTCATAATGTGATTAATAAAAATTTGATTGTTACTCTGATTTCATCTCTGGGACTATAACGGGTGTGTTTTATATTGTTGTGTTGGGTCATAGAGACGTAATTTATTTTATGTTAAGGAAAGTTCAATTGTTGTGGACAGAATTGGAAACCGTAACCACCGGATCCCGGACCCCGGATATGGGGGTGTTACAGAAGTGGTATCAGAGCATACGTTATAAACCCCAGAGATGAGGCGACGTTAAAACAATAAATTCACTAAGATAATAAGAACTCTTGCCAAGTTCATAGTCGGACTACTTAATGTAGTGATGACATATAAAACCCTTATGGGAACTCTTAAGTATCGTGATAGTAACTTAGCTCGATATCGTATTGACGAGTAAGGCGACAGACCTTGAGGCATACGAGCAGCAGCGCGATGATGCTTTATATGCTGAAGATCAGCGGGTAATTTGATGGAGTACCCTACTGGAGACCCGGAAGAGGTTCCAGCAGATAAGGAAAAATCATGTTAAGATAAGGAGCTTACCCTTGAGGAATGAGGGTTGCAGCCAGAAAAACTGTGATGATTAAAGTATAGTGCTCAGAAAATGGAGCATAAAGAACTGAGTTATTAGCAAGAGAACTGAAGATTCATGTTGGATTCATAGCCGGTCTACTGGAGGTAGTACCAGCAAGTAAGACGGATTGAAAGGATCACTTGAGATCTTATACGGGAATAGAAGAGAATCCCTAGAGACTTCCATATTAACGAAGAAAGAGCTAGAGGGATGTATGATTATCAAAGACATCGATTTAGGGCGAGGAGCAGAGTCCCTAGGAATAGTTGAGAAGGAGGCAGTAAGTGCCATATCATTTGATAAATGAATTAGTATGAATATGGTCAGTAATAATTCGCCATGAGAAGGCAGGTGTCGTAGGTTTTAAATTATGGAACCAAATTGAGGTTAATAAGGTGGTTTTATAAAGGGAAATGTTCATTTTATGAATGAATCAGTTAGAAAGTAAAGACATTGGGAAGTGATAGCATGATTGGATAAAGTTATATATGGAAGTAGTAAGCAAGACAATGATCTCAGAACCTACCGGAAGATAAGACCAGTGAGTCAAGATGAACTCGTAATGAGACTACTGCCAGAGACTAAGTATAGGGTTAATTTCAACTCAGTAAAATGATGAACCAGAAATGTTAGATGCATGTAATTCAGAGGAATATTAAATTCTTTCTTTCAATGAATTATAGTAGTTACCTTAATTTTATTCCGATGCGGAATTATAATAGATCAAGTAATGCGATCAGCAGTTAAAGAGAAAAATGTGAGAAAATCTTCCTGGAGCTAAAAGGTGAAATTGGTAACGACCAAGAGCTGGCATTGCTTAATGGAAAAAAAGGGAGACTTTGTGCTTCCAATGACGCTTCGCATAAAAGATTAGGATGTGTGCTTGCGCAGCACGACAAAGTACTTGCGGATGCATTCGGACAGCATGGTTCACCAGGTTCGGATGGCCTTAGTAGTGCCAATTTTTGTGGAACAACCAACTCCGACGGTAATGTTCCTTCTGAGACTGGTAGTCAGGTAGACTGACATTTGGTAATATTGAATATCAGGACGTATAGGTATCAGGACGTTGTGACAAGTTTCAGTTTAAAACTGTTGATTCCCTTCTAAGGGATGTATATAATTGGTTCCTCTCCAGGGGTTAAATTTCCAACCCGATGACGATTATTTCGTTAATTATGACTGCTTACGGTTCTACCTACTAGGAGGTTCATAGAACTATTCTTCAGGTTTCGAAACTGGTCTCCTTAATGTTACCAGTAGGTGGGTAGATTGATCAAAATTTCCCTGAGTCTGGAAAGGAATTCGGTGAATTTTGGCAAACCTTGTCTTTCTAATTATCAGAGAATGTCATGGAAGAGAGTAGAAACTGGAGCAAACCCTGTGATTTGGGTAAGGATGCTGTAAAATGGGTTAGTAAACGGACCCTGAGCATTACAATCGACGGTAGTGATAAAATGATGAAGTGAGATTGGACGAAAACAGGAAATGTAAGTAAGAAATTAGCCGGACGGAGAAACTCCGGGATTGACTTAAGTAAAAAGGCTGTTATGCCAGGAATGGTAAGCTTGCGTGGCACGCGGGATTGATAAGAATAGTTGAAAAGATAAAAATAGAGGAAAGGCGACCGGAGACGGCGCTGAGTAGCCGATTAAGACTTATATGAAGTAAAGTTTTGGAAAGGTAGAAAGGTATCAAAGAAGAAGACACTATGCCGGCAATTGATAGAAAAGTAATGCTAATTAGCCAACCCTTAAAATCATATATTTTTATTTTAGTGTGGCCAGTTGATGCCAAGTCATAACGGACTATAAAGTGACTAGACCAGCAATGAAAAGACAAAGCAGGGTTGCTTCTAAGTAAGCACCGACTGCAAGGGCTTCTGATATAAAGGAAATATTAATGAGATCGTAGGAATCTTCTACTAAACCCTTTGCAACCCATGTTTTGATGGGGAATTTACTAGACCTTTTTGGGATGGGGTAACCCGTACTAAAATGACTCATGTGTATATGGTTGTCCAAGATTACGAGTAAAATGGAAGTATAGTGACTTGAGATGTATGATGTTAGGGTATCATGAATACCATGAACATATTACGACTAAGGGAAGTAAACAACGAAGGTTTATGAAGAGAGTATGGAAATGGTCAGAGATGGATCAGTATGCTTTAGAAATTTTGTCTAAGGCAAGTACATTTGAGAAGAACGATAAGTACTAAGAGATTCACAGTGAACTCGACCAATATCTTCCAAAACATCCTTGCTACCATTACCAAGTTCTGTAAGAGAGCAGATAGGCATACGTTGCCTTTTTGGAAGGCCAAATAGGCTGACAACTATCTGAAAGAGGAGGGTGGCATTAAGCCACCGATCGATTATCAAATGAGAATGATTGAAAAGAGACCTTTATTAAGGATACATGATCTGATTGCCAATTATAATATGCAAGAATTCCTTGGCAGTTGAATTAAGGATAGGATATCCATAAATTAAGACAAACCCTGGGGAATGCACAAGGGGTGGCATTAACCCTAATAACGACATTATGACTTCAGATGATATGAGCTGGACTTGCTAAGGCAACAATGACCGATAAGGATTATTAAAAAGAGTTCTGGAAAGAACATAGATAGAATTATTAGAGTATTGATCAATGACATTTTGATATACCCTGTACCCAGAAAATACAGGAGGAAGGATGAGGATGACCTATGAAACTTTACAAGGAAAAAGGTAATATTCCGAACTTCAAAATGGAAGTTTGGTAAGGAATGTATGACATAGTAACAATAATGCCAGATGAGGCATGTATGAAACCCTGAGGAAGTATGGATTGAACCTATAAAGGTTGAGATTATCCTAAGATAAGGAAAGAACTAAGAAAAGAAGTATCCTAAGTAGGATTGGGAATAAACGTGATAAAGTTCCCACGGGTAGGTGGAAGCAATGACTTATGGAGAAAGACTGATAAATAAATTTTTCTCCATCAACAGAGCTTAAGGGAGCATGCTTTCACCCAACAATGATGAGAATGAGGTAGAAATGTTTGAATTGGAATATATCCAGAGAACAAGGATTACCAGAAATTATTATTATCAGGAAAGGCCAATGAGGTGGCCGACAGTCTAAGTATAAAGGAATAATTATAAATGTTCATACCGAAGAAACAAAATGATATTTGGAAAGACCTTGAAGGTCATATTGGAGTGGAGGAAGTTACATTCCTTTTGATGATTGTGCAAGAATCGAAGGTAATAATAGTTTAAGTAAAGATTCGATTCCTGATGGAGTCTTAAGCATATTACGTACCTTAGAAGGTCCCGTTTTGAGGCAGACCAGGACCATGATACAAAATTAACGAAGTAAACAGTTAAGTTTCCAGTCTTTTATGGAAGCTGCATGAGTGATAGTTTCATCAACCTGACATAGCGGCGATGCTTGAAACTCTTCTGCAATTGTATCTACTTCATGTAATATCTACATCAAGTTCAGGAAGTGTTCCTTATGGATAAGGAATAGTGATTACTTTGTCTCCCTAAAGGAATTGAAACCCGTAGGATTAGCTATTAATGCACTACGTAAACAACAAGCGAAGGTGATTCTTCTAAGAAAGTAGATGACAATGTAAAGATAAAGAAAGTGATGCCATTGATTAACTAAATGGCATGTTGATGAATGACAAACAAGTTTATGTTAGTGTACTTCTGCGCAAACAAGATAGAGAATATGAGGTTGATGATTCATGATGTTAAAGATATTCCCATGGAAAGAATTAATGAGACTTGGAGGGAAGGGCGGTTGAGCCCGAGACTTATTGGGCCACCTGAGAGTTTAAAAGTGTTCGGACGGCGGTATTCGAGCCAGCCTTACCCCCAAAACTTATAGCACGGTCATAACGGGTTTTCATGTGGCCAGGCTACGCTAGTAAAATGCAGATGCTCGATAGATGATAAGAGCATGAGCCGGTAGATATACGACCTGGTCTGACTTACGAAAGACAACCTGTGGAAAACCACGGATAGAAAAGAACAAGTGATGAGAAACAAGGTTGGCAGAAGTAGATTATATGAATCTAAGTTAAAGGGATCGGGCCAGATTCATTTCGGAAAGTATAAATTGGAATAACGTGATGATTATAGAATAAATGTGACGGAATACCGATAAGAAGGTACCAAGTGCAAAAAGGTGTCTCAATAAAGAGGTGAAGGTGAAAGTAAATAATAGAAATGAGTAAGAATCAGATAATTAGAAGGATGTGATTGATAAAGAAAAGGCTGGGAAAGCAACTATGGAATGAGAAGCAAGGAATGTTATAAATGGGTTTTCTAATGAATTCTCAGGATGACAACCTGATAGTGTCAATATTATAGTTATGAAAAAGCTAGTAACATGATATGGGATGTCAGTAATAATGATGTCAAGTGAGAAATCTAAGATTTAACCTGAAAGGTTGAAGGATTTCCCGAATGTGAGTATCGCTAAGATTGAACAAGAGTATTTGTCCATAGAATAATGGACAAAGCAGCAAGATATGTGGACACGTGAGATTGCGATCAAATAGTATTGGATATAATTATGATTAATTTCTTCTTTGATAAACCTCTATAGTTCAGAGGTAAATTCTGAGTATGATATTCTACAATCATGAAAGCTTTCTATAATCCTTTAGAACTCTTTTCTCTTCTTCTCTCTTATTCATCTTCTTTATGAATTGAGAAGAACAACCCTTTTAGGAGGGGAGGTACTGCTACGTGACTATCTGTCTATGTGATAGAAGTCTAAGTGGAATACCATGACTTGTTTAATTGCTTGTCAAGTACTAAAGGCTGGCCCCCTTCTGTACTAACTATGCAATATAACAAATGTTCAATTGATCATAGTGATCTCTCAATAAATCTTTCCACTTCTCTATATTGATCGAGATTGCGAAGATTAAAGCAATCAGGAAATGCACAGTACGAGCGAGGTTACCTCCGAATTCGTAGGGTGATAGTGATACCAATACTACTGCAGGTATCAATAAGGATAAGATTGAGTAAGAGTATAACCCGGATAGTGAGTTGTACGAAAAGTAGCAACGTTGATGGAAAAAGGATACAGTATGGATTGTAGCACTAGAAGATGTGCTTAGGAAGGGTAGAACGACTAAGAATTGACCGGGAAGCTAAAAGGTGAACGACAGGCAAACGACTCTTTGCTTCCTACCTGATTCCGGGATGGAATCCTTTTAAGGAGGGGAGACTGTAAGAACCCCAAATTTTGGATATAATTAAAACTTTTTATTAAGTAATGATAAAATGAGGAACAATGATTCCGACAACAAGGTCACCAGCTCTAATGAATGGTGGTTTCAAAGAACAATGATTGTAATGAATGGATATTGCTTTGGACAATGATCCAGATGCATTGGTATATTGTCAGAATAGAGTAATTCGATGGTTGAGGACCTAGATAAGAATAATATACCATCCAGGAAGGAGCTAATGGATCCTTGAAGGGAAATGAGTACGTGCATAGTGTTTCCCGTACGTGCATAGTGTTTCCCATACGTGCATAGTGTTTCCCGTACGTGCATAGTGTTTCCTGTACGTGCATAGTAATTTGGTGGATGAATAGTGATTTTGTAAGTTGGAAAACTTTTCACGCCACCCTATGTACGGGACGTGATATGGATGTTTCGAAGTCATATTAGTAATACGCGGAGGAAATAAGTGAATGCAGAGACGATCGGAATTCAGAAATTCCAAATTCTTTTTCGGTATAATATTTGACCGGACAGTGGATTAAATATTATTATAATCCAAGAATTGAGATATTAACTTTGAGGATTTGATATTTTGGGATGTTATTATATTTGATTTAAGAATGAAGGTAGGAAACCACTGAGGCAGTGAAACAAGCGTTCTAGAAACCGCTAAAACGTTATAACGAGATTAATCAATAAAGCGAACGAATCCTAGATTACGGATTAAGTTCGTATCGAGATTAAATATCCTACATGGTCATCACGAGGATTATATTAAGGATTGGGGAAGGTATTATGAATATCGAGAAATTTTCCGGTAAACCCTAGAGGTGAAACTACTTAGTTATTCGTCCGAACGATCAATGAAATGAGCAATAACCGGACACAGAAACAAGCCGGGAATCAAGATGCATGCATGTGCTAGTAGTAAATATCTAGCAACCAAGTAGTTACTTAAGCAACTAGCACACTTAGAATCAAAACCAAGTACTTAGTTCATTCCATCATCCATCCACAAAAAACCAACACTTGTCTCTTGAAATTACCTCATGCATGACATACTAGCTTTAATAAAGCTACTTTATGAGATAATATCTCAATAATTCAAGATGGGAGCAAGAGGTTAGCCAAGCAAAAACACAAAACAACTCCACCATTCTCTTGAAACATACCATTCGGCTTATGCTCTAAATCCAAAATCAAAATCCAACTTCCAACCATTGTTTGTTCTTGAAATTTTTAAGGTGAGTCTTATATTTCATAAAACTTATCTCCTCAAAATCTTACCTCCAAATTCCTTTGTTTCCATTTTCAAAAAAATCAAACAAGAGGAGGGTGAATAGAGTTCATCATGTACTAATCTTTGTTTTTCTTGTTTTCATGGTTGATCCTAGCTAAGTTAAGGCTATCCAAGGGCAATACCAAGCTTTGTGAGGCTAGTACATACTACAAGGAAGGTATAAGACTTAAAAACCCTAGATCTACTTTGAGTTTTAAGCATGTTTATGATAGATATAGCTTAGTTATGATTATGTTAAGTTTATAAGCATGATTACGTATGGATCTTGGATAAATGATGAAAATAGTTAGATGAACGGAAAGGCATTTCTTGGCCTCAGTTCATGTATATAAATCATGTATATGTTGTCTGGAATGGATACCATGTTTATGGGAAGATTTGAAATTTGTAGATATTCGATTTACAGCCGTTATAATGCCCGATTTTACAATATCATGTTTTGTATGCCATTTTCCGTGTCAAAAAACTACTGTCCAGAAGCTTTATCTGCCATGATAGGATAGGTAATGTTCTAAGCTTCGTTTTGATATAAAGATCACGTGAAACAGACTTACGGTTTAGGATTCATGACCGATTTACTAAAAGTAGTTCGAATCCGTAAACGAAAGTTCGTAACTGAAATTGAACCCTCGTAAACTATGTAACGACATGGCGAATCTTGGTAAATAAATACTAGAGGTAAAAAGGAAGGTGTGAAAGAAAACCGTATGTCAAAAGGATCATTTTTCGATTTATTAAAAATGTTCGAGTCGAGGTTAAACGCGAACGAACCCCTAAAAGACGACTCTTTTATAACTTCGGTAAAACACTTAGAAAACGGGCGATAAAACTCGAAGTATAATATTGGTTCGTAACGATCAACCTTAGAACTCGTATGACTTAAGTATGTCCCAAGTATAAGTACAGTGACATGTCGTATTAACGAACGAATGTCGGGTCGGATCAGTGATAAAAAGGAATCCACTAAAAGGGGTATAACGAGATAACTCGAGAACGTGTTTCGATTTAAGTATAACTTAACTTTTAATATGTTAATTGATTAATCCTGAATGACTTGGCTAATTATAGATCACCAAGCGGAACCGGGACCCGCTACCACTACCCCTTATCGTACTCGACTACTAGGCAAGTTTCAATTCCCTTCTTGTAGGCTGTTGTTGTGATTGAATAAATATATATATATATATGTTTTCTGTTATACATATGCCATAGCATGCATGCCTACTTTCAAGTTATATCATTATGCTTGTTCCCTGATGGTTATTGGGTTATAAATTAGATAGCTATCGTATCAATTATAAGCCGGATATTGTAAGGCCCTCAGAGAAGGGTGTATACATCTTATTCATCAAACATAGACCGGGAGTCAATATTTCTTGACATATCGAGATTACCTCGAAAGAAAATAGCTAAGTAAATATTTTTTCCATTATTCGGGCGACGAATATTATTTGAATATTCGTTCGAGATTATTTATTTAATGATCCTTACTTCAAATAATTATTTGAACGTAACTATTCGACGAATAATATTATTTTTCTATATTCATTCAGAGTCGAATTATTTATCAATTATTATTTCGAATATTCTTCTCAAGATGAGACTACTAAATGAATATTATTTGGATATTCATTTAGAATATTATTTTATTAAATAAATATTACTTTTGAAATTCATTTAAGATATTAATTACTTGATGAATATTATTTTAAATATTCATCTGAAGCCTGATTTATTTATCGAATATTATCTCGAATATTCCTTTAGGGCTTGGATTACTAAATGAATATTACTTGATATTCATTTAGAATATTATTCATTAAATGAATATTACTTTTGAATATTCATTTAAATTCATAATTAATTATGAATATTGTCTTAAATATTCCTTTCAGGTCTTATTAATTAATGAATATTATTTTGAATATTCATTTGAATATTTAATTATGCAATAAATATTCTCTCAATATTTCTTCAAGGATTATTTGAGAAATACTCTGATTAAAGATATTCTTTCATATTCCTAAATATTCTGTAAAATATTTTAATTCAATAAATATTCTCTGAATATTTATTCCATACTTAGAATAACCTCGATAAGGTTTATCTTCTTCGATTATTACAGAAAATATTTCGGAGTCATATTATTATTAATCATATATCAAGAAAGGTTCTCAGACATCATTCTTCTTTGAGTCTATCTCCCTAATAATAAGGGAACCTTACTTGGAAAATGTTATTTATCTGGTCGACTTCCTGGTCAATAAAGTATTCTCTTCACTCGCAACTCGGGTGCTATGGACTTATTAAGTCATGGTTTACCTTCTCATCTTTCGAGGGGTAAGATTGTTGGAACAAGTTGATATTCGTTACCAAGCAATAGCTTGGAAGTTATTGGTGAATTTTCCTTTCCAACTAGATACGACTACTTTGTAGAGTCTTATCAACAAGTATTATACTTGGGGAAAGGGGGACGAACGTTACATTCAGAATCATGAATTCTATTTGAACTAGGAGTCGTGTAAGAGGCCGAGTAGCGCCGGTCCATTCCCTTTGGCCCAACCGTTGGCCGGGGAGAGCTAGTAAGGCGGTATACAAGTAAAGCCGTCAGTTCTTCCTTCTACCGGTAGTAAATCTAATTTGAGCTGTACGATCTCGACTGATCATCAAGATTGGAACAGCAGGCGCGGTGAATACTCCATCATTGGTTCATCATCCAAACTTGTTTATTTCCTGCAACATGATTACTGTTGGCAGAGCTGGAAAAGTGTTCATAACTGGAATTGCAACCTTTTCATGCAAGTTCCTCTTTTTAATGACAATGAGAATATCACGCTTACTTTTGATGTAGCAGATATTTCTACAAACAAATACTTTAAGTTACCTTGTAACTTCATCGTTCATATTATACTGGCATCATTTCCGTAAATGCATGGCATATGGTTTGAAAGATACTTTTGAACTGTTATAAATTATCGTTCAGTTATATATTATTGTTGGTGGGCTATTGCTCACCCTTGCTTTATTATTATATCACAACAGCTAGACCAGATGACTCGCACAAGGCGCACTCTACGCGGGCGAGGACGATGAGACTACCAGAGCTGAAGAAGAAGCTATTGGTAGGATATATTTATTCTTTCAGTACCAAGAATATGGTCTAGTATGACTTATGTAAATGGAAGGCAAAGAGTATGTATTTATATTGAAATTCTTTTGGATTGTAAGAACTCATAATGTGATTAATAAAAATTTGATTGTTACTCTGATTTCATCTCTGGGACTATAACGGGTGTGTTTTATATTGTTGTGTTGGGTCATAGAGACGTAATTTATTTTATGTTAAGGAAAGTTCAATTGTTGTGGACAGAATTGGAAACCGTAACCACCGGATCCCGGACCCCGGATATGGGGGTGTTACATATCATCACTATCTTGTTGTCGTTCTTCTTGAAAACAACACAAGCTTCAGATGTGAACCACACATTTTGATTTTTATCACATAGTTGACTGATACTCAGCAAGTTGTGCTTGAGTCCATCAACCACTGCTACTTCTTCAATGACAACATTTCCTTGTGAAATCAAGCCATATCCTCTAGTATATCCTTTGCTGTTATCTCCAAAGGTAATGCTAGGGCCAGCTCTCTTCTCAAACTTAGTGAGCAGGGTAGAATCTCCAGTCATGTACCTAGAACAACCACTATCCAGGTACCAAAGATTCTTTCTGACTCCCTGCACACATCAAAATCAAATCAAGTTGATTTTGGTACCCAAGTTTCCTTGGTTCCTGCCTTGTTAGCATTTCTCCTATTTTTCAAACCCTTACCATCCAATGGTTCAGACTGAGTTAAATCAATCTTAACTCTTGGTGTAGGTCTCTGAAAATTAGGTTGTTTCACATGCTCATTTGCATTAAAGCTAGATGTACAAATAGGCATAGTCTGTGCAAACATGTTATTCATCATCTATGGCAACTGAGGCATATTATAAGCATTGTAATATGGATTATGCATGCATGGCATGTTAGCATAATGACTAGATGCATGAGCAGGATGGACAAATGTAAGAACCCCAAATTTTGGATATAATTAAAACTTTTTATTAAGTAATGATAAAATGAGGAACAATGATTCCGACAACAAGGTCACCAGCTCTAATGAATGGTGGTTTCAAAGAACAATGATTGTAATGAATGGATATTGCTTTGGACAATGATCCTGATGCAATGGTATATTGTCAGAATAGAGTAATTCGATGGTTGAGGACCTAGATAAGAATAATCTACCATCCAGGAAGGAGCTAATGGATCCTTGAAGGGAAATGAGTACGTGCATAGTGTTTCCCGTACGTGCATAGTGTTTCCCGTACGTGCATAGTGTTTCCCATACGTGCATAGTATTTCCCGTACGTGCATAGTGTTTCCCGTACGTGCATAGTGTTTCCTGTACGTGCATAGTAATTTGGTGGATGAATAGTGATTTTGTAAGTTGGAAAACTTTTCATGCCACCCTATGTACGGGACGTGATATGGATGTTTCGAAGTCATATTAGTAATACGCGGAGGAAATAAGTGAATGCAGAGACGATCGGAATTCAGAAATTCCAAATTCTTTTTCGGTATAATATTTGACCGGACAGTGGATTAAATATTATTATAATCCAAGAATTGAGGTATTAACTTTGAGGATTTGATATTTTGGGATGTTATTATATTTGATTTAAGAATGAAGGTAGGAAACCACTGAGGCAGTGAAACAAGCGTTCTAGAAACCGCTAAAACGTTATAACGAGATTAATCAATAAAGCGAACGAATCCTAGATTATGGATTAAGTTCGTATCGAGAATAAATATCCTACATGGTCATCACGAGGATTATATTAAGGATTGGGGAAGGTATTATGAATATCGAGAAATTTCCCGGTAAACCCTAGAGGTGAAACTACTTAGTTATTCGTCCGAACGATCAATGAATTGAGCAATAAACGGACAAAGAAACAAGCAGGGAATCAAGATACATGCAAGTAGTGGTGGAAAATATCTATTAAACCAAATGATGACTCATGCAAACTAGCACACTTAGTAATGGAACTAGTGCTTACCCAAACTAACTACTAGTTAGCAAGATTGCATCCAAGTGCAACATATGTCTTCCAATCTCACCATCCATTTCATTTTAACTTTAATAAAGCAATACAAGATGAGATATTATTCCATCTCATCTCACTTTATGCATTATTGAGAGAAGAAAGCAAAGAAACACCAAACTCTCCCCAAGCAAGCACCATTCGAATTTTTCATTAATTCAAAAGGAGAAATCAAGCTTCCACTCCTTGTTTGATCTTGCAATTTTTATGGTAAGTCCTATATTTCATATAAATGATACCCTATAAATCTTAGCCTCAAAATCCATTGTTTCCATTTTCAAAGAAATCATCAAAGTCTAGGGTGAATAGTGATTTTCAAGAACAACTCTTGATTTTCTTGATTTCTAGGATGATCTAAGCTTGGTTTTGGGTATACAAGGACTATGCAAGGCTTAGCAAGGTCTTTACACACTCCAAGGAAGGTATAAATCTCTTGAAACCCTAGGCCTTACTTTGATATCATGCTTGTTCTTGATGATTTTAGAGTAATATGTTCTTAATGATGTTATAAGCATGATTAGTTAAGTGGTTTAGTGAATCAAGAAGCATGATGATTTTTAATATCAAGATCAGTAGCTTCTGGACTCTTAGAGATGCTTATTAAGTGTATAAATTGTTTAGATGCCCGGTGTGGCTTGGTTGATGCGATATGATTTTTAGAATGCTCGATTCATAGCCGTCGTAATGCCCGATTTTCATTAACATTAAGAAATCGATATGGTCAGTGGTCATAACTCTCTGTTCTTGACAAAGCAATGAACCCTACTGATAGGTTTTTAAACATAGATCACTTTGGCGAAAGAATCGAAGCGTTTCGACTTACGGTTTAGGAGTTACGGTCGGTTTACTAAAAGTAGTTCGAATCCGTAAACGAAAGTTCGTAACTGAAATTGAACCCCGATAAAATACGTAAGTCAGTGGCGAATCTTGGTAATTAAATACTAGAGGTAAAAAGGAAGGTGTGAGAGAAAACCTCATGTGAAACGGATCGTTTTCCGATTTTATAAAAATGTTCGAATCAAAGTTAATCGCGAACAAACCCCTAAAAACCCGCTTGATTATGACTTCGGTAAAACAATTAGAAAACGGGCGATAAAACTCGGAGCATAATATTGATTCGTAACGATCGACTTTAGAACTTGTATTACTTAAGTATGTCCAAAGTGTAAGTGCAATGACATGTCGTATTAACGAACGAATGTCGGGTCGGATCGATGATAAAAGGAATCCACTAAAAGGGGTATAACGAGATAACTCGAGAACGTGTTTCGATTTAAGTATAACTTAACTTTTAAGATGTTAAGTGATTAATCCCGAATGCCTTGGCTATTTATAGATCACCAGGCTGACCCGGGACCCGCTACCACTACCTCTTATCGTACTCGACTACCAGGCAAGTTTCAATTCCCTTCTTTTAGGCTGTTGTTGTGATTGAATATATATATATATATATATATATATATATATATATGTATATATATGTTTCTGTTATACATATGCCATAGCATGCATGCCTACTTTCAAGTTATATCATTATGCTTGTTCCCTGATTGTTATTGGCTTATAAATTAGATAGCTATCGTATCAACTATAAGCCGGTTATTGTAAGACCCTCATAGAAGGGCGTATCCATCTTATTCATCAAATATAGACCGGGAGTCAATATTTTTTGGCATATCGAGATTACCTCGAAGGAAAATATTTAAGTAAATATTTTCCCTTATTCGGGCGACGAATATTATTTGAATATTCGTTCGAGATTATTTATTTAACGATCCTTACTTCAAATAATTATTTGAACGTAACCATTCGACGAATAATATTTTTCAATATTCATTCAGAGTCGAATTGATTATCGATTATTATTTCAAATATTCTTCTAAAGGTTGGACTACTAAATGAATATTATATGGATACTCATTTAGAATATTATTCATTAAATGAATATTACTTTTGAATATTCATTTAAGATAGTAATTACCTGATGAATATTATTTTAATGTTCATTTTAAGTTTGATTTATTTATCGAGTCTTATCTCGAATATTCCTTTAAAGCTTGGATTACTAAATGAATATTACTTGATATTCATTTAGAATATTATTCATTAAATGAATATTACATTTTCAATATTCATTTAAATTCCTAATTAATTATGAATATTATTTTGAATATTCATCCAGGGTTCTATTTAATCATCGAATATTATTTTAAATATTTTAAATATTCCTTTTAGGTCTTATTAATTAATGAATGTTATTTTGAATATTCATTTGAATATTTGATTATGCAATAAATATTCTCTCGATATTTCTTCAAGGATTATTTGAGAAATACTCTGATTAAAGATATTCTTTCATATTCCTAAATATTCTGTAAAATATTTTAATTCAATAAATATTCTCTGAATATTTATTTCATACTTAGAATAACCTCGATAAGGTTTATCTTCTTCGATTATTACGGAAAATATTTCGGAGTCATATTATTATTAATCTTATATCAAGAAAGGTTCTCAGACATCATTCTTCTTTGAGTCTATCTCCCTAATAATAAGGGAACCTTACTTGGAAAATGTTATTTATCTGGTCGACTTCCCGGTCAATAAAGTATTCTCTTCACTCGCAACTCGGGTGCTATTGTCTTATTAAGTCATTGTGTACCTTCTCATCTTTCGAGGGGTAAGATTGTTGGAACAAGTTGATATTCGTTACCAAGCAATAGCTTGGAAGTTATTGGTGAATTTTCCTTTCCAACTAGATACGACTACTTTGTAGAGTCTTATCAACAAGTATTATACTTGGGGAAAGGGGGACGAACGTTACATTCAGAATCATGAATTCTATTTGAACTAGGAGTCGTGTAAGAGGCCGAGTAGCGCCGGTCCATCCCCTTTGGCCCAACCGTTGGCCGGGGAGAGCTAGTAAGGCGGTAGACAAGTAAAGCCGTCAATTCTTCCTTCTACCGGTAGTAAATCTAAATTGAGCTGTACGATCTCGACTGATCATCAAGATTGGAACAGCGGGCGCGGTGAATACTCCATCATTGGTTCATCATCCAAACTTATTTATTTCCTGCAACATGATTACTGTTGGCAGAGCTGGAAAAGTGTTCATAACTGGAATTGCAATCTTTTCATGCAAGTTCCTCTTTTTAATGACAATGAGAATATCACGCTTACTTTTGATGTAGCAGATATTTCTACAAACAAATACTTTAAGTTACCTTGTAACTTCATCGTTCATATTATACTGGCATCATTTCCGTAAATGCATGGCATATGGTTTGAAAGATACTTTTGAACTGTTATATATTATCGTTCAGTTAAATATTATTGTTGGTGGGCTATTGCTCACCCTTGCTTTATTTTTACATCACAACAACAGCTAGACCAGATGACTCGCACAAGGCGCACTCGATGCGGGCGAGGACGATGAGACTACCAGAGCTGAAGGAGAAGCTATTGGTAGGATATATTTATTCTTTCAGTACCAAGAATATAGTCTAGTATGACTTATGTAAATGGATGGCAAAGAGTATGTATTTATATTGAAATTCTTTTGGATTGTAAGAACTCATAATGTGATTAATAAAAATTTGATTGTTACTCTGATTTCATCTCTAGGACTATAACGGGTGTGTTTTATATTGTTGTGTTGGGTCATAGAGACGTAATTTATTTTATGTTAAGGAAAGATCAATTGTTGTGGACAAAATTGGAAACCGTAACCACCGGATCCCGGACCCCGGATCTGGGGGTGTTACAGAAGTGGTTTCAGAGCGTACGTTATAAACCCCAGAGATGAGGCGACGTTAAAACAATAAATTCATTAAGATAATAAGAACTCTTGCCAAGTTCATAGTCGGACTACTTAATGTAGTGATGACATATAAAACCCTTATGGGAACTTTTAAGTATCGTGATAGTAACTTAGCTCGATATCGTATTGACGAGTAAGGCGACAGACCTTGAGGCATACGAGCAGCAGCGCGATGATGCTTTATATGCTGAAGATCAGCGGGTAATTCGATGGAGTACCCTACTGGAGACCCGGAAGAGGTTCCAGCAGATAAGGAAAAATCCTGTTAGGATAAGGAGCTTACCCTTGAGGAATGAGGGTTGCAGCCAGAAAAACTGTGATGATTAAAGTATAGTGCTCAGAAAAGGGAGCATAAAGAATTGAGTTATTAGCAAGAGAACTGAAGATTCATGTTGGATTCGTAGCCGGTCTACTGGAGGTAGTACCAGCAAGTAAGACGGATTGAAAGGATCACTTGAGATCTTATACGGGAATAGACGAGAATCCCTAGAGACCTCCATATTAACGAAGAAAGAGCTAGAGGGATGTATGATTATCAAAGACATCGATTTAGGGCGAGGAGCAGAGTCCCTAGGAATAGTTGAGAAGGAGACAGTAAGTGTCATATCATTTGATAAATGAATTAGTATGAATATGGTCAGTAATAATTCGCCATGAGAAGGCAGGTGTCGTAAGTTGTAAATTATGGAACCAAATTGAGGTTAATAAGGTGGTTTTATTAAGGGAAATGTTCATTTTATGAATGAATCAGTTAGAAAGTAAAGACATTGGGAAGTGATAGCATGATTGGATAAAGTTATATAAGGAAGTAGTAAGCAAGACAATGATCTCAGAACCTACCAGAAGATAAGACCAGTGAGTCAAGATGAACTCGTAATGAGACTACTGCCAGAGACTAAGTATAGGGTTAATTTCAACTCAGTAAAATGATGAACCAGAAATGTTAGATGCATGTAATTCAGAGGAATATTAAATTCTTTCTTTCAATGAATTATAGTAGTTACCTTAAGTTTATTCCGATGCGGGATTATAATAGATCAAGTAATACGATCAGCAGTTAAAGAGAAAAATGTGAGAAAATCTTCCTGGAGCTAAAAGGTGAAATTGGTAATGACCAAGAGCTGGCATTGCTTATTGGAAAAAGGAGACTTTGTGCTTCCAACGACGCTTCGCATAAAGGGTTAGGTAGACCGACATTTGGTAGTATTGAATATCAGGACGTATAGGTATCAGGACGTTGTGACAGGTTTCAGTTTGAAACTATTGATTCCCTTCTAAGGGATGGATATAATTGATTCCTCTCCAGTGGGTAAACTTCCAATCTGATGATGATTATTTCGTTAACTATGACTGCTTATGATTCCACCTTCTTGGAGGTTCATAGAACTATTCTTCAAAATTTCCCTGAGTCTGGAAAGGAATTCGGTGAATTTTGGCAAACCTTGTCTTTCTGATTATCAGAGAATGTCATGGAAGAGAGTAGAAACTGGAGCAAACCCTGTGATTTGGTAAGGATGCTGTAAAATGGGTTAGTAAACGGACCCTGAGCATTACAATCGACGGTAGTGATAAAATGATGAAGTGAGATTGGACGAAAACAGGAAATGTAAGTAAGAAATTAGCCGGACGGAGAAACTCCGGGATTGACTTAATTGAAAAGGCTGTTATGCCAGGAATGGTAAGCTTGCGTGGCACGCGGGATTGATAAGAATAGTTGAAAAGATAAAAATAGAGGAAAGGCGACCGGAGACGGTGCTGAGTAGCCGATTAAGACTTATATGAAGTAAAGTTTTGGAAAGGTAGAAAGGTATCAAAGAAGAAGACACTATGCCGGCAATTGCTAGAAAAGTAATGCTAATTAGCCAACCCTTAAAATCATATATTTTTATTTTAGTGTGGCCAGTTGAGGCCAAGTCACAACGGACTATAAAGTGACTAGACCAGCAATGAAAAGACAAAGCAGGGTTGCTTCTAAGTAAGCACCGACTGCAAGGGCTTCTGATATAAAGGAAATATTAATGAGATCGTAGGAATCTTCTACTAAAGCCTTTGCAACCCATGTTTTGATGGGGAATTTACTAGACCTTTTTGGGATGTGGTAACCCGTACTAAAATGACTCATGTGTATATGGTTGTCCAAGATTACGAGTAAAATGGAAGTATAGTGACTTGAGATGTATGATGTTAGGGTATCATGAATACCATGATCATATTACGACTAAGGGAAGTAAACAACGAAGGTTTATGAAGAGAGTATGGAAATGGTCAGAGATGGATCAGTATGCTGTAGAAATTTTGTCTAAGGCAAGTACATTTGAGAAGAACGATAAGTACTAAGAGATTCACGTTGAACTCGACCAATATCTTCCAAAACATCCTTGCTACCATTACCAAGTTCTGTAAGAGAGCAGATAGGCATACGTTGCCTTTTTGAAGGCCAAATAGGCTGACAACTATCTGAAAGAGGAGGGTGGCATTAAGCCACCGATCGATTATCAATTGAGAATGATTGAAAAGAGACCTTTATTAAGGATACATGATCTGATTGCCAATTATAACATGCAAGAATTCCTTGGCAGTTGAATTAAGGATAGGATATCAATAAATTAAGACAAACCCTGGGGAATGCACAAGGGGTGGCATTAACCCTAATAACGACATTATGACTTCAGATGATATGAGCTGGACTCGCTAAGGCAACAATGACCGAAAATACCGGAGGAATGATAAGGATGGCCTATGAAACCTTACAAGGAAAAAGGTAATATTCCGAACTTCAAAATGGAAATTTGGTAAGGAATGTATGACATCGTAACAATAATTCCAGATGAGGCATGTATGAAACCCTGAGGAAGTATGGATTGAACCTATAAAGGTTGTGATTATCCTAAGATAAGGAAAGAATTAAGAAAAGAAGTATCCTAAGTAGGATTGGGAATAAACGTGATAAAGTTCCCACGGGTAGGTGGAAGCAATGACTTATGGAGAAAGACTGATAAATATATTTTTCTCCATCAGCAGAGCATAAGGGAGAATGCTTTCACCCAACAATGATGGGAATGAGGTAGAAATGTTTGAATTGGAATATATCCAGAGAACAAGGATTACCAGAAATTATTATTATCAGGAAAGGCCAATGAGGTGGCCGACAGTCTAAGTATAAAGGAATAATTATAAATGTTCATACCGAAGAAACAAAATGATATTTGGAAAGACCTTGAAGGTCATATTGGAGTGGAGGAAGTTACATTCCTTTTGATGATTGTGCAAGAATCGAAGGTAATAATAGTTTAAGTAAAGATTCGATTCCTGATGGAGTCTTAAGCATATTACGTACCTTAGAAGGTCCCGTTTTGAGGAAGACCAGGACCATGATACAAAATTAACGAAGTAAACCGTTAAGTTTCCAGTCTTTTATGGAAGCTGCATGAGTGATAGTTTCATCAACCTGACATAGCTGCGATGCTTGAAACTCTTCTGCAATTGTATCTACTTCATGTAATATCTACATCAAGTTCAGGAAGTGTTCCTTATGGATAAGGAATAGTGATTACTTTGTCTCCCTAAAGGAATTGAAACCCGTAGGATTAGCTATTAATGCACTACGTAAACAACAAGCGATGGTGATTCTTCTAAGAAAGTAGATGACAATGTAAAGATAAAGAAAGTGTTGCCATTGATTAACTAAATGGCATGTTGATGAATGACAAACAAGTTTATGTTAGTGTACTTCTGCGCAAACAAGATAGAGAATATAAGGTTGATGATTCATGATGTTAAAGATATTCCCATGGAAAGAATTAATGAGACTTGGAGGGAAGGGCGGTTGAGCCCGAGACTTATTGGGCCACCTGAGAGTTTAAAAGTGTTCGGACGGTGGTATTCGAGCCAGCCTTACCCCAAAACTTATAGCACGGTCATAACGGGTTTTCATGTGGCCAGGCTACGCCAGTAAAATGCAGATGCTCGATAGATGATAAAAGCATGAGCCGGTAGATATACGACCTGGTCTGACTTACGAAAGACAACCTGTGGAAAACCACGGATAGAAAAGAACAAGTGATGAGAAACAAGGTTGGCAGAAGTAGATTATATGAATCTAAGTTAAAGGGATCAGGCCAGATTCATTTCGGAAAGTTTAAATTGGAATAACGTGATGATTATAGAATAAATGTGACGGAATACCGATAAGGAGGTACCAAGTGCAAAAAGGTGTCTCAATAAAGAGGTGAAGGTGAAAGTAAATAAATGAAATGAGTAAGAATCAGATAATAAGAAGGATGTGATTGATAAAGAAAAGGCTGGGAAAGCAACTATGGAATGAGAAGCAAGGAATGTTATGAATGGGTTTTCTAATGAATTCTCAGGATGACAACCTGATAGTGTCAATATTATAGTTATGAAAAAGCTAGTAACATGATATGGGATGTCAGTAATAATGATGTCAAGTGAGAAATCTAAGATTTAACCTGAAAGGTTGAAGGATTTCCCGAGTGTGAGTATCGCTAAGATTGAACAAGAGTATTTGTCCATAGAATAATGGACAAAGCAGCAAGATATGTTGACACGTGAGATTGCAATCAAATAGTATTGGATATAATTATGATTAATTTCTTCTTTGATAAACCTCTATAGTTCAGAGGTAAATTCTGAGTATGATATTCTACAATCATGAAAGCTTTCTATAATCCTTTAGAACTCTTTTCTCTTCTTCTCTCTTATTCATCTTCTTTATGAATTGAGAAGAACAACCCTTTTAGGAGGGGAGGTACTGCTACGTGACTATCTGTCTATGTGATAGAAGTCTAAGTGGAATACCATGACTTGTTTAATTGCTTGTCAGGTACTAAAGGCTGGCCCCCTTCTGTACTAACTATGCAATATAACAAATGTTCAATTGATCATAGTGATCTCTCAATAAATCTTTCCACTTCTCTATATTGATCGAGATTGCGAAGATTAAAGCGATCAGGAAATGCACAGTGCGAGCGAGGTTACCTCCGAATTCGTAGGGTGATAGTGATACCAATGTTACTTCAGGTATCAATAAGGATAAGACTGAGTAAGAGTATAACCCGGATAGTGAGTTGTACGAAAAGTAGCAACGTTGATGGAAAAAGGATACAGTATGGATTGTAGCACTAGAAGATGTGCTTAGGAAGGGTAGAACGACTAAGAATTGACCGGGAAGCTAAAAAGTGAACGACAGGCAAACGACTCTTTGCTTCCTACCTGATTCCGGGACGGAATCCTTTTAAGGAGGGGAGACTGTAAGAACCCCAAATTTTGGATATAATTAAAACTTTTTATTAAGTAATGATAAAATGAGGAACAATGATTCCGACAACAAGGTCACCAGCTCTAATGAATGGTGGTTTCAAAGAACAATGATTGTAATGAATGGATATTACTTTGGACAATGATCCTGATGCAATGGTATATTGTCAGAATAGAGTAATTCGATGGTTGAGGACCTAGATAAGAATAATCTACCATCCAGGAAGGAGCTAATGGATCCTTGAAGGGAAATGAGTACGTGCATAGTGTTTCCCGTACGTGCATAGTGTTTCCCGTACGTGCATAGTGTTTCCCATACGTGCATAGTATTTCCCGTACGTGCATAGTGTTTCCCGTACATGCATAGTGTTTCCTGTACGTGCATAGTAATTTGGTGGATGAATAGTGATTTTGTAAGTTGGAAAACTTTTCACGCCACCCTATGTACGGGACGTGATATGGATGTTTCGAAATCATATTAGTAATACGCGGAGGAAATAAGTGAATGCAGAGACGATCGGAATTCAGAAATTCCAAATTCTTTTTCGGTATAATATTTGACCGGACAGTGGATTAAATATTATTATAATCCAAGAATTGAGGTATTAACTTTGAGGATTTGATATTTTGGGATGTTATTATATTTGATTTAAGAATGAAGGTAGGAAACCACTGAGGCAGTGAAACAAGCGTTCTAGAAACCGCTAAAACGTTATAACGAGATTAATCAATAAAGCGAACGAATCCTAGATTATGGATTAAGTTCGTATCGAGAATAAATATCCTACATGGTCATCACGAGGATTATATTAAGGATTGGGGAAGGTATTATGAATATCGAGAAATTTCCCGGTAAACCCTAGAGGTGAAACTACTTAGTTATTCGTCCGAACGATCAATGAATTGAGCAATAAACGGACAAAGAAACAAGCAGGGAATCAAGATACATGCATGTAGTGGTGGAAAATATCTATTAAACCAAATGATGACTCATGCAAACTAGCACACTTAGTAATGGAACTAGTGCTTAGCCAAACTAACTACTAGTTAGCAAGATTGCATCCAAGTGCAACCTATGTCTTCCAATCTCACCATCCATTTCATTTTCACTTTAATAAAGCAATACAAGATGAGATATTATTCCATCTCATCTCACTTTATGCATTATTGAGAGAAGAAAGCAAAGAAACACCAAACTCTCCCCAAGCAAGCACCATTCGATTTTTTCATTAATTCAAAAGGAGAAATCAAGCTTCCACTCCTTGTTTGATCTTGCAATTTTTATGGTAAGTCCTATATTTCATAAAAATGATACCCTAGAAATCTTAGCCTCAAAATCCATTGTTTCCATTTTCAAAGAAATCATCAAAGTCTAGGGTGAATAGTGATTTTCAAGAACAACTCTTGATTTTCTTGATTTCTAGGATGATCTAAGCTTGGTTTTGGGTATACAAGGACTATGCAAGGCTTAGCAAGGTCTTTACACACTCCAAGGAAGGTATAAATCTCTTGAAACCCTAGGCCTTACTTTGATATCATGCTTGTTCTTGATGATTTTAGAGTAATATGTTCTTAATGATGTTATAAGCATGATTAGTTAAGTGGTTTAGTGAATCAAGAAGCATGATGATTTTTAATATCAAGATCAGTAGCTTCTGGACTCTTAGAGATGCTTATTAAGTGTGTAAATTGTTTAGATGCCCGGTGTGGCTTGGTTGATGCGATATGATTTTTAGAATGCTCGATTCATAGCCGTCGTAATGCCCGATTTTCATTAACATTAAGAAATCGATATGGTCAGTGGTCATAACTCTCTGTTCTTGACAAAGCAATGAACCCTACTGATAGGTTTTTAAACATAGATCACTTTGGCGAAAGAATCGAAGCGTTTCGACTTACGGTTTAGGAGTTACGGTCGGTTTACTAAAAGTAGTCCGAATCCGTAAACGAAAGTTCGTAACTGAAATTGAACCCCGATAAAATACGTAAGTCAGTGGCGAATCTTGGTAATTAAATACTAGAGGTAAAAAGGAAGGTGTGAGAGAAAACCTCATGTGAAACGGATCGTTTTCCGATTTTATAAAAATGTTCGAATCAAAGTTAATCGCGAACAAACCCCTAAAAACCCGCTTGATTATAACTTCGGTAAAACACTTAGAAAATGGGCGATAAAACTCGGAGCATAATATTGATTTGTAACGATCGACTTTAGAACTTGTATGACTTAAGTATGTCCCAAGTGTAAGTGCAATGACATGAGGTATTAACGAACGAATGTCGGGTCGGATCGATGATAAAAGGAATCCACTAAAAGGGGTATAACGAGATAACTCGAGAACGTGTTTCGATTTAAGTATAACTTAACTTTTAAGATGTTAAGTGAGTAATCCCGAATGCCTTGGCTATTTATAGATCACCAAGCTGACCCGGGACCCGCTACCACTACCTCTTATCGTACTCGACTACCAGGCAAGTTTCAATTCCCTTCTTTTAGGCTGTTGTTGTGATTGAATATATATATATATATATATATATATATATATATATATATATATATATATATATATATATATATATATATATATATGTTTCTGTTATACATATGCCATAGCATGCATGCCTACTTTCAAGTTATATCATTATGCTTGTTCCCTGATTGTTATTGGCTTATAAATTAGATAGCTATCGTATCAACTATAAGCCGGTTATTGTAAGACCCTCATAGAAGGGCGTATCCATCTTATTCATCAAATATAGACCGGGAGTCAATATTTTTTGACATATCGAGATTACCTCGAAGGAAAATATTTAAGTAAATATTTTCCCTTATTCGGGCGACGAATATTATTTGAATATTCGTTCGAGATTATTTATTTAACGATCCTTACTTCAAATAATTATTTGAACGTAACCATTCGACGAATAATATTTTTCAATATTCATTCAGAGTCAAATTGATTATCGATTATTATTTCGAATATTCTTCTAAAGGTTGGACTACTAAATGAATATTATATGGATACTCATTTAGAATATTATTCATTAAATGAATATTACTTTTGAATATTCATTTAAGATAGTAATTACCTGATGAATATTATTTTAATGTTCATTTTAAGTTTGATTTATTTATCGAGTCTTATCTCGAATATTCCTTTAAAGCTTGGATTACTAAATGAATATTACTTGATATTCATTTAAAATATTATTCATTAAATGAATATTACTTTTTCAATATTCATTTAAATTCCTAATTAATTATGAATATTATTTTGAATATTCATCCAGGGTTCTATTTAATCATCGAATATTATTTTAAATATTTTAAATATTCCTTTTAGGTCTTATTAATTAATGAATATTATTTTGAATATTCATTTGAATATTTGATTATGCAATAAATATTCTCTCGATATTTCTTCAAGGATTATTTGAGAAATACTCTGATTAAAGATATTCTTTCATATTCCTAAATATTCTGTAAAATATTTTAATTCAATAAATATTCTCTGAATATTTATTCCATACTTAGAATAACCTCGTTAAGGTTTATCTTCTTCGATTATTACGGAAAATATTTCGGAGTCATATTATTAATCTTATATCAAGAAAGGTTCTCAGACATCATTCTTCTTTGAGTCTATCTCCCTAATAATAAGGGAACCTTACTTGGAAAATGTTATTTATCTGGTCGACTTCCCGGTCAATAAAGTATTCTCTTCACTCGCAACTCAGGTGCTATTGGCTTATTAAGTCATTGTGTACCTTCTCATCTTTCGAGGGATAAGATTGTTGGAACAAGTTGATATTCGTTACCAAGCAATAGCTTGGAAGTTATTGGTGAATTTTCCTTTCCAACTAGATACGACTACTTTGTAGAGTCTTATCAACAAGTATTATAGTTGGGGAAGGGGGGACGAACGTTACATTCAGAATCATGAATTCTATTTGAACTAGGAGTCGTGTAAGAGGCCGAGTAGCGCCGGTCCATCCCCTTTGGCCCAACCGTTGGCCGGGGAGAGCTAGTAAGGCGGTAGACAAGTAAAGCCGTCAGTTCTTCCTTCTACCGGTAGTAAATCTAAATTGAGCTGTACGATCTCGACTGATCATCAAGATTGGAACAGCGGGCGCGGTGAATACTCCATCATTGGTTCATCATCCAAACTTATTTATTTCCTGCAACATGATTACTGTTGGCAGAGCTGGAAAAGTGTTTATAACTGGAATTGCAATCTTTTCTTGCAAGTTCGTCTTTTTAATGACAATGAGAATATCACGCTTACTTTTGATGTAGCAGATATTTCTACAAACAAATACTTTAAGTTACCTTGTAACTTCATCGTTCATATTATACTGGCATCATTTCCGTAAATGCATGGCATATGGTTTGAAAGATACTTTTGAACTGTTATATATTATCGTTCAGTTAAATATTATTGTTGGTGGGCTATTGCTCACCCTTGCTTTATTTTTACATCACAACAACAGCTAGACCAGATGACTCGCACAAGGCGCACTCGACGCGGGCGAGGACGATGAGACTACCAGAGCTGAAGGAGAAGTTATTGGTAGGATATATTTATTCTTTCAGTACCAAGAATATGGTCTAGTATGACTTATGTAAATGGATGGCAAAGAGTATGTATTTATATTGAAATTCTTTTGGATTGTAAGAACTCATAATGTGATTAATAAAAATTGATTGTTACTCTGATTTCATCTCTGGGACTATAACGGGTGTGTTTTATATTGTTGTGTTGGGTCATAGAGACGTAATTTATTTTATGTTAAGGAAAGATCAATTGTTGTGGACAAAATTGGAAACCGTAACCACCGGATCCCGGACCCCGTATCTGGGGGTGTTACAACAAACATATTTGGCATAGCATTCATGGCAGGCACAGACTTAGGCATACTAGGCACAGAAGCATTCTAACAGATTTACAGTTGGCATATAAATGATTAGTACTACCACAGTTCACATATTCCTTACTGGGAGCATACTTATCAGGAGTGTAGTTACTGTGTTTGTTAATCCCTACCTTGCCATTTCTATTCTTCTTACTAGCCTTAGCCTTAGGATCAGTCTTTTCTAACTTATCCTTCAATTTCTTGATGGACAAGTTGCCTATGTTTCCTTGTTCAATTGACTTGGTTTTGCTACACTCTCCCAATACAAAGTTTTGCTGACAGGGCCATACTTCTTATGTAATCTGATCAAGGTTGCATTGCTGACAAGCTTGGACTCCAATGAACATTTCTCATCCATTGAGTCACTGTCTGATGCAACCTCCACATCAACTTCTAACTTTGCTTCTACTATTTTGCAGAAAGAATCAATTCCTTGCTTATTGCAAATTTCTTCAGTTTTAGCCTTTGATCCTCTCCACTTAGCAATTAAATCCTGTTCCTTTTTCAACTGTTCTCTTAAACAATCTTCTCTATTCAAAGCCTCAAGTAATTTATCTTTTGCATCCTGGTAATCTCTTCTCATTGTTTCAAAATCAATTAATTGAGTCTCTAACAGAGTATTCCTATCACCTAACCTAGCATTCAGATCTTTAATCTTGTTGTTTTTTCTGTTAAGTGATTTCAATGTAACATGTATATTGTACAATTCAATAGATATTTTATCAACAACATTAGCACATTCATCTTTGGAAAGCTCAGTTAGATTTGTAGAGTATACCTAGTTGCTTGCTGAACTAGCCTCTTCATCATTTTCAGTTGCCATAAGTGCAAGGTTGACAAACTCTTCCTCTGCATCTGAGTCTCCTCCAACTGCCCAATCATCATCTCTAGATACGAATGCTCTCTCCTTTACTTGAGAAGGTCAAAGTATTTCTTTTGAAATCGACAGTCTCAAACTGTTTCTTTTCATTCTCAGCTTTGGATTTTCTGCATTCATTGGCAAAGTGGCCAGCAATTCCACAGCTATAACATTTGATCTTTGACCTTTCAACCATGCCCTTGTTAGGTTGATATCTTTTCTTGAATTGCCCGGCTCCAGCTGGATTCTTCTTGAATCTCAACTTTGAAAACCTCTTTGACAAAAATGCCAAATATTCATCTAGATCTGCAGATTCATCCTCACTCAGTGCATCAGGTTCTTCAATCTTCTTGCTTTTGCCCTTGCTAGTTCCAGCTCCACCTTCACAAGTTCTTTGACTTGATGTGGCTTCTACATCCTTCATCTTCTCTCCATCTTGGTTGGTTGGAATATTGGCCACCAAAGCTACATTTCCACCTTTCTTCTGGCTCTTCTCAACTTCTTCATCCTGTTGCAACTCGAGCTCATAGGCCTTTAGAATTCCATACAGTCTCTCAAGTGTACAGTCTTTGTAGTCTTGAGAATTCCTCAAAGAGACTATCACTGGCTTTCATTCTTTAGGTAAAGACCTCAGAAATTTTAGGTTGAAGTCTTTGGTTTCATACACTCTTCCATACAACTTTAACCTATTTAACAGTTTTTGAAACCTGCTAAATATATCAATTAAGTTTTCACCTGTATTAAGTGAAAATGTTAATACTGTTGTATGAGAAGTTGTTTCTTATTCTCTCTGACTTGCTCAGTCCCTTCACAGAGTGTTCTTATAGTGTCCCACACTTGCTTAGCAGTGGTGCAGTTGATGACATTATTGAACATGTCTTGATCAATACCATTGAACAGTACGTTCATGGTCTTTTTGTCCTTCTGGACTTTCTCTTTATCTCCATCTGTGAATTCAGCTGGCAGTTTGGGAATAGGCCTTCCAGCAACTCCTATTCTTACTGCTTCTCCAACTGCAGTGTTGGCCTTCATAGGAATATGAGGACCTTTCTCTATGCAGTTTACGTAACCTTCATCAATGGATGAGAGCTGTAAATGCATCTTTACTTTCCAGTAAAAGTAATTACCTTTGTCGAGGATTGGTATTTTCACGCCTGTATCCTTTAATCCCATGGTGGTGATCTTTAGACTTCTTGTATGCTAGAAGCTTGCTCTGATACCAATTGTTATTTCCCAGTTAAGCACCACGAGATTGTAGAAGGGGGGGTTGAATACAATCTCAACTAAATTCTTTCGAACTGGTGAGGTCTAAAACAGATTGTTATTGAAGGAATTTACGGACGCAGCGGAAGCGCAAATAACAATTATTTCCGTAAAAACCGTGTATCGCACATATAGAAAAGCATATAAAATAAAATAAACGAGGGAATCGTAACCATACCTTAAAATCGAAGCTTTACAAAAATGGTGTTTTAGCAGTTGCTCCTCAGAGTGTGAAGCACTCTACCGGTATCCACCAAGATTAATTCTTCGATGAAGCTTTTATAAAACTCGAAGCTTTATAAAAATGGTGCCTTGATCTTTTTGAGAGGGAGAGAGAGAAAGAAGATGGAGGCTACTAGGGTTTTCACAAAACCACAAATGCATACTAAAACACCTCTCATCTCTTTCTTTATATAGGGCTAATGTAGGTTTAGTATAATTAATATATCATGTATATATTAATATATATAAATCCCACAAATTGTTTAAATAATAATTAAACTATTTTAATCATTATTAAAACAACTTGCTCTCTCAAAATTCCTTCATCAATAAATTAATCTTTTTATGGTGTGACCCTGTAGGTTCAATATTAAGCCGGTAGTAGAAATAAATAATAATAAACTTTTTATTTATTATTTATATGAATTCTAATAATTCATTAAATATAATTAACTGATTAATTATATTTATTCTACATCGTGAGTGATGCTTCTCAACATATCGCGACTATCCGGATAATATGAATTCACTGCTTAGAATACCAAGAACCTGTCAGTGACTAGTTACCGTACAATCAATTCCTTCTACCCTACAATATCCCGATTAAATACAAGGCATGGATCTCGTGTCAGGCCTATCAAATTTAATCATATGATTTCTTATTCATAATGCAAAGTTCATATTAATGCAAATTAGAAACTCCTTTCTAATTTCATACACTCTGGCCAGAGATTCCAGAACTCGCATACTAAGAATAACATAGGATATTCACTTCCTTACTGGAAGGGGTAGATTCTTTATTGATCGTTAACTATCTCCAAACATAAATCCCTGTACCCAGAATAGACCTAATGGATGTCCTTGAGACTAAGGACTAAACCAAAGCACAGTTCATTATATACAAGATTACTCTAACGATCTCAAGTCTAAGGACACTTGTACAACTATCACTCAGTGAATAACTATTGACACGTGAGTAAACTCCATTAGTTGTCCAACTTATCGAGTCATGTTCAGTGAACTTATTCCATAATAAGCACCTACATACTAGCTATAGTGTCACCACACAAATGCCTATGAGAACAGACATCCTCCTGAAGGGAGCAAGCACAGTATGTACCAATCTTTGCGGATTCACTAACTTCCGATTAGTTATCCTATGATCAGGAACTGTTTAAGTCTAGAGTTATCATCTTCTAGATCTCACTATTATAATCTCATTATAATTATAGAAGCTTTACTCTAAACTATGGAACATCTTATTTAAAACACTTTAAACAGATAATGCCCGTAATAAAATCAAAACAAGTCTTTTATTATTATTAATGAAATCAAACAAGAATACATGAAAGTTCTTCCTAACTCATCATTCATGATTGGATTTAGGACAAACACTTTCAATCTCCCACTTGAACTAAAGCCAATCACCCTGGTATCTAATACCCATCTTCTCTTTATGACGATCAAAGTGAATCTGAGACAATGACTTTGTGAGTGGGTCTGCTATGTTGTTATGTGTGTCAACTCTCTCAACCTTGACATCTCCCCTTTCAATGATCTCCCTAATCAAATGAAAGCGCCGCAAAACATGTTTGGAATTTTTATGAGACCTAGGTTCCTTGGCTTGTGCTATTGCTGCATTGTTATCACAATACAACACAATAGGCTCTTCAATGCTTGGAACAACTCCCAACTCAGAAACAAATTTCCTCATCCAAACGGCTTCTTTTGCAGCCTCACTTGCAGCTATATACTCTGCTTCCGCTGTGGAGTCAGCCGTTGTCGACTGTTTGGAACTCTTCCAACTAATCGCACCACCATTCAAAGTAAACACATACCCTGACATGGATTTGCTATCACTTTCTGATTGAAAACTAGAGTCAGTATAACCCTCTATTTTCAATTCAGATCCACCAAAAACAAGAAAAATATCCTTAGTCCTTCGCAAGTACTTAAGGATGTTCTTCACTGCTTTCCAGTGGTCTTCACCTGGATTGGACTGATATCTGCTTGTCACACTAATTGAATAAGCAACATCAGGCCTAGTACATAACATCGCGTACATGATAGATCCTATTGCTGAAGCATAAGGAATCTTACTCATACGCTCTCTTTCCTCAGGTGTCTTAGGAGACATCTTCTCGGAAAGAGATACTCCATGGCTCATCGGTATGAGACCTCTCTTGGAGTTTTCCATGCTAAACCTTTTAAGCACTTTCTCGATGTATGTACCCTGGGTAAGACCTATCATTCTTCTAGATCTATCTCTATAGATCTTCATACCGAGAATGTAGGATGCTTCACCCAAGTCCTTCATAGTGAAGTTCTTTGATAACCACACTTTGACTGATTGCAGCATCGGTATATCATTTCCTATAAGAAGTATGTCATCCACATACAATACAAGAAATGTTACCGCGCTCCCACTAACCTTCTTGTAGACACATGGTTCATCTATGTTCTTGATAAAATCAAACTCTTTGATTGTCTCATCAAAACGAATGTTCCATCTACGAGAAGCTTGCTTTAATCCATATATGGTCCTTAGCAGCTTACACACTAGGTGTTCATTCCCTTTAGAAACAAACCCCTCTGGCTGTGTCATATACACTTCCTCTTCAAGTTTCCCATTGAGGAAGGCCGTTTTCACGTCCATTTGCCAGATCTCATAGTCGTAGTAAGCAGCAATCGCAAGCAAAATCCGAATTGATTTTAACAGGGCTACAGGCGAAAAAGTTTCATCAAAGTCAATCCCTTGCCTTTGTCTGAATCCTTTTGCCACGAGCCTGGCCTTATAGGTCTCCACCTGGCCATCTGCTCCAATCTTTCTTTTGTATACCCATTTGCATCCAATAGGATTCACATCCTCTGGTGCTTCAACCAAAGTCCATACTTGGTTGGTATACATAGAATCCATTTCGGATTTCATGGCACTCTGCCATTTCTCTGAGTCAACACTACTCATAGCCTCATTATAGGTCATAGGGTCGTCATCATCAACGATTGATAACTCATTGTCATTCTCAATGACAAGGCCATAATACCTCTCAGGTTGGCGAGACACTCTTTCTGACCTACGAATGGGCTGTACCACAGAAGGTTGTTCAGTCTGAACAGGTGTTTCCTCTTGAACCGTAGTAGTTTGTGCTTCTTGAACTTCATTAAGTTCTATTTTGCTCCCACTGTTTCCTTCTAGGATAAACTGTTTTTCCAAGAAGGTAGCATGTCTGGAGACAAATACACTATGATTGGTGTAGAAGTAATACCCTAAAGTTTCTTTAGGATATCCCACAAAACTACATTTCACGGATCGAGATTCCAGCTTATCAGGGTCAACTTTCTTGACATAAGCCGGACATCCCCAAATCTTAACGTGTTTAAGACTCGGTTTCCTTTCTTTCCATATCTCATATGGAGTTTGAGGAACAGATTTGGAAGGCACCTTATTCAGTAAATATGCTGAGGTTTCCAATGCATAACCCCAAAGGAATACTGGAAGATTTGCGTAGCTCATCATGGACCGAACCATGTCTAACAAAGTTCGATTTCTCCTTTCAGATACTCCATTCAACTGTGGAGTATATGGAGGAGTCCACTGAGAGACTATACCATTTTCTTTGAGATAATCTAGAAATTCTCCACTCAAGTATTCACCACCTCGATCTGATCGAAGAGTTTTAATACTACGTTTGGTTTGTTTCTCCACTTCATTCTTATATTCTTTGAACTTTTCAAAGGCCTTAGACTTGTGTTTCATCAAATACACATATCCGAATCTAGATCGATCATCTATGAAAGTAATGAAGTACGAAAATCCACCCATGGCTTGCGTAGACATCGGTCCACATACATCTGTATGTACCAGTCCTAGCAAATCTGCAGCCCTCTCTCCATGTCCACTAAATGGAGATTTGGTCATTTTACCCAATAGACAAGACTCGCATGTAGGATATGATTCAAAATCAAAGGGGTCAAGTAACCCTTCCTTATGCAATGTCCGCAGTCTATTTTCACTAATATGACCAAGTCTGCAGTGCCACAAATAGGTGAGATTTTCATCATCTCTTTTCCTTTTATTATTATGTTCAATTTATAGTAAATCATGCTCTATGTCACACACATATAGACCATTATTTAAAATACCACTACCATAAAGAACATTATCTCTAAGAATTGAACATTCATTATTCTTAATAACAAACGAAAATCCATCCAAGTCTAACATGGGAATAGAAATAATATTCCTCACAATCGAGGGAACAAAATAACAATTATTTAAAACAATAGTCTTGCCCGTAGGCATATGTAAATCAAACGATCCTACAGATTCAGCAGCAACTCTTGCTCCATTTCCCATCCGTAGAATCACCTCCTCTTCCTCGAGAGTCCTACTTCTCCTTAGTCCCTGCAACGAATTGCAAATGTGAGAACCACAGGCGGTATCTAATACCCAAGTAGAATTTTGATTTATTGACATATTCACTTCAATCATGAACATACCTGAACCAGAAGCGACAGTCTCATTATCTTTCTTCTTTTTCATTTCTGCAAGGTAAACCTTGCAGTTCCTCTTCCAGTGCCCCACCTTGTTACAGTGAAAGCAAACAGCTTTGCTCTTGGGGTCTTCAGCTTTTGGTGGAACCGGCTTTTTCTCACCAACTTTCTTCTTCTTGGAAGGGTTCTTCTTCCTTTTCTTAGGATTGGAACCCTCACCAATTAGAAGAACAGAACTCTTCTTAGAGGGAAAATTCGATTCCGCAGTCTTCAACATGTTGTGGAGTTCAGCCAGGCTGACGTCCAACTTATTCATTAGAAATTTCACAACAAACTGCGAAAATGAACCCGGAAGTGATTGCAAGACCAAGTCTTGAGTCAGTTCCCTATCCATGACAAAACCAAGTTGCCCAAGACGTTCAATCAAATTGATCATCTTAAGTACATGGTCATTCACGGATGATCCCTCAGACATCCTACAACGGAACAGCTCCTTCGATATCTCATATCGAGCTGTCCTCCCTGCCACATCATACAACTCTTGCAGATGCTCTAGGAGAGTGTGAGCATCCATAAGCTCATGTTGCTTCTGTAGCTCATCGTTCATGGAAGCTAGCATGATACATTGAGCAACATTAGCATCATCTATCCACTTACGATACACAACATGTTCATCATTATGTGCATCGTCAGCAGGTGCAGCAGGCTTAGGTGAGTCAAGCACATATTCCAGCTTCTCAACCCTGAGAACAATTCTCAAGTTTCGAAGCCAGTTAGCAAAATTCGGACCAGTCAATTTGTGAGCATCTAGTATGCTCCGGAGTGATAGTGCACCAGACATAGTGTATATAGTAAATCTGTAAATGATAAACACATAACAACACTTAGCAAATATTCAATTTCATTTTAAAAACACTATATGAATCGGGTCTTTATTCATAAGTGACTCCCACTAGTTTATCTAATTTATTCAACCCCCTTAAGTGAAAAATTAAGCATTCATAATGCTAGTGGGAATAGGGATCCTATATTCCATCACACAACCTCGGCTGTGGCACGAAACGCCATGTGATGTTCAATAGGCAGACAACTCTTGTCAATTACATCTCATGTTATTCCCTAATAAAACTTTAGCCTCTTGAATAATTGAGTCACGGCTGTGGCACGACAAACTCAATATTCTAAGTCAAGTCTAACCCAACATTCAGTACAACTGAATCAGTCTCCAATGGCCCACGGCTGTAGCACATAACGACCATTATATTCTAATTCATTGTACACATCTTTATGTAATAGACAAGTATTTCTTATTTCGAAATCAGAGCCCTCGGCTGTAGCACGAAACGACAATGATTCAAAAATGAGAACTACTTTCTACCATGTTGGAAGGCTATGACCGACACAAGCCCGTTGTGTCATTGGCCAATTACTACTTGATATTATTCAATTTTAGAGGGATTATATTATGTTACAATCATAATCATATTATAAAGAGATTCTTCCTTTTAAATTAAATATTTCAAATCAATAATCGATAATTGGATGATTCCCAGATCGGGGGGAGCATTGTCAAGAGGCGTCACTTAATACCCCTTTCTTACAGATCGAAATCCGTTTTTGACAGAATCATCCATTCTCTCAATATTGAAAATTCATATTTAATTACGTGTTTCACAAACACAAGAATCTCATGATTGTATTCATAATATTATTATTAAGGCAAGAAACGATTCCTATTCTAGATTTTCTAGAGCACGCCTTATTTTGATTTAAGTTCACCTAAATCTATCATCGCATGGTAAACATAGGCATATATCACATATATAAAATTAAATCAACAAGTAAGCATGCAAGCAATATCATGTCACACAATGATATAATGATGTATGGATTTATTATAGTATTTAAAAGCAATTAATCCAATTAAAACATGCTTTAAAACACTCCCATAAATATAAATAATTCAAAATTATTATATAAAAAATATTTGACCACTCCATTAGATCCGTCTCGGAAAAACGAATCCAACGATATATTGCACGCCCAAAACGGAGTTACGAAACTCCCAGAAAATCAAATTTAATGTGGACAGAAGGGCTGTAACGCATTTATGGTATGCGTTACAACAATTAAAACCCATTTAATTGTATAACGCCTTCGGGCATGCGTTACAGACCCTATAACGCATATCCTATATGCGCGACACACCCCGCGCGTGGGCTGCACGCGCCCGACACGTTCCCACAGCCGACCGTTGCTTTTGCCAGATTGGTCAGACCGTTGCTGTCAGTATTTGTCTCTTTCTGTCATATGTACGACTTGAAACGCCAGACAGTAATTAATCAAAAGGAAACCGCCACTTTAATAACAATTATTCTTATTATTATTATTATCATTTTAATATTAAAAAATTAATTAACAATTAATTAATTAAAAATTAACAGAACATGATTTCTTAAATCAAGCAGTAGCAAAAAATTACCAGATCAGCCAGGGGTCCTTGTGCAATTTTAATTTCATAATATTCACATGCATAATTATTTTATGAATTTTAATTAAAACAATTTTAAAAAATTCATAACAAATAATCTACACATCACAAAATTATGAGAAAAATATCCAGATCATCTACAACACTTGTAGAACTCAGATTAGTGGTCAAAATCATATGCAAAAATTATTTCGAATTAATTCATAATTAAATCCAAATAAACTTGCAAAAATCATAATAAATCCATACATGCATAAAAAAATCTGAAATTTTTATATGAGTCTCTATATGCAAGAACCTAGCTCTGATCCCATTGAAGGAATTTACGGACGCAGCGGAAGCGCAAATAACAATTATTTCCGTAAAAACCGTGTATCGCACATATAGAAAAGCATATAAAATAAAATAAACGAGGGAATCGTAACCATACCTTAAAATCGAAGCTTTACAAAAATGGTGTTTTAGCAGTTGCTCCTCAGAGTGTGAAGCACTCTACCGGTATCCACCAAGATTAATTCTTCGATGAAGCTTTTATAAAACTCGAAGCTTTATAAAAATGGTGCCTTGATCTTTTTGAGAGAGAGAGAGAGAAAGAAGATGGAGGCTACTAGGGTTTTCACAAAACCACAAATGCATACTAAAACACCTCTCATCTCTTTCTTTATATAGGGCTAATGTAGGTTTAGTATAATTAATATATCATGTATATATTAATATATATAAATCCCACAAATTGTTTAAATAATAATTAAACTATTTTAATCATTATTAAAACAACTTGCTCTCTCAAAATTCCTTCATCAATAAATTAATCTTTTTATGGTGTGACCCTGTAGGTTCAATATTAAGCCGGTAGTAGAAATAAATAATAATAAACTTTTTATTTATTATTTATATGAATTCTAATAATTCATTAAATATAATTAACTGATTAATTATATTTATTCTACATCGTGAGTGATGCTTCTCAACATATCGCGACTATCCGGATAATATGAATTCACTGCTTAGAATACCAAGAACCTGTCAGTGACTAGTTACCGTACAATCAATTCCTTCTACCCTACAATATCCCGATTAAATACAAGGCATGGATCTCGTGTCAGGCCTATCAAATTTAATCATATGATTTCTTATTCATAATGCAAAGTTCATATTAATGCAAATTAGAAACTCCTTTCTAATTTCATACACTCTGGCCAGAGATTCCAGAACTCGCATACTAAGAATAACATAGGATATTCACTTCCTTACTGGAAGGGGTAGATTCTTTATTGATCGTTAACTATCTCCATACATAAATCCCTGTACCCAGAATAGACCTAATGGATGTCCTTGAGACTAAGGACTAAACCAAAGCACAGTTCATTATATACAAGATTACTCTAACGATCTCAAGTCTAAGGACACTTGTACAACTATCACTCAGTGAATAACTATTGACACGTGAGTAAACTCCATTAGTTGTCCAACTTATTGAGTCATGTTCAGTGAACTTATTCCATAATAAGCACCTACATACTAGCTATAGTGTCACCACACAAATGCCTATGAGAACAGACATCCTCCTGAAGGGAGCAAGCACAGTATGTACCAATCTTTGCGGATTCACTAACTTCCGATTAGTTATCCTATGATCAGGAACTGTTTAAGTCTAGAGTTATCATCTTCTAGATCTCACTATTATAATCTCATTATAATTATAGAAGCTTTACTCTAAACTATGGAACATCTTATTTAAAACACTTTAAACAGATAATGCCCGTAATAAAATCAAAACAAGTCTTTTATTATTATTAATGAAATCAAACAAGAATACATGAAAGTTCTTCCTAACTCATCATTCATGATTGGATTTAGGACAAACACTTTCAGTTATAAGAACACTAAGAAAACAAGATAAACAAATTATCTAAGACACATACAACACGAGATATAAAAAATCTCAGGTGGTTTAGCTTGGTTGCTTAGTCCACCTGATGGTTGTATTTGAAGATAATTCTCTGCGTAAGAATACACAGCTACGGGTTACAATGTTTTAGTCTTTACAAGAAAATCTAAAGCTATCAACCTTGTGATCAGTGTTTTCTTCTCTACTAAAACTATGCTTCTCATATAGCTTATTTAAACTATACGAAGACAAGTAAACTACATGAAATGTGATGATACATTTCTGGTATAACTTGTCGTACATACATGCTCGAAGTGATAGCCATTTCTGGAAATATCTTGTAAGTCTTCTCTCCTTGATTTGGACAATCCCAGCATGCTTCAAGTCAGTGTATGTTTCTTTCTTCAAAAGTTACTAAGTTCTTGAAATGACTTAGCTTCCAAGCCCACGTGATGCTTTATGCAAAAGATCTTTTTGCTTTGGATCTTTGTCTCTGAAAGTAATTTAATCAAAAAGATAATCTTTTTGAAAGTCAATAAGCTTTTCTGCTTATTGAACTGTACTTGAACCTCCCAGATATAATAACTGATCATTATGCATTTATCAAGATATCCTTCGGGTTCTTCAGTAGGAGTGTAATCATGTTGGAGGTTGCTTCCACTCTTATTGTTGCCCTTGAAGTCCGATAAACAGTGACTGATTTCACCTTTCACTTGGAAGAGTTTAAGCCTTCAAATATTTACAATTTGACTCCCTACTCGTAACATCCTCTGTGTAATTGATCACTGCCTATAAGTCACGGGTTGCAAAGTAAGTCTGGGTTTAAACCTTCATTCGATATGTTCCTTTAGAAAACTCTGACATTATTAAGAAACCAGGTTGAATTCTCGAACAGATGAAACTTGAGTTCTCGAATGGTGACTTCTCGAGTAGTTCCTTTATGAGTTCTCGAATGACTTCTCGAATAGCCTTTTGAATAGACTTCTCGATTAGTTATTGTTAAAGACTTCTCGAACAGAGCAATCTGACTTCTCGAACTAGGACTTCTCGAATAAACCCTTTTCGTTAGGGTTCTTGAATGACTTCTCGAACTCATCTTTCTTGACTTCTCGAACGTACCTGCATGATTATGGCAAACTCTCTTCTGATTACAGATATCCGATTGTAGCATGTTGTGGCTTGTTACAGAAATAATTCCTAACTGTTTGCAGAGTTTCATTCACAAGATGTAGCCTTTGTTGATCTGCATTTCAGCTAGCTTCCTGATTTATTTGTCAGCTTCGTTTCCTTGATTCATTTTCTGCATTATAGTATTTGTTATCATCATCTAAAAACATATATGACTTAACAATTTGTATTCTATCTTTAATTCTTAAAATTTGATTTGGACAATTTTACAACCCATGTGAAATTAACAAAATAATCTTTAATTTAATGATTGTTTAACAATTATTTTCCAATTAAATCTTCACAGAAACAAAAGAGAGAAGAAATTGACGATTTTTTACGTTGAAAATTCTGTTTGATTTATGAATTCTAATTACAATTCATTTTGATTATCAAAATATCCATGTTATTATTTAAAGATAGTTTTACTAACAACTAAATACAATTTTAATAAAAAGTGTAAGAGGGATTTAGTCCAAAATTTTGATAATCGGTAGTCTGGTTCTCAGTACGATAAAATAAATAAGAACCGTTAGATCTTAAAATAAATAAATGAAAACCGTTGAATCTAGCATAAAAAATATTTCATAAACTAAAAAGTGTATTTATATTGAAATACAAAAAGGTGTATGTCAATTATTTAAATTATATATAAATAGTTTTTCTACATTGAATAACATTATCAATGTAGGCCTTCTACATTAAATAGGATTAATGAAAAAATCGTAATTATATTTCCTTTTAAGATTCTAAGCGTTTTCGTTTGAATAATAATTATTAAATCATCACTAAATTAAAGATAATTTTATAAGTTTCGCGTGGACTGTAAAATCAACCAAATCTAATTTCTAGATATTAAGATAATCTGATTTATAAATCTCAAGATAGAGCCCAAATAGTAATTATGAATTTTATGAATTTTATGAATTTTATGAATTTTTTAATACTAATAAAAAATAAGTAAAATTCAATTTTAATACAACCTTTTTTTAATTATATCCTTTTCAGATTATAATTTTCTTTTCTTTTTTCGAAACAATTATGATTTTTATTTTAAAATTCACTTCTAATGCAATCGTTTCTAATTATATCATTGTTAGATTATAATTTTTTTATATGATATAATTTTTATTGCCTATTTTTAAAAATATTATATTCGACAACTGAGATTATTTTGGCAGTACAATGACCAAAATTATGGATAAGATCTCTTTTACTCTTATTATAAATAACAGGTTAAAACCCATGCGATTCACGAATTTTTCTTTAATATTATAAGATTTTTTTAATAATTTAAATGAATTTATAATGATATAAATTTGTTAAATTAAATTTTTAAATGATATGATTTGATAATAATTATATATATATATATATATATATACATATTGGCCATATTATTTCTAAAAAAGGAAAAATTTTGTTGTAGATATAGATAAATTGATATGTTTTAGTTGAAAAATGTAATTAGTCTTATTAATTATTATGATATTATTTTATTGACGTGATTCCATTGAAAAAAAAGAGGTTTTAATAAAAGAAAATATGAAAGTTGACGTGTTTTAGCTGAAAATGTAATTTGTTAGTTATTATTAATGTAATAACCCTAATTTTAGAAATGCTACAGTGCTTAAATGAATAGTAAATTTTGAGGATTTTGGGAAATGGCATGTAGGTACCCTACCATTGAAACAGAAAATGAATAATCAGAAACCATATTAGTGATGTATTATGAAAATAAGTGACTCGAAACGATGATGGATTTCAGAAATTCCTGAGTGTGGATTTTAAGGATTTTCAATTGAGACCCTATGGAATGTGATATGAAGGAGTATAGAAATATTAAAGGGTTTATATCTTGAGGAAATAGTAAAATTAGGTTAAACCAGGGGATTATTAAGTCAAGGGAATGCCAGAGGAATTTGGATTGTTAAACAATTTTGAACCACTTGGATAATGAGGTACATTCGAAACGAATCATAATTAGACGAATATGGAGACTAAGCAACCAAGATTTATATTATAACAAGGATATACACTACATTACCAATAACCAAAATCATTAAAATACTAATTAGAAAATCAAAAACAAAAGTCACAAGATCATCCAACAATGACATCACTTCTTACATCACTTTCCACTAACTTTAACCAAGGGTTAATTAGTAATTTCACCATGTAATTATCTATAACATGCTACAAAACTCTAGAACTCTCAAGATTAGTCAAGATAAGAGCTAGCCAACACAAAATCTCTCCATCTTCCACACTTTTCTTATTTTCGGCCAAAAAGACAGCAGGTTAGTAAATCAAGCATATCTCCTTCATTTCTCAATGAATTTTATGTTCTATAGCTTGTTGGAAAGGTATTAAGATGCTATACAACTCTTCTTTAGGAGACTTGACCATAAAAACATGTTAAGGCCCTCGTTTTTGCAGTTCTTTGAATGGATGAATAGTAACTTTCTAAAACTAACTTTATTTTTATGGTTTCTTTAGATTATCCAAGCTATTTTAAGGTTGTTTAAGGACTAGCCAAGGCTTATTTAGTGTTGTTCAAGATTCAAGGAAGGTATGGAGTTCATGAACCCTTAGTATTATTTTGAGTTTATGATGGTTTATGGTTAGTTTAGTGGTTAAGTGAGTATTAAGCATGAAATCATGATTATATGTATGTTTATAAGTGATTGATTGAACATGGAGGTGTTGTGGGTGCTAGTAACCATGGTTGGTATGATGTCCACATGGTGCAGGGTTTGGTATATGTGTTGGATGTTGGATTTGGAGGAGTTATATTATGGAAAGTATGAAAATATAGCCGTTATAATGCCCAATTTTTGTTAAAAACAGAGCAATCCCGAATCTGACAAGGTCAGTAGGGCATAACCACTGGTCATGATAGGATAGACCTTAGTTCATAGATCGTTTTGATATAAAGTACGTAAAAATCTGATGAACGGTTTAGGAAATATGGCCAAAATACTAAAAGTGGTTCAAAAACGTAAGTGCGAGTTCGTAACTTCAATTGAACACCCTTAACCTAAGTGATTCCATTACGAATCTTGATAATTAAATAATAGAGGTCATAAGGAAGGTATAGGAGAAGGTCTCATGTTGAACGAATAATTTTTCAATTTTATAAAAATGTTTAGATCAAGGGTACGTTAATGGAATACCCCTTAAACGGATAAAGGATAATTTTCTCGAGTTAATGGTCGACTTAAAAGTCTTTAAAACTTAAATATCTACTAAGTGTATAAGATAATGACATACCTTGATAATGTACTAAGTGTCATGGTGTGTTTGATAAGCTAAAAAGATCAGGGGATCAAGTGAGTTAAATGGTTAGGATAAATGTTGTTAGTAATAATAATTATAATGGGGCATATGCTAATGATGATCCTTTTCGTTCTTATAGAAACTCAAGACGAACACCGGGTCATACCTCTGGGATTTAGAGATCGAGGCAAGATTTCTTTTACCTTTATTTTGATAAATTGTTTATGTTTAAAGAAAAGTGGTTTTGCTAGATAATATATGAATCTTATATCAATATATGATATGGATTGTGGATATGAATATGAAGGGAGCCAATATACTTTATGGCTTAAAAAGATATGAAAAAGAATGGTATCAGTTATTATATAGGGTTATATGGTTTATAATATTCTGTTATTTATAATCTTTAAACATTTGTGATTTAATAAATATTATTGGATTATTATTTAATATTTTTAAAATAGTTGAAATATTTTGTATATAAGAGCATATTTGATCTTATTAAATACGGAGGAGATGTCTGAGTTGAAATCAAAGTATTATGATATATGTCTTTCTAAAGATTGATATATGTGAATGGAAATGGAAACGGAAAATGGAAAATATGGAATGGTGTTTTATAAATGGAATAATGATTTGATAAAAAATGGGGATTGCAACAGCAAGCGTAAGAGACTGTGTTCGACATAGTCCAGCACTCAATATTTTATTATGGCCCAAGAGATGCCAAAGGGGGATGTAGCAGAGAGCCTTCCTCCAGGGATGATGACCAGGTTGGATCATTCCTTCTACTAGTAGTAAACAGAGAGCAGGTACGATTAGGCGACTGATCATCGTCCTAACGTATCAGGAGACAGCAGATATCCCCAAGGTATTTAAAGAAGGAATTGATAATGGTTACAAATCGACATACTGAAAAAGGAAAATGGTATGAAATTATGGAATTATTTTTATGATTTAGAAGAGAAACTGATATTATTTTTATGATTTAAAAGAGAAACTGATATTATATTATATTAGAAAAGAAACTGATATTATATGGTTTTATATTTCTTTTATTATAAAAATAAATAGATGGTGTATTTTAATTCTTTTCTTAAAGCTTATGATGGGTCTTTCGTTTATTAATATATATATATATATATATATATATATATATATACATATGTTTTCTTTGATACTGGTTTACAAAAATTTATCTTGCTGAGCTATTATAGCTCACTCTTGCTACTTATGTATATAACAGCTAGGTCAAATGCCGATACTCCGCACTACAGCCCGCAAGAGGGTAAGGGAAAGACGACCTTTTGAGAGAGTGCTGGCGCCTATTCCTGAGGTAGCTGATAGACAGATGGGTATTGGTAGACTTATGTGAATTAAGTGTGTAAGTTTGAAAAATAAACTTTTGGTTGTTGAAATGCTTCCTCTCGAAGTAATATTCAGCAACACTACTTATGTAAGATTCTAAGTTTGTAATTACTCTTTTAACTTTAAACTGTTATTATTATGGATGTTGTTCTCTAAGCATATGACTGGTGTGAAATGTTATAGTGTGGGGTCTATTGTGTGAGTATTAGCAAGTATTTATATTTCAACTGTCAAGAATATAATTAAAAATGGAAATTGGATCGTGATGACCTGGATTCCTGACCCCGGATCTAGGGGCGTTACAATTAATCATAATAATATTATTTTATTTTATTAAATATAATTGCCCGTAGTATTTTTAGAATATAAAAGATAACTTGTTTACCAAAAAATGAAACTAATTAGTTATTAAAAAACAGAAAAGGTAACATGTTTCGCCAAAAATAAATATTGAAATAAGTATAATTAAGTTTGAAAATGAGATATTTTAGTTTGAGAATATAAAAAAGATAGGGCTTCTTTTAAAACTACCCATCTTAAGTTTTGGATTTTCAAAAATATAGCCCCAACTTTCAAAAATTCAGGCGCTACTACCCATACTTTCATTTAATTTTAAAATACGTTATTTTCAATCTCCTTTAGATGTTTCACTCCTGAGGCTCATCTTCCGAGCTTCATCTCCTTCTGTTGAGTGGCCCCGCAGGGGCACAACTCCGTCACCATTGCCGGAGAAGACGAAGGTGCTCTCTCTCTCTCTATAGTCTGTACTAATCTCCCTCCCTCCCTCTTTGCAAAAAAGCTTGAAACCGGTACGACCTCTTCGAACTCTCTTATTTGCTTTCTTAATTTCGTTTCACATATCTCATATACGTATCTTGTGTTTATCTCTGTCTATTTTGATCATATCACATAATTTATTCCCCAATTTAATTTCTACAAATCGAATTGATCCATGTATATAAATATGTATTAATGAATCTCATATATGTTACTTAGTGTTTGATTGATTAGAATTATGCATATACTGTGTGTTTTTCAATTCCTAATAGTTTGCTCATTTTTTATGGATTTTAATGCCCAAATCTCGTACTGTTGTTAGGTTTTTAGTTGTTTGATTATAGAGAGATTTTGATGTTATTTATGTGATCGAACCGTAATTTCGAAGGCATAAGCTGTGTCATTGTAATAGTTTGTTTCGGTGTAATTTTAGAATTTTCTAAGGGAAAAAGCAAAATTTGTACTGTCATTTGTTGTTTCATAAGCTTACGTTATTTTTCGTTAATCTGAGGGAATACGTTTTAGGTTGATATGCCTGGATTCAAATCAGGTGATATCAAGGTCCATGTGGATATGATGAGAAGGTGGTGTGTGCTGTGTGGTGTGTGGAGAGCGAAAGAGGGAAGAGGAGGAAGGGGTCAAGTATGTGAGGATGGAGAGGAAGGTTGGGAGGTTTATGAGGAAGTTTGTGTTGCCTGAAAATGCGAATTTTGAGAATATTAATGCGGTTTGTCAGGATGGTGTGTTGGTGCATTTGTATTTGCTCTGGTGCTGGGTTTGCCCATTTTTTACATGTTGCTCTGCAAATCAGTTCCAGTTCTGTTTTCTGATGTTGGTTTGCATGAAATTCTGTATGCAGGGCAATGTTGCTTAACTCAGGTGAGGTGGGATATTCTTCTGTTAGGCGAGTATGTGTTGTGATGGGGTGTAAATCGAGTCTGGTTATGGTTTTATGGTTTGAGTTAGTATGTTCCAAAGCCTGATTCAAGTGGAATTTTTGCAGGAGCTGGTTTTCTTTCCTTTGAGAGGAGTGTTTATCTGATATGAAGTTGCAAATTCTATATTTTGGTTTTTTATGAAGTTGAAAATTCTGTTTTTCGTTTCTTATGAAAACATGTTTGCAACTTCTGTAACCATGGTTGTAACCATGTTTGCAACATCATGTTTGCAACATTTGCAACCATGGTTGCAAATATGGTTGCAGAAGTTGCAATCATGGTTGCAACCTTTGCAAACATGGTTGCAGAAGTTGCAAACATGGTTGCAACTGATAAAAATAGTTAAATCTGACTATCAAGATGGCTGCCCCTGTGGGGCCTGCTCTACGGAGAATCATATTGTCTTTAGAAATATAAAAGTATATGTATGTCTCAATGCAGAAGCAACAAGGTGGGTTGTCATTTACTCGATTGTATCAGAACCGACCTTCTGTATTTTTTTTCTTACCAGGTGGTATCAAGAGATGGAACTTCAAAAAAGGGCCGATGACTGACGAATCCAAGAGTCATAGAGCTCTTGGTTCAATTGGAGCTGGAACTACTCCCGGACGGGTGTACAAAGGGAAGAAAATGCCTTATTCCCTTTAATGGTGATGAAGAGGTGGGGAGTGTCAGAGTTGTTTTTTTGGAGTGTGTTTTGTTTTGTCTTTTTGGAGGTTGTTCCAAAAGATTTTTTAAGAGGAGTTCTCTCACACTTGTATATTCTTTTTAGATCTTTAAAAATTTACGAGGTGTTGTCCTCATTTATCTATTAAATAAATTAGTTATTTAGGAATTAAAGTTGCAAACACTATTACAAATATTAATGGAACGGATATGACATGTATCTGAATTGCTAAGTTAATTAAGTTGAAAATAGCAATGGAACTGATATGACGTGTGTTTCTGAATTGCTAAGTTTTTTTTTCTTTTGAGTAGAATTGCTAAGTTAATTAATTTGCAAGTACTTTTGCATAAGGTGCAAATACGTTTGTGTAAGTTGTAAATATTTTGGTATAAGTTGCAAAATGATTGCAAACGTGTTTTCTACTTCTGCAATCATGGTTGCATAAGTTGCAAACATGGTTACATAAGTTGCAACTGATACAAATAATTAAATATGATACAAATAGTTTAAAAAAGAAAAGTTTCAAATACTTTTGTATAAGTTGCAAATGTTGTGGCATAAGTCGCAAAATTGGTGCAAACATGTTTGCAAATTTTACAATCATGGTTGCAACCGTGTTTGCAACCTTTACAACCGTGTTTGCAGAAGTTGTAACCATGGTTGCAACCTTTCCAAACATGGTTGCAGAAGTTGCAAACAAGGTTGCAAAAGTTGCAACTGTACAAACAGTTAACTCTGACTCTTGAAATATGTCTAATATGAATTTTCATAAGTTGCAACTGATACAAATAAGTTACAAACATGTTTGCAACTTCTGTAACCCTGGTTGCAACCATGTTTGCAACCATTATTGCAGAAGTTGAAACCATGTTTGCAACCTTTGCAAACATGGTTGCAGAAATTGCAAAAAAGGTTGCAGAAGTTGCAAACATGGTTGCAAAGGTTGCAACTGATAAAAATAGTTAAAACTGATTATCAAGATGGGTGCCCCTGCGGGGCCTGCTCTACGGAGAACCATATTGTTTACTAATCCTCAATCTATGCATCACGCAGTTATGCAATCAAGAAGAAGGATGAGATCGAGAGGGTTTCCAAGGTCAATCATTGAAGAGGAATTTACTTTAGTTTACACCCTCTTTATTTTGTAGTACCATGTAACTACTATCTGCTTTGAGTGAGGTTTGTCCGAAAAGAGTAGGCAATGGTGTTGCTATTTTACACTCTAAACAGGAAATAACAGTGACTTCAGAAAAAATGTTGGAATATTCCTCTCATTATATCATATCAACCGCAAATACACGGGCCAAACATCAATGTCAAATGGCAAGATAGTAGGAATACACGAATTTGCTATTATTTTTTGTTAGACAAAGTAATGTTAGGCATTACAGGTAAAGCACATACTCATATTGGAAACTTGAGATAGCTATTGCTGCAAAGTACTTATTTCTTTTATTTTTAGATGTGGAGTTGTCCCCTTAATTAAAATATTAGTGCCCCTAGCGGGGCCTATTGTAACACCCCCAGACCCGGGGTCAGGGATCTAGGGTAGTCACAATACATTATTCTATGACGTACCTGTATTACTCAAAATATACACAATACGCCTGCTCATGACCCCACAATATACATCTCTCACACACACAGAGGTTAGAGTCTCAGAAACGACACACTAAAACATCTGCGGAATAAAATGTTATTATTACAATACCCAAATGTCTTGTTGAATCTGATATCGATGCAACCTCTAAGTGAAGGCACATTAACAACTTAACCCACTGGTTCTCATGATCCTCTTACATAATTCTTACTTACACATAAAGTGAATAACAGAGCTGTAGCCTGATCCGTCTAGTCCTTACTACTTCCGAGATCATTGCTAGAAATTGCTCAGGGAAAAGCCTTGCGCTTACCACTCACTTGCGGGGTGTGTGCCGTGTCCTTGGCATCCTGCTTAGCTGCTATATAAAATAATAGCAAGAGTGAGCGAAAGCTCAGCAAGGTAATAAAAGTATGGCATAAATCTGCCTTTAACTCAAACCCAGAATGAACGGGTATAAAACAATAATTGTCAAAATATCTTGATTCTGAAATTATTTCCTCATCGAGATATATTCAAAACAGTACTATCATAGTACATCAAATATCAATTACTATCTTCATAGGAAAGATATATGAAACTCATACTTGCCGTAGCAATTATACTTACTGACATACTTGAAACATTTGCAACCATGACTCTTCCGTCAAAACATTTCATACCATCCAAGGTATAGGAAACATCATTTTCAAACCATTTCCTTTATTCCTTTCGAAAGCTTTTGTTCGAAACATTGAATAACTTTGAAAGTTCATACCACTGTCAATACTATCGGTAATTGAGCACCTGGGCTTTCATTACAGTATTACAGTACAATTCCAATTGGAAGAATGGGACTATTCTGGAGTATACCCCGATACAAGGTGATCAGCCATTGTATCGTACAAAACTTTGCTACTAGTAGACGGGTAGCGATCCCCCTTTCGAGATCGTGGCCCCGACCGCATTCGGGTCTTATGATGGACTTGCCCACCTGCAAGCCTCTTATACTTGTACATATATCTTGATGGACTCGCCCACCTACAAACCTCCTACACTTCGATATATGTATAACTGGATGGACTCGCCCACGTGCAAGCCTCTTACACCTTCATCACCCTCCAGTCCCAAGAGTCATCTTATCCAGGTTCGGAACAAAACTTTTTAAAATCTTTACTTCCAGAAGTTTTTGAGGAAGTAAGACAGATGTGTGGGTTGACCTTAGTCAACAGATTCTCTTTGACATTGAACTCATTTTGAAAACATACGGGGGAATTAGTCGGAGTTTTGAAGTCATTCAAGTAATGAGCGAAGGGAGAAATCATAATTTTACTCCCAAAACCTTGGTTCCCAAGTTTTGAAGAAAAGCGAAGCCTTTACTGATTAAGGATTTATTTAAAAACAATCATGGGAACCTTTACATCACTTTCATAATACGAACAAAGTTTCAATATAATCTAAAAGATAAAGTTACAAGGTACTTCAATTAAACATTTCCGTAAATATCTCTATTATGTAAGGTATAAACAAAATCTCAACATCTTTTATAAGTCTCCAAATATTTTATAATAATTCCAAAGGTCAGAAAATATTTAAAATAATTTTTAAACCCTTAAATAAGTTTTTAAAGAATAAATATGATTTTTAAATAATTTTGGAATTTTTAAAAAGTAATAAAATAATATTTATTAAGAAATAAATTCTTAATAAATTATTCTTCAAATAACATTCCTCAAAGGAAATAGTACTCTGCCGCTGGAATCCCTCCGGGTTTCCACGACTCTCTCTATATCTCAAAATACCGACTCCCGGTCTAGATTCAAAACAGTAAATATGCTCTTATCTCTAGAGCTACATGATACACCGGTTTACAAATACTTTACCTCAAAACTCGTATATAATCCAAAAGTCAAATTCTATTTTAACATGAAATAAGATTATCGCAAAACTGTATAGCACTATACATGGCAAATGCAGTATTATTCAAAAATACTTCAAAAGTATATGTTTAGAAAACTTGCCTGAAGATCGAGAAGTGGTAGGGGCTTGTGACAGTGTTGGACAATCTAGATAAAGTCAAAGAAAACGTACGATTAATCCCCTGGATAATCCACTTATAACTCAATGCTTAAACACGTAAGCGAAACACAACCAAGGCATTACTAGCTCGCTTTAGACTCAAACTAAGTCCATATTAGTCGACAAACACTTATGTCGAGTGTTCCTTTTAGAAATCGAATCTCGTTCGCCCGTTTTACTAAGTGGCTTTCAAAGTTATAACCAAGTACTTCTCTAAGGGGTTCCTTCGCACTTAACCTTGATTCAAACATTTTTATAAAATCGAAAAATAATCCTTTCAACATGAGGTCTTCTTTCACATCTTCATTATGACCTCTAGTATTTAATTACTAAGATTCGAAACCGAATATCTCATTTTAAGGGGGTTCAATTGAAGTTACGAACTCACGCTTGCGTTTACGAACCACTTTCACTAAAACTATCATAACTCTTAAAACGTAAACTCTTTTAATACGATTCTTAGGGCAAAATAAACTAGACAATCATATCTTTATAACCATAGGTAGTGGTGAGTCTAGAAATGGATTTATTATCTCGGGCCTTAACTGTTTTTAAGGGTTAACAAAATCGAACATTTCCATTTTACGATCACTCCAGACAACCAACCAAAACAACCTTTTTTATTCTCAACATCAACCAACATCCATTTTACATCTATAAGTACGGTGGTGAGACTAAAATCCATCACCCATCATTTTTCATATTTTACAAAGCCAAATAATCACTAAATCACTTAACAAAATCTTATCGTTATATCATCTCTAAAACTTATCATAAACTCAAAATAACAAAAGGTAAGGTTGAGGTTTATACCTTCCTTGATACTCTACCAACACTAACAAAGCTTGATACACCTTAGATTAGCCTTGGGTAGCCTTAACAAAGCCTAAAAAGCCAAGAACAAATCATAAAAACAACTTAAAACACTATTCCTTACTATACATCATCACTTTGTAAAATCTGTTTAAAATCGAAAATTTAGAGATTGGTTCTCAAATTTTTACCACACCTTCTACTCTTTAAGGGATTTCTTTTGAGTCCTAGCTCATCACCAGGGAATGCTTGAAGCTCTACTTATTGACGTTTAAAAGTCGGTGCAGAAACTGTCAAGAACAGGGCAGTTCGGCTTCTTCAACTTGGGGGAGGGATTTGGCTATGCTACACTCCTTTGTTGTCCATGAAATTTTAAACGTGTGTTCCCCATACAATGAGGAATCTATGGTTAAAATTTGGTGATATAATCGTGGATAGAAGTGTAGATATGAATTTTTCTTTGAGTGGTGTTTCTGCTGGCAATTTGCAACTCTTTGTGTTATGTTTATGTTATATCTACTTACATGTGCTATATCTCTTAATATATGGATGCATCTTGTTTAATGCTTTGTCAACCATCTATTGGACCATGTGTTAGCCCTCCATTTGTCCAAGTATTGGCATTAAAACATGCAACTCCATTTTTGGTTAAATGCAATTGCACCACTCATCTTATAGTTGACTTGCTCCTCCTCCACTTTGGTTTCTCAAACTTGCACCAATTGGATTCCCCTCTTTATATTTAATAAAATCAATATGTTAAAACTTATATGTTGCATTTTATTACTTTAGTGTGGCACAATCCCTCGAACAAATATTAACTCCAATATTCCTCGTTTGTTCCCTTTATTTCTTGTTCTCAGAAAATGTCCTCGCGATTTCTCAAATGTTCTCAATCCCTTTAACTCTAGGATTTTATTCTCAATTCTATTTCCCTCTCATAATATATCCTCCTTTGGACTTTTAATATTCCCTATCATCCATTAATAATCCAATTATTATATTCCTGACTCCTTGTCAAAGTTGGAATAAAATAAAGTTTGGATTCTCTGAATTTTGTCATCGTTTACACACACTTATTCTTTCTATATTTCCCTAGTTCATACTTGGTTTCCTCATTTCTCAACTCCTCTATAGTGTACTCTAACTCACTTCACAACTTCTCTGCAGGGTATACCAACTCATTTCCTGGACGATAGATTATTCTTATCTAAGTCGTCAACTACTGAATTACACTATTCAGAAATCACATATATGCACTGGAATCATTATCCCTAGAAATATTCATTCATTAAAACCACTATTCATTGAAATCACTATTCACTGATGCACTTAATCACAAAAAGAAAAGTTTTAATTCCACCAAAAATTTGGGTTCTTACACCTATTAAAAGATGTACATAAGGAACCATGGTTGGTTGCAAATGGTTGCAAACTAGGTTGCAAAAGTTACAACTGATACAAATAGCTAACTCTGACAATAATTTTTAAACCTTATTGGGTCATTTTTGTCAAATTTTGACAATGGTATATGATATCAGTTTCTTTAGTCATAAGAGGTAACTAATCTCCTAATTTACTCGATGGATGGGCTAAAAATGTCTGGACGGAGTGACCTCTAGTCCCATCAAAAAAGCTAGAATAGTAAAGAAGCACAATGAGTCATTGACATAAGGAATTCATACACAGATTCTATAATATGGTATCAGTAATCAGTCTCAAGAAATAAATGTGATCACTCAATACTTCATACTATAAGCACAATGATAGAACATGCACAAATTTGATTAAAGAATGCAAAAAAAAGCACCAAATAGTGCATTATTCAAAGTACAAGATCCCAAGAACATGCATTAGATAAGGTACCATAAGAATTACAGAAGCAACGCTCACTGATACACATGAAGAGTCCCATATCTAGCAGCATAAAGGTTTTAGCTGGCAGAACTGCAAGTGTTCACACCATCCTTGCGGTCACTAGTAATGTCTTTAAAAATCTCAATCTGTCTTTTGCCTCTCAAGAAAACTTTTGTATCAACGGATGCCATAATATAACCATCAAATTTAACTGGAACCCCAACGTTGAGCTTCACAGTCTCGGAACACCAACCCCTGGATCAACATTAGTAGGAGCAACATGAGCCTAAATGTGCTCTAGCATCACAGACAACTCCATGTGATTCCAAGTCATCTCAGGCTTAAATTCAGCTTTATGTACATTTCTGATTTCTAGTGCTTTCTCAATCATCTCATATCCAACTTGAAGTAAAGAATGAAATGAACGAGCAAGAACACGACCACTAGCAGCATCAAGGAGAAACCTTCACATTCACCTTCAAATACGATCCCCCTCCCCCGACTGCAAGTTCAAATTATTTTAAGATCGTATTTGATACTTAATGTGCATATAATTCTTGGATCTGTATGTTTGCAGAAGTTAATTGTTTAACGATTAACAATGCAACTAGCATCACCTACCATCTCTAAACAACAAATATATAACCTAATTCTGGTGACTGTAACTATCATTAAATTACTCTAACTATAATAAATTTCCAATCAAAAAATAAATTAAACTTAAACTAACATGAATCATTTCACAACAAAACATAAAAAGTAAACAAACATCATATAGGTAGATAAAGATTGAGAGAGAGAACTGAAGTGGAGATCGACGGAGATGGAGTGGAGATGAACGGAAATGGACCAAGATGGAGGTAGAGATCGACGGAGATGGAGTGGAAATCGATGGAGATGGATGGAGATCGGGTAGAGATCGACGAAGATGAAGTGGAGATCGACGGAGAAGGACGCCTGCGGCGCCGGAGATCGGAGATGCGCCGGAGGTGATGATGTTGGTGATGATCGGAGATGCGATGGAAATGCTGGTGGCTAGTCGGTGGGAATGAGGCCGATAGAAGATGGAGTTGGGTGGTGGAGAGAAGAACAAGGCGGGTGGATCTTATTTTTAGAAAAAGTGTTTATAAAAACTGAATGTAGCAGTAAAAATGAAAAAACGAAAATATAAAAATGAAACAAAAGTCAGGCCAAAGTAAAAACGTAAATAATTACAAAAAACATATATATTTATAGATTTCCCAAAAAGATATTACTTTTTAGCTGAAAAAGTTAATCAGTTAGTTGTTAGTAATTATAATATTATTAGTTTATAGTTTCATTATTAGAACGACCATATTTTTTGAAAGAAGAGATTTTAGTTAAAAAAGTTAATTGGTTTGTTATTATTTAGGAGAAAATTAGATATTTATAGAAAATATATTACCTTTTAGCTGGAAGTTAATCAGCCAGTTATTAGTAATTATAATATTATCAGTTTATTTCATTAATTAGAACGATTATATGTAACTGGTTAGTTATTATTTAGGAGAAGTGTTGGGAAGAGCTGCGTGTAATATTGTGAGAAAAAATTGTGTTTTATTTTTTTATATAATTAAGTAAAATAATTAAGGATAATAAAGTAAAATAATTAAATAAGGTAAGTACGGTACCGTACCAAAACAATAAAATAATTAAATAAGGTAAGTACCATACCGTACCGTGCTAAAAAACTTGTACCAAAACTTTTAATATTTCGTCTTTTATAATATAATAGTATCAGATATAGATTACAGATATTATTAATTTTATATAATCATGTACGATACACATACTTTTATTTTTAAATATTTAACTTATTAACTCAATAACGATAAATTATTTCTTTATCATTGACCTTAATTTTTATGATTTTTTTTCTTAGTTTTGTAAATGTTAAAATTTGAAATATCACAAAAAAATTTCAATAATGTAAAATAGAATCCACTTAAATATAATTTTAATATTAATATTATCATATAGTATTCGATATACTATTTTTGTGAATCTACCTATATATTTCGATATAATTTACGATGTTTACGTATGTCAACTTTATAGTTTACTGGGCTTATGTGTCTCACGAGCTAGCATATGGGTTGGCTTGTTAATGGGAACCATTGGATAATAAATTCGATTTCGATTGTGATTTTATGTTATAATAATATCACAATGTATTATTTTTCTATTAAAATACCGACTCCATTTACAATTCCAAAATCAAAAATTTTAAAATTCAAAGTACGCATGTTTATGTTTTATTTTTAATTATGTAGTTAGTTAGAATCGAATCTATGAGCTACGGTAGTACTCCTTTATTATCTCTCTTATTTTTATTATATAATACTAGCTTATAGCCCTGTGTAAAACACGGGTTACTTTTAAATATTTTTAAAATTAGTATAATAATTTATTATGGATATAATTTAATTTTGTAATATTAATTATTAATAAAATTATTAGTACTAATAATAGCTATTTAATAAATAACATGTATTGTTTGGAACTAATAATATAAAATCTTAAAGTAAATTTGTTGTTGACGGGATTCGAACCTTAAATCTTTAGAAGAGGAGTTTAAATATAGAATATTTATTATTATTAGATTTAACAGTTATCATCTATTTACTAAATATCTAAAGGTCACTATTCATTTAACAGTTGAACTATTGAACCAAATTACTAACAATTATACCCATATTTGCTTATTATATGCTTTTTATTTAATTTCACAAAATGCAAAGCTAAGTGCATAGGTCAACTGCTATATTTCGAGAAACGATTTTTCTAGTGTGTGCCCAATGGTACATGCTAAGAATCCATGCTCGCTTAGTTGTCAAATTTTGATTGGTGGAAATTTCATTAATAATAATTGACCCCCTGCAAGCACAAAAATCTTCACCAATCAAAATTTTTCAACTCATCAAACACGGTTTCCTAGCATGTGCCCTTGGGCACACACTAGAGAAACCCTTCGAGAAAATACAATTCATTAATGGGAGAGGGAGTACATAGGTTACTGGACTATTAACTATTAACTGATCTTTACAACTGGAAGAATTAGCGCATGATTCTTTCAAAGAACTTTGATTCACAGATAGTTTTTCACGCATATTTTAGGGAAATTCTATATGGTACCATTGTGGTTTTGGCTTTTCTACATGGTACCATCACATTATTTACTCCTATCCATGGTACCCTCGTACATTTGGTTTGTCATATATAATACCCTTCTGTTAAGTAAAAAGTAATAGAATTGATTTCAAATTGTAAAACAAATTGTATATTTGAAATCGTTGCAAAAAAATACATGAAATAGACTATTGAATCATGTGAAACGGAATTAAAATGAGTGAGATATATTCAAATTCCATAACCAAACTTTGACAATAAATATCTCACTCATTTTGACTCTGTTTTACATGATTTAAGGGTCTATTTTATATAACTTTTCGTAAAGATTTCAAATATACAATTTGTTTTTCGGTGTGAAATCAATTCTATTACTTTTTACTTAACAGAAGGGTATTATATATGACAAACCAAATGTACGAGGGTACCATGGATAGGAGTAAATAATGTGATGGTACCATGTAGAAAAGCCAAAACCACAATGGTACCATATAGAATTTCCCCATATTTTAATATTAGTCTATCATATAGTTGCTGAGAATCGAACCTTGACCTATGATAGTACTCGTTTATTATCACTTTTATTACTCTTAATAGGATATAATAGGATATAATGAGAAATCGATATTGTGTTGAATTGTTAATTTCTATCTTAAATAAGTTTTATATCATTAATATAATCAAATATTTACTTTGTTATAGGTTTTGATATATGGTTGATATAGCAATATCTCATCTTTAACTTGCTCATATGTGTGCATTTTAGTGTCCATTGTTAATATCGTGGGTTCCAGATGGCTCAACATGGTTGGATCGGAGAGGCTCATCCGCTTATTTCCGAACCAATCAAATCAGCCAATTGAGTAGTAGAATGCAGCAATATCTGACTTTTATTTCATGTGTTTTTTTTAAATTTAAGACAAAATAATAAATAAATAATTTGGAAGTTTGAAGTGGTCAGCAAGTTCTATCATCTCACTCTTGTACTCCTTGTACTCGTGCTGGCATGGGTAGACCCAGTCTTAGTTTGCTTTTAGTTTTCTTAGTTTGCTTTTAGTATTCTAACTCGAATATTTTATGCCATGGAATCAACTCCAGATCATTGGTGATGTTATAAATTACATATTAAATATGTACATGAGAAAATTGGAATCAATTACAGATCACAGGTGACGTCATAAATGGATTGTATTCATTTTTTTTTACAAATCTCTTTTCACCTAGAACACGTCACTGTTTTTGGATTAAGATTTGACATATCTCAATTTGAACAAAAATTTATATTCGAAACATATCGATTAAGATCAATAAGGTGTGATTTTTGAATATCAAATTTAAAACAAACCAATGGTAAAAAAAAAAACAAAAAAAACAATGGTATTTCATTTATATGCTAATTTTAGTATGCGATTTCGATTTCAAAACCTGCATAAAAAAACTGTATATGCAATCTAGAACCTTGTTATTAAGTCACAAATAAGTTTTTACGATTTTTAGTTCGATTCCAAACCAGATTTATTAGGCCAAATGTATTTCCAAACTATTTTGATATACCCAGAAATATTGTGTAGCAGGTTGCTCTCTCTATTTTTTTTCTTTGATCTTTTGGAAAGAGCTCATTGCGATCTATTGGCCAAGCATTTCATCCCAACATTTGTTTGCATGTCCTACCACAGCAACAAACTTGTCCTACATAATGTGAACTAAAAATCTGTCATGTCCACGTTTCGGCAAACCTTTTTTTTTAAGGGATAATATGAAAGGTACTCTTTTGGTATTGATTTTTACGACATATTTTTGACTTACGAGTGATACCATCAAAGTTTTGATTTTTCAAAAAAAATGCTCTTCTGTTAATCAAACATTTAATACATTAAAAACATCAATCTAATACAGCAAAAACACCAGAAATTCAAATTTCCCGCACTTTTAACATGTGCATCAGTCTAATACATTAAAAACACCAAAAATTACATCCTAACAATAAGATCATTAGACATAGTAAGTCCAAAATATAATAATTAGTCCCATAAAATGAATTAGTCCGTAATTAATCACTTGATTTGCCCGAATTGTAACCCTAGCTACTTCTCCCCAATTTCCCTTGAACCCTAACCCTTCAGCTATTTACCCGATAAAATGAAATAACCGATTTGTTTACCACGACTTTATATAGTTTTTAACATTTTTTATTTTTTAATTGCAGATTATATTTTTAATTAATTAAAATTACTGTTTAACTAACGTTTCATTAACGTTCTAATGACGGAGGGGCATTTTTTTTAAGCAGCCAAAACCTTGATGGTACCACTCATAAATCAAAAATATGCAATGGTACCATTTGTAAAAGCCAATATCGGAATGGTACCATTCATAATATCCCTTTTTTAATAATCGGATGTTCGGATCAGTTTTCGCGTAACTCAACTAATTTGAAGGATTGTTAACATACTCGTACCCGTTTTTTTTTTTTTTTTTTTTGTCAAGAGCATATTCGTATCCGTTGAATATAATAATTCACTTAATTCTATACCTTTCAATGGGATCAAAATTATGGTATCAATAATTTCCTAAATTATGGTATCAATCAATTGAGACGCTCATGATAAGTAACCTTTACTTTTCAAAAAGTGAGTGTAAAATACAAAACTTTTCTTTACACATAAAAGTTATACTCTATCATATTTTTTAAAAAGGAGTACTTAGTATGCAATATTTTATTAATTTCCTTTTTTTCTATAATCACTAAAGTAATTAAAAATGAGGCTCTACCCCTTTTGTAATATTTTATTCTATACTGTAAAGGCCATGTAGCCAAATGAGTTTCTAGATTTGAATTGGTCAGCAGGGGTCAGGGGGATTGGTCATTGCTGCTCTCACTAATACCACTCATCAATGACCAGTTGATCGAAAAACTCGGTTTCTCAGTCAAACTTCAACACTCTTAACGAACATTATTCTCACTCAAATCCAAAATGGCAACTCTTTATATACCTACATCTCTTACATTCTTTTCTATCATCACCCTCCACTCATATCCCAACTCATCTTTTTTCCCTCTGTATTACTGCATGCAACTGAATTCACAACTAGTTCAACAGCTTCTGAATACAAGAAGTTTCGAAAGTTTCGAATTTTCATAATCTAGCTGTTAGAAAAAGTCCACACGGATTGAGCTAGATTTTACTCAAGAATGGGAACTACTTGTGAGTTTGACAAGAGTACAATTGCCAGTGAGCTAATCCAAGGAATGGAAGTAGCTAGGCAGCTGAAGTTTCACTTGAACTCATCGTCTTCGTCCCCCGAAAATCAACAAAGTCTGCTACAGAAGATACTATCTTCATATGACACTGCCTTGTTGCTTCTAAATTGGAGCGAGTCATCAGCAGTGCACCCTCAGACTGTGCCAGCAATGTTCACTCTACCGGAGTCTCCCATTTCAACCAATGAAAGTGGGCATTTTAAGGATCATCACCGAGACGTTTCCAAGAAGAGGTGATTATTACCACTGTAACCCACAATTTTAAATCTTTGCATACATCTTACCCTAAGACCTACTTTCGATGAGATATGTTGTTTGATTCGGTTTGGTTTATTTGATAATTTATCTAAAGTTTTCTTCGGTCTATTGCAGAAAGGCATTGCCTACATGGAAAGACCATGTGAAAATTTGTTCGGATAATGGAGTGGAAAATTCAGCTGATGATGGATATAGTTGGAGGAAGTACGGACAGAAGGACATTTTGGGTGCTAAACATCCGAGGTAAGAGTTAAAAGTCACTTATCCAGTCACAACTACATACTTCTTTCAGTAAGTGCCTATTTGCTGAAAAATCTGCACACATAAGAGACCATATATCAAGTATTTCCTTTTTTTAAGAAAAACTTAAAAAAATTTAAGCATGAGCAAATAATACATGCTACAAAACACACTAGATGCATATAAGAGGAAACCCCTTTTGACCGGTTATGCTTGTATGACATTATTATTGTATATGTCGAATTTGGGGTACGAAGTGTCGGATACGTGTCAGACTCAAAAAATTTTTGTATTAGTATTAATAATTCGAAAGTTATGAAATACATGTGTATAAATATCAAATATTTAATTGCTAAAAAATATTAATCTTTATGAAGGTACGAGTATTGTAAATCTTATGAAAACCTTTATTTCTGCAGAAGCTATTACAGATGCACATACAAGAAGACTCGAACTTGCCATGCTAAAAAGCAAGTTCAAAGATCAGATAATGATCCCGCAATATTTGAAATCACTTACAAAGGAAAACATACTTGCCTCAAGGCTGGCAACTCAGTTCCGCCAGCAACACCTGAAAAGCAAGAACATAAGCAGAGTGATCATCATCAACAACCACCAAATGATGTGCTGATTAGCTTCAGAGCAAATCTAAGAGTCAAAACCGATGACTTTGGAATGAAGGAAGCTGTGGATTCCTTCTCTTTTCCTTCTGGATTAGAATATAATAGCCAGCTCTCTTCATATCCACAACTAGTTGATGAGGATCTGATGGGGACGTTTTCGCCATCATTTATCTCTCCAGAAACAACCGGATCAAGCTACTTCTCGGTTTCACCATACCAGATGAACAGCTTTGGACAGTTATCAGATTCTGATTATACCGAGATAATATCAGCGAACACATCAACCACCAACTCTCCAATACTGGACTTGGACTTCCGAATTGATGAAGTGAACCTTGATTCGAATTTCCCATTCGATACACCAGGATTTTTTCAGTAATTCCACTTCAAATAAAGTTGAAGAGATAAGTGAGAGAAGTAGAGAACCATTATGGTTGCACAGCAAACAAGCTTGTATATTTAACATAAATTTCGATATGCTAGTAGTATTTTTGATAACTTAGACTACTACGATGCAAATTCGCTAAAGTATGAGTTACTGATTCTACTTTGATTCAACAAAATAATTGCCTATAAAGTAAGAAGATTTATGAACACAAATTACTACACTGAAGCTCTGGAACAATGAACTTAGTATGTGCGCCATTTAGCTTTAACTGGGTATATATATCATATATGCATGAAACCAGACATAGTCTAGTTCAAAATACTGAAAATATATCAGGATGGGATCATTACCATGGAATATTAAAATGCAATGTATATTACATTTTGCATAAAATATAGGATTATCAAAGATAATACATTACAACTGAGAGAACACAAGAATTTATTTAACTAGTGGAACAGGGCACCCAATAGTTAGCCATGTTGTTAAACTGAGATCTTTTTTACCAATCCAACTATCAAAAAAGTACAGACATTTTTGCACATAAAAATCATTACAGTGGTAGAAGACAATTAGCCTAATACCGACGAAGCCAAAGGTTTAGGTCTTGTGATGAAGATGTCTCAGGGTGTGGGAAAAAACATGTACATTGGTGTGAGGGATTTAAATTTGCAACATGAGAAAACGTCGAGAAATTTAGTATATTCTAATATTCTGCACTTAGACCGATGACTTCTCATCTTTAGTAGCTGAACCACCACTGGATGTGCTCTCTCCATCATTCTTAATTTCCCTAAGAGCTTTCCTTAGCCCCAATACGATGAATAAGTTGGTCAAAGTGAGCAGTGACTCAGCACCGCCATGCAACCAGTCCACATTAGACAAGGAAGTCCCATAATGCACCTTAGCTGATGGTAGTGTGAAGATAAGAAAATTTTAGTAGTCAGTCTATGTATATAGATAGACCAAGGAAAAAAAAAACTTATGTTGGTGAAAGGAATTACCATAGATACCAGCTGGGACTGAATGGCAGGATACATGTAACAAAGATTCACAAAACAGAGTATCATTAGAGTTAACGGAAGCTATAAGAATAATCAACAAGAAAAAGTGTAGCAATTGTAAAAAGATTTTACTTATTCTTTCAGGAAGGCCCAAAGATGTAGTCATGAAAACAAGTTTGAAATTGAAAGCATTTAGAATAGCAGTATACCATATATCATCAGGAGAACTGCTGACAAATTCTTAGAGTAGAAACAATTATAGTAAAGACATGAAAAGGCCACTATGGAAGGGGATGTAAAAAATATGTACACAGACACCTCCGGTACTTTCTTAAGAACTTTCTTGCGTATAAGGTTCGTAAGGTTTGACAGTTCAAGGTAAGCCACTACAGACCTACAGTTTGCTATAAGTGATAGCTTCTTCGAACCAGGAAGTACTAAGCTTGTGCACATCGACAGACTGGAATGGGGATAGAATGTTTGTAAACTATATTCCTTTCTCATTCCTTTCCTAGAAATTCAAGCTAAAACTCTATCCCACCTCTTACGAAGGGAGATCCATTCTCCTACTTCCTCACTTACCCTACAATCTTCATGGAGAAACTTTCTACTACCTCATGTTTGTTCACTATCCTCCCTTGCATCCTTTCTTTCTCAATAAACTTTTTTTTTCGCAATTTTTCAATCTATTCCTTCCTCAATCCATTCTCTCCAAGTAAACACCTAAGGAAAATTTAAGTATATACTCAAGCAACTACAACCATCGCAGCTAGTAGCATCTATTTCGCAGTCAATTGGATGCTTAGATTACTTGGATATGACATGGGTTGAAAACTAGCAGCTGTTCCTGAACATAATCAGTTTCCAACATGGACAATTTCTCTCGATTCCAGAAATTCGATTCATAAATCAAAAGAATTATATGTCCAGCTCCATGGCAGCTTCCACCGCATAAACTCCCAATAAAGGAAAAACAACAGTACTTGAATAGAAAAATCATTCTTTTTCATGTTAATGTTTACCCACTTAACTTTTGACTACAGTCACTAAACAAACACAGAACCAACAATACAGTACTACACATTAGTCCCTAAAACCAAACCAAATATACTCAATATATCACACTCCGGGTTTGGTACAGATGAATGCAAACTCACAAACCTCCGCCCCTCCCACCCCCAAGACGACAATTAGTAGATACTCCTATAGAATATTTCCGGAAAGACCCCGACTTCTTAAACCACACAGCAGTCCCTCTTGACCTAAAGTTGCCCAAAGTAAGGATATGCAGGTACTCTATGTTGAATAATACAAAGTTCAACTTTTTCCGCAAGTTGTAACAGTAGAACTCCTTCAGTTTAATCCAAATCATACAAACAAGTACACAACATTCTTTTATCTACTAAAAACTAAAAATAAGAAATTAAGCCAGTACACAAAAACTAAAAAGAACAGATTATAATTAGCCTAGATAAGCAAGCAACGATAAAAGTAAAGAAAAACTCACTTGTAGCACCCACAAAAGCAAGCAAGAAATAAAACCCAAAAAGAGTAAGCTTTGGAGAAGACTTGGACTTGGTGATGAAGTACAAGAAACCAAGATAAGGGAATAAAGAAACAGCAAAGAGCTGGGGAGCTATGCTCTGTGAATCTATACTTGGTGCCCATGGGTCGACTGGCAAAGGTAGTGCACATACAACCATTCCTCCTCTCCTTCTGCTAAATCTTGAGCTACCATTTTTGAAGCAATTGAATTGTTTAATTTCTTGTGTTTTGAAATTATGCAAGAAATGTGAAGAACCCAGTAAGCTGTGGTTCTTGCAAACAGTTGTAACACAAGTGATCATTGCTAACCAAGCTCAACTTGTTTCTATCTCTGTTTGTAATATATGGTACATATGTTTTGCTGATATAAATCAATATAGAAACTGAACTTGAAGTTCTTTTAAGTCGATAATTTTTTATTTAATTTTTATTGAACAAATACTTTTGCACAAATGTCCTTTCTATGTCATGGAAATATTGCTCTTTAAAATAAGAGTAATATTATGTACCCCGAAAAAATTTTCAAAAATATTCCCAAATGATACATGACAATATTTAATATATAGGATTCATATTAATGCATGAGGGGACCATCTCATTTATAAAAATATAATCAATCATGTGTTAACAATTCACCATTCCGGAACCGTTTTGGGAACGTTTTCGGAAGTCGTAGCATTATCCTTAAAATAAAGAACATGAATTATTAAATTATTTTTTTACCAAAAATCAACTAAATTTTAATTCTTTAATTATTTATTCACAAACCTACCAATCGGATCAATTTGTATTTTTGCAATAAGCAAAACAGAATACTCCTACTAAGTAGTAAACAGGGTATTGTGCTCAAGGGGCAAAGTTGCTAATTGATAAATAAGAATTTTCCTAGGAGACAAAGTAAAACCAAAGTGTGGACAAACTCTCCAGACAAAAAAGTGCAATTAACCTAAGGTTAAAGATTACAAGAGTTTTCAGATATCACTAATCTGATTCTTCTGAATTCTTCTAGGAGTCCGATAGTTGGCCAAGACAATTGGGAAACTTGAATGGGAGATTCAAAGGCTGGCTGCTGTCAACTCCTTCTATAGCTTTGCCTAGAGTATATCCCATGGCCATTGATACAGGAAACGCAACTGCATTGCCAATCTGTTTGTATCTGAAACAAAAAGAAACATAAATAACTTAATAAGAACTGCAGGCTTAGTTTCAAACTTTCAGTTGAATGGAATGCACATTTTAGATAACATGGTTTGTTCATGACTAAAACCTTAAAAGGATTACAAAAATGATAAACATTTTTTATATCATGGGAAAGATATGATTGACAAAAGAAAAAGAAGGATGCATGAGAGTACTTCTCTTTAACAGGGCCATATAATCTGTAGCAGTCTGGAAAACCATGCAAACGTGTATTTTCACGGATAGTTAACACCCTATCTTGGTTAGGATGAAGAACAGCCTGCAATATTGAAACAACAATAGGTAATTGATCAAAGATTTATAACGATTAATATCTTTGAAAGTATTATTAGTACCCGATTGTGACAATCCGAATTTTCAAAATAAATTATCATTATTATTTAATTATGTTAATTAGTATTTAAAGGATGGAATTGGATTTGTGAATATCGTTGTGGAGTTCAACGATATTTAGTATCGAGTTTATATGAGTATATTTGGATTTATGTGTGCCCCAATATTTTTATTTGTATTTTAGTGATTTAAAAGTATTTAAATCAAGTATTATTGATCTTCAAAAATCTTTATTAAATTATTAGAGTGGGATAAAATCACGAAATCTTTTGTGATATTATCTTTATGATATTATTTAGTTTTTAAAAATTTATTGGAGAATTATTTTGGATGTTTAAGTATTTTAGAATGATTTTAAGAGCTTTATTGTATTTAAAGGATCAAAACTTTGAAAATTCGTATTTAATTCAATTTTGATCCTAAAAAATTATTTTAAAAATACGTGGGTGTTCATAATTTTACACTCTTTGTTTTAAAAATGAAAATCTTAATTTACCACCAATTTTCTATTAGATTTCAATTTTTAAAAAGTGGGTAGAATTTAATTGTATTACTTTTCAATTGGTTTGGGCTTAGGCCCATTAGGTTAACAAAACATCACAGCAGATATATACATTATACGCAGCCACACTTATAGATAGACAGAGAAACAGATTGGGGAAGAGGAGAAGAAAGGAGAAGAGAGAAATTGAATTGGGGGATTGAATCTATACTTATATATATATATATATATATATAAAATCGTGTGTGTGTATAGTTTAGTGTGTGCTGGTGTGTGTGTGGCGCGGGGTGAAGGCAGGAAGAGGGAGGAGCAGCCACGGCGGGAAGAGGAGTCGCCGGAGAGGGGGAAGCCGCGCGGTGGCGCGCCGGCGAGGCCTGGTGGCAGGCCGTGGTGGCGGCTGGTCAGCGCAGAGAGAGAGAGAGAGAGAGAGAGAGAGAGAGAGAGAGAGAGAGAGAGAGAGAGAGAAGGAGGATTGATTTTTGGATTTTTGGGAATTTGAATTGGAAAGGTATAATATTTCTATTCGTTTGTTTATTTTATTTTCGATGTAATTGCTTAATTCCTCCTTTTCGATTAATTATGAGTATTGTTGTAGTTTAATTATTAAATTAGTATTGTTGCAATTTAATTAGATTTAAATCGCGAGTATGGATTAATTGTCGTTAGTTATTTGATTTTAAATTGCGAGTTTAATTGTTAATTTTCGTGAATTAGTTGGAGGGTCGATAATTGTTAATTATAATTGATGGTATTAAGTGCAAGATGATTGTATTAATTTTTGGTGACTTAATTCGAAAGAGGATAATGGTGAGTTGTTAAGTGCTATTTGTTAATTCGGAGATTATGATTTGTCATGATTAATTGTGAGTCCAAGAATATGTTCGGGTTTAACGATTATCGGTGGTCAATGGTGATGTTGGCATTAATTGTGGAGTTTATATGAGTTGACTAAATGGTAATTGTCGTAATTAGATCAATGTGGTAAATTATGATTATTATTGGAATTTCCGTATTTAATTCGGAAAGTATGTTTACTAAGTGATGAATGTTTATGTGCTAAATATTATAAGTCGAATTTGATTAATTATCGAAATTCGTAATAGTTACCTTGATAATTGTTAGTTGCTAAGATGCTAATAGTTACTTGCTAAATGTAATTGTCGGGAGTTATATGACTTTACTAGTTAATTATAAGTTAATTAGGAGAGACTATATTTATCGATTGTTAGTGGTGGTTTGTATATGCTAAGTGCAAACTGTTATTGTCATATAATTTGTAGTTATACGAGTGGCTAATTGGTATGTGCTAAATGCTATAAGTAGAGTCGTAATTGTTGAGATTTATTGTAGGCCCGATGAAATGGGCGGGTTAGTGATTGTTAAATGTTAAGTGTTAATTGCTAATTACTATTGTCGAATATTATATGTTAGAATTTTATAATAATTAGAATTGTGCTAGGGGTTATGAGAAGATCACAAGTTTTTAAATGTCAATATTTAAAGATTTGTGTAATTCTTTTCGACTAATCCCTAGGGCTTACGAATATCCATGATTAACGATCACGGGTATAATTCATATACTTGAGTGGTGTGATCATCGATATAGCGTAAGTAATAGTTAGTGCTAGGGGTTGTTCCCTAGGGCTTACGAACATCAATGATTGGTTGTCACGTGTATCATTAAAATGCGTGAGAAATACGATCATTGGTGTAGCGTAAGTAGTAGTGTAAATTATTATGTGCTATGTGCCGCATGTCTAGGCGGATACTTTTCCTTATGTGCTAGGTGCCGCATGTCTGGGCGGGTACTTTTCTTACTTGTTTACTTTTACGTTGCTGCAAGTTGAGGCAGCTTTATTTTTATAAAAACAGGGTTGTATTATAATTGAGGGGTTGTGCCCATAGTCCGATAAACGAATAGGTCATGCCGAAATTTTCTGAGAATCTCCTGCATTTAAATTTATTTAACTTATTTGACTTTAATGGTCTAAAGGCATGTTTTGGGGGTGCTAAATGTTTATGTATATGTATCAAGGAATTCACTTCGAGGATTAATTGTGTCTTGGGGTTAATTTGTCTATTTACGTATTAATTTGAGGATAATTGTTGTCTCGAGAATTTATGTGTTATGTGTACTAAGTGATAATAGAATAGTCAACTATAGGGAGGACACCTATAGTTTGACTTTATATGACTTAGTGATAATTCCAAGTTGTGTTTACTTGAGATACGAGGTAGGACTGACACGTACTCGTAACTATTTCAGTACCATTAGGGTATAATCAAGTTGGAACGACGTGCATCAAAGAGGAAAGATCGGGGCGTCGTATGAAGAAAGGTAAGTTACCTCCATGGAACTGCTTGGTCAAGGTGCGAAGGATTTATTCGCGGTTTTCTGCTTTACGCTCAGGACCAGAGGCAAGTTTATCTATGCATACTCTATCGTTCAGAGTATTTGTATTTTAAAATATATGAAATGTGCAAACTAGATTTAAATCCATAGAAGCAAAGATTCTTTCTAGCGGATTATACCAGATCGTATCCATGCTATTTACATGCATATCTATTATTGTTGAGCTGTTTATTACACGAGATGTTTGCAACTTATTTTATAAGTTGGTTTATATTGTTGAGACGTTTATCGAAATACTTCATTTGTATTCGTAGAAGAGATGATAAAGATATATTTAATAATATTTTCATACTACAGAATATTTATATTTAAAAGTGGGATTATATATATATATATATATATATATATATATATATATATATATAAAGTAAGTTATTGATCTATTGCTTCTAAAAGCAAAAGTGACCGGAGTAACGCACCGGCCCAACGGTTACATATAAAGGGTGAAGGGCCGAGAAAGATGGCTCATCCTTCTGAGAAGTTTTATTTGGGTGGTTCGAGACGTCGACCATCCTTTCTATCGATAGAAAATGAGATGTGACAATGGACTGATCATCCATTACTTGAGAAGGCGTTTCGAGAAGAAGTCCTAATCTTAGATACCTTAGACTGTTAGCGGATGCCTTTGTGGTTCTGTTAATAGTAGAGGGTGTTGATCCGAGAAGTTATTAAATTGTATTCGAATGGTATTTTGAGAAGTTATTGATTTATCTTTGAGCAGTATTTTGAGAAGTTATTGATTTATCTTTGAGCAGTATTTTGAGAAGTTATTGATTTTATCTTTGAGCAGTATTTCGAGAAGTTATTGATTTATTTTCGAGTAGTATTTCGAGATTTATAAGAATTTCTGAGTTGATCTCTTTTCAAAAGTAATTATATTTATAAGTCGTATGGAGTAGTAAAAATATATTTTGAGTGAGTAGTGGTAGTATTTTAGTATACTCTATTATATTACTTGCTGAGCGCCTCTTTCGCTCATTCTTGCTTTTGTTTAAATCTTATTTTACAGAGATAGATAGTGGGTGCAGTTGACTTAGTTTAGCTCGAGGCAGGGCAAGTCATGGATCAAGTGGATGTTCGGCTCAGAGTGATTCTGTATTTTGAGTTTGTCTACCAGATGTTTAGTTAGACTTTTATGGTATTCATGTTCTTGAGTTGTAATATTTGTTGTATTAGAATATTGTGGTTGTTGTATACCTTATGTCAAGGTGATACTAACAACATAAGACTGTATAAGAGAATTGTTGTACCAAGAGTTGTAAGTTATTATAAGCATTTTTGGATTTCTTGTTTCCAAGTCTATAACCTGAAAAGATTCTTGGTAGTTAGGGGTCGGATGTCATGTTTTAGATTTAATATTGGCAGTTGATTGTTTGGTTGTTAAGGTTTTCCGCGGTAGCGACCCATATCCCTGACCCCGGATTTTGGGGCGTTACACCGATTGTGCGGCTGTGCCCTTGCCACTACAGTCGTGACAATTTCATCCATAGCCAATCGACCAAAAGGCGTGCATTTTTATTTTATTGTGAAAATGTCTGTAAAATGAATTTTAAACATAAAATATTAAAGACTGAAATAACCAAAATGCACCTACTTTTTTGATCTGCTGTTTTCAAACGACAGAGCATAATCAGGCACCTAAAATCATATGAAGCGATTATGGGAATTAGTTATAAACTAGAGAACCTAGTATTGTAAAAATAGAAGTAACAATTGTTAGGTAGTCGTCCTAACTTCTTCACCAAACTCACCAAACAACCTCACCAACTCTTCACCAACCAAACTCCACCAACCCCCACCTACTACACATCTAACTCCTATAAATACTCCTCTCCTCCTTCATTATCAAACACACCATAATTCTCTCTTCTCTCTCTATATAGCTGCTAGATAGTCCGTCTAGTAGGGGAGCCGGTTTAGCCCGCTTTCAGGAAGTGTCGGGATAGAAGGTCCTCGTGCCTAAACTATTCCTTAGGGTACTTGGGTCTGACTGCAGCCATCGGAGGTGGTCCCGCTGCAGGGGTCTTTCTATCAAGTTGTGTGGCACTGTCCGGGTTGGGAGAGGGGGAGAAGGAAAGGTTGTCAGGAAACAGTGATAGGGGGAGGTTTTGAGATAAACACTTCAGTGAGTTGGAAAGCTAAATTTATGTAAGGGAAATGGGAACATATGGATTATATGCTTAAGGATGGAAAACATATGGAATATATGTTAATTAATTACACGGAACATATGGAATATATGTCAATTAATTACACGGATCATATGGAATATATGTTAATGGATTACACGGGTCATATGGAATATGTATGGACTATACGGATACCTGAATGGAAATGTACGTGGATTACGTGCGCATGGATTGGAATATGTATGGCTTATATGTGACGCCCCCAGATCCGGGGCCGGAGATCTAGGCTCTCACGGTCCATTTTCCATTAATAACATACCTGTTCTTGCACATAATATGAATAACACAGCCATCGACCCCACAATAACTCACACCGCACACACACGCAGAGGTTAGAGCCTCAGAAACGTCACACATTGATTAAACAGTAATAAAATTATCAGAGTTATTACAGACCGAATTAAATAGTATTTATGCTACCAGCAACACTTCGATGTGAAGCGAAGTTGGCGGCTTGAAAGTTTGTTACGATACACTGGCTTGCACAGGTCATACTGGTAAATAAAACGAACTAACAAAAGCTGCCAACCAATCCGGCTAATGGGGCCTACCGGTGGAATCAACTGCTGGCTCGGGTCTTGTCACCTGCTTTCGAGCAGTCTGTCTGGGTCTTGCCATTTCCCTTAGCTGTTGTGTTTGTAAAATTTGAAAACAAGCAAGAGTGAGCAACTGTAGCTCAGCAAGAAATATACGTATAAGGTAAGCAATATAGCATTTCACATGATTAGCAGTTATTAAACTTGTTTGTATCAATCAGATATAAAATCACTTGTCATTGTTGATAAATTCCGAAGGTGCAACAATATGTGCCCTTGTTTTCAAAATAAACTTGCAGTTCTAGATACTGCATTGAGTCAACATCTTTCTCATCAAAATACAACACTATCAGCAACTTGGCACAAAAGCCTAAGAAGCAGTGTCAAAGCATTTTTCCAAAATGGAGGAATGGGACTTAAGAAAACACAAAACCTGACAAGGATTGACGATGATCAGTCGCCACATCCAAGTCCAATAATCCGCGGGTCTTCTCTACCGGTAGAAGGATAGAAACTACATTCGTAACTATCCCCGGGTGAAAACTACATCCGTAATCACCCTCGATGAAAACTACATCCGTAATCATCCTTCGGCAACACCTGGGCTGGAATAATAATTGATGGACCGCCTGGCTCACGGCCGCTTACACATCCCGGGAATCGTTCGTCAGCGGTTCCCACACCTGCCAGAGTCCCTTTTTCTTTTTCTTTTGAAAACTTGGTTTTGATTGAAAACAGAGTAATTGAGGTCCGACATCAGTCGACCGATGATTCTTGAAATCATACAAGAAGAAGAACCTGACCGGGGGTTTTCAAAAATGTTTTGAGTTCGAAAGAGTTCGAGTTTGAAAGTAGTAAAATGTATCTTGGATTAACTTTGTCTTTAAATAATGAACAATAATTAATAAACAATATTTTAAGATTTAATATTAATAATTAATAAAATAATTATTCGATAAAATAAACTTTTAATCCAAGATAGGGTTTAGAGTATTTACGAAGATATGAACATAATATTTGAGTATACGATACTCCCCGAATGACCCTTCGGGTTTTCGCAATCTAGATACGATATAATAGTATACTGCTCCCCGGTCAATAGTATATACGGACCGCTACGACCTCTATTGCTAGAGTCGTTGTCCGAAGAAAACATTTCAATCTAAGTTCAAGGGGTACAAGCATGTATGTACTTATACAATCTCAATTGCATCAATACTTCGATAAACATAGCATTTGATATAATTGAAAACTACAAACACAACAGTGAAAGTCCTTGTATATGGATAAGTTTTCAAAAGTAAACTTGCCTTGGTTTGGTTGGGGTGGTCGAGCGTGCGGAGTCGAACGATCTATACATAAGCAATAACCGCTCGTTAGTACCTTAACAATATCTCTTTAATTACGGGGTTTTAGGGGGGTACGAAATTAACTTAATGACTTCGTCTTATGACACTCTAGCCCCACTATAGGTTCATGTCGTCACTCGATTACGCTCGTCACTTAATCGACTTAATTTAGTTACCACATTCGAATCATAACCATTAACCATAGAATTATGCTCCACTAATCGACTTTTTCCCTTGCGCAAAATTTACTCTAGCATTTTTATAAAATCCAAAAATTCATATTTTAATCAAATTATTTTTGGGTGGTCTTTACCACTGCATTCCCTAACTTCTCAAATTTTTCCATGATCCCACATATATTTTTAGGGGTTTAAACAAGGTTCACAAGGGGTTCACTTAGTGCAGTCCGGAATCCAGAAACACAATTCACTCCTCCGGCCATAACTTAAAATCTATACATCACCTAGCCATGAACCTTACATTTCCAGAAACTACATTCAATTATCTTTCCAACAATATATGGTAGGACATCAGGAGACAACATTTTGGGGTTCAAAACCGTGTTAAAAGACAGGTCAATGCTCCTGGAAAAACTCAGCAAGCACATACTACTTAGATCAACCATTTTTCACAATTCCACAACACAACCAACACTTAATTCACTTAGTTCATGGTTCATAACACTCATGGAGATATACATACTATCCATAATCATAAAAGTCACAATCTCAACATCAAAACTCAAGATCCATGTCATCCATTACTTATACAACCAAGATTAACTCATATATACATGGATCTACTACCAAACATTATAAATACTACATAACCAAGAGGGTTTGTGATTTTTATACCTTCTTGAGCACCTAGGAGCCTTGGATAAGCCTTACACAACTCAATAACACCTTGAATGGTCTCCTACAACCCTTACAATACAAGATCTAAAAGAAAATCAAACATGGTTAGTATTCACCCAATCTTTAACAATTTATAACTTGAATTTGGATGGATGAAATGGCTTGAAACTACTAACATACCTTGTCTAGATGATGGAGATGGCCTAGGATTTATGTTTTGATTTATGAGTGATGGGAAAGGGGGAAGAAGAATTTTTCTTCTTCTCTTTTTCTTCTTGGCCGAGAGCAAGAACAAGGGGGGATGTGTTTTGATTTTTGTGTTGTGTGTGTTGGTTGAATAATTGATGTTAAAGTGTTGGGTGATACATAATGTGTATGTATAGGCAAGTACTAGCAAGGCATGGTCACATGTACTACTTGTCTCCCCTTTTTGAAAAGCAAGTAACTAGTTACTATTCCTCTTCCAATTTGCTAACTAGTTTGCTTGATCCTAACCACTTGGTTGCATGGGACTTGCATGCATTACTACTCATTGTATCATTATTCTTCCACCAATGCTTGTCATTTAATCTTTAATTCGTATCGTATCTTAATTAATCTCTCGTAATAATATTTGTCGCGTGGAGATTTCCCCTATAATTCCTTAAGTATTTAATTGTGTAAATTCCTCGAATGTCCATAATTCCTCGTCATAGTTCTTAATAAATCCTTTAATACTCTAACCATTCTCAAATCCTAAGTTTTATAAATCTTACTAACAATAAGGCTCCTGCCTTCACAATCTTCCTTTTTATCTTACATAATAAATGCAACAACGCAGTTTCTCAGACAATCAATTCCATTAATCAACAGGGATGACTAGAAAGGTTCTATATTGACAATGCCACAAGATATTAAATAAAAGGAAATATTACCAAAAATTAGGGTTCTTACATTATACATGAAAAAGTGTGGAACCCCAAGGCATGAAGGTTCTAGGGTAACTAGGATCACGAGGGTCTCTCATAGGGAGGTTCAACCGTTTGAATCCCTAATTTCCGTGTAATCATGATGGTGGATAACCAACCCCGTTATGGGACTTGTGTACAGCTGTGGAAGCTATGTACAATTTGAAGAACGGCTTCGCCACGACCCCAGGAAAACTGGGTGAGTGAGGTCTAACTCTTAGAAACTGGAACACTAAGGATTTTAGCGGTGTGAGGATATCACATTGGATTGGCAAACAACTTCACCACGACCCCAGGGAAACTGGGTAAGTGAAGTTCAACTCTTGGAAGCTAACATTGATAGTAGTATAACATTATTAGGAAGTTAACATCGTAAGGAAATCACCCGGAAATGAATTTAGTCATGTTTAGGGGTACGACAAGTGGAACACCAGTCTCCCCAGGTAAAGGTCCCTATGGAATATAGGGATAAACTTCAAGGCAAGGATTTGGAACGGATATAGGTACAGGTGGAAAACCTATCCCTTCTACGGCAAGAACCCTCCTAAGAATGAGGATGCACTTGGGTTCACTCCTGGTAACTCACTTGGCAATAATCCTTAAGGCAGGAAAGGCTTATGTCTAAGTCTATGGAATAACAACTGGGTGGCGTACGCCTACAGAAGGCATACGATTCTACACGTTGCCCAGGCTACGAAGGGTGTACCCCAAAGGCTAACCGGGGTTCATTCATCTTAACTAGGAACGTGGCATGGATTTTCTACGGGGAACATATCACTGATTCTCTATAAGGCATGACATAACAAGACATCCACAAATATGTGCATGTGTGTGCGCACAAGGTGGACATACAACAGATACATATAAAAGAAAAGCATGCAAGGTTCATAAACCATCTACTTAGAGTTCAAAAGAAACCAATTCAAAAGTTATGGGTACAACTTGCGAGGCCTTCTGAGGAGCCCGCACCCTCAAAATAACGAGTTCACGGCGATCGACGCTGAAAGAGTTCTTAAAAAGTTCACTTAAAAAGAGCGCATGATAAAGGATTACTGGCTTGGTTTGGTTGGAGAGGCAGAAGGAGTCACATTGACTGGGGAAGTCTGTGCAGTTTCGAGTTCAGACGGGATGACTTTCACCTGAGCTTCCACTGTCGAACCCCATCCTTTGCTTCAGCTATCTGGATCTCTGTGGCCTCCATTACGTCCTGTGCCGCAATATCTACAGGCACCTCATCATCCTGGGGCTGGGGAGTTTCAGTCATGACAACTTCTGGAACCTCGGAGGCTTTCTCTGCTTTAATCAGTTTGATGGCGTCCACAGCATCTTGACCTAAGAGGTTCCAATCCAAGTTCGGGAAAACCTCATAAGTGGAAGACATGTAGTCTCTAATCCCAGCTTTATAGCCATTGTCGAATTCCTTGTTCTCCTGCTGAGCGATGATGACTTTGTACTTGGCGATTGCACCCTGAAGTGCTCTCACTTTGAGCTCAAGTTTCTCCTTCTCTTTCTTATTGGCTTTGGTAGCATCATCTCTCTCCTTATCCATGGTATCCTTCTCCTTCAGCAGCTTGTCTCTCTCCTGGATCAGCGTACCCTTACTCTCATAAAGCTTCTTGTTGGAAGCCAACAGCTTCTTCCTATCATTCTGGGAGGTCTTCAACTCCAAACGTACCCTGTCAAGCTCTTCAACAGCCCTGGAAGCCTCAAGAATCTGGTTGTTATATTTCAGGGATAGGAAGAGGCTTTCATCACACACCAGGGATACCCTGTTTGCAGCTTCCTCGAAACTTAGGCTGTCCCACTCTGAGATAGACCGTGCATGGATTGAATCTTTGATTGCATCAACAAAAGCAGTGAGGGGAGCTGGAGAGATGGTGCCAGAGGGACTTAGTTCAACCTCATGCTTGGAACGTTTACCTCCCCGAGAGACAGACGCCCCGGATACTTCAGGAGTATGTTGTGTAGGCCTCTTCCTCGAGGAAACATTCTTCTCTGTGGAAGCTGGGTTGATTTTTGAAGAGGGGACAGGGGTTCTGTCGACAGGAGATGGGGGTACAGGTGATCTGGAAACATTCTTGTGTGCTGAACGCTTGGTGATGAAGGAAGGCACTGAGAAAGACATATCTGCATTATCACATGAATCGTTAGCAAGGCCATAACGACAATAAAGATATTCTTTGATAAAATATCAGGTAAATCGCATGAATAAAAAAAACATGTGTGTGAAGCATAAATCACTAAGGAAAAAGCAAATAAAGGGGATGGGTACGCCTACGAGCAGGGAAATAAGCATGAACCTATCTCTTGGGAGGGTACGACAATAGAATTCTCCTCAATGAGGGTACTGGTGTCCCCTGGAGGCTTGGAGCTGAGTTTTTTGCTAAAACCTAAGCGAAGTAATTTTCTCTTGGTAAGCAGGCTAGCACCATCTCCTAGCCCTACACTCATCCTTAAAGCTTTACGAGCCCGTTTTAGCTCGTCTCCTTCTAGTACGGTTTGAGCAGGCATGTCTGGATAAGGGTTAAACTCTTTTCTGTATTCTGGGCTGTCGTAGCAGTATAAGAACTGCTTATGCCATCCTGACATTCCCTTTTTATTTCCTTTTATACATTTCCCCTGATGGACGTTCCAGGTGGTAAGATAAAAGATGCCAGTAGTCTTCCCAGTCTCTTTGAGTTGGTAAAAGAAACCCAACTCACGAGCAGTCAGTTTGATTTGGAACATGGAGTCATATAAAATATACATACAGATGGCCATGCGATAAGAATTTGGGGTCAATTGTAGTGGGGCAAGTTGGTAGGTGTTAAGAATATCCACAATGAATGGATGAAGCGATAATGATAATCCCAGTCTAAAGAACTGAGGAAAGAAGACAGCACATGGGATCACTTGATCTGGTTCGAAGTTGGAAAAGTCATGGCATCTTTCATCTGGTTGGGGTACGACCAGAGTACACCCCGGGTTACAAACTCCTAATAGGTTTTCTAGCTTTTGGGCAGTCATTGAGGTACAGGTGTCGACACATGAAAGTTGATGGACAGGGGCAGTGGGGGTTTTAGCAGGAATAGCCTCATCCTGGTTTTCATTATCCTCAGGCTGGACATTGAAGGGTTCAACTGTTGGGGTTAAATTCTCCAATGAGTCAATTTCTTCCTCAGATCCAAGAGAATCAGAACTAACGGTGGTAGGTACGATAGAAGAAAGATCAAGGGAGTAGGATCTGAGTGAGATTTGGGCAGCAGTAGGGTCAAGGAATTTGACCTTGGATCGAGTACGGCCACTCACGGTGGAAGTCATGGGAAGAAGTCTGGATATGGGATTGGGTGAGGAAAATGAGTCACCATCGGAGGCTCCTGCAATCTGAGAAATCTCTTTGGCAATAGAATTCTGGGACTTGCCAGATGCAGATTGGCTCAACATCTGCACACAGAAAAGCAGAGTGAGTTCCGAATCCCCTTGGGACAAATCTTGAGGAGTGGCAGTTGTCATATTAAGAAAAATACAGGGAAGGTGTACTGATTATAGGGGTTCAAGAATGGGAACCCCTAATTTGTCTGGGATCATTTCTTTTCATTTCTCGAATTTCAACGAAGGGAAATGGCTGGAGGTATTCCAATTCATCCTGGGTTTCACATAAGAAAAAACCCACAAGATAAAAAATATATATATAAAGGAAAGGATAGGTGAGGCATTATCTCAAACAGGGCTTGCGCATGCGCATACCCCAGGCCAAATGAAGGAGGTTACGCATGTAAAACCCCTGGGCTGACAAAGCTAGGACTGGGCTTGGTAAACTACAGCCCATGTACAAGGAGGTTGGAGTAGGGGAAACACGAATGGAAGTCCACTGACGTTACAGGAACACGGGTTTCGGACAAAATATCGATTAACAAATATGAGTAAGTGCAAAAAGAAATCGAGATTCGTGCACAATTGAAGAACAGGTGTATGAAAATAAACATGTATATATGGAATATGAACAGGCAGATGGAAAATTGTCATCAGAAGTAAGCAGATCTACTCAATTATGCAGTCAAGCATGGCATGCATATGCAAATACTACAAAACTTCATCTAAAGAACAGTATTCGACACAAGGAAAAGGGTAAGGAGACAGTCGGGACGGACTATCAGACATCAAAAGACACAAGTATAAGGTCTGGGTGTACGAATGTGTGCATCAGTGTACATGAAAAACAATGGGCATCAAATAATACGAGAAATAATGAAGGAATGAGAGTAGGAAGTACCTTTTGATTGGAGGAGATGATCGGAGAACGGGAGCCTTCACCGGAATTAAGCTTGAGCAGGCGAAACGATTGAAAGGGAAAGAAGAGGGTTTGGCGTTGATTCGCTGAGAAAATGTAAAAAAAGAAAAAGAAGAAGGCGTAGAGGGATATGTATATATAAGTGTATGGGGATATGAACGGGTATGACACGTGTTCGTTGAAGCACAGGCCCGCGTGCAAGATTAATAAAGATAATTATGAATAGATGTTTTGGGAATATAAGGGCTTTGAACATGGACGGGAGGAAGGCTCAATACATGGGATTTTATGGAGGAAGTGGAATGGTTATATGAAAATTAAATTTTGAATTTTGGAAAATTAGAGTTTTTGTAGGATTTGAAGTTTATGGAGTTAAAGTTTAACTAGGACTTTATTTATTTGGAGGGTTATCTCTTGGAAAGAGTTTTGTCTAAGATAATTCTCTGATAATTATCCGGGACATTGGACGTAACTTGAGAGGTTCGCTAATGGCACCCCAGTGTGGTGATGGTGGAACCCTGGGGTTCAAACTCGAAGGTTATGAAGATACAATCATTAGCACCGGAGTTTCATGGTGGAGTCCCTTGTTTCCTACAACGAGTACGCTCATGTAGGCATAGGGGTTCGCATGGAATGAATGTGTGATGGAGGTACGAGTAATATTGGGTTCCTTTTGCATTCAAATGGTTACAAGGAACCGGGGGTAGTTGTTGTGCCCAAAATCCGCCCTGGGCTTGATTTTTAGGCCCATTAAGAGGACAGACTCGAGTTAGTTGAATATGAAAGGATAAGCTGGGTCCAAGGTTGAATGTGATGACTTAGTATGCTTTGAGGATGGGTTGAGGGATGAGGATTTGGTGTTAAATGTGAAATATGTTCATATAGGGGTGCGGGCATGTGAACCCCGGATAAGGGTAAAGCTGTGTGGAGGCCAGAAGGGGGTTCAACTGGGTAGCATGCTGTCAGGTCAGGGGGACGTGCATGAACCCCGAAGGATTCCAGAAAATATACCAGCGGGCTCAGAATCGCCTATATTATAGGAGATTGGATAATATGCGTTGTAACAGACTTCGGGATATCTCCTAAACAATAGGAACGGCTTATCAGTAGTGATTATCACGGATTAACATCATGTATACATGGAATATATATATATATATGCGCGTATATATGTATATATACATATATACGGGAGATATATCATGGGAATAAAGGGATAAACCATGAGGTAACGGCTGGATAATTATGGAAGGCTGGATAAACGAGCGCTGGAGGTCTTTTACGAGGGATATGGCAGAAGAAGGTGGAGGATAATTATGAAGAACTACATGAGGACTTGATCTCTTATATATATAAGAGTATGTAGGCAATTTGCAAGGTTAGACACAGATATACACCTCTAACACACGCTCTGGGCTGGTCTCACTTGATTGAATAGGATTTACTCGGTCACCATAGCGTGGAGTACTTGCAAACTCAGTCCAAATAATCACTCTTCCACCTCTCGGGTTAGGGTTTATGAAATGAGGGTTTCTTGGCTTGTAATTCGAATTATTCAACCCTTATTATTGGTTTTTTCCTGGTTTATTATTGTAATTCTTTCATTGAAGTGTTGTACCAATTTTTCCTCACAACACCTTCATTGAGGTTATGACAAAGGCAGTTATCAAAAACACTGTAAAAGAATTATAATATACACAAGTAAACACGACCATAGATGAATAATATATCAAGGCTCCCGGTCTATGGCAAACGTATGCCATAGACCCATTATTCAACATACGGTTTTTATACCGTTGGATGGTTGATCCAACGGTCCTGGTTTAAAAAAAATTATATCGTACCGTAGAAAGTTTCTGCGGTACGGAGAAATTACCAAATTGCCCCCTGTTTTCACAAAAAAATCTACTGTTCACCGTACCGCAGAAACTTTCTACGGTACGGAGAAATTACCAAAATGCCCTCCTATTTTCACACCATAGGCGGGGGCATTTTGGTAATTTCTCCGTACCGCAGAATTTCTGCGGTACGATGTTGATTTTTTTAAACCAGGACCGTTGGATCAACCATCCAACGGTGCAGAAACCGTATGTTGAATAATGGGTCTATGGCATACGTTTGCCATAGACCGGAGCCCATATATCAATGGGTAACATATGTAAACAATGTAAGATTCTAAGAAATTAGCATATATGATACATCTCTAACATTGAAGTCTAGTCGATACATTCATTTCTCAGTAATAACAAAATATAAAGAGTATAAGAATATGCCTCAACTAAGAACCTTCTTGCATTTTAAATACATATTGGTGATCATAACAGTCCAGATGGCAATAGTCCAGGTGGCTAGCTTGCTCTGCCACATTACTGGTTGAACAACTGGCAACAACTGTCATTGCCACGTCATCGATTCTGTTACGATCCCTGTATATACATTGGTCATTAGTATCTAGTTAGTTAGTTAGAAATGTACATTACTCTTAATCTCTCTGATGTCTATTATCTACATTCTCTTCTAACTCTCTATAGACTACACAATATGTAAATACTCTATAATGAGCTTGCTTAGTATCAATGGAACTTATGAGTTTGTTGATTATCTTCTTCACTGAATCTTATGATTAAGAAGATTACATCTGATAACATGGTATCAGAGCGAATGGTGATGATTCTTCGTTATTTACTCGTAGTTTTCTAATCTCGTTTGTGTTTCCGGGGACGATCTAAAGTTCCGGTTGTAGTTTTCTGATCTCGTTTGTGTTTCTGGTGACGATCTAAAGTTCCGGTGGTGATCTAAGGTTCCGCAAGATCACGATCAATTTCGTCTTCATTCATTGTTAATTACGAATCTCAGGTGTTTTCTTTAGAACAAAAACTTTTTGAAATGAAGCAAGGACAATTGTCTGTTTCTGAGTTCTATACTCAAATTAAAACTACTTGGGATTCTTTTGATGATGCAGATCCACTTCCACTTTGTACTTGTGATAAATGTACCTGTACACTTTCTGAAAAGTTTAAGCAGATGCAACAAAATCATAGGGTTCTTCAATTCTTGATGAAATTGAATGATAACTTCTCTATGATCAGAGCAAACATTTTAATGATGTTTCCCTTGCAAAACTTAACTCAGGTTTACAGAATGGTTGCTCAGAAAGAAAATCATAAGGATTTTTACCAGTCTACAAATCAGAATGAGACTCTTGCTTTCACTGCAGATTAAAAACAGTTGACTAATAGCAGAAACTCAACTCCTCCTTTTCAGAAGTCAACTTATAATAACAGCAATTTCACCAAGCAAAATAATCAGAAATCTGGAAATTCATACTACTGTTCCCACTGTAAGATTGCAGGTCATAGTCTTGAGAGATGCTTCAAGATCAGTGGATATCCACCTGGATTTAAGCAAAATAAGGACAAACGTTTTGCTGCATTTTCTAATCAGGATTCTACTACTCCTGTCACAATGCAACAGTACAATCAGCTGCTTGATCTTCTGAACAAGCAGAATCTTCTTACTTCCAGTACATCCAAGGAGAGTGACATTGCTGGTCATGCACTTCTTTCAGGTAAAATATGCCTATATCTCAGATTTCTAGTGACTGGTTACTAGATAGTGGTGCAACGGACCACATCACCAATTCAATCAAAGATTTTGAGCATTTCCAATCTGTTAGTGACAATGATAGTCATATTACGATCCCAGATGGAAGGAAAATAAAAGTTACTCATACAGGTCTTGTGAAATTAAATGATGCAATTACATTGCATAATGTGTTACTTGTTCCAGAATTCAAGTATAAGCTGTTATCTGTCCACAAATTATGCAAAGACATGAATTCTAATTTGTGTTTTTCTGATACTAAATGTTATCTTCAGGACCTTTCTCAGAAACAGCATCTACTTCATCGTAGTGATCTACAAAATTGATTGTATATTGTTTTCAGTACTAAGAATGCAAATGTGTCTACTACTCAATTTTTCAGCACTAAGGCTGCTCATCTCAGCATTTCAGAAGAAGCAAAATTATGGCATTTAAGACTTGGACATTTACCATTTCAGAAGCTTAAATTGGTTCAACCTACTTGCTCAGTCAAAGATTGTTTAGAAGACTCAATTTGTCAGATATGTCCCAAGGCTAAACAGTCTAGACAATCTTTTCCAATTAGTAGTATTACAACTACCTCTGTTTTTTAGTTAGTGCATGTTGATATTTGGGGACCTTACAAAGTCAAAAATCATAATGGTTGTACATAATTTGTAACCATAGTGGATGATTTTAGTAGATACACATGGGTTCATTTGATCAAGTACAAATCTGATGTAGTCAATGTTTTAGCTCAGTTCTTTAACTATGTTGAGGTTCAGTTTCATACTACTGTTGCTTGCATACGATCTGATAATGCTAAAGAACTTAATGAAGGATATCTGAAAATACTCTGTCAATCTAAAGGAATTCTACATCAAACTAGTTACAATTATACTCCTCAACAGAATGGTGTGGTCGAACGAAAGGATAGACATTTGCTGGAAACTGCCAGGTCACTTTCTTTTCAATCTAAACTCCCTGCACATTTCTGGGGTGAAAGTGTACTTTGTGCTTGTTACTTGATAAATAGGATCCCTCTGAAAAGCATTAATAACATGACACCTTATCAAGTTTTATATAGTAAACCGCCTGATTTAGATAATCTCAAAATTTTTGGTTGTCTATGTTTTGTTTCTACGTTCAAGCCTCAAAGATCAAAATTTGATCCTAGATCCTCACCTTGTGTTTTTCTTGGTTATCCACCTAATCAAAAATCTTACAAAGTTCTTCATTTACTTACTAAAACTATCTTTATTTCAAGAGATGTCATCTTTCATTAACATCATTTTCCATACCATATTTTGTCTCAAGGGTCACAGTCTCATGATGTTTATCAGTCTGCAATTTATTTGCCTAATGTCACTTCAAATTTCACTGATTATGACATGACTGAGACCACACCAGAATCACAATCCTCTCAGGATGACATTTTTCTTAATTCTTCTGAAAATCAAGATACTCACTCACATACAGATTCCTCATCAAATCATTCATTCACTCACTCATTTACTACTGAATCTCCACATTCTACAAACTCAGGAACCTCATCTCATTTGTCTCCTATTGTCAATGTTCCTATTAGACACTCAACTAGAATAAGACAACCACCTTCCTATCTTTCTTCTTATCATTGTAATTTCAGCAAATTAGATTCTTTACAGAATTCTCCACATTGGTGTAATCTTGTTACTTTTGATGCTTTTCCACCTACTCAAAAGCCTTTCTTTCTCAAACTACCGATCTTCATGAACCACAAAGTTATAAAGAGGCTGCTCAGCACCCTTTATGGGTTGAAGCCATGAACAAAGAGCTTAAAGCCTTAGCAGATAATAATACTTGGGATCTAGTAGATCTTCCTCCTGGAAAAAAGGCTATTGGAAACAGATGGGTGTTTAAAATTAAATTGAAAGCTGATGGCACACTTGAGAGATGCAAATCCAGATTAGTGGCAAAAGGTTTTAATCAGAAATTTGGAATTGATTACCAAGAGACTTTTTCCCCTGTAGTTAAAATGACTACTGTGAGGTGTTTATTGCCCTAGCTGCTAGCAGAAAATGGAAATTATTTCAACTTGATGTTAACAATGCTTTCTTACATGGTGATTTGAAAGAAGAAGTGTTTATGAAAGTGCCTGAAGGTGTCCCACATAAACCAAACCAAGTCTGTCGACTTAAAAAATCTTTATATGGGCTTAGACAAGCCTCCAGAGAATGGTTTTCTAAGCTTCTACAAGAACTTCTATTCCAAGGTTATACTCAATCTAAAAATGACTATAGTCTGTTCATAAAGAAGACTGGTGACTTTATGACTATCGTAGCTGTCTACGTTGATGACATAATAGTCACAGGTAATGACTTAGCTGAGATTGATTCTCTCAAATCTCATCTGCATAAGGTTTTCAGTATTAAAGATTTGGGACTGTTGAATTACTTTCTAGGAATTGAAGTTGGATATGTACAAGAGGGTATCCTTTTAACTCAAAAGAAGTTCACATCTGATTTACTTAGTGACTGTGATTTGGATATTGCTAAACTTGCAGTTACTCCTCTTCCTCTGCATCTTAAACTTAATATGTCTGATGGTCAACTTCTAGATGATCCTGAGCTCTACAGGTCTTTAGTAGGGAAATTAAACTACCTCACTAATACTCGTCCTGACCTTTCCTATGCTCTGAGATATGTGAATCATTCTTCAGGCCAAGGTATTTTGTTAAAGGCTTCTAATTCTATTACAGTTCAAGCATTTTCTAATTCTGATTGGGCTTCATGCCCTGATACTCGAAGGTCTATCACTGGTTATGTTGTTTTATGTGGTAATTCACCTGTTTCCTGGAAATCAAAAAAACAAAGTACAGTCTCACGTTCATCTTCAGAAGCAGAATATCGAGCAATGGCCTCCACTGCTTCTGAAGTTACTTGGATTGTGCGTCTGTTACAGGAACTTGGTGTTACTAATCTCACACCCATTACTTTACATTGTGACAACCAATCTGCTTTACACATTGCCAAGAATCCGGTGTTTCATGAACGCACCAAGCATATCGAATTAGACTGTCATTTCACTCGTGATAAAGTTCTTGAGGGTTTGCTTCAACTTTCATATTTACCAACTCAGCACCAGCTTGCAGATGTTTTACCTAAGATTGTTCCTTCTCCACAGTTTACTGAACTACTTTCCAAGTTGGGAATGTCAAAATTTCCATACTCCAACTTGAGGGGGGCTATTGGTGATCATAACAGTCCAGATGGCAACAGTCCAGGTGGCTAGCTTGCTTGGCCACATTACTGGTTGAACAATTGGCAAAAACTGTCATTGCCACGTCATCGATTCTGTTACGATCCCTGTATATACATTGGTCATTAGGATCTAGTTAGTTAGTTAGAAATGTACATTACTCTTAATCTCTCTTATGTCTATAATCTACATTTTCTTCTAACTCTCTATAGACTACACAATATGTAAATACTCTGTAATGAGTTTGCTTAATATCAATGGAACTTATGAGTTTGTTGATCATCTTCTTCACTGAATCTTATGCTTAAGAAGATTACATCTGATAACAATACACACACAGGGAGAGAGGGTCAAAGAGAGAGAGAGAGAGAGAGAGAGAGAGAGAGATTTTCATGAATATAAATACCCACACAGTGGAATGAACAATACTAATTACCTGAATTTAAGCATCATCATAAAGATGATAAACAACCCCATCAACAATGGCTTGTCTATAGTGACACCTAGCTTGTAAAACCTCACACACACTTCTGTAAATCAAAAAAACATACAGCAGTATCAACAACAAAAATCAAAACACCCAAAAATAACACAAATACTGTCACAATATAATTTTAAACACTTACCCTTTTGAACTACTAGCATCCCCACAATATTTCCCTTTATTCTACACATTACAAAAACAAAAAATAAAACCCATAAGTCTCCTATAAAACAATAAAAAGGGCTTTTAAAAGTGGGTTTTTATAATGTATCTTTAAACGATATCGTTCCGGCCACCGTCGGCAAGCTTCATCGGCCGGAATAGGGTCGCCGGAAAACTTAGAATCTTCATCAACTTCCACCACCTTAGCCTTTTTTGTTGACTCTGGTGGTGAGTTATTCTTGGGTAAGTCTCGTTTTGAGCGTCTAGGCATATTTGATCTAGGGTTTTAGAGAGGATACATACGGAAATGGTGTGTGTATAGGTGAATGTAACAGGTACAAAAGTTGAGAAGGCAGACTGGCAGAGGGGGTTTGTGTGTGTGAATTTGTAGTGTACAATGTGTGTATTTAGAATTTGAATTATATTAAATTTTTGGTAAGCGGGTAAGTTGGGATAATTTTATCAATTTGTTTCGGTTTTTAAAGTTTAAATTTTTTACCTTAGCAAGTGTTTGTTAGAGTGTAGCTGGAGTAACTCTTTATCTTCATTAGTTGGATAATGGTGATGATTAGTTGATTATTACTAACTAATTATCTTGATTATAGTTGATTATGATTGTTTACATGTTTACTTGGACTGAGTTATGATAACAATATTTTTTAAAAATATTCTTACCAATTTCAAGCTAAATAAAGTAGAAAGTAGCTTTTGCGATCGAGAAATGCTAGAGTCCCAAAAAAAATTCCCAAATCGGTTCCCAAAAGGGGTGTTGGACAATTTTGACCCATTTTAAATTGTTTATAACAAAAATAATCATTCTGAAAAAATTTGCCAATTTTAGCCCATCAAATATGCATTTATGAAATGGGTATTCAAGATATGCATTTCACAAATGTGTATTCTGTAAATATTTTTTTTTAAAAAATTTAAAGTGAATACGCATTTGTCATTTGTGTAATTCAATTTTTAGGTACCCCTGCGGGGCCTGATTTTATAAAGAATACGCATTCTCTGCTGGAGTATTATGTGAATACGCAATTTGAGATGAAGTATTTTGAACTTCATAAGCATTTCATATATACGTATAAGTACTATTAGATTGCTCACTGACAATGACATTATTGACGTGACCTAACTGTTATGATAAAGATGTGATAGTCAAATGTTTCTAGATAAACACGGAGGAGGAAGAAAAGTTGCTTAAGTAATAAATTTTTTAGTAGGCAAATCAAACTTTAGAGCATGCATTCATATCATGGCGGTGTGGCAATATGTCCTATAAATAGAACCAGTGCTACCATTTGTTGAATACAGCAGAAGTAGTAATACAATTCCCTCTTCTCTCTCATTACCTTATCTCTCTCTTTACTTTACCTTTTACTAGGTGTATATATATTAATATTTAGAACGAGTACAAGGCTGATTAATTAGTTATATTTTATAACACGTTATCAGCACGAGTCTCTGCCTGAGTAAGTTTTGTTGAAGTAAGGAGGTACTGTCCGAATAAAGTTTATTAAGGAAGAAGGTACTGCTCAAATAAGTTTTTTTAATGAAGGAGTATAAATATGGGAGATATATGCATTACTGATTGCACCACTACACACACAATTCTACAAAATCTAAAATATTTTTCACAATTGACTAAAACCAACTCATATGTCTGGACCATTTCGGGCACATCTAATATAATAGAAGGTTTTGGGAAAGCCAGTTTTATCCTACTAAATGAGACACAAATTCACAGACATAATGCTTTATATTCTAGTAAATCCACTAGAAATCTTTTGAGTTTTAAATACTTTCGTCTTAATGGTTTCACGTAGAAACTACTAGTGAGAATAAAAAGGAATATCTCCTTATCACTTCAACCTTTTCAGGTCAAAAGAAAATCTTAGAAAAATTACAGTCAATATCTTCTAGATTATATGCTACTCAAATTAGAGTCATTGAGTCTCACAATATCGTCATTCCAAAAATCATAGACCCACAATCACTAACCCTTTGGCATGAAAGACTTGGTCATCCAGGAGTATCTATGATGCGTCGTATAATAGAAAATTCTATATGACATCCTCTTAAGAATCAAAAGATCATACCTCACAATGAACTTCTCTGCTTAGCATGTTCATTAGGAAAACTAAATTATCCGACCATCTCTAGTTAAACTTCAAACCGAGTCTCCAAGTTTCTTAGAAAGAATTCAAGATGACATTTGTGGTCCTATTCTTGAACCATTAACTGGTGATGTGTTTACTGCTCGTTTTGCTGATTATAATTTTGAGGAATCTGTGTTCCCTCCATTAGGGGGAGATAATGTTTTGCATAAATTAAATTCTGAACTATCATGGAATACATCAGGATTAAATGCTATTGATCCGCGCACTAAACAATGTGAATCTGAGGTTCTGAGAATCATTCATATGCAAAATATTGCTAATCAAATGCCTAATGCTTTTAATGATTCTAGAATTATTATGAAATCACATATACCCGTTGTTAATGCTCCAGCCAGGGTTGAAATCCCTATTCAAAGATCAATTCCTGAAGAATTGATTGGTAATTCAAAGCCACGCCAGAAGCGTGGTAGACCTGTTGGTGCGAAAGATGTTGTACCACGAAAACGGAAATTGAATGGACCTGCCCCCGAAGTGGCAAATGTTCTTTAAAATACCCCAGAAGCGGTATCACCTCCTGAAGAGGTTCACGCCCCTGAAGTGGGTGTGACAAAACCACCCGAAGTGGTATTACCTCTAGAAGAGGATATTGCCCCTGAAGTGGCACATGCTTCCATAGAAGTAAAGGTACCTGAAAATTATGAGATCTTAATGAGTTATGTACATAATGGGAAATTATTGGATCGTGGGAGTATTGAGGTTGATGATGTGTATGCTTTTTCCGTGGCATGTGATATTATGATGAACTCCGATCCTGAACCACAAAGTGTGGAAGAATGTCGACAAAGAGATGATTGGCCAAAATGGAAAATTGCAATCCAGGAAGAATTGCAATCCTTGCGCAAGAGAAATGTATTTGGACCTGCAATCCGAGCACCAGCTGGTGTGGTTCCCGTTGGGAATAGATGTGTATTTGTATGAAAACGAAATGAGAAAAATGAAATTGTGAGATATAAGGCCCGGCTGGTAGCCCAGGGATTCTCTCATAGGCTTGGATTTGATTACCAGGAAACTTACTCTCCCGTGATGGATGGAGTCACTTTTCATTTTCTAATGGGTATGGCTTGTATGGAAAGATTGGAAACACGTCTTATGGACGTTGTGACAGCCTGCCTTTACGGATCATTTGATAGTGATATTTATATGAAAATCCCTGAAGGATTAAAGTTAGAGGAAACTAAGCCTCAACATTTATACTCAGTTAAACTACAACGATCATTATATGGCTTGAAACAATCTGGTCGTATGTGGTACAACAGGCTTAGTGAATATTTGTTACATGATGGGTATTGTTTGCACTAAATCACGCAAGCGTACGTGGTCACAAGTAATATAGATAAAAGTCAAGTTCATTCCCACAGAGATTTGGTTTAGGTTTTAATTCAGTTAATGTACCTATGCAACAATGTATGGTTTTTATTCACTGCTAAGACAATTAACAAATTGGGGTTGATTATCTAAAGTTACTGTGGAAGTAAATTAACAAACTAAGAATTAATTAACTAACGATAATTTAAATCGAATTACTTATGCTAGAGAAAACATGGGATCCTAACTTCATTAAATACTTCGCTTAGATCTGACGCCTTCAATCACTATGTGCAATGGTTATGATATCTAATCGGACAACAAGAAACAAGTACACGCTACCTCTCAGTATACGTATACCAAACTACCCATACATCCACAAAAGAGATAGAAGATGAATAGACACCAATTATGCTTAGACCCTATATCTCTATAAGATTTGAAAACATAACGGTTGAAGAACAAGTTATCCATTAAGATCACACAGGACAACATAATATTTCTCAATTTACGCTACAAATCATGATGTCAAACATACATCAACTTATCCTATGCTAGCATGGCAAGTTCTAAATCTCAAGATCCACTCTCGCTTCACAAGAGATTAACATATTAGATGTTAGCTACGGATCTAACAATTAAGCATGATCATACGTAGATATCAATATACATCACACACAGATCTTTAAAGCATCAAGATACTAAAGCTTCATAAATAAATCCGTTAGAATCCCATGACAACGATTAGTTCATAATTGAAATGCTCGTCATCATGGGATCTGATGAAACCATGGTGAATAACAAAGTATGAACGAATACAAATAAACTAGAATGAAGAGTTAAGAAAACAAATCCGAAATCCAGAATATCCTAATAGAAGAAAACAAAAGATGAAGTAGATCTAGATCTCAGTTGCTTGTCACAAGCTTCGTAAAATCCTTCTCCAACTTGTCTCCCTTGTTTCTCTGATAAAAACATTGGTTTCTATTATCTACATGTGTTTATATAGCCCCCATGTCTTGTCCAGCAAGAAATTCCCCAAAACAGAATTAAAATAGAATTTTCGCAGTTCGGCACAAAATACGTTTCCTAAACTAATTCCGTTTTGAAGGAAAATTCGTAACTGACTTTTCTTCAATATTTATGAGCCGTTCCAGTTGTATTTGGACATTTGGACCACTTGAGAATGAAAGAGAATTTCGTTATCTTCGCGTGGACTGTAAGATCGCCCAAAACGGACTTGTAGAACTCAAGATATGACCCAAACAGTAAATCAGAAATTCTGCCAGCCGACTGCAGCGCTGACTGCGCCGTAGTAGCGCTGACTGTGCCCAAACTTTCTGTCCAAGATTGTAGAAAATTTCGTTGTCTTCGCGTGAGCTGTAAGATCGCTGAATTTGGATTTCTAGAACTTCAGATATGGCCAAAACAGTGAAGACTGCGCAAACTACCCGGAAAATCCGAATTTTAATCAAATTTAACCTACAACTCTTAGTTCTGCAAAACTCAATGAAAACACATTAAACACACCACATACTTGAGGTCAAGTACTCAATTTAAGCCGATACTAGGCATTCCAAGTGGATATAAAATCCACTTATCAGGTATATAAATAATCAAGTGTGTCCATGTGTGTTTATCAAAAGGTCACAATCAGGTTTTATTATTATTGCAGTATATGTGGATGATTTAAATATTGTAGGTACTTCTGAAGATATTACTAATGCTGCTAACTATTTGAAAAATGAGTTTGAAATGAAAGATCTTGGAAAGACGATATTTTATTTAGGTATACAGTTGGAGCACTTATCTTCAGGCATATTTATTCATCAGTCAACCTACACAAAAAAGGTTCTTAATCGGTTCTACATGGACAAAGCTCATCCACTAACTACACCAATGGTTGTTCGGTCACTTGAAGTTGAGAAAGATCCATTCCGTCCTAAAAGAGAAGATGAAGATGCACTTGGGCCTGAAGTTCCATATCTTAGTGCAATTGGAGCTCTTATGTATCTTGAAAATAACACACGACCTGATATTGCATTTGCTGTGAATTTCTTGGCAAGATTCAATTCTGATCCAACTAAAAGGCATTGGGATGGGATCAAGCATATATTCAGATATCTTCGGGGGACGATCGATATTGGGTTATTCTTTCAAAACAATTCAAAATCATAACTGGTTGGATATGCAGATGTTGGGTACATGTCAGATCCACATTTTGGACGATCTCAAATAGGTTATCTATTCACATATTGTGGCACCGCTATTTCTTGGAAGTCTACAAAACAGTTTATGGCGGCAACTTCATCAAATCATGCAAAGTTACTAGCAATCCATGAAGCAAGCAGAGAGTGTATTTGGTTACGGTCTATCATTCAACATATTCGAGAATCATGTGGTTTATCAGGTATCTCAGATAGTCCTACAGTTATGTTTGAAGATAACTCAGCTTGTATAAAGCAACTAAAGGAAGGCTATATCAAAGGGGATCGAACAAAACACATCTTACCAAAATTCTTCTACACTCATGAGCTACAAGAGAACGGGGACATTGACGTCCAACAAATTCGCTCATGTGATAATCTAGCAGATTTACTTACAAAATCACTACCTACATCAACATTTGAAAAGCTGCGAAGTAATATTGGCATGCGAAGATTAATGAAAATGCTACACCAAGATGGCAAATTGTGAGATGTTTTATTCAGGGGGAGACTGTACTCTTTTTCCTTCGTCAAGGTTTTTATCCCAATGGATTTTTCCTTGCAAGGTTTTAACGAGGCAATCAATCTTTGTAAAAGTCACATTTGACAATCAAGGGGGAGTGTTATGATTAAGATGTGATAGTCAAATGTTTCTAGATAAACACGGAGGAGGAAGAAAAGTTGCTTAAGTAATAAATTTTGTAGTAGGCAAATCAAACTTTACAGCATGCATTCATATCATGGCGGTGTGGCAATATGTCCTATAAATAGAACCAGTGCTACCATTTGTTTAATACAACAAAAGTATTAATACAATTCCCTCTTCTCTCTCATTACCTTATCTCTCTCTTTACTTTACCTTTTACTAGGTGTATATATATTAATATTTAGTACAAGTACAAGGCTGATTAATTAGTTATATTTTATAACACTAACAACTTTTTCATTTTTAATTCTTTTGCAGTAGACTACTGGACTTCAACGCACAGGACTAAATAAATGGAAATACGCATTCTGCAACTTGAGAATCAATCGGTTATAATTGGCCGCATTTTTGAAATCAGCTATATTGGTATATTTTTATGAGTTAATTCCATTTCGCATCCCTTTGGTTTTGGCCAACTGCATTTTTTACCCATACTTTGCATAATTGCATTATGCATCCCTTTACTAGTTTTGGCGCGACAGTTTGCACCCCTTCTGTCTATTTTGACTGTTACCGTTAAAAAGGACAGGGATAATTTCGGAATTATAAATGTAGAATTACATATTGGTCCTTGAAGTGTGACATATTTTACACATAAACCCTCTTAAACAAAAAAAGTAAGCATTTTTGCCCCTCAACTATAAATATTGTATAATTTAACCCTTTTCAATTTATCTTCAAATAAAAAACAACAAAATATATTATTTTATAAATTTTTTTTTTGCAGTTTATCCATATTTTTTTAGAAATAATATTAATAGTATATTGAAAATAGATCAAAAAATTCAAATTTGATGAAGAATTAGAATTTTATTAAGATAATTAGATATTACAAAAATAATATGAGGAAATACCATAAACTTTCGAATTGAATTTATAAGAGTACTAATTTCTTAAAATTTATTCGATTTTTTTTTTTTTGTAAAATTTCTTAAACGAAAAATTTATTTGATAAGTTCAGAATGTTATGCTGAAAGTTTTATAAAATAATCTATGTTTTTTCATTTTTTTATTTGAACATATTCTAATAATTCGAAAATTCAAAAATAATATAGGAATAAATTTTGGTAAAAAGGATTAAATTATTCAATTTTTATAGTCCAGGAGCAAAAATGCTTGATTTTTTAGTTTAAAGGTTCATATGTAAAATAGGTAATACTTCAAGGATCAAAATGCAATTTAGCATTATTAATTCCAAAATTGTCCCTGCCATTTTTAACGTTAACGGCCAAAATAGACCCAAGGAATGCAAATTGCCCCGACAAAACTAGTAAAGGGATGCATAGTGCAATTATGCAAAGTATGGGTAAAAAATGCAGTTAGCTGAAACCAAAGGGATGTGAAATGGAATTAACTCTATTTTTATTAAAAACGGGTTATATATGTCATTTTTTCTCCCAAAAGCTTAGTTGTCAAATTCTGATTGGATATGTATTTTATAAATAAAGAAACCCTCTAGGAATCATTTCGAGATCCCTAGCATTACTCTTTGCGATCGTTAAAAAAATTATTCAAAACTAATTCTAAAGTCTTTTGATAATTCATGACACATATTTTATGAGTAATGTTACGTATTCCGAAAAAAATCCCAAAAAAGTTCCCAAATGATACTCCCTTCGTCCCAAAAATATTGACACACTTTCCTTTTTGGGACATCCCAAAACTAAAGAACCTACTATACTTACTATTTTTGAACACTACTTTTCATTATTACACCCACTAACTTTATACCTTTTTTATTAAATAAATATTATAAACACTATTACACCCACTACTTTACTCTACTATCTCAAATATATTATTAAATATACACTATTACACCCGCTACTTTACTCCACTATCTCAAATCAATTAGTAAATATTGATAGGTCCCACCACTTTTCATCTAACTTTACTCATATTTTTATATATTTTCTTAATCTCCGTGAAAGTCAAACCAGCTCAGTCTTTTTGGGACGGAGGTAGTACATGATTACATGACATTATTTAATTTGTGAAATTCACATTAATGCACTAGGGTCCATCTCATTTATAAAAATATAACCAATCATGTGTTTATAATTCAACATTTGGGAACAATTTCGAAAGCCATAGCGTTTTCCATATTTTATACAAAAAATAGGAAAACAAGTGATAAGCAGTTTGAATTTTATTTATTTATTGGAATATATAGATAATTGCATCCTTTGTTATGAAAATTTCAAATACTTTGAACTATGTATATTTCCATTTTAAGGGTTTTAGTACTTGAATTTATTTATTTTTAATACTTGAAATTAATCACATTATAATATAAGTTACCACTAAAAAACAGAATTGTAAGTTAAACTTTTAATATTTCTTAGCTCCCATTTGTTAAAAACTGACTACACGAAACATCTAAATAATTCTGTGAACGAATATACAAGAACTTTTATTTAAAATGTTAAAAACTTAATTAACCAGCCGGTCCTAATGTATAATTGTTCGAGTAATATGCAGATTACAAGGCCATAAAAACATAGTAAACACAATAACAGTTCTTGAGTGAATCTGTAGGCAGGAATCTATATAATAACTCAAATTTGAAAACAAGTGTACCACTGCTTCAAAAGCAATAATGCAACTGCAAGTTTCATTCAACAGCATGAACTCAAAAAAGGAGATAGTAGGAATGTAGGATTCATATGCCTCACATTCATATAAAATATGTACCAGTCAACAAGAATGCCATTAAAATGAGAGCTAGAGGTTGCACATGTCTGATATAACTAATCAGATTCTTCTAATTCCTTCTTGTTTAAAGCTGATATTTGACCAAGACAATCCGGAAACTTGAATGGAAATTTCAAAGGTTGGCTGTTGTCAACTCCTTTGATTGCTTGGCCAAGAGTATATCCCATGGCAATCGATACAGAAAATGCAACCGCATTGCCAATCTGTGTGTACCTGAAACACAATGAAGCATAAACATAAAACTGCATGCTCAAAGCCAGTTCAACTGAATGCAGAAATTAGATGACATGGTTTGGAGGACAATTAAACTCTACAAGGGTTGGATATACAATCGACGACATTTAAATTATCATGGCAGTCAATGAATTACAAAAGAAGGAGAATGATGCACGAGATTACCGCTCTTTGACTGGGCCACATATTTTGTAGCAATCAGGAAATCCCTGGAGTCTCGCGTTCTCGCGAATAGTTAAGACCCTGTCTTGGTTAGGATGAAGCATAGCCTGCGACAATGATGATAATAGGTCAGTGATTAAGTGTTTATCATGATTAAAATTGTATCTAAGTATTAGAATATTACCCGATTATGCGGCTGGGCCCTTGCAACAACAGTTGAAACAATTTCGTCCATAGCCAATCGAGCAAAAGGCCTGCAATTTCTTATAAGATATAAGTATCTGCAAAATGATTTTTGAAACATGAAAGATTATTGACTGAAAGAACCACATGGACATACTTTTTTGATCTTCCGCCTCTAAACGTCATAGCATAATCGGGCACCTTGATTCAGATGAAAAGGCATTACTGAATTAGTTATTAGATAGAGAAACCAGTAATGTGACTTTAAAAGTGCCAGTAAAATGCAGTTGTGGTAAAATATTCTACCAAGGGATTTCCAGAAGGGAGTAACTGTCGAGGAATTGAGGGATCCCATTCCACTTTCTTATTTTTGCCAACTAAAACCCCAAGCAAATCTCTGAAGTTTGCCCCCTAGTATGAAAAACCAGAAGAAAGATTAAAGGATATTTGTTTTGAAGTTAGGTACAGTATTTCTTACTAAGAATCCAAAACTTCATGAGAATACCTTTATCTTGGGAATTAGGCATACTCTTCTATAGTCATCGTCGTTCAGATGAAGAGGTATGTGGTCATATAGCATTCGCTTCTGAGAACCATTCTTCACAGCAACATTAAAACCAAACAAGTCTGTGGATAAAAACATAATTAGTGCTTTAAACTTTATTTGTTCTACAAACCTTGCAATAAAGAAATCTCTAATGTTTTATTCATAAAATCAGTCTGAGGTGTATCATTGTCTGAATCTTAATTTAGCTTTATATATGGGAGTTGAATCAGCAACTTCGAGGTTGTACACGCCTCTCTTAAAAATTAAAACTATTAAGGCTACATCTACTAAGTGTTAGAGAACTATGATTGTAAAAATTAATAAAATCCGCCTTCAAGTTGTAGATAAAGGTTCGGACTTTGTTGGTTATGACCATCTTTTTAAAATATATTGGTTATGACCATTTTTTTAAGTATACACACACATATATTCTAAATAAAAACCTTTCACATTTCTCCTAGTTGGACACACATTTCAGGATATCACAAAAATGAACCAATAAAGAATGTAAATGCACCTTGCTTTTCTAATCTTAAAAACTTCTGATAATCAGTACAAGGAGCAGTGCCATACTCTCTTGCATCCCGGTCTTCAGAGTTTGTGACCTGAAAAATAATACGACAAGAAAGAAGTTACACAGCTTCATCGAATAACCTAAACCAACCAACAATTTTAGTAATAAATAAGAGACGCACCTCTGGCAAATCTGAGATGGCATCCCCAAGAAATTTGCTTCTTTCCAACTTGCAAGGTAGCTCATAATCTCTCCCAACAATGATTTCCTATATGTGAAATGCCAAAATAAATTATACACAGATGACTTGTTCAAACATAAGATTAAACTTCACAAAAAATGTCATAAAAACCTTAAATTCAATTGGAGTGATCCCTTCCCCAGAAACCTTGTGTGTAGGCAAAGGAAATTGAGGTAAATTCTGTAATATGAATAGTTTATTACATATACTCAGTATTATCCAAAGGAGTTCTATATCTATATATATACAACAAAGCAAAAATTAATACTATTGGCAATAGAAGAATTCACTGATAACTTGCCTCACTTATAGCAGCACCCCACAGAAAAATCCTCATTCTGCACTGAGGAACACCGTATGAACCAGCAGCCATAATCCCCAAACGACATTGATAGTCCATGGAAACTAAACGTGCCATCGCATAGCAAGCTAAAGCTCCATTAGCAAGTTTAACAAGATCCACCACGTTCTCCATCACCAAGTATCTTGGCTTCAGGAATTCCACAATATCCATATACACAATGAGCTGTTTGTTCTTTTCATCTTCTAAAGGATCCTCCTGGTTTCTGAACCGGTTAAAACCACTTACACCCTGACAGGGAGGGCCTCCACATATAAGGTCGACGTCACCCTAAAAAATATAACGTTAGAACAATTACATTGGAAATTGAGAAAAAAGATATACAAGAAGCAAATGCAAACCAATAATCTTACAGGTAGGGGAAGTATCATCGACTTGTACCCAGAAGTTACAAATTCCTTTATACGCTCTTCACAGTTACTATAATTATAATAAAAAAAACATGCATTAAAATTTTGATGCAGATTATAGAGGCATTCATAAGATAAATCAAACAGTTTACAAGCCATCAAGTTTCATACCCTAAACCATCAATTGGCTCCCATGTGTCATCACTAGGCCCATAGCCCTTCCAGCGCACCTAATTTTTAATAACAAACAGGTGAAATAAAGCAATTAGCACAACATTCAAGTGGAAGATACATAAACAAAATTGAAATACTAAATTGAACCAAGGCAACTAATATATCCGTAACAATCATACATGTTGCAAAAAATGCAAGAATGCAGGCAAAATCAAGGACCTCAAAGTAAAAATAAGGGAGCAAAAGTAATTCTGTGAAAAGGTTGCTGAAATCAGTTACTCCATTTGATAAGCTTTAAGCTCATGGGTCATTTTAAAGTACCTTAAAATACAATCCTGGCTTCTGGACCTCATTTGGATCTCCATAACATACATCTAGCAGCCTTTGAACTTCAAATTCACCGGTGGAAACTGAGTCGTCCTTAAATTTATCTTCATCTTTGTTACTTTCTGAGCTGATAGTTTCAGAAGCCTCATCTTCATTTTGTTTTGACCCCAGGAGTCCGAACTCAATACATAGCTTTTGCCACTCCTTCAGTAAGCCCAAAAAGTTTTCTGCTGCTTCATTTCTTACCTGTTCAATCATTTTAAACTTAAAAGTTAAAAGAAGAGTGATTTTTTTTTTTTTTTGAAACTAAAAAAGAAGAGTGATTTAAGAACAAGGAAAAGTGACCAAGTAAATAGAAGAATGATACCTTTGTCTCCGGGTGATTTTCCCTCAAACTTTCACATGCATAAGCATTTATATCAACTGCCCATTTCTATGCAATCAACCCAAAAAATAACAAAGACAACAATCAGAATGCTGACTCCTGAGTATGTATGAATGTCTACACAGTAGTTTAATTTAGTGAAAATAAATAAAAATTACAATTTTTTACTTACATTAACAAGTGTCTGTCCAGACAGTTGTGCACCTAAGCACAGTCCAGTAGACAGTGCACCACAACCAGAGTATAAATCCAACACGGTCTTACTTGACTCTTGAACTTTACTAGCCATGCAAATTTCGCTTGTGACTGGTGATGAAGCATCACTGTCAACCTTCAAAATCCCTGACCATTAAAAACAAACATTCACAACTGTAAGTGCAACATAAAATTTTAACAAATCATAGTAGTAAATTAGTATTGGTAAATTTTCATCATAATATATCTACAACGCTTGAGCAGGTATCGAACCTGCTGCATTTATTCTGCTAAATGTAAAGAACTGCTCTGAATATCCCATGTCACAGTACAAGTCAGCGGATAACATCACCTCTTCCTTCTGTGCTGGTTCAAACTGAGGAAATGTTTGCAACAAAAATTAATAATATAAAGAAACTAGAATTGTTTTACCAAAAACATTGTTATAGCTTATACTGTAACAACAAAAATTAACATAAAGAATAACTATGTCTTATGATTCATACATCTGAAGGAAGCTGGACAATGTTCACTTTTTCTATTATGCTATCCAACGGATTGTCATCTTTAGCATCAGAGAGAAATACTCTTTTTTTGTTAATAACATCAGACTTATACTTCATCATCTGCACATTAACATAAGGCTGGTAGTTAATAATAATGGAAACATCTGTTTAACCAGCATTTATGCTTATGATATACACACATCGACATTCCATATTAAGTAATGAACTAATGCTACATAAATATAGCTTTTATAAAAATAGAATGCCTATGTTTTATGAATTGTCTTACTGTGTCTTCGGGTCTAAAAAACCACTGGGCTGTGAAGTAGAACTCTTTTTTGGTGGTTTCAAAGAACTCCACAATCTTCCCAATATAATTGGGTTTACCCTCTTCACCCTGACAATTAAAGAAGATAAGAAAAATATACACTTAACAATTAAATCACATGTACAAATGATTACTCAAGACAAACAGACCAAGTTATGGCAATAAACTCCTTTTCAAAACTTTTAACATTGCCAAATCCTTTTCAAAACTTTTAACATTGCCAAATTGCTTGCTACAAACAAAAATCCAACTGAACGAAGATCAAGAAATTATCAAAAAATAATGGTACTCAATCACATATCACTACAGAAGAAATGTAGGTTGTTTTCTACCTAATGGCTAAATTATTTTATTTATCTATTTTATAATGAACAAAAGCATCTAGAGAGATTTCAAGAGTTCGTAATTGTGTGCTGCTATAGATTATTCAAAACAGTCAATTAAATTCAAAACATTGTTAAACACAATCATATAAATTTCTTATAATTTCCCTTCATCTAACCCCAACTAACCGCTTAATAGTGATCAAAACCATCTTAATTAAGTCAAACACAATCCTTATTTAAGATCATCCAAAAGATCACATATACAAACAGGTACTATAAATCATCATTAAAAAAATGATGTATCAAATAATGTGCACATTCAACAATTCGGGCACTGAATTACTTATTACATGCAGCTTCAAGTTCTTAATCGATCTAGTTGCAGAATTAATTCAATCCTTGTTCTCAAGATCATCAAAAATTTCACAAACACAAAGACGTACTATACATTATCATTATACAACTTATGTATATTTAAAATGTGTGTCAATATAATTACTGAGATTGCATCATTAGTGTGTATATAATACCTGCAAATTTATGATTATTAGTGGCTGATTAACAGCTCTGCTAGGCTTGTTTAGTGGCTGATTATATGTGATATTATAGGCTGATATTAGGGGATATTGTAGGATATGATAGGCTGATATTAAGGGATGTTGGATGATTTACGGGCTGATATGAAGGGATATGCTAGCTGATTTGTAGCTCTGATTGGTTCTGTTGTACCTATAAATACAGGATCTGTTTTGTACAACATTTCATTGAAAAATCAAGCATTTTCTTGTATCTTTGTCATGGTATCAGAGCTGGTTATATAAAATCTGGTCTTGTTTTTTCTTCTCTAGCTTCAAATCATAGTGTTCTTATTTCGTTTTTTTTCTTGGAATTCATCTCCTAGTTCTTGTTTCTTTTAAATCATGTCATTAGAGCGATCCGATAACTTATTGGTTCGATTTAATGGGAAGAACTACTCTGCTTGGGCTTTCCAATTTGAAATTCTTGTCAAGGGAAAAGAATTATGGGGTTATGTTGATGGAACAGTTTCCGCACCTGACACCAAAGAAAAGGACCAACTTGTGAAATGGAAGGAAAAGGTGCTCAAATTATGACTTGGATTCTCGAAAGTATGGAACCCTCCATGATTCTCAATCTTAGGCCCTATAAGACGTCTAAAGATATGTGGGGTTACTTGAAGAAAGTTTACAATCAAAGCAACGCAGCCCGACGTTTTCAATTAGAGCTCGAGTTGAGGCAACTCAGTCAAGGGAGTATGACAATTCAAGAGTTTTATTCTTCTTTTGAGAATTTATGGGGTGAATACACTGATATTCTGTACGAGAGTGTGCCTTCTGAAGGACTAGCTGCTGTCCAAAATGTACATGAGACGAGCAAACGTGACCAATTTTTAATGAAATTACGGGGTGATTTTGAAGCAATCAGGTCCAATCTCATGAACAGGAATCCAGTTCCTTTAATTGATACTTGCATCGGAGAGCTTCTTCGGGAAGAACAACGGCTTGTGACACAAACTTTCATCGATCAGAAAACACAGAATTCTTCCCCAATTCCTGTTGCATACGCTACCCAAGGAAAGAATAGAGGTGGAAGAGATATGAGTAATATCCAGTGTTACTGCTGTAAAGGATTTGGTCATGTTGCTACTACTTGCACTAAAAAATTCTGCAATTATTGCAAGAAAGCAGGACATATCATCAAAGATTGTCCAATCCGGCCTCCAAAGAAATCTGAAATTGCCTACAACGTCTCAGTTGGATCCTCAAATGCTCCTAATTTTGGTCAGTCTTCTGTTACTCCTAAAATGATCCAACAGATGATAGTTAATGCATTTTCAACTTTAGGAATTTTAGGTAACAAAAATTCTGCTCATAAGCCTTGGTACTTTGATTCTGCTGCTTCAAATCACATTACCAAAGCTTTTGAACTTGTGCATACTGATGTATGGGGTATTTCACCAGTAATTTCTCATTAACACTACAAATATTTTGTTACTTTCATAGATGATTTTACTCGTTTTACTTGGGTATATTTTCTTCGATCTAAAAGTGAGGTCTTTCGTGTGTTTAAAACTTTCTGTGCCTCAATCGAAACACAATTTTCTGCAAAAATCAAAATTTTGCAATCTGATTCGGGTGGTGAATATATATCAAATGAATTTCAATCATTCCTTCAAAGTCATGGAATCATATTACAACGTTCTTGTCCATCAACTCCACAACAAAATGGTGTGGCCGAGAGAAAGAATCGTCATCTTCTTGATGTAGTTCGAACCCTTCTCATTGAGTCTTGTGTTCCACCTCATTTTTGGTGTGAAGCTTTGTCTACTGCTGTTTATTTGATTAACAGATTACCATCTCCCACCTTAAACAATGAATCTCCTTACCTTCGTTTGTATAATGATGCACCAGCTTATTCTAATCTTCATATTTTCGGATGTGTTTGTTTTGTTCATCTTCAACCACATGAAAGGAATAAACTTACTGCACAATCTGTCAAGTGTGCTTTCTTAGGCTATGGTGGCACCCAAAAAGGTATTCTTTTGTTATGATCCTAATTCTCGTCGTATTCGTGTGTCAAGAAATGTAATTTTCTTTGAAAATCAGCCATTTTTTAGCACACAAATGACTTCACAAGCTCCATCTATAGCTATATTGCCACATTTTCCCGAGTCATCAACCCCAACACAAAGATTTAAACCAGGCCATGTTTACAATAGACGCACTTCTCCCACTACGGCTCCTACGACTCTTTCGAAAGCACCTGGTCCTGTTCTGCCGACTTCCAATGATCCACCTCCAGTTCGGAGAAGCTCTAGAAATTCAAAACCTCCTCAAAGGTATGGTTTTTCAAATCCAGTAGCCATGTCCACTACTTTGTCTCCTATTTGTATTCCCACTTGTTATAAACAGGCTATGGAACATGAGTGTTAGCAACAAGCAATGGATACAGAACTTCAAGCTCTTGCAGAAAATCATACTTGGGACATTGTTTCCTTACCTCCAAATGTCAAGCCAATCAGAAGTAAATGAGTTTATAGTGTGAAACTCAAGTCAGATGGCTCACTAGATCGATACAAAGCTCGATTGGTTGCACTTGGCAATAAACAAGAATATGGTATCAACTATGATGAGACATTTGCACCAGTTGCTAAAATGACCACAGTAAGAACCATTCTTGCTGTTGCTTCCTCTAAATCTTGGCCTTTACATCAGATGGATGTGAAAAATGCTTTCTTAAATGGGGATCTTAAAGAAGAAATTTACATGAAACTTCCGCATGGCATGGCATGGCTAGCTCCAAATAAAGTTTGCAGGTTAAGGCGCACTTTGTACTGGTTGAGGCAATCTCCTAGAGAATGGTTTGATAAGTTCCGCAGTACTCTTATCAACTTCTCTTTTACACAAAGCCAATATGATTCATCTCTCTTCTTTCATAAGACAGCAGCGGGTATGGTCTTTCTCTTGGTCTATGTTGATGATATTATCATCACTGGCAATGATAGTGTGCTGATATCAAAACTTAAAAAGATGTTGCATAGTACATTTCAAATGAAGGATCTTGGGAATCTTAAATATTTTTTGGGTCTAGAAGTTCATTCTCGAGATGGAGATGTGTTCTTAAATCAGCATAAATATGTCAAAGATCTTATTGAGTTGGCTGGTTTACAGGAGGCTACTGCTGTCGATACACCAATGGAGGTGAATGTTAAATATCGAAAAGATGAAGGGGAGCTATTGCCTAATCCTTATTTATATAGACAATTGGTTGGTAGCCTTATCTACCTAACTCTTACAAGGCCCGATATCTCGTATGCTGTCCATATAGTTAGCAGATTCATGCAATCCCCTCGACATCTTCATCTTGTTACGGTGAAGCGTATTATTCGGTATTTAATTGGTTCACCTACGCGTGATCTATTTTTTCCTACAAATTCTGATCTTCATTTGACAACATATAGTCATGCTGATTGGGCTGGATGCCCGGATACTAGAAGATCTACAACTGGATGGTGTGTTTTCCTTGGAGATGCCTTGATCTCTTGGAAGTGTAAGAAGCAAGATCATGTCTCTAAATCTTCCACATAGGCTGAATATAGAGCCATGTCTGCAGCTTGTTCTGAAATTGTATGGTTACGTGGCCTTCTTTCCGAGCTTGGAGCTTCTCAAATTAATCCCACCCCCCTCCATGCTGATAACAAAAGTGTCATTCAAATCGCTGCCAATCCAGTATATCATGAACGCACAAAACACATCGAAGTTGATTGTCATTATATTAGAGATGCATTTATTCGTGGTGTTATTCAACTTCCTCATGTTAGTACTAATCTTCAAACAGCGGATATCTTCACAAAAGCTTTGACGCGCCAACGGCACAAGTTTCTTAGTGACAAATTGATGCTCCTAGATTTACCAGCATCAATTTGAAGGGGGATGTCAATATAATTACTGAGATTGCATCATTAGTGTGTATATAATAGCTGTAAATTTATGATTATTAGTGGCTGATTAACAGCTCTGCTAGGCTTGTTTAGTGGCTGATTATATGTGATATTATAGGCTGATATTAGAGGATATTGTAGGATATGATAGGCTGATATTAGGGGATGTTGTTGGATGATTTACGGGCTGATATGAAGGGATATGCTAGCTGATTTGTAGCCCTGATTGGCTCTGCTGTACCTATAAATACAGGAGCTGTTTTGTACAACAATTCATTGAAAAATCAAGCATTTTCTTGTATCTTTGTCAATGTGAACTACTGACAAACAAAGCAACTAAATTCCATACACCTCCACATTCTCAATCGAACAAATTACGAAGCTAGTTCTCAATATCATTCAAGAAACTCGTTAAACATCACAAATTAACAGAACTATCAATCAACGATACACAAATAAGTAACATAAACATATAAATTATAAACCTAAACCTACATAAAACAGGCATCATAGCATAGCGGATTCGTTCATTTCTCGAAAAAAACAACAAGGGAATAAATAGTACTTACCTGAATATAAGCATCATCATTAAGATTATAAACAACCCCATCAACAATAGCTTGGCTATAATGACACTTAGCTTGTAAAACATCACATACACTTCTGTAAACCAAAAAAATAAAAAAAAATCAACAACAAAAAAATCAAAACAGCAAAAAAATAAAACAAATAATAAGTCACAATCTTATTTAAACATTTACCCTTTTGAACTACTAGCTCCCTCTTTACTCTGTAAAAAAAAAATAAAAAACAGTAAAACAGTTAAAAAATATGTTGTTAAGTGAAAATAAGGGGTTTAAACAAATGGGTTTTTGTGAACCTTTAAATGATATCGTTTAGGCCATCGTTGGAGAGCTTCATCCGCCGGAAATGGGTCGCCGGAGAAACGAGATTCTTCATCTTCTTGGGAAGATTTTGCTTTTTTTGGAGAGGGTGGGGGTGATATTATAGTGGGTAACTCTCTTTTTGAGGCTCTAGTCATTCTTGATTTTGTGTGTATTTTAGAGAGAATGACAGAGGGTTCAGAGAGAGAGAGAATGCAGAGGGTTTTGGAGAGGGGTTGGATATAGAGATAGGAGTGTGTATGTATATGTACAGTACATGTATTGTGTGTGTGAGAGTGATTAGAGTCAAGTAGTACAATTTGAAATTTTGATCTAGGCGTGAAAGGCGGGTAATTTTGTGTTTTTGTTCGGTTTGAAAAAATTTCAACTTTTCACTGTTTTACTTGTTTCCCTTTCTCAACAATTTGTCATGGGGTTTTATATTAAACTAGTCATTCGTTACACTCAAAATTATCAATTAGACAACCCATTTAAAAATGATATTATTTAAATCATTAAAATCATAATAAATATCAAAATGGCCACCCAATATAGTACTCGAAAAGTAAAAGTAATTTTTTATCGAGTTCTACACATTTTGCTTGAATGCTTCCATAACCAAACAAAATGTTAATAATTCTAGTATTTTTGATAATATATTTAGAATTTAAAAAGTTTATTTACTATTTATTTTTAATTAAAACAAGAAAAATGACGATAAAATAAAAAATAAATAGTAAATGAATTTTTAAAAATCTAAATATATTATTAGAAATACTAAAATTATTAACCTTTCGTTTGGTTATGGAAGCATTCAAGCAAAATGTGTCGATAAAAAATTACTTTTACTTCCCGATTACTATAATGGGTGGCCACTTTGATATTTATTATTATTTTAATGATTCAAATGATATCGTATTTAAATGGGTGGTCTAATTGATAGTTTTGAGTGAAACGGGTGACCAATTTTATATAAAACCCAGATCATGGTATCAGGTATTCTATAGAGACACAATTAAAAAACAGTTGTTTAATTTGATTGAAAAATATATGTTACATAATCGGTTTTAGAAATTAACGAGTTACATGATCGGTTTTAGGAATTAACGAGTCATCCGTTCGAGAATTTTAACGTTAGACATTTTCAAAATATGTTTGATGTTAGATATTTTTTTTTTTTAAAAAAAAGTAAAATCGGATCAAGTGATGCATGATCCGTTTTAGGAATTAACTATTCATCTATTCAGCAATTTTGACATCCGACATTTTCAGAAAACGAAATACTGGATTAGAGCATCTCCAAGTATCTCCTAGTTTACTCTTAAAAATATTAGGGAAATTCTCAATGGTACCACTGTACTTTTGGCTTTTGCCAATGGTACCATTACTTTTTTGACTCCTCTAAACGATACCCTTAATAAATTGACTTCTTAACAGAAATACCATTCTTTACGAAAAACGTTATAGAAATGTTAAGTAGGGTTTGGGGCCAATATTCAACCTATTTTCTTGTTGCATACTGCATCGCATGGCCAAGATTGTTCTTATAATTTTTCAACAGGTTTGGGGCTAACCAGTATTCTTCAAATACATTTTAAGGAAATTCTCAATGGTACCATCGTACTTTTGGTTTTTGCTAGTGGTACCATGTCCTTTTTACCCTACTTAACGTTTCTATAACGTTTTTCTAACAGAATGGTATTTCTGTTAGAAAGTCAATTTGGTAAGGGTACCGTTAAGAGGAGTCAAAAACGTAATGGTACCACTGGCAAAAGCCAAAAGTACAGTGGTACCATTGAGAATTTCCCAAAATATTATAAATAATTGAGCTCTTAACAAGTTAGTACATTGTTTCCCGTATCAACTCCAACAATGCTCTCTATACTTACTCTTCATTTATATTTAATTCATATTTAAATAACATCATAACAAAATTTGAATTCAAGTTGTGAAAGAATTGGAGAATGAATTATTTATTAGTATAAATAAGTTAAGAGCTACCTAGAGACTCTTAAAAGTGAGGAGAGAGAATAAATGTAGGTTTTTTGCCTAGGATTCTCTCCTAGGGTTCTCCCTTGAAAGACAGGGTTCCCTACTTTGAAAGAAAAGTTCGATCTCCGTCATCGACGGTCTGCTCCAGCTCATGGCTGAGGATATCACAAAGAAATGTTCATCTCTCCGTCTAGCAGATGATGAAGAGAACTTGGTGGATCTAGGAAACACAGAGGATTCGAATACAAAAGATAAACTATCTCTTCTACTTGTGGGAAGATTAATCACGGAAAGGTCGTACAACGTCGAGGCTTTCAAAAAGACAATGAAGAAAGCGTGGCTGCCCTCCAGTGATATGGTGACTAAGGTAATAGCTCCCAACCTTTATGCCTTTCAATTTTTCCACTGGAGAGACAAGGAAAAGGTTCTGAATGGGAGACCATGGTGCTGGGAAAACCAGTTGCTAATCATCAAAGAAGTTCTCGGAAACGAGCAACCTGAAGCAGTTAAGCTAAACCACTCTCCATTCTGGATTCGAGTCTGCAAACTTCCTTTCAACTGCAGATCGGATGTAGACGTCAAAGCATTAACAGGGGGAGTTGGAGAGTTCATGGAAATTGAAGAAGATGTACTGGGACTAGAACGATATCGACGAATCAGAATCAGTATTGATGTTGAGAGGCCTCTTCGAAGGCACCAATGGATCAAAGATAAAACAGGAAACAGAGTCAAAATAGAATTCAAATACGAGAGACTCCCCTATTTTTGCTTTGCTTGTGGCATTATCGGCCACAACGAAAAGGACTGTGTCAATATTCCAGAAGAGGATAAACAGGAGAAGCTAGGACGGGGTATGTACTTAAGGGCAACCCCAAGGAAAGGGCACGCCAAAGAGGCTGAACAATTGGCCCATATCAAAACAACAGGAGACAATTGTTCGTGACAAAAGAAAAAGAAGAGAAGGATAAACAAATTAACTCCAAAATAATAACCCAGAAGGACAAGTCCCTGGAGCTTGATCGAGAAATGGAGCTGAGGAGGGAAGAAAAAGAGCAAGGAATTCACCTGATTGAAGAAAATTCAAAGGTTGATAAACCAAATAGGTCAAATGAGGAGATGCCTTTAAACCATCTTTTTGCTCAAAAACCAAATGATACCCCAAGATCTAGCGAAAACTCCAAAAATCAGAATGCTGGGAACAGATGGAAAAGGATTGAAAGGACTAGCCCAGGAGTGATGATCGAAGTGAAAAAGAATGGGTCACAGAAACGTCAATCGGAATCAGCAAGGATGGAAACAGAAGATGAGATCGAGAGATATGGAAAACGGTATAAAGGAGAAGTGCAAGAAAACCCTGAAACAAGCATATTGGTGGAGGTTGGCCATGCCCAACCCCACCAGTCTCAATGAGCCTCTTGTGCTGGAACTGTCGGGGTTTGGGCAACCCCTGGACAGTTCGTAGACTCCGTAAATGGAGCATTGTTTGCGCCCCTGATTTAGTTTTTATATCGGAAACTATGATCAGTAAGGAAACGGTAGAAGGGCTTTCAGGTCGGTTAGGTTTTTCGAGTACTTTTGGAGTGTCTAGTAGAGGCAAAGCTGGTGGCCTTTGCTTATTTTGGAACAAAGAATCAGTGAATTTCTCTTTGGTCTCATTCTCGCAAAATCATATCTGTGGTGATGTCTCTAAGGGGGGGAGAAGTGGCGTTTTGTAGGGATTTACGGTTGGCCAGAGTCGGAAAAGAAGCACCAAACTTGGAACCTCATTGAGCAGCTGTGTGAAAATCTCTCGACTCCTATCATATTTGGAGGCGATTTCAACGAAATATTGGCTAATAATGAGAAGGAAGGAGGAGTTACCAGAGGTAGAAAAGAATCCGCCAATTTCAGAGAGGTGATAAATAACTGTGGGCTACGCGATCTAGGATTCGAAGGCCAATGGTGGACCTGGGAAAGAGGAAACTCAATCTCAACTCGTGTTAGAGAAAGACTAGACAGATTCTTAGCCTCCCCATCTTGGCTTGATATCTTCCCACACGCTCAAGTAGAACATCTTCTCCGCTACAAATCAGACCACAACCCCATTCTAATCAGAACCAAAGAACAACAAAAGAAAAGACGGAAAAAAGGGAAAGGTTTTAAGTTCGAAACCGCTTGGCTTTTAGATGAATCATGTGAATCAATAGTTAAGAATGCCTGGAATTATTCTAGTGATTCAAGCATTTTTGGCAAACTAAACGCAGTAGAGAACGATCTAAGAATATGGAGCTTGGAAAAATTTGACGGACTAGGCAAGAAAATTAAACAGATGGAGATAGCTCTGAAACTGGCTCAACAACGCGACATCACCCCAGACAGCTGCAAGGAGTGTGTGGACTTGGAAAAAGAGCTCGACGAGCTTCACTGTAAACACGAGGCGTACTGGTACATTAGATCCCGGGTTAAAGAAGTTAAAGACGGAGATAGAAACACTTCCTACTTCCACCATAAGGCCTCTCAACGCAAGAAGAGAAACAGGATCGAAGGCCTCTATGACAACCAAGGGATATGGCATCATTCGGAGGAGAAAATCGAAGAGATTGCAGAAAGCTTCTATACAGACTTATTCTCTTCTTCCGAGCCCTCAACGGAGAGTATAAATGGGGTTTTAAAGCATGTGAACCAAACAATCACAGCAGAGGAGAATGCAGTCCTGCTCCTCCCTTATTCTAAAGAAGAAATCCATCTTGCTCTTCAACAGATGCATCCGTGTAAGGCGCCAGGCCCAGACGGAATGCACGCCGTCTTTTACCAGAGATTCTGGAATGTAATAGGGGAAGAGGTAACTTCTTTTATCAGCAAAACGCTTCAAGGCAATGATTTTCCTGATCAAATTAACAGAACCAATGTCGCTCTCATCCCAAAAGTTAAGTCTCCTAAATATATGTCTGAGTTTCGCCCTATTAGTTTGTGCAATGTGCTCTATAAGTTGCTGGCAAAAGTGCTAGTACTCAGACTTAAATCTCTTCTTCCAAAGGTGGTGACAGAAAACCAAAGTGCATTCGTCCCTGGAAGGCTTATAACAGACAACGCTCTCGTCGCTTTAGAATTATTCCATACAATGAAAAAGAGAAGCAAGAGTAGGAAGGGTACAATAGCAATGAAGCTCGACATGAGCAAAGCATACGACAGAGTGGAGTGGGGTTTTTTGAGGCAACTTCTTTTAAAAATGAGGTTCGACGGAAGGTGGGTGAACTTGGTTATGAAATGTGTAACATCAGTCACATACTCATTCGTTATAAACGGAAATGTATGTGGGAAAGTCTACCCTTCTCGGGGCCTTCGTCAGGGCGACCCCCTCTCACCTTACCTTTCTATTTTAGTAGCCGACGCTTTCTCCCATATGATCAAAAGTAAGGTTCAAGATCGAGTTTTGCATGGTGCAAAGGCAAGTCGCAATGGGCCTGAAGTCTCGCACCTTTTTTTTGCAGACGACAGTCTTCTTTTCACAAGAGCTAACCGAAACGAATGCCAATCCATAGTTGAGATTCTCAACCAGTACGAACTGGCTTCGGGGCAAAAGATAAATTATGAAAAATCGGAAATATCCTTCAGTAAAGGGGTAAGCTCAGAAAGGAAACAAGAACTGTCGACTCTGTTAAAAATGAAACAAGTTGATAGGCACGGGAAGTACCTAGGAGTTACTACAGTTATGGGGAGATCTAAAAAATCAATTTTTGCAGCCCTGACCGACCGTGTTTGGAAAAAACTCCAGGGGTGGAAGGAGAACTTACTGTCGAGAGCAGGGAAAGAAGTCCTGCTAAAATCTGTAATCCAAGCAATCCCTACATATTTGATGAGCATCTACAAGTTTCCGGAATCAGTCACTAACGAAATTAGCTCAGCCATGGCCAGGTTCTACTGGGGAAAGAAGGGTACACAGGGAAAGATTCACTGGAAAAACTGGAACTCAATGTGCACACCTAAACCCTTTGGAGGGATGGGATTCAAAGATCTCAAGATTTTCAACGATGCCTTACTAGGAAGACAAGCATGGCGTTTAATCCATCATGAGGAATCTCTGTTAGGGAGAGTTATGAAAGCCAAATACTTCCCAAAATGCAACTTTCTAGACGCTTCTTTGGGCTACGCAGGAAGCTATTCATGGAGGAGCATTTGGAGCTCTAAGGCTTTAGTTAAAGAAGGAACCATATGGAGAATAGGTAACGGTTCAAAGGTCAATATATGGAGAGACCCTTGGCTTTCGGACAAGGAAGGAAGATACATCTCAAGCCCCGAAGACGAGAGGGTTAAACAGGTGAGCGATTTAATCGATGCCACTTCAATGGAGTGGAACACGGAACTAATATCAAACCTGTTTAACGAACGAGACCAGAAAAGTATCCTTTCTATCCCTCTAAGCTGGAGATCCCCCAGTGACCTTTTATCATGGGCTTACACAAAAAATGGTCTTTACTCTACTAAAACCTCGTATATGCTTGGAAAGGGTTGCAATCTAAACGATCTCCATTTAGCATGGATGGAGATTTGGGACTTGGATGTTCCACCAAAAACCCGACATTTCTTCTGGAGGCTCTGCACAGACACTTTTCCAACCAAATCGCTACTTAAAAAACGACACCTGAGAGAAGAAGGAGGATGCCCCTGGTGCGTTTCAGAAGAAGAGAATAGTCTACACGCAATCTTCGAATGCAAGCACGTTAGAAGCCTCTGGGAAGACAGTGGCTGTGGGGAGATGCTAAAGCTTTGTAGCCCAGACCCTTGTTCCATGATAGCAAACTGGTCGAAGAGTAATCCAAAGATCAAACAACGAGCATCAATTCTAGCTTGGAGCATTTGGACAGATAGAAATCTCAAAGTATTTGAGAATAAATCAACGCCAAAGGAAGTTCTTATCTCCCGTGTCACAAGACTGGTCGAAGAGTATGGTAAATACAGCAAGAGCATTTCAGAACATCACTCTCGAAACCAACTCCAAGCCCAAACAGATGGATTCCTCCCCCAGAAGGTATTATAAAGCTAAACGTGGACGCCTCCTTAGCTGAGGAAGGGTTCATTGGATTGGGGGCAGTTGCCCGAGACCATGTAGGGAAGGTTCTGGCGGCTGTGGTTCGGAGAGTCCGAGCTTGGTGGTCTCCAGAAATAGCGGAAGGTCGAGCCCTCCTCCTAGCAGGAAAACTGGCAAAAAAGATGGGTTTCCGGAACATAATTCTTGAATCGGACTGTCAAGTTCTCACTCAACGCCTCTCAAAAGCGGCGGTCTACCTCTCAGATTTTGATGTCGTCTTGGAAGATATCCTAGCTATGAGTAAATCTTTTAATAGAATTGTTTGGAGTCATGTAAAAAGGAGTGGCAATTATGTTGCGCACTACCTCGCTAAATTCGTGCCATTTGGCCTAGAACAAACATGGACAAATCACTGCCCTGTTGAGATTTGTCCCTATGTAATTTCCGACATTTCGTCTTTTTAATGCACTTATTTGGCCCTCAAAAAAAAAAAGTGAGGAGAGAGAATGAGCTCTTAACATTTTAAAGAGCCTCTAAGAGTCTCTTAGAGCATCTCCAAGAGTCTCTTAACTCATTCTTAAATATAATATAAAATATTAGCTCTTAGTAACTTAATGTACATTCATCTCCAACAATACTCTTTATACTCACTCCTTATTTAATTTTATATTATTAAAAGTAAGTGGAATTCATAAAAAGATAAAAGAAAAGTGGGGAAGATAGAGAATATATCTTATGAATTTAGTATAAAATATTAGTTAGGAGTGAATAGGAGCTCTTACAATTGAGGAGAGAGATTACATTTTTAGTGAATTTAGGAGTGACTAAGAGTCTCTTGGAGCACATTTTTTTCTTCTCTCTCCTCAAATCACACTTAAGAGCCAAAATGAAGAGGCTCTTGGAAATGCTCTTAGAGCATCTCCAAGAGACTCTCTACTCAAGCTCTTAACTCAAAAAATGAGGAGAGAGAATGAAAATGTTGCTTGAAGAGACTCTTAGTGGCTCTTAAAAACACTAAGAGCCTCTTCTCTCTCCTCATTTCTAAGAGCCACTAGTAGCTCTTAACTTGTATTTTAATAATAAAATATTCATGTCCACCAATTTTTGCACAACTTTTGGTTATAGTGGGGTTAATTTATGAATAAATTATAAATAAAGAGCTAATATAACGAGGATTGTTGGAGTTCGACACATAAACCAATGTAATAACTTGCTAAGAGTCATTTATTTATATTATTTTGAAGAGTAAAGATAGGAGTCTCTTGGAGATGCTCTTAGAGCTCTAATTTTTGATACCCTCTTTATATTTTCACTTAAGAGCTCATATAAAGAGTCTATGCTCTTAGGTGGATTCAATACCAAGTGCTTGTTTGGCATTTAAGCATTATGTATCTGGACACAGGAAGTCAGGAATTTCGAAGAACATTAAAAATCCAAAAAACCAAACCCAAGAAAAAATTCATTGACATGCACATGCAGATATAAGAATTACTGAATCCATTCCAGTGTAGAGATGAAGCTTTAGGTATATAACTATCAAAAAGGTGCAGCGTCTATACAACAATTTAAACAAAAAGTCAGTTGCATATGATATATTTGTCACCTGAACCCCCCAATTACAACATATTGAACAGTTTGGAGGTTCTCAGTCTTGGCTTCACCTTTTCAATATTGGTCATTCGATGGTAGATATGCATAAAAAGAATCTGTATAACATTTCACGAGATCAGTCAACTACATCGCTAGAGAAAGGCTTGAACTTGTTAGCATCATGGATCAATTTCCTTATCGATGAGAATGATCCCAGGAGTCCGACGCATGTAAAGACTATCATAATAGTGTTGTTCGCCCAGTAGGTGTACGATGATCTAGGGGGCTTGTAAGTCAAATTATAAAGAAGCATTGGGAGGACGAAATCCAGAGGAATGAAACCAATAGCTCCAACTACAGCACTAATGTCTCCAAAAAATGGTAACATTGCTGCAAAAAAGCCACAGAATATCACGTAGAGTGATCGAAGGATAATCCTAGGAATTAGGTTTCTTTTCGAGAAAAGTCCTTGCTTCACATCAGCTGATTTCTTTTCCATGATCTCGTATGCCACTTGAGAGTAAATCTGAGAGATAGTGTGAACATTGTTATTGTAGTGCAACTATATTACTTTCAGTAGCTACTGATCAATTGTGAACTCACCTTATGTTTGTGACTCTACTAAGTTTTAATTAAATAAGCAGTGGATAAGTTCACAAATAAAACAATTTTGTTAAAACTTTTACTAACTATTAATGTGTGAGACACTTTTAATAACGTGAGGACATTTATTATCTAAAATAAAGGATGCCACATTTATAACCCTTACGTACTAGGAAATAGGCTTACCAAGGCAATGGCGAACAGTTGAAGAAGAACAAAGATAACAGCTAGTCCTAAAACCCATGTTGGAGCTAGTGCAGGTCCTTCATCTGGCATTAGGCTATTGAGTATATTTGAACTAGCTTTGTTCCCAAATACCCAGTACCCAGAAATTGCAGCAGAGTAGAAAGTAATGAATATTACTGAGTAGCACATTACTAGCCCTTTCACCATCTTCCCGGTGGCTGGTGGAGCCAAAGTTGCCTGTACATATTTACAATTTGATATTGTGGCTATCAGAAACATAGAACCTCACGAGAATTCAAAACAGTTTGTAGTAGCAAACATTTACTTTGTGCATCTTCATCATTATATATGCATCATATCATACGTTAAAAACAAAATGAGGTTCATGCAACCTCACGAGAATTAAGAAAAAGAAGCTTTATAATTTTAAGAAGATTTCTCTGTCACTCAGTTTCAATTCAATGGGAAGGCGCAAAGTCATAGATTTGAGTTTTAATACTGAAATTTTATAACTAGGGATATAATATTACCTGTATTTCGGGAAGTATCCCATTTCCGAATATGGCAGCAATGATAGAGATCGAAGTAAATGCACTGAAAATTCTTGAAGCTGATGAATCTTCCAGAGAATAATCCCTTGGAGGAGCATCCTTAAGGGTACCTGCAAGACATCTGTACTTAATTATAAAGTGATAGAATCTATTAATAAATTTAAAAAAATAATCGATGTAAAACTACTCACTGTCTCTACTAAATTAGAGACACATGCATTTCTGAAAATCTACTTATTAGATCATAAAAAAATACCAGCTATAAGGCACATAATGATGGTAGAAGATATGGATTACCTGCATAAATACAAGCACCAGTGACAAGGAAGGTGTAGCCCAAGCTGAGAAATAGTGAAACAAGATTAATGTGCCTCAGAGAGTGGAAAGTGGGCATCTGGGAAAGAAATATCATGACTCCTGTCACGATTGCTATAAACTCATATAATTTCCAGGTCCCAGCGGGTTGAATTTCCTTGTACATAATCTTGAGAAGCAAAGGGAAGACATAATTCAGGATCAATGATATCACATCTAAAATTTTAATATCTTTAAGAATATGGATACATGTAAGAGAGATGTTTATATGTTTACGACTGTCGATTAAAGTGATACATCCTACTTACATATGCTACTCATATATGTTTCCAATTGCATTTTGAAGCTAATCATATTTCATACTTGTAGATGTAAGGATGCCTTATTTCTATGTAACTATCTAATATTAATTTACTATAAACAGCTATACTACTGAACTCTTTCAATACATATACCTGAAGGCAATCTCCTGCGAGCAAAATACAACCAATCGCTATGCCGGTGTTGATTGCTGTTTGAATGAATATTACAAAATAAAACATCCAGCCAGACCCTACAAGAGTGTAAATTCAAGACAAGTGTCAATGAAATCTGACCCATGTGTCCTACAAGCACTCCAAAGTTCCAAAAGGTGGGGCTGGCAGTTACAATCATCTATTTCAAATCTTTAATCTGTTTGGTGAAAGTACAAATGCTTCAATAAGAGATTACAAGTTGTCCCAATTATGCTCGATTGATCTCAATATCTAATTCCTATAACTACTAGAATTTATTTCAAAGAATACAGCAGATTCAGTTGATTCTCTTTTCTTCCACAGTGAAAAATTTGCATATGGATGATTTATACGTTTGGAATAATGTTTACCAACAGAGAAGCAATACTCTCGTTATTCAATAAACAACTTGAAGTTTAAAGATAGATTGGCCAGTAAACTCTGGTGAAGAAAATATAACTAATGTTACTAACTACTAACTAGTCGATATCCTATATCTGAACCAAATTTTAGATATTCTTACCATGGGTCGAATTGATAAAGTTTCCGCTATTTACAAAGTTCATAGAGTTATAGAAAGTCACATCTACTTAGCTTTTCATTTGCTAGTCCAACAAAAGCAAGTGGACTGAAAAAACAAATTTAACTAAAGGTAGGTCTAAAAACCAACTTTGGAGTTTGGTGGAGTGGATGGGGTGGGCACCGGAGTTCACAGTGTCATTATTAGGTTAAGAAAGATGTACATTTTGAAAAGATAAATGACAAGGCTGACACTTCAAGACCTCAAGTGCTCATTTATATGATAAGTACTCTTCTCCACATCCACCTACCCACCCAGACTCATGGTCCATATGATCATCAATGCAATCCCCACCCAGGTACCATTCCCCTCACATTTCTACTTTTGTGTAGGTGAAGCAAATTTGTAAGTGCTCAAATGGACCTAAAAGAAACTATAACATTTTCTTTAAAGTTACCGGAAACTTAAGTTCTTTTTAGCGTTAGGGATAATGCACCTTTACCGCTAGGCCGTCCCGTGATTTTGAAACAGAACTAAAACTTTTGTCATTCAGTTTTTAAGCCTAATGCTATGTTTTGGCAACTCAATTTTGAAATACAACCAAACTTTTATTCAACACTTTCTAAACATGACATAAACAATGACAATGTATAGTAAGTAATCTCATCTTTAAGCCAGTATAAATACGAGAGTAAATTACCAAGTATATCCGCAGCTAATTCCCGGAAACGAATGTGACGATGGCCGGACTTCTCGCAGTGCTCAAGCACAAGAGACATGAGGTAGTAAGAGTAGAAAGTAACAGCGCCCATCACCGTCAACGAGAAGAAACCAAGTCCCCATCCCATTCCTCTAAAAGCAAACGGCAAAGCCAATATAGACGGCCCCACAATCGCTGTCGTTAAGTGAAATCCGGCATGATACCAGTCCCCTAATCAACAATTTAAATGTTATAACAAATTTACGACATAACAACTTCTAAGAGTAAATTAAGTAAAATATTATACATAACTGGTAAGGTTAATAAAAGACGACTTAACATCAATTTCGTATAGAAGTGGAGATGTACCTTTCGATTCAAGCACGAAAGCAGCACCGGCATCATCTTCCCGGGGAGTGACCTTAGCTGTAGAACCATTCTCAATGATATCTGCCATTGTTACACAACTGTAATTGTTTTGTATGTACTTGTAAACATGCACACACTCGAAACAAACACAAAAAGACAGAGTTTCGAAAGGGGAATTATCAGTACTAAGGTAGCTGCCTGATCATGAAAGATATTACTTATACAGATTTTACTATAAAAACAGGGGGTGAGATTTAGTATATTAACCCGAGATTTAACAATATTAGCAGATAATAATTGCATTTACTATAAAATTATTATCTAAATAGCTATCAAAAGTGGTTAATAGTTATTATTAAGCTTGTGGTTGCATGTGGGAAGGAGTATTAACAGAGTACGTTTATTCTACGCCTTTAGAATATGTCAATATACTAAGAACGATGATTATTAGAAATAAAATATTAAAGAAAAATGGTGGTTATGAATGGGATGGGAGGTTGAGAATGATAAAAATAAAGCTAATGTGATGTGATATTGAGAACAACTGATGGTATAATGGGTCCAATATTAAATTCCCCAAACACATTTTTCTTTAAAAAAAGTATGTAAGTATAATTTTTTTTTAAAAATAAGTAACTTATAAGTCGATCTTAAATTTGCCAACCGGGGCCAATATATCGTAACTGCCTGCGTGTAGCTAACAATTAGTCTGGTAACAGTTTTTAAAATCACGCAACTATGTCCGGTATTATTTCCGTACCCGTATAATATTTAACGGGACGGGATCAGATTCGAATAAAAATCAAATAAAATCAAAACATGATATATTAGACTCGCTTGCTGTTTAAAATCTTATGGATAAGCAAAAAGAAATTATTAGTCACTTTAATTATTTACGTCAACGGTTGTTATTATACTGTTTTGACTTTTAGTTGTAGTAAAAAATACTATATATATGAGTACTATATTAGACACTTTCTATAAAATAAAATAAAAATAGTCTCAAAAATAGAAAAACACATTAAATATGGAATAGCAAGATATTTCCACAAAAATGCAAAAATATTATATTCTAGAATTGATAATATTACCACAAAAATACAAAAATATTATATTCTAGAATGGATAATATCCATGATAGGAAAGGCCAAAAATGATGGTTGAGTGTTTATAGCAAAGAGTGATGTGTAAGCAAGAGTAGTATGGATGAGTACCTGATGACGATAACAAGTGAGAAGAGTCCATTAAATTCCGATCAGATCTCCGGCAGCTTTTGTTTTTCTTTCTCTTTTTCTTGTTATGTGGCCGGCCGGCGATTATGGCTTTGTCACCGGAGATACTTTGAATTTATGAAAATCGAGTTGTGAAATGAAGTTTTAATTAGGATATCATAGTACAATGGTGTTTGTGATTGCTTAAAATAAGTTACTTTTGATTTAATGGGGGTATTTTTAACTTAAAGAAGAAAGTAAAGTTATTTACTTTAACTTGAATGAAAATGTTTGGGTAATTTTACTTAAAGTTAAATGGGGGTTTAATAATTTTGGCTTAAAGTGAAATTTGACTTAAAAAAAAATTTAAATTCATAATATTTAAGCTTTACAAGAATTGTGAAAAAAATTAAAAAATAAAAAAAATTCATAAGTTATAAGACATAAGTTAAAAGTACCTAAATGGAACTTATGACTTAAAGCAGTTTTTTAACTTAAAACCGGCTTAAAACTCCCGTTGCCAAACACCTCAAAAATAATTTAAAGCTAATTTTTGCTTTAAACCCATGTACTCAAACCGGCTCTACATCTTCCCCCTTGCCTTTGACTTATGAGTATGATCGCGTTCACGCCATAGAGTTGTTATTTGCAAATTTAGGAATTAAACTAAAAACCAAACCAAACCTATCCAGTATATCCCGTTCAGAGCAGGGTCTGGGGAGGGTAGGATGTACGCAGACCATACCCCCACTATTTGAGCGGGGAGGCTGTTTTCGTGAAGACCCTCGGCTGAGTGCACAACATAGAGTGTGGAAAATACAACGGTAAAGAAACTGAAATGGACAAAGACATACCTGCGGCCCATGGCGAAATCCACATGGGACCTACCTTTCTGCGAGGATTTATGATACTCCTAGCTTGCGCTCCCACCACACGGAGAGTCCCGCACAGAAAAATCACCAGGCCCAGCTCCCTGCAGCTGCACAACCAGAAAAAACAAAAGACACTCAAAACGAACAGTGAGAATGTTAAAGCCGAACTTCTAAAAAATCGCTAACCGAGACAAGGCAACTCTGAGGCTCTCGACAACAGAGCCACAACCTAAAAGGGAATCCACCACTCTGATACGCCGCCTCCAAGAACACCTATCCGCGAGCATGGTCTCATTTAAGTCTAACGCCTTCAAATCCATCCGGAGTTGCTCTTCCCACGACCTCCTAATTTATCATTCTTTGTTATCCGTTTGATTTCTAAATCATTTTCAACACGACATGTGCAAAGATATTTGTCGATAAGATTCACATATTAATGAAAATTTTATTTTTCATTAATATTTTATATTTTTAATTGAGTTATATCTTATTTTGTGTTGACTTCTTAAAAATTCGATTTTATTAAAATTAATTGTTATATATAATAACGTGATTAATTGTAAACCAAAATAGTGATAAATTAGTTCATATATATTTTAAATCAATTAATATTTACTGTAAATATTTATATTATTCTGATTGATTTTAATTTAAAATTGTAATTTGTTATAAATATTTTTGTCATTATAAATAATGTATTATATGAATAAGTTAAATTTTACTAAAATAATTATTGTATTTAAAATAAAATGGTTAAGTAATCAAGATAAGCAAATTACGATAAAAATGATATGACTCTTTTAATTTTAGTGGTAAAATGATACACTACACACACCACATACAATATGAAACATTAGCCATGTGACTATGGTTTTGACTCCGAATTTAAATCGTATCTTTATCAGACATACATAATTACTAGATGTTCTGTCACTTAAAAAAATGTAGTTTATTCATGTAACCTCGTTTTGGATGAATTTTAATATAAGTAAGTACGTTTTATTCAAAAAAAAAATGTAGTTTATGTATATGATAAATCAAATAATTTTTTTATTTATGTTAGAGTTTTTAATTATCGAGATTAGTAAATTAGGATAAAGATTGTGTAATTTACAAGTATACTAACTTGATCTTTTCTTTTAGTTGTACTGTTAGCTTGATCATTCATCTTCATTATACATAGAGTAACATCTAACCATCAAATAAAACCTTATATAGCAGACTTATCAACTCAATTTAATTTCGTAGTTTTTCAACTTTTGACAAAACTATATCCATTTCTTCGTTCAAAATTTTAAGACTTAAATTCCATGCTTAAGGATAGTATTTCTTTAATAGCTTTTGGAAAACTTATTTGGCCTAAATCCTAATAAATTAAGAGTGGACTAACTATTAGTGAATAGTTTCAAATGAGTTACAATCAAAAGGAAAAGAAAAAAGAAAATATATCGTTCCACTTTTCATCAAGATAGTCTCAAACTCAGTTTCAAAACAAAAGCCTTCAAACTCTTAATTATACAGTTACACGTAAATATACTAAGCATTGTAAGCATTATTAACAAAAGACATAGGACACGTGTCAAGATCTCAACCGTTGAATACACATCTCGAGACGCAACAGCTGTCAAACCCCTTCACATTCTTAGGGTCGCGACGTCTCCAACGGTCATATCTATATTAACAAAAGGCCAAGGCTTCGCCTCGCGGTTTCATACATTCTCTTTTTGAGTCCACATCGCATCTTCAATGACAACATGGACTCGGGGGTAGTTGTTATGCCCAAATCTGGCATAATAATTATCATAATTTAATTAGCTAAATTAACGGTTCGTAATTTGCTATCGGCCTAAAAGATGACAATTGGGTCACCAAAGTCCACTACTGGAATCAGCCCGGCATAACTATAGGGCTACCTCGCTCATGATCCGGTCTAAGGGATCACTTCGCTGACACTCCCTCTAAGGGACCGCTTCGCGCTACTACCACATTTACGGGCTAAACAAGATCGCTATCTCATTCTCTACTAGAAGGCTCGTAGCTAGGCCCCTCGCGGTCATATGAGTAATTGGGCATTTGGGACTGCTTCGCATGGCGAGGCCCCTCGAGGTCGCATGCTAGGCTCTACTTCACTTCTCTAAACCTCGCTTGAGAGACCTCTACTCTAACCATGCGAGACCATCGGTTTCCTTCTATAAGCCATGGATCATGGATAGAATTAATGACTTATTGCCACATCAGCCCTACACGAGTGGGCTTGGGCCATGATTTATCTTCTAAAACCCTAGCCCGTCTAGGTAACTTGCTGCCCAAGAACTACGTACGGCTTGATCCCTATAAATAGGGTATGTAGGCACCTTGATGCGGATGAGAAACAGTTCACCCCTGAAAACACCTATCAAGTTCAGCCACACCTACATACACAAACCCTAATCCCTTGTTCTTCGTTTAGCAAAATATCCGTATTTTGCTCCGTTAATCCAACAAACCTCCAAAACATTGTTATACCAATTTCTCCCTATAACAGTTGTTATAATAAAATAAGCTGCAAATTGATTTTTTACTTTTGTCTTGTAGTCTAGTTGTCATAGACTCCAAATTTGCTATGTAGGACGAGGTCTTTGCTAAACTACTCTCAAGTCTCAACCTTTTCTCTCCATTCATTTAGCACTTCATCATTTACACGTGGATCCATGGTGAACTAGCAACATAACCGATCAAATATGATGCAAAAGTCCATACAAGATTAAAGACCAAGACTTACCAAAATAAAAAATTGGAGACAATGCAAATGTTTCACACAAATAATATATTGAATCTAAAAGAAAACATGAATAAAAGATCAAACCCTTATCACAATACTAAACCCTTATCACAATATTTGTTGAGAAATATTCAAGTGTAAGAATGTAATCTTGCAAAATTTTGACATATAGCAAAAAACAACAATGAACATATTGAAAAATTAATAGACTAAAACTAAATTTCTAACAAAATAAAAGGAAAATTTACCTTAGGCTAGATGATGTTGTGTTTGAGAAAAGCATATGAGAATTAGAGGGTGTTTGGCATTGCTTAAAATAAGTTACTTTTGACTTAATGGAGGTGTTTTTAACTTAAAGGAGAAAGTAAAGTTGTTTACTTTAAGTTGAATGAATGTGTTTGGGTAATTTTACTTAAAGTTAAATGGGGGTTTAATAATTTTGACTTAAAATGAAATTTTGACTTAAAAAATTTTTAAATTCATAATATTTTAACTTTACAAGAGTCCTGAAACAAAAAAAAATAAAAATAATTGGATAAGTCATAAGTCAAAAGTACCTAAAAGGAAATTATGACTTAAAGGAGTTTTTTAACTTAAAGCTCAGTTTTAAGCAAGTTACACAAACAGACATTTTCTGGCTTAAAGCCAAAAATGACTTTAAGCCACAGACAATAAGCTCCGCCAAACGGGCTGTTAGAGGTGCTTTTATAGGCAGTTTAAGGAGCGCCCAAGTAAAAATATTTATGTGTGTATGTGTAACATATAGTATCATGCATTGTATACACACACACACACACACACACACACACATATATATATATATATGTATATATAATGCATGATACTATATGTTACAAATAACAATAGAGGTAGTTTTTTTATATTCAAGAGTAGGACTGCATTGACGAAACTAGGATTATATTCAAGTGGGGGCACAACATCATTGTAATTTTTTTTAATAAAAACTAAACATTACAATGTTCATGATAAAAAGCCTGTTAGGTTAGGGGACTTTACATAATCCGAGATTCACAAACACCAATACAGAGTACACACACAACTAATATAATTGATTAGTTGACAAGATCTACCAAAGCGCGGTCAAACATTATTCAAGTATTACTTCTACTTTTATCATCAATAAGTAAAAGCAAAACAACAATACCAAACAATATTTGACGTGGAAACACCCATGCCCCAAACTTGTATTATTAATCTAATCAATAATTAATAATCAATAATACATCAAAACAATAACACCTTAACGGTGTCCCAACCCTGATACTTGAGCCAACAATGCTCAAGCATCTCCCAAACAATACTTAATACTACATCTCTTAAGCTTTCACATATCAAACAATACAATATGATTATGTATATATAGCCACTCAAAACTTAGCCACCAAGGCTTACCATACTTGTTCTACAAGTCTTACCATACTTGTTATACAAGTCTTCCAATTCTTCGCATCTAATTACCCAACTTAGTGATCTAGACATACCATATATAATAATTTTCTAGACATACAATTATTATCTTACCCATATATATCTTGAACCACCCAAGCCCATAACATCTTATTGGGTTGAAACCCAACAATCCTCCCCTTCAACCCAATACCCATATCGGATTGAACGGTAACCATCAAGCCATCGACGTCCATTCGACAATGCCTCCCCTCAAACAAGAACCTCTTCTTGTTCTTCCAAACAATGAGTGTCACTAAAAACCCGTCTAGTGACCCTCCAAACCACCGTTCTTCACCATAATGATGTATCCATTTACAAAATCACGTGCATCAACCACCACGAGTGCTCTTCTACATATTGAGTCACCCGATCCTTGCTTTCACAATCCTTCGGCCTCCTGAAGAAAATCACTAGTATCATCCAAATAGTTCACCTGGTTGATCAAGCCATTGAAACAATTGCGATAATCTCTTCCATTTTCTTCCATCTCGAGTCCGAAAACAAGATTGATCCACGGTGCAAGTCAACCGTCAAACTGCACGTAACTTTGTCTCTACCCACTTTAGCAGTCTCCTTGTCAGCAAATCCTTCATCATACTCTGCCATAACAATTGAACCTCGAACTTTCCCTCAACCTCATCCATCACGAACCCGAACCTTGGCTTTGATACCACTAGTTGGGCCGCGAAACACCCATTAACTCCACATTAGTATGATATTGTCCATTTTGGGTCGTGGCCATGCCCGCACGAATTTGTTTTTGAGCTCCTCCCAAAAGGCCTTATACTAATTGAGTTGTTTTGGCTGCTTATATTCAAGATAATTCTTTTTTATCTTGATGATGTGGGACTTGGGTTGGCACCCACTCTACAATCTCCCCTCAATCCAAGAACCACCAATCTTGTGACCATTATACCGCCGATATTCATCTGTGGCTCCTCATCTTACGGGACACGCCACCCGACCACCTCCGTGTCAGGAAGACTTTCGACACAAGCCGTCTAAGATCTCCAACCGCAGTTCTGGAGAGCCTCCCATACCACACAACTTGCAACCCGTAACCCCAGGATTAACTTCTTAACCATCGGCTCTAATACCACTTGTTAGGTTAGGGGACTTTACACAATCTGAGATTCACAAACACCAATATAGAGTACACACACAACCAATTGATTAGTTGACAAGATCTAACAAAGCGCAATCAAACACTATTCAAGTATTACTTCTACTTTTATCATCAATAAGTAAAAGCAAAACAACAACACCAACAATATTTGACGTGGAAACACCCACTTGTTGGTTCGAAAACTAACTGCGCAAGCGTACGCGGTCACAAGTAATACAAATTAAGTTCGTTCCGCAGAGATCTAGTTAAGTTTCAATCAGTAAATATGCCTATGCCACAATGTATGGTTTTAATTCACTGCTAAGATAATTAACAATTTGGGGTTTCTAATTATCTAAATTAAATTAAGATGCAATTTATTAAAATAAGAATTAATTAACTGTTGAGAATTAAATCTGATTTACTTATATGAGAGAAAACATGGGATTCTAATTTCATTACTTATTTCATTTAGAATTGATGCCTTAATTCAAAGTAATTTGATAATTATGAAAGCTAGCCGGGAACACGAAACTAACATAAGCGCCTTTCAGCCTTAACTCATATCAAACCACACGAAAATCCACTTAAAAAGATAGAAGTTGCGTGGACACCATTTATGCTTAGACCCTATATGTCTATAAGATTTGAAAACATAATTGGTTTACGAATAAATTCCTTTATTATGACTACATAGGGTGATGTGATCCAAAATCCTACCACTTATCGTAAATGTACATGACAATTACGAACCTATGCTAACATGGCAAATTCTAAATTCCTAAATCCACTTTCGCATTCATTAGGAATTAATAATATAGATGTTAGCTACACGTCTAATAAATTAAGCGCAACCACATTAGGCAATCTGAATTTTTATCATAATACAAATTATTAAGGCATCGAATTACTAAATTACGTAAATAAATCCATTAGAATCCCATGACGGCGATTAGTTCATAATCGAACGAATCATCATCATGGGATTAAATGAAAACATGGTAGAAAATTGCATGAATTAAATATTAAATTATAAGAGTTTAGAAAATAGAACTGAAATAGCTTCCGCTGAAATAGCACTCCGATTATTCCCTGTAAAAATAAGAGTTTAGAAAATAAAATCGAAATAATTTCCACTATAAGAAATGAGCACTCCGATAATTCCCTGTAAAATAAGAAATTAGAAAATAAAACCGAAATAACTTCCGCTTGAAAGAGAAGGGCACTCCAAATAATTCCCGTAATTTCTTCAACCAAAATAACACTTATACTAAATTTGCCAAAAATTAAAGTGTATAAAAACAAAGCTTAAAATTACAAGAACAAGAGAGAATACAAGAGAGAAAATTACTCTCCAAATTGTTGTGTGATTCTAAGCTTGAGACTACCCCTATTTATACTACAAATTAGCACACCAAAAAAATCAAAAGAATTAAAAAGAAATCAAAAAAAATAAAAATAAAAAATAAAAAGAAATATATGCAACAAGATTAATACAACACAGCCGAAAGCATACAATCAAACATCCACTACCAAACTGCATTATCACTCCTGCTCGTCCACTCAGCAAAACAGCACAGACGCACGCATGGCGCGTGCATGCCACGCGCGGAAGACAATCCAGGTGACAGGCGCGTGTCTCCCACGCGCCCGTGGGAGAGTGGCCAGCTTGCCGACAGCCTCCAGTGCTTATTTCTTTTCAGCTATTCTTTTTCTTACTTTTTTTTCTTTTGTGATCTGTAGAATTGTACTGGGTGGAGACTTCATAAACCTGGCCTAATACTTTTTGCTCCGCATAAATGTTTTTTTTTATACTTATAATCTTTAATTAATAAATATTTAATTTAATTCAGAAATTATAAAAATAAATATCTAATATTATTAGATATTTAAAAATATAATTTCCTAATTAAATAAAACATTTATTAATATAAATAAATCCTTAACTCGCTTAATGAAAAATATAACAATTCCAACCGGGGTTTCAGCATTAAGAATATATCACTCAGAATTTCTTTATGATAAATCTTTTTCCTCGTAGCCAGTCCACTTGATAAAATTGAGATAGAAATCCACCGTTTTTAGCCTTTTATCGCCACAATACCTAAAGTTGCGAGTTCTGCACAACAAAAACTTAATTAACAAAAAATGAATTAAAAGACACAACATACTTAAGGAAAAACCACCAATCTAGGTCCAATAAGCGCAAAATAAGTGGATATAAAATCCACTTATCACCATGCCCCAAACTTGTATTATTAATCCAATCAATAATCAATAATACATCAAAACAATAACACCTTAACGGTGTCCTAACCCTGATACTTGAGCTAACAATGCTCAAGCATCTCCCAAACAATACTTAACACTACATCTCTTAAGCTTTCACATATCAAACAAATACAATATGACTATGTATATATAGTCACCCAATACTTAGCCACCGAGGCTTACTGTAACACCCCCAGATCCGGGGTCCGGGATCCGGTCGTTACGGTTTCCAATTCTGTCCACAACACTTGAACTTTCCTTAACATAAAATAAATTACATCTCTATGACCCAACACAACAATGCAAAACACACCCGTTATATTCCCAGAGATGAAATCAGAGTAACAATCAAATTTTTATTAATCACATTATGAGTTCTTACAATCCAAAAGAATTTCAATATAAATACATACTCTTTGCCATCCATTTACATAAGTCATACTAGACCATATACTTGGTACTGAAAGAATAAATATATCCTACCAATAGCTTCTTCTTCAGCTCTGGTAGTCTCATCGTCCTCGCCCGCGTCGAGTGCGCCTTGTGCGAGTCATCTGGTCTAGCTGTTGTTGTGATATAATAATAAAGCAAGGGTGAGCAATAGCCCACCAACAATAATATATAACTGAACGATAATATATAACAGTTCAAAAGTATCTTTCAAACCATATGCCATGCATTTACGGAAATGATGCCAGTATAATATGAACGATGAAGTTACAAGGTAACTTAAAGTATTTGTTTGTAGAAATATATGCTACATCAAAAGTAAGCGTGATATTCTCATTGTCATTAAAAAGAGGAACTTGCATGAAAAGATTGCAATTCCAGTTATGAACTTTTTTCCAGCTTTGCCAACAGTAATCATGTTACAGGAAATAAATAAGTTTGGATGATGAACCAATGATGGAGTATTCACCACGCCCGCTGTTCCAATCTTGATGATCAGTCGAGATCGTACAGCTCAAATTAGATTTACTACCGGTAGAAGGAAGAACTGACGGCTTTACTTGTATACCACCTTACTAGCTCTCCCCGGCCAACGGTTGGGCCAAAGGGGATGGACCGGCGCTACTCGGCCTCTTACACGACTCCTAGTTCAAATAGAATTCATGATTCTGAATGTAACGTTCGTCCCCCTTTCCCCAAGTATAATACTTGTTGATAAGACTCCACAAAGTAGTCGTATCTAGTTGGAAAGGAAAATTCACCAATAACTTCCAAGCTATTGCTTGGTAACGAATATCAACTTGTTCCAACCATCTTACCCCTCGAAAGATGAGAAGGTAAACAACGACTTAATAAGTCAATAGCACCCGAGTTGCGAGTGAAGAGAATACTTTATGACCGGGAAGTCGACAAGATAAATATCATTTTCCAAGTAAGGTTCCCTTATTATTAGGGAGATAGACGCAAAGAAGAATGATGTCTGAGAACCTTTCTTGATATAAGATTAATAATAATATGACTCCGAAATATTTTCCGTAATAATCGAAGAAGATAAACCTTATTGAGGTTATTCTAAGTAGGGAATAAATATTCAGAGAATATTTATTGAATTAAAAATATTTAAAGAATATTTAGGAATATGAAAGAATATCTTTAATCAGAGTATTTCTCAAAATAATCCTTGAAGAAATATCAGGAGAATATTTATTGAATAAATAAATATTTACACGAATATTCAAAATAATATTCATTAATTAATAAAGAATTTAAATGAATATTCAAAAAGTAATATTCATTTAATGAATAATATTCTAAATGAATATCAAGTAATATTCATTTAGTAATCCGAGCTTTAAAGGAATATTCGAGATAATATTCGATAAATAAATCAAGCTTCAGATGAATATTAGAATAATATTCATCAAGTAATTAATATCTTAAATGAATATTCAAAAGTAATATTCATTTAATAAAATAATATTCTAAATGGATATTCAAATAATATTCATTTAGTAGTCCAATCTTTAGAAGAATATTCGGAATAATAATCGATAATCTATTCGACTTTGAATGAATATTGAAAAATATTATTCGTCGAATGGTTACGTTCAAATAATTATTTGAAGTAAGGATCGTTAAATAAATAATCTCGAACGAATATTCAAATAATATTCGTCGCTCAAATAATGGAAAATATTTACTTAAATATTTTCCTCCGAGGTAATCTCGATATATCAAGAAATATTGACTCCCGGTCTATATTTGACGAATAAGATGTATACGCCCTTCTATGAGGGTCTTACAATAACCGGCTTATAATTGATACGTTAGTTATCTAATTTATAAGCCAATAAACAATCAGGGAACAAGCATAACGATATAACTTGAAAGTAGGCATGCATGCTATGGCATATGTATAACAGAAAACATATATATATATATATATATATATATATATATATATATATATATATATATATTCAATCACAACAATAGCCTAAAAGAAGGGAATTGAAACTTGCCTGGTAGTCGAGTACGGTAAGGGGTAGTGGTAGCGGGTCCCGGGTCAGCTTGGTGATCTATAAATAGCCAAGGCATTCGGGATTCATCACTTAACATCTTAAAAGTTAAGTTATACTTAAATCAAAACACGTTCTCGAGTTATCTCGTTATACCCCTTTTTGTGGATTCCTTTTATCATTGATCCGACCCGACATTCGTTCGTTAATACGACATGTCACTGTACTTACACTTGGGACATACTTAAGTCATACAAGTTCTAAAGTCGATCGTTACGAACCAATATTATACTCCGAGTTTTATCGCCCGTTTTCTAAGTGTTTTACCGAAGTTATAATAAAGTCGTTTTTTAGGGGTTCGTTCGCGTTTAACCTCGACTCGAATATTTTTAATAAATCGAAAAACGTTCCTTTTGACATACGGTTTTCTTTTGCACCTTTCTTTTTACCTCTAGTATTTATTTACCAAGATTCGTCATGGCTTTACATATTTTACGAGGGTTCAATTTCAGTTACGAACTTTCGTTTACGGATTCGAACTACTTTTAGTAAATCGGTCATAAATCCTAAACCGTAAGTCTGTTTGATTCGATTCTTTTTCCAAAATGATCTACGACTCAAGATCTACAAGGGCATGTTAGATACTTGTCCAGTTTCAGCCATTAGACCTACTGTGATGCACAGTTTTCAATGATTAACGAAATTTCGGCATTATAACGGCTATAATACGAACGTTCCAAAAATCGTAATCAACAACCCAAGCCACACCGGGCATCAATACAACTTATACACATAATAATCATCTCACAAGTCCAGAAGCTACTGATCTTAGCATCAAAATCATCATGCATCTTAAATCATATAACTAATTACATAATCATGCTTATAATTATCACTATAATCATACCAAGCTAAATCCATCAAAAACATTCATAATTCTCAAATCAAATGCTAGGGTTTCAAGAGATCTACCTTCCTTGGAGTATGATATAACCTTAATAAGCTTGGTATGGTCCTTGTCTAGCTTAATCAAACCTTAGATCATCCAAAGAAATCATGAAAACAAAGTTAGTTTCTAAGATCCACTATTCATCGTCAATCTTGTAAAAATCATATAAAATCAAAAACTAAGAGTTTGGTTCTAAAATTTTTACCACACCTTCTACTCTTCAAGGGCTTTATTTTGAGCTATAGAACACAAGAATCCAACCATGGGAGCTAGGGTTTTGAGCCCCATCTTTATACTGATCAGAACCTGGACAGTTTTTGTCCTCCAACTTTAAGCATGGATTTGACTAGGCTATAGTACTTGGATTTCCATGAAATTTGGAACGAACCTTGCCCATGGAGTAGAGAAGCTATGGTTAAAATTTGGTAATTTTATCATGGAGAGAAATGGAGATATGAATTTTTTTCTTAAGCTTGGTTCTGCTGGGCAGTTTTTGGAGAAATGTGTTTTTGCTTGCTTTTTTCCTTTCTTCACCCTTTTGATCATAATATCTAGATATTATTGGATGTGTGTGGCTGGTGGCTCACCTTGGGGCTTGTTCAAAGAGTCTTGGAGAAGCTTGGTAGATATTTGTTTTGTTTCTTGTTTGATTTAAGTGATTTAAATCACTTAACTCCTAAATTGTTTTGATTTAATGCTTGATTAAATAATTTAATCCACTCAATATAATTCTCTTGATGATCATATAGGATATTTAATCTTGTCACAATCTTGATCCTTAATCCCTGATTCGTTCGCTTAATTGCTTAATCTCGTTGTAAAGTTTCAGCAGTTTCTAGAACGCTTGTTTCACTGCCTCAGTGGTTTCCTACCTTCATTCTTAAATCAAATATAATAACATCCCAAAATATCAAATCCTCAAAGTTAATATCTCAATTCTTGGATTATAATAATATATAATCCACTGTCTGGTCAAATATTATACCGAAAAAGAATTTGGAATTTCTGAATTCCGATCGTCTCTGCATTCACTTATTTCCTCCGCGTATTACTAATATGACATCGAAACATCCATATCACGTCCCGTACATAGGGTGGCGTGAAAAGTTTTCCAACTTACAAAATCACTATTCATCCACCAAATTACTATGCACGTACAGGAAACACTATGCATGTACGGGAAACACTATGCACGTATGGGAAACACTATGCACGTACTCATTTCCCTTCAAGGATCCATTAGCTTCTTCCTGGACGGTAGATTATTCTTATCTAGGTCCTCAACCATCGAATTACTCTATTCTGACAATATACCAATGCATCAGGATTATTGTCCAAAGCAATATCCATTCATTACAATCATTGTTCTTTGAAACCACCATTCATTAGTGCTCTTTAACCACAATAAGAAAAGTTTTAATTCTACCCAAAATTCGGGTTATTACACTTACCATACTTGTTCTACAAGTCTTACCATACTTGTTATACAAGTCTTCCAATTCTTGGCACCTAATTACCCAACTTAATGATCAAGACGTACCATATATAATAATTGTCTACACATACAATTATTATCTTACACATATATATCTTGAACCACCCAAGCCCATAACATCTTATTGGGTTGAAACCCAACAAAGCCATCAATTTTTAAGTGGCAACAAACTTCTAATATTTTCTTGAAATCATGACATTCTTATGATATATTGAAATGATGAAAGGATCAATAAATAGTGAAATTTAATTGTGTGATGAGTTTTGTAACTTATGGTATTAAGTTTTGTGCAACAAAATAGCACAAGAATAACATATATGAGTTGTCTTGCGTTTGAGTAGTTGGGTCGAAGTAAAAAAATTTTAATTTTTTTTTCAGAAAAGAATCAATTAACAAAAATGAAGGTGTAGTGGGGTCAAAGGACCACACATGATCCCTTATGACCTCGTCCTTGTAGGAATCTAATCTTGAAAAATTTTAACAGATAACAAAAAGAAACAATGAATATATTGAAAAATTAAAAAGTTAAAGAAAAAGTTCTAACAAAATAAAAGGAGAACTTACCTTAAGTCTAGTTGGTGTTGACATTTGAAATGAGAATTAGATGCGCTTCTATTGACATTTGAATGCATAATGCCCAAGAAAGAACCTTATGTATGTGTATTATGTAATGTATGTATATATATGCACAATGTATAATACTGCATTTATACATAACAATGGAGGTGTAATTTTTTGAAGCAAAACAATATTTGTTATTTTGCAAAAAAAACACTATTTGTTTCTTGTAAAAAAATATACAATTTTAAGCAAAAAAAAATTATTTGTTTCTTGTAAAAAATACAATTTTATTCACACGTGTATAGATTTGGGCAACTAAAAAGTGAGAATATGTCTTCAATCACAAAAGCATGTTTGTTTATGTTCTTTCAAGTGATAACCGTGAGTTGTGATCCCTACTGTAGCTCATGGGTATGCTGCACAACATGGTCTCACATTTTGAAAAGAAAACTTGAGTTTTGTTGTTACATTGATGTCCCACTTTATCTACGTTGTAAAGTTAAGAGGTCATGTAAATAATATAAGACATTATTTTATAATAAACTTATTATTAGGAAAGGATAGTTGGAGATAATACAAGTGGCAACCTGGACACCATGATTAGTTTCACCCATGCATATGCCACGTACATGATTAGTATGTAGCCCAGCAATAATCAGCTCATATTTGTAAAGGAATGTTAGATATAATTGATGTTAGTGTTAATCAGTGTTTAAGTGTTACAGTGAATAATCAGAGTTTAGCTGGAAGCAGTCAGAGTTTAGTTAAACGCTGACAGATGGAAGCTCGACAGAGTTTGTTAAACTCTGTCTGGAGGCAGCGTCTACTGGTCAACAGTGATCGAAGATTATTTAAGGAAGCAATATCTTTGAAGATTGGATAGCTGTCAAAGAGATTGAGTTGATTAAGGAGACGTGTAGCAATCGTAATTGATAACAATTGTATAGCTAATTTATAGGAGTATCAATTATCGATTGTATAGCAGCTGTATATCTTATAAATACAGTTAGGTTAACCCTAGAAGGGTATCGATCATTGTGTTACATTATTCATTGTAACCGAAGCAGCTCTATGTGATATTTTACATCACTGAGAGAGGAGTTATTAATTTCAAACAGTTTTTAATTATTCAAACGCGTATTCTATTGTTAATCTCTCATACGATCTTGATTATAATTGTGTATTCGGCCTAACAATTGGTATCAGAGCCAATCTATTACTTTATACAGCTTAAGATCCACGCACACACAGCTATAATCAATGGCAGAGATACCTCCTCCAACAGGTTCAAGTTCTGAGAAGGCTCAACCAACTACTTTGAGTCGTTATTAGACAATCAGGGTTCCTATTCTCAGGCCAGCAGAGTATTCAATCTGGAAGGTGAAGATGATCATGTTTCTGGAGGCTACAGATCCAGAATATCTTGACAGAATTTATGAAGGTCCTCATAAACCTACAAAGCTATCTGTTGCTACTGCTGGTCAAGAAGCTAAAACAGTTCCAAAGGAAAAGAAAGATCTAACTCCTGAAGATCTTTCATCTATTGCTAAGGATGCAAAAGTTAGGCATCTACTTCATAGTGCTTTGGACAATGTTATGTCTAATAAAGTGATTAACTGCACTACTGCCAAAGAAATTTGGGATGCCCTTGAGGTTAAGTGTCAAGGAACTGCTGCTATCAAGAAGAATAGAAGAAACATATTCACACAAGAGTATGAGCACTTTGAGGCTAAATCTGAAGAAACCATGACAGAAACATTTGACAGATTCTGTAAACTGCTCAATGATTTGTCATTGGTTAATAAAGAGTATGATCTGGAAGACTCAAATCTCAAATTTCTTCTTGCTTTACCTGAAAAGTGGGATGTGAAGACAACCACCATAAGAGATAACTATGATCTTGCTGATACTGAGATTGATGAAATCTATGGGTTGCTCAAAACTCATGAATTGGAATTGGAGCAGAGAAACAGGAGATCAGGTAAGAAGACAAAGTCTGTTGCTCTTAAGGTTGAAGAAAAACCCTTGAAGAAGGAAACATCAAGGAAGAAAGCTAAGGGAAAGGCTTTAGTCATACATTCTGAAAGTGAGTCATCAAACTCTGATGTTGATTCAAACTCTGATGAATCATCTGATTCTGAGGATGATGAAGAAGAAATGTTGCAAATGGCTGCTTTGATGGTGAAGACTTTCAAGAAGATGGGTTTCAAGAACTTCAAGAAGGGTAAAAGGTTTTCTAAGAAAGATTCAAACTCTGACAAAAAGTTTCAGAAAGTCTGAGAGAAAGGATACCAAGTCTGGGAAGAAAGACAAGTCTGAGATTCAATGCTACAAGTGTAAGGAGATGGGTCACTATGCTCCTGAGTGCAAGAAGGGTAAAAATGAAAAAGCACTCTTCACAAAAGGCAGAGACTGGGCAGACACTTCAGATTCAGATGAGGATGTTAACTATGCTCTCATGGCTTCTATTGAGAATGAATCTAAAAATTCTGAAAACAAGGTACCTCTAACCACCTATGCTTATAATACTGATGATATAACTGAATTGAGAATCTATCTTAAAGCTTTGCATATCAGTTATAAGGATCAGACTTTAGAGAATGAGAGAATCAAATCTGAAAATTCTGAACTTAAAGTGAGAAATAAAATTGTTGAAGAGAAACTTTAAAACATGCAACAAGTTCAGAAAGAAAGAGATGATGCTATTTATCTAGAACAGGATTTGCTAGGAAAATATAAGCAACTTGAATCTGAATTGGAGAAGGCAAATCACATAATTAAAACTTGGACTCATTCTGGAAAAGACACTCAAGAGGTTTTTCAGTCAGACACAGTTGGTTTAGGTTACTGTGAGGGAGATGAACTTAGGTTTCAAAACAAAGTTAAAATAAGAACACATCTCCCATCTACAAAATTTGTTCATGGAATAAATGAACCTAAGTCTGAAGCTGAAAAAGAAGCTGTTAAGAAAGAACCAGTAAAAACTAGTGTTAAACAGGTTAATATTGGTTCAATGATAGATAAACAACTCAAGCATAAGCTTAAGGAGTTAAAATCTGTCAAGAAACAGAAAGTGTCTAGGAAGAATAGAAATGGTAAAGTAGGCATTACTCAAGGTAATTATCCAATGCTTGCTACTTTTGCTCCAAGAAAGACATGTCATAACTGTGGTAGTACTAACCATCTTGCTAGTTTCTGCAGGAAGAACAAAAACATTAATTCTTTACCTTCCAAGTCTGAAGTAAAGAAAGATAATGTTAGAACTAGACCATAGACTTTATGTAAACATTGTGGAAGTACTTGGCATTCTATTTATACTTGCAGGGATTATCATGCTATTTATCATAACTACTATAAACTTAAGCCCAATTTGAAATGGGTTAAGGTTATTTCTGCAAGTGTAAACTCTGATAAAGTTAGCTTAAACTCTGGTAATGTAAATTCTGCTGCTAAAGCTAACAAAATTAAGAAAGCCAAAGGATCCAAGCAAGTCTGGATCCTTAAATCTAATCTTCAGTAATTGTTTGTGATTGCAGGGCATCAAGGAGAGTATCCTAGTCGTGGACAGTGGATGTTCAGGACACATGACTGGAAATAAAGCCCTGCTATCAGAGTATGTGGAGAAGGCTGGCCCAAAAGTTTCCTATGGAGATGGCAACATAGGACGTACTCTGGGATATGGCAATATCAATCTTGGAAGTGTCATCATCACAAATGTAGGTCTGGTTCCAGGACTCAAGCATGATCTGCTATCTGTGAGTCAAATCTGTGACAGAGGATATCATGTAGATTTTCAGCCTGAATACTTTGAAATCATCAGTAAATCTACAAGAGAAGTTGTTCTAGTTGGACACAAGCACAATAATATCTATGAAGCAAAGTTATTGGCAAACTCTGATGGAAAAGCTGTGTGTCTGTCCACAAGAATGTCTAGTGAAGAGAGTTGGAAGTGGCATAAGAAACTCTCTCATCTTAATCTGAACAACATTAATGAGTTGATAAGAAAGGATCTTGTAAGAGGACTTCCAAAGTCTTTATTAAATGTTGATGGCCTGTGTGATTCCTGTCAAAAAGCCAAACAAAGGAAGACATCTTTCAAGAGCAGGTCTGAATCTTCAATTGTTGATCCATATCATCTTCTACATGTTGATCTCTTTGGACCAGTGAATGTCTTGTCAATTGGAAGAAAGAAATATGCTCTAGTCATTGTTGATGAACACACCAGATACTCATGGGTGTATTTTCTAGCAAAGAAGGATGAAACTGTATTAACTCTGATGGAGCATGTGAAGCTGCTGGACAAAGGATCAAAACATAAAGTCAAAATAATCAGGAGTGATAATGGAACTGAATTCAGGAATGCAACAATGGAAGAATTCTGCAAGAACAGAGGATTGAAGCAAGAGTTTTCTGCACCTGGTACACCACAGAAAAATGGTGTAGTTGAGAGGAAGAACAGAACCTTGATAGAAGCTGCCAGAACTATGCTTGATGAAGCAAATTTGCCAACCTATTTCCGGGCAGAAGCAGTTCAAACAGCCTGTTTTACTCAAAATGCCACACTGATCAACAAGCATGGAAAAACACCATATGAGATGGTGAGGGAAAAGAAGCCAAACCTGAAATATTTTTCATATTTTTGGGTACAAATGCTTTGTGTTGAAAACTCACCTTGAACAGTTGACTAAATTTGAGTTAAAAGCTGATGAAGGAATCTTTGTTGGCTATCCACTGTCAACTAAGGCATTCAAAGTTTATAATCTGAGAACTAAGGTGATCATGGAGTCAATTCATGTGTCATTTGATGACAAGAAAATAACTGGACTTGAAGATGTAGATGAACATGATCAACTGCACTTTGAAAATGAAGACTTAATCTCTGATGAAGTAAACTCTGATGAAACTGATCTGACAAACTCCGTTGAAGCATACTCTGAACCTCTACTGGTAAACACTGAAGAAACTTCTCAACCAGTTGAGGGGGAGCATGATCATAGTGATGACTCAAATTCTGATAGTGAGTCAACTGAAAAATCTGGATCAAACTCTGATGACTCAAACTCTGAAAATGCAAAATCTGACAGTTCAAACTCTGAGCAGTCAAATTCAGGAGGAGCCTTAGAAAATGAAGAGAGACAATAAGAAAATCAGGAGAACATGGATCAAGGGGGAGGATCAAATATTGATAGAAGCCATTTACCTTCTGCTAGGAATTGGACAAAATCTCATACCCCTGATTTAATTATTGGAGATCCAGATGCAACAGTAAGGACAAGGAGTGCTACAACAAATGAATGTCTGTTTCATGCATTCTTGTCTAAGAATGAACCGAAGAAGGTAGAAGAAGCTCTTCAAGATGCTGATTGGATAACAGCAATGCAGGAGGAGTTAAATGAATTTGAGAGGAATGAAGTATGGACCCTTGTACCTAGACCAAAGAATAGATCTGTTGTTGGTACTAGATGGGTTTTCAGAAACAAAACTGATAGTGAGGGAGTTGTTACAAGGAACAAGGCTAGACTTGTCGCAAAAGGCTATTCACAGCAGGAAGGAATAGATTATGATGAAACTTTTGCTCCAGTTGCAACATTGGAGGCAATAATAATTTTTCTAGCATATGCCTCTCACAAGAAATTCAAGGTATTTCAGATGGATGTGAAAAGTGCTTTTCTGAATGGGAAACTTGAAGAAGAAGTGTTTGTTGAACAACCACCAGGTTTTGTGGGCCCAAAATATCCAGACTATGTCTACAGGCTGGATAAGGCACTCTATGGACTTAAGCAGGCACCAAGAGCATGGTATGAAACTCTGGCTCAATTTCTTTTAGAAAGTGTGTTCAACAGAGGTACAATTGATAAAACACTGTTCTATTTTAACTATGGTGATGACTTGCTTTTAGTTCAGATATATGTTGATGACATAATTTTTGGGTCTACTAATGATAAACTCTGTAAAAAGTTTGCCAAGCTCATGCAGTCCAGGTATCAAATGAGCATGATGGGAGAGCTTAGTTATTTTCTAGGCCTACAGGTGAAGCAAAACAGATGATGGGATTTTTATAAATCAAGCAAAATATACCAGAAATCTTCTCAAGAAATTTGGTATGCTTGACTGCTCATCTACATCAACTCCCATGGCAACAACAACAAAGTTGGACAAAGACACAGGAGCTTCAGTTGATATGACAAACTACAGAGGCATGATAGGGTCTCTTCTTTATCTAACAGCTAGCAGGCCTGATATCATGTATGCAACTTGTCTTTGTGCAAGGTTTCAGGCAGACCCCAGAGAACCACATCTAATAGCTGTGAAGAGGATTTTTAAGTATCTCAAGGGAACCATAACCTTAGGTTTGTGGTATCCTAGAGAATCAGATTTCAAGCTACTTGGTTACTCTGATGCAGACTTTGCAGGCTGCAAGATAGACAGAAAAAGCACCAGTGGAAGTTGTCAATTTCTGGGTGATAGACTAGTTTCTTGGTACAGCAAGAAACAGAAATCAATTTCTACATCTACAGCTGAAGCAGAGTATATTGCTGCTGGTAGCTGTTGTGCACAGATACTGTGGATGAAGAATCAATTGCTGGATTATGGATTGAGGTATAGTAAAATACCTATTTACTGTGATAATCAAAGTGCTATTGCTATGACAGGTAATCCAGTACAGCATTCAATGACCAAGCACATCAGCATAAGGTACCATTTTATCAGAGAACATGTAGAGGAAGGGAATATTGAGCTTCATTTTGTGTCTACAGAACAACAGCTTGCAGATATCTTCACCAAGCCATTGAGTGAAGCTGTATTTACAAGGCTGGTAAATGAACTAGGAATGGTCTCTGGTTTTGACTAGAGATATTGGTTAGACTCAAAATTTTACCTATGTAATGTGTTGCTCATAATTCTATGGTATGTTAACTTCTATGTGAACTCTGTTGATAAACTTTGCTATGCAAACTCTGTTCGTTGACTGTTAAACTCTGTTAGCATGCTCTGTAAGTCATACACTGTTGACATGTTGTTTAAACTCTAAGAAACTCTGATAATGATTTTGTCTGAATGTTAACACCAATGAAGAAATTTGTGTGAAGCATGATTCTCAGTAATTAATCATGAATCCTTCTAAGTTATTTGTGATCTAATCTTAGATTGTGCAGAAAGATAACACAGCATGATACTGTTTCATATTTATAGCATCTCTTAGTTCATTTATCCTAAACTCTGAGTCTGTAAATACTGTGTGCATTGCCTCTCATGAATAATTTTTGATGTTGATGAGCTCTAAACTCTGTTAGTTATACAATGTTAAGTTAAATTCTATTATTAGTCTACCCCAAAAGTATATGTATATAGACTGTTAGAACTCCTTTGAGATCATGTTTGTAACTAGGACGACCCAGGAACTTACTGGTATATAGTAATGGCTAAAATTCTTTAATTTTTGGTGACTAGTCGAAGACTAGGAAGATCCAGGAACTGATCAAACTGATAAGGACTAAAATTATAGGATTTTTGGTGACTAGTTCCAACCTCTGATTACTGGAGAAACCAAAGAAAAAATAAATAGGGGGTTATAAATTAATTAAATATCACTGTATATAAATAGTTTACTACAGAGTTTAGCATTCATCATACATTCAGTGTTTACAATGAGAGTTTGTGCATCCAGTGTTTACTGATTTATTTTATGGATTTTATGAAAAATTAGATGCTCTAAAATTTGAATGGGTAAACTCTGCTATACACACACATATATTCACACCTGTGCAGTTTTTGAAAGGATTATGGTAATGCAGTTGGAGAATTGACAAACGCTGACGAATTTTGTCTAATACTCTAAGGTAATTTATTTCAGACAATTTACATACTTGGGGTAAAAAGAGTTTTTGAAAAATGAAGTAAATTATTGCCTACTGTTAATTAGTGTTGGAGTGGTACAGTGTGTTGGTAATGGGAGAGAAATTAGCAGTAATTATTGCTATAGTTACTGAACGTGCATATTTGTTCCATTATATATGTGCCACGTGTCCCACTCACCCACTAATGTGTCCCACTTGCACATTAATTGAGTAATTGCTTGAGTGTCTTAATGGTAAAACGATTTGGTTTTACTTTTTCATTACAACACTAATCATTTTTTACTTACACGGTTATTCTCTCTGCACACAACCCACTCACAGTTACTTGCTATCTCATTTACACATTTTCACAAACACCTTTGCTACATATCTTTTTCACTCATATTTTCTTCTCAAATTGATTCTAATGGCCACTAAAGCTTTTACTGCCCAAGGATTGTTGTTTGTCCCCAACAATTATGCAGCCCCATTGAACAATGAAAGGTTCCAGAGGCGTTTCACTTGATTCAAAACTTTTTGAGAGATTCAGAGATTGGGACAGCTCTAGTTGAACCACAAACGCTTTCTGCCACGCAGATTGCTACCTTCTGGAATAACTCTGTGTATGATGATGGAGAAGAGAATGGGAATCCATCAATTGTTTTCACTTATGAGGAGACAGAGTATGTGATTACTTCGGCAACTGTTAGAGATACTATGGGTTTTGACACTCACACTTCATACACTGTTGCTGGTGAGAATGAATTGAAGGAGATGTTGAAGCAGCTGAGGTTTTCTGGTTCTTTAGACAAGCTTGGTAATGTAAAAAGGCCAGGCTCAGAAAGGAATGGAGCTTCTTCTTTGATTGCATCACAAGAGCTTTTGGCAAGAAAGTCACCAACTGGGATGCTATTCCCACTGACAGTCTTCAAATTGGGTATTCTCTTCTCTATGGAAGTAATTTCGATTTTGGTAGACTTGTCTTAATGAATTTTGATAGGTCCCGTAAGAGGGCTATATTAAGCTAGAAGGGGGGGGGGTTGAATAGCTTAATTACCAATTAAAAATTATTATGGCGTTTTAAAAATATTTTTCCCTTTTTAAAATATTTTACCGAGTCGTTAGCAAATTATGCGTGCGGAAATAAACGACAAGTAAAGAAAATACCACGCAGGAGATTTTATCCTGGTTCGCGATGGCGCAACCCCTATTGGATTCGCTCACCCCTACTCCAGTCCCCGAGCTCCTCTCCGGACTCGAGATTTCTTCCACTATAAAGAGACTCCTTTATAGTAGGCGGAGAAGCCTTACACAACCTTACAAATATTTATCTTGATACGTAACTACCCGCTACTACCTCAAAATAAATGTAATACCCACAAGACTTGTCTTGGACCGTAACTCCCCGTTACTCCCTCAAAGTCGTTGTGAAACCTAAACAACTTATCTTAGACAGCAACTCCCCGCTACTTCTTCAAAGTTGATGTAGAACCCTTGGTGTAGACTATTGATTCTTTGCTTTTGTCGGTCTTGGGTCTTAGATGATAGGTCTTTGGTCTTTCCTCTTCCTCACGGTGCAAAGGCCACTAACTCCCCGCTAGTGCCTAAGACTTGGGTCTTAGAATGAGAATCACCTCACTTCAACTTCACCTCACTACAAAAGTTAGACAACAATATCTACGAGACAAATATGATGAATAAAATATAAGTTGGACTAGTATGTTACGGTACTAAGTCCAAAGATGTAACTTTAATATTCGTATAGGAATATTAAGTTATATTGTAAGTATACTTGCTTTGATATAAAAATTAAGATCAAAGTATACTTTTATAAATTACTCCCGATAGATATAAATAATATTGGAGTAATATTGGAAGACCTTGTTTAAAAGCTAAAATGCTTTAAGGCTTCGAATTGTATACCTTTGTTCGACTAATACGATGTCGAGGTATAATTATAACTTCTAGCACGAATCAAGTTTTTAGCCACACAAGACAATAAAAGTAACTCGCTTATCTATAGGATAAAACGAGGGCCGCTATTATGCGTTAAATTATTGCGATAAACAAGTGGCTAACTTGTGCTTTTTAGAAGTAGTATTCTTTCTTTTGATAGATCGTTTAAATCCAAGAATACTTTAATAACAATACTCCGTTAAGATGAGATAAAATAAATATAACTTGGAGTTTGTTGATATATAAGGTCCGTTAAGCTAATGGGCTTAAGGCTTTTAAGATGTATACTTCCGTTTGACTAAATGCGATGTCAAAGTATACTTATATTTTAACTTCTTGCACTAAATAAGTTTATGGCCACGACAAGTAAAGTAAGTGCGATAAATAAGTGGCTAAACTTGTGCTCTTTTAAGAAGTTTAAGTTGTATGATGTATTTCGTTACTTGAATATCCCACGGAACACTAAAGATGTTAGTTGGGAATCCGAACGAAATAAATATTGTTACAACTTTGAATAATCTCACAACTTTTGAGATTAAGTACTTTGATATGATCTTTCTTGTAATATAACGATTCTTTTCAAAGATCAAGTACTTGGTTAAACTCTTTGCTTAAATATATTGCAATAGAGATATATGAGTTGAACTTGTGTTTATATTGTTGTTCTCTTTTATAAAGAGACTTTTGGAATCTTTATATAGATCCAAGAATAGAGATTAAGATGGAGTAGAGAAGTTAAGCACAAATCTCCAATATAAACACAAAGACGAAGCTAAAAATTACCACTTTTAAAAGTCGCCGGAAAAAGTTCGCCGGAAAAATTCGCCGGAGGTTCGGCCGGATTTTGGACGTTGGACGAACTTGGGCAGCCCTTCGGGAGGCCGGAAAGTGGTTGAAGATGAGCTTGCTTGGGTGGACAAAGCTTTGGTTGGGTGGAACTAAGCTTGGTGTATCAAAAACCTTGTATATATGGATATATATTTGAGAGAGAGAAGGTTTTTGAGATGAAGTAGATGAAGAGAGATATTATAAATATGAAAGTGTGTTCTACTTCTAAATTCCCAGCATGTAATTGGCTCTTAGCTTGTGTTGGAAATGGGTGGATGAGGGGTTTAATTTATAGAGAGAGTTGGGTGAAAGGAATGGTTAGGATTGAATAAAAATGAAGGGATGAGATTGTTTTCACTTGGATTGCCAACATGGCAAGTGGTTTGTGTTTGTTGGGAGTGGTTTGTGTTTCTTTGAAGTGGTTTTGGCATAGTAAATCTGCTGTGTTTTAATATTGTATCGTACTCGTATCAATTAACGATTAAATACGTAACTTGTATCGTTAATTGAATACCCGAAAAATACAAAACCACCCAATAAATAATTCTAAAATTATGGGACACTTGGGAATATTGTAAAATAATATTCTGTAGATTTTGGTCAAAATTGGTCAAAGTTGACTTGGTCAAACGTGGGACCCACTGCCTCGATTTTCGTGCCGGACCAAAATTCTCTAAAAATTCCGAAACTTTTACCATGCATATAAAATGGCATTTAAATGATCAATCTCAAGTTTCAAGTCATTCTAGCAAGTGTAAGTATTTTATTTGGATTTAAAACGATTAAATCAGCTTTCGGTTCCGAATAAAATACGATTGGTCTTTCCGTGAAATAGATAAATCTTTTGACCAATGTTTTGACTAGAATGAATACTTAGAATATATTTCCTAATATATAAAATATTATGAGAGCGTAGGAAATATTTTTGAGCGAATAAAATAATTTTCTTCGAAATATGATTTAATTACGAAACGGGAGAAAAATTACTTTAAAAATTTCTGACACGAGATGAGGACAAGCATTAATATTCTTCCACTGAATATTAATATACTTGAGTATAATAAGTATTTTCTAGGATGTCAAAACATTTTGAGTGTGAAGACAAAATTCTTTTTCGGATAAAAACAGATCGTTTTTAAATTTAGCACGAGTTCTCTAAAGAACATCAACTCTTTAATATTCCTTGTTTGAGCTTGTCGCCTTATCAATATTGCAACGGAGATCTAAAAAATATCAAATCTCGATATTTCTTTTTCAATCTTATTGCCTTGGTGAAGAGATATATTCCGTAAAATATAATTTGATTTTTGAGCGAAATGGAATATCTCTTATATTTAAAATATAGACCATGTGACGGATTCTGCTAGAATTGACCATTTGACTTTTGACCGAATCAATTAAATATATGACCTAGTGGAGAGGATTCTACGTGTATTTAAATTTTATGTTAAATCGTACAAATACCAAAATAAATATTATATCGAAGATATCCTTTCAAATTTAGGTGATAGGTTGTCAGAGTCTAGTACTGTCTATTTTGCTAGATTTTTTCAATTATTATTCACTGCTTGTGTTTCTGGTGTTGAAATTTCTGAGGATGACACTATATTAGCCTTTAAGGTTAATAAGAGAATATTCTCTGATCTAACCAACAAAGATGCTAACAAGGAGCAATTACCTGATTTGGTGTTGCCACTTGCAATTCAAAACTTTCTACACCAACCTCAAGAACCTCCACAGTCTCCACAACCTCAAGAACACCCACAGCCTAATCCTGAACCTACAAACTCTGAACCTCACCATACTCTAAACACTGAACTTATACAACCAACTCCAAACATTGAATCTCAAACTCAAACCACTGAACCACCTACACACACTGAACCTCCAATTCTAAACTCTGAAACACAAACCCAATCTCAACCTTCACCTCAACCTGAACAACAACCATCTATTACCAAACCCAAACCAAAACATGGAGGTAAAAGAAAACACACAGCAGCAAATACACAGCATCGATTGGCTAAGGCAAAAAGAGATTCTTCTAAAGTTCAAAAGGAGTCTGCTAGACCTAAAAGGGTTAGAAAGGAAAGGGCAAACAGACCTTGATCACCTTCTGTCTTAGATGATTCTACTGAAGAAGAGACAGTTGAAGTGCCTCTGTCTAAAAGAAGAAGATTAATTCTTGATGATTCTGATGAAGAAATAAATGTTGAAGCCTATACCTACTGTTGAGACAACTACTGCAGAAGAAGCTGCTAATGTACAAATGGATGAGGACAACAGAGAAGATTTTACTGCTATGGATGATTTTGATGAAAACTTCATACCATTCTCTGATAACATTAATGTCTTTCTCTCACCTGTTATTGCAAACTCTGAAGAAACTGGTGCAGCTGATCAGCCAACTGTAGTACTTGATGTAACAGTGGCATCACACACTGAGCTATTCTCTGATGCTCACCAGGTTCCTAAACAAGGTGAAGAGGTTGAACAAGTTGAAGTTCCACAGTCTGTAAAGGCTAGAGACACAACTGCAGAGATTGTTGCTTAAATAGCAGTGCATGTTACTGAAACTGCAGAGATTGTTGAAGAGAATGTTACAGTGCATCCTAATCAAGTTGAAGATGCAGCTGTTGAAGTTGAAGATGAAGGTAGTGCAGAATCAAACTCTTCTCAGAGTATACCAGTTCAAACTGATGCCAAGCACACACCTTTTTCTAAACCTTCAGAACAACATGATATTGAAGCTGAGCACTTTGCCAAGAATTCAAGGGATTGGTATAAGTCAGACTGTATTTTTCCTGTTGAGGGAGCAGCTAAATTTGTTCATCAATCTGCTACAAAGATCTCAAATCCTGATATTATCTCAAGTCTACAAGCAACCATAATTCAAGTCAAAACTCTGAATACAAGATTTGATGAGTCTCAACAAGCTATTAATGAACTGAGAGCTGATGTTGTTGCTAGAGATATGACTATGCAAAGGAATAATCAGACAAAGTTTAAGACCATTTCTAAAGCTCAAGAAACTCTGTTTCAGAGGCTGGGTCAAGTTGAACAAAATCAGAATGTATTGTCTGGAAAGATTGATTCCATTGCTAACTCCTTGGAGCAGATCACTTATATCTTGATTCTTGATGATGTCAAAAAGGGGGAGAGAGTTGCTAAGTCTAAGTGCAGGCAATCTCAAACTCTGACTAAAGAGGATGAAGATACTGAAGATGGAGGAGCAGGAGGAAAGGGCAAAGGGAAGAAAATATTAAGAGCTGATCAAAGTCTGAAATTTACCAAGTCTTCCAAGTCAAAGTCTGTTGGAATATACACTGATACTCAGGGTACTTCAAATACCAAGAGTTTATTATTCACTGAAAATCCAATGACTGATGAGGAATTGGCTGCTAAGTTATTTCTCGAAGAAAATGAAGAAGGAGCTACTATTGAAGATATTAAAGCTGAAGAAAAGAACTTACAAGAAGAACATCAAAAAGCTTTAAAGTCTGGAAAGTTTAAAAAGAAGGAAAAAGCTCCAAGGCCTGTTCTTAAAGGCATTGTGATCAAAGAAAATGTTGGTGCTGATCAAAGATCACATTTATCTAAGAAACCAACAGAAGCTGAAGCTAGATTGAAGCTAAAAGGCATTGCTATAGAAGGAGAAGACTCAAAGAAGCAGAATACAACCTTTGTTTCTACACTAGTTGTATAGAGACCTTTATCTACTCAGATGCAAATGATTTTTTGGAAAACCAACTCTTCATGATCCATCTCTGATGACAGGAGGTACTACTACTGATTTTCTGCATGGTAGTGCTTTAACAGGAAAGCAAGGTCGAGATAAATCTAGATTGGGCTCTCATAAAGAAGTCAGAATGAACATTGGTCCTAGAGATCCTTCATCACTGGCTGTTCCAGGTCTTGGTGTTACTCAGGAAAGTTTAGACAGACTGGAGTCAGTTCAGTTGATTCATCAAAAGAGCTTGGATAAAGACTTTCTATTGTATTTCATGGAAGATGGTACTGTATACAAAATTGGTGAGTATGATCTTGATTTGAAGCTATGGGAGGAATTAGAATATGTTCTATATCTTTTCAAGGTGAAAAATCAAAGGACTCAACAAGCTGCAAATGTGCTGAGAAATAAAATGCTACATAATTTGGCAGTCAGAGGGATGAAATACAAAAGTCAATATGTCCCAAAATACAGAGATTATCATGGGAATATTGTTGAAATGAAGAAGGGGAGTGCTAAATTGAAGACAGGCCTGGGTATAACAGTTCTTGATTTTAACTCAGAGTCAGCTAAAGCACAGTTCATCAGACTGGGGAATGAGATGAGAAGAAACAAAATCTATGATCTGAGGTCTGCTATTTATCAAACTGGAGAGGATGATCCAAAGCTGAAAGAGATTAAGGAGATCATGCAGAGAGAGCTAGATAATGCAGGGAGAAGATTACTCATAGACTATCTCAGAACAACACCAGATGTTGAGGAGATTAGATAGATAAGAGTCTGTAAGTATTTCTTATTTTCTGTAAATTTTGTTAAGTAGAAGCTTAAACTCTGTTTGTACATTAAACACTGTACTTGTTTTATTGTTTTGACATCATCAGTTATTAGTTAACTTGTGCATTTTTGTTAATGAACAAGTTGGGGGAGATTGTTAGATATAATTGATGTTAGTGTTAATCAGTGTTTAAGTGTTACAGTGAATAATCAGAGTTTAGCTGGAAGCAGTCAGAGTTTAGTTAAACGCTGACAGATGGAAGCTCGACAGAGTTTGTTAAACTCTGTCTGGAGGCAGCCTCTACTGGTCAACAGTGATTGAAGATTATTTAAGGAAGCAATATCTTTGAAGATTGGATAATTGTCAAAGAGATTGAGTTGACTAAGGAGACGTGTAGCAATCGTAATTGATAACAATTGTATAGCTAATTTATAGGAGTATCAATTATCGATTGTATAGCAGCTGTATATCTTATAAATACAGTTAGGTTAACCCTAGAAGGGTATCGATCATTGTGTTACATTATTCATTGTAACCTAAGCAGCTTTCTGTGATATTTTACATCACTGAGAGAGGAGTTATTAATTTCAAACAGTTTTTAATTATTTAAACGCGTATTCTATTGTTAATCTCTCATACGATCTTGATTATAATTGTGTATTCGGCATAACAAGGAACATGTGACCAAATTCAATATGGGAACAGGTCCAACTTGCATAGCTCAAACATTGGCTATTGCAAGAAAGTCTGGGTAGTGAGCCTTAATAAAATCATAGGCTTGATAATCACTAGAGCAAGTTGTTATGACAAGACGAAGTTCTTGCAATAAAAGGACAGTGAGAACAAGCATATTGTTAGCCATATTATAAAAGAGATAGAACAAGAGAAAGGCTTATCAAAAGTTCTTGAGTTTTCTGAACAAGATTGCATCGCAAATTATAGAGCAAAAAAGAAAAACCAAAACCAAATCGAGTACTGAAAAAGTGAAAAACCAAAACCAAACTGAGTATTGAATAAAGAAAGCCAAAGTTGATTGTGTTTTCAAATAAAATTTAAGCGGACATAGAAAAGGAAACAGTTGGGCTTGTTGGGCCAAGCTCAAATCATGAATCAAATTACAAGTATACGCTGACTTGGACTCCGTTACATTGCTTCTTAAAAATTATATGGATAAATTGCTCTGCAACTATTTATAGCTTACTAAAGGTTATTTTTTTGTTTAATGTTACAAGTTTATAACCCGTGCACAGATTTTTTTTTAAATATGATATAATATTTTCTTATAATAAAATTAAATTTATATCTAATTTTATAGTTTGATAGTTATTTTAAATTTAATTTAATATATATTAGTCAAAAACTCATGTATTGTTTAGAACTAATAATAATATAAATTCTTAACTTTAATTTGTTGTTAACTGGATTCGAACCTTGGGTATTCATAAATTAGCACATGGAATATTTCTTAGTGTTTGATCTAACGATTATTTACTAAAAATCTAACGGTCACTATTGTTTGTATGATTGAGCCATTTATCCCCTAGTTTGCATATTATAGTTTAGCATAGATAAGCATACCTATATGTAGGTGTTATGCCATAATTTTGGCATGTCTAATAATCTCCCAAATTTCTAATATCTATTAATTATTAATTCATATTAATAATTATTACTTAACCTATAAGTTTTATCCTCTCCCTGAAACGAGGAAAGAATCAATCTCAATCAATCAATAACGGAAAATATCGCCAAACGATATTCTTCAAATCAGGAAGATATCACAACGATAAGATTAAGTCAGATAAAATCAGTAATCACCCAGATTAACGAAGTTTATCCCTAAAGTCTCTAAGGGATAGACACAAATCAATTTCACAGAACTGCGTGGGCTTGATCCTATATAAACATATAGGTACGCAGGCATCTTGGCAAAGGATATGACCGATACACGAGACAAATCGAGACACCTGCCAAGTCCAGCCCCTCTCTTTTTTCATAAACCCTAAATCCCCTAAAACAGCCACATATTCATAATTTCGCTCTATTATTCCGGCACCCCTCCGATTTCGTGTTGTTACGAAATTCCTCCAACAACATTTGGTGCTAGAAGGAGGGGCAATTTATTATTCGTGGAGGACGAATAATTTAATCGATTTTAGGAGGATTTCGGGTTTTTATTAACACAAACAACCGGGGCTTGAACAATTAAAGATAAGGCAGTGGCTTGTAACGACGACGAGGAGAAAAAGATGAATCTGCGAAAGACAGACGCAAAAAGGAAAAAAAGGAAAAACGATGAAGCAAGCAGTTGATATGAGCGCACGACAAAAAAAACAAATGGTGAACAAACAACAGGAAGCAATAAGTAGTGGGATCAGCAAGAATTAATAAGAAAAAGGAGAAAAAAAAGCTCGGGCAAGAGCTTAACAAAAACAATGGACCCGCATGAAGTAAATAAAAAAAAATAAGGAGTCCAGACCATCGAAAAAAGCAAGGCGAAGCATGTCAATGAAAAAAAAAAGGGAATTGGCAAAGCAAGATAAAGAAGCAGCTATGCCTAAGCTAACGACAGGAAGAAAGAAAAAAACAACGACAAATCAGTACACAATCGGGGACGCGATTTGGAATTTGCAATTGGGAAAATCCAAAGATAAGTTTTTTATTATCTTTTAATTTTTATAAATTGCACAAATATTTTGTCACGCATGCATGCATAGTTATATTTTTTTAAATATTTTTAAGAAAAATATTTATTATTTAAAATTCGTTCAAGCAATATATTTTTATGCTTGTAAAATTATTGCGATTATGAAAATATCGTACGAGATACTTATGCTGATTAATTGTTGATATTTACATATTGATGAATTGCGGATTTATTTTACAATCCCGTACGAGTTGCATGCTTTGAAAAAAAATATATATGCGAGACACATAATTCTGAAAAAGATTTTCTACAAAAAAGGAGCATTATTTTCGAAGAAAATAAATGTCGCTACATTCTTAAAAAAGCATATTTATTATTGCATTTGGATTCGTAAAATATTTTTTATATATTGTCGCGAAAGTACATATATGTAAAAAAAAATATTTACAAACTTGCTAACTAAATTGTCATGTAGGGTAGCCTGGACAAGCTATAAATCTCGCAATGCTACATGCTTAGTAAAGTGCAGCACCCTCTGGATTATTGAAGGCCTATGAGATATCTCTATATCGAATGGGTGGAGGCATCCCTATGCAAACTATCTTTATTGAAGGCCCATGAGATCTTTCTATATCGAATGGGTGGAGGCATCCCTATGCAAACTAGTTCGCCAGAACTACATCTACATCTACATCTCTTATTAACAATCTCGTCACAAACGAAGACACATCCTTAAGTGGTTGCATCAGACACTTGAAAAGTGTGTATGCCAATTCGGGATATATAAAAACGCCAAGGTCCTAACTTGACAATGAAGATCGCAACGGATTTCAAACGAATTACTTATGCTCGCACATTTGAAACCTTGGCAAAAATATATCTATCCTATAATGGTTATCGCATGCTATCACACTTGCATCCGCATACGCCTAACGAGCACAGTGGTGCTCTAAGTGTTTTTCTAATCATCTATTTTCAGTTGTTTCAGTTGACTCAAGAAATTTAGAAGTTTGAAGATGTTTAGTTCTCCACTGCAGCAAGCTACACTGAAGAACTGGGGGCTAGTTGTTATGCCATAATTTTGGCATGTCTAATAATCTCCCAAATTTCTAATATCTATTAATTATTAATTCATATTAATAATTATTACTTCACCTCTAAGTTTTATCCTCTCCCTGAAACGAGGAAAGAATCAATCTCAACCAATCAATAACGGAAAATATCTCCAAACGATATTCTTCAAATCAGGAAGATATTACAACGATAAGATTAAGTCAGATAAAATCAGTAATCACCCAGATTAACGAAGTTTATCCCTAAAGTCTCTAAGGGATAGACACAAATCAATTTCACAGGACTGCATGGGCTTGATCCTATATAAACATATAGGTACGCAGGCATATTGGCAGAGGATATGACCGATACACGAGACAAATCGAGACACCTGCCAAGTCCAGCCCCTCTTTTTTTTTCATAAACCCTAAATCCCCTAAAACAGCCACATATTCATAATTTCGCTCTATTATTCCAGCACCCCTCCGATTTAGGGAAGGTCATTCACCCCGGCCCGCCCGATCCCGATCCGATCCCCGCACCGAACGGGGCGGGGAATCGGGGATTTTTTCGGGTACGGATCGGGGAGCGGGGACAATTTTCAAAAAAAACCGGGGAGCGGGCCGGGGCTGGGATTTATGTCTCCCCGGCCCGATCCCCGACCCCCGCCCCGATTCTCAATCCCCGACTCGATTCCACCACATTATTATATTATATATATATATATTAATAATTATATATCATATATTAATATATACAAATTTCCAATACTTTATATTGGAAATAAAATGATATTTTAATCTTATATATTTGTCTTTCTATTAGTTAAATAACTTCATTTCCATGTTATTTATAATTGTTTATTTAAATAATATTTTTTTATCTTAATTTAGTGCTTAAAAAATTGTTTCAAACTCACTAGTTAGTGTTTAGAATTGTTTAAAATGTAATTTTTTATTTAAAATGAAATTCCCCGATTCCCCGCGGGGATCCCGTTACCCGTTTGGGCCGGGGAATAAAAAATGATCCCCGACGGGGATCGGGCCGGGGACGGAGATCGGGTTTGAATTCGGGGATGGCGGCGGGGATAACACTCCCCGGCCCCGAAGTGCCCCGATGCCCATCCCTACCCCGATTTCGTGTTGTTACGAAATTCCGCCAACAACAGTAGGGGAGAGCAAACCTCGGTTCGGTTCAGTTTTTGGATAAAACCGGAACCGCATATCTTCGGTTTTTAAAATTGATAACCGCAACCGAACCATCAGTTTCGGTTTTAAAAACCCCGATACGGTTTTTATCGGATCGGTTTCGGTTTTAAAACCGCTTAAATAAAAAGTATTATAAATTTTAATAAATTTATATAATAAAAGTTAGACAAGTTAAGTTCTAACAAATTCAGAAAGTAAAATAATTGTTTATATAAAGCAATTGATAACAATTGACGAGCAAGTTTTCACAGGCTAATACCTGGACATGCAAAATATAAATCTGTAAAATTGATGGTGAGAAAATTCTAATCAAACATGATACTACTAAAAAAAAAGTGTAAAAAAGTGATGGTAGAAATCACAAGCTTGCTGTTGAGGTAACTACACCAATACACCTACAGAAAGGACAGGAAGGAGGTTAGTACTTACTAAGTGCGGCTGCTTTTTTTCCGGAAAAAGAATCTAATATTTAGATTGCTAAAACTCGGACACTCAACCTCTCCCGCTATGAAGAATTTGTATTTCAATATATAATTAAAAATTTAAGATAAAGAATTTTATTACACATATATATATCCAGCTTAGACATCTTCCATTTCGTCATCCGACATCGTTTGAAAACTTAATTATAATCCAAGATATATTATATTTATTAATTTTAAGAATACATATAAATTACTATATAAATTACTATATAAATTATATATTTATTTATTTATTTTAATAATCGGTTCGGTTTTAACCTATAACCGAAACCGGAACCGAAAGTCTCAGTTTTTAAAAATCAAAAACCTCAACCGCCGGTTCGGTTTCGGTTTTTTCGGTTCGGTTTTGACCGGTTTCGGTTTCAGTTCGGGTTTTTGCTCACCCCTCTAACACTTGCTAACATCTATATAACGGATACAAACATACATTATGAATAACAAAATTAGTACAATACAATCCAAATATATTCGTATAAAAGTTTGCTATAATCTAACAATATCTATAAACGGGCTTGTTAATCATGTGATTATCAAAATCAAAAGAGTATCACAAAATGCAATGTTATATTTAAATACCAAAATTGTAATGTATACTATATATATCATCAAAAAATGATCTTATATTGAGGGAGTATTTGAGTCTTATAAAAAACTTTTCATTCAAAATTATTTGAATTTTATTAATAATTTATTTTCAAGTCAAGTTTACTTATTATACAAACAAAGAAATAACAAATCTATCTATTATATATATATATATATATATATATATATATATATAATAGTCCAAAAGGGCTACATTCTATTCCATCTTAAATCATGAAACATTTATTATATTTAAAATGATTTACGTGTGCTTCTATTCACAATTTTTTTTTAAAAAAAGTGTAAATGTTGATGTTGGAGGGAATTGGACCCGAGTCTCAACAATGTTGTACAAAACTTCTTACCACCACACCACTAACTCATACTCATTTTTGTATCATATACATTATATGTGTGCATGTGTGTCGTGTGAGAGAAAAAAAAAGGTACTTTAGTTATTATTACATATTAAATATTTGGCTTAATGACCTTTTAACCCTCAAAGTTTCCACTGATATACCCATCAGCCCTCAATATTTCAAAACGTTCCTTTTAACCCTCGAAGTATCCATAAAGGTCCTAATAACCCTTAAACCGGTACAAAAAATAAAAAATAAAAAAACGGTATAACTCGGATGGGCAAAAGTGACATTTCACAAACCGATACCGAGGGTTAAAAGGTATACTTTAGATACTTTGGGGGTTAAAAGGTATACTTTAGATACTTTGGGGGCGAAAAGGTATACTTCAGAAAATGTTTATACAAGTGTACAGTACTTGAGGGAAATAAGTTATGTCATCAAATGTTTTCAAAGGAGAGTATGTGGTCATTATATTTAGATCTTCTATACTCTGATTGGTGCGAAACTCACAAGACAGAAGTTATTCGTACCAATGTTGCTGGTACACTCACTTTAGCGGAAGTTTGCAGAGAACATGAGCTTCTGATGATGAATTATGCCACTGGATGCATATATGAATATGATGCCAACCATCTAGAAGGTTCTGGCATCGGCTTTACAGAAGACGAAATGCCCAATTTTCACGGTTCCTTTTATTCAAAAACAAAGGCCATGGTATTTTTTCTATCTCATTAATCCTTTTCTCTTTATGCTTTTATTCATAATGATGTACTTACGTTCCTTCTTTCTTAAACTCCCTGGTTGAAGAACTATTGAAAGAATTCGACAATGTATGCACGCTCAGAGGACGTATGCCAATATCTTCTGACCTAAGCAGACCAGGTAACTTCATCACCAAGATTACACATCATGATAAGGTGATCAGCATTCTCAACAGCATGACCGTAATAGATGAACTTCTTCCTATTTCGGTTGAGATGGCAAAGCGTAATCTGAGGGGGATATGGAACTTCACCAACCCGGGTGTTATAAGCCATAATGAAGTTCTGGAGCTGTACAAGAAATATATCGATCCAACTTTCGTATGGTCTAACTCAGCGTCGAAGAGCAAGCCAAGGTGGTAATTGCAGCTCGGAGCAATAACGAGTTGGATGTCTCCAAGCTAAAGGCCGAATTTCCTGAGTTACTACCAATTAAAGAGTCACTTATCAAGTATGTCTTTGAACCTAATAGAAAGCTTTACCGATAAGCTGCTTTGCCTTTTGGTTGGGCTATATATGGATAAAAAAATTGTGCAGGCATGTAGTCATGTAGTACAAGTCTGTGGCGTGTAATGAATAACGTCAGGGTGAAAGATATACTGATAAGATATCTTTGCACCTTTTATCTCATGATTTGAAATAGATTGTATTGGTTTGTAATTTGTATTTTGTACTTCTTTGTAAGTGTAAGGTTTGATATTTTCCCAAGTAATAAAATCTGCGTGATTTATAGCTTTTTATGTTCATATAGCTAGTCTTATATCTACATTTTGCATATTTGTTCTTCATTTGTTCCTTTCACTTTTAGTGTTATCTTTTTCACATTTTGCAATTTCAACATCTCTTACCTGCACTACACTAACATATAACGGGTCCGGTCAAGGGCAAATGATTGTCACATTGTACTATACAGCGAAAAGTTTATGCGGTACGTGTACAATAAAATATTGTATCTTCTACATGTGTGTAATGCCAATAATTTATTTGCTGAAAGTTTATTATAAATGGTAGTGATAAAAGAAATTCTTGTGTAAGTTATAACAATGGTCACTAATATTTGCATCTTGCAGTGATAACTACATTTCCCTATGCATCCGCAGATTGTGTATCCGGAACTATAATGTCGAAATCACTAACAGTCCACTCTGCCACTTGATTATCACTAATATAAATCTCAGTTCCCAAGTCTATCGAAGGCCAATGTCTTTCGAAGGGTGCAGTTCCTGGATCCTGCATCAATAATAATAAATTACATCCAAATCCTCAAATTTTGAATTAATAAAAACACGATAAAGTCATCAGGAAAATACAATCGAAAGCAATTTGACATATACCTGGTATAACTTATTTCCCTCATGTACTGTACACTTGTATAAACATTTTCTGAAGTATACCCTTTCGCCCCTAAAGTATCTAAAGTATACCTTTTAACCCCCAAATTATCTAAAGTATACCTTTTAACCCTCGGTATCGGTTTGTGAAATGTCTCTTTTGCCCATCCGAGTTATACCATTTTTTTATTTTTTATTTTTTGTACCGGTTTAAGGATTATTAGGACCTTTATGGATACTTCGAGGGTTAAAAGGAACGTTTTGAAATATTGAGGGCTGATGGGTATATCAGTGGAAACTTTGAGGGTTAAAAGGTCATTAAGCCTAAATATTTTATTCATTAATTTATCTTTACCTTTATAGATTCAGAATATTATATTATATCAAAAAATAAACTAAGAATATAGAATTTTTTGTTTGGTTATACATTTTTCAATTATTTAAAGTAGTGTTATAATAATAATCAGTATTTACTATAAATTGATAATTTTCTTAAACAATCAGACCTTTAAACACTAGGTTATCAACAAAATTGATTCAACACAGAATTAAAAAAATAATAATTTTCCCATTAAAATAAAAGCTTAAATAAAGAAATATAAATATATATTAGAAGTACAGATTATACAAAATTTTAATGGCTAAGAAAAAATAATAGTTCTTTCCGTAACATTATTTTTCGAAAACAATATTTATACTATATTATTTATAGTATAAATATTGTTTTCTCGTGTCATCCAAATCAATATCTGTTAAGAGTCAAAGAACTCTATAAAAAGGAGATTAAGAGTATTGGGGAAAGCACGAGAATATTTTTCAAGGATGAAAGGAAAGTATATGTTTGTATAAGTATGAACAGGAAATATATATTATAGATAATATTTTCTTACAATTGTTTCAAGGAATATTATTATAACTTATTTTCTGGAAAATTTTACAGAGGTGATATATATACAAATGTTGGAGTATTAATATTTTATGTCATGATAGAGATCAAAACATAGTTAAACAATAGTGAGATACACTACCATTCAGGGAAGGCCAATGTGGTGGCCGATACCCTTAAGCAAAAGAGGAAGGAGAGATGAGATAAGATAGAATGACTGAATACAGGAGGAGATTTTCAAGAAAAAGATAGAGAAAGTGGTGTAGAAGTTAGAAGGTGTGGATGAAAACGGTATCTATGGACATTTTCAACATGATTCCGGGACGGAATCCTTTTAAGGGGGGAAGACTGTAATAACCCTAACTTTAGCAATGCTACAGTGATCACATGAACAGTAAATTTTGAGGATTTAGAGAAATGGTATGTAGGTACTCTATACTTGAAACAGAAAATGAATAAATGAAAACCATATTAGTGATGTACTATGAAAATAAGTGACTCGAAATGACGATGGATTTCAGAAATTCCTGAATATGGACTTTAAGGATTTTCGATTTCGATTGAGACTCTATTGAAGGTGATATTAAGGAGTATAGAAATGTTAAAGGGTTTATATCTTGAGGAAATAGTGAAATTAGGTTAAACCAAGGAGTGATCAAGTCAAGAAATGCCAAGGGAATTTAGATTGTTAAACGAGTTTGAGAATGCTTGAGAACCCGAGAGATAACCAGGAGAGCAACTTCTGAGAAAAAGAGAATATACCAAGGATATTGGATCTAATACCTACTTGAGGATTAGAATCACCCTAACACATTAATATATGATCTGGGAAAGGATAAAATATATTTAAGAGATTTACAAGAGAAAAACCACTGAGACGATCGCAGAAATCGTTTGATGAATCAGATGACGAGAGAACTTTGTACAAAACCCAAACCAAAAGCCCAAATTCGGCCCAACCCAAGTATGGAGCTGATATTAAGTGATATTAGAGTGTAAGGGAAGGAATTCCATTGGTGCAAACATTAAAACCAAAGTGGAAGAGGAGTAAACTTGTCAAACTTGAGTACTAAGTAGCATTTTTCATGGTAAGGTGTTTAGATGATCAACAATTGGCTCTTTGTCATTGGTGGACTTCAAAGACTTTTATTATAAGACTACACAACTGATATATATGATAGATAAAAGGTGAAAAACGTTTGTGAAGGGAAAGAAGCAAGATAAACACAAAGCTCTCCAATCTGCCAAACAAGAACAAAACTCAAAGAAAAATTCATATCTCCATTTCTATCAATGATAAAATCACCAAATTTTAACCACAACCTCTCCACTCCATGGGCATGATTCGCTCCAAATTTCATAGCAATCCAAGTAGTATAGCCTAGTCAAATCCATGCTCAAAGTGGGAAAACCAAACCTGTCCAGTTTCTGTCCAGCGGAAAGATGGAGCTCAAACCCATAGCTAGGAAGCTTTGTTTTTGGTGATCTATAGCTCAAATCAAAGATTATACAGAGGCCAATATGTGGTAAAAATTTGAGAGACAAACTCTTATTTTTCGATTTGTTATGATTTTTACAAAAGTGATGATGAATAGTAACTTATATGGATTTTATGTTTTGTTTTGAAAGATTAAGGTGTGTTAAGGTTGTTTAAAGGTGTACTAAGGACTACAAGAATATATTAAGAGTATTAAAGCTTCAAAGAAGGTATAATCTCTTCACCCCTCTTGAGTTTTGTGATGAATATTAATGGTATTAGTGGTTAAGTGGTTATAAGTGATGAAATCATAATTATATATGTGTTTAAAAGTGTTTTTATGGTATATGAAAGGAGTATGTGCTTGTAACCATGGTTGGTAAGATGACCACATGGTGAAGGTGATGGTGTATAAGGTGGATGATGGATTTGGAGGAGTTGAATTTTGGAAAGTATGAAAATATAGCTGTTATAATGCCCGATTTTCGTTAAACCAAATAGGTACCCTGTTTTTGGTCCCCATATTCGTACGGTAGGTTTCTGTCCAGAGTACCCACTGATCATGAGAGGGTAGAGCTTGGTTCATAGATCGTTTTGATATAAAGTACGTTAAAATCTGATGAACGGTTTAGGAGAAAAGTCAGTTTTAGTGAAAGACGTTCGAGAACCGAGAAAACGTAGTTGTACCAACTTCGAGGCTATAACTACCATACTTAGACATTTTTAAAAATTATGAAACTTTGGGATGTTATAATAGGGTGATCAAAGAACCCTTACCAACTGATCTTGTGTCAAATTGTGGAATTTATGAATTATGAGGATTTTTACAGTCGAGAGTGGTTGTTAAGGAAAGAATGTAAATCGTTAAGAACTTTAATCGAGAATAAGAATGGTTAAGTCCTCAAGACCTTTTGAGATAGTAATGGGATATTATAAGGGTGTTATTATATGAGCGTAGGTGGTTAAGTGGAATATGTTTTGATAATGATCCTTTTTGTGTTTATAGGGACTTCGGGAGAGCCACGAGCTATACTTCCGACTTACAGAGATCGAGGCAAGATCCTTCTATCCCTACTTTGAAAATTATTTATCTTCGGAATAAAAATGATATCATGGAATATATATATATATATATATATATATATATATATATATATATATAAGTGTGATGTTATTGTTGCTATGTTGCAAAGAATATATTTCCTTGATTTTGGGAAATTAAAGAGAGATGGATATGATTTATGAAATATGGATATAGAGATGATTGCGAATGGAGCGAATATGCTCTATGGTAAAAGAGATATGAAAGGGAATGGTATCAGTTATTATCTAGGATTATATGGTTTATAATACTATATTAAAAATATTCTTTTTGGGTATCAGTGGTTTAATAAATATTATTTGATTATTATTTACTACTTTTAAAATAGACGGAATATTTTATGAATATAAAAGTATATTTGATTTCTTGAATATGAAAGAGATGTCTGGATCATAATCAAAGCATTATGTTATATATATATATATATATTATAGAAGTAATGTGCGAGAATGGAAATGATATGAGTGAATGATATGTGGAAATGAAAGCGAGAAAATGGAAATGTGGAATGATATTTTATAAATGGAATAATGATTTGACAAAAAGGGGGATTGCAACAGACTTGTGTAAGTGGCTGTGTCAGGGCTGTGTGCGACACAGTCCAGTATTTATTATTTTTATTATGGCACAAAGATGCCAAGGGAGGATGTTAGCAGGTGGCCTTCCTCCAGGGATGATCTTCATTCCTTCTACCGGTAGTAAAAAGAGAGCAGGTACGATTAGGCGACTGATCATCGTCCTAACGTATCAGGCGACAACAGATATCTCCAATGTTTTTGAAAAGAAAGTGTTGACAATGGTTTTCAAATTTCTATACTGAAAACAGAATAATGATATGAGATGATGGGATTATGGTTATAGATGAAGAGAAACTGATATTATATTATTTTAGATTTTCTTCTTATAATAGTAAGTGGATGATGTATTATTAAATAAGAGCTTTATTCTTCCTTAAGGATTATAATTGATTTCTGCTTATATATGCATATATATGTATACCTGTTCACATTTTAAATTCTAGTTTACAATATTATCTTGTTGAGCTATTATAGCTCACTCTTGCCACTTATGTATATAGCATCTAGGTCCCATGCCGATTCTACGCACTATACCCCGCAAGAGGGTAAGGGAAAGGTGACTTTTTGAGCGAGTGCTGGCGACCATCCCCGAGGTAGTGACAAGCGAAAGGAGCTTAGTAGACTTATGTAAATTAAGTGTGTAAGTTTGTAATAAACTTTTGGTTGTTGAAATGCTTCTTGTAGAAGTATTATTCAACAATGTACTTAGTAAGGTTCTGGGTTTGTAATAACTGTTTAACTCTAAACTTTTAATATTGTGGATGTTGTTCTATGAGCATATGACTGGTGTGTGTGTGTATTAGTGTGGGGTCAATTGCATAAGTATTAAGTTTTTTAAAAAAAAAACTCAAGAGATATGGATATTGATCGGAAATTGGACCGTGATGACCTGGATCCTTGACCCCGGATCTAGGGGTGTCACAGACCAAGTCTAACTCTAAGCCTAGGTGGACTTTGAAAGAAGTCAAACATAAGGATTCTAGTGTTGATTCAAATGTGAAACAAAATGATATGAATAATAATGTTGTAACTGCAGGACCCAACAGAGTTTGGGTACCAGATGTAAATTAAAATTATCTGTTTTGTAGGGCAAAAAGTAGAAGCAAGTCATATGGATCATCGATAGTGGATGTTCTAGACACATGACAGGTGATATAGCCCTGCTATCACATTTTGTGGAGAAAGCCGGCCCAATCATAACTTTTGGAGACAACAGCAAATGTTACACTGTGGGATATGGCTGTTTGGAAATTGGAAATGTTGTCATTGAAGACATTGCTCATGAAGATGGATTGAAGCATAACCTACTCAGTGTCAGTCAGTTCAGTGACAGAGGATTCAAGGTTGACTTTGATATGATGGTTTGCAATATCTATCATAAGAAGGATGGAAGCCTCTCCTTGAAAGGAGCCAGGAGAGGAAGCTTGTTTGTTACAGACTTAAATTCTATGAAGAAAGACAAGGCTTACTGTTTTTACAGTAAAGCATCAGTTGGTGAAAGCATGATTTTGCACAAGAAGCTCTCCCATCTCAATTTCAAGAATATGAATATTCTGATGAAGAAGGATTTGGTGAGAGTACTACCTCAAAAGGAATTCTATCAAGAAGGATTGTGCGAGGATTGTCAAATGGGTAAATTGAAAAGATCAGTGCACAAGTCAAAGCAAGTGAATACCAACACTGAGCCACTCAAATTAATTCATATGGATTTGTTTGGTCCAGTAAATGTTCAATCTCTTGCAAGAAAGAGATATGCCCTGGTAATGGTGGATGATTACTCGAGGTACACTTGGGTAAAGTTTTTAGAGACAAAGGACGAAGCTGCTCAAAAAATCATTGATCACATAAGAGTTCTTGATAGAACCCCGAATACAAAAATTCAATATATGAGAAGTGACAATGGTACTGAGTTTAGAAATGCCATATTGGGAAACTTCTGCATAGAAAAAGGCATTGTCCAACAATTCTCCACTGCGAGGACACCACAACAAAATGGAGTTGTAGAAAGGAAGAACAGAACTCTCATTGAAGCTACGAGAACTATGTTGAATGATTCTAAATTACCAACATATTTCTGGGCAGAAGCTATTAATACAGCTTGCTACACACAGAACAGAACCTTGATCAACAAGACTCATGGAAACACTCCTTACTATCTGTTAACAGGAAAGAAACCAACTGTCAAATATTTTCATGTATTTGGGAGTAAGTGTTTCATGATGATTGACAACCATGAAAGGAAAGGAAAGTTTGATGCTAAAGCTTATGAAGGCATTTTCATCGGATACGGATTGGAAAGGACTGCGTACAGAGTCAATGTCATTGATCATAAAGTCATTGAAGAAAGTGTAAATGTCACATTTGATGAAACCAGGTTCCCTGGATTACAAGAGGATGGTCAATTGGAGCCTCTTAGATTTGAAAATCAAGGTTACTTGGAGAAAGAAGAAGTTATTGCTGATAAACCTACTTGCACTCAGTCCATTGAGTTTAGAAGAGATGCTGTCAACACCAATGATGTTACTCAAACTCCAGCTCAGTCTCAAACAATAACTCCAAATCATCAGAATGAGAATGAGTCTGGAGATGTTGAAGAACATGAAGGAGAAACCATCAATGGTGGAGAATCAACTCCTCAAAGAGGAACTGATCAAGCAGATCAAGAAAGAAGCTTGCCTAGAACCACTAAGTGGAACAGAGATCACACCAGTAATCTAATCATTGGTGATCCCACTACTGGTATAAGGACAAGGAGAAATGTTTCTGCTGACAGCATGTTCCCTTGCTTTCTATCTCAAACTGAGCCAAAGTCAATTGATGAAGCATTGTTGGATTCAGATTGGGTGATAGCCATGCAAGAAGAGCTTAACCAATTTGAAAGTAACAATGTATGGAAGCTAGTCCCTAGACCTAAAAGGAAATCAGTTGTTGACACAAAGTGGGTCTTCAGAAACAAACTGAATGATGGTGGAAACGTGACAAGGAACAAAGCAAGACTAGTAGCCAAAGGATACTATCAACAGGAAGGAATAGACTATGATGAAACATTTGCACCTGTTGCCAGACTTGAAGCCATAAGAATTTTTCTAGCTTATGCTGCACACTGTAACTTCAAAGTGTTCCAAATGGATGTCAAAAGTGCTTTTCTCAATGGGGAGCTAGAGGAGGAAGTGTACATTGAACAGCCACCTGGATTTGAAGATGCTGAATTGTATGACTTTGTCTACAAACTGTTCAAGGCACTTTATGGATTTAAGCAAGCCCCTAGAGCTTGGTATGATACTCTCTCTACCTTTCTGCTGGAGAATCAATTTGTAATAGGTGTTGTGGATAAGACACTGTTCTACAAGCATCATGGCAAAGACATCATTCTGGTGCAGATCTATGTTGATGACATAATCTTGGTTCTACTAATGAGAAGCTGTGTGAAAATTTTTCATCTCTTATGAGGAACAAATATGAGATGAGTATGATGGGAGAACTGTCATTTTTCCTAGGTTTACAAATTCATCAAAAGGATGATGGTATCTTCATTTTCCAATAAAAATATGTCAAGGAACTTCTCAAAAAGTTCAACTTAGAAGATGCATCACCTGCCAAGACACCTATCTCTACTGCAACCAAACTGGATTTGGATCCTAAAGGAAAGAAAGTGGATTCTAGTACCTACAGGGGCATGGTGGGATCACTGCTGTATGTAACTGCTAGCAGACCAGATATTATGTTTGCTACATGTCTCTGTGTAAGGTTTCAAGCTGATCCAAAAGAGTCACACTTGGTAGCAATCAAAAGGATCTTTAGATATCTCAAAGGCACTCCAAATTTAGGCCTTTGGTATCCTAAAGATTCTGGATTTGATCTGATAGGATATTCAGATTCAGACTATGCTGGATGCAAGATTGACAGAAAAAGTACAACAGGAAGCTGTCAATTTCTTGGTGGAAGATTAGTGTCATGGTTTAGCAAGAAGCAGCATTCTGTGTCTGCCTCAACTGCAGAAGCTGAATACATTGTAGCTGGAAGTTGTTGTGCTCAAATTCTTTGGATGAAAAATCAGCTAATGGATTATGGTTTAGAGTTGTCCAATATTCCCATTTATTGTGATAACACCAGTGTCATATCCATCTCAGATAATCTAGTTCAACACTCCAGGACGAAGCACATTGATATTAGACATCATTTCATCAGAGAGCATATTGAAAAGGGAACTGTGAAGCTGGTTTATGTTCCAACAGAAAAGCAACTTGCAGACATCTTCACGAAGCCACTAGATGAAGCAACCTTCAACAGGTTGGTAAGTGAATTGGGAACGCTAAATCTGGTATGTTAACTTACTAGTTTTTACATTTTCAAAGTGGTTAAATCGCAGCTTGTGATCGTAGCTTTCAATGTTATTATCATGAGAAGTTACTGTCGTATGTGCTACTTGTTTAATTGACAGCATGTTTCCTATGACTATGCTAAATTCAAATTACATGCCTGTTTTAACTTATGTAATGAGTAGTCACGTGACATTAACTCAATTCACACGCGTGTAAGTGATGAGTAGTCATGTCATTTGAAATGTACCCGGGTATTTGTCAGACTTTTATTTTAAAGTTTAATACTTTATTAAAAGGAAGCATGTAGGAAGCTCTAGAGTCACTTAATGTGTTATAAATAAGACCGAGGCCAAACCCTTATTTCTCACTTAACACACTTAAAGAACTCTAGAGAAAAGTATGAGTAAGAGGAAGGCGTATGAGATGTCTACATCCAAAGCTCCAGCCACCGAAGGAGTCAAGCCGGAAATGCCAAGCTTGAAGAAGCAGATGGAGATCGAAGCCTCTGATGAATCATTTAATCTCTGGGTCGATAAGCTTTATGCTTATCTGGATGAGCAGGGAATCTCCGATGAAAAGGAGATTGAAAAGATTGTGGAAGGGCTGCTGTTGGAAGCCTTTCCCAACTTAAAATAATTTTCAGTTCTTAAGAACTATTTGAATTATTTTAAGTTTTATTTAATGAAAAGATCGTTCCATCTTCTTAATGTTCTTGCATGTCTTTCATTATCATCTTCTCATTTTGGTTATTTGTTCTTGTATTCATGTATGCTTGTGTGTGTGGATGTATGTGGATGTGTGCTTGCTTAACAAATATGTGCTTAAATCAATTAAAATGGTAATTGGTAATTTTACTCTTAAGCAATGGACGAAGTCGATTAAAATTCATGACACAAATTATTTCCGCACAAGTTGCTATCAATAAGTGAAGATGCTGTCACGATGTGCCTTGACAACAAGTTCCTTATCAGCAATAGAAAAAGTTTTTGTCATGAAATTTAAAGGAAATTGTATAAATTGATTAATGGTGACAGCATGTTCTTGCACCGATGTTACTATCAAGCAAAACTTGCTGTCATCCTTCTAAATTACTAATGAATTTGTTACAGCACACAGGTTACTGTAAAGATTAGTGGACCGATTTAAATGGGACTTTACCTCCACGATTTACAGCCACTAAAAAGTAACTACCCATAACACCACGTGACTGATTAATGGGCTAGGACATTGCTACTTTCCTTTCTTCAGTAAAACATTTGCTATTTTCATGTAAGCAACTGTCAAACACACAACACTCAACATAACCTCTCTCTCTCAAAAGCAAAAATCTCTCTCTCCCAAAACTCAAAGCAAAAATGGCACCCAAACAATCCTCTTCTCAAACAAACTTTGCTGGTATTCTCTCTACTGGAGATGCTGGTGAAGGTTTCAAATGACTCGTATCCTTCTTAAACAAGTCCTATCTAGGTCATGCTATAACCTCTACTCCATCTTTGGACCTAGAAAGACTTGAAGAATTCTGGAAATCTGCCTTTGTTCCAGGAGGTGCAGGTAAAGACACCATAAACTTCAAAATCAAAGGGGTTACCTGCATCCTCACAATAAAAGGTATTAACGAAGCTTTGGGAACTGGACTGCAAGCTAAAGAATCATACAAGGAACTTGCAAGTGATGAAACCCTGAAGAAGTTTTTCTTGAAAATTGGGTATTCTGGTCCTGTTCTTGAAGAGGGTACAACAAATTGGTACTCAACTGGTGAAATGGATAGAAAGTTTTTGAGAAAAGAATGGAGCATGATTTTTGATGTCATGGTGAAGGTCTTCTCAACCAAAACCACTGACTGGAATGGAATTCTCTCATACATTAAGAAGCTCACTCACTCTCTAGTCCATGGCTACAAATTGGATGTTTGAAAGCTGCTTATGAGTCAACTCAAGTCAGCTCTGATCAAGAAGGTACATGTCTATCCTCGCTTTCTTACAATGTGTTTAAATTCATTATGTGGTACTGATGATAATGCATCTCTAACTATGGAGTGCAATGTTTTGAAAAGAAATACACACACATCACTCAATTCACAAAATTTGAATGCACATATTGTAAGAACCCCAAATTTTGGATATAATTAAAACTTTTTATTATGTACCGAGGTAATGGTGAATAGTGATTACGACTACGATGTAACGATTGAGATAATGAATGAAAGGAATAGATTTGGATTCAAATGTTTATATGCCATGAAGAATACTATTGGTTGACATTTTAGATAAGAATTATCTATCTCCTAGGGAATTGAGATTTGATAATTCTAAAGGAGAAGATTATTCTTATGTCATCCAAATCGATATCTGTTATTGGTCCAGTGGGTCAGTAAAAAGGTTAAGGAACGATTGAAAGAGATCAGGGACAATTGTACAACCCTAAGAGAATAAGTAAAGAATAAAGAATGATAGTGTTTTGGTGGAAAAGAGAATATTATGAGACGACACTATATAGAAGTATTCGGAACGGATTTCCGAGTTCGTATTAATGATCCAGGAGGAAAATAAGTGTATGTAAAAGCTGTCGGATTCTGAAAAACCGCACTTTTATTTTCTCCGAGAGTTCCCAGGACACTGAAAGACTTAAGAATTTAACGAAGGGATTTAAGGAATATAAATTCGAAAGTTAGTAAGAAAGATGGAGAATGATAGTATTAATATTAAGAAGATTCCCGGTAAACCCTAATTAGAAATCCGTGAAATATTCCTACGAACGATCAATCGAAACGAGCAATAACCGGACAAAAGAAACAAGCAGAGGAAGCAAGAGTCGTGCATAAGCCACTAGAAAATATCTAGTAACCAAGTGGTGACTCAAGTAACTAGCACACTTAGGGATTAAACTAGTACTTAGCAAGCAAACACTTGGTTAGCCTTAACACCACCAAATCTTCAACACTTGTCCACCAAATTTCATTATCCCTTGCATCATCACTTTATTAAAGTAGTTTTGGATGAGATATTATCCAATTACCATCACTTTATGCATTATTGTCAGGAGCAAGACCAAGCAAACTTCATTTCTCTCCATTTGTACAAACTGCCCAGCAAGAACACTCATGAGAAGAAAATTCATATCTCCATTTCTAGCCATGATAAAATCACCAAATTTTAACCAAAGCCTCTCCACTCCATGGGAAATATTCTCTCTAATTTTCATAGCAATCCAAGTAGTATAGCCTAGTCAAATCACCTCCCCAAGTTGGAGAAGCAAACTGTCCTTGTAGATCTCGAGCCATAGATCGTTTTGGCGCAAGAATCGAAACATTCCGACTTACGGTTTAGGAGTTATGGTCAAATTACTAAAATTGGTTCGAAACCGTAAGTAAAAGTTCGTAACTTCAATTGAACTCTCGTAAAGCATGTTACTCAGTGGTGAATCTTGGTAAATAAATACTAAGGGTCATAAGGAAGGTATGAAAGAAAACCACATATCAAACGGATCGTTTTCCGATTTTATAAAAATGTTTGAATCAAAGTTAAACGCGAATGAACCCCTAAAAACCCACTTGGTTATAACTTTGGTAAAACACTTAGAAAACGAACGATAAAACTCGAAGTATAATCTCGGTTCGTAATCGATCGACTTTAGAACTTATACGACTTAAGTATATACCGAGTGTGGGTATGATGACATGTCGTAATAACGAACAGATGTCGGATCGTATCAGTAATAAAAAGAGTTACAATAAAAGGTGTATAACGAGATAATTCGAAAACGTGTTTCGATTTAAGTGAAGTTATACTTAAACTTTTAAAATGTGTTAAGTGGTTAATCTCGAATGTTCTGATTGTTTATAGATCATCGAGCAGACCCAGGACACGCTATCTCCACCCACACCCGATTACCAGGCAAGTGTTCAAAACTTTGAACCTGTTGTTGTGATAATATATATATGTGATTGTCATTTTACATATGCCATAGCATGCATGCCTATTGTCAAATTATATTATGATACCTGTTCCCTGAATTAATATTGGCTTATAGACTAGATACGAATTATCAGTTATAAGCCGGATTGTTTCGGTAAGACCCTTAGCGAAGGGCATATGATATTCATTCTTAAATATAGACCGGGAGTCGGTATTTTGAGATATAGATAGTCGTGGAAACCCGGAGGGATTCCAACGGCAGATTATTATTTATTTTGAGGAATGTTATTATTAAACGTTATTTATATTTCCATAAAGTATCAATTACTTGGAAATATTTCGAGGAATGTTATTCGAGTATTATCTCAGTCGAGAGATATTAAATGAATGTTAGTTTCGAATATTCATTTAGAGTTGATTATTTAATGAATATTATTTCGATATTCATTAGAATGTTATTTATTAAATGAATATTACTTTCGAATATTCATTTAAGGTTTTATGTACTTGATGAATATTATTTTAAAATATTCATTGGAAGTTCTATTTACTTAAGGAATATTATTTCGATTATTCCTTTAAAGTTTTGATTACTAAATGAGTATTATTTGGATATTCATTTAGAAGATTATTTATTAAATGAATATTAATTTCAAATATTCATTTAAGGTTTGACTTATTTATTGAATATTATTTTAAATAATTATTGGAGCTTAATTATTTAATGAATATTATTTTTGAATAATCATTTAAGGAGGGATTTATTTATTAAATAATTCAATATATTCATTCGAGGATTACTTACGAGCAATATTATGATTTAATAATATTCCGTAATTATTATTGAGTTAATAAATATTCTTGGAATATTTATTTAATTCTTTTAAATTCTTTTTAAAATGATTTATATTATTTGGAGATTATCTTTCACCTCCAAATATTATGTAAAATATTTCGGAGTCCTACGATTAATATTATATTAAGAAAGGTCCTCAAGATTCCATTCTTCACTCGAATCTATCTCTTAGATTATAAGGGAACCTTACTTGAGAAAGGTTATTTATCTTGTTGACTTCCCGGTCATAATTTACCCTTTTCACTCGAAACTTGGTTGCTATGGACTCATTAAGTCTGTGTGTACCTTCTCATCATTCGAGGGGTAAGATTGTTGGAACAAGTTGATATCCATTAACAAGCAAAAGTTTGGGAAATGTTGGTGAATTTTCCTTTCCAACTAGATACGACTACTTTGTGGAGTCTTATCAACAAGTATTTCACTTGGGGAAGGGAGGACAAACTTTACGTTTCAATGCTGTGGATTTATTCGAACTAGGAGTCGTGTGTAAGAGGCCGAGTCGCGCGGTCCATCACAAGGCCTAACCATTGGCCAGGGAGTTACTATTAAAGGCCATCGATAAGTGGAGCCGTCAGTTCTTCCTTCTATCGATAGTAAACTATATTGGGCTGTACTATCCCCGATTGATCATCAGGGAGTGGGACAGCTGGCGCGTGATAACTCCAGTATTGGTTCATCTCCCAAATTGGGAATTCCCTGCAACACGTATCGAAAAGACTTGTTTCAGGTTGACGGTGTCTTCCACAACACGTATCGAAGAGACTTCATTCAGGTTGTAGGACTTCGAAAAATGTTAATAACTGGGATTGCAATATTTTCTTGCAAGTTCCTCTTTATATGATAAATGATAATATCTGGCTTATCTTTGACATAGCAGATATTCCCACCTATATATGCATTTTGAGTTACATCGTAACTTCATCGTTCATGTTATTCTGGCATCATTTCCGTAAATGCATGACATATGGTTTGAAAGATACTTTTGAACTGTTATATATTATCCTTAAGTTAAATATTATTGTTGGTGGGCTATTGCTCACCCTTGCTTTATTATTATATCACAACAACAGCTAGACCAGATGATTCGCACAAGGCGCACTCGATGCTGGCGAGGACGATGAGACTACCAGAGCCGAAGAGAAAGCTATTGGTAGGATAGATTCACTCTTTCAGTACCAAATATATGGACTAGTATGACTTATGTAAATGGATGGCAAAGAGTATGTATTCATATTGTAACTCTTTTGGGTTGTAAGAACTCATAATGTGTTTAATAAAATTTGGTTGTTACTCTGATTTCATCTCTGGGACTATAACGGGTGTGTTTTATATTGTTGTGTTGGGTCATAAAGATGTAATTTATTTTATGTTGAGGTAAGTTCAAGTGTTGTGGACAGAATTGGAGACCGTAACGACCGGATCCCGGACCCCGGATCTGGGGGTGTTACAGAAATGGTATCAGAGCGTACGTTATAAACCCCAGAGATGAGGCGACGTTAAAACAATAAATTCACTAAGATATTAAGAACTCTTACCAAGTTCATAGTCGGACTACTTAATGTAGTGATGACATATAAAACCCTTATGAGAACTCTTAAGTATCATGATATTAACTTAGCTCGATATCGTATCGACGAGTAAGGCGACAAACCTTGAGGCATACGAGCAGCAGCGCGATGATGCTTTATATGCTGAAGATCATCGGATAATTCGATGGAGTACCCTACTGGAGACCCGGAAGAGGTTCCAGCAGATAAGGAAAAATCCTGTTAGGATCAGGAGCTTACCCTTGAGGAATGAGGGCCGCAGCCAGAAAGACTGTGATGATTAAGGTATGGTGCTCAGAAAAGTGAGCATAAAGAACTGAGCTATTAGCAAGAGAACTGAAGATTCAAGTTGGATTCGTAACCGGACTACTGGATGTAGTACCAGCAAGTAAGACGGATTGAAAGGATCACTTGAGATCTTATACGGGAATAGACGAGAATCCTTAGAGACTTTCATATTAACAAAGAAAGAGCTAGAGGGATGTATGATTATCAAAGACATTGATATAGGACGAGGAACAGAGTCCCTAGAAATAGTTGATAGGAGGCAGTATGTGCCATATCATTTTATAAATGAAATAGTATGAATATTGTCAGTAATAATTCGCCATGAGAAGGCAGATGTCATATGTTATAATTTATGGAACCAAATTGAGGTTAATGAGGTGGTTTTATTAAGGGAGATGTTCATTTTATGAATGAATCAGTTAGAAAGTAAAGACATTAGGAACTGACAGCATGATTGGATAAAGTTATATAAGGAAGTAGTAAGCAAGACAATGATCTCAGAACCTACCGGAAGATAAGACCAGTGAGTCAAGATGAACTCGTAATGAGACTACTGCCAGAGACTGAGTATAGGGTTAATTTCAACTCAGTAAAATGATGAACCAAAAATGTTAGATGCATGTGAATCAGAGGAATATTAAATTCTTTCTTTGAATGGATTATAGTAGTTACCTTAAGTTTACTCCGATGCGGAGTTATAATGGATCAAGTAATACGATCAGCAGTTAAAGAGAAAAATGTGAGAAAATCTTCCTGGAGTTAAAAGATGAAATTGGTAATGACCAAGAGTTGGCATTGCTTAATGGAAAAAGGAGACTTTGTGCTTCCAACGACGCTTCGCATAAAAGATTAGGATGTGTGCTTGCGCAGCACGACAAAGTACTTGCGGATGCATTCGGACAGTACGGTTCACCAGGTTCGGATGGCCTTAGTAGTGCCAATTTTTGTGGAACAACCAACTCCGACGGTAATGTTCCTTCTGAGACTAGTGGTTAGGTACACTGACATTTGGTAATATTTAATGTCAGGACGTATAGGTATCAGGATATTGTGTTAGGTTTCAGTTTGAAACTGTTGATTCCCTTCTAAGGGATGTATATAATTGGTTCCTCTCCAGTGGTTAAACTTCCAATCTAATGACGATTATTTCGTAAATTATGACTGCTTGTGGTTCTACCTGCTTGGAGGTTCATAGAACCATTCTTCAGGTTTCGAAACTGGTCTCCTTAATGTTACCAGTAGGTGGATAGATTGACCAAAATTTCCCTGATTCTGGAAAGAAATCCGGAGGATTTGGGCAAACCTTGTCTTTCTGATTATCAGATAACATCATTGAAAAGAATGGAAACTGGGGCGAACCCCGTGAATTGGGTAAAGTAGCCGCTATATGGGTTGGTGGACAGACCCCGGTTATCGCGATTGATTGTAGAAATACAATGATGAAGTGAGATTGGACGAAAACAGGAAATGTAAGTAAGAAACCAGCCGGACTGAGAAACTCCGGGATTGACTTAAGTGAAAAGGTTGTTATGCCAGGAATGGTAAGCTTGCGTGGCACGTGGGATTGATAAGAATAGTTGAAAAAATAAAAGTAGAGGAAAGGTGACCAAAGACGGTGCTGAATAGTCGATTAAGACTTATATGAAGTAAAGTTTTGGAAAAGTAGAAAGGTATCGAAAAAGGCACTATGCAAGCAATTACTAAAAAAGTAATGCTATTAGCCAACCCCTAAAATCATATATTTTTATTTTAGTGTGGCCAGTTGAGGCCAAGTCACAAAGGATTATCAAGTGACTAGACCAGCAATGAAAGGACAAAGCAGGGTTGCTTCTAAGTAAGCACCGACTGCAAGGGTTTCTGATATAAAGGAAACATTAATGAGATCGTAGGAATCTTCTACCGAGCCCTTTGCAACCTATGTTTTGATTGGGAATTTACTAGACATCTTTTTGAAGTGGGGTCACCCGTACTAAAGTGATTCATGTGTATATGATTGTCCAAGATTACGAGTAAAAATAGAAGTATAGTGACTTGAGATGTATGATGTTAGGGTATTATGAATACCATGAATATATTATGATGGAGGAAAGTAAACAATGAAGGTTTATGAAGAAAGTATAGAAATGGTTAGAGATTGATCAGTATGCTGTAGAAATTTTTGCCTAAGGTAAGTACCTTTGAGAAGAACGATAGATGGACATACGTTGTCTTTTGGAAGGTCAAATAGGTTGACAACTATCTAAAAGAAGAGGTTAGCATTAAGCTACCGATCGATTATCAAATGAGAATGATTGAAAAGAGACCCTTATTAAGGATACATGATCTGATTGCCAATTATAGGATGCAAGAATTCCTTGGCAGTTGAATTAAGGATAGGATATCCATAAATTAAGACAAACCCTGGGGAATGCACAAGGGATGACATTAACCCTAATAAAGACATTGTGAATTCAAATGATATGAGTTGGATTTGCTAAGGCAACAATGACCTATAAGGATTATTAAAAAGAGTTCTAGAAAGAACATAGACCGAATTATTAGAGTATTGATCAATGACGTTTTGTTATACCCTGTACCTAGAAAATACAGGAGGAATGATGAGGGCGACCTATGAAACCTTACAAGGAAAAAGTTAATATTATGAGTTTCAAAATAGAAGTCTGGTAGAGAATATAAGACCCAATAACAATAATGCAAGACGAGGCATGTATGAAACCATGATGAGGTATGGATGGAACCCAAGAAGGTTGAGATTATCCTAAAACAAGAAAGAACTAAGAGAACAAATATTCCAGGTATGATTGAGGGTAACTTTGATAAAGTTCCCACGGGAAGGTGGAAGCAATGACTTATGGAAAAAGACTAATAGATATATTTTTCTCCTTCAGCAAAGCTTAAGAGAGAATGCTTTCATGCAACAGAGATGGGAATGAGGTAGAAAATTTTGAGTTGGAATGTATCCAGAGAACATGGATTACAAGAAATTGTTAGTATCAGGAAAGGCCAATGAGGTGGCCGACAGTCTAAGTATAAAGGAATAATTACAAATGTTCATACCGAAGAAACAGAATGATATTTGGAAGGACCTTGAAGGTCATATCGGAATGGAGGAATTTACATTCCTTCTGATGACTGTGCAAGAATTGACAGTAATAATAATTTAAGTAAAGATTCGATTCCTGATGGAGTCTTAAGCATATTACATACCTTAGAAGGTCCCGTTCTGAGGCAAACCAGGACCATGATACAAAATTGACGAAGTAAAAAGTTAAGTTTCCAGTCTTTTATGGAAGATTAATGAGTAATAGTTTCATCAACCGGACATAGCTGCGATGCTTGAAACTCTTCTGCAATTTTATCTACTTCATGTAATATCTACATCGAGTTCAGGAAGTGTTCCTTATGGATAAGGAATAGTGAGTACTTTGTCTCCCTAAAGGATTGAAACCCGTATGGTTAGCTATTAATGCACTACGTAAACAACAAGCGATGGTGATTCTTCTAAGAAAGTAGATGACAACGTAAAGATAAAGAAAGTGCTGCTATTGATAAGCTAAATGGCATGTTGATGAATGACAAGCAAGTTTGTGTTAGTGTACTTCTGCGCAAACAAGATAGAGAATATGAGGTTGACGATTCATGATGCTAAATGTATTCCCGTATAGAGAATTAATAAGACTTGTTGGGCCATCTGAGAGTTTAAAAATGTTCGGAAGGTGGCATTCGAGCCAGCTCTACCCCCAAAACTTATAGCATGTTCGTAACATGTTTCATGTGGCAAGGCTACGCCAGTAAAATGCAGATGCTCGATAGATGATAAGAGCACGAGCCGGTAGATATACGACCTGGTCTCGAAAGACAACCTGTGGAAAACCACAGGTAGAAAAGAATAAGTGATGAGAAACAAGTTGACAGAAGTAGATTATATTGAATCTAAGTTAAAGGGATCGGCCAGATTCATTTCGAAGAATTTAAATTGGAATAATGTGATGATTATAGAGTAAATGTAATGGGATACCAATAAGGAGGTACCAAGTGCAAAAGATATCTCAATAAAGAGATGAAGGTGAAAGTAAATAACAGAAGTAAATAAGAATCAGATGATAAGAAGGATGTGATTGATAAAGAAAAAACTGGGAAAGCAACTATGGAATATGAAGCAAGGAGTGTTATGAATGGATTAATAAAAGGGTTTTCTGATGAATTCTCGGGATGACAACCTTATAGTGTTAATATTATAGATATGAAAAAAGCTAGTAGCGTGACATGGAATGTCAGTAACAATGGTGTCAAGCGAGAAACTAAGATTTAACCTGAGAGGTTCAAAGATTTTCCAAAAGTAAGTGTTGCTAAGGTTGAACCAGAGTACAGGCCCAGAGAATAGTGGACAAAGCAGCAAGATATGTTGACACGTGAGGTTACGATCAAATAGTATTGGATATAATTATGATTAATTTCTTCCTTAATGAACCTCTATAGTTCAGAGGTAAATTATGAATATGATATTTTACAATCATGAAAACTTTCTATAATCCTTTAGAACTCTTTTCTTTCTTCTCTCTTATTCATCTTCTTTATGAATTGAGAAGAACAACCCTTTAAGGAGGGGAGGTACTGCTACGTGACTATCTGTCTATGTGATAGAAGTCTAAGTGGAATACCATAACTTGTTTGATTGCTTGTCAAATACTAAAGGCTGGCCCCCTTCTGTACTAACTATGCAATATAACAAATGTTCATTGATCATAGTGATCTCTCAATAAATCTTTCCACTTCTCTATATTGATCGAGATTGCGAAGATTAAAGCGATCAGGAAATACACAGAACGAGCGAGGTTACCTCCGAATTCGCAGTATGATAGTGAAACCAATGTTACTGCAGGTATCAATAAGGATAAGATTGAGTAAGAGCATAACCCGGATAGTGTGTGGTACGAAAAGTAGCAACGTTGATGGAAAAAGGATAAAGTATGGATTGTAGCATTAGAAGATGTGCTGAGAAAGGGTAGAACGACTAAGAATTGATCGAGAAACTAAAAAGTGAACGACAGACAAACGACTCTTTGCTTCCTACCTGATTTCGGGATGGAATCCTTTTATGGAGGGGAGACTGTAAGAACCCCAAATTTTGGATATAATTAAAACTTTTTATTATGTACCGAGGTAATGGTGAATAGTGATTACGACTACGATGTAACGATTGAGATAATGAATGAAAGGAATAGATTTGGATTCAAATGTTTATATGCCATGAAGAATACTATTGGTTGACATTTTAGATAAGAATTATCTATCTCCTAGGGAATTGAGATTTGATAATTCTAAAGGAGAAGATTATTCTTATGTCATCCAAATCGATATCCGTTATTGGTCCAGTGGGTCAGTAAAAAGGTTAAGGAACAATTGAAAGAAATCAGGGACAATTGTACAACCCTAAGAGAATAAGTAAAGAATAAAGAATGATATTGTTTTGGTGGAAAAGAGAATATTATGAGACAACACTATATAGAAGTATTCGGAACGGATTTCCGAGTTCGTATTAGTGATCCAGGAGGAAAATAAGTGTATGTAAAAGCTGTCGGATTCTGAAAAACCGCACTTTTATTTTCTCCGAGAGTTCCCTGGACACTGAAAGACTTAAGAATTTAACGAAGGGATTTAAGGAATATAAATTCGAAGGTTAGTAAGAAAGATGGAGAATGATAGTATTAATATTAAGAAGATTCTCGGTAAACCCTAATTAGAAATCCGTGAAATATTCCTACGAACGATCAATCGAAACGAGCAATAACCGGACAAAAGAAACAAGCAGAGGAAGCAAGAGTCATGCATAAGCCACTAGAAAATATCTAGTAACCAAGTGGTGACTCAAGTAACTAGCACACTTAGGGATTAAACTAGTACTTAGCAAGCAAACACTTGGTTAGCCTTAACACCACCAAATCTTCAACACTTGTCCACCCAATTTCATTATCCCTTGCATCATCACTTTATTAAAATAGTTTTGGATGAGATATTATCCAATTACCATCACTTTATGCATTATTAACAAGAGCAAGACCAAGCAAACTTCATTTCTCTCCATTTGTACAAACTGCCCAGCAAGAACACTCATGAGAAGAAAATTCATATCTCCATTTCTAGCCATGATAAAATCACTAAATTTTAACCAAAGCCTCTCCACTCCATGGGAAATATTCACTCTAAATTTCGTAGCAATCCAAGTAGTATAGCCTAGTCAAATCACCTCCCCAAGTTGGAGAAGCAAACTGTCCTGATGCTTGACAGTTTCTGGACTGATTTTCAAATGGCCATATCTCCTTCGTTTCTCAATGAAATTTGGTGTTCTTTAGCTTGTTGGAAATCTGGTAAGATTCTATACAACTCTCCTTTAGAAGCCTTGTCCAGAAAATCATGGTAAGGGCCCCGTTTTTGCAGATCTTTGAACTGATGAATAATAACCTTCATGAACTAACTTTGATTTCTTGTTTTGTTTGGATGATCTAAGCAATCCTAAGGCTATACAAGAACAAACCAAGGCTTATTAATGTATTAGGATACTCCAGGGAAGGTATAACTCTTAAGAAACCCTAGAAATTATTTTGAGATTTTGTGATTATTGGATTAGTTTTGATGATGATGTGGTTTTAAGCATATAAGCATGATTATGTAGTTGATTTAGTTGATTTAGCCACATAATGATTAAGAGGATGAGTTAAGATGTTCCTGGACTTATGAGGTGTATATCATGAATGTAAGATGTTTGGTTTGCCCGGTGTGGCTTGGTTGTGTTGTTATGATTTTTAGAACGTTCGAGTTATAGCCGTCGTAATGCCGAATTTTTGTTAACACTTAGAAACCAAGCATGTCAGTTAACATAATTTCCTGACCTTGGTAATATTATGATTGATTGTAACACCCCCAGATCCGGGGTTCGGGATCCGGTGGTTACGGTTTCCAATTCTGTCCACAATAATTGAACTTTCCTTAACATAAAATAAATTACGTCTCTATAACCCAACACAACAATATAAAACACTCCCGTTATAGTCCCAGAGATGAAATCAGAGTAACAATCAAATTTTTATTAATCACATTATGAGTTCTTACAATCCAAAAGAATTTCAATATAAATACATACTCTTTGCCATCCATTTACATAAGTCATACTAGACTATATTCTTGGTACTGAAAGAATAAATATATCCTACCAATAGCTTCTTCTTCAGCTCTGGTAGTCTCATCGTCCTCGCCCGCGTCGAGTGCGCCTGGTGCGAGTCATCTGGTCTAGCTGTTGTTGTGATATAATAATAAAGCAAGGGTGAGCAATAGCCCACCAACAATAATATATAACTGAACGATAATGTAACAGTTCAAAAGTATCTTTCAAACCATATGCCATGCATTTACGGAAATGATGCCAGTATAATATGAACGATGAAGTTACAAGGTAACTTAAAGTATTTGTTTGTAGAAATATCTGCTACATCAAAGTAAGCGAGATGTTCTTATTGTTATTAAGAAGAGGAACTTGCAAGAAAAGGTTGCAATTCCAGTTATGACACTTTTCCAATTCTGCCAACAGTAATCATGTTGCAGGAAATAAATAAATTTGGATGATGAACCAATGATGGAGTATTCACCGCGCCCGCTGTCCCAATCTTGATGATCAGTCGAGATCGTACAGCTCAATTTAGATTTACTACCGGTAGAAGGAAGAACTGACGGCTTTACTTGTATACCGCCTTACTAGCTCTCCCCGACCAACGGTTGGGCCAAAGGGGATGGACCGGCGCTACTCGGCCTCTTACACGACTCCTAGTTCAAATAGAATTCATGATTCTGAATGTAACTGTTAAATATAATTGATGTGTTTTGATCAGTGTTTAAGTGTTACAGGGAGTTATCAGAGTTTAGCTGGAAGCAGTCAGAGTTTGTGTAAACTCTGACAGTTGGAAGCTCGACAGAGTTTGTTAAACTCTGTCTGGAGGAAGCGCGTCTACTGTTCAACAGTGATTAAAGATTAATTATGGAAGCGATATCTTTGAAGATTGGATAGCTATCAAAGAGATCGAGTTGACATAGGAGACGTGTGACAATCTGTAATTGATATCATTGTATAGCTGATTATTAGGAATATCAATTAGAGATTGTATCGTAGCTGTATGTTATATAAATACAGATAGGTTAACCCTAGAAGGGTATCGATAACGAATTATCATTATTGTAACCTAGCAGCTCTTTGTGATATTTTACATCACGAAGAGGGTTTGAAATACAAGAAGTTTTTTAAGTGCATAAACGCTTTTACTTGTTAATCTCTCATACAAAGTTGATTATTATTTGTGTATTCGGCCTAACAAGTGGTATCAGAGCCAATCTGTTACTTTATTACAGGTTAAGATCCAAACACAACAATAATCATGTCAGAAATTCCTCCACCAACACCTACTGTTTCTGAAAAGGCTCCTACTACTGTGAGTCGTTATGAACCAATCAGGGTTCCTATTCTGAGGCCATTAGAGTATGCTACGTGGAAGGTCAAGATGACTATGTTTCTGGAGGCTACAGATCCAGAATATCTTGACAGGATTTATGAAGGTCCTCACAATCCTACAAAGCTATCTGTTGCAGTTGCTGGTGAAGCAGCAAAAATGGTTCCAAAGGAAAAGAAGGACATGACTCCTGAAGATCTATCATCAATTGCTAAGGATGCAAAAGTTAGGCATTTACTTCATAGTGCCTTAGACAATGTCATGTCTAACAAAGTTATTAACTGCACCACTGCAAAAGAGATATGGGATGCACTTGAAGTCAGGTGTCAAGGAACTGCAGCTATTAAGAAGAATAGGAGAAACATACTCACACAAGAGTATGAGCATTTTGAGGCTAAACCTGAAGAGACCATGACAGAAACATTTGATAGATTCTGTAAACTGATTAATGATCTGTCATTGGTCAACAAAGAGTATGATCTAGAAGACTCTAATCTCAAGTTTCTTCTTTCTCTACCTGAAAAGTGGGATGTGAAAACAACCACTATTAGAGACAACTATGATCTTGCTGAAACAGAGATTGATGAAATTTATGGACTGCTCAAAACTTATGAATTGGAAATGGAGCAGAGAAACAGGAGATCAAGTAGAAAAGGAAAGTCAGTTGCTCTTAATGTTGAAGAGAAGCCTCAGAAGAAAGAGGCATCAAGAAGGAAAATGAAGGGAAAAGCTTTGGTCATACACTCAGAAAGTGATTCACCAAACTCAGATTATGATTCAAACTCTTCTGAATCATCTGACTCTGAGGATGATGAAGAAGAGATGAGAAAAATGGCTGTGCTGATGGTGAAAACTTTCAAGAAAATGGGCTTCAAGAATTTCAAGAAAGGAAAAAGGTTTTCTAGGGATTCAAATGAAGACAGGAAAAGCTACAGGAAGTCTGATAAGAGAGATTCTAAAGGGAAGAAGGATAAGTCTGAAATTCAATGCTACAAGTGTAAGGAGATGGGTCACTATGCTCCTGAGTGCAAGAAGGGTAAAACTGGAAAGGTACTCTACACTAAAGGCAGAGATTGGGCAGATACTTCAGATTCTGATGAAGAAGTGAACTATGCTCTCATGGCTACTACTGAATCAGAATCCTCTGAAAATCAGGTACCTCCAACTACCTATGCTTATAATATTGATGACATTGCTCAATTAAGAATTTTTCTTAAGTCATTGCATATAAGTTATAGGGATCAGACTTTAGAAAATGAGAGGATAAAAGCTGAAAATTCTGAACTTAAAGAGAGAAATAAACTTGTTGAAGAGAAACTTGAAAATATGCAACAAGTTCAGAAAGAGAGAGATGATTCTGTTTGCAAAGAACAGATTTTGCTTCAGAAATATAAACAACTAGAATCTGAGTTGGAGGAAGCAAATAAGAAAATTAGGACTTGGACTAATTCTGGAAAGGACACTCAACAGATTTTTCAAACAGACACTGTTGGTCTAGGTTATAATGAGGAAGACGAACTTAGATTTCAAAATCAAGTTAAAGTCAGAACTAAATTTGTTCATGGAACCAGTAAATTTTTGTCTGAGAATGAAAAAGAAGCTGTCAATAGTAAACCAGTAAAAACTAGTGTTAATCAGGTTAACATTGGTTCAATGACAGATAAACAACTCAAACATAAATTGAAGGAGTTAAAATCTGTTGAGAAAAAGAAAGTGTCAAACAAGAACAGAAATGGAAAAGTAGGCATTACTTCAGGAAATAAACCAATGCTTGCTAGTTATGCTCCAAGAAAGACATGTCATAACTGTGGTAGTACTAAGCATCTTGCAAATTTCTGCAAGAAAAATAAAAATATAAATTCTTTACCTACAAAGTCTGAGGTAAAGAAGGATTCTGCTAGAACTAAGCCACAGACTCTATGCACACACTGTGGAAGCACTTGGCATTCCATCTATACTTGCAGAAAATATCATGCTATCTATCATAATTACTATGAACTGAAACCCAATCTAAAATGGGTTAAAGTTGATACTGCAAGTGCAAACACTGATACTGTTAGCTCAAACTCTGATAATGTTAATTCCGCTGCAAAAGCTAACAAAGTTAAGAATGCCAAAGGATCCAAGCAAGTCTGGATCCTTAAAACTAATCCTCAGTAATTGTTTGTGATTGCAGGGTAACAGGGAGGCAACCCTAGTCGTGGACAGTGGATGTTCAGGACACATGACTGGAAATAAAGCCCTGCTATCAGAATATGAGGAGAAGGCTGGCCCAAAAGTTTCCTATGGTGATGGCAATATAGGAAGAACATTGGGATATGGCAATATCAATCTTGGAAATGTCATCATCAACAATGTAGCTCATGTCCCAGGACTCAAGCATGACTTGCTATCTGTGAGTCAAATCTGTGACAAGGGATATCATGTAGATTTCCAACCTGAATATTGTGAAGTAATCAGCAAATCTACAGGGAAGGTTATTCTAGTTGGTCACAGGCAAAACAACATTTATGAAATCAAGCTTTTGATAGACTCTGTTGGAAAAGCTGTTTGCCTGTCTACAAGAATGTCTAATGAAGAGAGTTGGAAGTGGCACAAGAAACTCTCACATTTGAACTTGAACAACATCAATGAATTGATCAGAAAGGATCTTGTAAGAGGACTCCCAAAGACCCTGTTAAATGTTGATGGCCTATGTGACTCATGTCAGAAGGCTAAACAAAGGAAGTCATCTTTCAAGAGCAAAACAGAATCTTCTATCACTGATCCTCATCATCTTCTTCATGTTGATCTATTTGGTCCAGTAAATGTTATGTCTATTGCAAGGAAGAAATATGCTTTAGTCATTGTTGATGAATACACTAGATTCACCTGGGTGTATTTTCTAGCAAAGAAGGATGAAACAGCATCAACTCTGATGGAGCATGTGAAGCTTCTGGACAAAGGATCAAGCAACAAAGTGAGAATCATCAGAAGTGATAATGGAACTGAGTTCAGAAATGCAACAATGGAAGAATTCTGCAAGGACAATGGAGTGAAACAAGAATTTTCAGCACCTGGTACACCACAACAAAATGGTGTAGTTGAGAGGAAAAATAGAACACTAATTGAAGCTGCCAGAACTATGCTTGATGAAGCAAAATTGCCAACTTATTTCTGGGCAGAAGCTGTTCAAACTGCTTGTTTTACTCAAAATGCAACACTGATCAATAAGCATGGAAAGACACCATATGAGATGGTGAAGAAAAAGAAGCCTAACCTGAAATACTTTCATATTTTCGGGTGCAAATGTTTCGTTTTGAAGACTCATCCAGAACAGTTGACCAAGTTTGAGTTAAAGGCAGATGAAGGAATTTTTGTTGGCTATCCACTATCAACAAAGGCATTCAGAGTTTACAATCTGAGAACTAAAGTGATCATGGAATCAATACATGTTTCTTTTGATGATAAGAAGATAACTGGACTTGAAGACAAAGACGAATATGATCAACTGAACTTTGAAAATGAAGTTTTAAACTCTGATGAAGGAAACTCTGATGAAACAATTCTGACAGACTCTGTTGAAACAAACTCTGAACCTCTACTGATAAATTCTGGAGAAACTTCTCAGTCACAACAAAGAGGAGAATCAGTTGAGGGGGAGCATAATCAAGATGAAGACTCAAACACTGATACTGAGTCAACTGAAAAATCTGGATCAAACTCTGATGCTTCAAACTCTGAAAATTCAAATTCTGACTCTGGACAGTCAAGTTCAGGGGGAGTCTCAGAAAACGAAAATAGATCACAACAGAATCAGGAGAGCATGGATCAAGGGGGAGGATCACATGCTGATAGAAGTCATTTGCCTTCTGCTAGGAAATGGACTAAATCACACACACCTGATTTGATAATTGGTGATCCAGATGCAAAAGTAAAGACAAGAAGTGCTACTGCAAGTGAATGTCTATTTCATGCATTCTTGTCTAAAAATGAACCAAAGAAAGTGGAAGAAGCTCTTCAAGATGCAGACTGGATAACAGCAATGCAGGAAGAGTTAAATGAATTTGAAAGAAATGAAGTTTGGACCCTTGTACCAAGACCAAAGAACAGATCTATTGTTGGTACTAAATGGGTTTTCAGAAACAAGACTGACAGTGAAGGTGTTATCACAAGGAACAAGGCTAGACTGGTAGCAAAAGGTTATTCACAGCAGGAAGGAATAGATTATGATGAAACATTTGCTCCAGTAGCAAGATTGGAGGCAATCAGAATTTTTCTAGCATATGCCTCTCACAAGAAATTCAAAGTGTTCCAGATGGATGTGAAAAGTGCTTTTCTGAATGGAAAGCTTGAAGAAGAAGTGTTTGTTGAACAACCACCAGGATTTGTGGACCCCAAATATCCAGATTATGTCTACAGACTAGATAAGGCACTATATGGACTTAAGCAGGCACCAAGAGCATGGTATGAGACACTTGCTCAGTTTCTTCTAGAAAGTGGATTCAACAGAGGTACAATTGACAAAACTCTGTTTTATTTCAACCAAGGAAGTGACCTCCTTTTAGTTCAAATTTATGTTGATGACATCATCTTTGGGTCTACTAATGATAAACTCTGTAAGAAGTTTGCCAAGCTCATGCAATCCAGATATCAAATGAGCATGATGGGAGAGCTTAGTTACTTTCTAGGCCTACAGGTGAAACAAACAGAAGATGGAATTTTCATTAATCAAGAAAAATACACCAGAAATCTTCTCAAGAAATTTGGTATGCTTGACTGTTCATCTGCATCAACTCCCATGGCAACAGCAACTAAACTGGACAAAGACACAGGAGTTTCAGTGGATATGACAAACTTCAGGGGCATGATAGGATCTCTTCTATACTTGACAGCTAGTAGGCCTGACATCATGTATGCAACCTGTCTTTGTGCAAGGTTTCAGGCAGATCCTAGAGAGCCACATCTGACAGCTGTGAAAAGAATCTTCAAGTATCTCAAGGGCACCATATCATTAGGTCTGTGGTACCCCAGAGAATCAGATTTTAAGCTACTTGGGTATTCCGATGCTGACTTTGCAGGCTGTAAGGTAGACAGAAAGAGCACTAGTGGAAGTTGTCAATTTCTTGGTGACAGACTTGTTTCCTGGTACAGCAAGAAACAGAAATCAATCTCCACATCTACAGCTGAAGCAGAGTATATTGCAGCTGGTAGCTGTTGTGCACAGATCTTATGGATGAAGAATCAATTGCTGGATTATGGATTGAGGTACAGTAATATACCTATTTACTGTGATAACCAAAGTGCTATTGCTATGACAGGTAATCCAGTACAGCATTCAATGACCAAGCACATCAGCATAAGGTACCACTTTATCAGAGAACATGTGGAAGAAGGAAATATTGAACTACATTTTGTCTCTACAGAACAACAGCTTGCAGATATCTTCACTAAACCATTGAGTGAAGTTACATTTACAAGGCTGGTTAATGAACTAGGAATGATCTCTGGTTCTGACTAGAAATGTTGGTTAGATTCAAACTTTACTTATGTGATGTATTAATCATATTTCCTGATTGGTTAAATACTAAGTGAACTCTGTTGATTAAACTCTGTTATGCATACTCTGTTAAACTCTGTCATATCTTGTCCTCAAGAATGTATTCGAGAAGTGACTAAGTGATTGATTCGAGAACTGGAGTTGACTTGATCGATAACTCTGAGTTCTCGAATAGTGTTATCTTGACACATCGAATCACTTCTCGAATAGCTCTTTTCTCTGGGACTCCTTGAGATCTCGAATAGTGTTATCTTGACACATCGAATCACTTCTCGAATAGCTCTTTTCTCTGGGAATCCTTGAGATATCGAATAGTGTTATTTTGACATATCGAATCCTTGAGATATCGAATAGTGTTATTTTGGCATATTGAGTCTTTGAGATATCGAATGTACATATGTCATACACTGTTAATAAGTTTGATAAACTCTGTGAACTTTGAGTTGATTTTTGTCTGAATGAAAACACCAATGAAGAAATATGTATGAAGCATGATCCTCAGCAATTAATCATGAATCTTTCTGAGTTATTGAGATCTAATCTTAGATTGTGCAGAAAGTTAACACAGCATGATACTGGCTCATATTTATAGCATCTCTTAGTTTATTCTGTCCTAAACTCTGAGTCTATAAATACTGTGTGCATTACCTTTCATGAAGAACTACTGATGTTGATGAACTCTAAACTCTGTTAGTTATACTCTGATAAAATAAAATGTTTACTGCAATACCCCAAAGAAAGTGTATATAGGTTGTTATACTCCTTTGAGATTATGTTGGATACCAGGATGACCCAGGAACCTATTGGTATAAAATATGTGCTAAAATTCTCTGATTTTTGGTGACTAGTTAAATACTGGGATGACCCAGGAACTTATCAAAATGATAAGGGCTAAAATTTTTGAATTTTTGGTGACTGGTTCCAACCTCTGATTACTGGAATGAAAAAAAAAAAAAAAAAAAAAAAAAATGAAAATAAAAAAAAATGAAAAAAATGTGTATATAAAGAGGGTATAAAATAAAAATTACTGTATAAAGTTCGAATACTTCAGAGTTTAGCTTTCATCACACAGTCAGTGTTTACTATGACAGTTTGTGCATCCAGTGTTTATTGATTTACTTTATGGATTTTATGAAAAATTAGATGCTCTAAAGATTGACTTAGTAAACTCTGCTTCACACACACACATATTCACAACTGTGCGATTTATGAAAGGGTTTCGATGATAAAGTTGGAGAATTGACAAACGCTGTTGATTCGTGATTTGTACTCTAAGGTAAATTTTCACTTGGACAATTTGAAAGTCTTGGAGTAAGTAGGGTTTTTGACAACTGTTTCAGTGGATAGTTGATGAATGTGTTCTTTATATGATTACTTTAATTAGTTTTCATATTCTTTTCTTGATGCATTTTCTTGAAGAACAGTTCATATCACTCAAATAACAGTTGCAGAAAACAATGAATATGATTAGAAAAGCAAAATTTTCATTGATAATAAGAAAGAGATTACAAGCAAATATTACATATTTTTGTTCTCTCTATCTGCTAATCTATTCAACAGGAAAGTAAAAGGTCCGTCCACACCACTCCATTGTTAGCAAAAACTCCCAGATCCCATCTTTGCCACTTTATTTGGGTGGAAGTTGAAGGGATAAGGTTATTTTTGCTGACATATTCATTAACAATGGTTGGTGGTGGTGGATGAGGATGCCTTCGAGGAGAGCCATGCCAATGTTGCTTGGAGGGCAGCATCGATGTCGATCACCCTTGCAGGTTTCTCTCTCTCGAGCTCTTCCAGACCAGCATCCATTTGCAGCCACAGCGTCTCAAGCTGCCTTTCCCACTCAAACGCTTCAAACTCTTCACGAGTATAGCTGAAGATGTCTCTATTTTCGACAAGATGAAGGTTTTTCTCTTTGATGGTAAGGTTAGCCATTGTTTTTCAAGAGTATTAGGTTTGAAAGGTTTGTGATTTTACAGGGGAGACTGAAAGGTTAAAGGTTTAATGAAATAATCTGATCAAGTCTCTAGGCCTTAAATAGAGATGGGTAAGAACGAAGTCCTTAATCGCTTCGTATTCTGGTTATTAAAGGCAACAGGTAAACGTTTCAAATTCTGATTTTACTTGGGTCCAGATATTTTTAAAAGAGTATTATTTGATTTTTGTTAAAATCAAATATTTTAATGTTTTAATTTTAATATACTCTTTTTAAAAATAGGCGCACATGACCCACTCGTCTTTAATGTGTCCCACTTACCTATTATCGTGTCCCACTACACATTAATCAAGGAACTGTTTGAGTGTTTGTTACATAAGAGATTGAGTTTTTATTAATTTAATCACTCTTGTGTCCAAACGAGTTTGCTTTATTCTTACTCTTACAGTTTTCTTATTTTTCTCTTGGGCACTCACGCAAACACCTTTTCTACATTCATATCTGTTGGAAATTCTTGGAAATTCTTAACTCAATGGCATCTAAAGCATTCACTGCTCTTGGCTTACGGTTTGTTCCTAATAACTATGAAGCTCCACTCTATCATGAACGCGTTCCAGAATCGTTTCATCTCATGCAGAACTTTTTGAGGGATTCAGAGATTGGACAAGCTCTGACTGGACCTGCTATTCTTTCTGCGTCTCAAATTGCTTCATTCTGGCAGAACTCAGTTTATGTGGATGGAGGAGAAAGTGGAACTCCTACCATTATCTTCACCTATGACGACCAAGACCATGTGATTACTCCACAGACTGTACGAGATACGATGGGTTTTGACACACATACTTCTTATGCTCTGGTTAATGAAAATTATCTGAGAGATATGCTAATAGAGATAGGTTACATGGAATCTCTTGATAAGCTTGGCAGCATAAAGAGACCAAATCTAAGAAAGGAATGGAATTTCTTCTTTGATTGCATAACAAGAACATTCCAGAAGAAAGTCACAAACTGGGATGCCATTCCAATGGATAGTCTCCATATCGGGTATTCTTTGCTCTATGGTATTAATTTTGATTTTGGTCGATATGTTTTGATGAACTTAGGTGATAAATTGTCAGAGACTACCACTGTCTACTATGCTCGTTTTTGTCAAATGTTGTTCAATGCATGTGTACCTGGTCTTGACATTGATGAAACTGATACAGTTGATCCTTTTAGAGTCAATAAGCGCATATTCTCTGATATGACTAACAAGGATGTTGGTAAAGAAAATCTTCCTGAGTTTATCATGCCTCTTGCTCTACGAAATTTTCTAAATCAACCACAAGAACCACAACAAGACCAACAGGAACCACAACACGATGCACCACAACAAGATGAACCTGAACAAGAACCACAACAACCTGAACCACACCTTGAACCTCAACTAGAACCAAACACTGACTCACCTGCAAAGCAACCTTCATCCACTTCAAACACAAACTCTGATTCGTCACAATCTCCACCAGCATCACAGTCTAAAATGCAAAGAGCTAAGAAGGCAGTTACTAAACTACGTGCAAGTCTAAAGCAGGAAGTAGAGACACAAAGAAAATCAAAACGGAAATCTCCTGAAGCTGTTTACACTAGAAGGGGGAAAAGAATGAAAGCTCGGGCAAACATATCTAAGTCACTCTCAGTGGTAGAACGAACTCCACCAACTAGCGAAGAGGATTCAGATAATGTACCTCTAGCAAAACGAAGAAAAGTGTTATTCTCTGATTCTGTGGATGACGATATTGAAGCTCCAGAGGTTGTTTCACAGCAAACACCTTCTGTTGAGATTGAGACAGATGCAATACCTGCAGAGGATGTAGTACCTGTAGAGGATGTAATGCCTGCAGAGGATAAAATGCCTGCGGAAGAGGATGCAAGAGATGGTGTTTCTCCAATAAATGATGTTCCTGATTCATTTATGCCATTTTCTGATCCTATCTCTAATGTTGGTGTAGTTGATCAACTTACATCTGTACCTTCTGAAGTTGTGGCATCTCATACTGAGATAATATCTGATGCTCACCACACTGTTGAAGAAGGTGAAGAAATTGATCAGGCAACCAAAGTAACTTCTCAGTCAATGCCTGTTGCTGAGCCTGAGCAACATGAAGAAAATCCTCAAAAGCCTACAGAAGATATTGCTAAATCTATGGCTGAAGATGAACCAGTTAAAGCTACAAGTGTTGAAGCTGAAGGTGACAGTAGTGCAAACTCTGATACTTCTCTGAGTGCACCAGTACAAACTGATGATAAACATACACCTTTTTCTCAACCTTGTTCTTCTCATGAAGTTGAAAGAGCACAATTTGCCAAGAATGCTGCTGAATGGTACAAAGAAGATTGTATTTTTCCATCAAGAAGAGCAGCTACGTTTGTTAAGCAAAGTGCTGATACTATCTCTAATCCAGAGATTCTTTCTTGCTTGAAAGCAACTATAGTTCAAGTTAAAACTCTGGATAGACGATTTGATGATACTAATTTGGCAATCACTTCTTTGAGAAATGAGGTTGTAGCTAGAGAGATGAAGATGGAAACACATTCCAAACTAGTGACTACAAAATTCTCTAAAGCTCAAGACAATATTCTTGCCAGATTGAGTAAAGTTGAAGAGAATCAATCTGATTTATCTGCTAAAATTGATTCTATTGCTACCTCTCTGGAGTTAATTACTTCTATCCTTATGCCTGATGATGTCAAAAAGGGGGAGAGAGTTGTTAGAAGGGATAGTTCTGGAGATGGAGGGGCAGGTAACAAAGACAAAGGAGAGAAAAAGGCTGAGGAGGTTCAAACTCTGAGAACTAGTAAGTCATCCAAATCACAGTCTGTTGGAAGAAATACTGATACTCAAGGAACTTCAAGGACCAAGAGTTTACTGTTATCTTCAAATCCACAAACTGATGAAGAGTTGGCTGCTAAGTTATTCATTGAAGAGAATGAGGAAGGAGTAACGATTGAAGACATTGAAGCTGAGGAAAAGAGTTTACATGAAGAACATCTTAAAGCTTTAAAGTCTGACAAAGTACAAAAAGAAAAAGCTCCTAGGCCTGTTCTTAAAGGTGTTGTGATCAAGGAAAATGTTGATGCTGATCAAAGATCACATTTATCTAAGAAATCAACAGAAGCTGAAGCTAAACACAAGCTGAAAGGTATTGCTATGGAAGGAGAAGATTCAAAGAAGAAAGATACAACCTCTGTTGTTACACAAGTTGTGTTTAAACCTCTATCTTCTCAGTTGAAATCTGTTTTTGGCAAAGGAACAATTTCTGATCTAAATGAGTTATCTGAAGTCTCAATGAATATTTCTGATGGAAGAGCTTTATCTGGCAAGATTGGAAGTAATAAGGCTGGACTAGGTTCACATAGAGACAGAAGGCAATATACTGGTCCTAGAGATCCTTCTTCACTGGCTGTTCCAGGTTGTGGTGTACCTCAAGAGAGTCTGGATAGACTGGAATCAGTGCAGTTGGTTTATCAGAAGAGTTTAGATAAAGATTTTCTTCTTTACTTCATGGCTGATGGGACAGTATTCAAAGTTGGTGAGAATGATATCAGCTTGAAATATTGGGAAGAACTAGAGTATGTTCTATATCTTCTCAAGGTGAATAGTCGAAGGACTCAATCTGTTGCTCGTGTTCTAAGACAGAAGATGACTCAGAATCTGGCTATTAGAGGACAGAAATACAATAGCAGATACATTCCTAAATACAGGGATTATCAAGGCAATCTCATTGAAATGAAGAAAGGTACTGCAAAATTAAAAACTGATGTGGGAATCACAGTACTTGATTTCAATACTCAGGCAGAAAAAGACAGATTTATCAGACTGGGTAATGAAATGAGAAGAAACAAGATTTATGATCTTAGGGCTGCTATTTATCAAACAGATGAAAGTGATCCTCAACTCAGAGAAATCAAAGAAGCAATGAAGACTGAACTTGAAAATGCAGAAAGAAGATTGCTGATTGATTATCTCAGAACCATGCCAGATCTTGAAATGATTAGAGATTAAAGTTCTGTAAGAATTTTCTTATTCTCTATAGTCTTTAAGCTTAAACTCTGAATCTGTATAAACACTGTATTTATCATTTGTTTTGACATCATCAATTATTGTCATTAACTTGTACATTTTTGATAATGAACAAGTTGGGGGAGATTGTTAAATATAATTGATGTGTTTTGATCAGTGTTTAAGTGTTACAGGGAGTTATCAGAGTTTAGCTGGAAGCAGTCAGAGTTTGTGTAAACTCTGACAGTTGGAAGCTCGACAGAGTTTGTTAAACTCTGTCTGGAGGAAGCGCGTCTACTGTTCAACAGTGATTAAAGATTAATTATGGAAGCGATATCTTTGAAGATTGGATAGCTATCAAAGAGATCGAGTTGACATAGGAGACGTGTGACAATCTGTAATTGATATCATTGTATAGCTGATTATTAGGAATATCAATTAGAGATTGTATCGTAGCTGTATGTTATATAAATACAGATAGGTTAACCCTAGAAGGGTATCGATAACGAATTATCATTATTGTAACCTAGCAGCTCTTTGTGATATTTTACATCACGAAGAGGGTTTGAAATACAAGAAGTTTTTTAAGTGCATAAACGCTTTTACTTGTTAATCTCTCATACAAAGTTGATTATTATTTGTGTATTCGGCCTAACAAGTTTCTGACATGATTATTGTTGTGTTTGGATCTTAACCTGTAATAAAGTAACAGATTGGCTCTGATACCACACGTTCGTCCCCCTTTCCCCAAGTATAATACTTGTTGATAAGACTCCACAAAGTAGTCGTATCTAGTTGGAAAGGAAAATTTACCAAAAACTCCCAAGCTATTACTTGGTAACGGATATCAACTTGTTCCAGTAATCTTACCCCTCGAAAGATGAGGAGGTATGCAACGACTTAATAAGTCAACAGCACCCGAGTTGCGGGTGAAGGGAATACTTTATGACCGGGAAGTCGACAAGATAAATAACAATTTCCAAGTAAGGTTCCCTTATTATTAGAGAGGTAGACTCAAAGAAGAATGATGTCTGAGAACCTTTCTTGATATAAGATTAATAATAATATGACTCCGAAATATTTTTCGTAATAATCGAAGAAGATAAACCTTATCAAAGTTATTCTAAGTATGGAATAAATATTCAGAGAATATTTATTGAATTAAAATATTTTACAGAATATTTAGGAATATGAAAGAATATCTTTAATCAGAGTATCTCTCAAATAATTCTTGAAGAAATATCGAGAGAATATTTATTGCATAATTAAATATTCAAATGAATATTCAAAATAATATTCATTAATTAATAAGACCTGAAAGGAATATTTAAAATATTTAAAATAATATTCGATGATTAAGTAGAACCCTGGATGAATATTCAAAATAATATTCATAATTAATTAGGAATTTAAATGAATATTGATAAAGTAATATTCATTTACTGGATAATATTCTAAATGAATATCAAGTAATGTTCATTTAGTAATCCAAGCTTTAAAGGAATATTCGAGATAAGACTCGATAAATAAATCAAGTTTCAGATGAACATTAAAATAATATTCGACAGGTAATTACTATCTTAAATGAATACTCCAAAAGTAATATTCATTTAATCAATAATATTCTAAATGAATATCCAAATAATATTCATTTAGTAGTCAACCTTTAGAAGAATATTCGAAATAATAATCGATAATTAATTCGACTCTGAATGAATATTGAGAAATATTATTCGTTGACTAGTTACGTTCAAATAATTATTTGAAGTAAGGATCGTTAAAATAATTAGTCTCGAACGAATATTCAAATAATATTCGTCGCCCAAATAATAGAAAATATTTACTTAAATATTTTCCTCCGAGGTAATCTCGATATATCAAGGAATATTGACTCCCGGTCTATTTTTGATTAATAAGATGTATACGCCCTTCTATGAGGGTCTTACAATAACCGGCTTATAACTGATATATAACTATCTAGCTTATAAGCCAACAATAACATTCAGGGAACAAGTATATCAATTCAACTTGAAAGTAGGCATGCATGCAATGGCATATGTATATCAGTAATCATATATATATATATATTTATTCAATCACAACAACAGCCTTAAAGAAGGGAATCGAAACTTGTCTGGTAGTCGAGTACGGTAAGGGGTAGTAGTAGCGGGTCCCGGTTCAGCTTGGTGATCTATAAATAGCCAAGGCATTCGGGATTAATCACTTAACATATTAAAAGTTAAGTTATACTTAAATCGAAATACGTTCTCGAGTTATCTCGTTATACCCCCTTTAGTGGATTACTTATTATCACTGATCCGACCCGACATTCGTTCGTTAATACGACATGTCACTGCATTTATACTTGGGACATACTTAATTCATATGAGTTCTAAGGTTGATCGTTACGAACCAATATTATACTCCGAGTTTTATCGCCCGTTTTCTAAGTGTTTTACCGAAGTTATAAAAGAGTCGTCTTTTAGGGGTTCGTTCGCGTTTAACCTCGACTCGAACATTTTTAATAAATCGAAAAATGATCCTTTTGACATACGGTTTTCTTTCACGCCTTCCTTTTTACCTCTAGTATTTATTTACCAAGATTCGCCATGACGTTACATAGTTTACGAGGGTTCAATTACAGTTACGAACTTTCGTTTACGGATTCGAACTACTTTTAGTAATTTGGTCATAAATCCTAAACCGTAAGTCCGTTTCACGTGATCTTTATATCAAAACGAAGCTTAGAACATTACCTATCCTATCATGGTAGATAAGGTCTCTGGACAGTAGGGTTTCGACATGGAAAATGGCATACAAAACATGGTATTGTAAAATCGGGCATTATAACGGCTGTAAATCGAATATCTACCAATTTCGAATCTTCCCCTAAACATAGTATCCAACCCAAACATCATATACATGACTTATACACATGAACTGAGGCCAAGCAATGCCTTTCCGTTCATCTAGCTATTTACATCATTAATCCAAAATCCATACATAATCATGCTTATAATCTTAACATAACCATAACTAAGTTATAACTATCATAAACATGCTTAAATCTCAAACAAGGGTTAGGGTTTCAAGAGCTTTATACCTTCCTTAGATAGTGATATAGCCTTACTAAGCCTTGTATGGTCCTTAGGAGTGCTTAAACTTGCTAGAACAATCAAAAGATTCAAAGAAAACAAGGTTAATACATGAAGAACACTATTCATCATCATCTTTAGTGATTTTTTTGAAAATGGAAACAAAGGAATTTGGGCTTGAAATTTCTAGGAGATTAGTTTCTTGAATTATAGGACTCACCTTAAAAATTACAAGATCAAATGATGGTTGGAAGTTGGATTTTGGTCTTGAATTTAGAGCATAGGTCGAATGGATGTAGTGGAGAGAGAGGTTTGATATTTTTGTGTTCTTTGCTTGGTTAATGTGATAATAATGCATCAAGTGGATGAGGTTTAGATAATATCTCATCTAAAAGCCACTTTAATAAAGTGATGATGTATAGGATGATGAAAATGGATGGACAAGTGTTGAGATTTTGATGGTTCTCATGTAACTAGTGGTTTTATTTTTGCTAAGTGCTATTTAATCTCCAAACATGCTAGTTACTTATGTAACTAAGTAGTTACTAGATATTTCTTCTAGTAGCTTGCACAAGACTCTTGCTTCCTCTGCTTGTTTCTGTGTCCGGTTATTGCCCGTTTCGATTGATCGTTCGTAGGAATATTTCACGAATTTCTAATTAGGGTTTACCGGGAATCTTTCTAATATTAATACTATCATTCTCCATCTTTCTTTCTAACTTTCCAATTTATATTCCTTAAATCCATTCGTTAAATACTTAGGGCTATCAGTGTCCAGGGAACTCTCGGAGAAAATAAAAGTGCGGTTTTTCAGAATCCGACAGCTTTTACATACACTCTTTTTCCCTCCGGATCACTAATACGAACTCGGAAATCCGTTCCGAATACTTCTATATAGTGTCGTCTCATATTATTATATACTCCCACCAAAACACTATTCATTCTGCATTCTTTACTTGTTCTCTTAGGGTTGTATAATTGTCCGTATTCTCTTTCGATCGTTCCTTATCCTTTTTACGGAACTACTGGATTAATCGTTACCGATCTGGATGACATGAGAATATTCTCCTGCTTGAAATTGCCATATCTTATTCCCTTAGAAGATAGATTATTCTTACCTATGTTGTTACCCTTTAGCATTCTTCAAGACATAGAAATAATCAAGTCGAATTCCATTCATTCTTTCCAAATATCAATTATTACATTGTAGCCATAACCACTCCTCAGTGGTTTCCTACCTTCATTCTTAAATCAATATAATAACATCCCAAAATATCACATCCTCAAAGTTACTATCTCAATTCTTGGATTATAATAATATTTAATCCACTGCCCGGTCAAATATTATACCGAAAAGAATTTGGAATTTCTGAATTCCGATCGTCTCTGCATTCACTTATTTCCTCCGCGTATCACTAATATGACTTCGAAACATCCATATCACGTCCCGTACATAGGGTGGCGTGAAAAGTTTTCCAACTTACAAAATCACTATTCATCCACCAAATTACTATGCATGTACAGGAAACACTATGCACGTACGAGAAACACTATGCACGTACGGAAAACACTATGCACGTACGGAAAATACTATGCACGTACTCATTTCCCTTCAAGGATCCATTAGCTCCTTCCTGGATGGTAGATTATTCTTATCTAAGTCCTCAACCATCGAATTACTCTATTCTGACAATATACCAATGCATCAGGATCATTGTCCAAAGCAATATCCATTCATTACAATCATTGTTCTTTGAAACCACCATTCATTAGAGCTGGTGACCTTGTTATCGGAATCATTGTTCCTCATTTTATCATTACTTAATAAAAAGTTTTAATTATATCCAAAATTTGGGGTTCTTACAGTCTCCCCTCCTTAAAAGGATTCCGTCCCGGAATCAGGTAGGAAGCAAAGAGTCGTTTGCCTGTCGTTCCCTTTTTAGCTTCCCGGCCAATTCTTAGTCGTTCTACCCTTCCTCAGCACATCTTCTAGTGCTACAATCCATACTGTATTTTTTTTTTTCATCAACGTTGCTATTTTTCGTATAACTCACTATCCGGGTTATACTCTTACTCAGTCTTATCCTTATTGATACCTGCAGTAACATTGGTATCACTATCACCCTACGAATTCGGAGGTAACCTCGCTCGTACTGTGCATTCCTGATCGCTTTAATCTTCGCAATCTCGATCAATATAGAGAAGTGGAAAGATTTATTGAGAGATCACTATGATCAATTGAACATTTGTTATATTGCATAGTTAGTACAGAAGGGGGCCAGCCTTTAGTACTTGACAAGCAATTAAACAAGTCATGGCATTCCACTTAGACGTCTATCACATAGACAGATAGTCACGTAGCAGTACCCCCCCTCCTAAAAGGGTTGTTCTTCTCAATTCATAAAGAAGATGAATAAGAGAGAAGAAGAGAAAAGAGTTCTAAAGGATTATAGAAAGCTTTCATGATTGTAGAATATCTTACTCAGAATTTACCTCTGAACTATAGAGGTTTATCAAAGAAGAAATTAATCATAATTATATCCAATACTATTTGATCGCAATCTCACGTGTCAACATATCTTGCTGCTTTGTCCATTATTCTACGGACAAATACTCTTGTTCAATCTTAGCGATACTCACATTCGGGAAATCCTTCAACCTTTCGGGTTAAATCTTAGATTTCTCACTTGACATCATTATTACTGACATCCCATATCATGTTACTAGCTTTTTCATAACTATAATATTGACACTATCAGGTTGTCATCCTGAGAATTCATTAGAAAACCCATTCATAACATTCCTTGCTTCTCATTCCATAGTTGCTTCCCCAGCCTTTTCTTTATCAATTACATCCTTCTTATTAGCTGATTCTTACTCATTTCTATTATTTACTTTCACCTTCACCTCTTTATTGAGACACCTTTTTGCACTTGGTACCTCCTTATCGGCATTCCGTCTCATTTATTCTTTAATCATCACGTTATTTCAATTTAAACTTTCCGAAATGAATCTGGCCCGATTCCTTTAACTTAGATTCATATAATCTACTTCTGCCAACCTTGTTTCTCATCACTGGTTCTTTTCTATCCGTGGTTTTCCACAGGTTGTCTTTCGTAAATCAGACCAGGTCGTATATCTACATGCTCGTACTCCTATCATCTGTTGAACATCTGCATTTTACTGGTGTAGCTTTGCCACATGAAACACGTTACTACCACGCTATAAGCTTTGGGGGTAAAACTGGCTCGAATGCCACCTTCCGAACACTTTTAAACTCTCAGGTGGCCTAATAAGTCTCGGGCTCAACTGCCCTTCTCTCTAAGCCTCATTAATTCTTTCTACGGGAATATGTTTAGCATCACGAATTATCAACCTCATATTTTCTATCTTGTTTGTGCAGAAGTACAATAACACAAACTTGCTTGTCATTCATCAACATGCCATTTAGCTTATCAATAGCAGCACTTTCTTTATCTTTACGTTGTCATCTCCTTTCTTAGAAGAATCACCATCGCTTGTTGTTTACGTAGTGCGTTAATAGCTAACCCTACGGGTTTCAAATCCCTTAGGGAGACAAAGTAATCATTATTCCTTATCCATAAGGTACACTTCCTGAACTTGAAGTAGATATAACATGAAGCAGATAGAATTGCAAAAGAGTTTCAAGCATCGCAGCTAGGTCCAGTTGATGAACTATCACTTATGCATCTTCCATAAAAGGCTGGAAACTTAACGGTTTACTTCATCAATTTTGTACCATGGTCCTGGTTTGCCTCAAAACGGGACCTTCTAAGGTACGTAATATGCTTAAGACTCCATCACGAATCGAATCTTTACTTAAACTATTATTACTGTCAATTCTTGCACAGTCATCAGAAGGAATGTAAATTCCTCCATTCCGATATGACCTTCAAGGTCCTTCCAAATATCATCATGTTTCTTCGGTATGAACATTTGTAATTATTCCTTTATACTTAGATTGTCGGCCACCTCATTGGCCTTTCTTGGTGATAATGATTTCTTGTAACCCATGTTCTCTGGGTGCACTCCAACTCAAGTTTTTTCTACCTCATTCCCATCACGGTTGGGTTAAAGCATTCTCCCTTAAGCTCTGCTGAAGGAGAAAATATAACTATCAGTCATTTCCATAAGTCATTGCTTCCACCTACCCGTGGGAACTTTATCACGTTTATTCCCAATCCTACTTAGGATGCTTCTTTTCTTAGTTCTTTCTTTATCTTAGGATAATCTCAACCTTTATAGGTTCAACCCATACTTCCTCAGGGTTTCATACATGCCTCATCTGGCATTATTGTTACGATGTCATACATTCCTTACCAAACTTCCATTTTTGAAGTTCGGAATATTACCTTTTTCCTTGTAAGGTTTCATAGGCCATCCTTATCATTCCTCCGGTATTTTCTGGGTACCGGGTATATCAAAATGTCATTGATCAATACTCTAATAATTCTATCTATGTTCTTTCCAGAACTCTCTTTAATAATCCTTACCGGTCATTGTTGCCTTAGCAAGTCCAGCTCATATCATCTGAAGTCATAATGTCGTTATTAGGGTTAATGCCACCCCTTGTGCATTCCCCAGGGTTTGTCTTAATTTATGGATATCCTATCCTTAATTCAACTGCCAAGGAATTCTTGCATCTTATAATTGGCAATCAGATCATGTATCCTTAATAAAGGTCTCTTTTCAATCATTCTCATTTGATAATCGATCGGTGGTTTAATGCCACCCTCTTCTTTCAGATAGTTGTCAGCCTATTTGGCCTTTCAAAAAGGCAACGTATGCCTATCTCTTCTCTTACCGAACTTGTTAATGGTAGCAAGGATGTTCTGGAAGATATTGGTCGAGTTCAACGTGAATCTCTTAGTGCTTATCGTTCTTCGCAAAGGTACTTGCCTCAGACAAAATTCCTACAGCATACTGTTCAATTTCTGACCTTTTCTATACCCTCTTCATATACCTTCATTGTTTACTTTCCTCCGTCATAATATATTCATGGTATTCATGATACCCTACCATCATACATCTCAAGTCACTATACTTCCATTTTACTCGAAATCTTGGACAACCATATACACATGAGTCACTTCAGTACGGGTGACCCCATCCCAAAAAGGTCTAGTGAATTCCCAATCAAAACATGGGTTGTTCGGCAGAAGATTCAAACGATCTCATTAATGTTTCTTTCATATCAGAAGCCCTTGCAGTCGGTGCTTTCTTAGGAGCAACCCTGCTTTGTCTTTTCATGGCTGGTCTAGTCACTTTATAGTCCGTTGTGACTTGGCCTCAACTGGCCACACATAAAAATATATGATTTTAGGGGTTGGCTAATAGCATTACTTTTCTAGCAATTGCCGGCATAGTGCCTTCTTCTTTGATACCTTTCTACCTTTCCAAAACTTTACTCCATATAAGTCTTAATCGACTACTCGGCACCGTCTCCGGTCACCTTTCCTCCACTTTTATCTTTTCAACTATTCTTATCAATCCTGCGTGCCACACAAGCTTACCATCCTGGCATAACAGCCTTTTCATTTAAGTCAATCCTGGAATTTCTCAGTCCAGCTGGTTCCTTACTTACATTTCCTATTTTCGTCCAATCTCACTTCATCATTTTATCACTACCGTCGATTGTAATGCTCAGGGTCCGTTTACTAACCCATTTACAGCATCCTTACCCAAATCACAGGGTTTGCTCCAATTTTTACTCTCTTCCATGACATTCTCTGATAATCAGAAAGACAATGTTTGCCAAAATTCACCGAATTCCTTTCCAGACTCAGGGAAATTTTGATCAATCTACCCACCTACTGGTAACATTAAGGAGACCAGTTTCGAAACCTATAGAATAGTTCTATGAACCTCCAAGCAGGTGGAATCATAAGCAGTCATAGTTAATGAAATAATCATCATCAGATTGGAAGTTTACCCACTGGAGAGGAATCAAGTATATCCATCCCTTAGAAGGGAATCAACCGTTTCAAACTGAAACCTGTCACAATATCCTGATACCTATACGTCCTGATATTCAATACTACCAAATGTCGGTCTACCTAACCCTTTATGCGAAGCGTCATTGGAAGCACAAAGTCTCCTTTTTCCATTAAGCAATGCCAGCTCTTGGTCATTACCAATTTCACCTTTTAGCTCCAGGAAGATTTTCTCACATTTTTCTCTTTAACTGCTGATTGTATTACTTGATCTATTATAATTCCGCATCGGAATAAACTTAAGGCACTACTATAATCCATTCAAAGAGAAGAAGGAATTTAATATTCCTCTGAATCACATGCATCTAACGTTTCTGGTTCATCATTTAACTGAGCTGAATTAACTCTATACTCAGTCTCTGGCAGTAGTCTCATTACGAGTTCATCTTGACTCACTGGTCTTATCTTCCGGTAAGTTCTGAGATCATTGTCTTGCTTACTACTTCCTTATATAATTTTACCCAATCATGCTGTCACTTCCCAATGTCTTTACTTTCTACTGACTCATTCATGAACATTTCCCTGAATAAAACCACCTCATTAACCTCACTTTGGTTTCGTAAATTATAACCTATGACATCTGCCTTCTCGTGGCAAATTATTACTGACAATATTCATACTGATTCATTTATCAAATGATATGGCACTTACTGCCTCATTCTCAATTATTCCTAGGGACTCTGCTCCTCGTCCTATATCGCTGTCTTTGATAGTCATACATCCCTCTAGCTCTTTCTTTGTTAAGATGAAAATCTCTAAGGATTCTCATCTAGTTCCGTATAAGATCTCAAGTAATTCTTCCAATCCTTCTTTCTTGCTGGTACTACATCTGGTAGTCCGGCTATGAATTCAACATGCATCTTCAGATCTCTCAATAATATCTCGGTTCTTTATACTCACTTTTCTGAGCACCATATCTTAATCATCACAGTCATTCTAACTGCGACCCTCATTACCCAAGGGTAAGCTCCTTATCCTAACAGGATTTTCCTTATCTGCTGGAACCTCTTCCGGGTCTCCAGTAGGGTACTCCATCGAATTACCCGCTGATCTTTAGCATATAAAGCATCATCGCGCTGTTGCTCGTATGCCTCAAGGTCAGTCGCCTTACTCGTCGATACGATATCGAGCTAAGTTACTATCATTATACTTACGAGTTCCCATAAGGGTTTTTATATGTCATCACTACATTAAGTAGTCCGACTATGAACTTGGCAAGAGTTCTTATTATCTTATTGAATTTGTTGTTTTAACGTCACCTCATCTCTGGGGTTTATAACGTACGCTCTGATACCACTTCTGTAACACCCCCAGATCCGGGGTCCGGGATCCGGTGGTTACGGTTTCCAATTCTGTCCACAATAATTGAACTTTCCTTAACATAAAATAAATTACGTCTCTATAACCCAACACAACAATATAAAACACTCCCGTTATAGTCCCAGAGATGAAATCAGAGTAACAATCAAATTTTTATTAATCACATTATGAGTTCTTACAATCCAAAAGAATTTCAATATAAATACATACTCTTTGCCATCCATTTACATAAGTCATACTAGACTATATTCTTGGTACTGAAAGAATAAATATATCCTACCAATAGCTTCTTCTTCAGCTCTGGTAGTCTCATCGTCCTCGCCCGCGTCGAGTGCGCCTGGTGCGAGTCATCTGGTCTAGCTGTTGTTGTGATATAATAATAAAGCAAGGGTGAGCAATAGCCCACCAACAATAATATATAACTGAACGATAATGTAACAGTTCAAAAGTATCTTTCAAACCATATGCCATGCATTTACGGAAATGATGCCAGTATAATATGAACGATGAAGTTACAAGGTAACTTAAAGTATTTGTTTGTAGAAATATCTGCTACATCAAAAGTAAGCGAGATGTTCTTATTGTTATTAAGAAGAGGAACTTGCAAGAAAAGGTTGCAATTCCAGTTATGACACTTTTCCAATTCTGCCAACAGTAATCATGTTGCAGGAAATAAATAAATTTGGATGATGAACCAATGATGGAGTATTCACCGCGCCCGCTGTCCCAATCTTGATGATCAGTCGAGATCGTACAGCTCAATTTAGATTTACTACCGGTAGAAGGAAGAACTGACGGCTTTACTTGTATACCGCCTTACTAGCTCTCCCCGGCCAACGGTTGGGCCAAAGGGGATGGACCGGCGCTACTCGGCCTCTTACACGACTCCTAGTTCAAATAGAATTCATGATTCTGAATGTAACGTTCGTCCCCCTTTCCCCAAGTATAATACTTGTTGATAAGACTCCACAAAGTAGTCGTATCTAGTTGGAAAGGAAAATTTACCAAAAACTCCCAAGCTATTACTTGGTAACGGATATCAACTTGTTCCAGTAATCTTACCCCTCGAAAGATGAGGAGGTATGCAACGACTTAATAAGTCAACAGCACCCGAGTTGCGGGTGAAGGGAATACTTTATGACCGGGAAGTCGACAAGATAAATAACAATTTCCAAGTAAGGTTCCCTTATTATTAGAGAGGTAGACTCAAAGAAGAATGATGTCTGAGAACCTTTCTTGATATAAGATTAATAATAATATGACTCCGAAATATTTTTCGTAATAATCGAAGAAGATAAACCTTATCAAAGTTATTCTAAGTATGGAATAAATATTCAGAGAATATTTATTGAATTAAAATATTTTACAGAATATTTAGGAATATGAAAGAATATCTTTAATCAGAGTATCTCTCAAATAATTCTTGAAGAAATATCGAGAGAATATTTATTGCATAATTAAATATTCAAATGAATATTCAAAATAATATTCATTAATTAATAAGACCTGAAAGGAATATTTAAAATATTTAAAATAATATTCGATGATTAAGTAGAACCCTGGATGAATATTCAAAATAATATTCATAATTAATTAGGAATTTAAATGAATATTGATAAAGTAATATTCATTTACTGGATAATATTCTAAATGAATATCAAGTAATGTTCATTTAGTAATCCAAGCTTTAAAGGAATATTCGAGATAAGACTCGATAAATAAATCAAGTTTCAGATGAACATTAAAATAATATTCGACAGGTAATTACTATCTTAAATGAATACTCCAAAAGTAATATTCATTTAATCAATAATATTCTAAATGAATATCCAAATAATATTCATTTAGTAGTCAACCTTTAGAAGAATATTCGAAATAATAATCGATAATTAATTCGACTCTGAATGAATATTGAGAAATATTATTCGTTGACTAGTTACGTTCAAATAATTATTTGAAGTAAGGATCGTTAAAATAATTAGTCTCGAACGAATATTCAAATAATATTCGTCGCCCAAATAATAGAAAATATTTACTTAAATATTTTCCTCCGAGGTAATCTCGATATATCAAGGAATATTGACTCCCGGTCTATTTTTGATTAATAAGATGTATACGCCCTTCTATGAGGGTCTTACAATAACCGGCTTATAACTGATATATAACTATCTAGCTTATAAGCCAACAATAACATTCAGGGAACAAGTATATCAATTCAACTTGAAAGTAGGCATGCATGCAATGGCATATGTATATCAGTAATCATATATATATATATATTTATTCAATCACAACAACAGCCTTAAAGAAGGGAATCGAAACTTGCCTGGTAGTCGAGTACGGTAAGGGGTAGTAGTAGCGGGTCCCGGTTCAGCTTGGTGATCTATAAATAGCCAAGGCATTCGGGATTAATCACTTAACATATTAAAAGTTAAGTTATACTTAAATCGAAATACGTTCTCGAGTTATCTCGTTATACCCCCTTTAGTGGATTACTTATTATCACTGATCCGACCCGACATTCGTTCGTTAATACGACATGTCACTGCATTTATACTTGGGACATACTTAATTCATATGAGTTCTAAGGTTGATCGTTACGAACCAATATTATACTCCGAGTTTTATCGCCCGTTTTCTAAGTGTTTTACCGAAGTTATAAAAGAGTCGTCTTTTAGGGGTTCGTTCGCGTTTAACCTCGACTCGAACATTTTTAATAAATCGAAAAATGATCCTTTTGACATACGGTTTTCTTTCACGCCTTCATTTTTACCTCTAGTATTTATTTACCAAGATTCGCCATGACGTTACATAGTTTACGAGGGTTCAATTACAGTTACGAACTTTCGTTTACGGATTCGAACTACTTTTAGTAATTTGGTCATAAATCCTAAACCGTAAGTCCGTTTCACGTGATCTTTATATCAAAACGAAGCTTAGAACATTACCTATCCTATCATGGTAGATAAGGTCTCTGGACAGTAGGGTTTCGACATGGAAAATGGCATACAAAACATGGTATTGTAAAATCGGGCATTATAACGGCTGTAAATCGAATATCTACCAATTTCGAATCTTCCCCTAAACATAGTATCCAACCCAAACATCATATACATGACTTATACACATGAACTGAGGACAAGCAATGCCTTTCCGTTCATCTAGCTATTTACATCATTAATCCAAAATCCATACATAATCATGCTTATAATCTTAACATAACCATAACTAAGTTATAACTATCATAAACATGCTTAAATCTCAAACAAGGGTTAGGGTTTCAAGAGCTTTATACCTTCCTTAGATAGTGATATAGCCTTACTAAGCCTTGTATGGTCCTTAGGAGTGCTTAAACTTGCTAGAACAATCAAAAGATTCAAAGAAAACAAGGTTAATACATGAAGAACACTATTCATCATCATCTTTAGTGATTTTTTTGAAAATGGAAACAAAGGAATTTGGGCTTGAAATTTCTAGGAGATTAGTTTCTTGAATTATAGGACTCACCTTAAAAATTACAAGATCAAATGATGGTTGGAAGTTGGATTTTGGTCTTGAATTTAGAGCATAGGTCGAATGGATGTAATGGAGAGAGAGGTTTGATATTTTTGTGTTCTTTGCTTGGTTAATGTGATAATAATGCATCAAGTGGATGAGGTTTAGATAATATCTCATCTAAAAGCCACTTTAATAAAGTGATGATGTATAGGATGATGAAAATGGATGGACAAGTGTTGAGATTTTGATGGTTCTCATGTAACTAGTGGTTTTATTTTTGCTAAGTGCTATTTAATCTCCAAACATGCTAGTTACTTATGTAACTAAGTAGTTACTAGATATTTCTTCTAGTAGCTTGCACAAGACTCTTGCTTCCTCTGCTTGTTTCTGTGTCCGGTTATTGCCCGTTTCGATTGATCGTTCGTAGGAATATTTCACGAATTTCTAATTAGGGTTTACCGGGAATCTTTCTAATATTAATACTATCATTCTCCATCTTTCTTTCTAACTTTCCAATTTATATTCCTTAAATCCATTCGTTAAATACTTAGGGCTATCAGTGTCCAGGGAACTCTCGGAGAAAATAAAAGTGCGGTTTTTCAGAATCCGACAGCTTTTACATACACTCTTTTTCCCTCCGGATCACTAATACGAACTCGGAAATCCGTTCCGAATACTTCTATATAGTGTCGTCTCATATTATTATATACTCCCACCAAAACACTATTCATTCTGCATTCTTTACTTGTTCTCTTAGGGTTGTATAATTGTCCGTATTCTCTTTCGATCGTTCCTTATCCTTTTTACGGAACTACTGGATTAATCGTTACCGATCTGGATGACATGAGAATATTCTCCTGCTTGAAATTGCCATATCTTATTCCCTTAGAAGATAGATTATTCTTACCTATGTTGTTACCCTTTAGCATTCTTCAAGACATAGAAATAATCAAGTCGAATTCCATTCATTCTTTCCAAATATCAATTATTACATTGTAGCCATAACCACTCCTCAGTGGTTTCCTACCTTCATTCTTAAATCAATATAATAACATCCCAAAATATCACATCCTCAAAGTTACTATCTCAATTCTTGGATTATAATAATATTTAATCCACTGCCCGGTCAAATATTATACCGAAAAGAATTTGGAATTTCTGAATTCCGATCGTCTCTGCATTCACTTATTTCCTCCGCGTATCACTAATATGACTTCGAAACATCCATATCACGTCCCGTACATAGGGTGGCGTGAAAAGTTTTCCAACTTACAAAATCACTATTCATCCACCAAATTACTATGCATGTACAGGAAACACTATGCACGTACGAGAAACACTATGCACGTACGGAAAACACTATGCACGTACGGAAAATACTATGCACGTACTCATTTCCCTTCAAGGATCCATTAGCTCCTTCCTGGATGGTAGATTATTCTTATCTAAGTCCTCAACCATCGAATTACTCTATTCTGACAATATACCAATGCATCAGGATCATTGTCCAAAGCAATATCCATTCATTACAATCATTGTTCTTTGAAACCACCATTCATTAGAGCTGGTGACCTTGTTATCGGAATCATTGTTCCTCATTTTATCATTACTTAATAAAAAGTTTTAATTATATCCAAAATTTGGGGTTCTTATATTGATCCTTGTAGATCTCGAGCCATAGATCGTTTTGGCGCAAGAATCGAAACATTCCGACTTACGGTTTAGGAGTTATGGTCAAATTACTAAAATTGGTTCGAAACCGTAAGTAAAAGTTCGTAACTTCAATTGAACCCTCGTAAAGCATGTTACTCAGTGGCGAATCTTGGTAAATAAATACTAGGGGTCATAAGGAAGGTATGAAAGAAAACCACATATCAAAAGGATCATTTTTCGATTTTATAAAAATGTTTGAATCAAAGTTAAACGCCAACGAACCCCAAAAAACCCGCTTGGTTATAACTTTGGTAAAACACTTAGAAAACGAACGATAAAACTCGAAGTATAATCTCGGTTCATGTAACACCCCCAGATCCGGGGTCCGGGATCCGGTGGTTACGGTTTCCAATTCTGTCCACAACAATTGAACTTTCCTTAACATAAAATAAATTACGTCTCTATGACCCAACACAACAATATAAAACACACCCGTTATAGTCCCAGAGATGAAACCAGAGTAACAATCAAATTTTTATTAATCACATTATGAGTTCTTACAATCCAAAAGAATTTCAATATAAATACATACTCTTTGCCATCCATTTACATAAGTCATACTAGACCATATTCTTGGTACTGAAAGAATAAATATATCCTACCAATAGCTTCTTCTTCAGCTCTGGTAGTCTCATCGTCCTCGCCCGCGTCGAGTGCGCCTTGTGCGAGTCATCTGGTCTAGCTGTTGTTGTGATATAATAATAAAGCAAGGGTGAGCAATAGCCTATCAACAATAATATATAACTGAACGATAATATATAACAGTTCAAAAGTATCTTTCAAACCATATGCCATGCATTTATGGGAATAATGCCAGTATAATATGAACGATGAAGTTACAAGGTAACTAAAAGTATTTGTTTGTAGAAATATCTGCTACATCAAAAGTAAGCGAGATATTCATATTGTTATTAAAAAGGAGGAACTTGCATGAAAAGATTGCAATTCCAGTTATGAACACTTTTCCAGCTCTGCCAACAGTAATCATGTTGCAGGAAATAAGTAAGTTTGGATGATGAACCAATGATGGAGTATTCACCGCGCCCGCTGTTCCGATCTTGATGATCAGTCGAGATCGTACAGCTCATTTTAGATTTACTACCGGTAGAAGGAAGAACTGACGGCTTTACTTGTCTACCGCCTTACTAGCTCTCCCCGGCCAACTGTTGGGCCAAAGGGGATGGACCGGCGCTACTCGGCCTCTTACACGACTCCTAGTTCAAATAGAATTCATGATTCTGAATGTAACGTTCGTCCCCCTTTCCCCAAGTATAATACTTGTTGATAAGACTCTACAAAGTAGTCGTATCTAGTTGGAAAGGAAAATTCACCAATCACTTCCAAGCTATTGCTTGGTAACGAATATCAACTTGTTCCAACAATCTTACCCCTCGAAAGATGAGAAGGTAAACAACGACTTAATAAGTCAATAGCACCCGAGTTGCGAGTGAAGAGAATACTTTATGACCGGGAAGTCGACAAGATAATTAACATTTTCCAAGTAAGGTTCCCTTATTATTAGGGAGATAGACTCAAAGAAGAATGATGTCTGAGAACCTTTCTTGATATATGATTAATAATAATATGACTCCGAAATATTTTCCGTAATAATCGAAGAAGATAAACCTTATCGAGGTTATTCTAAGTATGGAATAAATATTCAGAGAATATTTATTAAAATATTTTACAGAATATTTAGGAATATGAAAGAATATCTTTAATCAGAGTATTTCTCAAATAATCCTTGAAGAAATATCGAGAGAATATGTATTGCATAATTAAATATTCAAATGAATATTCAAAATAATATTCATTAATTAATAAGACCTGAAAGGAATATTTAAAATATTTAAAATAATATTCGATGATTAAGTAGAACCCTGGATGAATATTCAAAATAATATTCATAATTAATTAGGAATTTAAATGTTTATTGAAAAAGTAATATTCATTTAATGAATAATATTCTAAATGAATTTCAAGTAATATTCATTTAGTAATCCAAGCTTTAAAGGAATATTCGAGATAAGACTCGATAAATAAATCAAGTTTCAGATGAACATTAAAATAATATTCATCAGGTAATTACTATCTTAAATGAATATTCAAAAGTAATATTCATTTAATGAATAATATTCTAAATGAATATCCAAATAATATTCATTTAGTAGTCCAACCTTTAGAAGAATATTCGAAATAATAATCGATAAATAATTCGACTCTGAATGAATATTAAAAAATATTATTCGTCGAATAGTTACGTTCAAATAATTATTTGAAGTAGGGATCGTTAAATAAATAATCTCGAACGAATATTCAAATAATATTCGTCGCCCGAATAATGGAAAATATTTACTTAGATATTTTCTTTCGAGGTAATCTCGATATGTCAAGAAATATTGACTCCCGGTCTATATTTGATGAATAAGATGGATACGCCCTTCTATGAGGGTCTTACAATAACCGGCTTATAATTGATACGTTAGCTATCTAATTTATAAGCCAATAACCGATCAGGGAACAAGCATAACGATATAAATTGAAAGTAGGCATGCAATCCATGGCATATGTATAACAGAAAACATATATTTATGTATTCAATCACAACAACAACCTAAAAGAAGGGAATTGAACTTGCCTGGTAGTCGAGTACGGTAAGGGGTAGTGGTAGCGGGTCCCGGTTCAGCTCGGTGATCTATAAATAGCCAAGGCATTCGGGATTAATCACTTAAAACTTTAAAGGTAAGTTATACTTAAATCGAAACACGTTCTCGAGTTATCTCGTTATACCCCTTTTTGTGGATTTCTTTTATCATCGATCCGACCCGACATTCGTTCGTTAATACGACATGTCACTGTACTTATACTTGGCATATACTTAAGTCATATAAGTCCGAAAGTCGATTGTTACGAACCAATATTATACTCCGAGTTTTATCGCTCGTTTTCTAAGTGTTTTAACGAAGTTATAAACGAGTCATCTTTTAGGGGTTCGTTCGCGTTTAATCTCGATTCGAATATTTTTAATAAATCGAAAAATGATCCTTTTGACATACGGTTTTCTCTCACACCTTCCTTTTTACCTCCAGTATTTAATTACCAAGATTCGCCACTGACTTATGTACTTTACGAGGGTTCAATTTCAGTTACGAATTCTCGTTTACGGTTTCGAACTACTTTTAGTATATCGGCCATAACTCCTAAACCGTAAGTCCGTTTAACACGTTCTTTATATCAAAACGAAGCTTGGAACATTATCTATCTTATCATGGCAAAATACAACCCTGGACAGTGAGTTCAAGCTACTGTGATGCACGGTTTTTAAAGATTATCGAAAATCGGGCATTACGACGGCTTTAACTCGGATAATTCCAAAATCAAAACCTTCCAATTATTATACCATCCACTCCAAATCACATATACATGTTATTTATCCTTGAACTAAGACCAAGCAATGTCTTTCCGTTCATATAAGCTATACTATCATCTCATAAAACCCACACATAGATCTAGTACTCTAAATATGCATACAACACTAAAACTCATCCAAAACTCCATTAAAACTCAAATCAAAGACTAGGGTTCTTGAAGTTTATACCTTCCTTGGAGTATGTAAGACCTTGATAAACCTTGATCAATCCTTAGAACACCTTAACAAAGCTTGGATCATTCAAAAGAATCAAGAAAATCAAAGTTAGTTTCATGCCCTCCTCTTTCTTGATTTTTTTGAAAATGGAAACAAAGGAGTTTGAAGCTAAAATTTTGAGGAGATTACTTTCTTGAAATATAGGACTCACCTTAAAAATTACAAGATCAAATAAGGAGTGGAAGGTGGATTTTTGTTTTTGAATTAAGCTAAAAGCCGAATGTAATGTTCTTGGAGAGAGTTTGTATTGCTTGGCTTGTCTCTTGGATAATAATGCATAAAGTGAAGTGTTTTTGGATAATATCTTCTCCTTGGCTGCTTTAATAAAGTGGTGAGGTAATGGATGATGTAATTTGCTTGGACAAGTGTTGATATTTTGGTGGTTTAAGGCTAACCAAGTGGTTTGTGTGCTAAGTACTTGGTTGCATTGTAATTGATCTAGTTCCTTGCTAGTTACTAGATATTTATCACTTGCACATGCATGTATCTTGATTCCCTGCTTGTTTCTTTGTCCGTTTATTGCTCAATTCATTGATCGTTCGGACGAATAACTAAGTAGTTTCACCTCTAGGGTTTACCGGGAAATTTCTCGATATTCATAATACCTTCCCCAATCCTTAATATAATCCTCGTGATGACCATGTAGGATATTTAATCTCGATACGAACTTAATCCATAATCTAGGATTCGTTCGCTTTATTGATTAATCTCGTTATAACGTTTTAGCGGTTTCTAGAACGCTTGTTTCACTGCCTCAGTGGTTTCCTACCTTCATTCTTAAATCAAATATAATAACATCCCAAAATATCAAATTCTCAAAGTTAATATCTCAATTCTTGGATTATAATAATATTTAATCCACTGTCCGGTCAAATATTATACCGAAAAAGAATTTGGAATTTCTGAATTCCGATCGTCTCTGCATTCACTTATTTCCTCCGCGTATTACTAATATGACTTCGAAACATCCATATCACGTCCCGTACATAGGGTGGCGTGAAAAGTTTTCCAACTTACAAAATCACTATTCATCCACCAAATTACTATGCACGTACAGGAAACACTATGCACGTACGGGAAACACTATGCACGTACGGGAAATACTATTCACGTACTCATTTCCCTTCAAGGATCCATTAGCTCCTTCCTGGATGGTAGATTATTCTTATCTAGGTCCTCAACCATCGAATTACTCTATTCTGACAATATACCAATGCATCAGGATCATTGCCCAAAGCAATATCCATTCATTACAATCATTGTTCTTTGAAACCACCATTCATTAGAGCTGGTGACCTTGTTGTCGGAATCATTGTTCCTCATTTTATCATTACTTAATAAAAAATTTTAATTATATCCAAAATTTGGGGTTCTTACAGTCTCCCCTCCTTAAAAGGATTCCGTCCCGGAATCAGGTAGGAAGCAAAGAGTCGTTTGCCTGTCGTTCACTTTTTAGCTTCCCGGTCAATTCTTAGTCGTTCTACCCTTCCTCAGCACATCTTCTAGTGCTACAATCCACACTGTATCCTTTTTCCATCAACGTTGCTACTTTTCGTACAACTCACTATCCGGGTTATACTCTTACTCAGTCTTATCCTTATTGATACCTGCAGTAACATTGGTATCACTATCACCCTACGAATTCGGAGGTAACCTCGCTCGTACTGTGCATTTCCTAATCGCTTTAATCTTCGCAATCTCGATCAATATAGAGAAGTGGAAAGATTTATTGAGAGATCACTATGATCAATTGAACATTTGTTATATTGCATAGTTAGTACAGAAGGGGGCCAGCCTTTAGTACTTGACACGCAATTAAACAAGTCATGGTATTCCACTTAGACTTCTATCACATAGACAGATAGTCACGTAGCAGTACCTCCCCTCCTAAAAGGGTTGTTCTTCTCAATTCATAAAGAAGATGAATAAGAGAGAAGAAGAGAAAAGAGTTCTAAAGGATTATAGAGAGCTTTCATGATTGTAGAATATCATACTCAGAATTTACCTCTGAACTATAGAGGTTTATCAAAGAAGAAATTAATCATAATTATATCCAATACTATTTGATCGCAATCTCACGTGTCAACATATCTTGCTGCTTTGTCCATTATTCTATGGACAAATACTCTTGTTCAATCTTAGCGATACTCACATTCGGGAAATCCTTCAACCTTTCCGGTTAAATCTTAGATTTCTCACTTGACATCATTGTTACTGACATTCCATGTCACGCTACTAGCTTTTTCATATCTAGAATATTAACACTATCAGGTTGTCATCCCGAGAATTCAACAGAAAACCTTTTTTATTAATCCATTCATAACATTCCTTGCTTCATATTCCATAGTTGCTTTCCCAGTCTTTTCTTTATCAATCACATCCTTCTTATTATCTGATTCTTATTTACTTCTGTTATTTACTTCCTCTTCATCTCTTTATTGAGACATCTTTTGCACTTGGTACCTCCTTATTGGTATCCCGTTACATTTACTCTATAATCATCACATTATTCCAATTTAAATTCTCCGAATTGAATCTGGCCGATCCCTTTAACTTAGATTCAATATAATCTACTTCTACCAACCTTACTTCTCATCACTTGCTATTTTCTATCCGTGATTTTCCACAGCTTGTTCTTCGTAAGTCAGACCAGGTCGTATATCTACCTGCTCGTACTCTTATCATCTATCGAGCATCTGCATTTTACTGGCGTAGCCTTGCCACATGAAACATGTTACGATCATGCTATAAGTTTTGGGGGGTAAAACTGGCTCGAATGCTACCTTCCGAACACCTTTAAACTCTCATATGGCCCAATAAGTCTCGGGCTCAACTGCCCTACCCTCTAAGTCTCATTAATTCTTTCTACGGGAATACATTTAGCATCATGAATCATCAACCTCATATCTATCTTGTTTGCGCAGAAATACACTAACACAAACTTGCTTCTCATTCATCAACATGTTATTTAGCTGATCAATAGCAGCACGTTCTTTATCTTTACGTTGTCATCTACTTTCTTAGAAGAATCACCATCGCTTGTTGTTTACGTAGTGCGTTAATAGCTAACCCTACGGGTTTCAAATTCTTCAGGGAGACAAGTAATCACTATTCCTTATCCATAAGGAACACTTCCTGAACTTGATGTAGGTATTACATGAAGTAGATAGAATTGCAGAAGAGTTTCATGCATCGCAGCTAGGTCCGGTTGATGAAACTATCACTTATGCATCTTCCATAAAAGACTGGAAATTTAATGGTTTACTTCGTAAATTTTGTATCAAGGTCCTGGTTTACCTCAAAACGGGACCTTCTAAGGTATATAATATGCTTAAGACTCCATCAGGAATCGAATCTTTACTTAAACTATTATTACCGTCGATTCTTGCACAGTCATCAGAGGGAATGTAAATTCCTCCACTCCGATATGACCTTCAAGGTCCTTCCAAATATCATTCTGTTTCTTCGGTATGAACATTTGTAATTATTCCTTTATACTTAGACTGTCGGACACCTCATTGGCCTTTCCTGATAATAATTCCTTGGAATCCATGTTTTCTGGATACATTCCAACTCAAATTTTTTCTACCTCATTCCCATCACTATTGGGTGAAAGCATTCTACCTTAAGCTCTACTGAAGGAGAAAATATATCTATCATCAATAAGTCATTGCTTCCATCTACCCGTGGGAACTTTATCACGTTTATTCCCACTCCTACTTAGGATACTTCTTTTCTTAGTTCTTTCCTTATCTTAGGATAATCTCAACCTTTATAGGTTCAATCCATACTCCCTCAGGGTTTCATACATGCATCATCTGGTATATTGTTATTGTGTCTTACATTCTCTTCCAAACTTCTAGTTGGAAACTCAGAATATTAGCTTTTCCTTGTAAGGTTTGTTAGGTCGTCCTCATCATTCCTCCTGTATTTTCTAGGTACAGGGTATATCAAAACGTCTTTGATCAATACTCTAATAATTCTATCTCTGTTCTTTCCAGAACTCTTTTTAATAATCTATACAGGTCATTGTTGCTTTAGCAAATCCAACTCATATCATCTGAATTCATAATGTCTTTATTAGGGTTAGTGCCATCCCTTGTGCATTCCCCAGGGTTTGCCTTACTTTATGGATATCTTATCCTTAATTCAACAGCCAAGGAATTCCTGCATCCTATAATTGGCAATCAAATCATGTATCCTTAATAAGGGTCTCTTTTCAACTGTTCTCATTTGATAATCGATTGGTAACTTAATGCCACCCTCTTCTTTCAGATAGTTGTCAGCCTATTTGGACTTCCAAAAGGCAACGTATGCCTATCTGCTCTCTTACAGAACTTGGTAATGGTAGAAAGGATGTTTTGGAAGATGTTGGTCGAGTTCAACGTGAATCTCTTAGTACTTTTCGTTCTTCTCAAATGTACTTGCCTTAGACAAAATTTCTACAACATACTGATCCATCTCTGAACATTTCCATACTCTCTTCATGAACCTTCGTTGTTTACTTCCCTTAGTCGTAGTATGTTCATGGTATTCATGATACCCTAACATCATACATCTCAAGTCACTATGCTTCCATTTTACTCGTAATCTTGGACAACCATATACACATGAGTCACTTTAGTACGGATTACCCCATCCCCAAAAAGGTCTAGTAAATTCCCCATCAAAACATGGGTTGCAAATGGTTTAGTAGAAGATTCCTACGATCTCATTAATATTTCCTTTATATCAGAAGCCCTTGCAGTCGGTGCTTACTTAGAAGCAACCCTGCTTTGTCTTTTCATTGCTGGTCTAGTCACTTTATAGTCCGTTGTGACTTGGCCTCAACTGGCCACACTAAAATAAAAAAAATATATGATTTTAAGGGTTGGCTAATTAGCATTACTTTTCTAGCAATTGCCGGCATAGTGTCTTCTTCTTTGATACCTTTCTACCTTTCCAAAACTTTACTTCATATAAGTCTTAATCGACTATTCGGCATTGTCTCTGGTCACCTTTCCTCTATTTTTATCTTTTCTACTATTCTTATCACTACCACGTGCCACGCAAGCTTACCATTCCTGGCATAACAGCCTTTTCACTTAAGTCAATCTCGGAGTTTCTCAGTCCGGCTGGTTTCTTACTTACATTTCCTGTTTTCGTCCAATCTCACTTCATCATTGTATTTCTACAATCAATCGCGATAACCGGGGTCTGTCCACCAACCCATGTAGCGGCTACCTTCCCCAATTCACGGGGTTTGCCCCAGTTTCTACTCTCTTCCATATGTTCTCTGATAATCAGAAAGACAAGGTTTGCCAAAATTCGTTGAAGTTCTTCCCATAATTATGGAAATTTTGGTCAATCTATCCATCGACCGGTAACACTAAGGAGACCAGTTTCGAAACCTGAAGAATAGTTCTATGAACCTTCTAGTAGGTAGAACCGTAAGCAGTCATAATTAACGAAATAATTGTCATCGGGTTGGAAATTTAACCCCTGGAGAGGAACCAATTATATACATCCCTTAGAAGGGAATTAACAGTTTTAAACTGAAACTTGTCACAACGTCCTGATACCTATGCGTCCTGATATTAAATATTACCAAATGTCAGTCTACCTGACTACCAGTCTCAGAAGGAACATTACCGTCGGAGTTGGTTGTTCCACAAAAATTGGCACTACTAAGGCCATCCAAACCTGGTGAACCATGCTGTCCGAATGCATCCGCAAGTACTTTGTCGTGCTGCGCAAGCACACATCCTAATCTTTTATGCGAAGCGTCGTTGGAAGCACAAAGTCTCCCTTTTTCCATTAAACAATGCCAATTCTTGGTCATTACCAATTTCATCTTTTAGCTCCAGGAAGATTTTCTCACATTTTTCTCTTTAACTGCTGATCGTATTACTTGATCCGTTATAATTCCGCGTCGGAGTAAACTTAAGGTAACTACTATAATCCATTCAAAGAAAAGAAAGAATTTAATATTCCTCTGAATCACATGCATCTAACGTTTCTGGTTCATCATTTCACTGAGTTAAATTAACCCTATACTTAGTCTATGACAATAGTCTCATTACGAGTTCATCTCGACTCACTGGTCTTATCTTCCGGTAGGTTCTGAGATCATTGTCTTGCTTACTACTTCCTTATATAACTTTATCCAATCATGCTGTCACTTCCCAATGTTTTCACTTTCAAACTGATTCATTCCTAAAATGGACATTTTCCTGAATAAAACAACTTCATCAACCTCAATTTGGTTCCATAAATTAAAACCTATGACATCTGCCTTCTCATGGCGAATTATTACTGACAATATTCATACTTATTCATTTATCAAATGATATGGCACTTACTGCCTCTTCTCAACTATTCCTAGGGACTCTGCTCCTCGCCTTATATCGATGCCTTTGATAATCATACATCCTTCTAGCACTCTTTTCGTTAATATGAAAGTCTCTTATGATTCTCATCTACTCCCGTATAAGATCTCAAGTAATTCTTCCAATCCGTCTTACTTGCTGGTACTACCTCCAGTAGTCCAGCCACGAATCCCACATGAATCTTCAGTTCTCTTGCTAATAGCTTAGTTCTTTATGCCCACTTTTCTGAGCACTATACCTTAATCATCTCAGTCTTTCTGGCTACAGCCCTCATTCCTCGAGGGTAAGCTCCTTATCCTAACAAGATTTTCCTTATCTGCTGGAACCTCTTCCGGGTCTCCAGTAGGGTACTTTATTGAATTTACCCGCTGATCTTCGGCATATAATAAAGCATCATCGCGCTGCTGCTCGTATGCCTCAAGGTCTATCGCCTTACTCGTCAATACGATATAGAGCTAAGTTACTATCACGATACTTAAGAGTTCCCATAAGGGTTTTATATGTCATCACTACATTAAGTAGTCCGACTATGAACTTGGCAAGAGTTCTTATTATCTTAGTGAATTTATTGTTTTAACGTCGCCTCATCTCTGGGGTTTATAACGTACGCTCTGATACCACTTCTGTAACACCCCCAGATCCGGGGTCCGGGATCCGGTGGTTACGGTTTCCAATTCTGTCCACAACAATTGAACTTTCCTTAACATAAAATAAATTACGTCTCTATGACCCAACACAACAATATAAAACACACCCGTTATAGTCCCAGAGATGAAATCAGAGTAACAATCAAATTTTTATTAATCACATTATGAGTTCTTACAATCCAAAAGAATTTCAATATAAATACATACTCTTTGCCATCCATTTACATAAGTCATACTAGACCATATTCTTGGTACTGAAAGAATAAATATATCCTACCAATAGCTTCTTCTTCAGCTCTGGTAGTCTCATCGTCCTCGCCCGCGTCGAGTGCGCCTTGTGCGAGTCATCTGGTCTAGCTGTTGTTGTGATATAATAATAAAGCAAGGGTGAGCAATAGCCTACTAACAATAATATATAACTGAACGATAATATATAACAGTTCAAAAGTATCTTTCAAACCATATGCCATGCATTTATGGGAATAATGCCAGTATAATATGAACGATGAAGTTACAAGGTAACTAAAAGTATTTGTTTGTAGAAATATCTGCTACATCAAAAGTAAGCGAGATATTCATATTGTTATTAAAAAGGAGGAACTTGCATGAAAAGATTGCAATTCCAGTTATGAACACTTTTCCAGCTCTGCCAACAGTAATCATGTTGCAGGAAATAAGTAAGTTTGGATGATGAACCAATGATGGAGTATTCACCGCGCCCGCTGTTCCGATCTTGATGATCGGTCGAGATCGTACAGCTCATTTTAGATTTACTACCGGTAGAAGGAAGAACTGACGGCTTTACTTGTCTACCGCCTTACTAGCTCTCCCCGGCCAACGGTTGGGCCAAAGGGGATGGACCGGCGCTACTCGGCCTCTTACACGACTCCTAGTTCAAATAGAATTCATGATTCTAAATGTAACGTTCGTCCCCCTTTCCCCAAGTATAATACTTGTTGATAAGACTCTACAAAGTAGTCGTATCTAGTTGGAAAGGAAAATTCACCAATCACTTCCAAGCTATTGCTCGGTAACGAATATCAACTTGTTCCAACAATCTTACTCCTCGAAAGATGAGAAGGTAAACAATGACTTAATAAGTCAATAGCACCCGAGTTGCGAGTGAAGAGAATACTTTATGACCGGAAAGTCGACAAGATAATTAACGTTTTCCAAGTAAGGTTCCCTTATTATTAGGGAGATAGACTCAAAGAAGAATGATGTCTGAGAACCTTTCTTGATATATGATTAATAATAATATGACTCCGAAATATTTTCCGTAATAATCGAAGAAGATAAACCTTATCGAGGTTATTCTAAGTATGGAATAAATATTCAGAGAATATTTCACTACGCCATAGATGGGCATATGTAACGCCTCTCTGATGTTACAATAGGCCCGAAAAACGTTACATTAGATCTATTGTAACACCAGGAGACGTTACGTTTACGAGCATTACAATAGATACCCTAATGTAACACTTTTCTTCTCTATTGTAACAGTAGCAACAGTATTACAATAGGCACTTATTGTAACACCAGGGGCCCAATTGTAACACATTTTGAGTGTTACAATAGCTCAGTTCAATTTTTTCAGACGTGGCACCATGTGCATACGTGGCATTACGTGGCACCACGTGGCAACACATGTGGCGCCACGTGGCACACTCTGTACACGTCACCAGCCTCTATTGTAACACTATTTTTATCTGTTGTAACATTATTTTCTATTTATTGTAACACTATATATTAACAAATGTAACAATACAATAAGCAAACGTAACGGTAAATTTTTGAAATTTTGAAATGTAGGCTCTGCATTAATAATATTCCCAGCCAACACAACAAGATCCACTACATTAATTCCAAACTACATAATAAACCAAAAGCCATCTCCATACTACTCCAACCAAACCTCCAAAAGGAATCCAACATAATTCTAAACCAACAAGCACATACGATTAAGTATAAATTTTAAAAGTACGAAACCATTACAAGAACACATAATTTCATTAGAGTACTGGTACACAGAGTAAATCTGATGTTTCTCCGCCAGAATAATACCAGTAAAGATAGAAAATAGAAGCAGTAAGGTATGTTACATAGAGTTCATTCGGCAACAGGAAAAGCTGATCCAATATGTTTGCTCAATTGGGATGGACCACTAGAAAAAAAGATGTATCATGAACATGATGCTTCTACTACTAGGGATGACTTTCTGCCTGTCCCCGGAGTTAAAAGTAGAATGCAGAAATCTTTCATGAACATGATGCTTCTACTGCTAAACTCTTTGTAACTCCTCTACACGGGTTCCCAAATGTTGAAGCTGATACTTCAATGCTGCAACTCTTTGATCCAATGCAAGCCTGTTAAAGTTGTCATTAACTTACATAAGAACTGATGTTTTGGGTGAAAGCAAACTAATTTGGAAGAGTAAAAGAAATCAAACCTTCTGTACAACAGAAAGAGCCTTCTTACTGCTGCACTGACCATGGCTGAAACTTCCGCACATTCCATTAGGAGTTCCGAAGCTTGCAAACTTTATCTTAGAAATGACCTGACCAGAGTGAGGACACTCTAGTAAAACTACTGGTCCTGACACCCTTTCAGTCATTTTATCTGTCGCCCACATGTCTACAGGAAGTGGGTGAGACTCTGACACTTGTGAACACAAACTTTCAACCTGTCTGTTAGCAAAAGAGATCTGTGTGGGATCACCACCTATTTCTTCAAATAATACTAGGATGTTCTCAGTTGGTTTTAACCATGACCGAGGAACATGGTACCTGCAATTTACCATTAAATCAGAATTAAATTTTGTATTGAAAATGCCTCCTCCTAAAATTTGCCACACTTACATCGCTTGGGATGGTTTTCCACAATTCCGAAGACATTTGTTTGAATTGTAAGATCCTTTGTAATTGCTAGAGTCAGTACAACCACTGTTTGGAGCAATATTTGTTGGCCAATAACGCCCGATGCTTTGTCCATTTACCCATGCTTCACCTTTTCCCATTCCCGTCATGTCCAGTGCAATCGGGTTATTTCCAGTAGGTTCATCAAAAGTTGTCTGTACCAACATAATTTTGGAAACTAGAAGCGACTTAGTTTCTTTCTTGGCAGGTTCAGATATATTGGGTTATGCCAAATTAGTGACTTTCACCATTGTTTGATTGCAGTAACTATTATATGTATACTAAGGATTAAAGTTCGAAATAATCTAAAGCTAACCTGACCAAGTTTGGGGACAAATGCACGTCTTGATATCTACCAACATTTAAGAATTACCCTTCCCTGTAAATGTTGAATTCAAGCCTACTTTGAGGTGTGAAAACACGATCAGTTTGTATCGTCTAATATAGTAAGGCACAGAAATAGACCACTACTGGCTCACAAATAACTGACATGACACACAGAGATGGACCTATAATATGATAACATTTTCTGCTTAGTGACATTCAAAAAATCTAAAGTCTTATAAGTATATTGCATGAAATTCAAGTTGCAACCATTCTACCAGACAGTAAAAAAATAATAACTTAAGCATACTTTGGCAAAAAAAAAAGAAATGCAGTTAGGCATGATAGCTTAAAGTATAATATAATAATTTGATGCGCACCTTTGCAGTATTAAAGACGACATTTTTGCAGTCAGGTAAGATGCTCACAGACCATGCAGGCAGGTAGTACGATTTACCATTAAAGGTGACATTTGCATCAGAACTGGTACCAACATTTGCAAGGAAAGCAGAACATCCTGAATCTGATTTATAAACACTGGCCTAAAACAGGTAGAATTCATGTTAGAATAGAAAACAACAAGTTATTAATGAAAGGACCTTTTCAACCAGAATATTGTGCATCTTCAGCTCTTCTATAATCCTAGCGACTAACTAGAACCATCACATTTAACATCTAACAAATAAATATATTCCAAGTAGCACTATCTTTACACTAACCAGATGTCACAAACACATTAAAAGCTCATATATATATATTTACATATCCCAAAATTTGATGTTTAGCTATGAGTATCGATAATAAAGTAGAGTAGACTGGCCAATTCACAAAATCAAAACTTAGTTTAAGAAAGTTTTAGCAATCAAAATTTCTGGAACTAGTGGTATTTTTATACTACTTCACAACTATAATAATCATTGTTAACCATAAAAGACTAATCATTTTTATTATGAACATTTGAAATTCAGAAGTTCACTTAAGAAAGATATCATATAAGCTTACTGTGGGCAGAAATACGGAGATCATTAGGAATTTATGATTTTGAGTGCTATTTAGTAGTACGGTAAAATTACACATCTACACATCTGGGTCTTGGAATATATGGCTCCCAATTTTTAGAAAGGCAATTGATTCAAAAAAAACCATCTGACTTGCTAGCTAAGAAGATTAAAAACAAAGCTATATTTGGAACAAACATTGCTTAAGGAGTCTACACTTAATGTTATACCTCTAGATTTGTACCAAGGGAAGTGGTTGTTGGATCAGTTGCCACCATTGCTTCTTCACAGAGCTTTATGGCCTTGTGAAGATCTTTAAGATGACCCCATTTAGGTTGTCTGAGAAGTCCTACAACACAAGTGAAGTGATGAGTCATATTCTTCGTTTATATGCATAAAAACAGGGATATACTCTTTGCACATGATAGATTAATAAAAACCAAGATATGGCAGTTCATTGTGCCTACTGTGAAACAGGAAACAGAGGAAGATCAAATATTATACTTTCCAGGCTCAATGGTGTTTGCAATTACTCGTAGATGAATATTCTAGTGGAAATTGTGATGTTGGAACAAATATGGCGGGCTTGTCACATTTGCGTACTAGAACAAAATGCTATTAGTAACATTGATACACTGGAAAAAGCTTACCATATTCGTCAATAGGAGCATCGTAATCATAGCTGGTAGATATAAATGGTCCACCAGAAGAGCGGCCAAAGTTGGTACCACCATGATACTGTCAAAAGAAAACAATACACCTGATACTTGTAAGAAGAATACACCACAATGCAATTTAAAGGGCTGGCTGGCGCACATCAAAATTGTAAGAAGAAAGAGAGTAACAACTCACAAATTACACCATGCTCTCCAAACTATCCAACTGATTTATATATCGATCCCCAAAATTGCAGTGGCTCAATTATATATCGACTGTAGAAGTAGAGACTCAATTGTATCAAATAATATTCTTAATCCTCTCTTCCACTTCAAATACTATTCTTAATCGATCTGTAGCCACAAGAATAGCTTGACGAGTGACCTAATTAGCCCAATAAGCGAAGAGACACCTTTGGGTGCAAACAATATTCCAATACTTTCCCAAACATACAAAAAACTAATTATAATTTCGAAAACAATTTGTACCTAATTTGCAGTTCAACCTTTGAAGTAGTTGAAGACCAGAGAAAACGATGTGCCCTTTAAGGGAGAAGCTGGATTCTAATCGATAAGCTCAGATTTAAGCCATAATATTGAAGCTACAAAATAAAATCAAACTCACGAAACAAATAATACATTCAATATATATAACACAAAAGATAAAAATACCTTAACCTCAAAGTCCCAAATTGAACCAGATTGAAACCCTAATTTTGAATACACAAACTAAACCCGATTGAACCCGATTGAAGTCCAAATTTCAATATAACCCTGAGACATAAAAAATTCAAATTGAAATCAGTCCAAAATTAAAGAAACATATGTATGTATAGATAATATGTATATATGTATAGATAATAGTCTTAAATCGAAAAAGTCCTAAATTAAAGAAGTATACAAATAGAAGGAAATCGAAGAGTGTGTATATTATATGTATGTATGGATATAGAAGGAAATCAAAGAGTGTGTGGGTGAGAAAGAGAGAAAGACGAGGAGAGGCAGAGCGGCGGAGAGCTACGAGAGTGAGAGAGTGATAAATGAAAAACGAAAAGGAGAGCTCTATTTTGATGTTGTCTGAAAATTTTGGATTGGGCGGTATTTTTGCCGCTCATCCAACTTTCACTACAGCGTGTGCTGTAAAAACTTTTTAGAAAAAAATTATTTATATTATAATTATAAAAATATAATTATTCATCTCAAAAATTTGTTTTGATCTTTTTAATGAATTATTTACATAATTTGGAATAATATGTTCAAATATTTTTAATCATATATGACAATATTTTTATTTTAATGATATATTAAAATATATTTAGAAAAAAAGTTCATTTTAAAAACTTTGTTTAATAATATTTAATGAACATTAAAATAAAATTATTCATCTTGAAAAGTTTTAACATTTTAATTGAAATATTCACTTTTACTGAAATATTCTTGATTTTATAAAAACTTCTCGATTATTTTTATCCAAATAAATTATTTTTCATGTGAAAAAATGTTAAACTTTTATTTTTAGTAGAAAATGTAAAATTTTGTTCATTACAAAATTATGGCAACACAATTTGATACCTACGGCAACATGCAAACACTTTTATTATTATATGAATTTCTAAAATTAATATTTAATCCAAATAAGGAGTTCGTTAATTTAAAATCAAAGAGGGTTTTCATTTTCCGGAAATTGGGTTAAAGAGTAATAGATTTATTAATTAAAAGTTATTAAAAAAATAAATATTAGTATTAAAAATTTTAAAAAAATAGTAAAATTCAAAAACTAGTATTACCTATTGTAACACCACGGTGTGGTGTTACATTTCACGTAACACCATAATTTCAGAGTAACACTAGATATATGGCTAATGTAACACCAATCGAGCGGTGTTACAATAGGTATGAACTTTACTAGCTATTGTAACACTATTTGTGTAACGCTTACAAAAAAGCATTACAGTAGCCCACTTATGGCGTAGTGTTTATTAAAATATTTTACAGAATATTTAGGAATATGAAAGAATATGTTTAATCAGAGTATTTCTCAAATAATCCTTGAAGAAATATCGAGAGAATATTTATTGCATAATTAAATATTCAAATGAATATTCAAAATAATATTCATTAATTAATAAGACCTGAAAGGAATATTTAAAATATTTAAAATAATATTCGATGATTAAATAGAACCCTGGATGAATATTCAAAATAATATTCATAATTAATTAGGAATTTAAATGTTTATTGAAAAAGTAATATTCATTTAATGAATAATATTCTAAATGAATATCAAGTAATATTCATTTAGTAATCCAAGCTTAAATCGAAACACGTTCTCGAGTTATCTCGTTATACCCCTTTTTGTGGATTTCTTTTATCATCGATCTGACCCGACATTCGTTTGTTAATACGACATGTCACTGTACTTATACTTGGCATATACTTAAGTCATATAAGTCCGAAAGTCGATTGTTACGAACCAATATTATACTCCGAGTTTTATCGCTCGTTTTCTAAGTGTTTTAACGAAGTTATAAACGAGTCGTCTTTTAGGGGTTCGTTCGCGTTTAATCTCGATTCGAATATTTTTAATAAATCGAAAAACGATCCTTTTGACATACGGTTTTCTCTCACACCTTCCTTTTTACCTCCAGTATTTAATTACCAAGATTCGCCACTGACTTATGTACTTTACGAGGGTTCAATTTCAGTTACGAATTCTCGTTTACGGTTTCGAACTACTTTTAGTATATCGGCCATAAATCCTAAACCGTAAGTCCGTTTAACACGTTCTTTATATCAAAACGAAGCTTGGAACATTATCTATCTTATCATGGCAAAATACAACCCTGGACAGTGAGTTCAAGCTACTGTGATGCACGGTTTTTAAAGATTATCGAAAATCGGGCATTACGACGGCTATAACTCGGATAATTCCAAAATCAAAACCCTCCAATTATTATACCATCCACTCCAAATCACACATACATGTTATTTATCCTTGAACTAAGACCAAGCAATGTCTTTCCGTTCATATAAGCTATACTATCATCTCATAAAACCCACACATAGATCTAGTACTCTAAATATGCATACAACACTAAAACTTATCCAAAACTCCATTAAAACTCAAATCAAAGACTAGGGTTCTTGAACTTTATACCTTCCTTGGAGTATGTAAGACCTTGATAAACCTTGATCAATCCTTAGAACACCTTAACAAAGCTTGGATCATTCAAAAGAATCAAGAAAATCAAAGTTAGTTTCATGCCCTCCTCTTTCTTGATTTTTTTGAAAATGGAAACAAAGGAGTTTGAAGCTAAAATTTTGAGGAGATTACTTTCTTGAAATATAGGACTCACCTTAAAAATTACAAGATCAAATAAGGAGTGGAAGGTGGATTTTTGTTTTTGAATTAAGCTAAAAGCCGAATGTAATGTTCTTGGAGAGAGTTTGTATTGCTTGGCTTGTCTCTTGGATAATAATGCATAAAGTGAAGTGTTTTTGGATAATATCTTCTCCTTGGCTGCTTTAATAAAGTGGTGAGGTAATGGATGATGTAATTTGCTTGGACAAGTGTTGATATTTTGGTGGTTTAAGGCTAACCAAGTGGTTTGTGTGCTAAGTACTTGGTTGCATTCTAATTGATCTAGTTCCTTGCTAGTTACTAGATATTTATCACTTGCACATGCATGTATCTTGATTCCCTGCTTGTTTCTTTGTCCGTTTATTGCTCAATTCATTGATCGTTCGGACGAATAACTAAGTAGTTTCACCTCTAGGGTTTACCGGGAAATTTCTCGATATTCATAATACCTTCCCCAATCCTTAATATAATCCTCGTGATGACCATGTAGGATATTTAATCTCGATACGAACTTAATCCATAATCTAGGATTCGTTCGCTTTATTGATTAATCTCGTTATAACGTTTTAGCGGTTTCTAGAACGCTTGTTTCACTGCCTCAGTGGTTTCCTACCTTCATTCTTAAATCAAATATAATAACATTCCAAAATATCAAATTCTCAAAGTTAATATCTCAATTCTTGGATTATAATAATATTTAATCCACTGTCTGGTCAAATATTATACCGAAAAAGAATTTGGAATTTCTGAATTCCGATCGTCTCTGCATTCACTTATTTCCTCCGCGTATTACTAATATGACTTCGAAACATCCATATCACGTCCCGTACATAGGGTGGCGTGAAAAGTTTTCCAACTTACAAAATCACTATTCATCCACCAAATTACTATGCACGTACAGGAAACACTATGCACGTACGGGAAACACTATGCACGTACGGGAAACACTATGCACGTACTCATTTCCCTTCAAGGATCCATTATCTCCTTCCTGGATGGTAGATTATTCTTATCTAGGTCCTCAACCATCGAATTACTCTATTCAGACAATATACCAATGCATCAGGATCATTGCCTTAAGCAATATCCATTCATTACAATCATTGTTCTTTGAAACCACCATTCATTAGAGATGGTGACCTTGTTGTCGGAATCATTGTTCCTCATTTTATTATTACTTAATAAAAAGTTTTAATTATATCCAAAATTTGGGGTTCTTACAGTTCATAATCGATCGACTTTAGAACTTATACGACTTAATTATATACCGAGTGTGGGTACGATGACATGTCGTTATAACGAACATATGTCGGATCGTATCAGTAATAAAAAGAGTTACACTAAAAGGTGTATAACGAGATAATTCGAAAACGTGTTTCGCTTTAAGTGAAGTTATACTTAGACTTTTAAAACGTGTTAAGTGGTTAATCTCGAATGTTCTGATTGTTTATAGATCATCGAGCAGACCCAGGATACGCTATCTCCACCCACACCCGATTACCAAGCAAGTGTTCAAAACTTTTAACCTGTTGTTGTGATAATATATATATGTGATTGTCATTTTACATATGCCATAGCATGCATGCCTATTGTCAAATTATATTATGCTACCTGTTCCCTGAATTAATATTGGCTTATAGACTAGATACGAATTATCAGTTATAAGCTGGATTGTTTCGGTAAGACCCTTAGCGAAGGGCATATGATATTCATTCTTAAATATAGACCGGGAGTCGGTATTTTGAGATATAGATAGTCGTGGAAACCCGAAGGGATTCCAACGGTAGATTATTATTTATTTTGAGGAATGTTATTATTAAACGTTATTTATATTTCCATAAAGTATCAATTACTTGGAAATATTTCGAGTAATGTTATTCGAGTATTATCTCAGTCGAGAGATATTAAATGAATGTTAGTTTCGAATATTCATTTAGAGTTGATTATTTAATGAATATTATTTCGATATTCATTAGAATGTTATTTATTAAATGAATATTACTTTCGAATATTCATTTAAGGTTTTATGTACTTGATGAATATTATTTTAAAATATTCATTGGAAGTTCTATTTACTTAAGGAATATTATTTCGATTATTCCTTTAAAGTTTTGATTACAAAATGAGTATTATTTGGATATTCATTTAGAAGATTATTTATTAAATGAATATTAATTTCAAATATTCATTTAAGGTTTGACTTATTTATTGAATATTATTTTAAATAATTATTGGAGCTTAATTATTTAATGAATATTATTTTTGAATAATCATTTAAGGAGGGATTTATTTATTAAATAATTCAATATATTCATTTGAGGATTACTTACGAGCAATATTATGATTTAATAATATTCCGTAATTATTATTGAGTTAATAAATATTCTTGGAATATTTATTTAATTCTTTTAAATTCTTTTTAAAATGATTTATATTATTTGGAGATTATCTTTCACCTCCAAATATTATGTAAAATATTTCGGAGTCCTACGATTAATATTATATTAAGAAAGGTCCTCAAGATTCCATTCTTCACTCGAATCTATCTCTTAAATTATAAGGGAACCTTACTTGAGAAAGGTTATTTATCTTGTTGACTTCCCGGTCATAATTTACCCTTTTCACTCGCAACTTGGTTGCTATGGACTCATTAAGTCTGTGTGTACCTTCTCATCATTCGAGGGGTAAGATTGTTGGAACAAGTTGATATCCATTAACAAGTAAAAGCTTAGGAAATGTTGGTGAATTTTCCTTTCCAACTAGATACGAATACTTTGTGGAGTCTTATCAACAAGTATTTCACTTGGGGAAGGGAGGACAAACTCTACGTTTCAATGCTGTGGATTTATTCGAACTAGGAGTCGTGTGTAAAAGGCCGAGTCGCGCGGTCCATCACAAGTCCTAACCATTGGCCAGGGAGTTACTATTAAAGGCCATCGACAAGTGGAGCCGTCAGTTCTTCCTTCTATCGGTAGTAAACTATATTGGGCTGTACCATCCCCGACTGATCATCAGGGAGTGGGACAGCTGGCGCGTGATAACTCCAGTATTGGTTCATCTCCCAAATTGGGAATTCCCTGCAACACGTATCGAAGAGACTTCTTTCAGGTTGACGGTGTCTTCCGCAACACGTATCGAAGAGACTTCTTTCAGGTTGTAGGACTTCGAATTAATAACTGGGATTGCAATATTTTCCTTGCAAGTTCTTCTTTATATGATAAATGATAATATCTGGCTTATCTTTGACATAGCAGATATTCCCACCTATATATGCATTTTGAGTTACCTCGTAACTTCATCGTTCATGTTATTCTGGCATCATTTCCGTAAATGCATGGCATATGGTTTGAAAGATACTTTTGAACTGTTATATATTGTCGTTAAGTTAAATATTATTGTTGGTGGGCTATTGCTCACCCTTGCTTTATTATTATATCACAACAACAGCTAGACCAGATGATTCGCACAAGGCGCACTCGATGTTGGCGAGGACGATGAGACTACCAGAGCCGAAGAGAAAGCTATTGGTAGGATAGATTCACTCTTTCAGTACCAAATATATGGACTAGTATGACTTATGTAAATGGATGGCAAAGAGTATGTATTCATATTGTAACTCTTTTGGGTTGTAAGAACTCATAATGTGCTTAATAAAATTTGGTTGTTACTCTGATTTCATCTCTGGGACTATAACGGGTGTGTTTTATATTGTTGTGTTGGGTCATAAAGATGTAATTTATTTTATGTTGAGGTAAGTTCAAGTGTTGTGGACAGAATTGGATACCGTAACGACCGGATCCCAGACCCCGGATTTGGGGGTGTTACACATATTCCACTCTGTTTCACCAAGTCCAAACACATGGCTGATCAAGAGCCTAATCTTGATTTTGAACTACCTTCTGGGTATGTTAATTTCTCCCTTGAGAATGAAGCTGAATTAGACCCAAATTCAGTTAACCCACATTCTACACCATTCGTTCCAATCAGACCTTACAGACAAACAAAAGCCACAAAAATAGCCTTGCAAGAATCCAAGAAAAGACCCTTGGAAACTGGAGTTTGTGGTAGTTCTGAGAATGTTGAGGGAGAAACTGCACCTGGTGCAGCAAATAAGGATGTTAGTAAAAGTGAACCCACATTGGTTCCTCTTGAGTCTAAGAAGAAGAGAGTGAAGAGGGACAAAACCACTGTCAGCCACCCCTCGGTCTCACAATAGGCTGTGGAGGATAAAAGGGAATCAAACACATCCCTAGGTGCTTCTTCTCAACAAGAAGTATCTATTGAAACTGGCATGTCTCCCAAGGCATCCTGTAAAGAGTCTGCACAACCTCATGTTCTTACTCATGAGGAGCCTACACTTGCAGAAATGCACATGGAGTTCGGGCACAGTGACGGTCATGAAACTTCTACTCTTGATGTTCCACAAGTTATCTCTGTGGAACAGCCAGAAATCTCTTTTATACCATCACTTTCTTTATTCTCTAATCCGTCAATTGTTTCTTCTCAACAACCTATAGAAAGGGACAGTCCCAACCCTTCAGGTTTTGATCATCCATCTCAAGTCATGGATGAGCCCCCATCAAGTGGTCCACAAGAACCCATTTCTCAAAGTGAAATGGATACCACTTCCTCAAACACTGAGCTAGATCAAGATGGCAATCTGCCAGAAAATGAAACAGCCAACATCTTGGTCGACCTCCAAAAAGCAACTGACCTTCAGGAAGTTGCTGTCACAGCCTCAGCTGCTGTCAAAGACACCACAAAAGTTGTTATCAACCCACCTGTGGACAGTAACATTTTTGGCAAAGATGCTGTCACCTCTTCACAGTTTGATCAAGATTCAGTAATTGTTGAAGATGCTTCTAATAATGATCATGTGCTAATCTCTACTTTCAGAAAGGTAAAATCTAAACCTTCCCTTTCAATGCATGTAAGTACTGCTCATACCCATACATCTAGGATGAGTGAGGGAGTGCAAAAGAAAAGAGAGATAAAAGAAAAAAGAGGTGAGCATAAAAATGAGATGCAGCCAAATGAGATGGCAAAAGGAGAGGGACTTGAGCATGTCCAGAGTGAATTTGAGGGAACCCCACACAAAAAGGCACTAGGCCTTGAGAGTCATTCTGTGAGGAGTGATGAGATCACTCAGAAAAACAATGAGAGTGTGAGACACCCCGTAGCCTCCTTGCCTCAGTCTTTTCCTTTCTCATCAAAAAGGTTAATGTCTGATGGTCCTTCTAAACAAGATGAATCAAGGTTGAAATCCCTTGAGGGAAGATGTGCATCCATGGAAGTTAAACTTGATGCTTTGTCCACCATGGTAGCTACTGGCTTTGCTGAGATTCAACAAAATCTGTTATCGTTTTCTGCTGTCCTTAGTGCTGTCAACTTAACTAAGGGGGAGAAAGTGGTAGATCAGAATAAAGTGCAAAATCAGAATACTGTAAGTCCAGTAGAGAAGGAGACACAAGGTGGAGCAACAAACAAGGGGGAGTCTATAAGAGAGGGGGAGCAAATGGAAGAAGATGGAGATGGAAGCAAGGGGGAGCAAAATGCAAATGAAGATAGAATCTTTGGTGAAGAGTTGAGAGCTAGTGGAATTTGTGAATCTATTGAAGTAGATGGTGAGCCAATGTTGGTAACTAAAGAAATATTGAAGCAATTTCAAAGGGCTCAAACATAAACATTGCCTCCTCTGAAAATCAATGAACCAGCTCCTGAAGTCATAGAAACTCCACTGCAGAAACACTGGAGAGAAATGGAAGAATCCAACAGACTCAGCAAAGGCAAAGACAAAATGCCTGAAAAGGTAAATCCTACAGCAGGATACATTTGGTCTGATGGAAGTGAATATAGTCTAGAAGAGGCAGAAACGATGATGGTTAGCTACATGGAGAGTACTTTGCAGAACAAAGATGAAGAATTCAGTGCATTGGTGAATAGTGCCATAAAAGAGGCAGGAGGAGTATATACTAAACTGTCACCAATACTGAAGGACAAAATAACAAGTATCTCTGGGAAGGTCTGATACTCCTTAAGTTTTGATGATCACAAATAGTAAGCCATTTGGCTTAATAGTAGATATAAAACAGCATGCTAGTTGTATATGTACTAACTTGGTTTTGCAGGATACTCTAGCTTACTGACTGTATAATCAGTCTATCTAACAACAAGCCAAAGTTGAGATACAGTGACAGTTTGGCAAGCCAGTTGCACACAGTCAATACGTAAACAACAAGCTGTTGCTTGTAGTTTGATATAAAACATCATGTTATTCATGTATTGTGCTAACTTGGTTGTGCAGTGTATTGTACTAACTTGGTTGTGCAGTGTATTGTGCTAACTTGGTTTTGCAGGGTACTATAGTTTACTGATTGTATAATCAGTCTGTCACAAACAGCAAGCCAAATGCATGGATAATCAGCATACCAGTTTCACAAACAGCATGCTGACTGCGTCTGATAGAATTAAAGAACATTTCGGTTCTTCAAAGAGCTTTAAGTGAAAATATATTTAGAAACATGTAAGGGCCCTCTGAATATTGTTTAACCTACCAGTACTCATATCTTAGACAAATTGGAGGACAATATATTCCTTTGACTAAAATAAGGAAAGTAAGATCTACTTTATCTTATTTTAATACCCCCACTCAAAACAAACCACATGGTCTTGTCTCCCTCATCATATCAAATATTCCTCTCCATGTTCTACATGCTCCATCTCTTTCTCTCAACTGAAACATTCAAACTCCTTCATCTTTGTATAACCAAAAACTCATATCTAACGGCTTCAAAATTTTAATACCGTTGGAGCCTTTCAAAGATAGTTTTTAATTATTCTTGTTAACCTATTTAAGAGCTGTTCTTCCTCAGTTCTTATTATCCATCAAAGTGCAGAAACAAGAATATATACACAACTTCAAAAAGCCTTCATTGCAAAATTCTTCTAAACCTCTCAAACCCTATATACTCGCATATATACATTCAGAGGGTTCATAGGTTGAGTTGTAAATTGATTCAAACACTGTATTGTTCAATTTGTATTGAATAGTTGCTGTACAAGGTTGGCTTAAGGTTTGGGTGGGTTGAACTAGACTAGAGAAGGATACTTGGGAAGTATTTCTTAGAGAGTTAGTTCAGCACAGCAAACAGCAAGCCATTAGTAAGCAGCTGGGTGTATCAGTTGCCGGACAGATTGGTTAGGGAACAAGGGTTTGGTGAACGTTGCTAGAGAAGTATACTTGGGAAGTATAGCTTAGAGAGCAGGTTCAGAAACAGGTGTTCAGCAAGCCATTTGTCAGCAGCTGGGATAAAAGGGAGATATATTATTGTATCTTGTAATTGGATTATCGTTGATCAATAATATATTCTCTTATTGGGTTGGTAAGGGACCAGGACGTAGACCATAGGGGATTAGGGGTCGAACCTGGCTAAAAGTCTCTTGTGTTCTTTATTTTTCTGCACCATACTATTTCTGCATTTAGCTTACCATTTGCATTCAGCGTACCATTTGTAAACTGCTTAATCACAGCAAGCTGTTTTCGGTAAATTTCAAAACAGGTCATAAATAATCATTGTTAGCCATAAACACCTATTCACCCCCCCCTCTAGGTGTGCATTTTCATTTGGTATCAGAGCATTGGTATACTAATATTTCTATAACAGGAAAAGTATTCGATCAAAATGGCTAACAATCTAAAAATGAAGAATATGGCTGCTCATTCTGGAAACAGCAAGCCAACAGAATCTGGTGATGAAGAACTTGCACTCATCTCAAGGTTTATCAAGAAACTGATTGAGAAGAAGAACATAATGAAAAGAGAGAAAGGTGGACTTTCTAACAGCAAGAAAGTATCTAAAGACTCAAAGGATCAAACTTGCTTTGAGTGTGGCAAACCAGGCCATTACAAAAGAAATTGCTACAAGCTGAATTCAAAACAGCTTACTGTTTACATGGACAAGACGAGATCAAAAGCTCAACAGACTTGGAGTGATAATTACACAGATTCTAATGATGACTCAAGTAGAGACATGGTGAATTTGGCTCTTGTAGGTCTGAATAATGAAGATAGCTAACAAGGATCCATAAAGGAAGCTTTTGTGGATAGTGATGATTCTGATTCAGAAGATGATGCAAGTGAGGTGAATTCTTTTAAAGATTATGTATCTTCAGATGATGATATTTTAGAGTCACTAACCATGCAAAAACAAAATAGTGTTACCATTGAAGAACATATGGCACTAAAGGCTGAAATCAGCAAGCTGACTGATAAGAACGCCCATCTATCCAAAATGGTAAAAGACTTGTTGCCAAAAATGGAAGAATGGGATTCAACTTCATTAGGCAAAGTTACAGAAATCAAGGAGCTACATGCCAAGAATAGTTAATTAGAGGCTATTAACAAATTACATGAAAAGGGAAACAAGACCTTGATGGAGGAACTCAAAGAGCGGATGAAAGAAATCAAAGAGCTGAGATCTGATGTTAAAACGAAATATAAAGCATTGGAGTCATACAAGCTTAAAGAATCTAGTCAAGCCGAGTCTTCAAAATCTGCTGAAAAGCGAATTCAGCTAGCTGAACTCATCAAACAGCAAGCTGAACTGATCGATCTCCTAGAAAAAGAAGTCAAAGATCTCAAGAAAAGCATGGAAACTTTTGTTCAAGGAGAAGACAGCTTAAAGACAATAATGAAAAGAGCAAATATCCCTTTACTTAGAGAAGGAGTTGGCATGAACTTAAATAAGAAACATGGTTCGCTTAAATATGATGGAAGAAATGGCTTACCTTACAACTATGTTATGCCTTGGAAGACATGCAACAAATGTGGTGGAAAAGGCCATCTGAAGAAGAACTGTGTGGTTCAAGTCTATAACAAGAGGAAAACAGCATACCAAAATGGACCAGTCAGGCGACAAAAAGCTTACCAGAATGGACCAATCAGACGATAAATAATATAACAAAATGCTTTCGACAGAAGACAAACAGCTTACCAACAGAGTAGCAGAATGCAAAATCAGTCACGAAAAGTGGTCCAAATGTGGATCAAGAAAACTGATTTAAATGTTTTATATACTATTGCTGCTAACCAATCTGGACCCAAACCTATATGGGTACCAAAACATTGAGTTGGTGTTTGTTTGTTTTGTAGATATGTCTTTCCATCAAAGTAAAGTCAAAACGATAGAGTTTGGATAGCGGATGCACTAGACATATGTGTGGAGACAAGTCCCAGTTCATAAGTCTTCAAATGAAGAAGGTGGAAGAGTTACAATTGGAAATAACAAGACTCTTCAAATCATTGGTACCGGTTCGATTGGAAACAGCGTGCCATTTGGCTGCAATGGACAATGATCCATATATTTGGCATAGAAGATTGGGACATGCACATGGACTTGATTAATAAATTATTAAGCAAGAAACTGGTCAGAGGGGTGCCCAAGCTAAAGTATGTCAAAACAGAGGTGAAAGTGAAAGCATGCAACCTCAAGTTACCGGCAATCAGCAAGCTGGAAGTTCAAATCAGCAAGCTGAAAGCATTGTTGAAACTGGAAGTCAGCAAGCCAAAGAAGGATGCAAACACTGACAAATCAGCAAGCTGGTCAGTGAACTCAGCAAGCTAAGATCAGATATTAAGGCTGGAGATATATGCCTTGAGGCATTCAAACTTGATGAATCCTCATCAAATGATCAAGTTGCAAGTGAAGCCTCGGATGATGAATCTAGGGAGGTAAAATCTTGCCACTATGATTTATCCACTGAAAATATATTCTTGGAATCATTAGCCATGCAGAAAAATGTTCTAATGGAAGAATATTTGTCACTGGAAAAAGAAAACAACAAGCTGAAAGTAGAATTGGAAGCCAAAAATGCAGTTCTTGAGGCATTTAAACTAGGGGAATCAAGTCCCACCGAAGCATTGCAAGATGAAAAGATCAAATCCCTGGAGAAAGATTTCAAGGATCTTAAAGAAGGAGAAGATGTGCATCAAACAAAGTTAAAAACAAAAGATGCATTCCATGAGACGCTCAATGGTAGAGAATCTACGTCAAGGGCATACTCTCAACATGGAGAAAATATCAAAGTCCTAGAAGAACAAATCGAATCATTGAAAAAGGATTAGCTCAATTTGTTCAAGGAGAAGACACACTCAAAGCGTTGATGGGCAAACAAAGATTTATTCTTGACAAGCAAGGACTTGGATATCATCAAGCCAACCGAAATAAAGCTCCACACAAGTACAAATGCAAGAATGACAAGCCTTATCAATATGCTATGCCTTATTCAACATGCAAGAAATGTGGAGGAAAAGGTCATTTGGAAAGACATTGCCGATTCAAACTCCATCAACATGTAAATGGGAGAGTTCAAGCTGATATCAACAAGTTTTCTGGGAAAACAGCTTACCAGAATAAAAACATATGCAAAACAGCTAAATTATTGTTAAAAAATTGATATTTATAAAATTTTATACGTTTAAATAGAATTGCCCATTTTGTTTTCGAAAAGAAGAGAAATTTTAGTTAGAAAAAATATAGAGTAAAATGTATTTTACTCTTTTCTTATCAACACTTACTTTGCGAAACCAGAGATAGTGCCCATTCGTAAATAACTCCACCAAAATCTCAATTCAACTTATAGGGTGTTTATCTGACACAGTTATCACTGGAGTCTTACAACCCATCGCTATTCCTTTCACACATATATCGTGACCAACTTTCGGTTATCATACTATCCTTGAGAGAGAGACTAAACTAATACCATTGATATGCCACTGATATTCTATTCGTCTTGGGAATCCGCTCTTGTTATAGGCGATTCCATTCGAATCAAATTTCTATCGACGAATTTTGACTTGGCCGACCTGGTTGGCATCCCCTTGAAATTCATTAGAGACAACTAGAATTATGGAGCTTTGAAAAGGTAGCTGTAATATTAAGGCTATTGCCACACACTGGTGATCATAAGGTTAAGAGTGTTAAAGCAAACCTTATTTGAGATAAGAAAATTTACTGAGAGATCAATATGATCTTAAGAACTCACGTTGCCTGTCTCAGTTAAGACATTACTAAAGGTAATTAGCCTTCTTGTATTTCACAACTCACAAGTGACGGCGTCCCGTCAGACTTCTATTACACAGACATAAAGTCCTTGTGGCCCCTATATATATAGGGTTGTTCGTCTCAGTGGAGTTGAGAAGTATGAAAGTAATTCAAAGTCAAGTTAATAATTATCGTATCTTGACAATTAATTCTCAGAGGGACACCTTGGAGTTGAATTGAACGGATTCCAAAGGTGTGATTTCCAAAGAAAAGGATAACCAGAAAGACAATGGTATTCAACAAGCAAGTGGTGCTAGCTATACCACCATAAAATCATCCACTATTGGAGGAAAGTGGAAGTTTGAAATATCCTCATTCATCAAGACTTCAGAAACCTGAAAGTAGAAATAATGACAGGTTCTGGCACAATCGAAATTAAATATGGCTTAACACAAGTATTAAATAATAACTTCGAGGAGGGAATGTATTCTTTATTAAAAATTCTCATGGAGAGATGTCAAGATAGGTCATAGATTGGGGGGATAATCGAAATAATTTATTCACGGGGAGGTGTCAAATAATTCACAAATTGGGGAGGTAATCCAAATGATTCACGATTGGGGAGGGTATTGCCAAGGTCGCCACGGATACCTTTTACATCGGCTCCTCTGACAGATAGTCGTTCGATTTTAAAGCTTTTCTTTTCCATGCATACCCTAAGGTGCTTGATAATTGACATCATTGTCGACTCGTAATAGTCGCTAAGGATTCAGTCATCGACATTTATAATCGCAGGGAGTTCTAATCGACTCAGCGCAAGCATCTCAAGCAAGCGTTCTATTCTTTAAGTAGGCTTCGATACCGGTGTCACTCCTAGAAATGACGAATTCCACGTTTCGAATTGACGATACTCCGGAACATCGTTAGAAAATACGTACTTAAATCCAGTCACTTTTTACAACCGTCTTTATGCCACTCATTCCTTTTCTCATATCAATCTCGTGTGCTACATAAGCTTAACATTTTTTTTAGCATAACAGCCTTCGTACTAGCCTTTCTCAGTCCGTCTTCGTTCTTAAAACATTTCATCTTTATTGACCAATTTCATCTACACCATTTTACTTCTATAATCAATTGAAACAATCGGTGTCTGTCCACCAATCCATTCATAATATTACCTCAAACTCTATTAAGCTCGAGAGGGTTTAAACATCCACAACTTCGACTAATAATCTTTCATAGTGATCTTGTTTTACTTCCTTCTTCGGAATTTTAACAGCACGAGTACAATCTCAGCATATCCTTGCCATAATACCAGATGTCATCTTTCCATCCTTTACCGTCATGTTGAAATTTCCTATAATTCGGGGAATACATAACTACGTCCATGAATCCCATAAAATGATCTTAATCTTTGGTCTCGGGCGATTTATGACCCTGCCGACCAATACTCGTCTCTGAGAATTCTATAGTAGACATCCATTGCCACAAGAAGTGAATTCTATCTCAACACATTCCTCAACATGGCATTCCAATCTTAACTTAATCATTGACACTACGTCCAGTAGTCCAACATGAACTCTACATGAGTTCTGACGTTCTCACATAACTATACACACTCCTACTCACTCTCGTTTCTAATTTACTATAACCTCAGCTCTGATACCATTTCTGTAACACCCCAAATCCGGGGTCAGGGATTTGGTCGTCACGCGGAAATCCTCAATAACAAATCACCTGTTTATCAATATTAAACCATTTGTAGTCACTTACTAACAGAAATACAACAATTGAGACCCCAACTACCAAGCATCTTTTGGGTTATAGGGCTAGAAACAAGAACTAAAATCCTTACATTACTCGATTCATTACAGCCATTCAATTACATCACATCGTGTATTACAAATCCTATACTACTAGTATAGCTTCGATGAGAAGTACACCAGCAACTAGTGCTATCCTGTACAAAGTAATATAATTATTACACATCAATATGATTACACATAACTTACTCCAGCTATAGATTTTCTGGATCATATCGTCTTCATGAGGGCATACTACCTGCTTCTTCCGAGCTATGCATATAAGCATCATCCGTCTACCTTTCTCTGAAAGGTTAATATTTAAAACAAACAAGTATGAGCGGAGGAATTGCCCAGCAAGTAATAGTAGAGTTTAACAATATATAATCCAATATACATAGGGGTTTTAAAATCCAACAATACTTAACATCATTTCCGAAACATTTATAACTATGAAACTTCAATAAGGAAAATATGACGTTTAACGCAACATCCAATGAACAGATAGGTTTATAATAACCATAGTAATCCTCATATCTTAGCGAAATAGTATACGCTACAGTATTGCTAATCTTTTAGAAAGCTTTTCAAAACACGCAGTTCAATATGCTGCTAAGACAGTTGTTTATCATCGTATACAAACCAAACCATTAGAAAGTTTCATTTTTTAGTATTTCTCAAGTCTGAAAGTATATACATATAATTATGTCATTACCATCAAACACCTTACGGATCAACATCATGTACCGGGTGTAAGTTCTTTAACCACTTGATAAATCTAAACTCAGAAATAACTGATAGGAAGCGAGTCAAAGCTCTTGAAGCAAAACATTTGAGACTTGACATCAATAACCGAGGAACCATCTTTCATCTTTTGAATAATTGCAAAAGTGCACAAACACGTGCCATTATTGTTAGAATATTCTTGCAGTTCTAGATACTGCATGAATTCATCATCATCTTTCATAATTGAAAACAACACTATCGGCAACTTGGCACTTAGGCCCAAGAAGCAGTGTTTGAGTATTTTTCCAAAGTGGAGGATGGGACTGGAAGAAAATATAAAAACCTGACAAGGATTGACGATGATTAGTCGCCACATCCAAGTCCAATAATCCGCGGGTCTTCTTTACAGGTAGAAGGATAGAAACTACATCTGTAACTATCCTCGGGTGAAAACTACATCCGTAATCACCCTCGATGAAAACTACATCCGTAATCATCCTTTGGCAACACCTGGGCCGGAATAATAATTGATGGACCGCCTGGCTCACGGCCGCTTACACATCCCGGGAATCGTTCGTCAACGATTCCCACACCTGCCAGAGTCCCCTTTTTCTTTTTCTTTTAAAACTTGTTTTGATTGAAAATCGAGTAGTTGAGGTCCGACATCAGTCGACCGATAATTCTTGAAAAAAATGTGCAAGGAAGTAAAACCAGACCGGGGTTTTCGAAAATATTTTGAGTTCGAAAGAGTTCGAGTATAGGTATACACTTATACTTATATCAATCCCGACACAGGGTTTTGTGTTCACATATGGAAAATGGTACGCATAAAGCTTGTAACACAACAGGGTAATTCCACATATATATATAAGTTCTTGAAAAGTAACTTACCTAGATAGAATCAAAATATAATATTTTCAATGACTATGAAAGTCCTTAGACATCCTTTGAATAGTGTTTTATAATCTTCAGAACACTCAAAGTATTTAATAAATATTTGACTAATATGTAACAATTAATAAATATTCAATAATCCCCTTTTAAAAGAATACTCAAAATAATATTCATTTATTAAATAATATTCAAATAATATTTACTATTCATACTGAAATATTTAATAACCTCAAAACATCCAAATACAACTCTTGGAATGTTTCTAATCAAAATCAAGACACAATCTCTCCGGCAGTCTCCAAACTTTAGCCACTTTATCAAATAACTACTACTGACTCTCGGTCAGTAAGAAATAATTAATAAGCCTGAAAATCCTTTTTCTCTTTCTCCCTTTTTGTTGATGAATATTATAATTAATATTCATCAATTTAAATAGTCATTCAAATAACTTATATCGATATCAATCTAGCTGTTTTAAGCGGAAAATAACCAATTTATAACCATTGGAATATCTTTAATCCGTATTGAAAATAAACTATCTCCGATAAATAATATACTAAATAGAATCACTCCATCAAATTATTTTATTATTTCTCCGGGACAAAGTGATTTTAAGAAAGCGTTTTGAAAACGATATTCACCTAATTAAATAAATTTAATTAGGCGAATGAGGTTTATTTAATTAGTGAATGCTTTCATAAGCATCTATTAATTAAATAAACACTGGTTTATTGGTGATGTTGCCTTTAGGTTAATTATTGCGAAATTATTTTTAAAAGCTTTGCCCGGGTTTCGAAAACATACAATACAAAATAGCCCCGACACGCGGCTAAGTTCTAAAACTCAATATATGCTCTACCCTCTGAGCCTCTCTTATTCCGATACATAAATACATACCTCCTAACATATATTCCACTACCATAGTACGAAAAGTTTATAGATATATATATATACACCGTATAAATCAGGATATAGAGCCACAAAAATATCACTGCCCGTCAACAGTATTATAAGCCATGGGGTTTTGGTTATTACACAAGCAGAATTTAATATTGTTGGCAAAGCCAGGAATACAATGATTTGGAAGAAGAAGTACAAGGTTGGAAAACTCGCGATTACGGATTGAAAACTTATTTAACACATTTCATATATTTAAAATAAATATACTCTGAACAATAGAGTATGCATAGTAAACTTGCCTCTGGTCCTTAGCAGAAAATAGAAACCGCGGACAAATCCTTCGCACCTCGTCCAAGCAATTCCATGGACCTTCCCTGACGTCTCGATCTTCCTTTTTGGATGCACGTCGCTCCAATTTGATTATGCCCTAATAGTACTGAAATGGTTACGAGTACGTGTCAGTCCTCCCTCGTATCTCGAGTAGTCCCGACTCAGAGTTACTACTAAGTCACTTAAAGAAAAACTATAGGCGTCTTCCCCATAGTTAACTATTCTAATACCACTTAATGCACATAACACATTTATATCCATTTAATAGACTTAAACCAATTTAATATATAATTAATCCTCAAAGCATCATTGATCCTCAATACCATTTTTAATACTTAACTTAGCACATAAATCCTCGAGACAACAATTAATCCTCAGATCAACCACTTAACACATTTACACCTAATCAGTTAACATCCACTTCATGCCTCTAGACCACGGAAATTTAATAAATTAAATATAATTAATCGCAGGGGATTTTCAGAAAATTTCGGCATGAAGTATTCGTTTATCGGACTATGGGCACAGCCCCTCAAATACACTACAACCCTGTTTTAGCAAAAAAATAATGCTGCCTCAACTTGCAGCAACATAAAATAAACACATAATAAAGTATCCGCCCTGACATGCGGCACATAGCACATAATGATTTATATTATACTACTACATACGCTACACCAATGATCGTATTCCTCACGTATTTTAATGATACACGTGACAATCAATCATTATTGTTCGTAAGCCCTAGGGAACAACCCCTAGCACTAACTATTACTTACGCTATATCGATGATCACACCACTCAAGTATATTAATTATACCCGTGATAGCTAATCATGGATATTCGTAAGCCCTAGGGATTAGTCGAAAAGAATTACACAAGTCCTTTAAATATTGACATTTAAAAACTTGTGATCTTCTCATAACCCCTAGCACAGTTCTAATTATTATAAAATTCTAACATTTAACATATAACATTCAGAATTAGTAAAGCCATTAAATACCACGACTCGACTTATAGCACTTAGCACGTAAACATTTATTGATGACCACATATTACAAGTAAGTCACGTAAACCTTAATTATCGACTCGGTTAAATCTAATTCTCGCATATAAGACATTTATCAAATACTATGGTCAAACTCGATTGTTGACTAACTCGATTATCATTTAATCAATTAAGCATAGCAATTCCATATAACCACTTAATCATTTTATTTATTTAAAACGAATCATAATAATCTTTAAATCTAACATCCACACCGACTATTAAACTCGAATATTAACGAGACCACAATTAATCTCACAATTCCAATTAGCAACTAACAATTTAACAATTAACAATTATCAACTCGAACATTTAATCGGACTCGTAATTAATCTCAACCATTATAATTACCAACATACTTTCCGAATTGAATCTCGGAAATTCAACAATATTCATAATTTACAATATCGATCTAGCTACGACAATTACACATTAAACTCACAATTTAATCCAATTAAATTACAACACTTAACTAATTAAATTACTACAATTAAACAATATATAGCAATTCATCTCTAATTTTAATTACAACATTATTATCATAATTCAAAACTATTTAAATTACAACAAAATTTACGATAATTAAATAATCAAAATTAAATTCGAAAGGTATACCATTTTTTTTGGTTCGACCCACCGGAAAATCAATCCACCCAACCATCTCTCTCTCTCTCTCTCTCTACATAACACCACCACCACCAACTCTACTCCACTGCTAACACCACCACAACACAATCCCGCTGGCCTCTTCCGCGCGCACAGCCACGACGCGCAACCACCTCGCCGGTCAGCGCCGCCGCCGTGCGTTCTCCAGCCGTCTCCAGCCGCCGCGGCTCCTCCCTCTCCCTTTCTTCCCCGACCTGCCTCCTCCCCTCTCCTTCTCTCTTTCTCTCTCCGCGAATCTCTCTCCCCGCTGTTTCTCTCCCCCTCGCCCGATTTTTTTGTGCGACTGCATATTTGTGTGTGTATGTATGTATTCGTGTGTATATTTGTGGTGTGCTGTGTGTTTTTGTGTTAAAACCTAATGGGCCTTTGGCCCAATACTATTTAAACACTACATTTCTAATTTTAAATCCGCAAGACATATCTCGGGTAAAATAATAATTTTTGAATTAAAAATCTCGATCGGTAAAAATAATAATTCCAGCATAATTAAACACTAGATTATTTTTAAAGACTTTTGGAAAAAGAATTAGAATTAAATCTAATTTTTCTGAATTGATTTGCATTTTACAAATTAATAATGGTTTTATAGAAACAATTCATAAAAATAATAATTATGATTCATAAATCACAATTTACCAAGCTTTATAAATACCACAAATATTATTGCTTTGGTAAACCTCAAATTCTCGATTTTATATATTAATCGAGCAATTTCTACAAATCCTTAAATAATTAAAATAATCTTTTTCTAAGGATTTTAAAACCTCCAAATTATTCAGTAATTTAAAACAAAATCTTTACTAATTAAATCCACACTTCTAAATTAACTTTTGCCCAGATAAACTATTGACTTGAGATATACACTCGATCAGTAAAAATATTTAAAAGGGATCCGGTTCCACTGAATCAAAATAATTAAATAACAATAATAATAATAATAATAATAATAATAATAATAATAATAATAATAATAATAATAATAAATTTCATCCTCATTTTAGGAAAAACATTATTATTATTGAAATAATAAAAAATCATTTCTTGAAAATTCGGGTTATTACAGTGATTACCCTTTTTAATGATTTAGGGGGAGAGATTTTAGGAGGTTAACTCTTAAGGAGGTTATGTGTTTGGGATTTTATTACATATAAATCCTTATGTGCTTAATTGAATATCATGATGTTAAATCAAGGATGCATGTGTTGAGGGAGAGTATGTACTCCTAAAAATATATGTTGGTAATCATCAAAAAGGGGGAGCATTGTTTTTAGGGGGAGCAACATAGTCTCTCCGATGTATTCAAGTATGTCATTATCAAAAAGGGGAGATTGTTGGCGTGATGTTTTGATGATGAATACAAATGGTGCATTGTAATACTTTATGTGTATTTATCTAATCTTGTTTTGCAGGAAGTATTGATCAATGATTAAGGGGGAGCTTTTAGCTCAATCACATATTGGTATATAATCATCAAAAAGGGGGAGATTGTTAACCTAATGTGTTTTGATTTTATATACAGCAAGCTGATTGCTTATCTTGTACTAGGTTCACTATATTTAGCTTACAATTATATGATTGAATCACTTGATATATCATTTGCATATATATATATCTGTGTGTGTGTGTGTGTGTGTTTGCTATGTATAAGTATACTCTCAGGTAACCTGGTTGGTGATATGGAAATGCAAAAGTATAAAGCCATCTATCTATTCAGCTCACCAGAACCAAAACAGCAAGCTGACATGAACTCGGCAGAACCAAAACAGCAAGCTGATAGCTGATTTCAATTATTCTGAACATGCTTATTTGAACGGGTTTTGAGCTAATTTTTTTATTAATGTTTTAACATATGATCTTTGGTGTTATATGTCTTACATATTAGATCATCGTTTTATATCTAATTTTGAGATGCAGGGATTTAGGGGGAGTTATTCTAATTCTCCTAAATTAGTTGTAATCATCAAAAAGGGGGAGATTGATACTCCTTAAGTTTTGATGATCACAAACAGTAAGCCATTTGGATTATTAGTAGATATAAAACAGCATGCTAGTTGTATATGTACTAACTTGGTTTTGCAGGATACTCTAGCTTACTGACTGTATAATCAGTCTATCTAACAACAAGCCAAAGTTGAGATACAATGATAGTTTTGCAAGCCAGTTGCACACAGTAAATACGCAAACAGCAAGCTGTTGCTTGTAGTTTGATATAAATCATCATGTTATTCATGTATTGTGCTAACTTGGTTGTTCAGTGTATTATGCTAACTTGGTTGTGCAGTGTATTGTGCTAACTTGGTTTTACAGGGTACTATAGCTTACTGATTGTATAATCAGTCTGTCACAAACAGCAAGCCAAATGCATGGACAATCAGCATACCAGTTTCACAATCAGCATGCCATTTTCACAAATAGCATGCTGACTGCATCTGACAGAATTAAAGAACCTTTCGGTTCTTCAAAGAGCTTTAAGTGAAAATATATTTAGAAACATGTAAGGGCCCTCTGAATATTGTTTAACCTGCCAGTACTCATATCTTAGACAAATTGGAGGACAATATATTCCTTTGACTAAAATAAGGAAAGTAAGATCTACTTTATCTTATTTTAATACCCCCACTCAAAACAAACCACATGGTCTTGTCTCCCTCATCATATCAAATATTCCTCTCCATGTTTAACACGCTTCATCCCTTTCTCTCAACCGAAACATTCAAACTCCTTCATCTTTGTATAACCAAAAACTCATCTCTAACGACTTCAAAATTTTAATACCGTTGGAGCCTTTCAAATATAGTTTTTAATTATTCTTGTAAACCTATTTAAGAGCCGTTCTTCCGCAGTTCTTATTATCCATCAAAGTGCAAAAACAAGAATATATACACAACTTCAAAAAGCCTTCATTGAAAAATTCTTCTAAACCTCTCAAACCCTATATACTCGGATATATACATTCAGAGGGTTCATAGGTTGAGTTGTAAATTGATTCAAACAATGTATTGTTCAATTTGTATTGAATAGTTGTTGTACAAGGTTGGCTTAAGGTTTTGGTGGGTCGTACTAGACTAGAGAAGAATACTTGGGAAGTATTTCTTAGAGAGTTAATTCAACATAGCAAACAGCAAGCCATTTGTAAGCAGCTGGGTGTATCAGTTGCCGGAAAGATTGGTTAGGGAACAAAGGTTTGGTGAACGTTGCTAAAGAAGTATACTTGGGAAGTATAGCTTAGAGAGCAGGTTCAGAAATAGGTGTTCAGCAAGCCATTTATCAGCGGCTGGGATAAAAGGGGGATATATTATTGTATCATGTAATTGGATTATCGTTGATCAATAATATATTCTCTTATTGGGTTGGTAAGGGACCAGGACGTAGACCATAGGGGATTAGGGGATTAGGGGACGTAGACCAAGAAGGTGCAGTCCCAAGTTCATACTAAGTCCAAGGGAAAGAAAAAGACTAAAACAGGAGGTTCCTCTCAGAAGAAGAAGAAAAATAAGGAGCCATCTGTTGAGATAATCAAGGACGATAAAACGGATTCAGAAGAAACCACGGAGGAATCTAGTACTGCAGAGTCACAAGAGGATGAAGGAACAAGTAAGAAGACAAAGGCAAAAGCTACTGGAGAAGTACCGGTTGAAGACGTTAAGAAAATATTAGCTCAACTCAGAGATGAAAAGTATCTTGGTGATAAACCTATAACTGCTTCTCCTTTTACCAAGAAGGTTCGAAAGTCAACTTTACCTAGATCTTATAGGCCTTCGAATGAGTTGAAGTTCGATGGAACCACTGACCCAATCGAATATTTAAGTCGTTTCGACACAGAGATGGATGTCTATCAAATGAAGGAAGCTACTAGGTGTAGGTTACTTGCTGCAACTCTACAGGGCGATGCTCATCAATGGTTTAAGAGGTTACCTGCTGATTTTATTGGTTCGTGGGAAAGTATGGGAAAGCTCTTTGTTACCCAATTCAGGGCATCTATCGCGTTTGCACCACCTACCAACACCCTAACCAACATCAAGCAGAGACCTAATGAGACATTGAAAGAATATTTCAAGAGGTTTAATGCTGAGGTTCCAAAAGTTAGGAAAGCATCTGAGGAGACTCTGAAGAATTTCTTAATTGCTGGAGTCAAAAGAGGTTCTGATTTCTGGAAAGACTTGCAAGGGAAGGAACCTGAGACGCTGGCGGATTTTTATTCTCAAGCAGAATCTTTTCGTTTGGTGGAAGAATCTCTAGCTGATTTGAAGAAGGATCCAGATTTTGAAAGGCAAGGTGGATGGTCAGGAAACAAGAGGTCAAGACCCAGAATGTAACACCCCCAGATCCGGGGTCCGGGATCGGGTCGTTACTGCCTCATAACTTATACACAATACTTGACTTGAGTCCAAAATCAATAAGTAGCATGCTATGACCCCACAATAATATCCACTCACACACACACACAGTTATAGTCCCAGAGATGAAATTGAAATAAGTCTTACATAAAAGGGGTTTACGAATGAAAGTTATTACAATCCCAAAAGGATAACATCATAAGTTTAAAAGTTTTGCCGTTGATTACATTAATTATACATATAGTTAAATAGGAAACAAAAGCTGTCTAACTATGCTACTTCAACAATGGCGACTAGCATCTCAGCGGGGAGTCCGGTGGGTCGGGTAACCCGCTTGCACCGAGTGCGCCTGACGCGAGCCATCTGCCCTAGCTGTTGTTGTGACATAATATGAACAAAGCAAGGGTGAGCGAAAGCCCACCAACAATAATATAACTGAACAGTGATACATATATACAGTAGTTCAAAATATCCTTTGAAATCATATGCCATGCCTTAATGAAGTTATTGCCAGTATAATATAAAGGATGAAGTTACCAGGTAACTCAAAGTATTTGTTTGTAGAAATATCTGCTACATCAAAAGTAAGCGAGATATTCTCATTGCCATTAAAAGAGGAGCTTGCATGAAAAGATTGCAATTCCGGTTATGAATACTTTTCCAGCTCTGCCAACAGTAATCATGTTGCAGGAAATAAATAAGTTTGGATGATGAACCAATGATGGAGTATTCACCGCGCCCGCTGTTCCAATCTTGATGATCAGTCGAGATCGTACAGCTCAAATTAGATTTACTACCGGTAGAAGGAAGAACTGACGGCTTTACTTGTCTACCGCCTTACTAGCTCTCCCCGGCCAACGGTTGGGCCAAAGGGGATGGACCGGCGCTACTCGGCCTCTTACACGACTCCTAGTTCAAATAGAATTCATGATTCTGAATGTAACGTTCGTCCCCCTTTCCCCAAGTATAATACTTGTTGATAAGACTCCACAAAGTAGTCGTATCTAGTTGGAAAGGAAAATTCACCAATAACTTCCAAGCTATTGCTTGGTAACGAATATCAACTTGTTCCAACTATCTTACCCCTCGAAAGATGAGAAGGTAAACAACGACTTAATAAGTCAATAGCACCCGAGTTGCGAGTGAAGAGAATACTTTATGACCGGGAAGTCGACAAGATAAATATCATTTTCCAAGTAAGGTTCCCTTATTATTAGGGAGATAGACTCAAAGAAGAATGATGTCTGAGAACCTTTCTTGATTTAAGATTAACAATAATATGACTCCGAAATATTTTCCATAATAATCGAAGAAGATAAACCTTATTGAGGTTATTCTAAGTAGGGAATAAATATTCAGAGAATATTTATTGAATTAAAAATATTTAAAGAATATTTAGGAATATGAAAGAATATCTTTAATCAGAGTATTTCTCAAAATAATCCTTGAAGAAATATCAGGAGAATATTTATTGAATAAATAAATATTTAAATGAATATTCAAAATAATATTCATTAATTAATAAGACCTGAAAGGAATATTTACGATAATATTCATCATTAATTAGGAATTTAAATGAATATTCAAAAAGTAATATTCATTTAATGAATAATATTCTAAATGAATATCAAGTAATATTCATTTAGTAATCCAAGCTTTAAAGGAATATTCGAGATAATATTCGATAAATAAATCAAGCTTCAGATGAATATTAGAATAATATTCATCAAGTAATTAATATCTTAAATAATTATTCAAAAGTAATATTCATTTAATAAAATAATATTCTAAATGGATATTCAAATAATATTCATTTAGTAGTCCAATCTTTAGAAGAATATTCGGAATAATAATCGCTAATCTATTCGACTCTGAATGAATATTGAAAAATATTATTCGTCGAATGGTTACGTTCAAATAATTATTGAAGTAAGGATCGTTAAATAAATAATCTCGAACGAATATTTAAATAATATTCGTCGCCCAAATAATGGAAAATATTTACTTAAATATTTTCCTCTGAGGTAATCTCGATATATCAAGAAATATTGACTCCCGGTCTATATTTGATGAATAAGATGTATACGTCCTTCCATGAGGGTCTTACAATAACCGGCTTATAATTGATACGTTAGCTATCTAATTTATAAGGCAATAAACAATCAGGGAACAAGCATAACGATATAACTGGAAAGTAGGCATGAATGCTATGGCATATGTATAACAGAAAACATATATATATATATATATATATATATATATATATATATATATATATATATATATATATTCAATCACAACAACAGCCTAAAAGAAGGGAATTGAAACTTGCCTGGTAGTCGAGTACGGTAAGGGGTAGTGGTAGCGGGTCCCGGGTCAGCTTGGTGATCTATAAATAGCCAAGGCATTCGGGATTAATCACTTAACATCTTAAAAGTTAAGTTATACTTAAATCGAAACACGTTCTCGAGTTATCTCGTTATACTCCTTTTAGTGGATTCCTTTTATCATCGATCCGACCCGACATTCATTCGTTAATACGACATGTCACTGTACTTACACTTGGGACATACTTAAGTCATACAAGTTCTAAAGGCGATCGTTACAAATCAATATTATACTCCGAGTTTTATCGCCCGTTTTCTAAGTGTTTTACCGAAGTTATAATCAAGCGGGTTTTTAGGGGTTCGTTCGCGTTTAACTTCGATTCCAACATTTTTATAAAATCGGAAAACGATCCGTTTGACATGTGGTTTTCTATCATACCTTCCTTATGACCTCTAGTATTTATTTAACAAGATTAGAAACCGAATTACTCATGTTAAGGGGGTTCAATTGCAGTTACGAATTCATACTTACGGTTTCGAACTACTTTTAGTAAATCGGCCGTAAATCCTAAACCGTAAGTCCGTTTGATCCGATTCTTTTTCCAAAATGATCTACGACTCGAGATCTACAAGGGTAAGTTATATACTTAACCAGATAAGTGAATTATAGCTACTGCTATGCATGAGTTTCAAGGTGTAACGAAATTCCGGCATTATAACGGCTATAAATCGAGCGTTCCAAAAATTATAACATCAAAACCAAGCCACACCGGGCATAATACACATCTTATATACATGATTCTCATCCAAATCTGTCCAAGATCATATCACTTCATCCTTATAATCTTCATATGTTTCAACCACTACAAGATCATGCTAATCAAGCTTATAACCATGCTAATATCATAACTATACTAAAACTCATCAAGATCATGCATATACTTAAAGTAAAACCTAGGGTTTCAAGAGAGTTATACCTTCCTTGGTGTGTCTAGGAGTCTAAAAAGCCTCGATCTAGTCCTTGGATCACCTTAATATAGCTTAGAGCAACAAAGAAAACCAAGAAAACAAAGTTAGTTTCTAAGTGTTACTATTCATCATCACTTTTGTAAAAATCATAGAAAATAGAAAAATAAGATTTTGTCTCTCAACTTTTTACCACATCTTGGCCTCTTCATAAGCTTTGTTTTGAGTCATAGATCATCAAATTTGAAGCTTCCTAGCTAGGGTTTTGAGCCCCCTTTCTCCTCTGGACAGAAACTGTCAAGCACAGATCAGTTTGGTTTCTTCAACTTTGGGGAGGGATTTAACTAGGCTATACTACTTGGATTGCCATGAAATTTTGAACGAATACTCTACATATATTGAGGAAGCTATGGTTAAAATTTGGTGATTTATGAATGGGTAGAAGTGGAGATATAAATTTTTCTTTGAGCTTGGTTTTGCTGGGCAGTTTTGGGAGAGATGGTGTTCCTTGATCTTTGTTTTGCTTTATGAACAAATATCCTCTAATTCATGTATTATTGCTACATTACTTGGATGCATCATCTCCTTTTGTGTTGTTTGCTTCTCAATGGTCCATGTGTTGCCCATCCATTGGTACACTTGTTGGCACCACATTATGCATACCCCTTTTTGTTAAAGTGCAACTACACCATTTGCTTGTTAGTTGACTTTCATGTAAGTCCTTATAATTCATTATTCTCCCACCAATTTGCACATGCTCATCTCTTGATTCTTTATTTGTTTCTTTGTCCGATTATTGCTCAATTTCACTGATCGTTCGAAAGAATATCCCAAGGATTTCTAGTTAGGGTTTTACCGGAAACCTTCTTAATATTTATAATACTATACTCCATCATTCTTAATAACTCTCGGATCCATATTCCTTAAATCCTTTTAATAATCTCTTAGGCCTTTCAGTGTCCAGGGAAATCTCGGGGAAAATAAAAGTGTTGTTTTTCAGAATCCGACAGCTTTCACATACACTCTTTTTCCCCCTGGATCACTAATACGAACTCAGAATTTCGTTCTGGGTACCTCTATATAGCGTCGTCTAATAATATTCCTAAATCCACCAAAATCACTATTCATCCATTTTTCTTTACTCATCCTCTTAGGGTTGTACAATTGTCCCTGATCTCTTTCGCTCGTTCCTTAACCTTTTTACGGACCCACTGGACCAATATCAGATATCGATTTCGATGACATAAGAATAATCTTCTCCTTTAGAATTATCAAATCTCAATTCCCTAGGAGATAGATAATTCTTATCTAAAGTGTCAACCAATAGTATTCTTCAAGACATATAAATATTTAAATCGAATTCCATTCCTTCTATTCATTATCTCAATCGTTACATCGTAGTCGTAATCACTATTCCCCATTACCTCTGTACATAATAAAAAGTTTTTTTTTTATTATATCCAAAATTTGGGGTTCTTACAGTCTCCCCTCCTTAAAAGGATTCCGTCTCGGAATCAAGTAGGAAGCAAAGAGTCGTTTGTCTGTCGTTTACTTTTTTTAGCTTCCCGGTTAATTCTTGGTCGTTCTACCCTTTCTCAGCACCTCTTCTAGTGCTACAATCCATACTTTATCATTTTTACATCAACTTTGCTACTTTTCGTACAACACACTCTCCGGGTTATGATCTTACTCAGTCTTATCCTTATTGATACCTGCAGTGACATTGGTATCACTATCCCACTGCGAATTTGGAGGTAACCTCGCTCGCACTGTGCATTTCCTGATCGCTTTAATCTTCGCAATCTCGATCAATATAGAGAGGTGGAAAGATTTATTGAGAGATCACTATGACCAATTGAACATTTGTTATATTGCATAGCTAGTACAGAAGGGGGCCAGCCTTTAGTACTTGACAAGCAATTAAACAAGTTATGGTATTCCACTTAGACTTCTATCACATAGACAGATAGTCACGTAGCAGTACCTCCCCTCCTTAAAGGGTTGTTCTTCTCAATTCATAAAGAAGATGGATAAGAGAGAAGAAAATAAAAGAATTCTAAAGGATTATAGAAAGTTTTCACGATTGTAAAAGATCATACTCAGAATTTACCTCTGAACTATAGAGGTTCATTAAGGAAGAAATTAATCATAATTATATCCAATACTATTTGATCGTAACCTCATGTATCAACATATTTTGCTGCTTTGTCCACTATTCTATGGACCTATACTCTGGTTCAACCTTAGCACACTTACTTTTGGAAAATCTTTGAACCTCTCAGGTTAAATCTTAGTTTCTCGCTTGACACCATTGTTACTGACATTCCATGTCACGCTACTAGCTTTTTCATATCTATAATATTAACACTATCAGGTTGTCATCCCGAGAATTCATCGGAAAACCCATTTATTAATCCATTCATAACATTCCTTGCTTCATATTTCGTAGTTGCTTTCCCCGTCTTTTCTTTATCAATCACATCCTTCTCATTATCTGATTCTTATTTACTTCTATTATTTACTTTCACCTTCATCTCTTTATTGAGACACCTTTTGCACTTGGTACCTCCTTATCGGTATTCCGTCACATTTACTCTATAATCATCACGTTATTCCAATTTAAACTTTCCGAAATTAATATGGCCCGATCACTAAAATATAATCTACTTCTGCCAACCTTGTTTCTCATCAATTGTTCTTTTCTACCCATGGTTTTCCACAGGTTGTTCTTCGTAAGTCAGACCAGGTCGTATATCTACTTGCTCGTACTCTTATCATCTACGAGTATCTGCATTTTACTGGCGTAGCCTTGCCACATGAAAACCCGTTATGACCGGGCTATAAGTTTTGGGGGTAAAACTGGCTCGAATGCCACTTTCCGAACACTTTTAAACTCTCAGGTGGCCTAATAAGTCTCGGCTCAACTGCCCTTCTCTCTAAGTCTCATTAATTCTTCTCACGGGAATACATTTAGCATCATGAGTCATCAACCTCATATTCTCTATCTTGTTTGTGCAGAAGTACACTAACACAAACTTGCTTGTCATTCATCAACATGCCACTTAGCTCATTAATAGCAGCACTTTCTTTATCTTTACGTTATCATCTACTTTCTTAGAAGAATCGCCATCGCTTGTCATTTACGTAGTGCATTAATAGCTAACCATATGGGTTTTAATCCTTTAGGGAGACAAAGTTATCACTATTCCTTTTCCATAAGGAACACTTCCTAAACTTGATGTAGATATTACATGAAGTAGATAAAATTGCAGAAGAGTTTAATGCATCGCGGCTAGGTCCGGTTGATGAAACTATCACTCATTCAGCTTCCATAAAAGACTGGAAACTTAACGATTTACTTCGTCAATTTTGTATCATGGTCTTGGTTTGCCTCAAAACGGGACCTTCTAAGGTACGTAATATGCTTAAGACTCCATCACGAATCGAATCTTTACTTAAACTATTATTACCTTCGATTCTTGCACAATCATCAAAAGGAATGTAAATTCCTCCACTCCGATATGACCTTCAAGGTCTTTCCAAAAATCATTTTGTTTCTTCGGTATGAACATTTGTAATTATTCCTTTATACTTAGACTGTCGGCCACCTCATTGGCCTTTCCTGATAATAATAATTCCTTGTAATCCATGTTTTCTGGATACATTCTAACTCAAATTTTTCTACCTCATTCCCATCACTGTTGGGTGAAAGCATTCTCCCTTAAGCTCTGCTGAAGGAGAAAAATATATCTATCAGTCTTTTTTTTCCATAAGTCATTGCTTCCACCTACCCGTGGGAACTTTATCACGATTATTCCCAATCCAACTTAGGATACTTCTTTTCTTAGTTCTTTCCTTATCTTAGGATAATCTCAACCTTTATAGGTTCAATCCATACTTCCTCAGGGTTTCATACAAGCCTCATCTGGCATTATTGTTACTATGTCATACATTCCTTACCAAACTTCCATTTTGAAGTTCGGAATATTACCTTTTTCCTTGTAAGGTTTCATAGGTCATCCTCATCATTCCTCCTGTATTTTCTGGGTGCAGGGTATATCAAAATGTCATTGATCAATACTCTAATAATTCTATCTCTGTTCTTTCCAGAACTCTTTTTAATAATCTTTACATGTCATTGTTGCCTTAGCAAATCCAACTCATATCATCTGAATTCACAATGTCTTTATTAGGGTTAGTGCCATCTCTTGTGCATTCCCCAGGGTTTGCCTTACTTTATGGATATCCTATCCTTAATTCAAATGCCAAGGAATTCTTGCATCCTAGACTTGGCAATCAAATCATGTATCCTTAATAAGGGTCTCTTTTCAATCATTCTCATTTGATAATCGATCGGTGGCTTAATGCTAACCTCTTCTTTCAGATAGTTGTCAGCCTATTTGACCTTCCAAAAGACAACGTATGTCTATCTGCTCTCTTACAGAACTTGGTGCTGGTAGCAAGGATGTTCTGGGAGATATTGGTCGAGTCGAGTTCAACGTGAATCTCTTAGTACTTATCGTTCTTCTCAAAGGTAATTGCCTTAGACGAAATTTCTACAGCATACTGATCCATCTCTGACCATTTCTATACTCTCTTCATAAACCTTCGTTGTTTACTTTCCTTAGTCATAATATATTCATGGTATTCATGATACCCTAACATCATACATCTCAAGTCATTATACTTCCATTTTTTTTCGTAATCTTGGACGATCATATACACATGAATCACTTTAGTACGGGTGACCCCATTTTAAAAGTCTAGTAAATTCCCAATCCAAACATGGGTTGCAAAGGGTTCAGTAGAAGATTCCTACAATCTCATTAATATTTCCATCATATCAGAAGCCCTTGCAGTCGGTGCTTACTTAGAAGCAAAACCCTGCTTTGTCCTTTCATTGCTGGTCTAGTCACTTGATAGTCCTTTGTGACTTGGCCTCAACTGGCCATACTAAGATAAAAATATATGATTTAGGGGTTGGCTAATAGCATTACTTTTCCAGCAATTGCTGGCATAGTGCCTTCTTCTTTGATACCTTTCTACCTTTCCAAAACTTTACTTCGTATAAGTCTTAATCGGCTACTCAGCGCCGTCTCCGGTCACCTTTCCTCTATTTTTATCTTTTCAACTATTCTTATCACTCCCATGTGCCACGCAAGCTTACCATTCCTGGCATAACAGCCTTTTCACTTAAGTCAATCCCGAAGTTTCTCAGTCCGGATGGTTTCTTACTTACATTTCCTGTTTTCGTCCAATCTCACTTCATCATTGTATTTCTACAATCAATCGCGATAACCAGGGTCTGTCCACCAACCCATATAGCGGTTACTTTACCCAATTCACGGGGTTCGCCCCAGTTTTTACTCTCTTCCATGATCTTCTCTGATAATCAGAAAGACAAGGTTTGCCAAAATTCGTTGAAATTCTTCCCAGAATTAGGGAAATTTTGGTCAATCTATCCATCTACTGGTAACATTAAGGAGACCGATTTCGAAACTTGAAGAATAGTTTAATGAACCTCCAAGCAGGTAGAACCGTAGGCAGTCATAATTAACGAAATAATCGTCATCAGGTTGGAAGTTTAACCCCTGGAGAGGAACCGATTATATATATTCCTTAGAAGGGAATCAACAGTTTTAAACTAAAACTTGTCGCAACGTCCTGATATTCAATATTACCAAATGTCAGTCTACCTGACTACTAGTCTCAGAAGGAACATTACCGTCGGAGTTGGTTGTCCCACAAAATTGGCACTACTAAGGCCATCCGATCTGGTGGACCGTGCTGTTCGAATGCATTCGCAAGTACTTTGTCGTGCTGCGCAAGCACACATCATAATCCTTTATGCGAAGCGTCGTTGGAAGCACAAAGTCTCCTTTTTCCATTAAGCAATGCCAACTCTTGGTCATTACCAGTTTCATCTTTTAGCTCCAGGAAGATTTTCTCATATTTTTCTCTTTAACTACTGATCGTATTACTTGATCCATTATAATTCCACGTCGGAGTAAACTTAAGGTAACTACTATAATCCATTCAACGAAAAGAAAGAATTTAATATTTCTCTGAATCACATGCATCTAATGTTTCTTGTTCATCATTTAACTGTGTTGCGATAACTCTATACTCAGTCTCTGACAATAGTCTCATTACGAGTTCATCTTGACTCACTGGTCTTATCTTCCAGTAGGTTCTGAGATCATTGTCTTGCTTACTACTTCCCTATATAACTTTATCCAATCATGCTGTCACTTCCCAATGTTTTCACTTTCTAACTGATTCATTCATAAAATGGACATTTTCCTGAGTAAAACAACTTCATCAACCTCAATTTGGTTCTATAAATTACAACCTATGACATCTGCCTTCTCATGGCGAATTATTACTGACAATATTCATACTAATTCATTTGTCAAATGATATGGCACTTACTTCCTCCTTCTCAACTATTTCTAGGGACTCTGCTCCTCACCCTAAATCGATGTCTTTGATAATCATACATCCCTCTAGCTCTTTCTTCGTTAATATGAAAGTCTCTGAGGATTCTCGTCTATTCCCGTATAAGATCTCAAGTAATTCTTCCAATCTTTCTTACTCGCTGGTACTACATCCAGTAGTCCGGCTACGAATCCAACATGAATCTTTGGTTCTCTTGCTAATAGCTCAGCTCTTTATGCTCACTTTTCTGAGCATTATACCTTAATCATCTCAGTCTTTCTGGCTGTAGCCCTCATTCCTTGGAGTAAACTCCTCATCCTCAATAGGATTCTCCTCTGCTGGAACCTCTTTCGAGTCCTCAATAGGGTACTCTATCGAATTTACAATCCGATCGTCAGCATATAATAAAACATCATCATGATGCTGCTCGTAAGCCTCAAGGTCTGTCGCCTTACTAGTCGATACGAGATTGAGCTAAGTTACTATCATGATACTTAAGAGTTCCATAAGGGTTTTATATGTCATCACTACATTAAGTAGTCCGACTATGAACTTGGCAAGAGTTCTTATTATCTTAGTGAATTTATTGTTTTAACATTGCCTCATCTCTGGGGTTTATAATGTACGCTCTGATACCACTTCTGTAACACCCCCAGATCCGGGGTCCGGGATCGGGTCATTACTGCCTCATAACTTATACACAATACTTGACTTGAGTCCAAAATCAATAAGTAGCATGCTATGACCCCACAATAATATCCACTCACACACACAGTTATAGTCCCAGAGATGAAATTGAAATAAGTCTTACATAAAAGGGGTTTACGAATGAAAGTTATTACAATCCCAAAAGGATAACATCATAAGTTTAAAAGTTTTGCTGTTGATTACATTAATTATACATATAGTTAAATAGGAAACAAAAGCTGTCTAACTATGCTACTTCAGCAATGGCGACTAGCATCTCAGCGGGGAGTCCGGTGGGTCGGGTAACCCGCTTGCGCCGAGTGCGCCTGACGCGAGCCATCTGCCCTAGCTGTTGTTGTGACATAATATGAACAAAGCAAGGGTGAGCGAAAGTCCACCAACAATAATATAACTGAACAGTGATACATATATACAGTAGTTCAAAATATCCTTTGAAATCATATGCCATGCCTTAATGAAGTTATTGCCAGTATAATATAAAGGATGAAGTTACCAGGTAACTCAAAGTATTTGTTTGTAGAAATATCTGCTACATCAAAAGTAAGCGAGATATTCTCATTGCCATTAAAAGAGGAGCTTGCATGAAAAGATTGCAATTCCAGTTATGAATACTTTTCCAGCTCTGCCAACAGTAATCATGTTGCAGGAAATAAATAAGTTTGGATGATGAACCAATGATGGAGTATTCACCGCGCCCGCTGTTCCAATCTTGATGATCAGTCGAGATCGTATAGCTCAAATTAGATTTACTACCGGTAGAAGGAAGAACTGACGGCTTTACTTGTCTACCGCCTTACTAGCTCTCCTCGGCCAACGGTTGGGCCAAAGAGGATGGACCGGCGCTACTCGGCCTCTTACACGACTCCTAGTTCAAATAGAATTCATGATTCTGAATGTAACGTTCGTCCCCCTTTCCCCAAGTATAATACTTGTTGATAAGACTCCACAAAGTAGTCGTATCTAGTTGGAAAGGAAAATTCACCAATAACTTCCAAGCTATTGCTTGGTAACGAATATCAACTTGTTCCAACTATCTTACCCCTCGAAAGATGAGAAGGTAAACAACGACATAATAAGTCAATAGCACCCGAGTTGCGAGTGAAGAGAATACTTTATGACCGGGAAGTCGACAAGATAAATATCATTTTCCAAGTAAGGTTCCCTTATTATTAGGGAGATAGACTCAAAGAAGAATGATGTCTGAGAACCTTTCTTGATTTAAGATTAACAATAACATGACTCCGAAATATTTTCCGTAATAATCGAAGAAGATAAACCTTATTGAGGTTATTCTATGTAGGGAATAAATATTCAGAGAATATTTATTGAATTAAAAATATTTAAAGAATATTTAGGAATATGAAAGAATATCTTTAATCAGAGTATTTCTCAAAATAATCCTTGAAGAAATATCAGGAGAATATTTATTGAATAAATAAATATTTAAATGAATATTCAAAATAATATTCATTAATTAATAAGACCTGAAAGGAATATTTAAGATAATATTCATCATTAATTAGGAATTTAAATGAATATTCAAAAAGTAATATTCATTTAATGAATAATATTCTAAATGAATATCAAGTAATATTCATTTAGTAATCCAAGCTTTAAAGGAATATTCGAGATAATATTCGATAAATAAATCAAGCTTCAGATGAATATTAGAATAATATTCATCAAGTAATTAATATCTTAAATGATTATTCAAAAGTAATATTCATTTAATAAAATAATATTCTAAATGGATATTCAAATAATATTCATTTAGTAGTCCAATCTTTAGAAGAATATTCGGAATAATAATCGCTAATCTATTCGACTCTGAATGAATATTGAAAAATATTATTCGTCGAATGGTTACGTTCAAATAATTATTGAAGTAAGGATCGTTAAATAAATAATCTCGAACGAATATTTAAATAATATTCGTCGCCCAAATAATGGAAAATATTTACTTAAATATTTTCTTCTGAGGTAATCTCGATATATCAAGAAATATTGACTCCCGGTCTATATTTGATAAATAAGATGTATACGCCCTTCCATGAGGGTCTTACAATAACCGGCTTATAATTGATACGTTAGCTATCTAATTTATAAGCCAATAAACAATCAGGGAACAAGCATAACGATATAACTGGAAAGTAGGCATGCATGCTATGGCATATGTATAACAGAAAACATATATATATATATTCAATCACAACAACAGCCTAAAAGAAGGGAATTGAAACTTGCCTGGTAGTCGAGTATGGTAAGGGGTAGTGGTAGCGGGTACCGGGTCAGCTTGGTGATCTATAAATAGCCAAGGCATTCGGGATTAATCACTTAACATCTTAAAAGTTAAGTTATACTTAAATCGAAACACGTTCTCGAGTTATCTCGTTATACTCCTTTTAGTGGATTCCTTTTATCATCGATCCGACCCGACATTCGTTCGTTAATACGACATGTCACTGTACTTACACTTGGGACATACTTAAGTCATACAAGTTCTAAAGGCGATCGTTACAAATCAATATTATACTCCGAGTTTTATCGCCCGTTTTCTAAGTGTTTTACCGAAGTTATAATCAAGCGGGTTTTTAGGGGTTCGTTCGCGTTTAACTTCGATTCCAACATTTTTATAAAATCGAAAAACGATCCGTTTGACATGTGGTTTTCTCTCATACCTTCCTTATGACCTCTAGTATTTATTTACCAAGAATAGAAACCGAATTACTCATGTTAAGGGGGTTCAATTGCAGTTACGAATTCGTACTTACGGTTTCGAACTACTTTTAGTAAATCGGCCGTAAATCCTAAACCGTAAGTCCGTTTGATCCGATTCTTTTTCCAAAATGATCTACGACTCGAGATCTACAAGGGTATGTTATATACTTAACCAGATCAGTGAATTATAGCTACTGATATGCATGAGTTTCAAGGTGTAACGAAATTCCGGCATTATAACGGCTATAAATCGAGCGTTCCAAAAATTATAACATCAAAACCAAGCCACACCGGGCATAATACACATCTTATATACATGATTCTCATCCAAATCTGTCAAAGATCATATCACTTCATCCTTATAATCTTCATATGTTTCAACCACTACAAGATCATGCTAATCAAGCTTATAACCATGCTAATATCATAACTATACTAAAACTCATCAAGATCATGCATATACTTAAAGTAAAACCTAGGGTTTCAAGAGAGTTATACCTTCCTTGGTGTGTCTAGGAGTCTAACAAGCCTTGATCTAGTCCTTGGATCACCTTAATATAGCTTAGAGCAACAAAGAATACCAAGAAAACAAAGTTAGTTTCTAAGGGTTACTATTCATCATCACTTTTGTAAAAATCATAGAAAATAGAAAAATAAGTGTTTGTCTCTCAAATTTTTACCACATCTTGGCCTCTTCATAAGCTTTGTTTTGAGTCCTAGATCATCAGATTTGAAGCTTCCTAGCTAGGGTTTTGAGCCCCCTTTCTCCTCTGGACAGAAACTGTCAAGCACAGATCAGTTTGGTTTCTTCAACTTTGGGGAGGGATTTAACTAGGCTATACTACTTGGATTGCCATGAAATTTTGAACGAATACTCTACATATATTGAGGAAGCTATGGTTAAAATTTGGTGATTTATGAATGGGTAGAAGTGGAGATATAAATTTTTCTTTGAGCTTGGTTTTGCTGGGCAGTTTTGGGAGAGATGGTGTTCCTTGATCTTTGTTTTGCTTTATGAACAAATATCCTCTAATTCATGTATTATTGCTACATTACTTGGATGCATCATCTCCTTTTGTGTTGTTTGCTTCTCAATGGTCCATGTGTTGCCCATCCATTGGTACACTTGTTGGCACCACATTATGCATACCCCTTTTTGTTAAAGTGCAACTACACCATTTGCTTGTTAGTTGACTTTCATGTAAGTCCTTATAATTCATTATTCTCCCACCAATTTGCACATGCTCATCTCTTGATTCTCTATTTGTTTATTTGTCCGATTATTGCTCAATTTCACTGATCGTTCGAAAGAATATCCCAAGGATTTCTGGTTAGGGTTTTACCGGAAACCTTCTTAATATTTATAATACTATACTCCATCATTCTTAATAACTCTCGGATCCATATTCCTTAAATCCTTTTAATAATCTCTTAGGTCTTTCAGTGTCCAGGGAAATCTCGGGGAAAATAAAAGTGTTGTTTTTCAGAATCCGACAGCTTTCACAAACACTCTTTTTCCCCCTGGATCACTAATACGAACTCAGAATTTTGTTTCGGGTACCTCTATATAGCGTCGTCTAATAATATTCCTAAATCCACCAAAATCACTATTCATCCATTTTTCTTTACTCATCCTCTTAGGGTTGTACAATTGTCCCTGATCTCTTTCGATCGTTCCTTAACCTTTTTACGGACCCACTGGACCAATATCAGATATCGATTTGGATGACATAAGAATAATCTTCTCCTTTAGAATTATCAAATCTCAATTCCCTAGGAGATAGATAATTCTTATCTAAAGTGTCAACCAATAGTATTCTTCAAGACATATAAATATTTAAATCGAATTCCATTCCTTCCATTCATTATCTCAATAGTTACATCGTAGTCGTAATCACTATTCCTCATTACCTCTGTACATAATAAAAAGTTTTTTTTTATTATATCCAAAATTTGGGGTTCTTACACAGAAGCCCTAATAATCGTTACAATAAGAAGGTGGTCAGTCGCACATCCCAAATAAAGCCTGAGGTTGAAATCGTGAATCCTGCTAGACCTGCAATGAATCAGGTCCCGCCACCAGCTTCCTACAATAACAAATGAGAGCGACCTATTTATGAAACTTTCACCCCTCTGGTAGCTCCTATTGATCATATCTACGTAGTGAATGAAAAGTCTTCATGGTTTAGAAAGCCCTACAGGAATGGTCCTCCGAGGAATAAGAACGAACGTCCATACTGTGATTTTCATGACAACAATGGGCATAATACTGTAGACTGTCGCCATCTGAGGGATTTAATTGAAACTCTAATCAGGCAAGGGCAGTTAACTGAATGGGTAGCTCAGGAAGGAAAGAAGTATAGAGATGAGAAAACGCAGAAAGCACCGGAACCTGTGTTGATGAAAGGACCACCTAAAGCTGGATGTATACGTACTATTATTGGAGGTCCCCACATTGGAGGAAATAGCAGAAATGCCATGGAAAGGTACACTCGTGAAGCTAAAGAACGTCCTTTGACTAATGTTTGCAATCTATCGCAGAGGTTTCCCATATTGTTCGAAGGGGAAGATGCAGATATCACCTTCACTGAAGAGGATGCTTCTTGGGTACATCATCCCCACACGGATGCTTTGGTAATTGAGGCAGGAATTGGATCATATGAGGTTCATAGAGTGTTAGTGGATAATGGAAGCTCTGTGAATTTGTTATCCTAATCAGCTTTCAAGAAGATGCATTTTCTGGATAAGGATCTAGCTCCAACGAAGGACACCTTGTATGGTTTCACCAACAACCAGGTCCTCATCAAAGGTAAGATTCGTTTGCCAGTTACTCTAGGTGATAAACCTTGTTGCATTACACAGTTAGCAGAATTTATTGTTATAGAGGACAACATGAACTATAATGCTATCCTCGGGAGACCAATTCTAAAGGAGATGAGGGTGGTAACCTCAATTTATCACTTGACCATGAAGTTTCCAATGCCAGGTGGTATTGGTGTAGTTCGAGGATGCCAGTATGAGTCTAGGGAATGTTATACTAAAGCTTTGCAAAATGCTGTTAAGGCTGCTAAGTTACCTGAACCAATGGATGAGGTTCCTGATGACTTTTCAGGGAAGAATCCAGACAACATAGCAGTTGATCTACGAAGTCAACCATTAGAGGGTTTTGTGTCAGCATCCTACAGATCAGTAAGAATTGAAGAGGTTACAGAAGAGGAACCTCATGCTGAGATTCCAGTTTTTCGGGGACCAGATACCCCTTATTTGTTGATAGAAAGTGTAAGAACCCTAATTTTTGTAATATTTTTTTTATAATATCATATGACATTGTGAATTTGGAACCTTTTGAGTCACCCATGTTGTTTAATGGAATTGATTATCTGAGAAATTATGTTGTTACATTCACTATGTAAGAAAAAGGGAAGATTGCTGAAGGCAAGAGTCTTATTGTTAGTAAGATTTATAAAACTTGGGATTTGAGAGTTATTAGAATATTAAAAGACTTTTAAGGGATTATGACAAGGAGTTATGGATATTCGAGGAATTTACACAATTAAGTACTTAAGGAATTACAAGGAAATCTCTACGCGACAAAATATTATTACGAGGAGTTAATTAGGATACGATATGAATTAAAAGATTAAGTGACAAGCATTGGTAGAGGAAAAATAATACAAGGAAGGATATTACATGCAAGTCCCATGTAACTAGATTGTTAGAAAAGCAAACTAGAAATGCAAAAGCAACCAAGGAATAGTAACTAGTTAGTAGTGCATTGTCCAAGGAGACAAGGAGGCATGGTTGGCACCTAGGAAGCTAGTACTAGGCTTGTAAACATGTGACAATATACATATAACAAATACATATCACAATAATACATCACTTTATTTCAAACCACCCAAGCAAGAAACTCTCTCTCTCCCCCATTACTAGAGCTCTCGGTCCAAGCACAAAAGAAAGAAGAAGAATATTTTTTCTTCAACTTCCCATCACTTACAATTCAAGGCAAAATTCCTAGGTCCTCTACACTCTATAAAGAAGGTATGCTATGAATTTCAAACCATTCTAACCATCCAATCTTGAGATATTAATTGTTGAAGATTGAGTGAATAGTAACCATGTATGTTTATCTTTTAGATCTTGAAGGATTAAGGGTTGTAGGAGCTCATCTAAGTGTTCTTAGAGACTATAAAGCTCATCCAAGGTTCCTAGGCACTCAAGAAGGTATACAATCCTCACCCCTCTTAACCATGGATTATTTATGGTGTATAATGTTAGATCCATGAACTTTAGTGTGAATCTTGGTCATATGAGTTATGGATGGTGAAGATCTTGAGTTTAAATGTTGTTGATGTGATTTTTAAGGTTGTAGTTGGTGTATATAACTCCATGTGTGCTATAGAGTATAATCTTGGTGGTTTAGATGATGGTTGTGATGTATACATAGAATTCTTGAATGGTTAAGAAAGATAGCAAGCTGTGTAAATTTTCTGGGAACATGTACTGTCTTGTAGGAGGGTTTTGAACCCCTAAATCTTGTCTCCTGAGGTCCTAATGCATATGGTTATAAAGGTACTTGAATGTAGTTTCCAGAACTATAAGGTTCATGACTAGATGATGTGTAGATTTTGAGTTATGGCCTGAGAAGTGAAGAGTGGTTCTGGAATCCGAACTGCATTAAATGGTCCACTTGTGAGCCCTCTTTAAACCCCTAAAAATTTATGTAGGATCATGGAAAAATTAGGAGAGCTAGTAATTGTAGTGGTGAAGGCTACCCAAAAAGAATTGGATTAAAATATGCATTTTTCAATTTTATAAAAATGTTAGAGTAAAGTTCGCGCAAGTGAAAAAGTCGTAGGAGGAGTATGATTTTAAGGAGGGACTAATACGCTTCGAATATGGTAACCAAATTAAGACGAATAAGTGACGAGCATAATCGAGTGATGGCAGGAACCTATAATGGGGCTAGAGAGTCATAGGACGAAGTCTTTAAGTTAGTTTTGTGTCCCCTAAAATCTTGTAATTAAAAAGGTATTGTTAAGGTACTAACGAACGACTATTGGTTATGTATAGATCTTCATTCCACTCCGCAAGCTCGACCACCCCAACCTCACCAAGGCAAGTTTACTTTTCAAAACTTACATATATAAGGACTTTCACTATTGTTTTTGTAGTTTTCAATCGTATTATATGCTTTTGCTTATTGAGGTTATGATGAAATTTGAGATATATGCACATATATGTTTGTACCCCCTTGAACTTAGAATGAAATGTTTTCTTCGGACAACGACTCTAGCAATAGAGGTCGTAGCGGTCCAAATATACCATTGACCGGGGAGCGGTATATTATTATATCGTGATTAAATTGCGAAAACCCGAAGGGTCATTCGGGAAGTATCGTATACTTAAGTATTTATTTTTATATTATCATAAATACTCAAAAATACCTATCTTGGATTAAAATCTTATTTAATTAAATAATTATTTGATTAATTATTAATATTAAATCTTAAAATATCATTTATTAATTATTGTTCATTATTTTAAAAACAAAACTAATCCAAGATACCTTCATCGTTTTCAAACTTGAACTCTTTCGAACCCAAAACATTTTTGAAAACCCCCGGTCAGGTTTTACTTCTTGTACGATTTCAAGAATTATCGGTAGACTGATGTCGGACCTCAACTACTCAGTTTTCATTCAAAATAAATTTTTTTAAAAGAAAAAGAAAAAGGGACTCTGGCAGGTGTGGGAATCGTTGACGAACGATTCCCGGGATGTGTAAGCGGCCGTGAGCCAGGCGGTCCAACAATTATTATTCCGGCCCAGGTGTTGCCGAAGGATGATTACGGATGTAGTTTTCATCGAGGGTGATTACGGATGTAGTTTTCACCCAGGGATAGTTACGGATGTAGTTTCTATCCTTCTACCGGTAGAGAAGACCCTCGGATTATTGGACTTGGATGTGGCGACTGATCATCGTCAATCCCTGTCATGTTTTATATTTTCTTTAAGTCCCATTCCTCCACTTTGGAAAAAAAATGCTCTGACACTGCTTCTTAGGCCTAAGTGCCAAGTTGCCGATAGTGTCCGATTTTGATGAGAAAGATGTTGACTTCATGCAGTATCTAGAACTGCAAGTTTACTTTGAAAACAAGGACACGTATTGGTGCACCTTTGAAATTTATCGACATTGACAAATGATTTTATAACCGATTGATATAAACGAGTTTAATAACTGCTAAACACATGTAATGTTATATTGCTTACCTTATACATATACTTCTTGCTGAGCTATAGTTGCTCACTCTTACTTGTTTTCAAATTTACAAACACAATAGTTAAGAGAAATGGCAAGAACCAGACAGATTGCCCGAAAGCAGGTGACTAGGCCCGAGGCAGCAGTTGAGATTCCACCGGTAGGCCCCATTAGCCGGATTGGTTGGCAACTTTTGTTAGTACGTTTTATTTATAAGTATGACCTGTGCAAGGCAGTGTACCGTAACAAACATTCAAGCCGCTAACACCGCTTCATATCGAAGTGTTGCTGGTAGCATAAATGCTATTTCATTCGGTCTGTAATAACTCTGAAACTTTTACTTTTGCTCAATCAAGTGTATGACGTTTCTGAGACTCTAACCTGTGTGTGTGTGTGTGCGGTGTGAGTTTTATTGCGGGGCGATGGCTGTTATATATATTATGTGCAAGAACAGGTATGTTATCAATGGAAAATGGACCGTGAGCGCCTAGATCTCCGACCCCGGATTTGGGGGCGTCACAGAAATGGTATCAGAGCGAGGTTACAGTTCTCAGAAATGATAGTAATTTAAGAAAGCAACCCTAATAATAATAATAATAATAATAATAATAATAATAATAATAATAATAATAATAATAATAACCCTAATAACAACCCTAATAAAACCTAGAACTCTCATCGAGTTTGCAGTTGGGTTATCGGATATAGCCCTGACTTTAAGGCCCGTGAGGGAACTACTCCTTAAACTTTTTTTTATGGTTAGTGACCCACCTTATTTCCCTTGTGTAGATGGCGGAGATACCAGACCCTGAGGCCTATGAGAGAGAGCATTATGAGGCACTGATGCGAGATACCGAGGATCCTGAGGAGGACATGGGTGCTGACCCTGAGCTTGGCCCCTGGATTACGCTGATAGGAGATACTGATGATGAGGATCCCGATGAGGAGCCCTTTGAGCCTGAGCCTGAGCCTGTTACCCCCTCTCCTGTAGCTACTGACGAGGAGAGTGTGCGATCAGGTGAGGGCCGTGTTGTGTCACCCCCACCCTCTCCACAGTCATCGAGCCCTGTTTCATCGGATGATGACTCCGAGGATGATACTTCTGGCGAGAAGGAGCTTGACCCTACCCCTGCTCCTGCTCCTGCTCCCGTCCCTGCCATACCACCCCCACCGATGGACCTACCCCCGGTGTCGGGCACTGAGCACGCCTATGTTGTGCATTTCTTGACCCGAGACCTACTTTCTGTCGAGGCCAGACTTAATGAGGCGAGGCGGGCACTAGTGGAGGAGCGCGAGGCGCGTCTGAGGATTCAGGCTGAGATGAGGACTGTTGTTGCTAGGAGGACTAGAGCTCGACTCCATAGGATTGAGAGGAGGAGTCGCGCGAGGATTATCGGTTTGGGAGTCCGCGGGGGCGGAGTAGTCCAGGCCAGGGATGCTAGGCGTGTTGTGCATCGTGCATTTTCCCGAGTGAGGGCCTTGCTCCGTCGCGGAGCGGCACCATGATGTGTTACAGATAGCTCAGTCCTCTAGGTTCAGAAGACATTAGTGTGTCGATTTTGCGGGATAGTTGACTTGTGCAGTGGTATCCTTTCTGACCAGTGGATGAGTAGACTGACCTACAGATATGTAGATGTGACTTCGGATAGTATGTACGGATGTAGCCCTCCTTTTGTGTAGCCCTAACTATTCAGATGATGTACTTGTTATTGTTCCACTTTTGATAGACCTTGATATTGGAACCATGTGTTAGGCTTTAACATCCAAACTATGTGATGACTCTGTATCATATTTATCTAGTTCAGTTTCCTTGATATTGTCTCAACTGCCTTACTTTCTGATGCCATGCTTTACTGTTTTAATATACAACTGTGAATATACAATTTCTACAAGCCACAAATACAACCATGCTGTTTTAAATTTACGACATGTGATTTCAAATTGTTCACTACAAATTTCCAAAATTGTTCCTACAAATTTTAAAACAAATTTTCAAAAAAAAAATTCGAAGTTTTGAAATCTCGAAAACTCTTGCAAATGTTTTCGCACCCCATAGCGATTTTTCCCCAAAAATGTTTTGACGTTTTATCACCAGCATCAGGTTATTAAAACTTTTGCAATTTCCACCCTTATGAGGAGGAACGATACGTTCCTGAATCGTGTAAACGTTGTCAGGTAATTGGAAAACCCTAACCCATTTCTTGTTTCATTATCAGAATCATGCCACCCAGAAGAATGAACACTCGAGCTCACCCGGTCAGTCCTGAAGGCCAGGGTAGCCACCATGGGACCGGAGGCCACCAGAACCATGAAGGGGAGAACGTGAACCTGAGTGAGGATGAGGGCAACGATTATAACTTGTTTGATAACTCTGAGTATAACGAAGAAGAAGCTGGTGATGACACCCGAGAGGTAGAACATCCAAGGGGAGGCCCTATGGAACAATTCATGGAACTACTTAGGCAGAACTTGGACCGTCCCCCGGTTCATCAACCACCCAGCAATGCGAATGCAAATGCCTTCCGGAATTTCAAATCCTTAAAACCCCCGGAATTCAAGGGAACCGCAGACCCGGTTGAGGCAAGAGCCTGGTTGAAGGAAATGGAAAAATCTTTCGAGATACTAGGAGTCGCTGAGGGGCAGAAGACTATTTTCACCACCTACCTCCTGAAGGGTGAGGCAAACTATTGGTGGGAAGCTAAGAAGAATTTGGAGGGAAGAGGTGTGGTGACCTGGGAGAGGTTTAGCGAGCTGTTCTTGGAAAAGTACCTCCCTAGGATCATGGAGACCCAAATGGAGCTGAAGTTTTTGGAACTAAAGCAAGGTAACATGACGGTGGCCGAGTATGAGGCCAAATTTACTAAGTTGTCAAGGTTTGTGCCGGAATATGTGAACACTGAGGCAAAGAGGGCCCGAAGGTTTCAACTGGAGCTAAAGCAATGGATTCAGAATCGTGTGGCGGTTCTTGAGCTGATAGACTATGCCACCCTGGTACAGAAAGCATAAATTGTTGAGGCCGGGAGTGAACAGATGCAGAAGTTGAGGGAAGGAAAGAATAGGAAGTTTGATAGTCGAAAGGGAAACTCTGCGGGTGGGAGCTTTCCGAGCAAATTTAAACGAGGGACGATATCCCAACCCAGCGGAAACTTTGGAACCAAGAGAGCTGAAAGTTGGAGTGTGGGCCAGGGCGGCCGACCACAGGGATCATCTTACTCTACCCCATCTCGAGCCCTACCCCCGGATTGCAATAAGTGTGGAAGGAAACATGTGGGCGTGTGTAACCTACAGGATGTGAAGTGCTTCAAGTGTGGGCTGACAGGACATTATGCTAACGCCTGTCGAGGAACTAGTAACAACACCAATGCCGGAGGCAATTGCTTCAAGTGTGGGAAACCAGGGCACCGAATGAGGGAATGTTTGTCCTCTGGGCCAGCTGCGTCAAGAGTGAGTGGAACTGCTTCTAACAAGGCCCCTACTGCAAGAACTTTTAACATGACGGTGCAAGATGCCGTGAGGAACACGGATGTGATTGCAGGTACCCTACTACTCAACTCAGTTAAGGAAAATGTTTTATTTGATTCGGTAGCTACCAAGTCTTTCATATCCCTAGATTTTGTATGTCAGTTAGGCCTTAAGGCTGAACCATTGAAAGACAGACTGCAAGTAGAGATAGCTAATCGTGAAATTATCCCTGTTAGCCAAGTATATCCAGGTTATGACCTAGAAATAAGAGGACGACACTTTCGGATAGATTTGATACCTTTTAAACTAGGAGAGTTTGACGTAATAGTAGGTATGGATTGGTTGACAACCCACGGAGCCCAGATCGATTGTGTAAAGAAGAAAGTAAGTTTAAGACTACCAGGGGACGAGGAAGTAGTGTTTAGTAGAAAACGGCAAAACCAAAAGTTCCTGACTGTGATTCAAACTAAGAAGCTGTTACGTAAAGGATGTGAAGCCTATTTAGCCTATGTGAAGGATACCAAGAAGGAGGCACCAAACCTACAGGAAATCCCTGTCGTTAATGAGTTCGCAGACGTATTTCCAGATGATCTTCCAGGACTACCACCTGATAGAGACATTGAGTTCGCTATAGACTTAGTTCCTGGTACGACCCCAATTTCGAAAGCCCCATATAGGCTAGCCCCAGTGGAGATGAAAGAGATGGCCACTCAGTTACAGGAGTTATTGGATAAAAGGATGATAAGACCTAGTGTGTCCCCGTGGGGAGCCCCGGTGTTATTCGTGAAAAAGAAGGATGGTAGTATGAGATTATGTATAGACTACAGAGAGTTGAATAAGGTGACTATAAAGAATAAATATCCCTTGCCCAGGATAGATGACCTGTTTGATCAACTAAAGGACGCAGTTTATTTTTCTAAAATTGATTTAAGGACCGGGTACCACCAGTTAAGAATTAAGCCAGAAGATATTCCAAAGACGGCCTTTCGCACCCGGTACGGACACTATGAGTTCCTAGTGATGTCATTTGGGTTAACGAATGCCCCCGCAGCTTTCATGGACTTGATGAATCGAGTCTTCAAGAAGTACTTGGACAAGTGTGTTATAGTCTTCATCGATGACATCTTGATTTATTCCAAGACGAAGGAGGAGCATGCAGAGCACTTGAGGATTGTATTGGGAGCATTGAGAGAAGAAAAGTTGTATGCTAAGTTCTCGAAGTGTGAATTTTGGTTGAGGGAAGTTCAGTTTTTAGGGCATGTGATTAGCGATCAAGGCATCCTAGTGGACCCATCCAAAATAGAGGTTGTATCCAATTGGGAGAGACCAACCACTCCGACAGAGGTGAGAAGTTTTATAGGATTGGCTGGCTACTATAGGAGATTTGTCCAAGACTTTGCCAAGATAGCATCCCCTTTGACCCAACTAACTCGCAAGACCGAGAAGTTTGTGTGGACTGAAAAATGTGAAGAGAGCTTTCAAGAGTTGAAAAAGAGGTTGGTGACAGCACCAGTACTAGCCCTACCCGATGATAAGGGAGATTTTGTGATTTATAGCGACGCATCCCATAAAGGTTTAGGGTGTGTGCTTATGCAGCACGGTAAAGTGATTGCATATGCGTCCAGACAACTTAAGGAGTACGAGATAAGATACCCCACCGATGATTTGGAATTAGCGGCGATAGTTTTCGCTTTGAAGATCTGGAGGCATTATCTTTACGGAGAAAAGTGTGAAATCTACACGGATCACAAGAGCTTAAAGTACATATTCACTCAGAAAGAGTTAAACATGAGGCAGAGGAGATGGCTAGAGCTAATCAAGGATTATGATTGTGAGATTCATTATCACCCAGGGAAGGCCAACGTGGTGGCCGATGCAATTAGCCGAAAGGAGAAACTCAAGATGATGACGTCAGCGGACGAGTTGATCAAGGATTTTGAGAAACTGGAGATTGAAGTGAGGTTACCAGGAATTGGATAAGAGAGTCTAAGGGAAATAAGAGTCCAACCACCTCTATTGGAAAAGATTAAGTTATGCCAGGAAAAGAAGATAGAAGAAGAAAAGAATTCGATGGAGAAAATTTTGACTGGCGAGGAAATTAAGTGTGAAAAGGACGGGAATGGAGTTATGAGGTACGCATCTAGGATATGGATCCCGAACGTTCAGGAATTAAAAGACGAGATTTTGCAAGAGGCTCATAGTTCAAGGTACTCAATTCACCCTGGAGGCACTAAGATGTATAGAGATCTGAGAGAATACTATTGGTGGCCAAATATGAAGAAGGACGTGGCAGAGTGGGTAAGTAAATGCTTGACATGTCAAAGAGTGAAGACCGAACACCAGAGGCCCAGTGGATTGTTGCAACCCTTAGAGATACCCGAGTGGAAGTGGGAGCATATTGCGATGGACTTTGTGGTCGAACTACCAAAGACCAAGACTAATCATGATGCCATTTGGGTAATTATCGATAGATTGACCAAATCAGCACATTTCCTTCCAATCAACGAGAGATACACTGTCGAAAGGCTGGTGGATATTTACTTAAAGGAGATCGTGGTTAGGCATGGGGTTCCTGTGAGCATTGTATCAGATAGAGACCCAAGATTCAACTCCATGTTCTGAAGGAGTTTTCAGGATTGTGTGGGGACCAAGTTAAACATGAGTACTGCATACCACCCCCAATCAGACGGACAGAGCGAGAGAACCATCCAGACTATAGAGGACATGTTGAGAGTATGTGCCATAGATTTTAAGGGAAGTTGGGATGACCACTTGCCGTTGATCGAATTTTCCTACAACAACAGTTACCATGCGAGTATAGGAATGCCCCCATATGAAGCCTTATACGGACGAAGATGTCGATCTCCCTTGTGTTGGGAAGAGGTTGGAGAGCGAAAGATTTTAGGGCCCGAACTGGTCCAACAGACTAGAGAAACTATCGAACTTATACGAGGACGGCTGGTAGCAGCCCAGGATAGACAGAAGAAATATGCAGACCAGAATCGCAAGGACAAAGAATATGAGGTAGGAGAGTTCGTGATTCTAAAAGTATCGCCATGGAAGGGATTGATGAGATTTGGAAAGAAAGGGAAGCTAAGTCCGAGGTTTATAGGACCTTTTGAGATTTTGAGGCGTGTTGGAAAGTTAGCCTATGAACTAGCCTTGCCCCCGAGCTTGCAGCAAGTGCATAATGTGTTTCATGTGTCCATGCTACGACCCTACCACACGGACTTTCAGCATGTGATAGAATACGACCAGATAGACCTACAGCCAAATTTGACTTATGTGGAGAAACCAGTGGAAATCATGGATAGAAAAGAACAAGTGCTGAGGAAGAAGGTTGTCAAACTAGTGAGAGTTTTGTGGACGAACCAGAATGTCGAAGAATCAACATGGGAACTAGAGAGCACGATGCGTGAAAAGTACCCTCAGCTGTTTTCAACCTGATTCCGGGACGGAATCCTTTTAAGGAAGGGAGGCTGTAAGAACCCTAATTTTTGTAATATTTTTTTATAATATCATATGACATTGTGAATTTGGAACTTTTTGAGTCACCCATGTTGTTTAATGGAATTGATTATCTGAGAAATTATGTTGTTACATTCACTATGTAAGAAAAAGGGAAGATTGCTGAAGGCAAGAGTCTTATTGTTAGTAAGATTTATAAAACTTGGGATTTGAGAGTTATTAGAGTATTAAAAGACTTTTAAGGGATTATGACAAGGAGTTATGGATATTCGAGAAATTTACACAATTAAGTACTTAAGGAATTACAAGGAAATCTCTACGCAACAAAATATTATTACGAGGAGTTAATTAGGATACGATATGAATTAAAAGATTAAGTGACAAGCATTGGTGGAGGAATAATAATACAAGGAAGGATATTACATGCAAGTCCCATGTAACTAGATTGTTAGAAAAGCAAACTAGAAATGCAAAAGCAACCAAGGAATAGTAACTAGTTAGTGGTGCATTGTCCAAGGAGACAAGGAGGCATGGTTGGCACCTAGGAAGCTAGTACTAGGCTTGTAAACATGTGACAATATACATATAACAAATACATATCACAATAATACATCACTTTATTTCAAACCACCCAAGCAAGCAACTCTCTCTCTCCCCCATTACTAGAGCTCTCGGTCCAAGCACAAAAGGAAGAAGAAGAAAATTTTTTCTTCAACTTCCCATCACTTACAATTCAAGGCAAAATTCCTAGGTCCTCTACACTCTATAAAGAAGGTATGCTATGAATTTCAAACCATTCTAACCATCCAATCTTGAGATATTAATTGTTGAAGATTGAGTGAATAGTAACCATGTATGTTTATCTTTTAGATCTTGAAGGATTCAGGGTTGTAGGAGCTCATCTAAGTGTTCTTAGAGACTATAAAGCTCATCCAAGGTTCTTAGGCACTCAAGAAGGTATACAATCCTCACCCCTCTTAACCATGGATTATTTATGGTGTATAATGTTAGATCCATGAACTTTAGTGTGAATCTTGGTCATATGAGTTATGGATGGTGAAGATCTTGAGTTTAAATGTTGTTGATGTGATTTTTAAGCTTGTAGTTAGTGTATATAACTCCATGTGTGCTATAGAGTATAATCTTGGTGGTTTAGATGATGGTTGTGATGTATACATAGAATTCTTGAATGGTTAAGAAAGATAACAAGCTGTGTAAATTTTCTGGGAACATGTACTGTCTTGTAGGAGGGTTTTGAACCCCTAAATCTTGTCTCCTGAGGTCCTAATGCATATGGTTAGAAAGGTATTTAAATGTAGTTTCCAGAAATATAAGGTTCATGACTAGGTGATGTGTAGATTTTGAGTTATTGCCTGAGAAGTGAAGAGTGGTTCTGGAATCCGAACTGCACTGAATGGTCCACTTGTGATCCTTCTTGAAACCCCTAAAAATTTATGTAGGATCATGGAAAAATTAGGAGAGCTAGTAATTGCAGTGGTAAAGGCTACCCAAAAAGAATTGGATTAAAATATGCATTTTCCAATTTTATAAAAATGTTAGAGTAAAGTTCGCGCAACTGAAAAAGTCGTAGGAGGAGTATGATTTTAAGGAGGGACTAATACGCTTCGAATATGGTAACCAAATTAAGTCGAATAAGTGACGAGCATAATCGAGTGATGGCAGGAACCTATAATGGGGCTAGATAGTCATAGGACGAAGTCATTAAGTTAGTTTTGTGTCCCCTAAAATCTTGTAATTAAAAAGGTATTGTTAAGGTACTAACGAACGACTATTGGTTATGTATAAATCTTCATTCCACTCCGCAAGCTCGACCACCCCAATCTCACCAAGGCAAGTTTACTTTTCAAAACTTACATATATAAGGACTTTCACTGTTGTGTTTGTAGTTTTCAATCGTATTATATGCTTATGCTTATTGAGGTTATGATGAAATTTGAGATATATGCACATATATGTTTGTACCCCCTTGAACTTAGAATGAAATGTTTTCTTCGGACAACGACTCTAGCAATAGAGGTCGTAGCGGTCCAAATATACCATTGACCGGGGAGCGGTATATTATTATATCGTGATTAAATTGCGAAAACCCGAAGGGTCATTCGGGAAGTATCGTATACTTAAGTATTTATTTTTATATTATCATAAATACTCAAAAATACCTATCTTGGATTAAAAGCTTATTTAATTAAATAATTATTTTATTAATTATTAATATTAAATCTTAAAATATCATTCATTAATTATTGTTCATTATTTTAAAAACAAAACTAATCCAAGATACCTTCATCGTTTTCAAACTCGAACTCTTTCGAACCCAAAACATTTTCGAAAACCCCCGGTCAGGTTTTGCTTCTTGTACGATTTCAAGAATTATCGGTCGACTGATGTCGGACCTCAACTACTCGGTTTTCATTCAAAATAAATTTTTTTTTAAAAGAAAAAAGGAAAAAGGGACTCTGGCAGGTGTGGGAATCGTTGACGAACGATTCCCGGGATGTGTAAGCGGCCGTGAGCCAGGCGGTCCATCAATTATTATTCCGGCCCAGGTGTTGCCGAAGGATGATTACGGATGTAGTTTTCATCGAGGGTGATTACGGATGTAATTTTCACCCAGGGATAGTTACGGATGTAGTTTCTATCCTTCTACCGGTAGAGAAGACCCTCGGATTATTGGACTTGGATGTGGCGACTGATCATCGTCAATCCCTGTTATGTTTTATGTTTTCTTTAAGTCCCATTCCTCCACTTTGGAAAAAAATGCTCTAACACTGCTTCTTAGGCCTAAGTGCCAAGTTACCGATAGTGTCCGATTTTGATGAGAAAGATGTTGACTTCATGCAGTATCTAGAACTGCAAGTTTACTTTGAAAACAAGGGCACGTATTGGTGCACCTTTGAAATTTATCGACAATGACAAATGATTTTATAACCGATTGATATAAACGAGTTTAATAACTGCTAAACACATGTAATGTTATATTGCTTACCTTATACATATACTTCTTGCTGAGCTATAGTTGCTCACTCTTGCTTGTTTTCAAATTTACAAACACAACAGTTAAGAGAAATGGCAAGACCCAGACAGACTGCCCGAAAGCAGGTGACTAGGCCTGAGGCAGCAGTTGAGATTCCACCGGTAGGCCCCATTAGCCGGATTGGTTGGCAACTTTTGTTAGTACGTTTTATTTATAAGTATGACCTGTGCAAGGTAGTGTACCGTAACAAACATTCAAGCCGCTAACACCGCTTCATATCGAAGTGTTGCTGGTAGCATAAATGTTATTTCATTCGGTTTGTAATAACTATGAAACTTTTACTTTTGCTCAATCAAGTGTATGACGTTTCTGAGACTCTAACCTATGTGTGTGTGTGTGCGGTGTGAGTTTTATTGCGGGGTCGATGGCTGTTATATATATTATGTGCAAGAACAGGTATGTTATCAATGGAAAATGGACCGTGAGCGCCTAGATCTCCGACCCCGGATCTGGTGGCGTCACAGAAAGTGCACCCCCTACGGGAAATGATGGTGATGTGTGTATGGCAGAGGAATTAGATGTTGAAAATTCTCGGAAAATGAAGCATAGTGGGAGCAATAAAGACAGTCAGCCAGTATCTAAGAGAAGGAATGTCATGCATGAAGCGTATATACCACCTACTGTTGAGGAACCTCAAGAAGACTTGGTAGCAGAGATGGATATAGATTTGGATCCTCGAATGCCAGAAACAGTGGTTAAAGCTGGACCGGTTGGTGAGACTTTGGATGTAAAGATAAATGATAAGGACGGTATAAAGGTGTTGAAGATTGGAGCTCAACTAGAACCAACTTTGAAGGAATCTCTTGTTTCTTTCTTGAGCAAGAACCTGGATGTTTTTGCTTGGTGCCACGCAGATATGGAAGGAATATATCCAAAGGTCATGTGTCACAAATTGAATGTTAATCCAGAGAAGAAAGGTGTGAGATAGAAGCGAAGACCGGTTAGTGGAGAGAGAGAGCTCAAGCATTGAAGGAAGAAGTGGATAGGTTGCTGGATGCAGGTTTGGTCAAGGAATATTTCTATCCTGTATGGTTAGCAAATCCTGTCTTGGTAAAGAAGCCCAATGGGAAATGGAGGACTTGTGTGGACTTCACAGATCTCAACAAGGCATGTCCAAAGGACAGCTTCTCATTACCACGAATTGATCAGCTAGTGGATGCAACAGCTGGACATGCCCTACTCAGTTTCATGGATGCATATTCAGGTTACAATCAGATTCCTATATATGAACCTGATCAGAAGCATACTTCTTTTATTATGGATAGAGGTCTCTATTGTTATGTATGCATGCCATTTGGATTGATTAATGTTGGAGCTACATATCAACGGCTAGTAAACATGATGTTTAAAGAGCAAATTGGTAGTACAGTACCATGGAAGTATATGTGGATGATATGTTAGTCAAGTCTAAGGAAGCTACTGATCATGTGAAGCACTTGCAAGAGATGTTTAGAATCTTATGAAAGTACAGAATGAAGCTGAATCCCCAGAAATGTGTGTTTAGGGTGGAATCCGGAAAGTTTCTAGGGTTCATGGTGAATCACAGAGGTATAGAGGAAAATCCAGCCAAGATTAAAGCACTGATTGATATGAAGTCACCAAGGATTGTGAGAGAGGTTCAGTCCCTTACCGGAAGAGTGGCAACTTTGAATAGATTCATCTCGAGGTCTACGGATAAGTGCCAAGAGTTCTTTAAAGCGATAAAGAAAGGAAGTAAGTTTGAATGGATAGAGGAATGCGAGATAGCATTTGGAAAGCTAAAAGAGCATTTGGGAAGCCCTCCACTGTTTGCTAAGCCAGTAGACGGAGAAACATTAATACTGTACCTAGCTGTGTCAAAGTATTCTATTAATGCAGTCCTAGTTCGAGAAGAGGATGGACAGTAGAGCCCAATCAATTATGTTAGTAAAAGGTTGCTTGATGCAGAAACAAGGTACACAGGAATGGAGAAGCTGGTTTATGCCTTGATTCTAGCTTCCAGGAAGCTGCGACCTTACTTCCAAGCTCACAAGATTGAAGTAAGAACCTCATATCCACTTAGGCAAGTGATGCACAGGCCAGAAACTTCAGGGAGAATGTTAAAGTGGGCTGTGGAGTTAGGACAGTTTGATATAGAATACAAGCCAAAAACAGCAATCAAGGCTCAGGCTCTAGCGGATTTTTTGATCGATTTTCCACCTCATGTGGAGGTTACTGGCCAGGAGGTACCAAGAGAGTTGCAGAAAGAGCAGATGGAAGATGATAATTGTGCGCCTTGGTGGACATTGTATGTGGATGGAGCTGCTAATAGTAATGGAGCAGGGGCAGGCATAGAGCTAGTAAGTCCAGAAGGGCATAGACTTCATAGCTCGATTCACTTCGCTTTCAGAGCCACTAACAATTATGCAGAGTACGAGGCGTTGATTGCAGGTCTCAAGTTAGATTTAGAGATGAAAGTCGAGAATATCATAGTGTTCAATGATTCGATATTGGTAGTTTGGCAGATTCGCGGTGGATTTCATGCAAGAGGTCCACGAACATACTTGTATTTGAGGTATTCCCAAGAACTACTTGCAAAGTTCAGAGAGGTAAAGCTAGATCAGATACCACGAGGAAATAATACCAATGCAGATGCATTAGCTAAATTGGGCTCACAGAGAGAGTCAACTTTACCGGGTGTAATTCTGCTCCAGATTCAAGAGCAACCTAGTGTTTTCAAAGAGGAAGTCATGGACATCGAAGTTTCAGTTGAAGATTCTTGGATGACTCCAATCTATAGCTACTTGGCTAAGGGAGAGGTACCTCCTAATCAGGATGAATCCAGGAAGCTGAAATATCATGCAGCCAAGTATGTGATTTATGATGGAATTCTATACAAACGAGGGTTCAATCAGCCTTTGCTTAAGTGTGTAGCTGGAGAGCAGTGTAGATACATCCTTGAATGAAGGAGTATGTGGAAATCACTTGGGGGGTAGTTCTTTAGCCATGAAGGTCCTTCGACAAGGATATTATTGGCCAACCCTCAAAGCAGATGCTCATAAGTTTGTTCAGGCATGTAGCAATTGTCAGAAGTTTGCAAATTTTGATAGTCGTCCTGTAGCACCTATCAAATAGATTGTCAGCCCTTGGCCATTCATCGTTTGGGGAATAGACCTCATTGGAGAGCTCCCGACAGGAAAGGGATGAGTGAAATACGCAGTAGTTGCAGTTGATTACTTCACAAAGTGGGCAGAAGCAGAACCACTTTCTATGATCACAGCTTCCAAACTAACTGAGTTTGTTTTTCGAGCAATTATGTGCAGGTTTGGTATTCCCCAGAAGCTGATTTCTAACAACGGGAAGCAGTTTAATAGCAGAGATCTTAGAGGATTGTGTGAGCAGTTTGGAATTCAGAAAGCATTTTTAGCAGTGTACTATCCACAAAGCAATGGACAGACTGAAGCTGTGAATAAAATTATCAAGCATACTTTGAAGACAAGGCTTGAAGATAAGAAAGGAAGCTGGCCAGAGGAGCTTCCTGGAGTCTTGTGGTCGTATAACACCACTCCTAGAACTACAACTGGTGAGTCTCCTTTTACTCTCACTTACGGTTGTGAAGCTATGGTACCTGTGGAAGTTGGAACAGGTTCTTTGAGAAGAAAGCATTATGACCCCGAGAATAATGAGGTTAGTCATAGACTTTACCTAGACATGATCGAAGTGTTGAGGACAGATTCGCAAGTGAAGCTAGCAGCGTATCAACAGAGAGTTCGAAGGTATTATAACAAAAAGGTGAAAGCAAGACCTTTTAAAGTTGGAGACCTGGTTTTGAGAAAAGTCATGCCAAACACCAAAGTTCTGGCACATGGAGCTTTTGGAGCGAATTGGGAAGGCCCTTACCAGATAAATTCAGCCATTTGGGAAGGAACTTACCACCTGATGGATATGGATGGGAATCTCATTCCGAGAGCTTGGAATGCAGAACATCTCAAGAAGTATTATCAGTAATTCTCTTTTATTGTGTTTTTATTAGGAAAAGTAAGGCTCTTTCAGCCCAAGAATAAAGGCAGCTTACTAGTTATAGCTGACCAGAATTGTTGATTTCAGTGTTTGATTATGCATGTACTCGGGGGGTACCTGAGGTGAACCTCCCTATTTGCAAGACAATTTTTAGTATTTGAGCATTGATAGCTCTACGTTGAACTTTTTGACTGCAGTATTGATGATTATAGCTTCCTAATAATTCTTTTACATAACAATAATTACCCAAAAGAACTGGGGGGGTAGCATTCCTACTTTGGCAGTATTATGCATGACTAATTAGCTATTTCATATGCCAATTTGAGACTTTTTAAGTGCTTGTTTTAGTACTTGTATTGAGAAACATGTTACCTTGACTAATAGGTTCCTGTAGCTTTGACAGTGTTCGTAAAGTATGAGTACGATTTGACAGAATGTGCAGACTACGATTGATTGTATCGAGCAAAGCCTCGGGTAGCTTCCTGAGCATGAGTAAAGCCTCAGGTAGCTTCCTGAGCACGAGAAAAGCCTCGAGCAGCTTCCTGAGCACGAGCAAAAGCCTTAGGTAGCTTCCTGAGCACGAGTTAAGCCTCAGGTAGCTTTCTGAGCAAATTTGATTGAAAAGCCTTAAGTAGCTTTCTGAGCAAATTTGATTGAAAAGCCTCAGCTAACTGAGCAAGACATTTTAGCCAAAAGCCTCAGATTCCTTGAGCACATGATTAAAGAAGCCCTGTTGGCAGGCACCTAAAGTCCTGATGAAAGGAACCTTTATGGGAACCTGTATGGAGCCGAGACTGGCATACAGGAACCTGAAACTATATGTTTCACACCTCCGTGGAGCCGTCTCTGGCACGAGAGGAAGTGGGAACTTGTGTGGAGCCTAGACCGGCACACTTGTTCTTAAAGAGAAGCCTAATAAGCTCTCCCTCATGTGGAACCGCCTCTGGCACATGGGAATAAGAGACTAAGTTCCTTAGCATTTACCATCATAAGATGTCTAGCATGACACATGAAGAAGAGGAATCTGTGTGGACTCCCAGAATGGCGCACAGGTTCCTAGGATCGCCTCGTGGCATAAGGAACCAACATGGAACCTAGTCTGGCATGTTGGAACCTAGATTGATTAGGATTGGGAGCCAAGCAGGTGATCTTTCCTAGAGTTGGCCTGTACTTAACAGTATTAGTTCACTAACAATAATTATTTTCTGTTTTTATGTTTCTTGTTGTTTCATTTTGCAGGACTAGTGATTATAACTGATGGGCCTGTATTTGTTGTTAGGAAGGTATAAAGAGAGGTTAAGTTACAGATTATGGTGTTGAACACATGTTTCGAAGTGCAAAGAAAGAGGTTTTAAATTTACAAGTAAGCTGTTGTAACACTGTTGGGTTTTGCTACATTTATCTTGAGAAAATATAAGCAGAAGTATAAATGTGTTTTGTTTCTTACAATGGGTTAGCCCGCTTAAGCTTGAATACATAAGTATGGAAGCTCGATTATTTTCTAGGATGCATAACGATGGAACATGGGCTTTGAGGAAATGTGCATAGTATTTAGTTAAAATGCATATAAGAAATGGAGCATGCACAGAGATATAGCAAAAGTAGATAATTATCATGGGAAACTGAAAGTTAAAGTCATGGGTATGATGACCCTTGAAAACCAGCATTCAAAGTTATTAGGCACGAAGGCCATAGAAACCAAATTTAAAATTACATCATGCGAGGCACTATGAGGGGCCCGCAACCTCATCAAAAGTTATCATAATATCAAAGTTTGAAAAGATCCTATCAAGTTCAAGTAGAAGGTATTTTGTCAGATTCCTTGGGAACAACTGAAGCTGGAGGAATAGGTTGAAGAAGCTCGGAAGCAGGAACCTCATGACTAGAGGGGAGAGTGACTTCTGCAACCTCAGGAACAGAACATAGAGGCCTCTCTACCGTCAAAGCGGAAGGTACAGAATCACTAGGGGCCGCAACTTCCTTCTTGAAATCCTCAATCATGCCCACTACGTCTTCTCCCAAGAGCGACCATTCCAGTTATTCCAGTTCGGGCATCTTCTCCCACATGGATTTCATGTAATCACGAACACCTTCATTGTAGCCTTATCATACCTGGCCTTCTCCTGGATGAGCAAAGAAGATTTAATGGCATCAGCAGCAGTGTTTAAAGCATCAACCTGAGCTTCTAGTTCATTAACCTTCTCCAGCATAGACAGCTTCTCGTCCTTTAGATTTTTGACTTGGCCCTGAAGCTTTTCCTTCTCATTCTTCATGGAGGTCTCAATAGCCTTCACTCTTCTCACAGCAGCGGTGGCAATGTTCGTCCTCTCCTCTCTAGCAGCCAGCTCTTTCTTAAGCTTGTTAATTTCTCCTTGCAATCGGAGGTCGTACTGGGTTTTCTCAGCAAAGTCATCACAGAGTCTGAGAGTGAAGAACGCATTCTGAGCGGCAGAAAATCTAATGGCTTCAAGAGCTTCAGTAGAATCCATCTTCGACCAGTCGGTAATAGCTTCCACAGGAACATGGGTGTCAATCAAATCTTTGAATTGATTCTGAACAGCGGTAGGGTCAATCTTTACAGCCTTTCCCTTCCTCAAAGATCGAGATTTGGAGCTTCCAGAAAGATCAAGAGTAATTTGGGCTAGCTTACGCTTAGAGGAGTTTGATGGCTGGTTCTGAGCAGATGCAGGTGTAGGAACTTGACTAATAGGAGTTGCAACAAGTGGAACCTCCTTATCTTCAATCTTAAAAACTTTGTCCACATTTTTGGACCTCTTGACAAAAGATGGAACCTTTGGAGCCATATCTGCACGAATCAGCAAGATAAAATCAGAGAAATATACATAAAGGAAACAGGTATAATTATGAAAATAAAGTTGAAGATAAAGCATGAAAGTAACAATGCAGTTATACCAGATTCTGAGGGAAGAAATCATAAAGGGGCCAGATTCTCTAGGGTCATAAAAATTAAGCAATCTCTTATGGAAAAAGACAATTTCAAGATCTCCTATGCTCTAAGAAGATGGTTACCAGTCAGAGGGGTCTGTTTTGGGATCCTAGGGCGACGGTTGAATTCATATCTCACTTCAGGGCAGTTATAACAATATAAAAACTGCTCTGGCCATTGCTCAAAGTTCTGCTTCACGTTTTTTATACATTGACCCTGGTGACAAGGCCATGCAGATAAGTAGAAGCACCCAGAGCTCCTTCCAGTATCTTTCAATTTGAAGAAGTAACCAAGCTCTTTCGCAGTCAAAGGGGTAGTGAATCTGCTAGCATAAAGGATATAAGTGCAGATCGCAAGTCTATATGAGTTGGGAGTTAGCTAAAGAGGAGCAAGTTCATAGAAATCTAAAATTTCCCGAATAAAGGGATGAAGAGGTACATATACACCAACCTTGAAGAAGGCTACGGAAATAACAGCTTTGGGGATACCTAGTTCAGGGGTCCTAATGGTGAACCTGTGAGCCTTTTCACCAGGTTCTGGGATAACAATTGTGTAAGTTGGACGGGGGCATTCTTCATATAGCTTCTCGAGTTTGGATGAGGTCATGATAAAATTAGTTTTCTCACAATAAGGGGTGACCTCGATTCGGTAAAGATCCCTTTCAACCTCAGGTTCAGGATCATCCTCTTTAAGGTCAGGAACCTCAAGCTTTGACACTTCCTCATTGTCAGAAGGCCAATCGTCACCTAGATTGACGAAGTCTAGAACATGAGGGTTTATAGACGGTGAAGTTAAAGGTTTGATTAAGATATTTTCAGGATCATTCACATCGGGAATAATAACCCTAGATCTAGTCCTTTCACCTATTGGCATATTTGTAGTAGGTTGAATTGAGGATTGGTGGTCTGAATGAGTATACTCAGAAGACATCTGCAAAGAATAGACGAAGAAGGGTCAAGTTTGAAGGAACCTAAGAGAAAGACTAAGGTCTTAAAATACTTAGACAAGGAAAATGATGATACGACCGTAAACAGATAAAAGGACGACTGAGAATGGTTAAAGTTTTTGTGTGCAATATAAGGTGTAAAGAACAAATACATGTGCAGACGATGAAAGCAAATGATGATAAAAGAAGATGGCATGCAAGGTCGAAATAAGCAGAAAATTGAAAATCAAATCAAGTATGATAAAGAATGGAGAGAAATAGGTCAGAATCATACCTGGAATTGAAGGAAACGGCAACGAGTAAGCTAGATTGAATGGATGACCGTCGGACTTCTTCTTCTTCTCTCTCCCAGGGTTTTAGTAAATATTTGGTAAAGGTAAACAAAACGAGGCTGGAACTATTCGCGTGTTTATATAACCAAGGTAAATGAGAGACCACAGTGTACACGTGGCACTGAATAACTGGTGCAGCATTTGAAGTGATACACGCGCAAGAGACATGTGAACCTTGGAAACACCCACATTAACTACAGTCTCGGTATTTGATGAGGTTAATACAAATTTTGAATTATCCTTTAAGATATTTACAGTAAAAAAATTATTATCCTCTCTAGTATTTTAGAGTTATCGAAATTTGAAGAGACGTGACAAGGTGTCCAGTAGCAAGCCAGATTTCGTAGGAAGCTAAATACAGACATTGAGTTAACTTTGGAAACTATAGTTTGAAAAAGAAAATAGCTGGATAACAGATTCCTTGATGGGAAAGGAAGCTGGCTGAAGATGTACTAGCTGAAAATATTCTATGCCCTGTTTCTTATGCCGAGTTACTTCATGTAGGCTTGGATGTATGGTATTAAAGCAAGGTATTGTAAGAGGACAAATTTATCATTGAACCCCTGATTAGGGAGAAAGATAGGTTCCTTTCACATTATATGATTTCAAGGAACAGGGGGGGTACTTGTTGTGCTCAAAATTACCATGGGTCGAATTTAGGTCCATTAAGTCATAGGGTTCAATCTAGGCAAGCAAGAAGAGAGATCCAGTACGAGTCATGGAGATCAGATATAGAGAAATGAGCATCAGACAGAGGGATGATCAAGCAATTATGAACATCAGGAGGTTCCCGAAGGCCTGGAAGCTGATCAGATAACCAGAGGACCAGTTTCCTCCTAGCAGAAGAGTTCGAGTTAGCATAACAACAGCCACAGAGAGCGTCAAGAGCATATGAAGACATCAGACAAGATATCCAGCTTAACATGTTTGTTATTTGTGCAGGTACAAATACTTAAAAGGAGGTTCCTGAGCGACAGGTTCCGAAATAAGGAGGTTCATGAGAAACAGGCTCATGAGATATAGGTTCCTGAGCACCAGGTTCCTACGAGTAACCGACAAAAAGATCTAGAAGCCATCTAGATCAGATATCGAATTATTATTGGAGTGTAATTCTAGGCGTAGTTTATCCTAGAATGCCTCTAATTTACGAGAGAATTACAGTAGAGTACGAACTCGAGTTCTACTCTACTTTACCAACCAGTTTGTGAAAGACTCTAAAGGAACCTGAGTCCAACACGAACTAAACAACCGAATACAGCTATTCCAGCAGAATCAGCTTTGCATTAGAACTACGTGAGCTTGATTCTTATATGAAGGATACGTAGGCACCTTGAGGGGAGGACGAATCAAGCTCTTTAATTTTCTCTAAAGGCACCTGAGATTATTGGAGACACCCTCAAGCTCAGCTCACCCCAACAAACACAACCCAAATCCTCCATTGAACAGTTGATCGTTAGCCTTTACAACTCACCGAAAACCTCACAAAAGTTGTTACGAAATCCACTCATCAACAGTAATCATGCATGTGCTAATAAGAGTGCTCCTCGACAACATATAAATAAAAATAAATATGTTAGATCTAAGACTGCTAGTCCTCCTAATGTTAGGAGAGAGAAATTTGTACCTAAGCCTAAACAAAGTTTGATCAAGGCTGCTTACAAAGTCAAATGTCCAGTCATTGCTAATAATGTTGTTGTTGATAAAGAGACATGGATACCAAAGATAAAACAAAAGATTGTTAAATCTGTTTATAGGGTTAAATGTCCAACGATTATCAAAGATGTTGTTGTCAAGATTAAGAATGTTGTTTTGCCTGATAAAGGCCAATTCTTCAAGTACTCTGGACCCAATCAAATTTGGGTTCCGAAGAAGGTTTAACCAATTTGTCAATGCAGGGTGTGGAACAGGTTGGTCGAGTTATGTGGATTTTAGACAGTGGATGTTCAAGGCATATGACCGGAGATAGAGCCCTGCTGACAAATGTGGTGGAAAAACCCGGCCCAGTGTTTACCTTTGGAGATAACAACAAAGGTAAAACTGATGGATATGGCAGATTAGAAGCTGGAAATGTTATCATTGATGAAGTCTCTTTTATGAAAGGACTTGAGCACAATCTGCTCAGTATCAGTCAATTTTGTGATAAAGGATATGAAGTCCATTTCAATAAGAAGAATTGTCTTATCTCACACAAGAGACATGAAAAGCCACAACTGACAGGAGTTAGAAAAGGCAATCTGTACGTAGCCAATATGAACACTGGAAGCACTGAAGAAATCACTTGCTTCTACTCTAAAGCATCTAATGACGAGAGTTGGCTATGGCACAAGAAACTTTCTCACCTTAATTTCAAGACAATGAATTCTCTAGTTAAAAGAGAGTTTGGTGAGAGGTTTGCCTTCAATGGAATTCACTCTGGAAAGACTATGTGATGCATGTCAAAAAGGTAAACTAAAAAGGGCAATTCACAGGAGCACTGACACATCTTCAATAACTGAACCTTTACAATTACTTCATATGGATTTGTTTGGTCCAGTTAATGTGATGTCCATGTCAAGGAAGAGATATTCTCTAGCGATTGTTGATGACTTTTCAAAATACACATGGGTCCTGTTCTTAAATTCCAAAGATGAAACTCCACAACTAGTGATTGATCACATCAAGTTGATTGAGCTGGATTCAAAGTACCCAGTGAGAGCTATAAGGTCAGACAATGGAACTGAATTCAAGAATGCAGTTCTAAATGACTTCTGTACTAAAAGGGGTATAACCAGACAGTACTCAGCTCCAAGAACTCCTCAGCAAAATGGGGTAGTAGAAAGAAAGAATAGAACCTTGATTGAAGTTGCACGTACTATGTTAAGTGAATCAAGGCTTCCATTGTACTTTTGGGCTGAAGTTGTCAACACTGTATGTTATACCCAGAATCGAACTCTTATCGATAAAGACTTGATGAAGACCCCCTATGAAGCAATAACTGAAAAGAAACCAACACTCAAATAATTTCATGTATTTGGGGAAAAATGTTTTGTGCTTAAAGAAGGAGATGATCAAGGTGGAAAATTTGAAGCCAAAGCACATGAAGCAATTTTTATTGGTTATACAAGAAGAGCTTATAGGGTGTATGTAGTTGATCAACAGAAAATGATGGAAAGTGTCAATGTTACATTTGATGACACTAAACTCCCCAGTATCCAAACTGAAGATCCATCTGAAAAGTTGATGTTTGATGACATAACAGACTTAGATTCAGATGATGACAAACAATCGGATGTTGTTACTGATAATGATCAAAGTGATGGTGGTGGAAACAATGATAATTTTCAAGACACCACTGACACTCTTGAACATTCATCAATTCATTCTGGCAACAACTCAGGGGGAGATAATGAAGGATCAACTAGTCATACTCAACATCACAATGAAGATCAAGGTGAATCATCAAGATCTAATCTACCCAGACAAACTATTTGGAATAGAGCTCATCCTTTTGAGCTAATCATTGGTGATCCAGATGTTGGTGTAAAAACTAGAAGAGTAATGTGTATTTTATACACATTTTGTCTTTTATTCTCTTGCATTTTTGTTCGTTCCGAATGTTGTTTTATAAATATTAATTATGTTTTTCATCTTTCAGTGCCTCATGCTTAATTGTTGAAAAGATGGCTTATTTCGGGCATGAAAGCAAAGATTATTCAAGAGGGAAGTTAGAAGATGCAAGCTCGTGTTTCTGGGAGGTTTTTATTGTATAATATTGAAGATTTTGTCTCGCACGGGCTACTGCACGGTCGTGCAACAGGCTGTGCAGAGTGTTACAAGTAGTGCAGATTGGGCAGTTTTTCTCACGGGCTGCTGCACGGCCGTGCAACAGGCTGTGCAGCACTTGCTGTGTACTAAAAGAAGTAAAACCCAACAAAAACCTATCATCTAACTTCATCTCATTTCTGGGCCTCTTAAAGAACATAAACTAGGGTTAGTAGAGTAGAGAGAGATACATCAATTACTCATAATCTAGCATTGATTATGAGTAACTAACTTCATATATTTGGCTCAAGGAGGATCTCTTGTACTAAACCCATTTCAATTTAAGTAAGATTTATTTAACTCTATCTTGAATGCTTGAGTTGTATTGTTTATGATTTTGCTTGGAGAATTGTAAGTTGCTTCAATTTGCTCTTCTTGTAATATCAATTGCTAATTGTTTGTGCTAATCCGTAATTGTTAGTACATTCATTATAGTACCACAAGTTTAGTGTACCTAAATTCTCAAGATTTAAGTGCACATACCTAGGTTGAGCTTCTCATCCTTGGGTTTGTCCTAGCCTCTCTTTGTTTAATTCCTTGACTTGGTTAAATTGATAGTGCTTCATTATTGGTTGCTAGTGTCAAGAGAGCTAATTTATGTGCTTCACTAAATTAGTGTTTATAATAGAAGAGAAATAAGTGATTGTGTGCTTCACCAATTATCTTGGTTAGGTAGAGTTGGATATATTTTGCTTGTTGGGTTGAAGTGCTTGAGTTGCCATTATCTTGGGTCAAATATCCCTATATCTTGCTAATTCACTCATTGTGTTGTGTTGGTAAATTTGGATGTTTGTCATTAACATAGTTGTATTTCTATAGCAATTTATTTCTTGTGTTTAAGGTGTTTGATAAAACGCCACAACCAAATCAAAAACCCCCCCTTGTTCACACTTCTAAATTGTAAGAGATAATCTACTTGAAATCAATATTGATAGTCCTTCCCTGTGAACGAACTACGAAAAACACTAGCTTCAAAGAGCTTATCAAAATCAATGCAATTACTCAGGGTTCATGTTTGAAATGGAACCTAAGAAAACTGAGGAAGCTCTTTCTGATCCTGATTGGGTGATTGCTATGCAAGATGAACTCTATGGAAGCTGGTACCCAGACCTAAAGACAGGAAAGTGGTTGATACTAGGTGGGTATTCAGAAACAAATTAGATGAAGATGGCACAGTGACTAGAAACAAAGCAAGACTGATAGCAAAGGGTTATTCTCAAGCTGAAGACATTGACTATGATGAGACCTATGCTCCAGTGGCAAGACTTGAGGCAATCAGAATATTCTTGGCATTCGCTGCATTCTCAAACTTTAAGGTTTATCAAATGGATGTCAAGAGTGCTTTTCTGAACGGTAAGCTGGATGAAGAGGTATATGTAGAACAGCCCCTGGCTTTGAAGATCCAGAATTTTTGGATCATGTCTACTTTCTCTTCAAGGCAATCTATGGCCTTAAGCAAGCACCAAGAAAATGGTATGACACTCTTTCTGAATTCTTACTTGAAAATTGTTTTGTCAGAGGTGTCATAGACAAAACTCTCTTTACAAAGAAACATAAGAATGATACTATATTAGTCCAAGTCTATGTGGACGATATAATATTTGGGTCTACTAATGATCTTTTGTGCAAGAAATTTGCTAAGCTAATGCGGGGTAAATTTGAGATGAGCATGATAGGAGAGCTGAAGTTCTTTCTTGGAATACAATTAAGTCAAAGGAAAGATGGAATCTTTATTTGTCAATCAAAGTATGTCAAGGAGCTCCTCAAGAAATATCAAATGGAGGACTCATCTTCAGCAAGGACACCATCATCTACAGCTGTCAAGTTTGGAGCATGTAAAAATTCTGCCAAGGTAGATGTCACAAGCTACAGAGGTATGATAGGCTCATTACTTTATCTTACTGCAAGTAGACCAGATATTATGTATGCTACATGCTTGTGTGCAAGGTTCCAAACGGATCCTAGAGATGTGCATCTCATTGCTGTTAAAAGAATCTTGAGATATCTTAAGGGTATGCCTAACTTAGGCATCTGGTACCCTAAAGATTCTGGTTTTAACCTTGTTGGATATACTGATTCAGATTAAGCAGGAAGTGTTGTAGATAGAAAAAACACATCCGGGAGTTGTCAATTCCTAGGTGGAATACTGGTTCCTGGAACAGCAAGAAACAACAGACAGTTTCCAACTCAACAGCCGAAGCTGAATACATAGCCACTAGAATCTGTTGTGCTCAAATCTTGTGGATAAGAAATCAGCTGAGGGACTATGGCTTTGTATTAGACAATATTCCTATCTTATGTGACAATACAAGTGTCATAGCAATCTCCAACAATCCTGTGCAGCATACAGGGACCAAGCACATTGACATCAGGTATCATTTTATTAGAGAGCATGTCATGAATGGTACCGTGGATTTACTTTTTGTACCCATGGAAGAACAAACAGCAGATATTTTTACTAAGTCTCTTGACGAATCCACATTCAGCAGAATTGTTGGTGAATTGGGTATGTTAAACAATCCTAGTAATTAAACTAGTTAATATCTGAGGTTTGCTCTTTAATAATTTACAAGTGATTATCTTGTGAATATTTATTGATTAAAATCACTTGTATAATTATTTTATCAATCAATATTCTTGTTTGATTATTTTCAAATATTGCTTTAATCTTCTTGATATCTTACTCCATATTTCATGCACTTAGAATAATTAATTTTCTCTGTATATATTTCTTTTTATATTTTAGCAGTTAGAATTTTTAAGTAATTTATTTTTTGCTGAAAATATTATTTTAAGTATTCTTGTATTTTATGTAAATATTATCTGAATAATATTTTGTAGTGTTTGTCCTTTTGTTATTATTGTATTACCTTCGTTTAATGGACAACCTATGTTTATTTTTGTATTTTTGTAGTTATTTTTGTGATATATAAACTAGATTTGTATTTTATGAATCTGTTTGTAAATAAATTTCAGTGTTTCTGCTTAAGTCACTTAATTTTCTATTGTTATAGTTTAGTCCCTGTTGTTTTGTACTATTAAGACATTCGGTATGACTTTCTATGTCTTAATAATTTTATTCTACTAAGAAATGTTATTTAGTTCATTTTATTTTTCTGTTTTTAGTCTAATAAGACATTCGGTAAGACATAATTCTTTATGTCTTATAAGTTCGTTTGTCTTATTAGTGTTTTATTTAGTTTTATAGTTTTTACGGTATGTCTTATCAGTTTTAAACTTGTAGGACATCCGGTAAGACATAGCCTTTTATGTCTTATTAGTTCTTTTTTTTGTTTTGTCACTATACTTTCAAAACTTACAAACAGGTTCCTGTACTTGGTTCTTTTGTTGTTCTTCTGATTAACACTCACATAACCTGCAGTTTTAAGTTTTAATCCTTGTTATGTTGTTGTTGATTAATAGACTTCCATATATAGGACCAATGTTGGTATCACAAATGGTATATGTCAATCCAATTGATCTTTAGGACCTAACATTTGATTTTCAGGACCTAACAATTGGAAGACAAGACCTAACAATTGCTAACAGTTGGTATCTAACATACAGGAACTAAAACATGATAAAATAATTTTGTTTGTATTGGTTTAAACATTAACTTACATTAATTCGATTAATATTTATTTGGATTTTTGCCTTTGTTTTTGTTTAGTAAAACTGGCTCAAGATCTATATCTTTCTTATAACTTAAAATTTCTTTCTACAGCTGTGATTGCTTGCTTACATTGTAAATCTTTTGAAATCGCAACTGTATATCATTTCTCTTAAGATAAAATGCAATATTTTCTCAGAAAACTTTCATGGATAAAAATGCATTCTATCTTTATTGCTCATATTCAGTGATGCAGGTTCTTCTAATTGGAGTTTTGCTTTCTCACATGATTAGTCATAAGGTTGTTTACCCAACAACTTTTATCCCAGACTATAGTCAAACTCAAACACAGTCTAACTTGCCCCCTAAATGGAAGTAACCTATCAGACTAGAGGTCACCAGGGAGTAATTGCACTTGATGCAGCAAATAAGGGTGTGTGGGATATTCAGTTGGAGAGTCACTACCTTATACACTAACCAAAATATTTCATATGCACAAAGTGATATTGCACACACACTAAGGATGAATTGACGGAAACCTGTAATCCAACCATTTTACGGTTAGGATTATAAGTTAAAGGTTCTTTAATGAACTAAGAGTCTTCATAGACCTCGATAGAAGGTATTGATCTCAAATGCAAAATTCAACAAGATCATTATCTAACTCCCCAGAGTGAACATCTCTCGATCCTACAGGTAACGAATCTAACATAGGTGCAGATTGGCAACTTGTAGACTATGATTCAGATTTACCTGATGAGTTTAACAAGGTGATGTCTTCACATACATTAGAAGGAAACTTTGATCTCAATGCTAAATTTTATAGATCATTGTTTACCTTCCCAGAATTCAAATCTGGAACCTTTAAAAGGGAAATTAGCAACTTGTAGATTATGACTCAGATTCATCTGACGAATCCAATGAGGATTTGGGATTTGCGAACTCCAATTGCACCACCACTGACCTCTCTTGAAGGGGCTAGGGTGATTTTTCCTTGCAGGTACACTAATGGATGTTAGAGCTATTAGTGATATGAGTGATACACCAGTGAGCAAGATTGCAAACACAGAGAGAAGTGAGACACTCAACACAAATGAGTGGAGAGAAGAGTGAAACACTTGTGAGGTACACTAAACACTATCACACACTCACAGTGAGGAAGAAGTGAAACTTCCTTTCTAACTAAGCTCTAATAATTGGTATCAACTACTTTGTCAACTAGTTGATTGGAGGATTCCTCAACTAAGGGGGAGAAGTAAGGGGTACAAGAAAAATGAGGGTAAATTAGAAAGGGGAAGCATTTGAAGACTGTGCTGAGGAGGAGAAGCAAGTCAAGTTACTAAGGGGGAGAAATATATGGAGAAGTAAGGAGATTCAGTTGAGAAGTAAGTGGAGATATAGGGAGAGTAAGCGGTACAAGAAAGTGGAGATATAAGGAGAAGTACATCACAATACTATTCTATTAGTCTTTCAATGTAGTATGTATAAAAGCTAAGTGGAAGAGTAGTAGATTTCCCAGAAGTTATAGAAATGGTATTGATTCACTATTGTCTACATAGTAGGAACAGTTGTTTTTCTTTAGTGAGAAAAGCTATGTCAGAGAAGGGAAGTGAATGTAAATCAAGAACTGCTGATAATGACCAATGTAAGATGTGAAGGATTATCACGCAGAGATATGAAGAATAAGAAATGAAGATGAGTTATCTATTGAAGAACGGTTCAGTGCTAGAGGAACAATCATCTATCATTTCATCAACTGAGGATTCTGGAATTGTTAAATCTAAACCAGAGAATTTTTTTTTATTATTTACTTAGTTCTTAAAAGTTTTATCTTTTTCTTGTTTAAGTGAGTTAGTTGAGTTATTCTCTAGGTATTTGCTTGTTATTGTCTAACAAACAAATAGGGGGAGATTGAAAGGCATATAATGTAAGCCTATTTGTATTTCGAGGATACAACTCAACTTAAACAAGATTGTAGTAGTAAATAGTATATAGACTGTAAAAAGGAATCTCAAATTGTATTATCTGTCAGAAGAAAAAGATCAAGGTCAATCTACAAACTTGAAGAATTACTACATTGAAAGAAGTTCAGACATTTGATCAAGCCTCAGTGGAGTATTCGTTAAGTAGTGGATTCATTTAAAGTGACAGAGATTTCAACAGTGACAGAGACGGTACAGAAGAATTGAAGAGAGATGAGAAAAGAAAAGGAACCAGATTTTAAAGTCAATATATGAAGAACAGTCATTGCGGTTAGTCACTCATGAACCAGACCGTGCATCGAGTGTCAACATTTAACAGTGGTTGTTCATCATTAACTTCAGTGGTTCAAGCTATCAAGACTGGTATAAAGAAAATCATTGTGCAAGCAAAAGAAGTGCTAAATTATTTAATCACAAGGATTTTATTATCAAGTAGACTGGCTACGAGGAAAAAGAATTATCATAAAGAAATTCTAAGTGATATATTCTTAATGCTGAAACCCCGGCTAGAATTGTTGTATTTTTTGCTAAGCAAAAGGAGTCTAGTTTCAGATCCTCAAGAGACCGTAGCTTACACCTGGACGAGTTATGAGGAAATAGAATCATCACAAAGAAATGCAAAAGTGATATATTCTTAAAGCCGGAACCCCGGTTGGAATTGATATATTTTTTATTAAGCAAAAGGAGTCCGGTTTCAGACGCTCAAGTGACCGCAGCTTAGGACTTAAGGATTTATTTATATTAATAAATATTTTATTTAATTAGATAATTATATTTATAAATATCTAATAATATTATATATTTATTTTTATAATTTCTGGATTAAAATAATTATTTATTAATTAAAGATTATAAGCTGTGCGGGTTAAAAAGCTTTTCTATGAAGCCCATCCATATAAAACAAAATAGGCCTCGATTAATGTAAAGTGTATAACCGGTTTCTTTTTGTTGATTTAGCAAAGTGAAAGCAAAGACTCGTGGGTTGTCTATATAGAAAACAATTGAATTGTTTTAATACTAGTATAAAAGAAATGCAAGTGTAGTACAAAGCTAGGAAATGAAGAAAAACAAAATGTTAGGCAGAAAGCATTTGCAGGCTCCTGTCGGCAACTCCTCAACGCGCCTGTTGTGCGCATGTGACGCACGCTCCCGAAACAGCAGCACAAACCGCCCCCGCGTGCAGCTCACTTCCAGTACCTGGGATTGGACTTCTTCTTGACAGCAGAGAGCACAGTAAATTGCTAAGTCATATTGGTTTGGCTTAAGAGGATTTTTTACCTTAAAGTATCATTGTATTTGGCTTTCAAACCTTAAAGTTTGGATATCTGAAAACAAAACCCTCATGTATAAGTTTGTTGGAAAAAAAACCTTACCATTTGGGGTGTAAAAAAAGTGCCAGAATGTGAGGGATATAATGGGAACTTACAACCATATCTAAATTTATACAACCATAATCTTATCACTACATTTAACCTCTATAATGACATCTATAATATGCTAATAAATTGACGCAAACCAGAATGGAAACAAATATAACCATAAATTTTTCATATACTTCAAATTGCAACCATGTTATCTATTTCTTCCAAAAAACAAGTTTTGATATCATAACCAAGAGACTGCACATGTCCTAACAATAATATGTTCAAAAAATAAATAGAGCAAAGTACTAAATCACTTTTTTGCAAATTCTAATCCTGCTTCTCTGAGCTTTTAACTGCAGCTTTCAATCCATTCAAAGTTGTAACACACTGTCCTTTGTACCGAAATGGAAGTGAATTTATAGTCACTCTTCCAATTTTAAGTGACTCATTCACTTCTTCCATTGGATTGTCACCAAAAAATTTATAATTTTTTCCATTAGGCTTCGATGGAGGGCTCTTTGGTGCTTCTGTTACTTGCTTAAAGACTTCAAATCTTGTTTCAGTCAATCTCCCACCTCATCCAAATCAACATGAACTATATTACTAGTAGTAATATTAGTTTGCATCTGCATATAAATTTAAAATTACATCAATTAAATGTTCTCACTAAGATAATATATAAAACTAATCATAATTATGTATGCACTTCATAGGTTCTGTTGTTGGTAATATACAACACTTGACAAAAGTATAGACTTTGTAGCCTAGGATAAAAGATCAAACTAATTATGAAAAAAAGATAATATTACCTCATTTGAACTCCTATTACTTCTCTTTTCCTCATGTGCAGTCTCGACTTCATATATAACCTGATTCATAGCTTCGTTTATAAATGGATCGTCAACATAATTTTCTGTTCCAACTGCAGCATACATATCAAATAATTGAGAAGTTAGTGACGAAGAAATAGGTCGTGATGCACTATCTACATCCACTTCATACTGTTCTCCAATTGCTTGCTCATTTTCAACATAATATGGCTCAATGACAGCTTCATGTATATGCACCCTTTGATCTGCATTACTGCCTCCTTCATTTTTGTTTTTTCTTCTCTTTGTTGTAATTTTCCTCACATTCTGGATGCCTATAGTTTTATTTGATTCTCGGTTCCTCAAAGCAGGACAGCCTCTTTTGTTATGACCGATTTCATTGCAATTTTCACATTTAACAGAAACCTAAAATATTAATGAATAAAAATTAAAATACATATATACATACTACTATTATTGTACATAGATCGAAATATAAACACAATTATTTGTAGTTACCTGAATTTTTTTGCTCAACTTTGTTGCACCATCATCAGTTACTTTAGGAATTTCATCCGGCTCTTTTTTCCTAACTCTTTTAGCTCTTCCAGGTTGTTTGTGATATGACGGTGGTTGCAGACCTTCAATTCCAGTTTGTTTCCACATGCTACTACCATTCATCGGATGTATCACTCCAGCATACGCATTAAAATAAGCTTCTTTTTTATAATAACCACTAACATATTCATCAACCACTTTCTTTAAATGAGTCAAACATGCAATTGCATGAGTACATGGCAATCCTGTCAAATTCCATCGTCTACAACCACAGCTATGAGTTTTAAGATCCACCGCATATTGACTTCCGGTGTGTAAATTTGTTGCTTGAAAAATTTCTTTTCCAGCATATTTAACAATGCAATTTGATGACCTTTGTTTCAAGTCCTTCAGCTTCTTTTCAATTTTTGGATAAAACTTACCATCGTGTCTCTCCATCTGACTTCTTTTGATTTCCAGCCGTCTCATCAAAAAGTCTCTAATCATTTCCAACATCACAAGAATTGGTTTGTCTCTTGCAAAAAGAATAGTCTTATTGGATGCTTCACACATATTGTTTAAGAGAATGTCACATCTAGAATTAGTCTTGAAATGAGCTCTGCTCCAATGATGAGGAGCATGATTAGACAACCACTCATAGGCAGAACTATCAAATGTCTTAATCTTATCCATAGCAGAATTATATTGCTGGACATGAGTAGCAGTTGCGCAATTCCACATCATTTCCTTTAAGTGTTGTCCTTTGTGTTTAGTTTTGAAATTGTTATGTAAATGTCTAACACAGTGTCTGTGTTCAGCGTACGGAAGAAGTAGCTCAACTGAATTTATTAATCCTTTTTGTCTATCGGAAATAAGGCATATCCCATCACCTCCATTTAAATGTAAATCACATTTTAAAAGATCTAAAAACCATGTCCAAGCATCTTGATTTTCTACTTCTACAACTGCGTATGCTACGGGATACATACTATTGTTGGCATCAACACTAACAGCGGTAAGTAACTGACCTTTGTATAAACCTTTCAGATGGCAACCATCTAGACCGATGATCGGCCTACACCCAGTCCTGAACCCCTTTTTCAAAGAGTGAAAGCAGAAATACATCCTTCTGAAAACTCCAGTGCTCCCAGGTTCAATATTAATCTCTATAGTAGATCCTGGATTAGTATGTAATAATTCAGCCTTGTAGTTAAACAATAAGCCATATTGTTCAGCGGCGTCACCATTAATATTTCTTAAAGCTATCTTTCTTGCTCTATATAGCTGATCTTTCTCAAAATCTAAAGCAGTATCCATGTGTATCTGTGTAGCAAATGCTGAAATTGGCATTTCTGGGTTCAACCTCCATAAGTTTTCATACTTTTTGGCTAAATAATTTGAGTTTATGAGAGGCAACTTTGTCAAACTTCTCCCACATGTGTGTTCAGCATTAATTGATTTTACCTGTAATGTATAATTTGCATTGTAAGAAGCAAACAAAAACCAGGGACATGGTTCTTCACATTTAGCTCTCACCCTATTTGCTTCGGATTTCAAAAATTTAATTCTTTTGCCCCACTTAATACAATGTTGCACGATTGACGGCTTCATCTATTCTTTACTTGTAAATACCATGTCAACTTCCCAACGAGGATCTTCGCTCTCCTTATAAACCGGAAAATTATGTTTTTCCCTCTTTTTCTTTGTATATTTTAATTCTTCATCATCGTCATCATCTGATTCACTTGCACTTTTAAATCCATGTGAATTCTCATCTATAGAATTTCCCTCATATTCTTCTTCTTCAATACGATAATTCATACCAATATGTCTACCAATTCTTTCGGCCCATTCAAGTCCAGCATCCACATTCATTGCATACAACATATCATCATCCTCATCGATACCAAATTCACTATAATTAAAATCACTATCTTCCTTATCGCTCTCTCCTCGATAAATGCCTTCTAATTTCTCAATATTTTCTGTAATTTTTTTTTTTGAATTAAAAAGTAAACACTAATCAAAAGAAAGAAAAAATTGATATATGGACACATACACAGAGAAACATAAACAAGCTCCATAATGTACTATCATAAAATTAATCAAAAAACAGATATTACAACTTTAAAGATTTTGACATATATATACATATATACGACTAACACACATTTGGTATTCAATAAGAGGAACTATTTATAAACTCAAATTGAAGCATTTACATACCATTTAGAGTAGATCCTCCATTTAAATATCTGCTATTTGACATCCCGAGAACTCAATTTGGTAGTATACGGATTTCAAACTTTCACAGGCATAAGCCCTAGCCGAGAACACTAGGGTCGTTATTTTGATCGAAGAGAATCAGATTGTGTATATTTTATGCAGTACTAGTGAATAATTGTGTTGTTACTATATTACCCTTGATTTTAGTTGTTTTTAATAATTTTGAGATTTGAAAGGTTTTTTATCCAACAAAGTTATACGTGAGGGTTTTATTTTCTGATTTCTAAACTTTAAGGTTTGAAAATCAAATATATTAATACTTTAAGGTCAAAAATCCTCTTAAGCCTATTGGTTTTAGTTCAACTGTCATACCGAATGTCATGATAGATTCTGGAAGTGTAATACCGAATGTCATGATGATTTCTGAAGGTGTAATACCGAGTGTCATAGTAGCCTTGCAAGAGTCATATAAGTTCAAGAAACTGTCATAACGAGTGTCATAGTAGTGTTAAAAATGGACACTATGACAGTTGACATGTTTTTGTCATAAAAGAGGCAGAAGACGGACAGAACAAACATATACATACAACATCATATCAAAATAAACCCAGCAGCTCATTCTCTCTCAAAAAAGCTCAAGAACATCAAGAACAGAAAAATTCACAGAAAATTCAGTTCATCACCTTTGTAATATTTAATCCGGTGGAACTTGATTACTTGATACTCTTGTACTACTAGCGAGTTTTTACTCCTAGCTCTTATCTTGATTTTTATTAACAAATCTAGAAAAGTTCATGTCGAATTTTCTAATTTGTTTTTATCAACTTGATAATTAATCTGTACTGAAATTGTAACACCCATCAAGTTAATATATTGTTATATTCAACTTGAAATCTGTTTCAATTTATTTCGCACAAATTTGTTCAAAATAAATTTTATTTGAAGAACAAATTTCAAGAAAATGATATAGATTGTATTCAACCCCCCTTCTACAATCTTATTGGACCTAACAGTGGGTGCTCCTGACTTCAACCAACGATTCCAACAACGTCTCAAAAGATAACATGAACAAATTAATATGTTGTTTAGTGAAATGCATAATATATTTTTTAATATTAATATGATATTTTGTTGAAGTACTATTGACATAAAAATCATTTAACCTAATTAAAATGGAATAAAATCTATCTAGATTAGGGAAAAAATGATTTTTTTTCTAATAACATCAATAGTAATACATATTTGAGATATGAATGTTATGTTAATTAGATAACTAGATAAATAAATTATATAGCCATGTTCAAATTGTAAAATTCTAAATTATATCAAGAATGATATTTATAAAGATTGTGGAATAAATGATCTATTTTTATATTAAAATTGATAATAAATTAATAATGCATATATAAGATATGAATTCTATGTTGATTAATGTATAGTTCTCTTAACAAAATATGATACTATTAAAATATGATTCGAGATTATGTATAACTGCGAAGTATATAATGATCATTTGATCAACTTATGGGCCTATAAAAATAAGTAGATTAATAATCAAAAATTATAAAATTATGTCGCGGATCAGATGTAAAATGTAATTAGTTTTATGAATTTATTAAAATATGATTATATGTAACGTAATAATATGATTATTGGACTATTTAAAAAGTAAAATTTACAAAATTGAATTCAAGATGTAAAATCGTATATAGTACATGAATGTATCACTATTTTATATATTAATAATTGGTTAATTTAGGAATGTGCTCAGATCTTTAAATACAAAAAATTTAGATATATTATTATATATATTTTTAAAAAAATTGAAAATAGGCTCGCAACTAATATATATGCACATAAATATTTTAATAGGTTAGTTGAATTAATAGATATCTAATATCCGAATTCCACATCGAGAATAATGAGATAATATAATTAGTATATGAGCATAACTACTACTACTACTACTACTACTACTACTACTACTACTACTACTACTACTACTACTACTACTAAGTACTAGCATTTTGCCCGTACTTCATACACGGCATTTATTTAATTTAAAATGTCATTTTAAATAATTTTAGGTGTTTGATTGATCACCTACAAAAATGTTCCATTCAATTATACAATTATATAATTATTTAATGAAATAGTGTTATGAAAAAACTTATATAAAGAGTAGCATACAATTCTATTTTGACAATGCTAAAAATTTATTCTATCCATCAAAATTTGCAATTGAAGTAATAAATATTTTTGAAATTTTGTTCTCTAACTGAAAACAAATAATAAATTGTCTTCATTATTCAAATGCGAAAAATGATTTCCTTCATCGCCAATAGTTCCAAAGCATTAAACCTGAAACACATTTTTAAAAAAATACTTGTAAAAGAAATAAAATAATAATAGTCTAAATTGTCAAAATGAAAAATTAAGATATTAAACCTTTTTTGTTTTTTTCTCTGATTGTCAACTGATGATGTGTTAGAAGATTTCTCTGTTCCCGGTGTTTCAGTAAACATTTTACCATAATATTTTGAATTTGATGGAGTAAGATCACCCTATTCTGAATTTAATCCATGTTAATAAAATAATATGCGTGATTAAGATAAATAAATAAGAAAATTATAAATTATATTTTATTTTTTGTTTATATATGAGTAACATTCATCATCTAGATTGATTGTGACATAAGATTGAGATTCTGAATCAAGGTTAGATACTTGTTGATGAAGATCAGATGCATAAAAAATGTCAAAATTATTCAACATATTTTCTTTATTGAGAATTATGGTGAAGGTAAATTTTTTCCCAACAATATCTTTGAGCTCTTCCGGAAATGTATCAGCTGCTTTTTTCTACAAAATACGAAGACAAATATACTTAAGTTTAAAAAGTTATTTGATGACATTAATAGAGTCTGTATTACAACAAAAGAATTCATTTGTAAATTATACCTTTTTCAAGGCTCGACTTAAATTCGTTGCAGTGGTATTAAGAATTCTTTTTGCAGGTAGATCAAGGAGGATCATGTTTGATGTTGCAGTTTCATCCTCTACCAACATTAGCACCTTAAATCTGAAGTTTAATTATAAGGGATTATAATATTAAATATATAATTAAGCGAATATATATTTTTTCTAAAAAATAAACATATATACGACGTAATTAGTGAGTTAGAATTACTATAAATGCCTATTATCAGGAACAGGGAAACTTCTTGGACAAAGTAGGCATTTAAATGTGGCATCAATCTTATTAACTTCCCTTTCGCACTGAGGACAGTAATTGTAATACCATTTGTACTCCTCATTAACCTTGTTAATCTTGACACGACAAATAACTTCTTTCTGTGCATAAATTTTTAGATGCATATATAGATTATGTTTTATATTAAAGACTTAGATATTGAAATGAAGGTATACTGAAATTCAAATTTTTATAACACAACATCGATCAATTCGGCATCTTTTAAATTACGGAGACCATTCAAAGTGTAAAGTTCAGTTTGAGTGTTGTCAGCTTGTTCCTGAATGATTGAGATAGATTGAGATGCCACATATCCAACTTCTTCAAGTCTATATTAATGTTAAAAAATATGAATAGTTTGTTTTTTCCATTGTAACATGTAAATGGAAATACATATATGGTGTATAAAAATACCTCTATCTCATTATTTCTATGGTATCGTCATCAATATTCTTTTTTTTTCTAACTTTAATATATATTGAAAAAAGAAAAGAGGGGTTTACCCTTGCTCTATGACAAACCATAGAGAGGACTATCTACAAACAATCTGCCAAGAAGGAGATTGCAAATAGAAAGTAACAAAAGAAAGGGGCCTAACCCAACATCATAACAATGTCCACCTATACCTATCTTTACAAGAAAATTGTTTGAACCAGTTAGAGCTAGCTAACTTTGATTTTACATCTAACAAAATTCCCTCTAATAGTTTTTTCGGTCCAAAAATCCCTTTATCATGCAAACGGGCATTTCGCTCCCTCCAAATATGATAACAAAAAACTTGCGCTGTAAGAAGAGCAAGATTGCGATCCACATGATCAAGCATAGAGGCCCATGAAGATATGAGACCAGTCCAGGTGTCCGCAATGATAGTAACGTGCAACAGGGGAGCTAGCTGCTATAGGTACAAGTGACAAAAAGGTGATTCGAAGTTTCTGAACTTCCAACACACAGGAGACAATTTTGTGGAAGAATAATACCGAAATTAGCCAATCTATCAGAAGTAGGCAATCTGCCATGACTTAAAATCCATTGGTGATTTGCATATCTCTAAACATGAAGTTTATGCCATATAAAAGAATTCCACGGAACCTCTGGTAGTCTTCTTCGAATAGAATTCCAAATGTGCCATACTTTAACTTTCGAGATAGGAGTATCCCCCCACCAAATAGCATCCGATTTTCCTAAGTCAAACTCTGGGAAATCAAACTCTTGTAGCCAGATTTGAAGCCCCCTGTTTAAGTGATGGATTCGACTATGAGGTGTAGGCAGATTCCAAGTACCAGAAGCTATCAAATCATGAACTTTAGATTCAGCACAAGACCCAGATTGCGAAATAATGAGATCAGATGCAGAGGAGGCAAGAGGATTGGAATGCCACCATGGATCAAACCATAAAGAAATACTTCTACCATCACCCAATTTATAGATTAGATATTGTTTTGCTAACGGACGGATTTTTAGAATACTCCTCCATATCCAGGAGCAATCCGTAGGGATGTCCATACACCAAAATTTCTGTCTTTTTAACACTGTCATATTAACCCAAGAAGCCCAGAGGGAAGGGTGGTTTCCAACAATTTTGCACAGGAGTTGCAAATGTTGAGCCAGATTCCACTCTTTAGTGTTCTTAAGACCAAGGCCCCCCTCTTCGAAAGGGAGACAAACATTATCCCAAGAGATTTTGGCTCCCCCCTTAATATTAACATTTCCCCTCCAAAGAAACCTTGAAAATAATCTCTGTAATCGTTTATGAACCGCAACAGGCAGCAGGAAATGTTTGGACCAGTATGACAGAATGGAGAAAGTAACATCCCTTAAAAGTTGAGTGCGTCCAGCTAGGGAAAGCAGCAGAGTAGTCCAGCTTGAAAGTCGACTGGTAATTCTCTCAATGAGTGGAATGCAGTCATTGAAAATTAGTTGAGAAGAGATTAGAGGAAGCCCAAGGAATTTAACAGGGAGGTCACCTTGAGGAATATCATATTCCCTGGCAAACCAGTCTTTGAACTCTAGAGAACAGTTTCCAAAAAAGACAGAACTTTTAGTCACATTCGGAGTTAATCCACTCCATGAAGCAAATCTTGCAATACACTGCATAATGTGAGTTATAGAATCCTTATCACCATGAGAGAACAACAAGACATCGTCAGCATATAACAAATGAGTTAGCTTGAGATCTTTACAAAGGCAATGGAACTTAAAATTCGAAGGCATCTTGGATAGCATGCTTGAAAGAATATTAAGTGCTATAGAGAAGAGATAAGTGGAAAGAGGATCCCCTTGTCTGATTCCTTTCATGCCCTTGAAATATCCGCAGAGAAGACCATTAACCTTAATAGAATACGACGCAGTCGATATACATGCCCAAATCCAGTCCATAAACTTATTAGGAAAGTTCATGTGTTTCAGAGTTGCCATAATGAAGTCCCAAGATATTGAATCAAAAGCCTTGTGCAAATCAAGCTTTATAGCACATTTAGAGGTGCCTGCAATCCTTGAGTAGCCTCTAAATAATTCCTGCGCCATTAAAACATTGTCAGAAATGCTTCTCCCGGGGATAAAAGCTGATTGAGAAATGTGAATGAGGCCAGGCATAACCCTCTTAAGTCTTCCAGCCAGAATCTTGGCTATGCATTTGTATGCAATAGAGCAGAGAGAGATGGGTCTGAAATCCTTCATGTGCGACGGAGTAGGTACCTTGGGGATTAATGCAATGGTTGTTGAATTTGTACCCCTATGCATCACTGAAGAATTAAAGAAGTGAATAATTGCTTCACAGAAACAATCAGTAGTTACTTCCCAAGAGGCTAAGAAAAATTCCACAGAGAAACCGTCCGGGCCAGGGGCCTTGTTTTTCTTCATTGCCTTCAGAGTTTTTAGAATGAGATCCCTAGAAATAGGTGCCTCCAAAATGGCCGCCTGAGCACCAGAAATAGAATTACACTCAATTCCCTCTAAGTTAGGAACATCCAGATTCTGATTGTGACTGTTACCAAGAGTATTTTTGAAAAAATCCACAGCAACAGCAGCTACATTTGATTGACCATGCACCATACTGTTGTCCGAATTTTCAATAGCCAGAATTTTGTTCGTATTCCAATTTGATCGAACCTTATTGAAGAAATAGCTCGTGTTACCATCTCCGAGGGAAAGCCAACTGACCCTAGATTTCTGCAATAGTAATGACTCTTCCTCTTGAATTGCTGTCTCCAAGTTAATTCTAGCTTGTTTCTCCTCCCCAAGGAGTTGCAAATTCGTGCCAAGACTTATAAGTTTCTCTTGAACTTCATGCAAAGAAGCACGCGCTAATTGGACATTGGAATGGACGTTTCCATGCAATTTGTTGAGAGCCTTCAACTCTCTCTTAACATTTTGAAGCTGATTAGCAAGGATAGCCATTGGATCTCCAAACCACTGAGATTTTCAACATAGTCCTCCTTGTTAGCATTGACTGTCTCTTTTCCCGTTTCCAAGCCAGAAGTTCCCTTTCCTGTGTCCTTGCCTTTTGTTTTGGTATCCCTAGAAGTTCCTGCTCCTCCGTTATTTTGTTTTGTAGTTCTCGGCTGTTTAACTGCTTCAGGATTATCATGACATCTGGAAAGAGAGTGTCCAAAGGCTTTGCAAATACTACAAGAATAGGGCATTGGGGGATATAAAATTTCCACCTTCATTTTCTCATTGACACCGTTAATGTTGATCACTGGAGCCCAGACATAGGGAGGTCTAGGTCCTCCATATTCGAGCTCTACTTGGACCCCTGCATATTTCATAGGTTTGAAACGTGTTGTAGCATCATCGAATTTCAAAGTTTTGCCAACAGCCCTTGCCAAGCTACTCAAACCATCTTTAGACCAGTAAGATAGAGGAACATCTAGCAGGCGAATCCAGCAAGGTACTTTCGTTACAACATTTTTTTTGAAAGCATTTCCTTCCATCCATGGTATCAAGTACATATTTTTCCCCCCAATTTGAACGGAATTTAAGCTCAGAATTGCATCTTTCTCTGCAACTGTTTGGAATCGAAATGTATAGTACCCTTTTGGGCTAAAGTATACATCCAGCAACCCTTTATTTTTCCACAATTTCATGGCTTGAGACTTAATAAAATTGAAATCAAATCTGATTCCAATAAAATGGCCTATCAGACTTGACTCTCATTGTTTTCTGGCATTAAGAAGAAATTCTCTGGTTGGATTAATATTAGCTGAACCATCGGGGTTGTAAATTATTTCAACTGGTGGGAGTTCGTTAGTTTGAGTGTTGGGCACAGAATGTGCCACTATATCGCTCCAGGATTTAGGGATGTCCTTATGAACATCACCACTTGCCATATTAACAGTATTAGCAGTTGCTTTGAGAGTTTGATCTTGTGAGTTGTTAATATCATTAACAGCCTCTAGATCATTTTTCTCTAACTGAACTTCAATAGCAGGAATATCATCACTACAAGTTACTCTAATTTGTGATGTTACCTCAAGTGGTGAGGCTTGCGATTCATGACTGGACCTCTGAATCTCTGGCCCACTAGCAGCTTGCACAGTGCCATCGTTGAGAATCAAAGCAATCTGTTCCCTCATTCGAGCTTGTGCTCCTGGAGTTAGGGGTTCCCCCATGACGTCATCTGGATCAAAATGCAATTGTGGTTGAAGGTTAAAAGCAGGGGCCGCATAGTGATGTCCTATGAAAGTAACGAATTCATCAGAATCCATTGAACCAGAGTTCTCCGAGTTTCTAGATCCCATCAGAATTTCAAACTTTACAGATCGAAGATGAAAATGGAATAGATAGACAGTGGAAGGTGAGACAGTTGAGGTAGTGACGAGCGTGTGGCAAGTGAAGGCAGTTAAGATAGTAGATAGGACGGTCAACAATAGTGTTTGCAGTGTATTTCGAGTAGCAGTGAGCGAGGTTAGAGAGAAGGCGGAGCATTTTTCTCTCTCATCCTAATATCCAAGGTGTCATCAATATTCAAATATGCTTTAGTGGATGATAATGATTTAATTTGCACAACACCTGAAAAAAGTCAGAAATTCATGTTAATCTGTTATAATATAATTAATAATAAATGAAATGACATTATTATTGCATACCTTTCCAGGTCATGACTTTCGTACTGGCTAGAATTAAATTTTTTTTTTCTGAATCATCGGCATCAATTATCCTTTTAACTGATGATGCAAGATCTCCCCATATAATCACATCATGAGCATATTTGTTTTCGGAATAGATAAATATGTTGAAATTAGTGAAATTATTTCAAAAAAAATTAAAAATTGTGTAGCGGCATTAACATAATAATTAATATTTCAATGACTAATCTTATATTTTATAAATATTAATTTACAATTACAATATATTGGACGAATATAAATAAAATTAAAGTATTACTTAATATATATTCAAGTATACCATATGTAAATTCTGGTTCTCCATCTTTATAAGTGGGCTCATCAAGACACGTCTCTATTGTCAATGACTTTAAATCTTCAAACTCTACACATTCGTACTTGTTCATCACCAAAAGTGGATCATTTTCTTGTACATGAACCACTTCTGTTGCATTTGTAAAAGAAATAGCAATTTTTGACGATACTTGTCGCAGTTTTCCAAATGCGCTCTTCACAGTGAAGTTAGTGATAATATAAATTTCTCAATCCTCTAGTTTTTTCTTTGGATTTTTCTAGATGTTCACATATACAAATGCTTGAATATGATAACCCTGGAAGACAACATATATGTCAAATAATTATAAGTTATAATCAGTAAAAAATTTACATAAAAAAATGAATATATAATGCATCAGGTACATACATCTATATCTACCAACAAAAAATTCTATCCTTGGAAAACTCTTTCAGCATTCATTACCGGCCACATTCTTGTCACTCTAACTTTAATTTTCCAAGAGGTTTGAGGCATTCAAGCTTTGTAATTTTTGACAATGTTCCTCTGCCATTGTTTGGTTAAGACAAAATATGATGAATGAATAAATGATGGTAAAACTATCAATATATACATGTAACCTAGGCAATGATATAGTACATAATTTGAGCATACAATTAGGGTATTTTGTTTCTAATCTTAACGTAGATAATAATTGATTTGATGACATCTAAATCCCATAATTATAATTTTAATGATTAGACCAATTGTGTGTCAAGATTTGGGTGTGTAGTGTGTGTGTATATATATATATATATATAAAAAAAAAAATTTTTGGACCCGCTTTATGTAAATACGGGTCACTAGTAATATGCTGAGTTCTCAAACAACTTGCGTGGTGGATACGCATAATTTGAGTTTTATGTTGTTGCTTTTAATAACTTTTTGTTAAATGAAATTATTTATGCCAACATTTTTCCAAGGAAAATTCCAAAAAAGTAAAATAAAACTGGTGTTTGGTGTTTTTTTTCTTTTTTTATTGTTTTTAATAATTATGCTCTCAAAAACAAAAATATAAAATTAAAAAAATATTTTTTTTAAAAAAATGATGATGTGGTAGCAGTTTTTTTTAATTATTTTTGATTAATGGATAGAGGGTAGAAGCGAAGGTGCCCCTTGCGGGGCCCTTAGAATAAATGAAATATATATATATATATATATATATATATATATATATATATATATATATATATTTTAGTGTGGACTAAATTCTCATTTTAAGAAAGTTCTCATTTGAGCACCTCCCTATATATATAGAGAAAAATGGTCCTACAGTTAACTGTAGGGAATTTCCTAAAGTTAAGCTATCAAAACTACGTAGTTTTGATGAATTTTTTTATTTGTTTAGAAGGGCCCCGCAGGGGCATTATTGATTGTGCATATGTGTCACAATTTTAATGGTTAACTTTAGGAGAATTTCCTAAAGTTAACTATAGGAACATATTACCTATATATATATATATATATATATATATATATATATATATATATATATATATATATTAAATTTAAATAATTAATAATATTAAGTTATCTTCCATTATTATATCGATTAATTTTTTATTATTAACCAAACGGTGCTTTCGTCAACTAAATTCGAAATTTCCAAAACAATGATTATAGATGATGCCGTGTATATTGAAAATTATAAATAAAGATATTTTTTAGTTATTTTGTTCATGTTCTGGCTCCATAACTAAAAAACACTTTTTTATTTTTTAAAAATAGGAAAAACTTTATAGATAATAAATATGGTATTTGGCCAATTAATTACATTGCATCATAATATTTTTTGCATTATATTTATATCAAATGAAACTGTATTTTCCGGTTTCTAAAATTTATTTTAATGCGAAACAGAAGTGAACTGCAATTGTTGCAACGGAAAGGGCGAAAGTCGTGTGTTACGTAATTTATACACCACACTGGTAAATGAATGTATCGATGTAGGGTTTTTAAAAATTTAAATAAATTACAAATTACTTAATTGCAGAAGTATGATCTGATTTTTTTATGGTTGCATTCCATTTAAATTAGTCTAAAAACTGTTGTTTATTTTTATTTTTGGGTATATATATAGATATGAAAAGAGAGAAGAGAGGGAAAGAGACTTACGGATACAAATTTGTATACTGAGGTTTATCTCGATTTGCTGTGTAATGACAGAGATAGATTCGGGTAATGACAAAAAGGAGCATTAAAGAAATAAAGAAGATAGAAAAATGAAGGATAATAGTATAGGTTTATATTTGGGTCGATCCAATCTAAATTGGGTCGCTCCAAATGCTGTGTAATGATAAAAAATAGTAGAGATTTTGATTTGGGTCGATCCAATCTAAATTGGGTTGCTCCAAATGCTGTGTTATGACAAAAAAAGGACATCTAAGAAATCAAAGAAATAATGAAGATTAAAAAAATGAAGGACAATAGTAGTAATTTTCGAAATGTAATACTAGCAGACATTAGGATTATATTGATACCAAACAATTTTGACTTTATTGAATTTCTGCTTTTAACCAGCGTATTTCGATATATTTTGGAATCGAAAACAAATCTGGGTTTATGTTTGAAAGTACTCAAAATTTCATCATATTTTCATATATGATACCAGTCCTATCCAGCTGAAAGTGAATCATCATTTACTGGGTTTAATATAAGTTTATTTGTAGTATCGACGAGTTCGTAATCTGAATTATAAGACAGAGTTTGTAATATTTCATATCAATAAGATTTACGCTGTGCTCCAGAGATTTTTTGGTAAAGAAGAGAAGAGAAGAGAAGAGAAGGTGAAAGAAGAGAAATAAAAAAAATAATCCCTCATGTGTTCCCAAGTTTTTGTGAAAAGAAGAAAAAATTTTAAAAAAATGATATGGAGGAAAATTTTTAAAGGTAAATTAGAACTTCTCTCAAAATCATTCCATTTTTGGAAAGAAGATTATGGAGAGAAAGTTGTTAGAATTTTCTTTCTGGATCCATTCTCTTCTTTCCTAAAAAAACTCGGGAGCACGATTTGGGATGAAAATTTTAAAAATTTCTCTCCTCTTCCTTTCTCTTCTCTTGTTAATTTAACTCGGGAGCACAGCCTTAGTGTGTTTCATATCAAGTTAATTACTAATGCAGATCAAAATTGTTAGCTTAACATGTAGTAGGTTTTTATGCCAAAAACTTGACTTGATCTTTCAAAAAAAATTCAAATTTGACCCATGTTGATGTTATTGCAATTATACTTAATCAACTTATTTATCACATTTCATTCTTTCAATTTTTTTTGAAATAATATAATAATTTAAAGATTACATACTACAAACAACAATTTGTGTTCATTCAATAAATACAGATTACATACTACAAAAAAAAAACATGTCATTCATTCAATGAGCTAAATTAGTAACGTCTTATATACAAATCTCAAATCATACACATTGATAATTAGTCAATTTATATTTCTTATATCTAAAACATTGCACATTTATATCGATAAACAAACAGTCAAGAAGTTATAATTATGTGTTAGTACAAAAAATCTAAAAAATGACCCGTGACTAGTACAAAAAATCTAAAAAATGATCCGTGACTTGCACGAATTATTATGCTAGTTTCATGTTATTCCTAACCACAAAAGTCAGATATAATATTCTATACATACAATGATTTAATGTTCGAATTATATTAAAATACATCAACCACAAATTTTTATATGTAATTTATATAATAATAAAATTTAAGATCAAGGAAAATATTTAAAAATAACCTATACTCGTACAAGTTATAAGTTAGTTAAAAATAATATACAACATACATGTTATTAGGTAATTAATATAAAGATCCACACTGGTATTTCATTGAAAAAAAGAATAAAAAATTAAGCCTCTACTTAGAAAAGGATTATATAATCTAATTTTAATAAATTCAATTTTTGAGGACGTTTGTTATCGAAAAATTAGTTAGTTTGATTTGGCACCCTAATTGGCCCATTTCACAAAGCCGCCAAATTATACACTTCCTCGTACCCCCACTCTCCTCTCTCTCTCTCTCTCGTAATCGCCGGAAAGTCTCACCTTTACACAAATTCCGGTAGGTTTCCGGCTAGAATAGATAAAAAAGATGGCGTCGGAGGATGTAGTAGGAAAGAGCGGCGAGACGGCAGTAACGAGAATAGTGAATCTAGCTGAGGAAGCCAAAATAGCGAGTGAAGGAGTGAAGGCTCCGCGTGAGTTCGATTGGCTTACTGTCACTAAGTCTCTAATTGCTGGTGGTGTCGCTGGAGGAGTGTTAGTTTTCGATTCTTTTTTTCTTTCGTTTCGTAAATTTGTAGTTGTGGAAATGTTTATGCGTTTTTGTTTCGTAATTTTCATGTGTTAATTGTATTGTTTCGTAATCTGTATTAATGCATGTGTTAATTGTTTTGATTGTTTTTGTTTCGTAATTTGTATTAGTCGAAATGCATATGTTTTAATTGTTTCGATTATTTTGTTTGGGAATTTGTATTTGTGAAAATGCATATGTGTCAATTGTTTTGTTTTGTAATTTGTGTTTGTCAAAATGCATATGTGGTTATTGTTTCAGTTGTTTTGTTCGTCATTTGTGATTTGAAATTTGTGAAACGCACATCTGTTTATTGTTTCAAGTATATCACATTTGTAGAAATGAAATGTCTATATGTTTAAGTTTTCGATTGATTAGTGTTTGTTTGGATGAATTATGCGGTTGAGTATGTGTGTGTGCGCACGCCTTGTTTATCGTTGAACTTGATTTGAATTAGCGGTTTGTGTTTGTGTAGATGAATAGGAGTCAGCTAGAATAATGGATACGAAGAACTGGAATTGGATTGAATAGAATGATTGATTGATCGTACATAATATCTGTTTAAGTATGTAGATAAAGCTTAAAATATAAGATAAACTGAACTTTAAAAAACAAGATAAAGTTTAATACTTAACTTTTTACAACAAGAACGAAGACTTGATCTTTTGTTGCTTGATTTTTATTACTATTATATCTTCTATAAAGTTTGTCCATTTTAATTTTTTTGTGCTCTTGCTTCTCTTTTGTATTGTTATAGTGTTGCATGTTGATAAATGTGGGGGAAGTGTTGATTCAAGCAGGGAGCCATGTTCCTAATATAATTTTGCAATAACTTTAATTTAGTGAAATTTGTAACTGTAGCTAAGTCAAAATGTGGAAAAGTAATATGGTTTCCATCTATAAAGAATGATGGAATTGACTTTTAATTTTAATAAAAATCATTTAAAATATGTTAGCTTTTTTCATATAATTGTAGAAACTTTCTTGACCATTGGATCCCTAAGGCACATAACTTATTGTTATAATCATGTGTTATCCTAATCACATGAGAATTAAAAACCTAACTTGGAAAATATTAAAAATGTTCAGTGGCTAAATTACTAACTTCTATAGCAATATATTGCTCCCTGCTAGAAGCTTCACATCCATAAAATTTAATGCATTTTGTGCAACAAGCCATCAACATTATCCCGGGCATTGGTTCTTTAGTTCTGCTGTTACCCCATAAGTAATAGGCATCAAAATTTAGAATTCGAGTCTTAATGGAGACATTGTGTGCTTGAGTCTTATAAATTCCTGCACTTGACTATTGCCAAAAGGAAACATTGTCCACAGCAAATAATTACTATTGACTAAAGGTTATGACATAGTTTGTGACTTTGTGCTGATAGAAGTATGTATGGTTTTTGCGATTGACTAAAGTTTATGACATAGTTTGTGCTCATAGAAGTATGCATGGTTTTGCGTGCATGTAATTCTAGTTGCTGAAGTTATGGGCTTTTCCCTCATATTCCAGGTCCCGCACTGCTGTTGCTCCTCTAGAACGGTTGAAAATTTTGCTGCAGGTAATTGTCTCCACTGTTAGTTTGTGGTCTTATTTCAAATTAAGACTCTGTCACTGGTTTCTCTAGCTTAGGTTACAACCGGTAGCAGGAGAAAAGAATCACATATGACTCCCTTGTGTAGCACAATATATATCTCCTACTTATACCTAAGTCCTAAGCATAATATTACTCGTCGGTAGGCTTTTGAGTGGATGTAGAACTCATTGTTTATCATTTCTGTTTTCGCATTTTAAGTAGTCTATCGGTTGTCATCAGTTAATAATAATTTGAATTTTAAAATTACCAGTGTGTCATCATTCATTACGTACATCAATGTAGTTTCCCAAGTCTTATCACCTTCTGTCCGATGTCCCAACTATTATGAGAAGAAACCATGCAGTCGTGAATGATCTAGAACACTTAATGTAATGATACTGGAGGAGCTTTTTTAATGAGGCGGATTATTTGCACTGAAAATTGCTATCACTTGTTCAATTTTAGTGCCTCATTGTACCACTTAATCAGCCATGAGCCGGATTCACATACATTGGTGCAAAGACATTTTTAACTCGTAGATTTGCTTGGTGGGAATAATTTGAACAAGTTATCCTGGTCAACCAGATATCACCAATACCTTGCAACATTTGGTTGTGATAAAGGAAGTTATCTGGAAATATGCTGTTTATCTTAAGAAGAAGTTCTCAGAACCAGGCTCTACAGCTTGCAATCTGCCAAAAAAGCCAGATCAAAATTAGAGAATTAGCTCGCCTGGATAACCATTAACCTATCTGTATTTTCTTCCGCTAAAAGATGATAATTTAAAAAATATTCCATAAGCGGCTGTAATTAATACGTTTCCGTAAGGTTTCGCTCATATTGTTTGCATGACTTCCCAGGAGACCCTTCTAGACTCCTCCCGTCAACAATATCATTATCCGATGCTCTCTGTTATGATTCTGCTGATCACTTTACTCGCCACGGAACAATCATGTTAACATTACAGGGGATGATAATGACTCTCTCCAGGTAATAGCCACGTTACCGTTCCAAGTGATAACAATGGCTGCATCGTAGCCATCTTAGCTCCGGCTAGAGGAATTACTTTGTTATGCTCCTCTTCTATCAATTATTCCATTTCTAATCTCTATCATGAATGTTACATATATCATCCACTATCCTTCCTTTCACCACCACCATTTCCTTTTGACCCAGGTATCTTCAGTGAACACCCACATGATTCCACTTTGCCGTGTAATTATTTTGTTTAAATTTCAGTTACTGTTTTAGTTCAAAACAATCTTTTGATATTTTTTTTACCTTAATAAACCCTGTACTTGTAACTTATGGCCGTGTTCTGGTTTCATTTGTTTATCAAAGAAACTTATGTAACTTATATGGTTTAAATTACAGGTTCAAAACCCACATAGCATTAAATATAATGGAACAATCCAAGGTTTGAAATATATATGGCGAACTGAGGGTTTTCGAGGATTATTTAAAGGCAATGGGACTAATTGTGCTCGCATTGTGCCAAACTCAGCCGTCAAATTCTATAGCTACGAGGAAGCTTCCAAGTATGTTTCTGTATTTACTGCCATGAACTATGATAGCCTGAAGATGTCAATTTTTTATCTCTTGCACAACAGAGAATAATAATGTCGTTTAAGCATATTATAGTTTAAAAATAGTATTTGGATTTGAAAATTAGTTTTGTTATATAATAAATTACAAAAGTCGCTAGTGTCGTATTTTTGCATCTCTTGATGTGAAAGTAGCGAGTTTTCTTTTTATAGACTTACTACACCAAGAAATTTTATTAGGAATTGTTTATTTGCTAAACGGGTGATGAAGAGCGTATTATTTCATAAACGGGCCTGTTTGGCAACACGTATATAAGCTAGCTTATAGCTTATAAGCCTATTTCAACTTATGAAGGATGTTTGTCTACCCAACTTATTAACTCAACTTATTGCTTATATGTTGATAAGTTGAAAGTTAGTAACGACGTACTTTTTTCAACTTATTTCTTATTTTACTTATTTAATATTTTATATTTTTACATTTGTATTTATAAATGTCATATGCATGTATTGAGATTATTATATTAAATAATTAATATTTTTTTAATTTAATTTAATAAATATTTCACCAACTTATAAGTAAATTTATCCACACACTTATATAACTTATAAGTATTTTTCTACTTATCACTTATATGACGCTTATTCATTTAAGTTATAAGTTACAAATTTTAATATACCCCAAACACCCACAAAATTTGCTAAGACGTTTCGAATTGGAAAATTCCATTATAAGTTTTGAAAACGATATCTACGTGCAAGTTGGAAAATATCTTTACAAACAGTTTTGCGTTACTTTGAAACAAGTGCATGCAGTGCTTATGAATCTATAAGTATTTTTTCTTCTAATCTTTTTGGTATATGCAAGTTGTGTGACATAACCACAAGGTCATACATATAATCTAAATAGGTATTGTTTACCTGTCTGGTAGAGTTGGACCTTTAATTTTAAATAAAATCTTGTCCACTTATATCATGATATAAGTGTGTCTAGTCAAAATTGCAAAGAAACACCCCAAGTAACAGTACTGCAAATTTCTGTTGACTGGAGTGCTCGGTAGTGGGGTTGCTCATAAAACCCCCCACCTCTTAGACCCAGTACACTGAGTCACTGACTACCTTCCGAGCCGTAACATATCATATAACTCATTTCAAATCTCATGTTGGAACTTTGCCAGAGAGTTTTAGGCAACTTTTTAAAGATATTATTAAATTCACTTTATGTTACTCCGACTCTTCTATTTCGGTCACCGTACCCGTGTCGGACACTTGGACACTCGGACGCGACGCTTATTCCGTGTCGGACCCTTTTTACTAAAATGTGGACACTTTGATGAATTTAAAGATCAAATATGAGTCAAACTTACGATTCAAAATAAATATGTAAGAAGTGTTGGAATATAGGAACAAGAGAGAACTAGATTGATATTTGGATTGATTGGGGTTCTCTTACAAGGAGAGGCAATTGCCTCTTATATAGAATAAACTTCAACAACCCCCAACAACCATCTACTATTACAACAACCCCCAACAACCATCTACTATTACAACAACTCCCAACAACTCTTTGACACGCCCCCTCACTCGAAATCTCATCTTGGGATAAAAAACCTATCTTGGGATTGAAGAGTGGAACACTTAGAAGCCCTTGAGCATAACCTAAGCTTCCAACTAGACCCATCTCGAGGATTGAAATTGAGAATTTTTGGAATATCGGGACTCGACTTTGCGACCACGCCGTACATTTTAGGCCATATCAAAAAACCAGAGGAGCTGCAAATGCATCTTTTATTTTTGAACGAAAACAACTAGAACGATAGATTTGGTAGACTGCATCCCTTAAATCGTCCACGAATTCGTCCTTCTGCTCAGGAAAATGAAAGCAAAGAAATAACAGTGAACTGTGTTGTATAAAGTACAACTGCTTCTGCTGCTTTGTTTTTGTGGTAGTGAACTGTGTGCATATATCTGAATATATACTACTACTTGTTCTGCTCCTTTGAATTGATGGCAGTGAACTGTGTGTATATATCTGTATATATGCTACTACTTCTTCTTCTCCTTTGAATTGATGGCAGTGAACTGTTTGTGTATATCTGTATATATACTACTACTTCTGCTGCTTTGAATCGTCTAGATGAATGAACTCGCCTTGACAAGGAACATCACATGAACTTTAGCCTCCCAAACTATTTAATTTACAGCAACATAATAAATGGTGGGATATCGTAATATCAACCAATCGCTTGTTTGTTGCACAATTAAATCTTTAATCCGGGCAAACTCTCAAACTAAAATGATATGCTTGTACCAAAAATCGCAACAGAATTTCCCCTTAAGAAAATAATCAGAAATGGCAGCCTATTGAAGAGCCACCAGTAGTAGAGGCTCCGGAAGTAGAGCCCTGAGTCTCTCTTTCGATTCACATCGGTCAATCCGGAATTCAAGTCGGTAACGCCTTTTGCAAATGTCACCAAAATTCCAGATGCGTCCAAACCTTCTGCTCCTGCCAGCGGACAGGTGCTGCTGCTGCTGCTGGTGCGGCCTGCTGTCTGCTGTGTTTGCAGTGTGTATGTTTCAGTTTTACAGTTTTATTCCCTTAAGAATTCAGCCTGCTCTGATACCATGTTAGAATATAGGAACAAGAGATAACTAGATTGATATTTGGATTGATTGGGGTTCTCTTACAAGGAGAGGCAATTGCCTCTTATATAGAACTAAACTTTAACAACCCCCAACAACCATCTACTATTACAACAACCTCCAACAACCATCTACTATTACAACAACTCCCAACAACTCTTTGACAAGAAGAAAGAAAGAAGTAAGAATGAGATAAAAGTAGGGATGATGCCTAATTTTCAAAATCGTGTTTAATCTGAGTTTTATTGTAACTTTTTGTTAAGATGTCGTACTTACTGTACTTGTTTATCAATATATTATGCCGGTGTCCAAAAATAGGACAGTGTCCCCGTGTCCCAAAATTTCAGATTTTTCAAGTCCGACACTCGGATATGTGTCATGTCCGACACTCCGTACCCGAGTCAGAGTAACATAGAATTCACTTGCATCACCAAGTGTTTAGGTTTTTCTGTCTTTGCAAAATTTTGTTGAATTCCATGCGCTGGTCCTATGATAAATTTTATGCGTATTATCTGGAAACTTATTTGAATGGGTTATTCTTCTTTGTAAATTGTAATAGCATTCTTTTGATAGAAGTATGAAAATCTGTTGCAATAAAATAATCTTCGGAGTCCAGGCATCAGTAGTGGCATTGTAGATGTAAGTTATGTCATATATAATTTAAGGAGGTTTTGTTTTTGACTCTTAACAGGGGAATATTGTGGCTCTACAGGCGGCAAACTGGGAAAGGTGAGATCATCCGTTCCCCCCCTAAGTTATCAATCAAAGCATCACCTTTATCTTCATGCCTATTCATCAGGATAATACATTTTATGTAATAAGTGGGTTAATTTTTCTTGTCACTGTTTGCATCATCATGATTTGCTATCAAAACATAGTTTAGAGGGGCCTGCTATATCTTCAAGACAGCCTTATGGTTTTGAAGTGTTTCTATTTCCACAAGCAAACATTTCATAGATAGTTATGGGTTTTCTTACTGTGCACTTGCAGAGGATGCTGAACTTACTCCTCTTTTACGCCTTGGTGCGGGAGCATGTGCTGGAATAATTGCTATGTCGGCCACTTATCCTATGGACCTGGTACGAGGTCGGCTAACAGTCCAGGTACAGCTTACAGATTAATAATGGATATTTAAATATTTGCGGATATTCCTCGTCCTTGGTCACAGTTCAGTGGATGTGAATGTGTGCGTGAGTATTTAAATTTCTTGTAATTTATACCTTACAGAATCAGATTCACACTAGTTTATAGCATGGAGTTTACCTTTTATGCCTTTCACAGTCAGGCAGCTCTCCATGCCAGTACAGAGGAATCGCTCATGCTCTTGCGACAGTCCTTCGTGAAGAAGGACCTCGTGCATTATACAAAGGATGGCTTCCTTCTGTCATTGGAGTTGTAAGTACAATATTATCTAGCTCGGCTAATGGCTTCTCCAAATTTACTTGAACATTGGTGATGTTTAGTTTAGGTTTTTTTTTTTACCTCTTATAAGAGATAAAAAAGCAAAAACAAACAACCTCATTATATGTCCATCTTGAGTTTAAGTTGAGATGATTGGCTTGAGCCTATCAGGTTCTACTGTTTTAGTGTTACTATGCTTAAAATTTGTGTGGTTTGCGTGTTAGGATTTACTAGATGATAACCGTGTGAAGCACAGGACGAGAGAATTTATTTAAATGATCATAATTTACTTTTTTTAATTGTTAGCAAAATTTTATTTTATTTTACATTGTAATATTACTAATATTAAGAACTCTGATTTTTTTTAAGTTATATTACGTTTTTTTCAAATATATTACTCGGTAAAAAATTATCAGTCCAGTGATCTATGAAAATTTTATATTTTATTTATTTACAACATAATGAAACAAATACATTGACATCATTATCTAATATAAAAATCAAAATTAAGAAGGTTAAATAAATACCTAATAAAATTATAAAATCACCATTACAAAATTATAAAATTGTGTTATTTGTGCAACTCAGTAGGGTTATAATAAAAGAATTTCAATAAGATTTCAACAATTTTATTTTTTTATTTAAAATTAAAATAAAAAATGTGAAAATTAGAATCTACGGCCTAGGGGTAGGGGTGAAACTTTGTAAATTTATATAATTACAATTATAAAATTGCGTTATTTGTGCAACTTGGTAGTATTATGATAAAATAATTGCAATTATCATAGATTCATAGGATTCTAACAATTTTATTATTTTGTTAAAAAATAATATAAAATTGTAGGGGAGATTAGAATTTACTGGTGAAACTAAAATTGGGGTGGAACCAAATTTGATACTAAAATACCATTAAAAGGAATTTCACTTATTATTTTAAAAAGGACTTTCGTTTATTAATAAAGGTTATTTATTTTATTTTATTTATTTATTTAAGGTTATTTTAATAAAAATAAGAATACATAACAAACATGATTTTGATAGTTACATTATTTGTGCAACTAAGAATTACAATTATAATAGGATTCCAACAATTTTATTATTTTATTAGAAAATAATATACAATTGTTGGGGAAATAGGATTCTAGGGGTGGATGGTGGAACCAAAATAAAGGTGAAACCGAATTTGGTATCGAAGTACCATTAAAAGGGGATTTCGCTTATTGATAAAGGTTATTGATGTGTTTCCCCCCTTTGGGAAAAGAGCTGTTTTTGTATTGTGTTCTTTTGTATCCTCAGTGATGTGCATTTGAAAAATAAATAAGAAATAAGTTTCTCTTTTCGCAGCTAACAATTCCATTCCTGATTAATTTAGATTTTAGAATAATGATTGTCTCGCAATGATTAAGGATAAGCTGTAAAATTTGGTTTTGCTGCAAATCTACTGATAGAATACAAAGTAGCCAAATGAACTTGTTTGGCTTTTTCCCTCCCAAGAAGCCTGATGTTGGTATTCGTAGGTACCTTATGTGGGCCTCAACTTTGCTGTGTATGAATCTTTAAAAGACTGGTTGATCAAATCCAGGCCATTTGGACTAGTGGATGACAGTGGATTGGGTGTTACAACAAGGCTTGCATGTGGCGCAGCAGCTGGAACTGTTGGCCAGACAGTTGCTTATCCTCTTGATGTCATCCGTAGAAGAATGCAGATGGTGGGCTGGAAGGATGCTGCCTCAGTTGTGACTGGTGATGGGAAGAGCAAGGCGCCACTTGAATATACTGGTATGGTTGATACATTCAGGAAAACAGTTCGGTACGAAGGGTTTGGAGCTTTATACAAAGGGTTGGTTCCCAACTCGGTAAAGGTTAGTCTTTTGCACAAGTTCACTGTAGATATGGTAAATAGTTTGAGTGATTGCAAACTTGTTCAGTTTTGTTCATCTTGCTTGTAACCCAGAATGATGTCAGCTTAATCTTATCGTTCATTCAAGAGGTTGCACCTTGTAATGTGACAGCTCCACAAGAGAATTATTATGTGGTAGTTTGAATTTATGAACTTTATGAGTAATAATATAGATACCTTCTTTTCTTTCTTATTTGGGGGGTTACTGACTCGCGTAGTAAGGTGTTTCTTCTTTTCTTTTTCTTCCAAGTACTATAATAGGAACATAAATGAATTTAATCAATGAAGCCTCTCCAACCATTTTAAAACTTCATCCTATCCGCCCCTTTTTTGTTTTGTTTTTTCTGGAGTCAAAACTCAGTGCTTCTTTTTGTTTCTTATTTCTCTTGTAAAGTTGTTGTGGAAAATTCTAAATGCTGCTGTCACTCTACGTAGGTGGTCCCATCAATTGCGATTGCATTTGTGACGTACGAGATGGTAAAGGACGTTCTTAAAGTTGAGATGAGGATATCAGATTGAAACCAAGGGGCAGTGCAGGTTATAAGTTAAATTTAGAGGGAAGCATTTTTTGGCAGGACTTCTCAAATTATTGAGGATATTAGAAGCCATGTTTTATTGTGAAGTGATTCATGAGTTTCTTAGTAACCAGAACTACTGTTATTAGTCGTACTGTTATTAGTCTTTCAAATGTTTATTATTTGTACAAACTATTTTGTATTATACAGGCATCCTTTCTGCTTTGTTCTTTTAGAGCTTTCGGTTTCATGTTTGCATGTATATTACTTTTCTTATAACTCTAGTCTACGTCATAAACTGTCTTCCATTTGCACGAGCTAAACCGATGATGATATCAATAAGTGCAAATGCAGTATTTTCTTTGTACGCTGCATTTACTCTTAAAAGAATGAATCAAGTTGTCCGACTACTGACCCTACTTTTCAGAAGTTTGAGAGGAATCATAGACCAACTCTTGCACCTTTTTGAAGTGTGCTTCTAGACCTGACTGTAAGTTGAATTATGTTGGTTAAATAAAGGAATTCAGAGAAGGATTGTGACACAATGGTAGAAGTTTATTTTTGTTAACAAAGTGACATATCTAGTGAACATTTTACACAAATGTATCAAGTAAATATAAAGTGGAGGACAAAAAAATTGGTGAGAAGCGAAAAAAATTCATATAGAATGTCACTCGTCTAGAATATACGATGAGTGGTCCCGATTGCTCAAAACAAACACACAACAGTGAATCAAAACCACAAACGAAACAATGTAATGAATCTAATTTCTTATGCACACTAAATTGGTATGACGACACATGTACTGTTCCACTGGCTCATGAATCACCTGGCAAAATCAACAACCAATATCGTTGATGCTACAAAAAATGCTCCAGAGTCCAAAGTACCTTAAGTTCTTAGCTGCCTTCTGCCACCAATCCTGTTTGTAATGAATTTTTCAAGATAGACACAGCGCTCCCGGTGATAATCATTCCATATGCACAACTGTCTTATGGCCTCTTTCTTCTCCTCCCCCAGTCCCAAAATCCATTCTTCCTTCTCATTTAATCTTTTCTCCATCTCACCTATCTTCTTATCCTTTTCAATTTTGGATTCTTCCATCCTCACTTCAAGTTGTTTAACAGCTTTCACTAGATTAGATTCCTGTTGCCTCACAGAGTTGAGCTCAAAGATTAGATTGGCGATCTTTTTCTTTTGATTTTCTTCATTGTTGTTTTTATCCCTGACCCAATTCTTTGCTACCTGAAGCTCATTTAAGATCTCAAAGACACAGCTCTCAATGTGCCCGGAGTCTTCCTCTAACTTCCTTGTAAGGGAATCCAATCCAGTAAAGGTCTGATTTACCTTCTCCGTAAATACTGCCTTCATCTTGAATTGATCTTCTTTATATGCACCAAGTACTCCAGATAGTACTGTAATTCTTTCGTAAAGTACCTTGTTGTCTTTCTGGTACTTCTCTTCCTTGACAGTGTGCTCGTTTTCCTTCTCACTTAAAACCTGTTCTGTAATCCGGAGCTTCTGGTTTGACAGGCGGAGCTTTACCTCTATATTCCGAACATTCTCTGTCAAAGTGGCGACCTCATCTCCTTTCATCTCGAGTTCTCTTTTCAGGTCTTCAATGATCTCTTCCAGTTCATCTCTTTTAATTTCCAGTTCTCTTTCTACCTCTTTAAAGATTTCTTCCAGTTCATTAAATTTCCGAGCATTTGACTCCATACTGTTATGGAACTCTTTTGTCATTTCTTCTATCTTCCTCTCTGCGTCTTGGAGATTTTCCTTGCATTCTATTAAAGAGACCTCAAGTTGTTTGTGCACTTCAGTCAGTTCATTGAAAGCAACCTCTTGTTCTTTTAACATGATCTCCTGCTCCTCGATCTTTCTTACCAATTCAATGTTCTGATCTTTGATTTCAGTCAGACTTTTGGCAGCCTCTTCTTTATCTTTTTCAGCCAACAACTCCAATTGCGTTTTCTCAGCATGCAAGGATTGCAACTCCTGTTGCAATTTGTTAATTTCAATTGCAGAAGCATCAACCAGAGCTGATGCTTCAATTGACGCCTCTTCAAGTTTCTTTTCTAAAGCAGAGTACTGGTCCTTTCTCTCTGATGATGTTTTCTCCAGTCCAGAAATTTTGTCCTTCAGATCTTCATTTTCCTTTCTCAACTGTTCAATTTCATTGGTCTGTTCACCTAGTTGATCTTCAAGTTCTTTTATCCTATTTTGCACCATGTCTACTTGCAATTCTAGATCCTTACCCATTTTAATGTGGCCTTCCGTCTCTTCTTGCAATTTTAGCTGATCGGCCGTCTTTCTTGACAACTCCTCTTTCAGAGATTCCATCTGAATTAGGAATTCAGAAATTTCTAAATCTTTTTTCTCCAGTTGCGCATTTGATTCAAGTATTTGGCTCTGTAGAGACTCCAGTTCGCATTGCTTTTCATTGATCTGAATCATTAATTCATCAAACTGACTCAATGATTCATTTGTTTTCTGTACAAGTAGTTCCTCTAGTTCGCCTTTCTGAGTTTGTAATGTTTCTACCTTGAATTGCAGCTGGTTCACATCTTCTTTTAGAGGCTCCAATTGAGATAAGGCATCTTTCTCTTTGTCCTCCAACCTTGTCAAGAGGAGAGAGAGTTCATAATCTTTTTGCTTTTCCATCTCATGCTTTTGTGACTGCAAATTTTCCAGCTCTAGTTCCAGATTCCTTATTCGGTTTGTTGCTTCATTCTCATGGGAATCATGGATGCCCTTGAGTGTCGAAAATTCTCTCTCTTTGTCATCCAAGGTCTCCCTTAATTTGCTGGATTCAGTGACTAGTTCCTGGATCCTGTCCTGCAACAGCTTAACTTCATCCGAGAGCATGGACTTTTCTGCTGTCAGATGTTCTGTCTGTGATAACAAATCTCTCTTCGTGTCCTCAAGCTTCATGAGAAGAGCAGAAAGTTGATCATCCTTCTCCTTTTCCATTTCAGTTTTGTGCAGGTGCAATTCCCCCAACCTCTTTTCCAAATCCCTTGTCCGAGCGTCCGTGTCACACACATAGGCTTCATGTGTCTCCTTGTGTGTCAAAAGCTCTGTCTCTCTACTGTCCAATTTGTCCCTCATTTGGCTAGATTCAATGACCATTTCCTGGATTTTATCCTGCAACTGCTTGATTTCTTCAGACAGCGTAGATTTTTCTGCTGTCAGATGTTGTATTTGTGATAAGAAACCTCTCTCCTTGTCCTCAAGCTTCATGAGAAGAGCAGAGAGTTCATCGTCCTTTTGCTTCTCAATTTCAGTTTTATGCGACAGCAATGTCTCTAAATTGAGTTGCAAATCCCTTGTCCGAGTATCTGTCTCACTCAAGTGGGCTTCATGCATCTCCTTACATGTCAAAAGCTCTGTTTCTCTGCTATCCAGTTTCTCCCTCAATTGGCTAGATTCAGTGACGAGGTCTTGAAGTTTGCCATGTGCCTGCTTAATCTCTTCGGAGAGAACCTCAACTTTTGACGATAGTGAAATTTTTTCTTCTTTGATGATATTAAGTGCCTGGCTTAGATTTTCTATCTCCTGTTGTGCAGATTGCAGATTATCCTTTGTTATGTAAACTTCCCCTTTAGCAGCATCGAGTTCTAGCTGCAACACTTCTTTCTCATCTTTTAACTGAGAGGTAATTGCTCTTAAATCATCATTAACTTTCCGTCCCTCTTCAATAGTACTCGTTGCTGCCTCTTTCTCCGAAGTTAAAATGCTCATTGTGTTCTTCACATCTTCAAGCTGATGATTCAATTGAGCTTCCATTTCACTAGCACATTGCAGTTTCACATTTAGATCCTTATTATCAATCAAGATAACAGTGTTCTCCTGCTTCAATCTTTCGCCTTCCGTAACCCATCTTTTTACTTCCTCCTCTGCTTCTTGTAATTTTTTAGAAGCAACATGATATTTCGAATTTAATGCTTCATTTTCCCCACTTACAGCTTCCAGCTTACTCTTTAGGTCAACTATTTCCAGTTTTGCAGATTCAAGTTCGTGTCTAATCTCATCTGTTAATTTCTCAATCTTATTTTGTCTTTTACCATTCTTACTGCTCTTTATTCTGTGAGACTTGTCTGAATCAGATTCTGAGCTGGATGATGAAGAAGAATCATTTTCTTTACCATGAACTTTTTGGCGCAGCTCTCCTGTAATGTGATCATAACGATCATACAGTAACTGGTACTGCTTGTGAAAATCTTCTATCAATTCAACAAGTGGTTCTTTGTTGGAATTTTCGTCTTCATTTCCATCTTTAATTAGCTTCAATATCTTCTGAATTTTGCCTTCTGTTTCTGAAATTAAAGGAGAGTTTACATGTAAGACCTTGTAATTCCTTAATAAAATCTTGAGTTTTAATATAACCCCCCCCCCCCCAAATGCCTGTTTTTCCTTTTTGTGATGAAAGAAGATATTTAAGTGTCTAAAGATAGGTCTCAAACTATAATTAATAAAACACTCGTGAACAAAACATTCCACCTACTATATTCTAAATCTACTTCCTCTTTTTCCCTGCTTTTTTAGCCTATTACCGCCTACTATTACCTAGTTTTTTGTTCAAAAAACTGAGAAAGTCATAAAAAAACAAAATACTGTAGTAATGGTTCCTAGGATATTTCATAACAAACTCCTTACTCCCAAAAAACAAAACCATAGCATTTACTGATGAAAAAAGACTGCAATGATAGTTCCTAGGAATCATGGCTACAAAATGTTCATGCTGACACGTGCAAATCTTGTTTGGGATAGAAGTATACCTATCTTAGTTCCTTTTAGCTCCTCATCTGTCTCAGGATCAATGTGACTACTGAAAATTGACTTTATCCATTGATGCTTTGTCATCTCGCTGCTGGGATTTTGTGATTTCAATTGTGTTTCAAGATAAGACACTTTCCATTCAAAGTCCTAAAAACTCATTAAATCAATGAACACCTCAATCTTGATCGTTGGTTTCCCTTGATTTCTGCCACAAAATTTAAGACAACATAAAACGCAATGTGCAAGAAACCTCTGAATATAGACAAATCGAGCTATAATTGTTTTTGACTATCTAGTATATAACATTAAATACATGCAATGAATTGTTTAGAATAGCCAACTTTTTTATTCCAAAAACAGCCATGGTATATGTTAGACAACACCATTATCTATCCCATCCAAGACTCATTTAAAAAAAATCATAAGAAAATCAAGATGCTAGCATTACAAATTACATTTACTGTTTGCTGCTACATCTGTAAGTAAAAATACTACATCTGGAAGTTTGTATAATGTATTGCACAGTACAGAATTCATTATTAAGCAAGTAACATAGATAAAAGTAATGTTTAAAGATATGGTATCAGAATCAAAGAACTAAGACATTACAAAAAATATCAGACCATAACTTACTCATGAATAATAAATGCAACCTTATACAAACAAATAGAACAGTACATCTGCAATTTGTGAGTGAAGAAACAAATAAATAAAATCATACTATAAGATAAAAAACAGCACATTCTCAACTGTAGTTTCCATCTAATTATAATCACCTCTTAAAATGACAGCTAGAGAAACAAATAAGTGATCTGTTTTCTATGTGGATCTGCATAAATAATTACACACACACACAGTCATCACAAGTGCCAATTAGGTAAACATGTAACAACAAATATTTACATCATGTCATCGTCATAATTCCAGGAAGAAGATTCCTTCTCAACTTAATAAGCTTAACAAACTCGGAAATATATGAATCGTAATTAATTTGTTTCCAATTCTTCCCTGATTCTTACAGAAATGAACTCAACAAAACCGGAAATCACAGAAAGAAGCCGAAAATATCCTAATACGTCATGCATCACCTGAACTACAAATTCAAGCACAGGTACACAATCGCAACAAATACAACATATACGCCTTCAACATCATCAAAAATCGATCACGAAAAAACCTTACTGAGACCGAAAAATCTATAAACACTCAACTGATTATATACAACACAACAGAAACTGAGTTAATATTTCACATATCGATCAATCGAGTTAAACTCTATAGCATCAAACACAAAAATCGAGTTAAACTCTATAGCATCAAACACAAAAACTTCGAATTAATCATCACCACACACACATACAGATATATTTAGAGTTAAAATAACTCTAAATCGAATCTAGAAACTTGGAAAAAACACATCAAAAATCGAAGTGTAGAGCACAAAATCAAGAGAAACAAGTTGAAATTAAGCTAAAAACATGATTAGAAATAGTAAACAGCAAGTTAACAATTCGATTAAAGTGAAAATATATACATAGAGAGTAATAGTGGCGTGATAAGGATGAAAATCGAGTTAATTACCTGGTCAAACGAAGCAACAGAATATCTGAGTGTACAATATGTGTGTGTCACATAGAGAGAGAGAGAGGGAGAGGGAGAGGGGGAGAGAGAGAGAGAGGGAGAGGGAGAGGGGGAGAGAGAGAGAGAGGAGAGTGCGAGTGTGAAAATGAAATGTTGAGAAATGATAAAATGATAAATAAAAGGAAAGTAGTTTTGTCTGGCTTGAGAGAGAGAGAGAGATTGGAGGGGGAGAGCGCGCTGAAATGCCACTTGCATTTAGCGCCTTGTCCTCGCTGGAATCTTTGGCTTTCCTTTGGAATTTGGATGTTTATTTTCTTGAAAACACCAGCCTATTTCCCGTTATTAATTAGACTTTTTTTGAACAAACTGTAAAATGTGTTTTCATTTACATTCATATAATTTAACTATTTATATTAGATTTTAAATTTAAGAGTATAATAATAGAATTCTTTTATAGTTGAGAGTTGAAATGTATAATTTTGAAAACAAAGTCTAAACATTTTATTTGTGATTTCATTATTGTAAAAATATTTGGCTCGATATTAAAATCGAGTTGATCTTGAGTTCGACTCGAACTAGATAAGAGCATCTCCAATGCTACACACCTATATCTATAATTCATTATCTCCACTTATATCATGACACATAATCGATCTTATTTACTTATATATATATTAAAATAATAATAAAATATTATTTTTAAAATATAACTATTCGTTATAACTAATACAATTAAAGTAAAACATCTTACAGTTCAGCAAACTTTTAGATAATCATTATATAGCTAATGATTTTAGCTATTACCATAATTTTATAAAATTTAATATATTGAGGCTTTGGATTAAATTATTTTTTACATTTATAAAAAAGTTCTAATATTTCGAGTAGATTGAACTCTACTCATATTTAATTTAACCTTGAAAAGTTGTATAATAAGTACGGACTCAATTCGATCTCAAAAATTAATACAAATTTGAACTTGGCTCAATTTATCCCCAATTAAGAAGCGAACATGATTCTTAAATTAGATAACTTTAAATTCAATTTGAGAAAAGGAAATTCAAATTTGATAACAAAAAACTTACTGCGACTTTTCAAATCACAATCCCAAATATCGAACTTTCATTTTCTGACGATAAACTTAGTCAAAACTATGTTTTTAATTTCTATCATCAATAATAAAAAGTTGTTTTCCGGCAAAATCCTTTACAATTATTTATTAAAAGAAACACGAATTCACTGTTTTTAATGACTTGGTAGGGAATTTGAATCACATATTCCATAACAAGAGTTTAGTTTAATGGGTTGGTGGGGTGATCTACTATACCACAAAAAGTTTGATAAATAATTGAACAATCTTTCAATGCGTACATCAACTATTATTTAGAATAAAAAGGTGCAAATACACAAATCGTCAGCCAGGCATGACATGACAAAATATTGTGAGGTTCGTATTATTTTATGATCCCTTTCTCATTTGTTAGCGCACACATTAACTGATTAATTAACATTAACAATAAATGTAAACTTAACGATAGAAAGGAAACAAGACTTACATAAAGAACGTGGAGTGATTCATGCAACGTGATTATATCTGCAACGTCACATGCTTTTTTTGTTAGCCGTGCTAGGTTTATAAAAAATTTCTCAAAATTTATTCCAAATGACGTGACTGATAAATGAAAAATTATGATTAGGGACGCATATATATGCACGATGGGGCTCATATTATTATTAAGTAAATTACCAATTATAAATGTGACACATCCGTTTTTGGGAAAAAAAATTGGGGATAATTTTGAGATCTCTAACATTTTTCTTTTTTCTTTCCTTAAAACTGATCTAATTCAATTTTAAGGAAAAGCCCCAATTTTGAGATCTCTAGCATTTTCCTTTTTTCTTTCCTCAAAACTGACCAATTTCAATTTTAAGGAAAAGTCTGATTTATGCGAAAGAATAAATTAGATTAATGCTACATATCTCGAAATAGATTCGAGAATACTTTCTAATGATATATGACATGATTTTGTTTATGAAATATATATATATATGTACGTCTCATTTATTAGAGAATTATATCCTTCTATACTATACTATTATAAGCAAACAACCTCTATTAGGTTGGTTGTTAGTTTTGTCACTTATTCGGTCACTTATTTGGTACATTCAATATCAACCATTGGATTTTAAGATAGATTAATGAGAACCGTTGGATATAATAAAAAAAAACTCTTTTTATATATTTATATTGTTAGGTCCGGAATAACGTAGAAGGGGGGTTGAATACGTTATTTAGCAATATTTCGATTTTTGATGTGAATATGAAATCAAAAATACTGAATCGAAATAACACAATTGTTTGGGAAATATTTTTGAATAGATAAAACCCGGAGGTTTGCTACACAATTTAATCATATGGATTAGCTACCAAATCAAACACTACTAAGGATAGTTTAGGCACGAGGACCATCTAGCCGACACTTCCTGAAAGTGGGCTAAGCCGACTTTCCTACTAAACGGACTGTCTAGCAGCTTACACATAAAATATATGAGAGAGAAGAGAGAGTTGTGTGTTGAGGTGTGTTTTGAAATAAAATACAAGCAGCCTATTTATAGACTTTAGAAAATCACTATGCTGCTAAATTACGTAACTGATTACGTTTTTTCTGCTGGTTGCTTTCCTTCTTTTCTCCAGCCGAATTCTCCATTTCAAATCTGCTGAACTTTTGATTTTCAAAAGTTATAAAATAAAACATGTGGGACCCACCTGATGAATAGTACTTTGGGTACTATTTATTAATAGTAATTTCGGTTACTATTCATATGAATATTACTATTCATGTGAATAGTGATTTCGGTTACTATTCATGTGAATAGTGATTTCGGTGACTATTCATATGGATCGTAATTTTGGATACTATTCATTTTCCTCTTAATTTGAGATACTTAAATATGCAGCTTTCAAAATGGAGGATATCAGTACTGCTCTAAACTCAATCGTACCTCTTAACAGTTTTTCTGAGTTAGATACTTCGATTCCTTTGTGAAGTGTTGACGCCTAGTGTAACTGGTCTAGTTTACAGACGACTAACATTCACTCATGGTCTTCGTATCATGTCTTTAAGAACACCGCTAAGAATTGTGTAACCATAAAAACTTTATCACTGAAATCTTTTGACCCTTCAACTCAATCATCTGTACATCTTATTTTGTCACTGAGACTTGATCATGTTAAGAAGCGAACATGATTCTTAAATTAGATAACTTTAAATTCAATTTGAGAAAAGGAAAATTCAAATTTGATAACCAAAAACTTACTGCGATTTTTCAAATCACAATCCCAAATATCGAACTTTCATTTTCTGACGATAAACTTAGTCAAAACTATGTTTTTGATTTCTTTCATCAATAATAAAAAGTTGTTTTTCGGCAAAATCCTTTACAATTATTTATTAAAAGAAACACGAATTCACTGTTTTTTTGGTAGGGAGTTTGAATCACATATTCCATAACAAGAGTTTAGTTTAAGAGGATAGGGAACCTGAGATGTATCTTAGGTAAATTACCTGAGATATATGGGATTTATATGTAAAAATAAGATGGATAATTTTGTAAAATCAAATATTTTTAATTAGCCCTGCGGGTCCATTCATATTTAAAATATATTTTATACATATCTTATCAAAAATTTCCTGAGATCAATATTAGGATCCTTTTTCTCTTAGTTTAATGGGTTTGTGAGGTGATGGTGCTAATCAGCCCGTTTGGCAACCATGTAAGCCAAGTTCACAGGGCTTAAAGTAAGATTTGATGCGTTTGTGTTATTCGGCTTTAAGCCGACTTTAAGTTAAAAAACTGCTTTAAGCCATAAGTTCCATTTAGGTACTTTTGATTTATGACTTATGACTTATGGATTTTTTTATTTTTTATTTTTTTTCACAATTCTTATAAAGCTTAAATATCATAAATTTAAATATTTTTAAAGTTAAATTTCACTTTAAACCAAAATTATTAAACCCCCATTTAACTTTAAGTAAAATTACCCAAACACTTTCATTCAACTTAAAGTAAACAACTTTACTTTCTCCTTTAAGTTAAAAATAACTCCATTAAATCAAAATTAACTTATTTTAAGTAATCCCAAACACCCTCAATATCATATACCACAAAAAGTTGGATAGATAATTGAACAATCTTTCAATGCGTACATCAATTAATTATTTAGAATAAAAAAGGTGAAAATACATAAATTGTCAGCCAGGCATGACACGACAAACAATTGTGAGGTTCGTATTTTTTTTATGATCCCTCTCATTTGTTGGCACACACGTTAGAGCATCTAAATTTTTTAGATAAAAATTAAGATAAACTATTTTAAATAAAAATTATAGAAATTTTGTAAAATTTTGTCCATTTTATTGGGACAAAATTCTTAGATAAAAATTTAGACAACCACAATAGCTTAGTTATATTTGTCGAACCTTTAGCAACTTGTATTAAAATTCCATATCATCAATTACCATATTAAAATAATAAATTCTATTTTTAACAACATGAAATAATAATAATATATCATTTTTAAAATATAGCCAATTAATATAATCAACCTAGTAGTATCTCCAATGGCAATAACTATATTGTTTGGCTAACAAATTTCAAATTAGGAAATAGGTAAATTTTTACATAAAAATGACCATAAAAACTCCAAAGGGCATAGCTATAATGATAGTTGTATATAATTTTTGTTAAGGGAAAAGGTTGTTTCAACAAATATAGCCAACCAAATAAGATTATTTATAATTTTTGCTAAGGGGAATTATGTGTTGCAGTGATATTTTTTTTACATATTATCTATAATAATGCCACCTAAGATATTATAGTTATGAGTTCTTAGCTATCGAAAATGTTCTTAAAATCATAATCAATATTTAATCAATCATTTTACTGATGCTTTTATAACGCGATTGAATAATTCAAGTGGTAAACGTGTATCCTCTATTGTTCAGATCATGAATTCGATTCTCGCTCTCCAAAAATCATCTTAGAACATAAATTAAATTGTAATATGCCTACATAATCAAAAAATAATAAATGTAAACTTAACGATAAAATGGAAACAAGACTTATATTAAGAACGTGGAGTGATTCATGCAAACATCTACAACGCCACATGCAGTCTTTTTTTCTTTTCAAAATTGACCTAATTCTTTTTCTTTTTTTTTTTGGACAAAAAACTAGGATTTTATTAAGATTTCAAATCCAAATCAATACAATTTTGAATCGAACTAGGAACAAAACTCCTATTAAAAATACGACCTGAAGATAATATGATTCTCTTGCCATTCTTTTTAAGTAGGGTAATGGACAAGATTATCACAATTTTTAATGCTCATGACTGGAATACCATGCGCGCAAAAGGTTGGCCAATAATACCTTTTTGTTACGCATTTTGAAAATGTTTAACACATGTTATGCATTTTCTAAATGCGTAACATTAATTTTTTTTTTATAACAATAACTTATTACGCATTGGCAGGGAGGGTAATAAATTATACTCCCTCCGTCCCTTATTTCTTTTCCTGTTAATAGTTCAAGGAAATCGCATTAAATTAGCAAGGGGTATAATCTCTCAACTATATCTCTTCATTTATATAGTTTTTATAAATATATTTTCTGTTTAAAATTCGAATATATACATGGGTGCTGGACTTGGGTGTTTATTGATGCTTGTATGGAGGAATTGACTTGATAAGAGGGTTTATAAGGTGGATATGAGGGTTATGATTTTGGTTAAATTTTATAGACGCCGGAAGGCTTTCCTAGGGACTGACTGTGAACAATAATTAGGGGGACTGGGCTCTCTATTTTTGTTAATGTTTTTACATGGTAACTTTCTACTCGGAGTCTAGTTTGCGTAGCCACAAACGGTGAGTCGATTTGATTAACGAGCTAGGAGATATGGCCATTTTAGTATAGGTTGTCCATAACCTACGAATTTAGTAAACACTGAACTTTGGAAAACTGTTTCACCTAGCTAAACTCTTTTATTCGAACTGAAAACTTTATGTAAAGTCAATAAATGATTAAGGAAGAATATTGGAGAGTTTGGTGATTTATAAACCATTTTTGGATTTATTTAAAATGTTAGAGTTAAGGGTGCGCAGTAGAAGATGATTTTCAGTTTTCCTGAGACTGGCTTGTCTTGGAAGATATATTTGGCTAGTACATGGCTATGTCTAGGCAGTGGGTTTGCTAGGTCTATAACTTAATTTGAGTCTAGTTTACACCCTCGAAAGAATCGAGTCATTTCATTTAGTGAGTAAGGAGTTATGGTCATTTTAGTGAAATAAGCGCATAAGGTGCAAATTGTTTAAACATGGGACTTTGGGGAATTGTTTCACCTAGCTAATAACCTGAGTTCGAATCGAGAATTTTTGGAATGATAGAACAATGAGGATAGAATATCTCAGTGGTGGAATCATGTTAAAATGATAATTCTATGATTTATAGTGAATTTTTTAGTATGGCTGTCACAGTTAGGAAATGCCCTGTTTCGACCTTGCTGAGACAGATTTTTGTGCCAACTTTGAGAAAGCATTTGACCTAGATATACTAATCCTTTTATTTTAAAAATTTGAGGATAGAAAGGTCTTATGTTAGAGATTAAAATGGAAAAGGTTTCGTGCAAAATGTTAAGTTTTGGAATTATGAAAAATGTTGGAACATAGGGGTTTAATAAGGATTTTATAAGAAATGAAATTGAGGAACTATTATAGGATGAGATTTCGGACAAGTTAGGAACCCCATTCCGGATAAGTTAAAGAATGAAAGTTGTAGATCTAGGTGTGCATTATATTCATACTAAATATGATAATTATCAAACTGTTAATGATCACGAGAGTAAATAAGCCATAGAGAGAAAGATTAACATAATTCCTTAATAATCATATTTTCTTAAATAAAATATATGCATCATATATAAAGCAAATTATGGATTGTGGTAACTAATTAGAGTTTATATGTATCTAGATTCTCAGAAAGGGGTTCAGTACCAAAACCAAGGTAGTGCACGCTAGAAGAGGAAGCAAGCTAAGGTAAAAATTAATCTATGTTTACTTTACATTTCACTTTGTGTTATATGTGAAAGGTGATAATTGCTATGTGAATAGATTATCTGAAGTATAATTCTATGTGATGTATGAAATATGTGAATACATGGTGATAGGGTTATGAATATGAATTTTGTTATTATGTGATAAATGTGGATTGCATGATAGTATACTATGCATGTAAGTGAAAACATGGCTTGGGATTTAGGTGGTATATTGTGCATATAGATTCACATAAATAAAGGCGTTGTGACTGTCAATTACTTTAGGGAATTATTGGCCTAGCTAGCCTGGGAAAAAGAAATATAGGGATCCCGGGATATTAATTCGACTGTAAATAACAAGAGCCATTGGGGCCGGGAAAATATTGTAAGTCCTCGAGACTATAAACATGGGATACCGAGAATAGCTAAAGTTAAATTGATCAGTCATAACAAAGAAGTAAACCAAGTAAATGATAGTCAAGACACATGTATGGGTTGCATATATTCATTCTTAGTATGATTACTTGATGAGTTGAAGCATTATATGATGATTTGAAGAGCATGTATTGGGATTTACTTGTTAAATGTGAATATCTGTTAAATGATAGAGATTATTGTTTAACTGAGCTTGCGACTCATAAAACTCGCTAAACATGTTTCAGGGTTTCTATATAACCGAAGTTGTTAGATCTAGAGTTGAAGGTATCCTATCAGATTTTTGAGGATCGACTTGTAATTATTTCAGACTCTAGTTTTATCAGCAGCCTATTATTATCGATAGCTATGTTTAAATCTTTTGGGGACAATGTTGTGTAATATTTCAGATAATATTCGTATTGTATAATTATAACCAAGGTTTCAGTATTTCTGCTTTGTAATGAGAACTCTGTTTTGTAATATATTTTTATTCGAGACATTTTATTTTAATTGGTCAATAAGTTATATAATGGTGATTATTCGATATTAAGTTATTAATTAAAGGGGAGGACCCGACAACTTGGTATCAGAGTGACGCTCAGCCGGAAGTGCATAGCACTTGTAAGAACCCTAATTTTTGTAATATATTTTTTTTATATAATATCATATGACATTGTGAATTTGGAACCTTTTGAGTCACCCATGTTGTTTAATGGAATTGATTATCTGAGAAATTATGTTGTTACATTCACTATGTAAGAAAAAGGGAAGATTACTGAAGGCAAGAGTCTTATTGCCAATAAGATTTATAAAACTTGGGATTTGAGAGTTATTAGAGTGTTAAAAGATATTTAAGGGATTATGACAAGGAGTTATGGATATTCGAGGAATTTACACAATTAAGTACTTAAGGAATTACAAGGGAAATCTCTACGCGACAAAATATTATTACGAGGAGTTAATTAAGATACGATATGAATTAAAGATTAAGTGACAAGCATTGGTAGAGGAATAATAATACAAGGAAAGATATTACATGCAAGCTTCATGTAACAAGATTGTTAGAAAAGCAAACTAGGAATGCAAAAGCAACTAGAGGAATAGTAACTAGTTAAGGGTGCATTGTCCAAGGAGACAAGGAGGCATGGTTGGTACCTAGGAAGCTAGTACTAGGCTTGCAACATGTGACAATAATACATATAACAAATACATAACACAATTATTCATCACTTTATTTCAAACCACCCAAGCAAACCACTCTCTCTCCCCCATTACTAAACTCTCGGCCCAAGCACAAGAGGAAGGAGAAGAAAATTTTTTCTTCCACTTCCCATCACTTACAATTCAAGGCAAAATTCCTAGGTCCTCTACACTCTATAAAGAAGGTATGCTATGAATTTCAACCCCTTTCATCCACTAGATTTTGAGATATTAATTGTTGAAGTTTGGGATGAATAATAACCATGCTTAGTTTTCTTTTGGATCTTGAGTTATAAGGATTGAAGGGACTCATCCAAGGTGTTCTTGAGGCTTGTAAAGCTTACCCAAGGTTCCTAGATACTCAAGAAGGTATAAAACTCAAACCCCTCTTAGCCATGAATTATTTATGGTGTATAATGTTAGATCCATGAATTTTAGTATGAATCTTGGTTATAAAAGTTATGGATGATGAAGATCTTGAGTTTAAATGTTGTTGATGTGATTTTTAAGCTTGTAGTTAGTGTATATAACTCCATGTGTGCTATAGAGTATGATCTTGGTGGTTTAGATGATGGTTGTGATGTATACATAGGATTCTTGAATGGTTAAGCATGATAGCAAGCTGTGTAAATTTTCTGGGAACATTTACTGTCTTGTAAGAGGGTTTTGAACCCCTAAATCTTGTCCCCTGAGGTCCTAATGCATATGGTTGGAAAGGTATTTGAATGTAGTTTCCATAAATATAAGGTTCATGACTAGGTGATGTGTAGATTTTGAGTTATGGCCTGAGAAGTGAAGAGTGGTTCTGGAATCCGAACTGCACTAAATTGTCCACTTGTGAGCCCTCTTTAAACGCCTAAAAATTTATGTAGGACCATGGAAAAATTAGGAGAGCTAGTAATTGCAGTGTTGAAGGCTACCCAAAAGGAATTGGATTAAAATATGTATTTTTCAATTTTATAAAAATGTTAGAGTAAAATTCGCGCAAGTGGAGTATGAATTTAAGGGGGAATTAATACTCTTCGAATACGGTAACCAAATTAAGTCGAATAAGTGACGAGCATAATCGAGTGATGGCATGAACCTATAGTGGGACTAGAGAGTCGTAGGACGAAGTCATTAAGTTAGTTTTGTGTCCTTTAAAACCTTGTATATAAATGGTATTGTTAAGGTACTAACGAACGACTATTGGTTATGTATAGATCTTCATTCCACTCCGCAAGCTCGACCACCCCAACCTCACCAAGGCAAGTTTACTTTTCAAAACTTATATATAAGGATTTTCACTGTATTGTTTGTGGCTTTCAAACGTATTATATGCTTACGCTTTATGAGGTTATGTTGAAGTTTGAGATATATGCACATATATGTTGTACCCCCTTGAACTTAGAATGAAATGTTTCCTTTGGACAACGACTCTAGCAATAGAGGTCGTAGCGGTCCAAATATACCATTGACCGGGGAGCGGTATATTATTATATCGTGATTAAATTGCGAAAACCCGAAGGGTCATTCGGGAAGTATCGTACACTTAAGTATTTATTTTTATATCATCATAAATACTCAAAAATACCTATCTTGGATTAAAAGCTTATTTAATCAAATAATTATTTTATTAATTATTAATATTAAATCTTAAAATATCATTTATTAATTATTGTTCATTATTTTAAAGGAAAAGCTAATCCAAGATACCGTTAGCACTTTCAAACTCGAACTCTTTCGAACTCAAAACACTTTCGAAAACCCCCGGTCAAGTTTTGCTTCTTGTACATTTTTCAAGAATTATCGGTCGACTGAGGTCGAACTTCAACTACTCGAATTTTCTATCAAAATGATTGTTTGAAAAGAAAAGAAAAAGGGGACTCTGGCAGGTGTGGGAATCGTTGACGAACGATTCCCGGGATGTGTAAGCGGCCGTGAGCCAGGCGGTCCATCAATTATTATTCCGGCCCAGGTGTTGCCGAAGGATGATTACGGATGTAGTTTTCATCGAGGGTGATTGCGGATGTAGTTTTCACCCGAGGATAGTTACGGATGTAGTTTCTATCCTTCTACCGGTAGAGAAGACCCGCGGATTATTGGACTTGGATGTGGCGACTGATCATCGTCAATCCCTGTCAGGCTTTTATGTTTTCTTCCAGTCCCATCCTCCACTTTGGAAAAATACTCAAACACTGCTTCTTGGGCCTAAGTGCCAAGTTGCCGATAGTGTGGTTTTTGATAAGAAAAATATTGACATCGTGCAGTATCTAGAACTGCAAGATTTTCTATAAAGATTGGCACGTGTTAGTGCACTCTTGCAATTATTTCAAAGAATGAAATGTTTTTGAATGAGAAACCTTCTAAGCTAATGGAAGGAAAGAGGTTTGCAATGATGTATTCCCTGTACAGTATGTTAACCGTAGAGTGTTTTGCCGAAAATGATATACTCATATGTATATATATTTTTAAACTTGAGATATATTGAAATTGGAACCTTATAAAGGGTTCATATGTTATTCTTAAAGCTCCTTAGTGAGTATAGATGTTTTATTCAAACTCGGACACATATATTGTCCAATTATGTTTTGAAATCTGAGATATATACCCATATAGTTGGGAATGTAGCTCATTCTTGCTTTATAAAAACTTTTCAGAAAGAGAAGAATTTGGCCGATTAACTCCGCACCAGCAGAAGAGGAGTAGAAGATTTACCCCGAAGATGATTTAGTTCCTGATAAATACTACAGAGTAAGTCTGATAGGTTTTCAACTGTAACAGTAACACTTGTCTTCAAGTGTAGTTGTATAAGTGAAAGTGCGTAAGATTCTGGATTGTACAGATGAATTGTTATATTTAGTGTTACTTTTGATTATCGTTTCTGAGGCTCTAACTTGTTTGTGCGTAAGATTGAGGTCTGGATGGATGTATTGTTGAGTTGTAAAGTTAATACAAGTATGATATGGTTGGATGGTGATGTGACGACCTGAATCTTTGACCTCGGATTTGGGGGCGCCACAGAAATGGTATCAGAGCGATAAGTTACATTACTCAGAAACGAGAGCGTTGAGAGTTGAGTGTAAGTAGGAGAATGACATAAGAGATCGTAGTAAACTTATTATTGGACTTCCGGAAGAGGTACCGGTGAGTAGAATGGACTGGAGTGTTTACTGGAGGTATCATACTAGGATCGATAGAATCCTTAGAGACCTTCAGAATGATGAATAGAGGTTTGAGAGTCGTACATGACCTATCATAGGTAATGATATAGGAAGCAGAGCGAAATCTCAAGAGCAGCTGAGGTAGAGGCGATATTGCCAATATGATCGGATGACTAGGCTGGCATAAATTTTGTGGCCCATAGTCCTCCACAGTGTAGGAGGCGGCATTTTAAGAATCAAGAATTTTAGACTTCCCTACATAATTAAGGGTACTTAGTACTTGGAATAATGAAAGTCTTTTACTTCGGCTATAAGATCCGATTTTCGATAAGTAACGGGTTTACCTGAAAGTTGGTCACAATGTCGTTGTGGATTTCAATACCCTTGATGGCGAATTTTACATGTGTTATATGAGAATGTTATCATAAGACGAGCAAGCTAGATAATTCCACGCATGATTCGGACGCTAGAGCATGGTAGTTCAACTAAGAGAACAAACAAGTAGAATTAACAAAGGGACTCAAGAGAAGTTGAATATGGTTGCAACGAGCGATACAGTGATCTCAGAGTCTACCAAAAGAGAAGACCAGCGGGTCTAGAGTGGGATCCTTTGATAGAGATGTTATCAGGGACTACGTATATATGAATTGTAGACCTCAATATTTTTGGTATATGTTCACATACACACACCCGCCACTGAACCTATGGACTGCACTGAGATCCCTGAGAGATCTCTTTGATCTGTTCCCAGGGGGAACTGGCCACTTGTGATTCATGTCGGAAGGCATGAAGTAGGACCCTATGGACTTAGCAGGTGTCCCCAGAATGATGTGAAGCTTGGTCTTCAAGATAAAGCACCGAAATGACAGATATATTTGTGAAACCCCAACTCGATAAATGACTTTAAGATGATGATTGAGAGGCGCACTAGTTGGTGTCTTGTATTACAAAGACGAAGAGATGGAGTTACCCTCATAATGGTGATATTGAGATGCACGAATGATTATTAACTTATTTTGGTGACTACCGGCTGGTGCACTACTTCATTTTAAACTTTTCACTAACCATGTTACCTCGATTAGTTTATATCAGGTAACCCTTCTAGCTTTCTACTTCAAACTTGTGGAATAACAACCAGTGAGATACTTTCCCTAAAGCAGGACTTATCTGAAGTATTTTTATTTGATCCATGAACATTCTATTCAAAAATTTATGATGATCTTGTTCGGCTCAGGCCTATTTACACTTTCTTTCAATTATCCAAGGAAGGTTCAACAAATATTTCCTTAATTAATCGATGAATATTACTTAACGAATATTGATATTTGATTGCTTCTTTCATACTTGCACTCTTCAGTTGAGCTCATAAATATTTAACAAATTACTGAGGACATGGATGATCTAATGTCCAGACATCCTTTATGAATTCTTTTCTTCTATTCAAGATGAGATTTTACATTGTACATTGAAATCATAGTAAGGATATCATTTTGATATTTGTATTTTGAATTTAATTCTATTGTAGGATCTGATAAAGCATGTGTACGGAGGCACCCTTGGGTGGACCGTTTCACTGGTAAGTAATACTTGAAGAGAGGTTATCGATTGTTCCGATACCTAGAACATTCTCTTCAGATTTTATAGTTTTCTTTTTCAAACTTAATAACTTCTTATTTCCATTCGTTGTCCGAGTAGCCTAAAGTTTCTTCAGTGGCTACGATGTTGAAATTCCGTTCTAGCCAATTGAAACTGGCTAGTCGATATGTAAATATGAATGACTAGTTGATTGTTCTAACTAGTCAAAATTGTAATGTTGTGAAGAACACCTAGCTAATTGTCCTAGCTAGTGGTGATGTCTCAAACAGGTGAACTAGCACGTTTTGTCTAGCTAGTTGCTAGTGTTTCTTGAAAAGGACTAGTTATTGTTTCACTGGTCCAACTCCCAATTTAATTCATTCCGCAATGCATTTTGCATGTGGTAAAGTATGATGATGAAAGTTTTGACGAATAACTTGATTGAGACCTAGTGAGGTCGCCCACTCAACTTGAATTCTACCCATCTTTGTATCAGACTTTATGTCACTTGAATATTCTGTTCTTTCATTCATAATGAAGATTCATTTGAAACCATAGATTACTTGAATGATAAACTGCTTCATTTTATTGTCATAGAGTAGAATTGCTTTCGATCGATTGACCTTTATCAATGGGACTTTTAGATCCTCTATTTTTGAGGAAAAGTATTCACCCGATGTAAGAATTGTATAAAGACCACCTTTATGACTTTTGTATCCAACAATCATTGCCCTCGTGCAACATTCTCTATGATATCACATTATAAAATTATCAGGACATGAAGGAATAAACCTTGTTGTATTCTTTCTGTCCATCCTTACATCTCAAAAAATCGAGACTCCTAGTATTTGGAACCATCAACATTCTTGGAACATCTAATGTGGAATTCTTATTGAAATTATCTATTGGACCTTGTTATTTTGAAACCATTCCTTTCAAAAGTGATTACTCTAAGGTGAACAGGAGGTACAATTGTGAACCGTTGCACCAATATGAGATAAAAAAACCCAAATGTTGTAATTGTGCAGCCAGAGCGTTATGCCGAGTAATTATTTAAAGTAGGAATAACATGTCGGGGCATACCACAAGGACCTTTAACATTAGTATGAGGAAGGTTATAAGAAATGATGAGGTGGTTGGGAGTACTCTCCTACCAACCGTTGTCAGGATGTTATATTAATGAATTCTGGAGTTACCAAGCCTTTCTTGATCCAAGAAATGCAAATCGATTGCGATGTAAGACATATCCTTAGAGGAAACTAACGTGGAAGTGAGATGGACAAGAAAGGAAGAAATATCGTGGCAAGAATGTGAAGCTTTACTTAGTTTAAAGGGATTGATGCACATAGAGAGACATAAAGTTTAAAAGGCCCCTAATAGCAAATGGATGCATGGATATATCCCAATGATCCTTCGAGATTACCACCTAATCAAGTTTATTGGGAATCGCAGCAGCATGCAGGCCTCAGACTGATTGGTGCCAGTTGTGAAAGAGGACGAGCGTATGACATCTTACATATACCATCGAGAATCGATACCCCTAACTGGAGATGTAGGAATTGTTGACCAGTTAAAACGCGTAGTTGTTTTTCAAAGATAAGGTTGAAAAGCGGGTTTCACCAACTCAAGATCGACCTCTGTACTGTGCCAAAGTTAGCATTTCACACTAATATAAACGTTATAAAATTATGGTAGTATCATTTGAGTGGGCTAATGAGTCAGAAGCCTTTGTGGATTAATGAACAAAGTTTTGGAATGAAATGAGATATTAGCAACAACCTCGTAGTTAGCTATACTTGATGATAAAAGGAGGACTTTGAGAGTCACGATGATGCGTCTTTCAAGAGTTTAAGAGGTGTGCTGATGCAGTAGAAAGGGGATGATAGCCTATACTTCTAAACAACATAAAGGTTACGGGATAGGATATACTAACCGTGAGTCTGGGATTAGTCATGATGGCGTTCACGCATAAAACTGAGACGTTAACTTTTTGAGAAAAGTGTGAAAATTTTTCCACAAGTGCCATAAGTATATCTTCATATTAGAACTAAACATAATAAAGAGAAGGTGACGAAAGGGAGCAGGGAGTATAATTGAGAAATTTGTTATTTCCCAAGAAAGGCCAGTGTGGTGGCCGATACCTATAGAAGGGATTATTCGAAATTGGAATTCAGTCAGTATTGGCCAAGAAAATAGAGTATATACAATAAAGAATAATGTTAGAGGAAAGTGACTAAATTTTGGGGAAGGACAAAGATGTATAAAGAATTAAGAGAATGTTTGGCAAACGGATATGAAGAATGGTATTGGTAAACTATTAAGTAGAAACGCGACATGTCAAAAGTAGAATGATAGAGATCTAGTGGATTAATTCCGCCTGTAGAAAATCTTGAACGTGGATAGAATTATAATGAACTTCATGAGTAGGTCGCCGAAGATCGAGCCAAGAGATGGCCCTAGTTGATTTATAATTGCTGGACCAAGTGATTTACCTACGAGAGACTTTCGATTTAGAAGATTATCGATTTATATACGGAAGAGATGGTGGGGCAATATAAAACTTCTGCAGTGATTACGTAAGATAGAGATTTAATGATAAGCTTCGAATATTGAAGGTGATTTCAAGTATAATTAATAAAGAGATTCAGCGTATGTACTAATTTGATCTGTGGCTGACGGACAGGGAAGAAGAATTATCCAGACGATCGAATTTATATTTAGTGTCGTGCCTTAGATTTCACGGGGCAGTCGAGAATAAAAACTTATCCATGAAATGAATGTTGTTATCACGATCGTCACCATGCGAACGTAAGGACGTCTCTTGTAAAGCGTACTATGAAAGAAGAAGTTTCGCTTTTCTTGCGTTACGAAGAAGTCAATGAACGAGGGATATAGTAGCTGAACTGGTTCGACGGATACCAAAGACTATACAGTATCCATAGCAAGTGGTAACGGCTGACGGGAGGCAACACATGCGTGCTAATCAAGCCAAGGAATATGAGGAATACCGTGCGTATTGACGTTGTCTCAGATTATAAAACACGACCACAAAGTATTCACGGGCCAACAATACAAGGACTCAACATGGATACTATGAACAAGGTAGAGGAGGAACGTATAAGTAGTGGGATAGAAATTTTCATTCATAGAACAACCGATAAGGAACACAGGTCGAGGAGAGTATGCGTTGAGAAACAACATTAAAGCGTTGGTGAGACCAAGGGAGAGAACAATAGGGTTGAAGTGTCAACCTGAGAGTTGGAAAGGGTAAGGTTGGAATTGTATCCACAACTATTATCCTTAGGTTCTTAAGATAGAATCCTTTTAAGGAGAGGAGACTGCATTAACCCTAATTTTCATGAATATTCGAAACCTGGACGAATAGTAATTTTATGGGTGGATGAGAAATTTTTGCAATCACGATATGTACGAATTATTAAATGAAGATTTCGAATTGATATTACGTCTTTACGGTACAGACGAGTGTATGTAAAAGTCATTAGTTTTTTTTTTTACGAAACCCATTATTTCGAATGGTCAAATTTTATGAGATATCAAATGAGTATGAGGTGGGAGACTTCGTGATGCTAAAGGTATCCCCTGGAAAGGATTGATGAGATTTGGAAAGAAAGGGAAGCTAAGTCCGAGGTTTATAGGACCTTTTGAGATTTAGAGGCGTGTTGGAAAGTTAGCCTATGAACAAGCCTTGCCCCCAAGCTTGCAGCAAGTGCATAATGTGTTTCATGTGTCCATGCTATGACCCTACCATACGGACTTTCGGCATGTGATAGAATACGACCAGATAGACTTACAGCCAGATTTGACTTATGAGGAGAAACCAGTGGAAATCATGGATAGAAAAGAACAAGTGCTGAGGAACAAGGTTGTCAAATTAGTGAGAGTTTTGTGGAGGAACCAGAATGTCGAAGAATCAACATGGGAACTAGAGAGCACGATGCGTGAAAAGTACCCCCAACTGTTTTCAACCTGATTCCGGGACGGAATCCTTTTAAGGAGGGGAGGCTGTAAGAACCCTAATTTTTGTAATATATTTTTTTTATATAATATCATATGACATTGTGAATTTGGAACCTTTTGAGTCATCCATGTTGTTTAATGGAATTGATTATCTGAGAAATTATGTTGTTACATTCACTATTTAAGAAAAAGGGAAGATTGCTGAAGGCAAGAGTCTTATTGCCAGTAAGATTTATAAAACTTGGGATTTGAGAGTTATTAGAGTGTTAAAAGATATTTAAGGGATTATGACAAGGAGTTATGGATATTCGAGGAATTTACACAATTAAGTACTTAAGGAATTACAAGGGAAATCTCTACGCGACAAAATATTATTACGAGAAGTTAATTAAGATATGATATGAATTAAAGATTAAGTGACAAGCATTGGTGGAGGAATAATAATACAAGGAAAGATATTACATGCAAGCTTCATGTAACTAGATTGTTAGAAAAGCAAACTAGGAATGCAAAAGCAACTAGACGAATAGTAACTAGTTAAGGGTGCATTGTCCAAGGAGACAAGGAGGCATGGTTGGCACCTAGGAAGCTAGTACTAGGCTTGCAACATGTGACAATAATACATATAACAAATACATAATACAATTATTCATCACTTTATTTCAAACCATCCAAGCAAACCACTCTATCTCCCCCATTACTAAACTCTCGGCCCAAGCACAAGAGGAAGCAGAAGAAAATTTTTTCTTCCACTTCCCATCACTTACAATTTAAGGCAAAATTCCTAGGTCCTCTACACTCTATAAAGAAGGTATGCTATGAATTTCAACCCCTTTCATCCACTAGATTTTGAGATATTAATTGTTGAAGTTTGGGATGAATAGTAACCATGCTTAGTTTTCTTTTAGATCTTGAGTTATAAGGATTGTAGGGACTCATCCAAGGTGTTCTTGAGGCTTGTAAAGCTTACCCAAGGTTCCTAGATACTCAAGAAGGTATAAAACTCAAACCCCTCTTAGCCATGAATTATTTATGGTGTATAATGTTAGATCCATGAATTTTAGTATGAATCTTGGTTATAAAAGTTATGGATGATGAAGATCTTGAGTTTAAATGTTGTTGATGTGATTTTTAAGCTTGTAGTTAGTGTATATAACTCCATGTGTGCTATAGAGTATGATCTTGGTGGTTTAGATGATGGTTGTGATGTATACATAGGATTCTTGAATGGTTAAGCATGATAGCAAGCTGTGTAAATTTTCTGGGAACATTTACTGTCTTGTAAGAGGGTTTTGAACCCCTAAATCTTGTCCCCTGAGGTCCTAATGCATATGGTTGGAAAGGTATTTGAATGTAGTTTCCATAAATATAAGGTTCATGACTAGGTGATGTGTAGATTTTGAGTTATGGCCTGTGAAGTGAAGAGTGGTTCTGGAATCCGAACTGCACTAAATGGTCCACTTGTGAGCCTTCTTTAAACCCATAAAAATTTATGTAGGACCATGGAAAAATTAGGAGAGCTATTAATTGCAGTGGTAAAGGCTACCCAAAAAGAATTTGATTAAAATATGTATTTTTCAATTTTATAAAAATGTTAGATTAAAATTCGCGCAAGTGAAAAAGTCGTACGAGGAGTAGTGGAGTATGAATTTAAGGGGGAATTAATACGCTTCGAATACGGTAACCAAATTAAGTCGAATAAGTGACGAGCGTAATCAAGTGATGGCATGAACCTATAGTGGGACTAGAAAGTCATAGGACGAAGTCATTAAGTTAGTTTTGTGTCCTCTAAAACCTTGTAAATAAATGGTATTGTTAAGGTACTAACGAACGACTATTGGTTATGTATAGATCTTCATTCCACTCCGCAAGCTCGACCACCCCAACCTCACCAAGGCAAGTTTACTTTTCAAAACTTATATATAAGGATTTTCACTGTATTGTTTGTGGCTTTCAAACGTATTATATGCTTACGCTTTATGAGGTTATGTTGAAGTTTGAGATATATGCACATATATGTTGTACCCCCTTGAACTTAGAATGAAATGTTTCCTTCGGACAACGACTCTAGCAATAGAGGTCATAGCGGTCCAAATATACCATTGACCGGGGAGCGGTATATTATTATATCGTGATTAAATTGCGAAAACCCGAAGGGTCATTCGGGAAGTATCGTATACTTAAGTATTTATTTTTATATTATCATAAATACTCAAAAATACCTATCTTGGATTAAAAGCTAATTTAATCAAATAATTATTTTATTAATTATTAATATTAAATCTTAAAATATCATTTATTAATTATTGTTCATTATTTTAAAGGCAAAGCTAATCCAAGATACCTTTAGCACTTTCAAACTCGAACTCTTTCGAACTCAAAATACTTTCGAAAACCCCCGGTCAGGTTTTGCTTCTTGTACATTTTTCAAGAATTATCGGTCGACTGAGGTCGAACTTCAACTACTCGAATTTTCTATCAAAATGATTGTTTGAAAAGAAAAGAAAAAGGGGACTCTGGCAGGTGTAGGAATCGTTGACGAACGATTCCCGGGATGTGTAAGCGGCCGTGAGCCAGGCGGTCCATCAATTATTATTCCGGCCCAGGTGTTGCCGAAGGATGATTACGGATGTAGTTTTCATCGAGGGTGATTACGGATGTAGTTTTCACCCGAGGATAGTTACGGATGTAGTTTCTATCCTTCTACCGGTAGAGAAGACCCGCGGATTATTGGACTTGGATGTGGCGACTGATCATCGTCAATCCCTGTCAGGTTTTTATGTTTTCTTCCAGTCCCATCCTCCACTTTGGAAAAATACTCAAACACTGCTTCTTGGGCTTAAGTGCCAAGTTGCCGATAGTGTGGTTTTTGATAAGAAAAATATTGACATCGTGCAGTATCTAGAACTGCAAGATTTTCTATAAAGATTGGCACGTGTTAGTGCACTCTTGCAATTATTTCAAAGAACGAAATGTTTTTGAATGAGAAACCTTCTAAGCTAATGGAAGGAAAGAGGTTTGCAATGATGTATTCCCTGTACAGTATGTTAAGCGTAGAGTGTTTTGCCGAAAATGATATACTCATATGTATATATATTTTCGAACTTGAGATATATTGAAATTGGAACCTTATAAAGGGTTCATATGTTATTCTTAAAGCTCCTTAGTGAGTATAGATGTTTTATTCAAACTCGGACACATATATTGTCCAATTATGTTTTGAAATCTGAGATATATACCCATATAGTTGGGAATGTTTTCGAAATAAACCACATTATTATTTTTCAAAATGGTGAACTTGCTGAGCATTATGTAGCTCATTCTTGCTTTATAAAAACTTTTCAGAAAGAGAAGAATTTGGCCGATTAACTCCGCACCAGCAGAAGAGGAGTAGAAGATTTACCCCGGAGATGATTTAGTTCCTGATAAATACTACAGAGTAAGTCTGATAGGTTTTCAACTCTAAAAGTAAGACTTGTCTTCAAGTGTAGTTGTATAAGTGAAAGTGCGTAAGATTCTGGATTGTACAGATGAATTGTAATATTTAGTGTTACTTTTGATTATCGTTTCTGAGGCTCTAACTTGTTTGTGCGTAAGATTGAGGTCTGGATGGATGTATTGTTGAGTTGTAAAGTTAATACAGGTATGATATGGTTGGATGGTGATGTGACGACCTGAATCTTTGACCTCGAATTTGGGGGCGCCACAGCACTACCCGAGTATTGTAGTTATTATATTTCCTTAAGACATAGCTGTATATATGCGTTTTAAAAGACGTATAGTTATAGGGTGTCTGACGTATCTATATCTTATTTAAAAGAAGATGGATAATCAGCAACCACCACAACAGTCGGGACATGGTTCACATACTCCACCGACACATACTCATGAGCAACCTATAGAGGAAGAAGAGGTGCAAGGACATGTAGTCGAGCCAGTAATTTGGAACTATAAGGAACTTAGGAAGTTAGGAGCGACTAACTTCAATGGTACTGTGGATCCGGCAGAGGCCGAGACTTGGATGAAAAGGACTGAGAGGATATTCAATATGATTAGTCTTGAAGAAAAGTTTGATTATGCAGTGTCATTACTTCAAGCTGATGGTTATGACTGGTAGGAAACTGTTCCTAGAGCAATGATTCAACCACCGGTACTTACTTGGGAGGATTTTCAACGGGAGTTTAATGATAAGTATATGCCTGAGATTTATCGAGATGAAAAACAGAGAGAGTTCTTGAATTTGAAGCAGGGGAATATGAGTCTGGCTGAGTATGAAGTGAAGTTCATATAGTTATCTCACTATGCATCTGCCATGGTTTTAATTGAAAGAGATCGATGTAGACGATTTGAAGAAGGGCTTAAGTACGACATTAGGAGCAAGATTACACCTAGTGATCTTCGTAGTTATAATGATTTAAGGGCTGCAGTTGTTAGGGCGGAGCGTTTGATTAAGGAGAAGCCTAGTTATTTTCAAGGTCAGAAAAGAGATGGAACTGGATTCTCGGGTGGATCTAGTGGGAGACCATTCAAGCGACAGAACTTTAGTACACCTGCTCAATCAACTACTAGGGGTAGTACAATTACACCTAGGGGAGGAAAGTCGTTCAACACTGGAAATGTCAATAGAAATTGGAAACCAAATTTACGACCGAAACCTACAGGGTGTCTGGAGGATGTTATTTTTGTGGAGAACAAGGACATTTTAAAAGGGAATGCCCGAAGAAGTTAAACTTGGGACCAGCTGTGTCAGAACAAATGATACAGAATATGGGACCAAGGGGAGGTGGAATTTCTTTTGGAAGAGGTCGAGGAAGACAAGCTAACAGTGGAGGAGGTGTAGCTAGATCAGAAGCTCAGAGTTCAAATCCACAATCCCAAGCTCAAGTGTTTGCACTAACCAGGAATGAGGCTGTTGTAGCACCCAAAGTGATTACTGGTAAAGTTTTCTTAAATGAATTGGAAGTTTATGTTCTTATTGACCCTGGATCTACGCATTTATTCATATCAATTGACATGACATCTAAGTTACATAAAAACCATGATACCATAGATTATAATGTGAATGATCATACACCATTGGGTGAAGTGATAATTGTAGACAAAGTAATTAGAGATTGTGTCATTAAAATGAGCGAAGTAGAATTTCATGCGGATTTAATAGTATTACCTTTTTGCGAGTTCGATATAATTTTGGGTATGGATTGGTTATCTAAGTATCATGTTAAGGTAGACTGTTATACCAAAGAGGTGGTGATAGATACTCCAAATAAAGAGAAAGTTATATTTTGTGGAGATCGTAAGATTGCGCCTATTTTAATATCAGCTGTACGTGTATTTAATATGATTAAGAAAGGTTGTGAGGCCTATTTGGCACATTTCATTGACACGAGTGTTGAGGAAATTAAGCTAGAAAATATCCCAATAGTTAAGGAATTTTATGATGTTTTTCCAAATGATTTTTGCCAGGATTACCACCAGATAGAGAGGTAGAATTTTCTATTGAGTTACCTTCTAGTACAGAACCGATATCAAGTGTTCCATATAGGATGGCACCCTTAGAATTAAAGGAGTTAAAGAAAAAATTGGTAAAGCTATTAGAGAAGGGTTATATTCGTCCCAGTGTTTCTCCTTGGGGAGCACCAGTGTTATTTGTGAAGAAAAAGGATGGTATGATGAGATTATGTATAGACTATCGTAAGTTAAACCAAGTCATTGTTAAGAACCAAATGCAAATTTCAAGTGTTTTGTTCGATGGATGTCTGAGTCATACATCAAGAATGCACTCTCAGCTAACCCAACCCTGTACCTGGACATTCTTGAACAATTCTGGAGGACAACTACTGTGGAGGTTATTGCTCTTGAGAATGTTATAACCTCTTACATAGTCCACTGCAAGATTCAAGATAAGAAGGTTACTATCACTACAGCGGATATGAATCAAGCATTGGGCTTACAACAAGAGGTGTATGACTCTCTAACAACAAATGAGGAATTAGTGGATTTCTTTGATTTCATCAGATACTCAGATGAAATCAAACTTGGGCATCTTAACAGGAAGTTTCTGAGAAAAGAATGGAGCTATGTTTTTCTTACTCTCCTTCAAGTCTTCACTGCAAGGAAGTCCAGCTTTGATCAAATCAGTGCACCTACACAGCAAATAGGCTATGCCTTAGCCTATGGGAGAAAGATAGACATTGGACACATAATTCTGCAGGAGCTGTATGGTAGACTTGGTTAGACCCCAGCCAAGAGAGGTACTGAAATTTTCTTCCCTCGTTTCATTCAATCTGCACTTAATCATGCAGATAAAAATTTGAATGATTTGCCTGTAAGAATTTACGGATGGGCGGAAGCGTGGTATAACAATTATTTCCGTAAAAACCATATATCGCACATATAGAAAATCATGTAAAAATGAAATACGAGGGATTCGTAACCATACCTTGAAATCGAAGCTTTACAAAAATGGTGTTTTAGCAGTTGCTCCTCAGAGTGTGAAGCACTCTACTGGTATCTACCAAGATTAATTCTTCGACGAAGTTTTTTATAAAACTAAGCTTTTATAAAAATGGAGGTTTGAGAGAGAGAGAGAGATGAAGAAGAAGATGGAGGAGGCAACTAGGTTTTTCACAAAAACCAAAAGTGTGTTTAACTCCTTCATCTCATTCTATTTATAGGGATAAAGTAGGGTTTTAATATAATTAATATATCATTATATATTAATATATAAATCCTACACTTTATCTAATAAAATGATTAAATAATAATTAAAACCATTTTAATCATTATTTCTTTTTCTAAACTATTTAGAAAATAATTCTCTCTCTCATAATTTAAAACCTTTCATCAAAGAAAATATTCTTTTATGGTGTGACCCTGTAGGTTCAATATTAAGCCGGTAGTAGAAATAAATAATAATAAACCTTTTATTTATTATTTATATGAATTCTAAAATTCATTAAATATAATTAACTGATTAATTATATTTATTCTACATCGTGAGTGATGCTTCTCAACATATCGCGACTATCCGGATAATATGAATTCACTGCTTAGAATACCAAGAACCTGTCAGTGACTAGTTACCGTACAATCAATTCCTTCTACCCTACAATATCCCGATTAAATACAAGGCATGGATCTCGTGTCAGGCCTATCAAATTTAATCATATGATTTCTTATTCATAACGCAAAGTTCATATTAATGCAAATTAGAAACTCCTTTCTAATTTCATACACTCTGGCCAGAGATTCCAGAACTCGCATACTAAGAATAACATAGGATATTCACTTCCTTACTGGAAGGGGTAGATTCTTTATTGATCGTTAACTATCTCCATACATAAATCCCTGTACCCAGAATAGACCTAATGTATGTCCTTGAGACTAAGGACTAAACCAAAGCACAGTTCATTATATACAAGATTACTCTAACGATCTCAAGTCTAAGGACACTTGTACAACTATCACTCAGTGAATAACTATTGACACGTGAGTAAACTCCATTAGTTGTCCAACTTATCGAGTCATGTTCAGTGAACTTATTCCATAATAAGCACCTACATACTAGCTATAGTGTCACCACACAAATGCCTATGAGAACAGACATCCTCCTGACGGGAGCAAGCATAATATGTACCGATCTTTGCGGATTCACTAACTTCCGATTAGTTATCCTATGATCAGGAACTGTTTAAGTCTAGAGTTATCATCTTCTAGATCTCACTATTATAATCTCATTATAATTATAGAAGCTTTACTCTAAACTATGGAACATCTTATTTAAAACACTTTAAACAGATAATGCCCGTAATAAAATCAAAACAAGTCTTTTATTATTATTAATGAAATCAAACAAGAATACATGAAAGTTCTTCCTAACTCATCATACATGATTGGATTTAGGACAAACACTTTCAATCTCCCACTTGAACTAAAGCCAATCACCCTGGTATCTAATACCCATCTTCTCTTTATGACGATCAAAGTGAATCTGAGACAATGACTTTGTGAGTGGGTCTGCTATGTTGTTATGTGTGTCAACTCTCTCAACCTTGACATCTCCCCTTTAAATGATCTCCCTAATCAAATGAAAGCGCCGCAAAACATGTTTGGAATTTTTATGAGACCTAGGTTCCTTGGCTTGTGCTATTGCTGCATTGTTATCACAATACAACACAATAGGCTCTTCAATGCTTGGAACAACTCCCAACTCAGAAACAAATTTCCTCATCCAAACGGCTTCTTTTGCAGCCTCACTTGCAGCTATATACTCTGCTTCCGCTGTGGAGTCAGCCGTTGTAGACTGTTTGGAACTCTTCCAAATAATCGCACCACCATTCAGAGTAAACACATACCCTGACATGGATTTGCTATCACTTTCTGATTGAAAACTAGAGTCAGTATAACCCTCTATTTTCAATTCAGTTCCACCAAAAACAAGAAAAATATCCTTAGTCCTTCGCAAGTACTTAAGGATGTTCTTCACTGCTTTCCAGTGGTCTTCACCTGGATTGGACTGATATCTACTCGTTACACTAATTGAATAAGCAACATCAGGCCAAGTACATAACATCGCGTACATAATAGATCCTATTGCTGAAGCATAAGGAATCTTACTCATACGCTCTCTTTCCTCAGGTGTCTTAGGAGACATCTTCTCGGAAAGAGATACTCCATGGCTCATCGGTATGAGACCTCTCTTGGAGTTTTCCATGCTAAACCTTTTAAGCACTTTCTCGATGTATGTACCCTGGGTAAGACCTATCATTCTTCTAGATCTATCTCTATAGATCTTCATACCGAGAATGTAGGACGCTTCTCCCAAGTCCTTCATAGTGAAGTTCTTCGATAGCCAAATTTTGACTGATTCCAGCATCGGTACATCATTTCCTATAAGAAGTATGTCATCCACATACAATACAAGAAATGTTACCGCGCTCCCACTAACCTTCTTGTAGACACATGGTTCATCTATGTTCTTGATAAAATCAAACTCTTTGATTGTCTCATCAAAACGAATGTTCCATCTACGAGAAGCTTGCTTTAATCCATATATGGTCCTTAGCAGCTTACACACTAGGTGTTCATTCCCTTTAGAAACAAACCCCTCTGGCTGTGTCATATACACTTCCTCTTCAAGTTTCCCATTGAGGAAGGCCGTTTTCACGTCCATTTGCCAGATCTCATAGTCGTAGTAAGCAGCAATCGCAAGCAAAATCCGAATTGATTTTAACAGGGCTACAGGCGAAAAAGTTTCATCAAAGTCAATCCCTTGCCTTTGTCTGAATCCTTTTGCCACGAGCCTGGCCTTATAGGTCTCCACCTGGCCATCTGCTCCAATCTTTCTTTTGTATACCCATTTGCATCCAATAGGATTCACATCCTCTGGTGCTTCAACCAAAGTCCATACTTGGTTGGCATACATAGAATCCATTTCGGATTTCATGGCACTCTGCCATTTCTCTGAGTCAACACTACTCATAGCCTCATTATAGGTCATAGGGTCGTCATCATCAACGATTGATAACTCATTGTCATTCTCAATGACAAGGCCATAATACCTCTCAGGTTGGCGAGACACTCTTTCTGACCTACGAATGGGCTGTACCACAGAAGGTTGTTCAGTCTGAACAGGTGTTTCCTCTTGAACCGTAGTAGTTTGTGCTTCTTGAACTTCATTAAGTTCTATTTTGCTCCCACTGTTTCCTTCTAGGATAAACTGTTTTTCCAAGAAGGTAGCATGTCTGGAGACAAATACACTATGATTGGTGTAGAAGTAATACCCTAAAGTTTCTTTAGGATATCCCACAAAACTACATTTCACGGATCGAGATTCCAGCTTATCAGGGTCAACTTTCTTGACATAAACCGGACATCCCCAAATCTTAACGTGTTTAAGACTCGGTTTCCTTTCTTTCCATATCTCATATGGAGTTTGAGGAACAGATTTGGAAGGCACCTTATTCAGTAAATATGTTGAGGTTTCCAATGCATAACCCCAAAGGAATACTGGAAGATTTGCATAGCTCATCATGGACCGAACCATGTCTAACAAAGTTCGATTTCTCCTTTCAGATACTCCATTCAACTGTGGAGTATATGGAGGAGTCCACTGAGAGACTATACCATTTTCTTTGAGATAATCTAGAAATTCTCCACTCAAGTATTCACCACCTCGATCTGATCGAAGAGTTTTAATACTACGTTTGGTTTGTTTCTCCACTTCATTCTTATATTCTTTGAACTTTTCAAAGGCCTCAGACTTGTGTTTCATCAAATACACATATCCGAATCTAGATCGATCATCTATGAAAGTAATGAAGTACGAAAATCCACCCATGGCTTGCGTAGACATCGGTCCACATACATCTGTATGTACCAGTCCTAGCAAATCTGCAGTCCTCTCTCCATGTCCACTAAATGGAGATTTGGTCATTTTACCCAATAGACAAGACTCGCATGTAGGATATGATTCAAAATCAAAGGGGTCAAGTAACCCTTCCTTATGCAATGTCCGCAGTCTATTTTCACTAATATGACCAAGTCTGCAATGCCACAAATAGGTGAGATTTTCATCATCTCTTTTCCTTTTATTAGTATGTTCAATTTGTAGTAAATCATGCTCTATGTCACACACATATAGACCATTATTTAAAATACCACTACCATAAAGAACATTATCTCTAAGAATTGAACATTCATTATTCTTAATAACAAACGAAAATCCATCCAAGTCTAACATGGGAATAGAAATAATATTCCTCACAATCGAGGGAACAAAATAACAATTATTTAAAACAATAGTCTTGCCCGTAGGCATATGTAAATCAAACGATCCTACAGATTCAGCAGCAACTCTTGCTCCATTTCCCATCCGTAGAATCACCTCCTCTTCCTCGAGAGTCCTACTTCTCCTTAGTCCCTGCAACGAATTGCAAATGTGAGAACCACAGGCGGTATCTAATACCCAAGTAGAATTTTGATTTATTGACATATTCACTTCAATCATGAACATACCTGAACCAGAAGCGACAGTCTCACTATCTTTCTTCTTTTTCATTTCTGCAAGGTAAACCTTGCAGTTCCTCTTCCAGTGCCCCACCTTGTTACAGTGAAAGCAAACAGCTTTGCTCTTGGGGTCTTCAGCTTTTGGTGGAACCGGCTTTTTCTCACCAACTTTCTTCTTCTTGGAAGGGTTCTTCTTCCTTTTCTTAGGATTGGAACCCTCACCAATTAGAAGAACAGAACTCTTCTTAGAGGGAAAATTCGATTCCGCAGTCTTCAACATGTTGTGGAGTTCAGCCAGGCTGACGTCCAACTTATTCATGTGAAAGTTCACAACAAACTGCGAAAATGAACCCGGAAGTGATTGCAAGACCAAGTCTTGAGTCAGTTCCCTATCCATGACAAAACCAAGTTGCCCAAGACGTTCAATCAAATTGATCATCTTAAGTACATGGTCATTCACGGATGATCCCTCAGACATCCTACAACGGAACAGCTCCTTCGATATCTCATATCGAGCTGTCCTCCCTGCCACATCATACAACTCTTGCAGATGCTCTAGGATAGTGTGAGCATCCATAAGCTCATGTTGCTTCTGTAGCTCATCGTTCATGGAAGCTAGCATGATACATTGAGCAACATTAGCATCATCTATCCACTTACGATACACAACATGTTCATCATTATGTGCATCGTCAACAGGTGCAGCAGGCTTAGGTGAGTCAAGCACATATTCCAGCTTCTCAACCCTGAGAACAATTCTCAAGTTTCGAAGCCAGTTAGCAAAATTCGGACCAGTCAATTTGTGAGCATCTAGTATGCTCCGGAGTGATAGTGCACCAGACATAGTGTATATAGTAAATCTGTAAATGATAAACACATAACAACACTTAGCAAATATTCAATTTCATTTTAAAAACACTATATGAATCGGGTCTTTATTCATAAGTGACTCCCACTAGTTTATCTAATTTATTCAACCCCCTTAAGTGAAAAATTAAGCATTCATAATGCTAGTGGGAATAGGGATCCTATATTCCATCACACAACCTCGGCTGTGGCGCGAAACGCCATGTGATGTTCAATAGGCAGACAACTCTTGTCAATTACATCTCATGTTATTCCCTAATAAAACTTTAGCCTCTCGAATAATTGAGTCACGGCTGTGGCACGACAAACTCAATATTCTAAGTCAAGTCTAACCCAACATTCCGTACAACTGAATCAGTCTCCAATGGCCCACGGCTGTAGCACGTAACGACCATTAGATTCTAATTCATTGTACACATCTCTATGTAATAGACAAGTATTTCTTATTTCGAAATCAGAGCCCTCGGCTGTAGCACGAAACGACAATGATTCAAAAATGAGAACTACTTTCTACCATGTTGGAAGGCTATGACCGACACAAGCCCGTTGTGTCATTGGCCAATTACTACTTGATATTATTTAATTTTAGAGGGATTATATTATGTTACAATCATAATCATATTATAAAGAGATTCTTCCTTTTAAATTAAATATTTCAAATCAATAATCGATAATTGGATGATTCCCAGATCGGGGGGAGCATTGTCAAGAGGCGTCACTTAATACCCCTTTCTTACAGATCGAAATCCGTTTTTGACAGAATCATCCATTCTCTCAATATTGAAAATTCATATTTAATTACGTGTTTCACAAACACAAGAATCTCATGATTGTATTCATAATATTATTATTAAGGCAAGAAACGATTCCTATTTCTAGATTTTCTAGAGCACGCCTTATTTTGATTTAAGTTCACCTAAATCTATCATCGCATGGTAAACATAGGCATATATCACATATATAAAATTAAATCAACAAGTAAGCATGCAAGCAATATCATGTCACACAATGATATAATGATGTATGGATTTATTATAGTATTTAAAAGCAATTAATCCAATTAAATCATGCTTTAAAACACTCCCATAAATATAAATAATTCAAAATTATTATATAAAAAATATTTGACCATTCCATTAGATCCGTCTCGGAAAAACGAATCCAACGATATATCGCACGCCCAAAACGGAGTTACGAAACTCCCAATAAATCAAATTTATTGTGGACAGAAAGGCTGTAACGCATGTCCGGAATGCGTTACAAGCATTTAAAGCCATTAAACGCTGTAACGCATCCGTAAAATGCGCAACACCCCTGTCACGCATTTCCGAAATGCGTGACACCCCCCCCCCCCGCGTTTGCACTGCACGCGCCCGACAGCAGAACAGATCAGTTTTTTTTTTATATTATGTAACTGTTCAATCAATTAATGCCCCCTTTAATAACAATAACTTTTATTATTATTTAATTTTACTATTAATAAATTAATTAACAATTAATTAATAAATTAATAAAAAATTATCAAAACATGATTTCTAAAATCAATCAGCAGCAAAAATAATAGATCAACAAGGGGTTCTTGTGCAAAATTTTTATTTCATATTTTCCATATGCATGATTATTTTATGAATTTTAATTAAAACAATTTTAAAAAATTCATAACAAATAATCTACACATCACAAAATTATGAGAAAAATACCCAGATCATCTACAACACTTGTAGAACTCAGATTAGTGGTCAAAATCATATGCAAAAATTATTTCGAATTAATTCATAATTAAATCCAAATAAACTTACAAAAATCATAATAAATCCATACATGCATAAAAAAATCTGAAATTTTTATATGACTCTCTATATGCAAGAACCTAGCTCTGATGCCATTGTAAGAATTTACGGATGGGCGGAAGCGTGGTATAACAATTATTTCCGTAAAAACCATATATCGCACATATAGAAAATCATGTAAAAATGAAATACGAGGGATTCGTAACCATACCTTGAAATCGAAGCTTTACAAAAATGGTGTTTTAGCAGTTGCTCCTCAGAGTGTGAAGCACTCTACCGGTATCCACCAAGATTAATTCTTCGACGAAGCTTTTTATAAAACTAAGCTTTTATAAAAATGGAGGTTTGAGAGAGAGAGAGAGATGAAGAAGAAGATGGAGGAGGCAACTAGGTTTTTCACAAAAACCAAAAGTGTGTTTAACTCCTTCATCTCATTCTATTTATAGGGATAAAGTAGGGTTTTAATATAATTAATATATCATTATATATTAATATATAAATCCTACACTTTATCTAATAAAATGATTAAATAATAATTAAAACTATTTTAATCATTATTTCTTTTTCTAAACTATTTAGAAAATAATTCTCTCTCTCATAATTTAAAACCTTTCATCAAAGAAAATATTCTTTTATGGTGTGACCCTGTAGGTTCAATATTAAGCCGGTAGTAGAAATAAATAATAATAAACCTTTTATTTATTATTTATATGAATTCTAAAATTCATTAAATATAATTAACTGATTAATTATATTTATTCTACATCGTGAGTGATGCTTCTCAACATATCGCGACTATCCGGATAATATGAATTCACTGCTTAGAATACCAAGAACCTGTCAGTGACTAGTTACCGTACAATCAATTCCTTCTACCCTACAATATCCCGATTAAATACAAGGCATGGATCTCGTGTCAGGCCTATCAAATTTAATCATATGATTTCTTATTCATAACGCAAAGTTCATATTAATGCAAATTAGAAACTCCTTTCTAATTTCATACACTCTGGCCAGAGATTCCAGAACTCGCATACTAAGAATAACATAGGATATTCACTTCCTTACTGGAAGGGGTAGATTCTTTATTGATCGTTAACTATCTCCATACATAAATCCCTGTACCCAGAATAGACCTAATGTATGTCCTTGAGACTAAGGACTAAACCAAAGCACAGTTCATTATATACAAGATTACTCTAACGATCTCAAGTCTAAGGACACTTGTACAACTATCACTCAGTGAATAACTATTGACACGTGAGTAAACTCCATTAGTTGTCCAACTTATCGAGTCATGTTCAGTGAACTTATTCCATAATAAGCACCTACATACTAGCTATAGTGTCACCACACAAATGCCTATGAGAACAGACATCCTCCTGACGGGAGCAAGCATAATATGTACCGATCTTTGCGGATTCACTAACTTCCGATTAGTTATCCTATGATCAGGAACTGTTTAAGTCTAGAGTTATCATCTTCTAGATCTCACTATTATAATCTCATTATAATTATAGAAGCTTTACTCTAAACTATGGAACATTTATTTAAAACACTTTAAACAGATAATGCCCGTAATAAAATCAAAACAAGTCTTTTATTATTATTAATGAAATCAAACAAGAATACATGAAAGTTCTTCCTAACTCATCATACATGATTGGATTTAGGACAAACACTTTCAATTTATTTCCGTAATAACCATATAATCGCACATATAGAAAATCATATAAAATGAAAAGAGCGAGGAATCGTGATCATACCTTGAAATCGAAGCTTTACAAAATGGTGTTTTAGCAGTTGCTCCTCAGAGTGTGAAGCACTCTACCGGTATCCACCAAGATTAATTCTTCGACGAAGCTTTTATAAAACCGAGCTTTTATAAAAATGGAACTTCTTCTTTTGAGAGAGAGAGAGAGAGAGAAAGGAAGAAGATGAAGGCTACTAGGTTTTTCACAAAAACCAAAAGTGTGTCATACTCTTCTCATCTCATTCTATTTATAGGGCTCATGTAGGGTTTTCATAATTAATATATCATTATATATTAATATATAAATCCTACACTTTATCTTATAAAATGTTAAATAATAATTAAAACAATTTTAATCATTATTAAAACAACTTGCTCTCTCAAAAATACCTTCATCAATAAATTAATCTTTTTATGGTGTGACCCTGTAGGTTCAATATTAAGCCGGTAGTAGAAATAAATAATAATAAACTTTTTATTTATTATTTATATGAATTCTAAAATTCATTAAATATAATTAACTGATTAATTATATTTATTCTACATCGTGAGTGATGCTTCTCAACATATCGCGACTATCCGGATAATATGAATTCACTGCTTAGAATACCAAGAACCTGTCAGTGACTAGTTACCGTACAATCAATTCCTTCTACCCTACAATATCCCGATTAAATACAAGGCATGGATCTCGTGTCAGGCCTATCAAATTTAATCATATGATTTCTTATTCATAATGCAAAGTTCATATTAATGCAAATTAGAAACTCCTTTCTAATTTCATACACTCTGGCCAGAGATTCCAGAACTCGCATACTAAGAATAACATAGGATATTCACTTCCTTACTGGAAGGGGTAGATTCTTTATTGATCGTTAACTATCTCCATACATAAATCCCTGTACCCAGAATAGACCTAATGGATGTCCTTGAGACTAAGGACTAAACCAAAGCACAGTTCATTATATACAAGATTACTCTAACGATCTCAAGTCTAAGGACACTTGTACAACTATCACTCAGTGAATAACTATTGACACATGAGTAAACTCCATTAGTTGTCCAACTTATCGAGTCATGTTCAGTGAACTTATTCCATAATAAGCACCTACATACTAGCTATAGTGTCACCACACAAATGCCTATGAGAACAGACATCCTCCTGACGGGAGCAAGCATAATATGTACCGATCTTTGCGGATTCACTAACTTCCGATTAGTTATCCTATGATCAGGAACTGTTTAAGTCTAGAGTTATCATCTTCTAGATCTCACTATTATAATCTCATTATAATTATAGAAGCTTTACTCTAAACTATGGAACATCTTATTTAAAACACTTTAAACAGATAATGCCCGTAATAAAATCAAAACAAGTCTTTTATTATTATTAATGAAATCAAACAAGAATACATGAAAGTTCTTCCTAACTCATCATACATGATTGGATTTAGGACAAACACTTTCAATCTCCCACTTGAACTAAAGCCAATCACCCTGGTATCTAATACCCATCTTCTCTTTATGACGATCAAAGTGAATCTGAGACAATGACTTTGTGAGTGGGTCTGCTATGTTGTTATGTGTGTCAACTCTCTCAACCTTGACATCTCCCCTTTCAATGATCTCCCTAATCAAAAGAAAGCGCTACAAAACAATTTTGCAGCGTCACTTGCATCAATAAACTCTGCTTCCGCTATTGAGTCAGCCGTTGTCGACTGTTTGGAACTCTTCCAACTAATCGCACCACCATTCAAAGTAAACACATACCCTGACATGGATTTGCTATCACTTTCTGATTGAAAACTAGAGTCAGTATAACCCTCTATTTTCAATTCAGATCCACCAAAAACAAGAAAAATATCCTTAGTCCTTCGCAAGTACTTAAGGATGTTCTTCACTGCTTTCCAGTGGTCTTCACCTGGATTGGACTGATATCTGCTTGTCACACTAATTGAATAAGCAACATCAGGCCTAGTACATAACATCGCGTACATGATAGATCCTATTGCTGAAGCATAAGGAATCTTACTCATGCGCTCTCTTTCCTCAGGTGTCTTAGGAGACATCTTTTCGGAAAGGGATACTCCATGGCTCATCGGTATGAGACCTCTCTTGGAGTTTTCCATGCTAAACCTTTTAAGCACTTTCTTGATGTATGTACCCTGGGTAAGACCTATCATTCTTCTAGATCTATCTCTATAGATCTTCATACCGAGAATGTAGGATGCTTCACCCAAGTCCTTCATAGTGAAGTTCTTTGATAACCACACTTTGACTGATTGCAGCATCGGTATATCATTTCCTATAAGAAGTATGTCATCCACATACAATACAAGAAATGTTACCGCGCTCCCACTAACCTTCTTGTAGACACATGGTTCATCTATGTTCTTGATAAAATCAAACTCTTTGATTGTCTCATCAAAACGAATGTTCCATCTACGAGAAGCTTGCTTTAATCCATATATGGTCCTTAGCAGCTTACACACTAGGTGTTCATTCCCTTTAGAAACAAACCCCTCTGGCTGTGTCATATACACTTCCTCTTCAAGTTTCCCATTGAGGAAGGCCGTTTTCACGTCCATTTGCCAGATCTCATAGTCGTAGTAAGCAGCAATCGCAAGCAAAATCCGAATTGATTTTAACAGGGCTACAGGCGAAAAAGTTTCATCAAAGTCAATCCCTTGCCTTTGTCTGAATCCTTTTGCCACGAGCCTGGCCTTATAGGTCTCCACCTGGCCATCTGCTCCAATCTTTCTTTTGTATACCCATTTGCATCCAATAGGATTCACATCCTCTGGTGCTTCAACCAAAGTCCATACTTGGTTGGCATACATAGAATCCATTTCGGATTTCATGGCACTCTGCCATTTCTCTGAGTCAACACTACTCATAGCCTCATTATAGGTCATAGGGTCGTCATCATCAACGATTGATAACTCATTGTCATTCTCAATGACAAGGCCATAATACCTCTCTGGTTGGCGAGACACTCTTTCTGACCTACGAATGGGCTGTACCACAGAAGGTTGTTCAGTCTGAACAGGTGTTTCCTCTTGAACCGTAGTAGTTTGTGCTTCTTGAACTTCATTAAGTTCTATTTTGCTCCCACTGTTTCCTTCTAGGATAAACTGTTTTTCCAAGAAGGTAGCATGTCTGGAGACAAATACACTATGATTGGTGTAGAAGTAATACCCTAAAGTTTCTTTAGGATATCCCACAAAACTACATTTCACGGATCGAGATTCCAGCTTATCAGGGTCAACTTTCTTGACATAAGCCGGACATCCCCAAATCTTATCGTGTTTAAGACTCGGTTTCCTTTCTTTCCATATCTCATATGGAGTTTGAGGAACAGATTTGGAAGGCACCTTATTCAGTAAATATGCTGAGGTTTCCAATGCATAACCCCAAAGGAATACTGGAAGATTTGCGTAGCTCATCATGGACCGAACCATGTCTAACAAAGCTCGATTTCTCCTTTCAGATACTCCATTCAACTGTGGAGTATATGGAGGAGTCCACTGAGAGGCTATACCATTTTCTTTGAGATAATCTAGAAACTCTCCATTTAAATATTCACCACCTCGATCTGATCGAAGGGTTATAATACTATGTTTGGTTTGTTTCTCTACTTCATTCTTATATTCTTTGAACTTTTCAAAGGCCTCAGACTTGTGTTTCATCAAATACACATATCCGAATCTAGATCGATCATCTATGAAAGTAATGAAGTACGAAAATCCACCCATGGCTTGCGTAGACATCGGTCCACATACATCTGTATGTACCAGTCCTAGCAAATCTGCAGCCCTCTCTCCATGTCCACTAAATGGAGATTTGGTCATTTTACCCAATAGACAAGACTCGCATGTAGGATATGATTCAAAATCAAAGGGGTCAAGTAACCCTTCCTTATGCAATGTCCGCAGTCTATTTTTCACTAATATGACCAAGTCTGCAGTGCCACAAATAGGTGAGATTTTCATCATCTCTTTTCCTTTTATTAGTATGTTCAATTTGTAGTAAATCATGCTCTATGTCACACACATATAGACCATTATTTAAAATACCACTACCATAAAGAACATTATCTCTAAGAATTGAACATTCATTATTCTTAATAACAAACGAAAATCCATCCAAGTCTAACATGGGAATAGAAATAATATTCCTCACAATGGAGGGAACAAAATAACAATTATTTAAAACAATAGTCTTGCCCGTAGGCATATGTAAATCAAACGATCCTACAGATTCAGCAGCAACTCTTGCTCCATTTCCCATCCGTAGAATCACCTCCTCTTCCTCGAGAGTCCTACTTCTCCTTAGTCCCTGCAACGAATTTCAAATGTGAGAACCACAGGCGGTATCTAATACCCAAGTAGAATTTTGATTTATTGACATATTCACTTCAATCATGAACATACCTGAACCAGAAGCGACAGTCTCACTATCTTTCTTCTTTTTCATTTCTGCAAGGTAAACCTTGCAGTTCCTCTTCCAGTGCCCCACCTTGTTACAGTGAAAGCAAACAGCTTTGCTCTTGGGGTCTTCAGCTTTTGGTGGAACCGGCTTTTTCTCACCAACATTCTTCTTCTTGGAAGGGTTCTTCTTCCTTTTCTTAGGATTGGAACCCTCACCAATTAGAAGAACAGAACTCTTCTTAGAGGGAAAATTCGATTCCGCAGTCTTCAACATGTTGTGGAGTTCAGCCAGGCTGACGTCCAACTTATTCATGTGAAAGTTCACAACAAACTGCGAAAATGAACCCGGAAGTGATTGCAAGACCAAGTCTTGAGTCAGTTCCCTATCCATGACAAAACCAAGTTGCCCAAGACGTTCAATCAAATTGATCATCTTAAGTACATGGTCATTCACAGATGATCCCTCAGACATCCTACAACGGAACAGCTCCTTCGATATCTCATATCGAGCTGTCCTCCCTGCCACATCATACAACTCTTGCAGATGCTCTAGGATAGTGTGAGCATCCATAAGCTCATGTTGCTTCTGTAGCTCATCGTTCATGGAAGCTAGCATGATACATTGAGCAACATTAGCATCATCTATCCACTTACGATACACAACATGTTCATCATTTTGTGCATCGTCAGCAGGTTCAGCAGGCTTAGGTGAGTCAAGCACATATTCCAGCTTCTCAACCCTGAGAACAATTCTCAAGTTTCGAAGCCAGTTAGCAAAATTCGGACCAGTCAATTTGTGAGCATCTAGTATGCTCCGGAGTGATAGTGCACCAGACATAGTGTATATAGTAAATCTGTAAATGATAAACACATAACAACACTTAGCAAATATTCAATTTCATTTTAAAAACACTATATGAATCGGGTCTTTATTCATAAGTGACTCCCACTAGTTTATATAATTTATTCAACCCCCTAAGTGAAAAATTAAGCATTCATAATGCTAGTGGGAATAGGGATCCTATATTCCATCACACAACCTCGGCTGTGGCACGAAACGCCATGTGATGTTCAATAGGCAGACAACTCTTGTCAATTACATCTCATGTTATTCCCTAATAAAACTTTAGCCTCTTGAATAATTGAGTCACGGCTGTGGCACGACAAACTCAATATTCTAAGTCAAGTCTAACCCAACATTCCGTACAACTGAATCAGTCTCCAATGGCCCACGGCTGTAGCACGTAACGACCATTAGATTCTAATTCATTGTACACATCTCTATGTAATAGACAAGTATTTCTTATTTCGAAATCAGAGCCCTCGGCTGTAGCACGAAACGACAATGATTCAAAAATGAGAACTACTTTCTACCATGTTGGAAGGCTATGACCGACACAAGCCCGTTGTGTCATTGGCCAATTACTACTTGATATTATTTAATTTTAGAGGGATTATATTATGTTACAATCATAATCTTATTATAAAGAGATTCTTCCTTTTAAATTAAATATTTCAAATCAATAATCGATAATTGGATGATTCCCAGATCGGGGGGAGCATTGTCAAGAGGCGTCACTTAATACCCCTTTCTTACAGATCGAAATCCGTTTTTGACAGAATCATCCATTCTCTCAATATTGAAAATTCATATTTAATTACGTGTTTCACAAACACAAGAATCTCATGATTGTATTCATAATATTATTTTTAAGGCAAGAAACGATTCCTATTCTAGATTTTCTAGAGCACGCCTTATTTTGATTTAAGTTCACCTAAATCTATCATCGCATGGTAAACATAGGCATATATCACATATATAAAATTAAATCAACAAGTAAGCATGTAAGCAATATCATGTCACACAATGATATAATGATGTATGGATTTATTATAGTATTTAAAAGCAATTAATCCAATTAAAACATGCTTTAAAACACTACCATAAATATAAATAATTCAAAATTATTATATAAAAAATATTTGACCACTCCATTAGATCCGTCTCGGAAATACGAATCCAACGATATATTGCACGCCCAAAACGGAGTTACGAAACTCCAAATAAATCAAATTTATTGTGGACAGAAGGGCTGTAACGCATTCCCGGAATGCGTTACAACAATTAAAGCCATTTAATTGTGTAACGAATGTCTTAAATGCATAACAGACCCTGTCACGCATTTCCTAAATGCGTGACCCCCTCTTCTTTCGAGTACAGTACACGCGCGAGACAGCAAGTTACAGAAAATTTTTTTTTTTATTGTCAGACTTCCGTTACTATTGAATCTGCTGAACGCCAGGTGCCTTGAATGAATGACATAACTACTGTAATAACATTTATTATTATCTTTACAATTTTATTATTAATAAATCAATTAACAATTAATTAATAAATTAATAAAACATTATTAGGACATGATTTCTGAAAATCATTTGCAGCAGAAATATCAAATCAGCTGGGGTTCCTTGTGCAAAAATATTTAATTCATATTTTCCATATGCATGATTATTTTATGAATTTTAATTAAAACAATTTTAAAAAATTCATAACAAATAATCTACACATCACAAAATTATGAGAAAAATACCCAGATCATCTACAACACTTGTAGAACTCAGATTAGTGGTCAAAATCATATGCAAAAATTATTTCGAATTAATTCATAATTAAATCCAAATAAACTTACAAAAATCATAATAAATCCATACATGCATAAAAAAATCTGAAACCGAGTCTTAAACACGTTAAGATTTGGGGATGTCCGGCTTATGTCAAGAAAGTTGACCCTGATAAGCTGGAATCTCGATCCGTGAAATGTAGTTTTGTGGGATATCCTAAAGAAACTTTAGGGTATTACTTCTACACCAATCATAGTGTATTTGTCTCCAGACATGCTACCTTCTTGGAAAAACAGTTTATCCTAGAAGGAAACAGTGGGAGCAAAATAGAACTTAATGAAGTTCAAGAAGCACAAACTACTACGGTTCAAGAGGAAATACCTGTTCAGACTGAACAACCTTCTGTGGTACAGCCCATTCGTAGGTCAGAAAGAGTGTCTCGCCAACCTGAGAGGTATTATGGCCTTGTCATTGAGAATGACAATGAGTTATCAATCGTTGATGATGACGACCCTATGACCTATAATGAGGCTATGAGTAGTGTTGACTCAGAGAAATGGCAGAGTGCCATGAAATCCGAAATGGATTCTATGTATGCCAACCAAGTATGGACTTTGGTTGAAGCACCAGAGGATGTGAATCCTATTGGATGCAAATGGGTATACAAAAGAAAGATTGGAGCAGATGGCCAGGTGGAGACCTATAAGGCCAGGCTCGTGGCAAAAGGATTCAGACAAAGGCAGGGGATTGACTTTGATGAAACTTTTTCGCCTGTAGCCCTGTTAAAATCAATTCGGATTTTGCTTGCGATTGCTGCTTACTACGACTATGAGATCTGGCAAATGGACGTGAAAACGGCCTTCCTCAATGGGAAACTTGAAGAGGAAGTGTATATGACACAGCCAGAGGGGTTTGTTTCTAAAGGGAATGAACACCTAGTGTGTAAGCTGCTAAGGACCATATATGGATTAAAGCAAGCTTCTCGTAGATGGAACATTCGTTTTGATGAGACAATCAAAGAGTTTGATTTTATCAAGAACATAGATGAACCATGTGTCTACAAGAAAGTTAGTGGGAGCGCGGTAACATTTCTTGTATTGTATGTGGATGACATACTTCTTATAGGAAATGATATACCGATGCTGCAATCAGTCAAAGTGTGGTTATCAAAGAACTTCACTATGAAGGACTTGGGTGAAGCATCCTACATTCTCGGTATGAAGATCTATAGAGATAGATCTAGAAGAATGATAGGTCTTACCCAGGGTACATACATCGAGAAAGTGCTTAAAAGGTTTAGCATGGAAAACTCCAAGAGAGGTCTCATACCGATGAGCCATGGAGTATCCCTTTCCGAAAAGATGTCTCCTAAGACACCTGAGGAAAGAGAGCGCATGAGTAAGATTCCTTATGCTTCAGCAATAGGATCTATCATGTACGCGATGTTATGTACTAGGCCTGATGTTGCTTATTCAATTAGTGTGACAAGCAGATATCAGTCCAATCCAGGTGAAGACCACTGGAAAGCAGTGAAGAACATCCTTAAGTACTTGCGAAGGACTAAGGATATTTTTCTTGTTTTTGGTGGATCTGAATTGAAAATAGAGGGTTATACTGACTCTAGTTTTCAATCAGAAAGTGATAGCAAATCCATGTCAGGGTATGTGTTTACTTTGAATGGTGGTGCGATTAGTTGGAAGAGTTCCAAACAGTCGACAACGGCTGACTCAATAGCGGAAGCAGAGTTTATTGATGCAAGTGACGCTGCAAAATTGTTTTGTAGCGCTTTCTTTTGATTAGGGAGATCATTGAAAGGGGAGATGTCAAGGTTGCGAGAGTTGACACACATAACAACATAGCAGACCCACTCACAAAGTCATTGTCTCAGATTCACTTTGATCGTCATAAAGAGAAGATGGGTATTAGATACCAGGGTGATTGGCTTTAGTTCAAGTGGGAGATTGAAAGTGTTTGTCCTAAATCCAATCATGTATGATGAGTTAGGAAGAACTTTCATGTATTCTTGTTTGATTTCATTAATAATAATAAAAGACTTGTTTTGATTTTATTACGGGCATTATCTGTTTAAAGTGTTTTAAATAAGATGTTCCATAGTTTAGAGTAAAGCTTCTATAATTATAATGAGATTATAATAGTGAGATCTAGAAGATGATAACTCTAGACTTAAACAGTTCCTGATCATAGGATAACTAATCGGAAGTTAGTGAATCCGCAAAGATTGGTACATACTGTGCTTGCTCCCTTCAGGAGGATGTCTGTTCTCATAGGCATTTGTGTGGTGACACTATAGCTAGTATGTAGGTGCTTATTATGGAATAAGTTCACTGAACATGACTCGATAAGTTGGACAACTAATGGAGTTTACTCACGTGTCAATAGTTATTCACTGGGTGATAGTTGTACAAGTGTCCTTAGACTTGAGATCGTTAGAGTAATCTTGTATATAATGAACTGTGCTTTGGTTTAGTCCTTAGTCTCAAGGACATCCATTAGGTCTATTCTGGGTACAGGGATTTATGTATGGAGATAGTTAACGATCAATAAAGAATCTACCCCTTCCAGTAAGGAAGTGAATATCCTATGTTATTCTTAGTATGCGAGTTCTGGAATCTCTGGCCAGAGTGTATGAAATTAGAAAGGAGTTTCTAATTTGCATTAATATGAACTTTGCATTATGAATAAGAAATCATATGATTAAATTTGATAGGCCTGACACGAGATCCATGCCTTGCATTTAATCGGGATATTGTAGGGTAGAAGGAATTGATTGTACGGTAACTAGTCACTGACAGGTTCTTGGTATTCTAAGCAGTGAATTCATATTATCCGGATAGTCGCGATATGTTGAGAAGCATCACTCACGATGTAGAATAAATATAATTAATCAGTTAATTATATTTAATGAATTTTAGAATTCATATAAATAATAAATAAAAAGTTTATTATTATTTATTTCTACTACCGGCTTAATATTGAACCTACAGGGTCACACCATAAAAAGATTAATTTATTGATGAAGGTATTTTTGAGAGAGCAAGTTGTTTTAATAATGATTAAAATTGTTTTAATTATTATTTAACATTTTATAAGGTAAAGTGTAGGATTTATATATTAATATATAATGATATATTAATTATGAAAACCCTACATGAGCCCTATAAATAGAATGAGATGAGAATGAGTTTACACACTTTTGGTTTTTGTGAAAAACCTAGTTGCCTCCCTCATCTTCTTCATCTCTCTCTCTCTCTCTCTCAAACCTCCATTTTTATAAAAGCTTAGTTTTATAAAAAGCTTCGTCGAAGAATTAATCTTGGTGGATACCGGTAGAGTGCTTCACACTCTGAGGAGCAACTGCTAAAACACCATTTTTGTAAAGCTTTGATTTCAAGGTATGGTTACGAATCCCTCGTATTTCATTTTATATGATTTTCTATATGTGCGATTATATGGTTTTTACGGAAATAAATGTTATTTGCGCTTCCGCTCATCCATGACCAAACTCATTTTTGGTAATTTGGAGACTAGGAATGATGTGGATGTGAGACTTGAAATAACTCCTCATATGAAGAGTTTATTTGAGTCTTACCCCCACAACATGCCAATATGGGCTTCAAAATCTTAGTTAGCTAGGCCCAAGCAAGTTGAACAAAGTGCTAACCCAGGGCCTGCTAACCAACCCCCTCAACCAAACACAGTACTAAACACTGAGCCAACTACATCATCCTCTCAAAAGGGTGATGCTAGTATAAAGAAGAGAAAGGAGATAAATTTTGAACCCTTGAATATCTTGACAGAAGCAGCATTGAATGCTGAGTTAGGGCTAGTAATTGAGGCAACTAAGTCACCCTTACCAAAGCCAAAGAAGAAGAAAGTAAAGAAAACCACCTCTTCAGTCATACAAATGGCTGAAATTATAAAATCAAGGGCAAACAGCTCACTAGATGTGCCCTCTCAACAGGGTGCATCTATAGAATCAAGCATTGTCCCTAATGCACCTTCCTGTAAAGAGTCAGCACATGGGAGTGATAAGGCTGGCACAACACTGAGCGGAGAGCACATCACCATTGAAACTCCCTCTATTTCTCAGGGGGAGTTGCCAAAATCAATTCTACAAGACACTTATCTTCCAGAATCTCCAACTAAAATTTCTTTGCAGCCTGCAACTCAAGTAATTAAGGAGAAAGGCATTGATCATTAAGAATTATCCTCTCTTGGTGAGCCAATGGATTCAAGTGACTTAGTGCAAGACACTTTGCTCACCACCCAGGACCTACATTTAGGTGGTGAGGGATTGCATGCTGGGGCATCTCCTAATAACACCATAAAAAATACAGAGGTTTCACTAGTTTTTACTAGAGACTTTGTGCCAGTGTCACCTGCTGTTGTAATTCATCCCACTTCTGTAAAGACAACAGTAGGAGAGTCATCCCATCCAGTTGTAGAAGTTTCATCTGTAATTGAGGAGTCTATCTTGCCTAGCTCTAGCTCTGATTATTTGTCAAAATGGCTGAAGCCTGTGCAACATGACAGTGCTTTAGGATCAGGGTCTGTTCTATAACAATTGACGGTTGAGGCACTTCAAAGCTTAATTGTGGATCAGATTCCTGAGTTCACTAAGATTTCTCAACATCTTCTTACTTCCAACATGCCAAATGCTGACTATGAGGCCATCTTACTTTGTCACAAGCAAGATGTTGAGCAACAGCAAGAGAAAATAGCAGATGAAGCTGAAAGAGATGGTAATGTTGATGCATGGATGCAAGGGTATGGCAACATCTCTCTCAGTGAAGCTCTTTAATATATAGGGGAGGAATATATCACTTCAATACGGTCAAATGCTAAATCTCTAACTCCTGGTGAAGTATATGAGGCTGTCACTGATGTTTATAAAGGAAGCTTGAAGGCTACTCACTACCTAGGCAAGGGAGTTAAATCTGAAATTGAAGAAGTTTGCAAAGCCACAACAAAGGTAGTGAGAGAGCTTCAAAGTCAATTCACTAAAGAATTTCCCTCTCTGGATTCTGTCTTCAGAAATGTCAAAGACTGCAAAGCAACCTATAAATATCTGGATGATAGACTTCTTATAATACAAGACTCCATCACAAAGCTCACATCTCAGATGGATAGACTCACAGAACAGACTACTACTGCCAATGATTCTATCAAGATTCTATTTGCTAATCAATATGGAAATATGGCAGTAACAGATGTTCCTCTTCATGACATGAAAAAGTATGAGGTACAAAGACTCAAAGAGCAATCACTCACTGGTTTCAAGGCTGCACACTTGAGCTCAAAGATTCTGTTGCCCTGCTGAATGAAAAGTTGGACACTCAAGGTACTTCTACTGCTGAGGTTCTTCTTAATCAATAACAGATGATTTCTGCCATGATGCTGCATATGGGAGTCCCTCAACCTACCTCATAACCTCCAGTCTCCTCTACAAACCCAAAGGTCTCAACAAAGAAAACTATGTCTGCTACCAAGCCTAAGGGGGAAAAGTTAGAATCAAAACCAAAAGGGGGAGAAAGGAATTGTCATTTCTGATCCCTCAAAAACATCAAAATCTACAACACCTCAAGTTTCAATCCAAGGAAAGGGCAAAACCAAAATCTCTGAAATTCCTCTACCTAAATCTAAACTTGTCAAACCTATCACCTCTCTACCAACTGTCACCCTACCAACCGTGAATATCACTATTCCAAGTGGTTTGTAGCAATCAATCACATCCACAATGGTGGCAGGTTCTATGCCAAGTAGTCAAGTTCAAACCTCCAGACATGAAGAAGATCAACCAGTTAAGGTGAATGTAGTCATACAAGAAAAATGATAGAAGTAGCAAACTCAGAGAAATATCATGATGCTACCTTCTTGAAGTTTCTACAAGACTCTAAGGCATCTTCTATTGGTGATGCTCAAAAGTATTTGAGAAGTTTGAAGGAGCAAATCAACTACTTCACTATGGTCCCCAGGAAAGTTGAACAAGTGTTTGTCAAAGAGATTATGATAGTGTATAAATCTAAGATATGGCATCTTTCATATAATACTTTGACATCCTTGAAATACAGTGAAGTAGATATAGTTTCCAAGCTGATTGAGCAAGCTAACCAGAATACTAGGAGTTTGTTTGATGATCTGAGGGATGGTCAATCCCAAGGCTTCCAGAAGTGATTGCAAATCCAAGAACCATCATCTATCAATCTGGCACCAGGGCTGAAGATATTAAACAATTGGTCATTCCCAGTATCTCACACCCCAGAACCATAGTCTCATCATTACCATTATTGATAAGCTGCAAAAGAAGAAGGGATTAAGGAGTGCTGAAGAGTTGGAAGCTTTGCAGATCCTCAAAACTTTCATAGCAACTGGCATGGTCCCTGAAATGGTTAAGGCAAGGAGAGATAAGGATGATGATGATGATGATGATGATGATGAAGATAAAAGTGATAGGAGAGGAAGACATCACAGGAGTGATAAGGGGGATGATGACAAGAAGAAAAGGAATGATGATAAAGATAAGAAGAAGGGAGATGATGACAAGGGGACTGGGAGAGTGTATGAGAAAAGGAGTGAAAGACAGCAAGCCCTAGGCATCACTGACTGTACTCTCACCACAACACAAGACTCTATGTCTAGGGTTGATGCAGTTAGTGATGACTTAACAATATCTAAATATGTGGCTTCTGCAACTGTCTTGCCAACTCATGCAAAGGAGATACAACTCAAGAAACCATCAGTATGTCTCCAAAAGCAAACTGCTAATGGTGTACTACAATGGTCCAAAGTCAAAGGTTTCAGATTACTCTCAAGTGACAAGATGCAAAAGGTGAAATTCAAGTCCAAGGCTAGAAAGGCAAAGAAAGTAAAGACACCTGACTCCCAAGCCATCACAATAATCCCAGGGCTGAAATTACAACCTCTTGATGAAGATTATGATGAAGATCAATTGCTTTTTCTGAGGGCTCAATGAATCTATCATGTGGCTATTGTTGATGATTGTCTTGAATTCAAATACACTGATGGTAGACAGTTCAAGTTCGAGCAAGGAGTGTGTCAATACTGGGGCAGATTGTATGACATTGAAAGGATAATTGAAATGCTGAACATTGAAGATGAAGTAGAGAGAGTATGGAAGCTAGAATTAATTTACTTTGTGAAAATGAAGAGAGATTATGAGGAGAAGTTGAGGAAGGAGAGGTTGGAAAAGTGGAAAAATAGAGAGGGGGAGCTTGATGAGCTTGAAGCCAAAGTAGAAGAGTTAAGGGATAAAGGGTTGTGCAGAGTTCAGTTCAATCCCTATGTTGAGAAATATAGGAGGAGGAATGGAGATAATGTCAACATCAGAATGAACCTGGTCAACCATTACCCTGCAAGTGTGTTGAAACCAGTACTTGAAGATTTTAAGAACTCAATTCTACTTGAAGAACTGGATGTTATGGCAGATATCATAAAGGCTATGGATGAGAATGCAAGGAAAGATGAAGAAAGGAAAAAGAAGGAATATGATGATTTACAAGCCAAGGCTCAAGGGATGAACTCAATGGAAAAAGGCTAGTAATTCTTCATAGTCTATAAGAATGCTCTCTTTGTAATTTTATCCATGTTGTTAATTAATTTCATACCTGTACTTTTCAAGATTTATCTTTATGTATGTTAGGCTTGTTATCAGACATGAAATTGTGACTAAGAGTCTTACTCACAATTTGGGGGTGATTGTTAGTCACAGAGGCATGCCTGAAATACATCTAATAACAAGCCTAATTGTTTTAATGCTTTTCATTACTTACATGACCCTTTAACTGGACGAACCTCTACTTGTAGAGTTTCTACTTGTTTCTAGTACTTTTAATAGGCATCAATATTCTAAATGTGTAACTATACAAATTAAGTCATGAAAAAATGCTTGAAAGAAGATCAAGAGATCATGCCTCAAGCTTGGAGAACAAGGCTGTAGAAATAAACACAGTTGGATTTTGAAGATTGAAGATATGCCTAAGTACTAATTCGAGAAGTATTTTGTTCTATTCGAGAAGTCAAGCCTTCGAGAAGTCAGGGATTCGATATCTCAAAAAACACTGTTCAATATCTCAAAGAGTCAACAAGTCAAAGCTACATTCGATATCTCAAGGACTCAGAAAGCTCTATTCGACATCCCAAGGATTCCTTAAGTTAAAAGCTCTATTCGATAAGTCAAGGATTTCTAAAGAAAAGACTAATTCGAGAAGTGATTCGATATGTCAACAATACAATATTCGAGAACTCAGAGTTATTGATTAAGAAAATTCTAGTTCTCGAATCAATCACTTGGTTACTTCTCGAATGTAGTCTTGGAGACAAATACTGAAGTTTGTACAAGTTAGAAACCTGCAGCAAGCCAAAACACTTTCAGGACCACTGTACTGTAAAGTGCTTTTGGAAAGTCTACAAAGAAGCTTAGAGAGTTGTTACAGGAGACAAGCTGCTGAAGAAAAGTAAAATTACAAAAGTTGCTTGGATGTTTTACTCGAATAGGGATAGACAAATTAGAAAGTAATTTTTTCTGTCTTCATTTTAATAGTAAGGAGGTTGCACACATGTTCTATAAGTGTACAACTTCACTTCTCTAGAAAACAGAACAGAGATAGATTTGTGATAACAATTCTTTGAGAAAAAGAGAAGCTGAGAATACTAACATTAGTATTCACAGATTGTAGCAAGAATCTTTATCTGGTACAATATTAGATTAAAGTGAGTACTGTGTTCTTGTGTTTTTAATTTCGCACATTCATACCTTGTTAAACACACAAACACACACTCAGCTACATAAACAGATTCAAACCTTCAACCAAGAAAACGTTGTTAATATCCTTTTGAAGAAAAGTAAGAAAAGTTTGACAATACATTCACCCCTCCTCTGTATTGTCTTGTGTGTATTTCATACCCAACATGGTTGTTTATAGCGATGCTTCGCAGCAAGGATTAGGATGTGTGTTTATGCAACATTGAAGAGTGATTTCATATGCTTCAAGACAATTAAGGACTCATGAAATTTCTTATCCTATTCATGATTTAGAATTGGCGGCAGTAGTGTTTGCATTGAAAATTTGGAGACATTATTTATATGGCGAGACATTTCAGATTTTTATGGATCATAAGAGTTTAAAGTATTTAATGAGCCATAAAGAGTTAAACATGAGACAAAGATGATGGTTAGAGTTGTTGAAGGATTATGACTGCACTATCGAGTATCACCAAGGAAAGGCAAATACAGTTGCTGATGCATTAAGTAGGAAGCCTAGTAGTAGTAGTGTGGCAAATCTTCAGGCAAATTCTTTACCATATTTGATAGACTTGAGAGCGATGAATGTAAACCTGAGTGTTCAAAGTCTGGGAGTTTTATTGGCGATGCTAAACATAAGACCGATCTTAAAGGAAAGAATCCAAGAAGCGCAACCACGTGATCCAAATATTTTAGAAATCAATGAGAAAGTGAAACAAGGAAATGATATAAGTTTTACTATACAAGATGATACCATAATGTATGGAGATAGAATTTGTGTTCCTAATATTGATAATCTAAGAAGAAAAATTTTGGATGAAGCCCATAATGCCCCATATGCGATGCACCTTGGAGCAACTAAGATGTACCACACCATGAAGCCTTATTATTGGTGGGCGAGAATGAAGAGAGATGTAGCTGAGTTTACTGCAAGGTGTTAGACATGCCAACAGCTAAAGAGTGAACATAAAGCCCCTGCTGGTAGGTTGAATCCTTTGCCAATACCTGAGTGGAAATGGGAACGGATTACAATGGATTCTGTTACAAGTTTACCTAAGACTCAGAAGAGGAATGATGCTATGTGGATCATTGTTGATGGACTCACAAATTCTGCTTACTTTTTACCTATTCGTTGGGGTTGTTCGATGGATCATTTAGAAAGAAGATATATAAACGAGATTGTGAGGTTACACGGAGTACCCATATCAGTTGTGTCGGATAGAGATCCTAGATTTACTTCACGATTTGGAAAAGTTTGCAAGATGCTTTGGGGACTAAATGAATTTCAGTACAGCATTCCATCCCCATACTGATGGACAATCAGAGAGGACAATTTAAAGGTAGTTAAGGGCGTGTGTACTCGAATTCAAAGGTAGTTGGGATGAGTATGTTGCTTTGATGGAATTTGCATACAATAATCATTTTCACAGTAGTATAGGCATGGCTCCATATGAAGCATTGTACGGAATGAAGTGTAGAATTCCATTGTATTGGGATAAAGACGGTACTATAATATTAGAAGGTCCAGAAATTGTTCAGAATTCCATTGACAAGGTAAACATAGTAAAACAGAAATTGAAGGCAACCCAGGATCGTCAAAAGAGTTATGTTGACCAACATAGAAGAGAGATGGAATATGAAGTGGGAGGGAAAGTATTTTTAAAAGTGTCCCCATGGAAAGGGGTGATGAGATTTGGGAATAAAGGGAAGTTGAGTCCACGGTATGTTGGACCATATGAAATTATTGAAAGGATAGGACCACTTGCTTATAGGTTGGCCTTACCAGTAGAGCTTTCCCAGATTCAAAATGTTTTTCATGTTAGTATGCTAAGAAGGTATTGATCTAACCCTACTCACATGTTAAGAAATCAAGAAATAGAAGTGTCAAAAAATTTGAGCTATATAGAAGAACCTATGGAGATTTTGGGGTACAAAACCAAACAGTTGAGAAGCAGAGAGATACCCTTAGTAAAGCTTTTGTGGAGAAACCATTCAACGGAAGAAACAATTTGGGAGACAGAAGAAAAGATGAGAAGCCAATATCCTCATTTATTCATCAACCCAGGTACTATTTTTATTTCGAGGACGAAATATTTTAAGGAGGGGAGAGTTGTAACATCCATGTCCTAATATATGATTAATTAAACTAAATGATATTGTTTATGACTAATACGATTCACAAGGCTTAAAATTCATTAAAATATTATTAATGTACGAAGAAAATGAATAGTAACCCATAGGATGAATAGAGATTTTGGTGTGAAATTATTATTTGAGATTATGATAGAGGATATTATATGAGGGACTTTAGTCTTCTACGATATTTGAGGATTAGACTCCTAAGAATTTATTAAGGAATTTAGAACATTTTATAGTAGATGGTTGAACTTCTGAGATTCATAGAAAAAGATCCGTAAGTCAGAATCGCGCGTATAAATACTCTATGCGATGGTAATAAAATGAAGAAGATATTAAAAATATGAGAAACCAAATTCCACCCCAAAGAGGCTTAGGGACGAATTCACCTCCTAGCCACTAGCTTGATCAATAACACACCAAAGCAACATCACTCTTTCATTTACTTTTTTTTTTGTCTTGGCCAAGTAGAGAAGGAGAGAAAAAGGGAGGAAGAAGGATACAATTTCTACCTTCTTGGCTACTTGTTCAAAAATCACCAAATAAATATATATTATACCTAATATACATATACACATATAAACAATGCTTGGTTAAAGAAAGGAGTGCTAAAACAAGGATTTGGAGCTAGGGTTTCAAGAAGAAAGTTCAAGGAAATCGCATTAAATTAGCAAGGGGTATAATCTCTCAACTATATCTCTTCATTTATGTAGTTTTTATAAATATATTTTCTGTTTAAAATTCGAATATATACATGGGTGCTGGACTTGGGTGTTTATTGATGCTTGTATGTAGGAATTGACTTGATAAGAGGGTGTATAAGGTGGATATGAGGGTTATGATTTTGGTTAAATTTTACGGACGTTGGAAGGCTATCCGAGGGACTGACTGTGAAAAGTAATACGGGGGACTGGTCTCTCTGTTTTTGTTAATGTTTTTACATGGTAACGTTCTACTCGAAGTCTAGTTTGCCTAGCCACAAACGGTGAGTCTATTTGATTAACGAGCTAGGAGATATGGCCATTTTAGTATAGGATGTCCATAACCTACAAATTTAGTAAACACTGAACTTTGGAAAACAGTTTCACCTAGTTAAACTCTTTAATTCGAACTGAAAAATTTATGTAAGGTCTATAAATGATTAAGGGGAAAAATATCAAAGTCCTCATTTTCTACTTAACAATGTATCAATGTCATCATCAAAGAAATTGTTGACTCACTTAAGTCACTAACTATTTAAAAAAGTACACGCCGTCAGAGTCAATAATCCATTTAACAGTCAACGGCTAGCTTGCACACCTGGACTGTGACCTGGCTATCTTCCATTTAAAAGGCTATCTCCTTTACTATCTATCTCAATCTCCTTATTATGCGTAAATGTAGATGGAATAAGAAAATAGCGTAGCAAAAGATCATTGTCATTTTCTTGAATTACCAAGTTTCCAACAAAATAAGTTTAGGTGGCATATGTCTACAAAATGTTGCCACAAATTACATAAGTTAAACCTGCACCTTCATGACCGACAAGTTCATGCTAAGTGCTACATAAGCATATTAGTAAAACAAGTTGACACTGAAAATTAGATAAGCAGATCAGGCTTCATCATCATCCAAAGAAATGGCAGTGTCCTGAGTGTTTTTGAATTTGAACTTAGTCTTCCTCCAAAGCCTGTCACTCCTCCTTGGTTGTACCTCCTCATCACTTTGACTTTCTTCAGTTTCCAAACTCTCATCTGATTCATCTTCATGTTCTTTACTAAGAGGTGCTGCAGCTGCTGGAGGTCGTGGTGGTGTATCTGCACTAGGAGTAAAACCTGGAATGGCATTATCAGGATGGAGTGCAAAGCCAGGTGTTGGCATGAACAACATTATTTCTCTGCAATTCTCATTTACTTGAGGTGATTTGCCCTTGCTTCCCCTTGGAGTTGCTATAGCTTTTCCTTTCATCTTAGATAGAGGCTCACTTCCTTTCATCAACAAACAACTTAATTTCTTTATATGGCAAGCAAGCATTTATCATACTCCTAATAGAGGCATCATCATGACATAGCATTACACCCTTTGTAAATGTATGACCATCAGTTTGATAGTACAAAAAATCCGTTTTAGCATAATTAAACTCATCAGCATATTCTTCCAATTCAAGGGTAGACAACTTATCAGTATCAACATCTCTAATAATGTCAACCCTACCATGTTTGTACAGAGTTTTACCTCTCTCAACAGCAAAGTCACCATGGTGATGCAATCGAATTGACACAATAGTCGACATTCTGCACATAAATTAGGGTTCCTAATTAGGGTTCCTAATCAAAAAGACATAAAACATATACAAAACTTATACGATTATGCATAAAAAGTAAAGATTTCATACCTTATACGATTAGCAGATGTTAACTTCAAAACAAAACTTCCCTTTCAATACTTAGCGATCGTATGTAGTGCGGCGTAATTAGGGTTCGTCTGTCTTTCCCCCTTTTCTCAAGCGGCGCTATTATTTGTGTAGGATTATGTTATGTTATTGTATGTAATATGTAATATGTTAGGTCATCCTAATTGGCATGCCCTGTCAACAACCAATGTGGATTCTAGTCAGCAATTAACGGACTTCTTGACAGAAAACATTTAGTTTGACTACAAATGGCTTTGACTCTGACGGCGTGTACTTTTTTAAGTAGTTAGTGACTTAAGTGAGTCAAGAATTTCTTTGATGATGACATTGATACATTGTTAAGTAGAAAATGAGGACTTTGATATTTTTCCCAATGATTAAGGAAGAAGATTGGAGAGTTTGGTGATTTATAAACCATTTTTGGATTTATTAAAAATGTTAGAGTGAATGGTGCGCAGTAGAAGATGATTTCCAGTTTTCCTGAGACTGACCTGTCTTGGAAGATATGTTCGGCTAGTACATAGCTATGTCTAGGCAGTGGGTTTGCTGGGTCTATAACCTAATTTGAGTCTTGTTTACACCCTCGAAAGAATCGAGTCGTTTCATTTAGTGAGTAAGGAGTTATGGTCATTTTAGTGAAAGAAGCGCATAAGGTGTAAATTGTCTAAACATGGGACTTTGGGGAATTGTTTCACCTTGCTAACAACCTGAGTTCGAATCGAGAATTTGAGGAATGATAGAACAACAAGGATAGAAGATCTCAGAGGTAGAATCAGGTTAAAATGATAATTCTACGATTTATAGTGAATTTTTGAGTATGGCTGTCACAGTTAGGAAATGCCCTGTTTCGACCTTGCTGAGACAGATTTTTGTGTCAACTTTGAGAGAGCATTTGACTTAGCTATATTAATTCTTTTAATCTAAAAATTTTAGGATAGAAAGGTCTTATGTTAGAGATTAAAATGGAACAGATTTCGTGCGAAAATGTTAAGTTTTGGAATTATGAAAAATATCGGAATATAGTGGTTTAATAAGGATTTCTTAAGAAATGAAATTGAGGAACTATTTTGGGATGAGATTTCGGACAAGTTAGGAACCCCATTCTGGATAAGTTAAAGAACGAAAGTTGTAGATCTAGGTGTGAACTATGTTCATACCAAATATGATAATTATCTGACTGTTAATGATCATAAGATTAAATAAGTCGTAGAGAGAAAAATTAACATAATTCCTTAATAAACATATTTTCTTAAATAAAATATATGCATCATATATAAAGCAAATTATGGATTGTGGTAACTAATTAGAGTTTATACGTATCTAGATTCTCAGAAAGGGGTTTAGTACCAAAACTAAGGTAGTGCACGCTAGAAGAGAAAGCAAGCTAAGGTAAACATTAATTTATGTTTACTTTACATTTCACTATGTGTTATATGTGAAAGGTGATAATTGCTATTTGAATAGATTATCTGAAGTATAATTCTATGTGATGTATGAAATATGTGAATACATGGTGATAGGGTTATGAATATGAATTTTGTTATTATGTGATAAATGTGGATTGCATGATAGTATACTATGCATGTAAGTGAAAACATGGAAGGAAGTAAGACATGGGATTTAGGTGGTATATTGTGCATATAGATTCACATAAATAAAGGTGTTCTGACTGTCAATTACTTTAGGGAATTATTGGCCTAGCTAGCCTGGGAAAAAGAAATATAGGGATCCCGGGAAATAAAGTCGACTATAAATAACAAGAGCCCTTGGGGCCGGGAAAATAATGTAAGTACTCGAGACTATAAACATGAGATCCCGGGAAAAGCTAAAGTTAAATTGATCAGTCACAACAAAGAAGTAAACCTAGTAAATGAAAGTGAAGTCACATGTATGGGTTGCATATATTCATTCTTAGTATGATTACTTGATGAGTTGATGCATTATATGATGATTTGAAGAGCATGTATGGGGATTGGGTTAAATATCAAAGTGGTCACTGAAATGAAGCCCATATATCATTTCACTCACCGATCTCAACGAGGTATCATTTGAATCCCTAAAATCATAATAAATATCAAACAGATAACTCTAAATATGTGTTCGAAAATTAAAAATAATCTTTTTTTGATTATGCACATTTTTCTTGAATGCTACCGCAACCAATAAAAAGTTGTTAAATTCTAGTATTTCAGATAATATATTTAGATATTTAAAAATTCATTTACTATTTATTTTTAATTTTATAGTCATTTTCCTTGTTTTAGTTAAAATAAATAGTAAAGAAACTTTTTAAATTCTTAATATATTATCTGAAATACAAGAATTTAACAACTTTTCACTGAGCTTGCGACTCATAAAACTCGCTAAACATGTTTCAGGGTTTCTATATAACGGAAGTTGTTAGATCTAGAGTTGAAGGTATCCTAGCAGGTTTTTTAGGATCGACTTGTAATTATTTCAGACTATAGTTTTATCAGCAGCCTATTATTATCGATAGCTATGTTTAAATCTTTTGGGGACAATGTTGTGTAATATTTCAGATAATATTCGTATTGTATAATTATGACCAAGGTTTCAGTATTTCCGCTTTGTAATGAGAACTCTGGTTTGTAATATATTTTTATTCGAGACATTTTATTTTAATTGATCACTAAGATTATATAATGGTTATTATTCGATATTAAGTTATTAATTAAGGGGGAGGACCCGACAAAAGCAGTTGGTCTATTATTCAGTCTGACTTTGAAATTATTCGGTCTAACCTTTTTCATTTATGTTAAAATAGTCTGGAGCAACTGTCCTCCACCCCCCTAAACTTAGTACATTTTGTTATTCAATTACGAATGAAACTTCACAATATAACAAAACTAATGAACAACTTAATTGAATAAAAATGTGATGAGGTTTAAACAATTCAGATAGGCTTCAGGGTGTCAACGCAGTTTCCGTTGCGTTAGTATTGCAAAGAAAAGGAACTGAAAGAAAGCTTTGATGAAGAAGGAATTGCGGAGATGATAGGAAATACATTTTCTACAGAGAAAAAGACGAGCTAAGTAATCTTCAATTATGACCCTTGTGTATGCTGACACATCTTTGAGTCATATTTATTTCACCTATACTTGATCTCTCTTAAAATAATATTGTGAACAACTCATGTTCTTCTAAATTATTATGAGAGTTATTTAATCTCGACCCGTCGGTATGTATTATGTATGAATCCACAAAACGAACCAGGTATTGGATGAAATTTGATTCATAAGACAAATTAAAGATGAAATAATGTAGATATCAAGTACACAAGTCAGTTGCCCAGAAATCGTATTATGGAAAAAGTATGATTAGATCCGCTCCTGCATCAGGAATTAGATTCAGTAGTTGAGTAGTGTAGCTCTGACAACATCTCCTCTTCTAAACTACTTGCATAAAAGGGGAATTCCATATCTTCAAATGTAGGATACATTGTTTTTCTCACAAGTCTTCCATCTCGATCAAAGGCAAGGATTCGAAGATAGTACTCAAAAGTCATGATAGGAAGTGCCATACCAACAAATAGGAGGAACGTATATCATATCTCAACTTTCTTGCAAGTGATACCAACCATCTGATCATATGCCCAAGATCACTTTCAAGTTGTACCAAACACACCCGATCATCAAGGTCAAGGTCTTCTCTGGTGCAAATTTTAAGGCCAAGGTCTTCTCTGGTGCAATATTTTTTATTGTCTAATAAAATACGGATCCATTCCAACTCATCATCAGTCTTGTCTAATAAAATACGGATCAATTCAAATTCATCATCAGTGCCCCTCGTCTGGAGATACCTTAGTTTTAGCATCAGCGAGAACTTGGTGTTTGGGGAATCCTCAGTAAAATCATGTTCACAATCAAGCCTTTTACTCTTCCCAGAAAGTTCAGAAAAATGAACCTGCGAAATCAAATTGAAAAGTTAGCAAGTAGAGAAAAGTTGAAGCAATGGTGCAATCTGGATATTGTTGGAGCTTTAAAGAAATTATGAAATCTTTAATTAGCAACTTATGTACAGCCTCTATTACATTTTTTGAATTATAAAAAATTATATTGTACAGAGTATAAAAACATGCACCAAAAGATGCAAACTCACCTTCTCCCCATAGTTCTTTCTAAAGACAGTGTTTGGATCCCATAGCATCTCCGGCTTCAGTTCTTTAATTCTTTCAATTTCTAACTCCTCAGCTTTCTTGCGAGTAAATGTGTATGCAAGAATATTATACCAGAACAAGATACTAGCTCCAAATGGTTCAAAAAATTCCGCACAAGGCCCAAGAATCACAAGCCTATTAGGATCCAATCGACCGTCAGATGAGATCTCGAAAATCCGCTTCAACTATTCTCGTCTCTAATTGGCAATGCCAACCAAGGCATTGTCTTAAACTTTTCCCGAAATGATTCTTCGCAATCACTTCTCCAACTATAGTAGTAATATGACACTTGGAGGTAAACAATCACAACTTCAAATTTTTCCACAGGACATATCACATAAATCTATGAAATATATTACAACCCTTTTGAAAATTCATATCTATTAGACTGCTGCATATATTTGATCACATCATTAGCTGTACGTGTGAAAATTAAGCTGTAAAAGTTTAACTCTAAGAATTAAAAATTTCATGCGGTTGAAATTTTCACTCAATAATTCTTCACAAACGATTTTTCGTACTATAGTTTAAAAATGTTAACAGAAATGGATAAATAAAGTCAAGTGATTGAAAATTATAACCATCAATAATAAAATTGAGGAGAAGAGGTCAATAGATCAGATGAATAAAGGATGAACCATATGTGCATGACCTCTTTGATATGGTTGTAGTGTCAATTCAATTATCTTCACTCATAACAAGTCATAATCTAAGATGCGTGTGATTTTAGTTACGAGGTTCGCTCATAACAAGTAATGGGCTACCCAACTAATCAGTTGAGTATCTTTTCGATTATTTTTTTCACCTTCAAACCACAAGGCCACACTAGGACCTGGGTCACTCAATGAAACAATTTTTTTTTTTGTTTTGCGAAGTCACTAAGTATGGATGGAACATAATATCCAGAGACTAGTTTAATGATTTCACAATGAATTCATTAACTTATCACAGATATAAACAATACCTCATCTCCATTGCCTGAATGACGGAATTACGCTGAGGGGAGGCCAATAGCTTTTTCAAAAAAGGGTTGCTTAGTGGCTGCTGCATCTTCTGCCCTCAAACACTCGATTCTATCCTCACTAAAAGGATAGCCTGGGGCTCCAAAATCATATAAAATGTTCCAAGCCTTGCATTGCAAAACCGTGCCTGTTGAGTAGACCACAAACAGGGATAGCTGGCCTTGGCATGAGAGAAAAAAAAATCTTCAAAAATGCTTCTGAGGGTCTACTGTAAGAGGATGGGGTTGTCTTCTATCGGGAAATGTAGTACCATCATCATGAACAAAAACTACAATGACCTCATTGTATATGTCCTTCAATACTGGTGTGTGCCAGTCAGAGGGTTCTATTGGCAGAATGTACAAACCAACAACCTTGCTTTCCAACTACTCAGCTTTGGCCTTTAAAATAATTCATATATGATCACAAAATACAAAAAAGGGGGTCTCATCAGCTTACAATATTAGCCTTCCTTTATTCCAATTTTCTAAACTCAACATGCACTTTGTAGGTTATTAAAGTAAAATATTTCTGTTAGGTACTTTAATGACTACTCATGAGTATTTTATAAATTGCGCGCATATGATGTATTATCAATTTGTGAAACCAAGAGTTGTTAAAATTGAATATAATTATTAGAATCTTGAATAAGATCCGGTTGGACCTTGGTTACTTAACATGGTATCACGAAGGCAAATTAATGCCCTAAAGATAGGCGATAGTATAATATTCCGTTGGACCTTCCTCTAACATCTTAAGGTTTTAGAATATTTACCAAAATAGCAAGCACATGAATAACAAGCCATAATCTATAGTAGAATGAATACATTACATGTTGGTTGTTATTTCTGACGAGGTAGTCCCTGTTGCTGGTAAAGAGAAGCTCATTTAAACTAATGATGTCTCTTTTACTTATGCTCTGTTTCTCGAATTTTTCACCATTATTAAGATAGCCATTATTTATATTGCTTCCTCCTTGTGCTTCATTTTCAGTACAGAAGTGTTTACTTTGAGTATATCCTGTGAACGAATTAAAGCTTCTGGGAAAAGCATAGCTGCTGCTATGTATTCTTTTTCTTGTAGATGCAGTAATAATATAATATGTATTTGTAGGAAGGTTGAAAACCCCTCCTTGCAGAATTAAATACATATGTTTAAATATAGGATTTTTGTGATGCATGACTAGAGCCATTTTAGAGGATCGAGTTTGATATACACTATTTCTACTAGTAATTGTAACAGAGTTGTCTGTTTAGAGACTGCTATTTAAGTTATTCAATTTTTATCTAATTAAGTATCGGGCTAGTACGTTGTTGTTTAGAGTATAGGGCTATTTAGTCTTTGTACTTGGTCGATAAGACGCTGTCGTTTAACACCAAATCAGTCTGGGTTCACGTGCACATAACAGAATGGACACGTGTACTCACAGTGATGGTTAATATAGAGGCTAGAGGGAAAGCGAGAAGGCAGTCTTGAACGTGTGTTTTTCATTCTTTGTATTTCCTTTATGCTCTGTACTTTTTCCCCCTCCATTTTTGTTCATTTAGTTATCTGCAATTTTTTCGTTTATTTCCTTCAGTTACAATTTAATTCAATCTCTAGATCTTAGTTTAAGAAATCTATTACAAGTGGTATTCATTAGAGTTATCCCTTCCTTGGCATTCTGATTATGGCGGAGGGTACACGGTTTCGTACGATGGAGGATAAGCTGGGTGTTCACGATTCAAAACTCACTGGGTTATATGACGAACTCAAGCAAGCGAAGGAGGGATTCACTTCGCAATTATTGGGTGTTGATGGTAAGGTGGAGACTCTCACGTCTCGTATCGACAAGGTGGATTTGAATCTGGAGGAACTTAAGAAATTGATTTTGGAGATGCATTTCACCCACTCATCTCACAGTACGATGGTTCATTCTCCAAGCGATGCATCATCAATCTGTCACAACCAAACCAGACCCGTAACCATCGATGAGGTAACTGTAAGAACCCCAAATTTTTGATATAATTAAAACTTTTTATTATGTACTGAGATAATGGTGAATAGTGATTACGACTACGATGTAACGATTGAGATAATGAATGAAAGGAATAGATCTGGATTCAAATGTTTATATGCCATGAAGAATACTATTGGTTGACACTTTAGATAAGAATTATCTATCTCCTAGGGAATTGAGATTTGATAATTCTAAAGGAGAATATTATTCTTATGTCATCCAAATCGATATCTGTTATTGGTCCAGTGGGTCCGTAAAAAAGGTTAAGGAACGATCGAAAGAGATCAGGGACAATTGTACAACCCTAAGAGAATAAGTAAAGAATAAAGAATGAATAGTGTTTTTTGGTGGAAAAGAGAATATTATGAGACGACACTATATAGAAGTATTCGGAACGAATTTCCGAGTTCGTAATAGTGATCCAAGGGGAAAATAAGTGTATGTAAAAGCTGTCGGATTCTGAAAAACCGCAATTTTATTTTCTCCGAGAGTTCCCTGGACACTGATAGACTTAAAATTTTAACGAAGGGATTTAAGGAATATAAATTCGAAAGTTAGTAAGAAAGATGGAGAATGATAGTATTAATATTAAGAAGATTCCCGGTAAACCCTAATTAGAAATTCGTGAAATATTCCTACGAACGATCAATCGAAACGAGCAATAACCGGACAAAAGAAACAAGCAGAGGAAGCAAGAGTCATGCGTAAGCCACTAGAAAATATCTAGTAACCAAGTGGTGACTCAAGTAACTAGCACACTTAGGGATTAAACTAATACTTAGCAAGCAAACACTTGGTTAGCCTTAACACCACCAAATCTTCAACACTTGTCCACCTAATTTCATCATCCCTTGCATCATCACTTTATTAAAGTAGTTTTGGATGAGATATTATCCAATTACCATCACTTTATGCATTATTGTCAAGAGCAAGACCAAGCAAACTTCATTTCTCTCCATTTGTACAAATTGCCCAGCAAGAACACTCATGAGAAGAAAATTCATATCTCCATTTCTAGCCATGATGAAATCACCAAATCCTCTCCACTCCATGGACAATATTCGTTCCAAATTTCATGGCAATCTAATGAGTGTAGCCTAGTCAAATACCTTTCCCAAATTGAAGAAACCAAACTGCCTGTTCTTGACAGTTTTCTGTAAGGATTTTCAAACAGCCATATCTCCTTCATTACTCAATGAAATTTGGTGTTCTTTATTGGAAAGCTGGTTAGATTCTCTACAACTCTCTTTTAGAAGCCTTGTCCAGAAAATCATGGTAAGGGCCTCGTCTTTGCAGATCTTTGAACTGATGAATAATAACCTTCATGAACTAACTTTGATTTCTTGTTTTGTTTGGATGATCTAAGCAATCCTAAGGTTATACAAGGACAAACCAAGGCTTAGTCATGTATTAGGATACTCCAGGGAAGGTATAACTCTTAAGAAACCCTAGAACTTATTTTGAGTTTTTGTGATTATTGGATTAGTTTTGATGATGATGTGGTTTTAAGCATATAAGCATGATTATGTAGTTGATTTAGTTGATTTAGCCATATAATGATTAAGAGGATGAGTTGAGATGTTCCTGGACTTATGAGGTGTATATCATGAATGTAAGACGTTTGGTTTGCCCGGTGTGGCTTGGTTGTGTTGTTATGATTTTTGGAACGTCCGATTTATAGCCGTCGTAATGCCGAATTTTTGTTAACACTTAAAAACTAAGCATGGCAGTTAATATAATTTCCTGACCTTGGTAATATTGTGACTGTTCCTTGTAGATCTCGAGCCATAGATCGTTTTGGCGTGAGAATCGAAACATTCTGACTTACGATTTAGGAGTTATGGTCAAATTACTAAAATTGGTTCGGAACCGTAAGTAAAAGTTCATAACTTCAATTGAACCCTCGTAAAGCATGTTAATCAGTGGCGAATCTTGGTAAATAAATACTAGGGGTCATAAGGAAGGTATGAAAGAAAACCACATATCAAACAGATCGTTTTCCGATTTTATAAAAATGTTGGAATCGAAGTTAACGCGAACGAACCCCTAAAAACCCGTTTGATTATAACTTTGGTAAAACACTTAGAAAACGAACGATAAAACTCGAAGTATAATCTCGGTTCGTAATCGATCAACTTTAGAACTTATACGACTTAAGTATATACCGAGTGTGGGTACGATGACATGTCGTAATAACGAACAAATGTCGGATCGTATCAGTAATAAAAAGAGTTACACTAAAAGGTGTATAACGAGATAATTCGAAAACGTGTTTCGATTTAAGTGAAGTTATACTTAGACTTTTAAAACATGTTAAGTGGTTAATCTCGAATGTTCTGATTATTTATAGATCATCGAGCAGACCCAGGACACGCTATCTCCACCCACACCCGATTACCAGGCAAGTGTTCAAAACTTTGAACCTGTTGTTGTGATAATATATATATGTGATTGCCATTTTACATATGCCATAGCATGCATGCCTATTGTCAAATTATATTATGATACATGTTCCCTGAATTGATATTGGCTTATAGACTAGATACGAATTATCAGTTATAAGCCGGATTGTTTTGATAAGACCCTTAGCGAAGGGCATATGATATTCATTCTTAAGTATAGACCGGGAGTCGGTATTTTGAGATATAGATAGTCGTGGAAACCCGGAGGGATTCCAACGGCAGATTATTATTTATTTTAAGGAATGTTATTATTAAACGTTATTTATATTTCCATAAAGTATCAATTACTTGGAAATATTTCGAGGAATGTTATTCGAGTATTATCTCAGTCGAGAGATATTAAATGAATGTTAATTTCGAATATTCATTTAGAGTTGATTATTAAATGAATATTATTTTGATATTCATTTAGAAGTTTATTTATTAAATAAATATTATTTTCAAATATTCATTTAAAGTTTGGCTCATTTATTGAATATTATTTTAAATACTTATTGGAGTCTAATTATTAATGAATATTATTTTGAATGTTCATTTAAGGAGTGATTTATTTAGTAAATAATTCTATATATTCATTCGAGGATTACTTACGAGAAATATTATGATTTAATAATATTCCGTAATTATTATTGAGTTAATAAATATTCTTGGAATATTTACTTAATTCTTTTAATTTCTTTTTAAAATGATTTATATTATTTGGAGATTATCTTTCACCTCCAAATATTATGTAAAATATTTCGGAGTCCTACGATTAATATTATATTAAGAAAGGTCCTCAAGATTCCATTCTTCACTCGAATCTATCTCTTAAATTATAAGGGAACCTTACTTGAGAAAGGTTATTTATCTTGTTGACTTCCCGGTCATAATTTACCCTTTTCACTCGCAACTTGGTTACTATGGACTCATTAAGTCTGTGTGTACCTTCTCATCATTCGAGGGGTAAGATTGTTGGAACAAGTTGATATCCATTAACAAGCAAAAGCTTGGGAAATGTTGGTGAATTTTCCATTCCAACTAGATACGACTACTTTGTGGAGTCTTATCAACAAGTATTTCACTTGGGGAAGGGAGAACAAACTCTACATTTCAATGCTGTGGATTTATTCGAACTAGGAGTCGTGTGTAAGCGGCCGAGTTGCGCGGTCCATCACAAGGCCTAACCATTGGCCAGGGAGTTACTATTAAAGGCCATCGACAAGTGGAGCCATCAGTTCTTCCTTCTACCGACTGATCATCAGGGTACCATCCCCGACTGATCATCAGGGAGTGGGACAGCTGGCGCGTGAAAACTCCAGTATTGGTTCATCTCCCAAATCGGGAATTCCCTGCAACACGTATCGAAGAGACTTCTTTCAGGTTGACGGTGTCTTCCGCAACACGTATCGAAGAGACTTCTTTCAGGTTGTAGGACTTCGAAAAATGTTAATAACTGGGATTGCAATATTTTCCTTGCAAGTTCCTCTTTATATGATAAATGATAATATCTGGCTTATCTTTGACATAACAGATATTCCCACCTATATATGCATTTTGAGTTGCCTCGTAACTTCATCGTTCATGTTATTCTGTCATCATTTCCGTAAATGCATGGCATATGGTTTGAAAGATACTTTTGAACTGTTATATATTATCGTTCAGTTAAATATTATTGTTGGTGGGCTATTGCTCACCCTTGCTTTATTATTATATCACAACAACAGCTAGACCAGATGATTCGCACAAGGCGCACTCGATGCTGGCGAGGACGATGAGACTACCAGAGCCAAAGAGAAAGCTATTGGTAGGATAGATTCACTCTTTCAGTACCAAATATATGGACTAGTATGACTTATGTAAATGGATGGCAAAGAGTATGTATTCATATTGTAACTCTTTTGGGTTGTAAGAACTCATAATGTGTTTAATAAAATTTGATTGTTATTCTGATTTCATCTCTGGGACTATAACGGGTGTGTTTTATATTGTTGTGTTGGGTCATAAAGATGTAAATTATTTTATGTTGAGGTAAGTTCAAGTATTGTGGACAGATTGGAGACCGTAACGACCGGACCCCGGATCTGGGGGTGTTACAGTAACTACTCCTAGTTCTAATTCTCTTAATTCCCTTCACATCTCTGCTCCTTTCACTACTATTGTGCCAACTATGAATGTTATTCCTCATATGAATCAGCCTCACCCCCCACCTATTTATTTGTCTTCACCCACACCCCTTCACTTGGGGCCTCCATTGACTACACCCATCACAAACCCTCCATTGTTTACTAACTCCACTACAACCATAAATATTCCACAATATCATTACACAAATGGCTTAACTATTTTTCCACCAGCACTACAGTTTCAACAAAATTATTCCCAGCACTATAACCCTATGCCCCAATTTGTACACCCCAACCATGTACCTCCCAATAGCCCCACACATCATTTTACCCCATCAAACCCTCATTTTAGCCCTATTCCCAAAATTGAATTTTCACGGTTTGATGGTACTGATCCTTCCTAGGCCTTACTAGCTATTACAGGCGTTTTATAAGAAACTATGGTACTATTTTCAGACCCTTAACTAAGCTGCTTCAGAAGGGAGCTTTCTGCTGGAGTGTAGAGGCCACCACTACTTTTAATAATCTTAAGACTGCAATGATGACAGCTCATGTTCTTGCTTTGCCAGATTACACACAACCTTTTATCATTGAGACTGATGCATCAAGCTTGGGAGTAGGTGCAATCTTAATGCAAAATGGTAAACCACTGGCCTTTATGAGTAAGACATTATCCAACAGACACCAAGGCTTATCCACCTATGAAAAATAGCTATTAGCCATAGTGATGGCTATTTAGAAATGGCAATCCTATCTGCAAGGTCATCATTTCTTGATTAAAACTGATCACCAGAGTTTGAAGTTTTTACTTGAGCAAAGGATGTCAACTATTTTACTACAAAAGTGGTTAGCAAAGCTTATGGGTATGGATTATGAGATTGTGTATAAAAATGGCAAGGAGAATGTTGTTGCAGATGCCTTATCTAGGTTACACAGTCATGAAGAATCAGGGTGTCTAACAGCTCTCACTACTGTGCAGACTAGTTGGTTAGCTGATATCTTAAACAGCTATGTTAATGATCGTAAGGCTCAAGCTGTCATTTCGGGTTTAGCATAGGGGGATGCTACATACCAGCATTACCAATATCAGAAAGGGCTACTAAAGTATCTTGATAATATTTATGTAGGGGCACAAGAAGATATGAGGACTAAACTAATATGGGAGCTACATGATAGCAATATTGGGGGCCATTGTGGTCAAGATTCCACCTACAAAAAAGTCTCACAATTCTTCTATTGGCCATCAATTAGGAAGATGTCATTGCCTATGTGCAATCCTGTGACATCTTCCAAAGGGTGAAAATAGGAAATCACTTCCCTACAGGGCTACTGCAACCACTTCATATGCCTTCTCAGATTTGGGAACACATTTCCATTGATTTCATAGAAGGGCTTCCTGAGTCCTATGAAAAGGATTGTGTTATGGTGGTTATTGACAGATTCTCTAAGGTTGGCCATTTCATAGCTTTGTCTCACCCATTTTTTGCAACCACAGTGGCACAGTCCTTCCTTGCTATGTGTACAGACTCCATGGAATTCCAATCTCCATTGTCTCAGATGGAGAGAAGGTTTTTAAAAGCAAGTTCTGGCAAGAACTCTTTAGTAATGTGGGCACTAAGTTGAATCTTAGCACCTCCTACCACCCTCAATCAGATGGCCAGACGGAGAGACTAAACATGTGCCTTGAACATTACCTCAGAGCCATGATCAGCCATAAACCCAAGCACTGGAATAGGTGGCTTCCTTTGGCTGAATGGTGGTACAACACCACCTACAACAGTGCTATTAAAATGTCTCCATTTGAAGCTCTTTATGGGGTCAAACCAATACATCTTTGTATTCCATCTGATTGCAAGTCTCCTGTTGCTTCTATAGAAGATTTCCAGCTGCAAAGAGAGGCTATGAACCATGTCCTTAAAGAGGCCATCACTACAGCCCAAAGCAAATACAAACACTATGTTGATAAGAAAAGAACTGAGGCTACTCTCCATGTTGGGGACTGGGTTTACCTCAAACTTCAACCCTACAAGCAACTATCAGTGGCCACAAGGAAGTATTTGAAGCTTGCTCATAAGTACTTTGGACCATACAAGGTCATTCAGAAAATTGGAGCTGTGGCATACAAGCTGAAACTACCAGTTGGAAGTTTGGTTCACCCTTTGTTTCACATCAGCTTGCTTAAGAAAAAGATTGGCTCCAAATGTACAGCTACTACTACCTTGCCAAGGCTAGGAGACGAGGGCCAATTCTTAGTCTATCCAGTACATGTTCTTGATAGAAGAATGGTGAAGAAGAACAATGTAGTTGTCATTCAATGGCTTGTTCAGTGGTCCTATGCTATTCCCGAAGATGCCACCTGGAAAGATGCTTCTTCAATCTAAGCCCAGTATCCAGAGTTCAATCCTTGAGGACAAGGATTGTTTTGAGGAGCAGCCACTGTAACAGAGCTGTCTGTTTAGAGACTGCTATTTTAAGTTATTCAGTTTTTATTTAATTAAGTATTGGGCTAGGACGTTGTCGTTTAGAGTAAAGGGCTATTTAGTCTTTGTACTTGGTCGATAAGTAAGACACTGTCGTTTAACACCAAATCAGTCTGGGATCACGTGCACATAATAGAATGGACACGTGTACTCAGAGTGATGGTTAATATAGAGGCCAGAGGGAAAGAGAGAAGGCATGCTTGAGCGTGTGTTTTTCATTCTCTGTATTTCCTTTATCCTCTGTACTTTTTCCCCAAGTTATCCATTTCTGTTCATTTAGTTATCTGCAATTTTTTCGTTTGTTTCCTTCGGTTGCAATTTACTTCAATCTCTAGATCTTAGTTTAAGAAATCTATAACAGTAATCTATACCGAATGGAATATGAGGTTAACCAAAAGAATAAGCAGAGTTGGGAATAGTTAAGAAGTCCCATTTTACATGACTATCTGATTTAAGAAGTCCCATGATTCTCTGTTTATTTTTTGTCAGAAAAATACATTCTCGTAAAATGAATTGTACCGAAATACAATACCGCAAAAAAGGAATTTCTTTCATTCAATAAAGCTTATCATCTAACCGAAGGTCATGAAAAGATGCCCCGAAAGTTTAGACAATAAAACCTTAAATTCCGAAAAGAGCCCAAGAAACAAAAATGTCAGTAATAATGAAAATACTTATCTGAATCACGAGATTAGAAAGATCTATTGTGCACCATTTTTGCCTTTGTAAACATATTACATCCAACCAAGACGTCCAAATGCACTTACGAAAAAAGAAAAAAACGACAAGAGAAAATTAGTGCACAAAATATAAGTTTCAGATATTATATAAATATTATCAACATAATGTCTGAATAGACATATAATTCACACCAACGTAAGAAATCTAGCCAAAGGGAATCCCTTTGGTTAGATACTTCTTTAGTTACATTTTTAATACAACTCATAATTATTAATATTGAGTTACTCATAATTTTTAATACCTCACACCCCTAATATATACGAGTGATTCTCCTTATATACATGTGACCTAGTGCTGCTGCACTATCTTCTCCGGTCTGATTTAAGAAGTCCCATTTTACATGATTCTTTGATTTTTACACGCATTTCAATACGTTCGGTTGAATTATTTATAAATAATATTTTCTCGATTTTTATACAAAACATAGATTTTATATTTTTATACAGAACGAAAAAAATTGAAAAATATTATTTATAACTACTTCAACCAAACGCATTAAAATGCGTGAAAAAATTTAAGAATCATGCAAAATGGGACGAAGGGAGCATATGTTTTTATTTTTAAACTTTAATATCGTAAATAACATATTATTTCATTTAAATATTTAAACTATCAAAAGTGTAAAGTTTGAATATGTTAACAACATATTAATATTAAATATATAAAATAACGAAGAGATTATGGAGCCTGAGATGTATCCCAAGTAAGTTTCCTGAGATACATGAGATTTATATGCAAATATAGGGTGAGCATTTTTGTAAAATCAAATTTTTTTAATTAGCCTTGTGGGCCCAATTAAATTTATGTATTTTTTAACTATCTCAATAAAAGTTCCCTGAGATCAATCTCATAATCCTTTTTCTCAATAACGAATCGTATCAATCACGTAGTATTATTCTCTTTTATTTCAATTTTTCAAACATTTATTAAATTTCTAATGTTACAGTCTAAGTAATACGTTCTTTCTAAACAAGATTATAACACTTACTAAATTACTAAAATTTTAAATGACTTGTAAATGTAATCAAAAAATAATAAATTATATATCATTTAAAATTTCAATAAAGTTAATACTTTTCACGTAAGGCTTCTCTTACTTGTATTATGTACACTTCTGTTGAAAGTAATTTTGTGATAGCCAGTTAGGCTTCTCTTACTTTTATTATGTACACTTATGTTGAAAGTAATTTTGCGATAGTTTGTTCGCAGGTAAGAACTAAATCAATATCAATTTAAGTTATGATATCTCAATATCTAGAAATGTGAATCAAAGTAAACTAATGATAAGCAATTAATAAGCAAGTAAAATTTGTACTGATGAGTAAAAGAACCCAAGAACTAGAATTCTTCAATTAGTTCAATGTTTATATATTACGATATGAGCATAAAATAAAGCAACCCCCATAATTTTTTGACATCCTAAATTCTCTTCTTTTAACAAAAAAGAAGAGAATTTAGGATTAATTTTAAAATAGATTCGGGCAATCTTTTGTGAAACACTGGAACTAAAACTGTAACGCTTCCCAAAAAATCAGCTTACAGCCTTACATACTCATTTTTTCTATGCACACTGCCACAACTTGAGTATATTGAGGCCCGTCCCTAAAAATGAAGTATCCAAAATAACTATAAGGGTACCAACAAGTTGAATCTTGAATGTGAGAGAAAAATGTGTTTCTTTTTCTTTTTCTTCCTATATTTCTATTTTTAAAGCTAACAGAAAAATATACTAGTTACACATTTTCTATAATGGCATCAAGGCAGTACATAAGATACTACTGAGGCCATCTGACTGAAGCCGCCCGTCGCTTCATGTTTGACGACCCACCATTCTTATAATCGTGCCACACCATCTCCATCTAGTTCAAATTGTGGAAAACATCAAAAAAGTAGTCAGATTTGTTGTATGCATATGTAAGAAACAAACTTATTTGATTTACTAATTAGTAAGCTTATTTACTAGACCATTTCTAAGAAACTTCCTTGTGAATTGTAAGCAAATCTATACATATTAATTGCGCACAAACATTACATGACCACGTCATTCCAGCTATACTGAGAAATCTTTCTACCCATGAACGGAAGTAGTCAAGTTTTAAGCTATTTGATGTAATATATAATGAGTAACCAATTAATAATAGATAGGTAAAGGGAAGAACTTTTTATAATCTAAACTTGATTGCAGATTATAACACTCTTATTTTTCTACTTCATTTTTAACTAATTTTAGTTTATGCTTATAATTCGGACATTAAAATATTATGTAGATGCTCAGGCAACTTGTGACTAGTTACACAACTGAATCAGGGCACTCTGATAGAAGGGTAAATAGAAACTGAGTATTGAGGCAAAAAGAATTTGCAACAATAACACACCTCGCCAATGACAACAGTGTCCCCCTCTTTAACACCAAGCCTTGTAAGAGACTTGAATACTCCACACGCCTCGAGAACATGTTGAAACCTTCTGTCAGAATCTACATAACTGTTGACAAATGTTCGTAGAAGTGTTATAATTTGCAACTTGTGCAACATTTAATTTTAATTCACTGTCTGCTCCTAAAGTGTAAAATTACAGTATAACAAATACACAGGGAAATTATTATCATGCTGGTGAGGTTTTATAGTGGAAAATAACCATGCAGGACAGTCCTTGCAAACACTGGTCCAAAAAGAGAACATATATTCCAAATCTGGACAATAATATCAACTTAAACAAAGGAATAACGCAAGCTACGATAGTATTTTACGACCTCTTATCCTAAATGTTGCCCCTTAGAGGGTGCAACGATGCAAGTGTAAACTTTGGCAATAGACAATCTAGGAACACTAAAAGAGATACGATACAACTTAATCCAGAAAACCGAAAGCCAGTAGGTTATACCTCCAGTTTGTCATCTGGACAAAACGTTGCAACCCCGCTCCGACTACATTCCAAGTATTTGAAGAGGGGTCATGAGAGATCTCAAACTCATTTATTGGAGACTTTCGCTGCTTTGTCACCATTTCAGCCACATGGTTTAAATTTAGAGGGCCACTAAAACCTAAATCAGATATGAAGTCATCATATCAGTAAACCAGACAGATAAGTGCATGCTAAAAAGTAAAAATCTAGATTGGCGGAGAATATACTTTTAAGGCTACAGAAAACAAAATAAATATAATAAATCATTAAGCATCAACAATTTTTCATCAGTCAAAAGATATTACAGAAGCGCATAGAGATATGTACCTCAACTTTTAGCCAGTAAAGAATAGAAAAGAGAATTTGCATAACAAAACCGATCAGTTTAGCCTAGATCAGATTTCTAAGGAACTAAACCACATATGCCCTTCTTAGTCGGGATCATACAGCCTATTGTGCATTGCTCATTCAAATGGATTTAGTAGTTTCACCAAAAGTTTGAAAAAACGGGTAAAACGGTTCTCCTGATTTCAATGAAGATATCAGAAGACAACTCCCTGTCTTCGTAGTACCCCACTCTCCTGGTGACTTTCAGCATATAATGCCAAACAAGGATTTCAATGAACTTCAGACATTAATATACATATATTATATGTTAATTTAAGAAATAAAGTTAATTGTAATAATGCAATTTACTTATATTAGTATAAAGATGAACACGATTAGGTCATTGGCATGACAGCATGGTGATGTCATGGGCACTGTAGCAATAGTAGCCACCAAGTAATTACTGTACCAATCTTTGTTCCAAGTTTAGTAGTTCCATATATAGAGCAACTGCCTCGTTCTAATAAGTGAAGAAGTAGTAGCTACATATACATACATATTCTTCAGCCCTAGTTTTCGATCTAATGTCTGTAATCTATTTTAATCAATATAATTCATAGATTTTATCATGTTAACAATTTTTAAAAGATTTTTAACTACTTTTAAAAAGATGGGGGGAGAGGATGAACCACCCTGGGCTACATGGGGTGCCACCGGATAAAGCCGAACATGAAGGTTCAATGAACACCAGAAGACCCATAAATTTTTTAGTAATAACTAACAAGCATGATTGCTAAAGCAGGTAACTACGTAGTAATATCGCATATATTTAAAATTTGAGGCAATTATTGGCATTTGTAAAATGTATCAAAGAAATGTGAGGTGCTACTATGCCAAAACATGTAATGATGATCCTAATATATGTTAGAAAATGATATTAGAGTGAAAACTAAACCAGGAACACGTTGCAATTATACACAGAAATAGGGTCCCTGAGTTTTCATAAAAAATATTCAGATTAGTCTGTCAAACCTTCTCCTTTAGTGGCTTCTTTCCTTTTTTTCACAAGCTCATAAGCAGCATATATCACTTCCCGAGTGCCTTCTCCCGTCGCTGCACTCATGCAAAAACATTCAATGCCACGAGATTGTAATCTTTCCTTGAAAGATGGCCACTTTTCATATGCATCAGGAAGATCCATCTTGTTGAATGCTACTACGTAATGTTTTTCAGCAAGTTCAGGACTAAACATTTCCAACTCAAGACGAACTGCGTCATATTCATACTCTGGTTGCTGTGATGAGCCATCAACAATGTGTACCTAAGCCTCCACATCGATAATGTTGCAATTAGTCCACCATGATGTGTTAGGGCACGCATAAAGATCATACTTATGAATGATCTGATATTTCTTCTATAAATTATGGTTCCGTCCAGTCCAAAAAGACTCGGACTGTAGAAGGAATTTCAGTAACTTTCCAAGGCATAGGAAGACTATTTACTTATATCTGTTATACGGAATATTTACAGGAATATATTGCCGCAAAGTTCCAGTCACGCTAATAAGCACGATAGGATATTAAAAAAGTAATAGGTTCTGCCCTTCAAAAGGAATGTTCTGGCTTGTAGTCATAACCTTACTTAATTTTAAATCGTTGGAAGAAAAAACCTTTAAGCACAATGCTTAAATCAGCGTATACTTCAAACTCAAATATATCATGTTAGGAACAGCTAAATAATATAACTTTATCCTGACAAAAAAAAAATTTAAATTTACCAATAAATTAAATATTGAGTGAAATATATATAAAGCCACAGCAGTTTATACCAGAACGGAGCATCTTTCTGTGTGCCGAAGAAACTCATGGCCTAAACCAAAGCCACGATGTGCACCTTCAAGCAAACCAGGCAAATCGGCTACAACCATTGAAGCATCATAGTCAAACGATACCACACCCAAATTGGGAAGCAAGGTTGTAAATGGGTAATTCGCGATGTTTGGCTTCGCAGCACTTACAACACTGAGCAATGTGCTTTTCCCAGCATTTGGAACTCCTACTATCCCAACATCAGCCACCAACTTCAGCTCTAACTCTAACCACCTGTTTGGGAGAAATAAAAATGCATTCCTCAAATCAAGAAACAACAGTCACCCAAAAAAAAAAAAAGATACCCTGCATTCTTGGGACTAATAAAGGTTTGCAAACTGTTATACTGTTTTAGACAAATTATCATAATGTGCTATTAATCAAACACAAAACAAATATTACATTAATTAGTGTTAGAACACAGTGTAACCATATCACTTTTATTTTACTTCTTTGGAGCTTCCTCCTTTGAATAATTAAAAGATGCTTGTGTATCTATTATTGGATTCCAACCTTTTATAATATGAACGCAAAAGTCTAAAACTAGTCAAGTGTGAGTAAAATTTAACTTACTTTTGATGCAAAGTAGAGATACTTATGCCCAATACAACAGCCACTACCAGAAATATTAGTAATACATGTATGCTCATGGAATTTCTAGGTATAACTTGCTATATTCTATATACATACATCAACTGTACAACTACATCAACGAAAAATGATATTCACAAGGTTAAAGTACTCACATTTCGGCACCCTCTTCACCATTCTCCGCAATCTTGGGCACCCTATTGGTCCCTGACTTAAAAGCAGCATTCCCTCTCCCACCTCTTCCTCCGGGCAACAACAACGCCCTCTGCCCCGGATTCAACAACTCAAACAACACTTCCCCTTCCTCCCCATCCTTCCCCGCCTCTCTAACAACCGTCCCAGGCGGTACCTTCACCACAACACTATCCCCCTTCGCACCATGCATATTACTCCCCTTGCCATGACTCCCTCTCCCCGCCCTATAATGAATACTCTGCCTAAACGGCAACAAAGAATTCATCGAATCATCAACTTCAACATACACATGTCCACCTCTCCCACCATCCCCACCCGACGGCCCACCTAATGGAACAAACTTCTCCCTCCTTATCGCCACACAACCATTCCCACCATCACCAGCTTTCACAAAGATTTTCGCCCTATCGAAACATCTCATCACAGCTGGCACTCCCTTCTCCTTCTCCTTCTCCCCCTCTCCCTCTCCGCCTTCTTCGACCTCCGTAAAATCCTCAACCTCCCCATCACCAAACCCCAACACCACCTCATCATCATCATCATCATCAAAATCCTCATCATCATCAGAACCCACCTCAAACAACTCAAATTTACCATAATCAAACCCCAATTCCTCATCCCCACTCCCAATTTCATCCCTTTCCTTAAAATTTTCGCCATTTTCTTGCGATTTTCGACTCGAAAAATCAGGCAACGAGTTTAGGTCAGAGAGGGTGATTTCGGGAGATAATTGAGAAGGGTCACTGATGAAATCATCTTTAGGGGGCAAACGAGTGTAAGTAGTGGCTTCGAGTTGAGGAAAAGCGCGAGATTTGAGGAGAGGGTTAGGGTTTGGAGTGAGCTTTCTGGGTTTAGCTTTTCTTGGGCTTCGTTTAATTTTACAGCAAGGAGGAGGTAAGAGTTGTCGAGAGAAATGTGTGTATATATATATGGATGATAATGATGATAATGCCATTGATGTATTTTTGAAAGATGAAAGAGAAAGAGATGAAGTTAAGCGGGTGTTTTACCAAGTGAAACTTCAGTGGATAACGGCTTGCACATGTAACAGGTAATTCTATTTTAGCAGATTTTTTTTTTTGGACAATTAAATAGAAAAAATGAAGAAAATAACAAGTTTTTCAAAAAAAGAAATGAGAATACCAATTTCTTGACACAATTTTGTTACCCAAATGACATATGCGTATTGCATATACGCATCTACAAAATGCGTATCTAAAATTTATTGTAGCAACCGCCGTCGACTTACTGTAGCAGCCGCCATTTGGCATCTCTCTCCTTCTCTCCGTTCTCCAAATTCCGACCACCCCCACCTAAACTGAGAGCACCAAAACGAAGCCCATAGATCCCTCTTCCTTTTCCCCGGTTCGTTTGTTGAGTTTTGGCCCCGTAGGGGCGTGTATGAAAAGATCTGAAAACGAAATCGGAAAACGAGCTTGGTTTTGGGGTTTTTAAATCCGGCGAAACAAACCAAAAACGAAAGATATAGATTTGTAGAGGATGAGAAGACGAGTGTTTTAATATGTAGAATGCTAGTGCTCTATGCATAAAGGGGGTGAACGGAGAGTTATGGTCAAATCGGAGAAAATTGCCCGACCATCACCTGTTCTGGGGAAGACGATGATAACGTCATCACGCAGGTTGCTGCTGCGTTACACGCGTATCCCTGCCTTACCCAACTGCCTTTTGCGTAATCAAGCCTAGCCAAACATGGGTTACCCCATTTTATCTTGCGTAACCTATATTACCCAATTCAGAAATGTGTAACAGTCTTTACCCAAATCCAAAATGCGTAACAAAATCGTTATTTTCAGCACCCCTCCTGAGAAACAATATTTTCATTTTTTTCTGAAAAAACTGTATATTTAGTATTTGTCCTTGATTTTTTTTTTTGCCAAGGAAATAGAACTTTTCATTCAACACTCAAATCGTTAAACAGTACATGAATAAAATCGGGAGGGACATCATCCCCTCTCCACACACGATCAGCTAATGAACTACTATGTCTCGCTATGAAGTGAGCCACATTGTTCGCGGAACGTTTAACAAATTTTAGAACCACCTTACGGTTAACTAATTCAGAAAGAAGTCGCTTACACTCATATATCACTCTTCCTAGGTAGGAAAGGTTGATCGAAGAGCAGCGAATAGCCTGTGTTACTGTCAGGCAATCGGTTTCCAGTACTACGCTTGGCCAAGCTTTAGCTTTAATCCAGCTGAGAGCTTCCCTTATCCCGATTGCCTCTGCAAGCTCCGGATCCACTCGACCATGTCTGCAACTCGAAGCAGCCTCTACTAGCTTCCCCTCATGGTTACGAGCTACTAAAGCGTAAGCATAACAGTTGGATTCCTCAAACAATGCGGTGTCTGTATTCACCTTGATCGTTCCTTCATGTGGTGGTTTCCAATGCACATCCCCGTCTTCTAGGGTCATAAACCCAAAGGAGGAGTCATACGACCTATCTTGTGCATTATTCCAATGATCAAGAAACTGGGTAGCTGAATCTACCACTTCTACAAACTCTGCACCTTTCTGATTCCAAACCAAGCTATTTCGATTTTTCCAGATAGCCCAACAAACCATACAGATTCTCAAAAACTTCTCTCCCTTATACGTCTGGGCTGCACTACTCAACCATTCCTGAAAGCTTTGATCCATGTGCGTATCAACCTGGCACCCCAACTTATTCCAACACAGTTTAGCAAACGGACAGGTTGTTAAAATGTGACCAACAGTTTCCAATTCCAAATTACAAACTGGACATTGTTCCATGACAGCCACCCTTCGACTCAACAACTGCTCTTTCGTAGGCAAACACCCTGTCAAAGCTCTCCACAAGAAATGTTTTACCTTCAATGGGATTTTTAGATTCCAAATCTTTCGCCAAAAGCCAGAGTTATCACTAGCATGACTCACACCCCTTACTTCATTCAAAGCTGCATAAGCACTTCTGACTGAATATTGGCCCATCTTTTCTCTTCTCCAGTACCACGAGTCCTCTACTGCACGCTGGATAGGTATTGAAAGGATTAAACAAGCATCCCTCTCAGTGAAAATGCTGTTGATGAATTCAGAATCCCACCTATCTTGACCAGCCACAAACAAAGAGCTTACCTTAATACCATCGATAGATTCATGTCTAGTATGAATGAAAGGATCATCTACGCAAAATTCATGTCTAGTATTTGTCCTTGATTAATTATATTCTACATAAATACGATTTTAAAATTAAATCATTTTTCTCTAATTTTGAGGATTGTAACGTTGACTAATTAAATATATAAAGGTATAATAGTTAGAATAATTTTTTAAAAATAGTTAAGCTCTTCCATATAAATTTTTAGTGATTAGGGTCATCAAAATGGTGTATTAAAAAAAACAATTTTTTTCTCTAACATTTAACCTAGATCCTGGATTCGATTCTCGCTCATCCCAAAATTTGTTAGAACAGATACTCACATGTAAGGCTTGTAAGCCTAATTATTCAAAACAAAAAAATTCTCCTTTTAATATTTGTAGCAAGCATATTAAAAAATACAAAAAAAAAAAAGCAAAATTTTTGCTTATTGAGTTTCAGTTGTGGTGACATTTAAAAATTACAGAAATGCAAGCACAGCCTTCCCCATGATTAAATTATATATATACAAAAAAAACTGTTTACACTAATTTACACGAAGTAATCGGCTAAAGAAAATATACATAAAAGAATAATCGAACTGGATTGGAGAAAATGCCCAAAATGGTACAATTTTAGGATTGGTTGTCCAAAATAGCACTCCGACAAAACCTTGCCCTCCTATGGCACAAACATCACGCAGATACATGATGCGTTAAACATAACGCATATATTCCATGCGTTTCTGCCTTTAACAAACTTAACAGACGCGTTTTTCTTTTCTTTTCTTTTTCTATTTTTTTATTCATCAAAACAAGAAAGCAGTTAACACATATATTAATTGCGTTGTGTACTACAACGCAATCAGTACTTGCGTTATGTACTACAACGCAATCAGTACTTGCGTTCCCTGGGCCTGCCAACAACAGTCTGTGCATAGAAATTAAGTAAACGCAAGTACAACTTGCGTTTTGGGGTAACGCAGGTGCTACCTGCGTGAAGCTTGTGCCAGTTGAGGGTAGTGTTTTCAGGGAGTGCCATTTTGGGCATTTTGATCAGAATTTGTGCCATTTTGGCCCTTCACCCACTGGATTGCTTCTAGCAGAACTCCATATTGCAACAGAGAGGTAGGAACGGCTGATAATGCAACAGGTAACAGTAGCGAACCGACTTCTAAACCTAAGAAGTACAACAGGTAACAGTAGGCAACAGGCTTCTAAATTTGCCAATTGTAGGGTTCAGTTCTGTAAGACTCGATGTCTTGATTAACAGAGAGTTCCAATTTCTAGCACACTGTATCTTTAATTAATCCACCCGGGCAATATACCTAACTACAGTATCATAAGTATCCATGTTGAGGTAGCTTTCTGCAAAACAACTGAAGAGAATGTTTTGTTCATTAGTTCATATCAGCAACATACATCACTAAATACAATAAGGTCATATGTGGAATCAAGGTTGATAGTTAATTCATACGACAGGATAAAAATGATAAAATATAGTAGAAAGTTGGAGCAAATAAATAATGAAGAAACAAAGACAGATCAGGTGGCCCTATATTATTACTCCTGCAGGCTGTAATACAAATTACAAACACAGACCAGGTGGCCCTATATGAACAAAACAAGTAAGAATCTAGTTTGTGAAACATTGAGACATCTAGATTATCAGAAATCAATTATAAATATAGCCTATTCACATAGAAAAATCAACATAAATAATATGGTTGACTGGCAAAACTGAAAATTAGGAATATTTATAAGTGATAGAAATGTACCTAAGTTCATGCCAAAAAATACTAGTCTTCTCAAGCAGAAAAGGCCGCAAAGGCTCAAGATAACTATCTGCTACAAGAACCCGGCAAGAGAGCCCTGATGAGTTTTGCTTTCTTTCAACGACCGCAATGTATATAGAGGTAGTGACATGCACGAGTATTGATGGATCAGGATCATTGGTGATTGCCTTTAGTTCCCTCTGTATCCATGGTTCTATTTTCTGCAGTATCCTCTCTTTGACACCTTTCTTTCCTATCATGTCCTGAATAAAAAACAAAAGAGAATTATCAGTCCATAAATAATTCTAATTATCTAACTAGAATGCAGTATTAAAATCTTAATGATCACTGATCAGTGCCATAGTGATTCTCACAAATCCAAGTATTTGATTCATCCTCTTGTTTTTCAAACGATAAATGTCAAAGTCAGTGGAATAGGTTCAGGTGAGTCTATTTGGAGTATATAACTGATTACAAGACTTTAAAATATTAAGGATAATATTAAGTAAACAGTTTTACATGATTGTAACTCAACTCACATGCACTAACTACGATAAACATTAGCTAAAATAATAGCAAATGCATACCAAAAAGATGTATGTAACTGAAGCATACCTGCTCCTGAAGTTTACTGTTAGAACAAGGCATGGCCTGAAGATGCTGCTCATATATGCTGCAAGACAAACACAAAAAGGAAGATGACGTAATGAAGAAAAAGGCTAGATTACATAAACCAATAAGCTACCATAATTCTAATTCGTAAGCAAATTGCATGTTTTCACTGGCCAACAAAATGCCATACAAAAGAAGTGTGTGTTTTGGTAAAAACCATAAACGACAAGTAAACAGGATATACCTTCTACGCCATTGCAGAATCCTCTCTTTAACAATGTCAGGAGGCACTGTCCTTGGATTTCCAAATGATCTAAGTCTTGGCAATGGCCTTGTTCTCGAATTACCAACATCCGAGCCTTCCCTTGAGCTTACATCTCTACACAACATGATAAACAAACCAGTAAATTTACAACGCTCATTAGCGAACTTATAAACAAACAGCTGATTATTATCTCTGGATATAAACCAGAAAATAACATTATATAAACCGTCATGTAACCAATCCACTCAATCAAAATTCTACTAAATATTATTTTCCAATCATCATTCCAAACTAATTATGCATACAAAACGAACAGATTCTCATCATCTATCTCACATTTCAATCAGGAAAACAGTTCAATTTATTTTAAACCTCTCAATCAGGAAAACTCTATCAGGCAATCAACAGACTCTCCAATTCAATTCAAACAGTAATCTACACAAATACACACATATATAAAATCAATCAATGCACCGTAAACGAACCAAGCTAAATACTGAAATAACATATTTACTATATATGCTAATACGCAACGTAATTATACCTTCTAGCGATTAATCGATTACTTCGAACTCTACGAAAATCTCCACCGCCAATCCTTTTAACCTCCTCAACTAAAGGCGGTAACTTTCGTTTACAGAAGCTTCGAGAAGAGTAGCTAAACCTAAAAACCCACGAATCGAACTGCGCGTTACAAAGAGGACACTTTCGTTTCAATTTGCTCCACTTATCAATACAATCGATACAATACGCGTGCATACAATCGATTACAGCTGCTCTTCGATAATCTATGTGGTTCAAGCATATCGGACATGATTTTCCGGCGATCGCCGGTGCGATTTGCTTGAATAGATGCTTTTGGCGGTCGATTTGAGATCGGTTGGAGCGGTGAGGATGGAACTCGTGGTGACTCATTGAGTTGTCTAGTCCGAGTTTAGTTGCGATAACTTGGGCCGCATAAAGTAGTGCTTTCAAAAAATTCGACCATTCGAATGGCATATTTATTTTCTACTTTTTACTTTAACTAGATGATAAAGCCGCGCTTTGCGGCGGCGTTACAATTTTTTTAAAAAAATTCAATATATTTACGTTATATTATAATATTAATATTAAATTTTAATAATTAAATAATCTTCTCTGATGAATCAATTTCTTGTTAAATACGATTCTGTCGATTGAGCCGCTCTCTCGTTAAAATCGAAATCCCAACTTTTTAACATATATTATAAAGACTGCATGAGATTGTTCTTTTACTCATTGTTCTTTTATTATGTTAACACGCCAATTCTTTTCTTTTTAAATACGGTGACTTTTTTCATGACAATAGTATTTGATTTATGAATAAATTTTCCTAACATAAGTATAATTAACTTATATAAAAAATATATTATTTAAGAAGGTCGTACTTTCTATAAAATATTTAATTATATGTATGCTCTATATATTCAAACACCTATTCTAGTTCTAGTAGAACTTTTATTTATATATCAATATCAATATCTATTATATATATAAAGGAAAACCCCCGGGAGTTTTGTGGAGCTCTAGAATCGCTCGATTCATATTTATCTATTTTTCTAGAGCTCCTCTATTTTAAATATGTAAAATTGAAATTTCCTTCTTTAAATCCTATTTTTTAGAAAAGAAATCAAAACTTCCTTTTTTAACATTAATATAAACGTTAACATAAACATAAACATCTTTGAAATAGAAAAGGTTCTCGAATTCGAATTTGTAGGGAAGAAGAACTCAAATTACATATTCGAAATTGAAAAGGTTTTCGAATTTGTTGGGAAGAAAAAATTATATATTCGAAATAGAAAAAAAAATATATTATATTCGAAATAGTATATATTCGAAATAGGAAAGAAATTTTATATTCTTATATATATACAATCATTACTTCTAATAATCAAATTTTATCACCATGTTTGTAATCATATTTACTCGATTTATATTGTATATAATTAGTATTTTTAAAATATATACAACGGGCGTCGGTCTAAAAATTGTTAGGCAAAATCGATAAGTCAAAGTCAAAGAGCATTTTAATATTTAAATTTTTATTATTGTGTATGCTAAGTATTTTTATAATATATACAAATGGGTGTCGGCCTAAAAAATTGTGAGACAAAATCGGTATAGAAAATATATGGATATTTTATCTTATTATCTATGTATATTTAATTTATACAATATTGTGTTCACCAATTTATATTGATATTTTAGATATATTTAAAATTTTAAAAAAAGAATTGTGAGGTAAAATCGGTAAATCAAAGTCAAAGAATATTTTAGTATTTAAATTTTTATTATTGTGTATGCTGAGTATTTTTATAATATATACAACGGGTGTCGGCCTAAAAAATCGTAAGACAAAATCGGTATAGAAAAATATATGAATAATTTATCTTATTATATATGTATATTTAATTTATACAATATTGTGTTCACCAATTTATATTGAAAATTGTGAGACAAAATCGGTATAGAAAAATATATGGATATTTTATCTTATTATCTATGTATATTTAATTTATACAATATTGTGTTCTCCAATTTATATTGATATTTTAGATATATTTAAAATTTTAAAAAAAGAATTGTGAGGTAAAATCGGTAAATCAAAGTCAAAGAGTATTTTAGTATTTAAATTTTTATTATTGTGTATGTTGAGTATTTTTATAATATATACAACGGGTGTCGGCCTAAAAAATCGTAAGACAAAATCGGTATAGAAAAATATATGAATAATTTATCTTGTTATATATGTATATTTAATTTATACAATATTGTGTTCACCAATTTATATTGATATTATAAAAATATTTTTGTTGTTTTTTTTTTCTTAAAATGATCTTTATTTAAAATTTAAAAAAAAATTATAAGGCCGCCGCGAAGCGCGGCTTAGTCGACTAGTATATATATAAAGGAGGATACGCGGGAGTTTAGGTGGCGCTCTAAGACCGTATCAATCTATTTTTCTAATATTCTAAGAATTTTAGATTTTAAAATATTAGCAATTAAAATATTATTTAACTTATTAGAATTAGAATAGGTGTTCAAACTCTTATTCTCTATAAATTCAAACTCCTATTCTGCTTCCAACAGAACTTTTAATCGTATGCCTTATAAATACTTATTATACTTCCAATAGAACTTCTAATCATATGTCTTCCCTATAAATTCGAACTCTTCTCTTTTATAAATTCGAATACCTATTCTACTTCTAATATGCTAATTGATATTTTCATATTTATTAGTGTTTAAAATTCTAGAAAATTAGAAAAATCGATTGAGACGATATTAGAGCGCCACCTAAACTCCCGATATCTATATATATATATATATATATATATATATATATATATATATATATTGATTGTACATTCAATTATTTTTTATAAGACATAATTTTTGTCTTTCTAATGGTAGATAAAAAAATTTAATTCAATAATTTGCTTGCCTTTAATTTTGTTTTAAGATAAAATATATGTATTTATTTCATCATTAAACGAGAGAAAATGATCAATATACTCATATTTGATGAAACCCTAGTCTGATATATCCATTGGCAAATTTTTGGCCCCATTTACCAATCCTATACGCTATTATGGCGTGTTTTCAAAATACAATAATACACTGAAGCATATCTTTGTAGGATCGAGGGACGATTTATCCAACAATCAGTTTCCTGGCCGTTCGATCAACAGCCAGGATTTAAAAAAAATTCGTTCATTCCGCACTAATTTTCCGCGGAACACTATTCATCCGCGTATATTTTTCACGAAATGATATTCTCGATCCGCGGAACACTATTCTCATAATTCTAGTCAAACGTAGCTTTATATACATCTTCTCATCTCTCGTTTCATCATCTCTCTTGCTGCCTTCAACCATGTTACCCTCTCTTCTATACATACATCTACATGTATCTATTTTCATTAAAACTGCAATTAGATCTTGTTTTTTTGTTTAGTCACCATATAATTTGGATTCCATTTTATGATATTAATATGTCTTGTTATTCATGGAATTGAATGTATGAGTGTGTAAGAGGTCGGAGGTTGAAGGTGGACTGGGATGAAATCGGTGGTGGACTGGGGTGAAATTGGAGAGAAGGTGATGGCAAATCGGAGGAACAGTTGTTGATGGGTGGTCGTGGTCGAAGTGGTGGAGCGGTGGTGACTGGGTTGTGGGCCGGAAGATGAAGGAAGAGGGGAGGAGAGCGTTGTGTTTGTGGGTCGAGGGGACTGGTGGTGGTTTGATGGAGATGGGGTGAATGAAATGGGTGGTTGCAGCAGTGGGTTGGTTGGTGGCGGTGTGTCCAGCAGGCAGCGAGTGAGATGAACGGAGAAAAAGAAAGTTGTGTTGTTGAAACAGAGGAGCAAAACTGAGAGATAGAGACTGTGTATATAAAGTAATTATGAGAATAGCGTTCCGCGGATATTTTCTGCGGATCGAGAATACCGTTTCGCGGAAAATATACGCGGATGAATAGTATTCCGCGAAAAATTTGTGCGGAATGAACGAAATTTTTTTTAAATCCTGGCCGTTGGATCAACGATCCAACGACCAGGAAACTGATTGTTGGATAAATCGTCCCTGACCATTGATTGTCACGGACCAGGACCCATCTTTGTAATATGTAATGTCATGCGTTGATATATAACCACTTCACAAGTACAAGTTCTGCCTCTTTGCTTGCTATCCTCTCTGAAACTCCCATTTGCCAACCCTAGCTCTCCTACTAGTTTATCAATAATGGGCATGGATTGCAGCATTACAGAATTGACCCTGATTGCATCTCGGTAATAGGATTCTAAAGTTATAACGCCCTTGAAAAATATCGTAATTATAAATATTATTATTTAATATTAGATGTGGATTATATGGTGTGAATTTTTTTTTTAGGTTAAATGTATGTGACATTATGTTTACATGTTTATATGATGATGTATGTGTGACGTTTAAGTCCGTGTATTTTTATTTATATTTTTTTAATGATTTAAATCTATTTAAATTATGCATTATTGATCCTCTGAGAATTTTATAAAATCATCGGAGTTATTAAAAATTATGAAATCTTTTGTATATTATATTTGTATATTTATTTAGTTTTTAAAATTATTGGGAGAATTGTTTTTGGTGTTTAAGTATTTTAAAATGATTTTAAGAGTTTTTTTGAAACCAAAAGAATAATCATTCATTACTGGCAATCCTTCATGATTACATCAAGGAATTCAGGAGAGACATCATCACTCCCGATTGTACGATCAGCAACATAATAGGATGCCCTTGCAAGAAAATGAGCAACCCCATTAGCAGACCGTCTTACGAAAAATAAGGATACATTTGGTAATTCTTCTAGCAGGATTCTACACTCATTTATTAAATCACCAAAATAAGATAACATCACAGCCTTACTACGGATAGATTGAACAACTGTGAGGCTGTCCGTTTCAATGCTAACTGCACTCCATTTCTTCCTCTTAACCCAACTCAACGCCTCCTTCACACCCATAGCTTCCACCACCTCTACATCCCTTCGGCCCTCCTTACACGTCGAAATTGCCTCCTCCACAGACCCAGCCCTATTACGAGCCACACATGCATAGCTATACCTTCCAGTATCCTAAAAAATGGCCGCATCCACGTTAACCTTTATCACTTCTCCCTCAGGCCTTACCCACTTCACTGCACCATCATCCTCTGTCACGAACGCTGCCAGAGAGTTTACATTCCTATCTTGAGCTCTGTCCCACTGATTGATCGTGGAGTGAACCAACGACACCACTGTACTTATGCCTGCTCCCTTCCCATTCCAGACCACATCATTACGGAGCTTCCAAATCGCCCAACATGTTACTGCTACCAGTTTCCTCCTCTCACCATCCCCCTCTATCATTCTATCATTTAACCATGCTGCAAAGGATCCAACTGCAGTTGTAACTGTCTCCCCCAATAATGCATTCCAACACGATCGAGCAAAAGTACAATTTACTAAACAATGAACTGCTATTTCTCTTTGCACCTTACACAGCGGACAAAATTCATCCACACTTACATGTCTAGACCGGAGCAGCGATTTCGTGGGGAGACAATTGGTAGTAGCTCTCCACAACATATGTTTAACTTTCGGGGGCACCCGAACTTTCCACATTCTCTTCCAGAAATCCGAAGCTGCTGCACTAACTTCCTCTTCTTTAGTCGACTGAATATATCTGTACGCACTCTTAACCGAAAACAGACCCGTTTTTTCCAAGGACCAGTACCAGCTGTCCTTATTGCGACTTTGAGATAGGGTAATGCTCAAAATAAGATCAGCATCCCGTTTATTAAATAAGTCAAGCACCAAGTCTTTATCCCAGGCCAATGTTCCAGTTTCAAATAACGCCGATACATTCTTGCCAACTAAACTCGGGTGAGCAGAGGTTACTCTCGGATTATCTTCACAAGGCAGCCATGGATCGTTAATAATATTAATCTCCTCCCCATTCCCCACTCTTCTTCGAGCACCCATCCTTACCACATCCCTTGCCTCAAGAATACTCCTCCAAATAAAACTTGGATTATGCCCAAGCTCAGCAGTAAAAAACTCCCCCAATCTGTAGTATCTTGCTTTAAAGATTCGACTAACTAAAGTCTCTGGTTTACTTTGCAAACGCCAGCCTTGTTTTCCTAACAAACACAAATTAAAATCCCTCAGATTTCTAAACCCCATCCCCCCTTTCGACTTATGCACTGTCAATTTTTTCCAACTCTTCCAATGTATGCCTCGACAATTTCTTGACCCCGAACTCCACCAGTACTTACACATGAGCTGCTCCATTTCTCTACACATCTCAACCGGCAATAAAAAAACATTCATTGCATAGCTTGGCAAAGTTTGAGCAACTGATTTAATCAACACCTCTTTCCCCCCTTTCGATATATACCCCCCTTCCCACCTTTCAATTCTTTGCCTCATTCGCTCCTTCAAATAACCTAAGATCACACTTTTATTTCTCCCCAAAGTACTTGGAAGACCCAAATAAGTGCTTTCATCTCCTGCTTCATTTATTTCCATTATCGAGCATACTTCCCTCCTGGTGTTTATACCTGTATTCGGGCTGAAGAAAATAGATGATTTACCAAGATTAACTTGTTGTCCTGAGGCGTTTTGAAAACACTGAAGCACTTCCATCACACTTCGAGCCCCCTCTCCAGTAGCTTTACAATACAGATATGAATCATCAGCAAACAACATATGCGAAATTGCAGGCGCATTTCTTGCAATTTTAATACCTTGAAAGTGACCCCTTCTCTCATAGTCTTTAATCAGAGCTGATAACCCCTCGGCACAGATTATAAATAAATAAGGTGACAACGGGTCACCCTGTCTTAACCCCCGTCCCGGGAAAATAGGTCCCAACTCTTGACCTTCAATGAGAATCCTATACGAAGCCGAGCACACACACCGCATAATTAACTCCACCAACCTCTCACTAAATCCCATTTTTTCGAGCATTGCTTGCAAGAAATCCCACTCAATTCTATCGTACGCCTTACTCATGTCCATCTTAATCGCCATGTAACCCTCCTTCCCAACAGTTTTCCTCTTTAAGTAGTGCATAATTTCAAACGAAATCATTATGTTATCAGTAATCAGCCGTCCTGGAACAAAAGCACTTTGCGTATCCGAAATAACATTTGACAGCACCCCCTTCAGCCTATTAGCCATAACTTTAGATAAAATTTTATAACTCACATTGCACAAAGCTATTGGACGGAGATCCCCCATTGTTTCTGGTTTAGATTTCTTCGGAATCAAACATATATGTGCTTCTGAGAGACGATCTGGCATCACTCCCGTTGTGAAAAAATGTCGAACCATTTTCACTATATCATCTCCAACAACATCCCAATACTTCTGGTAGAAACACGGATTAAATCCATCCGGACCTGGCGACTTGTCCGGATGCATCTGGAACACAGCTTTACGAACCTCATCCACTTCCACCATATCTAACAGCTTTTCGTTTTGTTGATCAGTGATCTCCCGTGTAATACATTCAATGACATTTCTCTGTTGAGTTTGGGATGCAGTGAATAACCTCTTATAATAATCCACCATCACTTCCCCCAATCCTGTCTCCCACTCTACCCAATCACCCTCCTCGTTTTTTAACCTCCTTATCTGGTTTTGCTTCTTCCTACTTTTAGCACAAGCATGAAAGTATCTTGTATTCTGATCTCCCGATTGCAACCACATCTCTTTCGACCTCTGTTTCCAAAATATCTCCTTCTGTGCCAGCACTTCAAATAGCTCAGCCTGCACTACCTTATACCTCTCCACCGAGCCAGCATCACTACGATTTTTCAAACTTTTTAAAGTCCGTCTGCACCCAGCAATCCTCTCCCTAAAATTCCCCGTTAAGTTTCGGCCCCACTCTGCCAAAGCTGTACTACAACACCTTATTTTGTCCTGCAAAGAAACTGCCCCATCAACTCCCCAGCTATCTTTCACCACCTGCTTACACATTGGTTCCCTCGCCCAAGCATTCTCAAATTTAAACCTCCTAGTATTTCTTCTCTCCTTATAGACCCCTAAATTTAACCATAACGGACAATGGTCAGAAGCCGTGATCTCCATATTCTCAAGTATTGCCTCTGGGAATAATATGGACCATGATTGAGTAATAAGAGCCCTATCCAGTCGAACTTCGACCCAACTACTCGTACCCTTACCTTTCTCCCACGTATACGGGTAACCCACCAAGTCCAAGTCACGAAGATTGCACTCATAACAAGCCTCCTGAAAGCCTGAAATCAACCATTGTGGGTATGGGCGTCCACCTTTTTTCTCGCTTCGACTTAACACATTATTCATATCTCCCATTATACACCATGGCAAATCAGACTCCCCACTTAGCTGCTTCATCAGATTCCAAGTTGACCTTCTTAAACTCCGTTGAGGTTCACCATAAAAACCAGTTAAACGAAACCTATGATGGCCTTCTAACCGAACCTCCATGTCAATATGGTTCATACTGTAGCTTAACAACGCCCCATCTTCCTGCTTCCTCCACAACATTGCCAAGCCTCCGCTATGACCACGGGATTCCACCGCAAAACTCCCATCAAAACCCAACTCTCTTTTTACTTGCTCCACCCTTTCTTTTCTACATAACGTCTCACATAGGAACACAATATCGGGTCTCTTTTGGAAAACGATTTCCTTAAGGAATTGAACAATCCGTAGGTTCCCAAGCCCACGGCAATTCCAACTTAATAAACTCATAATCCCAGGCGGGCCCCAATTTGGGTACCCGCCACAAATCCGTTTTTTGAAACTGATTCTGTATTATGGTTTTCTTCACTGTACTCCATATCATTATTCATTATTTCCTTTCCATCCTTATTTAACTTATCCCTCCCCCTCCTTCAATTAAAATATTATGGCCCAATGCTGTACTGGGCTGGCCCATTTCAATTCCTTCTTGTGTACATCTCCGTTTATTATCCATAACAACCAGGCTATCCACTTCATTTGAAAAACGATTTCCCGCTTCAAACTCTCCCCTTATCTCGCCATCTCCCCCTCTCCCGCTCGTCAACAACTGTATCTTTCCCCCATTTCCGCAATTATCTCCAGTGCTCATAACTACATCCGTATTTCCCGGCTCCATCTTCTCCGACCTCCGATCACCCTGTTCAGCCATGCGTTCACCGGAATTCCCATCCAACGGATTAGCCATATTATCCCTCAACCACCTTGCTCCTACCTGTTTATTATTACGTCTATCTGGTGCCTTCATGAATAAACCATACGGCTTGATAATGTTCTCCTGGGATTCTTCAAACAATCTGTGACAAAACTTCTCTGAATGTCCAATTACTCCACATATGAAGCAAAATGTTGGCACCCTCTCATACTTAAAATTAACCCAGAAAAATTCATCCTTACTCCGTTGAATCTTCATTCTTCTCTTTAAAGGTTTATCAATGCCAATCACCACTCTCACCCTCAAATAATCTCGCCAAATCCCCGTAAAATTCTTTTTACACGAAGCAACAAACTTACCAATATAATCACCTGCAACCTTCAAAACCCTTTCTGACATGAACCCAACCTTTAGATCATAAACTTGCACCCATATCTCCATCTTATTCAGCATTATTGTTCGAGGATTTTCGCCTGGTTTGAGCCTTTCTATGATCAACGGAACCTTATTGAAAGTCCATGGAGACCCTTCTAATACTCTTTGAATATCCACCTCATGAAAAAATTGAAATAAGTACCTATTAACATCCAACTCCTTAACAAACATTCCTTTGCCTGGACGCCATAACGCTGCCATGACATTCCTCAACGCATCAAAATCAACTGGCCTATCCGACAATAATCTACCCACCAAACACCACCTTGCATCCACCTCATCCCTCAACACCTCCGACTCATCAAACAAGACTCCCCCTTCTTCCTCCTCAATCTGAAACTCACTCCACCTTTCCCCCAGATCTTCTATATTATGACTACTAGACGCCATTAGATGTAAACAGAAAGACTTTTGGAAAACTAAACACTCATAAAAGATTCAAAACCAATCAAACCATGTCAAAAGACAAGACATATAACTTAGTGGCTCCATGACTATTATTGGAATTAGGAAACAGTTAGTGTATGTGCATTCTATTATTTTAAGAGTTATATTGCATTTAAAGGATCAAAACTTGCAAAATTCATATTTAATTCATTTTTTATCCTAAAAATATTTTAAAAATTGTGAGTGTTCATAATTTTATACTCTTTATTTTAAAAATTAAAAGTTTAAATTTTTTTTCATAATGGTTCTATTTAATTTCGAATTATTAAAGCCTATTTATTAGTTTTTAAAAATGATAATTAGCATGTGAAATTACATTTTTTTCCCATGGGCTATAAACACCAACCACCAGTTTCTTCTCCCCTTCTCTGGAATGTTCGGTCTCTCTCCCTTTTGTCTCTCTCATCCGATTACTCTCTCTCAAACCTCCTCTCTCTCTCTCACTCGAATCTCTCTCAAAATTTCTGGATTTTCTCTCTCACTCTCTCATGATAGTCTCAATTCGGGTCTGTGTTGTGAACTCTGGTGGAAATAAATTCCTTCTTCTTCCCGTGGTCGTGAATCAATGGGTGTGTGAGTAATCAGTCATATTTGTTGTGATATGTATGTATATACGCGAGTGGGTTTAGTGTAATCGTGCGTGTGTGTATGGCATAGCTGTATGTGTGTGTGGGTGGGTAATTAGTGTGTATATAGTGTGTGTTTGTGTGTGTGTGTATGTGTGTGCGCGCGCGCGTGGACTGTAGTGGTGTGATTGTGTGCGTATTTCTCCAACGGATATGTGGGCGCTTCACTGCAAAAAAATTCCTCTTCCCCTTGTGCGAGTTTTGGTCGAACCAACTGCTGTGAATCTGTGTTACAAAATCTGGTGTTCTGATGAAATTACTTTGATATTCTTGTTTCATGTTTTAATTCCGAAAATTTTATAATTGGTTGGTGTAATTAGATTAATACGTAAATTGTCCGAAATCGGGAGAATAATCTAATCAACTTAAATACTTTTAAAAAGTTTTATGAAAAGAATGTTTTGATAAAATATCATGGTTTAAGAAAAATAGAAAGTTTTAATTCTATGATGGAAAATGAATTATGCTTTTGAATTAGATTGACCATTGATATTGTTCATCAATGGAATACTGATAAATTATTGTTCACTATATACTTGTTGAGCATTGTTGGCTCACTCTTGCTTTATTTTTCCCTAACCTTTCAGTAAAGACTAAGGAGGGCCGTCTACGTCTTACATACCGAATAAGGCATTCTGGGCAGGATAGATTTCGAAACCAGAGCGGGTAAGCACAGATTGGGTTGGAGCTACATATTAGATGGTATAATATATTGTATTTAGAGTAGAGATAGAAGTTGTAATAATGATTTGTATAAATTATATTCTTATTTCATACGATAACCTGGAATCGATCCTCGGTGAGGAATCGGTGGTGTATTAAGTTTTAATATACATGTATTCTTATTTGTTATTGTTTAAATGACGCCCAATCCGGGGTACCGGGTTAGGGGGTGTTACAGGTTGGTATCAGAGCGACGGGTTATGGTCACTGAAACAAGTTAGGATGATTAGGTATATGTATTTAAGTGGGACATTAAATAGGACGATTTAGGATAATATTCGCCTTAGGATATTAGGACGACTGTTGCAACGTTATTTGGTATTTCGAAATATCGTGCGAGCAGAAATTCGATTCATCCGGAGACTCAATTTAGGACGAGGCTGATAATTCGGAACAACATACGCTAATTAGACGACCGGAGCTATTAGCTTGGGAGACGCTACGTGCAGACCCTCGTGTACCTTCTAGAGTTTCTTTTTTGACTTTAATTACCTCGCGAGTGATATAGAAAGTGCGAAAGGATTGTAAACAAAGATGGAAAAGCGATTACTGGCATAGGTTGGAGGAATGGCGTGATTATTCGTTACTAGCCGTGATTTCTTTTAATTTATTGATTAAGGAGATTTAACCTTTCTTTCTGTTTCTTCTTATTTTGATAATACCCCATCACCTTTGAAAATCAACTATACTTCAATTGATGACAAATTTTTCAGATTCATTTAAACACATTTCTATTTTTCAGAGATACCTCTATTTTCCAGGGGATCACTTGATTCAACATGATGCATAAAAATTATTGAGACTCTTGAATTATTTATATTTTCCCCCGAATATTTGCTACTCCTTATTCAACATTATATATATATATATATATATATAAACTTTTGAAACTTTTGAATTCGTTTTGTTTCTCTCCGAATACTTAACCTTCTTTATCCAAACTGGGGTGAACAACCCTATGTATATAGGGGATTCAGGGACATCTTTTCAATGTGATAGAAATCTGGTGGGACGCCATTGATTGTGTTTGTCATGAAAGTACAGAAGGCTGGCCCCCTTCTTGTGCTATGGCGGTTGACTTAAGTGACAAATGCAACATGAAATTAGTTCAATGATCATATTGATCTCTCAGTTAAATTTTTTTTATAAAATCCTTGATCAAACAAAACTCATCTTATATCCATACATGTTAACACCTATTTGTTTTATTGATTCCATTTTTGCTATAAACCTTTATGACTCCTAAAGTTAATAATGATTGACAGCAGTAAAGATGGAGACGATGAAATTTTGAGTGGTCCAAGCTAAATTTATGTCGACAAAAAAATTGGATGATCAGGGTTAAGAACTGACGCTAAAGCAAGGATTGAATATCAAGTTAGATTATTCTTTGGATCGACAATACACGGGCAAGATTCGATAATATGGAGAATTGAGTATGGTTAAGGAGTAGATGACAAGGATACGAAATAATAATTTGGTTAAGGTCAAAAGTAAAGTGGAAAACTCCAACAACTTTCCGAGGACTCCATACGGCTTAGACTAATCAACTTCGCTCTAAAAGATAATGCAAAAAAATGGTTGTATAGTCTACCTGTCAATTCGATTTCCACATGGGAGGGTTTCGTAGTCATCTTTCTAAAAAAATTCTTTCCAAGCCATAAGACTACGAAACTCACTAATGAGATTAATCAATTTCGTCAAAAACTCAACGAACCATTTTGGACGTGTTTTGACCGCTTTAAAAATCTTTTATCCCAATGTCCCCACCACGGAATCGAAAAATGGAGGCTCTGTAAGATTGTGTACGAGGCCTTAGATGGTTCAACAATCGCATTGTTAGAATCTATGTGCCAAGGAAAATTCATGGAGAAAAACGAGGACGAGGGATAGGAATTTTTCGAAGAGTTCGCGGAAAAGACTATACTATGGGAATCAACTAGGGAGCCCACTCGAGAGCCCGAGAAATCAAACGATTCAATAGCTACTATGCATCAAAGAGGGCTACATCAAGTTGGTAACTCTATCGCGACCGAGGCTAAATTAGCCACTCTTACTCGACGTTTAGAAGCCTTAGAAACCAACGGGTCCCCCTCCCAAGTATCCATGTGCTCAAATTTTAACTTAACCAATCAAGGGATACAAAATCCTCAATATTTTCAACAAGTCAATGCGATGTTCCAATCGGGTCCTCGAAATGATCCTTATGCTCCTACTTATAACCCCGGTTGGAAAAATCACCCGAACTTTTCTTGGAATCAAGGTCAAGGTCAACAATCTCACCCCGCACAATTCCAAAATTAACTGCCTTCGTTCCAAAACTTCCAATCTCAACCGCCGTTTTTCATAAACCTCACGCGAATTCTTTTCCCCCTCAAAATCATGCTCCTTATCCGACTCAAGCTCCTTCCCACCCTCCTGGTTTTTCTGAGTCGGATAAGCGACTTACATCGTTGGAGAAAAGTCTCGATGCGCTTCTCAAATCCACCACTAATTTGGCTCAATCGCAACAAACTTTCATGCAAACCATGACTCAAGATAGGCAAATCTTAAATGCTAGCACCCAAGCCATATCTAAGTTAGAGGTTCAATTGAGCCAGTTAGCTAATGCCATTCATGAGCGTGAGAAGGATAAGTTTCCAAGTCAGCCCGAGGTCAACCCTAAGTTTCCTCTTAATCAAAGACCTCATGACAATATGAATGTTGTCATTTCCCTGAGATCCGGAAAGCACGAGTAGGAGTCGAGTCCCCCGAAGAGGAAGAAAAAGAATCAAACGTTGCACCGACACCTATTCTCGATCCTTCTGATCAAACTCCGATTCCTGTCTCTTCACCTCTTTCTTGTCAGCCGTCTTCTTCGAGTGGAACAACTTCGGAGCCCGTTCCCGAAGAACAAGTATATAAACCAAAGGCTCCTTACCCACAACGCCTCGTCTCTAATAAGCAAACCGCTCAATTAGACAAGATCTTAGAGGTTTTTAAGCAAGTTAAAGTCAACATTCCTCTTTTAGACGCAATTCAACAAATTCCCTCTTATGCGAAATGTCTAAAAGATTTGTGCACTCATAAGCGAACCACCCAAGTCCCTAAGAAAGCCTTTTTGACCTCTCAAGTGAGCTCAATTCTTTCTAACCAGATTCCCGTGAAATATAAGGACCCCGGTTGTCCCACAATTTCATGTGTCACAGGTAATTCTTTTGTGGACAAGGCGTTACTCAATTTAGGCACTAGTGTGAACTTGCTTCCATTTTTTGTCTACCAAACCCTAGGGTTAGGAGAACTTCAAAAGACGAATGTTACCCTTCAATTAGCAGATAGATCAATCAAAATTCCTAAGGGGATCATCGAGGACGTGCTAATTAAAGTTGGAGATTTCGTCTTTCTTGTTGACTTTGTGGTACTAGAAACCGAACCGGTTAGGAATCCGACATACCAAATTCCCGTCATTTTAGGGCGTCCTTTTCTAGCCACTTCGAATGCTTTGATTAATTGTAGAAATGGATTAATGAAACTAACATTTGGGAACATGACAATTGACCTCAATATCTTTCATGTTGGGAAACAACCCGATGATTTTCATGATCAACCTATGGATGTCAATTTAATTGATGAAATAGTTGATCAAAATTTCATGAACCCTAATGATGCTCTTGATTTTTGTTTAAACCACTTTGGTCAAAATTGGGATGTTTCCGAATATACAAATGAGGCCAACCAAATGTTAGAATCCACCATTCCTACAAATAATCGAGATGATGAACCATCTCCACTATCTCTTCTCGAAACTAGTGAACCCGTTGAGTCAATGCCGCCCGATTTAGAACTCAAACCTCTTCCAAACACTCTTAAGTACGCCTTTTTAGGTCCTAACGAGTCTCTTCCCGTTATTATCGCCTCTGATTTGACCGAGTCACAAGAGCATGAGCTTGTTAGGGTACTTAGAGAACATAAGGATGCCATAGGTTGGAGTATCTCTGATATTAAAGGAATTAGTCCGGCCATTGTCCAACATCGAATTCACTTAGTTGATGATGCAAAACCCGTTCGAGATCCTCAACGGCGTTTGAACCCCACCATGATGGAAGTCGTTCGAAAAGAAATTCTTAAGTGTCTCGATAATGGGATCATTTATCCCATTTCTGATAGCTCTTGGGTTAGCCCCATTCAAGTAGTTCCGAAGAAGTCTGGCATTACCGTTGTCACCAACGAGAATGATGAGCAAGTGCCCACCCGTGTTCAATCCGGATGGAGGGTGTGCATAGACTATAGGAAACTCAATTCTGCCACTAGAAAAGACCACTTTCCTTTGCCTTTTATCGATCAAATGTTAGAATGGTTAGCTGGTCATTCATTCTATTGTTTTCTAGATGGTTATTCTAGCTATTTTCAAATTCCCATTGCTCCCGAAGACCAAGAAAAGACCACTTTCACATGTCCCTTTGGAACTTTTGCCTATCGACGTTTAGCCTTTGGTCTAACCACTACTCCAGCCACTTTCCAAAGGTGCATGATGAGCATCTTTTCTGACATGGTAGGGGATTTTCTCGAGATCTTTATCGATGACTTTTCCATCTTTGGTTCGTCTTTTCACCAGTGCTTAAACCATCTTGAGTTGGTCTTAAAAAGGTGTAAAGAAACCAACCTCGTTCTCAACTGGGAGAAATGTCATTTCATGGTTAAGGAAGGGATCGTTCTTGGTCATAAAATTTCTGAAAAAGGGATAGAAGTCGATAAAGCCAAAGTTGACCTCATTGCAAATCTACCCCCACCCAAGTCGGTCAAAGCCATTCATTCCTTCTTAGGCCATGAAGGTTTTTATAGGCGTTTCATTAAGGATTTTAACAAGAAGGCTAGGCCCTTAACCAATCTTCTCGGGAAAGATGTCAAATTCGATTTCAACAGCGATTGTTTACAATCTTTTGAGCATCTTAAGAAAGAATTGACTTCTGCCCCAATCATTCGATCTCCCGATTGGAATCTCCCCTTCGAGTTGATGTGTGACGCTTCTGATTATGCGGTAGGAGCCGTTTTAGGTCAACGAATCGATAAAATGCCCCATGTCATTTACTACGCTAGCAAGACTTTGAATGATTCCCAACTTAATTATTCTACCATCGAAAAAGAACTTCTAGCCGTAGTATTTGCTCTCGACAAGTTTTGGTCCTATCTTAACGGTTCAAAAATCATTGTCTACACCGATCATGCCACTCTTCATTATCTATTCTCTAAGAAAGACTCTAAAGCCCGATTGATTATGTGGATTCTCTTGCTTCAAGAGTTTGACCTAGAAATTAGGGATAAGAAGGGTTCTGAGAATGTTGTCGCCGATCATCTTTCTCGCTTGATAGTGGAGTCCACCATCGACTCTCCTGTAAACGAATCTTTTCCGGATGAGCAACTTCTGTCCATCTCTACCCCCCCTTGGTTCGCCGATATTGTCAACTATCATGCAATCGACGACATTCCCTCTTATTGGTCCTCTCAAGATAAATCCAAATTCTTTTCACAAGTCAAACACTTCTTTTGGGATGACCCGTATCTCTTTAAATACTGTCCCGACCAAATCATTCGGAGGTGTGTCCCAAATCATGAATTCAAGAATATCCTTTCTTTCTGCCATGACCAAGCCTGTGGAGGGCATTTTAGTGCTAAGAAAACAGCCGCTAAAATCCTCCAAAGAGGTTTTTATTGGCCCACTTTGTTTAAGGATGCTGCTGAATACTGTGCCGCGTGTAATAGGTGTCAACACTTAGGAAAGATCACTAGGAGAAATATGATGCCAATGAACCCCATCTTAATCATTGAGATTTTCGATGTATGGGGTATCGATTTTATGGGCTCCTTTCCTAGTTCCTTTGGCAACCTCTACATTCTGTTAGCGGTAGATTACGTGTCTAAGTGGGTGGAAGCCATTGCTACTAAGTCCAATGATAACAAGGTCGTTCTTAAATTCCTCAAAGAGAATATCTTTTCTCATTTCGGTACACCTAGGACTATCATTAGTGACCAAGGTAAGCACTTCAAGAATCGTCAATTTGAGTCTCTTTTGAAAAAGTACTCAATAACTCATAGGCTAGCCACCCCTTACCATCCTCAAACTAGTGGGCAAGTTGAAGTCTCGAATCGTCAAATTAAGCAAATTTTAGAAAAGACTGTCAACTCAAATAGGAAGGATTGGTCAACTAAGTTGATAGATGCCTTGTGGGCCTATCGGACCGCTTTTAAAACCATTTTAGGCATGTCCCCTTATCGGATTGTCTTTGGCAAGGCCTGTCACTTGCCCGTTGAGCTCGAACATAGGGCCATGTGGGCCATTCGTGAGTTGAATTTTGACTTACCAACCGCCGGTAGTCATAGGAAGTTGCAATTGTCTGAACTCGAAGAGTTAAGAAATGAAGCCTACGAGAACGCTAAAATCTATAAACAAAGAACTAAGGTTTTTCATGATAAATCTATTTTGAGAAAATCTTTTTCTTCCGATCAAAAAGTTCTTTTGTACAATTCTAGGCTTCATTTATTTCCCGGGAAATTAAGATCTAGGTGGGAAGGTCTTTACATTGTTAGGACTATTTTTCCTCACGGTGCTGTTGAAATTGAAAATCCTAAAAATGGTGATATATTTAAAGTTAATGGACAAAGACTCAAACCATTTTTAGAGCTGCCAATTGATCCCGAGGAAGAGGTTATCCACCTCATCGATCCATGATTCAAGTAAGATCTTTCGGTTACTGTAAAAAATTCTCCATCATCCCTTATCAAGTATATTCTCACCATTGTCTTTTGCATTTTTCTGTCTTTTGCATACATTGAGGACAATGCATGATTTAGGTATGGGGGAGGGTTTTAGTGTAAATACATAAAATTGAAAAATCCAAAAAAATTGAAAAATTTTAAAAATCCAAAAATAGAGATATTTTAGCTTAGTTGTCCTTCCCACTCTTTAAATTCTAGAACTAGTTGGTGTTGACTATTTTTCGAAAAGTATATGTATAATGCCTTTAGATAATTTGAAAGTAGTCAAGTAAGGATTCACTCATGAAACTTGTGTCGAACAATTTTTTGCTTAAAAGTCCAAGACGACACATTTGCACAAGACCTTTGATGAAAAAATTGTATAGGAATGTTATTCGATACCTGAGAGAGAACCCACATGTTAGAACAATGTCGAATCAAATCTTTGCGAGATTTTGCTCCTATAGTGTCTAAAAAAATGAAAAAAAAAAGAAAAAATAAGAAAAGAAAAAAAGAAAAAGAAAAAAAGAGAGTCAATAAATGTTTGTAATTGTAGAGTGCTAGTGTAATTTTGTAATAATAAATTCTTAGTAGGGAAATCGGCTAGGTTGGGCTCATTGATAATCCGAGTAAGTAAGTCCGAGGGGACTTTGTGCCTAGCAACCTAAGGTCCCCTGTGATCTGGGATTGTTGACCTAAAACTCGCTAAATGGGTATTGATGCAAAAGTCTTGTGGGACCTCAACCATTGCACATTCGGTCTAACTGCTTCAACGTGAAGTTTGGCTAGATACTTGTTTTGATAGAGATTGGGTCAGTTCAATATTGGTTGAAAAAGAGAAAATGCTCGTATGCACTTTATCCATCAAGGGCCTTAAATTCACTACACACCTTGGAATTTTTTGTAAATTTTTAGTCTAATCATGTGGATTGTGGGAACCTATTACTTGGCTATTATTAGAATAATCTTTTAGGCATATATTTTCCTACAAAATTGTTTTGTTGACACCAATGAAAGCTAGATTGAAAGAGAAAAGTTGGATACTTGCTGACTCATCTCAAAGATTTTATGGGTATATCTTCGGTAAACCCTTAGGAGACAACACTCCTCTTGTAGAGATCGTCTATGAGTTTAACGGGTTGGTAAACCTAAAATTACCCGTGATTCCTACGACAGTGAGTATAGGCATTTTATTCTGCATTTTTTTCTTTTTTTGTTTTACTCGAGGACGAGCAAAAGATAGGTATGGGGGCATTTGATAAGTGCATATTTTTGCATATTTTTATTATCTAATTATTGCCTGAACTCGTATTTTAATAAATTATTTTGTTGCATTTCATGAAATTCGGGGAAAATAAAGAAATGACAAAATAAAGAAATAAAGTGCAAAGAAGAATAAAAGAAGAAAAAAAAAGAATTAGTAGTTTGAAGCAAATCGAAATATTTCAAACACACCCCAAAACCTTCATTTGACTTTATATTTCAAAAGTTTCAACAGCCAGCAGTCTTGGATTACGGAGCGAATATCTTTGAAAAAAAAGCAGCAAGCAGCCAGTTGGAGGAAAAGTGTCGTCATCCTTGAAAACAAAAACAGCATCTTGGAAAAAAAAAATATAGCATGACATTGGACCATGACTATATTGTTTGTTTTCATATGTAAAAAAATTGATTAGCAAGTGCTATAAATAGCACACACGGAGGCACCAACAGGAGAGAGCATAGCTTTACTTTTTCTTTTTCTTTTTCTTCTGCATAACTTTTGCTTCACCTTTATTTTGACTTTACTTTTTTGCTTTCCCTTGCTACCTTCCCTGTACTTTGATTGTAAATTGTTTTCTTTAGTGAATTGTTTCGATTGCAGCGAGTTATTTTTTTGCCTAGTGTCGAGTTCGTGCATCTCTTTTTATGCTGAATCTGGCTGAGTTTATAGTCTGAGTTCATTTGTTTTTTTGTTTTTGTCCTTTTCACCCATTATTGATCATTTTTTTCCTTTTTTCTTGCCACAATCAGATCTTGGTCTTGTCTTCTGTTTTCTTATTTTATTATTTGCCGTATTTTTGTTAGCTAATTACTACTGCATTAGTCATGATTTATAATCAAGTTAGCCATTATTTAGTTACTTGCATAATTATGTAGCTATTATTTAATCATAATTATATCCATAAATTAATCATCAGTTGCTTATAATTTTTTTTTTGTTTATCACTTTTACTATGGACTGTGCATTTTATGAATTAAGGTTCTTGTTCTTTTAATTTCTTTGACTTTGGTGTGGGTTGATTTAACATGTATGCATTATTTTAATCATTATTTTAATTGTAATTTAATTATTGCAAGTCATTAAATAGCATATATAATTACATGGTCATTTATTAATCTACTACTTCAGATTATAAATCTACTCGTGAGTTTCATTTGATATAATTGGATTTATAAATTTGCCATTTAGCTGTGGCCCATGTTTGTTTTAGCTCATTTAAATTCCTGACCCATAATTTAATATTTAGTCCATGTTTTATTTATTCCCTTTTTTTTTTGGTCCTTTAGCCCACATCTGTTTAGCTATAAATTGCATTTCCTAGCCCATCTTTATTTTATTTTTCCTAGCCCATTTTAGTTTCCACTTTTAAAGTATGGCCCATTAATGAGTACCTTTTTATCCGTTCTTAACTTGGTTTCTTGTTTCATATTTCAATTCAGTAGCTTCTTAATTCTAGTGTCTTTGTCTAGTGTTTAGTTCGTATTTTTATTTTGTTATTATATTTGTTTAGCTTGTTTTTTTCTTATTAATTGTTTTCGGTTTCTAAATTGTTCATGCAATTTTCTTTCACATTATTTATTAGTTCGATAAGTTAAAAATCTCACCACGAAATTTTTGGTCTAATTCGCCTAAATTAGAAATTAAGGTTGTGCGAGAAATATATAGTCTCTGTGGATCGAATCTTAAATATTAAAACGATGATCGTGCGCTTGCGATAATTAATTGTTTATTTTTAGCACATCAATGATATTAAGGATATGGATGTGATGATAGTTAAAAGAGCTAAATGTGAGTTAGGACGGGATTGTTTAATTAACTAATAAGTACAGACAAAGTGTGAAGATAAGAAGGTGAAGCTGATGAATGTAAAAGATAAAATAGTTCAAGGAAATGAGTTATTGATAAATATGGGAGTTATAATGTGTAGAGTTTAAATTTCGACGATTTCTAAGATATGTTGAGTAATGGTTCGGAAGTCGAGTTTTGATATTAAGGGATATTAGAGTTGGAATTTGGGGAGTAAGAATGATTTGGGGATTTCTTGATATTCTTTTTCTTAGAGTTTTATCTGAGGCAATATGGTTATGAGTAGGAGCGTGGAAGTTGCATCAATTATTTTACTCACGTGGATTTTGTTTTAAAGATTTAATTATTTAAATGTTTACTGCATGTCGAGGCAGGTTTTGTTTTAATGTTATATATATATATATATATATGCGAATTATTGTGGATGATTGGGTTAGTACTCGAGGCGTTGTGTACAGGGCATAGTCCATTTTACGAATAGGTCATGTTCGATTTTCAGTAGAAAAGGATCGTCACGTACGAGTGATAAGTATCTAGAACTAATGAGACATGTAAACCAAAGGTTTAAGTTTATGTTAGAATTTACGGGCTTACAGGACGAGCCTAGCGAGATATGAATTGATATAAAGGAATTTTAGAATGAAAGAAATGACTTGGAAATTGAAAGAGTAATGTTTAAGAATATCATCATATGTTTTTCTTGCGATTGATTCTGAGGACAGAATCCTAATAAGGGGGGAAGGATATAACGCCCTAGAAAAATATCGTAATTATAAATTTTATTATTTAATATTAGATGTGGATTATATGGTGTGAAATTTTTTTTAGGTTAAATATATGTGACATCACGTTTACATGTTTATATGATGATGTATGTGTGACGTGCAAGTCCGTGTATTTTTATTTGTATTTTTTTAATGATTTAAATCTATTTATAAAATCATCGGAGTTATTAAAATCATGAAATCTTTTGTATATTATATTTGTATATTTATTTAGTTTTTAAAATTATTGGGAGAATTATTTTTGGTGTTTAAGTATTTTAAAATGATTTTAAGAGTTATATTGCATTTAAAGGATCAAAACTTGCAAAATTCATATTTAATTCATTTTTGATCCTAAAAATATTTTAAAAATATATGAGTGTTCATAATTTTACACTCTTTATTTTAAAAATCAAAAGTTTAATTTTTTTTCATGATTGTTCTATTTAATTTCGAATTATTAAAGCCCATTTATTAGTTTTTAAAAATGATAATTAGCATGTGAAATTACATTTTTTTCCCCTGGGCTATAAACACCAACCACCAGTTTCTTCTCCCCTTCTCTGGAATGTTCGGTCTCTCTCCCTTTTGTCTCTCTCTCCCGATTACTCTCTCTCTCTCAAACCTCCTCTCTCTCTCACTCGAATCTCTCTCAATCTCTCTCAAAAGTTCTGGATTTTCTCTCTCACTCTCTCATAATAGTCTCAATTCGGGTCTGTGTTGTAAACTCTGGTGGAAATCAATTCCTTCTTCTTTCTGTGGTCATGAATCAGTGGGTGTGTGAGTAATCAGTCCTATTTGTTGTGATATGTATGTATTTACGCGAGTGGGTGTAGTGTAATCGTGCGTGTGTGTATGGCATAGCTGTGTGTGTGTGTGTGGGTGGGTAATTAGTATGTATATAGTGTGTGTGCATGGACTGTAGTGGTGTGATTGTGTGCGTATTTCTCCAGCGAATATGTGGGTGCTTCACTGCAAAAAATTCCTCTTCCCCTTGTGCGAGTTTTGGTCGAACCAACTGCTGTGAATCTGTGTTACAAAATCTGGTGTCCTGATGAAATTACTTTGATATTCTTGTTTCGTGTTTTAATTCCGAAAATTTTATAATTGGTTGGTGTAATTAGATTAATACGTAAATTGTCCAAAATCAGGAGAATAATCCAATCAACTTAAATACTTTTAAAAAGTTTTATGAAATGAATGTTTTGATAAAATATTATGGTTTAAGAAAAATAGAAAGTTTTAATTCTATGATGGAAAATGAATTATGCTCTTGAATTAGATTGACCATTGATATTGTTCATCAATGGAATACTGATAAATTATTGTTCACTATATACTTGTTGAGCATTATTGGCTCACTTTTGCTTTATTTTTCCCTAACCTTTCAGTAAAGACTAAGGAGGGTCGTTTACGTCTTACAAACCGAATAAGGCATTCTGGACATGAGAGATTTCGAAACCAGAGCGGGTAAGCATAGATTGGGTTGGAGCTACTGATTAGATGGTATAATATATTGTATTTAGAGTAGAGATAAAAGTTGTAATAATGATTTGTATAAATTAGATTCTTGTTTCATATCATAACCTGGAATCCTCGATGAGGAATCGGTGGTGTAATAAGTTTTAATATACAGGTATTCTTATTTGTTATTGTTTAAATGATGCCCAATCCGGGGTACCGGGTTAGGGACCGTTACAAAAGTGACTCGATGAAACATATTCATAAAGGTCGTATTGATGGACGAAGATGGACGATACGGAAGTAAAAGAAGCGTACTCCATCCTAATACTCCAACGACACCAACGTGTCCACTAGATACGTACATATATTCAGGCGTATCTTGTGTAGAACAAATCCTTGACTAGAAGTCACGTGTCCTGAAATACGTGGTTGACATTAGCGGATCTAGATAATACGCTACTGCTTGAATCGTATCTTCTTCCCCAAAAAAAAGCTCAGCTGAGATACGTGAGTGATGCTAACGTTTTTACAGGATACGTTATTATCAATAACGTGTTGGGTGGGCATTTTGGGCCGCAACATCCGAGTTTAGGTATTTTGGTAACTACTTTCAGAATATGAGTTATTTCGGGCCTTTGCCCATTAAATGATTTAATCAAACCTATTCAATAATATTGATTGATAAGAGGTAATTAATTGTTCGTAACATTTATTTGTGACCATGATTAATTGCTTATATTTTGGGTCTATAAGAAGCAATTAGGTGCCATATTGATGCCATAGAGGGTGTGCCATATTTTGACGGCTTATGAATCATATATTGGTGTTTGTTATCTGTCATCAGTTTGACGAATTTGTGTCTTTTACATAAGACTATTCATTCATATTTTTATGAAAACTCGCCGTTAATGTGCCTAACCAAAGGGGTCCCATTTGGTTAGACTTATATAACTGCTTTATTTTATTAACTATATTTTATATAAAAGATATTAAATTTTATCCGGTTTTGTTTCTTTGATTTAGTTTTATTTATTGTGTTTGTTTGGTGATCTTTCAGATTTACTTGGGTGGAAGTAGTGCGAATAGAAGATGGATAGGACGGTAAATTGGGTTACTATAGCAGAAGCAACAAGAAGTTCCTAGCCACTTGTTTTAATAGCCTACATGTAAATTGATGTACTCAAGTGATTAGTAGGGTACTCTTTTTCCCTTTTAAGTTTTTTCCATAGGTTTTGCTCTTATGGAATCTTAACGAGGCCCTTCTCCTAGGCTTTAGGAGTGTCTATACTTCTGTATTGTTTTTGTGGATTCATTTTTTTAGACATTAAGGTGTTATTGTCTAAAATTCCAGAGGAATCTATCTCTCTTGCTAGTCGTAATTTAGGTTACGAATCAGGGATTGGTTAAACATACCTTTCGGTTAGATGATAAGCTTTTGTAGATGTAAGAAACCTTACATTCCCGTATTTTTGGAAATTGCATGTTCAATCTATTAATATATGATATGTCTCTTTGTTTTCACAAAAAAAAAAAAAATTGACCATTCGAAATATCTATAATCCTATTCGAAACAAATTGGATATTATACATATTCGAAATAAATCGGATATTATCCATATTCGGATTTAATAATTTCGGATATAGATATGAATATAGACATATACGTATCCAATAAAATCTGAATCCAAAATTATACATATATATTAGAAATTTTAAATTAATATTTATATTAATATTCATATATTTTAAAAAAATTTATATTCTTTATTTATCAAATAATGTATTTATATAAGATAAATATGTTGGTAAACATAATATAGGTATAAATTTGTATAAATATCATATAAATTTAATAATAACAAAAATATACATAAAAAATTATTTTGTAATAATTTTTTTTAAATACAAAGTAAAACATGTCTAAGTACATTTAGTTTTTCATTTAGTTTTAGACAAGTCAAAAAAAAAATTTTTTGAATTAAAAATTCAATTTAAAATAGAAAATTCTGAGTGAAAACGGATTTGGATATTATCCAAATTCGGATAGTATTCGTCGTACTTGGATTTGGATATCTTTTAAAAAAATATTTTCGGATCCGGATACGGATTCAGATTTTCGGATTTAGATTCGGATCTAGGAAGATCCGTATCCGAAATATCCGTTTGACAGCCCTAACACAAAGGTCCAGAACCAAAACGAATGGAAAACCGAATTTTTCAATTTCTTGGATCGAGTACCGAACCTGTTATATTCGGTCTTGGGATTAGACCAGACCGAAAAACCCGGATCCGACATGTATGGACCGGTTAGTTAAATTCCATATAAAAAAAATTAATTTTTATACTTTAATTTTTTTCTAAACGTTTAAATACATTAAATAAATAAATTATTTAGCGGGTTAATATAAGTTTAAAAATGAAGTCCATATCTTATTTTGTGATTTAATCGTAATTTCTAAACATGTGAATGACAATTATTTATCGTATGAAGTATGACATTTAATTATTTAGATTATAATATCGATCCCTACTATTTCAATAATTTATTATTTACTAATTTAGATTGTCAAATTAAGATGTAAATAAATATTTAATCTTGATATTTGATAATTTAAGAAGTAATATATATATATATATATATATATATATATATATATATATATATATATAATCCGGTCCGGTCCGGTCTAAGTTTTTCAGGTTTTGGACTGGACCGAAGACCGGTCTAATTTACCGATCCAAACTGGAATATTGTGCAGTGCTATTGATAACGTTATACATGAATCTATTACCGTAAAATTAAACTTGTATAAATAAACATTATATGCTTTTATTGATTTTAAAAAATATTTATCATGTTAATCATAAAAAATTAATAAATTATTTAATAATTAGTCGAACGGAAAGCCATGGATTGTGTTGAAGGAGAAAGGTGGAGCTCATAAAAAAATCGTCAAATTTCTTTAACAAAACATTTATTAGGTTCCAAATGATCACTGGTTTTCTTGATCCAATTTTAGCACCATTTAGCGCCGACTACCCAAACCTTGAAAGACGCTCAAAAGGTAGAGAAGATATTAAATTGTGAAAGGATGAATTGATCCAAGCTATATATAGTATTTTGTAGGGAAATAACGAAGAAGTTCCCGCTCTAGCGATAGCACGCTGAAACCATTTCTGAAGCTCTACGTTTCCATTCGGTTTTCGATTTTGTCAGTGAGCGTTTCAAAAAAAGGGTTGGTGCTACACCCGAGAAGAAGATTATACAACAACAATCGGAATGGAGAAAGTTTTCGGAACATTTAACTTAATGTGCACATGATAAAAAAAACGAAAAGCATTTGTCCTTGTTGGAGGAGAACAAGTGTCGATTAATGATTCAAAAGCAATTGTTGCATTAATAGAAGGTTTTTTGTTGCATTGATAGAAGGTTTTAAAATTGAAAAACTTTGTGCCGGTGAGAGTGATGGTGAATGTAGTACGGTGAAATACAACCATGACGGGAACTAGTATAAATATTTAACTTCTACGTATTGCTAATTATGATAAGGGAATCCTCCCACTAGATGCTATTCATTAAAATGCTTAGTATTTGAGTCTCGTACCAATTTTCTTTGGTTACAGAGATCTGCAAATTATTTATACAGGTCGTCTCCTATACATTTTTTTTAATTATATCGTAATTTAATATTATTTGTTACAATCATTTTTTAATTATTTGTTAATCATACAAAATTCCTTGGAACATACAAGATTTATTTGTTTACTTAAAATTTTCTTAACTTCATCCTGGTTTCGATTTCCTATAATTACATAACAAAATTGTAATTATTTATCAAATATTTTTATTATTTAATTTTCTATAAATACATATTTAAAGTTGATGACGTTTGTGCTCGATCTGTGTTCTTATTTTGCACAAGTTATCAACTAGTTTACTTAATTGTTTAATTGTTTTACTTTACTGCCCATAATTATTTTACTTAATTATAAAAAAACAAAACACATTCTTTTTTCAAAATATTATACGCAGCACTTCCCAACACTTCTCCTAAATAATAACTAACCAATTAACCCTTTTCTAATTAAAATCTTATCTTTCCAGAAATATGGCCTTTCTAATTAATGAAATAAACTAATAATATTATCTATACTATATTATAAAAGAAGAAACACTAAAAGTTTTGTTACATGTTTTTTGGTACAGTAAGGTACTTACCTTATTTTACTTAATTATAAAAAAAAAACACAATAACCAATTACCTATTTCAGCTATTACATTTTCTAACTTTTTTGACTAAAATATCTTCTTTCCAAAAATATGGTCGTTCTAATTGATTAAATAAATTACTAATATTATAATTACTAATAATAACGAATTGGTTAATTTTTTCAGCTAAAAGGTAAAATCTTTTCTATATTTTCTCCTAAATAATAACTAACCAATTACCTTTTTCAGCTATTACCTTTCTAACTTTTCTAACTAAATTATCTTCTTTCTAAAAATATGTTCACCCAAATTAATAAAATAAATTAATAATATCATAATTATTAATAACTAACTCATTAGCTTTTCTAGCTAAAAGGTAATATCTTTTCTACATTTCCTAATTAAAATATCTCAATTTCAAGATTTTTTTTACTTAATTATCCTTACTTAAATATTTATTACAGGTAAAAATATGTAGTTCTATTTTATAAAATAAAATAAGGATATTAAGTTCTAAACAATTACCTGCGAATATACATAATCTTATCTAACTTTTCTAACTAGAACCTCTCCTTTTCAAAAATACCATGGGTCATTCTATTTAATGAAATAGACTAATAAATTATAATTACTAATAACTAATTGATTACCTTTTTCAGCTAAAACATAATATCTTTTCTATATTTTCTAACTAAAATATTTCATTTCAAACTTTTTTTCTTACTTAATTATCCTTATTTAAATATTTATTATTGGTAAAAATATGTTACATTTTCTATTTTTTTAATAACTAATTAATTTCATTTTAAGGTAAAACATGTTATCTTTTATATTCTAAAAATACTACAGATAATTATATTTAATAAAATAAAATAATATTATTATGATTACTAAAAACTAACAAGTTACATTTTCAGCTAAAACACGTTTTAATATTTTCTCTTACTAAAGTTGTGAGATTGTTATTGTAAAACAATCTCTCACCTGTAAGTTTTGGTAATTTGTCAAAGTACGAAAGTGAAAAATTAATTCAGGAAATTTACTACTCTATCTTGTAAATTCCGTAAGATTATTCGATGTGACGCTTTCTCGTAATAATCATTAATTTAGATAAGGAATGTCAGTAAAATGATATTTTCTAGTCTAGATTATTTGTGGTACATTTTTTTAAGCAAAGTCAAAAAGGCACAAATGTCGAAATATTCTGAACACTGATTTTACGAGCTAAATGCTAGATTTATTCTAGACAGTGTTCATTTCAAAGGTGGTATCCTTAAATATGTTCGATATATTCTTCAAAGTGATATTTTCAAGGTTGCCTTATTTATTGACTTTGCAGAAAGAATAAAAACATATTTTATCCCGAATCCTTAACGGTTTTCACTTAAATGGATAAAATCGTAAAACATTCAAAATAAATATTCCACAGACTTCATAGTCATTATTATTTGATAAATATTATATCTGAATATATTTCAAGTCAAAACCTCAGCCAAAACGTCGATAAGTTACGACAAACGGCTAACGTATTTTATTCTGTCGCGTTAGTGCATTTTATCGAAATATTTTTGAATAAAATAATTCCACATATTATTTTGACTTGAAATTTTGAGAATGTCCCTAAAATTGTCAAAAAGAATTTTAGACAAAGTTTCATGAGTTTTGAATGACTTTTCCCGGACCACTAAAATCGATACGTAATTGATTTTTCGGTCGCTTAGAAGTCATAGAAGGTTAACTCCTTTTAAGGTGAAATTTTTACCATAGTCTTCTGGGAATATTTCAAGAGGATTCCCAAAGTTTCATAATTTTTGAGATATGTTTCGATTTATCTCATTAAAGTGGGTGTTATGTGTTGTTTCGCGTAGTTTCGATTTATTCGGCTAAAACGAAACTATTATACGACAAATACACTTATACATCTGATAAATATATAAGGATTGGGGACCAAGTAAGAGAGAACTTCCAGGAAAGAACCTTTGCTATTTGTTTATTAATTGGTGCCAAGTGTCATGCTTTCATTTGCTCACTTTTTCACCACTTGACCTATAAATAGCAAGCTAATCCCACCCATTTCTCTTGAGCATTTTATGTCCTAGAAGTGCTGCTAATTTCTCTCTAGAAACACAGCCTTTTAAGAGTATCAAAATCCTCCAAAGATTTGGATAACAAAGCTTTGTTGCTCCATTTTATAACATCTTTAAAGGCTTTGTTGTTAGTCCATTTCTTGCCATTTTAAACACCATCCGGCCATCACTCTTGAGGCAGCTCTTGAGATCAAATTTAACACTCCCCAAAGTGTTCTTAAGTGTGGTTTGAGCCACCATTTTATCCTTCTTGAATTCATTCAAGTGGTGCTCTTTTAGGCCTTGTTTTACTGGTGTTTTGGGTCCTCTTTCTAGTACTTCTACACTCCTCTCGGCCATTGCTCTTTAGGCAGCCTCAAGCACGATTTTATGCAGCCTCTTGAGTGTTCTTTCTTGTTTATTTGAGTCACCTTTGGTACCTCCTTGGTTACCTCTTTTGGTGCTCAAATCCGGCCATCTTGGTAGTGTTTTGGACCTCCTTCTTGCTCTTCTTCTTGCTCTCGGCTAAGCCTCACTAGAAACATCTCTTGCTCGATTTTTAACAGCCCCTAAGTGGTCTTGTTTGTGTCTTTGAGTCATCAAGGTAACCTTCTAAATACTTTTCCTTTAGTGCTCCTTTGGCTTAAGCATTCTTGCACTTTGTCATAAAAAATATACACTTGTTCTTGAATACTTTCGTGTAGTGTATATTGACAAGTTGTGCAGAATTTTTTAAGAGCTTCTTGAAGTTTTTGTTGGCTCTTCTTTAAGTCCTTAACAACCTCTTGGTGAACACTTGGTTGAAAGTCTAAGAACCATCTTTTGATTTGTGCTTAAAAGTGCATAAACAAGTGATTTAAACTTGTTATTCTTTAAATCAAAAGAGTGCTTCTTAACTTGGTTTATACTAGTCCTTTGAATCAAACTTGAGCTCAAATCTTTAAGAACTAAACCAAGCATCTTGAACTTGTTTCTTAACCGAAACCAAAGTTCATTACATTCGGCCTTCTACTTGATTTATTCGGTCGAATAATCCTATTACGTGTTTATATATTTTCTTGCACTAGTTTAACGCATAATAATGGCCCTCATTATTTTATAACGAGTTACTTTTACGTACGTGTGAGTTGTGTTTATATGCTTCTGTGTGGTGCTTAATTTGTTGTTCGTGAGTGTTTTACATTCACGCATTTTATATACTTTCCGCACTAGCATTAACGCGTAATAGCGTCCCTCGCTTTCACGAGCTATATATATATATATATATATATTCGAATATATACAAAGCCATATACAAGTGTTGTTGTGATAACACTAGTATTTATCGATTTTAAGTAGATTGTTCTATATTCTTTCGAATATAAGTAACTAGCTCTAACTTCGATAAATCAAGGTCATTTGGCCAAGGAATGTTATATTCGACCATTTCATTGTTGATCTCGGTCTTATAATATTTCAATACAAGTGTAACAACTCAGTTGTTTTGGTATATAAGTTTTCGAATATTAGTAATATAGGGTATGTAAAAATGTATCGTTTTGAATTGGTAACTGATGAGTTTTATTTACAGAATATGATTTGAGTGTAATTGGTAATAATTAATTATACATTGCCATTAATGTGGTCATTATATTAGGCTGTTACTTTTGCTTTAATATAGTGCTTCACACACGAAAAAAAAAAAAAGAATAGAGAAGGTTAGAGTTGAGGAAGGTTTGAGAGAGAACATGCAAAACTATATTTGTTTCGATTTTTTTTCATTGGGTAATTCTTGATTCACTACATAATATGGTCATGTATGGATGCTTTTCTTGTCACGTATATGTTTATTTGGCTTCAATTTTATTTGGAGCTATCCAAATTGTATTAAGTGCTAATTTTATATGATCTTGTGCCATAAGATTTGTGTCATATTTTCCCAACTGTAGAATTATGGTAATCCTTAGTTGCTATAGCCAAATATATACATACGGAATCCATGTCTCTGATCCTTGAGGTACTACAAGTTTGCAACTTTGTATGTATTTGTATCCTTATTTGAACATCTCTTATCAGTTAAACTACTGGTGTGTTTAAATTCTACATATCTATTTATAATGTTATACTTGTATTCTATTTTACTAAGATAAAAGTATTAGGATTTCATGCAAATTATATAAAATAGATTTTATTTTGCTCATATGTTACCATCAAGATTATTTTACATGCTAGTTTGGTGCAATCTTTTAAGTGTCAGAAACAAAAGATATTCTGATTGGTGCAAGTCAATAAAATCATATCTTTGTGATTATCTCTGTAAAATAGTTGATTTGTACTATTAAGGTTACTTAGTTATTTTAGATAAATAAATCTTGGCATATTATTTGTTAATTTTATACACACAAATTTTATTACCTAATATGTTATGAGTGCACGTTAGTATCTTTATAAATCTCCTGATTGTGTTGTCTTGAAATTATGATTTACTTATGTATATTTTTTTAATAATCATGGTGGCAGTCTTGTGAATATTATAGTTATTAAAATTAATTATTTCATGCTTCTTTAGTTGATTTGATTGGCTAGGTTTGGTTGTAAACAATGGAATATCATTAGTATATTTTATAGCATGAGTGTGTCTAACTATTTTCTGTTTATTTAATTTATTCTTAATTTGTTTAATGTTAGGTTCCGGTGTTAAGTGGTTAGTAGCATTTTTGAGGTAAGTATTATATCCGAACTTTCTAGTTATTTCAAAATTATATTTATATGTTTTAAATTCAGAAATTATATTTTATGTTTCCGCTCTATTTATTGATATGAAAATTTGGGTCAAGTGCAATTATTTTGGAAGAGTATGATTTTAGATTTTACAAGAATATACGAGCTTTGAGACCCCAGTTGAGTCTATGATCTGAACCCTTAGTATTTGCACCTAGTTCCGGAACTAAATTCTGATACCTCTCTAGGGCTCACTTATGTGCAACTTCTGATACCTTAGTGAGGGATGCAATACTAAATTCTGGACCGCGTCACCGGTGTATAGTGACTTCTGAACTTCTGGACCGTGTCACCGGTTTGTAGTGACCTTAGTTAGATTGGTGGTTAAAAAGTTATCGTTTTGTAAGTTATGAATTTTTGAAAATTATTATCGCTTTATATTGTATTTTGTTTGTTGGATTTGACCGCTGGTTTGTTTAGCTAGTTTGCTTGCTGGGTTTTTGAGCTCACTCTTTTAATATTTCAGGTTCTGTGCAGTTCGTTGTTGAAGTTATTTTTGTAAAGTTCGTTCGCAGGGAAGGACTATTAATTTAAGTTCAAGTTTTAATTCCTTACAATCTAGAAGTGTAGAAAAATAATGGGGGTGTTCGAATAAACTAACAAATAAAACTAAAATTTAATTGATGAGGAAAAGCAATCCGAGAAATAGGGTTCTTCAATTGGTTCAATAATGTTGTTGTAATGCGATATATATATTTCTCATACTTTGCTAAAAACAATTTTTCTAACCTTTATAATGTTCTCTCCCAAGATACAAAATAATGTCTACAACCATATCTCAAAAGTCACTCCCATGATCAATCAAAATACAATTATAGATTTTTAAGACCTGAGAATTATAAGTTTCATAGTCTTTTTATTAATCTCCCGATTCAATAATTTAACTATGTATATCAAATCATGAACAAGAATTATGACTCCTTTCCCAATTTATCATAATCCCTATGAATACAATTAAAGGTTAGCTACTCCCTTAATTGGGTTAAGCCCTCAATGATAGATTAGCAAAAGTAGAGAATTATCATTACAATCAAACAAACATAAATCACCAATGAATACTACCTGATTCTCGGATTATAAAATTAGTTACTCATGCTAGATAAAGAAAATAAGCACATATTAATGGGTAAAATTATGATTAAAAGAGTTTAGAGTTAAGAAAATACAACTTGAAGAATTTCTCCTCCCGAAATGGTTTCCAACGAAATAAAAGAGCACTCCACGTAATCCCCTTACAATCTAGCCGAATGAAACAAGATGTAAAAGGTGGTGCAGTGTATTTCCTACTTTTTTTTATCTAAGTTGATGTCTATGCTCCGATCCTTCCCCTCCTGCACAAGCTCTTCCTTTATATAGCCCATTTCCTCCAAATAATGCATCATCATTACCCTCCATCATTAATATTCTTCATCATTACTACCACTTTGCAAATTATTTTTATGTATGCTAACCACTCCACTTCACCACTTTCGGCTGAAATTATTCTTACAAATGGCCAATCAATCAATATACACACTTTATAATTTAATAAAATTCCAAAAGTAAAAAGATTTTTTTACTAAAATTCAGAACTGAATTCTCTCCTCAGATTTCGAGCTGCTCCAATCGGATTTTTGCTTATTTAATCCCTCTAAATTGTAGATAATTTTCTAAGCTTTGCGTGGACTGTAAGATCGTCCAAATCCGACTTCTACAACTCCGGATATGAAATAAATACCGTAGAAAGCGGGTGTAGCTCAATAAATCCGCATTTCTTCCATTTTTAGCTCCAAAATAGCTCTCTAATTCCAAATTCAGGAATTCTTATTTTCTACAATAAAACATTAAAATTTATTAAATAAATATCCAAATAAATGCAAAATACAATTAAATATATGAATAAAATTATCTAAAATATATATAAAAATATATCTTATCAAACATCCCCACACTAAGCATTTGCACGTCCTCGGGCAAATAAGTGAAATAAAAAGTAAATCCTAACTAATACCATTTTCGTAGATGACACGATTGCATTGAGCACATGCAACAAGCCGTTAAACCCCTAGGCAGCCCTAGTAGGACGAGTGAGGTCTCGTGAGGGCCTATAGTGAATGTACCCACAAAATCCATCTGGCTCATGTAAAAGATCGAATGCCAATACAACACCACAGATACAAGTCATCTCATGCCACGTCAACTTAAGAATCAAAGTGAAGAATGCAATGCCTTGTGTCGAAGTTACAAGTATTCACAAAGTCTACTCAAAGAAGATGCATAAGTTCTCAACAGTCCATGTCAAATGTAAGAATAAGTTGGTAATCATGCTAAGCCCGCAAGAGTACATCTTTGAGTCAAAACTTGGGATTTCATATGCAAAATACAAGTAATAACTCACCTTTCACTCACAAAAGAATATTCACTCAAGAACAAGAGTAAGTGTATAACTCCATTCCCACAAAATCATAAGCATGCTTGACATTTGGTATCAATCTAACTTTAACACAACATACACTACTGATGATAATCAAAAGGTCTTTATTCGGGTTGTAATGGGGCTAGGGACAAGGTATGTCAAGTAAAGCCAAAGAAGGTGAAATGTCAAAATCTAGTACCCAACAACATAAATCATTCAACTCCCCATCCATCATCCCCACACTTGGATCAAACAAACATAAGTATGCTCTCAAATAAATAATTTTTTTTTTGTTTTTGTTTTTATTTTTTTTTCGTCTAAATATAAACAAGTACAATGATCCCATGATATTAATACCAAATTCGACTAAAAAGTAAATAATCATACCCCATATTCTTCAAAAGTAATGATCATCAATAATCCCTTCTTTTGCACACCTTTTTACTCCATCAAACATTCTACTAGCCTTTGACAATTTGGGTTCAAGTTAAAGTAAGGCCAATACAAGAAAAAGGTTTAGGCAAGTAATGTGGTGTGTCGCCGAAAAAATAAAATTAAGCTCAACGGGGTAACTATTTTATCATATGAGAATGGTGTGGATATTTTGGAAATATAGTTTATTCCTAAATGCCTTTATCATCTTATCATCAAATAATGTCATGCATTTTAAGAAAGATCTCAAACAAGTGTTAGCAATGCAAACAACATGTGGACACTCAAGCAAACGAATATAGATGCAAAAGATATGCATATAAGCTCAAAATCTCACTTGGTGGAAAAACATAATCAATTCCAAGTAAATAGTCTCTCCAATGCACCTACTTGTACTCAAAGCATGTAAACCAAATCATCTTACACATATTCATGTCCTTTTAATCACTTACAAAATTCAATGAGTTTACTTGCTTCAACTTGCTAGTGTATGTGTGTGCATAAGAACAAAGCATATCACTTCTCAATCAAAAGCGTCAAAAACACAAGATTTTTTTAGCATGCATGGTTGTATCAAGCTAACTTACAACAACTAATCTTTACAAGGCTAGAATTATTTTTGTGATTTTTTAATTTTTTAATTTTTTTTTAGCACCAAAACCCCAATAAGGTTCTATCTAAATGAACACACCCCCCAACTTATCACGTTTCTTGTCCACAAGAAACAACACACAATGGACTAATATGCGAGGAAAAAGAGAGGACTCCCCTAAATCATGGTCGAGGTGGCAGTGTGCAACCAAGAACTGCCATTGTGGCATCTATTTTGAAATGAAGATCCTCGTGCATAGTCCAAACACACAAAAATATTATTCAAATCAACAAAATTCCTTGGGTTGCCTCCCAAATAGCGCTTGTTTAACGTCATTAGCTCGACGCCTCTCGTGATGAACTTAAGCTTGAGGATTGGAGAGAAGCCAATTGACTCCTCTTGGAATGACGTCACCAATCAAATATGGCTTGAGTCTTTGCCCATTCACTTTAAACACATCGGAACCATCTCGAGTGATGTCCACAGCACTATACGGATATACCTTGACAATTTTAAAAGGGCCAGACCATCTTGACTTCAATTTTCCGGGAAAGAGTTTCAGCCTTGAGTTGAATAGTAGAACTTGCTGGTCAACTTCAAACTCTTTCGGTCTAATGTGCCTGTCATGCCACTTCTTTGTCTTCTCCTTGTATATTGTTGCATTTTCATAAGACTTAAGTCTCAACTCATCAAGTTCACTTAGTTGCATTAGCCTGTTAAGTCCCGTAGCTTGTAATTCCATGTTCAAGAATCTTATCGCCTAAAGTGCTCTGTGCTCCACTTCCACGGGTAAATGACAGGATTTTCCAAACACCAACCAATAAGAAGACATACTGATAGGTGTCTTGAATGCCATCCTATAAGCCCATAGAGGATCATCAAGCTTCCTTGCCAAATCTTTTTTGGAGCTAGCAACTATTTTCTCAAGAATTTGTTTCAGCTCTCGATTTGAAATCTCCACTTGCCCGCTAGTTTGAGGGTGATAAGGTGTAGCAACTTTCTGAGTCACTCCATACTTTCGCAAAAGATCTTCAATTAATTTATTACAAAAGTGAGATCCTCCATCATTGATGATGGCCCTAGGCACTCCAAAACATGTGAAGATATGCTTCTGTAAGAACTTCTTAACCACTCTACCATCATTTGTAGGACTAGCAATCACCTCCACCCATTTAGAGACGTAATCAACTCCCACCAAAATAAATTTGTTCCCGTAAGACGATGGGAACGGACCCATGAAATCTATACCCCAAACATCAAAGAGCTCAACCTCAAGAATAGGTTACAAAGGCATCTCATTCCATCTTGCAGTATTTCCTGTTCTTTGACATCGATCACAAGTTGCAACAAAGTTTCTGGCATCTTGATACATTGAAGGCCAATAAAATCCAGACTGCCAAATTTTTGCAACAGTTTTCGTGCTACTGTTGTGACCACCACACTCTAAATCATGATAATGATTTAAGACATTAGGAATTTCCTCGTGTGGCACACACCTCCTCATGATACCATCAGCAAATTCCTTGTAAAGAAGTGGTTCTTCCCAGAAGTAGTGTTTTACATCAAATAAGAATTTCTTCTTTTGTTGATAAGTCAGTCCACTTGGTACAATGCCACCCACGAGATAATTTATGAAGTCCACATACCATGGTGTAGACAAAGATACTTCAAGAAATGTTTCTTCTGGAAATGCATCATTGATAGGTATATTAACTCCTACCACTTCATCTCCCTGGTCCAACCTGGATAAATGATCAGCTACCAAGTTTTTAGAACCTTTCTTGTCTCGAATTTCAAGATCAAACTCCTGGAGTAAAAGAATCCAACGGATTAGACGAGGCTTGGCATCCTTCTTTTTCATTAAATAACGAATCGCAGCATGATCCATATAAACAATCACCCTAGACCCAACAAGATAGGATCTAAATTTGTCAAAGGCAAAAACCACAGCAAGTAGCTCTTTTTCAGTGGTAGCATAATTGATTTGTGCATCATCAAGTGTCTTGCTTGCATAGTATATCACATGCATGCGTTTTTCCTTCTTTTGGCCTAAAACAGCACCCACATCATAGTCAATAGCATCACACATGAGCTCGAAAGGTAAGCTCCAATCAGGGGCTGACATGATAGGTGCAGAAGTAAGCTCCTTCTTCAACCTGTTAAAAGCAACAAGAAAACTCACATCAAAATCAAAGACACTGTCTTTTTCAAGTAGATTACAAAGAGGACGAGAAATTTTAGAAAAATCTTTGATAAAACGACGGAAACCGGCGTGTCCAAGAAAACTTCTAATCCCCTTGACAGATGAGGGTAGTGGTAATTTCTCAATCACTTCGATTTTTGCCCTGTCCACCTCGATGCCTTTACTAGAAATCTTGTGCCCAAGCACAATACCATCCTTTACCATAAAATAACACTTCTCCCAATTAAGAACAAGATTAGTGTCTTCACATCTCTGCAACACTTGAGACAATCTAGTTAAACATGAATCAAAGGAAGAACCATATACAGTAAAGTCATCCATGAAGACTTCCATGGTTTTTCCTATAAAATCTGAGAATATGGTCGTCATGAGCCGCTGAAATGTGGATGGGCCATTACACAAACCAAAGGGTAGTCTACGATATGCAAAAGTACCATAAGGACAAGTAAAGGTTGTCTTTTCTTGATCCTCTAGAGCAATAGGAATCTGAAAATATCCCGAGAATCCATCTATAAAATTATAATACTCATTACCCGCAAGTCTTTCTAGCATCTGATCAATAAATGGGAGAGGAAAGTGATCTTTACGAGTAGCATTATTTAATTTTCTATAATCAATACAAACTCTCCAACCTGTTACAGTCCTAGTGGGGATTAATTCATTATTTTCATTATGCACGACAGTTATCCCACCCTTCTTAGGTACAACATGTATTGGACTAACCCAGTTACTATGTGGAACAGAGTATATAATGCCAGCATCTAACAACTTAGTTATCTCTTTCTTAACAACATTTTGCAAATTAGGATTCAATCTTCTTTGCCCCTCAATCACAGGTTTATGATTATCTTCTAAAGAAATCCTATGCATGTAAAGAGCAGGGCTAATTCCCTTGATATCTTTAATTGTCCAACCAATTGATGATTTAAATTGCCTAAGCACATTTAACAATTTATCTAGTTCATCATCATGGAGCAAAGAGGACACTATCACAGGATATGTATCCTTAGGACCAAGAAAAGCATACCTTAGATTAGAAGAAAGAGGTTTGAGTTCTACCTGAGGTGCCTCCGAGATTGAAAGTGCCACCTCAATTGTCGGCGTACCTGTTTCTTGCATATCAAGTGCAAGTGCTTCTTCAACTTCTTTATCATCTAAGGTTTGTTCCACTTTTGCGAAGTCTGCATCTTCAAGACTTACGATCTCATCCACTATGTCAACATTGAAACATGTAGCATCAAATGAAGGCATCTACATAGCTTTGTTGAGATCAAACTCAACCTTTTCATCACCAACATTTAATGCCAATTTCCCAGCTTGACATCAATTGTGGTTCCAGCAGTAGCCAAAAATGGCCTTCCCAAAATAATGGGCATCTCAACATCTTCATCCATCTCCAACACCACAAAATCATAAGGGATAAAGAATTTATCCACTTTGACAAGTACATCCTCAATGACTCCCAAAGGATGCTTGATAGTACGATCAACCAACTGAAGTGAGATTCTTGTCTTCTTGAGCTCTCCAAGACCAAGTCTTCCACAAATGGAGTGTGGCATCAAACTCACACTAGCCCCTAAATCACACAAGGCTTTAATATTCTTCATTGCTCCAATAGTGCATGGCAAAGAGAAGCTTCCAGGATCTTTTAATTTCTGCGGAATTGATTTTTGTATGACTACACTACACTCCGCATTTAGAGTAATAGTTTCCACATCCTCAATTTTCCATTTTTTAGACAACATCTCCTTCAAAAATTTGGCATAGAGTGGCATTTGGGGCAAAGCATCAGCAAAAGGAATATTTATATGCAATTGCCGAAAATTTTTCAAGAATTTCTCATATTGTTTCTCCAATTGCCTGTTATGAACCTTTATGGGAAAGGAATTGGGGGCACATATGGTTTCACTGGTAGTCTTGGTGTGACTTATTCTTCTTTTTTGCTCATCAATCACCTTTTCAGAAACTTCTGCTTCAACTTCTACTAACTCACTTTCTCTTGCACGAACCTTTTCTCTAGGCTAGATAACCTCAGTTTCTGGCAATTCTCTTCCGTTTCTCAGAGTGATGGCCTTCCAGTAATCTTTACCATTTAGGTCTGGTTGACTAGGAAGTGATCCTTGCTCACGAACACCAACCTTATTAGCAATTTGACCAATTTGCGTTTCCAACATCTTTTGAGATGAAGCCATCTGATCAAGTCTTGATTCTACCTTTGCAAATTTGGTATCCATGTTGGCAAACGCCTCTGTAGTTCCTTGTATCATTTTATTGAGAGCAACCTCCCAATCAGCAGGTTCTTTCTTTTCCCTTGGTGGTGGTTGTTGATATTGTTGTTGTGCCTGATACTGCTGACGTGGTTGAAAACCAGGAGGTTGATTTTGCTTAGGAAATGCATATGATGGATTAGCCGCATGATTGTTGTTGTATGACAAATTGTTATTGGGCCTCCGATTTGGATTATAGTAGGAGTTATTCTGAACAGGCCATGATTGTCTTCCCTGAATAAAAGATGCTTCTCTGGGAATTGTGGTGCATAAGAACACTGATTCACACCATAATCATTATACCCTTCCATGGGAGAAGAAATTGCCCTTTGTCCACGTACCTCTTGAGTAAGAGCATCCAATTTAAGAGTCAGCAAGTTCATCATTTCAGTATCTTGTAATGATTTTGCTGAGCTCGTCCCACTAGGTGCCCAAGAATAGTTATTTGCTGCCAATTGCTCAAGAAGTGCTTTTGCCTTATGAACCGGTGTTTTCTTGAAATCTCCACCAGCTGCCACATCCAAACTTAAACGAACATCTGCGTTCAAAGATCCATAAAAAGTGCTCAAAATCATCCACTCAGTACACCCGTGATGTGGACATTTTCTCAACAATGCCTTGTATCTCTCCCATGCCTGCTACAAGCCTTCACCTGGTTGTGTTTTGAAACTTAAAATGATTGTCCTCATTTGTTGAGTCTTGTCAGAAGGATAATATTTGGACAAGAATTCGGTAGAAAGTCTTTCCCAAGTAGCAACTGCAGTTTCAGGAAGCTGTTGGAACCATTCCATGGCTCTCCCTTTGATCGAGTAAGGAAACATATGAAGACAAATCTGATCTGCAGTAACTCCATTGATTTTGAATTAACCACACATATGCACGAAGCGCTCAAGATGTCGGTGTGGATCCTCTCGCTCAATGTCTCCTTCAAAAGCTGAATTGCTCACCATCTAAATTAAGCTCGGATTGATGTTGTACTGAGCTGCGGTAATCTGAGGAGTTTTGTACATGCAATTCGCAGGATTGGGAGTCTCATGATCCCAAATAGAAGTCTCATCAACAACAACTGGTGGGTCAGGAGGATTAACAATTTGACGATCTCCTGGTTCCTCCATATTGGTTCTTTCTTTCCTTTGCTTTGTCTCTCACCTTAAATCTCGAAAAGTGCGTTCAATTTCTTGATCAAACTTAAAATCTCCCGCACTTGCAGATCGTCGCATACAAGAGTTATAGCACCTGAAAAGAAAACACCAATAAGATAGAGTTATAGCACTTGGAGTATCTATATATATATATATATATATATTATTTTTTTTTATTTTTTTTTACAAACAAACAATTAAACCGTAAATAACAGTGACAATAACAACAATTAAATTAATCTAAAAATTCTAAGTTCGAATTAAAACTAAATTTTATTCTAAAACTTTATTTTTTTACACAAATTTATTTACAATGAATTTTAGAAAAATTTTGACATTATTCGTTTGTAAGATAAAACTAAACAAAGCAATAAAATTGCCCGCAATTATTCAACAAATCAAACTGACTAGGAAAACTCGTAAACCAATTAACATCGAACTCAAACCAAGGAAACCACTCAGAGGCTCGCCCATAACAAGCAGCAGGAACTCAGTAACACAAAACTCAACAAACTAGTCGACTCATTACAAAACAAGAGAAATTAAACTCAACAATCCGAACTCTAAACAACAATAACTCGAACTACCTCAATACAAACTCGGTTCAACAAAATTAAATGAAACAAAACACTGATTCAACAAAACTCAAACTTGAGAGCAAAATCATTGAAATACACGAACAAAAACAAAACAGCAATGAAACAACGACTCAATGAAAACACAGAAAGCAACACTCGACCGTAAATTCAATCAAAAGTTCGGTAATTGACTCATGAACTCTGGCAAACAGTAAACTCGGGTTAAAACTCAACGATTCACAACCACTGGACTAATTCTAAAAGCAGTTAAACCGGGTTTTGACTCGGTCCAAACCAATGGCGATTCACAAAACAGTGAATTTCAGAAACCAAAACAAACTCGGAAAACTTGGATTCAAAAACCCAGTCGACTTAAACACAAAACGCAGAACTCGCACAGCCACTCGAACAAACATACAATTACAGCATTTATTCAGAAATCCAGCAAACTCGACGACTTAGTAAACCGAAAACGAAATTGGGGGAAAGGGGAATTGCGCGTTTTTATTTGAAGAAGAGGAGGCTGCGATTTCGGGAGGAGATTCGGTGATGAAGAACGGTGGTGAAGGCGTGGAGGGTGAAGAGAAAAGGAGAGGAGGTGGGAAAGAATAGAGGAGGTGGCGCGGTGTTTGTGCGGAGGAAAAAGAAGAAAAGGGAGATGGAGTAAGGAGATGGATAGAAGAAGAAGAGGAAAATGAGAACTGGGTTTGTGTTTGTGGTCTGGTTTAACGAGAACAGAGAAAACACATGTGTATTTCGAATAAAAACATGGGATGAAGGTGCTAGACCTTCGAATTAACCAGTTAAAAAAAATGAATAAATACGTACTGAAATTTAACGCTAATATTTTTGTGTTCTTTTTTTAACACTAACACATAAAATATAAAAATTAAGATTTACAATTAAAATTATGAACCCAGAAAAGAAAGCAGCAGAACAGATTTCTGTGATTAAAACAAAAACAATGATGCCAAAAAACTTGCTTCGAATTATTACCAAAAACACAAAAAACAAATACTGAAATTTTAATAAAACTAAAATATTTTTGTTATTTTAAAAAATTTTTTTACACTGAACAAAATAAAATCTAAATTATAAGAAATAATTAACCTAAACTTAATATTGATGTCTTCCCCGGCAGCAACGCCAATTTGTTGAAGTTATTTTTGTAAAGTTCGTTCGCAGGGAAGGACTATTAATTTAAGTTCAAGTTTTAATTCCTTACAATCTAGAAGTGTAGAAAAATAATTGGGGTGTTCGAATAAACTAACAAATAAAACTAAAATTTAATTGATGAGGAAAAGCAATCCGAGAAATGGGGTTCTTCAATTGATTCAATAATGTTGTTGTAATGCGATATATATATTTCTCATACTTTGCTAAAAACAATTCTTCTAACCTTTATAATGTTCTCTCCCAAGATACAAAATAATGTCTACAACCATATCTCAAAAGTCACTCTCATGATCAATCAAAATACAATTATAGATTTTTAAGACCCAAGAATTATAAGTTTCATAGTCTTTTTATTAATCTCCCGATTCAATAATTTAACTATGTCTATCAAATCATGAACAAGAATTATGACTCCTTTCCCAATTTATCATAATCCCTATGAATACAATTAAAGGTTAGCTACTCCCTTAATTGGGTTAAGCCCTCAATGATAGATTAGCAAAAGTAGAGAATTATCATTACAATCAAACAAGCATAAATCACCAATGAATACTACCTAATTCTCGGATTATAAAATTAGTTACTCATGCTAGATAAAGAAAATAAGCACATATTATGGAAAATTATGATTAAAAGAGTTTAGAGTTAAGAAAATACAACTTGAAGAATTTCTCCTCCCGAAATGGTTTCCAACGAAATAAAAGAGCACTCCACGTAATCCCCTTACAATCTAGCCGAATGAAACAAGATGTAAAAGGTGGTGCAGTGTATTTCCTACTTTTTTTTGTCTAAGTTGATGTCTATGCTCCGATCCTTCCCCTCCTGCACAAGCTCTTCCTTTATATAGCCCATTTCCTCCAAATAATGCATCATCATTACCCTCCATCATTAATATTCTTCATCATTACTACCACTTTGCAAATTATTTTTATGTATGCTAACCACTCCACTTCACCACTTTCGGCTGAAATTATTCTTACAAATGGCCAATCAATCAATACACACACTTTATAATTTAATAAAATTCCAAAAGTAAAAAGATTTTTTTACTAAAATTTAGAACTGAATTTTCTCCTCAGATTTCGAGCTGCTCCAATCGGATTTTTGCTTATTTAATCCCTCTAAATTGTAGATAATTTTCTAAGCTTCGCGTGGACTGTAAGATCGTCCAAATCCGACTTCTACAACTCCGGATATGAAATAAATACCGTAGGAAGCGGGTGTAGCTCAATAAATCCGCATTTCTTCCATTTTTAGCTCCAAAATAGCTCTCTAATTCCAAATTCAGGAATTCTTATTTTCTACAATAAAACATTAAAATTTAAGAAATAAATATCCAAATAAATGCAAAATGCAATTAAATATAGGAATAAAATTATCTAAAATATATATAAAAATATATCTTATCATTCGTTGGATTTACAAGGAGCTTGTTAGTTGGATTTTTATGTAGATCGTGTCACATATTTTCGGTAGCTGCGCTATGACTTAACTTGTAATAGAATTGTAATAGTTTCTGTTAGAATTTTCGAGATTAAATTTTTGTATTTAACTTTTGGCTCGAACTAACATTCCGAAAAAGTGCGGGATGTTACAACAAGTGTTTAAACATTTGTATACTTTGAGTTAGTATCTTGTTTAATATTCTACGGAATATTTTTTAGCTTGCTCTTTCTCGTATTTATTTGTGTTGTTTTACACAAGTAAATTGTATATTTAATTTTATTTATATTCGGCCCAAACCGGATATTTATATAAATTAATATACTTGATTTTTATTTATATTAACAGAGTCTAACTCGTTAATATTTATATTTCCTCCCTTGATATAGTTTTTACACTAGTTCATTTTTAAATCGTCAAATTTCAAAAGGATTTTCAAGTCGTAGTGCTTGTATTATATCCTTTGACGTGAGGTGAAGTGAAGTGATGTGATTCTCGCTCTAAGACCCAAGTCTTAGATACGCCGGCGGGGAGTTGGGTATCTTTGCACCGTGAGGAGGAGAAAAGATCCAAGATCTAAGACCTAAGACACAAGACCGTTAAAGGGTGTAGGTATGAAGTCTACGCAAAGGTATTGCTTGCATAGTTTTGAGGAAGTAACTTGGAGTTACGTTCCGAGATAAACTTGTAAGTGGTTTTTATTACGTGGTTTTGAGAAGGTAGTGGAGAAGCTATGCTTCAAGATAAACTCGTAAGGTCTTACATTGTTGTGAGGAAGTAACGGGGAGTTACGTTCCAAGATAAACTCATAAGTGTTTTACTTACATAGCATTTGAGAAAGTAATGGGGAGTTACGGTCCAAGATAATCTTGTAAGGGGTAGCTATAGTATTTTGAAGAGATAACGGGTAGTTAGTGTTAACACTAAAACACGCAAGCGTACATGGTCACAAGTAATATAGATAGAAGTCAAGTTCGTTCCCACAGAGATCTGGTTAGGTTTCAATTCAGTTCATGCACCTATGCAACAATGTATGATTATTATTCACTGCTAAGACAAATAACAAGATTAAGTTTTTACTAACTATAATTAACTAAGATACAAATTAACAAACTAAAACTTACTAACTAATGAGAATTAAAATTTAATTACTTATATGCGAGAAAACATGGAATCCTAACTTCATCATCTACTTCACTTAGAGTTGATGCCTTTAATCAATGCATGTGATGGTTTTGATACCTGATCAGACAACACGGAACAAGTATACGCTACTTCTCAGTATACGAATACCAAACTAAACATAAATCTACAAAAGAGATAGAAAATGAATAGACACCAATCATGCTTAGACCCTATATCTCTATAGAATTTGAAAACATAACGGTTGAAGAACAAGTTATCCATATTGATCACATAGGGCAGCATAATATCTCTATTTACGCTACACATCATGATGTTAAAACATCAACCTATCCTATGCTAGCATGGCAAGTTCTAAATCTCAAGATCCACTCTCGTTTCGCAAGAGATTAACAAATTAGATGTTCATGACGCATCTAAACACATGAAACACAACCATACGAGGATATCAAGAATTCATCACACATAAATCTTTAAAGCAATCAAACTACTAAGCTGCATAGATAAATCCGTTAGAATCCCATGACAACGATTAGCTCATAATCGAACCGCTCGTCATCATGAGATCTGATGAAACCATGATAATAAACAAAGTATGAATAATAATAATAATATTAATAAAATAAAGAGTTGAGAAAACAAATCTATGATACAAAAGATGAAGTAGATCTTGATCCGTTGCTTGTCATGAGCGTTGAATCTTTCTCCCCTTTTCTCCCTTGCAAATCTAAACTATGATATGTACAAGATATATAATGATATCTTCTCCCAATTACAATGGTAGGATGTGTTTAAATAGACTCTAGAAGTCTTGCCCAGCAAGAAATTGCCTTCTATTACAATTAGAATTCGATTTAGGTACCAAAAAATGCCCAAAATACAATTAGAACTAGAAAAGGGCAAAACAGTAATTTCCTGCTCCCATCAGTCTGCTTGTCACGCTGCCTGATCTCACCACACGCAGCCTGCACGTGGGATTCCAGTCCCAAGTTGTAGAAAATCTCCCAAGCTTCGCATGGACAGTAAGATCGCTGAAAACGGACTTCTATAACTCCAGATATGGCCAAAACAGTGTAGACTGCGCAACCCTTCTCAGAAATCCGAATTTTAATCAATTAATCCTCCAAAAACGATAGAAGCATCAACCTTAATCAATATTCTTGTAAATCTGCACAACTAATCAAAACACATCAAAACTACAACAACTTGAGTCCAAGACAATCAATTTAAGCCGATATGGAACGCTCCAAGTGGATATAAAATCCACTTATCACACCCCCAAACTTAAACCGATGCTTGTCCTCAAGCATAAACAATTACAACTAACTAATTAACTAGTACCACTTCCGTAGGTGATCACGATTGCATTTGGCATATGCAACAAGCCCTTTAAACCCCTAGGCAGCCCTAGTGGACGAGTAAGGTCTCGTGAGGGCCTATAGCGAATGTACCCACAAAATCCATCTAACTAAACAATGCAATAACAATGCAATGCATGAATGCAACTAGAATGAAAATGCAACGATCCCCTTGAAACTAACCAAAACCAACTAGCAAGCAAATATCTTAGAGAATGCAACTAAATCCAAATAGAGCTCGACTAAGTTCCCGTATACTAACAATACATGAACAGAAACGTGCGTGTGTGCAATGCTCATCAGAAATACTCCCAACACTAGATCAAAATCATACATACTCTTCGTCAAGACAATCACAGGTTTATAAATAGAATAGACTGTAGACACTTCATAACCTAGAAACACCTTCATCCTTATCCAAGGTAGACAGAAATTCATGCTTTATTACTAACAACTACGACACATATATACAGGCATGCTTATTTAACCGTGCAATGGATGAGACCCCAAAAGGCTTATACAATAATACCCATGTAGCGAGCGTTAGGTTAGTGGATCCCAGACTATAAAAGCCTTAGGTCACTAGGCACAAAGTCCCCGCAAACTTAATAGCTCGAGTATTAAAGAGCTCACCCTGGTTAATTGTGCATATAAACAACTCAAACTTTTGACTTTTTTTTCTGTTTTTTTTTCTATGCAATCTGGAATGAGAATTCTCAATTCCAACCCTAGACTACTCATATAAATATGAGCCGGCTACTAGCCATTTGACATCTAGCAATTATTGACAATTATTTACAATTAAGCATGAAATCCTTGTTTTCCCCCAAACTTAGACTTAAGTGTTCTAGGCCATCAAGGGAATAACGAAAATTCTAAATATAATCAAGTGATTAAATCTCAAAACATCCAAACAAGCATGACCCTAACCTAGCCCAAAAGCACCCAATGAGACTGTGTAATTAGTTTTGTTTCCGAAACACATAAGTCAATTTCATAGAAACTATAAGTCAACCCTCTATTCATCATTACAACACTCAATTAGAAACCTACCTACCAATCAGAATTAGCTCGCTCTAAGGGATCATGAAATATGCATGCCATGAAAATGCAACTAATATGAACTCACATGGTATACGAAAAATAAAAACAGAATGTCCTATATGAAACAAACATAAATATTACAAACATACATGCATGAACTACCACTAATATGAAAAATATGAAATCTATATGAACAAAATAACTACCACAAACAACTACTATACACTACTTATCCCCCAAACCACCCCCAAACTTGAAAGATTCAATGTCCGCATTGAATGGAAGTAAATACGAGGGATAGCAGAAAACATACCTACAAGGCGTCTTACAAATCCTTCCCCATCGCAACTCAACATGCTTGTTCGGCAAAAATCCCCTTTCTTTAGCAATTGGCCTCAACAACCGATTAAATTCAACCTCCGCCGTCGAAGATAAAAATTTCACAACACTAGCATCACCTCTCCCACGCTTAGGAGCCATAAGAATCAATTCCCAACTCAAAAGAAGCTCAACCAATAATCTCCAAGCAATATCACACCAAAAATAGCCCAAATTCCAAGAATAATACAAAATCCCCAATTTACAAGAACACAAATTCGTAATAAAAATAAGATTAGAGAAGAGATAAACCAATTACGAATCAAAGAGGTGAACTTGTAATTAATTCCTCTTTAGAATTGAATTTAAATAAATAGAAGAGGAATTGGATTTGTATGTATGGGTGTGTATATATATAAGATGATGGATAGGCTTGGTAAAAAAAATTTAGAGTGTAGGAGAGATTTAGAATGGTATGGAATTGCTCTAGAATAGACATAGGAATTAGGGATTAAAGGAATTTGAGATAGGATAGAATTTGGGGTTGAATCCATGAGAAAAAGAAGGAATTTCGGGGAAAAATAAATAAATAAAATCTGGGAGGGCTGTCACGCAGGCGCAACCTGCGTTTCCCATGCGCAGACTGCGCGGAGACCAGTAACGCAGGCACAGCCTGCGTCACAGAGGCGCAATCTGCGCGACATGCAGTAACGCAGGCGCAGCCTGCATGTCAGGTGTGCTGCCTGCTTAACTGTTCAAAATTTTTTTTTTTCCAACACTCAATTTTTTTTTTTGCACACATAAATCTTTTTTTTCCTTTTTCCCTACACTAATGCATGGGTTGCCTCCCACGAAGCGCTTCTTTAACGTCAATAGCTTGACTACGTCCAAGCCTCCATTAAGGATGATAATAGTTGGCCTGGTCATCTCTTCGTGACACTTCATCGTCATCACGGCGGCACACTTTCTGCCCCTTCTCCTCGCTTGGCCTATTCGTATGACAACTATGTCCTATTCCAATGCCTTCATCTGTTGACCCAAAATCTGTCAATTTGTAGAACAACACACATCCGCGAGCTTCGCTTGAATATAATGGAGGAGGACAAATGTAAGTTGCTGAAGCCTTTGCTTCCTCAAAGAGAACTTCTTCCATTGGCTCTAATGCGCTACCTCCATCTTTATACTCTGAGACAAGTAGAAGACCTGCATCTTTCCCATGGTCATCAGCCTCTTGGTACGCACATACCAATTCTTAAAATTTGTGTATGCCCCTTCCAAATCATCCACCATACTAGCATGATCAACTTCCTCGTATGTCCTGTGAACGCTCACCTCACCTTGGAATTTGTCTTCCTCAATTATGCAAGCAATACCTTGCTCCAAGTCACCGTTATTTTCTGGAATTGCCTCTAGTATGAATTGTTGTTTCTCTTGTTCCAAGGCTCTCACAACTTGAGCAACTAGTGTCTCCAAAGATTTGACACCTTCCTCGTTACTCTTCACAAGCATCCTAATCTCCTCCATAACATCAACCTCATCTGACTGAAAAGTAGGAGTAGGTTGCTGATGTTGAAACTCTTCATTACCAAAAAAAATTGACGTATTTGGAACATCTTGCTGGTACTGTTGAGGATGGTATTGAAAATATGGTTGTTCCTCATAACTCAGAGGTTCAGATTGCCACGGGTCATACTGCTGCAGAAAATTCTGCCCTAACTGCTGCTGAAAATCCTGGTTTTGTTGCTATAGAAAATTCTGAGGATAGTAAGGCTGTGCTCCATATTGTTGACCTTGATACTGCTGATAAGGCTGCTGAGGTTGTTAAATACCACCTTGGTTGCTCCAGCACTGATTCGTCTCATGTGCGCCCGCACATAGCTCACAAACACTAACCACCTGCTGAACTCCATAGTAATTTAGAAAATCCATCTTCAAAGTCAACGTTCTCTGACAAGTACCTGAAACACCAACGAACTACACAAGAATAGATAAGTAACTAATCCGAGTCAGTGAACTCTAACGACCACTATTGACAAGCACATAAACCAAAAATAAAACACCGATGATCCCCGGCAGCGGCGCCAAAAACTTGTTAACACTAAAACAAGCAAGCGTACGTGGTCACAAGTAATATAGATAGAAGTCAAGTTCATTCCCACAGAGATCTGGTTAGGTTTCAATTCAGTTCATGCACCTATGCAACAATGTATGATTATTATTCACTGCTAAGACAAATAACAAGATTAAGTTTTTACTAACTATAATTAACTAAGATACAAATTAACAAACTAAAAATTACTAACTAATGAGAATTAAAATTTAATTACTTATATGCGAGAAAACATGGAATCCTAACTTCATCATCTACTTCACTTAGAGTTGATGCATTTAATCAATGGATGTGATGGTTTTGATATCTGACCAGACAACACGGAACAAGTATACGCTACTTCTCAATATACGAATACCAAACTAAACATACATCTACAAAAGAGATAGAAGATGAATAGACACCAATCATGCTTAGACCCTATATCTCTATAGAATTTGAAAACATAATGGTTGAAGAACAAGTTATCCATATTGATCACATATGGAAACATAATATCTCTATTTACGCTACACATCATGATGTTAAAACATCAACCTATCCTATGCTAGCATGGTAAGTTCTAAATCTCAAGATCCACTCTCGTTTCGCAAGAGATTAACAAATTAGATGTTCATGACGCATCTAAACACATGAAACACAACCATACGAGGATATCAAGAATTCATCACACATAAATCTTTAAAGCAACCAAACTACTAAGCTACATAGATAAATCCGTTAGAATCCCATGACAACGATTAGCTCATAATCGAACCGCTCGTCATCATGGGATCTGATGAAACCATGATAATAAACAAAGTATGAATAATAATAATAATAATATTAATAAAACAAAGAGTTGAGAAAACAAATCTATGATACAAAAGATGAAGTAGATCTAGATCCGTTGCTTGTCATGAGCGTTGAATCTTTCTCCCCTTTTCTCCCTTGCAAATCTAAACTATGATATGTACAAGATATATAATGATATCTTCTCCCAATTACAATGGTAGGATGTGTTTAAATAGACTCTAGAAGTCTTGCCCAGCAAGAAATTGCCTTCTATTACAATTAGAATTCGATTTAAGTACCAAAAAATGCCTAAAATACAATTAGAACTAGAAAAGGGCAAAACAGTAATTTCCTGCTCCCATCAGTCTGCTTGTCGCGCTGCCTGCTCTCACCACACGCAGACTACACGTGGGATTCCTATCCCAAGTTGTAGAAAATCTCCCAAGCTTCGCGTGGACAGTAAGATCGCTGAAAACGGACTTCTATAACTCCAGATATGGCCAAAATAGTGTAGACTACGCAACCCTTCTCAGAAATCCGAATTTTAATCAATTAATCCTCCAAAAACGATAGAAGCATCAACCTTAATCAACATTCTTGTAAATCTGCACAACTAAGCAAAACACATCAAAACTACAACAACTTGAGTCCAAGACAATCAATTTAAGCCGATATGGAACGCTCCAAGTGGATATAAAATCCACTTATCAGTTAGGCTCTGAGATAAATACGTAGTGTTTGTAAAGGCTTCTCCGCCTACTATTAAGGACTGTAATTCTTTATAGTGGAAGAAATCTCGAGTTCAGTAGGAGCTCGGGGACTGGAGTAGGGGTGTTCGAATTCGTTAGGGGATTGCGGGCATCGCGAACCAGGATATATCGATCGTGTCATATTTCTCTTTTATATTCCGCATTTTACATTACTTGTTTATAAGAAATTAATTTTAAAAGAGTAAGAAAATTTAAAAACGCCAACCCCAAATTTTAAAAGGGTCATTAGCTATTCAACCCCCCCTTCTAGTTTATTTTACCCTCCTTCGGGACCTATAAAAAACCTCTTCTTTTCCAATAGTATCACGGATAATTTTACTCAATAAAATAATACCATAATAATTAATAAAAAATAATACCATAATAATATCGTTGATTAATTTTTTTCAGTTAAAATGTATCATCTTATATATATCTTATAACTAAATTTTTCTGTTTTTAGAAATAATATGGCCGACATATATATACCATAATAAAAATTTAACTTACAAAATTCATATCATAAAAAATTCATTCAAATTATTGAAAAAAATCATATAATATTAAAGAAAATATGTGCATCGCACGGGTTTTAAGCTAGTTTTATTAATGATTGAAAGATATGATATGATATTTTTGGGTACATATTAATGATTGAAAGATTATGTTTTAAATTCAAAGTTAAATTATTTTAATTTTAAAAACTATTAATGATTAAAAGATATGGTACAATTGATATTTTTAGGTATTTATAAAAGATAATATCTTTTAATTAAAAAATAACATATTTTAATTAGAAAAGACAATCATTTACTTACTATTAATTATATTATTCTTTTATCTATTAATTAAGATAACCGTACCGAAAATCAAATCGACAAAAATTTCAATATTTCGACTTTCATATAATATCCTATTATATAATAAGAGTAAGAGGGATAATAAACGAGTACTATCATAGGTCAAGGGTTCGTAACAACAACATGTATTTTATAAATTAAATTTAAAGTCACTAATACAAAGCTTAATTAATAATCACACTAAATTTACACTTTTGATTTGTTTATGCTAAAAATCTTTTAATCATATTATGCCTATACTTACTTTTGTGAATAAATACGTTATACAATAAAATTAAGAGGAATTATATCCTTATTAAATCCTTATATATAATAAGCGTGAAGGGGATTTTATCCATAATTTCGGTTACTGTACTATCAAAATAATCTCAATCGTCGAATCTAATATTTTAAAACAAGGCGATCAAGATTATATTATATTAAAAAGAAAATTATAATCTAAAAATGATATAATTAAAAATGGTTGTATTAGAATTGAATTTTATTTATTTATTTATTAACATAAAAAAAAAGTTCATGTTTCCTATTTGGGTTCTATCTCGAGATCTAGAAATCAGATTTGGATGATTTTACACTCCACGCAAAGCTCATAAAATTATCTTTAATTTAGTGATGATTTAACAATTATTATCGAAATGGAAACACTCAGAATCTCAAGAGAAAATATAATTACGAATTTATACATTAATCTTATTCAGTGTAGAATATCTACATTGATAATTCTATTCGATGTGAAAGAGAAAATGACCAAATTACCTATATTTTTCTAACGCTTGGTCCTATATACTAATTGGCGGGTTTTGGGTCTAAATTACCCACCCAACACGCGATACAGTATAGCGTATTTCTGAAATACTTCTACTAGACTCTAGTGACCTTGAAAAACGTGATTGTCTTTCTATTGAAACCCACCACCATCCAGTTCATCTCCATCTCTTTATATTATCATCTATTTGTTTCATCTGTTTGTATTCTAATATATCTGTATCATCCGTAGTATGATTTGTCGATACATACCTATACATACATATAATTTAATCTCTAATTTGAAGCTTTCAAATCACTACTAGGAGGCTTGTAAATGAAAACTAGAGCGTATGTTTGTGATGTATCCGTAGCTAGGCAAAAGAAAAACTTGAATTCAGATGCTATCATGAGTAATGTGTATGGGTGATACGTTGGAGCGTGTGACGTATATCTTGAATACGTCGTATCTGCTCCCGTGGTTATTTTACACGATTCCGCTGCTAGCGTATTCATCGACATACGTTGTCATAAGTAACGTTTCTGCGAATACGCCATTGTATGTGCCGTGTCATGCGGGCAATTTGGGCCATACATCCCGCAAACTGGTATTCTGGTACTCTTTTCGGCAAAAAAGGACATATCTGGCCAACACCCGTTGTGAAAAACCAAATTATATATGATTTAAATCATCAATATACACTTTTTCGTATTCCAATATAAATAAACTTTTTAGTTTACATGTTAAAAAATAAAATATTTTTTATGCTAGATCCAACGTTTTTCATCTTTTTTATTTTATGATCTAACGGTTTTTTTTATTTATTTTGTCGTACTGAAAACCTAAACCAAACTACCGACTACCATAGTTTTGGACAAAATCACTCTTACACTTATTATTAAAACTGTATTTGGTTGTTAGTAGAACTATCTTTAAATAATAAGAAGGGCATTTTGATAAGCAAAATGAAATATAAGTACATTTCATAAATCGAATAGAATTTTCAACGTAAAAAAACTTCAATTTCTTCTATTTTTTATTTCTGCGTAGTTTTAATTGGAAAATAATTGTTAAACCATCACTAAAATAAAGATTATTTTGTTAATTTTGTGTGGGCTATAAAATCGTCCAAATCAAATTTTAAGAATTCAAGGTAAAGCATAAATATTGAATTGAACGTGTAAAATCTTATATATACTAGCTTTCTACCCGTACTACGCACCGATCGATAAATTATATTAATTAATTAATATAAATATATTATTTTAGTTATTATTTAGAAAAAATTGGAATAGTAATTAACTTAAGTATAAAAATTACTTATCGGTGAATTCATACCAATTGAATTAATATTAATATTATGAACAAATCATCAAAACAAATACAACCCCTGATGAAAAGTTCAAAACTCCTCTTTATTGTTTTTTTTTTTAAATTTTGCTTTCATTTTATTTCTCTCTTTGTTAGAGAATATTTCTAAGTACCATGTTAACAAATTTTTCACCCATATTCTGAGAATTCGGTATATTTATTCAATATCGGATCCTTAAAATATTTATTATATTAATACATTGAAAATATTTGTATGGTCGTGGTTAATTTTTTCTATTACATATTAAAAATGTATAGACACTCAATTCTCACGACTCCAATAAATCATTAGACTATCTATCAAAAAAAAGTTGCAACGATATGAGAAAGGATATCTACTGTGCAAGATACATGAAACGAACGTAGTTATAACAATAGAAACTTTCATCTAATCTAGTTTGTTATATGATAGTTCAATATCTATTTTACAAATTATATATCCTTTTATTAATGAATTGATTTACTATTGAAAAATAAATATTATCAGCTAACCAAAAAAATTCAATATATCGCGCTCTTGGAGTAACGTATGATTGTTAGAGTTCATGATGTTTGACCTTAGCTTATTTTTAAAGACAACTTAAAATGTGCATTTTTAGTTTGGAAGTTTGTATGCTGGATTTTTTATTCTTTTCTAGTAAAACATGGTATAATAAATTTAGTTTAATTTACTCTTAAAATAAGACATATGAAAATGAGTATCACCTATCTTTTTTCTATTTGACTAACTTGTGAAAATAGCTACTGTCCATAAAATTGAAATCAAGTTTGTAATATATAAACACATAATCACATTGTTATATATGTGCTATTGTAATTTAGATATTAGGTTAAATAACATGAAATTCATTTTTCTTTAAGAGTGAGTATATTTTTCCGACATATATAATAAGAAATAGCTCATGTAGACCTGAAAAATCATTTTGCACATTCATGTTGTGTACTTTAGGGTCTTGAACAAAAATGACATGATATTGAATCGTGTACCCGAAATTAGAACATAAAAATAGTTTATGTAAACCTAACAAATCATTTTGTATATTCATGTCGTGTAACTTGAACGAAAATGACATGAGATTGAATCGAGTACCGAAATTATAACACAAAATGTCACTAAACTATATGAATTTTTTCGTGTACACGAAATGAAATATGCGAATAGAAAAAGTATGACAATTACATGAAATATCACTCGGTATCCAAGTTATGTAAATATATAATTATGAGTTTTTGAACAATATTGAGATGTTACAAAACTAACCTAAGGGTAGTATGCACGATGTAAAGTCTCCAAAACAAAATGAAACTCTTTTTATTTTTTATTTTTTCTTAATATTGTTTTTTGTTAACAAATATCTCTCTTTGTGTAGAATATTTCTACCAAGTTATTGAGTTTTCTTACCCATATTTTATGCTTTGTTGATATTAAAAAACAAATTATATTTAACTAACCAAGCAAATTCAATATTTGCTCCGATTACTTTAATTCCAGAATACAAAATTCAAAAAGGCACCCTTTTATTAAAAATAATAAATAATTTATGTGTATTAATTTTTTTATTTATTAATATTAATAATTTTTATAACAAAGACCGTAGTTGCTCTCTCTCTCTCTCTCTCTCTCTCTCTCTTCTATCTCTCTCTTCACCTCTCCCAAAATATGTTAAACTAAAGTTTAGGAGCTAATATCAGCTTTTTGGTTTTTTAATTTATTTTTCTTTATTTTTCAATAAATAAATGTCTTTATTGAGAGTCTAGTACATCTTTATTTTTCCTTTATTTTACTTTGGCTTTCAATAAATATATCTTTTTGTTGAGAGCCTAATATCGTATTCGTGGATTTTGTATACCCATATATTAGATTTTGTTATATTAGTTCATTGATTTGGATAGTGTAGAATTACAGTTTTCGTCGATTGTTTGAATACGTTCTGACAAATCAGATATACATATTCCTCACGTTTATAACAAATTGTTAGATTATCTCACCGAAAAAGCTGCATAATTTAGAGATATAGATGATGGATGTACAATAATTGTTTGAAATATATAATAGTATATCGTGATTGATTTCAAATTAAAATTGTGATTTTCTAGTAAACTAGTCAATAAAGCCGCGCTTCGCGGCGGCATCAAAACTTTTATTAATTTTTTAAAGAATTTTTAATATATACTTATTTTATATTATATCAATATTAAATTTTAACAATTAGTATGGTAATCTTTAATGAGTTCGTGAAACACGATTCTTCGTGTTGAGCTACTTTCTCGTCAAAATCGAAATCCCAATTCTAAAAAATGAAACCCTAAAAATAAAATAAAATGGATAACATCAATATCAAGTTCTAATAATTAATACAATCTTTTCAGATTAGCCATTTTCTCGTTAAACATGTTCCGAGTCACTCTCATTTAGAACGAAGTTCTAACTACATTACATATTATTGATGACACCTATCTCATAAAATAACTTTTTTCCTTAAAAATTAAAACCTAAAATGAGAGTAAATCTCCATTTTGACATTCTTTTTACTTTCTAATATTTATGGATTTTAAAAAAATGAAGATACATCTTATTTTTTCTGTATATTATAGATATCCTTTGTTTATTTACAGTTTTCGAATAAGAATGTCTTTCTAATATGTTAACACTTCAATATTTTTCTTTTTAAATATGAAGATTTTTTTATGAGAATAATATTAAATTTATGGATATATTTTCATAATGCAAGTATAATTAACTTGTATAAAAAATTAAAATAAAGGATTTCTAGAAAAATAGATATATAGTTTCAAAAACTCGTAACAGACATCTCCATCGTCCGCATATTCTACTTCCTATAGCACAATCACGATACACGTTCTTCCGTATCCTACATAACACGGAATTGCGTGCAACATATACAGTTAATACGAAACTGCGTACAACGTATACAACTAATACGGGGGACAAAACTCCGTATCCCGTCGATAAAAAGGGTCACATTCCCGCTTTTCAGTATTTTGGACCAACACTATTTGTTTTTGATTATTTTGGGCCTTCACCCAATTAGTTGGAACTTCTATTTTGCTTTCTATAAAACTTTTAATTATATGTCTTATAAACATCTATTCTACTTCCAATGGAACTTTTAATTTTATATTTTTCCTATAAATTTCAAACTCTTATTCTCTATAAATTCGAACACCTATTATATTTCCAGTAGAACTTTAATTATATGTCTTATCTATGATTCGAAGAATTCCTTTATAAATTCGAACACCTTTTCTACTTTCAATAGAATTTTAATTATATGTTTTTCCTAAAAATTCGAACTCTTCTCCTCTATAAATTCGAACACCTATTATACTTGTAATATGTTAAAAGATGGTTTTTAAATTATTAATATTTAATATCTTAAAATTCTAAAAAATTAAAAAAATAGATGAAGGACATATAAAAGAAATTCAAAGTCAATACATATTATCTTATATTATAACATTAATATTAAATTTTAATAGTTAAAATGGTCTTTTCAAATGAACCGTTTTCTCGTTAAACACGGTTCTTCCTATTGAGCCGCTCTCTCGTTAAAATCGAAACCTCAACTTTAACATTTATTACTTGTATATAATTTTTATCCAAAAAAATCAAACTAAAATTTATAACAACAATATTAAATTCTAATAATTGATAAGATCTTTCTTACTGTCTTCCCGTTAAACATGTTTGTGCAATATCACTTAAAATCTGTAACTAAAATTACTACAACAAAAAATTAAATACAAAGATTGAAGTCCACATAACAATAAAAATCAGCGAAGAACTTAGATTAAAAAGTTGGAAAAAATCAAGCCAACTACCTAGCTAACATCAATTGTCACCTTTGCTTCAATCCATGATTCTTCATCAGCTATGTCCATTGCATTACACTATCATCATTGTCCACTGCATTACACTATCACTGTTGGTACTATCTTACAATACAAACCCGAATAATTATATGTATAAAATAATTAGTTGAATGTCTAATCATGGTCCATGGAAACCAATTCTTGCAAAGTAGGTGGCTTAAATTAAATGAAAACAAAAGGTTAAGAAAAATATAATAGGCCAGAAAAGAGAAAGTGTAAAGATATCATGCAGTTTATTTTAATATGTTGAAGGATTTTGTAGCCGGATTTTACAAATTAAGAAGAAAAATAGTAAAATAAAAAAACATAGTACATCAACTGAATTAAGAAAATATGTACCTAGTACCTTGATAAAGTTTGAGGCCAAGACACAGTTTTTAGCCTCTAATTCTTCATACCTACCTATGATTATAAAAAATTGATGGGAAAAAAAACTCAGAGTAATAATGTGACGTAGTTATTGATTGTTGAACAAATTAACTACATATATTAAAATTTTAAAATGTATGATACTTACCGACATATGAAGAACATGTACGAAAAGTACAGACCATGAACAAACTAAAAACATAGCGCACCTTTAACTTGCGCAATTTGTTGTTAACCTTTGACATATGAATTGGTTTATGTTGCATGTTTCTATGGTTTATATAACAATCTAATCATATTTGTTCAAACTCCTTTTCTTATAAATTTGAACTATTTTACTTCTAATCAATATAGAACTTTTCTACTTCTAAGTTCTAATTGATATATTAAATGATATTTAAATTGTAAAACTCTCAAAAAAATAGAAAAATAGATTGAGACTATCTTAAACCGCCACATCACCTCCCGCGTATCCTCCTTTATATATATATATATATATATATATATATATATATATATATATATATATATATATATTGATATGTTTTGATTTTAAAAATGTGTATTTATGGATATGTTTAATAAAACCAATATTGTATTTAAATTAAAAGTGTTAACTAACCATAATTAAATATGTAGGTTGATATTGTAAATAAGGAAAACTTTTAATATAACATGATTGGTCTAAAATTTAGGAATTAGTTCTAATTGGTTCTAAAATAATTCATAATTTCTAATTGGCTAACTGTACGGTAGACTTATAATAAATAATTACTTTTTAAAAAAATTAATATAATTATAAATATTGAAAAAGGAACCATGCCTTTTACGGATTATAAGGTAGTAATAGTATAAATAACTCGAATTTATATCTTGGTTTATTCTCCTACCATACATTGTAGTTTGAACAAAATTTAAAAACTTAAAATATATTTTTCCGAAGCCGAATATAACACAGGATATGCTAAGAAACAGATTATTCCCCACAAACAAACAAACCTGAATTCTCATAAACACCCCTGAATACATCAGCTTGCGCAACCAGACTCAGGGCTATTCTGGACAATTTCTCCTTAAAAAACTCAAAAAACACAAGACAATTTAATATACATCTCCTCAACTAATTCTCTTATCGCCGTGAATTGACCGGTAAATTACCCGATCACCGGGATTACATCACTCCGATTCTCAATTCACCTCTATTATCTGGTAATACTTATTATTTTAATAAATTTTAGTGCACATAATTTATGTTTAATTTTGCCCTAATTATACTTGTTTTTATAAATTTAGGTTTATGAGTTGTTAATTAGCTGAATTAATAATGGAAAGAAAACGGTGGTTGAGTATAGTGATCATATTGAGCTTCTTTGTTTTGTCTGCTGCCAGAGGTATATTTTTATATGTTTTGAATTAGTATATTAAATTATTAATTGTTAAGTTATATCAATTTTGTTGTAACTATTATGCTAATTGTTATGTTACTTCAATTTTAAGTGATTTAGAAGGGACCGATTTTTTATTAAATTTGTATGTTCTGTTTTGATTACATTGTTGGTAGAATTGTGATACAGTTTACTTGATTGTTTTGGCTTTTAATCTGTTAATGGATAGTGATTTTGTGATTAGAGAATTCGACTTCGGTTTCAAGGCATTATGGTGGTTCTTAAGTTTTTACTTGGATGCAGACCTTAAGGTGAATAGCAAGTATCATTTGCCGAGATACAATCACACTCTTGCCAGGATACTTGTGGAGTATTCGTCAGCGGTTAGTAAAAATTATACTTCTGATAGCTGTGTTTGGAATTTTACGTCTTTTATAGTGTTTTAAAATTTGTTATTTTCTGGCAGGTGTATATATCAGATTTAACAAAACTATTTACCTGGACATGCTCGAGATGTAATGGTCTTACCAAGGTATTCAGCTCACCATCAGTAAAACCCATGTTCGATTGTCTAAAGAAATCTAACAATCTTCCATTAGCATTAACAAGATTCTTTCCTTTCCTTAAATATTTTTTGTTATTGTTTGTTATGCTATTGGAAATGACCTTTTGCTTTGTGGCATGACAGGGATTTGAAATGATAGAATTGATTGTTGATGTTGAACATTGCCTCCAGGTGCATCTTCCTATCTTATTTTTACGAGAATAGGATATTGATTGACCTCCAACAGATATCTATCACCGCCTTTAATGTTGGTTTATACTAAAACCTTACATTTTTAATTTATATTGTGCAGGCATTTGTTGGGGTAGCGAAGGATCTAAATGCTATTGTGATTGCATTTAGAGGAACTCAGGAACACAGGTATGGGACCATCTTCGCAAAAAACATGTGTTGTATATATTACCAATCTTCCATGACGCAGTTGGACTTGATGTCAATTTATGCTCATATTTCTATTTGTTTGTTAAATTTTATTTTGCAGTATTCAGAACTGGATTGCAGACCTATACTGGAAGCAGCTTGATTGTAATTATCCTGGCATCTCTGATGCAATGGTTCGTGACACAATAAACATAGTGTATGTGCATGCACTTATTTTTAGTTGCAAGTGTAATTCTCGATGTCATGCTTTTTTTTTTTTGGTTTCAGGTGCATCATGGTTTTTATTCTGCTTACCACAACACAACATTACGCCCTGGAATCATGAATGCTGTCAAAAGTGCGAAAGAGTTATATGGAGACCTTCAAATTATGGTGACAGGGCATTCAATGGGAGGGGCCATGGCTTCTTTTTGTGGCCTGGACCTTACGGTAAATTTTATATCTGAGACACATTATTTCTTGTAAGACGTACTAGGTTTGAGATTTGAGGTTTTTAGTACTCTGTTAATTGTTAGTTTCAAAACAAAATATCGCCCTACTTCCTTCTTCTTTCTTGTAATACGATAAATATCAACCATATTTATACAGCAGCATAGTATCTATAATGCTGGACTAGGTTTTAGATGTCTTTTTGTTTGGTGCTATTGTCTTGCGTCTTAAATATTGTGCAACTGTTTTCAACAATTTCATGCATTAGTTAAATATGTAAATATTTGATGTAAGCGAGTGCACGAGGTACATGGAGTCTTCTAAAGTCAAAACACATCAAATGTAGGTGTTCAGTCATGACTTAGGTTTGTGGCATCAGCAATTGCATCCTCCAATGCAACCTTATTTACATGGACTTGACACTCACACTCTATCAATGTCCTTCGGTTGGAATTTTGTGTTGTCAATTTTGACCTTATAGCTTTCACTTATCTTATAACAGTATGGAAATGGAAGTGATAGTAATATCAAAAGGCAGCAATAATATGCGACTTTGTGTGGTCCAGTTTGAGATCAATGAGTATTTCACTAAATGCTATACTACCATGACAACCTGCATATTTACTGCACAGTTCCAAATGTCCCCTACTTTCAGTTATGGGCCTTCAGCCTTTGTCTTTCTAATTATATAATAATTGACTACCTTCTTGACTGCCAGCTTTAACTAAAGAGCTTATTTATGCCATTACTCAAGTATCTGCCATTTAGTTCCTTTTGTTGATGCTGGATTATTAATCATTATTTATTGGGTTTTATCAGGTCAATTTTGGAATGCAAAATGTTCAAGTTATGACATTTGGACAACCTCGCATTGGCAATGCAGCCTTTTCATCTTACTTTAGCCAAATTGTGCCTAATACCATACGCGTAACAAATGAGCATGACATGGTTCCTCATCTTCCTCCATATTATTTTCATTTCCCGCAGAAGACGTACCACCACTTCCCAAGAGAGGTAATATTCATTTTTCAGAAACATCTTTGAACTTTTTTTTCTATATGGTAAGTAGGATTTCGTTCTAAATTTTCTTGTCGTAATTTGAAGAGAATGAAGGCCTCTAAGGTATAGTCATTTTGGCCAACAGGACCTATATATAACGTAAATTAAATAACAGTAGGCACCTACTAAGGGACTCATGGAGTTTGAATTGTGCTCAAGTGTTTGTGCCATGCTTTGTTTACACCCAATGTTTAAGGTATATTCATGAATTCACCACTACCAGAGTTCATATTTTTGAGTGGCTAAATCTCTAGTCAAGCTCGATTACGTGAACTTGCATGGTCATATAACACTAAAAAAACATTCATGACTTTTTTCCGGGACAGTTGCAATTGGATGAACATATTTAAGATTTGGTCCCTTTGTTTGTTTTGTCTTTTTTTGTGCGAAAATACCAAAATGTGTGTATGTAGTAATGTATCTTGCACAGGATTTAGCCTTATAGTTTACTTTAACAAGCCTCATTGATTCCTGAAGCTGTGCTGAGAACAGATTGAATAGTTTTTGCCCAGCCCAAATTGTTTAAATCCCTAATTTGCCTGCATGAACCTAGGACATACCAATGAGGTCAATTTGAGCTCGGTTTTTGCATTTATTTGAGGCAATAACACCGTCTTCAGTTATAATTACACAAGGCCTTGATTATGAGACTGTGGCACTTTCTTGTACATTCTGTCGGAGTTTTGGGATGCTTCTTTTTTAATTTTTAATGACAATGCTACCTGTTCTATCTATTGTAGGTGTGGCTCTATCATATTGGATTTGGAAGTCTAGTTTACACAGTGGAGAAAGTTTGCGATGATTCTGGAGAAGACCCCACTTGTAGCAGGTAGAGAATGATATACAGTTTGGCTCAAGTGTTTGTTATCATTAATTTTTGGGATAACCAAATATTTGGAAAATTTTGTGGACTTGCAAAAGACCTACTATGTTATTTTTGTCCAGATTATGGTCTATATACTCTATCCAGAAGTTTAGGATAAGATTTAGATGTCTCATGAACTATGTTTTATTAATAAATTTTATTGATTCCCTCATTTTGAAAATTTCGAGTTCTCCTAAACATTGCAGGTCTGTGTCGGGGAACAGCATTTCAGACCATCTAAGGTACTTCGGAGTGCAAATGGGCTGTGATGATGTGGTCACTTGCAAAATTCTAATGGACCCGCGGCTGGCAGCGTATAGCACACAAGATCAAAGCGGAAACTTCATCATGTCGATTAGCCATTCCAACTCAGTTATAAAAACAAATGTAGAAACTGTAGAATTAGGTTCTCGTGATTATGTCTTATAGAACACCGATGGTACTAGACCTTCAGTTGCATTAGCCACTGCTGACAGATGGACCTGTTGGGATCGGAAGGATGGTGTATATAATAGGGTTTCAACATACAAATGTGTATATTGCATTTTGTATATAGTCATATATTAAAATTATTTAGTTTTTCTTTATGTAACTATTTGTATCAGTCCAGAGTGTAAATTTGCTTACAACAATTTGTATATACTTTCATTTATCAAATTTTTATATTGCATTTACTGCATTTGTATGTATATTTAATTACATTTATCTATCGGTTAAATTGAAATTTTGAGTTTTGGAACAAGCCATCATATGTAAAAAACTTAGCTTACTCAGTTATAATACCACTCAAAGTGGTGTCTGAGGAGGGTAGCTGTACGCAGACCATGCCCCTACAAGGACCCCCGGCCATTACAAATATAGAAATACAAATACAGAAAGGAAACTTATTACAAACTAAGAAACTCACGCACACGCAGGAGTCAAACCCCTGACCTCCTTCAAAGGAGGCCAGTGGCTTAACCACTGCACCAACATGTTGTTGGCAACAAGCCATCATATGTAATACTACTTATTCCTAGTTCTAGGAGTTCCTAAGATACTATAATAATGTTTACTATAATTCTATAAATCTTATATACTCCCTCCGTCCCAAAAAAGAATAAGGCCTTTTTGCATGCATTTCAATGCATTCGGTGAAAGTACTTGTAAATAATATTTTTTTCAATTTTTTTTGTTTTATATAAATAAATATATATATATATATATATTATAAATTTATATAAAACAGAAAAATCAAAAAAAATTATTTATAAGTATTCGAATCGAATGTATTGAAATGTGTGAAAAAAAATTAGAGGATCATATGCACTGGGTAAGACTATGAAACATATTCTTAAAAGATTTGTCAAATTTTAAAAATTACCCCAAAGTAAGTAAAAAAGATGAAAACAAAAAGCTTAAAAGCATTTGTCAAAGCTTAAACCCTGATCTCAATTGTTTTTTGAACAACAAAAATGCTAAAAACAATTTCAAATGCTGGGCGACTCGCTAGGGTTTTTAAACACTGTCAGCCGGCGCTACTCTTTTCCGGTCGATCTCATCTTTCCGCCGGCGATTCCTCCCTTCTCTCCGGCATCTCCGATTCTCCATGCCTCGCCCAGCGCCGTCACCTCTCTTCAGGCATGTTTCACTCTGTATAAAATGCAATACACACATATATAATTGAACAGCACATTAAGCTAATTGTATCATTATTATACTATAATTAGGATTGTATACCTGTATCTATCTATGTAGTTGAATGTATGATTATGTGATATGATGATAGTGAACTCAACAGGTGCGAAGATTGATTTTACGCGATGGAATTTGATGCCTAGGGCTTCGTTTTCTTCCGAAGCAGCTGCTGAAACGAAAGTCGAAACTACGGGTGACATTTCGTGATGAATATCTGTTTAATTTTTTGTTTTGGTATTATCGATTTTTTGTAAATTGTTTATGTGTGTGGAGTGCAGAAACTGTTAAGGAGCTGTATGATAAGATACTTAAATCGGTGAATGTTCAGAGGACTGCGCCTCCTAATGCTTGGTTATGGTCACTTCTCGAGAAATGTGCTAATGTTGAGGACATTAAGCTTCTTTTCGACGTTTTGCAGAATCTTCGCCGATTTGTTAGTCAAAATATTGGTTGCTTTGTGGTTTTTTGAGCTTCTTTACTTGCATAGATTATTATGTAATCACTTTGTTGTATCTGATTGTGATTATTGGGTTTGGTTGCAGAGATTGTCTAATCTTCGCATTCATGAAAACTTTAATGAAAACCTTTGCCGAGAAGTAACGAAAGCTTGTGTACGTGTAGGGGCTATTGACTTTGGTATGCCGATGTTTCCAAGCCCTGATTTTATAATTATTCATGTACTTGTGGATTTTGAAAACACTGCACGAGTAATAAAATTGATCAACCAGTGTGACCTTTGTATTTTACTTGTACACTTTTGAAGTGTACAATGGTTGACGCAACTGGAACAAGTTTTTATGATCCCTACCTGTGCACTTGAGTCGACGAGATTTCATAATCTGGTACACACACAAGGGACAATACTACTTTCTTTTTTCACTCTTTCTTTGTTGTTTTACTTCTAATCTCAAAAAGAAAAAAAAAAAAAACTCTTCTCAAGGTTTGTAGTGGAATCCTCTATCTTTCTTGATTGCATATTTTTATACCTGTATACATAACTTGCGATCTTGTTTCAAATTTCGGTGTAATTTTATTTTGACCAATGGATGAATTTGGTTTTACTGCTTGAACAGGTAAGAAGGCATTGTGGAAGCACAATGTGTACGGATTAACTCCTAGTGTAGGGTCTGCGCACCATTTATTGGTATACAACTTGTGATTCTTATAAAGGTTGTTTAATATCTATGTTATCATACATAATAGTATACTTTGTTGCCTGCAGACGTATGCTAAACAGAATAATGATGCCAATCTCATGGTTGAAGTGATGAAACTTCTGAAAACAAATGATGTCCAATTACAAGCTGGCACAGCTGATTTGGTTTTCAGGTAACGGTGCCATGATACACATATCTTCTATGTTTCTTCATCATGACAGTCATAGTTCATTTTTTTTTTCCTTGTATGGAAAGAAGCGATATACGAGAGATCAGACCTTATGATATATTCTCTAACATCTACAAGTCATTAAGTCCATGACGTAATGTTTTGTAAATGTTTGGAAAATCAATCCCTAGAAAAGAAGTGTAGATAGGGATTGGAAGCCACCCGCAAAGCCGAGTTTGTCAATAAATTTAGGTAGCATTAGACCTGGCGAAATATGGATTTGGGTTGGTTATGGATCATTAAATATGGATTTGGATTGGATCATAACCCAAATCCATGTTAAACCCATATTTAAGTAAATATGGTTATACATTTGGTTTGGGTCAAAATATGGGTAACCCATTTTAATTAAAATATTATGATCCTAATAATCTATATAATTAATTTGATAAATTTTAAAAATAAATACAAATTTTAGTATTTTAAATAATAAAAAATAGTACATACAAAATAGTAATAACAATAAAAGTAATTAAACTCGTGATTTATATACATTCATGTTAAACTTTTTTTAAAAAAATTGTAATAATATATTAAACAAACTAAAATTCAAAAATCAGTTTTTTAAATACCATTTACGGAGGTTCATCTTCATTTTTAAGTTCAGATATGTTCTATCCACATTGTTTATCACGCCATCATCTTTCCTTCAATTTCATTTCACACCTGTAAACATCAAATGCATATGTTCATTTGGGGATTGGCTTAGGTGGCACAATTGAGCCACTCACACGGCTGCATACCCAGATCAAAGTCACGGAGTGTCTAATTACGGTCTGGAGTACAAGAAGAGGGAGGGTGCAGTTGTGATTTGGAATGTGGGTGAAACGTGGGTATCATAGTGTTAAATATAACCAAGTCCACCAAGGTTGGCTACCAACCAAGGTTGGCTACCAACCAAGGTTGGCCACCAACCAAGTTTGGCCACCAACCAAGTTTTACTTCCTATATAAGAGCTTATGCTCTCATGTAATAAAACACAATCAATACAATGTAGTTCTAATATTACTACCGTGTTTTTCTCTCCTCTCTACTAGTTTCGTTTATTACTTCCGCATTGCTCATATTTTGACATGGTATCAGAGCAAGTCGATCTATAGAGAGATTGAGAGCATTTCAGTTGAAGCTTTGTTGTTTTTCAAGGGAAACACAGGCTGCCTATTTTCTTCAGTTTCATCAACACACATTCTAGAGAACAATCAGGCGACCCCTACCAGTACAAGAACCAGAAAACTACCGGTACAAGAACAGCCAGAAAACAACCAGTACAAGAACAGCCAGAAAACACGCTGCCAGGCACTGGTTGGCGTGTGGTTCAGCTCTGGTCAGATTCTGTTGAAACTTCTAATCAGTTCAAGGGCTGATTAGTGGCCATGACGACAAAGCAGCAGAAGTAATTGCATTTCAAACAACACAGTTTACTGCCTAAAATATGCATGTGCGGCACTTTCATTATTTTTTGACATTGCCTAAAATGTACTACGTGGTCGTAAGTCGAGTCCCGGTATTCCCAAAAATCTCAATTACAATCCTAGAGATGGGCTAGTTGGAAGCTTAGGTTATGCACAAGTGCTTCTAAGTGTTCCACTCTTCAATCCCAAGATAGGTTTTTTTATCCCAAGATGGGATTTCGAGTGAGGGGGCGTGTCAAAGAGTTGTTGGGGTAATGACATCATGCATGACATCTTAGGGGTTGTTGTAATAGTAGATGGTTGTTGGGGGTTGTTGAAATAGTGTTAAAGTATAGTTCTATATAAGAGGCAATTACCTCATTTGTAATACTTGGAGAAGTATGAATACAATTCTCTTCTACCCCAACTGATTTCTCTCTTCTCTCTTTATAATCTCACCATATATCCTATATTCTAACATGGTATCAAAGCGGGAGTAGAGAGGAGGAGATTTTCAGTTGAAGTTTTGTGGTTTTTCAAGGAAAACACAAGCTGTCCAGACTTGATCTTCCAAACAGCCAAACACAAATTCAAAATCAGAAACCATACATACCAGTGTTGTGCTTTCTAAGGAGACTCACTAATAAAATTCCAGCTTAAAACACCAGACTTGACAGTTATTTTCTTATGGGAAAATTCTGTTGTAGTCAATTTAGTTTAAGAGTTTGTCCCGGTTATAGATTTAATTGTGTAGTATTCAAGTGGTTGTTGATATTACAGTATCTCTCCAATTTTTTACGATGCTGCAAATTAAATAGTTCAGGGGGCGTTATTCCGACGAAGCAGCAGTAGTGTATATAACAGATGTACATACAGTTCACTGCGACAAATCAAAGCAGCAGAAGTAGTTGTATTTTAGACAACACAGTGCACTGCTATATCTTGCATTCATCAACACCTTATGTATTTTTTTGACATGGCCTAAAATATACCGTGTGGTCGCAAGTTCGAGTCCCGGTATCCCAAAAGACTCGATAAACTCAAGATCGGTCGATCCTAAAATGGGTATAGTTGGACGCTCAGATTAAGCTCAAGGGCTACTAGTGTCCACTCTTCAATCCCTAGATAGGCCTTTCATCCGAAGATGGGATTTCGAGTGAGGGGGCGTGTTAAATATAACCAAGTCCACCAAGGTTGGCCACCAACCAAGGTTGGCCACCAACCAAGTTTTACTTCCTATATAAGAGCTTATGCTCTCATGTAATAAAACACAATCAATACAATGTAGTTCTAATATTACTACCGTGTTTTTCTCTCCTCTCTACTAGTTCCGTTTATTACTTTCGCATTGCTCATATTTTGACACACAGTTTCATACCCAGATTTTGAAGTAAAATATGTGATCAATACCCAACCCACTCCACATTAAAATATGTGATTCTGGTCAAAAACAAAAAATCTGATTAGGTTTGGGTTGGGTTAATGGGTTTATGCCCAAATTGCCACCCCTAGGTAGCATAGGTTTTTTGTATAAAGGAAACCTTCTAATGTTATATATTTTTCCCTCCTAATTATATATTTTATGATAGCTTTATAATATACACAAATTGAACTTATTTCCTGTATAATTGCACATTTTGTTATAGAAATTCAAATGTTTTTGTAGAAGTTTTTCTTTTTATTTTAGGTAGGTTTAAGCCTACATAGTTTTTTTGCATAAGTTTACAGTTTTTTTAAATTATTTATATTTTTATCATTTTGAATCCCTCCCCCCCCCTCTCTTGGGGGACCTATTTATTGTCTGACAGTCGTGATCTGTGCTGCTTCACATTACAACTGCACTAGGGTATGAAATCTGATCATGTTGTAACGACTGTGTTAACGAAAAAGAGTGTATTATGCTAACATGATTTCTGTGGTAGGGATATAATAAAAAACCATTGGGGCTAAAAGATAAAAAAAATGCCTTCTCAAAGCTTGTAGCCAACATTTGCTAGAAGAGTAACAACTCCACTTAGCATATGCAATTTTGTTTATAAGTCTTTGATATTCTAGTAAAGCTTCTTAAAAGCACCCTGTAATTTAGCCAAAAGAAAAAAGAGAAAGAAAGCACCCTGTGATATGGCTTTTACAGTTCTACTACCGCCCTACTCGGTCTGGCATGCTATTTGTGTTTTTTGTCAGCTAAATATTAAATAGCAAGGGATGATGATAAGAGTTTAAGGAGCTTTTTCCGGAGCTAACTGAGTATGATCTCACCTCAGTGTTTTAAATTAGATACTAGATAACTAGTTAAACATGAGAATAACCTTATGTGATAGTCCAGAATGACTATCAACTAAAAACACTCATATAGCCAACTAAAATAACTTGAGTACAAAAGAAGAATATTTCAGTATCTCCTTCTGAAATCGATGACAACCATGCGGTTTTTTCCTGATGCTTCTTTTAATTATGCAAGATAGATTTTATAAGTAACCTCCCATTCACAGCCAGCCATGTGCTAACATAAAATCTTGAGCTTAGTGCCTTATGGATTGCCAAAATGTAGAAAATTTAACCTTGTTGTTCGAACATCTTCTTAAATAGACATTTTGAGGTCCCATGAATATTGCAGAAATTAAGCATGCAATTCAATAGCTATATAATTGTTGGTGCAAGGGAACGCCATTCAGCGTTGGCTATTTGTAGAACATACTGGAGCAAAGTGGACGATGCAAAGATAGAGATGATGTCTCTGCCCTGAGTAATCAATAAAGGCTGATGACCCAAAGATTATGCCCCAATTAGAAAGTACTGCCAATCCCAGCCTTAAAAGCGTCACATTGCAAATTGCCTGGTCTTCAAAACTTGTCTAACCCACCAGGCACTAGAGTTGGAATTTTCTTTGTACGTAAGGATTTCCTATGTAAGAATTGCTTTCTTAAACTAAGTGACCCGGATGGAGTTGGGTTGGGTTTTAACAATGCCTAGTTGAAACATCATAGCAGCTGTGTTTTATTCTACCAAATTCCTCAGCACAATTTTGTTTCTTGTTAGAACTCTTTTGTATATAATGTTCTTTTTTAAATTCATTTACCTTCCTTATTTTGAAGTTATGATATACTGTATTTTTGCTTCAGTTTAGTAGGATTGGCTTCGTTTTTTTTTTTTTAAAGATACTTCTAGTATTATTTTTTTATTTTGATTTATTTAAAACTGTGTTTTTGGATATCCAGATTTTAAACCTGAACTGAATCAAAACCAAAAAATTCCAGATGGTTCGGTTTGGTTTGTCATTTTCCAGTATCTGAACCAAATGCGAATATAACGGTTAGGTTTGGTATTTATGAAACCTGAACCAGTACGACCTATTGCTATCATTAATGACTTTGGCAAGACGAAAAATTATGCCCAGTACCCATGACTTGCCAAATGAATGGACTTCACAAGTTGAAGCAGGCCTGCCAAAGATGAGGTTTTTAGAGTCTGGGAGTTTATATGTTATAAAGTATAAACTCTTGAATTGTCAGATAGTCTATTCAACCAAGGGATGCTATCTTTAGATGACAACGCTAAAAGCAATTCGGGGTAACCCCAAGAAACTAATCGCAAAGGCGCCCCTGCTATATTTTATATTTGTAATGATGCAAAAGAAAGGATTGTATTGTATCCAAACTGAGACTGTTCCACCTTTACTATATAAGATGACTGATGTTAATACTTAAAAAACCAATAAAGGATCAACAAAACAGCGCAAACTACAGTTCGTCAACATTGAGTTCAAGAACTTGAAGCCATTCAAGTTGCGGATGATGAACAATTAGCAGAGTTCAGATTTTGGAAGGATTAGAGAGTTTCTTAGTAGACCATGATAGGGTCTTAATACTATTTGTAGCGGGAGGCAAATTTGTTAGCAGGATTAGAGAGTTTTTTAGTAGACCATGCTAGGGTTTTATTAATATTTGGGGCAGGAGGCAAATTTGATTAGCATATGCAGGAGCCAAATTTAAGTAGCATATGCAGGAGCCCCACTGGGTCGGATGCTTCTGAGTTCAGACAGTTTCTTAGTTCCCTTGCTGGAACAAGAAAGAGTTGGAGTCTCCTGGAGAGTGTAGGCACTTGTCTAACTAAAATGATATATAGTGATTTGGCTTTTTGTATAATTAAACAAACTCTTGTGATGCCTATCATCAGCATATGTATAAGACTATAAGCTAATTATAAATTTATTGCACTCTGGAAGTTGTGTGAATTAAGAAAATTCAGGGAAGAAAAATTAGAAGTTTGACTAGCAAAAGGATTGTGGACATCATCCAAGTTTGCTCATTTTCTTTATGTAATGCATAGGTTTTTATGATTGGTGAATGCTTTATCATGACCAGTCCTATTCGTTTGCAGCATATGTTACAACACAGATGAATGGGACTTAATTTCCAAGTATTCGAAACGATTTATCAGGGAAGGGGTACAACTACGGCAGACTTCCATTGATGCATGGATGGAGTTTTCTGCCCAGAGAGGTCCCTGCAAGTTTCTTTGTCATTAAACATCTCTCGCTTTGAAAGTATTTCCGTGTACAATCTTGTTGTGCTAATGCTAATAGCTGATGGGTTTCTTGTTTACTCACTTAATTCGGTTAACCTTTTTCAGGAGATACTAAGAGTTTATGGTACATTGAGAAGCTAAGATTGGATACGGGGAGGAGATACAATCTTTCAACTGGTTTTTCATGTGCAAAGGTATGCTTTCATTTCATACCTTAAGTCTCTTCTCATATTACTTGTAACAGTGATGTGATCTTTCCTGTTATGCAAAAAGGGTAAAAGTTACTGGCTTATTAATATTGTACATTACTGTTGAAGGAAATACTTTCTATCATTGAAACTAAGACCAGTATGATAATTCATATGTAAACTATTCCTTGGTATAAACAAAAGGTTACGTTTTTATTACAAATTGTTAATTTATAAACCATAAATTACATATTTTATCTGAAGTGTAAACATATTTTAGAACAGATAGGCTAATAGTGTGGGGACTATAATGCCATGAAACAAACATAGCCAAGGAGTTTGCAATCAAGCTGAATCTACTAGTTATCTGTGTAAAACTTACCAAAAACTTCTGAAGTATACATATTTTATCTGACAAGTTTTTGTTGTTATGCCTTTTGTGTATTGGTGGCTGGTGTTTTGCAAAATCTTTTTTAATATGATTTGTATTTATTATTAACGCAGGCTTTTCTACTAGAACGCAGGCCTGAGAATGCTGCTTTTATGATTCATTCTCTCAGTCAGGTATCTGGTTATGCTTGTTCCCTTTATGGTTTATGCTGGCAGGAGATAAGTCCTGTGGCATACATCATTCCGAGCAACCGTTAAACATTTTCCCAAAAGAACATTCAGTCATTTATTTCTTGTTAGACTGCTTAACATTAATTAGTTGTAGTATCTCTGCAGATACTTAGACCTTTTGGCCCTTGCTGAAACCATATGAAAGAATACTAATTTATACTCCCTCCGTCCCACCCATTTCTTTACATGTTTTCAAGACTGCTTGGCACGCATTTTAAGGGATATACAAAGTATAGTTCCATAATTTTTTTTTAAAATTTTCTTTTTTTGAATAAAAATTTAAACATTTTTTATTCTGAAGGAAAAAAAAATTTAAAAATAGATTATGGAACTATACTTTATAAGAGTCTTAAAATGCGTGCCGAGCCCTCTGTCCCAAATGTAAACTATTCGTTGGGACAGAGGGAGTATTTAATTACGTAGTACTGTAGTAGTAATAGACTAATATTTTTAATATCCAAGCTAAATCATGTAAAATTGATGATTCATAGTACATGTTTGTCTGTGTTTACTGCCCTGGCCCATGGAGATGTTGGTAAAGAAGTACCTTATTGTGTCCTCATACTGGGCAAACTTTAACATTCTGTTCATCTGTTACTGCCAGATTTTATCTGAAGCAAAGAAGCCAGGGATCTTAGTTGAGCTTCAGAAGCTGGTTAGTGACTGGACTGTGAAGGTTATAAAGTGTCAAAAGGAGGAAGACAGAAAGGTACTCTATTGGATTTGAATCATATGTTAGAGTTTATGGTACAAAAATATTCAGACCTACTTATTGGCTTCTTATTACAGAAGGGGTAATCGTTGCTGTAGCAAAGCTTGTTTAGTATCAAAATAGGTTGTGTTTTTTAGCTTTAAGTTTCAACGGATACCTAGTTCCTGCAAATCTCTTTCTTTACACATTTGACATGCCATTAAGAGCCTCTTTTCTTCACTGCAGATGAAATTTGTTTATATTCTGTTACTGTGTACTTGATAACTCTAATACTTCAGCTTGTCAGAATATTGAAAATTCATGTTGGTTTTAGAAATCGTTTGTAAAATTAGATCAGCATTTCATTCGTATTTCTTGTCTGTACTGTGTTATACTTTCCTTTTGTCTATAATTTGAACTGATTTCTTTTTATTAGTCGATCTACTCACCATTTTTTTTGATTAACTTGTTTTTGGAGTGCTGAGATGATAAATTATGTTCCTCCTGGCTCCTGGTTACACATAACCTAGTCTTTTTTAAAAAAAACTATTGAGCACGCTTACTGGACTATATGTAAAGTTTGATACTAATAATGCCTTGTTTTATGACATTCATGTAGAGATATAGCCGATGTTGCTTATAAGAAACTTATTTTTGTTATGTCTTTCCTAGGACTTGGCTGCTGCTCTACAGGCTGATATCCCTGCTATGATAACTGAACTAGTGGAACTTGGTTTGGAGGTGAATGTCAATACTGAAGACCTGTTGACAAAAGATCTTTTATGCTGAACTGTTGACTAGAATTAAGTTTGACAACCTAGAGGCGAGTTCACTCTTCCCTTCTGGAACAGAAGAGGCAACTCATCTCAATTCTTAAGCAAAGTGCTCTGGTATGAGTAGAAATGTTTAGCAAATACACCAAGTCAAACAGTCTTTAGCACCTCCTGTTATGTCTAATATCAAGCATGGTCCCTCCGTCAGGTTGTAGTTTTTGGTTCGGTCGACTATTTTGATATACGAGGAGAATCTATGCTTGTTGCCCAGTGAATAGTACATCTGTAGCAAAATGTCATTCTGCATTTCTGTCAAAATTCTGCATTTTGATATAGGGTTGTGCATGAAGGGCCTTTGTCTCTCATAATGTCTTCAAATGTAATGATTGGTTCCAAGGATGGATGTTACAACTTACAACATTTTGCACAAATTTGTCCATGCACCCAACTATTCGTATTTGGGTTCGAGGTATTTCAATTTTTCTTCTGTATTGTTGATATAAATGTGGGTAAGTGCATGAAAAATACAATAGCATGTCTTTCTGTTATAACTTATAGAGCACCGGCTCACACCCATATGCAACATAAACTTTTCAGAACTCAAATTTCTCTAACGTTCTCGATACTTTTACACCAAAATGTTGTTACGTGTGACACTCACCAAACATGTTTCTAAAGTAGCACATTCCCGCCCTTCATTTCCATGCATCCAGTTCTATGTCAAATTCATTCTTTCCTAAGGGTTTCAAGAACGGATAACCTGGCTTCCTATTTCTTTCTTGTTTCGATCATTTTTCACCGTCCTGGGAGTTTTAAGGAGACTATTTCAGCTGCACTCATAGATGCAGCAACAGAAAACCAACTTTTTCTTGTATTGACAATTCATTTGTGTCAATTAATTATTATGCATAAGTAATATACAACTCTGGCTCCAAAAACAATTACGCCAAATCCGAAAAGTAAGTTGTCGGTGTTTGCAGGACTTGTCTACCCAAGGCCAAGGCTGGCCTGATGAGTTTCCAAATCCTTAGCTTTGATGTTTATTAGGTATCTTCTGCACTCTGTTTTAAGTTGTTAGCCATCTCTTTAAGAAGCAAAAGGCACCTCACTAACTTCACAGGCCCTTGTTCTGTTAGTAGGAAATGGACCGTGGGGATTATTGTACAAATAGCTACAAGAAGTGCATTCTCTGTACTTGTCTTCTTTGAAGGGAAGGATTTATGTTTAAGTCCCGTCGAATCTAATGAGAATATCATTAATCACAACATCGCATAAATGTAGAGATCATGTCAAAACTTCATTTTGAGTAATGAGGACTAAGGAGTTTTTAATAGGATGCAGGAATTATAAATTTACCGCACATATAATACATGAGAAGACGAAACTTAGCAAGTGAACATATGATACAAATGAAGAAAAATCATCACAATTTTATTTTTTATTAAATGGCAAAAAACAGAGAAGTTAAAACAGAGCTTCCCAAACATGCATCACAAGAAATTACAAGCTTTATGATGCTAGTGTTCCTTAACAACAGCAAGCATAACCAAGAAGATAAAGAACAGTGATCCCAGCAGCGAAATCCCGACGGAGGCCATAACCAGGTTGCAAAATTTTCCAAATACATTGCAAACTTTGTTCCATTGAACATGGTCATTGCCTTCATGGCCCAGAACTCCCACAGCAGCAGCAGCTCCAATGGCGGAAGCTAGGATAGCTACCATTATTATGTCAAATATGGCAATGAAATTTGTCAAGCCTCTTTTTTTGCTCCCTCTATTTGCCAACGTTAGGATTAATGAGAAAGCTCCGTATGAGCATGCCACGGCGTTTGCCACCACAAAGTATCTGAATATATCGTTAAAAAGGACTCACATAAGTTTGTTACCTTAGCAACTCAATGTTATACATAAATATGACCATTCTTTTGATCTAAAAGCACCATTACATGCCGAACTCTTAGAAAACTTCTTAAAATAAGGAATCACTTATTATAAGATATTTTAACACTCACTCTTAGAAAAATCCAATGGTTTTTTCTCTCTCGTTTTCCGGAAAACATCTTGTACTCGTAACATAAAAAAAATAGTGATTTACAGCCTGTTTGGCTCACCTTTTTTTTTTAAGTATTTATGAACTTATTTTCTAGTAAAAATTTAATATTTTGATAATTTTTTTATACAAGTATTTAATATATGTTTGAGATTCTATAAGTTGAGAAAAAAAATTAACCTTTTTCAGAAAAAAAATAATTAGAAATCTCTAACTTTTTCTTAAAATAATCTGACTTATTCTGAAAAAAAGTTCCTTCAAACACCCCCTTAATATTAAGATTTATCTAATATGTGTACATCAGCACACAATAAGAGTTTAATTGACATTTTTTGATTAATTTAATAGATCCCACATATACACAAAATTCTCATCCAATTTGAATTAACTCATAAAAAATAGTTGTTAAAAGTGTGTCCAAACGGGCTAGAGGAGTCTATAACCCAGTAAGAGCTCAAAAAATATAAAATGAATCAAACCCTCACAATAGCAAAGTTATATGGAGATATTAAGTTATGGTTCCATCACTCTAGGTTCGAACCTTCTCTTCCCTTCGTATTATGAAAATATAAACGTATAATACACCAAAACATGCATAAAAGAAAAATATGAAGATGAAACGGAGATGTCGAAAACGTACGTGAAGGCAGAGAGGTAATGAAACTTGGCGGTGACAGGAACATAGAGGGGAGGGAGGTTGGAGCCAAGGGCTATGGGGACAATCTTGGTCTGTTTATCAAGTCCCAGAATTGTAGCCGCCGCAAGTGATAGTAACAAAGCCATGACCCTTATAAACAAGTCTGTATAACTCACTTTTCTACTCCCTTCCACTCCTACATCTTTCTTCTCTTCATCCACCACTTTGTTAATTCTTTCCGTCTCCATTTCTTATTTTATAGCAGACACTTTACGTAAACTTCAGAGAGAGATCGAGAGAGAGAGAGAGAGGAGAGACGAGAGAGATTTGTGAAGATGGAAAGGTTTATATAGTTGATATTTTCATATGAAAGTGATCTAACACATAGGTATGAAGAAGCTCTCTTTTTTCGGCTGTATTGTACATGCTTGTGTGGTCAGAGAGTGTGTATGTGTTAAATGCAAGCTAAGAATTACTGAATTACTAGCAATTTGATTGTGTTTTTGCCAAGGGGGAAGTAGTTGTATATTATTCAAGGACCAGCAAACTTGATAGTACTATAGTGTAGTCATTTATAAATCATAAACAAGAAGTAGTTAACAAGAAGTAGTCATTTATAAATCATACATTATCAAAAACAAGAAGTAGTTAACAATAATGAATACAAGTATACTTTACTATCGAGTGTTAAGTGTGTGGGGAAGCCAGCAGATGTACGTGCATTTTTTATATGATACTACATTTTTTTTTTATATAATTTGATGTCAGTATCTCGATTAATTGGGAGTACTTATACGATATTACATATTTACAATAAAAAACATGATATATTAAGATTCGAATTGTCGTCGGTTAAAAAATTTTGTGTACATTTTTCTTCATGTAATTAAATATTTTAATACAATTTTACAACGAACATACTTTTTGTTCACGGAAGATAACATTGTGTAAATACAAAAAAAAATTCTCTTCTCGAATCGCAAAATTTATAGATGACGGATATCTCGAATCGCAAAATTTAATTGAAAAAAAATCAATTTACGACGTAAATTCCGTCGTAAGTTTGCTACCAACACCGAACTTACGACGAATTTCCGTTCCGTCGTAATAACTTACGACGGTTCCGTCGTAAGTTTGCTACCAACACCGAACTTACGACGAATTTCCGTTCCGACGGTTTTTTGTTTCCGTCGTAAGTTGGGCGCGAAAAAAAAACCGTCGTAAGTTTGCCGTCGTAAATGGCCAGATTTCTTGTAGTGTCATCATCATTTACTAATTGTGTTTATTTTTCTCCAGCTTTATTTTTCATAAATTTTAATACTAATTTTATGATTACACGACGTTTTGGAGTGACGATCACTGTCGCCACCTGCCATCCCTTATCTAGTCCCATGTACGTACATAAATACTTAAAAATGAGTTGAAGTATTTATTGAGCAGATGGAGCTGTTTGAGAAGGGACTAGCGAGGATAATAATGGAGTGACGAATGACGACTTGGCTTAGCCTAGAACACAAGTCACTGGTTAGCTAACTGCTTGATTTCTTCTGGAAATTCAGGAAATAAATGTAGATGGTATGGGCCATGGGGTTTACTAGTTGACTTGGCCTCTGAATCTGTTTGTCTATATTGCAGCATTTCTCTCTCACTTTGTTACGTTATTTTTGAGTTGTTCACACTTCCCACATATTCAGATTTACGACAGACTTATCAACGCGTACGAATATAAAATATGAATATAAAATATGAAACAGGGAAGAGTAAGCGTTCGAATATAAAATATGAAACAGGGAAGAGTAATATTGTATTTTTATTTGAGTAAAGTGCACTTTATGTATATGAACTATGTCAAATACATTACTTGAAATATCATATTTTAAAATCTACCACGTGCATTACTGAACAAATAATTTACTTACACTTAGGCCATGTTTGTTTCAAGGGATTATAATCCCCAAATTATTAGCTTATAAATCCCAAACGCAAGAGATTATAATCCCATGAAATCATTGTTTTAGTTCACTTCCATCGGATTATAATACCTTGTGAAAGAAGGTATTATAATCCCATAGAAATGAATCAAAAAGATGATAGCAATATACTTCCATGGGATTATAATCCTTTAAATTGAAGAAAGATAGTGTAATTTTCCAAGTATTATAATCCCCTAAAACAAACACGGCCTTAGTGTACTACCGTTAACTTCTTCTGACTCCATATATTTTTATAGGGGTATTCTTGGTATTCTCAATATTGTAATTAAAATGTTCCTCTCTCAATCATCCCCATCGTCAAAGTACCATAGAATGCTTTCTCGGGAATCTTTGCTTCTTGTCTTCTTTCGCTCAGAAATCACAATACAAATCCCTCTTTGTTCCCTTATTGTAGAGCTGTAATTCGGGCCGAGTCGGACGAGTTCGAGCCGGGTAGTTATTCGAGCCGAGTTTTTTTTCACGAGCCGAGCCGGCTCGTTTAACTAAACGAGCCTAATTTTCTGCCCGAACTCAGCTCGTTTAACTAAACGAGTCGAGTCGAGCCGACTCGTTAGCTAAATGAGCGAGCGAGCCAAAATAACACTTAAACGAGCCTAATTTTCTACCCGAACACGGCTCGTTTAATTTCACGAGTTGAGCCGAGCCGGCTCGTTTAATTAAACGAGCCGGAACCTCTACCCGAACTCGGCTCGTTTAACTAAACGAGTCGAGTCGAGCCAGCTTAAACGAGTTCGAGCCGGGCGAGCTCGCGAGCCGCCCGACTCGAATTACAGCTCTACCTTACTATAAAGTAAACCACCATTATTAATACAAATCAAATCAATTGAAAAGATAGATACAAACTATTGTTTGTATATAACTGAATAATCAAGAATTGAAGAACTTACGGGTCGGATGATTCTGATTAATTACACATTTTGAAATACTATAATCGATTTATCTCATAAAGTGAATATTGGAGACAATATAGCCCTCCTTAAACTTCGATTTGATTTCTCTACAATGCGAGCAGCAAATCCAAAGGGAAGTTGCAGCCCTTATCAGTAGGCTCGTCTCTCACAACTGGGGACAACGACGCCTCATGGTATTTGCCTTCTGGTGAATTTGCATTCGGGTTTCAGAAAGTTGAAGAAATGGTGGAATATTTGATCTCAATTCGAAAGCTCAAGGTTCAGGGTCTTATTATAGTAGTACTCTAGATTTTGATGGAGTTTTTGTTCTATATTCTCACCCCAAGGTATTTATTGGAAATCCAAATTGGACGGCTGTCTAGTCTCAGTCGGAAAACATTTGTATTGACCTTCGAGTAGATCAACATATGATTTTTGGGATCGTATTGATACTGATTGGCAAACATCTGAATACGAACAACTAAAGCTTGTGATTCCGGTGAATGACCCGTGAGTTGTTATCACATGTGATTCCCTTGAATGAACAGTGTGGTGATGATGATGATGATGATGATAATAGCAGAAGAAATGAACAGCGAAAAGGACTGTTTTATCCTTATTTTTATAATGGAGTTAGTCTCAAATAGACGATAGTATACTAAGTATAAGTAAATCGTTTGTTCAATACTGCACGTGGTAGATTTTAAATATGGTATTTCAAGTGGTGTTTTCAGCATAGTTCTGGTACAAAAGTGCACTTTATTATTTTTATTTTTTGAAACCTAGAAGGGGATGAATGTATTTGAAATAATGAAATACTACTTAATTATAAATGAAAAACGAATGGATGATATTAACCTGACTAGATACAGTAAAACCTCGTTAAATTAATACTCGATACCACGATAACTTAATATTTTCAATGTGAATTTTTGGTCCCAACATAATAGTGAAAGTATAAATTTAACCTCGAATAATTAATAATCTCTATAAATTAATAAAATTCATCGATCCCAACAATATTAATTTATAGAAGTTTTACTCTATCATGTTTCCTATTGGTGCAGGAACAGGCAGTGGGCAGTAAATGAGTTGTTTGACTAAAAATCGTGTAAGTCTTAGCAGCTAGAGCTGGCAATTCGTGTCGTGTCGTGTACTTTCGTGTCGTGTACTTTCGTGTTTCGTGTACCAAGTGGCCAAAACGAAAACGAAACGAAATAAATTCGTGTACTCAAATTCTGAAACGAACACGAAACGAAACATTTCGTGTAAACACGAAACGAAACGAAAAGTACACGAAATATTTCCGTTTACACGAAAATGAAACGAAAACCGTGTACTTTTCGTGTACTTTTCGTGTACTTTCGTGTACTTTTCGTGTACTTTCCCCGTATTTTCTATTTATTTTGTAAAAAAGTTAAATATGTAATATTTGTTTATAATATATATTTATATAATTTAAAATATTTATTTAAATATTTATTTATTTCGTGTATTTTCGTTTCGTGTCGTGTACCTAATGGTAAATCCGAAACCGACACTAAATTCTCTCGTGTACTTTCGTGTTCGTGTATTTTCTTGTTCGTGTACCGAAAAGGTCAACCCAAACCCGTAAGTTTCGTGTCGTTTTCGTGTCGTGTTTTCGTGTCGTGTCCAAAATTGCCGGCTCTATTAGCAGCCACAATTTGGAGGTCCATCTTCGCCATCTTTCCAACTGCAACAATCATCGCTCAATTCACTCCCGTCTCTCTTCATTTACAAAATGTGACCAATATGGACTAGTACTAGTATTAAAGTTAAGGGTTAAATATCAAATTGGTCACTGAAGTGGTGGCCGTATATCACTTTACTTATTGATTTCAACGGGGTCTCATTTGAATCACTTAAGTCATAATAAATATCAAACAGATACCTATAAATATGTGATCGAGAATTAAAATAATTTTTTGTTAAGTTCTATACATTTTTCTTCAATGCCACCATAGTCAAATGAAAAGTCATGGGTTCTAATATTTTAGATAATATATTTAATTTTTTTAAAATCTATTTACTATTTATTTTTAATTAAATCAAAGAAAATAACTAGAAAATTAAATATAAATAGTAAATAAATTTTAAAATTTTAAAATATATTATCTAAAATATTAAAACCCATGACTTTTCATTTGGTTATGGTGGCATTGAAGAAAAATGTACAGAACTTAACAAAAAAATTATTTTAATTCTCGATCACATATTTATAGGTATCTGTTTGATATTTATTATGACTTAAGTGATTCAAATGAGACCCCATTGAAATTATTGAGTAAAGTGATATATGACCACCACTTCAGTGACCAATTTGATATTTAACCCTTAAAGTTAAACACAAGCTCAGTCAATATTACTCATTATGGCTGGCCACCCATGATGATACTCCCTCAGTCTCGTATTGTCTTTCCTGTTTTGACTTTTTACACTATTCATTATAAGCAGTTGACTACTAATTTACGCATAATTTATAAGACAAAATATAATCATGAGTGATCTTGTTGGATTCGTATTTATGAGTACTTTAATACAGTGAAGTTTTTATATTTAGTACTAATACAAAATTCAAGATATTAACGATCAAAAGTGTGCGTTGGCAAACGTGTTTTTAAAAACAGGAAACATATTATGAGACGGAGGGAGTAATTGATAGTATATGCAAATGTAGTAAATTTTTAGTCATTTCTCATTACTTAATAAATAAATATAAGTTACTTTCAATTTTTGATCATTTTTTATTAATTGCTATACAATGTTCAAGAAAGATAATTTAGAAAAAATGATCATAAATTTAGATTAATAATTGAAAATGGACATGGGAAAAAAAATTCCTTCAAAAAAACACTAGTAATATGGAACAGAAAGACTAAAGAGTACTTCCTCTATCTCTTAATATTTTTCCTACTTTTCTTTTAAGGCAATTAAAATAACTTTTCTTGTTACTATTTTAAATCATAAAAAAACAATATTCAACATCCACTACTACATAAAAAATAATATTCAATATCCACTATTCCATAAAAAAATAATATTCAACACCCATTATTCCATAAAAAATAATATTTAATGCAAGATTTCCTCTACGTTGTTATCGTGACTTCGACGTGAATTCACGGCTACTTGTTGCTACCATGACTTGAAGTTATACTTAGGGCTACTTGCATTAATATACATGTCAGAATTACATGGACTATCAAGAACAGAAATGAGCAGCAGCTAATTTTCTTAAAATTTGTGTTATTTACGAAATCGGAAAAATGAAAAAAGAGAGAGAGAATAGATTTCTAGTATAGGCACAAAGCAGGTCACGGTGGTAAATAACGGTCAACTAGTCGATCTCATTTACTCTGGTCAATCCAGCATTGAAAAGGAACCAGATTTGGACGAGAAAACTTAACCGGCATTGGGTATTTGTGTGTAATTAATTACTACTACACATCAGCTTTGAATTAGTTGAATATCCTAATCGCCATTTTCAATTTCCTCAACTAAAAGTATTACAAATCATCAATTTGTTAGTACTATAGTAGTATACTGTGCACCTGCTTCTTTAAAACAGTTTGGTTAGAGCAAGTCTAACAGTGTTTTAGTGTGTTCTTTATAAATATTATAAAGTAATAATTTTTAGTGATTTAGGACATGTTTTTATATTTGAACTCTAACAATAATCCTTATACTCATTTCTTATTATTATTAAAATAATAAATTTGGAAAGAGAAGGATAAAAAGTGTAATGAAAAGAGAGATAAAAAGTTAAAAGAAGAAAGAAAATTGAATTTTATATTAATAAAAATGATATAAGGACTAGTGATCCCTTAAAGATAAGGTATATGATAGACTTAAATAACTAGGACACTATTATTAATATAGAATCTTAAAATACAATATTATTTTATTTTGATATTGAATTACATTGTCTGACCAAAGGGACCACCTTTAGTTAGGAGTGAACAACCTTTGTCAAAATTTATATGAGTTTTAGTATATTTAATACTATATTTTTTGGGTATTATTAATATATGAATTTATATAATTTTTTATATTTTATTGTTACTTTATTTTATTTTATACCTAACCAAAGGGATCCCTTTGGTTAGAAGGTTATCACTTCATTTTATTCGAATTACAAAATTCTATAATATTTGTAGTATTATTTTCTTGTTTCATTGACTAATTAGCTTTTGGTATGATTTGTTTTGGTAGCTTCAGATGTTCAATGAAACAAAGATGGTAGTGGGCTGGTTATACGTGTTATGCGAGCATGTTAAACTTACTTGGATGGGAAGAAAAGTGAAGAGAAGATGGATGAAGGCGGGAACTGGAGGAATAAGAAGTTATAGTATTTTGCTTATTAAGATTTATGCAAATTTATGTTCTCAATTCTAGTAGGACACTCTTTTTCCCCCATGAGGTTTTTCTCCCATAACGTTTTACTCTTGTGGGATTTCAACGAGGCCTTATTTAGTGGATATAAAGGTTTTTATTATCTAAGCTTCCGGGGGAATCTCTTTCCTATGGATCCTGTGATCCATGAATTGGCTAAGTATACCTTTCAACTAGATAATGAGCTTTTATTATCTCTTGTATTATTTGATTTTATATCAATAAAATGATTTATCATTTTAGAAAGAAAAAAAAATCACTAAGACACTGTTGAAGTGTAATTTTAGACCATATTCGTTATATTTAAAGTTAACACATGATATAAGGGAGCTATTGGACTTGCTCTTAGGTGGTTAAGTCTAATTAATTATTTTATAACAAACATGTTTTTTTTTAGGAAATCATGTAGTAACAAACATGTTTGTGCTCTCTCTAATTTGTACTAGTTAATCGGTGCTAAATAACGGTTAACTAGTTTTCAAATGACTAGTTTGATTAACAGATTGAATTATTTGTTTCGCATGAAAATATTTGGTAATTAGTCATTTAAATTAGCTTTTTACTTTTTAATTAAATACATTGACAATTCTCTAATTGAAAAAACTCCTACAAGTAATTTTTTAAAAATTAACTTATTAATTTCAAATTGCTATTTCAATTCTTTAACTATGAAACACTCAAATTAAAGATTTTATCATTTTTTGAAAATTAACTTATTAATTTCAAATTGCTATTTCAATTCTTTAACTATGAAACATTCAAATTAAAGATTTTATCTGATCAAACCTCTAATGTACCTGGAACATAAGAGACCAAACAAATAAGCCCACTTTAAGAAAGAAACTCTTCTTATGATGAGACGTGCGTACAAATTACGAAAACCAGGCCCAATCAGAAACACCATTCAGACCAGACAAATAACACCAATAACTGTCAAATTTGAAATATTTCTTGATAAAAAGAAAACTCAAAAAGCTCTCTCTAAAACTCTCTTAAGTCCCATCTAGCCGTTATCGGCCCTTGGCCTGAACTGACCGGCGTTCCGCCGGAATTCTTCACTAAACACAGCGTTCAACTTCTGAATTTCAGTTCTTTAACTCTAGCATTTTGGTTTTATATCTATTGTTTTGTATTGTTTTTCCGTTCCCTTGTTTTCTCCTCAATTTCAAGCCACCCCTTTCTCCTCGACCCTTCCGTCACCTTCTTCTCTGCTTCAATCCCTTTACCTCCATCATTACCCACGCCCAAATCTCCCCCATTCACAATATTCATCGCCATTACCCCCCTCCCTCATCCCCACTTTCCTATCAATCTCTTAACCATCCCTCGCAAACTGTTTCCCCCCGACCTCAGTCCTTGCTTCGCCCTCGTCCTTCACCCCTCCGAACCTCCCCCCCCCAAATCCTTCTTCTCCGCTTCGTACTCGACTTGCTGTCCGGTTTTTTTTGTGCCTGTTTTTACTTCGTTTCTGTGTGTGCTTTTATTTTTGTTTTTGTTGTGTTTTTATTGTTTCTCCGGTGTTTGTAATTTCTGTTTGTGTTATCTTCATCCTCCGACACTCTCCTACCTTATCGACTCCTCCGACCCTCCCTCCAACGGATTATTGTAACCCCTATTTCTTCATCCTGTTCCCTCATTATCTCTCTAACGCCGACCCTCCCCCTAATCTCTCTCAATCTTGCTCTCCCCCGTAGTCTTTTCTCAGCCCGTGCTCTTCCCCGCCGCGTCTCCCCGGCGCCTCCTTTCTCTCATCCTTTTGTATCCGTATGATTTTAATTTTTCATTTTGTATCCCTTATTTTTTTTAGGCTTTTCTGCTCTTAAGTTTATTAAGAGCCTATTCTGGTTTCAGGTTCTTTATCGTTTTGTGGTTTTGTGGGTTTCAGGATCTTTTTGTTTGTTCTTAGTCTTTTTGCTAATCTAATTTAATTTTATTAAATTAGCCCTGTTTTTCTGTTTTTGGCCGGTCCCTTTTGCGCTGTTTTTTTTTTGGTTAGTCGATGTTGCGTAATTTGCGTGTTGGGAGTCTGAATTTAGGTACTTTGACGGGCAAATTCCTGGAGCTAGTGGACGTGTTGAAGAAGCGTAGAGTGGATGTGGCGTGTATCCAAGAGACGAGGTGGAAGGGGGCGCGGTCAAGAGTAGCGAACGGTTATAAATTGTGGTATTCAGGTCTCGCCAACGCGAGAAACGGAGTGGGTATTCTTTTGTCGGAAGACCTAATAGACGGCGTCGTGGAAGTGAATAGGTGCAATGACAGGATCATGTCCGTCAAGGTGGTGGTGGGGGAGATTGTGGTTAATGTGTTGTGTGCGTACGCCCCGCAAGGCGGTTTGAGCGACGCTGAGAAGGAGGCTTTTTGGGTCTGTTTAGATGGGCTGGTAGGGAGTATTCCTGCAGACCAATTCGTAGTATTGGGTGGCGATTTCAACGGTCACATTGGCGAGAGGTCAGATGGTTTTCCCATTGCCCATGGAGGTTTTGGCTTCGGGACCAGGAATGCCGGTGGGTCCGCACTGTTGGAGTTTGCTTCGGCCCAGGAATTGGTCATTGTTAACTCTGTTTTTCAGAAGAGGGCCGAGCACCTTATCACCTTTAGTAGCGGGGGACGCAACACTCAAATCGATTACTTACTGGTGCGCAGCCGGGACGCTAGAGCATGCGTGGATTGCAAGGTGTTTAGGAGTGAGGCGTGTGCTTCCCAGCACAGGTTGTTGGCCATGGACCTATCCATGGAGGGTCGAGTTGTTCGCAGGAACAGAGAGTTTAGACCAAGAATCCTTTGGAAAGACTTGAAGGGCGAGAAGGCGGCGGAATTCAGGGAGGCCTTGATCAACGAAGGTTGTTTTGCGAGTGGGGGAGATGCTAGCTTCAGGTGGACCAAGATGGCTAAGGCCATCCGGAGTGTGGGCGAGAAGGTGGTGGGGGTTTCCTCAGGTAGGTGCAGCGGCCATAAGGAGTCGTGGTGGTGGAACGAGGAGGTTCAAAAGATAGTTAAGGCTAAACTTGCGCTCTTTAAAGAGCTTTTATCGACCTGCGCAGGGCCGGAGAGGATTCTGAAGCTGGAAGCATACAAGGTGGCTAGACGAGAGGCAAAAAAGGCAGTGGCGAAAGCTAAAGAGGAGGCTTATGAAGGGCTGTACAAGCGCCTAGATTCCAAGGAAGGAGCGAATGCCATCTTTAAGCTAGCTAAAGCTAGGGAGAGAGGGCGGCGCGACCTGGGATCTGTTAAGTTTATTAAGGATGATTCAGGCCAAGTGTTATTGAATGAAGATGCTATTAAGGAGAGGTGGAGTTCGTATTTTCACAATCTTTTCAACGAGGCTAGGAGGAGTGGTGTCGGGGTGGAGCGTGAGGTCTCTCTTTCGCCTGTGCTTTCTTTCGATTCCTGTGAGCGCATCAGCAAAGATGAAGTCAAGGGTGCCCTGCAGAAGATGGCTAGAGGGAAGGCGGTTGGCCCGGATCTTATCCCGATCGAGGTTTGGCTTTGTCTTGGTGAGGTTGGCATTCAATGGTTAGCAGATCTGTTCAATGTTCTACTCTTGGGTGATGAGATGCCAGCTGAATGGAGGCGTAGTATCGTGGTCCCTTTTTTCAAGAATAAAGGAGATGCTCAGAGTTGTAATAACTACCGGGGAATTAAATTACTCAGTCATACTATGAAACTTTGGGAGAGAGTGGTTGATAGCCGGATTAGAAGAGTAGTTGAAATCTCAGAGAACCAATTTGGATTTATGCCTGGGAGATCGACGACCGAGGCTATTCATCTCGTTAGACGCCTTATGGAGAAGTTCAGGGATCGTCGCAAAGATCTTCATATGGTGTTCATTGATCTTGAGAAGGCGTATGATAGCATCCCCCGTGAAGCTATCTGGAAGAGCCTTCAGGAGAGGGGAGTACCGTCGGCGTACGTTAGGGTGATTCAAGACATGTACTCCCAAGCTAGCTCTTGCGTTCGGACCCCAATGGGGGACTCCCGTTTTTTCCCTGTTGAGATGGGGCTCCATCAGGGGTCGGCCCTTAGTCCTTTTCTTTTCGCCCTTATCCTTGATGTCATGTCGCGAGGGATTCAAGATGCTGTCCCTTGGTGCATGATCTTTGCGGATGATATCGTGTTAGTGGCGGAATCGAGGGGGGAGGTGAACGAGAAATTGGAGCTTTGGAGATCCACCTTGGAGTCACAAGGGTTACGTATGAGCCGTTCTAAAACCGAGTATCTCTGGTGTAACTTCAGTGGTGAGACCAACGAAGAAGGGGTGGAGGTTAGGATTCAAGACCAGATCGTCGCGCAGACGGACAAGTTCAAGTATTTAGGTTCGATCATCCAGAAGGAAGGTGAGATTGAAGCCGATGTCACGCATCGTATCAAGGCAGGGTGGTTAAGGTGGAGGGCAGCGTCAGGGGTGATGTGCGATAAGAAAGTCCCTTTAAAGTTGAAAGGGAAATTCTTTAGAGCGGCTATCCGTCCTGCGTTGTTATATGGTTCGGAGTGTTGGACGGAGAAGAAGGCCCTCGTAAACAAGATGGAAGCGGCGGAAATGAGGATGTTGCGGTGGTCTTGTGGGCGCACGTTGTTGGACAGAATCCCAAATTCGGTGTTTAGGAGCGAACTTGAAGTGGCGCCTTTTTATGCGAAACTTAGGGAAGGAAGGTTGAGATGGTTCGGCCACGTTCGTAGGAGACTGGTTGGAGCCCCAGTGAGGAGGGTCGAGAGTCTTTCGGTTGGTGGGGCGAGGAGGAGAGGCAGACCGAGGAGGTCGTGGGAAGAGCAGCTCAGGCTGGATTTGAAGGCTTTAGACTTAAATGAGACCTTGGTAGCAGATAGGTCTGCTTGGAGGCGGCGTATCAGAGTGGTGGATTCTCTTTTAGGGTGCGGATCGGTTGTCGAGAGCCTAAGAATTGGGTTGTCGCGGTTAGCGATTTTGTAGTAGTTCGGCTGTAGCTTTCTCACTTTGCGTTTTTAGTGTCTTCTGTTTTCTGGTTTTGCAGTCTCAGGGATCCTGGCTCGGTACTGTCTCTGTGCAGGTTTTTCGTGTACTTGGAGCGCTTCAAGGTATGAGTATCATAAATCTTCGCAGACAGGTATGCCCCATGTGGAGAACGCCATGGGCTCAGGTACGGCTTTGATCATTACCGTATCAGTTGGTTTACTTTGTATTTTACCACACTCTTTGTATGTCGAGCACTTAGCCGAGGGTCTACACGGAAACAGCCTCCCCGCTCTAAAAGTGGGGGTATGGTCTGCGTACATCCTACCCTCCCCAGACCCTGCTCTGAGCGGGATATACTGGGTATGTTTGGTTTGGTTTGGTTAACTGTCAAATTTGAAAAGGTTAATGAGGTCCATTATGCAAGATGTATTTTTTTCACGCATTTTTAAGAATTTTGGATATACAGTTTAAATTAATACTCTTCAAATTCTTTTTTCTTGAATAAAAGTTTAATATGGTTTTTTAAGAAAGGAAAACCATAAATTCATATATTTTTACCATGCATTTAAAATTTTGAATATAATCTCCGTATTTCATTTTAATAATACACAATTTAAGCACGTGAAAAGTGATTGTCATTTTATTAAAGACAAGGCCATTGAAGGGCACATCAGTCCTACTTATATTCCAACCTCTTCTCAAGTTGCTGATGTATTCACCAAAATATTAACTACAGAGTAGCATCAATTCCTGTTAAGCAAGCTGGGTGTTCATCAATTCCTGTTAAGCAAGCTGGGTGTTCAGACTCCTCACACTCAGCTTGAGGGGGAGTATTAAAATCCAATTATATGTTTGGTCCAAGTTTGAAATAAAGTCCAACCCAATATATAGCTTCTGCAGAGTTGTTATGATAACCAAACAAATTTTGTCTTTGTGCACCTGCGTGCACATGATCCCAATGATCCTAGACAAACTGTGTCTTCTTACTAGTTACTATTATTTTATCTTTGTATTAGAAAATTTCTAAAGAAACAACCATCTAAGAGAATTGCAGCCATAAGTTAAAAGGCCAAAATCTGTATTTCAAATTAATCAAGAATGAACGAGAATGGCTCAGTTTAGGAGCAACTACTACTGTATTAATTATGTTTGTTAAATTTCTCATTTGTTTTCAAGTTTTAAAATAAACCTTAAAATATGTACTGAAAAATCAAGCGATAATTCGATAAATAAGAACTTATATAATACAGACTTTCTTAGAATATCTGATTACAATCCGGTATGAAATTATTATTCTTTTTTATTAAAAACTTTCCATCTAAGCAACATGAGATGTTAAGGATATGCGATATGCAATATCAATCGGTAGCTGGCATAAATTTTAATTCTTGATTTTACAATCAGTTGCATTTAAAATTATTTGGCACATGCAGATGAATTATTATTAAATTGACAGATGAAGATACACAGGTTATTATGGTTGCCCAGAGAGAGAGGAGACGGGAATCTTGGGACATGTTACGTGATTTGGCTGGTCGGTCAAGATTGCCATGGTATATATTAGGGGATTTCAACGATGTTATGGTAGCAGATGAGAAGCAAGGTGGGTGTGCTCAGCCAAGAAGGTTGATTGAGGATTTCTCTAATGCTATAAATGATTGTCAGCTGCTGGACTTGGGATATAAAGGAAGCATGTTCACGTGGGAGCGATCAAAGGGTAGTGAGAGGTGGGTGCAAGAAAGACTAGATCGAGGTTTCGCTAATAAGGACTGGAAGGATATGTTCCCTTTAGCTGAAGTCGTGGTCCTTGATATATCGACCTCGGATCACTTACCTATTTGTAGTTCAATAGGAAAATATATGTTCCTAAGACTCATAGGTTTCGTTTTGAAAGTATGTGGGTGAAGGAAAAAGACTGTTTGCATATTATTAAGAATTGTTGGTCGGAGATGGCTGGCCATAGTATCACAGAGAAAATTGAGTTTTGTTGTATCAAATTGGAGGAAGGGGGTGGAGGCATGATAAAAGAGTTCAAAGAGCAGATGAGGGAGTATAAACGAAGATTAAAGCTGTTAAGATCGAGACGAGATAGATATGGAATTAATCAGTACAATGAAGTTCGATGGGCGTACTTGAAGTTGTTAGAGAAACAAGAAATATATTGGCACCAAAGGGCTAAACAGTTTTGGTTACAACATGGTGATCAGAACACCCGGTTCTTTCACAGATATGAATCAACGAGAAAGACAAATAACAATATAAAGGGGCTGAATGATGAAGAAGGAAATTGGACGGAAGAGGAGGAGAAAATCCAGCACATTATTGTAAATTATTTTGAAAATTTGTTTGCATCCAATAAAATGGCACATAAGACGTTAACGGAAAGAGAAAAAATGGCATGTGTAACACAAGAACAAAATGAAGAGCTGATAAAGAGTGTGACGGAAGAGGAGGTGAAGACAACAACTTTCTCTATGCATCCAGAGAAATCACCCGGAACAGATAGGTTGAATCCAGGTTTTTTTTCAAGTTTTTTGGAATGTTGTTGGCTCTAATGTCACTAAATTTTGTCAGGATTTTTTTAATACTAGGGAGATGCCAATAGAGCTTAACTGTACTCTGATATGTCTTATTCCGAAAGTTAAAAATCCAAAACAAATGTCAGAATTACGTCCGATCTCTTTGTGTAACGTGTTGATGAGAATTGTATCGAAGGTGCTGGAAAACAGAATTAAGCCGTGTTTAAATATCTTAATCTCAGACAAGCAAAGTGCTTTCATTGATGGTCGTTTGTTGACGGATAATGCGTTATTGGCATATGAGATAAACCACTGCATTAAAAGATATACGCAGGGACAAAAAGGAATTGCAGGACTGAAACTTGATATATCTAAGGCGTATGACAGACTTGAATGGAGGTATATTGAAGGTATGCTAGAGAAATTTGGCTTTAATAGTGTTTGGATTCAGAAGATGATGGCATGTGTTAAATCTGTCACGTATAGTTTTGTGAGAAATGGTAAGGTTTTTGGTGATGTTCGCCCTTAACGAGGTATACGACAAGGAGATCCAATCTCCCTGTATATTTATATATTATGTGCAGAGGGTCTGAGTTCTATAATTAGAAGGCATGAGGAAGTGGGGCTTATTCATGGTGTATTCATTGCAAGAGGTGCACCGTAAATCTTGCATTTATTGTTTGCTGATGTTTGTTACATGTTCTTTAGGGCATCAAGTGAAGAACCTGGGATAATAAAGGACATTTTGGGTCAGTATGAACAGATTTCTGGACAAGCCATAAACTTTAATAAGTCAAGTATTTTATTCAGTCCAAACACGAAGCCGGAAGATCGTACTGCAGTGTGTCAGCTGTTACAGATCAAAGTGGTCCATGATCCAGGGAGATATTAAGGAATGCCAATGAATGTGGGTAGAAAGAAGGTTACCACATTTCATTTCCTAACGGATAGAGTCAAGCAAAAGATGCAGAATTGGAGTAATAAAACAGTGTCAAAGGCTGGAAGTGCACGTTGTTGAAGACTGCTGCTCAGACTGTTACGAACTTTTGGATGAACTTGTTCTTAATACCTGATGAAGTATGCGAGAGTATTGAGGTTCAGATGAATAGGTTCTGGTAGGGACATGACCAAGAAAATAGAGTTATTAGATGGAAAGCTTGGGAAAGATGTGTGTCACAAAGGAAGCAGGTGGACTCGGGTTTCGTAAATTCAGGGAGTTTAATATCTCAATGCTAGCTAAACAGGGTTGGCGGCTCATAAATAATGATAATCCTTTTAGTTAGTAGCTGTATAAGAGCGAAGTATTAACCGAAAGGAGATTTTTTCACAGCTAAACTAGGGAATAATCCCAGTTATATGTTGCGAAGCATATTGGCATCACAGGAAGTGTTGAAAAAGGGTGCAGGAAACGTATTGGAAATGGGTAACAAACTGAAATATGGAAGGTTCCATGGCTTCCCTGTGAGGAAAATGGTTTCATGACAACAGAGATGCCTATACAGTTAGAAGGTAGTAAAGTATGCAACTCAATGCAGGTTGATCAACAGCAATGAGATGAGGAGGTTTTGGTGGACATTTGTAATGAAAGGGATCGTAATCTCATTAGAAAGATTCGTTTATCGATAAGTGGAGGAGATGATACGTGGTTCTGGCATTTAGATGATAAAGGAGGTTTTACAGTGAGAAGCTGTTATCGAAAATTACAAGGGGAGATAGAAGCACCAGACAAAATCTTTTGGAGAAAGCTGTGGAGTTTGAAACTGCCTGGTATGGTTACTCACTTTATATGACGTGTGTGCTCATTGTGTTTACCTACAGCAACTCGTTTAGCGGAAAAGCGTGTGCAGATTGATACAAGGTGTCAGTGATGTCGACTATGCCATGAAACAGATGTGCATGTTTTATTCGAATGTGAAATGGCAGGGAGAGCTTGGATATGATAGAGGTGGGTCTTCAGAACAACATATATATTATGGCTGATGACAATGTTTTTGATGTTATACATAGAATTTTTGATAAATGCAATAGAGAGCAATGTACTCTACTAGCTATGCTCTATTGGAGTATTTGGAATGGACGAAATAGATGGGAGTGGGAGAGAATCGGTATGTCGACTTTGGCATTAAAGCAGCTGCAATGCATATGCTAACGGAGTGGAAGAAGGCTCAAGAGCAACTTTTGAAGTCTGGTAACAGTAGTGCAGCATCAATTTCAGTAAGAAGATGGGAGCGACCTCAAAGTGATTGGGTCAAAGTCAACATAGACGCTGCTTTGTTCGAGAATATCGATTGCATTGGATTAGGAAGTGTGGTTCGAGGATCAGATGGGCAGTTTATTATGGCGAGAAGCATGAAAAAAGAAGGCTTGATCCCCCCGAGAAAAGCTGAGGCAGTTTGCTTAAAGGAGGCGTTATCATGGCTGAAGAATAAGAATTTTAAGAAATGCTATTTTGAAACTGATTCTCAGGTCCTTGCTCGAGCATGCAAAGGAGTGGGTGGAAGTTCTTATTTTGATACTATTGTTAGAGATTGCATTGAGTTATGTAAACACTTTGATGAAGTGTTAGTGCGTTTTGCACATAGGTTTGCGAATGAGGCGCCTCATGCATTAGCTAGAGCGGCTTATTCTTTGACAGACTCTCAGGAATGACATGAAAATGCTCCTAATTTTCTATATCATGTAATTTTCTCTGAAACTTTATAAGATATGCAAGTACAATTTTCGTCAAAAGAAAAAAATTGACAATACCGTAAGTCAACTTCCAACAATCTTTTCATTTTATTTCCTTTCCAAATTTCTAAAGTTCGTGGTTTTTCAAACTTTTAATAAATTAAATACCAAAAATAATTGTAAAATTATTATGTCTTGGCTGATTGATGCAGGTTTTTAGTAAGTATGCACAAGTAATACACAATTTCTGGTTTATCCAATCTTCTTCACTAGGATGTTGTGTGTGCGTAGCTCGCACACAAAAGTTGGTCGTGTTCATATTTCCGTCAGTCGGTAATCTTTAAGTAAAGTGAAGTCAAATCAATGAAGTGAACAGCCCAACCTCTGGGTGGACTTAAGATATCTTTAAATTGAAGATACAAACTTATAATAATAATTCAAGAAAAATATAAATAAGAACTTAACTATGAGTAATATTTTTGCTGCATGTAAACGTCAGTGACAGACCACATAGACCGCTGCCTACCATACAAGTATACAACGCCCAACTTTCAACTAATACCAATCAATCTATGTGTTCTGTCAATCTGTCATTATAATTGGATTAAAGATAATTGAGAAATTTTGTCAAAAAAAAAAAAAAAAAGATAATTGAGAAATGATGATCAACCTACGATGGACTTTGTGATATTTAGATGGCCACGTCGCAATGTGAACCCAGTGTAACGCACGGCCCATGCGTATATGGCAATTTAGATTTTTATTGTGGCAGCTCAAAGTCATCTCGTGCCAAAAGCTCATTTCCTTGTATAGTTGTATTTATAAAAGAAGAATAAATTGTTAAAACTAACAACATTAATTATTATTAATCCACTACATGCATACTCGGTTTTACGACTTTATGTTACTAGCTTATAACCACGGGTTTGTTGTATTATATTATAATTTTTATTTAATATTATAATTATATTTTTGCATAATCATTATTTTTAATAATTTTTTAAATTTTTATTTAATATAATTTAATATACTCATGTTTACAGATTATATTCATGTTTCATTATTAAAAACAATGTATACGATTTTTAATATATTTTATTAATAATTGAGAAATATGATGTGATATTTTCATATATATATTAATGATTATAAGATTTGTTGTAAATTAAAAAGGTAACGTAAAAATATTAATGATCGAAAGATATGATAAAATTGATGTTTTTAGATGTTTATAAAAGGTAATATGTTTAACTAAAAGTAAATGTGAAAAAGGCAATCACTAATTACCATTAATTTTATTATATTAATTTGAAAAAGGCAATCAACTAATTACCATTAATTTTATTATCTCAATCGACTAATTATCATTAATTATAACGTGTTTTAATTGGAAAGAAAATATTAATGATGGAAAGATATGATACGATTGATGTTTTTAGGTGTTTATAAAAGGTATTATCTCGACTAATTACCATTAATTATATTATGTTATTATTAATTTTAGGTGTATTTATGTTTCTTTATAATGAAGGGTATATAAGTAAATTCACTAAGTACCAGAAAACCGGTACCAAAACTTTCAATGTTTCGGAATTTATATAATAGTATAGATAACTCAACAAAAATTAGAAATCTGGAACAATTATGTATATCCATATATATTTTGTACTTTTTTTTTTGTTTATTTAAGTTGTTTGATTGTTTAGTATAATTATAAATTTATTTATATATGATAATGCATTAAAAACTGGAATGCATAAAATTAGATTATTATTAAATAATGCTATGTTAGAAAAAAGGAAACAAAATTTTGTATCTTGACAATTTTATCTTATCTCTTTTTTATTCTATTAACAAAGAATAAGAGTGAACCTGATTAATTCTCTTTTCATGTTGACGACCATTTCTCCTCCAAAATAAATGCACAGGGAGAGTAATACGTGAACAGAAAATCAAGAAAGTTAATGATAAAGAAGGGTGGGAACTGGGAATAGTTTAAGGCATAGTTTGGACTTTGGTCCCTCTCATGTGTAACTTATAAGTTATTTATTACGAAAAAAATTATATTTATATACGTTTTTTTAGAAAAAAATGTATATGTGTAATTTAAAATTCATTATCCTGTAAAAATAAGTTACTTATTTTAGAAAAAAATACATATTTACATACTTTTTCATAATAAATAAATTATTTTTAAAAAATAAAATTTCTAAAACGGGCCTAAACTGAACATACACCACAACCACAATAGAAAGCGTGACAATATGAATATCTTTGATTAGGTGCACCTTAAATTAATTGGTAGCAGCAGCAGGACTGATAAATACGTCCATACGTTCTATTCAAATTATATAACGTGTTCTGTTGGTTGTTTACTTTTTAGATTTTAGCAGCATTCACATCTCCATACTCCACACTGCCTATAAGTACTAGTTATTTGTTTCAACACTTCAAATCATAAACCCAATCATAATCTATCCATCCAAATCTCTCTAGTCATTTATTTTTACTAAGCTAGATATTTATTAGTATGGCTTCGTCTATGACTAGCGTTGCACCATCAGAGTACAAGAACTCTCCCCCTCGTGCTCCGGCCGCCACGAGCAAGCAATCCGCGATGGTGGAGGTGGTGCTAAGGGTGGTGTTGTTTCTCGGGTCCTTAACAGCTGTGGTGGTCATGGTTACTAGCAAACAAAAGGAGTTGGTTCCGTTTCCACCGTTCGGGATGGTGCCCAATACTACAAGATTTACTGATACACCAGCCTTTGTGTAAGTTGCATTGCATATTTGCATGCTTTTGCACATAACACGCACACACACACACACACAAAAGATTCTTCAGGACAATTAGACAGCTACGATGAGGTTAGTATCAGAACACCTTCTGGTATCGGCTTGGTCATATCCCACTTCTTTTATTTTTATTTAGCACGATGTTAATTTTCATTTTAGACTATTTCTAACTACTCATGCACTAATATTTGTCTTTAATTTTCATTTAGACTATTTCTAACTACTCATGCACTAATATTTATCTTTTAAGTAAGACACGACACGTAAAAAAATTGATTGATTTTCCGTGTACTAAACATAGAGGGTCGGTCCTCTAAACTCCTCTATGCAGAGAACCATAATTAAAATTTGACATGCGATATTTGGAATTTTTTCAAATTATACATCGATCACCTCAACAATATTATAAACTGATTTTATTAATCAAGTAAATATACAAAAAAAATGCAGATACTTTGTAGCAGCCCTCTCCACTGCCGGTCTTTACAGCATCATAACAACGTTGTTGAGCATCTCGGTGTTGTCAAAGCCAGGCTACAGCAAAGTAATGGCATTATATATTGTTGCCATGGATGTGGTAAGCCCAACTTCATTATTCTCAACCCTCTAATTCATTAATATGTACATATATGTGTATTGCATGAATGAAAATTGTACTTGTTGACAACGGGTATCTAGTTTCGAAATTGAGGTTGTGTAAAATAAATGCAGGTAATGTTGGCAATTGTAGCAGCAGCATCAGGAACTGCCGGAGGAGTTGCGTACGTTGGGTTCCGAGGAAATTCCCATACCCGTTGGAACAAAATTTGCAATATATATGATACTTTCTGTCAACACGCAGCAGGCGCCATTCTAGTTTCATTGTTTGCTGCCATTGTTCTCATATTGTTGATTCTACACTCTGTTTTCACCATGTATCGCAAAATTCCAAACTAAACTACGACTTGTCCACCGTTGTATGAAATTTAGTTTGTTCCAGTGTGGATTTGTACTATTTGTATTATTTTAACACGAACCATTACTATCGAAGAATCTTTGATAAGTTTAAACTCGGATCTTTTTCTGTCCTGTCGATATTTGACAGATTCTTTACTGGACAGCAATTGAATATTAAGCGTTCTGGGCAGAGTTCAAATAATAATGTTGCTCCAAGCAATCACTTGCCATTATCACTTTCTCCCATAAGAGCAAAAGAAAAGAAAAACTAGGACCTAAAAAAGAGAGGTCTTCAGAAAATAGTTACTCAGGCTTTACTCGCCTACTCCCCTGAAATCGAGTCAAATTTCTTTTTATCGATCGGAATTGCATATGCATGGTTCACATATTTGTGCAAATCTGTATCTACGACTAATGTAAAAAGGTCAGATTGACAATATCCCATTTCTTGATAGAACAGAAAAACGGGTCTGCCCCTTTTATGAACAGGTTATCAAAAATGAAAACATGCAAAAGTCAATAAACATACAATATAAAGTGTAAAGAGATCAATCTTAGGGATTTTTTTTCTATATTATATTCTCTTTTTTCAACAATACTTTTGACATTTTTGTTACTAAAATTTGCAACAATGATTGATACCCAAAATTACCATCATATTTAGCTATTTTATAAATTAAATCAAATAAGTAAAATTAAAATTAGATAAGAAAATACATGTCTTTAGTAATGATGTATATATTTTTTCTATTTTGGGAGGATGATAAAAATAATAGAAAGAATACCAAAAATTGATAACTTTGCTTGATATTCCTCTTTTTTTTTTTTTGAAAAAATGCACTTGCTTATATTAATTTGCATCAGAAATAAGGTTACACTGGATAATCTCGGGAGCAGTATGATACCACTCCATTAGACCTGACATAGAAAGTGCAGCTCGTGCTAACAGATGAGCTACAGTATTCGCAGATCGATACTCAAAAACTACTAACACTTCAGTAAAGTGTTTTAACATACTGACACAATCATCTATAATCATGTGGAATACTGAATTCCCCTTTTCACCATGAATTGCATCTACCACGAGTTTAGAATCCAACTCAAAAATACATCGCTGATTCCTCCACCTTTTGATCCAAACTAACGTTTCCCTCAAACACAACGCTTCCGCCTCCCTTGCCCGTGTGCTACCACTGAGTCTTTTAGACATTGCTCGAAGAAACCTTCCTTGGTCATTACGCATAACACAAGCAACTCCTATTTCCCCCGTCGGACTACTACAAGCAGCGTCCAAATTTATTTTTATCCAACCCTCAGGTGGTTTACACCACTGCCTATGCAGCCTCTGGACACCCTCAATTCTTGTCCCATTTCCTTCCTGACTTTGCTGCCATTCCTGTAACACACTCGTTGCCATAGACTTCACACTGAATACCGACATAGGTTTCTTGTCCCAAACCCATGTATTACGTCTTGTCCACAGCCCCCAGCAAAACAAACCAATCTTCACACACCTCTCTCGATTACTATTACTGAACTCTCTTTTCAAAATATCCTTGACCAGCATCCCAGCCTCGACATCTGACAGCTCTCGCAAACCCACTTCTGACCACAATTCTCGAGCAAAACTACACGTGAACAACGTGTGAACAGCATCTTCAACATGACTATGGCACCATGTACACCCTGCACTTACCTCGACCTGTTTCCGTAATAATTCCACAGCTGTTGGAAGGACATTATGACAGGCCCTCCATAAAAAATTCACTATCTTACCCGGCAACTGCATTTGCCATAACTTTTTCCAAAACCCATCCTCTTGTCCACGACTCTCCCCCCGTAGTCTCCTATAACAGCTTCTGACTGTAAACTCCCCTGTACCATCCCATAACCAATACCAGCCATCTGATTTCTGTCTCCTAGGTAAAGGAATCTGTTGAATCAGTCCGCTATCTCGGTCGTTACAAATGTCCCTCACAACCTCCATATCCCATGACTGGTGATCTGCAGCAATCAAACCACTTACTGAAGCATTCTCGAGTTCACTGTACATTGGGCTTGTCAGGAATCCATTTATCTCACAAGGCAACCATGGAGCTCTCCACATATTTGTGTCTTGACCATTACCAATTTTCCTCCTACACCCTTGTAAAATCGCCCCTTGAGAGGCTAAAATACTACGCCACATGTAAGAGGGATTTGCTCCCAATGTTGCATTCAAGAAATCCGTCTGAGTATAATACTTAGCCTTCATAACCTCTGTGACCAACGGATTAACATTATTAATCAACCTCCACGCCTGTTTAGCCAACATGGCAACGTTAAACTCACTCAACTTTCGAAACCCCAACCCCCCAGCTTCTTTAATCTCACACAACCTCTCCCACGACATCCATCTAATCCCACGATCTCCTCCCCCTCCAACCCACCAATACATATTCATCCTTTTCTCAATTTTGTCACAAATATCTGCAGGGATCAATAATAAATTCATCCAAAAGTTTGGGATGGACTGAGCTGCTGATTTCAACAGCGTAATTTTCCCCGCTTTAGAGATACTTTGCACACTCCATGTTTGAAATCTCTGTTCCACTCGATCAACCAAGAAGCTAAAGGTTGATTGTTTATTTTTACCTATTCTCATGGGCATACCCAGGTACTTACCCGGCTCTATATTCTCCTGCACTCCCAGCTTTGCACACACTAACGCTCGATCCTCCAATTTTGTATTAGATGAGAAAGTAACAGCTGATTTATTAAAATTAATCGATTGTCCAGAAATGCTAGCATACCTCTGCAATATATTCTTCATTGTACCTGCTTCTCCCTCGTTCGCCTTAAAAAACAAATAACAATCATCTGCAAACAATAGATGGGAAATAGCTGGTGCCCCCCTTGCAATTCGACACCCATGGATTAATCCCACCTCTTCATTTCGTCTGATTATTGAGCTCAACCCCTCAGCACACATAATGTATAAATAGGGAGAAATTGGGTCACCTTGACGCAGTCCCCGTTGAGGAACAATATGACCAAACTCTTCCCCATTATGCAAGAATCTGTAAGACACTGATGTAGTGAACCCCATTATCCTTTCAATCCATACCTCACTAAATCCAAACCTGATCATCATGTTCCTAATAAACGCCCACTCCAACCTATCATAAGCCTTCGAGATATCGATTTTAAGACCCACCACTCCCTCATTCCCCTGAGTTTTTCTCCTCATGAAATGATTAATCTCAAACGCTATTAATGCGTTATCAGTTAACAAGCGACCCTCAAGAAATGCACTTTGTTTATCCGATATGATAGACCCAAGACACCTTTTCAGCCGATTAGCCATCACCTTCGATAATATCCTCACAAGCACATTACACAACGAGATGGGTCGAAGATCCCCCATCGTTTTAGGCTCCTTAACTTTGGGAATCAAACAAACTACCGCCTCATTAATCTCTTCAGACAACTCTCCTTTCTGCATAAAATTTCGACAAAAGCTAACCACATCCTTCTCCACTATATCCCAAAAAACTTGATAGAATGCCGGATTTAGGCCATCTGGTCCACACGCCTTATCAGGATGCATGGAAAAAACAGCATCCTTAACTTCTCCATTAGTCACTGGCAGCAACAACTCCTCATTTTGACTCCCTGTTACCTGTGCAACTTTCTCCCATTCCGACAACCCTCCATCAACATTTGAAGCCGTAAACAAGTTTGCAAAGTAATCTCCAATCACTTTTTGAATCCCCTCCGACGTCTCTTGCCAAATCCCATCTGCATCTTGAATACGCTCAAGCTTATTGTTCTGTTTCCTAGTTGAGGCATAACGATGAAAGAACCACGTATTTTTATCACCCTCCCTCAGCCAATGTTGTTTAGACCTTTGCTTCCAATAGATTTCTTGACGCTCCAACAACTTCAAATAATTCCTCCTAACATCATTGTACTGCCCAATCCCATGTATGTCCCTTCTTGATCGTAATAATCTCAGACGCCTTTTACACTCCTGGATTTCCAGTTTATACCGCATATTGTTTCCACCTCCCCACTCCTGAAGACGAACCCCACAAACTCTGATTTTTTCAACAATTCCTCCCCCCCAGCACCTTCCCAACCATTCTTCACTATGTTTCTACACTCCTGCTCACGAATCCAGACATTTTCGAATTTAAATCTTCTTTCTTTAGGGACATAAACCTGTTTACGCAGCTGAAGGAATAATGGTAAATGATCCGACGTTGCGACCTCAAGAACTTGAATCTCTGCCTTCGGAAACAACTCACACCAAGCTTTATTAGCCAACCCCCTATCCAATCTCTCCTGCATCCAGTTCGACTGGCCCCTTGATTTCTCCCATGTATATTTCTCCCCTACAAACCCCAAGTCTTGTAACTCTCATTCCATCAAGGTTTCCCTAAAACCTAATAACAGGTTATACGGATGCTTCCTTCCCCCCGTTTCTCATCCTCATACAACATATCATTAAAATCCCTAATTACACACCAAGGTAACTCCGAGTTCCCCGGCAAAGCTTTCAACATATCCCAAGATTCTCGTCTCCGTTGACGTTCCGGACACCCATAGAACCCGGTATACCTCCACCTCCCAACCTGCTCGTTTTCAACTTCCAAATCAATAAAATTCCTCTCTGCTTTTACTATTTTACAACCACTCTTATTCTTCCATAGCAACGCAAGACCCCCACTATGACCCTGCGCCTCCACTGCTACGTACTCAGCAAAATTAATACTTCTACATAATTTTTTTATTTGGTTTTCTTTAGCTAAGGTTTCTGACAAGAATATAATACTGGGCTTTTTTTGTTGGGTATATTCTTTAATAAGTCGAATTGTCTGTGGCCTACCCAATCCACGACAATTCCAAGCTAACAGACTCATTGCTCTAGGTGGGCCTGATACACAGGACCCACCTTTAAATCGTTTTTTGACCCATCAACTAAAATATCTTCCCCACCCAACTCATTACCCACAATATTTTCCATATTTCCCTCCAATTCAAATCTCTTCCGTTTTGAATCTATCACTATCACTTCCTCTCCTTGTTTCCCTCCCATTACACTTGCTAATTCCGAACCTACAGCTGTAGGGAATTTATTCTGATCATAACCACCCCTGATATCACGCTGATGAAAACTGATTATGCCTTCCCCTCCTGCAATCTCGCTTACCACCCCATCTGTCTCCATGAACTGCGCTGTAACTGTTTCTCTGCTCTGTCCACCGGTTCCCGTCCCGTCCGACCACCTGTTCTGCCCACTACCCCCTCCATTACGAAGCCATTTATTCTCCCTAAATTGGTTCCTTGCATTCTTATTCGGTGCTCTAAGCCATGTCCCATAGGCTCTCTCAATGACCTTCGTTGGATTAGCATACACCACTGCACAGTCACGATCAGAATGTCCAAGTTTCCCACATACAAAGCAAAATGTTCCAAGACGCTCATATTTAAAATTTATTTAATTTACACTTCCATCTTCTCTCCTCAACTTCATTCTTCTTTTAATTGGTTTCTCAACGTTCAGTCCCACACGAATCCTTACATATTGCTTCCAACCCCCCTTAAAATTTTCTGGATCCATCTTTATAAACTCGCCCACATGATTTCCAATACCTGTTAAAATCTTCTCCGTTAACATTCCAGCAGGTAAATCATATACCTGTACCCATATGTCCATCTTACTCAACAGAACGTTATTAGCATTCTCCTCACTTCCCAATTGATGACACACTAACGAACTCTGTTCAAAACTCCAAGGACCCCCTCCACAACCTTCTGTATATCCAACGTATGGAAAAACACAAATGAATACCTATGATTTCCCAAATCGTGAATCTCAACTCCTTCCCTGGGCCTCCACAGCGACGACATCATACTTTGCATTGCTACAAAATTAATGGTTTTCTCTGTTAGAAACCTCCCCACCAGAACAAACGTTTGCCTATTAGCCACCACTTCGTTTTCCCGAACCAAGAATTCCCCTTCATCATCCTCCTCCAACGCTAGCCTCGCATACATCTCCTCCAGATTTTGATGTGACGACGCCATAATAATATATTATGAAAGAAAAGAAAGATAAGATAACAAATGACTAATTATAAAACACCCTTGTCACAAGAACAAGACATATAACCTCTGACTTTAGAGAGAAAATGCAGAGACACACTCATAATTAATTCCTTCTTGCTTGATATTCCTCTTATTCCAATGGAAAGCCAACATGAATGTAATGTTAGTGCATATCGAATGGGGTTCTTCAAATTGATTGGCTATATTTTGAAATTTGCTGATTATCTAAAATTTGCTGAATATGTAACGTCCTGTACTCCATTGGGACTGGCTATATTGGTTGGCTATATTTTTGAAATTAGAATTGTTCTTATTATTATAATTGTTATTATTATAGTTGTTATTATTATTATTAGTATCATTATTATTATTATTATTATTATTATTATTATTATTATTATTATTATTATTATTATTATTATTATTATTATTATTATTATTATCATTATTATAATTATTATAATTATTATAATTATTATAATTATTATTATTATTATTACCGATTGAGATGTGAATACGATAAATACCCTAAGCAAACTCAAATTCATTCAAACTTTTAGAATACTCAAATTCAATGGACAACACCACAAAAATGATTCTTGATATTATACAGGCGGAAGAAGAAGAACATGAAGCACGAATGAGAATGGCTGCTGCTTACCTTCATGAACGACAGAGAGCGAATTTTGTCTCAAATCATGGTGGTTCTATAATTAATCATCGTATGATTAATCGTAATAGAGAAGAAGGTCATACGAGACTATATCATGATTATTTTTCTGAAACACCCACATATACAGAAACACAATTTCGTCGAAGATTTCGAATGCGTAGATCACTATTTTTACGTATTGAAGAAGCAATTGTGGCTCATGATAATTATTTTACCCAACGAAAGGATGCTGTAGGAGTTCGTGGACTATCATCACTTCAGAAATTGACGGCTGCACTTAGGATGCTTGCATATGGATCGGCAGCTGATTCTGTTGATGATTACGTACGTATTGGTGAGAGTACTGCAATAGAGAGTTTAAAAAGATTTGTTAAAGCAATTGTTGAAGTATTCGGAGACGAATATTTGAGACGGCCAAATAACGAAGATGTCTCTAGATTATTGGTAGAGAATGGACAACGAGGCTTTCCAGGAATGTTGGGAAGTATTGATTGTATGCACTGGAAGTGGAAAAATTGTCCAACCGGTTGGCAAGGTACGTATACAGGTCATGTTCATGAACCAACTATTATTTTAGAGGCAATAGCTTCAAAAGATTTATGGATTTGACATTCTTTTTTTGGATTACCGGGATCTTTAAATGACATCAATGTATTAGATCGATCTCATTTATTTGAAGACTTGGCAGAAGGTCGTGGCCCTAAAGTGAAGTATACTATTAATGGGAATGAATATAACATGGGATATTATCTTGCTGATGGTATATATCCTTCTTGGCCAACGTTTGTCAAAACTATTCCAAAACCTCAAGGTAATAAAAGAAAACATTTTGCAGCTGCACAAGAATCTGTTAGAAAAGATGTTGAGAGAGCATTTGGAGTGTTGCAATCTCGATTTGCAATGGTTCGCGGCCCTTCACGGTTTTGGGATGTGGGCACAATGAAGTATATTATGACAGCTTGTATAATTTTGCATAACATGATCATTGAAGATGAAAGGGAATTACATATGGAAGAGGAACACTTTGATACGGATGCTGAAATACCAACTGTTATTCCGAATCGTAATTATCCAAGTAACTTCACAGAATTCATTCAAGTACATCAATAAATTCGAGACAAACAAGTTCATATTCAGTTGCAAAATGATCTTGTCGAGCATCTTTGGCGAGTCCATGGTGGTGATTTGGAGTAAATATTTTTAATATCTTTTCTTTCAGAATTTTTTATGTTTCTTTCACAACTTTCAATGTAATTTGCTCTATGACAATAAGAAATTTCGATCAACAATATCAGCAAATTACGGTCAAGTAAATTATTGTAAATCAATTCCAGAAAGCAAAATAAAATGTAATATGTTTTTCAGGAATGCAAAATAAAATATAATATGTTTTTCAGGATTCTAGCTGTGAGAAATCATAATATATTTCTCAGGATCCTAGCTTTGAGGGCATCATAATATTTTGCTTGATCCGGAGCCATTGTACTAGTATCCATTGCCATAATGGAGGCTTCGTAAACCTGCCTTTCACGCTCCTCCTTTGCTAAGCAAAGCTGCAACTTTTCTTTTTGCATTTGCATAATTCCCTTCTGCCTTTCCTGCTCATCCTTCTGCATTTGCATCATTTCCTTCTGCAACTCCAAGCTCCTGTTAACTAATTCACTTCTTGAAGAAGTAATAGCTAACGCATCTTTCTGCATTGCTTTAAGAATTTCCAGACTTTCCGCATTTGTTGCTTCATATGCAGATTTTTTCATCTTCTTAGCAGCTTTTGTTCCAATCGGACGTTCTATTCCTGATTCAGAGTCCATACCATGGTTGGTAGAAAGTGGACTATCATTAGACGGTGAAGACAACTGATTGTCCATAGGACTTGTCTTGGTTTTCTTGGCCAAACTAGCTGCGTATTTTGGTGAATGTCGCAACTCATGCCAATGTCGTATGTAAGGGAATTTTTCTTTCATTATCTTCTCGTACAAGCTCATTGCTTGTCCTATCTGCCAAAGAAATTACAGAAAACTAGTTAGAAATTAGGAACAATCTGTATTATACTGTCTGGTCACAGGTAGTACAAAGATGCCAACATTGGCAGAGACTAGAATTCAGTGTAGCAAATTAAACAATTTGATTACAAACTGACTTGCATAGAATTTACACAGACTGTTACAAGTACAAATCAAGAACTAAGAGCTGTAGCAATTTTAATCTGCAATAGGGACACTTGCTCATGTTCAACCATCAGTTTTACTAACTCTAGTTTCTAGGGAGTTAATTAGAGTATCTTGTTTCGACAACAGTATTACAAGTTATATGTACACAATCTGCCAGAAGACACTAGGGAAAATAATCATTCACATGTATGTCAAAATATGACACTAGCATTAGTAGTCAAAGGCATGTGTCATTTGACAGACAACAGATGTACTATGACAAGCACACTCATATAATCAATCCTTACATCTACTCATGCCATGCTCAATAATTCAAGAAAATGATACATCAGTCCTAAAGTTTAGTCAGAACATAAGAAGCAGCAGTGTCATAATATGCATTAGCAACTAACAACAAAGTTTCATTCATAGACAAGTATAATGGTATAAGCCTATATTTCATTAATCAATTTTTCGGGCACGGATAATAACAGATCAAGTTGAATTGCATTTACCCTGACAAAGGAACATCATTGAGAAATATATAGGGTCTAATAGCAGTGGTGAGAGTCCACAATTATGAACACAATTTTTAAATATAACAATCATGATAATAAGGTTGAATTTTTTATGTTTTATAATAATTACTTCCACAAGTAATATTAAAGAGCTATTTATCTACTAGTTGACTTTCTCTTACTGCTGAAAATGCCCTCATGGAAATTATTCTTACAAGTTAAAAGTTGCACAATCTATCATGTCTGTGAAAAAATTAGGTCCCATTTTTTCTTTTGTACCAACTATCATTTGTATTTCCACTAAGACTATTATCTTCACTTTATGAAAGCCAAAAGATTGAATCTCTCATTTTCTTTTGACGGTGGTTCCAGAGGTTACAAAACAACCCTGACCAGGAACAAAAAGGAAATAGTAGGCTTAGTCAACGCTTGAACTCAATTTCAATTTTCGAAATATTATGATAATACCCTCTACAAGTATCACACTTTAGATGCATATAATCACGGGAAACAGCAATCCACCCATTTATATTGTACCTTTCGCTTTAGAGCATGTTTCATCAGAAACTACTACAGACACATGTTTTCTTGTAAATGGAAAACCAAACATGACAAGTTGCCAAAGTCCAGCATTCCAGCTATATAGGTGTACATAACAGTTTCTTATTCTTTATACACGCATTATACCCTTTACGCCTAAAACCTTAGAGGAATTGTTTGTATGCATATTTCTGAGGATTGTATGCAGAAGAGGCAAGCAAGGGGAGCAAGAAGTGAAAGTTGCTGCTGCTTCTACTTAACCTTATACATACACACATCATATTTAGTTGGTTACAGAGTCACCTATACTTCGACAACGAAAGTCATGATTGCAAAACAAACCATCGACTAACATGAACAGAGCATGAAGATGTAAAGCTACAGGAGGTTAAGGGGTCTGATTTAGCAACAACCAAGCTTCTAATTTGGATTTTTTACTGGAAAATAATTATAGAGTGATCACAGTCCATATAAAACTTAAAGTCCATATAATTACTGGAAAAGAACAATCTTACAGTCCATATAAAACTTAAAAGAGGTATTAACATAAGATACACAAAATCATGTAAGCTATGAAGTACCTTATCTTGCTCGGTAGTGCCGCTTTGATTTCTTCCAGTGATTTGATTATAGAAACCAATAAACTTGCTTACCGAGGTATTAATTGCGGACCATCGATTACACAACGAAGTAGGCGTCCGGTCACTCTCAAAATTTTTATGTTCATGGTAATAGTTCCAGATCCTATTGCAATAGGTGTTTTGTGTCTGATTGTTGCCTTGAACAGGATCCATGCTAACATTAAGCCAAGTAGATAAAAGTAACATATCCTCTTCGATTAAAAAGTTTTTTGACCGGCCTTTTTTTGGTTTGCTTGGTTCTTGCTGATTGCGCTCCTGGGATGAAGGGGGGGCTTGTGAGTAAAAAATGTCTTCAGCTTCACTATATGCACCATCGTTGAGTAAAGAAGTAAAAGTGTGTGCCATTTTAAATAATCCTGTAAAGATAGGCTGCAATAATTTAGTAATATAAATGTGTGTCTGTGTATGAATGAAAGAATAATATTGAGACATATCATATGATCTTGATATTTTACAATAAGGCATAAGCTACTATTGCAATGATGCATTACAATACTCAACATGTTCATATAATTTACAGTTCCCACCACTAAACTGAACAACAGGATGATATAGCTTCAGTATAAGCTACCTAGGCCACGTTTGGATGTTCATTAACACTGATACTGACCAAAATTTGTGCAATTCAGTATCTGACATCTGTGACAATTATTTGTGCAATTTCTATTTTTATAACCTAAATTAGCAACAACCTACAAGAACTGCAACTTCGATCACAAACCTCAACACAGAAAACACCAACTAGCATTGCAGTTTTACAAACAGAAAATAGACTTTAATTAGTAAACGGACTCGACTCAACGGCTCCAAAACAACAAAACAAAGCGACGAAAAAACAAAAAAGAAAACTCAGTCGACGAACTCATAAAAACTCAATAACAAAACTCAGTAACAACCCGCCAAAACTCGGCAACAAAAACTCCTAACCAAACAACAACTCAACAACAGATTCCCCATTCTGCAAACTCACTAAATTGATTCGACTAACTCGAAAACCAGCAACACAAACAATGCAACTCGATCACAAAGCAACAAACAAAGAACCAGACAACTCAGTCTTGGATTAGTCTAACTCAGTGGCGACTCAAGAACACAACCATAAATAATAAACCAACGATAAAAACAAACAACCCACAAGGCTTGAATTCAGTTATGAAAAACAAATAGCAACAACTCTACCAAGAATACAAGACAAGAAATCAATGAAACTAATTCTAAAACTCAGAACTCAGAACTTACAATCACAAACTAATTCTAAAAATCAAAACACAGACGAAAATTAATTCTAAAAGTCAAACGATCAATCTCAACAACTCAAACAATTCTAAAAATATACATATAAGCACAATTGAGCAGAAGAAATTGCAAACCTAATTTTGTGAATCTTCGAACTGATTTTGAAAGGACCCTCCGATCTCAATTTGTAAAATAATCATGAACAAAACCCTACTTTGATACAAATTGGATAAAAGGGGATGGATGATATGCAGCGGGAGTGGAAAAACAAGCGGCGGGAGTGGAAGAAAAATCAGCGGGAGAGGGAAAGAAATGAGCGGGAGATGACCTGGACTTTGCTACAGATCTGTAGCGATTGTACAAATATAGCCAATATTGGGGGCTTGGCTAAAATTATACATAAGGGGAATGCTCCATTGGAGTAGTAAAATTTATACAAATTTTGTATAATTTCTAATTTTGGTAAGTAATTTGAATTTTTTGCTAAGGGCTTTGATGCGTTGGAGATGCTCTTACAAGGTATTTTGATACTTTTTTTTGACACATGTAATGGATATTTTCCCTATGCTCATCCCATATTTGTATATAAATTCATGTATTTTAGGAAACTTATCTGAGATACATCTCAGATTCCCTAATCTCTATAATATATTATTTATTCTTTTTCAAATTAGTAGTCCAATTTTAAAAAAATACGCTTATTAAAAATTCAAACATTATGACCAATTCCATATAATACACCTTTTAAATTACAGTAGTGGACACTTGCTCATTCACCAAGTTCCTTCGCTGCCTTGAGTACACTCGCTCCTCTGGGTATCAAATTACATACGCAACCAGCAAAGTCTTTACAATAAAGAATTACACATTAAAAAATTATGGGTTGTTGATGAGTGGATTTTATAACAACTTTTGAGAGGTTTACGGGTAGTTGTATAGGCTAACGATCAACTGTTCTGTGAAAGGTTTGGGTTGTGATTGTGGGGGTTGAGCTGTGCTCGAGGGTTTCTCCAATAATCTCAAGTGCCTTTAGAGAGAATTAGAGAACTGAATGTGTCTTACCCCCGAGGTGCCTACGTACCCTTGTTTATATAGGGATCAAGCTCACGTAGTTCTAATGGGACTCTGTATCTTGCTGGAATGGCTGTATTCAATTACCTAGTTCGTGTAGGACTCAGGTTCCTTTAGAGCCTTCCACGAACTAGTTGGCTAAGTAGAGTAGAACTCGAGTTCGTACCCTACTATGATTCTCTCATTAGTCAGAGACATTCTAGGATCATCTGCGCCCTAGAATTATACTCAAATACCAATTCGTTTATCCGTTCTAGATGGCTTTTAGAACCTTCTGTTGGCTACTCGTAGAAACCTGGTGCTCAGGAATCTATATCTCAGGAGCCTGTTTCTCAGGAACCTCCTTATTTCGGGACATATCACTTAGGGACCTCCCTTTAGGCATCAGTACCTGCACAAATAACAAACTGGTTAGACTGGATAGCTCTTCATATGCTCTTGTCATCTCTATGGCTGTTGCTATGCTAACTCGAACTCTTCCGCTGGGGGGAACCTGGTCTTCTAATGTTCAGCTCAGCTTCCTGACCATTGGGAACCTCCTTATACTCGTACTTCCTTAGTCATTTCTTCTATCTGATCTTCATAACTCACATTGGATCTATCCTCTAGCTCATATGGATTGAGCCCTAGGGCCTAATGGGCCTAAATTCAGCCCATGATGATTTTGGGCACAACAAGTACCCCCCGGTTCCTTGAAATCATGTAATGTGAAAGGAACCTATTTTACTTTCTGATCATGGGTTCTATGCTAAATCATTTCCATAATAATACCTCGCTTTAACATTTTATATCCAAGCCTACATGAGCTAACTCGGCGTAGGAAACAGGACATGAAATATTTTTATCTAACCTAATCTTGAGTAAGCTTCCTTCATACCAAGGAACCTGTTACCTTGCTATTTTCTTATTCAGAACGCAGCTCTCGAAATCAACTCTATGTTCGCATTTAGCTTCCCAGGGAACCAAACTTATTTCTCATTATCACGTCTCTTCGAATTTTCACAATTTGAGAAGGGACAATGGTTGGCAGTTAATATCCTCAAGAGATAATTTCAAAATTCGAATTACTCTTATCAGTTACCAAAGTTGCAGTTAATGCGTGAGTTCCCAAGGTTCATACGCCTCTCACGCATGTATCTCTTCACTTACCGCTCCAATAAACCGTTGCCACGTGCACGGGACTGTCCCCTGTTTACCTTGATTATATAAACGTATTTCTACATCCAGGTTCAGCTTTTTTTTACCTTTACCAAAACTCGACGAAAAACCCTAGGAGAAAGAAGAAGAAGACTGACGACCCTTTGCTCAATTCAACTTCTCGACCACCACTTTCTTTTGATCAAGGTTTGACTTTGACTTACTTCTTTCTATCCTTTCATATTCTCGACTCCATTTCATACTGTCTGTGCTTTTGTGTTCTTGCATGTTGTCTCGATGGTATGAATATGTCTGCATATGTACCGATTCCTCACACTTCATGTTTCACACACACGAATATTCACGATACTTTGTTTAATGACTGTCCACTTGTTGGTTCGTAGTCATTCCGTCATGATTTTTACTGTAACTTTTTAATGGTCTGTTCATCTTCTATATGCTTCTTACTGCAATCGATGTACGATCTATATGAGGTTTTCTTAGAGCATCCCTAATTTGCGACGGTGGCGCTTTAGATGTCTTAGAACTATCCTCGAACCTGACCTCTCTTCGTCTGTTTTTTGCAGATGTCTTCCGATTCGACACACTCTGACCTTCATTCTTCAATAAAACCCGTCATTACTAAATCTGTTAGCCATAGGACTAGGTCTAGAGTCCTAATTCCGAACACTAGCGAACCCCAAGACATCCTCATGAAACCCCTGAGCACCAATGTTCAAAAAGAACCTCTTAGTCTAATCAACTTAGGGAACGATTGGTCTGATAATGAGGAAGTGTCTAAGCCTGACCAGACAATACTTCCTGAACCTGATTTTGACAACGAGATTATTGTCGAAAGAGAGTCATACAAACAGGAGATTGTGCCTTTCTGTGAGAAAGTCGATTCGTCTATGACTTCAGCTAGGCTAGAGAAGTTGTGGGAAGAATGTGTTCGTCCAAACTGCCCGATTGTTGTTCCGGAACCTTGTGAGAGGGCTCACAGGTTTGATACTAGAGTTCCCGAGCGTGGTGTTCCTAATGCAGTAACCTCTGCTGTCTTCTTCAGAGTGGGTGTCTACTTCCCCCTCCATCCTTTTTTGCAAGAAGTTCTTGATTTTTATGACTTAGCCCCTCTCCAATTGACTCCCAATTCCTATAGACTAGCCATGAGCACATATGTCCTATACTCCAGTTTGTTCACTACTCCCTTATCTGCACCTGAATTAGGTTATTTCTTCTGATTAAAAGATACTGGAAAGGGTTCCGGTTGTTTTTATCTGACTGCCTGGCCTTGTCATCAAGGTCAGTGTATAAAAGGTATTAAGCAAAACTTTGACCAATGGCAGGAGCAATTTCTTTACTGCTATGATTGTCCCCCTGTCCGTTTCCAGTTCAACTGCTGTCCTCATATTCCCAAACAAACCTTTCTTTCTGGAGTCTGCCTACAAAGAACTGAAGAGGCTTTGAAACACTCTTCATCCCTTAGGGATTGTATGATTCTATTAACACCTGACAATCTCGTCACCTTAGGTTTTCTCCCTGATTCCCCTGGTAAGAATTTCATTTCCTTTGTATCTATTTATACCCGTACAGCTCATATACTTTATCTTGTTTCTTTTATCTGTTCTGACTTATCTCTTGTCTTGTATTCACAGGTATGGCTCCCAAGATTCCGTCATTCATTAAGAGATCCAAGAATGTTGAAGAAGTCTTCAAGACTGAGAACGAAACCAAGGAGGTCCCGTTAGTTGCAACTCCAATCAGCCAGGTTCCAACCCCTGCTTCTGTCCAGATTCAACCTTCTGGGCCTTCTAAACGCAAGTTAGCTCAGACCACCCTACACTTGTACGGAAGCTCGCAAACCCGCGCCATGAGGAAGGGTAAAGCTATGAAAGTGGATCCTGCCATCGTCCAGAATCAATTTAAGGACTTGATTGACACTCATGTTCCTGCTGAGGTTATTACTGGCTGGTCGAAAATGGACTCTGCTGAAGCTCTGGAAGCTATGAGGTTCTCTGCAGCCTAGAACGCATTCTTTACTCTTAGATTCTGTGATGACTTTGCTTTGAGGACCCAATATGACCTTCGACTGCAAAGGGAGATTGAAAAGCTCAAGAAAGACCTAGCTGCTGCAGAAGACAGAGCAAACATTTCCACTGCTGCAGTGCGACGAGCAAAGACTGTTGAAACCTCGTTGAAAAAGGAGAAAGAGGAGCTTCAAGGCCAAGTCAAGAATCTTAATGATGAAAAGTTGTCAACACTGGAGAAGGTTAATGAGCAGGAAGTTCAAGTTGATGCCCTAAACGCTACTGCTAATGCCGTTAAGTCTTCTATGCTGACTAAGGAGAAAGCTCGCTATGACGAGGGCTATGACGAAGGCATCAGAGATTACATGCGATCAACTTGGGAGAAAATGCCTGGCCTGGACTGGTCCCTCCTCGGAGAAGATGTGATAGGCATGATTAAAGATTTTGAGAAAGAGGCTACGGCTGCAAACTCTGTACCTCTCATGGAAACGGTCGAGAGGTCTCAAAGTTCTAACCATGAGACTGCAGAGGTTCCTGCTACTGAAGATGCTCAACCTACCCTTCCAATTCCTCCAGCTGTTGAAGATTCAGACAAAACTCCTACTGCTTGAAGCTTTATGATTTATTAAACTTTGATAACTTTTGATGAGGTCGCGGGCCCCTCGTAGCGCCTCCAAGTTGTAACCCTAAATTTGGTTCTTTAAGGCCTTCGTGCCTATAACTTTGAATTGCTGGTTTTCAGGGTCGGGGTACCCTATAATTTCTATGCTTTTGATAATGATAACTATCTGTTTTGCTATATTTCTGTTCACATGTCACATGTTTTTACCTGTATGCTCCTATAGCAATGTCTTACCTTTATTCCCCTTAGCAATTACTTAGTGTCTATACTTGTGTATTCAAGCTTACGTGGGCTAGCCCTTTGTAAGAAACAGAATACACTCGTACTTTCACTTTATAATTTTCTAAAATAAAAGGCAATTGAATCCTAACAATATTACAACAACTTACTTGTAAGCTTAAAAACGTCTTTTCTTATGCTTCACCTAACATTTTCAAAGTCGCATTCTGAACTAAAACCCTTTCTGATAATCTTATATTCTTTATTGCTAAATAGTTTGACCAGGTTCCTCGTTCATTAATCCTGCAAAATAAACATAAAACAGAAACTAGTTAAGGTTAACAAAACTTCCCTCGTTCCATTCGGGTCAACTGGTGGAAAGGTTCCCTGCTTGGGTCCCAGTCCTATACTCTAGGTCCCAACATACCTTGAGGTATGTTGGTTCCTTTTTGCCTCGAGGCGATTTCTAGGAATCTGTGTGCCGTTCTGGGAGTCCACACAGCTTCCTCTTCTCTAAGTGTCATGCTAGACATTTCATGGAGGCAAATGCTAAGGGTTTTATCCCTTCTTCTCATGTGCCAAAGACGGTTCCACATGAGGGAGAGCTTATTAGGCTTCTCTTTAAGAACAAGTGTGCCGGTCTAGGCTCCACACAGGTTCCCACTTCCACTCGTGCCAGTGGCGGCTCCGCGGAGGGTTGAAACGTACAGTCTCAGGCTCCTGTATGCCAGTCTCGGATCCATACAGGTTCCTTTAGGTGCCTTTGTGTCAGGACTTTAGGTGCCTTTTGTCAGGACTTTAGGTGCCTTTTGTCAGGACTTTAGATCGTGTGCTCAAGGAACTTGAGGCTTTTAACAAGGATCTCGTGCTCAGTCAGCTGAGGCTTTTCTTGTGCCCAGGAAACTACCTAGGACTTTTCTCGATGCCCAGGAAGCTACCTGGGGCTTTTTCTCGATGCCCAGGAAGCTACCTGGGGCTTTTTCTCGATGCCCAGGAAGCTACCTGGGGCTTTTTTGTATAAATCATTCATAGTCTGCGTATTCTGTCAAATCGTATTCATACTTCGTACATACTGTCAATGCTACAGGAACCTGTTCATCGAGGTTACCTGCAAAAGCTGTCATATGCTACAAGAACCTGTTAGTCAAGGTAACCTGTAAATACTATCAATGCTACAGGAACCTGTTAGTCAAGGTAACCTGCACATACAATACAAGTACTAAAGCAAGCACTTAAATTATTTCAAATTGGCATATGAAATATCAAATCATATCATGCACAATACTGTTTAAGTAGGAATACTACCCCCAGTTCTTTTGAGTAATTATTGTTACGTAAAAGAACTATTAAGGAGCTATAACTGCTAAAAATGCATTCAAAATATTCAATCGTAGAGCTATCAATCGCTCAATACTTAAAAGAAAAAACTGTCTTGCAAGAAGGGAGGTTCACATCAAGTACCCCCCGAGTACATGCATAATCAAATAATGAAATCAAAATGCTGGTCAGCTATAACTAATAAGCTGCCTTTATTCTTGGGCTGAAAGAGCCTTACTTTTCCTAAGAAAAACACAGTAAAAGAGTTACTGATAATACTTCTTGAGATGTTCTGCATTCCAAGCTCTCGGAATGAGATTCCCATCCATATCCATCAGGTGGTAGGTTCCTTCCCAAATGGCTGACTTTATCTGGTAAGGTCCCTCCCAATTTGCTCCAAAAGCTCCGTGTGCCAGAACCTTGGTGTTTGGCATGACTTTCCTCAAAATCAGGTCTCCAACTTTAAAAGGTCTTGCTTTCACCTTTTTGTTGTAATACCTTCGAACTCTCTGTTGATATGCTGCTAGCTTCACTTGCGAATCTGCTCTCAACTCTTCGACCATGTCCAAATACAGTCTATGATTGACCTCATTGTTCTCGGGATCAAAATGTTTTCTTCTCAGGGAACCTGTTCCAACTTCCACAGGTACCATAGCTTCACAACCATAAGCGAGAGTAAAAGGAGACTCACCAGTTGTAGTTCTAGGAGTGGTGTTATACGACCACAGGACTCCAGGAAGCTCCTCTGGCCAGCTTCCATTCTTCTCTTCAAGCCTTGCCTTCAAAGTATGCTTGATAATTTTGTTCACAGCTTTAGTCTGTCCATTACTCTGTGGATTATACACTGCTGAGAATGCTTTCTGAATTCCAAACTGCTCACACAATCCTCTAAGCTCTCTGCTGTCAAACTGCTTCCCGTTGTCAGAAATAAGCTTCTGCGGAATACCAAACCTGCATACAATGGCTCGAAACACGAACTCAGTCAACTTTGCTGCTGTAATCTTAGCAAGTGGTTCTGCTTCTGCCCACTTTGTGAAGTAATCAACTGAAACCACTGCATATTTCACTCCTCCTTTTCCTTTCGGGAGCTCTCCAATGAGGTCTATCCCCCAAACGGCAAATGGCCAAGGACAGACAATCTGTTTGATAGGTGCTACAGGACGATTATCAAAATTTGCAAACCTCTGACAGTTGCCGCATGACTGTGCAAACTTAGAGGCATCTGCCTTGATGGTTGACCAATAATATCCTTGTCGAAGGACCTTCGTGGCTAAAGAATTACCCCCCGAGTGATTTCCACATACTCCTTTATGAATCTCCTCGAGGATATACTTGCATTGCTCTCCAGCTACACACTTAAGCAAAGGTTGATTGAATCCTCGTCTATACAGAACTCCATCATAGATTACATACTTGGCTGCATGATACCTCAGTTTCCTGGCGTCATCTTGACTGGGAGGTAGCTCCCCTTTATCCAGGTAACGATATACTGGGGTCATCCAGGAATCTTCAACTAGAAATTCGATGTCCATCACTTCTTCTTTGAAAACGCTAGGTTGCTCCTGAATCTGAAGTGGAATTACTCCCAATAATGTGGGCTCTCTCTGAGACCCTAGCTTGGCTAATGCATCTGCATTGGTATTCTTTCCTCGTGGTATCTGATCTAATTTCACCTCTTTGAACTTTGCGATCAATTCCTGGGAGTACCTCAAATACAGGTCTGTTCGTGGACCTCTTGCTTGAAAGCCACCACGAATCTGCCAAACTACTAACATCGAATCACTGAACACTCTGATATTCTCAACTTTCATCTCCAAAGCTAGCTTTAGGCCTGCAATCAATGCCTCATACTCTGCATCATTGTTTGTGGCTCTGAAAGCAAAAGGAATCGAGCTATGGAGTTTGTGTCCTTCCGGACTAACTAGCTCTATGCCTGCACCTGCTCCACTACTGTTAGCAGCTCCATCTACATACAATGTCCACCAGGGTGCACAGTTATCATTCTCTGTCTGTTCTTCCACCATCTCTTTTGGTTCCTCTTGACCAGTAACCTCCACATGGGGTGGAAACTCAATTAGGAAATCTGCTAGAGCTTGAGCCTTGATTGCTGTCTTTGGCTTGTATTCTATGTCGAACTGTCCCAACTCCACAGCCCATTTTAACATTCTTCCTGAAGTTTCTGGCCTATGCATCACTTGCCTAAGTGGATATGAGGTTCTCACCTCGATCTTGTGAGCTTGGAAGTAAGGTCGCAGCTTCCTGGAAGCTAGAATCAATGCGTAAACCAGCTTCTCCATTCCTGTATACCTCGTTTCTGCATCAAGTAACCTTTTACTGACATAGTAGACTGGGCTCTGCTGTCCATTCTCTTCTCGAACTAAAACTGCACTAATGGAATACTCTGATACAGCCAAGTAAAGTATCAATGTTTCTCCATCCACAGGTTTGGCTAAAAGTGGGGGGCTCCCCAAATGCTCCTTTAACTTTCCAAATGCTATCTCACATTCCTCTGTCCACTCGAACTTGCTTCCCTTCTATATGGCTTTAAAGAACTCCTGACACCTATCAGTGGACTTCGAGATGAATCTGTTCAAGGCTGCGACTCTCCCTGTAAGGGACTGAACCTCTCTCACAGTCCTTGGTGACCTCATATCAATCAATGCTTTAATCTTGGCTGGGTTGGCTTCTATACCTCTATGATTTACCATAAAACCCAGAAATTTTCCTGATTCTACCCCAAACACACATTTCTGGGGATTTAGCTTCATTCTGTACTTTCGCAAGATTCCAAACATTTCTTCTAAGTGTTTTACATGGTCAACAACTTCCTTGGATTTGACTAGCATGTCATCCACATATACCTCCATAGTATGACCGATTTGGTCTTTAAACATCATGTTCACCAGTCGTTGGTACGTGGCTCCAGCATTAATCAACCCGAATGGCATGCATACATAGCAATAAAGACCTCTATCCGTAATAAATGAAGTATGCTCTTGGTCAGTTCATACATAGGGATTTGATTGTAACCTGAATATGCATCCATGAAGCTGAGGAGGGCATGTCCAGCAGTTGCATCCACTAACTGATCAATTTGTGGCAGCGGGAAGCTATCCTTTGGGCATGCTTTGTTGAGATCTGTGAAGTCCACACAGGTTCTCCACTTCCCATTAGGTTTCTTCACCAAGACAGGGTTTGCCAACCATATCGGGTAGAAAGATTCTTTAACCAACCCTGCATCCAATAACCTGTCAACCTCTTCTTTCAATGTTTGAGCTCTCTCTCCACTAACTGGTCTTCGCTTCTGTCCCACTTCTTTCTTTTCTGGATCGATATTAAACTTGTGACACATGACTCTTGGATCTATCCCTTCCATATCTGCGTGACACCATGCAAACACATCCGGGTTCTTACCCAAAAAGGTAATAAGAGATTCCTTTAATGCTGGGTCGAGTCGAGCTCCAATCTTCAACACTTTCGTACCATCCTTGTCATTTATCTTCACATCTAAAGTCTCACCAGCTGGTCCAGCCTTGACCGTGGTTTCTGGCATTCGAGGATCTAAGTCTACATCCATTTCTGTGGGTAAATCCTTTTGAGGTTCCTGCATTGCAGATGGTTCTTGAACTGCAGATGGTTCTTGAACTCCGTGCATGACATTCCTTCTCTTTGAGGCTGGCTGACTGTCTTCACTGCTTCCATTATGTTTCAGTTTTCTAGAGTTTTCTTCATCCAACTCTTCTGCCATACACACATCACCATCCTTGTCCATAGGGGGTGCACTTTCTAACAGCAAGTAAGGGGTATCTGGTCCCCGGAAAACTGGAATCTCAGCATGAGGTTCCTCTTCTATAATCTCTTCAATTCTTATAGCTCTACAGGATGCTGGTACAAAACCTTCCAAGGGCGGACTACGCAGATCGAGTGTTATTTTATCTTGGTTCTTTCCTGGAAAATCATCAGGAACCTCGTCCATTGGCTCAGGTAACTTAGCAGCCTTAGCAGCATGTTGCAAAGCTTTGGTGTAGCACTCTCTAGACTCATACTGGCATCCTCGAACTATGCCAATTCCATTTGGTGTTGGGAACTTCATAGTCAGGTGGTAAATAGAGGTTATCACCCTTATTTCTTTCAGGATGGGTCTTCCTAGAATAGCATTGTAGTTCATATTGTCCTCTATAACAATGAATTCTGCTAGCTGTGTAATGCAACATGGTTTGTCACCTAGAGTTACTAGTAAACGAATACCCTTGATAAGAACCTGGTTGTTAGTGAAGCCATACAAGGTATCCTTCGTTGGGGTTAAGTCTTTATCCAAAAAATGCATCTTTTTGAAGGCTGAGTAAGACAACAGGTTTACAGAGCTTCCATTATCCACTAGTACTTGATGAACCTCATAAGACCCGATACCTGCTTCAACCACTAAGGCATCCGTGTGGGGATGGTGTACCCAAGAAGCATCTCCTTCAGTGAAGGTAATATCTGCATCCGCTCCTTCAAACAGCTTGGGAGACCTCTGTGACAGATTGTAAATACTGGTCAAAGGACGTTCTTTAGCTTCACGAGTGTACCTCTCCATGGCACTCCTGCTACTTCCTCCAATGTGGGGACCTCCTATAATTGTGCGTATGCACCCAACCTTGGGTGGTCCTTCCATCATAACAGGTTCCTGTACCTTCTGAGTCTTCTCATCTCTATACTTTTTGCCATCCTGAGCCACCCATTCACTTAACTGCCCTTGCCTGATTAGAGTTTCAATTAAGTCCCTGAGGTGACGGTAGTCTGCAGTATTATGCCCATTGTTATCATGAAAATCACAGTATGGACGCTCATTCTTATTCCCTGGTGGGCCAGTTCTAAAAGGTTTCTTAAACCATGAGGACTTTTCATTCACCGCGTAGATGTGATCGATTGGAGCTACCAAAGGGGTGAAAGTTTCATAGACGGGTCTCTCACATTTGTTGTTGTTGTAGGAAGCTGGTGGCGGGACCTGACTCATGACAGGTCTGGTAGGATTCACAACTTCAGCTTCAGGCTTCACCTGGGATGTACGACTAACCACTTTTTTACTGTCACGAACATTGGGGCTTCTGGGCCTTGACCTCTTGCTTCCTGACCACCCACTTTGCCTTACGAAATCTGGATCCTTCTTCAAATCAGCCAAAGATTCCTCCACGAGACGAAAAGGTTCCGCCTGGGCATAAAAATCTGCCAACGTCTCTGGTTCTTTTCCCTGAAGTGCTTTCCAAAAATCTGAGCCTCCTTTGACTCCAGCAATTAAAAAATTCTTTATGGTTTCCTCAGATGCTTTCCTAACCTTCGGTACCTCTGCATTGAACCTCTTGAAGTATTCTGTCAATGTCTCACTAGGTCTCTGCTTGATGTTGGCCAGGGTGTTGGTAGGTGGTGCAAACGCGACAGATGCTCTGAATTGGGTAACAAAGAGCTTTCCCATATTCTCCCAGGAACCGATCGAATCAGCAGGTAACCTCTTGAACCATTGATGAGCTCCACCCTGTAGAGTTGCAACCAGTAACCTACATCTAGTGGCCTCCTTCACTTGATAGACATCCATCTCCGTGTCGAAACGACTTAGGTACTCGATTGGATCAGTGGTTCCATTGAATTTCAACTCATTCGAGGGCCTGTAAGATCTAGGCAGAGCCGACTTTTGAACCCTTTTGGTGAAAGGAGAAGCAGTTATAGGATTCACAGCGAGATTCTTTTCATCCTTGAGTTGAGCCAAAATTTTCTTGATATCTTCTGCTGTCACCTCTCCAGTGGCTTTTGCCTTTGTCTTTTTGCTCGTTCCTTCATCCTCTTTTAACTCTGCAGTGTTGGATTCTTCAGTAATCTCATCTGAGTCTGTTTCCTCTTCTTCAATTATCTCAACAGATGGGTCTTTGTCTTTCTTCTTTTTCTGTGAGGAACCTCCAGTGTTAACCTTCTTCTTTCCCTTAGACTCTGTGCGGGCTTGGGAAGGTCCCTTTTTGCTAGGAGTTTTGTCCTTCTCAGGATTCTTTGGTTCTTCATCACCATTATCCTGTCTTGGCTCTTCATCATCTTCTGGAACTTCTTCTTCATCTTCGGGTTCTTCTTCCTCGAAATTCAGTTATTTTGGAGTCACCTTCGACTTCTTGCCTTTCTTTGCCTTCTTTTTGTTCTTTTTGCTTCAAGCCTGCTCTAAAGTCGACAATCGTTCTCCAACGGTCTTTAAGATTTCCATCATATCTTCTTTGGCAACCTTCTTTGCTTTTCGAGGAGATTTGTTTTCATTGTGAATTTGTTCCTCAGAACGGGTTGCTTCGCTATCAGAGTCGCCTGCCATCTTTTCCACTCTTAAGATGTTAACTCCCCTCCTTTTAGCGCCAATGTTGATGAGTGGATTTTTTAACAACTTTTGAGAGGTTTACGGGTAGTTGTATAGGCTAACGATCAACTGTTCTGTGAAAGGTTTGGGTTGTGATTGTGGGGGTTGAGCTGTGCTCGAGGGTATCTCCAATAATCTCAAGTGCCTTTAGAGAGAATTAGAGAATTGAATGTGTCTTACCCCCGAGGTGCCTACGTACCCTTGTTTATATAGGGATCAAGCTCACGTAGTTCTAATGGGACTTTGTATCTTGCTGGAATGGCTGTATTCAATTACCTAGTTCGTGTAGAATTCAGGTTCCTTTAGAGCCTTTCACGAACTAGTTGGCTAAGTAGAGTAGAACTCGAGTTCGTACCCTACTATGATTCTCTCATTGGTCAGAGACATTCTACGATCATCTGCGCCCTAGAATTATACTCAAATACCAATTCGTTTATCCGTTCTAGATGGCTTTTAGAACCTTCTGTTGGCTACTCGTAGGAACCTGGTGCTCAGGAACCTATATCACAGGAGCCTGTTTCTCAGGAACCTCCTTATTTCGGGACATATCACTTAGGGACCTCCCTTTAGGCATCAGTACCTGCACAAATAACAAACTGGTTAGACTGGATAGCTCTTCACATGCTCTCGTCATCTCTATGGCTGTTGCTATGCTAACTAGAACTCTTCCGTTGGGAGGAACCTGGTCTTCTAATGTTCAGCTCAGCTTCCTGACCATTGGGAACCTCCTTATACTCGTACTTCCTTAGTCATTTCTTCTATCTGATCTTCATAACTTACACTGGATCTATCCTCTAGCTCATATGGATTGAGCCCTAGGGCCTAATGGGCCTAAATTCAACCCATGATGATTTTGGGCACAACATGGGTTAATTGGCAAATTCATAACTGAACTCGTACTCAACTTGCAGTTGGGTAATTGAACTCAAAAAGTTTGCAGTCAACTCATCAAAGTAATTAAAACTTGCAGTTGGGTAATCGCCGTTAACACCATGTAACGTCTGTAAACGGAAAATTGACGTGGTCAGCTGATATGTTAAAATTATACACGTGGTCAGCTCATTTGTTAAAATATTCTTTTCTTTTTTATTTTCTAACCCCCACCTTTCTTCCCCATATAATTCATCTACTTCATCTACTTTATTTCATTTGATTTTATTATTATTACTACTCACCCCATCGTGGTCCACCTTATTCTTCAGCGAGTACCCGGAAGGAAAAGTTTCCGGCGACCACCAACACCCATCTCCTTATAAGCTTCAGCATCCTATATGTATCATTTGAAAAGGGCTTTGAATCATCACCTGATACAAATTCTTGAATTGTATTATCGACCTCAATCATACTGCACCCAGGAGTCTTCTTCAAGCTCTTATTTCTAATCAGTTTTCTCAGTCTTGAAACATCATCCCATTTTCCAAGTTTTGCATATATATTTGAAATCAAGACATAGTTTCCTGTATCATCTGGTTCAAGCTCTAGTAAGTGCTCCATTGCAATAACCGCAGTGTCAAGATTGCCAGTACGTCCAAGAAGATCAATTAGACAACCATAGTGCTCTATACCAGGCTCTATGTTGTACTTGTTTCTGATCAAGTCAAAGTAGTTCAATCCTTCATCCAGTAATCCGACATGTGCACAAGCCGATAGAAGACCTTCAAAGGTGATTTCATTCTGTGCAATCACAACAATCACCACCGGCAAAGTCGCGGTGATCCTCCCCTCCCCGATTCTATCTTCCAACCACAACAATAATCACATAAATCAATTCGTGATTACACCCCAAATCAGTTTATAATGTCAATTTCAACATCTAATTCAAGATTCTAAAATCCCCAAAAATTTAGAAACCCTAATTATAATTATGTATAACTAAACTTGAGTTCATTGAAGAGGTGAACGATGCTGAGTTGGTGGTGAAGGAGGAGGGTTCTGGTGGTGTTGTAGGCGGAGAAGGAGGTCGAGGCGGTGAAGGTGGAGAGGTGCTGGTCGGAGGAGAAAGCAGTGGTGGTTGCCGCCGAAAAGTGGTGGTTGTAGTCGAAGGGGATGAACATGGGTGGAATTGGGTTGATGAAAGTTGGGAACTGAATATGAATATGTATTTGTAAATTGTAATTATTTATTAATTTGTAAAAGATACGGAGTAATATTTTATTAATGAAATAAATGAATGAGTGTATGTGGCAGCTGATTTGTCAAATGTGAGGAGAGAGAAAAGTCTACGTGGCAGTTTATGTGTATAAAATTAACGACTTCCGTTAGTGCAAACTTTTAATAGTTTAATTACGAGATTGCAAGGTTTAATTAGTCTGATGATGTTAATGCAAGTTTTTTGAATTTGATTACCCAACTGCAAGTTGAGTACGAGTTCAGTTATGAATTTGCCAATTAACCCAAAAAACTATATCTAAGTTTACATTTCAACTCTAAAATGATTTTCAATACAGAGCACTCTTTTCGAAAGAATGGCAGCTCTGATGATCTGGTTGGAAATTGAAGATATTACGGTTGAGATATGATTTCAATAATTTAATTATTTGTAAAGATTACAAAGGATATCGAAATATTTGGTCAATGAACAAGTAAAATATATTTTTTTGAATCAGTATTAAGGATACTGAAAGTCCTCTTCAAAACTTGGGACTTACAAAACTTATATACTTACAAAAATAATAAATTATGATAAATATTGTGATTCACTAGATGAATGTTGCAATATAAGCGAGGTGCAATGCAAGTGGCAAGCTCAAAAATATCGTTCTGGCATCTCAGAATCATCTCCTCCACATCACTTATAAAAGAAAAAAAATTAGAATCTCAAAAAAATATTTCAAAATCGTTCCCTAAAGCTTAGTTGTCACTATCAATAAAGATGCTTTTCATGTATTTCGAAAACCATTTTGACATCCTTAGCATCTTAGCTTGCTCCTTATAAAAATGTCAACCATCTTTTTTTACATGTTCCTGATTTTCTCTGATTTTTCTGCAGATTATATGCTCTGGTTTTCATGTCCAAATTATTATTTTTAAATTCTCAGCCAGTCAGCCTTAAACGTGCATTTTTTTGGTGAGCACAAATGTTTAAATAATTACCGTAAGTGAACTCTGCCCAACATTCAGATCTCAACGGTGCCTATAAGTACAAATTGTTTCAACACTTGAAATCATAAACCAATCATAACCTAGCTATCCACCCCACACATTTCTATTACCAAACCTCTTTTGTCATTTATTTTCATTAAGCCGTATATTTTATGCTTATGGCCCCGTCAATGACTAGTATTGTACCAGTAGAGTACAAGAACTCGCCGTCTGGTGCCCCCGATGCCACAAGCCGGCAATCGGCTTTGGTGGAGGTGGTTTTGAGGGTGTTCTTGTTTATTGGATCGTTAACAGCTGTGGTGGTCATGGTTACAAGCAAACAAACCGAGTTGGTTCCGTTTCCGCCCATGGGGATGGTGCCTAATACTATCAGATTTACTGATACTCCTGCCTTTGAGTAAGTTGCATTGCATGCTTTTGCACAAAACACACACACACACAATATCGAAATCGCAGAACTACTGTGTGTGTGTTTTGTGCAAAAGCATATATTAGAAAGTTGCATGGATATATATGCTATATCCAGAACAAGGGATATATATGCAAACTGGTCATATTCCACTACTTATTTGTTTTGAGCACAATGTGAACATACTAATTTGACAATTTTATATGTACTTTTAACTAATGAGTAAATATGTAAAAAACTGCAGATACTTTGTAGCAGCACTCTCCATGTCCGGTCTTTACGGCATCATAACAGCCTTAATGAATTTCTCAGCACTGTCAAAGCCAGGATACGACAAAGTATTTGCATTATATGTTGTTGCAATGGATGTGGTAAGCCTGCTTCTTCCAACCTCAAACATATAATTCATTACAAATAAATCAGTTGTATCCCCATGACAACGGGTACATTTTTCCGAAATTAACGAGTTTGGGTAAAATGAATGCAGGTAATGTTGGCAATTGTAGCAGCAGCATCAGGAACTGCGGGAGGAGTTGCTTATGTTGGAATTGAAGGAAATCCTCATACCCGTTGGAGAAAAATCTGTACTCCGTATGATACATTCTGTCAGCATGCAGCAGGCGCCATTATAGTTTCGTTGTTTGCTGCCTCTGCTCTCATATTGTTGATCCTCAAATCTGTTTTCAACATGTATCGCAAAATTCCCAACTAGGGTACGATTTGTCAACCATTTTATGAAATTTAGTTTGTTCTAACGTCGAGTGTACTTATGTTGTAATTTTACACAAACGATTGCTATCAACAGTCTTTAACAGATGTAAAATTGTGTTTTTTTTTGTCTTGTGGCTGTAAAACATTTTTCTTAACCGTGCATTAGTTCATATGATCATATTTACTAATGTAAAGATCAATTTGACAATGTCCCTAGCACAGCTTATAATTGACAGCATTATACACGAACTTAACATACAAATATGCAATGTTCCCCGGCCATCTTGTCTCTCATGAACCAGAAAGGTTTAGCTTCCTATTGTCCACACCCCACCATCATCGTAAACAAGTTCGATAAAAACAAGTGTTTTATCTTTTTAATAAGATAAAACATTTTACTCTTTTTTTTATATATCTTTCAATAACTAATCAATTTTCATATCCAACTAAAACACGTATATATTTAATTTATCTAAAAAATTTACTATCTAAGAACACTACGGACAATTTTATTTAATAAAACAAATTAAAATAATAATTTCACAATCACTAATAATTGACTAATTACAATTTTCAGATAAAACACTTTACCTTTTCTATTTTTTTCTAACTAAAATGTGTTCTTTTTCAATAATAATTTATCTAGCTAAATTTTAATTCTATTTAATACACTATATACTAATAATATTATAGTTACTAATAACTATCCAAATACTTTTTTCAGGTAAAACACGCTTACTTTTCTACTTTTTCTAACTAAAATATATTCTTTTTCCATGATTTTCCAATAATAGCAGGCGCATTTTTATTTAAATAAAATAAAATAATAAACATTATAATAACTAATTGATTACCTTTTCATCTAAAACGTATCATGTATATTTTCAAACTAAAATCTTATTTTTCTAAAAGTATTACAATAACATATCTATAATTATTTTCAGATCATATCATTAAAAATTTTAAGGTTACAAAATTAATATCTTAAAATTTTCAATTCAAATTAAGAAAAAAATTATACTCCCTTGTTAAGTTACCAGTTATCCTAAAACCTCGAAGTTAGGAGTTGGGCTTACCAAGATCATAAATTTATCTTAACATCCCCTCACTCGAAGGCCCATTATTTGGGTTAAAGAGTGGTTCACTATGTTGTTCGTGTAATGCCTTTTTGCCCTATCATCTGGTTGGTCCGCTTTTCAATACTAGGTGAGGAACTTGTCTCTTTTTGGACCCATAGCAAACAACTTCAATATTTTAATAAATGAGAATATTGGGAATAAAAGGGATTCGAACATGAGACCTCCTACAGCCAGACCTCTGATACCATGTTTACTTGTTGAGATTTTAGGAATTAGATTTACCAAGATCATATATTTATCAATGTAAGACATTTACACATCATTATATCTTAAATACAAAGATTCTACTTAATATTTATTTACGATGTTTTTTTCTGAATAAAAGTATATAGTATCTTAAATCGTGGATTAGAGGGAATATAATATTAAAGAAAATTTGTTCATCGTACGGATTTTTTTTTTAAGCAAGTAGGATATAATTCTTATTTTACAATAAATGATATAATTGGTGATATTTGTAACAAATCGATGTAGCCCATTCAGGATCGTTTTATATAATTTGAGGGCCCGAGGCGAAATCGAAAAGTGTGCCCTCATTTTTTTTTCCTTCCTAAACAAAAATTATAATAATTGAAGAAGTAAATATAGTATTATGTGTCTGGGATTACCTCAAATGGTAGCCTAAGGTTAAGAGATATGTCAATACATGTTCAAGAATATTTATGTAAGTTAAGAAGGGAAAATGTAAAATGTATCAAAATGTCATCCGGAATTCAAATTAAAAACTAATAACACCTCAGGAAACATCCTATGGTCAGATTTTTCTATAAATATTAATTTAATTAAAAGACAAAATAAAATAAGAAAGCAAAAAGTAACTACTTAATTTTTTTACTGTAACAGAGTACCACATACAAATCACCCATCTCTATCTGCATCATCATTTCGCTTCTGGGCAGGCATTATATAGTCTTACACTTGTTGACCAAAGATTCGAATTATGACTCAGGAAAGCAAGATTACGTCTAACTAATATAGGATTTAAAGTACTTATGGCATATACAGCAAGTATTCTATACTCAAGAACAGAGTACGAATATCAACTGTCACATATTGTTATAAAAAAACTTCCATTGATATTAAAGAAGATGATTGCAGAGTAGCTAACTGGGAAACATACGTCTCGCTCTCTCCCTCCCTCCCTTCAGCTCAATCTCCATCCCTCCCTCTCCAAAGCAGACTGACTAACAAAATACATTTCCTCTTATCCCCAAGTCTAAAAGCCTTTGCCTCCGGAATCACAGTCAGCCTTATGTTGTGTTTGACCATTATCTAAGCTACAATAATGACAACTATTATGTGCTTGTATATCGTTAACGCATAAACATGAATTTGTTATCGATATATTATATCACAAGATGCCGTCCCAAACTATAAGCTGATTTTCTAGTGAAATCAGGTCCTATAAATATAGATTCAGAATTAGTCTATGTACACATCCCTAGAAAATTTGATCAAAAGCATAGTATACGTAATCAAAGCTTGTATCGCAATTTTACTGAAGACTACAGATTGTGATTACACCTTCAATTTCAGTTAAACAAAATGATACACACATGACACATCCATCACCGCATCTCAGCAAAAAGTACCGAAAAATACGTACAAACAAGTACATTATACATACATCATGAAGTAGATGTTATACTATGTTATGTGATTATTGATAAATGGATTTTATATCCACTTGGAACGCTTTGGATCGGCTTAAATTGAATAACTTGGCCTCAAGTATGTCATGTTTTTGATATATTTTCGTCTAGTTGTGCAGGATTATATACTTCGGGTAGGTTTGGTGTTTTCTTTGATTTTGGAGTAAAGGACGTAGATGTTCCTATGATGCTATGCTAGTCTTGAGTCAAGAAGTTGAAGAACGGCAACTCATGTGGAAGGAACGGATGAAAAGGGAGATAAAACGAAGAAAATAGCAAGAAAAATCAGTTCTGGCAGTTTCAGGAAGCGCAGGGGCGCTTACAATAGCGCAGGGGCGCGTGGGAAGGCCCTGGAGAGCGCAAGGGCGCTTGGTAGTAGCGCAGGGGCGCTTGGTTTCGCTGGAAAAGTCCTATTTCTACTTAAAATCGCGTTTTCTTGGAGGGCAAGTTGCTAGAGGCCTATGTAAACACATCCCAACTTCATAGAACGTACCAATACTTAGAATAAACACAGAGAAAGCTGAAGATAGAGATTTAGACTTGGAGATGGATTCCGGAAGGACGTGATAGCATTCGGAGATCTAGATCTACTTCTGTTTTATTCTAATTAGGCGATACTCTGGATTTCGGATTTGTTTTTCTTAACTCTATTACTCTAGCATATTTATTATTCATACTTTGTTTACTACCATGGTTTCATCAGATCCCATGATGACGAGCCGTTCGATTATGAACTAATCATTGTCATGAGATTCTAACGGATTTATCTATGTAGTTTAGTAGTTTGTTTGCTTTAAAGATTTATGTGTGATGAATTATTGATATCCTTGTATGGTTGTGCTTATTCTTATTGGATGTGTAGCTAACATCTAAGTTGTTTGTTAATCTCTTGTGAAGCGATAGTGGATCTTGAGATTTAGAACTTGCCATGCTAGCATAGGATTATTTATGTTTTGACATCATGATTTGTAGCGTAATTTTAACCATCTTATGCTGCCCTATGTGATCTCAATGGATAACTTGTGCTTAAACCGTTATGTTTTCAAATATTATAGACATATAGGGTCCAAACATAATTGGTGTCTACCCATCTTCTATCTCTTTTGTGGATGTATGAGTAGTTTGGTATTCATATACTGACATTGTCCGATCAGTTATCATAACCATCACATACTTTGATTAAAGGCATCAACTCTAGACGAAGTATTTAATGAAGTTATGATCCCATGTTTTAATTCTCATAAGTAATTCAATTTTAATTCTCATTAGTTAAGTAATTCTTAGTTTTGTTAATTTGCTTCTTAGTTAATTTAGATAATCAAAACCCATCTTTAATATTGTCTTAGTAGTGAATAATAATCATACATTGTTGCATAGGTGCATAAATCTGTATTGAACCTAAACCAGTCTCTGCGGGAAAAAATTTGGACTTAACCTTATATATTACTTGTGACCGCGTACGCTTGCGTGATTTTGTGTGAACAAGTTTTTGGCGCCGCTGCCGGGGACTCGGTGTTATCAGTGGTCGTTAAAGTTCTCTGACTCAGATTATTTTCTTACTTAGTTTGCTTTGTTCTGTGTTTTTCAGGCACAACGTGTATGTGAACACGTTCTCAGTCTCGTAAACTGGCAGAAGAAGAACTTGAAGCAACAGTAGTTATGGGAGAACCAGCAGCAGCAGCGAAGGCTTTGAAGGACTATTCTCAGCCGAAAATCAATGACATCCAATCTAGTATTGTCAGACCAGCCATTGCAGCTAATACCTTTGAAATCAAGCCTGGTACGATTCAAATGGTACATAATTCAGTTCAGTTTTGGGGTGCTCCAACGGAAGATCCTAATATGCACATCCGGAACTTCATCGAGATCTGCGACACTTTCAAGTTCAATGGTGTGTCGGAAGATGCTGTGAAATTGAGACTTTTCCCATTCTCTCTTAGGGATAAAGCTAAGAGCTGGTTACACTCTTTACCAGCCGGTTCTATTACGACATGGGAGGATCTTGCTCAGAAATTTCTTACTAAATTCTTCCCCATGGCTAAAACTGCAGCAATAAGGAACGCTCTTACTCAATTTGCACAGCAATCTGGAGAATCTTTATGTGAAGCTTTAGAGAGCTACAAGGAGATGCTAAGGAAATGTCCTCATCATGGAATGCCCGATTGGATGGTGATCAATGATTTCTATAATGGGCTGGGAGTACAATCTAGACCATTGTTGGACGCAGCTTCAGGTGGAGCTTTGTGGGCGAAGATCTACGAGGAAGCTTATGAGCTAATTGAGACGATGGCTGCTAATGAATATCAGAATCCAACTCAGAGATTATCACAAGGCATGGTAGCAGGAATTCTGGAAGTGGATGCACCTACAGCTATAGCAGCTCAGTTGAAGGCGCTGACTATGAAGGTGGATTCTCTAACTAACTATGGAGTTTAGGAAGTGGCTAGTGTGTGTGAGCTTTGTGCGGGTGCACATGAGACGAGTCAATGTGCCATATATAGTGAATCGGCTTAGTTTGTGAGCAATTTTCAGAGGCCACAGCAACCAGCTCCAGCCACCTATCATCCTAACAACCGAAACCATCCTAATTTCAGCTGGAGTAACAATCAAGGTGCTCAACAACCCCAGCCTTATCAACAGTTTCAAGGTCAACAATATGGAGCTAAGCCGTTCAATCAAGGTTATCAGCAACAGTATGCTCCAAGGCAGTAATTCCAACCTCCGGGATTTCAACAACAGCCTCACACAGGTGCGGGGCAATCTTCTTCTGAAAAATCTGAATTGGAAGAATTGAGGTTGATGTGCAAAAGCCAAGTGGTTTCGATTAAAAACTTGGAAAATCAAATTGGCCAACTTGCTAATGCCTTGATGAATAGTCCACAAGCCAAATCCAAAGAGTGAGCGAAAGGATAATTGCAATGCATTAACGTTAAGAAGTGGTAAGGAGACTGAGGGGAACTCAAAGAATGCTGATAAAGAGGTTATAAAGGAATCTGAGTCTAATGAAGAGCCTCAAGAGTTGATGAATGAAGTATCCAAAAAAGATCAAGTTGAACCCGTTCAAGCACCGACACTAGAAAAACATGTCTATCCGCCTCCTCCATATCCTCGACGCTTGTAGAAAAGTCAAGAAAAGCAATTTCAGAAATTTTTGGACGTCTTCAAGAAATTGTCCATTAATATTCTTTTTGCTGAAGCTTTAGAGCAGATGCCGAGCTATATCAAGTTTATGAAGGACATTCTTCCGAGAAAGAGAAGTTTGGAAGAATTCGAAACAGTGGCACTGACTGAAGAATATAGTGCTATTTTGCGGAAAAAGCTTCCTCCAAAGCTCAAGGATCCTGGAAGCTTCACTATCCCATGCACTATTGGTACACAAAATTTTGGGAGAGCTCTGTGTGATTTGGGAGCCAGCATTAATTGATGCCCTTGTCTATTTTTATGAAGCTTGGAGTTGGAGAGGTAGATCCTACTTCGGTAAAGTTACAACTTGCAGACAGAACATATGTTTATCCCAGGGGAATAGTGGAAAACATTCTTGTGAAGGTTGGTAAATTTATATTCCCTACGGATTTCATTGTGCTAGATGTGGAGGAAGACGAGGAAATTCCTCTTTTATTTGGAAGACCATTCTTGGCCATAGGAAGGACCCTTATTGATGTTGAAAAGGGAGAGCTAACTATGCGGGTGCAAGATGATCAGGTAACTTTTAATGTGTTTTCTCCTATGAAGTTGTCAAATGATCCAGAAAGTTGTTTTTGTGTGAGATATCTTGCCGATGAAATTGATACGCACACGCTTGAGCATTGCACTAGTGATCCTCTTGAGTTATCGGTTCAAGATGTGGCATGTGACTTAATTCCGTCTAAGAATTCTGAATCAGTTAAGATGCTCGGGAAAAGTAAGGCTGATAAGTCTTCCATGCAAGACCTCTCGAATGTAAAGCTCGGAAAACTTCAACCACATTTGAGGTATGTACTTTTGAATGTTGAGTTAGTGATTTTTGAAGAATGCCATGATAATGTGTTAAGAATGTGGATCGTTGATGAGGTAGGAGAAGAGTGTGTGGTTCAGTAAACTGAGAGGGATAAGCATCTTAGAGCTGTGAAGAAGAAAAAGAAGAAGTCGATTGGTGGAAAAGTCAAGGTGAAGAATGAAAGAAAAGTTATGTTGGGAATAAGCAATCAAGATGTCAACATTTGTATGAATGGTCTTTCTGTTGAGGACGGTTCGGTTATTCTTTTGAAACCACCGTGAGTTGAGGAAGTAACGTCTGGCTAAATGACGTCAACGACAGCGATTTATGGGAGGCAACCCACGGCTTTTCTCGTTTTATTGTTTTTATTCAAAAAAAATCGAGAACAGTAGCCGAGAGCGCAGGCGCTCAGGAGTCGCGCAGCCGCGCGGTAGTCCTCTGTCCAGAGAAAAAATTTGTGGCTGATCCCTTCCTCTACTTCTATTCTTAAATTCTTCATGCAAGCTTACAAGGAATCTCTAATTCAAGTTTGGCGAACTCAAAGGGGCAAGTTTCACAACTCCAGTGGCCGTTTTTTGAGCTCATGCTATTTATCCACTACCAGATTCCCCACCCGAGGAGGGTGATCCTGCCGATGATTAGGTATGTCTGTTATCCCTTGTATTACCTTCATTGGGACATTGAATATTTTAAGTTTGGGGGTGATTTGGGGATAAGTAGTGTTAGTGTGTATGTGTTCATGTAGGAATCATATATTGCATGTTCAGTAGTAATTCATTCATATTTGTTCGTATTATTGCATGTCTGTTTCATGTAGAGCATATTTGTTTATGTATTCCATGTGAGTCCATTTAGTTGCATTTTCATAGCATATTTCATGATCCCTTAGGATGAGCTAATTCTGATTGGTAGGTCGATGTCTATTTGAATGTGGTAATGATGAATAGAGGGTTGTTTTATAGTTCTTATGAAATTGACTTGCATGCTTCAGAAAGAAAATCTTTACACAGTCTCATCGTTTGCTTTTGGGCTAGGTTGAGGTCATGCTTGTTTGGTTATTCTGGATTTAATCACTTGTTTATATTTAGAATTTTATTTATTCCCTTGATGGCGTAGGAGCACTAAAATATAAGTTTGGGGGAAACCAGGGATTTCATGCTAGTTGTTAATAATGGCTAGGCGTCAAATGGCTAGTAGCCGCTCATATTTTATGAGTAGTCTAGGGTTGGATGAGATGGAGCGAAACGCACTCATTCCAAGTTAGTTGTGTGAAAAAAAATGTGTTATGTGAATTGTTTAAATTGTTAAATGCAGAATTAACCAGGGTGAGCTCTTTAATACTCGAGCAATTAAGTTCTAGGGGACTTTGTGCCTAGTGACCTAAGGCTTTTATAGTCTGGGATCCACTAACCTAACGCTCGCTACATGGGTATTATTGTATAAGCCTTTAGGGGTCTCATCCATTACACGGTTAAATAAGCATGCGTTGTTGTGTATATTACTACGTGTCGTAATAGTTAGTAATAAATCATGAATTCCTGTCTAACTCAAATGATGATGGAGGTGTTCTAGGTTATGAAGTGTTTACCGTTCATTCTATTTATAAACTTATGTTTGTCTTGGCGAAGAATAGGTATGATTTTGATATAGTGTTGGGAGTATATCTGATGAGAATCGCACACACTCACGTTTCTGTACATGTATTGTTAGAATACGGGGACTTAGTCGAGCTCTATTTGGATTTAGTTGCATTCTTTGAGATATTTTCTTGTTGATTGGTTTTGGTTAGTCTAATGAGATCGTTGCATGTTCATATTAGTTGCATTCATGCATTGCACTGCATTAGGTAGTGTCGAGTCTGTTTTATGCTTGAGGACAAGCATCGGTTTAAGTTTGGAGGTCTGATAAGTGGATTTTATATCCACTTGGAACGCTTCGAATCGTCTTAAATTAATTAACTTGGCCTCAAGTATGTCGTGTTTTTGATATGTTTTCGTCTAGTTGTGCAGGATTATATACTTCTGGTAGGTTTGGAATTTTCTTTGATTTTGGAGTAAAGGACATAGATGTTCCTATGGTGCTATGCTAGCCTTGAGTCAAGAAGTAGAAGAACGGCAACTCATGTGGAAGGAACGGATGAAAAGGGAGATAAAACAAAGAAATTAGCAAGAAAAATCAGTTCTGGCAGTTTCAGGAAGCGCAGGGGCGCTTGACAGTAGCGCAGGGGCACGTGGGAAGGCCCTGGAGAGTGCAGGGGCGCTTGACAGTAGCGCATGGGCGCTTGGTTTCGCTGGAAAAGTCCTATTTCTACTTAAAATCGCGTTTTCTTGGAGGGCAAGTTGCTAGAGGCCTATATAAACACATCCCAACTTCATAGAACGTACCAATACTTAGAATAAAGACAGAGAGAGCCGAAGATAGAGATTCAGACTTAGAGACGGATTCCGGAAGGACGTGACAGCATTCGGAGATCTAGATCTACTTTTGTTTTCTTCTAATTAGGCGATACTCTGGATTTCGGATATGTTTTTCTTAACTCTATTACTCTAGCATAATTATTATTTATACTTTGGTTTCATCAGAACCAATGATGATGAGCCGTTCGATTATGAACTAATCGTTGTCATGGGATTCTAATGGATTTATCTATGTAGTTTAGTAGTTTGTTTGCTTTAAAGATTTGTGCGTGATGAATTATTGATTTCCTTGTATGATTGTGCTTATTCTTCTTGGATGCGTAGCTAACATCTATGTTATTTGTTAATCTCTTGTGAAGCGATAGTGGATCTTGAGATTTAGAACTTGCCATGCTAGCATAGGATTATGTATGTTTTGACATCATGATTTGTAGCATAATTTTAACCATCTTATGCTGCCCTATGTGATCTCAATAGATAACTTGTGCTTAAACCGTTATGTTTTCAAATCTTATAGACATACAGGGTCCAAACATAATTGGTGTCTACCCATGTTCTATCTCTTTTGTGGATGTATGAGTAGTTTGGTATTCGTATACTGACAGGTAGCCTATACTTGTTTCGTGTTGTCCGATCAGTTATCATAACCATCACATACTTTGATTAAAGGCATCAACTCTAGACGAAGTATTTAATGAAGTTAGGATCCCATGTTTTAATTCTCATAAGTAATTTGATTTTAATTCTCATTAGTTAAGCAATTCTTAGTTTTGTTAATTTGCTTCTTAGTTAATTTAGATAATCAAAACCCATCTTTGATATTGTCTTAGCAGTGAATAATAATCATACATTGTTGCATATGTGCATAAATCTGTATTGAACCTAAACCAGTGTCTGTGGGAACGAATTTGGACTTAACCTTATATATTACTTGTGTCCGCGTACGCTTGCGTGATTTTGTGTGAACTATTATGTGGAGAAATGTGGAGGTAGAATAGATTTTAAGTAGCGTTGTGCCGCTTTTTATACTGGACACACTTTCTGTTTTGAATTTAAAACGTGAAAAGGACTATTTTGCCCTTTCTTTTTTATCGGGTAGCAGAAAGTAGAAACTTGTGACATTGGTCCCACCACTTTGTCGTGATGCCGCTGGTGTAGTCGCGGTTGATCTACACTCTCTAAAGGTATGTCCCTCCTTTCCACATTTATAACACACCATTACTTTCTTAGGGCAATTCTTAACCTGATGCCCCTCCTGTCCACAGTTAAAACATCCCGTGACTGACCTCATACATGCGCCCGCATGCTTCTTTCCACAAACCTTACAGTTAGATCGTTGCGGTTGCGGCTGGCTAAACTGACTTACGCTTTTCTATTGTCCTTCCTGGACACTATCCGTACCCTCGGTCCTGTTAAATCCTACGCTTCGTCCGAGCTGAAATCCTGACCTCTTATTATTCTGATTCTGATATGCTCCTCTAGTCCGATTTCCTCCCCAACTCTCCGCTTTCCTTTTCTTCCCTTCATCCTCCCTTGGATTAAAATTACTTCCTGCTTCTATCACCTCAGCCTTATTCACCACCTTAACATACTCACTAAGCTCAAAAGAAGCCAATCTAGTTTGTATCCACGGTTTCAACTCATGCTGAAACCTTCATGCCTTCTTCTTGTCAGTATCTACAAAATGTGGTACAAACCTAGATAGCTCTGTAAACTCCTTCTCGTACTCAGCAACTGTCTTATTATTCTGCTTTAACTCCAAGAACTTTATCTCCATCCTATTCTCCATATGCTCGGGAAAATACTTCTCAAAAAACAACTCAGTGAATCTCTCCCAGGTTACTACCCCTTCAGGTTCCATTGCTTCCTTAGACTCCCACCAATAATTCGCCTCTTCCTTCAGCAAATAGGTGGCAAATATCGTCTTCTACTCCTATAATCTTAAAGGATTTCTCCATCTCTTTTAGCCACGCTCTAGCCTCTACTGGTTCACCAAACCCTTTAAACTCAGGTGGTTGTATTGACTTAAAAGCCTTGAAAGCTGCTGCAGTCTGGTTCACCACATTGGGTATAGGACCCTGCTGGCCACGGTCTAGGGTTTGCCTCATCAAATCTACGAGTTGATTAAATCCTTGATCATTCCGGTTATCATTCTGGTTATTTCCTTGGTTGTTATCCCCTCCCGTAGAAGCCTCACCTTCACGGGAGTTAACTCTATCTCTCCTTGGTGGCATTACTATCACGACGATGCAAGTGCTGGGGTCAGGTGATCTGTAACAAACAGGATACAAGATCAATCCTCTAAGCAATACATTTATATCTCAACTCTTATGTACCTATACAAAATATGATACTGGCTCTAGTGGCTCATATTTAACTTATTCTAAGTCCATGTTAATCGATAAACACTTAAGTCATAAGTTTGGTTCGAAACAAATCCTCGAATCCTCAATTTAAATATACCACTTATCTTGGTCGCATTGATATGCTCTTCACTGCTCGGTCAAATATTCCATGAAAATAAAGTTTGGAATTTCTGAATTCCGATCGCGTTTACATACACTTATTTACCTCGTAGATTACTAATATAACTTCGAAATATCCATTTCCTATCCTGTACATAGGGTAACATGAAAAATTTCTTAATCCTCAAAATTACTATTCATCCATAATTTCACTATTCCTCCATGCAAATCACTATTCATCCCTTAAATGGAAATTTTATCAAGTACAGAAATTTGGGTTATTACAGTCTTCCCTCCTTAAAAGGATTCCGTCCTCGGAATCAACGTAGGTAACAGCTAAGGTTATCCATCTCGTAGTATACTCTTAATGCCTCCTCACTACTTTTATCAGTTCTATGCTCCTCAATCCCTAAAAGTCATATATACTCATCCTTAGTACTACATCCAATATTCCATTTACGAACTCCATATGAGCTCTTACGTCACTTTCTTCTCCCTTCATAACGCCTTCTACTCTAGTTCTAAAGCTTATAACCTATTGCTCTAATACCATCTCTGAAACTCCCCCTAATCCCTTACCAGGAATCTGGGTCGTCACTTCTTCATCCATCAATACCTGTTCATAATATGTTCTACTACTACAACAATAGTAATATCCACACATCTAACTCCACAGGTTATAGTCATAGAACGTTAACATACTTTACCAAAATATTACAACATCAGAGTACTTTTCAGAATCTCATTCCAATGTCTACTTGAGGTTGATACAAAACACCCTAATATAATACATAATCATTTCTACAAAGAGTTTGTTTGACATTATTACAATTCTGCCACCTTAATCTGGTAATCGGAACCTTCCTTCTCCTATGCTGCATCAGTTGCAGGACCTTTCCCCTTGTCTCGAAATGGTTGGTACGATCCACTCGCACCGTCTCTTCTCATTGCTGCTTTATTAGATTAACAACATAGAAAACATACAGCAAGAATGAACCAAAGAATGCTCAGCAAGGTTATATCACGGAAAATGTATTTATTTAATTATATTGAACTCCTTTAAAAATTAAGGTTTTTCAAAAGATGATTTTAACGCCAAGCATCATCATTTTATGAATTCACAATAACGAACACATAGGTTCTCGGCATTATGCCTACTACTGTTTTGGACTATATAGGTGGAACATCTACACGCCACTGTGCTATAACAGGTGATCAGTCTGTTATAACCAATCTGGTTTTACTAATGGCAGAAGAGTGAGCGGACTTGTCCGGACCATCACCCTATAGTTACTACCATAGAAGGGGGAGCCGACTTGTCCGGACCATCTCCTTAAGGATGAGCCGACTTGTCCGGACCATCATCCTTAGCCATCATTGGCTACATATTTGCTGGGCCGGGCGTTACTTCGGTCTCTTATTTCGCTCCAGTCCAAAATACAAGATATCAAAATTAATAGACAACCTTCAATACTACTCATCTTAAATGCCACGTGTAATACCATGTGCACCTTAACTTACTAATTTAGATATTACTATTACTATTAGAATATAATCCTCAAAGATATTTCGTACCTAATAATATTTAATCACATAAACAATTATTTATGGTCATGGACTTTCCATCATCCAGACCAATGCTTCACGTTAAACATTTAATCACATAAACAATTACTTTGATAATGGACTTTCCATCATCCAGACCAATGCTTCAGATTACTACTATTATATAATATTTCTACTATTAAATATAATCCTCAGAGATATTTATAGGTAATAATAATCTTTAATCACATAAGATGAATACGCCTCATAAGATAATATCTTCTTCCTTCTTCTAGTGCGGAAAATGCACCTCGTCATTCGTCCCAACAAGATATGGACCAACTTCGTATCTTCTACTATCTTCTTATGCTATTCGGGTAACAACAATCAATAATATATATGCATTTAAATCACATGAGTAAAAGTCCGGAAGTAAATCAATAGACAGAATATTTTTAGTTCAAAATACCTCTACTCCGAACGATAGAGTAAGAGTTAATATACTTGCCTGTGCTCTGCGGTGCAAATCCCCAACTCCCTTCACACTTCTGGTTCTCTTCTATCTTAGCCATCTCTCTCATGCCATCAGCTACCATCAGGTTAAAAACCCTAGCGGTTGATTGGTTGTCATTGGTCCCACCACTTTGTCGTGATGCCGCTGGTGTAGTCGCGGTTGATTCACAAAAATTAATTAAAATACACCCAAGCTAAATAATCACATCTGGAGTATTTAAATAATTTTTCGGATGAGTTTTCACTACAAACGAATTAAAGCTCACTTTTCCAGAATTTTAGAAAAGTAGATCTAGAAAATGAAAACTCACGATTCTTCTACTAAACACAAGGATCTATGTTTTGTATGTTAAACATAAAGCTCTAATACCAATTGTTATGTCCAAATGTGTTGTAGAGGGGGGGTGAATACAACTTTTCAAATATGAGAAGCAATAAATACGATGCAATAAACGAACACACAGATTCAAGGAATATATGTCTTATATATAACTTGAAGTGGTTGCTACAACATTCATTACAAAGTATAACAGAAGTTCAGAGAGAAGTGAATGATACTAAGCTCTGTGAATACACTCTCTCTCTTTTACATGTGTTTCTCTCAAGAATTGCTCTCTGTAAAACATTACACAAGTACTTATATTTATACTACATGTAATCTATGTCCTGTAGTCTTCAAAGACTAAGATATACGTGGCCCAATGATGTCCACATAAATCTTGCCTTATCTTGAATTCTTGGAAATCTGCCAATCAGAAGATGCCATGTGTCATGTTGAAGCTGCACTCTAAGTAAAACTTCTACTTGAGAATTTCTACTTAGCCATCTTGAATTTCTAAGTAGAACTTCTACTTAGAATTATTTTACTTGGTCATCTAGAATATTTAGTACTTCGAAAATATTCTGGTCTTCAACTTGAAACTTCAATGCACATCTTGAACTTGTGATATCTTCATGTCTTCTTTATTCTTCACCAAGCTCTTGAACATGGATCTTTATTACTGACATAAACTTGCTATCAATGTCCTGACACTTGATGCACTGGTCTGGTTCATAAGTGACTAGTCTTGATAGTGTTTTTGCTTCTTGAATAAATTACCATATTCACTTAGTAACGTGGCTTTCCAATGTTCGCTTTCCTTCTTGTTCACTTGAAATCAATTTGTCTTGTTGATACTGATAGTTATGATCTTGATTCTCTATTTCTCAAATCACTGAGGCATGAACAACTTTGACTTGAACTTCTCTCAATGATTTCTTCTTGGCTTGATCATAGTTAACATGTTCAATTGTATCAATTACCTTGTCTTCATTTAGTGTTGATTTCTTGTGGCTTCTTGGTCTTGATTGTCTTCTGGTTAAGTATCTTTTCCTTTAATTGAGTTACATTAGTTATAGTGTTACAAGTTTACACACTCTGCCTTTCAATCTCCCCCTATTTGATTGTCTAACAATGACATTCAAATAAATGAAGGATAACTCAACTAAACAATGAGACGAGAAAAGATAATTAACATTAAAGTCTTGAATAATTTACAATTGAAATGTACTTGAAAACAATACAAAGAACTTAAACTAGAAACAGAATTCGAACTTCGAATTAAAGATCATTTGAGTGATTCCTATCACCTGGATTATTTCATACCTTTTAGTCAAACTTATATCACCTTATTGGATTCACTCTAAGGTGAATTTTCCTCAAGTGAGTTAAAGCAACCGAAAGACATGAAGTTTTTCCAACTTCAAGTTCACACCACTCTGACCTTTAACCCTAATTCCGTTTCCTCTTTCTAGCTTCAGCAGCTTGGTCCTTCTCTTCTTTCTGCCTTCTGCGCTTCTCCTTCTGCTGCTGTTCTTTCTTGTACACTGGATCGTGAAGCTGCTTCTACCTAGCATTCAACAGACTTACAGCTTCCATTTCTAGAGGATTCTTGGGCTCTGGATAAGGATGTTTGAAAAGCCTTCTGAGTTTGTCCACCTCCTGAGTAGTCCTGATCTTTGGAATGTCCTCAAAGTTCTTCATTATGAGCTGAGGTTTCCAATGTGCTTTATCAGCTTTAAACTGACAATAGATCATCTTGGGGTAGCCCTTGACACGGTTAGTATTGTGGACACTAGCCGCATCTCGCTCCATCCGCTTCTTTTCCACCACTATCTCAGACAGGTAACTCATGAGTCTCTGATTTTCTTCCACATACTTATCTTCCACTTCGCCCCATTTGAATACATGTAATACTCTCTCCAGAAATGCAGCATCTTGAGTCTGTAGCAGCCATGTTCTACTCATATGCAAGAGTGTTTGATTCTGGTCTGCATCTATGAATGCTAAGGCATCAGCTGTATCATTAACATAAGCGTGTATCCAGTATACACTATCTCTTCCTGGAACACCAACTGCCTCCCTTATCTCTCCTTGTTCCAGTGCTCCAGAAGGAAGAGTCAGAGCTTCATCTACATTCTTCATTGCTTGAAGAATATTCCATTTCTTCTCCATCAGCTCCGGCTCAATTTTCACGTTATCTAGAGGGTTTGGAGCAATGATATCACACTTCCACACCTCATTGCTCTTCTTGAATATGACTCTTTCAATGATCTTCACCAATTTTTCTTTAAGCTCAGAAGCGAATCCCTTACTCATCATTTGTCTACAGACAGCTTTGAGAGATTCCACTGAAAGATCCATTAAATCATTTTCCCGTCAACTACCATCCGGACAAAATTGGGATATGCTGAGAATTCTAGACCCTTGTCCTCTGCTAGCTGCATTAATTGATCCCTATACAGAATGCTAAGCTCCTCAGATTGAGAGTATTGAATTTTTGTTGCTAGCAAGAACAACTCTGACGCAGATCTTCTCGTTATGAATTGTTCATCCACATATAGGAAAGATGTTGGGACTCCTTCTACCAAAGACAAAATAACCTGCCACACCTTAAGTGTTGCATTGTATCCAACCCTGACTTTAGAAATTAATCTCTTCAACGCACTTATGTAGTCCACAATCATTGGATTCTGCAAATTCAAGTTGTAGAACAGATCATCTGCCTCCTTGTTGTTCACTCCTTTCCCACAGGGTCCCATCAATATCTTCCTTGCTTTATCCCACTTCTGGCCTATCCTTCTCTTGTCCAGATCAACTTGAGGATCAGCTAGCCTTGCAAGCTCATGATCATACTGCTTCCCTTGGAGCTCCACTTTCTTTTCTAGGAACGCAGCACGTTCTTGCATCATCTTCATTTTATGGAACTGAGCTTGTTCCAAGGCTAACTGTTGAGCTTTAAGGGTTTCCTCATCAACAGGAATTTTTTCAGGCATTCCGAAAGACATCCCAGCACCTCCACCTTGTTCCTTCAAAGATCTCTTTATAGCATGTGCCAAAGGTACGTCTTCCATATCAGAATCTGAGTCAAGTACCTCCTGTACTGTTTCCTGATGACTCAGGTCAACGAATGGCTCATCTTGCTCAACCATCATTGCCTTACCCTTTCTCTTCCTCAGAGCCTCTTCATCAACAGACGGCTCAATTTCTATTTCCTTGACAAGATCAGCATGTTCTTCAATTTCTTCAATATGAACTGCCTGCTGTCTCGTCTCCTTTCCACTCTCCCCCTTAGGTGAGTTATCCTGAACACCACCTTGCTCCTCAAATCCACCAGCAGCATTAGAACCTCCAAAACCAGAACCGGAGGCTCCCGCTCCACTAGCACCACCTGCACCAGCATCGGGGGGAGGTTGTTGCGACTCGAAACACTCCGGGGGCACAAAACTCCTGAATGCGAACATCATTCTACTAATCTCCACAGCCATTGTATGCATTGTAGACTCCATTGCCCCCATCCTTTCATTCAGAGTGCTTCCCAAGACACCACCAGCATGGCCCAAGTCATTGACCTTGTTTGTCAAAGCATCAAAAGCTGTAGCTTGACTTGCCATTCGTGCTGCGTAGTCATCAAGAGCCCTTTGATTGTTTCCAATGTTAATCCCGAACTTCCCCATCGTCTGCCCGAACTGCCTCATCTGATTTTCCGTAGAAGTCATACGTGTATCAAGATTTTCAATATTAGGGGACGGTGTTTGGTTTAGGTGACCTCGCTCTAATACTCGTTCTGTTATTATTTGGCTCTCGGTTTCGGGCCTTAAAAATGAAGGTCCCTCTCTCCCTAACCTCTCACACACACTCCCTGTCTCACGCTCGTGTATGTCTTCAATGATTGATCCAAAGTATAAAGCAGTACCTGCAGAAATTGGATAAGCAATATAATTAGCAGTTATGGGATCTATTTCTGTTCTGTCCTGAGTTAGAATCTCAGTCTGAGAGGCTGCAAAGTGTTCTTGTACAACATCAGAACCGATCCTCTTTGCAGCATCAGTACGTACCGGTGAAGGTACGGCTGAAGTTATTAAAACTTCATGTCCTTTTGAAGCAACAATATCTTCAAAAGGTACAAAATCCTCACCCAAATCCCTATGTGCAGACTGTGCAAGGGGAGAATCACTCACGTGAGTTGGAGTGATTAAGTGTGACACACTAGGGTTTGACTGGGCTTTTGAAGTAGCAGCATGAAAATTTTTGGCTTTCTTTCGAATAAGAGGCTGCACTTCGGGGTCACTCTCCTCATCATTTCCTACATATACATGTGCTGGCTTTCTGGCTTCCGTTAACAGGGGTGAAAGAGAATAAGAATGTGTGTCAGACTTAGAAATATAGCTCTCACCCTGGGATAGATCCTGCGGGCTAGCAGTCTCTTGGGTCTCGGAATCAGATACATAGGAAGAGGAATGAGTAGTATGCAGGGAGAGATTACCTGATTCATTACCTTGTTCATCATCGCTTTGCTCATCAGGAATCCCTTCAAATGCCTCAGCATGAGCAGACGGATTCTGAGCATGTGATGAAACTTGCGATGATTCCGCCAAATTGGTAACTCCTGCATCATATGTAAGCCACATTTGAATGTTTTCAGGAATTGACATCGGTTTACCTTGATGTTTATCCTGATTAGCAATTGTTGAAAGTGACTTAGTGCCCATCCCTAGCGGTGCAGATGTTGGGCTTCTCGTAAATCCCTGTCTAACAGCAAGAGCATCCTTCGGTATTAAATCATTAATCAGCATTTGTAGGAACCGAGGAAACCAGCAGACAACATCAGTTGTAGTGAGGTCTCTGCTTGCAGGAGATCCCATTGTAGCCACTATCTCAGAGAGAACTATGCGTCCATAATTTATATCCAGTTCTCTTGCTAGGGCAACTGCAAAGGTTTGCATTGGAATTGGAATTTGATGAAAATCTTTTTCGCGTGCCCGAAAACATCTTGTGATGGCCTCAAAAAAGTAATTCCATTCCACATGAAAGAATTGTTTTTGGATGTTTCCAGTGATCCGGCCAGTCGGAGGATAACATCCTATTTCTTCAAAGAATGTGAGGCGTTGTGCCGCTGTAGGTTCTGGATCATAAGCATCTTTGATCGGGAATCCCAGAACCCTGTTGACAATTTCTTCAGTCACCTCATATTCTTGACCCGCTAAGGTAAACCTGAAACCGTAGGGGGTATTTTTGCTCCCAAAAGTAACCGCACTAGTCCATAATTGCTGTAAAGCATCATGTACTAGTGTAGGTTTAGCAGTAAAAGCACAGCTAGCCTTGGAGTACAAATTAAGAAATCGTACCCAAAACTTAAAGCGCGGGAGTTGATCACCAATTTCCGTAGAAATATTATAAAAATTATTTTTAGCAAGTGAAAATTGGTGAGCCATTTGAATTAAATGTTTTTCTTTAAGAGATGTTATATTTTAAATTTTTTTTTTTTGAAAAACAAGTAAGTAACGAATTAAAGGTTGTATCCCTTTTAATTTCCCGAGAAAACCAAAAAAGCAATCTAAGAAATTAAACTACGGGATTCAAACAGTAGCCAATTACTAAATCTGAATAGTCAATGAAGATGTATATTCGTGTGTGTATACCAGTGAAATCGTGTGTGGATATAGATAGAGAATATGGAAATCGTGTTTTGAACAATTACACAAACACTTGATGTTCGTGTGTATGTATATGCGCGTGTATATGAACGGGTACAAAACACACCAACACAAAGATTAATGATAACACAGACAATAGTAGTCTAAAAATTGGCAGCAATTCGTGATATGAATGAGTTCAATCACAAAAACACGGATTAGTGGTATGTAATTTGTGAAATCGCCTTGTTTTTGTAAAGAGGCTGCTGTAAAAAGGAAATTAGGTAAAGTGAATGATGCATCGAGTTAGAGATGTATATATATAGATGATTGTGAAATGACAAAAGTGTCCCTGTTAAAAAGAGTGAAAAACACTAAGTACATACAGGGAAGACTTAAGTCGAACTCTATCTCGAACATCAAGTCGAACTTCGAGATGAAGTTCGAGATAGATGTTAACTCGAACAAATAAGCACTTAACCACTTTACAGCAAAAACTATAGGGAAATCCTATCTCGAAATTTATTGGTTTGTAGTAAACTTCGAAAATTCCCCTTAAGCAAAAACTACAGGGAAATTCGAGATACGTTTCGAGTTAGGAGTTTAACTCGAAAAATTTCCCTTAAGCAACTGAGAACTCTATCTCGAACATCAAGTCGAAATTCGAGTTGAGTTTCGAGATAGAGAGTAACTCGAAGTTATTCTCAATTCTTTTCAAAATTTCCCCTTAATGGAAACCTCATCTCAACCTTCGAGATAAAGTTCGAGATAGACCTTATCTCGAATATTTTGAAGATAGAACTAGGCACACTGGTAACTCGAACTCGAACTCAAAGTCGATTTTCGAGATAGACACTAACTCAAAATTCTTCCCAGACTTAGAATTTTTCAAAACTTCACTCTGACAGCTTAAGTCGAAATTCAAGTCGAATTTCTAGATGAGTTTCGAGATAGAAACTAACTCGAAATTTTGAAGATATTTAATTCTAAGGCCTCTAATTACATGAAAATCATAGGTAAATTCATCTAAAAATCATGCAAAATTTAGAATACTATGAATTTAACTCCCCCTATGATCATGCAATCTAACAAGCATAAATTCAAAGATTTGTGCTATTAAAGACACTTAAAACACAATGAATTCATGTAAAGTGACATTATATGCAACCTATAACAATCATTAATTAGGCATTTTAAAGTCTAAGCACATAATGATTGAGTAGCTTGCACAAACAAACATAAATCTGGATTTTACAGATAGGAGGCTTTACTAACTTGTGTTAAGCATTCCCAATTCACCAACCAATCTATTGAATGTTACTTCATCAAGAGGTTTGGTGAATATATCTGCAATTTGTTGCATTGTGGGCACAAAATATAGCTCCACAGTCCCCTCCTCGACATGTTCTCTTATGAAGTGATACCTGATGTCGATGTGCTTGGTTCTTGAGTGATCTACAGGATTGTTGGTTATGGCAATGGCACTTGTGTTGTCACACATAATTGGAATTTTCTTGTGCTCCATGCCATAATCCTTCAATTGGTTCCTCATCCACAGTATTTGAGCTACACAGCTTCCAGCAGCAATGTACTCAGCTTCAGCAGTAGAAGTAGATACTGTATGTTGCTTTTTACTTTGCCAGGACACCAATCTTCTGCCAAGAAATTGACAAGCACCAGATGTGCTTTTCCTATCAATCCTGCAACCTGCATAGTCTGAATCCGAATAGCCAATTAGATTAAAACCTGTATCTCTTGGGTACCAAATCCCTAGATTTGGTGTGCCCTTGAGATACCTAAAAATTCTCTTGACGGCTACGAGATGTGATTCTCTAGGATCCGCTTGGAACCTTGCACATAAACAAGTTGCGAACATTATATCGGGTCTACTTGCAGTTAAATAGAGGAGTGAGCCAATCATACCTCGATAGCTTGTGATGTCAACTGGTTTACCTGATTTGTCTTCATCAAGCTTCGTGGCTGTTGCCATGGGAGTCTTAGCTGTTGATGCATCTTCTAGATTGTACTTCTTGAGTAAATCTCTGACGTACTTGGATTGACAGATAAAGAAACCATCTTTTCTCTGACTGATCTGTAATCCAAGGAAGAAGGACAGCTCTCCCATCATGCTCATCTCATATTTTTCCTGCATTAGCTTAGCAAATTTCTCGCATAAGCGCTCATTAGATGACCCAAAAATAATATCGTCCACATAGACTTGAACAAGTATTAAGTCATTTCTTACATTTTTATAGAACAATGTTTTATCAATTACTCCCCTAGTAAAACCATTTTCAATTAAGAATAAGGATAGGGTTTCATACCATCGCCTTGGGGATTGCTTGAGGCCATAGACAGATTTGAAGAGAAGATACACAAAATCTACATGTTCTGGATCAATGAAGCCAGGCGGCTGTTCCAGATACACTTCTTCTTCTAACTCTCCGTTCAGGAAGGCACTTTTCACATCCATCTGGAAAACCTTGAAGTTCTTATGTGCTGCAAATGCCAAGAACATCCTGACTGCCTCAAGTCTTGCAACCGGTGCATAGGTTTCATCATAATCAATTCCTTCTCGCTGAGAATAACCTTTTGCAACCAAACGAGCCTTGTTTCGTATTACAAGTCCGTTTTCATCCAGTTTATTTCTGAACACCCACCTAGCTCCAATTACTGATATGTTCTTTGGTCGGGGTACCAGTTTCCACACTTTCTGCCTTTCAAACTGATTGAGTTCCTCTTGCATTGCAATCACCCAATCAGCATCACCAAGAGCTTCTTCTATTTCTTTAGGTTCAAGCTTGGATAAGAACCCAGAATATAAGGAAATATTAGCCAGGTCAGCTCTTGCAGTTCTTCTAGTAGTCACACCAGCATCTGGATCACCAATAATTAATTCAAACGGATGATCTCTATTCCATACCCGTTCTCCTGGAAATTGTCTTGATGATTCAGCTTGACTTTCTGAGTTGTGGTGCTGACTACTTTGATTATTTTCACTAACTCCCCCTGAGTTAGTGCCAGCTCCTACAGAACTACTGTCAACTAGTCTCGAGCCTTGAACAGTTGTCCTTGAGCTGCTATTTACTCCCCCTGAGTTGTTGCCGGTTCGTACTGAAGAAGTCTCTTCTGATCTTATAGAATTAGATTGTTCACTAGACTCAGGTTCTTCACGTACACTTGGAACATTTAATGGGACAACTAACTCAGGTTCATCTTCAAGTTCATCTAGGTCCAGATTCTGAAATTTTAGGGACTCGGGTTCACTAGAATCTCTAGAAATTGATGGGAGTTTGGTATCGTCGAATCTGACGTTGTAGCTTTCAGTCACTTTTCGATCATTCACTAAGAACACCCTATAAGCTGCCACCACATCTGTGGAATAACCAACAAAGATTCCTTCACGAGCTTTTGCTGCAAACTTGCCTAGATTTTCATCATCTATAAGTACATAGCATTTTGCTCCAAAGACATGAAAGTATTTGATTGTTGGTCTTCTGTTGTTCATTAGCTCACATGGTTTCTTTTCTTTATCTTTTATGATCAAGGTTCTATTTTGAGTGTAACAAGCGGTACTCACTGCTTCGGCCCAGGAGTACAGAGGAAGTTTCGAATCATACAACAAAGTTCTTGCTGCTTCAACCAAAGTTCTATTCTTCCTTTCAACTACTCCATTTTGCTGTGGAGTTCTCGGGGCTGAATACTGACGACGTATTCCCTTAGATACACAGAAGTCATTCAGCACTGCATTTTTGAATTCAGTGCCATTGTCTGATCTAATCGTCTTCACAGTAAGTGTTGAAACATTCTCAATTTGAGTGATGTGATCAATGATTAAGAAAGGTACTTCGTCTTTCGTCATTGCGAACAATACCCATGTATACTTGGAGAAGTCATCCACGATTACCAATGCATATCTTTTCCTAGACAAAGATAGGACATTTACTGGGCCAAACAAATCCATATGAAGAAGTTGCAGAGGCTCAGTAATACTAGAAATTTCTTTGCTTTTATGCGATGCTCGCTTCGACTTTCCCATTTCACAAGCTTCACAGAGTCCTTTCGGAGCGAACTCCATTTGAGGTAGATCTCTCACCAATTCTCGTCTCGTGAGAGAATTCATCGTTTTGAAGTTTAAGTGAGATAGCTTTTTGTGCCATAACCAGCTTTCATCATCCGAGGCTTTGCTGTAGAAACAAGTGACCTCATTCTGATTTGCTGAATCCATGTCTGCAACAAAAAGATCTGCCTTTCGAACTCCTCTCAAAGCCAATGAGCCTTCCTTGATGTGAGTGATTGATACACCTTTCTTGTTGAAGACAATTTCGTAACCTTTGTCACAGAATTGACTGATACTCAACAGATTGTGCTTCAGTCCCTCAACATAGGAAATATCTTCAATGATGACATTACCAGTCTTCAGTTTGCCATATCCCTTTGTCACACCTATGCTATCATCTCCAAAGGTAACATAAGGGCCAGCCTTCATAACCAACTCTGTAAGCAGGGACTTGTTTCCAGTCATATGCCTCGATGCTCCACTGTCTAGCACCCGTATAACTTTATTTCTATTCTGCTTAACGCCCTACAATGACAGATTGGTTAGACATTCTTCGGAACCCAACTTTGATTGGGCCCGGCTTTTCGATAAGATCGAGAATCAACAGATTTAACAACAGGAGATGCACTTTTCTTAACATTACTAGAGCTTTCGACTTTCTCCTTTCCTTTCTCAGACTTGACAGATTTGTCAGTCTTAGGAGAAGGTTTGTCACTCCTAACTTTAGGAGGACTAACAGTCTTGGCTCTCATATGCTTCTTTTTGATGTTTGAACTAGCAGCAGTATTTGAGCATGACTGGCTAGACGCATTCATTAAATTCACAAAAGTTTGCATGACGTTAAAAGTGCATGGCATATAATTAGGTTGATCACACTGTGCATGATTCTAATGCAGATTATTCATTGTATGTGTGGTAGGCATGGCATGTGCAGCAGGAACATTTATGTTAGCTTTACATGCATAAGAAAGATGTTCAGTAGATTTACAGTGATAACATGCTTTCTTTATTCGTTCAGCCTTAACCTCTTTTATGCCTTTCTCTTTCTTTCCTTGTTGTTTAACAGCCTTAGCTCCTAATCCTGGTCTAGATTCATCTCTAGGGAAATTGATTTTAACTTGTTTGATAGGAGTTATAGGTTGTGCTTATTGGCGATCTTCCATCTCAATCTCATATCTAGCTATTAATTTAGTCTCTTCTTCTTCTATTCTAGGAACAAGGTGTTTGTAGATAGGTTTGACAGCTGATTTAAGAGGGCTAGAAATTTCCTTTTTAAGGTCACTGGAACTAGTGTCGATAGGTCTCTTTCCATCTTTCTTAGGAAGGTCAGAATAATCATGTCCTATACCTACTCCAGTTATCTTCTTAAATGTGTCATTATCTACATACACTTTACTAGCAGCTAGTTTGTAAGCTTCGCATTTAATTTCTAACTCAGCTAGTTTGTCCCTAAGACATGCTTCTACTTCTTTCTTAAGGATGAGCTTGTGTTCCAGAGATTTAATAAAGTCTCTTAGGGAAGTATCTACAGTGCAAGCAGCCTCTAACTCTTCCACTTTTACCTCAAGCATTCTGCTTTTGGCAACAAGTGTTTTCTGTTCCTTTTGAGAAGAGTCTAGGCTTTTGCACAACATATAGATCTCTTCACTAAGAGCCCCGTTCTGTTCCTTATAATCATCAATGGACATTTCTACTTTAAGGGTTATACCTGGTACCTCTGGTTCCTCTGATGTCTCAGCCATGAGGGCAAAGTTTGCTACATGAGTAACATCTTCCTCATCTGAATCATCCCAAGCTCTTCCTTCTGTCACTAACAAAGCTCTTTTTCCATGTCTTTCCTTCACCAGCGATTCATACTTGCTTTTGAGGGCTTCATATGTCTCTTTTGGATAAGTCTGTTTAGGCTTTTTGCAGTCGGTAGCAAAATGTCCAGCTTCACCACAGCTATAGCATTTGAACTTCATTTTGAAATCCAAAGGAGATTTGTAGCTGGTATTCTTGCCTTTTCCTTTGTAGCCTGACGAACTACCACCACCCCTAGCAGCCTGATAGTAAGATGAAGAATTTCTCTGTGGTCGGTTGCTCTTTCTGAATCTCATTTTGCTGAACTTCCTTGCCATGTATGCCACGACACTATCGTCCATGTTGTCCAGCTCTTCTTGGGTGTAGTAGTCATCATCACTGTTAGATGTGCACTCGTCATTATTATCAACTTGATGTGGTGCATGTGATGATTTTGTCTTTTCTGCAACCATTGCCTTCTTAGACTCTTCCTCATCAGCAACTAATCCTGATGCAGTTTCTTTTCCTTTTGAATCATTGTCCCATGCTTGATCTTGAAGTGTTTCCAGCTCAGAGGTCTTTAATATTCCATAATATTCTTCCAGAGAAGTTGTATGCAAATCTCTGGTTTCTCTTATTGCGTAGACCCTATGTTCAATGCTCTTTGGCTGGTTCCTCAGATATCTCGTATTATTCTCAACCATGGGGAGAGTTACACCTCTCATATTCAAATCCAATACCAACTGACTGAATCGTAGATAGACGTCTGTTATTCCTTCTCATTTTCATATTCTGAAGGTGTCATACTCCATCTTGAGTATGAGTGTCTTGTTACTTCTAACCTCTGCAGATCCTTCCATGACAACTTCTATCTTGTCCCAAATCTTCTTTGCTGTAGTCAGACCTTTGACTATGTTGAACATTTCATGATCAAGAGAATCCATTAAGGTTTGTCGTACGACAGTATCATAAGCTATTTGCTCCTTGTCAGCATCTGAAAACTCCGAGGCCTTTTTAGGCTCAGACCGAGGTGCTATAACCACCCCTCCTTCCGTATGCGCAGGAATAACCACCATTGGAACAAATTTACCCTTGTCAAGGACTTCCAGATATTCAGGGTTAACAGTCTCTAAATAGAGTCTCATTCTGAAAACCCATTCTTCATAGTGATCTCGGTTGAACATTGGGATCTTGAATGCATTTTTAGGAGCCATTTCAATTCTGGTCACTAAAAGTTTCTAAGTACCCAAGACTAGGCTATGTAGAATTTCTGCCTAAGTCGAAATTTCTCTAAGTAGAAATTTTTGCTCAAGTCAAACTTCACCAAGTAGAAGTTATCCAAGTCGAAATTCTATGTAGAAAATCTCAAGTAGAAATTCTATGTAGAACTTTTGTCCTTAGAATAATTTTGCTGCAGATCACTTTAATATTGAATAAACAGTATTATCTCTTTAACACCTTTTTGACTTTTGAGGCTTTACTCACCTAACCCACCTAACCCACGTGCTAGGTACTGAGTATGTTCTGATATACTTTCGGCCGTGAATAATGCAAATCAAAAATCCAAAAACACCTTTTTAGTCTTTTACTATTTATCTGTTTGAAAAGGAGATCAAAAAGTTGTTGGGTCGTCTTCTTTGATAAGAACAAATGATGAACACTCAAGAACAGCAAATATCAAAGTACCCAGATTAATTCACAAAAATTAATTAAAATACACCCAAGCTAAATAATCACACCTGGAGTATTTAAATAATTTTTCGGATGAGTTTTCACTACAAACGAATTAAAGCTCACTTTTCCAGAATTTTAGAAAAGTAGATCTAGAAAATAAAAACTCACGATTCTTCTACTAAACACAAGGATCTATGTTTTGTATGTTAAACATAAAGCTCTGATACCAATTGTTAGGTCCAAATGTGTTGTAGAGGGGGGGGGTGAATACAACTTTTCAAATATGAGAAGCAATAAATACGATGCAATAAACGAACACACAGATTCAAGGAATATATGTCTTATATATAACTTGAAGTGGTTGCTACAACATTCATTACAAAGTATAACAGAAGTTCAGAGAGAAGTGAATGATACTAAGCTCTGTGAATACACTCTCTCTCTTTTACATGTGTTTCTCTCAAGAATTGCTCTCTGTAAAACATTACACAAGTACTTCTATTTATACTACATGTAATCTATGTCCTGTAGTCTTCAAAGACTAAGATATACGTGGCCCAATGATGTCCACATAAATCTTGCCTTATCTTGAAAGCTTGGAAATCTGCCAATCAGAAGATGCCATGTGTCATGTTGAAGCTGCACTCTAAGTAGAACTTCTACTTTAGAATTTCTACTTAGCCATCTCGAATTTCTAAGTAGAACTTCTACTTAGAAATATTCTACTTGGTCATCTAGAATATTTAGTACTTAGAAAATATTCTGGTCTTCAACTTGAAACTTCAATGCACATCTTGAACTTGTGATATCTTCATGTCTTCTTTATTCTTCACCAAGCTCTTGAACATGGATCTTTATTACTGACATAAACTTGCTATCAATGTCCTGACACTTGATGCACTGGTCTGGTTCATAAGTGACTAGTCTTGATAGTGTTTTTGCTTCTTGAATAAATTACCATATTCACTTAGTAACGTGGCTTTCCAATGTTCGCTTTCCTTCTTGTTCACTTGAAATCAATTTGTCTTGTTGATACTGATAGTTATGATCTTGATTCTCTATTTCTCAAATCACTGAGGCATTAACAACTTTGACTTGAACTTCTCTCAATGATTTCTTCTTGGCTTGATCATAGTTAACATGTTCAATTGTATCAATTACCTTGTCTTCATTTAGTGTTGATTTCTTGTGGCTTCTTGTTCTTGATTGTCTTCTGGTTAAGTATCTTTTCCTTTAATTGAGTTACATTAGTTATAGTGTTACAAGTTTACACAATCTGCCTTTCAATCTCCCCCTATTTGATTGTCTAAATAGTTTAGTTCAAAATACATTAGTTTAGTTCAAAATACCTCTACTCCGAACGATAGAGTAAGAGTTAATATACTTGCATGTGACCTGCGGTGTAAATCCCCAACTCCCTTCACACTTCTGGTTCTCTTCTATCTTAGCCAACTCTCTCATGCCATCAGCTACCGTCAGGTTAAAAACCCTAGCGGTTGATTGGTTGTCATTGGTCCCACCACTTTGTCGTGATGCCGCAGGTGTAGTCGCGGTTGATCTACACTCTCTAAAGGTATGTCTCTCCTTTCCACATTTATAACACACCATTACTTTCCTAGGGCAATTCTTAACCTGATGTCCCTCCTGTCCACAGTTAAAACATCCCGTGACTGACCTCATACATGCGCCCGCATGCTTCTTTCCACAAACCTTACAGTTAGATCGCTGCGGTTGCGGCTGGCTAAACTGACTTACGCTTTTCTGTTGTCCTTCCTGGACACTATCCGTACCCTCGGTCTTGTTAAATCCTACGCTTCATCCGAGCTGAAATCCTAACCTCTTATTATTCTGATTCTGATATGCTCCTCTAGTCTGATTTCCTCCCCAACTCTCCGCTTTCCTTTTCTTCCCTTCATCCTCCCTTGGATTAAAATTACTTCCTGCTTCTATCACCTCAGCCTTATTCACCACCTTAACATATTCACTAAGCTCAAAAGCAGCCACTCTAGTTTGTATCCACGGTTTCAACCCATGTTGAAACCTTCTTGCCTTCTTCTTGTCAGTATCTACAAAATGTGGTACAAACCTAGATAGCTCTGTAAACTCCTTCTCGTACTCAGCAACTGTCTTATTATTCTGCTTTAACTCCAAGAACTTTATCTCCATCCTATTCTCCATATGCTCGGGAAAATACTTCTCAAAAAATAACTCAGTGAATCTCTCCCAGGTTACTACCCCTTCAGGTTCCATTGCTTCCTTAGACTCCCACCAATAATTCGCCTCTTCCTTCAGCAAATAGGTGGCAAAGATCGTCTTCTACTCCTATAATCTTAAAGGATTTCTCCATCTCTTTTAGCCACGCTCTATCCTCTACTGGTTCACCAAACCCTTTAAACTCATGTGGTTGTATTTACTTAAAAGCCTTGAAAGTTGCTGCAGTCTGGTTCACCACATTGGGTATAGGACCCTGCTGGCCACGGTCTTGGGTTTGCCTCATCAAATCTACGAGTTGATTAAATCCTTGATCATTCCGGTTAACATTCTGGTTATTTCCTTGGTTGTTATCCCCTCCCTTAGAAGCCTCACCTTCACGGGAGTTAATTCTATCTCTCCTTGGTGGCATTACTATCACGACGATGCAAGTGCTGGGGTCAGGTGATCTGTAACAAATAGGATACAAGATCAATCCTCTAAGCAATACATTTATATCTCAACTCTTATGTACCTATACAAAATATGATACTCCCTCTAGTGGCTCATACTTAACTTATTCTAAGTCCATGTTAATCGATAAACACTTAAGTCATAAGTTTGGTTCGAAACCAATCCTCGAATCCTCAATTTAAATATACCACTTATCTTGGTCGCATTGATATGCTCTTCACTGCTCGGTCAAATATTCCATGAAAATAAAGTTTGGAATTTCTGAATTCCGATCGCTTTTACATACACTTATTTACCTCGTAGATTACTAATATAACTTCGAAATATCCATTTCCTATCCCGTACATAGGGTAACATGAAAAATTTCTTAATCCTCAAAATTAGTATTCATCCATAATTTCACTATTCCTCCATGCAAATCACTATTCATCCCTTAAATGGAAATTTTATCAAGTACAGAAATTTGGGTTATTACAGTCTTCCCTCCTTAAAAGGATTCCGTCCTCGGAATCAACGTAGGTAACAGCTAAGGTTATCCATCTCGTAGTATACTCTTAATGCCTCCTCACTACTCTTATCAGTTCTATGTTCCTCAATCCCTAAAAGTCCTATATACTCATCCTTAGTACTACATCCAATATTGCATTTACGAACTCCATATGAGCTCTTACGTCACTTTCTTCTCCCTTCATAACGCCTTCTACTCTAGTTCTAAGGTTTATAACCTATTGCTCTAATACCATCTCTGAAACTCCCCCTAATCCCTTACCAGGAATCTGGGTCGTCACTTCTTCATCCATCAATACCTGTTCATAATATATTCTACTACTACAACAATAGTAATCTCCACACATCTAACTCCACAGGTTATAGTCATAGAACGTTAACATACTTTACCAAAATATTACAACATCAGAGTACTTTTCAGAATCTCATTCCAATGTCTACTTGAGGTTGATACAAAACACCCTAATATAATACATAATCATTTCTACAAAGAGTTTGTTTGACATTATTACAATTCTGCCACCTTAATCTGGTAATCGGAGCCTTCCTTCTCCTATGCTGCATCAGTTGCAGGACCTTTCCCCTTGTCTCGAAATGGTTGGTACGATCCACTCGCACCGTCTCCTCTCCTTGCTGCTTTATTAGATTAACAACATAGAAAACATATAGCAAGAATGAACCAAAGAATGCTCAGCAAGGTTATATCGCGGAAAATGTATTTATTTAATTATCTTGAACTCCTTTAAAAAATAAGGTTTTTCAAAAGATGTTTTTAACGCCAATCATCATCATTTTATGAATTCACAATAATGAACACATAGGTTCTCGGCATTATGCTTACTACTGTTTTGGACTATATAGGTGGAGCATCTACACGCCACTGTGCTATAACAGGTGATCAGTCTGTTATAACCAATCTGGTTTTACTACTGGCAGAAGAGTGAGCGGACTTGTCCGGACCATCACCCTATAGTTACTACCATAGAAGGGGGAGCCGACTTGTCCGGACCATCTCCCTAAGGATGAGCCGACTTGTCCGGACCATCATCCTTAGCCATCCTTGGCTACATATTTGCTGGGCCGGACGTTACTCCGGTCTCTTATGTCGCTCCAGTCCAAAATACATGATATCAAAATTAATAGACAACCTTCAATAGTACTCATCTTAAATGCCACGTGTAATACCACGTGCACCTTAACTTACTAATTTAGATATTACTATTACTATAAGAATATAATCCTCAAAGATATTTCGTACCTAATAATATTTAATCACATAAACAATTATTTATGGTCATGGACTTTCCATCATCCAGACCAATGCTTCACGTTAAACATTTAATCACATAAACAATTACTTTGATAATGGACTTTCCATCATCCAGACCAATGCTTCAGATTACTACTATTATATAATATTTATACTATTAAATATAATCCTCAGAGATATTTATAGGTAATAATAATCTTTAATCACATAAGATGAATACGCCTCATAAGATAATATCTTCTTCCTTCTTCTAGTGCGGAAAATGCACCTCGTCATTCGTCCCAACAAGATATGGACCAACTTCGTATCTTCTACTATCTTCTTATGTTATTCGGGTAACAACAATCAATAATATATATGCATTTAAATCACATGAGTAAAAGTCCGGAAGTAAATCAATAGACAGAATATTTTTAGTTCAAAATACCTCTACTCCGAACGATAGAGTAAGAGTTAATATACTTGCCTGTGCTCTGCGGTGCAAATCCCCAACTCCCTTCACACTTCTGGTTCTCTTCTATCTTAGCCATCTCTCTCATGCCATCAGCTACCATCAGGTTAAAAACCCTAGTGGTTGATTGGTTGTCATTGGTCCCACCACTTTGTCGTGATGCCGCTGGTGTAGTCGCGGTTGATCTACACTCTCTAAAGGTATGTCCCTCATTTCCACATTTATAACACACCATTACTTTCCTAGGGCAATTCTTAACCTGATGTCCCTCCTGTCCACAGTTAAAACATCCCGTGACTGACCTCATACATGCGCCCGCATGCTTCTTTCCACAAACCTTACAGTTAGATCGCTGCGGGTGCGGCTGGCTAAACTGACTTACGCTTTTCTGTTGTCCTTCCTGGACACTATCCGTACCCTCGATCCTGTTAAATCCTACGCTTCGTCCGAGCTGAAATCCTGACCTCTTATTATTCTGATTCTTATATGCTCCTCTAGTCTGATTTCCTTCCCAACTCTCCGCTTTCCTTTTCTTCCCTTCATCCTCCCTTGGATTAAAATTACTTCCTGCTTCTATCACCTCAGCCTTATTCACCACCTTAACATACTCACTAAGCTCAAAAGCAGCCACTCTAGTTTGTATCCACGGTTTCAACCCATGCTGAAACCTTCTTGCCTTCTTCTTGTCAGTATCTACAAAATGTGGTACAAACCTAGATAGCTCTGTAAAATCCTTCTCGTACTCAGCAACTGTCTTATTATTCTGCTTTAACTCCAAGAACTTTATCTCCATCATATTCTCCATATGCTCGGGAAAATACTTCTCCAAAAACAACTCAGTGAATCTCTCCCCGGTTACTACCCCTTCAGGTTCCATTGCTTCCTTAGACTCCCACCAATAATTCGCCTCTTCCTTCAGCAAATAGGTGGCAAATATCGTCTTCTACTCCTATAATCTTAAAGGATTTCTCCATCTCTTTTAGCCACGCTCTAGCCTCTACTGGTTCACCAAACCCTTTAAACTCAGGTGGTTGTATTGACTTAAAAGCCTTGAAAGCTGCTGCAGTCTGGTTCACCACATTGGGTATAGGACCCTGCTGGCCACGGTCTAGGGTTTGCCTCAATAAATCTACGAGTTGATTAAATCCTTGATCGTTCCGGTTATCATTTGGGTTATTTCCTTGGTTGTTATCCCCTCCCGTAGAAGCCTCACCTTCACGGGAGTTAACTCTATCTCTCCTTGGTGGCATTACTATCACGACGATGCAAGTGCTGGGGTCTGGTGATCTGTAACAAACAGGATACAAGATCAATCCTCTAAGCAATACATTTATATCTCAACTCTTATGTACCTATACAAAATATGATACTGGCTCTAGTGGCTCATACTTAACTTATTCTAAGTCCATGTTAATCGATAAACACTTAAGTCATAAGTTTGGTTCGAAACCAATCCTCGAATCCTCAATTTAAATATACCACTTATCTTGGTCGCATTGATATGCTCTTCACTGCTCGGTCAAATATTCCATGAAAATAAAGTTTGGAATTTCTGAATTCCAATCGCGTTTACATACACTTATTTACCCCGTAGATTACTAATATAACTTCGAAATATCCATTTCCTATCCCGTACATAGGGTAACATGAAAAATTTCTTAATCCTCAAAAATCACTATTCATCCATAATTTCACTATTCATGAAAATCACTATTCATCCCTTAAATGAAAATTTTTATCAAGTACAGAAATTTGGGTTATTACACTGAGTATCTTGCCCAATCCAGCGGAACCATCATTTTGTAAGGAGTTTGATCAAAATCCTCTTCCGTCGACTTCCTCTTGTTTCTGATATACTCAGAGAGAGTCATCTCATACCTTTGAGGGTGTAGATAGAACCCAAAATTTATCGAATTAAGTGGATACTCAAAAGTGTGAGTCACATTAGGTACATCCTCAGCGCTTGAAACCATCATGAAAACATAATCTTTGCTTGGTGGTGATGTTCCACAAAATGTACGAGCACACTCATGTTTTAACACGGGAGAAGATACATGTTGGAGAGTGTCGAGGGCATCGAAATACACATCATCACCGTATTAATATGGGTCGGATTCCGATTTCTTCGTCGCGGTGTTCCGGTTTGACTAATTCTTTTGGTTAGGATTTTACCAGACGAGATGAGAAATTGGTCTTCACATCAAGCCCCAGTTTAAAAATAATTTTTTTTGAAAACGCCCCAGTTTAAACAATTTATGAACCGGCCATGATCTCACTTTCTCAAACGACTTTATTTTGTTTTCTTTTTTCTCTGAAATAACCACATATTTATATATTTTAATTTTAAAAAAATAATTATAATAATACATAATAATAATGATTATCAAATTTTAATTAACTTAGTTAGAAAAAACTTTTAATTTGTATTATAATTTTAAAGTATAGATTTGTAATGTATTTGTAAAAAAACTAATGTTATTACAGTAAAACTTCATAATGATGATTGTTTAAATTTTGAGTTTAACCAACCAATAGTGTGTTAGCGGGTTTCTTTCACCATTTTTCTTTGAGCGTTTTGAATTCAATAAAGAAGCTGGAGGGCCCCTCTCTAATATGGAAGTAATGCTAAATGCAAAGAAAAAAAGAAGAAAAAAGGAGTACAAATCACTTAGTGGAGGTTCAGATTCATCAATAGAAATGAAAGACAAAACAACTCAACCCTTAAACCAGAGTTTTACCTTGAATGAGTGAAAATACATTGGAAATACATACACCACCGCTTGTAAGAAGATTGCTAGTTGATCCACTTTTTGCGATATCCCTTTTAAGCATGAATATGACTTCTAGTGTTGGGAAAGTCGTCCTTGGCATAAGCTCTACTTCGACTATCTTGAACGACGATGTTAGACGAAAATGAAAGTATAAACAGAATAGATTGATTTTACTGTAGTGGAAAACTCTATCAACGTTTTTCTTATTGATTACTGAAGGAAACAAAGATACAAATAGAAACTCCTACTAACTGAGATGCTAAAAACCAGGGAAACACTTCCTAGTTTTCCTCCCTACTATTAAGCCACATTCCTAAACAGATGCAACTACTGAGCGACTAAGTCACAGCCCCAACGTTCACACCTGATGAATTATTTAAACACAAAACAAATAAATACTAGATGTTTAGATTAAAAATAATTCTAACATAACTCCCCCTTAATCTAAACATCCTCAAGATCCTTAACCCCAATCAAGTCGCGCATCTTCTCGAATTTTGCAGCAGCAAGTGCCTTAGTTAGAATATCAGCTCTTTGTTCATTAGTTCTGACATGTTTGATGACGACCAGTCCTTGCTCAACGCATTCACGTATGAAGTGATGATACCTCAAATCAATATGTTTGCTCCTTCCATGGAAAACTGGGTTGCGAGCTAAATCAACTGCAGATCTATTGTCAATAAACAGCATAACTGGTCCCGATTTTACATCTGTGATATGACTAAGAACACGTTGCAACCACACCGCTTGACAGGCAGCAGCTGTAGCTGCCATGAACTCGACCTCGCAGCTAGACAAGGCGACACATCGTTGTTTTTTAGAAACCCAGGTAATCAAATTTTCATCCAAGTAAAACGCCATTCCACCCGTGCTTTTCCTATCATCTGGACTCCCTGCTAGATCACTGTCTGAAAAGCCCGACAATATGTAATTCCCGCGTCCTTTTGTATAGAACAGACCATACTGCAAGGTTCCTTTCACATAGCGACAAATTCGCTTGACAACATTCAAGTGTAGTTCTGTGGGCCTCTCCATATATCGGCTGACAATTCCTACAGCGTAAGCAATGTCCGGCCGTGTGTGAACCAGATAACGCAATCCACCTACTGTGCTCTTGTAGTGTGTCGAGTTCACGGGCTTACCAGTGTCATCTGCCCATAACTGGAGTTTAGTTTCCATAGGATACTTGACTGCATTACAATCTCTCATCCCTGCCTTTTCTAACACCTTCAAAGCATAGCTAGACTGCTTGATCTCAATAAATCCGGAGCCCTGAATAACTTCCAGGCCTAAGTAGTATGACAGCTTGCCCAGGTCCGACATGTCGAATTCACGATTCATCTCCCCCTTGAATTCGACAATGTGGGACAACTTTGAACATGTGATTAGTAAGTCCTCAACGTAGACACCCACTATCAAGCAATCACCACCAGTACGTTTTGTGTAGACAGCAGCTTCGAACGGACATTTAGTGAACCCAAGTTGCTGCAGATATTGGTTGAGACGTGAGTACCAAGCCCGTGGAGCCTGGCGTAGACCATACAATGCTTTCAGCAAACGATAGACTTGATGTTCACAACCCTGTTTGACATAGCCTTTAGGTTGAGAGACGTAGACTTCCTCCAAAAGAACACCATTCAAGAAGGCTGATTTTACGTCGAGGTGATGAACCTCCCACGCATTTTTAGCTGCCAAGGCGAGCAACAACCGTACAGTTTCCAGCCGAGTGACTGGGGCAAAGACCTCGTCGAAATCCACACCCTTTTGTTGTACATATCCTTTGGCGACGAGGCGGGCTTTATGCTTTGTCACAGCACCAGTTTGATCTTTCTTGACCTTGAAGACCCACTTCAGGTCGATAGCCTTATGTCCAGGTGGAAGATGTGTTAATTTCCAGGTTTGATTTTTTTCGATAGAGCTGATTTCTTGATCCATTGCTTCTTTCCACACTTCATCTGTGATTGCTTGCTCAAAACAGACTGGTTCGTCCACTCCCATAAGTAAAAGCTCTTCCTCTAGTTCGATCTCACTAGAATCAGCATAGACATCTCGAAGAGGTCGAAATCGTCGTGGTGTTGTACTGTCATCATATGTGTCCCTGATATCTGTATTGCCATCGGTGTCTGTACCAGATCCATGTGTTGCAGTGTTTGGTGTTGAGGGCTCAGGAATAGCCTCAGACCTGTGTGGTGAAGTATTATCCTCCTCAAGTGTCTCCACTATAGGTTCGTCCAAAAGGAAACTGGAAGTATGACATGATGATGTGTCTGCAACCGACTTCCAGTCCCAACCATGTTGTTCATTGAAGATAACATCCCTACTGATGTGAAGATTCTTTGTCACTGGATCATATAAACGATACGCTTTTGTTCCTGGTTCCCGTCCAAGATGAACAACCAGTCGGCTTCTAGCATCAAGTTTTCTGGTGAGAGCCGAGGGTATTTTCATATAAGCAGTACAACCAAATACTTTCAGGTGCTCAACACTTGGTTTTCTATTGTACCAGGCTTCCTGAGGAGTGATGGTGGACATAGAACGAGTTGGTAACTTGTTAAGTACATAGACCGCGTGACGAACAGCTTCTCCCCAAAATTCTGAGGGCATCTTTCGTTCAGCTAACAGACTTCTGGCCATGGCTACAACAGTGCGGTTACGGCGCTCTACCACCCCATTTTGTTGAGGTGTGTAGGGCGCTGTATACTGTCTAGATATGCCCTGTTCCTCACAAAAATTCTGGAATGCCTTTGAACAAAACTCCCCGCCACGATCGGTTCTTAAGACTTGAATTCCCTGCTTAGCACCCTTTTCAATTGCTAACTTAAAAATTCTGAATTTATTCAAAGCTTCGTCTTTCATTTTAAGCATGTACACCCACATCATACGTGTAAAATCATCAACAATTAGCATGAAATACTGATTCCCAGCTGGTGTAGCGGGGGTGATAGGCCCACACAAATCCATGTATTAATTCTAAAGCAAATTTTGCAGAAAAATCAGTTTTGGATGGAAAAGGCTTACGTGTTTGCTTTGACATGAGGCAACCATGGCAGTTTCCATCCGGTTTGATGATAGTGGGTAGCCCATACGCCATTTTGTTCTTCGACATGAGTTGCATAGCATTAAAATTCACGTGACCAAGTCGTGGATGCCACAACCGTGATTCTTCTACTTCCTTAGCTAGTAGGCACTGAGTTTGTACTCCCTCGATGTGGATTTTGTAAAGACTATTCCTGGACCTCCTTACCTGCATCAACAACCTCCCACAGCTATCATAGACCCATAATTGTTCACCATCTATGACTACTCTGTTGCCCTCTTTAGACAGCTGCCCAAGACTAATAATATTACTCCGTAATGTGGGGATAAAATACACTCCTTGCAGACATCGAGTTTCACCATTCTTACAGGCAATTCGAATTGACCCTTTCCCTTCGATTTTCACCAGAGATCCATCTCCAAATTTCACCTCGCCTTTCACTGACCTGTCCAAGGTTTCAAATTTTTCTCTATTTCCCGTCATGTGGTTGCTAGCTCCATTGTCAAGATACCATGTATTCTCTTCCACCTCTGGGCTGTTGTTTGCCTCTTTGCCCTCAGTGAGTGCAAGCACATTGTTATCACACATGGCCATGAGCAACGCGGGTTCATCGTCTTTCGTCTGCATCAGATTTGCCTCGCCCCTTTTAGTTCTCGTTTTCCGACACTCCGCTGCATAATGGCCGTAGCAAAGACAAGTGAAACACCTCACTTGGCTCCTATCTCGCACAAAACGGTTATCTCTGGCTCGATAATCTCTTCCACCTCCATTGGTATTATTTTTGCCATACTTTTGCTGCCATTCCTCCCTCGTTAAGAGGAGTTTCCCATCACCAGTCTCCTTCTTTTGCCAGTCCTCCGCGGTCAGCATAAGTTGCTGTCCCAGTTGCTGTTTCTCAGCACTATCAACTTGTCCCTGTAACCTTTCTTCATGGGCTCGAAGCGACCCGATTACCTCCTCTACTGACATAGCATCCAAGTTCCCAAATTGTTCGATGGCTGAAGCAATTTGCAGGAACTTGGTTGGCACAGCTCTCAACAGCTTCCTGACGACCTGCGCCTCTTCGATCTTTTCTCCCAATGCCCGGATATTTGTAACCAGCCCATTGAGTCTCATACAGAAATCTTCTATCTGGTCTGTGTCTTTCATCTTCAATGCTTCGAAGTCCGATCTGAGTGTTTGTGCCTTCGCTTGTCTCACCTTATCAGAACCTTGGAACAAGATTTTTATTGCATCCCAGGCTGCTTTAGATGTTTTCTTCTCTGCGAGTGCCAAGAGTACGTCATCTGCGATTCCCTGATAAATAATTGCCAAAGCACGTTTGTCAATCTTCTCCTCGACTGCCACCTTAGGATCCTTGGGCTCTATTGCTTCCCACACCCCATGGGCTTGCATAAAAACTTTCATCTTTTGTGCCCATGCAGTGTAATTTGATTTCGTCAGTATTGGATAGCTCAAGCCAAACCCTTCCTTACCTTTGTCTGTCTCCATGTCTCAGATGTCACGCACAACTTTGCCAGGTACGTAGCTCTGATACCAGATGTCTCTATTTCCCGTCATGTGGTTGCTAGCTCCATTGTCAAGATACCATGTATTCTCTTCCACCTCTGGGCTGTTGTTCTGATACCAGATGTTAGACGAAAATGAAAGTATAAACAGAATAGATTGATTTTACTGTAGTGGAAAACTCTATCAACGTTTTTCTTATTGATTACTGAAGGAAACAAAGATACAAATAGAAACTCATACTAACTGAGATGCTAAAAACCAGGGAAACACTTCCTAGTTTTCCTCCCTACTATTAAGCCACATTCCTAAACAGATGCAACTACTGAGCGACTAAGTCACAGCCCCAACGTTCACACCTGATGAATTATTTAAACACAAAACAAATAAATACTAGATGTTTAGATTAAAAATAATTCTAACAGACGAAGCTTGGCATTAGGAAGAAAGAAGAAAGAATAGGTCATGATGTTGATAGAGAGATTATAATGTTCATTTCCAGAGGTCTTGATCAAGACAATAACTATTGAAAAGGCTTATTTAACGAGGGATGTTGTATAATGGAATGTTGTACAAAACTTGTCATAGCTAGAATTGTTTGCAATTGTTTCAGCATAAAGGAAAATCAAATTCTCTCTATCTGTGAATGCTCTCAGCCCCAAACTCAAAGTGAGTGTCAAGCAATTACACAGTCCAAACTAATTATCTCATATATTACACACTCCAAACTAGATATCTTCGTAGTTGCACATTCCAAACTAAATATCTTAGCAAGCACAAAATTTCATAGGTCATGACAAAACACACAAGTACTAGTGTACTACAACTTCAGCTAATCATCTTCACCAACACATACAAGTAAAGTCTTGCAAATAAGAAACTTTCATACATATATATCTTCTACCAAACCCACCCAAGGTTCTCGAATCAAGTAGATATGCCCATACAACTAGAAAACTTTCTAGGCAATCAATTCTAAATCTGATGATCATATTCATATAATATCATAAGTAGAACCAACGAGCTATGAGAGGGAGATATCAGAGATAAGAATTGATTGCCTAGAAATAAAATAAAAACAACAGGACGTTATTTTGGGTAGGAATTCTTAGGGCATCTCCAATAGAAGTTGTCAACATAGTTGTCAACTTCTAACACATCATCACATATATTACTTTTTTATTTCTTCTCACCTCCATATCATTGTTGGCAACTTTTGTTACAAATCTACTCCAATAGTTGGCAACTTTAAAAGTTGCCAATATGGTCTCATACATCAATTTTATATTATCTTATAAACACATATTATATTTATATATTCTAAATAAAATTAAAAATTTGGATATTTAAAATACTTAATTCCCTCCCGTAATGATTTTTTTTCCTTTTTTTGACATTACATTAATATCAAATGATTTAAATTTTTAAATATAAAATAATATTATCTTTACATCAATATCATTTGATTAAATGAAAATAGTGCAAAAAAAATGATATTTTTTTCCTTTTCTTCTCATGTGCATTAATGATATTAGATATGTGAGATATTTAGAAAAAAAGAAAAAAAACATTTAAATAGATAATAAAATGTGGGAGATATAAAAAAGGGTAAAGTTAAATACATTTTTGGGGAGTTGTATGTATTTTAACTAAATGGGGAAGTTGCCAACTTTTGGCAACTTGATGGCAACATTGATCCTCCAATAGGTGGACAACCAAGGATGCCATGCCACATAGGATTTGGCAACCTCTTGGCAACCCCTATTGGAGATGCTCTTAGTAGGCAACGGAGGGCAGAATGTTGTGGTCCACAAAGTAATATTAGAATCACATGGGTGATGCGGGGAATGGGTTACACAGTTAATAAGAAAAGGTTTCTCATTCCAATTAAATTTAACCATCAACCAAACACTCACACATGGAATAACATTCGACTTCCCGTTAAGCAGACCCAAGTACCTTGAACCAAATGCTTCCCATTATTGAACACCTAACTAGAAATGGTTGTAATGCAAGATTTAGACTGTAAAAGTAATCTACAATCCTGTAAATAACTTTCGACTCTAAACTAATACACAATCCTGTAAATAATAACTTTTGACAGAACCGCTTCAACATAATAAGCAGCTAACCAACAAGAATTAGGTTTGAGTATGGAAAACAAGCTTATTGTTATATATTACGAATTTATGGGTACCAAATAGCATGTATCAGTAGCGTTGAAATAGTGACATGTTCTAAAAAGCATCATTGCTCTTCGCTGACGATATCGTGCTAGTGAAGGAGTCGAGGGAGAAGGTCAACGAAAAGTTGGAACTTTGGAGATCTACTTTGGAGGCATAAGGCTTGCGGGTGAGTAGAACGAAAACCGAGTATCTCTGGTGCAACTTCAGTGGAGAGGCCAGCGAGGAAGGGGTGGAGGTTAAGATCGAAGACCAGATCATTCCGCGCACGGATAAGTTCAAGTATCTGGGCTCGATCGTCCAGAAGGAAGGTGAGATAGAAGACGATGTCAACCACCGTATCAAGGCTGGGTGGCTAAAGTGGAGGGCGGCGTCAGGGGTGATGTGCGACAAGAAGGTCCCTCTAAAGTTGAAAGGGAGATTCTACAGACGGCAATCCGGCCTGCGTTGTTATATGGGTCTGAGTGCTGGGCAGCGAAGAAGGCCCTCGAAAGCAAGATGGAAGCGGCGGAAATGAGGATGTTGCGGTGGTCGTGTGGCCGAACTATGTTAGATAGAATCCCTAATAGGGTATTTAGAACCGAGCTCGAAGTAACACCTTTTCCTGCGAAAGTTAGGGAAGGGAGGTTAAGATGGTTCGGACATGTCCGTAGGAGGCGGCCGGAAGCTCCAGTGAGGAGGGTAGAAAGTATTTCGGTTGTTGGGGTCAGGAGGAAAGGCAGACCGAGGAAGTCATGGGAAGAGCAAATTAGGTTGGATTTGAAGGCTTTAAACCTAAGTGAGACCATGACCGCTGACAGGTGTTCGTGGAGGAGGCAGATCAGAGTTGTGGACTCTCTTCTAGGGGACGGCTCTGTAGTGGAGAACCTCAGAGTTGGCCTGTCTCGGCTAGCATTATCCTAGAAGTGCAGGAGTGCAGGGAGCTCGGCTAGGTGCGTGGTAGGTAAGGACCTTGTGGAGAAAGCCATGGGCGCAGGTTCTTCTTTTAACTTTCTTATACATCATTTACATTCCGTTGTATTTATCTGTCATGCACAGGGCCGAGGGACGTCTCGGCAATAGCCGGTCTGCGTTCGACGTGGATACGTTTTGGCCAGCTTGGTCTGTGTCTTTTGTTTGTGGTGTCTTCTTTTCAGGAGTTACGACCGGAGGTACCCTAGGGAGCGGGTCGAGTGGAGCACATTACAAGTCGAGTAGATGATTCTGCGTGGATAGGTAAGCCCCATGTGGAGAATGCCATGGGCTCAGGTATAGTTTCGAACAGATTTTCTATTCCTTTGATTATAACTACCACTACCTATGGCGTGCACAGAGCCGAGGGTCTCCACGGAAACAGCCTCCCTACCATAAAAAGTGGGGGTATGGTCTGCGTACAACCCAGACCCTGCTCTGAGCGGGATATACTGGGTATGTTTGGTTTGGTTTGGTTTGGTTTTCTAAAAAGCATCAACATATTTAGAATTACTTTTGGCATAGCAAGCATTATACATAGAGAGATGCTCATGCATAGTAACAAACACAACAAGCATTATAGTATTATGTTTTAGCTAAACATATAATTATTTAGTTATTAGTAATTATTATATTATTAGTTTATTTAATTAAATAGAACGACCCATAATTTTTTTGGAAATGAGAGGTTCTAGTTAGAAAAGTTAGAAAAGATAATGTGTTTTAGCTGAAAAAGATAACTGGTTAGTTATTAGGAACTACAAAATCGTTATTTTATTATATAAAATAGAAATGCAAGTTTTTTACCAATAATAAATATTTAAGTAAGGATAATTAAGTAAAAAAAGGAAGTTTGAAAATGAGAAATTTTAGTTAGAAATCTCTCCTCAAGTGGGTGCAGTTGGGTGATGGCAACAATTCCTTTTTCTATAAGCAAACTAAAGCCAATTGGAACCGTAACAAAATTATATCCATACATAATCATGTGGGATCTCTGGTCAATGGTCATCATAGTGTTGCTAGAGTGGCAGTTGATTACTTTGAAGGCATATTAGGAAGGGCTCTGGACTCTATGCCTCCCAATTTGAATCATATCTCGTACAATTCCTTGGCACCTGAACTCCATGATCAGCTGCTAGTCCTTATAACTCCTGATCTTATTTCGAATACTTTGAGAAAATTAAGGGAAATAAGGCGCCTGGGCCTGATGGATTCAATATGGAGTTTTTCGTGGCAACTTGGCATATTATTGGGGAAACTTTCTGTAATGCAGTTATGGCTTATTTTGTGGGTGCTCCTTTCCACAAAGGTCTCAATTCTACTATTATTGCTCTGGTCCCTAAGGTTACTACCCCTTCTTGCATGAAAGATTTTAGGCCTATATCTTTATGCACGGTTGCCTATAAGTGTTTATCAAAAATTCTTATAAAGCGGCTGCAGCGAGTGTTGCCGGGGCTCATAGATCAGTCTCAGTCAACCTTTATTCAAGGGCGGCAAATCTCAGATAATGTGTTAATGGCTTAGGAGCTTTTCAGGGGTTATGGCAGGGAAACTTCCTCGGTAAGGTTTGCTATAAAGGCTGACCTTCAGAAAGCTTTTGATTAAGGGTGTGTTTGGTATTGTTGTTGCAAACAGCAACAACTTTTTTCTAAAAACCAGCTGAAAAAGTGTTTGATAAAATTTAAAAGTTGCTTTTCTGAAAAGTGCTTTTGGCCTAAAAGCTGCTTTTATAGAAAGCAGGTCTCCCCACACTTTTAAAAAAAAAGTTGCTTTTCAGTTTTTGCGGTAAACAGTTGCTGATTTCAACATCAAATCTCATCAAAAACATTAATTTTATTATATTCTTACATCAAAACATGCACATATAAAAAAAATTACCAAACAGTCTTCAGCTTTTTACAACACTTTTTTCACCAGCACTTTTTCTAACACCACATCAAATTTTAACAGCAATCCCAAACAGAGCCTAAGTGGGACTTCATTCTAGCTACTATGAAGAAGCTCCACTTTCCAGGCAGATTTGTGAATTGGATTGGGGGATGCCTTTGTACTCCTATGTATTCTATCAAAGTTAATGGTGCTTCTTGTGGTTTCTTCAATGGAGCCAAGGGCCTTCGCCAAGGTGATCCATTATCTCCTGATTTATTTGCTATTGTCATGCACATTTTCTCTTCCATATTGAATAACCGGCCCTCTAACTTTAAATTTCATTGGAAGTGTAAAGAGCTTGGGCTCACTCATCATTTCTTTGAGGATGATGTCCTCATTTTCTCTTATGGTGATAGAGCATCCATATCTCATATTATGGATAGCCTTTCTATGTTCTCGTCCCTTAGTGGTGTGCAGCCGAGTCTTGCCAAAAGCACTAGTTATTTGAATAACTGTCCGGAGGCTGTTAGGGTTCTCTTTCGATTAAGTTCCTTGGTTTACCGCTGATTTCCTCAAAGCTTAGCGTGAATGATTGTACGCCGTTAGTCCAAAAGCTTAGAACTCGAATCACTAATTGGACGGCATATCTTCTATCTTACATGGGGAGAGTCCAGCTCATTAAATCAGTGCTATTTGTTATGGAATCCTACTGGACAAAGCATTTTCTTCTGCCTAAAGTTATTCACAAGCTGATCCAATCAATTTTCACCAAATTTCTTTGGAAGGGAGACGTTACCACGTCGGGTAGAGCTAAAGTTGATTGGGCTGACATTTGCTTACCGAAAGTTGAGGGAGGTTTTGGGCATTAAAAGAATGGAATTCATCTCAGATTATTATGCACCTTTGGCATATGGCATGTGGCCATAACTCTCTTTGGGCTTGCTGGGTGCGCGCCTCGGTTCCTAGGCGCCGAAACTTCTGGGCAATCCCCATTCCTATGGACTGTTCATGGATATGGAAGAAGCTTTTAAAAATGATAGATGATGTTAAAAGGTTCATTTCCTACTCTATTGGCATAGGACGCAACATCTCTTTGTGGTTTGACCCTTAGTGGCGCCACCAAAGCCTAGCGGCGTCGGCCTGTGATGCCATCATTCGCAGTGCCCTCGCTATTGCCTCGGTCACCGTTCATGACTTGATTTTCACGGGTTCTTGGGTCCTGCCCGTTCCCATTCCTAATCATCACCATGTGAGTGCCTCGTTGCTTAAGTGGTGTGACTAGTTTGACTTCCTGGGCTTCGACCTTGGTCGCCAGGCTAGAATCTTTTGGAATGGTGTTCCCTCAGCTAAAGTAACTGTTAGGGACATATAGGAGTGTATTCATGCTTCAGGGCCTGTTGTTAATTGGGTGGATGGTGTTTGGATTAAAGTGGGGGTAACTCGGTATGCAGGTTAGTACTCAGTGTTTGCTTTGTGTTGGGGGGGGGGGGGGGGGGGAGACAGCCCAACATCTCTTCATATCATGTCCTTATGCGAGCTACATCCTTGACTCCCTTATTCAGCAAGATTTAGGCATAATGGTTGGCTTGACGGTTTCTTTGGCAGAATTTGTTAGGCTGCTTTTGCTTATTCCGGATGTGGTCAAAAGGCAAGTGGCTCTACTTTCTATTCAGGTCTTTGCTTATCATTTATGGAGGGAGCGTAATGCTCGAGCTCATAACAAAGGGGTGTTCAATCCCTCGAAATTACTCTTGGGATTCGAGTTGACATCAAGGCCAGATAAATGACTTCTACTTGGTTTTCCAAAGTTATTTTTAATAGACTACAGGTTATTAGTTGGATTATTTAGTAGGTTTTTTCGATTTTTGAGCTTTGCTCTCCAGTTTCTAGAACGCAGCATGCTCCCTTTCCATCCTTTTCCTTAGAGTATGGATGGGTAGTTTTTGTAGCTGGCCTAGATGTTATTCTTGTATATTCTTTCCTCTTCTAATATATATCAATTTAATAAAAAAAATTATATTATTTTTAATTTATATCAGATAAATTTTAATATTTTATTAAAGAAAATGAAAAACTCTTATATTTGAAAGAATTAGAGAAAAAATAACAAAATTTAAGTATAGTTATATAAAAAATATTTATTAGACTTTACATCAATTAAAAAAACTTATTTTCTAATATTAGATATAACTTTATTCAATCTAAAAACGTAATTATATTTGGTTTATATTATTGAATTTATTTTTAATATTTGAATATTATTGTACTATAAATAAAATAAATTTGTAAATATTAGATATAACGGTTCACATCTTATCTTTCAATTTTGTAATCCAACTGTTTATAATATTATGGTTGACGACCACCAATATATAAAAAAACTGGATAAAATTCTCATTATTCTTATTGTACATAAGGATATAATATGATATAATAAGTGGGTTATTTGTGGATGTAGATAATGATTTTAAGAATGTTTTTAAAGAGACTTCATAGCCTTGCCTAGTGGTTATTGGTGAGAAATAAGTTTACATGGAGGTCAAAGGTTCAATCATCATGAAAATAAATAATTTTATCGTCATGGAAATTAATAATTTTGTTGGTGTTGTAAATTGATTGTCATACAGTAGTCAATACTCTAATAGTTGGGCTATGCATAGATGTGAAATTGTTACCTTACATTAATTTATTGTTCCCTTTCTTATGCTATAAATAGCTTGCATCAGTGAATGGAAACTCGCACCGAATAATTCTATTTATATGCTCTTAACTTTCGTACTCTATTCGTTAAATTAGTGGTGCTTTTAGTAGCGTCTTTAATATTATTATAACTAACTCTTAACAACACGATATCAGCATGAATCCCTACCAGAATTGAGAAAATATATTTATCAGTTGGAGATAACCTGTATACGCAGACGTTTGTATGAGGGGTGAAAATTCATTTGTTGTTCTATACATATATCTGTTTATAATATTAATGATATATAATAATGATATATACATTTATTATTGCGTATTTGGCAACGCACCCGATTAACTAGGATTTATGTAATATTAACATTGATGATTTAAGTTTAATAATTTTTGTGTTAAATTCAGATTTAGTCTGACAAATCTTATAAGCTTATTGTTATTGCTCGTTGCCATGGACATTTCTGGAGATAATTATTTGTCATGGGTACAAGATGTAAAACTGCATTTTGGTTCAAATAAAATAAGCGATACGATAAAGGCAAAAAATACAGTCACGGCTGAAGAAAACTTAGCATCTATTATTTCTCTCTGACACCACATGCATGAAGATTAAAAAATCTGAGTACCTAGAAGTTGAGGATCCTTATATTTTATGGGGAAATCTAAAAGATAGGTTTGACCACCAGAAACTAGTTTATGTACTTAATGTAATAAGTACTTCACCGTGAGGTATTAACCTATTTAGCTTTTAGTATTATTAATAAGTTTGGACTGCACATGTTACTTTAAATGGATTGATCGTTGATAGACTTATAATATATATATATATATATATATATATATATATATATAATTTATTAAACATTGCAATACGGTGCGGTTTGAACCACGTGACTGAAATTTGAAACCGTAACCCGCACCGCACCACGCGGTTTGTCAAGATTTTAAACCGCAACTGCACCAAGAAAAAATAAAAACCACGCTTTCCGGTGCGGTGTGGGCGGTTTGTGCAATTTGATGAACACCCCTAGTCCAAATGAACCTAACGAAACTCCCATATGGGAGGCTAAAGATTAGTTTCATAAAATTACTATAATTGTGTGTATTATCTTGTTTAAACTATGTAGTCTGTCATGTTTCCATCAAATAAAGTGTGTTTCCTAAATTATGCACATAATGGTTTCTGAGGAGTTATGTATTGCTGATTGTGGCATAATTTATACGATTCTACAGAGCCAGAAATATTTTGCCTCCTAACCAAAATCGAAGCACAATTTGGGACCATATTTGGTGTATCTAATATAATTGAGGGTTTTGAAAAAGCTGGTTTTATCTTACCTAATGGTACACACATACGTATTTCAAATTCATTATTTTCTAGTAAGACCACTAGAAATCTTTTTAGTTAACGGTTTTCACATCGAAACCACTTCCGAGGCTGGTAAATAATATCTTTTTATCACTATAGCCTACTCTAGCAACAAGAAAATCTTAGAAAAAATTCGCTCACTTTCCTCCGGATTATATATGTTTAAAATTAGAGTCATTGAGTCACACAATGTCATTTTTTCCAAACTAATAGATCCAAATCATACACACTTTGGCATGAAAGATTAGGTCACCCTGGTTTCTCTATGATGCGTCATATTGTTGAAAATTCTACTGGACATCCTCTAAGAAATCTTAAATTTCTTTCAAGCGATGACCTTCCTTGTTCAGCATGTTCTTTAGGAAAATTGATAACTCGACCATCTCCTACTAAAGTTCAGCTTGAGAGTCCAAATTTTCTTGAAAGGATCCAAGGCGACATATGTGGGCCTATCCACCCAGCTTCTGGTCCATTTAGGTACTTCATGGTATTAATTGATGTCTCAACTAGATGGTCTCATGTTTGTCTTCTCTCAACTCGTAATGATGCTTTTGCAAAATTACTTGCCCAAATTATCAAATTACGAGCTCAATTCCCAGATCATTGCATCAAGTCGATTCGTTTAGATAATGTCGGTGAGTTCATATCTGCAACTTTTGTTGACTATTGTAAGTCTGTAGGAATCTCAATTAAACACCCAGTTCCTCATGTACATACACAAAATGGATTAGCCGAGTCCTTTATCAAAAGACTTCAACTAATTGCAAGACCACTGGCAACTAATTCCTTCGTCAAAGTTTTTTTCCCATTAGATTTTTCTTTGACAAGGTTTTAACGAGGCAATCTATGATCCATATTATAATGACAATCAAAGAGGAGTGTTGTAAATTGATTGTCATACAGTAGTCAATACTCTAATAGTTGGGCTATGCATAGATGTGAAGAAATTGTTACTCTCTCCCTTAACTTTCTTACTCTCTTACTCTCTCCCTTAAATAAGTGGTGCTTTTAGTAGCTTCTTTAATATTATTATAACTAGCTCATTACACAGTTGGCCTATAATATATATCTATATTAAACTATGATAAGCTAATTAGGAGATAATTGTTTATAATTTGGTTCAATGGTTCAACTTTCAACCATACAAACAATTGTGATCGTTAAATTTTAAAAAATCAATGAGAACCGTTAGATCTAACACTAAGGAATATTCCATCTTTGTGCTAAATTACTGAATACCTAAGGTTCAAATCTCGTTAACAACAAATTACAATTAATAATTTATATTATTAATTCTTAATAATATATGAATTTTTGATTAATATATATTAAATTAAAATAATTATAAATTAGAAAATTAGATAAAAATTTAATTTACTTATAAGAAAATATTATATCATATCTAAATAAAATCCGTGTATTGAACGGGGTTAATGGATATGGGAGGGATTTGTAATAGTAACTAATCAATGTAGCCCATTAGATCCTCCTCGGACCATTATTCGGCCCATTGAATACAGTTAAAACTCAATTCAAAACCAAATACTTGTACTAGTCTGAAAGTCTGTATAGATTACAAAAGGTGTGTTGAAGAAGAGGAAGAAGAAGAAGAAGAAGAAGAAGAAGAAGAAGAAGAAGAAGAAGAAGAAGAAGAAGAAGAAGAAGAAGAAGAAGAAAGCAATTTGCAAAAGCAAAGTCAAGATGATGATTGGTTTGTTCTTCCTAATACCCTTGTTCTTAATAACGGTGATACAAACTGGACTCCTAGAGAATTTGATAGAGTTGATGAGTTTATCCCTTGTTCTTGCAACCTTGTCTTTTTGGGTGGAGTCCTGTACATTGTTTCTCCTTTAGGCCAACTCGCATCCTATAATCATGCTGACGGGGTTTTCAAGTTTGAAAATTTATCGGTGGATGAACTTTTTGCTGTAAATTATGATTCGTCTCGGCTATACGAAGTGTTTGAGTTGAATGGAGAGCTAATGATGATATATTCTGGATCACACAAAAGAGATGATGACGCTTTTTCCGGCAAACGGTGTATAAAAAAATATGATTGGTCTAACAAGGTTTGGATTCCTGTAAGAACGTGTTAGACAATCTGTGAAAATATTACAGAATAGTAGATCGTGTGTGTGTAAATAACAGAATAATCAAACGAATAAAAGAGGAGACAAGAACGTAAAAACCCGAGTCCAGTGCGTGACTGTCTCCTTAAAGCGTATTTGCCCTCACCATATGTGCGAGCGAAATGCCTCCCAGGATAAAACGGATTGCAGTGAGGCTACAGTAGCGTCACTCTCAGCGAGCTTGAAACGAGCAAGAATATCACCGAAGGAAGAAGAGACTGCGTTTAAGAGGAGAGGATGTGTTTTTCGAATGAATAATCCTAGACCCTAAGGGGGGTATTTATAGGATAGACAAGACTTGTTCACTACACAACTGCCTAACTTAATTAAACGCGTTAATTAAGATAAGACTATAACGAAAAGATAATGATAAAACTTGTGCGCTACTCAATTACCCCAATTAAAAAGTCGGTGGTAATTTTCCTTTATTAATTAACCGCGTTAATTAATTAAGGTAAGGCGGTGGCAAAAAATTCGTTATAAAAACGGAATTGATTTTACCACAATTAATTCCAAATTCGAATTAATTTAGTCAAATCTTTAAGCCCAAACCCAGTGGAAATAATAATTAGCAAAACTAGTCTGGGATTATTCGGCCCAATTTTCTGCTACATTTGTGTCCGCAGGTCGCACACGCGGAAAGCCCGAAGGCTTGCGAAGCCTCGAATTTCCACTCGAAATCCCATAATTCGCACCCCCCTGTGCGCCCGCGTAGGAGATGGTGCAACACTTAACCAACACAAGTGAACACTCCTCTTGTGTTGTACTATATAAAGCAAAGGAAACTCCTTTTCCTTATCAATGTGGGACTTCAAGTTTAACAACAAAATTTCCGCTCTTAAGGGACCAACTTTGAGTAATCATAACTCATCCATCCCTTAGTCGTTTTGAGTATTTAAATATGCATTGGAAAGCTCTCGCGGAGGAGAACACTCTCCAAGCATGACTTGTTGCAAACATGCGCACAAGGCACACTCAAATCGGAGCTCAAAATGACTCGACAATGTGGGTCTAAAACCCACATTTTCTAACAATCCCCCACATGGATGAGATTGATATCGTAGTAGCACACACCAGACAGACAAACACGAAATTTGATGTGGTGATAATTCTTCGATCAGATATAGCATACGATAGGTAGAGGTTTGCTCCTTGAACCTTCGCTTGAGTAAGCATACCGACCTTACTGGTAGACAGTGGAGGTTTGCTCTTTGAACTGTTCGACCGTTTGTGTAAGCGATGATATACTTATCACTATATCCTTTCTGACTCGTTTAGCTTTAATGATTATGTCCATTTTGGCCATGGAACATCGTCCTGGTTCTGCAGGAGTTTCTAAAGAGTTGTGCCTCGCAACTCTCCTTTGAAGCGGCCCCACTTCTCTCCCACATAGGTGATCTTTATAATTATAGAGTAACCCGCGTTTACTCAACTGAATTCCATGCGTTCAGATCTTGAACTCCATGTATTCACCGAAAGATCATTAAAAGCCTAATAGCTTACCCTCGTACCTTACGGGTGTCAATGTTTCTCATCATAGGAACAGGCCAGGGGTTACCCCCACGATGATTTGGTCATCATGATTTAGTTGGCCCATTGAACCAAGTTCTTGGGACCTCCAGTCAGCAATGGTTGGGTGTCCACCATGACGCCGTTAATCAATAGGCTTAAGGCCCATTCCTCTCGATGATTTGTCAACTAGTTCTCTTGATAACCCTTTGGTTAGCGGATCCGCAATATTATCCTTTGACGGTATAAAGTCAATAGTGATAATTCCGGTTGACATTAACTGTCTAATGGAACTATGTCGTCGACGTATGTGACAGGACTTTCCATTATACATTGTGCTCTGTGCTCTGCCAATAGCAGACTGACTATCACAGTGTAGTCCTATTGCAGTCACAGGCTTTTGCCATCTCGGAACATCCTCCAAAAATTGGCGTAAATATTCTGCCTCTTGTGCGCATTTATCTAATGCCACAAACTCAGCTTCCATTGTGGACTGAGTTATAACCGTTTGTTTAGAGGATTTCCATGACACTGCTGCTCCAGCTAGTGTAAACACATAACCACTCGTAGACTTTATTGCATTCTTGCTAGATATCCAGTTTGCGTCAGCATAGCCTTCTAGTACTGCTGGATAACTACCATAATGCAAACCACAGTCTCGAGTTCCCCTCAAGTACTTTAGTACTCGTAAGATCGCTTTCCAGTGATCAGCTCCCGGATTACTCGTAAATCTACTCAACTTGCTAATTGAGTATGCAATGTCTGGTCTTGTACAACTCATAAGGTACATCAGACTTCCAATTATCCGTGAGTATTCCAACTGCGATACTCGTACACCTTTATTCTTGGATAGATGTAAAGTCAAATCCACAGGTGTTCTCGCTGTCTCAACATCATCCTTGAGAAATTTCTCAAGAATCTTATCAACATAATGTGGTTGACTTAAGGCAAGACCCTCCGAGGTTCTAGAAATTTGAATTCCCAGAATTACATTTGCTAGACCCATGTCTTTCATGTCAAATCTTGCCTTTAACATGTCCTTAGTAGATTTGATCACCTTATCATTGCTACCGGCAATAAGTAGATCATCTACGTACAAAGTCATCATAACATATCCATTTTCGTCATCCTTGTAGTAGGCGCAACTATCACATTCATTGATCTTGAAACCACTGGCTAACACAACCTCATCAAATTTCTCATGCCATTTCATAGGCGCTTGCTTCAAACCATACAGTGATTTCACCAATCTACAGACTTTTCTTTCTTGTCCAGGGACAACAAACCCTTCAGGTTGTTCCATATAGATTTCCTCATCTATATCCCCATTTAGAAAAGCTATCTTCACATCCATTTGATGTACAGTCAACTTTCGCATTGCAGCGATAGCAAACATCATCCTTATAGATGTTATTCTCGATACTGGAGAATATGTATCAAAGTAATCAAGACCATGTTGCTGCTTGTATCCTTTGATTACAAGTCTGGCCTTGTACTTATCGATGGTCCCATCAGGTTTCAACTTCTTTTTGAAAACCCACTTGCTACCTAGTGTTTTACTACCGGCTGGTAAGTCCACTAACTCCCAAGTATGATTCTGTAAGATAGAATTTACTTCACTTTTGATGGCCTCTTTCCACATAGGTCCATCAGGTGATGTTACCGCTTCCCTATAGGTTTTCGGATCACCTTCTTCGAGCAAATAAGTCAGAAACTCTGACCCATAGGATTTCTCCTTCCTTTGTCTTTCGCTCCTTCTCACTACTCCCACATTTTCGTCTTCACTTTCATCATTCTCATTGTCATTTACTATAGACTCATGAGGTCGTTTAGACGTCGTAGGGTGTTCGACTTCAGGATTACAAGGAAATACATTCTCAAAGAATGACGCATTCCTTGACTCCATAATCGTATTCTTTTGAATCTTAGGAATCTTCGATTCATATACAAGAAACCGATATGCAGTACTATGTGGTGGATATCCGATGAAGATACGATCCACAGTCTTTGGACCAATCTTCAGCTTCTTAGGTGCAGGGATCAGTACCTTTGCAAGGCACCCCCACACTTTCAGATTTTGGTAACTTGGTTTCTTTTCCTTCCACATCTCATAAGGACTTTCATCCTTATTCTTGCGAATCATCATATTTAAAATATGAGTTGCACTTAAGATGGCTTCCCCCCACATCGACTGCGGAAGTCCAGAGCTTAACAACATCGCATTCTTCATCTCCTTGAGAGTGCGATTCTTCCTCTCAGCCACTCCATTTGACTGAGGGGAATATGGTGCAGTGACCTCATGGATTATACCATGTTGTGAACAGAATTCCCCAAAAGGTTCAACATATTCACCTCCACGATCACTTCGAATCGTTTTGATTTTCTCATTTTGTTGTGTCTCAACTTCTTCCTTATAGATTTTAAATTTATCTATAGCTTCGTCTTTGCTTTTAAGCAAATATACATAACAGTATTTTGTACAATCATCTATGAATGTAATAAAATACTTGTTTCCTCCTCTAGTTGGAGCGAATTTTAAATCACATATGTCACTATGTATTAGGTCTAGCACCTTGGTGTTTCTTTGCACATGTTTAAACGATGATCTTGTTAATTTTGCCTCAACACAAGTTTCACACATATGTTTTGAATCAATATTCAATTTTGGTATGTAATCTTTTGCAATTAAACGTCGTAAAGTGTCAAAATTGTAAGAACCCAGATTTTGGGTGGAATTAAAACTTTTATGTATGTAATGATGTAAGAATGAATAGTGGATATGGCTACAATGTAATAATTGATATTTGGGAAAGAATGAATGGAATTCGACTTTATTATGTTTATGTCTTGAAGAATGCTAAAGGGTGACAACATAGGTAAGAATAATCTATCTTCTAAGGGAATAAGATATGGCAACTTCAAGCAAGAGAAGACTCTCATGTCATCCAGATCGATAACGATTAATCCAGTAGTTCCGTAAAAAGGTTAAGGAACGATCGAAAGAGAATACGGACAATTATACAACCCTAAGAGAACAAGTAAAGAATACAGAATGAATAGTGATTTGGTGGGAGTATATAATAATATGAGACGACACTATATAGAAGTATTCGGAACGGATTTCCGAGTTCGTATTAGTGATCCAGGGGGAAAATAAGTGTATGTAAAAGCTGTCGGATTCTGAAAAACCGCACTTTTATTTTCTCCGAGAGTTCCCTGGACACTGATAGCCTTAAGTATTTAACGAATGGATTAAAGGAATATAAAATGGAAAGTTAGAATGAAAGATGGAGAATGAAAGTATTAATATTAAAGAGGATTCCCGGTAAACCCTAACTAGAAATCCGTGGAATATTCCTACGAACGATCAATCAAAACGAGCAATAACCGGACACAGAATCAAGCAGAGAAAGCAAGATACATGCATGTGCAAGTGATAATATCTAGTAACTAGTTAGTTACACAAGTAACTAGCATATTTAGAGATCAAACCACTTGGTTAAGACTAATCTATCATCCTACCACAATTTATCAACACTTGTCCATTAAGTGATGCATGAAATGACCAAATCACTTTATCAAAAGCCACTTTATGCTAGATATTATCTACAAACATTACAATAATTCATTTTAGATGAGAACAAACACAAGCAACCAAGCAAATGCTCCCTTCTCCACCATTTCACTCCATTCGGCCTATAGCTTAATTCCAAAACCAAAATCCAACCTCCAACCATCAATTGATCTTGTAATAATTAAGGTGAGTCTTAAATTTCATAAAACTTATCTCCTCAAAATCTTAGCTTCAAACTCATCCATTTCCATTTTCAAATAAATCATTCAAGAGGAGCATGAATAGTGTTCTTCTTGAACTAACTTGGTTTTCTTGATTTTTCATGGTTGATATAGCAAGCATAATCACTCCTAAGGACCATACAAGGCTTAGTAAGGCTATATCACTATCTAAGGAAGGTATAAAGCTCTTGAAACCCTAACCCTTGTTTGAGATTTAAGCATGTTTTTGATAGTTATAACTTAGTTATGATTATGTTAAAGTTATAAGCATGATTATGTATGGATTTTGGATTAATGATGTAAATAGCTAGATGAACGGAAAGGCATTGCTTGGCCTCAGTTCATGTATATAAGTCATGTATATGTTGTTTGGGTTGGATGCTATGTTTATGGGAAGATTCGAAATTGATAGATATTCGATTTACAGCCGTTATAATGCCCGATTTTACAATACCATGTTTTGTATTACATTTTCCATGTTGAAACCCTACTGTCCAGAGACCTTATCTGCCATGATAGGATAGGTAATGTTCTAAGCTTCGTTTTGATATAAAGATCACGTGAAACGGACTTACGGTTTAGGAATTATGACTAAATTACTAAAAGTAGTTCGAATCCGTAAACGAAAGTTCGTAACTGAAATTGAACCCTCGTAAGCTATGTAACGTCATGGCGAATCTTGGTAAATAAATACTAGGGGTAAGAAGGAAGGTGTGAAAGAAAACCGTATGTCAAAAAGAGCATTTTTCGATTTATTAAAAATGTTCGAGTCAAGGTTAAACGCGAACGAACCCCTAAAAGACGACTCTTTTATAACTTTGGTAAAACGCTTAGAAAACGGGCGATAAAACTCGGAGTAAAATATTGGTTCGTAACGATCAACCTTAGAACTCATATGACTTAAGTATGTCCCAAGTATAAGTGCAGTGACATGTCGTATTAACGAACGAATGTCGGGTCGGATCAGTGATAATAAGTAATCCACTAAAAGGGGTATAACGAGATGACTCGAGAACGTGTTTCGATTTAAGTATAACTTAACGTTTAATATGTTAAGTGATTAATCCCGAATGCCTTGGCTATTTATAGATCACCAGGCTGAACCGGGACCCGCTACCACTACCCCTTACCGTACTCGACTACCAGGCAAGTTTCAATTCCCTTCTTTTAGGCTGTTGTTGTGATTGAATAAATATATATATATATATATATATGATTGCTGATATACATATGCCATTGCATGCATGCCTACTTTCAAGTTGAATTGATATACTTGTTCCCTGAATGTTATTGTTGGCTTATAAGCTAGATAGTTATACATCAGTTATAAGCCGGTTATTGTAAGACCCTCATAGAAGGGCGTATACATCTTATTCATCAAATATAGACCGGGAGTCAATATTTCTTGATATATCGAGATTACCTCGGAGGAAAATATTTAAGTAAATATTTTCCATTATTCGGGCGACGAATATTATTTGAATATTCGTTCGAGATTATTTATTTTAACGATCTTTACTTCAAATAATTATTTGAACGTAACTATTCGACGAATAATATTTTTAATATTCATTCAGAGTCGAATTATTTATCGATTATTATTGCGAATATTCTTCTAAAGGTTGGACTACTAAATGAATATTAATTGGATATTCATTTAGAATATTATTCATTAAATGAATATTACTTTTGAGTATTCATTTAAGATAGTAATTACCTATCGAATATTATTTTAATGTTCATCTGAAACTTGATTTATTTATCGAGTCTTATCTCGAATATTCCTTTAAAGCTTGGATTACTAAATGAACATTACTTGATATTCATTTAGAATATTATCCATTAAATGAATATTACTTTATCAATATTCATTTAAATTCCTAATTAATTATGAATATTCATCCAGGGTTCTATTTAATCATCGAATATTATTTTAAATATTTTAAATATTCCTTTCAGGTCTTATTAATTAATGAATATTATTTGGAATATTCATTTGAATATTTAGTTATGCAATAAATATTCTCTCGATATTTCTTCAAGAATTATTTGAGAGATACTCTGATTAAAGATATTCTTTCATATTCCTAAATATTCCGTAAAATATTTTAATTCAATAAATATTCTCTGAATATTGATTCCATACTTAGAATAACCTCGATAAGGTTTATCTTCTTCGATTATTACAGAAAATATTTCGGAGTCATATTATTATTAATCTTATATCAAGAAAGGTTCTCAGACATCATTCTTCTTTGAGTCTATCTCTTTAATAATAGGGAACCTTACTTGGAAAATGTTATTTATCTTGTCGACTTCCCGGTCATAAAGTATTCCCTTCACTCGCAACTCGGGTGCTGTTGACTTATTAAGTCGTTGCTTACCTTCTCATCTTTCGAGGGGTAAGATTACTGGAACAAGTTGATATCCGTTACCAAGTAATAGCTTGGGAGTTATTGGTAAATTTTCCTTTCCAACTAGATACGACTACTTGGTGGAGTCTTATCAACAAGTATTATACTTGGGGAAAGGGGGACGAACGTTACATTCAGAATCATGAATTCTATTTGAACTAGGAGTCGTGTAAGAGGCCGAGTAGCGCCGGTCCATCCCCTTTGGCCCAACCGTTGGCCGGGGAGAGCTAGCAAGGCGGTATACAAGTAAAGCCGTCAGTTCTTCCTTCTACCGGTAGTAAATCTAAATTGAGCTGTACGATCTCGACTGATCATCAAGATTGGAACAGCGGGCGCGGTGAATACTCCATCATTGGTTCATCATCCAAATTCATTTATTTCCTGCAACATGATTACTATTGGCAGAGTTGGAAAAGAGTCATAACTGGAATTGCAACCCTTTCTTGCAAGTTCCTCTTCTTAATAACGATAATAATATCTCGCTTACTTTGATGTAGCAGATATTTCTTCAAACAAATACTTTAAGTTACCTTGTAACTTCATCGTTCATATTATACTGGCATCATTTCCGTAAATGCATGGCATATGGTTTAAAAGATAGCTTTGAACTGTTTTAAATTATCGTTCAGTTATATATTTGTTGGTGGGCTTTCGCTCACCCTTGCTTTGTTTATATTATGTCACAACAACAGCTAGGACAGATGGCTCGCGTCAGGCGCACTCGGCGCAAGCAGGTTACCCGACCCACCGGACTACCCGCTGAGATGCTAGCCGCCATTGCTGAGGTAGCATAGTTAGACAGCTTTTGTTTCCTGTTTAACTATATGTATAATTAATGAAATCAACGGCAAAACTTTTAAACCTATGATGTTATCCTTTTGGGATTGTAATAACTTTTATTCGTAAACCCTTTAATGTAAGACTTATTTCAATTTCATCTCTGGGACTATAACTGTTGTGTGTGTGAGTGGTATTTATTGTGGGGTCACAGCATGTGATTTATTTATTGTGGACTCAAGTCAAGTATTATGAATGGATGTAAGGCCGTAACCACCAGATTCCTGACCCCGGATCTGGGGGTGTTACAGAGATGGTATCAGAGCGAGAGTTATATATCCCAAGAGATGATACGACGTTATATAATAATAAATTCAATAATATAATAAGAACCCTTGCCAGGTTCACCTAAAACCCTTACGGGAACTTTTTAAGTATCATGATAGTAACATAGTTCGTCTTGTGTAGGCGAGCGACTTGTCGGCCCAGGAGGCAGCTGCGAGACAGCATGATGAGGACATGTTCCGGACAAGGGACCCATACTATGAGCACTTGCCTGAGGAGGATACTGAGCCTGAGGAGGAGGACGCTGAGGAGGTCCAGGTTGATGCTGATACTGATGTGATCGAGTCTGAGGAGGAGGACCCTGAGGAGGTCCAGGATGATGCTGACACAGATGTTGTTGAGACTGAGGGGGAGGAGGACCCGGAGGGGATCCAGACAGGACAGGATGCTGAGTTGGTGGTTGAGGATGATGATTATTGGGTTGTGACTGAGTTCAGGACTATGGGAGATGACACTGACATGACCACGGATCAGGTGGTGCCGGTGGATGAGGGTGTTGAGGGAGATATAGATGAGCCAGTAGTTGGTGCTGTAGGGAGTTCTGGACTTTTTGTGCCACTCCTCCCTGTTGAGAGAGCCCCTACCCCACCACCACTACCTGTGAGCCCGTACCCCGACGATTTTGAGGAGCTTACCCCAGAGCCCCAGCAGACAGAGACTGCCGCTCCAGCTGAGCCATCCACCCCACCTCATGCCCCGATAGGAGGAGTCCCAGTATGTGTTCACAACTTGATTGTGAACGGACTTTATAGAGAGTTGTCTGTGGCAGATGCCAGGTTGGCAGAGTCTAGGAGTGAGTTAGCAGCAGAGAGAGCCGCCCGGATGAGGGTGCAGGGCAGGAGGACTATCAGTGACAGAGTTGGGTATAGGGCTGTGACCCGCATCGAGCTGAGGGCTCGGGTGAGGGTGCGACAGTTGCCTACTGATGGGCATGGTAGGATAGACAGAGCAGAGGCTGAGGAGGTTTTCCGCATCGCCATGGGGAGGGTTCGGAGGATGTTTCGTCGTGGCGGCTGATTTCAGATGTAGTGATGCAGTGGTCTAGTTGTCTAGTCATGTACGGACATAGTAGTGCCGGCTTTTGTAGGGATGGTTTTCTTGTACTTGTTTTCCCTTTTTGCAGACTAGACAGATAGACAGCATATTTCACTTTTGACTTGTTGTTGTTGTTAGGATGGCTGTACTTTAAACTATCGTTGTAACTCGGATGTTGTACCTTTTCGGTACCTGGTATATATTTGTTTCCATTTCAGTCAATACAATTTTGTTGGGAAGTGATCACGAGTTTATTAGCATATGTATTACTTTTCGATTAAGTTGCCATGAGATATAAAACTGTGGGATTTTAAAACCCAATCATGTAAAGAAATGTGCAAGGAGAAATCCTTTAAAACAGGTAAGTGAACCTAATGTATAATTTTCCAAATTTTCAGTAAAATGCCTCCAAGACGGATGGGCACTAGGGCTAACCCCCGCGAATCTACTGACCAAGAGAGTCACAACCAACACGAGGAAAACCGTGGAAGTAGTGAGGAACAAGATCAGGACTATAATGAGCAAGAAGATTCCCAGTATGGAGCAGAGGATGAACCCCTGTACTCTGAAGAATTTGAAAGGGAAATAGAGGGTGGAGAAACTGAAGTAGAACAGGAAGGGGAGAACCAGGGCGGAAACCCCATGGGCCAGTTTATGGATCTACTTAGGCAGAATTTGAACCAATACCCCCAACCACCACCAAGCAACAACACTTCAGTGGCAAATTCCTTTAGGGCCTTTAAGTCCCTTAAGCCCCCAGAGTTCCACGGATCGGCTGATCCCGTTGAGGCGAGGGCCTGGATCAAAGAAATGGAAAAGTCTTTTGAGATTCTGAGTATCAATGAGGCTCAGAAGACTGTTTTTGCTACTTACCTACTAAAGGGAGAGGCCAATTATTGGTGGGAAGCCAAGAAAAACATGGAGACTGATGCTGTCATAGCCTGGGAAAGGTTCAAACAATTATTCCTGGAGAAGTACTTTCCGAAGTTCATGAAAACCCAGATGGAACTTAAGTTTTTGGAACTGAAACAGAACAATATGTCAGTGGCGGACTATGAGGCCAAATTTACTGAGCTATCGAGATTTGTGCCAGAGTTTGTAGACACAGAAGAGAAGAAAGCTAACAGGTTTCAACAAGGGCTGAAGCAGTGGATCCAGAATAGGGTGGCTGTTTTAGAGATTACAGATTATGCCACCTTGGTGCAGAAGGCAACCATTGTGGAGGCTGGTAGTGATCAGATGCAGAGAGAGAGAGAGAGAAAGGGGGGATAAAGAGAAAGCATGTTAGTGTGGGCGGAAGATCCGTTGGAGGAAAACCCCCAACCAAGTTTAATCGAGGAGCGGTTTCCCTACCAGGGAGGAATGTAGGGTTTAAACCATCTGCTAGTGTAAGTGTGAGCCAGGGCGGCCATCAATCAGGAATGTCCCGTTCCAACCCTTCTCGACCTCTATTGCCATTGTGTGCTACTTGTGGGAAGAGGCACTCCGGGGTGTGCAACCTGAAGCAGATAAACTGTTATAAGTGTGGGCGAGCTGGGCATTATGCCACCTCTTGCACCACGGTCATCCCTAACAGCACAACCTGTTTCCAGTGTGGACAGCGAGGGCACATGAGGAAGGATTGCCCAAAGAGCAAACCAGCAGCATCAGGAGCAAGCAAGGTTGCCTCAAATAGGCCCCCAACTGCTAGGACTTTCAATATGTCAGTAAAAGATGCCGTGAGGGACACAGATGTGATAGCAGGTACTTTTTCTCTTAATTCAGTTAGTGCAAATGTCTTATTTGATTCAGGAGCAACTAAGTCTTTTATATCTAGAGATTTTGCGCATAAGTTGAAACTTAAAACCCAGCAACTAAGAGATTCCTTACAAGTAGAAATAGCTAATCAGGAAATCGTACCGGTTAATCAAATTCACCCCGATTGTAAGCCAGAAATAGGAGGACGATCCTTCTATGTCGATTTAATTCCTTTTAAGCTAGGGGAATTCGATGTCATTTTGGGTATGGATTGGTTGTCTCGCAATGATGCGCAGATAGATTGTAAAGGGAAAAAGGTTAAGTTGAAAACCCCAGGGAAGAAAGAAATAGTGTTTAAGGGGATGCGACAGACCCAGAAAATTATGACCATGGCGCAAACCAAGAGATTCGTACGAAAAGGGAACGAGGCTTATTTAGCCTACGTTATAGATACTCAGAAGGAAGTGCCAAGATTGCAGGACATTCTGGTAGTTAATGAGTTCGAGGACGTGTTCCCACAAGATCTTCCTGGACTACCACCTGATAGGGTAATTGAGTTTGCCATCGAATTAGCCCCGGGGACGGCGCCAGTTTCGAAGGCCCCGTACCGACTAGCCCCAGTAGAAATGAAAGAGCTAGCTAAACAATTACAGGAATTGTTGGATAAGGGCATGATAAGGCCCAGTGTGTCGCCTTGGGGCGCACCAGTGTTGTTTGTTAAGAAAAAGGATGGAAGTATGAGGTTATGCATCGACTACAGAGAATTGAACAAGCTAACCATAAAGAATAAGTATCCATTGCCCAGGATAGACGATTTGTTTGACCAGCTAAGAGGAGCTGAATACTTCTCTAAGATTGATTTGAGAACAGGATATCACCAACTGAAGATCAAACCTGAAGATATCCCGAAGACTGCATTCCGCACCAGATACGGACATTATGAGTTCTTAGTTATGTCATTTGGATTGACCAACGCCCCAGCAGCCTTCATGGACCTAATGAATAGAGTGTTCAAGGAATATTTGGACCAATTCGTGATAGTTTTCATTGATGATATTCTCATCTACTCAAAGACAGAGGCAGAACACGCTGAACATTTAAGGATAACCTTAGAAATACTCAGGAAAGAGCAGTTATATGCCAAGTTCTCCAAGTGTGAGTTTTGGAAAAATGAGGTACAATTCTTAGGGCACGTGATCAATAGAGAAGGAGTGTTGGTTGACCCCTCCAAGATAGAAGCAGTTTCAAACTGGGAACGGCCAACTACTCCAACCGAGGTGAGGAGTTTCATTGGACTGGCCGGATATTACAGGAGATTTGTCCAAGACTTTGCGAAACTCGCAGCTCCATTAACTCGACTTACCCGTAAAACCGAGAAATTTGAATGGACTGAGAAATGCGAGAAGAGTTTCCAAGAGTTAAAGAAGAGGCTGGTGACAGCCCCAGTGCTGGCATTACCTGATGGAAAAGGAGATTTCGTGATTTACAGTGATGCTTCGCATAAAGGACTGGGATGCGTGCTTATGCAGCACGGCAAGGTAATAGCATATGCGTCTAGGCAATTGAAGGATTATGAAGTCAGTTATCCCACGCATGATCTAGAACTAGCAGCCATAGTCTTCGCTTTAAAGATTTGGAGACACTACCTGTATGGGGAAAAATGCGAGATTTACACAGACCATAAGAGCCTCAAATACATTTTCACTCAGAAAGAGCTTAACATGCGCCAGAGGAGGTGGTTAGAGTTAATCAAGGATTACGACTGTGAAATTCGATATCACCCGGGCAAAGCCAATGTGGTGGCTGACGCCCTTAGTCGGAAAGAGAAGCTCAAGATGATAACTTCAGAGAAAGAGCTAGTGAAGGATTTTGAGAAGTTGGAAATCGAGGTTAAGTTACCTGGAGAGGGCCAAGAAAAGTTGATGGAAATTAGAATCCAACCTCCATTGCTAGAAAAGATTAGACTGTGCCAGGAACGGATGATGGAGGAAGAAAAGAACTCCACAGAAGAGCTAATGACCGGGGAGGAAATTAAGTGCGAAAGAGACAAGGAAGGGATCATGAGGTACACATACAGGATATGGATCCCAAATGTTCAGGAGCTCAAGGATGAGATTTTAAATGAGGCACACAACTCAAGATACTCAGTGCACCCCGGTAGCACTAAAATGTATAGGGATTTGAAGGAGTATTACTGGTGGCCCAATATGAAAAAGGACGTAGCAGAGTGGGTAAGCAGATGCTTGACCTGCCAACGAGTGAAGGCAGAGCACCAGAAACCCAGCGGACTTCTACATCCCTTAGAGATTCCAGAATGGAAATGGGAACATATAGCCATGGATTTCGTAGTAGGTTTACCCAGGACCAAGGCTAATCATGACACCATATGGGTAATTGTAGATCGACTGACGAAATCGGCTCACTTTCTCCCGATCAACGAAAGGTACACGGTCGATAGACTAGTGGACATCTACTTAAAAGAGATAGTGGCGCGACATGGAGTCCCAGTCGCATTAGTATCCGATCGAGATCCTAGATTTAACTCCAGGTTTTGGAGAAGTTTTCAAGAATGTGTAGGGACCCGGCTGAACATGAGCACAGCCTACCACCCCCAGACAGATGGGCAAAGTGAAAGGACCATCCAAACACTAGAGGATATGTTGAGAGTCTGCGCGATAGACTTCAAGGGGAGTTGGGATGATCACTTGCCATTGGTTGAGTTCTCCTATAATATCAGTTATCATTCAAGCATTGGGATGCCACCTTATGAGGCCCTTTATGGAAGAAAATGTCGATCTCCCTTGTATTGGGATGAAGTTGGAGAGCGGAAGATGCTCGGGCCCGAAGTGGTCCAACGAACTAAAGATGCAGTAGATCTAATCAGAGGACGGTTGGTAGCAGCCCAGGATCGACAAAAGAAATATGCCGACTTAGCTCGGAAAGGCAAGGAATACGAGGTAGGGGACCTAGTGTTCTTGAAAGTGTCACCTTGGAAAGGTTTAATGAGATTTGGGAAGAAAGGAAAGCTGAGTCCCAGATACATTGGACCATTTAAGATCTTGAGACGGATTGGGGAACTAGCTTATGAACTCGCATTGCCCCCGAATCTACAGCAGGTGCACAATGTGTTCCATGTTTCGATGCTGAGGAAGTATAATCCGGATGCTAAGCATATTGTAGAGTATGAGCAAGTGGACAAGCAACCAGACCTGACCTATGTGGAGCAACCTGTGGAAATCATAGACCGGAAAGAACAAGTGCTCCGAAACAAGGTCATTCAGCTAGTCAGAGTTTTGTGGCAGAACCACAATGTAGAAGAATCCACCTGGGAACTTGAAAGCGCAATGCAAGAAAAGTACCCCCACTTGTTTTCAAACTGATTCCGGGACGGAATCCTTTTAAGGAGGGGAGACTGTAAGAACCCAGATTTTGGGTGGAATTAAAACTTTTATGTATGTAATGATGTAAGAATGAATAGTGGATATGGCTACAATGTAATAATTGATATTTGGGAAAGAATGAATGGAATTCGACTTTATTATGTTTATGTCTTGAAGAATGCTAAAGGGTGACAACATAGGTAAGAATAATCTATCTTCTAAGGGAATAAGATATGGCAACTTCAAGCAAGAGAAGACTCTCATGTCATCCAGATCGATAACGATTAATCCAGTAGTTCCGTAAAAAGGTTAAGGAACGATCGAAAGAGAATACGGACAATTATACAACCCTAAGAGAACAAGTAAAGAATACAGAATGAATAGTGATTTGGTGGGAGTATATAATAATATGAGACGACACTATATAGAAGTATTCGGAACGGATTTCCGAGTTCGTATTAGTGATCCAGGGGGAAAATAAGTGTATGTAAAAGCTGTCGGATTCTGAAAAACCGCACTTTTATTTTCTCCGAGAGTTCCCTGGACACTGATAGCCTTAAGTATTTAACGAATGGATTAAAGGAATATAAAATGGAAAGTTAGAATGAAAGATGGAGAATGAAAGTATTAATATTAAAGAGGATTCCCGGTAAACCCTAACTAGAAATCCGTGGAATATTCCTACGAACGATCAATCAAAACGAGCAATAACCGGACACAGAATCAAGCAGAGAAAGCAAGATACATGCATGTGCAAGTGATAATATCTAGTAACTAGTTAGTTACACAAGTAACTAGCATATTTAGAGATCAAACCACTTGGTTAAGACTAATCTCTCATCCTACCACAATTTATCAACACTTGTCCATTAAGTGATGCATGAAATGACCAAATCACTTTATCAAAAGCCACTTTATGCTAGATATTATCTACAAACATTACAATAATTCATTTTAGATGAGAACAAACACAAGCAACCAAGCATGATTATGTTATAACTTAGTTATGATTATGTTAAAGTTATAAGCATGATTATGTATGGATTTTGGATTAATGATGTAAATAGCTAGATGAACGGAAAGGCATTGCTTGGCCTCAGTTCATGTATATAAGTCATGTATATGTTGTTTGGGTTGGATGCTATGTTTATGGGAAGATTCGAAATTGATAGATATTCGATTTACAGCCGTTATAATGCCCGATTTTACAATACCATGTTTTGTATTCCATTTTCCATGTTGAAACCCTACTGTCCAGAGACCTTATCTGCCATGATAGGATAGGTAATGTTCTAAGCTTCGTTTTGATATAAAGATCACGTGAAACGGACTTACGGTTTAGGAATTATGACTAAATTACTAAAAGTAGTTCGAATCCGTAAACGAAAGTTCGTAACTGAAATTGAACCCTCGTAAGCTATGTAACGTCATGGCGAATCTTGGTAAATAAATACTAGGGGTAAGAAGGAAGGTGTGAAAGAAAACCGTATGTCAAAAAGAGCATTTTTCGATTTATTAAAAATGTTCGAGTCAAGGTTAAACGCGAACGAACCCCTAAAAGACGACTCTTTTATAACTTTGGTAAAACGCTTAGAAAACGGGCGATAAAACTCGGAGTAAAATATTGGTTCGTAACGATCAACCTTAGAACTCATATGACTTAAGTATGTCCCAAGTATAAGTGCAGTGACATGTCGTATTAACGAACGAATGTCGGGTCGGATCAGTGATAATAAGTAATCCACTAAAAGGGGTATAACGAGATGACTCGAGAACGTGTTTCGATTTAAGTATAACTTAACGTTTAATATGTTAAGTGATTAATCCCGAATGCCTTGGCTATTTATAGATCACCAGGCTGAACCGGGACCCGCTACCACTACCCCTTACCGTACTCGACTACCAGGCAAGTTTCAATTCCCTTCTTTTAGGCTGTTGTTGTGATTGAATAAATATATATATATGATTGCTGATATACATATGCCATTGCATGCATGCCTACTTTCAAGTTGAATTGATATACTTGTTCCCTGAATGTTATTGTTGGCTTATAAGCTAGATAGTTATACATCAGTTATAAGCCGGTTATTGTAAGACCCTCATAGAAGGGCGTATACATCTTATTCATCAAATATAGACCGGGAGTCAATATTTCTTGATATATCGAGATTACCTCGGAGGAAAATATTTAAGTAAATATTTTCCATTATTCGGGCGACGAATATTATTTGAATATTCGTTCGAGATTATTTATTTTAACGATCTTTACTTCAAATAATTATTTGAACGTAACTATTCGACGAATAATATTTTTAATATTCATTCAGAGTCGAATTATTTATCGATTATTATTGCGAATATTCTTCTAAAGGTTGGACTACTAAATGAATATTAATTGGATATTCATTTAGAATATTATTCATTAAATGAATATTACTTTTGAGTATTCATTTAAGATAGTAATTACCTATCGAATATTATTTTAATGTTCATCTGAAACTTGATTTATTTATCGAGTCTTATCTCGAATATTCCTTTAAAGCTTGGATTACTAAATGAACATTACTTGATATTCATTTAGAATATTATCCATTAAATGAATATTACTTTATCAATATTCATTTAAATTCCTAATTAATTATGAATATTATTTTGAATATTCATCCAGGGTTCTATTTAATCATCGAATATTATTTTAAATATTTTAAATATTCCTTTCAGGTCTTATTAATTAATGAATATTATTTGGAATATTCATTTGAATATTTAGTTATGCAATAAATATTCTCTCGATATTTCTTCAAGAATTATTTGAGAGATACTCTGATTAAAGATATTCTTTCATATTCCTAAATATTCCGTAAAATATTTTAATTCAATAAATATTCTCTGAATATTGATTCCATACTTAGAATAACCTCGATAAGGTTTATCTTCTTCGATTATTACAGAAAATATTTCGGAGTCATATTATTATTAATCTTATATCAAGAAAGGTTCTCAGACATCATTCTTCTTTGAGTCTATCTCTTTAATAATAGGGAACCTTACTTGGAAAATGTTATTTATCTTGTCGACTTCCCGGTCATAAAGTATTCCCTTCACTCGCAACTCGGGTGCTGTTGACTTATTAAGTCGTTGCTTACCTTCTCATCTTTCGAGGGGTAAGATTACTGGAACAAGTTGATATCCGTTACCAAGTAATAGCTTGGGAGTTATTGGTAAATTTTCCTTTCCAACTAGATACGACTACTTGGTGGAGTCTTATCAACAAGTATTATACTTGGGGAAAGGGGGACGAACGTTACATTCAGAATCATGAATTCTATTTGAACTAGGAGTCGTGTAAGAGGCCGAGTAGCGCCGGTCCATCCCCTTTGGCCCAACCGTTGGCCGGGGAGAGCTAGCAAGGCGGTATACAAGTAAAGCCGTCAGTTCTTCCTTCTACCGGTAGTAAATCTAAATTGAGCTGTACGATCTCGACTGATCATCAAGATTGGAACAGCGGGCGCGGTGAATACTCCATCATTGGTTCATCATCCAAATTCATTTATTTCCTGCAACATGATTACTATTGGCAGAGTTGGAAAAGAGTCATAACTGGAATTGCAACCCTTTCTTGCAAGTTCCTCTTCTTAATAACGATAATAATATCTCGCTTACTTTGATGTAGCAGATATTTCTTCAAACAAATACTTTAAGTTACCTTGTAACTTCATCGTTCATATTATACTGGCATCATTTCCGTAAATGCATGGCATATGGTTTAAAAGATAGCTTTGAACTGTTTTAAATTATCGTTCAGTTATATATTTGTTGGTGGGCTTTCGCTCACCCTTGCTTTGTTTATATTATGTCACAACAACAGCTAGGACAGATGGCTCGCGTCAGGCGCACTCGGCGCAAGCAGGTTACCCGACCCACCGGACTACCCGCTGAGATGCTAGCCGCCATTGCTGAGGTAGCATAGTTAGACAGCTTTTGTTTCCTGTTTAACTATATGTATAATTAATGAAATCAACGGCAAAACTTTTAAACCTATGATGTTATCCTTTTGGGATTGTAATAACTTTTATTCGTAAACCCTTTAATGTAAGACTTATTTCAATTTCATCTCTGGGACTATAACTGTTGTGTGTGTGAGTGGTATTTATTGTGGGGTCACAGCATGTGATTTATTTATTGTGGACTCAAGTCAAGTATTATGAATGGATGTAAGGCCGTAACCACCAGATTCCTGACCCCGGATCTGGGGGTGTTACAAAAATTAACATGTCCTAATCTAGCATGCCATAAATTAGGAGACTCAAGCAAGTAAGCAGAAGAATTCTTTATTTCATTATTGTCCTTAACGGACATCACATTCAGCTTAAAAAGCCCATCGGTTACATAACCCTTGCCTACAAACATACCATTCTTAGACAAAATAACTTTATCTGACTCTATTACAATACGAAAGCCATGCTTATTCAACAAGGAACCAGACACAAGGTTCTTGCGAATGTCAGGCACATAAATTACATTCTTCAAAGTCAGATCCTTCCCAAAAGTCATCTTCAGAATCACCGTGCCTTCCCCTTCAATGGTAGAAGTTGCTGAATTCCCCATGTAAAGCTTCTCACCAGCATCAGAAGTTTTGAGGCTAGAGAAAATCGCCTTGTCCGAACAAACATGCCTTGTAGCTCCCGTATCAATCCACCATTCCCTCGGATTTGAGCCAACCAGGTTCACCTCAGAGACCGTAGCAGAGAAGTCTATGTCACCCATCTCCTTAGAGATATCATCGACCATGTTTGCTTCCTTCTTCTTATTGGCTTCTTAGGATTCCTACACTCAGAAGACCTATGACCCACTTTGTCGCAATTAAAGCACTTCCCTTGAAACTTCGTCTTCGAAATTCCTCCCTTAGGTGCCAACTTTGCCCCTTTACCAGAATTGTTCTTCTTGGGCTTATGTTCCACCATGTTTGCTTTTTCAGTGGCAACATTCATCTTCTTCTCGGATCCCCTGTTGTCTTCTTCAATACGAAGTCTAACGATCAGATCCTCCATAGTCATCTCCTTTCGCTTATGCTTAAGGTAGTTCTTGAAATCTTTCCATCCAGGTGGCAGCTTCTCAATCACAGCAGCAACTTGGAAAGACTCACTTATGATCATCCCTTCAGCATGAATATCATGGATGATCACTTGCAGTTCTTGCACCTGACTGACCACAGTCTTAGAGTCCGCCATCTTATAATCAAGAAAGCGGCCAACAATCCACTTCTTAGCCCCAGCATCCTCGGTTTTGTACTTATGGTCAAGCGACTCCCATAAGACCTTAGCTATCGGCTTTGTACTGTACACGTTATATAACGAGTCAGCCAAACCATTTAGCACGTAATTCCGACAAATATAATCGGCGTGCTTCCAAGCATCAACAGCATAAACTGCTTGCGTGTTACTCTCAGCAGTGAGCAACGGTGGATCCTCCCTGACGTAGCGATCCATATTCAACGTGGTCAGATAGAACAGCATCTTTTGCTGCCAGCATTTGAAGTTCATACCATTGAACTTCTCAGGTTTCTCAGCATGTGCAGCAGGCACTGTAGGAACCGTAGGCACAACAGGTGCAACATGTGTGGTAGCCACTCCAGATGGTGGTACTACCGTCGATCCAACCGGAACACTAAATTGTCCAATGACAGTATGTCCCACAGGCACATGTCCCGGAGGCACATGTCCAACCGGCGTTGCACCCACATCAGATGTTATAATCTGTGCAATAGGGTTTAACGACGGCTGGTGATCCCCATCAGATGTTACAATCTGTGCGTTGGGATCAACCACCTTGTTCGTGTTGTTTATAGTTTGATTTTCCATTGATTCTGTCACTCAAACAAACAATTAAATACGTAAGTACAGATCACAGATATAAAAATTCATGTGCATTGTTTATAATAAGAAAATATTAGTATAATACGTAAATATAAGTATATTAAATTATGTTAAATTAAAATTTTAAAAATTATTAAATTGATAATTATATAAAAACATAATTGTACTATTAACTAAAATTTAATAAATACCTAAAATATCTTATCTTTCAATCAATTTAAAATATGTTTACTTTTAATTGAACATATTACCCTTTATGTGTACCTAAAATATGGTAACTTTCAATCATTAATTTTTCTTTTCTAATTAAAACACGTTATCTTTTAATTTAAAACATAATTTTGCAATCATAATAGGAACAGGCTAGTGGTTTTTCGTAGCTCATTTGGTCGAGTTAGAGAACTGTGGAGGCTGGATATGGGTTTGGGCTCGATTGAAGAGGTTTTTGATGAGTTCTCAGAAGATGAATACAACAATATGCAGGCACAAGAGATGGATAATGGTGATGAGGAAGTGGCTGGAGATTTAGCTGTTGGATCGGATAATGAAGAGGGTCTCTGGTTAGCTCAGGATGTGAATATGCTAAACATAGGGGCCTCGAATGCGGTGCAAGTGGTGATTGGTTTGCCAGCTTCTGGGGTTGCAGGTGATCGTCTAGGTTCTCCAGCACATCATGAGGGGACTGCTGCTGCCGGTGGTGATGATGTTGTTGTTCAAGCGGATGGTGTTGGTGACCAAATGCAAGAAGGCTAGCTCCGGAATCGATCTTCAAGGAGTAGTTTTATTAAGTTTTATTAAGTTTAAGTTCATTTTAGTTTTAATTCGGTGAATTTTGATGGCAACCTGTTAGGGTTGTTTAAACTGTTTAAGTTGTTTCTAGGCCCTGGTTGGTTGTTTGGGCTACATGCTGGGATTTTAAGGCTTTAAGCCTTTTATTAATATATTTTGATTACCAAAAAAAAAATCTTCCAATCATTAATATTTCTTTTATAATTAAATACACTACCTTTTAATTTAAAACATAAATTTACAATCATTAATGTATACCCAAAAATATGACACCATATTACTGTTAGACTTTTAGTAATTAATAAGAACCGTTAGATGTAATTATAAGGTATATTTAATGATTAAATTAATTTACTAAATATTCAAGGTTCGAATTCTTTTTACGACATATTTAACTTAAAATTTTATTTTATAAATTTAAATCATACAAATCATTTATTATATTTACTTCAAATTTTATTAAATTAATATTAAAATAATTTATAAAATTAATAATTATATAAAAACTTAATTATAGAATAAAATAAAATTTATAACATATCAAAAGAAATTCGTGCATCGCACGGGTTATAATCTAGTATATAATTAAGTTTATTGTTAGGTAAAATGACGACTACAAATTATTTACATTTGCGGCCATTTTTATTCCCTATCGAATACCACTCTAATTTCTTTTCGTACAATTGTAGTACAGACGACCATTAACTTTTCAAGTAATCTTTATTATTGGTGATTAAGTAAATCGTAATAAATTAGAAGTATATAAATCTTTCCTTAACACCTGCAATAAAAATAATACGCTTTAAGATTGTTAGACAATCTGTGAAAATAGTACAGAATAGTAGATCGTGTGTGTGTAAATAACAGAATAATCAAACGAATAAAAGAGGAGACAAGAACGTAAAAACCCGAGTCCAGTGCGTGACTGTCTCCTTAAAGCGTATTTGCTCTCACCGTATGTGCGAGCGAAACGCCACCCAGGATAAAACGGATTGCAGTGAGGCTACAATAGCGTCACTCTCAGCGAGCTTGAAACGAGCAAGAATATCACCGAAAGAAGAAGAGACTGCGTTTAAGAGGAGAGGATGTGTTTTTCGAATGAATAATCCTAGACCCTAAGGGGGTATTTATAGGATAGACAAGACTTGTTCGCTACACAACTGCCTAACTTAATTAAATGCGTTAATTAAGATAAGACTGTAACGAAAAGATAATGATAAAACTTGTGCGCTACTCAATTACCCCAATTAAAAAGTCGGTGGTAATTTTCCTTTATTAATTAATTAAGGTAATGCGGTGGCAAAAAATTCGTTATAAAAACGGAATTGATTTTACCACAATTAATTCCAAATTCGAATTAATTTAGTCAAATCTTTAAGCCCAAACCCAGTGGAAATAATTATTAGCAAAACTAGTCCGGGATTATTCGGCCCAATTTTCTGCTACATTCGTGTCCGCAAGTCGCACACGCGGAAAGCCCGAAGGCTTGCGAAGCCTCGAATTTCCACTCGAAATCCCATAATGCGCACCCCCCCTGTGCGCCTGCGTAGGAGATGGTGCAACACTTAACCAACACAAGTGAACACTCCTCTTGTGTTGTACTATATAAAGCAAAGGAAACTCCTTTTCCTTATCAATGTGGGACTTCAAGTTTAACAACAAAATTTCCGCTCTTAAGGGACCAACTTTGAGTAATCATAACTCATCCATCCCTTAGTCGTTTTGAGTGTTTAAATATGCATTGGAAAGCTCTCGCGGAGGAGAACACTCTCCAAGCATGACTTGTTGCAAACATGCACACAAGGCACACTCAAATCGGAGCTCAAAATGACTCGACAATGTGGGTCTAAAACCCACATTTTCCTAACAATCCCCCACATGGATGAGATTGATATCGTAGTAGCACACACCAGACAGACAGACACGGAATTTAATGTGGTGATAATTCTTCGATCATATATAGCATACGATAGGTAGAGGTTTGCTCCTTGAACCTTCGCTTGAGTAAGCATACCGACCTTACTGGTAGACTGTGGAGGTTTGCTCTTTGAACTGTTCGACCGTTTGTGTAAGCGATGATATACTTATCACTATATCCTTTCTGACTCGTTCAGCTCTCATGATTATGTCCATTTTGGCCATGGAACATCGTCCTGGTTCTGCAGGAGTTTCTAAAGAGTTGTGACTCGCAACTCTCCTTTGATGCGGCCCCACTTCTCTCCCACATAGGTGATCTTTATACTTATAGAGTAACCCACGTTTACTCAACTGAATTCCATGCGTTCAGATCTTGAACTCCATGTATTTATCGAAAGATCATTAAAAGCTTAATAGCTTACCCTCGTACCTTACGGGTCTCACTGTTTCTCATCATAGGAACAGGCCAGGGGTTACCCCCACAGTGATTTGGTCATCATGATTTAGTTGGCCCATTGAACCAAGTTCTTGGGACCTCCAGTCAGCAATGGCTGGGTGTCCACCATGACGCCGTTAATCAATAGGCTTAAGGCCCATTCCTCTCGATGATTTGTCAACTAGTTCTCTTGATAACCCTTTGGTTAGCGGATCCGCAATATTATCCTTTGACGGTATAAAGTCAATAGTGATAATTCCGGTTGACATTAACTGTCTAATGGAACTATATCGTCGTATATGACGGGACTTTCCATTATACATTGTGCTCTGTGCTCTGCCAATAGCAGACTGACTATCACAGTGTAGTCCTATTGCAGTCACAGGCTTTTGCCATCTCGGAACATCCTCCAAAAATTGGCGTAAATATTCTGCCTCTTGTGCGCATTTATCTAATGCCACAAACTCAGTTTCCATTGTGGACTGAGTTATAACCGTTTGTTTAGAGGATTTCCATGACACTGCTGCTCCAGCTAGTGTAAACACATAACCACTCGTAGACTTTATTGCATTCTTGCTAGATATCCAGTTTGCGTCAGCATAGCCTTCTAGTACTGCTGGATAACTACCATAATGCAAACCATAGTCTCGAGTTCCCCTCAAGTACTTTAGTACTCGTAAGATCGCTTTCCAGTGATCAGCTCCCGGATTACTCGTAAATCTACTCAACTTGCTAATTGAGTATGCAATGTCTGGTCTTGTACAACTCATAAGGTACATCAGACTTCCAATTATCCGTGAGTATTCCAACTGCGATACTCGTACACCTTTATTCTTGGATAGATGTAAAGTCAAATCCACAGGTGTTCTCGCTGTCTCAACATCATCCTTGAGAAATTTCTCAAGAATCTTGTCAACATAATGTGGTTGACTTAAGGCAAGACCCTCCGAGGTTCTAGAAATTTGAGTTCCCAGAATTACATTTGCTAGACCCATGTCTTTCATGTCAAATCTTGCCTTTAACATGTCCTTAGTAGATTTGATCACCTTATCGTTGCTACCGGCAATAAGTAGATCATCTACGTACAAAGTCATCATAATATATCCATTTTCGCTATCCTTGTAGTAGGCGCAACTATCACATTCATTGATCTTGAAACCACTGGCTAAAACAACCTCATCAAATTTCTCATGCCATTTCATAGGCGCTTGCTTCAAACCATACAGTGATTTCACCAATCTACAGACTTTTCTTTCTTGTCCAGGGACAACAAACCCTTCAGGTTGTTCCATATAGATTTCCTCATCTATATCCCCATTTAGAAAAAGCTATCTTCACATCCATTTGATGTACAGTCAACTTTCGCATTGCAGCGATAGCAAACATCATCCTTATAGATGTTATTCTCGATACTGGAGAATATGTATCAAAGTAATCAAGACCATGTTGCTGCTTGTATCCTTTGATTACAAGTCTGGCCTTGTACTTATCGATGGTCCCATCAGGTTTCAACTTCTTTTTGAAAACCCACTTGCTACCTAGTGTTTTACTACCGGCTGGTAAGTCCACTAACTCCCAAGTATGATTCTGTAAGATAGAATTTACTTCACTTTTGATGGCCTCTTTCCACATAGGTCCATCAGGTGATGTTACCGCTTCCCTATAGGTTTTCGGATCACCTTCTTCGAGCAAATAAGTCAGAAGCTCTGACCCATAGGATTTCTCCTTCCTTTGTCTTTCGCTCCTTCTCACTACTCCCACATTTTCGTCTTCACTTTCATCATTCTCATTGTCGTTTACTATAGACTCATGAGGTCGTTTAGACGTCGTAGGGTGTTCGACTTCAGGATTACAAGGAAATACATTCTCAAAGAATGACGCATTCCTTGACTCCATAATCGTATTCTTTTGAATCTTAGGAATCTTCGATTCATATACAAGAAACCGATATGCAGTACTATGTGGTGGATATCCGATGAAGATACAATCCACAGTCTTTGGACCAATCTTCACCTTCTTAGGTGCAGGGATCAGTACCTTTGCAAGGCACCCCCACACTTTCAGATTTTGGTAACTTGGTTTCTTTTCCTTCCACATCTCATAAGGACTTTCATCCTTATTCTTGCGAATCATCATATTTAAAATATGAGTTGCACTTAAGATGGCTTTCCCCCACATCGACTGCGGAAGTCCAGAGCTTAACAACATCGCATTCTTCATCTCCTTGAGAGTGCGATTCTTCCTCTCAGCCACTCCATTAGACTGAGGGGAATATGGTGCAGTGACCTCATGGATTATACCATGTTGTGAACAGAATTCCCCAAAAGGTTCAACATATTCACCTCCACGATCACTTCGAATCGTTTTGATTTTCTCATTTTGTTGTGTCTCAACTTCTTCCTTATAGATTTTAAATTTATCTATAGCTTCGTCTTTGCTTTTAAGCAAATATACATAACAGTATTTTGTACAATCATCTATGAATGTAATAAAATACTTGTTTCCTCCTCTAGTTGGAGCGAATTTTAAATCACATATGTCACTATGTATTAGGTCTAGCACCTTGGTGTTTCTTTGCACATGTTTAAACGATGATCTTGTTAATTTTGCCTCAACACAAGTTTCACACTTATGTTTTGAATCAATATTCATTTTTGGTATGTAATCTTTTGCACTTAAACGTCGTAAAGTGTCAAAACTAACATGTCCTAATCTAGAATGCCATAAATTAGGAGACTCAAGCAAGTAAGCAGAAGAATTCTTTATTTCATTATTGTCCTTAACGGACATCACATTGAGCTTAAAAAGCCCATCGGTTACATAACCCTTGCCTACAAACATACCATTCTTAGACAAAATAACTTTATCTGACTCTATTACAATACGAAAGCCATGCTTATTCAACAAGGAACAAGACACAAGGTTCTTGCGAATGTCAGGCACATAAAGTACATTCTTCAAAGTCAGATCCTTCCCAAAAGTCATCTTCAGAATCACCGTGCCTTCCCCTTCAATGGTAGAAGTTGCTGAATTCCCCATGTAAAGCTTCTCACCAGCATCAGAAGTTTTGAGGCTAGAGAAAATCGCCTTGTCCGAACAAACATGCTGTAATAACCCTAACTTTAGAAAGGCTACAGTGATTAAATGAATAGTGATCTCGAGGAATTTAGGAAAATGGAAACAAAACAAGGGAATTTGGATTTTTAAACGATTTCAAAACCACTTGGATAACGAGGTATATTCGAAACGAATCGCAATTAGACGAGTATGGAAACAAAACAACCAAGATTTAATAAAATAACAAGGATACATCCCACATTATCATTTACAAGAATTAGTAGGATTATACTTAAGAAAACCAAATAAATGAGAAGATTAACTCATCCAATGACATCATTCCTTACATCACATTCCACTAACACAAGTTTAAGGGGTAGATGAGTCATTTAACCATGTAAATATCCACACCATTCTAAAAAACTCTAGAGATTACAAGACTAAGCCAAGATAAGATCAAAAGCCAAAAGAAAATCTCTCCCCCATCCATTTTCTTTCAATTCGGACAAACCAGCAGCAGCTCAGTAAAACGAGCATAACTCCTTCGTTTCTCAATGGAATTTTGTGTTCTTTAGCTTTTTGGAAAGGTATTGAGATGCCCTACAACTCTTCTTTAGGAGCCTTGTCCAGAAAAGATTGGTAAGGGCCTCGTTTTTCACCTTCTTTCAGCTGCAGTTTAGTAACTCTAAGTATTAACTTTGTTTTTATGGTTTTCTTAGTTAATCCAAGCTAGTGTAAGGTTGTTTAAGCATATCCCAAGGCTTGCTAAGTGTTATCAAAGATTCAAGAAGGTATAAATCTCAAGACCCTTTAGTATTACTTTGAATATATGATGGATTATAGAAAGTTTAGTGATTAAGTGGTGTAAATGATAAGATTATGATGATTATGTGTTTGTAAGTGGTTTGAGTTAAATATGGAAGTGTTTTGTGTTGGAAATCCATGGTTGGTATGATTACCACATGGTGTAGGTTTGATGTATGTGTTTGGTGATGGATTTGGAGGTGAGAAAAATTTGGAAAGTATGAAATTATAGCCGTTATAATGCCCGATTTTCGTTAGGATGTAATCTGCCCTGTTTTGGACCCCTGTACCCGTACGGTACCCTAATGTCTAGGTTACCAATTGACCATGAAGTGATAGAGCTTAGTTCATAGATCATTTTGATATAAAGTACGTTAAAATCTGATGAACGGTTTAGGAGAAAAGTCAGTTTTAGTGAAAGTGGTTCAGAAACCGAGAAAATGTAATTGTATCAAATTGGAGGCTATGAATACCATACTTAAACATTTTTAAAAATTATAAAATTTTGGGATATTGTAGTGGAGTGGTCAAAGAGTCATTTCCAGTTGACCTTACATTAAAATTCGAAATTGAGATTTTCTGAGAATTTTTACAGTCGGGTATGGTTGTTAAGGGAAATGGTGAATAAGCACCGAAACCTTGATTTAACCTAAAATGGTTGGGTTTTTGGAACACTTGGGTTATGAATAACATATGAAACATATATTAAAGTGTCAAGGGTATTGTTATGCAAGAGTGAGGTGAGTAAGAGATGTGGTATTCTAACCACGGTCCTTTTCGTGTTTATAGAAACTCCGGGAGAGCCACGAGCCATACCTTCAGGACATCGAGATCGAGGCAAGATCTTTTCTATCCCTACTTGGAAAACTATTTATCTTCAAAGAAACTTGATTTCATGGAATATATATGTGATGCTATTATTACTATATTGTGAAGAAATTGTCTTCCTTGAGTATTGATATCGAAAAGAAAGGTATACGAAGATGTATATGAATATGGATATGAGTATGAGATGGATATGAGTATGAGATGGATATGTTTAGAGATGATTATGCATGAAGTGAACATGCCTTATGATTAAGTGAATATGAGAGAATGGTATCAGTTGTTATCTAAAGTAAATAAAAGAATGGTATCAGTTGTTATCTAGGGTTATATGATTTATAATATTTTGCTAAAGATATTCTTTTTAAATATTATGATTTAATAAGTATTATTTGATTATTATCTACTATTTTTAAAAGTAGATGGAACAACATATATATATATATGTGTATATAAGAGAGCAAGATTTCTTCTACTCTTACTTTAGAAAACTATTTTATTTTTTTTAAAGTAAAGTGATTTCTTGGAATATATATGTTTTTCTACGATGCTATATTGCTAAGGATTTATTTCCTGATTTTGAGAATTAAAGAAAGATAGATACGAATATGGATAGAGCGAATATACTTTATGTTCTAAATGCATATTTGACTTTAATAATTATAGAAAAGATGTATGAGTCATAATTAAAGTATTATGACATATGATTTAAAGGTGATGATAAATGTGAATGGAAATGTGAATGGAAATGGAAATGGAAATGGAAATGGAAATGATAAATGTGAGTAGATAAATGATTTGACAAAAAGGGGGATTGCAACAGACTTGCGTAAGTGGCTATGTCAGGGCTGTATGCGACACAGTCCAGCATTTATTATTTTATTACGGCACGAAGATGCCAAGGGATGATCTTCAATCCTTCTACCGGTAGTAAAAAGAGAGCAGGTACAATTAGGCGACTGATCATCGTCCTAACGTATCAGGCGACAGCAGATATCCCCAATGTTTTTGAAAAGAAAGAGTTGATAATGGTTTTCAGATTTATATGCTGAAACCAAGAAAATGAGATAAGGTGATGGAATTATTTATATGGAATGAAGAGAAACTGATTTTATATTATTCTTATATAAGTGTCATATACAAGGAAATGGAAAGATTTTATTAAGAGATCTGATTCAAATAGTATATATTATTTTGAAATATTATACGGAAATGAAGTATGGATTATTATAATATTTTAGAAGAGAAACTCATATTATATTATCCTAAATTTCTTTTCCTAGCAAGATGAATAGATGGTGTATTTAATAAATAAAGATTTTTCTTTCTTAATAAGTATGATGAATTTCCACACATATATACATATGTGTAATGGTCTATTTCCTTTGATGGTAGTCGATAGAATTTATCTTGCTGAGCTATTTTAGCTCATTCTTGCTATTTATTTTATACAACAGCTAGGCATGCCGATACTCCGCACTACACCCCGCAAGAGGGTAAGGGAAAGGAAACCTTTTGAGAGAACGCTTGCACCTATTCCAGAGGTAGCGTAGACAAGCGGGTCCTGGTAGATTATGTATATTAAATGTGTAAGCTGGTATAATAAACTTTTGATTGTTGAATTGCTACATGTCGAAGTATTGTTCAACAATGTACTTAAATATGATTCTGGGTTGTATTAACTGTTTAACTATAAACTTTTAATATTGTGGATGTTGTTCCCTGAGCATATGACTGGTGTGTGATGATATTAGTGTGGGGTCATTTATGAAAGTATTAATTTGTATTAATTATATATAAAAAAAATCCAAGAAATGTTGTTAATGACTGGAAATTGGACCTTGACGGCCTGGATCCATGACCCCGGATCCAGGGGCGTCACAGATGGTATCAGAGCTTAGAGTCATAATGCTCAGGAACAAGAGTGATAATAATAAATATATCAGTAATAATATAAATTGTGAACTCACATCGAGTTCAAGGGTGGTTTATCGAACGAAGCGTTTATTTTAAGTAGTGATTATAATTTTATAGATTATTACTAATAAAAGTTTATGTTTTAGTATAGGGAGAGGAGATTGGTGAGCCAAAGTTAAGGGTATTTAAAGTCTTCTTGTGTTTAAGGGAGTTTGAAGAAATATTGTAAGTGGATCGGTGAATCAACAATGATTGTTTGTGGAGATGAAAGGGTGAAACTGAGGTTGGTCGGTAAAGCCAAGATATACAGGACCAAGACAGACTGAGACATTCTGAGATTGACTTAAATAAAAAGGTTGTTATGCCAAAAGTGTTAAGTTTATGTAGTACACATGATCGATATGAGAAAGGGAATACTTGATGTATCGGGAAGTGTACGTTAGATAATCTCGTGTGTATACAGGGTATGTTGGGATATACAATTATAAAGTATAGTTTGAAGGGTCTTTGATACCGGAGCATTGTCGGGATAAGACGATCAACATTACGTAAGTATATAGATTAGAAGGTTGTGTTCTATTTTGGATAAAGGCAGAGAGTATCGAGCCAAGTCACGACTAGGTAAATGAAGATAATTGGGAATAGCAGACGATAGGTTGAGGCTTCATGGTGAGTGTCAAATTTAAGAAATTTTGGAGAGTACGCAGTCTAAGATATAAACAGTATTTGAGAAAACCCTTCCATTATTGGGATTTTTAATTGGGCAGAGGCTATTAACGGTACCTATTTTCAAGCTCCTAAAGCCCTGCTAAATTATATTATTGAGTTTCAAATTTTCCTCCACTAGTGGGTAATTATTCATTAAGAGCCGGTATCCTTTCAAAACTTTCTGGTACCCTTGGGAATGTGTTTCAAAATTTTATTTATCTATCTTAGTCAAAATATTCCTCTAAGATTATTTTCGGAAGATGGTTTATCATTGTGATTTAAATTTCCCTCTACATTTCTTATTCCAACTAAGATGAATGGCCCTATATATATATACAAGGACAATCTGTCTGTGTGATAGAAAGTCGGAGGGGACGCCCTCACTTGTGTGATATAGGGGTTCTTCCAACATATTGATTTCTCAAATATTCTTTTGTTTCGAATAAAAGTTATTTAAAACTTTTAATTTTATAAATTGTTGTAGGACCCTTGCTTGTTTCTGGGTTCGTTTCAATTCAAAGTCTCTTAAATTTTATTAATTGTTTCGAATATAGAAGATTTCATTAATAAATGGAAACAATGTTTATAGTATACGTGATAATACAAGGAAACTTGAGATTCCAAGGGAAATTTCAATAAGAGATAATTAGAGCTAGAAGCGTTTCATTATAAGAGAGGAAGGAATTTCGTGAAAAGAGATGGGTATATTTGATGATTAGTAAGAGAAAAGAATATAAGTAATTTTAAGGCGTAATTGAGATTTATTATTGAAAGTAAGGTGTATTTTGAGGATAGAGTCGGAATAAGGATAAACAAAGGAAGTGGGGATAATTAATGAAGGATTCGAGGTGCAATAACTATTAGTGGGGGAAGGTCAATATTGTGACTAATATCCTAAGTAGCAGAGAGAGATTAAAGATGTTAATTATTCAAAGGATTAATCGAAAAGGTGTGAATGAGTAAAACTTGAGGTAAAGATTTTGATGAGAATAATAAAGGGAAATTACAGAGGTGGAGTAGATAGTATATCATGAAAGAAGTAAGGTGGATCAGCAAGATGTAAAGAGTGTATAGTGAACAATAGACATATGGGATAAGGTATCCGGAGGAAATTGCAAGTACGCTCTAGTTTAACCTCTTAAGTGTAAATGTTTGGTTAGGGATCGACTAAGTCAATGAATGGTGTAAATGGGCTGATAATATAGATAAGAATAATCTATCTGTGAGAAAGTAAACTATGGTGATATAAGAAAGTGAGTTATTCTCATGTCATCCAGATCAATATCTGTTAAGAGTCAGAGAACTTTATAAAAAGGAGATTTGGAAATAATGGGGAAAGTGCAAAGATAATTCTTAGAATGAAGGGAAAGTATCTGATCGTGTAAGTACGAACAGGAAATATATATTATAATTGATATTTTCTTACAATTGTTTCAAGGAATATTAGTAGAATTTATTTTCTGGAAAATTTTACAGAGATGAGATATAGGAAAATTGGAGTATTAATATTTATGTCATGATAGAGATCAAAATATAGCCAAACCATAGTGAGATACACTACCATTCAGAAAAGGCCAATGTGGTGGCTGATACCCTTAGTTAGAGGAGAAAGGAGAGATGAGATAATATAGAATGACTGAATACAGGAGGAGATTTGCGAGGAAAGGATAGTGAAAGTGCTGCTATTGGTAAGCTAAATGGCATGTTGATGAATGACAAGAAAGTGTATGTTGGTGTATTTTGCGCAAACAAGGCAGAGATATTATAAAGGAACAAAAGGATAGAGGATATAGTGTAGAAGTTAGAGAACATCGGATGAGAAAGGTATTCATTGATATTTCAGCATGATTCCGGGACGGAATCCTTTTAAGGGGGGAAGAATGTAATAACCCTAACTTTAGAAAGGCTACAGTGATTAAATGAATAGTGATCTCGAGGAATTTAGGAAAATGGTGTGTAGGTGCTCTATATTGAAAATGGAAAATGAGTAAACAGAAACCGTATTAGTGATGTACTATGAAAATAAGTGACTCGAAATGATAACGGATTTCAGAAATTCCTGAATATGAATTTTTGAGGATTTTGAGTTCGAGCGAGCTTCTATTTATTGGATATTAAAGAGCATGTAAATATTAAAGGATTTATATATTGAGGAATTAGTGAATTTAAGTTAAAACAAGGGATTATCAAGTCAAGGAAATACCAAGGGAATTTGGATTTTTAAACGATTTCAAAACCACTTGGATAACGAGGTATATTCGAAACGAATCGCAATTAGACGAGTATGGAAACAAAACAACCAAGATTTAATAAAATAACAAGGATACATCCCACATTATCATTTACAAGAATTAGTAGCATTATACTTAAGAAAACCAAAGAAATGAGATGATTAACTCATCCAATGACATCATTCCTTACATCACATTCCACTAACACAAGTTTAAGGGGTAGATGAGTCATTTAACCATGTAAATATCCACACCATTCTACAAAACTCTAGAGATTACAAGACTAAGCCAAGATAAGATCAAAAGCCAAAAGAAAATCTCTCCCCCATCCATTTTCTTTCAATTCGGACAAACCAGCAGCAGCTCAGTAAAACGAGCATAACTCCTTCGTTTCTCAATGGAATTTTGTGTTCTTTAGCTTTTTGGAAAGGTATTGAGATGCCCTACAACTCTTCGTTAGGAGCCTTGTCCAGAAAAGATTGGTAAGGGCCTCGTTTTTCACCTTCTTTCAGCTGCAGTTTAGTAACTCTAAGTATTAACTTTGTTTTTATGGTTTTCTTAGTTAATCCAAGCTAGTGTAAGGTTGTTTAAGCATATCCCAAGGCTTGCTAAGTGTTATCAAAGATTCAAGAAGGTATAAATCTCAAGACCCTTTAGTATTACTTTGAATGTATGATGGATTATAGAAAGTTTAGTGATTAAGTGGTGTAAATGATAATATTATGATGATTATGTGTTTGTAAGTGGTTTGAGTTAAATATGGAAGTGTTTTGTGTTGGAAATCCATGGTTGGTATGATGACCACATGGTGTAGGTTTGATGTATGTGTTTGGTGATGGATTTGGAGGTGAGAAAAATTTGGAAAGTATGAAATTATAGCCGTTATAATGCCCGATTTTCGTTAGGATGTAATCTGCCCTGTTTTGGACCCCTGTACCCGTACGGTACCCTACTGTCTAGGTTACCAATTGACCATGAAGTGATAGAGCTTAGTTCATAGATCATTTTGATATAAAGTACGTTAAAATCTGATGAACGATTTAGGAGAAAAGTCAGTTTTAGTGAAAGTGGTTCAGAAACCGAGAAAATGTAATTGTATCAAATTGGAGGCTATGAATACCATACTTAAACATTTTTAAAAATTATAAAATTTTGGGATATTGTAGTAGAGTGGTCAAAGAGTCATTTCCAGTTGACCTTACATTAAAATTCGAAATTGAGATTTTCTGAGAATTTTTACAGTCGGGTATGGTTGTTAAGGGAAATGGTGAATAAGCACCGAAACCTTGATTTAACCTAAAATGGTTGGGTTTTTGGAACACTTGGGTTATGAATAACATGTGAAACATATATTAAAGTGTCAAGGGTATTGTTATGCTAGAGTGAGGTGAGTAAGAGATGTGGTATTCTAACGACGGTCCTTTTCGTGTTTATAGAAACTCCGGGAGAGCCACGAGCCATACCTTCAGGACATCGAGATCGAGGCAAGATCTTTTCTATCCCTACTTGGAAAACTATTTATCTTCAAAGAAACTTGATTTCATGGAATATATATGTGATGCTATTATTACTATATTGTGAAGAAAATGTCTTCCTTGAGTATTGATATCGAAAAGAAAGGTATACGAAGATGTATATGAATATGGATAGGAGTATGAGATGGATATGAGTATGAGATGGATATGTTTAGAGATGATTATGCATGAAGTGAACATGCCTTATGATTAAGTGAATATGAGAGAATGGTATCAGTTGTTATCTAAAGTAAATAAAAGAATGGTATCAGTTGTTATCTAGGGTTATATGATTTATAATATTTTGCTAAAGATATTCTTTTTAAATATTATGATTTAATAAGTATTATTTGATTATTATCTACTATTTTTAAAAGTAGATGGAACAACATATATATATATATATATATATATATATATATATATATATATATATATATATATATATATATATGTGTGTGTGTGTGTGTATATAAGAGAGCAAGATTTCTTCTACTCTTACTTTAGAAAACTATTTTATTTTTTTTAAAGTAAAATGATTTCTTGGAATATATATGTTTTTCTACGATGCTATATTGCTAAGGATTTATTTCGTGATTTTGAGAATTAAAGAAAGATATATACGAATATGGATAGAGCGAATATACTTTATGTTCTAAAGGCATATTTGACTTTAATAATTATAGAAAAGATGTATGAGTCATAATTAAAGTATTATGACATATGATTTGAAGGTGATGATAAATGTGAATGGAAATGTGAATGGAAATGGAAATGGAAATGGAAATGGAAATGATAAATGTGAGTAGATAAATGATTTGACAAAAAGGGGGATTGCAACAGACTTGCGTAAGTGGCTGTGTCAGGGCTGTATGCGACACAGTCCAGCATTTATTATTTTATTACGGCACGAAGATGCCAAGGGAGGATGTTAGTAGGTGGCCTTCCTCCAGGGATGATCTTCAATCCTTCTACCGGTAGTAAAATGAGAGCAGGTACAATTAGGCGACTGATCATCGTCCTAACGTATCAGGCGACAGCAGATATCCCCAATGTTTTTGAAAAGAAAGAGTTGATAATGGTTTTCAGATTTATATGCTGAAACCAAGAAAATGAGATAAGGTGATGGAATTATTTATATGGAATGAAGAGAAACTGATTTTATATTATTCTTATATAAGTGTCATATACAAGGAAATGGAAAGATTTTATTAAGAGATCTGATTCAAATAGTATATATTATTTTGAAATATTATACGGAAATGAAGTATGGATTATTATAATATTTTAGAAGAGAAACTCATATTATATTATCCTAAATTTCTTTTCCTAGCAAGATGAATAGATGGTGTATTTAATAAATAAAGATTTTTCTTTCTTAATAAGTATGATGAATTTCCACACATATATACATATGTGTAATGGTCTATTTCCTTTGATGGTAGTCGATAGAATTTATCTTGCTGAGCTATTTTAGCTCATTCTTGCTATTTATTTTATACAACAGCTAGGCATGCCGATACTCCGCACTACACCCCGCAAGAGGGTAAGGGAAAGGCAACCTTTTGAGAGAACGCTTGCACCTATTCCAGAGGTAGCGTAGACAAGCGGGTCCTGGTAGATTATGTATATTAAATGTGTAAGCTGGTATAATAAACTTTTGATTGTTGAATTGCTACATGTCGAAGTATTATTCAACAATGTACTTAAATATGATTCTGGGTTGTAATAACTGTTTAACTATAAACTTTTAATATTGTGGATGTTGTTCCCTGAGCATATGACTGGTGTGTGATGATATTAGTGTGGGATCATTTATGAAAGTATTAATTTGTATTAATTATATATAAAAAAAAATCCAAGAAATGTTGTTAATGACTGGAAATTGGACCTTGACGGCCTGGATCCATGACCCCGGATCCAGGGGCGTCACACATGCCTTGTAGCTCCCGTATCAATCCACCATTCCCTCGGATTAGAGCCAACCAGGTTCACCTCAGAGACCGTAGCAGAGAGGTCTATGTCACCCATCTCCTTAGAGATATCATCGACCATGTTTGCTTCCTTCTTCTCATTGGCTTCTTAGGCTTCCTACAGTCAGAAGACCTATGACCCACTTTGTCGCAATTAAAGCACTTCCCTTGAAACTTCGTCTTCGAAATTCCTCCCTTAGGTGCCAACTTTGCCCCTTTACCAGAATTGTTCTTCTTGGGCTTATGTTCCACCCTATTTGCTTTTTCAGTGGCAACATTCATCTTCTTCTCGGATCCCCTGTTGTCTTCTTCAATACGAAGTCTAACGATCAGATCCTCCATAGTCATCTCCTTTCGCTTATGCTTAAGGTAGTTCTTGAAATCTTTCCATCCAGGTGGCAGCTTCTCAATCACAACAGCAACTTGGAAAGACTCACTTATGATCATCCCTTCAGCATGAATATCATGGATGATCACTTGCAGTTCTTGCACCTGACTGACCACAGTCTTAGAATCCGCCATCTTATAATCAAGAAAGTGGCCAACAATCCACTTCTTAGCCCCAGCATCCTCGGTTTTGTACTTATGGTCAAGTGACTCCCATAAGACCTTAGCTATCGGCTTTGTACTGTACACGTTATATAACGAGTCAGCCAAACCATTTAGCACGTAATTCCGACAAATATAATCGGCGTGCTTCCAAGCATCAACAGCATAAACTGCTTGCGTGTTACTCTCAGCAGTGAGCAACGGTGGATCCTCCCTGACGTAGCGATCCATATTCAACGTGGTCAGATAGAACAGCATCTTTTGCTGCCAGCGTTTGAAGTTCATACCATTGAAATTCTCAGGTTTCTCAGCATGTGCAGCAGGCACTGTAGGAACCGTAGGCACTACAGGTGCAACATGTGTGGTAGCCACTCCAGATGGTGGTACTACCGTCGATTCAACCGGAACACTAAATTGTCCAATGACAGTATGTCCCACAGGCACATGTCCCGGAGGCACATGTCCAACCGGCGTTGCACCCACATCAGATGTTATAATCTGTGCAATAGGTTTTAACGACGGCTGGTGATCCCCATCAGATGTTACAATCTGTGCGTTGGGATCAACCACCTTGTTCGTGTTGTTCATAGTTTGATTTTCCATTGATTCTGTCACTCAAACAAACAATTAAATACGTAAGTACAGATCACAGATATAAAAATTCCTGTACATTGTTTATAATAAGAAAATATTAGTATAATACGTAAAATATAAGTATATTAAATTATGTTAAATTAAAATTTTAAAAATTATTAAATTGATAATTATATAAAAACATAATTGTACTATTAACTAAAATTTAATAAATACCTAAAATATCTTATCTTTCAATCAATTTAAAATATGTTTATTTTTAATTGAACATATTACCCTTTATGTGTACCTAAAATATGGTAACTTTCAATCATTAATTTTTCTTTTCTAATTAAAACACGTTATCTTTTAATTTAAAACATAATTTTGCAATCATAATAGGAACAGGCTAGTGGTTTTTCGTCGCTCATTTGGTCGAGTTAGAGAACTGTGGAGGCTGGATATGGGTTTGGGCTCGATTGAAGAGGTTTTTGATGAGTTCTCAGAAGATGAATACAACAATATGCAGGCACAAGAGATGGATAATGGTGATGAGGAAGTGGCTGGAGATTTAGCTGTTGGATCGGATAATGAAGAGGGTCTCCGATTAGCTCAAGATGTGAATATGCCAAACATGGGGGCCTCGAATGCGGTGCAAGTGGTGATTGGTTTGCTAGCTTCTGGGGTTGCAGGTGATCGTCTAGGTTTTCCAGCACATCATGAGGGGACTGCTGCTGCCGGTGGTGATGATGTTGTTGTTCAAGCGGATGGTGTTAGTGACCAAATGCAAGAAGGCTAGCTCCGGAATCGATCTTCAAGGAGTAGTTTTATTAAGTTTTATTAAGTTTAAGTTCATTTTAGTTTTAATTCGGTGAATTTTGATGGCAACCTGTTATGGTTGTTTAAACTGTTTAAGTTGTTTCTAGGCCCTGGTTGGTTGTTTGGGCTACATGCTGGGATTTTAAGGCTTTAAGCCTTTTATTAATATATTTTGATTACCAAAAAAAAAAAAATCTTCCAATCATTAATATTTCTTTTATAATTAAATACACTACCTTTTAATTTAAAACATAAATTTACAATCATTAATGTATACCCAAAAATATGACACCATATTACTGTGAGACTTTTAGTAATTAATAAGAACCGTTAGATGTAATTATAAGGTATATTTAATGATTAAATTAATTTACTAAATATTCAAGGTTCGAATTCTTTTTACGACATATTTAACTTAAAATTTTATTTTATAAATTTAAATCATACAAATCATTTATTATATTTACTTCAAATTTTATTAAATTAATATTAAAATAATTTATAAAATTAATAATTATATAAAAATTTAATTATAGAATAAAATAAAATTTATAACATATCAAAAGAAATCCGTGCATCGCACGGGTTATAATCTAGTATATAATTAAGTTTATTGTTAGGTAAAATGACCACTACAAATTATTTACATTTGCGGCCATTTTTATTCCCTATCGAATACCACTCTAATTTCTTTTCGTACAATTGTAGTACAGACGACCATTAACTTTTCAAGTAATCTTTATTATTGGTGATTATGTAAATCGTAATAAATTAGAAGTATATAAATATTTCCTTAAGACCTGCAATAAAAATAATACGCTTTAAGATTGTTAGACAATCTGTGAAAATAGTACAGAATAGTAGATCGTGTGTGTGTAAATAACAGAATAATCAAACGAATAAAAGAGGAGACAAGAACGTAAAAACCCGAGTCCAGTGCGTGACTGTCTCCTTAAAGCGTATTTGCCCTCACCGTATGTGCGAGCGAAACGCCACCCAGGATAAAACGGATTGCAGTGAGGCTACAGTAGCGTCACTCTCAGCGAGCTTGAAACGAGCAAGAATATCACCGAAGGAAGAAGAGACTGCGTTTAAGAGGAGAGGATGTGTTTTTCGAATGATAATCCTAGACCCTAATGGGGTATTTATAGGATTAGACAAGACTTGTTCGCTACACAACTGCCTAACTTAATTAAACGCGTTATTTAAGATAAGACTGTAACGAAAAGATAATGATAAAACTTGTGCGCTACTCAATTACCCCAATTAAAAAGTCGGTGGTAATTTTCCTTTATTAATTAACCGCGTTAATTAATTAAGGTAAGGCGGTGGCAAAAAATTCGTTATAAAAACGGAATTGATTTTACCACAATTAATTCCAATTCGAATTTTAGTCAAATCTTTAAGCCCAAACCCAGTGGAAATAATAATTAGCAAAACTAGTCCGGGATTATTTGGCCCAATTTTCTGCTACATTCGTGTCCGCAGGTCGCACACGCGGAAAGCCCGAAGGCTTGCGAAGCGTCGAATTTCCATAATTCGCACCCCCCTGTGCGCCCGCGTAGGAGATGGTGCAACACTTAACCAACACAAGTGAACACTCCTCTTGTGTTGTACTATATAAAGCAAAGGGAACTCCTTTTCCTTATCAATGTGGGACTTCAAGTTTAACAACAAAATTTCCACCCTTAAGGGACCAACTTTGAGTAATCATAACTCATTCATCCCCTAGTCGTTTTGAGTGTTTAAATATGCATTGGAAAGCTCTCGCGGAGGAGAACACTCTCCAAGCATGACTTGTTGCAAACATGCACACAAGGCACACTCAAATCGGAGCTCAAAATGACTCGACAATGTGGGTCTAAAACCCACATTTTCTAAAAGAACGTTAGGCGATAAAACATTATTTGTTAGCAACAAATTTCTTGGAGTTGCAACAATTAATAATAGAGAGGAAACGAGAAATAGTGGAGTGTTGTCAAACAAGATATATCACTTTTTTGAACGTGGGTGCGCTATTTACTCCTTAGAGGATGGTGAATTAGTGGAATTTAAATATATCGATTCAAACTTGTTGGAGGATGGTGGCAGTGATTTACCTGAATACAAGTATTATTGTGGGATTACATTTTCGGATACAACTCAGGCAATTTATTGGTTGGAACCTCCTGTTGTCTCCTGTTATCTGAATATTTTGTATTCAGATACTCTATTGGTTGAAAACTTTGATGTCTTCTACTGAAACATCAAGGTAAAATATTGAGTAGTCTTCTTTAACTATATTCATCTTCCAGTATCTAAAGTTATATCATGTTTTGTTTTCCTTACTTCTTGTTAAGCTTGATCACTTTCTTTTTTAATGTTTATACCGAGTGAGCTAGATTCGAGATGTTTGTTGGACAAGAGTCAAAAGGAATGTTTTTATGAAACCATAATGAAATATGGGCTTGGGTGAATCAGTTTGAGTAAAGTCGCTACCCAAGGATTTTTAAATTGCAGAACAGATACAAAGTATATCGAAAGTGACCTATATGAAAAGAGTAACTTTAAATCCACTTGTGATCTCATTCTTCATCATCAATCTCACTTCTTCCCCTTCTACTGGATTCTTTAAGTTCATCCATTTGTGATTCAAATTTTCTGTTGTCTTGGGAAATTTTTTATTTAATTCCTGTTTATTTTTTCTTCTTATTTTATTTCCTGCTTTTAGTTTAATTAATTTTTTTAGGTTGTTGAATAATGTCATGAATTTCTGATTATTATTAGTTTGTATGTGACGAGTAGTTTTGATATATGCAATAAGATGGATTAAAAACTTTGTGCAGTCTCAGATGTGATATCAGTATTATCTTACTCCATGTTTTTCGTTTCAAGTTACGTTCTTATATCAGTGGGTTTGTGGGTGAAGTATTGAAGTTTGTTTTATAGCTTTTGATTTTTTTTTTCATCTCTGGTCTAAATTTTGGACCAGCTGAAAATAGTCCTGAGTTGCTTAATTTGCAGTGATGACTTCGGATGGAGTCTAAATGTAGACATTACGAGTCATAACTGTAGACGGTATGAACATGAAAGACATTTAACCATTGTGTTCATCCTTTGTACCGTCCCATTCATCAATATAAAAGACATTTAGCCATTATGTTCATCCTTTTTACTGTTCCATTCATCACTATAAATTAATATGGTGAGTAGGCTATTTAGACATATTTTGGTTAGTTATACAATAGGATCTCGTGCTGTTTCTAAATTCGAAGAAATGGCAGGCTGTTCATTGCATTAATACTACTAAATCATTACCATGGTTTCTTTATTTTCATCAGCTACTTCCGAGCAAGAGTGGTAGGTTTGAACTCCGACTCTATGACCCATCCTGCGCTCCCAAACTAGCCTCACTTCACAATTTATTTTTGACTGAATTAGGTATTCCATCTCCTTCTACTTTTCAAAATCTTGGAGTCACTCTCAACAAAAATTGGTTATCTATCTGTATTAGTAAATCAAGATTGTATCTTTGGACTCGTAGGTACTTTTGTTTTTACTCGCTTTTTACCAAAAAAATTATTCACACTCCCTGAATTAGACTACCCATGCCGTTTACATCAGGACTTATGTGACTACAATAGCTTCAAACACTGAAGCTAGACATATGTGACTACATCACTAATTTGGCAGCAAGTGCCTATTTGCTAAAGATGTGATCTGTATATTCTACTTCATCAGCATAACACAGATTGTAACCCTAAAATTGTACCCATGAAGGCTTTGGTTGGTAAAACTCCATTCAGTATCTGATAATTTCAATATGATTATCTATCTGCTCCTTAGGGGAACTTTGAGATTCCAGATGAACTCCAAAGGACCTTCTTAGGTAATTTCATTATAGTACCTTCTGCTATATATGAACTCCCTTGTTATGTGTCAAGGTAAATAAAAAAGGCTCATCTGTTATATTTTTTAGAATGTCTGCATCCACTTCCTTTCGAACTCTTAGCTGTCTGGTCCTAATACAAGGTCCTCCTTCAACCATCTTCTATCCTGCCATAATCACCTGTGATCAGTAACATAATAAAAGGCATTTCGACCCATATATGCCGATATGTACCCTCAGTCAGCCCTCATTTTTTTTTCTCAACAGCCCTCTACTACCACCATTAATTGAGTAGAGCTAGGTTCCGTTCTTGTACAAAAGACACCTAAACCTCCTACCTTCTCTGGTAAACAAATTGAGAAACTCAGGGAGTGTAATTTTTTATGTAAGATATTATTTTCCATCAGTTTTCACTATAAGAATTGCCTGACCTATTTTATCATGTGGCATATGTAGTATGCCTTTTGGCATCCTATATATATTCATCTAATATACAAGAATACTATCAATACAGGCTTTAAGTGAACAAATTTTCCAGCAAAACCAAGTTTATGACACTTAGAAAGTTTTTTCTTCATCTTAATGATTAACAAGGGGATACTAAAAAACCTTTCAAAATGTTCTCCTTAGTAATTCTATATATAGTCCTAAGTACTTAACAAGTCAAACGCCTATCTCGCATTAGTAATTACCTATGCTATTCGGATTTGAGTAAGGAGGGTCACACGCTACACATGTCCGAGTGTCAAACTCAGAATGTCTAAAAGCTAATAATCAACTTTTAGGATCACTGGTTCAAATGTTAAATATTGTACTTGGCTACTTAACAGTGATCTGCACCAATAGTAAACATGTTCACGAAATCTCTAGTTCAGAACTAAATCCAGTACATACTAGAGAGTAACCGGAAGCAACTAATCTCTGCAGACACTCAAGAGGAATCTCTACACATGATGATCAAACAAACAGAACCATTAACACAAGCTAATAATAAGTGACAAATCCATATATTACAAGGGTATTGGTTCTGTAAACTTAAGATACTCATAACATAATATAGCCAAAAAGGCACTAGTAGCTAGTGAATGTCTAGACATTAGGTTCTTCCTCTAAAACATGAAGCATGCAACAAACAAAGATTGCAGTAACTCCGTTCATAATTACACCTTGCTTGCCATGAAAGTTGTCAATGAACGCTGCTATCCTGCAAAAGGCTGGATGGATATCAGGCAAAAGCTTCAAACACTGAAGCTAGACTTATGTGACTACATCACTAACTTGATTCGCAAAATAATATAATCTCAACACTAAATAATATACCTCAAGATTGTCTCTTTCTCAAGAATGATTCAAGTTGGGAAATTACTCAACTTTCTCAAATCCATCAAGTGAAACAAGTGTTTCCGTGAACTTGAGAATTCCACAAATATCCTCTGTTCCAAGTCCAGAACATTTGGTCTCTTTCTTCTCATAGTCATACAAAACACTAAACAAGAAGATAGTTCCATAGAGCAATTTATATCTATAAACTTGTCCTTCACCGAAATAACAATAAGACCTTAAGCTCATCTCCGAATCAGCCTCAATACCAAGGTTGTGTTCACTTGGGGAGAATGGAATGAGGTAGGAATGGAATGAAAATTGTAAACAAAATTTATGAATAAAGAAGAGATGTTGGGGAAAGAAGTGAACAAATATGAGAGAGAAGAAGTTTTTTATGATGAAAATTGTAAGGAAAATGATGATGATGGAGAATGGAGCATTCCTTCCAAGACATGTGGGTTAGAACTTTAGTTTAAATTATGTGGAAAGGAATGAAGTAAGGAATGAAATTTTAAACATTTTTCTCAATCTTCCCCAAATAAGAGTATAAATTCATTCCATTCTTCCCCATTCCATTCAAGCGAAGTGAACATAGCATAAATCTTTTAGTCCAAGACATCTTACCACAAACATCATCCACAGTCCACAGTGCATCTTCAAAGACCATACCCACGGAGCCTTCAAAATCCAAAAGATCCGATTGCTTTTGTTGAGAAGAGCTAAGGAATGGAAGTGATCTGAAAGCCTCAGTGTGCAAATCAAATGATAATAGCTCATCCAAATAACCAAAATACGATATTCCATTTAAAACAATACTACCTTGCCCGTAAAACTTGTAATTCCCTGAAACAGGAGACTGAAATTCTTTCCAAGAATCAGCCTTTGCGGAATACACTTGCACTGTTGGCACACGATCACCCTTTTTTACAAAAACAATCCTAATGACCTTGTAGTCATCGGAAATAGAATCATAACCAAATACTCCCTCCGTCCCATTTTGTATGACACTCATTCCTTTTTAGGACGTCCCAAAAAGAATGAACCTACTAAATTTACTATTTTTGAATACTACTTTTCACTATTACACCCACTACTTCTCTATTTTATAACTCCTTTTTATTAAATAAATACTATTACCCTCACTACTTTCCTACTTTACCCATTTTTTATACATCCATTTTCACACCCAACCAACCACATGTTACCACCTAGCAAGTCAAATAGAATTTTCTTAACCTCCGTGAAAGTCAAACAGGGTCTAACAAATTGGGACGGAGGGAGAACTATCCTAACCCGAAAAAAGTACAGGTTGGCAGCAGGAAGTTTCTTGCATTGCCTAATATACGGATTCCAAAGATAAACAACATTACCATGAATCCCAGTATCTAAGCACACAATCCCATTACAAGCACTAACAACATGAACAATATGATTATCGTAAAAAAGACTTGGCAAAACAACACGATCACAGCGTAGGGAAGATTTCACCGCCATGTTTTGGTGTTGGACAAGGACATTTTTAATAAGTTCACGTCGTCGTTGCATTTTTAAGGAGAAGGTATCAGCAAAACCGTTGAGATGGTTATCTTCGAAAGAGGGATTAAGAATGTAGAGTAATATGGGGACGTTAATAGTGGTATGTTGGAGATGAAACTTGATAAAATGAGAGCTGGAGATGAGATATAACCAAGGCTTGCAAACTGACTTGCACCTGAGTAGTGTTTTTATCGAAAGTCGAATAAGTATTTCGGTGATATATCATTGCTTCTGGTAAATAGTTGGCCATCTGAACAGCACCAGTGAAAAGAATGGTTTGGTGAATGAATTAGTTTTTAGGGTTAGGGTCTAGGGTTTTTGGAAGCTAAGTGCTAGCTCAAGCTCAGGGTTTTTTATATATGCTCGTGAAGAATCAGGATAGAAAAACAAACCAAACAGTCCCTTAAGCAAATCGTTTTCACCCACCAATTTAGAATCCAAGTTTTTGATTGGACATAACAGCCCAAAATATGACGACATTCGGACCAAACCTTGGACCTTCTTATTGGGCCTCAAATTTTGTCATATTTTTGTTACAGGCTTCATGTATTGATGTTCCTACAATCTGGGTTACCAATAAGAAGGAACAATAATAATTATTTTTATTAAAGAGATTGGGGAGACTGAGATGTATCTAAGGGAAATTCCCTGAGATACATGAGAATTATATGTAAATCATAATATTTATGGGATGGACATTTTCGTAAAATCAGAAATTTTTAATTTGCCCTGCGGGCCCAATTAGATTTAAAGTATACTTTTTAAAGTATTTCAGGAAAAGTTTCCTGAGATCAATCTCAAGGTCCTTTTTCTCTTTATTAAAATAATATAAATCTCAACTTTAGCTAATACGCAATAATTATAATTGATAAATTGTTAAGAGAAATTCACGATAAATTAATATTTTAAACAACTTTTTGAGTTCCAACAATATAGAAATTTGACAAAAATCACATTTTATCTTTGCGTCTAAACTAGACCGATTTTCTTACAAGAAATACGTACTGTTAGTCATACAAATATACAGAAACATGATTGCAATTTATATTTAATTCATCATAATTAATTCACAAAAGCAAATTTTTTGAAATAAATTTAATTCAAAATGAGATTATTATTAATGAGATGAAAAAAAAATCTCTTCATATATTATCTATCGATGAAATTTGATCTATGGTAAAATCAATGTTTCTCTTGGAACTTTATATTAGAAGGTTCCCTCTAAAATAATGGTCTTTATATGTTTATAAGTATAGTATAAATTTGTATTAACATTAGCTATCGTAAAATTCATCAATCACATTTTTAATAGGCAAACACATAAAATAATATAACAAACATCAAAGACCATTCTTCTACCCCGCACTAATGCATCGATCGCATCAGAACTCCGAAGTTAACCGTGCTTGAACGATAGTACCAGAATGGTTGACCCCAGGAAAGTTCTCAATGACCTTTTTTTCGTTTTAATTTTTTTTTCGTCTTCAAATTATCAGCTTTATTTATGACATATTTCTTATATGAATAATTCATGTTTATTGAATTTAATATTAATTTTATCAAGGGTGAACGAATAACATAAAGCAGATGCCGGAAGGAGAAGACATTGGATGTAGAAGATCATAACATGAGTTATTCGGTACATTTATAAGAATAATACTTAAACAAGCCAGGAAATTATTAATCTTACAACAGAAGATCAACGATGCTATAATTCATTTATCGTACGTTTAACATGTAAATATACATCACATATTTTGAAAAAATAATAATTTATTCATATTTAAAATATGTTCAACACACTAAGGAGCTAGTTTTTTTTTTTCTTTTTTTGCTAACTACTAAAGAGCTTAGTTCATATGTATAAAAGAAAATAATGCTACACAGTAAAATTATAGAGATGCATGGACCCATGGACAAAACGATAATTGTTGCTTAGACGTTTTTGGGTGTCATAAATTCTCGTGAACTTGTATTCAAATGCTCTCTACATCCATCCGCACCAACTCAATTCACGGTGGATACAAAATACAGATCATACATACTCATCAATCACAATATCATACGCTAGCTTCTTAATAATTCAAATACCTAGATGTCTAATTATGATTGCAACTCACTCCCTTGCAACATGGACAATCGATGGCTTATCTACTTGTTTTGTTTTCATAGATCTTTTTGTTGGACGCATTAGATTAGTACTGTCTCTCCGTCCCTAATTAGTTGTCCAGTTTTAGTGGTCAAATTGATCAAATTTTAACTGAAATTTACATATATTGTATATTTAAAAACAATAAAAAAAAATTATATCATTGTAAAGTATTTCTAATCTATTTTAATATGTACTTTTCCGTTTTTTAAAATAATACAAGGATAGTTTTTAATCTTCGATCAAAAATTGATCAATTTGACCGCTTAAAAGTCAAACTGGACAACTAATTGAGAACTGAGGGAGTAGTGTTTTATACGTTTAAAGTAGCGTATAATAATGCTTTCCAAAAAAAATTACGTAAAAAGGACCATAAATGAGATGCAAAATAGAGTATTCTTTTTTATTAAACAATATAAATAGCTTTAAAATATTTAAATATTGATCAAATAATAATATCAAATAAAATATTGTCCGAGTTTAAGTTTTTTTTTTCAAAATAATAGATTTTTTTATTTATTATCAATCAAGAAAAACATCGATAAGAAAGGACAATACACCATTTCTTATGATCAGGCAAAGAATAAGGCTATTTAAATTAAACTACACTTGTATTTAAGCTTTTCGTAATACTCTAAACAAAGTATTTTCTTGTACTTGAATATGAATTTTCAAGAAAATAACTCTCTCGTTTCAAAAAAAAAAAAAAATTAACTCTCTCTTTTCTCATCATGTATTATTCGAACTCCAACCCGTTGTAGTACTCAACTATCTTGTAAATTAACAAATACTAGTCATAGATAGTTGGCTAATCACTAAAGTTCGTAAATTTTACTTATATTTCCTGTTGGACAGATTCAATATAAACTAACTTATTATTTATAAGCCTATTTTAATTTATCAAGCACGTTTGTGTATCCAATTTATTAAAAGGGTTTTATATCAAAGTGGTTACTCCATTCGTCAAAAACTATCACTTAACCTACCGTTCTCATCGGGGTCTCATTTAAACCACTAAACTCAGAAAATAAATCATTTGCCCCCCCTGCATTCACAAAAATAATACAATTTATGGTGGTCTAAGTGATATACAGGGGGGGCAAATGATATGTTTTCTTAGTTTAGTGGTTTAAATGAGACGTCGATGAGAACGGTGGGTTAAGTGATAGTTTTTGACGAACGGAGTGGCCACTTTGATATAAAACCCTTTATTTAAAGTCAATTTATAGTTTATAGGTTGATAAGTGTTATGCCCAAATCTGGTATAATAATTATCATGATTTAATTAGCTAAATTAACGGTTCATAATTGACCATGGGCCTAGAAGATGACCATTGGGTCACTAAAGTCCACTATTGGAATCAGCCCGGCACATCTACAGGGCCACCTCGCTCATGATCCGGTCTAAGGGATCGCTTCGCTGATACCCCCTCTCAGGGATCGCTTCGTGCTATTATCATATCTACAGGTTAAACGAGATCGCTATCTCCTTCTCTACTAGAAGGCTCGTAGCTAGGCCCCTCACGGTCATATGAGTAATTAGGCATTTGGGACCGCTTCGCATGGCCCCTCGAGGTCGCATGCTAGGCTCTACTTCACTTCTCTAACCATGCGAGACCATCGATTTCCTTCTATAAGCCATGGATCATGGATAGAATTGAGGACTCATTGCCACATCAGCCCTATACGAGTGGGCTTGGGCCATGACTTATCTTCTAAAACCCTAGCCCGTCTAGGTAACTTGCTGCCCAAGAACTACGTACGGCTTGATCCCTATAAACAGGGTACGTAGGCACCTTGATACGGATGAGAAACAGTTCACCCCTGCAAACACCTATCAAGCTCAGCCACATTTAAACACACAAATCCTAATCCCCTATTCTTCTTTCATTAGCAAAATATACGTATTTTGCTCCGTTAATCCAGCAAACCTCCAAAAATATTGTTATACAATATTCTCCATATAACATTTGGCACTAGAAAGAGGGGCTAGTCATTGAATGGGGAGAAGCGATGACTAAATCACACAAAAAGAAGAATGATGGAGAGACTCCGGGATCGCATAGGGTTAACAGGGATGATCCCCTGACGAGGGACCCCTCAGAGGACGAGGTGTCCAAGGACAACTCTAAGACTTGGTACAAGGAGGAGCACACACACCCCCAGTACAGAAGGTGGCGTTGACCAGGGAGGTAATGTCTTTTCTAAAAGACCTCGACGATCAAGTGACCGCTGTACATGAGAGGGTCGCAAAAGTGGAGAAGCGTTATAGTTCTAGAGGATCGAAGAGGAATGCAAGGACAGGTGGTCGAACATATCAAGGGGAAGGAAGCAAAGTCCCTGTCAAGAAACTTATTGATGATTTTAAGGATGTTCTAACAGATCAAACGAACCCTGACTGGAATGAGGAGGAGCATTCGCTCGAGAAGAAAGGAGGATCGCATGACAAGGTCGCCTCATTTGAGGGGAGATCGGTTAGTATTTTTGACCGTCTCGGAAAGAAGCTAACTGAACACGACCTCCATCTCAAATTAGAAAAGATTAATGCACCTCGGAATGAAGAATCTAAGAATAAAAGCAAGGGCCCTCATCGACCATTGTCTCCTCATCGAGATCGCGAGCGGTCATATCGTCGCGATGACAGACCCCCCTCTCCTCGTAGAGAGCGCGAGCGGTCCCATCGTTGGGATGACAGACCCCCATCTCATCGAGACCGAGAATGATCCCAATACCATGAAGAGGATCGTAAAAAGAAGGATCGCAGGAATGACCAGGAGGAGTCTAGCGTCCCAAAAAAGACTCAGTCACACAATGGGAGTACTGGAGAGAAAAAGGAGTGGACAAGGAGGCCAAAGTGGGAGACTATAAGCTGGAAGAGTTGAAAAAGGCCTTGGACGCAATGAACAATGAAATTCGAACTGCGCCACTCCCTGTAGTGTTTCGTGGGCATCATTCAGATATGACCTATAATGGAGATATTGATCCAGCCAAGTTCGTAATTTGATTCAACAACGAGATGGATGTATACCAGGTCTCGCAGCTAGAGAGGTGTATGTTGTTCGCCGCCTCGCTAAGGGGAAGTGCCCAGCAATGGTTTTCAAAACTAGGGGCCCTGGTTACCATCGACTCATGGGAGCAATTTGTTGACATCTTTATCAAGCAGTTCCAATCTTCGATGATCTATGCACCCCCTGTATCTACCCTGGCGAACATAAAACAGAAGGAAGGAGAAACTCTTCATGACTATTTCAAGAGATTCAATGCTGAAGTACCTCGCGTACGGGGGGCGAATGATGAAGCTGTAAAGAATTTCCTTATCGCTGGAGTAAGGGAAGGGACTGAGTTCTGGAAGAAATTACAAGAGCAAAACCCTAGCACCCTTTCTGAGTTGCGCAGGGTCGCTGAGCCTTTCAAGCGCGTTGAGAAGTCACTTGCACATTTAAAAAAGAATAATGAAAGGAGTAGCAGTTGGAGTAGAAACAGGGGAGTGAAAATGAAGGACTCCAGGAGTCCGAGGCGAAGACGTGATCGAAGTCGGAGCCCCAGTCCAAAGAGAAGAGAGCGCGATCCACCAAAATGATCCCCGCCTCGAGCTCGCCCTGCAAGGAGTGGAGATAAATATGTCCCTCTCGTCGCCCCAATTGATCACATCTATGCAGTCAATGCGCACAAAGGGGTATTCAGGAGACCTGCACAAATGGGTCCGAAAGGAACTGCAGACACTGGTAAATATTGTGCCTTTCATGAACAAACAGGGCATGATACAATGAATTGTCGGGAGCTCAAACATCAAGTGGATCAATTAATTCGGGATGGAAAGTTAACTGAGTGGGCGGTTCGAGAAGTGAAACATAATCCCAAGTCTGGCCTCGGTAATAATCAAGCTCCCCCACCTGAACAGAATCCAGTCATTAAGGAAAGGGAAACGCGAGGTGGAAGTATTCATGTGATAATTGGAGGACCCCACATCAGGGGAGACAGCAATAGGGCCAGAGAGAGATACGCTCGCGAAGCTAAGGAGCGACCTCTCACTAACGTTCATCACCTGCAGGAACGACCCCCAAAGCTCTTCAAGGGGGAAGATACAAATATCATGTTCACTGAAGAAGATGCGAAGTGGGTCCACCACCCCCACTCGGATGCCCTCGTTGTCCGAGTTCGCATTGGATCGCAAAATGTTTACAGGGTCCTTGTGGGCAATGGAAGTGCAGTGAATATTCTAACATACGAGGTCTATCAGAAAATGGGGTTCGTGGACAGAGACCTTATCCCTACCATAGGACATCTTTATGGTTTTACTAAAGCTTCAGTCAATGTCAAGGGCCTCGTAAGGCTCCCCGTTACCTTAGGGGATGAGCCCTATATAACTACACAGATCGCTGATTTTATGGTAGTTGATCAGCCCTCGGCCTATAATGCTATTGCGGGGAGGCCAATTCTAAAAGAAATGAGGGTGGTCACTTCTATTTACCATCTCTCTATGAAGTTCCCTACCCCAAATGGAGTCGGATGTGTTAAGGGAGCGCAACATGAATCTCGTGAATGCTATAACAAGGCCTTTAAGTCAGCAGAAAAAGGGAGTAACTCTATGATTAATAAGATGGAATGCGAAGAGGAAGACAGGCCTCGCAAGATAGCCCTCATGCCTTCACCAAAGTGTAACATGATCTCAATCGAGGAGCTTCCAGATGATTACTTTGATAACTTGGGTATCCAGGTAGAATCGGTCCCAGGAGCCCTCATGATGGAGGCCTCGCAACCTGTGATGGTACTCCAAGAAGGAATTGTAGAAGAAGCTAGTGACGAAGGAGAGAGCCCAGAACAGGCAGTTGTGCGAGCCCGAAAAGGCAAATGGGTTCGCAAGGAAACTTCCACACTAACAGAGCTACCAAGCGGAATTATACAAGAAACAACTGTTGTGAATGAATATGGACATGTGGGTGCAGCCCCAATGCCGGAGAATGGGATCGCGACCCCCCAACATGAAAAAACTAATACCTACGAAGCCGAGCCAAGCCGGGATCGCGAGTATGATCTAGACCTTGATCCTCGCATCCCAGAACATGTAGAGCGAGCTGGAGCAGCGGATGATACTATTCCTATTCTTGTTGATGTAAAAGACCCTTCTAAGGTGTTGAAGATAGGGTTGCAACTCAACCCTAGTTTAAGGGAAAGGCTCGTTGCTTTTTTGAGAGATAACTTGGATGTGTTCGCGTGGTCCCACGAGGATATGGTTGGGATTGATCCTAACGTTATGTGTCACAGGCTCAATCTCGACCCCAGCAAGAAAGGAGTCAGACAAAAAAGGCGATCTATAAGTGGAGAACGAGCCGAGGCTCTCAAAGCATAAGTGGATAGACTTCTCGAGGTCGGGCTCGTTAGGGAATCATTCTATCCTGACTGGCTCGCAAACCCAGTCCTCGTGAAGAAACCCAATGGAAAGTGGAGGACATGTGTAGACTTCACTGATCTCAACAAACACTGCCCAAAAGATAGTTTCCCATTACCGAGGATAGATCAATTGGTGGATGCAACAGCGGGGCATGCGCTCCTTAGCTTTATGGATGCTTACTCTGGGTACAATCAGATACCCATGTATGACCCTGACCAGGAGCACACCTCGTTCATCACAGATAGAGGGCTCTACTGTTACATAGTGATGCCCTTCGGCCTCATTAATGCTGGGGTGACTTATCAAAGGTTAGTCAATATGATGTTTGAAAAGCAAATTGGAAAGAAAATGGAGGTGTTTGTGGATGATATGCTGGTAAAATCCAAGGAAGCTGGGGACCACATCGCTCACCTGGCAAAAATGTTCAGTATCTTGAGAAAGTATAGGATGAAGCTCAACCCACAAAAATGTGTATTTGGGGTCGAGTCTGGGAAATTCCTTGGGTTTATTGTCAACCACCGGGGTATCGAGGCCAACCCCGCAAAAATAAAGGCTCTAATAGAGATGAGGTCGCCAAGATGTGTGAAGGAGGTTTAAAGCCTAACAAGGAGGATAGCTGCTCTCAACGGGTTTGTCTCGAAATCATGAGACAAGTGTCATGAATTCTTTAAAGCTATCAAAAAGGTGGGAAAGAACTTTGAATGGACCCCTCAATGCGAGGAGGCTTTTCAGAATATCAAGGAACAGCTAGGCTCGCCACCTTTGCTCTCTAAGCCCAAAGAGGGAGAGACACTCATTGTATACCTCGCTGTGTCAACGCATGCGGTCAGTGCAGTATTGGTTCGCGAAGAAGAAAAGGTTCAATATCTTGTCTACTATGTCAGTAGAAGAATGTTTGACGCTGAGACTCGCAACACAAACATGGAAAAGCTAGCCTATGCCCTGGTGTTGGCCTCGTGAAAATTAAGGCCCTACTTTCAGGCTTACAGCATTGAGGTTCGCACCGCCTACCCACTGAGGCAAGTAGGCAAGTAATGCATAAGCCAGAATCTTCAGGGAGATTGTTAAAATGGACAGTAGAGCTTAGTCAGTTCGACATCGAGTTCAAGCCTCGTGGCCCCATAAAAGGACAGGCACTTGCAGATTTTATTTTGGAGTTTCCTCCCCAATCTAAGGGAGATGACTGGGCTATCATAGCAGCACCAGAAATAACAGTTAGCAAGGACAAAAAAGAAAATTCAGCCTCGTGGTGGGAGCTATACGTGGATGGGGCATCTAACAAGGAAGGAGCCGGGGCTGGCATCGAGTTGGTAACTCTAGAGGGTCGTAAGATACAAAGTGCAGTACACTTTGCGTTCGAAGCCACCAATAATGCAGCAGAGTACGAAGCCCTTATTATTGGTCTCAAACTTGCATTGGAAATGAAGGTGGAAAACCTCACAGCTTACAACGATTCTATGCTGGTAACATATCAACTCTGGAGTGGGTTGCAAGCTAGAGGTGAGCAGATTCAGCTATATCTGCAATGTGCACAAAGGTTGATCGAAAAGTTTAACAATGTTAAGGTGGTTTATATAAGAATAGAAAAGAATCAAGGAGCAGATGCACTAGCAAAATTGAGGTCGCGCCGCGAGGCCACATTACTTGGAATTATCCCACTGGAAATTCAGACAAAGCCCAGTGTGCCGGGGTAGTTCATTATGGAGATAGCGACCCCAGGGTTGACTTGGATGACCCCAATATGGGAATATGTGAAAAACGGAGCCCTGCCTCAAGACAAGAAAGAAGCAAGGAAAATTAAATATCAGGTTGCTCGCTATGTCATCTATGATGAAGTCTTGTATCGAAGAGGATTTAACATCCCACTCCTGAGGTGTGTAGATGGGGAAGAGTGTAATTACATTCTCAGAGAAGTCCATGAAGGGATATGCGGCAATCACGTGGGGGGTAGCTCGCTAGCCCATAAAATTCTTCGCCAAGGGTATTATTGGCCTACGCTAAAAAGGGATGCATTTGAGTTTTCAAGAAAATGCGATGCCTGTCAGAGGATCGCCAACTTCAACAACGTCCCTGTCTCTCAGCTTACCTCTCTAACGAGCCCATGGCCCTTTGCTATGTGGGGTATTGATCTAATTGGGGAACTCCCAAAGGGTAAAGGAGGACTTAAATATGCAGTAGTTGTCGTTGACTATTTCACCAAGTGGGCCGAGGCTAAGCCACTTGCAACTATCACTGCAAAGAAGCTCAAGGACTTCGTGTACAGAGCAATTGTGTGTCGCTATGGGATCCCATATCAACTCATTTCGGATCCCATATCAATTCTGTGAAAATCTGGGGATTAAAAAGAGTTTCTCAGCTGTGAGCCATCCTCAGACGAATGGTCAAACTGAGGCCATAAACAAAATCATAAAACACACTTTGAAAGCCAAACTGGAAGAGAGCAAAGGTAATTGGCCTGAGAAGTTACCAAGGGTTTTGTGGTCATACAATATGACCCCAAGGTCGACCACAGGGGAAACACCATTTTCACTTACTTATGGATGCAAGGCCATGGTGCCAGTCGAAGTGGGCTCGGGGTCGTTTAGAAGAGAACATTACGATCCCGAGGCAAACGAGGTCAATCATAGGCTTTATTTGGACATGATAGAAGAAACTAGAAGCGAGGCCCAGCTACGCCTCGCAGCCTATCAACAACGAACAGCGAGGTACTATAATGGAAAGGTCAAAGCGCGATCTCTAAATACAGGTGACCTAGTACTTAAAAGAGTCATGCCTAACACTAAGGTCCCAGGTCATGGAGTTTTTGGCGCTAATTGGGAAGGACCTTACAAGATCTATGCTACTCTTTCAGAAGGGACCTACTATCTCACTGATATGAAAGACAAAGTTATCCCGTGAGCTTGGAATGCGGAGCATTTGAGAAAATACTATCAGTAAAGGCCTCACCCCTGGTAGCCTCTCTCTACTACTATTTAGCATGAATAATTCATACAAAGTACTAGGGGGTAGTGATCATATAGACACCTCCCCTTTATGATGTAATGACTTTCGGGCCTCGTCCATACTTATCAACTACTGGGCCTCGCCCCACTTATCAATGCATAAGTTCGTTTGCTTTATGAATTACTTTATTGTGCATTAAAAATTTGCTTGCTTGTCTATTAGCATTTACATTTCAAGGTCCAAGCCATCTCAACGATGCTGGAATCGCACTTGAAAACAACTCAAAGTAGCTGCTCACATCTTAAATTATTTACAACAATCAAAGGAATCTAAGCAAAGGAACACATGTTTGAACTACTCAAAGCACTTCGCATCTGCGAGCACAATCTATATTTTAATGATCCGTGAGAAGAACATCAAAGTTACTTATGTAGTATGTTAACGAAGATAATCCACATGAAGATTTAAAGGAAAAGAACACTTTTACGAGGCTAAATGAAATGGAAACAAAAGCAATGATTAAATTAAAAGTTAACAGATCGCTACGCGATCCCAGAATTCTTAGACCGGCAAAAAATATTGTTACAACTTGCGAGGCATTAAAAGGGAGCCCGCATCCCAAATTCAAGTATTCAAATTGTCATTACAAAAGTAATTCAAGAAGCTGTTTCATTCTGATTGGCATTAGCGGCGGCCTCATTTGCTAGCCTCGCTTCTTCTGCCAGCCTTGCCTCCTCGGCATCCTCCTCCGCGATCTCCAGCTTCAGAATTTCTGCATAGTCAGAATTTCCAGGCCCAAGCTGGTCCCAGTCAAAGTCAGGAATCGCGCGAATGAATCCCTTCATGAAAGTGACTTGGCCCTGGGCAAGGAATTTCTCCTCAGCAGTTGCTAGCGAGGCCTGTGCAGCAGTCAGATCGCTTTTTAGCTTCGTGATCTCCTCATCCTTCTTCTTCATAGCCTCCTCGCTGGAATTCTGCAATTCCTTGAGAGATTTCTCAAATTCGTTCCTCTCCCTGTGAGCAGTTTTTAGATCTGTACGAATTTGGGTAGTATCGTGAGAGAGTTTCTTTTTATAGGTCTTTTCTAAGGATCGCTTGTCCTCAACCTTCTGGAACTCAAGCACCTTATTCTTTTTGTCCAGCTGAAAAAAGTGTTTAGTGTGTGCAGCCTGGCGGATAAAGGCCTCAGCAAGGCATCGGGTCAGAGCGTTAGCATTTTCTTCTGGGGTCGCTTTCCACCAGTTAGAAGTCTCAGCTTCTTCTGTGTACTTATTTCCCAGCGCAGTGAACAGATGCTGAGAAGGGGTAGCGGCTGTGACCCCCGAAGGCAATTGGGAAAGCAAGTCTAGTTGCCCGTCCTTTTTGGCTCGCTTGAGTGGGCTCTGTTCATCGAGGCCTAGGACTTGATCTTCAGCGAGGCTGGTTTGAGGAGGCGGATCGTTGATAATTTTTTGTTGAGAAGCTGTTTTTGGGGGAATTGGTGCTTTTAGCGTAGAGGCCGCCTTCGAAGCTAAATTTTTGGAGGCACCTCGCTGGAGAAAGGGAGGAACTTGACCAGTTCGGTTTGACATGCCTGTACAAGGAAAATAAAAGACAAGTTAAAAATAGTTCAATAAATCTGGCACAAAGTATGATAATCAAGATGCAAAGTTAAATGACGGTTATGCATGTAGAGAGAAAAAGAAATGCGATGCAGTATGCAAAAAGTGTGAGGGATCGTATCGCTATATAAGAGTACCCTCTTCATCTGTTATCTCAACATGAGAAGACGAGGCCTCTTCTCTTAACTTTCTTTTCTTCGAGGCCCGCCTCGCGTTCGAAGGCCCCGCTTCAGGAGAGAAACCAACTCCCTCCTTGAGGAATCCGCATTCTATTAAGTTATCCAAAGAAAGAATAGTCTTAATGTTTCTCTCTTCCTTAGTGGATTTTACTAACACATCGTCAGCTCGTTTTTTCTCTTCACCTCTCAGAACAGTGCGAACTTGGCCGACTGCGATGCCAAAGGAGTTGTTAGTTTATAAATAAAGAACAAAGAATAAGGCAAAGGATTACAGCCTCGATAGCTTACCAGGAAGGTAGTTGAAACTTGTTTTGACTCGGGGAACCTCGTGGACATAGAAGAAGGGCTCTTTCCATGAGCCCGCGTTGCTTATCCCATCAGGAAAGAGGTTTTTCTTATTGAACTCCGGCCACACGGAGAAATAGACATAACCAAAGTCCTTGGCCCCACACCGCTTGAGTTGCAAGAAATAGCCCATGTTTCTTTCATCAAGAGGGGGGTAGCCGAGTTTATGATAAAGGATATAGAGAGCAATCATGGATCTATACCCATTAGTGCTGATCTGGATGGGGGCTAGGTGGTAGACCTCGCAAACGTCCCATATGAATTGTTGAAGAGGGGATGAGATGCCAATTTTCATCAAAGGGACCGTTAGCACCATCCGTGGGACCCTACCTCCATTCTCTTCATGATCGAAGCGGTAGCATCGCATCTTCTTCTTGGGGAGAATAATTTTACCCTCGGGACGGAATTTCTCGACCCCTTCTGTGATGGATTTCACATTTAAAGTTGAAGATAGGTCTCGGTAGTCCAAAGTGCGAGGTTCACCTGGTTTTGCTTTCGAGCCAGGCTCGATGTCTTCTGGGAGAGGCCCCCCCACGTATATAACTCCCTCTAACTCTGGTTGAGGGGTCGGTATATATGGTTCTGGTGAAGCCTTTGGAATGTAATCATAGTCCTTGAAATTTACAACTCTTGACACCTCGTCAAGACCTCCATCATCTGAAGACGGCTCTTCATAATCATCATCATCGGAGTTGGCTTCGTTATCGGCACCTCCTTCAATATCGTAATAGGCATCGCCTAATGAATCTATCAGAGAATCACTTATATGGATGGGTGACATGGCTTGAGGAGGGGGTATTCTAGCAAGGATTTGTGCTGCTTGCGAGCTAAATGCCTCTCCTTTCTTCTTCAACGCTTCAATCTCACGTTCAGCATCTGTCATCTCGATTTGGGGCTCGTTCTGAGCTGGAAGCACATCTAAGGACCGATCACGTGAGCTCGCAGGACGCTTGGATCGCCACTTATCTAAGGGTACCTCTTTGGTGTAATCTTTATGCGACCATTGCGAGTTGAAATATAATTTAAAGGAGCTTTCGCTCGTACTTGTTGCCCTCGCGAGTCAAAATATAATTTGGGAGAGGAGAAGGAGTCCTCGAGCTATCATCGTTCGACATCTGAAAGAGAATGTGAACAATTAACTGTGTGCCCTTACAGAAAGCAAAAAGGGATAAAGAGAATAAAAGAATAAATGAAGGGATAAAGAGAAGAAAAGAATAAATGAGTAGAAAAACTCTACGTGTCCTCACTTCGCTCACAAATCGGAATAGGAGATCGTAATTCTACCTAAATTAAAGGATCGCTATTTTACCTAAGCGAGGATGGGATCGTTAAATAATATTAAAGGTAAGGGATCGCAGTTGTGAGGGATAGCATCGCGTACAATTAAAGCTATTTAATCATGCAATTACAATGAAGAACAATAATTTAATTATGAGGGAAGAATGAAGACTTACTTTTTCTTGAAAAACGTTGAAGAAATCTGAAAAACTTTTGGGGTCGTGGATTCTGGTGCCTTCAAATTTTCGTTGTTTGATCTGGGAGCAATCCGGCAGCACTTCGACAATGTGTTTGTGAGAATGAAACAAGGAAATGATAGTGTCAGGAGTATATATAGTCATTAGGAGAGAGAAAGACATGGGACACGTGTCAAGATCTCAACCATTGAATACACATCTCGAGACACAACAGCTGTCAAACCCCTTCACATTTTTAGGGTCGCGACGTCTCCAACGATCATATCTATATCAACAAAAGGCCAAGGCTTCGCCTCGCGATTTCATACATCCTCTCTTTGAGTCCACATCGCATCTTCAATTACAACATGGACTCGAGGGTAGTTGTTATGCCCAAATCTGGCATAATAATTATCATGATTTAATTAGCTAAATTAACGGTTCATAATTGACTATGGGCCTAGAAGATGACAATTGGGTCACTAAAGTCCACTATTGGAATCAGCCCGGCACATCTACAGGGCCACGTCGCTCATGATCCGGTCTAAGGGATCGCTTCGCTGATACCCCCTCTCAGTGATCGCTTCGTGCTATTATCATATCTACAGGCTAAACGAGATCGCTATCTCCTTCTCTACTAGAAGGCTCGTAGCTAGGCCCCACACGGTCATATGAGTAATTAGGCATTTGGGACCGCTTCGCATGGTCAGGCCCCTCGAGGTCGCATGCTAGGCTCTACTTCACTTCTCTAACCATGCGAGACCATCAGTTTCCTTCTATAAGCCATGGATCATGGATAGAATTGAGGACTCATTGTCACATCAGCCCTATACGAGTGGGCTTGGGCCATGACTTATCTTCTAAAACCCTAGCCCGTCTAGGTAACTTGCTGCCCAAGAACTACGTACGGCTTGATCCCTATAAATAGGGTATGTAGGCACCTTGATACGGATGAGAAACAGTTCACCCCTGCAAACACCTATCAAGCTCAGCCACATTTAAACACACAAACCCTAATCCCCTATTCTTCTTTCATTAGCAAAATATCCGTATTTTGCTCCGTTAATCCAGCAAACCTCCAAAAATATTGTTATACAATATTCTCCCTATAACAATAAGTTAAAAGTTAGTAACGTCATACTTTTCCCAACTTATTTCTTATTACTGATTTTTTTACTTATTTAATATTTTATATTTTTTATATTTGTATTTATAAATGTCATATGCATGTATTGAAATTATTATATTAAATAATTAATATTTTTTTAATTTAATTTAATAAATATTTCACCAATTTATAGATAAATTTATCCAAACACTTGTCTTATAATTTATAAGAATTTTTCTATTATTTATTTAAGTTATAAGTTACATATTTTAAAATATCCCGAACGACATTAGATGATCTATCTTTTCCGACAAAATGAAGGCGTTAAGTGTCATAGGAGGAAAAACATCATTTGATTTTGGGGTGGCAATAATTTAAAAAACAAACAGAAAGAAGATTTATCATTTTTTATTGAAAATATTTATGTGGTTTGATAAGAATACTAATTCAGTTGGATAAATTTACTAGTACTGTCTCCTTAAAATTCATTATAAAAATTAAAATACATGTACAGAGTCCAGACTATGAAATGATTTGTGCAATAATTTATCAGCGAATTTTGTTTTTGAAATACTACGACAAGAAATTTAATATAAATTTTTATATAAATATCCTGTACCGATGTCTGATTAAGCTCAAGCACTTTAAGATTTATCATCTCGAAATTCCATATTCGCTTTCAGTTGAATTCACATATTATAAATGAGATATCAAAGATCAATCGAGATACACACAAACTAATTCGGAAACTCGATAAAGCTTAAATGACTAGACAAAAAAAAATAGGGAGTCACTATAAAGATAATTATTTTAGTTTTTTCACTTACTAATTAAAAGAAATTTATAGTTGATCGGCAAAAATCATTTGTCTAACCATCTGCCCTGTATGTAATGTAAATGAACAACATTAGGATGTTTTTGTGGTGAACTGGTTAGAGTTTTACTATAACTAGCATGATAGCCCGTGCAAAGCACGGGCCATATAATAATTCATAGAATTTTCTTGTATTAGTCTACTTTACGTATTTCGATCTATTTAAAATGTTATAGTTTCAAAATATTATTAGATTCTGAACCGCGAAAATTATATTTTTAGTTATGTTTGGTCAGTGTAAGAAGAATGACCGACTGAAAGCTATAAGTAAGAGTTAATTAAATGCCAAGTATTACCACAATAATCTTGTTGTATTGAAATACATGAGAAAATAGCTGGCTTATTTATTTTGGGTGGATGAAGAATTAAATATTATATTATTTCTAATTTCATATTGTAAGAAATAATGTAATGTGACGAAAAAATAAAAGTAATAGAGTCTTATAGTTCTGCTAATAAAATCTCAGCGCATATTTCCAATTTTGGATTTCAACGCACATTTCCAATTTTTGATCCTTTTCTCCGACCAATTTCGGAGAACAAGAAGAATAACAAATTTATTCTAATAGTTGTGCACGTTCAAAATAAATATGTGATGTGTGCTTTTCTAAGATCATGGTATTTGACCATCTCAGATGTATCCTTTCAATAGCAAATTGACCATAACAAAATATTTTCTTCAAATACATTGTACTATATATCTATTCTCAGAAGTGAACTTTCAAAACCCCAAGGTAATATCTCAAATTTCAAGACCATCCATATATAGACATGTACAAATTCAACAAAATACACGAGTAGCTAAAATTAAAGTGTCATAACTCATAACGGGTTTTTAAAATCAGATGTGTTAATGTATGCACCGAATGAAAAGTGTTGTAAAAGTTCATATGTACAATAAAATTCAATCTATGAAAATAAGATAGACATAACTACGATAATGAAGCATCCCAGATATCATTTTAATTTGAGGTAACAATAAAATGATAGCCGAAAAATAAAAAAAAATACACATACCACATCCGTGATCATAAGACATTGTATATATCAGCAATTTTCGAGTTTATTAGTCTCACACCGGGTTGAAACTCGCATTGGAGTTTAAAATTCAAGTGAAATTGGTATATTACTATCTTATATATGGTTGTAAAACTCATTTTGTATGAAGTTAATAACATTAGCATATTATGAAAATGCTGCAAAAATAAAGTGCGAGGGACAATAGATATCAAAACCATATTGACATTTTTTTACCAAATCCAAATCCCATATACAAATTATTTCTTATTTTTAATATTTTAATCTATTTTGTTAATCGATCTATAAATTACCCGATGATAATAGGATTAACCGATATAGTGCAAATATACTTAAAATAAAATATTATACTGATATCGAGTATAAATATGTTTTACACCTTATTTATCATTTTTTATATTCTGGCCATTCGACTAATATAGACATAATTGTTAAAAGAGAGAAATATTATAATAAATTTTTATATATTTATTTTCACTTCCGCCCGTTTACCTACTTGAGATAACTTCTACTAATTTTCCGTCACCTACCTTCTCACTTGGATTTTTTTTTTTTACCAATTTTCGGCCACCTCAGTACCTTTCATACATAAAAATAAAATATTATAATGATACTGAGTAAAAATATGTTATACACTTCATTCATCAATGTAACAATTTAATAATAAACATAATCTGGCCATTTGACTAATATATAGATATAATTGTTAAAAAAGAGAAATATTATAATAAAATTTTATAGATCTATTTTCACTTCCGCCCGTTTACCTACTTGACATAGACTTCTACTTATTTTTCGTCACCTACCTCCTCACTTTGATTTTTTTTTGACCAATTTTTAGCCACTCAGTACCTTTCTTAATTCGGACTTCGACGACTTCATATTTGTCAATTTATATTTTCCCTCCCCGACTACCATTTTTTACTATTATATGTGAAAATATTTTAATGATTTTATCCATAATAAATCATATAAAAAACGTGAGCATAAATTTATGAGTATAGGAATGACATAAATTATTAAAATTAGTAAAAATTACTATCTTATATATGGTTGCAAAACTCATTTTGTATGAAGTTAATAACATTAGTATATTACGAAAATGCTACAAAAATAAAGTGCGAGGGACAATAGATATCAAAACCATATTGACATTTTTTTTTGCCAAATCAAAATCCCATATGTAAATTATTTCTTATTTTTAATATTTTAATCTATTTTGTTAATCAATCTATAAATTACCCCATAATAATAGGATTAACCGATATAGTGCAAATATACTTAAAATAAAATATTATACTGATATCGAGTATAAATATGTTTTAAACCTTATTTATCATTTTTTGTATTCTCGCCATTCGACTAATATAGACATAATTTTAAAAGAGAGAAATATTATAATAAATTTTTAAATATCTATTTTCACTTCCGCCTGTTTACCTACTTGAGATAACTTCTACTAATTTTCCGTCACCTACCCCCTCACTTTGATTTTTTTTTTACCAATATTCGGCCACCTCAGTATCTTTCATACATAAAATAAAATATTATAATGATACCGAGTAAAATTATGTTATACACTTCATTCATCAATGTAACAATTTAATAATGAATATAATCTGGCCATTTGACTAATATATAGATATAATTGTTTAAAAAGAGAAATATTATAATAAAATTTTATTGATCTATTTTCACTTCCGCCCGTTTACCTACTTGACATAGACGTCTCTTATTTTCCGTCACCTACCTCCTCACTTTGCTCTTTTTTTTTGACCAATTTTCAGCCACTCGGTACCTTTCCTAAATCTGACTTCTACGATATCATATTTGTCAATTTATATTTTCCCTCCCCGACTACCATTTTTTTACTATTATATGTGCAAATATTTTAATGATTTTATCCCTAATAAATCATAAAAATAAACGTGAGCATAAATTTATGAGTATATGAATGGCATAGTTTTAATTATCAAAATTCAAATTATTAAAATTAATACAAATTATGTGGGCAATTTTATCTTGAATAAATTATAAAATAAATATTGCTAATAGGTGAGTTATTTGAGCATGTAGTGAATGACTTTAAAAAGTTGCACAAAAAAGTGATTTGGTTTAGTGGTCGAAAATGTGAACACAAAGTTACAAGTGTTGGAAGGTCATGGGTTCATTTCCTTCCAACTTCAAAATTTTTAACATTCATTTAAATCTAAGGACAAATTAGTAATTTACTAAATAGGCACAAAACCCATGTTGGCCTATAATAGATAAAAGGATATGAATGTCATAGGTTTAATTCTTATCAAAATTCAAATTAATAAAATTATATGGGTACTTTTATTCTGAATAAATTATAAAACAAATATTGTTAATAAGTGAATTATTTGAGAGCATGTAGTGAATGAGTTTAAAATGTGACACAAGAAAATGATTTGGTTTGGTGGTTGTCCATGTGAACACTAAGATATAGGTGTTGGAAGGTCATGAGTTCAATTCCTTTTAGCTACAAAATTTTTAACATAATTACAAATGTAAGGACAAATCCGTAATTTACTAAATAGGCTTAAAACCGATGTTGGCCTATAATAGATATAATGGATGGATTTAGCTATAAGTGGGGTCACGCTGCTTGATGTAGTCATGTCCATGTAGGTCAGTAGGTATGTGTAAAATCGGAGACCCCACAAATCAAGAAAGTAGATTATGGGCCTGTTTGTATTAGCTTTTTAGTGTTGACTTAAGGCTTATAAGGCCATAAGTCCTTATGTGGGGTGTTTGTTAAAATAAGTTTTAGCTAAACTTATGACTTATAAGTTCATAAGTTGAATGTTAGGAATTCTTAACTTTCAACTTATAACTTATAATTTATTCTCGATATACCGATATACGTAATATATAATATCCTTCAAATCTTCAAAAGCATATATCTCTCGATCCATTCATTAGAAAATTGATATGTATATATCAAATTTCCCTATTCATCGAGATCTATCCATTGATATCCATTATTATATATAAAAAAAACAAGTATTTTGAAAATTATAAAAAAAAGTTAGCTTATAAGTTCTGATTTACCCAAACAGTCTACTGATTATAAGTTCTGATTTACCAAACACTCTAATCTCTACTCTACTTATCACTTATACTAGCCTATAACCCGTGCAAAGCACGGGCTATCATATATTATTATTATTAATTTATTAAAATTATTTGAAAATTTTATTTAGTGTAACCTAATATTGTTAACTCGTAAACACGCAAGTATACGCGATCACAAATAGCAAGTGGTAAATAAAAGTTCATTCCGCAGAGACTAAGTGTAAATGTGTATTTAATACCTATGCAACAGTGTATGGCTACTTCTTACTGCTTAACCAAGTATCAATTTTTAGGGTTTTTAATAACTAACTTAATTAACTAAGCAAAAACAGATTATCAAACAAAAGATCTTATAATTGAGAAAACATGGGATTCCAATATCATTGAATATTTCACTACAGGTCGACACATAAAATCGATTCAGGTGATAAAAATTGATAATTAATCAGATAACCACGACAATAATACGAGCTACCTTTCAGTACACTCGTATCAAACCACTTAATATCCACAAAAGGTAGAAATTAAGAGGGCACCAAATTATATTCAAATTATATATGCCTATACAATCTGGAAACACAATTGGTTTAAGCACAGGTTATCTTTATAATTACATGGGGCAATATGCATTGGTTAAATCATACCACTAATCATGAATAATTAAATTATTTCAAGAACCCGTGCTAATATGGCGACATCTCAAACCTAGAATCCACTTTCGCATTCATCAAGGATTAATACATTAGATGCTAGCTACACATCCATCAATTAATTCAACCATATCAGATTATCGCTAATAAATCACCCAATAATCAATTACATGTCAAACACAATAGTTACGTAAACAAATCCATTGGAAACCCATGATAATGAATTAGTTCATAATAAAACTAATCACCATCATGGGTTCTAAATTAAACATGATTCTAAAGAAACAATTAAGTAATGAAAGAGAACAAACAATTAAAGGTAGAAGAGAAATGAAATAGAAAGTTTATCCCCAATGTAGAAGAATACAAAAGTTCCAAAGATTACTCCTTGCTTGTCACTAGCTTGGAGATTCTTCCTTGCAATTGTTCTAAGAAAATAGATGAAAGTGATGATAGATCCTAAATTAAAAAACTGAAAACAACGATAGTTGGTTCCTCCCCTTTTAGGTTTTTCAAAATACATATATAAATGCTCTCCTACTAGACCTAAGGAAACAGGCCCAATAACAATTGACCCGACAAAACAAAAGCTGAAAATCTGCTAAACAGCCCCGGGCAAGCGCCCCTGCGCCTTGGCAAGCGCCCCTGCGCTTCTGACTCCCTGGAAAACTTCCTCCTGGCGTGCTCTAGCGCCTGACCAAGTGCTAGGGCGCCTTCTTGACCCTGGAAAAGCTTCAAAACTTCCACAAAACTTCTACAACTTGACTTGTTGCCTTGCTATTATTTCCATGTGCAAACTCCGGATTAAATTCACACCACCATAACATTGTTTTAGCCCATCCTGTCCTCGACGACACAACCTACACCAATTACACAAAAACACATCAAATGGCAACGAAACTCGAGAACTTACAACCGTTTTAAGTCCGAACGGAAGACAAATAGTGGATATAAAATCCACTTATCAAACCCCCAAACTTAACCCGTTGCTTGTCCTCAAGCAATGCAAAATCAACCTAAAGTGATGAATGAATGCAAATAAAACTAAATGTCATGATAATGTGAATATGTCCTAATGCAATGATCCCACACAAATGATCCGAAACCAACTCAACAAGCAAACATCTCAACGAATGCAACAACTCCAAACAGAGCTCGACTAAGGGCCCGTATACTAACAATACATGCTCGGAAACGTGGTGTGTGCATTTCCCACTAGATATACTCTCGAAACTAGATAAAAGGCATAACCAATTCTTCGTCAAGACAATCACATGTTTATAAACAGAATGAACTTTAGACACTCCATGACTCAAAGACACCGCCATCATCATTCAAGGTAGACAAGGATTCATGCTTCACTATACAAAACGACACAAAACATCACATATACATGCTTATTGACCGTGCAATGGGTGAGACCCCTAAAGGCTTATACAATAGCACTCATGTAGCGAGCGTTAGGTTAGTGGATCCCAGACCGGAAAAGTCTTAGGTCACTAGGCATAAAATCCCCTAGAACTTACTTGCTCGAGTACTAAAGAGCCCACCCTAGTCAATTAGCATACACACACTCTCACAAACGCTCATTTTTTATACTTTCAACTCTCTTTTTTTTTTCTTTTTTTTTCTTTTTTTTTTCTTTTTTTTTTTTAAATTTTTTTTTTTTTTTTAAATTTTTTTTTTTTAAATTTTTTTTCACACATGGGTGCACTATCTCACCCCCCCTAGACTACTCATAGTAAATATGAGCGGCTACTAGCCATTTGACGCCTAGCCATTATTACACTACGACACAACACTAAGCATGACATCCCTGTTTTCCCCCAAACTTATACTTAAGTGCTCCTATGCCATCAAGGGAATACTGAAAATTCTAGATATAAATAGGTGATTAAATCCCAACAGCCAAACCAGGTATGACTCGATCTAGTCCAAGAGCAAACAGTGAGACCGTGAAAAGATTGTGTTCCCGACACACGCAAGTCAATTTCATAAGTACTTAAATCAACCCTCTATTCATTGTCATCACACTCAAATTAACATCGACCTATTGAGCCAGAAATAGACCCTCATGTGGAATCATGTGATATGCATGAACAAAATGGTATTACATTCCTAAATAAATCTATATGACATGGCATCCTAAATGTAACTAAATGGCATGGCAAAACTAAATGCAAAATTACTAACATGAACTAGCATGAATATGCAACTATATGCAATGCAATCACTCTTGATACCCTAAAAACACCCCCAAACTTAAAATTTGCAATGTCCTCATTGAAGATAAATTTAAAGGGTACAAGAGATACTCCCCTACTCGTCGTCATCTCCACCCTCCTGTGGTGGTGTGTCTGGTGGTGGATAGACGTGGTGAGCTCCGAAAGTGGGCCATGTGACATGAATACCCTGTTGCTGGTACACTCCATCCAATGTCTGAGTCAAGTCTGTAGCAAATCTGTGAAGCATAGCATTCGTAGTGTCATAACGCCGCATCATGCGTCTGAACTGAGCATCACTAAAAACCACATTCCCCTGGCTCGTCTGTGCATGAGAAGGTCCCGCTCTATCTGACTGACGATGCACTCCTTCCATCGGTGGTGGAATACTACCTCCTTCCGCAATCTCAATATAACCAAGGCCCCTAGGGTGAGGAGTGCCACCCGGCCATTCCGTCAACCTCTGAATCAAATGATGATCAATAGATCCCATCGGCCTGTGTAGAGTCTCATCATTGTGCCAAGTGACACCAACATGAACACACAACTCAGCAATAATCACGGCATGTGGAATCCCTCCTGTAGTGCCACCCCGCAAAAATTTCATAATATTCTAATAGATTAGATACCCGAGATCAATATATTTCTCGTTCAGAATGCCCCACAAAATGATAGCACGGTCAACAGTAACATCAGTGACGTGTGAAGTTGGCATTAATCGGGCACACAAAAATAAGAACCAAGCTCGAGCATACCTAGTCAGTGCAGCTGCGGGAAAAGTACTCGGCTCAGTCGAACCTACCTTGCACTTCCAAACCGTGCCCGGTATACACATTCCCGCTATAATAGCATCTAAGTCAACATCAACCCGGGTCTTCTGCACCCAATCCTCAGCACCTGAAGGCTTCGATAGAGATAATATGCGACGTATATACCCGGGCTTGTAAGCCACTGCCTGACCCCTAACCATAGTGATCCCATTTTTATCCTCCTTTGCATTGGCATAGAATTCCCTTACAATGCTCAATGGAACTGCCACGGGCTTTGCACAAAATGCCGACCACCCCAACTCTCTAACCATAGCTCCCAATTCTCCATCTTCGGAAGAAGGAATGAAACCCCTTTCCTTGATTACAGCTTTCGTCAACAAATTATCGAACTCAAGTTGTGCCGCCTTAGACACAAATTTGTCAACATCATAATGCGCTTCTACCTCCTCCTCCGAACTACTACTACTCATAACCCTTAACCTCTTTGGAGCCATTAAAAAAAACAACAACCCACAATGCAATATCACCAATCTCTACTAGCAATTATAAATCAAGCAACTTCTCCCAAAAATTCACCAATACATAAAGTTTCCAAAATTTAACAAGAACACAATTCGTACATAAACAAGAATGGAGAAGAGTATACCCAATGACGAAACCGAGAGGTGAACTTGAAGCTAATATAGCAAATTTCCTCCACCAACTTGAATCTTGAAGCTCGAAAATTGGAATTTTGGGGGAAAGAAAGAATTTAGGGATTTGAAGTTGTGTATATATAGGTATATGTATAGGTGGGTGTAAGGAGATTTTTTGTTTGGGTTATGAGATGAGATGGGATTGGGTAGAGTTAGGAATTGAAGATATGAGGGAAGGGTGAGTGGAAGGAATTAGGTATAGAATTTAGGAGAGAAGATGGAGAAAATTGGGTGTTTCTTTGGTTTTAGAATCGGCACTGCTGTGTTTATTCATTTGTTTTGATTTTTTTTTTTTTTAAATCACGCGCCCTTGCGCCTCAGTATAGCGCCCCAGCGCTCGATACCTCCTGGTTTCACAGACTAAGCGCAGCGATCCTGCGCGAGAATAAGCGCTGTTGCGCGCGATCTACAGATTTGGTGAGGCGCTCCTGCGCGGGTTTGAGGCGCTCCTGCGCGTGTTTGCTCCTGGAATAGCCAGGCTGTGGCGCCATTGCACAAGGAAGAAGCGCAGCTGCGCCCTCCATTCCCTGGAATGCTCACCCTGACCTTGCATAATTTTCAACATACAATTTTTTTTTTTTTTTTTTGAGATTTTGCAAAATCCGAAATAACTATATCCTGAAACACTGCAACAAATTCATTTAGGCACCTTGCGGGAGTAATAATAATAATAATAATAATAATAATAATAATAATAATAATAATAATAATAATAATAATAATAATACAAAACTTACAATAAGCGTGGGTTGCCTCCCGAGAAGCGTTGTCGTTAACGTCATTTAGCCGGACGTTTTCACTGAGACTCAAGTAGTTGCAAGAACAGCGGTGACCGCTTCACGGTTTACCGTACCACCAAAATAGTGCTTAAGCCTCTGACCGTTCACTTTAAACGATTGGTCAGGTGATTTATCATAAATTTCCACTGCGCCATGTGGAAACACTATCTTCACCTTGAAAGGACCAGACCACCTTGATTTAAGCTTTCCCGGAAAGAGTTTGAGCCGGGAGTTGAAAAGAAGTACTAGTTGGCCTGGTTCAAAGGTTTTGGGCATCAATTTTTTGTCGTGCCACTTCTTCACTTTCTCCTTGTACATCTTCGAGTTCTCATAGGCTTGAGAACGGAATTCTTCCAATTCATTTAGTTGCAACAACCGCTTCTCACCAGCTAACTTCATGTCAAAGTTCAGCTTCTGCAAAGCCCAGTATGCCTTATGCTCAAGCTCCGCTGGCAGATGACACGCTTTCCCATAAACCAACTGGAAGGGTGACATTCCCAATGGAGTTTTATACGCTGTTCTGTAGGCCCATACAGCTTCATCTAATTTCAGGGACCAATCCTTCCTCGAAGGATTCACTACCTTTTCCAAGATTCTTTTGATTTCTCGATTAGATACCTCGGCTTGACCATTTGTCTGAGGATGATAGGCTGTTGCAACGCGGTGAGATACTCGATACTTGGCTAATAAAGCCGTGAACTGGCGATTGCAAAAATGAGTTCCTTCATCACTGATAATAGCACGAGGGGTTCCAAAACGAGTGAAGATTTGTTTGTGTAGAAAGTTGAGCACTACCTTAGCATCATTCGTCGGTAGGGATTTCACCTCAATCCATTTGGATACATAATCTACTGCCAAAAGAATGTACTGGTTGTTGCATGAGGGGACAAAAGGTCCCATGAAATCGATTCCCCAAACATCAAAGACCTCCACTTCAAGCATATTATTTAGAGGCATCTCGTTTCTCCTTGAAATATTACCAACTCTTTGGCATCGATCACATCTCATCACAAACTGATGAGCATCTTTGAATAGAGTTGGCCAGAAAAATCCTGCCTGAAGCACTCGAGCAGCGGTCTTATCTCCACCATAATGACCACCGTAGATGGTGTCATGGCAATCTCGTAGAATCCCCTCAGTCTCACTGTAAGGGATACACCGCCTGAGAAGCTGATCCGGCCCTTGCTTGAAAAGATAGGGCTCATCCCAACGGTACCACTTGACGTCATGAAGGAATTTCTTTTTCTGAGCATAAGAAAACTCAGATGGGATGATGTTGCTCACCAGATAATTCACAAAATCTGCGAACCACGGTACTTCACCTTGTACCTGAAACAGCTGCTCATCCGGAAAGTGCTCATTTATTAAGGACTCATCTTTTCTGCTTCCTTCACCCTGCTCCAATCTTGAGAGATAATCAGCTACCTGATTTTCCGTTCCTTTTCTGTCCTTGATTTCAAGCTCGAACTCCTGAAGTAGAAGTACCCAACGAATCAGTCGGGGTTTAGCATCCTTTTTAGATAGTAAAAATCTGATAGCTGCATGGTCTGTGTAGACCGTGACCTTCGCACCAAGCAAATAAGATCTAAATTTCTCAAATCCGTAAACAACTGCTAACAGCTCTTTTTCAGTGGTGGTGTAATTCAGTTGGGCATCGTTAAGGGTTTTACTAGCATAGTAAACCACAAGAAATACATTCATCTTTCTTTGCCCCAACACCACGCCCACGGCGAAATCACTTGCGTCACACATCATCTCGAAAGGCTCATTCCAATTAGGAGCTGTGATGACTGGAGTAGTTGTCAGCTTCTTTTTCAAGTGCTCGAATGCCTCCAAACATTCCTCAGTGAATTTAAAAGGAGTGTCCTTCTCTAGTAGACTGCAAAGTGGCTTTGTGATTTTAGAGAAGTCCTTTATAAAACGCCTATAGAAACCGGCGTGTCCCAGAAAGCTGCGAACTCCTTTGACAGAGATGGGAGGAGGAAGTTTTTCGATTGTCTCCAGCTTGGCCTTGTCCACTTCTAAACCCTTTCTAGACACCTTGTGACCTAGAATGATGCCTTCCTGTACCATGAAGTGGCACTTCTCCCAGTTGAGCACTAGATTTGTCTCAACACACCGTTTCAATACCATGCTCAGATTATGCAAACATTCATCATAAGAAGACCCAAAAACTGAAAAATCGTCCATGAAGACTTCCACATTAATTCCAATCATATCAGAAAAGATAGCCATCATGCATCTTTGGAAAGTGGCTGGGGCACCACAAAGACCAAAAGAAACTCGTCGGAATGCAAAAGTTCCAAAAGGACATGTAAAGGTAGTCTTCTCCTGATCTTCTGGAGCTATGGCAATCTGATTATAGCCCGAATACCCATCTAGCAAGCAATAGTACTCGTGACCAGCTAGTCTGTCCAGCATCTGGTCAATGAACGGTAGAGGGAAGTGATCCTTCCTAGTAGCCTTGTTCAATTTTCTGTAGTCCATACACACTCTCCAACCTGTGACTGTCCGAGTTGGGATAAGCTCATTCTTCTCATTGGTCACCACTGTCATACCCCCTTTCTTTGGAACGCACTGAACGGGGCTCACCCAAGAACTATCCGAGATGGGATAGATGATGCCTGCGTCCAGCCACTTGAGAATCTCCTTCTTGACAACCTCTTTCATTATGGGATTTAGCCTCCTCTGATGTTCCACTGAAGGTTTGCTCCCTTCCTCCATTGGAATTTTGTGCATACAGTAAGAGGGGCTAATGCCCTTGATGTCTGCAATTGTCCACCCTATAGCTGACTTGAACTCTCTCAGGATCCTCAAGAGTTTCTCTTCTTCGCCACCTGAAAGGTTAGATGCAATAATCACAGGTAATGTAGATGCATCACCAAGAAAAGCATACCTTAGATGGTCCGGCAGTGGCTTAAGTTCAAGTTCAGGAGCTTCCTCAATAGATGGCTTTAGACGAATTTGTGATTTTTGAAGCTCAGCTAAACCAAGTGATTCCGGTGGCGCATTGAATTTCCTTTGGTAGGGATTAGCATTAAGCAACTGAACAAACTCTGCCATTTCTTCATCTTCAGAATCATAGTCCCCTTGTAAAGTGCTTACCAAGGCATCTGCATTCGACAACTGCTTCCCTTCCTCATGTTGCAATGATTTAACCATGTCAAGTCTGAAGCAATCTTCCTCTTCAGTTGGAAGTTGCATGGCTTTAAACACATTGAATTTGACGTTTTGATCATGCACTCTCATAGTCAGCTCCCCTTTCTGAACATCGATCAACGTTTTGCCAGTGGCCAAGAATGGCCTTCCCAAGATGATAGGGATGTTCTTGTCTTCCTCAAAATCCAAGATAACAAAGTCAGCGGGAAAAATGAGTTTGTCCACTTTGACTAAAACATCTTCCACTATTCCACGAGGATATGTAACCGATCTGTCAGCTAGCTGCAAAGAAATATTGGTTGGTTTTGGGTCGGGAAGTCCAAGTGTCATGAATACTGAGAGAGGCATCAGATTAATGCTTGCACCAAGATCACACAAGCATTTGTTAAACGACACGTTTCCAATAGTGCAGGGAATAGTGAAGCTCCCTGGATCCTTAAGCTTTGGAGGTAATTTTTGTTGCAAGATTGCACTACATTCCTCCGTCAATGCTACCGTCTCAAAATCAGCTAGCTTTATCTTCTTTGAAAGAATTCCTTTCATAAATTTGGCGTAGCTAGGCATTTGTTCCAAAGCTTCAGCAAATGGGATATTAATATGCAATTTTTTGAATACCTCCAGAAATTTGCCAAATTGCTGATCCAGTTTCTGTTTCTGCATCCTTTGAGGAAATGGTGGAGGTGGATAGACTGGAGGAGTCGCCTCTGAAGGAACTGACTGCTTAGCTAGTTGAGAGATTGGCTGTTTTTCCTTTTCCGCCACTACCTCTTGCTCATCCTGTTCTGAATTCTGCTCAACTTCTGCTCCCCCTGTGACTTTTCCTGACCGCAGGGTAATAGCTTGTACCTGTTCCTTGCTCTCTCGTTTGCCTGGATTGGGTTCTGTATTGCTAGGCAAACTACCTTGCTGTCTTTGGAGTAGGGCATTTGCAAGCTGTCCAATCTGATTTTCCAAAGTCTTGAGAGAAGATGCTTGACTCTGGAGTGATACCGCTTGGCTTTTGACCATTGATCTCAATTCTTCCATTTCAGATTTTTCACTCGACTGTTGCTGAAATCCCGGAGGCTGATATGGCTGCCTCGGTGCATACTGCTGCTGCATCCCTGAAGGATTGAACTGTCTACCCCCAAACTGTTGGTTAAGAGGAGGATAAGATGATTGCTGCGTGTTGTTCTGACTGTTCCCCCAGCTAAAGTTAGGGTGATTCCTGTTGTTTGGATGATATGTATTAGGAGCTGGGACTTGTGGCCTTTGAAAGTTGCTGACAAACTGCACTGACTCATTAGATATGGCGCATTGACGAGTGTCATGCCCACCTGCACATAGCTCACAGATGCTAGCTACCTGTTGCATCCCAAGATTAGCCAACGAATCTACCTTCATGTTAAGAGCTTCTAACTGAGCTGACAGAGCAGTAGCGGTATCAACTTGAAGAACTCCTGCTACTTTGTTTGGTTGCAATCTCTGCGAAGGATTTTGGTACTCATTCGCAGCCATCATTTCAATCAGATCATAGGCTTCCTCGTAGCTTTTAGCCCACAGCGCTCCACCAGAAGCAGCATCTACCATAGGCCTGGATTGGCTTCCCAGTCCATTATAGAAGCAATTAATAACCATCCAGTCGGGCATCCCGTGATGGGGGCATTTTCTGAGCATCTCCTTATAACGCTCCCAAGCTTCACATAATGACTCCCCCTGTGTCTGAGCAAACTGAGCAATAGCATTCCTTATGGCCGCTGTTTTTGCCATAGGAAAGAATTTCGAGAGAAATTTTTGAGCAAGCTCTTCCCAAGTAGTAATTGACCCAGCCGGCAAAGAATGTAACCAGCCTTTAGCTTTGTCCCTTAAAGAGAACGGAAAGAGTCTCAGTTTCACAGCATCATCAGAAACACCATTGAACTTGAAGGTGTCACAGATTTTGATGAAATTCCTAATATGCATATTAGGGTCCTCTGTTGCACCCCCCCCCAAACTGCACTGTGTTCTGCACCATCTGGATAGTTCCAGACTTAATCTCGAAAGTATTTGCTGCGATAGCTGGCCTGATGATACTAGATTGAATATCATTGATCTTTGGCCTAGAATATTCCATGAGTGCCTTTGGTTGTACCGGTGGATTAGGATCTCCCATTGTACTAGTTGGTTCAACTTCTTCCTCTAGTAAATCTATCTCTTCCTTCTTTTCTAGTTCCGCTTTGGTTTGAGATCGCGTTCGCATGCACGTTCAAGTACCTGAAAAATGAAGGAAAAGAAGAACACAAGATAAGTAATTAAACGGATCAAGTCAATAATTTATAACGACCACTGATGACAAGCACATAAACTACAATTAACACCGAGTCCCCGGCAGCGGCGCCAAAAACTTGTTAACTCGTAAACACGCAAGTATACGCGATCACAAATAGCAAGTGGTAAATAAAAGTTCGTTCCGCAGAGACTAAGTGTAAATGTGTATTTAATACCTATGCAACAGTGTATGGCTACTTCTTACTGCTTAACCAAGTATCAATTTTTAGGGTTTTTAATAACTAACTTAATTAACTAAGCAAAAACAGATTATCAAACAAAAGATCTTATAATTGAGAAAACATGGGATTCCAATATCATTGAATATTTCACTACAGGTCGACACATAAAATCGATTCAGGTGATAAAAATTGATAATTAATCAGATAACCACGACAATAATACGAGCTACCTTTCAGTACACTCGTATCAAACCACTTAATATCCACAAAAGGTAGAAATTAAGAGGGCACCAAATTATATTCAAATTATATATGCCTATACAATCTGGAAACACAATTGGTTTAAGCACAGGTTATCTTTATAATTACATGGGGCAATATGCATTGGTTAAATCATACCACTAATCATGAATAATTAAATTATTTCAAGAACCCGTGCTAATATGGCGACATCTCAAACCTAGAATCCACTTTCGCATTCATCAAGGATTAATACATTAGATGCTAGCTACACATCCATCAATTAATTCAACCATATCAGATTATCGCTAATAAATCACCCAATAATCAATTACATGTCAAACACAATAGTTACGTAAACAAATCCATTGGAAACCCATGATAATGAATTAGTTCATAATAAAACTAATCACCATCATGGGTTCTAAATTAAACATGATTCTAAAGAAACAATTAAGTAATGAAAGAGAACAAACAATTAAAGGTAGAAGAGAAATGAAATAGAAAGTTTATCCCCAATGTAGAAGAATACAAAAGTTCCAAAGATTACTCCTTGCTTGTCACTAGCTTGGAGATTCTTCCTTGCAATTGTTCTAAGAAAATATATGAAAGTGATGATAGATCCTAAATTAAAAAACTGAAAACAACGATAGTTGGTTCCTCCCCTTTTAGGTTTTTCAAAATACATATATAAATGCTCTCCTACTAGACCTAAGGAAACAGGCCCAATAACAATTGACCCGACAAAACAAAAGCTGAAAATCTGCTAAACAGCCCCGGGCAAGCGCCCCTGCGCCTTGGCAAGCGCCCCTGCGCTTCTGACTCCCTGGAAAACTTCCTCCTGGCGTGCTCTAGCGCCTGACCAAGTGCTAGGGCGCCTTCTTGACCCTGGAAAAGCTTCAAAACTTCCACAAAACTTCTACAACTTGACTTGTTGCCTTGCTCTTATTTCCATGTGCAAACTCCGGATTAAATTCACACCACCATAACATTGTTTTAGCCCATCCTGTCCTCGACGACACAACCTACACCAATTACACAAAAACACATCAAATGGCAACGAAACTCGAGAACTTACAACCGTTTTAAGTCCGAACGGAAGACAAATAGTGGATATAAAATCCACTTATCAAATATCGTTGAAGAAAGAATTGTAGGAAGAAGTGGGTGTAGACGATGATTCTAATCGGGATATAATTGATAACATTTATAATTCTATAATATGTTGGTTTTTTATTTTTAATAAATTATATGTAATTTAATTGAATTTGAAAATTTTAACAGGTTTTTTTATTTTTTTAAAATATTTTTTGTGCCTTGGTTCTTTGGTTAGTTGGTTAACAACTTCCCAAAAAGTTTGTTAACACCTTCCAAAATACAAAAAACAAATCAAAATGTATTTAATTTTAATTAAAATATAAACCACATATTTTACATAATATTCGATTATATTTCCATTTACATCAATATTTAAATAGATACATACTCCATCAGTTATACTTCAATTTAAATTCAACAAAATACTCTTTCAATTATATTTTTAGTTTGTTATTTTTAGGAAAGTTTTAACAATTTTTTTGGAAGACAATACATACTCTATCAGTCACACTTTAACTGAAATTCAATTACATACTCTTTCAATTATATTTTTAATATAACTTTTTTAACTTGTTATTTTTATAAAGGTATTAACAATTTTTTGGAATACATTAACCAACCAACTAACCAAATATATCCGTTCCCGTGCAAAGCACGAGCTATCATATATTATTATTATTAATTTATTAAAATTATTTGAAAATTTTATTTAGTGTAACCTAATATCGTTGAAGAAAGAATTGTAGCAAGAAGTGGGTGTAGACAATGATTCTAATCGGGATATAATTGAAAACATTTATAATTCTATAATATGTTGGTTTTTTATTTTTAATAAATTATATATAATTTAACTGAATTTGAATTTATCATATTCAAATTATGATTCCATAATAATCCCTAATGTACTATTTGTCTAAAATAAAATTTAATATTAAATTGTAATTGTGTGAAATTTTTATTGTTTATTATATAGTTTTAGAAGTTTTAGATTGTTTTCACTTTTGTTGATTTATAATTTGTTGTAAATTTGTTAACAAATATATGATATTAAAATTATTTAAATTGATTTTGAAAATATTTGATTTCTAAGTAATTGAAAGAGTCAAAAAAAGTTGGGTAACTGTAAGAGTATGTAATTAAATATTAATTGGAGTGTAATTAAAAGTGTTTGTTATTAAGTAAAATTAAATTTTATATGCATTTTAATTTATTTTTTCATTTTTGGAAGGTATTAACAAACCTTTTTGGAAGGTGTTAACCAACCAACCAACCAATTATACCCTGTTTCGCTTATAATAGTATAGTATAGATTGATAAATAATTGAAAGAGTCAAAAAAAGTTTCGCTTATAATAGTATAGTATAGATTGATAAATAATTGAAAGAGTCAAAAAAAGTTGGGTAACTGTAAGAGTATGTAATTAAATATTAATTGGAGTGTAATTAAAAGAGTTTGTTATTAAGTAAAATTAGATTTTATATGCATTTTAATTTATTTTTTCATTTTTGGAAGGTATTAACAAACCTTTTTGGAAAGTGTTAACCAACCAACCAACCAATTATACCCTGTTTCGCTTATAATAGTATAGTATAAAAGAGTTTGTTATTAAGTAAAATTAAATTTTATATGCACTTTAATTTATTTTTTCATTTTTGGAAGGTATTAACAAAGCTTTTTGGAAAGTGTTTAACCAACCAATTATACTCTGTTTCGCTTATAATCGTATAGTATAGATAGATAAATAATTGAAAGAGTCAAAAAAAGTTGGGTAACTGTAAGAGTATGTAATTAAATATTAATTGAAGTGTAATTAAAAGAGTTTGTTATTAAGTAAAATTAAATTTTATATGCATTTTAATTTATTTTTTCATTTTTGGAAGGTATTAACAAACCTTTTTGGAAAGTGTTAACCAACCAACCAACCAACCAATTATACTCTGTTTCGCTTATAATAGTATAGTATAGATGACATAAGTGCTTATAAGTCATAAGCTACTCATTTTAAGATACACCAAACATACACTATAACTTGCAAGGCTAAAAACGAATTTGAGTAATTTAAATTTAAATTAAGATTCGATTTGTTAATAATAAAATAATTAAATATTATTTGTATGCGTACAGAAAATGAGCGAATTTATATTTTATTTTATAATTCGAATAAATATCGAATCTCAACACTTCAGTATTCATTCATATTTATTTAGAGTAGTTTGAATAATTTCAGATGTGTTTATTATACGTATTCGCTTATAATTTGTAATTTATGCATATATTTTATATATCATATAAAGTATATGCTATACAAATAATTATACGAATATTCTTTAAAATTATTTTGAACGAATTCGAATATTCAATAATAAGTAATTTGGTACTAAATCGAGTCAAATCGAATCAAATACAAACATTCATATTTGAATTCGGGTCGAATTTGAGCAAGATATAAACATTTTAATTTGAATCCGAACAATTAACTATTGATTCAAGGCGAATCTAATCATGTTATTATTCATACATATTCGGTTCGTTTTCACCCCTTCTTGTAAAATAAGTACATACTCCTTTCTTTCCAAAATACATGTTATTTTTGATTTTTAATCGATTAAATTTAATAAAGTTTTATTGAAATTTATATATATCATATAATTAAAAAAATGTATAAAAATTATATTATTAGAAAATACATCTAATCTAGGTTATAATGTGATGTTCAATTTTCAAAATAATAAATAAATAAATTTTAATATTTAATCAAAAATTAATCAATTTAATTACTAAAAACTCAGAAGTCCTGTCATCTGACATGGTTAGACAGTCTTGTTAGTTTCGTCGACAGTCATTCTTGTTCTTTTCGTATTCTCGTCATGGCTAGCAATCTGGTTCAAGCAATGAATAACATCTCTTTAGAAGATGAGGAAGAAGGGGGCATGGAGATTAATGAAGAAGCTCTGGTAGACAACAATATACATGATCAAATCTTTAACGCAAATCTTTGTGTTGTCGGGCGATTCATCAATGAGGGACGTGTTGATTTTGAGGCAATGCAGCAAACTCTTGCACTTTTATGGAAGCCAGGCAAAGGTGTATACATGAAGGAACTGGATTCAAATTTATATTTGTTTCAATTTTATCATGAGATCGACGTTAAAAGAGTTATGGAGGGATGCCCTTGGTCATTTAACAGGAAAGCTTTGGTGATGTCAAGGTTACAAGAAGGACAGAATCCACGTTGTGTAGATCTGAATACCATGGATCTCTGGGTACAGATTCATGATTTGAAGGTAGGATTTATGTCAGAAACAGTTCTTAAAGGTGTTGGTAATTACATTGGAAATTATGTTCAATGTTGTCCATCAAATTTCAAGGAAGTTTGGAGAGAATATATGAGAATCAGGGTCTCAATTGATCTGTCAAAACCTTTAAAGAGGCGCATGAAACTCAAGATGGCAGGAGACAAGTGGTTTTGGATCAACTTTAAGTATGAAAATGTTCCAAGTTTTTGTTTCATTTGTGGCATTGTAGGTCACTCTGAACGATTTTGCAGTCAGTTATTTGAAAAGGCAGAGCACGAAATAGCAAAACCTTACGGTGTCTGGATGAGAGCTCCCCTTCGAAGTCAAGTAAAACCAGTAGGAGCCAAATGGTTACGAAATGCTGAAGGTGGTAGTAGCTATGCAGCAGATTCACAAGCTCAGGGCAAGAGAAACGAAGGTGATGAGAATAATCAAGATCCTATTATCACTCCTAAAAATCTGGAGTCTGTTGAGAAGGGAGGAAATCAGGGGAATACATTATTTCAAAATTTAGATGGAGGCGCGAAACTTAGTCAACACAATTCTCAAACAAACCCAACAAAAATTACGGAGGGGCTAAACAAAAAGATATTGGGATAATTGAGACCAAAAAAAAAGGGACAGATGATGGGCAGGACTCAGGAAATACGGGCTTGTATAAAGAAGTCTTAATGGACTCAGATGATGTTACTGAGACTGATTTGACTGAGAAAAATTCAAGTAACAATTCAATTCCAAAAAATGTATATGGGGCGGGTACTCATGGGAGTGCTCGCCTATCATCATGAGTTTAATAAGCTGGAATTGCCATGGGCTTGGGACCCCGTGGGCTTTTCAATTCCTTAAGGAGATTACTCTCCAAAAGAGACCCGACTTTATTTTTCTGTGTGAAATTATTAGTAAGAAAGCTACTGTAGAAAGGTTTCAACGAGCAGTTGGTTTTGAAGGGATAGTAGTAGTAGAATCTCAAGGTCGTAGTGGTGGTCTTGCTTTGCTCTGGCGTAATAAGGATGAAGTTTTGTTACAGTCCTATAGTAAAAATCATATTGATGTTGTGGTTCACATGAAGGACAATAACACTTTTCGATTGATAGGTATCTATGGTGAGCCTGACAGGAACAAAAGGTATGAAACTTGGCAACTCATTCGCCATCTGTCCATAAATAATTCTCTACCTTGGGTGTTAATTGGTGACATGAATAATGTGTGCTCACAAGAGGATAAAAGAGGTGGTTGTCCGTATCCTCAAACTTTGATCAGAGGTTTTAATGACGTGCTGGAAGATTGTAACCTTTCAGATATGAATCTTTTAGGCTATCCGTATACTTGGGAAAGAGGTGCTGGCACGGATGATTGGATTGAGGTAAGATTGGATCGCGCCCTGTCAACAGTTGATTTCTTGAACATGTTCAAGGATGCTACCCTCACAAATCTGGAAGTCTCCACTTCAGATCATTGTCCATTGTTCCTGGAATTTTACAAAGTTCAACAGGCAGTCAAGTCTCGAGTCTTTCGTTTTGAAAATGCTTGGCTCCGTGAACCTATATGTCAACAGTTAGTGGCGGATGTTTGGGATAGAAATCAAGGAAAGTCTTTCTTCGATAAAATTAATGAATGTACTCAAATTTTATCTGAATGGGGACAAGAAATCACAGGCAGTTTTAAACGTCGAATTCAAGCTTATAAGAGGGTGATTAAAGCTTTAAAAGGTCGAAGAGATGACAGATCAGTTCAAGTAGTGAAAGAGAATCAGAAGAGGCTTGCTGAAGTTTATGCCCAACGGGAGATTTTTTGGAAACAACGGTCCAAGCAACAGTGGTTAAAAGAAGGAGATCAAAATACCAAATTTTTTCACGCAGCAACCAAGAACAGAAGGGCTATAAATAAGATTAAAACTCTCAAGAATAAAGATGGCATTACAGTGGATTGGAGCTCGGTGTTGGAAGATGTCATAGTGAGTTATTTTACTGATCTGTTCAAGGCTTCAAATACTGAATGGAGCTTGGTTACTGACTGTGTTCAGTCGAAGATCTCAGATGATCATAATAATATTCTTCTTCAAGAAGTGTCAAATGTGGAAGTGAAGAAAGCTTTATTTCATATGTATCCCGACAAATCTCCTGGACCGGACGGAATGAGTCCGGGATTCTATCAAAAACATTGGCATATTGTTGGAGAGGATGTAGTGAATATAGTTCGGCAGTTCTTTGATATGGGTGATATTGATGTTCGACTTCATAGCACCAACATAGCCCTTATTCCTAAGAAGAAAAATCCTCAGTTTATGACGGAATTAAGGCCGATCTCTCTATGTAATGTAGTCTACAAAGTGTTGTCGAAAGTATTGGCAAATCGATTAAAATCATTCATTGATACAATCATTTCCGATACTCAAAGCGCTTTCATTCCTGGACGCCTCATTACAGATAATATCATGGTGGCTTATGAGGTAATGCATTTCATGAAACGCAAAACCAAAGGCAAGCAAGGTTGGATGGCTTTAAAAATAGATATGAGCAAGGATTATGACCGGGTAGAATGGAGTTATTTGGAAGCAGTATTGTTGAAGATGGGCTTTGAGGAGAAAGCAATTTGGTTATTCATGGCTTGTATGAGTTTAGTTAATTATAAAGTCCGTCATGCAGGGAGAAATTTTGGTCGAATCGTCCCTACTCGTGGTCTTCGACAGGGGGATCCCTTGTCTTCTTACCTGTTCTTAATTTGCATAGAGGGATTTACTTCTTTGATTTCTGATTATGAGAAGAAAGGTTTGATTCAAGGCATCAAAGTCGCGCGTAATGCTCCTCCCATCTCCCACATGTTTTTCGCGGATGATTGCTATATCTTCTGCAAAGCTAATGTAGAAAGTGCAAACCATGTTCTTAATATGTTGAAAGTGTTTGAAAAGGCTTCTGGACAGCAGATCAATGTAGATAAATCCTCAGTGTTTTATAGTCTCAATTGCAGTCCTCAATTAAAATCAGAGATCTTCCAGCTGTTGCAGATCAAAGAAGCAGGTGCTAACAGTCTTTACTTTAGGCTGCCAAACATGATTTCTGGTAAAAAAATCTGAGGTTTTTGGATTTATAAAAGAAAGGTTACAAGACAGAAGTCGAGGGTGGGACAAGAGAAATTTGTCGAAAGGTGGGAAAGAAACTTTAATAAAGTCAGTAGCTCAGACCCTTCCTAGCTACGCGATGAGCGTATTTCTCCTCCCTCTTGAAGTGTGCAAAGATTAAGAAATGACTATGTCTAAATTCTGGTGGAGATCAGACCCGTCTAAAAATAAGAACATTCATTGGATGTGTTGGAGTAGGCTATGCTCGTCCATGCTCGAAGGTGGTATGGGATTCAGGTGCCTCCACGATTTTAACGTTGCTTTGTTGGGAAGTCAGGCATGGCGTCTCGTAACTCAGCCAAATAAGTTAGTAAGCAAAATTTTCAAAGCCAGATACTACCCCAAAGGTACGTTTCTATCTGCTAAGCTTGGTTCTAATCCAAGTTATGTCTGGCGTAGCGTTTTAGAAGCTCAGAATTTGATTGCCCAGGGTATTTCTTGTCGGGTAGGTAATGGTCAGGATATTGACATTTTAAACTCTCCTTGGCTTCCGTTTACAGAAGATCCTTATATTCACATTGTCAGTGAATCGATTGTAAACCAAAAAGTAGTCTCTTTAATGCATATAGGAGAAACAGTTTGGGATGTTGATTTGATCAAAGATGTGTTTGAAGAGCGAGATGTGGAGCTGATTCTTTCTATTCCCCTTCAAAGTAATGTCAAAGATACTTGGTATTGGAGATATGAAAAGATGGCTTACTACTCAGTGAAAAGCGCGTATATCAGTATTCAAAAATCAAAAGCTAGTCTCACTCTTGCAGATAATTCTGGATTCTGGAGGAAACTGTGGCAGTTAAAACTTCCATCCAAGGTCAAAAATTTCTTGTGGCGGGCAGTTTCTGGATGCTTACCCACGAGAGATCTTCTTCGTGCTAGAAAGGTGAATGTTACTGCACTATGCCCCATTTGTAATGTGGAACCAGGATCTGGTATACATGCCCTGGTCTCATGCTCATTTGCAGATCATTGTCACAAGCTTGCAGGAAGTTCATTCTCTTCTACAGCTCAAGGTACATTCGATTCATTTGCAGATTGGTTACATTCTTTGTTCGACCATCAACAAAAGGAGGAGATATATATTCATGTAACTCTATGCTGGATAATTTGGAAAAACCGGAATGATTCAATATGGAAGCAGCGTAGTATCGACTCTTTAGAGGTAGTAAATTCGACACTCTCTTTTCTTAACCAGTGGAGATCTGTTCAAGACAAAAATTATGACCCCTTTTTGAGCTTCATGAGCCCAGAAGATGGTCAAGAACAGTGGCACCTTCCAACAGAAAATAGTGTTAAGATTAATATCGATGCTGCTATCTTCGAAGATCCAAGGCGATATAGTTATGCTTTTATCATTCGTGATCATCATGGTTCACTAGTCGAAGCAGTTTCAAAATGTTCTCCAGGTCGAGTGACTCCTGAATTTGCAGAAGCATTAGGTATTAGAGAAGCTCTCAGCTGGACAAAACAAAAGCATATCAGTGATGTGGTACTAGAAACAGAGTGCTTACAGGTTGTGCAGCTCATTCGTAGCTCCTTTTCAAGCTTATCCTACTTAGGAAAGGTCATCGAAGAGTGCAGAGCTTTGTTATCTGATTTATGCGTTCAAAACATTGTGTTAAGGTTCGTGAGACGGTCTGCGAACAGAGTAGCTCACTATTTAGCGAGATATAACTGTTCTATAGCTGATTGTAGTTGGAGGGTAGGAGATATCCACCCGGATTATGATTATGTTCTTCGTAAAGATTTAATGACGTAATAAAATCTTTGGCAAAAAAAAAAATTACTAAAAAATCAAAATAAACATTAAAAGCGGGGGTGGCGTGTTCGTTTCTCCTTATCCACAGATTTCATTTTCGAGGCATAGCAACATCCAAACTTGAGAAATTAAGGATTGGACCAAGTGGACGAAAACAGTTTGCAAACAACTCGTGGGCGGCGCAATAACCAAGACATGAGGAGTCAGCTCCAACTCATTAGCCCCAGTACCATTAATTTTTGAACTCTGTCAGGTTTATCCACTTGTCCTTCCTCCACATGATACATCGTACTACCATACACATCAATGCAGATAAACTAGTCATGTTCAGGGGTTTTGGTGCCAACAAGTATCGAGGGGTCTTCATTATTTTCCCAAATTATTTGAGCCACTCTCTCATTTTTATTTTTATTTTTATCAAAAATGATTTACTCGCGTTGAAATATAGCATAAGATTCATTTGGGGTTTTCTTCTAACACCTTAAACCTTAAGATTTTAGATGAATTGGTTACTTAACATGGCATTAAAGCTCTGATTTAGCAGTGATCTCAAGTTCGACTCCACTCTTCAACCCAAAAAAATGGGATTTCGAGTGAGGAGAAATGTTGAAATATAGCATAAGATCCATTTGGGACCTTCCTCTAACACATTAATATTTTAGATTAATTGATTACTTAACAACTAGTACATAAATTATTTTTCCAAATTATTTGAGCCACTCTCTCATCTTAATGTTGAAATACATAAAAATTAAAAATATTGCACATAGAAAAAACTAATGGATGAAACCAGCCCCACTAAACCAAACAAAAATGAATAGTCTATAGTCAGTCGGTGCATTTCTAAAAATGCCAAAAATCATCGATCGGGACATCTAATATGAAACGAATATTTCTTAAATTTTCAAATGAATTTGCCTACCACTTTCAATTTCATCTCACCCCTTTGAAATCAAAAAAATAATAATATAACAAGAAAAAACAAAAAGCGAAAAAACAAAAAGCGTAAAGCAAAAGATAAAAATGAGGTGTTATAGTTTTTTTTTTCTTTTTTGAAACCAGATGTTATTATAGATTAATACAAATAAATTATGCGGCTCAATTTAATCTTTCCCCGAGAAGTCGACACGTGGAATTCTTTCTTGTATACTTTCTGTTAAGAAAATATATAATCTTGACAAATCCAATTCCTAACATTTTAAAATTTTAAGATAATTGGTAATTTAATATGTTATAACAAGTTTAGATTACAATATTGATAATAATAAAGCAAAATTACAATAACGATGATGATGATGATGGATGGACTTGTTAGAGAGATTGTCTCAAACCAATGACGATGCAACGATTTACAATAAGATCGAACAATCGTTTTTTAACTGAAAGCTATGAAAATTTACAACAAGAATGAGAATGACGATGATCCGATGATTGTTTCTCGATAAACGACGATGATTGATGACGACTGACGACCGTTTATTTAATTGAAAACAACTACTACTTTCAATATTTTTTTTATATTTTTATTATTATTAATGTAATATGGGAAGTTATCGTAACTATCATTATTAACGGGGATAATTTTTCTATTATATTAATTACCTTTATTATGCAATCATTTATATTGTAAACGAATCAAGACTTATGACTTCTGATTGAATAAATGAATATTTAAAAATAATTTATTATGATATCAAAATTCTAGGAGGTCTGAGATTCGAATCTATTTTATCCCAAACTAAAACAGGACTAAATTCCCATTTAATATTGAAAATCAAATCAGATTGAATGTTAATATAAAAAGGCACGAACAAACTAATAATTCATTCTTTTACTCAAATATATATCTTCAAATAAAAGAGAGATAAATATCTATACTATTATATTAAAGCCGAAACATTGAAAGTTTTGGTTTTCGGTTTGGTTATCCCATTTATTTTGGTTTTCACAGATAATTAAATTATAAAAATAACTTAAAAAGCTAATTACTAATGTTAACATAATTATATTCAGATTAAAATTCTTTTATCCATATTGAGCTTCTACTTGGACTCTTTTTTCAGCTCCAACAACTCAATTACCCATTTTTTCTAAAGATTTTACTTCTAATTGAAACACTTTACCATTTAATTTAAAACTAATATTACAATAATTAATATATATCCAAAATATCACACCATATCTTTCCGTAATTATTTCAGTAGTAATTTTTGTAATTAAAACAAGTTACTTTTTAATTTAAAATTAATCTTGCGATAACTTATATACACCCAAAAATATCTCACCATATATTCAAATCATTATTTTTAGTAATAAATAAGAATCGTTAGATCTAATAATAAGATATATTATATGATTAATTTACTAAAAATTCAAAGTTAGAACCCGTCAACGACACTTTTAATTTAGAATTTTACAAAATAAATTTCAAACCATGGATATCATTATATAAATTTATATTAAATTAAAATTAAAAATAAGGATTATATAAAAACATAATTATAATGTTAAATAAATTTTATAACCTATGAAAAGAAACCCGTCGGAAGCACGGGTTATAAGCTAGTATAATCCAATAAACCAACTCCTACATACAACTCGTTTAACACTTTGTTGAATCTGTCAGCACTCCTATATATTGAACACAGATATTCACACCTCAGCGATCACATTACAACCCTTTTCTCCATTATCCAAACCAACCCATCACATACATACACCTATACATACATTTCTCTCAACACCAACAATGGAGTCTGTATCCATGATCGGGAACTCTCAGGCGAACCTCGGGAGTTTAAATTCAGATATTGTCAGGTTTTCTGACATCAAAACTGTTGAAAAGTGTTTTAATTCTTCTAAGAAGCTCCAGTTTGGTTTTGTCGGGAGAGTCAAATTGATAAGTGGTCAAAACAAATTGTCTCTTAGAGTTTCGGCGTCTAAGCAGCCGGTGCCGGTGCCGTCGGAGAGACTTTCCGGCAGAAAGTCTGTAAATTCGAAGCCTGTAAGTTTCTTACGACTAATTTTTATTTCACTAATGTGAAATTTCATTATATTATTAATAATTGTTAACTGTTAAGTTAAAGATTAAATAAAAAAGAGAGAGGATTGTTTTAAATTAATTTTTTGTTTATGTTAAATTAAAATAATATGTTAGCTGTTAAGTAGTAATTTTTGAATAAATGTGAAATGGGGGTATCATTTAGATGTTTATGTCATTTAATTTGAATTAGAATTCTGTAAATTGGGTGTATACAGCGTTGAATTGATGATCATGAGTTCGACTCTCTTTACGACAGTGTAATTCGAGTGTGATAAGTGAGTACGTCCCGTTGTGTAGAATCTGAAACTAATAAGGACTGCTTATAGGACTCTAAAAAACTGTTTCAAAATAGCAATGTAAAAGAGTCGGTTTAATAATTTCATATTGATATTTGATGAAAAAAATGTTTGCAGTTGCAGGACAATTTGTGACCCTGCTAATGTTTTCTTTGAACAATTTGCTTGTGCAGAAAGATGGTGTGAGACTGTATGTTGGTTTGCCTTTAGATTCGGTTTCTGATTGCAATACGGTAAAGCACGCAAAAGCAATTGCAGCAGGGCTCAAAGCTTTGAAATTGTTAGGGGTGGAAGGAGTTGAACTTCCTATATGGTGGGGAGTAGCTGAGAGAGAAACCATGGGGAACTACGAGTGGTCCGGTTACCTTGCTCTTGCAGAAATGGTTCAAAAAGTAGGTCTTAAGCTCCATGTATCGCTATGTTTCCATTCTGCCAAGGAATCGAAGATTCCACTTCCCAAATGGGTTTCTAAGATAGGTGAAGCGGAACCTAGTATCTTCTTTACTGATCGGTCAGGGCACCGTTACAAAGAGTGTCTATCACTGGCTGTGGATGAGCTTCCTGTTCTTAATGGAAAGACTCCAACACAAGTTTACAAAGAATTCTTTGAGAGCTTTAAGGCTTCTTTTTCACCTTTCCTTGGTTCTACCGTTACGGTATGAGATTGTTACCTTAAATAAAATTTGTATTACTGTATAATGCAGATGGGATCTGAATTTCTGATATATAATTAGCTTCTGATAATAGCTACTTTGTTACTTGTTCAGGGAATATCCATAGGCCTTGGACCAGATGGCGAGCTTCGATATCCTAGTTACGACCAACAATCCAAAAATTCTAATATTCGTGGAGCAGGAGAGTTTCAGTGTTATGACAAAAACATGATCAACAACCTCAAGCCACAAGCTGAGGCACTTGGAAATCCACTTTGGGGTCTCTCCGGTCCTCATGATGCCCCAAGTTATGATGACTCTCCACTTTTGAACAACTTCTTTAAGGACCAGAGGGGATCATGGGAGACAGCATATGGTGACTTCTTTCTCTCGTGGTACTCGAGCCAGCTAATCACTCATGGTGATCGCCTCCTCTCACTTGCATCTTCAACCTTCAGTGATTCTCCAGTAACAATATGTGGCAAAGTCCCTCTCATGCATTCGTGGTACAAAACTCGTTCCCACTCATCTGAGCTGACTGCAGGATACTATAACACGGACAAGAGAAATGGTTATGAAGAAGTCGTACAAATGTTTTCAAGGAATTCAAGCAAAATTATCTTGCCTGGAATGGATTTATCAGATGACTACCAGCCAAATCAGACTCACTCGAGTCCAGAGTCGTTGGTTGAACAAATAAAATCAACTAGCAGAAAGTGCGGTGTTGAAATCTCTGGGCAAAACTTAATGGTTTCGGGTCCTCCCAAGGGTTTTGAACAGATAAAGAGAAACTTGAGGGGTGATCAGGCTGTGGACTTGTTCACCTATCAAAGGATGGGATCAGAGTTCTTCTCTCCTGATCATTTTCCTTCATTTACAGCCTTTATTAGGAGCCTAAATCAACAAGAATGGCTAATAGATGATCTGCCTATGAATGAGGAAGAATCTCCTTCTAGAAAGAATCTCCAGGCACAAACTGCTTAGTTATTTATGTAGCTGTATATAGAGGAATGCGAATTCCCAAGATGCATTTTACAAGATTGTTTAACCCGGTGGTGCTCCAATCTGGATTGGAAAAAACAAAGAGAAAACCAGCACTACTGAAAGTTGTGTACCAGGGTCCAATTTGTATTATACACATCTGTAAAAAGGTTACTATTGTCTTCTGCTTTTTCAAGAATGATTTAAGTTCTGGACAACTATACAAAACCTCTCCTGTAAATATTTCAATAATTTGGCTGTATATTTAAGCTCAACCAATGAGCAAGAACCCGTGAAACTTTGAAAGAACTGTACTTGTAGAACAAAACCATGAAAGAGCAAGTCTATACAAGTTCACATGTTAGGATGGGCTTTTACAATTTACATTGATAAATTGATATTATGTATACATTGTGAAGCAAGGTCAAGAGTAAAATCGTGTCTTGAGTAACAATGCACATACATTCAAAGAGTAATATACAAACACAATGGAAAACCGATTTCTGCATACTTCTCATGCCTATGTGTTTATAGCTCTCAGTTGAGCATTCTAGTCATACACAGATGTGCATGTAAATTCTGGAAATATACATTCAAAACAGTATGCTCAAAGTCTACCTCTAGATGAAATCATTCACAGGCGATTTTTGTGTCAAAGCTGCTAAGGCATATGGCGAATGCCTGGAATGCAGATATAGGATAGCGGTAATCCATGGTAAACACATCTTTACCCACTTTACCAAATTGTATGATGACCTTCTCATGTTCTGGTCCAGCCTCTCCGTCCTCGGCAGAAGCCACCAGTTGAAAGTTCTTCACTGAAGCAACTGTAACGCGCCCATGAAAGTTCAGACACCAGCACTGTAGTTGCTCATGCCATCTTGGGGACTTGTTTTTCAAAATCAGATGTGCGTCCTTCTGACCATTTATAGGTACAGGTAAAAACTTTTCCATACGACTTGATTTTGATCGGAAGAAAGAGAACGATGGAGGGGTTTCAGCGCTATTATGCCGGAACTCAGTCTGTAATGGAGCCACACCATCTCGCTTAATAGCTGAAGCAGGAACAGCATCCATAACACAGTTCATTCTTCTTGGGCCCCTGCTGGTCAAAAATAAGTACATTTAAGTACAGTGTTTACTTTACCAGAAATAACATCACTTTGGAATTGATACCACCAAATGGACTTCAAGGCTACTCAAGAAGAAAGTGGACCGAGCTATACTTACCCAATTCTACTCCTTTACAGATTTTTCGAAAATACATTCAAAACGAGAAATCCAGTGTTGCTCATTGTATGTAAAAAATATCTATGTGCATATAAACACACATAAGTATTTCCCTTACCTAGAACCTAACATATTCAACTCATATGAGATGTGGGCCACGGGATAGTTGCCAGCAGGAACAACTGGCAAAACTTGTTTTGAGGCCACAAGTCTAGTTGAGCGACTCTTCATCATTTTATCACCAGCATGAGATGGTTGAGCGTCATATATTACAAATTTGGTTCCCAGAAAATTAGATCTTCTTCCCAACAAAAGAAGGAAAACAAGTATAAGTCCCTCCTGTAAAACATTTAGAGTCAACTGTAAGTATTTAAAGTTAGAACGCACCTTAGCTTCCCAATATATTTACTGCTACCCTTTGACATCTCATCACCATGTAGAGAGATTATGTAATCTGTGACAGTTGCACGTCTAAATTTCTGAGCAGCAAGAAGAAACTTCCCGCTATCAGCCAATGCTGCCACAAAGATTAAATTTTGCAAACACGTAAAAGTTAGCAGCAATGGCAATAGCGTGATTAGGGAATGAATAACCTTTATGTGTGTCCCACTGAAACAAAATCAAGTGTTGTTATTAATGAGGACGTGTGCCATGGGATTTACCAATTAAATTCTTACCTTGAGTTAAATTGAGGAATAAATGATACACATGCGCAGACCGATTCCTTTTTATAAAACACCTTATAAGAGATTCCCTTGGACCAGGCTGCAAGAAGAGATAAAACAATCTTATGATATAATCAGAAGGATCATTGACCTTAAAACTTTGTAATAATAATATCCAGCAAGAGTATACAATTCCCAAACTGCTTATGATACCAAAAATTTTAAAAGCAGTTGTAACTTGGGAAGAAAAGTACTGATGGCAATCTTTACACAAGACACCAAAGTTGGTCTCGGGTAACAGTGTCTAAAAGCACTCTTTACGTTCTATGATCAAGTAGACAATCTATGCAGAGAAAAGCGCAGGCTGGTTCCACGATTTCTATGGAAAAAAGGATTTTCTTATCTTCTATAAAAAAAAATGAGGAGAGAAAGAGATCAAATGGGAACGCAAATTGTTTGTGATTATTAAAAGGGAGTGAAGACACGAGTTTTTCTGCTGGAAATAGATGGACTTAGTACAGTGTTCAATGATAATATGTTTTCAATCATAGATCAGCACAAAAATACAATTAGCAAAAGTAATTTGGCAAATCCTATACAATTCCATGTCCCAACCACGCAATCCAATACAGTAGTACTAGTACACCAACAATCATGTTAAGAATAAATAAAAAGATAACCAACAATAACTCGGTAAATAGTTTACCTTAACACCATCAACCATAATCACAGACATACTCCATTCAAGAATGAGATTCGATCTTCCTATCATTGTATAGCCGGTATATAGCCCCCAAAAACAAAGTGTTTTATATTCACTTCATTCGAACAAATTATTGACACCACGAGCATGTTATATTAAGCTCCTCTTGGCTTCTCCCACAAGTCCTAAAACCTTATGTTGTGTTTGAATAGGGTAAATGAAATAAGTGAGAATGAAATAACAATCGCTACTATTTTACAGGCAACTGTTTAAGATTTTCAATCATTCCTCCATTTCCTTGGCAAAATCAAAGATAGAGGGTATTCGCTCCATTCCCCTTCCTACACATTTTCCTTCCAGAAGTCATCATACAGAATTTGCTCTCCCTCATTTTTGTTCACTATTCCCTGTTAAATCCTTTCTTTCCCCTAAAATTCAGTTCCCGATATTTCGTTTCATTCCTTCCCAATTGCATTATCTCCAACCAAACCAAGCATAAAGGTTAGGAGAGGTGTTAACTTAAAGGCATCACATCACTAGTTTAGACACTAAGGCTGTGTACTGCTCAAAAAAGGGGATCCTAGTAATCATCTCTTCATTCCCAAATAATGCCCATTTTCGACACCTTAAAGTATCACCAAAGTAATAACTCAATACAAATCAAACCCAACAATCTTAGTTACATGATTTACAATAACTATGCATAGAATCAAAATTAAAACTCAAAAAATCCTCAAAAATCAAAATACAAGTCAATTAACAAAGAACTTGAAAAAAAAAAACTTAACAGAAACACATAAACACGCACAAAATCAAAAATGAATATACCTGCTTAACAGCAATCGGAAATGTCAAAGTTCCGGTCAACTCCGGCAACTTAACAACCTCTTTGATAATACATCTCCAAGTCTTACAAACTCCAGCACAAGCAACCACCGTCTTTCTCATAGGCCAATCTTTCTCCGACGCCTCAATCCTCACCAACACCTCTCTCAACAATTCCTCCGGCATATCTGCCCAAGAACAAATCTCCGGCGAGCTCGATTTCATATTATTTACAGCTTTTAAGATATACCCACCTTGTAAAATCACAGAATATATGAAAAAGATGTCAACTTTATGGGTTTTACTAACATTACAGCACACCCGGGTTTTAATATGTGTATTTTATTACAGTACAGTACAGTTTCTTTTATCTAATCATGTTTGGGTGTGTGTGTTTTGTACTACATTGGAATTATGGGACAGCAAAGTTGGGGATGGGAAGAAGATTAGATAGTTAGATAGGAATTGTCAGTGATTCAGTTTCATCACTCTCTTTCTTTTTTTAATGACTATTTTAATGTCAGCCTGTATGTTTTCATTTATTATTTTTTACTTTTTTTAACATTATTTATTTTTTTTTATGTTCAACTACGATATTAAAAATCAATAATTAATAGTTAGAGCATCTCCAACCATATCAAGTCCTTAACTTTCCAAAAATAAAACTTATACATAATATGTAAAAAACTAATCACTCCAATACAAAACCCTTATCTATAATTATAGATAATCTCTTGATTTTTTTTTTTTTGGTAAGTTATAATCTCTTGATGTTGGCTATATTTATCGAACCTGTACAGACTTGTAGTGAACTGCCACATCACTTATTTCTATATTAAAATAATATATTGCATTTATAACAACTTGAAATATTAATAACATACCGTTTTTAAAATATAGTCAATCATTATAACCAATACCCTCGGACCACAAGACAGGTTCGACAAATTTTAAATAATCAATATTTTATGTAATTTAGCCAATCATTTTTAGCCAACGCCGTTGGAGATGCTGTAGACAGATTTTACTAATCAATATTTTATGTAATTTAGCCAATCATTTTTAGTCAACGCCGTTGGAGATGCTATAGACTGTATTTAATCGATTTGATTAAAAATTTGATTAATTAGTGAAAAATCAGCTTAATTGGTAAAAATTAATCAAATATATAGAAAAGTGTAATTAAAATGATAAGGAAAATAGAATTAAATAAAATGTAAGAAACATATTATTCTAGTACTAGTATACATAAATTTTAAGTTAGAAGGTTAAATGACGTACTCTCTTACATTTTTTTGAAAGTTCTTTATTTAATTTTAACTAATGATTCGATAAATCCCCAATTATTGAAATTATTGGTTTAAGTTTTGCAGTTTGTGGGATATTTTCATTGATTTAATACGATTATCACCTTTTATACGAGGTTTTTTCATATATACAATTGCAAGGTAATTATTGTGATACATAGTATTTCCTCCAGGTAAATATAAAAAAAAATTGGTATAAAAATATATTAAAATAAAGAAGAATAATTATTTATGAACAATTTTTATTTTAAAATGTGAGTAGAGATGGTATCGCCCAAATTTTGGGTTATTGCTGTAGGGTCAGCTACAAATTATGGCTACTTTTAAACACGACGAAACCAGCGTGATACTCATGGAGAAGGTTTAAAACCTTGGGGGTGCCAGGTTTTGTTCCCATGTGCCGGAGATACTTATCGGAGATATCAATGAGGCGTATATTTCTTTATATTACTAAATATGATATTGATGTGCAAAAATCGATAATCCGTATAAATAGATAGATTTAAGATTAATGGAAGTATTAGTTGGATATTATAATAATATTTAGTCTAATTTACAAGTAAATATATCATTTTAATTAAATTTATAGGATTAATCAAATTTCAAAAATCAAATCGATCGGTTACCTTACAAAGAATTAATCGAAAATTAATTGGCTAAATCAGAAATTTTTAGAACCCTGTGTACAATTAATTATTTAATTGTAATTAATTGTAAAAAAGTTGCATTGCTACATAAAGTATATAAAGAAAAAGTAAAGGGTATTAGTATATGTGTAGATTCTAGAGGCCAACAAATAATTATGGGTGGTTTTAAACTTCATAACAATATTAATCTCAAGAGGGCCCACATGGGTCATGTGTGTACTATGCGACAATATTATCATAATTGGATTCATAAGGTTTAATGGTTTATTGATTTTTTCAAAAATATTAATTTTGTATAACGGAGCAAATATAATTTTAATTTCGTGTGCTCTTTTTTTTTTTTTTTGACAAAGAAGGAATTGTATTAATTTGCATCAACCAAGAACCCAGCCAGGACAAACCCCTGAACTGACACTACAATCTGAATAGAAACAAATAAACGAGCTAACCAAATAGTCGCTTATGTTTACAGACCGTTTTACATCATGAATAACAATATTCTCTAAAATAAAAAAGATTATAGTAGCTTTCCGATCAATCCAATCTGCACCAATCCTGAAACCGGTAATATCGCAAATGACCTTCACATACGCACCACCTGTAGCCCAATGTTCAGAAACACCCCAGCTATCTACATGCCGAAACCTAGGTATAGATTTCGTGTGCTCTTTTTAGATGTTAATTACCGGACAAGTAATTGAAATTGAAAGTTTGCTAATCTTCATAGTTTGGGTTACCCTCACAGTTTCTATAATGAAATGAAGCTACTTTCTTTTCCTAATGAGTAATTTTGGTTTGCTAATCTGCATAATAGACATCAAGGGATCATTTAGTGTTATCTTTTTTCAAAAAAAAAAATAAAAAATGTTTCATAAATTAAAAAACAAATCTTTAGAGTAGTACTTGTTGGAGGCCCATCTTAATGGGCTAGACGGAAGATTCAGAGACCGATCGTAGGTCCAACCGAATGAAACCCACCATCAATCAGTCCATTTGTCCACAACGGTCATGCAGTTAGGACTCCCCAGAACGTGGGACATGTCGCTCATGTCACCCACTCTTCGGTAACTGCCTGGAGAGGAGAGAATATGGTCTAGTCAGGTTCAACTTATTCATTCATTCAGAACTTACACACAATACACAGACTCTCTATGTTCAAAATATCTTACCAAAACTGACTAATTTATTCTCACACCGGAGGTGAATCGGGGGGCCAATCCCTCGCATTCTTCTTCATTGCAGGTCCAACCGAACCAAGGTCCGGGAGAAATCCAGTCGTAACATTTGGCGTCGTCTGTAGGAACGTAGAGATACACTTGTATTGAGATTTACCAAAAGCTATAACGATAGAAGACACACCCTTAACCGATAACATTACCGTGGTTGGAAATAGTCACACTACTCCTGCTATCCCAAGGACGACCCCTCCTATCGCCCCGAGGCTGCTGACTTTCGAAGAAGAAGGGGACATGCCGTCTCCCGAAGAACAACAACAGATGCTTCTGAAATGGCGAGAGGAGCAGAAAGCCAAAGGGAAACGGAAGGAGGCTGATAGAGAAAAGAGCAACAGGGACACAGAGAGATTGGCTAAGAAGAGGGAGGCCGATCGATTAAGGTTACAAGCCCTAAAGCTCAAAAGAGAAGAGATCGAACTACAAGAGAAGGCACTCCGCAAGGCCCTAGAGGCCGAAGACACGGAGCCTGAAGAGCCAAGGGAGAACAGGATCAGAGACGATGAAGGTAGTTTACTCCTCCGAGTCGGAAGAAGAAGGCCCTCATACTGATGACAGAATCCGAAGGCTTGAGAAAGTCATGTTTGGTGAGAGAAAGATCAGCCACGAGCCCGTAGTTACTGAAGACGTCGAGCAATTTCGACCACCTCCGGGAAGGCAGTTCCCGAAAATGCACGAGTTCAATAGGAAGGGTGACCCCGAAGATCATTGTGAGAAGTACGAATCGCTCATGACTGGTATGGGGCACTATGACGTGATGCTCTGCAAGATGTTCAAGACTTATCTGAAAGGGCCAGCGTCAATGTGGTATCGATCGCTGAGGCCCAGGTCGATTGGCTCATACGAGCAGATCAAGAAAAAGTTCTTGAGGCACTATTCCCATCTGTGCCGAAGAGAGAAAGACACTGAAGCCCTAATTCATTGCAGACAGGGGCCGAACGAAGAACTGGGGGCTTACTCAGCGAGGTTCAAGGAGGAGGCTGGGATGGTCACCAATCTGGACAGAGTGCAGCAGGATTCCTAGCCGCAGGTCTTGATCCCGTTAAAAGTAAGAAGCTTCGGTCCTCTCTTTACGATGTACCTCCTAAGAATTTAAATGATATTTATCTGAGGGGGGAAGCGATTAGGAGAAAAATGGAATCAATTGGGGGGTATAAGGAGAGTAAAAATAATGATAGTAGAAGGGACGATAGAAGGGATGACAGAAAGGATGACCGAAGGGGTCGTGGTGATGTCAAAAGTAGATTGAATGACACAAGGCCCGATAAGGGGGCCGATCGAAGGCGAGATAGAGATAGTACCGTGTTTACACCACTTAACACACCCATCTCGAAGATTCTCCATGAGATAAAGGGTAAGCCTGGGTTCGTCCGACCGGCCAGGCTGAAGACCCCTGAGCACAAGCGGAATGAAAATAAGTACTGTGATTATCATCGGGATAAAGGGCATAATACCGATGAGTGCTGCCACTTAAAGAAGCTGATTGAGATGATGATAAAAAATGGAGAGTTAACCCAGTTTATGGGAGATTTGAGGGATAAACTCGAGGCAAAAGAAAAGAAAAGGGATCTCAGGGATGCAAAAGAGTCAGAAAAGTATAGAGGCGAAGTAAGAACCATATCCGGGGGAACCATACTCGATCGGGACAGCAAAATAGCCCGAAAGAAGTATGCCAGGCAAATCCACAGCCTCTACCAGTCAAGTACAGCCAAAAAGCCATTACCGATCTCTTTCACGGAGGACGACTATGAAGATGTTATATGGCCGCACAAAGATCCACTTGTCACAAACCCAGTAATTGGAGAGAACAAGATTTGGAAAGTGCTGGTCGATGAATAAAGTTCGGTTAACATTCTGTATCACCGGACATATTGTAAAATGAATTTTGGGGACGAATAACGGGAGCCATGCCATGAGGCACCACTATATGGTTTCGGAAATAATCCCGTACCTTCCATCCCCCATCTGAAATTAAAAAAGAAAAAGCTAAGTCCTGCTGGGGAAGGCACCGTACACAATGGTCAGAGAGGCTAAGTTCTACGTGGTTCGGGTTGACAACCCGTACAATGGCATTTTGGGGAGGCCAGCGTTATCTCTTTTTTAGGCCGTATCATTATGTTAGAAGATCTGGAAAAAGACAAGGACGTGGAAATGACTGAAGCTGGAAAAAGAAAAAGAAGTGAGAACGAGGCTGGGGGCAGTCACCAGCTGCTGAACATAGAGTTGGAGAAATTTGGGGCCGATCTGTCTAGCCCGATTGCCGAACCAGAGGCCGAGACCGAAGAGGTGGAGCTGTATATAGGCCAGTTTGGGAAAATGATTCAAATTGGAAAGAACATGGAGCCTGAGTTAAAGGAAAAGGTTATCAAAGTCATTAGGGAGTTCCACGACGTGTTCGCTTGGGGACCCGAAGATATGCCGGGTTTGGATCCTTCGGTAGCCAAACACTGTTTGAACGTGGCTCCCAAAGCCAAACCTGTAAAACAAAAAAAGAGAAATTTTGCCATGGAAAGGCAAAAAGTTATTCAAGCTGAAGTGGAAAAGCTACTAGAAGCAAAGTTCATTGAAGAGATCGACTACCCCGACTGGTTGGCGAACGTGGTAGTGGTTAAAAAAGCAAATGGAAAGTGGAGAATGTGTGTGGATTACACTGACTTGAACAAACACTGTCCGAAAGACCACTATCCGCTGCCGAACATTGACCAACTGATAGATGCTATTTCGGGGCATCAAATACTCAGTTTTCTGGACGCTTTCTCTGGATACCACCAAATCTCCATGAATGCCGAGGACATACCTAAGACAGCATTCATCACACCGAACGGCACTTATGCCTACATTAAGATGCCTTTCGGACTGAAGAACACAGGGGCAACCTTCCAGAAAATGGTGAACAAGGTTTTCAAAAAATAGATCGGGTGGAACATGGAGTGTTATGTCGATGATATGATCGTGAAGTCCCATTTCAGGGATCATGCGGATGATTTGAAAGAATGTTTCGAAACGCTAAGGAGGAACAACATGAGGATCAACCCGAACAAGTGTACGTTCGGGGTTAGAAGCGGGAAATTCTTGGGTTACATGGTCAGTGCAAGGGGATAGAAACAAACCCAGAAAAGATCAAAGCTGTAGTAGATATGGAATGTAAGAACCCTAATTTTTGGTAATATTTCCTTTTATCTAATATCTTGTGACATTGTCATTAGGGAACCTTTCTAGTCATCCCTGTTGATTAATAGAATTGATTGTCTGAGAAACTGCGTTGTTGCATTTATTATGTTAGATAAAAAGGAAGATTGTGAAGGAAGGAGTCTTATTGTTAGTAAGGTTTATAAAACTTGGGATTTGAGAATGGTTAGAGTATTAAAAGATTTATTAAGAATTATGACGAGGAATTATGGACATTCGAGGAATTTACACAATTAAGTACTTAAGGAATTATAGGGGAAATCTCTACGCGACAAAATATTATTACGAGAGATTAATTAAGATACGATACGAATTAAAGATTAAATGACAAGCATTGGTAGAAGAATAATGATACAAGGAGTAGTATTGCATGCAAGTCCCATGCAACCAAGTGGTTAGAAATCAAGCAAACTAGTTAGCCATTGGAAGATGAATAGTACCTAGTTACTTGCTTTTTCAAAAAAGGGGACAAGTAGTACATGAGGCCATGCTTGCTAGTACTTGCCTATACATATATGATATGTATCACCCAACATAACTTTATGCATTATTCAACCAACAACCAAACACAAAACACAAAACACAAACTCCTTCCCCCCCTTTGTATTGCTCTCGGCCAAAGCAAAAAGGAGAGAAGGAAATTTCTTCTCCCCCCTCGTCCATCACTCATAAATTACAACATAATTCCTAGGTCATCTTCATCATCTAGACAAGGTATGTTAGCAATTTCAAGCCATTTCATCCACCCAATTTCAAGTTACAAATTGTTAAAGCTTGGGTGAATAGTAACCATGTTTTATTTTCTTTTAGATGTTGGATTGTAAGTGTTGTAGGAGACCATTTAAGGTGTTGTTGAGTTGTGAAAAGCTTATCCAAGGCCCCTAGGTGCTCAAGAAGGTATAAAAATCTCAAACCCTCTTGGTTATGTATTATTTATAAAGTATGGTAGTAGATCCATGTGTTTGTGAGCTAATCTTGGTTGTATATGTATTGGATAGCATGGATCTTGAGTTTTGATGTTGAGATTGTGACTTTTATGATTATGGATAATATATATATATATATATATCTCCATGAGTGTTATGAACCATGATCTAAGTGTATTAAGTGTTGGTTGTGTTGTGGAAGTGTGAAAAATGGTTGATCTAAGTAGTTTGTGCTTGCTGAGTTTTGTCCAGGAACATTGACCTTTATTGTAATACGATTTTGAACCCCCAAATATTGTCCCCTGATGTCCTACCATATATTGTTGGAAAGATAATTGAATGTAGTTTCTGGAAATGTAAGGTTCATGGCTAGGTGATGTATAGATTTTAAGTTATGGCCGGAGAAGTGAATTGTGTTTCTGGACTCCGGACTGCATTAAGTGACCCCCTTGTGAACCTTGTTTAAGCCCCTAAAAATATATGTGGGATCATGAAAAAAATTGAGAAGTTAGAGAATGCAGTGGTGAAGACCACCCAAAAAGAATTGGATTAAAATATGAATTGTTGGATTTTATAAAAATGCTAGAGTAAAATTCGCGCAAGGGAAAAAGTCGATTAGTGGAGCAAAATTCTAGGATTAGTGGTTATGATTCGAAAGTGGTAATTAAATTAAGTCGAGTAAGTGACGAGCGTAATCGAGTGATGACATGAACCTATAGTGGGGCTAGAGAGTCATAAGACGAAGTCGTTAAGTTAATTTCGTACCCCCCTAAACCCCGTAATTAAAGAGATATTGTTAAGGTACTAACGAACGATTATTGCTTATGTATAGATCGTTCGAATCCGCACGCTCGACCACCCCAACCAAACCAAGGCAAGTTTACTTTTCAAAACTTATCCATATACAAGGACTTTCACTGTTGTGTTTGTAGTTTTCAATTATATCAAATGCTATGTTTATCGAAGTATTGATGCAATTGAAATTGAATAAGTACATGTATGCTTTTACCCCTTGAACTTAGATTGAAATGTTTTCTTCGGACAACGACTCTAGCAATAGAGGTCGTAGCGGTCCGTATATACTATTGACCGGGGAGCGGTATATTATTATATCGTATCTAGTTTGCGAAAACCCGAAGGGTCATTCGGGTAGTATCGTATACTCAAGTAACTATTGATATATCTTCGTAAATACTCGAAACCCTATTTTCGATTAAAAGTTAATTTTATCGAATAATTATTTTATTAATTATTAATATTAAATCTTAAAATATTATTTATTAATCATTGTTCATTATTTAAAGACAAAGTTAATCCAAGATACTTTTTAATACTTTCAAACTCGAACTCTTTCGAACTCAAAACATTTTCGAAAACCCCCGATCAGATTCTGCTTCTTGTATGATTTCAAGAATCATCGGTCGACTGATGTCGGACCTCAACTACTCTGTTTTCAATCAAAATCAAGTTTTTAAAAGAAAAAGAAAAAGGGACTCTGGCAAGTGTGGGAACCGTTGACGAACGATTCCCAGGATGTGTAAGCGGCCGTGAGCCAAGCGGTCCATCAATTATTATTCCGGCCTAGGAGTTGCCGAAGGATGATTACGGATGTAGTTTTCATCGAGGGTGATTACGGATGTAGTTTTCACCCGAGGGATAGTTACGGATGTAGTTTCTATCCTTCTACCGGTAGAGAAGACCCGCGGATTATTGGACTTGGATGTGGCGATTGATCATCGTCAATCCTTGTCAGGTTTTGTGTTTTCTTTAAGTCCCATTCCTCCATTTTGGAAAAATGCTTTGACACTGCTTCTTAGGCCTTTGTGCCAAGTTGGTGATAGTGTTCTATTTTGATGAGAAAGATGTTGACTCAATGCAGTATCTAGAACTGCAAGTTTATTTTGAAAACAAGGGCATATATTGTTGCACCTTCGAGATTTATCAACAATGACAAGTGATTTTATATCCGATTGATACAAACAAGTTTAATAACTGCCAATCATATGAAATGTTATATTGCTTACCTTATACATATATTTCTTACTGAGCTATAGTTGCTCACTCTTGCTTGTTTTCAAATTTTACAAACACAACAGCTAAGCGAAATGGAAAGACCCAGACAGACTGCTCGAAAGCAGGTGACTAGACCCGAGCCAGCACTTGAGATTCCACCGGTAGGCCCCATTAGCCAGATTGGTTGGCAGCTTTTGTTAGTTCGTTTTATTTATCAGTATGACCTGTGCAAGGCAGTGTATCGTAACAAACTTTCAAGCCGCCAACTTCGCTTCATATCGAAGTGTTGCTGGTAGCATAAATACTATTTAATTCGGTCTGTAATAACTCTGATAATTTTATTACTGTTTAATCAATGTGTGACGTTTCTGAGGCTCTAACCTGTGTGTGTGTTTGTGTGTGTGCGGTGTGAGTTTATTGTGGGGTCGATGGCTGTGTTATATATATATATATTATGTGCAAGAACAGGTATGTTATTAATGGAAAATGGACCGTGAGCGCCTAGATCTCCGACCCCGGATCTGGGGGCGTCACAGAAATGGTATCAGAGCGAGGTTACAGTTCTCAGAAACGATAGTAATTTAAGAAAGCAACCCTAATATTAATAACAATAACGATAACCCTAATAACAACATTAATAATACTTAGAACTCTCATCGAGTTTGTAGTCGGGTTATCGGATGTAGCCCTGACTTTAAGGCCCGTGAGGGAACTACTCCTAAACCTTTCTTTTATGGTTAGTGACCCACCTTATTTCCCTTGTGTAGATGGAGGAGACACCAGACCCTGAGGCTTTCGAGAGAGAGCATGATGAGGCACTGATGCGAGAGACCGAGGATCCTGAGGAGGATATGGGTGCTGACTCCGAGCTTGGCCCCTGGATTACACTGATAGAGGATACTGATGATGAGGATCTCGTTGAGGAGCCCTTTGAGCCTGAGCCTGAGCCAGAGCCTGTTACCCCATCTCCTGTAGCTAATGATGAGGAAAGTGTGAGATCCGGTGAGGGTCGTGTTGTGTCACCCCCACCTTCTCCACAGACATCTAGCCCTGTTTCATCGGACGGTGACTCCGAGGATGACACTTCTGGCGAGGAGGAGCTTGAACCTACCCCTGCTACTGCTCCTGCTCCTGCTCCTGCTGCTGCTGCACCTACTCCTGTTCCTGTCGTACCACCTCCACCGATGGACCTACCCCCAGTGTCGGGTACTGAGCACGCTTACGTGGTACAGTTCCTGACCCGAGACTTACTATCTGTAGAGGCCCGACTTAACGAAGCGAGGAAGGCACTAGTGGAGGAGCGCGAGGCGCGCTTGAGGATCCAGGCTGAGATGAGGACCGCTGTTGCTAGGAGGACTAGGGCTCGACTCCATAGGATTGAGAGGAGGAGTCGCGATAGGATTCTTGGTTTTGGGATCCGCGGTGGCGGAGTGATCCAGGCTAGGGATGCTAGGCGTGTTGTGCGTCGTGCATTTGCCCGAGTGAGGACCTTGATCCCTCACGGTGCGGCCCCGTGATGTGTTACTGATAGCTCAGTCCCCTAGGTTCAGATGATATTAGTGTGTCGATTTTGCGGGATAGTTGACTTGTGCAGTGGTATCCTTTCTGACCAGTGGATGAGTAGACTGACCTACAGATATGTAGATGTGACTTCGGGTAGTATGTACGGATGTAGCCCTACTTTTGTGTAGCCTGACTATTCGGATGATGTACTTGTATTGTTCCACTTTTGCTAGACTTTGACATCGGAACTATGTATTTGGCTCTAACATCCAAACTTTGTGATAACCCTTGTACCGTACTTATTTAGTTTCAGTTTCCTTAATATTGCCTCAACTGCTTTACTTTCCGATGCCATGCTTTACTGTTTTGATATACAACTGTGATTATACAATTGCTACAAGCCACAAATATAACCATGCTGTTTCAAATTTACGATATGCGATTTCAAATTGTTTTCTACAATTTCCAAAAATGTTCCTACAATCTTTAAAAATAAATTTTTCAAAAAGAAAAAACATTGTTTTGAAATTTTGAAAAATATTTTTGAGGTTTCGAAATTTTGAAAACTCTTGTAAATGTTTTCGCATCCCAAAGGGATTTTTCCCCAAAAAATGTTTGACATTTTATCTCCAACATCGGATTATTAAAACTTTTGCAACTTCCACCTTATGAGAAGGAACGATACGCTCCTGACCCGTGCAAACGCTGTCAGGTAATTGGAAAACCCTAACCCATTCCTTGTTTTATTATCAGAATCATGCCACCCAGAAGAATGAACACTCGAGCCACCCGATCAGTTCTGAGGGCCAGGGTAGCCACTATGGAACCGGAGGCCACCAGAACCATGAAGGGGAGAATGCCAACCTGAGTGAGAATGAGGGCAACGATCATAACTTGTTTGATGACTCTGAGTATGAAGAAAAAGAAGCTAGTGATGACACCCGAGAGGTAGAACATCCTAGGGGAGGCCCTATGGAACAGTTCATGGAGTTACTTAGGCAGAACTTGGACCGTCCCCCAGTTCAGCAACCACCCAAGAATTCTAATGCTAATGCTTTCTGGAACTTTAAATCCCTGAAACCCCCAGAATTTAAAGGAACTGCCGACCCGGTCGAGGCAAGGGCCTGGCTGAAGGAAATGGAAAAATCTTTCGAGATACTAGGTGTCGTTGAAGAGCAGAAGACTGTTTTCGCCACTTACCTTCTGAAGGGTGAGGCGAACTATTGGTGGGAAGCTAAGAAGAATTTGGAAGGAAGAGGTGTGGTGACCTGGGAGAGGTTTAGCGAGCTGTTCTTGGAGAAGTACTTTCCTAGGTTCATGGAGACACAAATGGAGCTAAAGTTTTTGGAACTGAAGCAAGGAAACATGACGGTGGTTGAGTATGAGGCCAAATTTACTGAGTTGTCAAGGTTTGTGCCGGAATATGTGAACTCTGAGGCAAAGAGGGCCTGAAGGTTTCAATTAGGGCTAAAACAATGGATTCAGAATCGTGTGGCGGTTCTTGAGCTGACAGACTATGCCACCTTGGTACAGAAAGCATCAATTGTTGAGGCTGGGAGTGAACAGATGCAGAAGGAGAGAGAAGGAAAGAAGAGGAAGTTTGATAGTCGAAAGGGAAACTCTGCGGGTGGGAGCTTTCCGAGCAAATTTAAGCAAGGAACGATGTCCCAACCCAGCGGAAACTTTGGAACCAAGAGAGCTGAAAGTTGGAGTGTGGGCCAGAGCGGCCGACCACAGGGATCGTCTTACTCTACCCCATCCCGAGCCCAACCCCCAGAATGTAATAAATGTGGAAGGAAACATGCGGGTGTGTGTAACCTGCAAGATGTGAAGTGCTTCAAGTGTGGGCTGACAGGGCATTATGCTAACGCCTGTCGCGGAACTAGTAACAACCCGAGTGCCGGAGGTAATTGCTTCAAGTGTGGGAAACCAGGGCACCGAATGGGGGAATGTATGTCCTCTGGGCCAGCTGCATCAAGAGTGAGTGGAACTGCTTCTAACAAGGCCCCTACTGCAAGAACTTTTAACATGACGGTGCAGGATGCCGTGAGGAACACGGATGTGATTGCAGGTACTCTACTACTCAACTCAGTTAAGGCAAATGTTTTATTTGATTCGGGAGCTACCAAGTCCTTCATATCTCTAGATTTTGTATGTCAGTTAGGCCTTAAGACTGAACCATTGAAAGACAGATTGCAAATAGAGATAGCTAATCATGAAATTATTCCCGTTAGCCAAGTATGTCCAGGTTGCGACCTAGAAATAGAAGGGCGACACTTTCGAGTAGACTTGATACCTTTTAAACTAGGGGAGTTTGACGTAATAGTAGGTATGGATTGGTTAACAACCCACGGAGCCCAGATTGATTGCGTAAAGAAGAAAGTATGTTTGAGACTGCCAGGGGACGAGGAAGTAGTGTTTAGTGGGAAACGGCAAAACCAAAAGTTCCTGACTATGATTCAAGCTAAGAAGCTGTTACGTAAAGGATGCGAAGCCTATTTAGCCTATGTGAAGGATACCAAGAAAGAGGCACCAAACCTACAGGAAATCCCTGTCGTTAATGAGTTCGCGGACGTATATCCGGATGATCTTCCAGGACTACCACCTGATAGAGACATCGAGTTCGCTATAGACTTAGTTCCGGGTACGGCCCCAATTTCGAAAGCCCCATATCGGCTAGCCCCAGTGGAGATGAAAGAGCTAGCCACGCAGTTACAAGAGTTGTTGGATAAAGGGATGATAAGACCTAGTGTGTCACCGTGGGGAGCCCCGGTGTTATTCGTGAAAAAGAAGGATGGTAGTATGAGATTATGTATAGACTACAGGGAGTTGAACAAGGTGACTATAAAGAATAAGTATCCCTTGCCCAGGATAGATGACCTGTTTGATCAATTGAAAGATGCAGTTTACTTCTCTAAAATTGATTTGAGGACCGGGTATCACCAGTTAAAGATTAAACCGGAAGATATACCAAAGACGGCCTTTCGCACACGGTACGGACACTATGAGTTCCTAGTGATGTCATTTGGGTTAACGAATGCCCCTGCAGCTTTCATGGATTTAATGAATCGAGTCTTCAAGAAGTACTTGGACAAGTGTGTTATAGTCTTCATCGATGACATCTTGATTTATTCCAAGACGAAGGAGGAACATGCAGAGCACTTGAGGATTGTATTAGGAGCATTAAGAGAAGAAAAGTTGTACGCTAAGTTCTCGAAGTGCGAATTTTGGTTGAAGGAAGTTCAGTTTTTAGGGCATGTGATTAGCGAACAAGGCATTCTAGTGGACCCAGCCAAAATAGAGGCTGTATCAAATTGGGAAAGACCAACCACTCCGACAGAGGTGAGAAGTTTTATAGGGTTGGCTGGCTACTATAGGAGATTTGTCCAAGACTTTGCCAAGATAGCAGCCCCTTTGACCCGACTAACTCGCAAGACCGAGAAGTTTGTGTGGACTAAAAAATGCGAAGAGAGCTTCCAAGAGTTGAAGAAGAGGTTGGTGACAGCACCAGTACTAGCCCTACCTGATGATAAGGGAGATTTTGTGATTTATAGCGACGCATCCCATAAAGGTTTAGGGTGTGTGCTTATGCAGCACGGTAAAGTGATCGCGTATGCATCCAGACAACTTAAGGAGTATGAGATAAGATACCCCACCCATGATTTGGAATTAGCAGCGATAGTTTTTGATTTGAAGATCTGGAGACATTATCTTTACGGAGAAAAGTGTGAAATCTACACGGATCACAAGAGCTTAAAGTACATATTCACTCAGAAAGAGTTAAACATGAGGCAGAGGAGATGGCTAGAGCTAATTAAAGATTATGACTGTGAGATTCATTATCACCCAGGGAAGGCCAATGTGGTGGCCGATGCACTTAGCCGAAAGGAGAAACTCAAGATGATAACGTCAGTAGACGAGTTGATCAAGGACCTTGAGAAACTGGAGATTGAAGTGAGGTTACCAGGAATTGGACAAGAGAGTCTAATGGAAATAAAAGTCCAACCACCGCTATTGGAAAAGATTAAGTTATGCCAGGAAAAGAATATAGAAGAAGAAAAGAATTCAATGGAGAAAGTTCTGACTGGCGAGGAAATTAAGTGTGAGAAGGACGGGAATGGAATTATGAGGTACGCATCTAGGATATGGATCCCGAACGTTCAGGAGTTAAAAGATGAGATTTTGCAAGAGGCTCATAGTTCAAGGTACTCAATTCACCCTGGAGGTACTAAGATGTATAGAGATTTAAGAGAATACTATTGGTGGCCAAATATGAAGAAGGACGTGGCGGAGTGGGTAAGTAAATGTTTGACATGTCAAAGAGTAAAGGCCGAACACCAGAGGCCCAGTGGATTGTTACAACCCTTAGAGATACCCGAGTGGAAGTGGGAGCAAATTGCGATGGACTTTGTGGTCGGATTACCAAGGACCAAGACTAATCACGATGCCATTTGGGTAATTATCGATAGGTTGACCAAGTCAGCACATTTTCTTCCAATCAACGAGAGATATACTGTCGACAAGCTGGCAGATATTTACTTAAAGGAGATTGTGGTTAGGCACGGGGTTCCTGTGAGAATTGTATCAGATAGAGACCGAAGATTCAACTCCAGGTTCTGGAGAAGTTTTCAGGATTGTGTGGGGACCAAGTTAAACATGAGTACTGCATACCATCCCCAAACAGACGGACAGAGTGAGAGAACCATCCAGACCATCGAGGACATGTTGAGGGTATGTGCCATTGATTTTAAGGAAAGTTGGGATGACCACTTGCCGTTGATCAAATTTTCCTACAACAACAGTTACCATGCGAGTATAGGCATGCCCCCATATGAAGCTTTATACGGACGAAGATGTCGGTCTCCCTTGTGTTGGGAAGAGGTAGGAGAGCGGAAGATTTTAGGGCCTGAACTGGTCCAACAGACAAGAGAAACTATCGAGCTCATAAGAGGACGGCTGGTAGCGGCCCAAGACAGACAGAAGAAGTATGCAGACCAGACCCGCAAGGACAAAGAATACGGGTAGGAGAGTTTGTGATGTTGAAGGTATCGCCGTGGAAAGGATTGATGAGGTTTGGTAAGAAGGGAAAACTAAGCCCGAGATTTATTGGACCTTTTGAGATCTTGAAACGAGTTGGGAAGTTAGCCTATAAATTGGCCTTACCCCCGAGCTTACAGCAAGTGCATAATGTGTTCCATGTGTCCATGCTACGACCATACCATACCAACTTCCGACATGTAATAGAACATGATCAAGTGGATCTGTAACCAGACTTAACATATGTGGAGCAACCCATAGAAATCATGGGTAGAAAGGAACAGGTGCTGAGGAACAAGGTTGTCATACTAGTGAGAGTTTTGTGGAGGAATCAGAATGTCGAAGAATCAACATGGGAACTAGAGAGCGTGATGCGTGAAAAGCACCCCCAACTGTTTTCAACCAGATTCCAGGACGGAATCCTTTTAAGGAGGGGAGGCTGTAAGAACCCTAATTTTTGGTAATATTTCCTTTTATCTAATATCTTGTGACATTTTCATTAGGGAACCTTTCTAGTCATCCCTGTTGATTAATAGAATTGATTGTCTGAGAAACTGCGTTGTTGCATTTATTATGTTAGATAAAAAGGAAGATTGTGAAGGAAGGAGTCTTATTGTTAGTAAGGTTTATAAAACTTGGGATTTGAGAATGTTTAGAGTATTAAAAGATTTATTAAGAATTATGACGAGGAATTATGGACATTCGAGGAATTTACACAATTAAGTACTTACGGAATTATAGGGGAAATCTCTACGCGACAAAATATTATTACGAGAGATTAATTAAGATACGATACGAATTAAAGATTAAATGACAAGCATTGGTAGAAGAATAATGATACAAGGAGTAGTATTGCATGCAAGTCCCATGCAACCAAGTGGTTAGAAATCAAGCAAACTAGTTAGCCATTGGAAGATGAATAGTACCTAGTTACTTGCTTTTTCAAAAAAGGGGACAAGTAGTACATGAGGCCATGCTTGCTAGTACTTGCCTATACATATATGATATGTATCACCCAACATAACTTTATGCATTATTCAACCAACAACCAAACACAAAACACAAAACACAAACTCCTTCCCCCCCCCCCCTTTGTATTGCTCTCGGCCAAAGCAAAAAGGAGAGAAGAAAATTTCTTCTCCCCCCTCTTCCATCACTCATAAATTACAACATAATTCCTAGGTCATCTTCATCATCTAGACAAGGTATGTTAGCAATTTCAAGCCATTTCATCCACCCAATTTCAAGTTACAAATTGTTAAAGCTTGGGTGAATAGTAACCATGTTTTATTTTCTTTTAGATCTTGGATTGTAAGTGTTGTAGGAGACCATTTAAGGTGTTTTTGAGTTGTGAAAAGCTTATCCAAGGCCCCTAGGTGCTCAAAAAGGTATAAAAATCTCAAACCCTCTTGGTTATGTATTATTTATAAAGTATGGTAGTAGATCCATGTGTTTGTGAGCTAATCTTGGTTGTATATGTATTGGATAGCATGGATCTTGAGTTTTGATGTTGAGATTGTGACTTTTATGATTATGGATAATATATATATCTCCATGAGTGTTATGAACCATGATCTAAGTGTATTAAGTGTTGGTTGTGTTGTGGAAGTGTGAAAAATGGTTGATCTAAGTAGTTTGTGCTTGCTGAGTTTTGTCCAGGAACATTGACCTTTATTGTAACACGATTTTGAACCCCCAAATGTTGTCCCCTGATGTCCTACCATATATTGTTGGAAAGATAATTGAATGTAGTTTCTGGAAATGTAAGGTTCATGGCTAGGTGATGTATAGATTTTAAGTTATGGCCGGAGAAGTGAATTGTGTTTCTGGACTCCGGACTGCATTAAGTGACCCCCTTGTGAACCTTGTTTAAGCCCCTAAAAATATATGTGGGATCATGACGAAAATTGAGAAGTTAGAGAATGCAGTGGTGAAGACCACCCAAAAAGAATTGGATTAAAATATGAATTGTTGGATTTTATAAAAATGCTAGAGTAAAATTCGCGCAAGGGAAAAAGTCGATTAGTGGAGCAAAATTCTAGGATTAGTGGTTATGATTCGAAAGTGGTAATTAAATTAAGTCGAGTAAGTGACGAGCGTAATCGAGTGATGACATGAACCTATAGTGGGGCTAGAGAGTCATAAGACGAAGTCGTTAAGTTAATTTCGTACCCCCCTAAACCCCGTAATTAAAGAGATATTGTTAAGGTACTAACGAACGATTATTGCTTATGTATAGATCGTTCGAATCCGCACGCTCGACCACCCCAACCAAACCAAGGCAAGTTTACTTTTTAAAACTTATCCATATACAAGGACTTTCACTGTTGTGTTTGTAGTTTTCAATTATATCAAATGCTATGTTTATCGAAGTATTGATGCAATTGAAATTGAATAAGTACATGTATGCTTTTACCCCTTGAACTTAGATTGAAATGTTTTCTTCGGACAACGACTCTAGCAATAGAGGTCGTAGCGGTCCGTATATACTATTGACCGGGGAGCGGTATATTATTATATCGTATCTAGTTTGCGAAAACCCAAAGGGTCATTCGGGTAGTATCGTATACTCAAGTAACTATTAATATCTTCGTAAATACTCGAAACCCTATCTTGGATTAAAAGTTTATTTTATCGAATAATTATTTTATTAATTATTAATATTAAATCTTAAAATATTATTTATTAATCATTGTTCATTATTTAAAGACAAAGTTAATCCAAGATACTTTTTAATACTTTCAAACTCGAACTCTTTCGAACTCAAAACATTTTTGAAAACCCCCGGTCAGATTCTGCTTCTTGTATGATTTCAAGAATCATCGGTCGACTGATGTCGGACCTCAACTACTCTGTTTTCAATAAAAATCAAGTTTTTAAAAGAAAAAGAAAAAGGGACTCTGGCAGGTGTGGGAACCGTTGACGAACGATTCCCGGGATGTGTAAGCGGCCGTGAGCCAGGCGGTCCATCAATTATTATTCCGGCCCAGGTGTTGACGAAGGATGATTACGGATGTAGTTTTCATCGAGGGTGATTACGGATGTAGTTTTCACCCGAGGGATAGTTACGGATGTAGTTTCTATCCTTCTACCGGTAGAGAAGACCCGCGGATTATTGGACTTGGATGTGGCGACTGATCATCGTCAATCCTTGTCAGGTTTTGTGTTTTCTTTAAGTCCCATTCCTCCATTTTGGAAAAATGCTTTGACACTGCTTCTTAGGCCTTTGTGCCAAGTTGCTGATAGTGTTCTATTTTGATGAGAAAGATGTTGACTCAATGCAATATCTAGAACTGCAAGTTTATTTTAAAAACAAGGGCACATATTGTTGCACCTTCGAGATTTATCAACAATGACAAATGATTTATATCCGATTGATACAAACAAGTTTAATAACTGCCAATCATATGAAATGTTATATTGCTTACCTTATACATATATTTCTTGCTGAGCTATAGTTGCTCACTCTTGCTTGTTTTCAGATTTTACAAACACAACAGCTAAGCGAAATGGCAAAACCCAGACAGACTGCTCGAAAGCCGGTGACTAGACCCGAGCCAGCACTTGAGATTCCACCGGTAGGCCCCATTAGCCGGATTGGTTGGCAGCTTTTGTTAGTTCATTTTATTTATCAGTATGACCTGTGCAAGGCAGTGTATCGTAACAAACTTTCAAGCCACCAACTTCGCTTCATATCGAAGTGTTGCTGGTAGCATAAATACTATTTAATTCGGTCTGTAATAACTCTGATAATTTTATTACTGTTTAATCAATGTGTGACGTTTCTGAGGCTCTAACCTGTGTGTGTGTGTGTGCGGTGTGAGTTTATTGTGGGGTCGATGGCTGTGTTATATATATATTATGTGCAAGAACAGGTATGTTATTAATGGAAAATGGACCGTGAGCGCCTAGATCTTCGACCCCGGATCTGGGATGGAAGCCCCCAAAAACAATCAGAGATATCCAGAAGCTGACCGAACGGTTAGCAGCCTTGAGGAGGTTCATCTCCAGGTCGGCCGAAAAGGCCTTGCCATTTTTTGAAGTACTTCGGGGGTCAAAGAATTTTGAGTGGGGGCAAAATTGTCAGAAAGCGTTTGAGGAGATCAAGGAATACTTGGTGAAAGCCCCACTCTTAATGAGGTCTGACCCGAAAGAAACTTTGCAGTTGTACTTAGCTGTGAATGACCGAACACTTGGAGCTGTATTGGTCAAAGAGCATGAGGGGAATCAGCTTCCAGTCTTCTATGTTTCTCATATTCTCAAGGATGCGGAAACTAGATATCCGAACGCAGAGAAGTTCGCCTATGGGTTGGTGATGGCTGCCAGAAAGCTGAGGCACTATTTTCAAGGAAGAACGATCAAAGTAATAACAGACCAACCATTGAAGAAAATTTTACAAAGGCCAGAGGCATCGGGCAGAGTAGTTGCTTCGGCGATCGAACTGGGGGAACATGATTTGTAGTACATGCCAAGGACTTCGATCAAACCCCAAGCACTCGCAGATTTCATGGTGGAATGCTCATTCTCGGGGACGAAAGATTTGGCTCCCGAAGAGCAGTTGATTCAGGCACCGAAAAAATGGAAATTGTTCGTCGATGGTTCAGTCGCCAAAGAAAAGTGTGGAGCAGGGTTGATTCTAACAAGTCCAAAGGGATTTGAAATATGTTAGCAGGTTTGGACTTAGCAAAATCTTTGGAAGCCAAGCACCTCAGGGCATTCAGCGACTCAATATTGGTAGTGAAGCAGTTTACGGGAGAATATGGGCAGAAGGACCCTCGAACAAAGGCCTACGCCCTAAAGGTACGCGAGAATATACAGTTTTTTGAATCCTTTGAATTGAGCCAGGTGGTAAGAGAAAACAACAGTCGAGCAGATGCTCTATCAAGGCTAGTTTCGGCAGAAATCCAAAACCTCAATGGGTCAATCTATCTGACCGAAGTAAAGACACATTCGATAGACAAAAAGAAGTGTATGGAAATTCATCAAGGGGTCAACTGGATGACCCCAATCAAGGCATTCTTGGAGAAGGGAACTTTGCCGCTCGACTGAAAGGAGGCACAAAAGGTGAAGCACCAGTCGGCAAGTTATACTTTGGTTGGGGATCGTTTGTTCAGAAGATCAACAACTCAACCACTTTTCCGATGCTAGGACAAAGAAGAACAATAGCCAGCCCTCGAAATAGTTCATGAGGGGATTTATGGAGAACATTTGGCAGGAAGATCCTTAGCCTTCAAGATTCTTAGGCAAGGGTTTTTCTGGCCGAAAATGAAGAAGACGCAACTGAGTACGATAAGAGTTCTGGGTATTTTAGCCTTGATGGATCGAGGTCCCGCCAGGCGCCGAGCTTCTCCATTCGTGGTCCCGAGACGAACACCCATTTCTCGTGTGTCCCTTTGTTGCTGGAATTTGTTTGAGCCCAGTCAGCTCTTCCATTTCGACGGGCTATGGTATAAAAACCACGGCTCTTCGAATTTCTGCGGAGCTCGTAGTGGTGCCAGAAAAAGGTTGATCTTGGAGTCATCTCCAATGCCGGACAGCGGGCTTGGAAGGCATTTATGTGGAAGAAACTATCCGGGTCCAGCTGTCCTATGGCGATCCCTACCTGCTTCAGCAATTTCTTAAGGATAGGCAACATAGGCAACCGAAAGCCGCATTTGAATGCCATTTCGGATATGCCCGTGGTCAGACCTTCCACGCAGACCGCAGGAACTTCGGGGTTGTGTCAAATCCGATCCTTCTTCCTCGGGGTGAATAAGTACCATACATACTTCTCTATGACATAATCGCCTGAGAAGTGCTCAATATCTTCTTCAGTCAGCTTGGGCCGAAGGTTGGCGGCTAGATATAGCTCAATGTCACTGAAGGGAGAAGTTTTTGAAGGACCTACGCCTTCGGTTAACCGATCCACGTCCCTGCATTCGGAAATGAAGAGACATTAGCCTTGTACTCGGACATGATAAGGGAAAGCGAAAAAAGAAGAGGTCGAGTACAGCGGGCCAGGATCGGTCGGGGACATCCTACAGCCTTAGGCGAAGTAAATTAAAGGGCCTAAAAGCTACAAGTGAAAGATCGGGACAGGCCGAAGGAAGTTCTTGAGGTTTAAAGATTCTGAAGGATGCTCTTAACCCAAACAACTTACAGACAAGTCCTAGAATTCTAGGAAGAGTTCATGCGTGGGTAAAAATTGTGAAATTAAAGCCCGAAATGGCGCAAACATGTGTATATTTTGTTTAAGAAATACATGTAACTTTATGCATATACATACAAACATATACATATAAACACAAAAATGCAGGTTTATAATGCAAAAGAAACAAGAATGAAGATGTTACAGACATACAAATAATCGAGAAGGAGGCGGAGAAAAGCTTACTTTCTTGATGTATTTGTTCTCGGAGATAAGTTTCTTGGGGATAGACTTTGTGAAGGTAATCTTCAATGGATATTGGAGATTTGGGGACTTCTGAGATCGAGATTACAGCACCTATGGTTGTTGACGATCGTCTAAGAAATCTCTGGGATTGGATGGATTTCGCTCTAAGAATCGATGTTATGTTGTAATTGTAAAATGATAAATGAAGAATTTTTGGGGTTTAAAAAGGGGGGAAGTGTCATTTGGACAGAAGTCCTTTCGAATTCAACGGACACGATTCAAGCGCAGATCTCGGGATTGGACAACTGTAATCATTTATGAGACGCGTCTCCCCAAGAGCCGTCTTGTCGATCCATGCTGTCATCCTTATCAGAAGGAGACGTCCGAAGAGTAAAATCCGAAGATGGGCCTAAGCTTTGGCCATCGTCCTGAGGATTACTCCGAACGAAGCCCAGGGACATGTTGGAGGCCCACCTTAATGGGCTAGACCGAAGATCCAGAGACCGATCGTAGGCCCAACCGAATGAAGCCCACCATCAGTCAGTCCATTTGTCCACAACGGGCCTGCAGTTAGGACTCCCGAGAACGTGGGACACGTTGCTCATGTCACCCACTCTTCGGTAACTGCCTGGAGAGGAGAGAATATGGTCTAGTCAGGTTCAACTTATTCATTCATTCACAACTTACATACAATACTCAGACTCTCTACGTTCAAAATATTTTACCAAAACCGACTAATTTATTCTCACACCGGAGGTGAATCGGGGGGCCAATCCCTCGCATTCTTCTTCATTGCAGGTTCGACCGAACCAAGGTCCGGGAGAAATTCAGTCGTAACAGTACTTTTAAACTATTTTCAGAAAATTCAAGTCCTCATATAATTTGAAAAGAAAGCTATATTTCAAAATTTAACTGAAAGTACGGACCATACTAAAAAAATTTATTTTTATATTGTATCTCAAAACATATATGTTATTTAAATATTACTAAATTATTATCTTATTTTCACATATCAATCCTTTCTTTGGCGGCACACAATTTTTGATCCTGGATAAAACCTAAATATATGTGAAACTTTTGACAAGACATTAGTAGTTAATAACTTTTAGATTTTTTCAAAGCCGGAGCAAAGGATGAAAGCTAATGAGTTCAAATATCCTTTCAAATTTCAATCTGGTACTACTTCTGTATTATGTATATCATTTTAAAGGAGTCCCTAAAATCTGAAAATGTGGGTTAGGGATTAAAATATTGAGAAAAATAATGTTAGCAAGATAAATGGCTCAAAATGAAACATCAGCATCTGCCTGATGGAGCCTACCTTAATCTGGCAGCCAACGTTTTTAGAATTTTTATGATTAAATTGATGTTATTGTATGTTCTTTTATAATTGCATGTTCCTAAAATGTCCTTGTCTCGGGGCATTTGTATATTATTAGTAGCACAGATGGTCCCTTATTAATGATTAACGTTTTTAAATTTGGTAGGTTTACCGTCATGTAAATGTGAGTAATATAAGAAAACTTTATATACGGTTATGTTTGTTTTTTTATCAATCAAATAATAAAAATGTTGTTCTGACATTTCTTTGACATTCTACTCATATTCTAAATTGTAAAAAATTAATAATTATTTATCAAAAATTTTTATTATTAGTAGTTTTTTTTAACATATTAGTTTGAATAAAAATTGTTACTCCTATTTTGAATGATTTATTTTTTCTATTTGGGTCAGAAACACGGTTTGAAAGACAATGCCAGTGCCAGACTGCCGGAGCCAGACCAATTCAAAAATAAAATAGGGGAAGCACTGGTTTCATTTTGTATAGAAGGCCCGTTAGGCCCAATTCTTTCGTGGGCTTTCCATTTACCTGTTTATCCAATTTTTGGAGAGACTAGCTTACAACTCGGGCAACACTCTTTTTTTAATAAATAAAATTATATTAAATTTTTTAATATTTGTATATTATTAATTTACATATAAAATTATTGTTAAAAATGATATATATATATATAAGATTTACACGTTCATGTTCTATCTTGAATTCTTCATATTTGATTTGGACGATTTTACAGCCCATATGAAATTAATAAAATAATTTTTAATTTAGTGATGGTTTTACAATTATTTTTCAATTAAAACTACGCAGAAATAAAAGAGATAAAAAATTGACGATTTTTTACGTTCAAAATTTTATTCGATTTATGAAATCAACTTATATTTTGTTGTGATTATCAAAATACCCTTTTATTATTTGAATAGTTCTGCTAACAACCAAATAAAGTTTTAATAATAAGTGTAAAAGTGATTTTGACCAAAATTTTTGTAGTCGGTAATCTGGTCTTCAGCGCGATAAAATAAAAAATAACGGTTTGATCATAAAATAAATAGATGAAAAAGTTGGATCTAGCATAATCAATATCTTTTATTTAACATGTAAACTGAGAAATGTATTTATATTGAAATACGAAAAGTGTATGTCAATGATTTAAATCATATATAATTTGGTTTCCTACATTGAATAGGATTATCAATGTAGGTCTTCCATACTGAATAGAATTAATGTCAAAATTCGTAATTATATTTTCTCTCGAGATTCTGAGTGTTTCCATTTCTATAATAATTTTTAAATCATCACTAATCTAAAGATAATTTTATAAGTATCGCGTGGGCTGTAAAATCGACCAAATCTGCTTTCTAAATTTCAAGATAGTGGTCAAATAGTAAATATGAGCTTTTTTTAATTTTAATAAAAAAATTAATAAAATTCATGAACATCCATATCTGATTTATAGATCTCGAGATTTAGCCCAAATAGTAAAAATGAACTTTTTTTAATATTAATAAAAGAATAAATTAATTTAATTGTATCCCTTTTTAAAATTATTATTTCCATAATATAATTTTTTTAAAATTCAATTCTAATACAACCTTTTTTTAAATTATATCCTTTTTAGATTATAATTTTTTTTTAATATGATATAATCTTGATCGTCTTTTTATATAATAGGATATAATTTGGATGGATTTGACGTAATTATTTATTTTTAAATTATTAAATGTAATCTAGTTTATTACTCCCTCTGTCCCCCTTGGTTCTTTACCTTGGGGGACGTAATTCTGGCACGGATTTTAAGGTGCATTTTGCGGATAGTTTCTTAATTTATTTTTAAAATTTTCTTTTTTTATATAAAAATAGAATTGTTCTATTTTTATACAAAAAAAATATTTTAAAAATAAGTTATGGAACTATACTTTTTAGAAGCCTTAAAATGCGTGTCAAGCAGTGAAAAAAAATGTAAAGAAATGCGTGGAACAGAGGGTAAATAATAATTATTTATCAATGTTAAACTTTCAAAATACTGACTTCAATATTTACTCTTCACTTTAATATGAAAAAAAAAATTGCCCATTAGCACCCATTTTGTGATGTACTTGCTTTTGGTGGAATCCAAGTTCCTTTTGTCTAGTCAATTTTTTAAATTATTATAGTTTTCATTAGAATATCGGGCCTGTTTGGGTGCTCTGATAAGGAGCTTAAATGGGTCTTAAGCCCATTTCAACTTATCCCGTGCTGTTTGGCAACATTAGTAGAATGAACTTATTTTGTCAAATAAGTTGATAAGTGATAAGTTAGTAAATGTACTTTTTTCCAACTTATTTCGTATTACTTGATTTTTTAATTTGTTTAATATTTTATATTTTTACATTTGTATTTATAAATGTCATATGCATGTACTGGGATTATTATATTAAATAATTAATATTTTTTAATTTAATTTAATAAATATTTTACCAACTTATAAGTTAAACATCCAAACACCAAAATATAAGTTGTAAGTAACTTATTACTTACTTCATATAAGATACTTAATTCATATAAGTGTTAAGTTACTTATTTTAAGATTTCCCAAACGGCCCCGTTACCTTATCAGATCAAGTTTTCTAGATGTTGACGTGTAAACATATATTATGATCGAAATCAATATGAATTCCATGAGTTATGATGACCCTCGACTTTTACCTCTTATACTTATAAATATAAATTATATTATTTTATTATTCGGACATTTATTTAGAAGAAAATATAAAAAAAATTATGATACTGGAGTAAACTAATTTGACATCATACTTGAATTGTTGTTGTTATATAATTCGATAGGATGAATTATATAATTGGATGATATTGATACAAAATATTAAGTCAAATGTATACTATTCGAGAATTAATCTATTATTACACTTAATAACCGATTTGAGTTCAATAACCTCTTCATTAAAAATCAGAATAAAATAATAATTAACAAAAAAAGAATAAAATAATATGTAAGGAAAAAAAAATCATTCCATATAATTAAACAAATCATTTAATCTATACTATTATATAATAAGCAAACAGGGGTATAATTTGGTTGTTTGGTTCAACTTGGTTCAACTATCTAAAAGAATAGTGATTGTTAGATATTTAGTAAATAGATAATAGCCATTAGATCTAATAATAAGGAATATTCTATATTTAAATTCCTCTTCTAAAGATCCAAGGTTCGAATCCCGTCAATAACAAATTTACATTAAGATTTTATATTATTTTTTTTAATAAAAGGATTTTATTAACTTGCATCAAACAAAAACCAGCCGGAACAAACCCCCAAACTGTCAATTACAACCTGATTGTGAAACAAAAACGAGCTAAGCAAATAGCCGCTTTGTTTTCAGATTGCTTAACATAAAAACGAAACTTACTCAGTTATAATACCACTCAAAGTGGTGTCTGAGGAGGGTAGATGTACGCAGACCATGCCCCTATACAATAGGGAGGCTGTTTCCGAAGGACCCCCGGTCAAATACAAATACAAAGAAAGGAAATTAATACAAACTAAACTCACACACACCCAGGGGTCGAACCCTTGACCTCCTACAAAGGAGACAAGGGTTCGACCCACTGCACCAACATGTTGTTGGAAGATTGCTTAACATATAAAATATAAATATTCTTGATAATAAAAATGATTACAAAGGCTCCTCGAGCAATCCTGTCGACACCAACATTCCTGAAAATAGTAGAATCACGATTGATCTGCGCACATAAAAAAATCGGTGATAGACCAGTGTTCATACCCATCAGTTACACCAACTGAGATTGGGGATACATATACCCCATATAAGGAGTCGTGGTGGTGGAACGAGGAGGTACAAAGGATAGTTAAGGTTAAACTAGCGCTCTTTTGAGAGCTTTTGGCGTTGAGTGCAGGGCCGGAGAGAAGCCTGAAGAGGGAAGCGTACAAGGTGGCCAGACGCGAGGCAAAAAAGGCCGTGATGAAAGCTAAAGAGGAGGCTTATGAGGGGATGTACAAGCGTCTAGATACCAAGGAAGGAGCTAATGATATCTTTAAACTAGCTAAAGCAAGGGAGAGAGGCAGGCGAGACCTGGGTTCGGTTAAGTATATTAAGGATGATGCAGGACGAGTGTTACTGAATGAAGACGCTATTAAGGAGAGGTGGAGTTCGTATTTCCTTAATCTTTTCAATGAGACTAGGAGGAGTGGTGCAGGTGTAGATCTAGACGACTCTCCTCCGTTTATGCTTTCAGACGTTTCTTGTCAGCATATCTCCAACGACGAAGTTAAGGGTGCATTGTTAAAGATGGCTAGAAGGAAGGCGGTGGGTTCAGATCAGATCCCAATAGAGGTGTGGCTTTGTCTTGGGGAAGTGGGCGTCCACTGGCTAATAGATCTGTTTAATGCTCTCCTCTCGGGTGCTAAGATGCCAATGGAATGGAGGCGTAGTATCGGGTGTTTATCGATATCGAGAAGGCATACGATAGCATCCCCCGGAAAGTTATTTGGAAGAGCCTTGTAGAGCGAAGAGTTTCGTCGTCGTACATTAGGGCGATCCAAGACATGTACGCCGAAGCTAGTTCTTGCGTCAGAACCCCAGTGGGTGACTCCCGCTTTTTCCCTGTGGAGGTTGGGTTACATCAGGGGTCGGCCTTAAGCCCCTTCTTTTCGCCGTTATTCTTGATGTCATGTCGCGAGGGATTCAAGATGCCGTCCCTTGGTGCATGCTTTTCGCGGACGATATCGTGTTAGTGGCGGAGTCGAGAGGGGAGGTCAACGAGAAGTTGGAGCTATGGAGATCTACGTTGGAGTCCCGAGGCGTCCGATTGAGCCGATCTAAAACCGAGTATCTCTGGTGTAACTTCATCGGGGAGGCCGTCGAAGAAGGGGTAGAGGTTAAGCTTGTAGACCAGATCGTCCCTCGTACGGATAAGTTTAAGTATCTGGGGTCGATCATCTAAAAAGAAGGAGAGGTAGATGACGATGCCAAACATCGTATCAAGGCTGGGTGGCTGAAGTGGAGGGCAGCGTCAGGGGTGATGTGCGACAAGAAAGTCCCTTTAAAGTTGAAAGGGAAATTCTATAGAGCGGCAATCCGCCCGGCGTTGTTATATGGATCGGAGTGCTGGGCGGCAAAAAAGGCAGTAGAAAGCAAGTTGGAAGCGGCGGAAATGAGGATGTTACGGTGGTCCTGTGGGCGCACGATGCTCGATAGAATCCCGAATAGGGTGTTTCGGAGCGAGTTTGAAGTGGCACCTTTCTCTGCGAAATTGCGAGAAGGGAGGTTGAGATGGTTCGGGCACATCCGTAGGAGGTTGCCTCAAGCCCCGGTGAGGAGGGTCGAGAGTCTGTCGGTTGTTGGAGTGAGGAGGAGAGGAAGACCGAGGAGATCGTGGGAAGAGCAGCTAAAGTTGGACCTGAAGGCCTTGAACTTAAATGAGACCTTGACAGCTGACAGGGGCTCCTGGAAGCGGCAGATCAGAGTGGTTGATTCGCTTCTAGGGAGCGGCTCTGTGGTGGAGAGCCTCAGAGTTGGGTTATCTCGTTTAGCATTATCTTAGAAGTGCGGTTTGGTTAGTGCTCATGTTATCGTCGTGTTGTTGTCTGTTTTTTTTTTTTTTTTGGTTCTGCAGGTGCAGGGCGCTTAGCTCGGTGTGGGAGAAGAAATGGCCTCAGTGCCATTGGAGCTTAGCCTGGTCCATCATGGGGCGGGGAAGGTAAGGCCCGTGTGGAGAAAGCCATGGGCTCAGGTATTCGTTGAACTTTCTCGCAGATCATTTAGATTCTTTAGTATTGATCACCCACCTTAATTGTCGTGCACATAGCCGAGGGTCTACACGGAAATAGCCTCCCTACCGTAAAAAGTAGGGGCATGGTCTGCGTACATCTTACCCTCCCCAGACCCTGCTATGAGTGGGATATACTGGGTATGTTTGGTTTTTTTCTTTGTTGTGCAAGGTGAGCTCTCGCGATAATCACCACCATTCCAGATTCGAAGCGGGTTTCTCAGATATCCCAATACACCATAGAAATCATTCTTAACGCAACATGACCACAAATAAAAAACACAACAAAACATAAACCCCAAAAAATTGGGGACAATCAACAACCCAAAAAGATGGATACGACAAAAAGATCTCACCCAAAAAGATTGGATCTCGATTTTATTGAAAAACTAAAAAATAGAAATTAAAGATTCAGAAATGGAGGAAATGAGATGAAAGGATGGGTGGGATGGATGTGAGTTTGATGGAAGAATGGGGCGGTGAAGGATGGGTGAAAGCTATGGAAGTCGGCCGACTCTCAAAACAGGAGAGGTATTATATTCTATGATTTTATATTATTAGTTCTAATCAATACATATCATTTATTAAAGGACTTAATGATCCCATAGTTAACTATACGTAATATCCTACAGTTAAGTCATATTTCAATACAAAAGTAAGGGTATTTTTGTAAAAACTGGGAGTGAATTCTATTATTAAAAAAATGCAATCTAACTTTTGTATATAAAATGCAAATGACTTTAGAAAATTTTCCTACAGTTAACTGCAGGAACATTTTTCTCTTTATTAAATAACTATTATTATTACTAATAATTTTATTTATTAATTACAAAGTTAAATTATATCTATAATAAATTATTATATTCTATTTTATTTAATAATATAATTTTAAAAGTATTTAAAAGTAACCCGTGCTTTGCACGGAGCTAGTATAAATAAATCAAAATCCAATTTAAATATTTACAGGTGACAACCAATGTGTTTATTATCTCCTCTTAATTTTCGTTTTAACAGATATGCCATTTTAGTTAATTAATTACTAACAGTACGGTCATTTGCAAAGAGGGGTGTTAGTAAAGTAACAGGCATGGATAACTGCAAATGAAAGTATGCCACAGAGCTGGGCTTTGATGTTGATATTATTTAGAAACATGAATCTAATCCACTAAAATGTGGTTGTCTCACGAGCTACAACTACTTGATGTGATTCCAAATCCTACTCTAAGTTGTATAAACTGTTTTTCTGGTCACGAAAATAGAGTTTTTTCAATGCTACACAACGTGTCAACCACTCTTTCTCGAACCTACCAGATTTATAAGTGTATTTATTACCCTTTCACTTTTACCTTGCAAGAAAAAATAAAGACTATAGTCTGTGCATGATAACTCCAGATACCAAATAAGTGCTTTCTAGTAGCGGATCCAACTCTGAAATTAAGGTAGAATATAAATAATATTTTAAAATTTATAATTAATTGCTAGATGTTAACTCCTTAACTTTTATGTTGAGGTTAAAAAAAAATTGTAAAAAAAAGTCAAGAATTAATCAAAATCGTTGTAATCAATCAAAAATTGGATTAGTCGGTCAAAAATCTGTTTGATTGGTAGTAACTTTCATGGAAAATCTAGTGGAACACTAATTATTTTTGCCCATAATTTTTATATTGTTGCCCCTAATTGGGGTCAATTTATAATTATACATCCTCGGGATATATATAAAACCAAGAAAATAAAAACTTAAGGGGGGTGGACTGACCCCTATTAGGATCCGCCTCTGCCTCTGGTGCTTCCTCGCCGTTCTCATGTTCGAAAAAGGTGAAGCCGGTAGTTGGTAGTTGGATCTCTGTAAAACAACACCAGAGGAGGATTTGAGTCACGCGACACCTCCGACGTGAGAATAAGAGTGGGGTTCGGAGGATAAATATTCAAGGACTAGAGTATCGAAATATAGAGGGTGTGTGGGTATAGGAATGTGTGTAAAGAATGTAAAGTTAACCCCTGAACCTTTTTCCCTAGTCTATTTATAGGTCAAGGATTAGGGTTTGGGGGTTGGTACATACAATCATGAGCATCGGATCCTAGGTATGTGGGATACCTGTAAACGGTAGATAGCCCCCACATGTCCAGGAGATAATTATGGTGGCGTGTGCCAAGATTGTGTCAGCACGTGGGTTCTTTCAGGCCTGATTTTCCTTTAGAAGCTGATGGGACATGATTGTGTCAATCATAGGATTTTCTTATTTGTCATTGTCATGTGGGGCCATTGTCATGACCTGTATGTGTCACATCTAGTGGTGCAGCATAGTGTCGTCTCATGTGCTTTAGGCCACATTTGCGGGTGCTCTAGATTAAGCCCAAACTGGACTAGTATCAGACGGGTTTGGAATCAACATGGGCTAAGTCCAGTCTGGGCTAGTTATAGTCTATCATTGCGTTTATTGATTATGCTAGAGTCAGATTTATGTGAACTCGGATCGTGTGTCCTGGTTTTTATTTTTGTCCTTTTGAAGTTTAATTTAATACAAAACATAATTCCAAAATTTTTTGTCCCTTAACATGTGTTAGAGGCCCAACTTCTTACCGGGCTGGACCGAAAGCCCAATGAGGATAATTGGCTTGGAGAGGCTCCAGACTGGCGAGGGCCCATATCATTCGGCCCAGTTATGTGCAACGGTCCATTCAGTTGTGTTCCCTGGGAACGTGGGAACGTGGGACACGTTCTCCATTCGTCCTACTCTCCGATAACTGCCAGCATAGAGAATAAAAAGGTTAACAGAGGTTTGATATCATTCATTCAATTACTTACACACAACACAAACACTCTGCGTTTACCTTTACTCATAAAAGAACCAGTTAACTTATTCTCACACCGGAGGTGAATCGGGGGGCCACACCCTCGCATTCTTCTTCAATTGCAGGTCCGACCGAACGGATACACCGACGGAAATTGGTTGCAACATTTGGCGCCGCCTGTGGGAACACAGAGTTACGTTTGTGTTGGATTATATTGTTAGTAATGGCGAATGAAACCGAAATACCAACGGCTGACGATGGCACTATGGCTGTAAATACTCGCACCACTCCTCCCATCACCCCAAGACATTTGATTTTCGACGAAGAGGGGGACGTACCGTCTCCCGAAGAGCAACGGGAAATTCTGATGAAGTGGCGAGAAGAACAAAAAGCCAAGGGGAAACGGAAAGAGATAGAGAAAGAGAAAAGCAGCAGGGAGGGCGAACGTCTGGCCAAAAAAAGGGAGGCCGACCGTTTGAGGCTAGAAGCCCTAAAGCTCCAAAGGGAGGAGATCGAGTTACAGGAAAAGGTACTCCGTGAGGCTCTAGAAGCCGAAGACCCGGAGTTGGACGACCGAAGAGACAAAAGACCAAGAACCAGAATTGATGAAGATGAGTCAGGGGACTCTGAATCAAACTCGAGGAGAACCCGGTCAAAGGTGGTTTATTCCTCCGATTCGGAAGAGGAGGGTCCACATACGGACGATCGCATCCGGAGAATTGAGAAGGCCATGTTTGGAGAGAGAAAGGTCAGCCACGAGCCAGTGGTGACCGAAGACGTCGAACACTTTCGACCGCCTCCCGGAAGGCAGTTCCCGAAGATGAATGAATTTAACGGAAAGGGTGACCCCGAAGATCATTGTGAGAAATATGAATCGCTCATGACTGAGATGGGGCACTGCGATGTGATGCTATGTAAGATGTTCAAGACCTACCTGAAGGGGAATGCATCCATGTGGTACAGGTCGCTGAGACCTAGGTCGATAGGCTCGTATGAGCAAGTGAAGAAAAAATTCTTGAGGCACTACTCACATTTGTGCCGAAGAGAGAAGGATACTGAAGCACTGATCCACTGCAAGCAGGGGCCGAACGAAGATTTGGGTGATTACTTAGCAAGGTTCAAAGAAGAAGCTGGTATGGTCACCAACTTGGACAAAGTCAAGGCGGCTGGATTCCTCGCAGCAGGCCTCGACCCTGTCAAAGGTAAGAAGCTTCGGTCCTCTCTTTATGATATGCCTCCCAAATCTTTAAATGATATATATGTGAGAGGAGAGGCCATTAGAAGAAAATTGGAATCAATTGGGGGGTACAAGGAGAAGAAAAATGATAGGTATGACAGGAGGGATGACCGAAGGGATGACAGAAGAGACGACCGAAGGGGTCGAGGAGATATCAAGAGCAGGATGAATGATACAAGGCCCGACAAAGGGGCCGAACGAAGAAGAGATAGAGATAGCACTGTGTTCACACCGTTAAACACACCTATCTCGAAGATTCTCCATGAGATAAAGGGTAAACCTGGGTTTGTCAGACCACCCAAGTTGAAGACCCCTGAGAACAGAAGAAGCGACAGCAAGTATTGTGACTACCATCGGGACAAAGGTCACAACACCGAGGAGTGCTATCATTTGAAGAAGTTAATTGAAAGAATGATCAAAGATGGGGAACTGACCCAATTTGTGGGCGACTTGAGGGACAAACTCGAGTCCAAGGAGAAAAGGAAGGAAGCTGAGAGTTCGGAGAAGTACCGAGGGGAGGTCAGGACAATTTCCGGAGGAACAGTGCTTGATCGGGACAGTAAGACAGCAAGGAAAAAGTACGCCAGACAGATCTACAACCTGTACCAGTCAAGTTCAGCTAAGCAACCATTGCCTATCTCCTTCACAGAAGATGACTACGAGGACGTGATATGGCCGCACGAAGACCCACTTGTTATAAACCCAGTAATCGGGGAAAACAAGATATGGAGAGTGCTGGTGGACGAAGGGAGCTCAGTCAACATTCTATATCACCGGACATATTGCAAGATGAATTTGGGAGGTGAACAGTTGGAGCCATGCCACGAGGCACCCTTGTATGGTTTCGGTAATCAGCCTGTACCGATAGAAGGGACCATCACTTTGTCTGTCATGATGGGAAAAACGCCATACACTGTGGTGAAGGAAGCAAAGTTCAATGTCGTCCGGGTCGATAGTCCGTACAACGGAATTTTGGGAAGGCCAGCCTTATCTTTGTTCCAGGCCGTGTCCTCTGTCCCTCATCTGAAGTTGAAGTTCCCAACAGAACATGGAGTTGGAGAAACGAGAGGCGATCAGAAAGCCGCCAGAATAATCATGTTGGAGGATTTGGAAAAAGACAAAGACATTGAGATGACCGAAGCCGGAAAGAGGAAAAGAAATGAGACCGAAGCTGGGGGCAGCCACCAACTGCTGAACATTGAGTTGGAAAAGTTTGGGGCCGACCTGTCAAGCCCGATTGCTGAGCCGGCTGCAGAGACCGAAGAGGTAGAACTATACGTGGGTCAGTCGGGAAAGATGATCCAAATTGGAAAGAACATGGAGCCGAAATTAAAAGAGAAAGTCATCAAGGTCATTAGGGAATTCCACGACGTATTCGCATGGAATCCCGAAGATATGCCAGGTTTGGACCCTGCGGTTGCCAAACACTGTTTAAATGTAGCTCCCGAAGCCAAGCCCGTAAGACAAAAGAAGAGGAATTTCGCCATGGAAAGGCAGAAAGTAATCCAAGTTGAAGTCGAAAAATTGCTGGAAGCAAAGTTCATTGAAGAGATAGACTATCCCGATTGGTTGGCAAACGTAGTGGTGGTGAAGAAATCTAATGGCAAGTGGAGGATGTGTGTCGACTACACCGACCTGAATAAGCATTGCCCGAAAGACCACTATCCCTTGCCAAACATTGACCAACTGATAGATGCTACTTCGGGGCATCAAATACTCAGTTTCCTGGATGCATTCTCAGGATACCACCAAATTGCCATGAATGCCGAGGACGTTCCCAAGACAGCATTCATCACACCGAATGGCACTTATGCCTACATCAAGATGCCCTTCGGCTTGAAGAACGCCGGGGCAACATTCCAAAAGATGATCAACAAAGTGTTCAAAGCCCAGATCGGCCGGAACATGGAATGCTACGTGGACGATATGATTGTTAAGTCCCTTTTCAGGGATCATGCCGAAGATCTGAGGGAATGTTTTGAAACGCTCAGAAGAAACAACATGAGGATCAATCCGAACAAATGTACGTTTGGAGTGAATAATGGGAAATTTCTGGGATACATGGTTAGCGCCAGAGGAATTGAAGCCAATCCGGAGAAGATTAAAGCAGTCATTGATATGGAGGCACCGAAGACAATCAGGGACATTCAAAAGCTGACCGGACGGCTAGCAGCCCTGAGGAGGTTCATCTCCCGATCGGCCGAAAAGGCCTTACCATTCTTTGAAGTGCTTCGGGGGTCCAAGAATTTCGAGTGGGGGCCAAATTGCCAGAAAGCATTCGAGGATGTTAAAGAGTACTTAGTGAAAGCCCCACTCTTAATGAGACCCGACCCGAAGGAGACATTGCAGCAGTACTTGGCTGTGAACGACCGAACACTTGGAGCCGTGTTGGTCAAAGAACATGAAGGAAACCAGCATCCGGTATTCTATGTCTCTCATATTCTCAAGGATGCAGAAACAAGATATCCGAATGCAGAGAAGTTCGCTTATGGACTGGTAGTGGCCGCAAGAAAGCTAAGGCACTATTTCCAGGGAAGGACAATCAAAGTTGTAACCGATCAGCCGTTAAAGAAAATATTGCAAAGGCCAGAGGCATCGGGCAGAGTGGTTGCTTGGGCGATCGAATTGGGGGAGCATGATTTGGAGTATACACCAAGGACTTCGATCAAAGCCCAAGCATTGGCGGATTTCATAATAGAATGCTCTTTTTCGGGGCCGAATGACTTAGCTCCTGAAGAACAAATGATTCAGACACCGGGAAAATGGAAGTTGTTTGTCGATGGTTCGGTCGCCAAGGAAAAGTGCGGGGCAGGGCTAATTCTTACAAGCCCAGAAGGATTCGAGATTTGTCAAGCTATCAGGTTCACTTTCCCGTTGACGAACAACGAAGCCGAATATGAAGCACTCTTGGCCGGGCTAGATTTGGCAAGAAATTTGGAAGTTAAGCACATAAGGGCGTTCAGTGATTCAATGTTGGTGGTAAAACAGTTCTCAGGAGAGTATGGGCAAAAAGATCCCCGAACCAAGGCATACGCCCTTAAGGTACGTGAACAATCTTTGCTGTTTGAAACTTTCGAGTTAACTCAAGTAGCTAGAGAAAACAACAGTCGGGTAGACGCCCTCTCGAGGTTAGCTTCGGCAGAAACCCAAAACCTAAGTGGGTCCATCTATCTGACCGAAGTAAAGACACCTTCGATAGACAAGAAGCAGTGCATTGAAATTCATCAAGGGGTCAATTGGATGACTCCCATCAGGGCCTTCTTGGAAAAAGGCATCCTACCACTTGACCGAAGGGAAGCACAGAAGGTTAAGTATCGGTCGGGAAATTACACTCTGGTCGGGGGCCGTTTGTTCAGACGATCGGTAAGCCAGCCGCTACTCAGATGTTTAGACAAAGATGAACAACAGCTTGCTTTGGAGATGGTTCATGAAGGGATTTGTGGAGAACATTTGGCAGGACGATCCTTAGCCTTCAAGATCCTTAGGCAGGGATTCTTCTGGCCAAAAATGAAAGAAGACGCCACAGAGTATGCAAAGAAATGCAAGCAATGCCAGATATTCAGCACAATCCCGAAGCAACCTCCCGAAGAGATGTCTTCAGTCCTTAGCCCGATCCCATTTGCTATGTGGGCGGTCGATATTGTGGGGATCCTACCCACCAGCACTAAGCAAGCGAAATACTGTATTGTGGCAATCGACTATATGACAAAGTGGATAGAAGCAAAACCCCTTTCGGCCATTACCGAAGAGGCCGCGAAGAAATTCATGCTGGAACAGGTGATCTTGAGGTTTGGCATACCTATGGTTTGTGTGTCCGATAACGGTACTCAATTCATTGGGAGCAAGTTCAGAAAATTCCTGGCTCAATTCGGGATAAAACAGAAGTTCAGTTCGGTAGGGCATCCCCAGGGAAACGGGGCGATCGAGGCGGCCAACAAAATCATTTTTGATGGAATCAAGAAAAGGCTAGGGGAAGCTAAGGGACTTTGGGCTGAAGAACTACCATGGGTCCTATGGGCTTACCGAACCACTACAAGATCTTCAACCGGGGAAACACCTTTCAAACTGGCCTTCGGAACTGATGCCCTTCTACCTGTCGAAGTTGGTCTAGAGTCGTACCGAACAGAAACGTTTAACGTGGAGACAAATGAGTTCGGACTTCGAGCAAATGTGGACTTACTAGAAGAAGAAAGAGAGGCTGCCCACCAAAGAAACTTAAGGTACCAACTGCAGGCAGCCCAGTACTATGATTCGGGGGTGAAGAAGAGATCTTTTCGAGCCGGGGACTTAGTGCTTCGGGAGTTAGCCACCTCCATGCCAGCAAAAAAAGGCAAGCTTATGCCCAACTGGGAAGGTCCATATGTGGTGATTGAAGTGGTCCGATCAGGCACCTACAAATTGGCTCATCCGGACGGCAGCCCAATCAAAAACACCTGGCACGCCGCTCGCCTTCGCCGTTTCTACCAGTAAGCATACTGGTCCAACTTTTATTGCTTTTTACTTCAGTATTTTGTCTTATGCAACTTTATTCTGAATTCCATAAGCTAGCATCAATCTGTAATCAAATCTATGTAAGAGTTGCATGGTTAATGAAAAGATTGTTTTGCTCCATTTTTTATCCGTTATTGTTAAGCTAAGTACATTTATAGCCAAAAAGCTAAGTACGCAATATTAAGCTTAATAGACCCATGTTTGGGGCCGACCGTATAAAACATGCGCCCCTTAACTTATTGGTAGTGTTCAAGTACATTGTGTTTTAAGCTACAAATACTTGACGAATCCAAATTTGGGGCCGACCGAATAAAATTTGGCCTCTTACAAAATTGCCTTAGTATTCAAGTTGCTTTGACATTAATTAAGGCCGGGAGGAAATATTTTTCAACCGGCCGAACGAGACCTTAATCATTTACAAAACCCCTTAAATACTCGGGGGCAGCTAGGTTACGACCAAAGATGCACAAAAAGGCAAGAATTATGCTAAGGCAAAAATGGCCGAAGATGCATAAAAATAAAATAAATATGCTAAGGCAAAAATGGCCGAAGATGCATAAAAATAAAATAAATATGCTAAGGCAAAATGAAGCCGAAGAGGCATAAAAAAAAAGAAGAATCATGCCAAGGCAAATCAAAGCCAAAGACGCATGAACAGAAACAGAAGCCAAATTAAGGCCGAAGCCGAAGACGCATACAAAAGAATATTATGCAAAGACAGACTTCCGAAGATGGGCTTGGGCTTTAGCCTTCGTCCTGAGGATAATTCCGAACGAAGCCTAGGGACATGTTAGAGGCCCAACTTCTTACCGGGCTGGACCGAAAGCCCAATGAGGATAATTGGCTTGGAGAGGCTCCAGACTGGCGAGGGCCCATATCATTCGGCCCAGTTATGTGCAACGGTCCATTCAGTTGTGTTCCCTGGGAACGTGGGAACGTGGGACACGTTCTCCATTCGTCCTACTCTCCGATAAATGCCAGCATAGAGAATAAAAAGGTTAACAGAGGTTTGATATCATTCATTCAATTACTTACACACAACACAAACATTCTGCGTTTACCTTTACTCATAAAAGAACCAGTTAACTTATTCTCACACCGGAGGTGAATCGGGGGGCCACACCCTCGCATTCTTCTTCAATTGCAGGTCCGACCGAACGGATACACCGACGGAAATTGGTTGCAACAACATGTAAAACAAAAATGGTCTAATGTTTTCAGAAAATTTATAAAATGGCTAATAGTAAAAAACTATTAGAGGTGAACTTGTCACAATTTTACAGTATTCTAATCCTTCTTTAAAATAATTTTAAAAATATTTAATTTAATAATAAGTCATAATTTTGGAAATAAGTTAAGATTAGAAAACTCATTCGCTTATCTAAGAATATCTTATTATAAGTTGATTTTTACTGACACAAGTTTTTATTGAAAAAATCCTAACCACATTAGAAGAGAAAAAGTTTGATAAAAAATAATTTTCAGATCATAGTACATCCTCCATCAAAGATTCAAGTATTCGTGTGAATATTGTAAACGCATATTGTAAAAGTATAATATTTGGTGATTGCATAGCCGCGAACCTCATAATTAGTCTCTATCATTTGTTATTGTAATTTTTTTAGTATACTATTTTTTAATTTTGAATTAAATCTTTTACTTTCGCGTGATTCCTATATTTTTATTTTCATTTAATTTTCACACTTTTTCCGCTATGTTTAATGTTCAGTACCCATGCATATATTGTTCTAACAGTCTCATTCATTCCAAAACTAATTTTTAATTCAAAAAGCGATTGGCGATCCATTTTAAAAAAACAATTTGCATTCATAGTTATAAACAATGTTTGAGATGATAGTTCGAAATCTTTGTTAACCTAATTTCTAGTATCATATCAAATTACTAGTTTTTTTTAAATGTTAAAAGGAGTACTTACGACGATAATCGTACAATATTTTAAGAAGTTGAAATTGCTAAGCATCTGCAAAAATGATACGTAAATAAGAGATTGTTAAAATATATTTCACATAAGTTTAAAAAGAAATGAGTAAAGCATTTTTTTTTTACAAAAGTTAAAGTTAATTTCTTTAAGTTGAGATTTTTTGCATAATATCCAAAAAAAATTATGTGAACTTTAGTCAAATTGAATAAGATGCCTTCGAGTTTAATTATGAGCTATTGTTATTTTCTTGGTCTTGTGTAGTTCTCATCAAAACATTTCCTATCCTTTTTTTCTCATACCTTTCCAAACTTTTTGTAACTTCTTTGTGACAAGTTTAGTTACTTTATTCTATCAAACAATCCGTTTTTTAACAAGTTCAGTCCTTCATTATACTTTGCAAATCGTAAAGAATGACAAACAGACATGGTTCTCTTGAAGATATGTATGCCAATTTATCTTTGGAGGATGAAGAGGAGGGAGGAGTACTGGCCGGAGCATCTGAAGAGAGACAGACTACACAGACTTTCACTCTGGTGGGGCGATTTTTGACGGAAAAAATATAAAATTTTCAGCTATGCAGAATGTTCTTGCAGCATTATGGAGACCAAGAGAGGGGGTGGAAATACGTGAATTGGGAGGACAACGTTACTCGTTTGTCTTCTATCACATTATGGACATGCAGAAGGTAGTTGATGGGGGTCCATGGACATTTGAACAGAGCTTATTACTGATGCACAAGCTGGAGGACATAGAAGATCCGCAAACGGAGGATATAAATAGGATGGACATCTGGGTGCAGGTATATGATCTTCCACAACAAATGTTAACGGAAAGGATTATACAGTCGATTGGAGATTCAATGGGTAAATTTATTAAAGCTGATCCAATGAATATGAATGGCATGTGGAAACAATGTATACGCATTCGGGTGGCAATGGATGTCAACAAGCCATTAAAGCGACGAATGAAACTGAAGAGAGAAGGGGGAGACTGGAGCTGGCTAAATTTTAAATATGAACGTCTATCTATGTTCTGTTTTGTGTGTGGATTACTTGGCCACTCGGACAGAGACTGTGGAGTCGTATACGCAAATCCTGAGAAGGACGTACAGAGATCATATGGGGTATGGCTTCGAGCGCCCACTAAAAACAGCAAAATGCAGAATATTGGTGCTAAATGGCTACGAAATAGTAGAGATGGAACTCAGTCATGGCAGGCGGGAAACAAATCAGAATCCAAGGGTGGTGATGGTAGCAGAACAGTACAGGAGAAATTCATGGAAGAAGCAGGAATAATTAAAGAAAAAGTGGGGGACACAACTATGATTATGGCCACTGATCGTAATTTAAGAAATAAGGAGGAATCTCAAAAGGAGGGAAACATGGAAGGAATTGAGGAGGCGGGAATAGCTGGCACAGATGTGGTAATGATTGAGTCAAAAAGGAAACGAGTGGAGACAGAGCAGCATCAGGAAGGAAATACAAATAATATATCCACTATTAATAACACAATATTTACTAGCCCAAAAAACGGATTGGAGGTGGGACCTGGTTTCCAGGCCCACCTAAATCAATGAGTGTCTTGGCATGGAATTGTCGGGGTTTGGGTAAGCCACGAACAATTCGATTTTTACAAGAAATTATCCAACAAAAAAAACCAAATATTATTTTTCTTTCAGAAACTTTAGCAAGGGAGAGTAGAATAAAGGAGGTGTGTAGAACGATTAAGTTTGCAGAATATATGAATGTTGATGCTCAAGGTCATAGTGGAGGGTTAGCTTTGTTCTGGAAGAATGTGGGAGGATGTAAAATAGTAGAAGTCAATAAACACTATATTGATTTTGAGGTGGAGAATGCGGAAGTAGGGAGATGGCGTTATACGGGGTTCTATGGATGTCCGGAACGCAGTCGTAGGAGGGAATCCTGGAATATGTTAAAAGAATTAGCAAATAGATCAAATTTACCATGGTGTGTTTTTGGGGATTTTAATGACATGATGTATGCCCATGAGAAGAGAGGAGGAAGCGTTCAACCATTCAGTTTACTAAATGGTTTCGCAGACACGTTACAGGAGTGCGAGCTTATGGATCTTGGTTTTGTAGGAGAGAAATTCACATGGGAGAAATCTAGGGGTCAATGTAATTGGGTTCAAGAAAGGTTGGATAGAGTGGTTGCGAATATGGATTGGAGAAATCTTTTTCCAATGGCAGAAGTGTGTATAATGGATGTTGCAACTTCGGATCATTTACCACTGCACTTGGAGCTAAATAAAAAAGTTTACATGCCTCGTGGTCGTAGGTTTAAGTTCGAAAATATCTGGCTAAGAGAGCAGGATTGTAAAAATATTGTTCGGACAGAATGGGGTAGGGATGACATGATTGATATTGTGGAGAAAATTTTTAGATGCGGAGAGAAGTTACACCAGTGGGGGACTGAATTAAGTCAGAAATTTAAATGGCAATTGCAAGATTGTAGAACTGGGCTGCGAAAGCTTAGAGCCAGAAGAGATATTAGTGGCATTCGAAGATATAATCAAGTGAGTTGGGAGTACTTGAATTTACTGGAAAAGCAGGAAATTTATTGGCGACAGAGAGCTAAACAACACTGGTTGAGGGAAGGGGATAGAAATACTCGATTCTTTCACCGGTATGCGTCTGTTAGAAAGAAGAACAATAAGGTGGAGCGTATAAAAAATGCAAATGGGGAATGGCAGGAATCGATAGAGGGAGTAAGGACTGTTATCGAGGAGTATTTTGTATCTCTATTTATGCCAGCAAACGGAGATGGACAATTGTTACCTCAGGAAATAGTACAACAGATTTCGGATGAGGATAACGAAGCCCTGATAGCGGAAATCAATGGGGAGGAGGTTAAGAATGCAGTGTTTTCCATGCATCCCGATAAATCGAGTGGACCGGATGGCTTCAATCCAGGTTTTTATCAAGCTTTTTGGGATATTGTGCAGGACGACGTTGTTAGATTTTGTCGAAATTTTATGCAGGAGGGTACCTTACCAATGGGGATTAATGATGCTTTAGTTTGTTTGATCCCGAAAGTTAAAAGTCCACAGACAATGGGAGATTTGAGACCCATTTCACTTTGCAACGTACTTGTCAGGATCCTATCAAAGGTGCTGGCAAACAGATTGAAGAATTGCTTGGGGGGGATTATATCGGACAAACAAAGTGCTTTTGTGGAAGGTAGATTGTTGACAGACAACGCACTCATTGCATTTGAAATCAACCATTACATGAAGCGAAAAACTCAAGGTAAAGTGGGATGGGCAGGGTTGAAACTAGATGTATCCAAAGCTTATGATAGGCTAGAGTGGGGGTTTATAAAGAATATGATGATCAAGTTTGGCTTCAGTAATAAGTGGATGGAGAGATTAATGTTCTTCATTACTTCTGCCAAGTATAGTTTCATACACGATGGTGAAGTTTTTGGAAGTGTCAGCCCGGGGCGGGGGATTCGGCAAGGGGATCCAATTTCCCCGTATATCTGTATTATGTGCGCGGAGGGGCTCAGTGCAATAATAAGAAGAAATGAGGAGTTGGGATTGATTCATGGATGTAGGATTGCAAAAGGAGCTCCTACAATTTCACATTTACTCTTTGCGGACGATTGCTACTTATTTTTTCAAGCTACTACGATCGAGGCTAGAAAGGTGAAGGAGGTCTTGCAGAGATATGCGGATATTTCTGGGCAACATATCAATTACACTAAGTCTGCAATCACTTTTTCTAAAAATACAAACATAGAAGACAGGGTGGAAGTGTGTGCTCAACTGGAAGTGCTGGAGAAACCAGACCCTGGAAAGTATTTAGGTCTTCCTATGCGGATAGGGAGCAACAAAACAACCACGTTTAGCTTCTTGATAGATAGAGTGGAGCAGAAGATGCAAGCATGGAGTGCGCAGAGTATATCGAAAGCTGGTAAAGTTACATTATTAAAAACCGCAGCACAATCCATTCCTAACTTCTGGATGGGTCTGCTGTTGTTTCCATTAGAAATATGTGATAAAATTGAGAAGAAAATGAATGCTTATTGGTGGAGAGGTGGAAAGGAAAATAGAGGTATAAAATGGATGAGATGGGAGAAATTATGTGAAGTTAAGGAGATGGGAGGTTTGGGGTTTCGCAAGCTTCATGAGTTTAATATTGCAATGCTCACAAAACAAGCTTGGAGGCTGCTAAATGGAACGAACAAGTTAGTTACTGAGATCATGAAGGCAAGATATTACCCTCGAACTGAATTTTTACAAGCAGAGTTGGGAACTAATCCATCTTATATGTGGCGTAGTATCATTGCATCTCAACAGGCATTGAAGCAAGGGTGTAGGCGTAAGATAGGAGATGGTAAATCGACGAGAGTTTGGCAGATTCCTTGGCTACCATGTAAAGACAATGGTTACCTCACGAGTAATATGTACAGTGAGCTTCAAAATACATTGGTGTGTAACCTTATGGACGAAGAAAGTCGGAGATGGGATGAAGACATACTGCACGATTTATGTAATGAGAGGGATCAAAATTTGATAAGACAAATTCCAATTCCACGATGTAATCGACCAGACTCATGGTACTGGCTGTTGGAGGATAAGGGGGACTTCAGTGTGAAGAGTTGTTATAGACAGTTATGTGGAGAAAGTATGAATGGCGAGGACGGATTCTGGAAGAAACTATGGCAGTTGAGGTTACCAGGTAAAGTGGTGAATTGTTTATGGAGAGCTTGCAAGGAGGTATTACCTACACTGACTGAGCTGTATAAAAAACAAGTTAATGTCGATACCATGTGTAGAGGTTGTCATGTCTGCACAGAGACACCAGTTCATGTGCTGTTTACTTGTCGAATTGCTCGTGAACTATGGCAAAGTGTGGGTTTACAGAGAATTATCCCAACTGAAGAGGATGTTACAGTACTGCAGGTAATAAAAAATGCGTTTAGAGGAGTTCAACGTGAGCATTGTGTGCTAATCGGGCTATACTGTTGGGGACTGTGGTGGCGTCGAAACGCATTGATATGGCAGGGGAAAGATACCTCGGTATTTGGGATTAAATCTACGGTGTTGGGCATGCTACACGAATGGCAACAATGCCAGGAGAATATGAAACAAGGAAATAGAGGGGGAAATCAACAGGTCCGAAGACGATGGAGTAAACCTCAAAATGGATGGATCAAAATAAACGTGGATGCGGCATGTCAAAACCAAAGGGGGAGTATAGGAATTGGATGTGTGGTGCGTGACGAAAGAGGGAGGTTTTTGCGAGCTCGGTCTACAACAGTTGCGGGAGCATGGCAACCAAGGGAGGCTGAAGCAATGGGCCTTAAAGAAGCTCTGTTGTGGGTTCGAAAATGGAAATCAACAAAGTGTGTGTTCGAACTGGACGCAAAATTGGTAGTGGAGGCAGTGTATGGCACGGGAGGGAACTCAAATTTCCATACTATTATTGATGATTGTATTGAGATTCTTAAACATTTCTCTGAAGTGTTAGTTGTATTTGAACAACGATCTGCGAATATGGTAGCTCATAGGCTAGCCCAAGCTGCTTATTCTTTGACAGGTCCGATGGAGTGGATAGAAAACGCTCCTGATTTTATTATATGTAATCTTTGCGATGATGAATTTTAATGCAAGTGCAATTTTTCAAAAAAAAAAAAAAATTAACCAGTATCCGAAAAAGATGTCTTAAAGTTTAATAAGTGGTATTTGAAATTAGGTTGTAATAAACTTTAAAATTGTATTAAACTTTAACTCATTCAACCTATAATACCTAAAGGCTCTCTCCCTTCTCTCTAAGCCGCCTCCCCTTTTCATCTTCTTCCTCTTTTCAGCCGGGGCTTCCACCGGATTTTCATCGGTGGAAAGCCCCATCCTTTTATTTAATTTCGTTTTTCTTGTATAGAGCTTGGATTTCCATAAAAAATCTTCCTTTTCAGGAAAGATTTGATTTGTTTTTTCGGATTAAAGCCTTCGGATCTGAGGAATAAAAACCTTTTTCGAGTTGGCCTACAAATTCTTATATCTCAACCCCAAGGAGCTTCGGTTTCTCGTTCTTCCCGGTTATTGCTTCTAGAAAAAAGTCTGAGTTATCTTGTTTTTGTGGGTTTATTCCCGAGATCTGAAAATTTGCAAGTATAATCCAGTTTGGGTGTATTTGTTTGATAATTTTAAGGATTGTTTGTTAGTTTAATTTTCTTTGTAAGTTTAGTTTGATTTCTCTCCTTTCGTGAGAGTTTTGGTGTTCTCTTTTTCGTGAGGTGTGATTTTCTCTTCTTGGTGAGAGGTGTTCGGGATTCAACGATAAGAGTTTGTGCGGAACTTCATTTTTGGTCGTCAGCTCAAACGAATTTTGGGAAAGATATTGAGCGTAGAGCGAGTATCTATAGATATATCACTTTATTCAGACATATGCTTATTTGTCTCATTTTGATTATGAAGACGAGCGTGTCATCGTGTTCTATGTTTGATCGATCGGGTCATTCTTGTAGATGCCGTATGGCTTTTATGTATTGAATTATCGCCTTTTATCAAAAAAAATAAAAATAATCTCCTAATAAAATTTCTGAATGTGTCCCGGACAAGTTAGGTAAAATTTCCATAATGTAGGTCAATGAAAAGCTATTTTGGACTTCCATTGCGAGCCTATGAAGAGAGCTAGTAGTCGTTTGACCCTCTCGTATAGATTTTGCGGGAGTAGAACAGTTTAGTATGAATCTAGATTGGGGTAAAGACCAATAATAATGTTTTTCGTAAGAGTTTAATAGAAATGCTAATTTTGAACTTAAGTCGCCATATATGCCATCAAAATACACATTTTTAGAAAACGTTTCCATTATTACGCATTATAGAAGGGATATCCAATCTAATATGCAAGACGAAAAGGGTATTAAATCTTATATGCATTTATTGGAGGGATAATGCATATAATCTATTAACAAATGTGTATACCTCTCTCTTCTGGAGGGCACTAACATCTGTTTCTACCATTATATGTTTACAAGTTTATCCTTATATGTATACAACACATATATTAGACCTGGCAAAATGGGTCTGGATCCGAAAAACCGAACCGAAATATGTGGAACCGAATCCGAAATTGGATCCGAAATAGATTATCCGAAATTGTATCCGAAACCGAAACAATCCGAATCCGAACCGAAACCGGTTCAATTTAATCAAATCCGATAACGATCCGAAAACCGATTTGACCCGATCCGAAAATTAACCGAACCGGAAATTTAACCAAAAATTATCCGAAATACTGTATCCAATGATGACCATGTATCCGATTATAATCAGAACTGATCAAATCCGAATAAAAATTTACCCGAACCGAATATGACTTGAATCGGATATAAATCCTAAACTAAAAATAACTAAATCGAAAAATATCCGATAAAATAATTTTATATAGATTAATATTTTCTTGACCTTTATTTGTTTAGTTTTGTCAATTTTTATATTTTCTGATTTGCTTTGTATTTATTATTGTCATTGAATATTGCTTACGATATTTTGTATATAATAATATTTTAATTCAATTTTCAAATATAAATTAATAAATTCTGCACATAATTAGCAAAATAAATAAATAAATAAATAAATTCTGCATATTCTGGGCAGAAATTAAAGTGCATTCACTTCCATAGCGTTTAGGGAAGCGTTATATAAGTGATGTATCTAATTTTGACATATTCGATCTTATTTAATAAATTTTGACATATGTATTTTTTTAAAAATATTTTTTATTTTTTGAAAATTTGGAAATATCACTAAATTAGATAAATCTTGACATCCATACGATTGGATTGTCGAGAAATAATTTTAAAAAAAAAATAAAATCAACAATCCGTGACAAAACAATAGTTACGAGTATTAGTCAATTCGGTAGTTGACTACTAGGATCTCCAACCAAATTAATATTTTATTTTTTGAAAATTTGGGAATATCACTATATTAGATATATCTTGAGATCCGTACGGTTGGATCGTCGAGAAATAATGTTTAAAAAATAGAATCAACAATCCGTGACAAAGCACTAGTTACGAGTACTAGTCAATTCGGTAGTTGACTACTAAGATCTCCAACAAAATTAATTTTTTATTTTTTGAAAATTTGAGAATATCACTAGATTTGATATATCTTGAGATCCATACGGTTGGATCGTTGAGAAATAATTTTTAAAAAATAGAATCAACAATCCGTGACAAACACTTATTACGAGTACTAGTCAATTCGATGGTTGACAACAAAGATTTTAAACCAAATTAATTTTTTATTTTTTACAAATTTGAGAATATCACTAAATTAGATATATCTTGAAATCCGTATGGTTGGATCATCTAGATATATTTTTTAAAAAATAGAATCAACAATCCATAATAAAACACTAGTTACGAGTATTAGTCAATTCGGTAGTTGACTACTAAGATCTCCAACCAAATTAATATTTTATTTTTTGAAAATTTGGGAATATCACTATATTAGATATATCTTGAGATCCGTACGGTTGGATCATCGAGAAATAATGTTTAAAAAATGGAATCAACAATCCGTGACAAAGCACTAGTTACTAGTACTAGTCAATTCGGTAGTTGACTACAAAGATCTCCAACAAAATTAATTTTTTATATTTTGAACATTTGAGAATATCACTAGATTTGATATATCTTGAGATCCGTACGGTTGGATCTTCGAGAAATAATTTTTAAAAAATAGAATCAACAATCCGTGACAAACACTAGTTACGAGTACTAGTCAATTCGATGGTTGACTACAAAGATTTTAAACCAAATTAATTTTTTATTTTTTACAAATTTGAGAATATCACTAAATTAGATATATCTTGAAATCCGTATGGTTGGATCGTCTAGATATATTTTTTAAAAAATAGAATCAAGAATCCATAATAAAACACTAGTTACGAGTATTAGTTAATTTGGTAGTTGACTACTAAGATCTCCAACCAAATTAATATTTTATTTTTTGAAAATTTGGGAATATCACTATATTAGATATATCTTGAGATCCGTACGGTTGGATCGTCGAGAAATAATGTTTAAAAAATGGAATCAACAATCCGTGACAAAGCACTAGTTACTAGTACTAGTCAATTCGGTAGTTGACTACAAAGATCTCCAACAAAATTAATTTTTTATATTTTGAAAATTTGAGAATATCACTAGATTTAATATATCTTGAGATCTGTATGGTTGGATCTTCGAGAAATAATTTTTAAAAAATAGAATCAACAATCCGTGACAAAACACTAGTTACGAGTACTAATCAATTCGGTAGTTGACTACTAAGATCTCCAACCAAATAATTTTTTTTATTTTTTTAAAATTTGGTAATATCACTAGATTAGATATATCTTGAGATCCGTATGGTTGGATCGTCGAGAAATTATTTTTAAAAAATAGAAACAACAATACGTGATAAAGCATTAGTTACGAGTACTAGTCAATTCAATAGTTGACTACTAAAATCTCCAAGCAAATTAATTTTTCATTTTTTAAAAATTTGGGAATATCACTAGATTAGATAAATCTTGAGATCCGTACGGTTGGATCTTCGATAAATAATTTTAAAAAAATAGGATCAACAATTCGTGACAAAGCACTAGTTACGAGTACTAGTCAATTCGGTAGTTGACTACTAAGATCTCCAATCAAATAATTTTTTTATTTTTTTAAAATTTGGTAATATTACTAGATTAGATATATCTTGAGATCTGTATGGTTGGATCGTCGAGAAATTATTTTTAAAAAATAGAAACAACAATCCGTGATAAAGCACTAGTTACGAGTACTAGTCAATTCAATAGTTGACTACTAAAATCTCCAAGCAAATTAATTTTTCATTTTTTAAAAATTTGGGAATATCACTAGATTAGATATATCTTGAGATCTGTACGTTTGAATCGTCGAGAAATAATTTTTAAAACATAGAATCAACAATCCGTGACAAAGCACTAGTTACGAGTACTAGTCAATTCGGTAGTTGACTACTAAGATATCCAACCAAATTAATTTTTTACTGTTTGAAAATTATGGTATATCACTAAATTAGATATATCTTGAGATCCGTATGGTTGGATCGTCGAGATATTTTTTTTTAAAACATTGAATCAACAATCCGTGACAAAGCACTAGTTACGAGTACTAGTCAATTCGGTAGTTGACTACTAAGATCTCCAACCAAATTAATATTTTATTTTTTGAAAATTGGGAATATCACTAGATTTGATATATCTTGAGATCCGTACGGTTGGATCGTCGAGAAATAATTATTAAAAATAGAATAACAATCCGTGACAAAACACTAGTTACGAGTACTAGTCAATTCGGTAGTTGACTACTAAGATCTCCAACCAAATTAATTTTTTATTTTATGAAAATTTTTCAATATTACTAGATTAGATATATCTTTAGATCCGTACGGTTGGATCGTCAAAAAATAAGTTTTAAAAAATAGAATAACAATCCGTGACAAAACACTAGTTTCGAGTACTAGTCAATTCGGTAGTTGACTACTAAGATTTCCAACCAAATTAATTTATTTATTTTTGAAAATTTGGGAATATCTCTAAATTAGATATATTTTGACAACCGACAGTTGGATCGTCGACAAATATTTTTTTAAAAACGAAACAAAAAGCCGTAACAAAGCACTAGTTTCTAGTACTAGTTAATTTAGTTGTTCATTGCTAAGATCTCAAGCCAAAATAATTTTTGGTTTTTGGAAAATTTGGGTACATCAAAAAATTAGATATATCTCGACAATCCGATCTGAACCGAATGTTCCTACATCCAAACAAAATCCGATGCGAACAGTAAAAATCCGAAAGAGAACCGAACCCAATTTGATCCGATCTTAATCCAAAATTTATCCGATTTTAATCCGAATTTTACCCGAACCGAATTAGATCCGATCCGAACCGAACATGCTCTAAATAGTACCTTAACCGAAAGTGGATCCGAACCGAATCAGATCCGATCCGAACCGAACAGGCTCTAAATAGTACCTTAACCGAAAGTGGATCCGATCCGAAGCAGATCCGATCCGAAACCGATCCGTTTACCCGATTTGACAGGTCTAACATATATGCATATTAGTATTAAATCAACACACTCATCAAGTACTAAATCAACGCCTTTTCAAAAAAAAAAAAGTACTAAATCAACGCTCCTCTTCATCTTTGGGATGCTGGATTATATATTTAAGCCTTTGGCTCACCTTATAATCATGACTTATGGACTTATTTTCGGATAAAAATTTTATATTTTGATAATTTTTTTTATGCAAGTATTTAATGTATGTTTGAGATTCAATAAATTGCAAAAATAAGTTGGAAAGTTAGGAATCTTAACTTTCAACTTAAAATAAGTTGACTTATTCTGGAAAATAAGTTTTCCCAAAAACCCCCTAAATACCATAAAGAGCTTCCCAATGGTAAATATAATGGTGATATTAGGGCTGAAGGATTGAAGTAAAGATCGTGTATTATTTTTAGGTAGGTTACAATCGGGCCAGATTAAACATAATACGTATTTAGGTTTGGCTTTTTGGAGGGGTATAATTGGTCATCAAATGAAATATGTTATTTTGATAAAAAAAAAAAGCGTTGAAAGTCATTAAAATTGTTATTCTTTCTCCAGATTTTGGTAAATATCGAGTCCAATGTTACTTCACATTAAATGTATAAGTGATTGTGTGCTTTCATAAAATTTGTAATTTTGTTTATTCAATTATATATTTAAACATCCAAATAGTTTTGTAACTTATAATTTTGTTTACCCTATTCACCAGGAATTCTATTATAATAAATAAGGTCGTATCATGCATATCTTTATATCGTGATCTATGTTCATTTACCATGTTTCCACAAAATTTACCAAATGGCTAACAACAAAACAAAAAATTGTTAGAGGTGAACTTGTCAAAATTTTATATTATTCTAATCCTCCTCCTCCTTCTTCTTCTTCTAAATTTTATTTTAATCCATCTTTGAAATTATTTTGGAAATAAATTAAGAATAGAAAAGTCATTCGTTTCTTTGAATATCTCATCATAAATCTAATATATATATATATATATATATATATATATATATATATATATATAATGTGGCAACATGTCACATTTTATTCAAGAGTATATTACCTTTTCACCCCTTGTAATTAATATATATATCAATTAATAGCTCAATATTTAATTGGTCGATTTATATTTATTAACTATAACACTTTAATTGACTTGCAATTAAAGGTATTCGATTGAATTACAAAGTCGTAATGTAACATAATGCAGAATGTATACTTACGAATAAGGTAATGAAAATAGATAGATAAGAGAAAAAAAAAAAATTTCATCTATAAAATATGATTACGACTTTAAGGTAAATTACTTCAAAAAATATTCTGTAACGAATGATGTTGATAGCGAGTTAGATATTTCGGAAAACATTTTTGAGTAAAAGATCAGAAACACTCGGCTAACACTTCGAACATGTGCAAAGTAGATACTCCAATTGAACTGAACAACGAATACGAAAATGGTACACTGTCAAAATTGTATTATGTACTAGAATGAGTTATGTTGTATTATATTTTTAATGATTATACTGAGAAATGTAAAACATTTTATACATCCAATAAATTTAGTAAAAATTTCACTTCCTGTTTAAATGGTATCCTTAAAATTAAAAAAATGGACACGATTTAACGAAACTCAGTTAAAGATATATAAATATATAAAAAAAATATGTTATATATATAATAATTATCTATATAATTATTATACCGAATATTATCTCAATAATCAAATATATTGAAACAAATTCGTGCCTTGCACGGGCATAGAAGCTAGATTTTTCTAATTTATTAAGATGTCAATTAAAGTAATTAGCTTTTTCCAATTCCTCATAATATTTTTCACCTTAATACTGCTAACAGTCAGCGCTTTATATAATATATGAACATAAGTTTAAAATGTCATGCCATCCTACTTACTTTGTAAGACATGCATAATGTAACGCCCTCCCAACCCGGGGCCTAGATCGGAGGGTCACTGACACACATCTAGATGCAAACAACCTAAAATATAAATATAAATAACATGCTGACTGGCCCCAACACTACTATCCAAGATCTTTCACAGGTAATGGTATGAAACAAGCAAGCCATCCTCTAACTAATTATTATTACAAACCTGAATTCAAAATATATTATATTACAAACCAAAGTTCTCAAAGTTCCACTGCTAGTTCTCACAACTAACTAAAGATCTCTTCACTGAGCTGTTATTGCATCTACCTCGGGAGCTATCTCAAAATGAACCAACCCAGGGCCACGGTAAGTGCTCTTCCTTGCGGTTTGGATTGTACGAACCATGATTCTTAGATTACTCTCAAAAGGGTTAGACAAAATAATAATGAGCTGTAATATACGTGATTTTAATAATAATAATAATAATATTAATAATAATAATAATAATAATAATAATAATAATTGAATTAGGATTAAATAATACTAATAATTGAATTAGGATTAAAATAAGTGATCAAGTTTTCAGTTAATTAGAAAAGGAAAAGGAGTGATAATAATTTTTAAGTAATAATTAGAATTGTAATAATTGTAGGATAATTGGATTTATATATATATATATATATATATATAATCCAAAGACACGGTAGCTATTAATAAAACCCTTGAGAGAAGCTTTTAGCCGCAACCGAGAGGAGACGACGCTGAGGATTAGTATTCCATCTGTTATGCGAGGTATTATATATTAACTGTTTAGTTTTCTTTTTGTCTCTCCTGCAACACCCACGTGATCAAGACTTGTGAATCTATATTTTACTAATATAGTATACTTGTTTTTCATTGTATGTTTTATGTGACAATAACGAATACATGTAAAGGTTGATTGGGGTGTCCTCTGTTATAGCCAAGTTTTGTACTATAGATTTGTAATATTCGATTTGATGACATAATTAAGCTATTTAACGATTTCAGTATTTAAGTTTTAATGATTTTAAATATCAAGCATGTTAATTGTTTGTATATATATTTTGTTTATTTGATGCCTCACTTTCAATTTACTTGTTAATTGGTATTATTAAATTAAATTATATATCTTTGAGCTTTTATTTTGATTTACAATTATAATGATTCTAGTATGATAAGTTGAGTTTCTTGAACATTTCAAATTAGTTAAATCATTCATGTGTTATTAGAATTATTATGAGATATTTTTACTGATTTGATACTCCATATTCATTAATTACATTATAAATTGATTTTATGTATATTAGCCGCCATTAAAACACTTTAATCCAAGTGTGCTACTATATTTATTTGTACTCGTTTTGCAATTATTTATTTTTATGTATATGTATAACGATTTTTAAGCGGTGAACCATGCTAACTAATTTATTGTCTGACTGTATCAAGCTGGTAATTTAGTATTGTTACACATAGGAGCATTATTTATTTATTGTTGTTCTTTCGACAGGAGGTACAGAGTAGTAGTATAGATTGCATGTATTAATAATAGATACTACTGAATGAGACATGCATCTAGTTAAGTTAGTAATTATTAATTTATGTTCATGTAATAATAATAACTAGTATATTTATATAAAATCAAAAAGAATGAACTGTTAATAATAAATTATATTTTGTAATTAGATTGCGGGTCGAGAGTTTAGCGGATTAATTGCGAATTTCGTGAGTGTTTGAGATTGTTATTTTCGAGGTACGGATTCTCCCTCCTTTTTATTCAGCGCTATTCATGTTAGGATTAATTATATTAAATTTGTTTTGCTTCCAAATCTATTCACTTGGATTTTGATCATTTTTTATTCGTTGACTTTGTAAATGGTTTTAAAATATGTTTTGAAATATTTAAATATCCGTTTCTGCGACTTTCTGAAATTTTGAAAATTATTTAATTGTTGGAAATGTTTTAAATATTTGTTTATTGTGATTTCGAAGATTTTGTGAAGTATTATATTTGAACCCTTAGCGATATAGGGTATACCGAGTTAACCAGCTGTAGGGGTACTACAGCCATGTCATTGCGGCACCAGTGACATAACACTTCCGTGGCAGTGTGATTGGTCACGGCGTATCCTTCTGATAGCTCAGGTGGCGATCTTTTGCGCATTTTGATATTTGTTTCAGGATACGTGGATGCACCCAGATTTTGATTTGATTTATGATTTGATGTGGCGGTGACGTTGTATATGCCATGTCGTACACGTTATCCGATTTGTTGCACACATTAGGTACCCTATGATGTGTGTATCTGTATCTGTATCTGTTCTGTTCTGATCTCGGTATGAAATATTCTAACCCCTCGTTGCTTCAGCCATGCATATTTTAAAATAAATGTTTTATTATAATTGTCAAATATACTTATCTGTTTTTCTGTTTTTATAAATTTTATTCCAAATCCGTACTGGGCGTTTGGCTCATGCCGTATTCTTTTTCTGGCAGGTGCTTAGGGGGATCTGGGACTGTGTGATGGAGTGCTACCCATTATTTCGTTCTTAGGATTTATGGACTTCTAGAATTATTTACACTTGATTATTTATTTAGAGAATTGTGGTTTTTCGTATTTATTGGTTTGAACTGTAATTTGGAAGTTTATTTAAATTGTGGAGATTATTAGAATGTTTAATCATTTATTTAGAGATTTTTTTTTAGTGCTCTGTTTGCAGGTTTATGGATTATAAGTATATTCCCTTCTATTTAAGAAAGGGGGTGTTACAAAGATGGTATCAGAGCTTAGGTTCTTTCTTGTAGAAAACCTATTTAGGTTGACCTGTGAGTTTGGGTAGACGTTCGGATGGGTATTCTGTTTCAAATTCATATCATCTGGCTTTACTCTTTCGACAACTATTTTTAATTGCTTCTGATTATCTATTCTTGTGATCTTCATTCGTTTGCTAATCTTATATTGTAGATGCCTCCTAAGAAAAATCAAAATCAAACTACCCTGAATGTTAGCCCGGCTCAGCTAGCTAATATGTTAGGACAAGCAGTGGCGAACGGTATACAACAAGCTATGGCATATATGAATAATCAGAATAATCAGAATGGTTAGGGCAATCAGAATGGCCAAGGCAATCAGAATGGTCAGAGAAATCAGAATGGTCAGGGAAATCAGGATGGCCAGGGTAATAAGTTGGAGCCATTTGCATGGTTGGAGAGGTTTTCTAAGTAGAAACCATATTCTTTTCATTCAGCACCGACTCCTATTGATGCTGAAAATTGGATTGTTCATCTTGAGAAGATTTTTGATGCCTTGGGTTGTGATGAGCTTCAGAAGGTCAAGTTAGCTGTGTACAAGTTGGAGGGGGATGCTTAGAGGTGGTGGAGAGGAGTGAAAGCTACTAGAGGAGAGGAATTTACAGAGACATTGGTATGGCAGGGATTCAAGGAGGTGTTCTATGAGCAGTACTTTTCTAATGCAGACAGAGAGGGTTACTTGAGGGAGTTTCATTCTATTGCGCAGAATTTTGATGAGAGCATTACTGACTATATGGCGAGGTTTATCAGTTTGGCTGGATTTGCTGGGACAGTTGCAGGGACTGCTGCACAGCAGGCTGAGAAATTTAAATGGGGGTTGAGGCCTAATCTGAGAGGTGGTATCATTTCACTGAGGTATCCTAATGTGGCTGAGGTGGCAGATGCAGCTAAGGATATTGAGAAGGAGCGCACTGAGTATAGAGCTTATAGGTTCCAGAATGATCGCAAGCGGAATAGAGATGATCAGAGTTTTGTACAGGGTAGGCAGTGGAATGGAGGTCAGGGTAGTCAACAGGGACAGTGGCGTGGAAGATATCAGAATATGAAAACTCAGTCCGCTTATGGTCAGAATCAGTATGGCGGTCAGAAACAGAATCAGAATCAGCGATTTCAGCAGCAGCAATAGCCTAGGCAGTGGCAGGGTCGTCAACAGGGGCAGAGTCGTTATTCAGTTTATGGGGGCAACCCCAATATGATTCCAGTGGCTCCTTGTGCTACTTGTGGTGGACATCACCCAGGGAGAGCTTGTTATAAACAGACTGGGCTTGTTTCTTGTGTGGTAGCATGTCACATAGGGCAAAGGATTGTACGGCGTCACGTAACACTGGTGGAGGAGCAGGTGGTAGTGGTAGTGGTAGTGGCAGTCAGCAGAATACTTCAGGCAGAGTGTTCGCATTGACTGTTAATCAGGCGGCAGCTAATTCAGGTACCGTTTCAGGAACACTTCTTGTTGGTAGACGTGATGCTTATGTGTTATTTGATACTGGTTCGACTCATTCTGTTGTGTCTTTATCGTTTGTTCGTCATCTTGGTGTTGTACCTTCATTACTATATCCTCGTATGTCTATTGCTACCCCAATGGGGAATTCTGTTATTATTTCTAATGTGTACCGAGAGTGTCCGATAGCTGTTGGGGAGAGAAACTGTAAGGTCAACTTGCTTCCGATGGAGATGCATGACTTTGACATTATTCTTGGTATGGATTGGTTGAGTGAGCATCGAGCTACAATTGACTGTCAGGGGAAGAGGGTGATCTTTGGAGATGCAGATAAACCAGAATCTGTATACCAGGGTTCTCAACCGAAAGGAGAGGTTAAAATGATTTTAGCTCTAAAGGCGAGTAAACTTTTGTCTAAGGGTTGTGATGGCTATCTTGCTTTTGTGAAGGATACGTCTAAGGATGAGCCTCGCATCGAGGATTATACAGTTGTTAATGAGTTTGCAGATGTGTTTACCGATGAGCTACCAGGTTTGCCATCACAGAGAGAAGTGGAGTTTACTATTGAACTTGTTCCAGGTGCAGAGCCTATTTCTAAGGCGCCATACAGAAGGGCACCGCTAGAGTTGCAGGAATTGAAAGTGCAGTTGCAAGAGTTGTTGGATCGAGGATTTATCAGGCCGAGTGTATCTCCATGGGGTGCTCCAGTGTTGTTTGTGAAGAAGAAAGATGGTTCCATGAGGCTATGTATTGACTACAGGGAGTTAAATAAGGTGATTATCATGAACAGGTATCCTTTGCCACACATTGATGACTTGTTTGATCAGTTACAAGGGGCGATATTCTTTTCGAAGATAGATTTGAGATCTGGTTACCACCAGTTACGAGTAAGGGAGGAAGATATTCCGAAGACTGCATTTCGTACTCGTTATGGTCATTATGAGTTTCTTGTGATGTCCTTTGGCTTGACGAATGCACCAGCGGTGTTTATGGATTTGATGAATTAGGTCTTTCATGATTACTTGGATAAGTTTGTTGTGGTCTTCATTGATGATATCTTGATTTACTCGAGGAGCAGGGAGGAGCATGAGGAACATTTACGTATTGTGCTTGAGATCTTGAGGGAGAAGAAGTTATTTGCAAAATTTTCAAAATGTGAGTTCTGGTTGGAGTAGGTGGCATTTTTGGGGCATATTGTGTCTTCTAGAGGGATTGAGTTGGATCCTGCGAAAGTCGAGGCTATCACTAATTGGCCGAGACCTAGCACTGTGACAGAGGTGAGGAGCTTCTTGGTTTTGGCAGGTTACTACAGGCATTTTGTGGAAGGTTTCTCATCCATAGCTTTACCATTGACTCAACTGATGAGGAAGGGTGTTAAGTTCGAGTGGAATGATGATCGTGAGCAAAGTTTTCAAGAGTTGAAGAAGAGGTTGGTGTCAGCTCCTATACTTGTGTTGCCATTAGGGAGTGGAGGATTTCAGGTTTATAGTGATGCTTCTAAGAGAGGATTAGGGTGTGTTATTATGCAGCATGGGAAGGTGATTTCTTACGCTTCTAGGCAGGTTAAACCTTATGAGGTAAATTATCCTACTCATGACTTGGAGTTAGCAGCAGTGGTATTTGCTTTGAAAATTTGGAGGCATTATTTGTATGGAGAGACTTGTGATATCTTCACTGATCATAAGAGTCTTAAGTACATTTTTACTCAGAAGGAGCTTAACATGAGGCAGCGAAGATGGCTTGAACTTCTTAAGGATTATGATGCTAATATTCAGTACCATCCAGGTAAGGCGAATGTTGTGGCAGATGCTCTTAGTAGGAAGAACTTGGGAAGTGTTGCATCTCTCATTACTCAGCCGCATCTTATTTCAGACATGGAGTGCTTTGGTATTGAGCTGTATGTTAGAAGATCAGATGGTAGCATTGCGAGTTTGAGAGTGCAACCAAATCTGGTTTCAAGGGTTAAGGAAGCTCAGAAGAATGATACAGGATTGGAAGGTATTAGATCACAGGTGGCAGAAGGTAAGCAAAAATATTTTCGTGTTGATGATGAGGGTGTGATATGGTTGGGTAGTAAATTGTGTGTGCCCGCGGATGTGGTGATTCGTGAAGAGATTTTGACTGAGGCTCATAGTTCTTCATTCTCTATTCATCCAGGTTCCACCAAGATGTATAGAGATATGAAGAAGCACTTTTGGTGGAGTGGAATGAATGGAGACATAGCAGAGTTTGTGGGAAAATGTCTTATATGTCAACAGGTGAAGATAGATCATCAGAGGCCTAGTGGATTGTTGCAGCAATTGGATATTCCAGTTTGGAAGTGGGAGAACATTACTATGGATTTTGTGACTCATTTGCCGAGGACCTTTAGAAAGAATGATGTTATATGGGTGGTGGTTGATAGACTTACTAAGTCTGCTCATTTCTTGCCTATTAGAGAGACTACTCCTGTTCATGAGTTGGCAGAGATTTTTCAGCGAGATATTGTTAGACTTCATGGTGTGCCTGTGTCGATAGTTTCTGACAGGGCTACGAGGTTTACATCACGTTTTTGGAAGGGATTTCAGCAAGCTTGGGGTACGAGACTTAATTTTAGTACTGCTTATCATCCGCAGACTGATGGACAGTCAGAGAGGACGATTCAGACATTGGAGGATATGCTGAGGGCTTGTGCTTTGGAGTGGACAGGTGATTAGGATAAGTATTTGTATCTTGTTGAGTTTGTGTACAATAATAGCTGGCACGTGAGTATTGGTATGCCACCATTTGAGGCTTTGTATGGTAGGAGGTGTAGGGCACCATCTTGTTGGGATGAGGTTGGTGAGAGAGTCATCGAAGGACCACAACTAGTTAGAGTTACTAATGAGAAGGTAGAGAAGGCTAAGGCAAGCTTAAAAGAAGCTCGGTCACGTCAAAAGAGTTATGCAGATCAACATAGGAAGTTTGGATTTGAACCTGGTGATCTGTTCACAATTTTCTATGCAAGTATATGCAGTCAAAAGTAATACGGATAAATAGGGATCGTTCCCACGAAGACTCGGTGAATTATGTAAATGTGCCTATTCAACAATGTATGGATAAATTACAATTGCTTGGTGTAGTAACAATTTTTTGTGTTGTTTTAACTAGATTATACTACTAAAAACTTACTAAGGAGATTTTATTTATATGAGAGAAACACAGGGTTCCAAATTCATGAGTTGTTTCATCTAGATTAACCGTCAAGACTCAATGCAATGTGATTATTAAGGTAGCTAGTGGGAACACGAAGGAAGTACAAGCTATTTTTCAATAAACTCATACCAATCCATAAAATCATCTACAATTAAGATAGAAGTTTTACGGGCATCAATTACATCCAAATCACTATATGTCTATGAGATTGGGTGACATAATCAATTTAAAACACAAGTTCCACTATCAACTACATAGGGGAGTAATGTTCTTTCGAATCTATACTACCGATATGCGGAGAAGCCGTCATAAACCTATGCTAACATGGCAAGTCCTAATCACTAAATCCACTTTCACATTCATTAGAGATTGACAAAATAGATGTTAGCTACGCATCTATATAAATTAACACAACCACGTCAGGCAACCTTATTTTCAATCACAAGCATATGTTGTCAAAACTATCAACTACTAGAATCCACAAAACACTCCATTAGAACCCCATGAAAGTGTTTAGTTCATAATTGAACTTAGCACCATCATGGGTTCAATTGATAACATAATTAAAACAAAGAATTGAAAACAATTAATGATTGAGAATAGAATAATTGATAAAAGAAACAAAGTATTAAGTTGAAGATTCAGAAAATAAACAATATAGAAAACCCTAGATCTTGAACTTGAGTGTGATTCTTCCTTGCCGTCACCTTGGAAGTTGTTTCCCCTCTTGTTCTTGATCTCTCTATTGCGTTACAATGATATGATACGTAATACTATGTGATGATATCTCTTTACAATGATATATTATGTTTTTATATGTCCTAGAAGTTTTATCCAACAAGGAAATACCAAAAATACCAAATATAGTCAAAACAGGAAAGTTATGGAGGGTTTTTAGTGCAATTTTCGTCATGGACAGCGGCCAGCCTATCTCCAAATCTGTCCGGCATTTTTCAGCATGTTGTTTCCTTCGTTTTTTCTTCGTTTTGCCTCCATTTCCTTTCGTTCATTTTCTCAAAGCTTCCATACTTCAATTCCTTGCCTTGGAAACTTCATGGTGGCTCACAAAAAGACTCCATTGCTCATTCTTAAGCTCGAATTCATCTCCAGATTGACGAAAATTGCAATCTTATTCAACATTCTTTCAACCCTGCACAATTAACAAAATACATCAAAACTACAACAAACTTGAGGCCAAGTGAATCAATTTAAGCCGATATGGAATGCTCCAAGTGGATATAAAATCCACTTATCACACCCCCAAACTTAAACCGATGCTTGTCCTCAAGCATAAACAAATATAACTATGTACACTAACTAGTACCACTTCTGTAGGTGATCACGGTTGTATTTGGCATATGCAACAAGCCCTTTAAACCCCTAGGCAGCCCTAGTGGACGAGTAAGGTCTCATGAGGGCCTATAGCGAATGTACCCACAAAATCCATTAAACTAACAATGCAATGCATGAATGCAACTACTATGAAAAATGCAAAGATCCCCTTTAAACTCACCAAAACCAACTAGCAAGCAAATATCTCAATGAATGCAAATAAATCCAAACAGAGCTCGACTAAGTCCCCGTACTCTAACATACATGACATAAACGTGCGTGTGTGCTATGCTCATCAGAAATACTCCCAAAACTAGGTCAAAACTCATACCTATCCTTCACCAAGACAATCACAAGTTTATAAATAGAATAGACTGTAGACACTTCATAACTTAAGAACACCTCCATCCTTATCCAAGGTAGACAGAAATTCATGCTTTTATTACTAAACAACTACGACATATAATATACAAACATGCTTATTTAGCCGTGCAATGAATGAGACCCCAAAAGGCTTATACAATAATACCCATGTAGCGAGTGTTAGGTCAGCAATCCCAAACCACAAGGCTTTAGGTTACTAGGACTAAGTCCCCTCAGACTTAATTACTCGAGTATTAAAGAGCTCACTCGTGGATAATTTTGCATTTAACAATTAACTTTTTTTTTTCTTTTTTTTTTCTTTTTTTTTCTTTTTTTTTCTTCGTTTTCTGTTTTTTTTTTCTGTTTTTTATGCAATCTGGAATGAGAATTCTCAATTCCAACCCTAGACTACTCATATAAATATGAGCCGGCTACTAGCCATTAGACACCTAGCCATTATTAACAACTAGCATGAAATTCCTGTTTTCCCCCAAACTTAGACTTAAGTGATCCTACGCCATCATGGGAATAAAGAAAATTCTAAATATAAAAAAGTGATTAAATCTCAAAGCATCCAAACAAGCATGACCCTAACCTAGCCCAAAAGCACCTAATGAGACTGTGTAAAGTTTTGTTTCCATAACATGTACGTCACTTCCTAGGGACTATAAATCAACCCTCTATTCATCATTACCACACTCAAATCAACATCCACCTACAAACAGAAATAGCTCATTCTAAGGGATCATGAAAAGTTCATGCCATGAAAATGCAACTAATATGAAACTAACATGGTATACAAAACAAAAACAGAATGTCCTAAATGAAACACACATAATTAACATGAACATATATGCATGAATTACTGCTAATATGCAAGGCATGAAATCCTACATGAATACAATGACATATAACTATATACACACTACTTATCCCTCAAACCACCCCCAAACTTGAAATATTCAATGTCCGCATTGAATGGAAAGGTAAATACGAGGGATAGAAGAAAACATACCTAACACATGGGTTGCCTCCCACGAAGCGCTGTCGTTAACGTCATTTAGCCGGACAAATATGATTCAAATCATGGTGGCTCGAAGATCGTATTCGACTTGTCCTTAGCAGAAGGACCATTCACCCATTGTGTGACAACCTTCTTGCTATCTTCCCACATCTTTTTCTTATGCATCTGCACCTTGACTCTTCCATCCATCGACTTTTTCTTTTTCTTCCTCACACCTCGAAGGTGTTTACTCCTCCTAGTTGGTTGATCAGAACACTCTTCGATCTCGTCATCGGTGTTCCACCTTCTTAACACATTATCCTGACACTCTTCAAAAATTACCAGCTCATCATTCAAAAGCACATGCCTCAAGTGTGGTGGAAGTTTTCCGAGATTAACATTCGTGAGATCCTGAGTGAACGAATTGTCAACTGGATCACTGGTGTGATGCTCAAGCATGTGCATATCGGCCTTTAACAACTGACCCGACTCCTCGCACTTACTTTTATCAACCATCTCTATGCTGAAACACTCTTCATTCTCTATCGGCAGTTTCATGGCTTTGAACACGTTGAAGGAGACATTGTCTTCATGCACTCGCATAGTAAGCTCTCCTTTCTGAACATCGATCAATGTTCGACCTGTGGCTAGAAATGGTCTTCCCAAGATTATGGGAATATTCTTATCTTCCTCGAAGTCCAAGATGACAAAATCAGCTGGGAATATAAACTTGTCCACCTTTACTAAGACATCTTCAACTATGCCTCTAGGATAGGTGATCGAACGATCTGCCAACTGTAAAGAGATGTTAGTTGGCTTTAGATCTGGTAGCCCAAGTTGTAAAAAGACCGATAGAGGCATCAAATTTATGCTGGCACCCAAGTCACACAAGCATTTATCGAACGACAAATTACCAATAGTACATGGTATAGTGAAGCTTCCAGGATCATTGAGTTTCGGAGGCAATATTTGTTGCAGAATAGCACTGCATTCCTTTGTCAAAGCAACGGTTTCAAATTCCTCTAGTTTCAGCTTCCTTGATAGAATCCCCTTCATGAACTTTGCATAACTCGGCATCTACTCTAGTGCTTCTGCAAAAGGAATGTTATTATGCAATTTCTTAAACACTTCAAGAAATTTACCGAATTGCTTGTCAAGCTTCTGTTTCTGCAGTCGCTGCGGATATGGTGGTGGAGGATAGACACGTTCGTTCACTTCCTCTTTCTCAAGGGCTGATTTTTTAGGAGTTAGTACACTCTCCTCTACTCCTTTACTTGATTCTGAACTTTTGCCCTTGTCATCTGAACTTCCCAAATCCACTTTCTCCACCTCCTTCTCTGGCAGAATTTTCTCTTCCTTCTCAAGTTCAGCGCTTTCTGTGACTTTTCCGGACCTCAATGTGATAGCCTTTACTTGCTCATGGCTAGCCTTTTTCCCTGGATTAGTTTCCGTGTCACTAGGTAGCACTCTTTGTGGCATGTGTAACAATGCATTTGCAAGTTGCCCCATCTGATTTTCCAAGGTCTTGAGCGAGACCGCTTGAGTTTTGCACATCAATCTCAATTCTTCCAATTCTGATTTTTCAGCTGATGATTGCCCAGAATTAACCTGATACTGTTGTTGCCGAAAACCGAGAGGTTGAAATTGCCTTTGAGCATAAGGCTGCTGAAACTGCTGCCCTTGCTGCTGCTGAACACCTGAAGAATTATATGGCTGAGCTCCATATTTCTGACCCTGAAATTGCTGATACGGCTGTTGAGGTTGTTGCACACCACCTTGATTGTTGCTCCAGCTGAAGTTAGGATGATAATTGTTGGGAGCTGGTTGTTGTTGCCTCTGAAAATTGTTCACAAACTGCACCGATTCAGGAGAAATAACACATTGCCTCGTCTCATGTGCGCCCGCACATAGCTCACAAACACTAGCAACCTGATGCACTCCGCAATTTGCCAAAGAATCTATTTTCATATTCAATGCCTCTAGTTGAGCTGTTAAAGCTGTGGCTGTACTAACATCAAGAATTCCCGCCACCTTTTGCTGTGGCATTCTCTGAGTTGGATTCTGATATTCGTTAGCTGCCATCATCTCGATAAGATCATGGCTGCCTCATAGCTCTTAGCCCATAATGCTCCCCCTGAAGCTGCATCCACCATGGGTCTCGATTGCCATCCAAGCCCATTGTAAAAACAGTTGATTACCATCCAGTCAGGCATACCATGATGAGGACATTTTCTCAACATCTCCTTGTACCTCTCCTAAGCTTCACACAAAGATTCACCGGAATGTTGAGAGAATTGAGTTAAAGCATTCCTGATTACTGCAGTTTTAGCCATAGGAAAGAACTTGGTGAGAAACTTTTGAGCAAGATCAGCCCAAGTAGTGATAGAGCCTGCTGGTAGAGAGTGCAGCCAACCCTTGGCTTTATCCCTGAGAGAAAATGGGAAGAGCCTCAGCTTAATAGCATCCTCCGACACATTGTTAAATCTGAAGGTGTCGCAAATTTCAATGAAATTCCTGATGTGCATGTTGGGATCTTCAGTTGGAGCTCCCCCAAACTGCACTGAGTTCTGTATCATTTGAATAGTACCCGGTTTGATCTCGAAGGTATTGGCTGCAATGGCTGGCCTGATGATGCTCGACTGAATATCATCAATTTTTGGCTGAGAGTAGTCCATTAAAGCCCTTGGTACTGTTGGTGGTGCTGGTGCGTCTCCCATACTTAAAGCTTCTGCTTGCTCTTTTGCTTGTTTAGCTTTAGAACGTGTTAGCATAAACTTTCAGGTACCTGAAACACACAATCAAGACACTCGAATAGATGAGAAAGATTATCCAAGTCAATAAAACTTAACTACCACTGATGTCAAACACATAAACTAAAATTAACACCGAAGTCCCCGGCAGCGGCGCCAAAAACTTGTTCACAATTTTCTACGCAAGTATACGCAGTCAAAAGTAATACTGATAAATAGGGATCGTTCCCACGAAGACTCGGTGAATTATGTAAATGTGCCTATTCAACAATGTATGGCTAAATTACAATTGCTTGGTGTAGTAACAATTTTTTGTGTTGTTTTAACTAGATTATACTACTAAAAACTTACTAAGGAGATTTTACTTATATGAGAGAAACACAGGGTTCCAACTTCATGAGTTGTTTCATCTAGATTAACCATCAAGACTCAATGCAATGTGATTATTAAGGTAGCTAGTGGGAACACGAAGGAAGTACAAGCTATTTTTCAATAAACTCATACCAATCCATAAAATCATCTCCAATTAAGATAGAAGTTTTACGGGCATCAATTACATCCAAATCACTATATGTCTATGAGATTGGGTGACATAATCAATTTAAAACACAAGTTCCACTATCAACTACATAGGGGAGTAATGTTCTTTCGAATCTATACTACCGATATGCGGAGAAGCCGTCATAAACCTATGCTAACATGGCAAGTCCTAATCTCTAAATCCACTTTCACATTCATTATAGATTGACAAAATAGATGTTAGCTACGCATCTATATAAATTAACACAACCACGTCAGGCAACCTTATTTTCAATCACAAGCATATGTTGTCAAAACTATCAACTACTAGAATCCACAAAACACTCCATTAGAACCCCATGAAAGTGTTTAGTTCATAATTGAACTTAGCACCATCATGGGTTCAATTGATAACATAATTAAAACAAAGAATTGAAAACAATTAATGATTGAGAATAGAATAATTGATAAAAGAAACAAAGTATTAAGTTGAAGATTCAGAAAACAAACAATATAGAAAACCCTAGATCTTGAATTTGCGTGTGATTCTTCCTTGCCGTCACCTTGGAAGTTGTTTCCCCTCTTGTTCTTGATCTCTCTATTGCGTTACAATGATATGATACGTAATACTATGTGATGATATCTCTTTACAATGATATATTATGTTTTTATATGCCCTAGAAGTTTTATCCAACAAGGAAATACCAAAAATACCAAATAGAGTCAAAACAGGAAAGTTATGGAGGGTTTTTAGTGCAATTTTCGTCATGGACAGCGGCCATGCTAGGCTGCGGCCTAGGTAGCTAGGCTGCGGCCTAGCTCCAAATCTGTCCGGCATTTTTCAGCATGTTGTTTCCTTCGTTTTTTCTTCGTTTTGCCTCCATTTCCTTTCGTTCTTTTTCTCAAAGCTTCCATACTTCAATTCCTTGCCTTGGAAACTTCATGGTGGCTCACAACAAGACTCCATTGCTCATTCTTAAGCTCGAATTCATCTCCAGATTGACGGAAATTGCAATCTTATTCAACATTCTTGCAACCCTGCACAATTAACAAAACACATCAAAACTACAACAAACTTGAGGCCAAGTGAATCAATTTAACCCGATATGGAATGCTCCAAGTGGATATAAAATCCACTTATCATGATCATGTGTTCTTGAATGTGTCTCCTTGCAAGGGTGTTAAGCGCTTTGGTATGAAGGGAAAGCTTAGTCCGAGATATGTTGGCCCGTTTGACGTTATAGAGAAAGTGGGGGAAGTGGCTTACAGAGTTGCGTTGCCACCACAGTTATCTCATGTACATAACGTGTTCCATGTATCGGTTTTGAGAAGCTATAAGTATCATCTATTACACATAGTTCAGTACCCGTTACATAAGATTAGAGAGGATCTTTCTTGCGAGGAGGAAGCAGAAGCTATCTTAGCTCGAGAGGAGCGAGTTTTGAGGAAGAATACTATACCATTTGTGAAAGTTTTGTGGAAAAATCATTATGAAAGAGAAGCTACTTGGGAACTAGAAGAATCTATTCGTGAGAGATATCCGCATTTTTTCAACTCAAGTACGAGTTTTAGTTTCGTTTGATTCCGGGGACGGAATCCTTTTTAAGGGGGTATATATGTAATATACGTGATTTTAATAATAATAATAATAATAATAATAATAATAATAATAATAATAGAATTAGGATTAAATAATAATAATAATTGAATTAGGATTAAAATAAGTGATCAAGTTTTCAGTTAATTAGAAAAGGAAAAGGAATTTTTAAGTAATAATTAGAATTCTAATAATTGTAGGATAATTGGATCTATATATATATATATATATATATATATATATATAATCCAAAGACACGGTAGCTATTAATAAAACCCTTGAGAGAAGCTTTTAGCCGCAACCGAGAGGAGACGACGCTGAGGATTAGTATTCCATCTGTTATGCGAGGTATTATATATTAACTGTTTAGTTTTTTTTTGTCTCTCCTGCAACACCCACGTGATCAAGACTTGTGAATCTACATTTTACTAATATAGTATACTTGTTTTTCATTGTATGTTTTATGTGACAATAACGAATACATGTAAAGGTTGATTGGGGTGTCCTCGTTATAGCCAAGTTTTGTACTATAGATTTGTAATATTCGATTTGATGACATAATTAAGCTATTTAACGATTTCACTATTTAAGTTTTAATGATTTTAAATATCAAGCATGTTAATTGTGTGTATATATATATTTTGTTTATCTGATGCCTCACTTTCAATTTACTTGTTAATTGGTATTATTAAATTAAATTATATATCTTTGAGCTTTTATTTTAATTTTGATATGGGCTAAAAGTAAGCCCTAAAAGACACATTTAATGTGGCATTAATTAGACCCGAAATGGTCCAAATGTGGGGCCCAAACCCTATTTATAATATTAATTTCGTAATTAATATTAAGGGTAATAATCAGCTCAGCAAATAAGAGTCAAACAAGGATATCACTCCTGCCTGACTTAGCCTCCAAGATACATATTTCAACATGGAAACTGATTCCTACAAGGAATAGATCTGGAACCTTCCCCAAGGAAGACTTGTCCACCAAGTCTCTGACTCCTACCATAATTCTAGGGCTTCTCAGCCTATATAAAGGGTCTTAACCCTCATCTCAGAACTACGTTTTTGGGCAGAGCTTAATACGTCACTTACGTTTTGGCTTAATCCTCGAATAAGGACATACAAGCCACTGCGTCCTAGGTGAGCTCTCGTCGCCATAGCCTCGAGGGCACCATCACCTAGAACTACGTTTTTTTGGCTTGATTCTCAATAACGAGATACGTAGGCACTCTGTGAGGATCGATCAGTCTCGTAACACGGAAACAACCATTAAAGCTCGAAGCTTAACCACCCTAGCATTAATTACAAATCGTAACCTAGTTTTTATTCCACAACATTTGGCACCGTCTGTGGGAAGACAACATCAACCATGGTTCAAACACGAAGAACAACATCGACTGAGGCCATACCCCTTAGCTCTGCTCCACCTGCCACCTCTGATCCGCTTATCACCGCTGAAGAAGGACAATTACCCCCATCAACAGGGACGGTCATTCAACCTCTAGCCTCTCAACCCTCAGGGATGATTCCCTATGTTGAGGGAACTTTACCTGTGATTATCCCTCAAAGCCAAGAAACTAACCCTCTTCAGATGGTGGTTTCTCCTCTTGGTAACGTTGATCGTACGCTACACCCGGGGTATAGATCCACACTACGGATCTCCCCTTGAATACTAACCCGATGTATGGGCTGGCTAATTATCCCCCTCGACAAAGGGAACCTGGACCAAGCGGTCATGCCTTACAGATCCGAGATCGAGAGTACGATGACTACTCCGGCCCCTATACTGATGATTCGACGTCTGAGGATGACGATGATGATCGCGAAGAAGCCCCAAGGAGGTGACGTGCTAGTAGAGAACCTCGAAGGAGGTCCCAAAGAATCCATGATGGACCTCCACAAACGGCTGAGGAAAAGATTAAGGCTCATGAGGCTGAGATCCAAAGGTTGAAGGATGATATTGCTAGGGAGCAAGCAAGGCAAAGTCTGATTCGACCTCCTCCAGTTACAGGGAGGATTCCCATTATAAATCTGGAGAGGCCTTCAAGGAGACAGCGAAGGGCCGAAGCCCCAACTGAAAAATTGACAAGAGTGGAGACCCCAGAAGTAACCCCAAGGATCTGATGCCGCTAGATCTTGATGATCCAACACCTCCATTCACTGAGGAAGTGATGAATGCCCGCATCTCAAAGAAATTCAAGATGCCGACGATCAAGGCCTATGATGGAACAGGCGATCCTGAAACTCATGTCAGGACGTTCACAGCTGCACTACTGCTGCAACCTGCTAGTGACGCCTTAAAGTGTAGGGCGTTCCCTCAAACCCTGTCGAGTATGGCTCAAAGGTGGTATAGCAGGCTACCTGCAAATTCGATTGGCTCTTTCAAGGAGTTGAAAAATGCCTTTGTTAGCCAATTCATTAGTAGAAGAGTTCATGAAAAAAGTTCTGCATCCCTCATGTATGTGGTGCAGGGGAAGAACGAGAATCTAATGGATTATCTCAAGCGATTCACCAAGGAGACATTGAATATTATAGATCTGGAGAATAAAGTGGCCATAGTAGCCTTGGAACACGGAACCACTGATCCTTTCTTCAAAAGGTCTTTGGCAAAGCATCCTCCTGAGAACATGGCCGAGCTCCAACGAAGGGTCGACAAGTATATCAAGGCAGAGGATAGCATGAAAAAAGAAGCTGCCGGAGGCAATGGCAAGGGTTCCAATGATTTTAAGAAACGGAAGCCAGAACAAGAATATGATGCTAGGGACAAGTATACCCGGACTGGCAAGGATTCTGATTCACCCCCGAAGAAGAATTTGGGACCAAGATTCAACGACTATGCGAGACTGAATGCTCCTAGGAGTCAGATCTTGTTACATATCGAGAAAGACAAAGATTTTCGATGGCCAAAATCACTTAGGGGTGATCCCGCAAAGAGAAACAACGATCAGTACTGTAGATTCCACCGTGATGTGTGGCATGATATAGATGATTGTAGGCAGTTGAAGGATGAGATTGGATTCTTGATCCGAAAAGGAAAGCTGAACAAGTTCACTAAGGGTGATGATCATGGAACTCAAAGGAGGGATTATGATAGAAGAGACAATGATAGAAGGGATGATGATCGAGATCGAGATCGTAACCCACAGCCCCGAGGGCCAGTTATTAACATGATTTGGGGAGGCCCGACAGCGGTCGGTACAACCCGAAACTCTCGGAAGGCGTATGCTAGAGAAATGATGCACATCGTGGGAGAAGCCCCGAAGCGTGCCAGGACTGAGATAGCTATTGGTTTTGATGACTCAGATCTCGAAGGGGTGAAGTTTCCCCATGACGACCCGTTGGTCATAACCCCTGTGATTGGGAACTCGGAAGTGAAGCGGGTCTTGATAGACAATGGAGCTTCTGTTGATATTTTGTTTCATTTCGTATTTATAAAGATGGGGTACACCGACTCTCAGTTGACCCCAACCAACATGCCAATTTACGGATTTAATAGAGTTGAGTCCAAAGTTGAAGGGACTATTCAGTTACCCATGACAATTGGGCAAGAACCTAAAGAGGCTACTCAGATGCTGAATTTTCTGGTGATCAAAGCATCCTCGACTTATAACGTAATCCTGGGAAGGACTGGACGTCATGCGTTCAAGGCTGTTGCGTCTACTTATCACATGAAGATTAAGTTTCCAACCCGGAATGGATTTGGAGAACATAAAGGTGATCAAAAGATGACACGAAGCTGTTATGTAGCCTCGTAAAGGCCTGATGGAGTTGGGGGGCAAGTCCCTCCAATTGAAGACATGGATGTCCGCAGAGGTTAGGAACACCAAGAAAGGCCAGCAGAGGACATCATACAGAAGCCTTGGACAACCATTGAGGCTAAGGCGTTAACTGACTTCGTGGTTGAATGTACCATTGGCAACCAAGAAGTCGGGGGGCAGGAGGTAGTACCCCAAGCAGGAAGTGAACTTCAGAATAAGAATGAGGAAACCAGAAGGAATGGTGTGCGCTCTATTTTGATGGAGCATCAAAAACAAAATCAAGTGATGCAGGCCTAGTTTTGCAATCCCCCGATGGGCTCAAGTTATCCTAGTAGGACTTAGCTTCATATTTATCTGGTAGAAGCAGAAATAAGGCTCATTGAAACCATTGCAGAGCATGTTGCTCCGAGTAGGACAGTAGTACTCTATGTAAGGGTTGAACCCATTTCAAGTTATTAATTCAAGTTTGATTTCCATTCATTGATTGTGTGATTTTATTTATGTGCCGAGCACCCGATGAGTGCAAGTCAAGGATGACCGAGTACCGAAAATAAAAGAATTCACGAATGGAAAACAAACAAATGCATAAGAGTTTAAGTCTGTAAAGGACCCTGGATAAAAGACAAGAAACTAAAAGCCACATGCAACAGTCAAAGCCATGAAAGGCCGAGGATGTTAAGGACTAGCTACTCTTCAATACTTATTAAGTACCTGGATTAAGGATCCAAGAATGAAGGCCAATAGATAACCTTAAGCAAGGATTAAGAAGATCAAGCAAGCTCTCGTCTCAGAAGTTTAAAAGGCAAGAAGCCAACGGGATTGCATTTATCGAAATCTAAATCGAGGAATCAACCCCGAATCCTAGGTTGAAGAACAGAAGCTGTTAGCCATGAAGGCCAAGATTAGCCATGAAGGTCAAGGTTAGTTATGAAGGCCAAACTTGAGGGGGTCATGAACCTCCAATTAAGATCCAAAGGTTGAAACTTCATGTTGACTTGAAAACCAATATGTAATTTTGAAAACCTCCTAGGGAAGGTTCAAGACCTCGTGGGGCTAACCAGAAACCCCCTGGCCTCTGACCGGCAGCTCTGATAGATATTTCGGTGATTTAAAACACCACTGAGATTGAAAACCCTTGATTTCAAACACTGGCGTTCAACCTTCGAACATCGATGTTCAACACCCAAGACCAAGACAAACATTGAAGCCATGACGACCAAGCGAGCTGAAAAGTTACTTATGTGGGAGCATCTTTGAAAGAACCCCTGAAGGGCAAGTTGATAGCATTCTTGCAAGAAAATAGTGATGCGTTTGCTTGGACTGCAGCTGACATGCCACGGATTGATCCCCAACTCATAACTCACAAGTTGAATGTTGATCCTGGGCGGAAGACAATAAAGCAGAAGAAGAGAAATTTTGCTCCTGAAAGGCAGGAGGCCATAAAACAAGAAGTTGACAAGCTCTTAGAGGCTGGGTTTATTGAAGAAATTCAGTTTCCCGAATGGTTAGCAAACCCTGTGATGGTCAAGAAAGCGAATGGGAAGTGGAGGACGTGTATAGACTTCACTGATTTGAATGATGCATGTGCCAAAAGCACGCTCTGATTGTAAGGCAGCCGCCTGAGATGTTGACCTCGATCAGCTCCCCTATTCCGTTTGCAATGTGGGGAATGGATATACTTGTTCCCTTTCCCGTAGCATCTGCACAAAGAAAGTTTTTGATAGTAGCCATCGACTACTTCACTAGGTGAATTGGGGCTAAACCCCTAGCCAAGATAACCACCAAGCAAGTTGCCTAGTTCTTTTGGGAGAACGTGATCTGTAGATATGGAATCCTGCGAATCCTTGTGACGGATAATGGGACGCAATTCAACAATGAAGAATTCAAGAAGTACTGTGAGGAAAATGCTATTGATCTTCGTTTTACTTCAGTAGCACACCCGCAAGCTAATGGACAGGTAGAGATAGCCAATCGGATAATCCTTGATGGACTGGAGAAAAGGGTCGAACGCTCAAGAAACACTTGGGTGGATGAGTTACTGCCTATACTTTGGGCATATCGCACCACTTGCAAAGTGACAACTGGAGCGACCCCATTTTTTGTTGGCTTATAGAGCCGAGGCAGTTGTGCCCCTAGAGATCATGCATGCATCACCTCGAGTTGAGGCATATGAGCAAGAGACTAATGAAGAAGGTATGAGGCTTTCCCTAGACCTAATTGATGAGATTAGGGATGAAGCAAATGCCCGGAATGCAGAGCATCAGAAGAGAGCATCCTCCACTACAACCGAAGGGTTAAGGAGAGGTTCTTTCGGAAAGGCGAACTGGTTCTAAGGAAGATAGAAGCTTCTGGAGTTGGTCAGAAGGGAAAGCTAGCCCCTAATTGGGAAGGGCCGTATCGAGTCAAGAAGACGCTAGGACGAAGATCCTAAAAGTTGGAGACCTTGGATGGGAACGAGGCCATCCATCGTTTATAGATGAAAAAAGGACAGAAATTATCTGCGTTATACAGAAAGAATCGTTATAATTCATACAAGCTGGAGAAGAAACAGCTGATATATTTGCTGAAGTCACGAAACGGATGACCTTCGAAAGGATGATTGCGCTTAAGAAGTTAAGTAACGAGTTTAGCCTTAAGCACAAGATTAGCAGTGCTAATCGTAAATTAAGGAGTAATATCGTTAGACGTCACGAATGACCAAACTGACTACTAAAGATCAAGATCAAGGTTCTTGATCCTTAGGACCACGGATGATTTTAGATCCTAGATCCTTGACGACTTAAGATCAAGATCGAGGTTCTTGATCCTTAAGATAATGAAGTCACGAATGACCAAGATAGTAACTTGAGATCAAGATTAAGATTCTTGATCCTCAAGGCCACAGATGGTTTTCAGGTCCGGGTTTCCTAGCCAACCACGAGGTAGCCGACCACCGTTCCCGAGGGACGCCGGCCGACCACAAAGCAGCCGACCACGGCGCACGAGGGGCCGCAGCCGACCACCTCCCGCCCGACCACGAGCTTTTCGGGCCTTTCGGCCGATCACCTCCCAGCCGACCATGGTTCGGCCGACCATGGTGTCTTCAAGCCCTTTGGCCGATCATGAGCTAGCCGACCATGAGCTAGCCCTTGATCCGGCCGATCACGGGTTAGTTCGTGGTCCTAGATCTCGACTTTTTCAGCGAACCTCGGATAGTTTTCAGTCCTAGATCTCGACTTTTTCAACGAACCTCGGATAGTTTTCAGTCCTAGATCTCGACTTTTTCAGTGAATCTCGGATGGTTTTCAGCACTAAAAAGAGGTCAAGATTAGCACATTTTAGTGCCGATTAGCACCGTTTATTGCAGTTTAAGCACAGTTTAGTGCCTGTTAGCACATTTTAGTGCCGATTAGCACCGTTTGGTGCAGTTTTAGCACAGTTTAGTGCCTGTTAGCACATTTTAGTGCCGATTAGCACCGTTTAGTGCAGTTTTAGCAAAGTTTAGTGCCGATTAGCACATTTTAGTGCCGATTAGCACCGTTTAGCACCGGATAGTGCCGTTAGTGCCGTTTTATGCCATTCAACATTGTTTAACACTGTTTAAACATTGTTTAAGGCTGATTAGCGCTGTCTAGTGCCATTTAACACCGATTAGTGTCGTTCAATATCGTCGTAAATACGTCGGTCGCTCCACGCTTTACATTAAGATGATATTGTTGAAAATACTCGCGTAAGAGCAATGAACCCTGACCCAAGTCTCGAATATAGCCGTTATAACTTCAAGGAAAACCTGATCAGTTTTCCTAGAAGTTGGGGGGCAAATGATATGGGCTAAAAGTAAGCCCTAAAAGACACATTTAATATGGCATTAATTAGACCCGAAATGGTCCAAACGTGGGGCCTAAACCCTGTTTATAATATTAATTTCGTAATTAATTTTAAGGGAAATAATCAGCTCAGCAAATAAGAGTCAAACAAGGATATCACTCCTGCCTGACTTAGCCTCCAAGATACATATTTCAACATGGAAACTGATTGCTACAAGGAATAGATCTGGAACCTTTCCCAAGGAAGACTTGTCCACCAAGTCTCTGACTCCTACCATAATTCTAGGGCTTCTCAGCCTATATAAAGGGTCTTACCCCTCATCTCAGAACTACGTTTTTGGGCAGAGCTTAATACGTCACTTACGTTTTGGATTAATCCTCGAATAAGGACATACAAGCCACTGCGTCCTAGGTGAGCTCTCGCCGCCATAGCCTCGAGGGCACCATCACCTAGAAATACGTTTTTTTGGCTTGATTCTCAATAACGAGATACGTAGGCACTCTGTGAGGATCGATCAGTCTCGTAACACGGAAACAGCCATTAAAGCTCGAAGCTCAACCACCCTAGCATTAATTACAAATCGTAACCTAGTTTTTATTCCACAACAGATTTACAATTATAATGATTCTAGTATGATAAGTTGAGTTTCTTGAACATTTCAAATTAGTTAAGTCATTCATGTGTTATTAGAATTATTATGAGATATTTTTACTGATTTGATAATCCATATTCATTAATTACATTATAAATTGATTTTATGTATATTAGCCGCCATTAAAACACTTTAATCCAAGTGTGTTACTATATTTATTTGTACTGGTTTTGCAATTATTTATTTTTATGTATATGTATAACGATTTTTAAGCGGTGAACCATGCTAACTAATTTATTGTCTGACTGTATCAAGCTGGTAATTTAGTATTGTTACACATAGGAGCATTATTTATTTATTGTTCTTCTTTCGACAGGAGGTACAGAGTAGTAGTATAGATTGCATGTATTAATAATGGATACTACTGAATGAGACATGCATCTAGTTAAGTTGGTAATTATTAATTTATGTTCATGTAATAATAATAACTAGTATATTTATATAAAATAGAAAACAATGAACTGTTAATAATAAATTATATTTTGTAATTAGATTGCGGGTCGGGAGTTTAGCGGATTAATTGCGAATTTCGTGAGTGTTTGAGATTGTTATTTTCGAGGTACGGATTCTCCCTCCTTTTTATTCAGCGCTAATTTGTTTTGCTTCCAAATCTATTCACTTGGATTTTGATCATTTTTTATTCGTTGACTTTGTAAATGGTTTTAAAATATGTTTTGAAATATTTAAATATCTGTTTCTGCGACTTTCTGAAATTTTGAAAATTATTTAATTGTTGGAAATGTTTTAAATATTTGTTTATTGTGATTTCGAAGATTTTGCGAAGTATTATATTTGAACCCTTAGCGATATAGGGTGCACCGAGTTAACCAGCTGTAGGGGTACTACAGCCATGTCATTGCGGCACCAGTGACATGACACTTCCGTGGCAGTGTGATTGGACACGGCGTATCCTTCTGATAGCTCAGGTGGCGAGCTTTTGTGCATTTTGATATTTGTTTCAGTATACGTGGGTGCACCCAGATTTTGATTTGATTTATGATTTGATTTGGCGGTGACGTTGTATATGCCGTACACGTTATCCGATTTGTTGCACACATTAGGTACCCAATGATGTGTATATCCGTATCTGTTCTGATCTCGGTATGAAATATTCTAACCCCTCGTTGCTTCAGCCATGCATATTTTAAAATAAATGTTTTATTATAATTGTAAAATATAATTATCTGTTTTTTTATTTTTATAAATTGTATTCCAAATCCGTACTGGGCGTTTGGCTCATGCCGTATTCTTTTTCTGGCAGGTGCTTAGGGGGATCTGGGACTGTGTGATGGAGTGCTACCCATTATTTCGTTGCTTAGGATTTATGGACTTCTAGAATTATTTACACTTGATTATTTATTTAGTGGTTTTTCGTATTTATTGGTTTGAACTGTAATTTGGAGGTTTTTTTAAATTGTGGAGATTATTAGACTGTTTAATCATTTATTTAGAGATTATTTTTTTTAGAGCCTGTTTGCAGGTTTATGGATTATAAGTATATTCCCTTCTATTTAAGAAAGGGGGTGTTACATGAGCCAATGCTCAGCAAGTAACTAAAGATCTCAACTGAAAACAGTATAACAGGGTATCGCAGAAGATGACAGTAATTCAAGATATGACATAAATATGCTGGAAGAAGTATAAGCAATACTGGTATTTAGTAATGACAGGATATTAACTGATAATTAGGATAGTAATAGATATTTCAAAACTGTGTAAAGTAATTGACATTTCAATCGGTAAACCAATTTCATTTCATGGTAAATAAAAAGTAATCATCACTTTAAGAAAACTGATTGGAGGTTTTTACTTCATAATAGACAATACGGGTGATCAGCCCATAAAGTCCCCATACCAGACACAAAGTCCCTCCGGCCATCATTTCCTTTCATTAGGATAGCTTGGGTTCCCAAGAGGCAACACATTGGCCTATAAAGGTGTCGAACTGGACAGACTAGAACTACACTAACACATACTCAAACCGACGGAACCAGCATTACCCGTTCGTCCCGTCTCTCCAATCGTCAGGAATCCATGGAAACCATTTAGACGGAGTTCCTAACATTTTTATTAAAAATCTCATTTTAAAACATTAAGCTTTTCAAAACTTCTTTTTAACTTCATAAATCATTTTAATACTTAATCTTTTCGAAAACCTTTAATTCGAGGTACCTTCGACTCTCTGATAACAAATCAGCCCAGTCTAAGTAACTTCAAAGTATTTTAAGAAAACAACTCATTTTGATTTGCAAGGATAAAAGTCAAAGGGTTTGACTAAGTTCTCTGACATCAATGAAATAGGGATACAAGTCTGAATCAAGAAGATGTAGACTCAAAGGCATCAAGGTAATTGATCAGATTTCAAGTTTAAGGTATAATATTAAAGGCAATTAAATTCTTGGATCAGTGCTTAGCTCATGAAGAAGTTTATGTGTTTTAGGGTCAACATAGGTTAAACTGGACACGTACATAGGTCAAGTAGAACACTGGTTTATCGGTCAGTCAATATGACAAGATTATAGCAAGCTGTAGGACTATATGGTCAAGAAGCAATTAAAAAGAATTATGCTGTTGTTAGGGTTTACAGTTTATGAAACAGTTGTAGACAAGATTCTGGTTACATGAATAGATAGGCTACATAAGATTTATAATCAACATGGCATAAGATAGGCATGCTTGAATCAACAGGATATATCAGTTCAGAATTGTAAAATTCAAGAGAAGACAGAGTTACTTGCCTCCGGTAGAATGCAACAGCTAACAGCTCAGTCACTGGTACTCGACCTTAGCCTTTCCTTTATCGCTAGGTCCTACGTCCTTCTTATCTACATAAACCATATCACTACTTTAGAATACTATACTTCTAAATCGTCTAATCCTAATCTACCCAAACGATTCTTATAACGCATTATACTTATCATATAACATACGTACCTGATAATATACTAAAACCACCTCGTAAACAGATAACCATTTAAACACTTAACACATAGCACATGCATCTCACATAAGCCACACTTTAGCAGATAAACCTAACTCATAAGCAATCATGCTATTTTGGTTTACATTTTACTATTTATAAATTCCACGAAAATCGAACAGAGTCCCCTTTATAAAATGGACTATCCCGTCGGAAAACATCCGACTCCAATTCACAATCAAATCCTTACGATGGATTTAAGATCCACCTACACTTCCAATGGATTCTAATTATCATAACAACTCATTATTATATAAACCATATAGCTCGAATAATTCATGCATATATTCGAATTTTAACTAATAACTTCGAATAATTTACGCAAACAACTATTTTGATTTGATAAAGTTGTTGAAATCAATCTATAATTTCATTTCTTTAATTATAATTCTATTTTATTATAAAATCCCGTTTTAATGGTTCATCAGTACCAAATTTGACTTTATCGCTATTTAGTTTCGCCCCTAAATTTATATTCTTAGAATTATGTTATAAATATAATTCTTTTATTACAATTTACTGAGTTGCACAAATACTATAGTTTATTTTATAATTATATATATATATTACTTCTAAACTTTAATTTTTATATTATATAAATATATTAGTGTGATTGCATAAATATATTTTAAATACATAATATTTTAATATGTTATTGGATAACGTTAATATTATTTCATCGAATAAATTACTTGAAAAAAATATAAATTATTAATTACATGAAAAAAGTATAATAACTATAAAAAAAATAAATCAAAATTTTATTATAATTAGTTGAGTGAACAAAACACCTTAAAAATTTTATATAACTAAAAGAATAAATATCCTCGTTTTGAAGTATTGTTAACTTATGTTGCCCCCTTGAAATCTTGTTGATACTTGTATTTAGTACTAACATTCTTTAAAAAAATTTCAGACACATATTATAACCGACTAAGTTTCGTTTTATTCTTTAAAAATTGTCCCTCAATAAAACCCTTTTGTTCTTCATCTCTATCAAGACTGTGGGTGTGATATACATGGAGGGAGAGCTGTGTGTGACAGAACTGGCGCAAGAGATGCTAAATATAGAGTAGATATGCATGAGGTGGCGTGTGAAATGATTAAATAAATGGTAAAAAGACAAATAAACACAAGTATTGTACTTTTCAATTTGAGTCCGTCTCTTTGCTTTCTCTCCTACTGTTCTGTTTCACTTCATCATCACCAGGTCTCTCTCTCTCTCTCTCTCTCTCTCTCTCTCTCTCTCTCTCTCTCTCTCTTGCATATTTAAAGCTTAGATCTTACTCAATTTTCCTTAATAGTTTAATGTAATTACTCTACTTACTTTATTTCTTTCTTTGCTTTCATTTCCCATATGTGCTTTTATATTTGTGTGTGTAGGTACTGTAGTAGAGAAAAATAGTATGATATCAAGAACTAGTTGCTAATTTGATAAGCAGGGACTTAAATTGCAGGACCCTTTTAGTGAAATTGTTTTATTTTGTTTCTAAGAATTAATATTGGCATTTTCTTGATTGACAGAGTTTGTCTAGTAGCTGAGCAATTTAATTTTGAAGGAGAATTGGGTTGAATCAAGATGTTAGGGTTATTTGATTTGGCCTTTTTATCAACTAAAGTTAGTAACTTTGCTACCTCTGATTACAAATCAGTGGTGTCTGTCAACTTGTTTGTTGCACTTCTCTGTGCTTGTATTATTGTTGGTCACCTTTTGGAGGAGAATCGTTGGATCAATGAGTCCATTACGGCGCTTGCAATCGTAAGATTTTTAGTTGTCGTTGCGTGTGTTTGATTGCGTATGCACATTATGTTGCGTTATTCGTGACAAGCGATTAATTTTCATTTGTGTTTGGCAGGGGCTGTGTACTGGAATAGTTATTCTACTGATAAGTAAAGGAAAGAGCTCACATCTTTTAGTTTTTAGCGAAGATCTTTTCTTCATTTATCTTCTTCCGCCTATCATTTTCAATGCCGGGTATGTTGTACTATAATTATCCGCAATGCATTTGTTTTCTTTTAGTAGACAGTTACTATTAGTGACTTTATTTTAATCTAAGTGTATCTCATGATTATGTAATATCCATTTTAAAATTAATGCCTTTAAAGGATTGATTTCCTAAAACTTTGATCTCTTGACTTAGTCCAATTTATATGCAACTATGATTTCTCAAAGTGACAATATTATTCAAGTAGAAAAAAATATAACCACCATCGATATTGGCATCATTTTATAGAAACAAATATTATTTCTGTTGTACTACTTTTGAACTCTCTCATGTGGCTGTCAAGATTTTTTAGGCAAGAGTTGTCTATAAAGATTACGCTGTCCCACATTTTGTAACTAATTACACCTTGAGGATACTGTTAGGATCACATCCACAGATGATGGACATTGTTAAAACACAAAAGAATAAACAAAAAAAATGAAACACCAATTTAACGTACCTTCAACAAGGGTAGATCCACCAATCCCCTAAAATTAATGCAATATGAGAATATAGACGCTCTTCACTTGACAAGCTTAAAATTAATTAAGTCTTTGATGCAAAACGATTATCTGTGCATCTCTACAAAAGATAGTCCTACACTAACAATAACAAAAACAAATGTAAATGAAAATAAAAAAAGTCAATGAAAAAGAAAGAGTAAACGAAGCACCAATTTTATGTGTAAAATAGCCGCTTTCTCACTTAACAATCTTGCATATAAGAATATAGCCGCTTTCTCACTTAACATTCTTGCATATAAGAATATAGCCGCTTTCTCACTTAACAATCTTGCATTGAATCAACTCAACTTGATTTAAAACTCTCTCTCTCTCTCTCTCTCTCTCTCTCTCTCTCTCTCTCTCTCTATGTATCTCTCTACAAAATATAATTCTACTAAAATATGGCACACATACACATTAATTGTCATTTACAAGAATTACACTGAAATCAGAAATCTATCTTGTTTAAGAATTTGAGACGCATTCTAACAACTTAACCATTTCATCATTATCTACACCGGAAACAATAATATTTAAGAACTTGGATCTCAAACTAATTCTAGTAGAATCTTCGCAAGTATATGAAGAGTATGAATTTCATGTCAGCTCACTTGGAACCTCTACCTGTTAGTCTTTGCTCTGCGGCTGAGTAATTATGCAATTGTTGGAGAATTTTGCTAGTGATATTAAATTTTAATAGCTGGTTCTGATTTGCATGTGTATAGCTTGTTTATTGAGCTGTTCTGGGCACTAGCGTCCATGATTCATAGTCAACACATAATCTGTGCTCTTGCCTATTTAAGTTATTATTTTTTCATCATTGTAACTCGTGGATGTGACAACTAGATAAAGAACTAATTTGTTATATTGCATGTAATGAGCTCATTAATGTTCTTATCCTTCGCAAATGAATTTACCAGGTTCCAGGTGAAAAAGAAACAATTTTTTCGTAACTTTATGAAAATCACTCTTTTTGGTGCTGTCGGTACTCTCATATCCTTTAGCATCATCTCATTAGGTATGCTATTTAAGACAACCTTATTATTTTTTTGCTGCTTCCAGTTCACTTCTTCTGTTTTTTATTAGAAAATCTTATTATTATGCCTAGAAAAGTTTTTGGGTCAAGATTCAGCGGTGTTAGGTGCTTGTTCATGCTCTTGTGATGACTTTGTCTAATTTGTCACATGATTATACACATGGAGCTTGAAGCTTTATTTAACTATGGCATTCCAGTTGTGTCTAGATTTTGGTAATTGAATAACAGTTTGTAATAGTGTATGGAGGATCAAAATTTGGTGCTCTGAGTAGCAATCAATTAATACTTGACAGTTTCTCATCCTTCTCTTTATTATGCTCAGAACCTGGATTCACATCTCCAAGTCAGCTTACTTCTGGGTGCACGGACAATGCTTTTAATTATTTGTTTATCCGTATTTCCTACTTCTAGACATAGTGGCTCAAACCTAAAATGTCCTTTCGTCTTCTTCTTCTTTTTTTTTTTTTTTCCTTTTTGTACAAAACTGTCTTTCAAGGAATGTTTATTTAATATTGTTTTTTATGCAAACCCCTTCTTTGGGTTTCATTTATATAACACCAGGCACATATATGTTACAGCTAACAGTTTCTTCAATTATCTGGACTAGGTGCTATCAAGATTTTCAAAAAAATGGATATTGGTACTCTTGAGATGGGAGATTTCCTAGGTAAAATTTACTATTCTTGATGTACTATATTAGAAATAAAGATCGTGTCTGGAGCGATAGTCAAGTGTTTACTTGCTATCCGCTAAGTTACAGGTTACGACCCCGGAAATAGACTATCTTCCCCAAACCCTGATGCAGATATGTACTGGCATGACCTTTTATTAAACATGTTCTATTCTAATTTGTGATTTCAATGTAATTCAGCTATTGGTGCAATCTTTTCGGCAACGGATTCTGTTTGCACACTGCAGGTATATATTTTCCTCACATAGCACTACTAATCCTGAAGCTGATCTATGTTTTCTCACCTAACACTTTCCCTAATATTCAGGTGCTTAATCAGGATGAGACGCCTTTACTATACAGTCTAGTTTTTGGGGAAGGTGTTGTAAATGATGCAACATCAGTGGTGCTTTTTAATGCAGTCCAGAACTTTGACTTGTCTCATTTCAGCGCTATAATAGTTCTCCAGTTAATTGGCAACTTTATATATTTATTTATTACGAGCACTCTACTGGGAATAGTAGTAAGTCTCTCTCTCTCTCTCTCTCTCTCTCTCTCTCTCTCTCTCTCTCTCTCTCTCTCTCTCTCTCTCTCTCTCTCTCTCTCTCTCTATATATATATATATATATATATATATATATATATACTGTATATATATATATATATATATATATATATATCAGTATATATAAACATGTGCTGGTATAGGTTTTCAAGAATTAGTTTGTATAATGTTCTCTCATTTTCTGCAGGCTGGACTTCTTAGTGCATTCACCATAAAAAAGCTCTATTTTGGACGGTCAGTAACTATCGCTGTACCAGTAAATTGAGCTAAATTTTTTGTTCTCTAGTCCGAGGTTTGAAATATTAAGATAAATAAGTGCATCACTTTAGTAGACAGTAATCTGCACTCTGTCTACACCTCTGTTCTCAATATTGATTGCAGTAATGCCATGATTGAAGTCTTTTGCATGTTTATGTACATTTTAAGCATATGATGTAGGTTGTTATTCTAGAACTGAAAAAGTTTAACAAATGAGTTCTCAGTAGCACAACCTCGTTACACAGTTCCCTAATAATTTTCAGGCACTCGACTGATAGAGAGATTGCTATAATGATACTTATGGCTTACCTTTCCTATATGCTTGCAGAGGTAAAAAATTCACTAGTTATCCAACCCCTTCACTGAATCCATCATGATACCTGTTTTGTATTAAACAAAAAGGGATTAGTTACTTAAAATTATTTGACTGTGAACTGGTGATCTCAATTTGTTTCACAGTTGTCCGATTTGAGTGCTATTCTCACTGTGTTCTTTTGCGGAATTGTCATGTCTCATTATACGTGGCACAATGTCACCGAAAGTTCAAGAGTCACTACCAAGTATGTAATTTCTAATAACATTTCATATGGATATTGAAAGTGATCCTTTGTTATATGATCATCTTTAACATACTGTTTTTGCAATTATTTCTAGGCATGCTTTTGCAACCTTGTCATTTATTGCTGAGATATTCATCTTTCTTTATGTTGGTATGGATGCCTTGGACATAGAAAAGTGGAGATATGTAAGCGACAGGTATTGATTGTATAGTTGCACAGAAATAGGTCACTAGTCCATTTATGTGCATTGAACTGTACCTTGGATGGTGATACTTTATTTCCCTTTTCTCTTCCTCACTGTGCCTTGGATGATCATACTTTATTTCCCTTTTCTATCCCTCCACTCAACCAGCCCTGGAACATCAGTTTCTGTTAGCTCAATTTTGCTCGGACTGATATTGGTTGGCCGAGCAGCCTTTGTTTTCCCCCTATCATTTTTCTCCAACTTGGGCAAGAAGTCTCCCGCTGATAAAATTGGACTAAAACAGCAGGTGTGAGCATACAAATTTTTGGTTTCATTGATTATGCATGACTTTATGTAGAATAACTAAAACTTTTTTCTAATATTGCAGGTAACAATATGGTGGGCTGGTCTTATGCGAGGTGCTGTTTCTATGGCCCTTTCTTACAATCAGGCAAGTATTCTATTATTAAAGAAGTGATCCATTTTTTATCATGCACAAAGCAATCCGAAAACATTAAATAATTATATAATCATATTGTTATATTTATGGATTTTAACAGTCAAATGGATAAATAGGAATCATTTTAATTAAGATTCAGTTCCCCCCCCCCCCCCCCCCCCTTCTTCTTCCTCCTCCTCCTCCTCCACTAGCAATGCAATGAGTGAAAAATATGATGAGGTGCATGATTTATTAATGTATGACATATACTGATCTACTGATTGTCTTATGCAGTTCACAAGAGCAGGCGTCACTCAGCTACGTGGAAATGCATTCATGATCACTAGTACCATCACTGTTGTCCTGTTCAGCACAGTGGTAAGACATCTTAATATTTTTTCACAAGTCTGTCAGCCAACTGAAGTTAATCGAGTCATACTGTATATTAAGCAAGTTATGGTGTGTACCCAGGGCTAACTTTATATTTTGTTATGTATATATGCTTGTGCTTATGAGAGGTGTGGTTAAGCAATGTTCTTCATGAACACCGGTTAACCAGACCTGTGTCAAAGCTTCTCACAGTGACCAAGCATATAATAAAAGTTATTAAGAGATTGCATGACCTGGTCTATTTTCCAAATTTTAAACTTAATTTGAGCTGAATTGACCTCTCTGACTATAGTCTTTACTACAAAGATGTTTAGTCACTCATTGGTAGGTGCTCTCAAGAGTACAAATCTGATAGAAGTTAATGATTTGCAACTGAAATCTTGTTTAAATGTTAAACCAGGGTTAACATGTAGTTTGCATTATAATGTCTGGAATCGAAACTCAAACAATCTCTAATTTTCATCTATCGGATTATTCAGGTCTTTGGGTTACTCACGAAACCACTGGTGCTACACTTGCTGCCTTCCTCAAAACACTTGATCTCATCTGAACCGGTCACTTCAAAATCTATCACCGAACCACTTTTAAATGGACAAGAGTCAGAAGCTGAGCTGGACCTAGTAGCACCAAGTATACGTCGTCCAGAAAGCTTAAGGATGCTCCTGACAAGGCCCGCTCACTCAGTCCATTATTATTGGAGGAAATTCGATAATGCCTTCATGCGTCCTGTTTTTGGTGGTCGGGGATTTGTACAATATGTTCCTGGCTCCCCAACAGAACAAAGTGTTCCACAGTGGGAATGAGAAGTAACCTAAATTGTACTCTTTCTTTCTTGCAATGAGAAGTAACAAGCAGGAAACAGACATGGAACTGCTGCTAATATACGTACATAATACATTGCGGTTAGGACATGTTTTCTTATTTCGGTCACAAGTTAACATTGTAGTGTTGGTTGGTCTGGTTCAGTTTTACCTTAAGATTGGTCATTAAACTAAGCGTCTGTAAATATATTAATGTTGGTCATCAAACTAAAGACTTCGTGCATTGTATATGAGGTTCTCTTTTTTTCTTAATAGCTAATTTGCTCTTATATTAAGGTTAATACAAATAAACCAGGAGTTTGTTCATGATTGCATTATACATACTGTCCTTAAGCCAGTCTCTCAGATCTGACTGCGACGCCAGGTTAAACTGTGTTTCAACATCTGTGTATCAACTACACGCACATGAGTACAGCTCTCTTCATTTGATGATTGTTAATGCTTAGAGCTCATTGTCGACTTTATGTTTTAATACTATTATATTTGTTATTTTTGGCAATTTCATAGTTGGTTTTTTTAAGAAAATGGTTTGCAGTTTGTTGCTATAATCAGTATTGTCAAGGAAAGACTACTAGATAAGAAATTTAAATAATTAAGAAAAATAAATATATCAGTCAAATTTAAAGAAGACACCAGTGAAAATAACTTAATTCTATTAATATTTTTTTATATAAAATATATTAAGAGATACTTTGTCAATATAGTTGTTTGTTAGATATTGGTTTAACAACTTTCCTTGGAAATATGCAATGTGACCATGAATCGGACACATACAAAAACACAGATGCAGGTTAACTATAACATGCATAATAGCATTTTAGTGTTCACTCTAACCAAAACTCATATTTTGAAAACATATACACATTCTTTAATTCTTTGCAAGAAATACTTTGCGAATATTATGTGCTAATATAATTAAGGATAAAATAATAAAACATTATAACTCAATATTTTTAAAAATATTAGTTCCGCTTTAAAAAAAGTAACATACACCAACTGAATCAATAATCCAAGATATATATATAATCTTTTGATTAAAGTCCCAGTATGAAACTTTTCCCCTGGGCAAGTTAATTTGAAAATTTTGTTAAAGTATCGAACATTTTATCTTCACATGATCAATTATAATGACAACGATCTGTTTAGATTTAAAAAAACTTGATATTTTTAAGTATGTACTCGTTTAATTTAGGGGCCCAGAATAACCACAAAAAAATAATCCAGAACCAAAATACCCACCGCCAGTTCTGGCGGCCCTAAATACCCACGGGACGCGCTACTGGGGAAGGAGCGTCTTGAAAACACGCTACTGGGGAAGGAGTGTCTCTCAGACACGTGACTGACAATGGAGTAACAAGCTTAGATACGCCACCAGGAGAAACGCATCATTAGATATGCCACCAGGAACAAGCGGGTTGACGTCAGCATCATGCCGTTGGATGCGCTACTTCGAAATGCGCATCTTGAGATGCGGTACTCCGAAATGCGTATCCCATGTCTTCTCCAATTGAGCTCTGGCGATTGTTAAGGCGATTTTCCGATCAAAACTAGATGAGCTCCGTTCGTACCATTCAGTTATCGACCGTGTATGTCCTATACACCAATCGAATCGTGTTTCGATGCTCTACACAACCATACCCATTTCAAACCATATCATTCGCCGGATTTCAAACCCCCAAATCGAAACCAACCTCTCTCCCTCGTTTTTTCGCCGGATTCGTTAAAGCCCCTGCGGGGCCAGATTCCATAAACTCAGTTGGGTAAATCGAAGAGCACGATGTGGTGTTGCTGTTGGTGTGCTCAGATATGCTGTTGGTGTGCTCAGACGCGACGGATTAAGCCGGAAAAACGACGAGAATGGGAGAGACGACGAGAGAGATGGGAGAGGAGAGATTGCTACAGTGTCACAGTGAACACGATACACGCTACACGCAGTAGCGTGTTGGGTGGGTAGTCAGGGCCAACCGTACCGAAAATAGGTATTTTGGACCACGTGGTAGTGAAAAAGAAGTATTTTGGTCATTTTCTCTTTAATTTAGGTGATATATTAATTTTTTTATATAAAAATACAGAAACCATTTTTTTTATTATAGTTGATCAATTAATTATAATTATACCGTTACAATATATTAATACGTATTTAAAAACATTTTCCTCTTAAAAAAATGTAATCTAGATTTAACAAAAAACGAAAAAAAAGAAGAAAAAACCGATATCAAAGCAAGTATAGAACATAGCTTCAAAAAGTAAAAAAACCAAGTCTGCATCATTCTCGAGGCACAATTTATCAATGAGAGTAGGGAGTGTCTGAGGTAAATTTCCTGAGATATCTATCGTAAAAATGGGGTGAACGTTTTGGTAAATTCAAATTTTTTTAGTTAAACTTGTTGGATCCAGTAAAATTTTAAAATTATTTTGTTCTATCTCATGGTCCTTTTTCTCTTTATTAATATTATATTTAAAAGATATGATTAAATTGAGAACAATTTATGCGAAGAATAGTGAGAACAATTATTTTACATTTCTTTAAAAAGTATAGAATAATTGTATTTTACATTTTACACATTTTCATTATTGTATTAGTATTTTCACTGTTGTCGTGCTAATATGTGTTCTGAGCGTGATTCTATATTTAAATATTACATACGTTGCATTGTGTAACTGTCCATTCCTTTTAAACAAATTTTGTCTACATTTGCATGTAAATTTAATAGTACAATTTTGAAAAACAAAAATGTACAATAATTTCCTAGCTGTACTCCAAGTCATCGATACAAACGAGGTAACCAACAACAACAATAAGCCTGTCCTATATATAAACACATCACATTGCACACACTAACACACACACAGAGCATTGAGCAAACAAGCTTTTAGTCACACTCTTTGTGCTCTCCGCCCCCTCTTGTTGATCAATAAGCTTTTCTCAGATCTAATCTCTGTTTATCAAATGGCTACTTTCACTGCTTCTTCTGTTTCATTCACCTCTCTCTCAATCTCTCTCAACCAAACCAAGGTATGATCTCTTTTTTTTTTTCTTTTTTTTTTTGTATTTGAGACTTGATTTTATGTGTAAAGATCCTTGCTTAATCATTTTCTTGATCTGGGTTTGGTCTTATTTGCACTATTGTTTGTATGGTTTTGTGTATTTGTATACGTGAATTGATTTTTGGGGGGTTTGTGATAAATCTTGATGTGGGGTTTTTATATTTTGGTCACCCATGTTGTGATGTTTTTTCAAAAAAAATTTTGATTATGTGTGTGATGATTTTTTGTGTATTTATGTAGTCAAAATCTTATCTTTTTATGTTCTTGATATTACTTGGTTTTATTTGTAATTTGATGTTATGATTGTTGATTGATCATGTGATTGGAGTGATAATTCATATGAAATGCTATGATTTAGTAATTTTTATTGTTAGATTTGGTTATACTATAAAATGCATTAATCACATATGTTAAATAGTTGATTGATCATGTGATTATGATAGATGGTTAAATGAAATGTTATAATTTGATAATTTTTTATTGATAGCTTTGATTGTTTTATGAAGTGCTTTAATCACACGTGTTTAGTTAATTTAGTTTGCTACACGTTTATGTGTTGTATAATTCATTAGCTTCACAGTTCTCATATTATATTCTAGTGTTACGATTCACTCAATTTTTATTGAATTGTTGCAGGGACTTGCCCGAAGTTCAGTTGCCCTTCCTGCTAAAGCAAAGTCTTTTGGTGCACTTACGCTCCGCAATGCACCCCTTCGCTTCAGAGTGTCATGCGCTGTATGTTTCTTGCAACTGTTATGCATCTTGCTTTATTTTAATTCCATGTCTTATGGTTTGACTTGTCTCGCTTCATTGCTTAAGGAACTTAATTGTGAAACTCAATTTTAAAGTTTGTCCCGCGTTTTGAAATCATCTTATTTAGTGTACTTTTTTTAAAAAAATTAGTCCAAATCTTATTAAGTGATTTCAAACAAGTGGCAAGTGGTGAAATTGTTTTAATCTTATTGTCTACATCGTAATGTATTTAGGACTTTTATTTTAAGAAAGCTTAAATTGTCACAATATCAATTTAGCTACTTGAATTTAACAATTAATGCTTTACATCTCATGCTAGGAAGGACTAAACTAACACAGGTCATATGTCTTTGAGCAGGCTAAGCCTGAGACAGTGGAGAAGGTGTGTGAGATTGTGAAGAAACAACTCGCACTCCCCCCTACTACTGAAGTTTCGGGAGACTCAAAATTTGCAGCACTTGGAGCTGATTCTCTCGATACGGTATTGAGGACTTCTTTGTAAAAATGGTTGAATTGCTTATGTTGACTTACACACATTTTTGTTACTGATACTTTAAGATAAATTGCTTCCTGGCAGGTTGAGATTGTGATGGGACTAGAGGAGGAGTTTGGGATCAGCGTTGAAGAAGAAAGTGCTCAGACCATTGCCACCGTTCAAGATGCAGCGGATCTGATTGAAAAGCTTTGCGAGAAAAAGGAGTAAAGGATGGTGCTTAAAATAATTTAAAGAAAATTCTGCGTAGTAGGTTTATGAAAAGTGAAATTACCTTTTTAGGTTTGTTTATCATATGTTTGGCACCTTTTAAGAGTAGCTGTTATGAACTGTACCCCAAGTCTTTGCCTTGGTTAGGGAAGTTATCAGAGAGGCTATGTGATATCTATTGCTCTGTTGTGTTTTTATCTGTCTTTTTTGTTGGAGTTTATCTATATTAATGGAGTCAGACTTTAACAAAATGGGTATTCTGTGTGATTGATCAGTATTTCTTTGAATATGTTGAATGCTCGTTATTTTTTATCATTGGTGAAAAACAAGGGAGGGAAGAGTGAATAGGTTATTGTTTATAGAAGTCAATATAACCGGGATACAAATAATAGACATGTTTAGTGTGGACTGTTATTATTTTGTCATGATCAATTAGAGGTTGTGTTTACTGTGCGGATAGCCATCTAGACGGTCCAACACGGTTCTGAATGCTCTGTCTATGACCTCCCTGACTCCCTGCTTAAGATTAATCCCCACAGAGAAGAAAGTAGTTACCCTACCCGCTTCTTTTTGGAGGCACAGAGGCATCTGTTCGGCTAATAAGCTACTAAACACTGCCAAAATCTGTTGCCCTTGAGTTACATAATCTGAACCCTTTACACAGCTTAACACAGCCTGGTAGTAAGGGGATAGAAGGTTACTACAATAGCTAGAACTAGGACTTACGTCAAAGTCAGAACTTCAAATGTATGGCTTTGGCCAGAAATTGTTTCTTATTACCATACCCTGCTTGGAGAATCAGGGGTACAGACAATTTGCTGTCCTTCCTTTGTGGCATCGCCCTGTAGAACGCAATCGACTAACTGTAATTAAGCGTACTAATATACTATGCCTTCGTATAATCAATGATATCTAAGATGAGCATGAAAATGATAACAGGGGAGGAGACTGGACGAGATTCAGAGTTGCTTCGTAATTGTGTACTGAAGTATTTCTTCTAGAAATTGGGAATGCTTTATAGCCTTTCTGTGGCAAGTAAGGAGTATCTTGCGCAATTTTTTTCGGATGAGCAACTCAAGTCAAACAAATTTTTAATGGAGCCATGCACATTTAAAAGTTTAGCAAGTTCAATAATAATACTTGCATTATTCAAAGGTTAGTTGTGACAAGGGAAGAGCTTTACACATTCATAAATTTTGATCCAAAACTATTATTGATCGCAAGGTAGTTTGTCAAGATCCTTAAAACATGTACAAAAATAATTTGTTCAAAATTTGGCTCGAAAACAATACACCACTTAATTATTTTAAGAGTCATTTCGGCATTCAGCTAGATCTCTTTTGCGATCATAGCTTAAGTTACTGCTAGTTAAGTTATAACTGTAATGAGGATCACCATTTAGCTTAGTAAAATGTAGTACGCTTTATTTCCGGAGGTGTTTCGCTCACACATATGGTGAAGACTAATACGTTTTAAGAACACAGTCACGCTTGGATTCAGGTTTTTCGTTCATGCCTCCTCTTTTGTTTGTTTTGATTATACACATAACTGTTACCCATACACGCACGAATATTATACTATTTATATTTATCGCAGTTACAAAAATAACTCGCAAATGAAAATTATGTTCAAAAGAAAGAAGTACATTATCAATTCCCTATTTATCAAGCTAAATCAAATTGTGTAAAAGATGGACCCATTGTAGTTTTTAAAATTAAATTATACTTGTCATGACTTTTTACATTTTTGTAAAGGAAAAAGATATTAATTAGATAGATTTTACCACATGGCAAATAAATTATATTGAGCTTAGGTTGAACCTCGATGAAGTAATAATCGATAAAGTAATAACCTCGTTATAGTAATATTTTTTTCCAATCCCAACATAATGGAGACAATGTATTTTTACTCTCGATAAAGTAATAAACTCGATAAAGTCATATTTTTTCCCGGTCCCAAGCCTATTACTTTAAAGAGGTTTAACTGTAATATATTCATGTTTCACATCATCCACATTTTTTCTCAAGTCACTTATCTTTGGTGATGTTTTAAGTTTTACTACATTTGAAGGAAATTGACTTTAAGTTTTGAGTCATCGAAATTATCTTATTACACATGAAATTTTTGAATTTATGATGTATCATAACAAGCAGTGAGTTATAGGAGGAAACCACATATCTTATCATAGTGTTCCATTCTTTCCAGTTTTTCAAATAGTTTATGACTAGAAAATTTGTAATACAAAATACAAATATAAATATCATGGGGATTCTAGAGAAAAACAATTCAAAAGAAAATCACCACAAAATATAAATATTTATCTTATTTTGTATGAAATATAATAATAAATCTTAATTAAGAAATGACAAATGAAATTACATAATTTTCTTTTTGAAAATCATTAAAAATTAATGAAATAATCCAAAGCAATTCTTCCATAGAATCAAATTTATCAAGAATGATTCTACTGTAGAATCAAATTCAAATCAAGTTTTTTGTTCAAATTTTATGTATTAAATACTTTGTAAAGTTTTTGTCAAAAAAAAAATCCTTTGTAAAGTTCATGTGTTAGTATTCTACATTAGAATCAAATTTTATGTTTTTAAAAATTATATTTACAATTTATTAATGAAATTCTGTGATGGAATCAATTGTTCTTTCCGGAACTCTGTATAAGAAGGTTTTATCTCTGAAACAATGACCTAAATATCATATTTGAATTGCATCAGCATAAACAAAGAGTGTTCTTGATTATCACATCAGCAATAAACAAAGAGTGTTCTTGATTATCACTTTAATTTTAAATTCAAACAATTCAAAACCAATATTAAAATTAATTATTAAAGACGCTAGGCTTTTAACTGGGAAAGCTAAAACAATTCAAAACCAATTAATGAAGGGGATAGCTGGGATGGGATAGCCAATGGAAGGCACCAAACCACCAGAAAAGGTAATAGAGGTGCTATATCCAGTGGTGATTTGGTTGATGGAGTCAAGGAATTGTAGGCAATACTGCTGGTACTGCTGTTATCATCTCTTTTTGAGCTAATAAGAAGAAAGTAATCGTAATTCAGTTGATGAACTCAAGCACTATTGACTCAAATCATTCCTAGTTTTTAAGCGTTATAGAACTGATGTATTGACATGGTACTCTCTTGGTTCTTGAACTTGATCTCAAATGAACGTAGGAGTAGTGTAGTGTATTTTGCTACAGCCCAAGAGATTTGGGATGACTTGAACAATATGATCTCTTAATGTGCCTAGAATTTGCTAATTAAAAAAACAAGTTTTAACCTTCGATCAGAGATCGCTATTTATACAGCCTACTTCACAATATTTAGAACCTTCAATCACTTTTACTTCAAGAAGAGGCACAATGTCTCAAATATCATACCAGAAAACTGTAAAATGAATGTCAGATATATGTGTAACAAGAAGCCGCCATACACTCGTCATCCTTAGAGGAAGAGTGGCCATGAAAGTAATGAACCTACACCATTAATTATTTGATTACTATCAATTAGCAACATACTCCTACTAAAGAGAAGTGTTTCTGCATTCATGGGTACCCCGAATGGCGTAAGATTCATGATCAAGAAATCTGAACGAAAGATCAAAATAATGGCTGCTGCTCATGTCAGTTCTTACGCAAAGCAATGCAGCAAGATCCTAATGGTGGAAGGGCTATCACGACTTCCGGATCCCCTTGAGGACACTAGTGAGCACAAGGCAAGCGATATTTCCTTCATACAGGCTTGATGTCAACAAATTGCTATGATGATACCTTAAAGCTAGTAAAAAAAAATTCCATCAAATGACTAGTAAAACTCATTGAATGCACTCACCTGGGATTGCATTCACCGAAAAGAGTTAAAAGTTCATGAACCAGCATAAGGAGCTATAAGCCTTCAATACTGAGATCGGTAACCAAGATTTGCCTCAAGCTGCAGCCTGCGAATACATAATAGCAAGGATCAACCAGCCAACAAACTAAAAGAACTGCAAAGTCTACAATCTTCAAAGATTCCATCACATTGCTGCAGATCACTCTGGTCTCTGGCAATAGACCAAATGCCGAGAATTATATACAGTTGTATGGAACATTTAGTCTTTAGCTAATAAGAAGATAGATAAAGTAGCTGAGGCCATGCAAACCATATTATTCAGTGAATCAATGTCATACAACTTTGTGATTGAAGTTGAGTTTCAGAATTCGGACTTGAGTCCGAGCTCTCTTGAAATTATAAGCTACAAATGTACATAATAGGCATATGGTACAGGGGAAGGTACAAAAATGACTTGCAAAAGCACATAATTCACCAAAGAGTTCATAATAATTTTTTCCCAGACAAATATGGACCCGTTATAACTTGCTAAATGTACGAGTCTTTATCATTCTTGTTAAAATGAAAATCCAAGTTTACGTTTAGACTTTAGATGGATTCTCCTCCCTGGCATAATATATGTTTTTGTTTCACATTATTCATATTTTGTCTAAAATCACTTAACTTGGGTGATTCTTTTACTTTTAAAGTAAAAGGATTTTGAACTTTCAGGTGCAGAAAAATAATAATACCCCTATAATTTTTTAAATGAAATGGAGAATATGGGTTCTTTTACTTTTAAAGTAAAAGGATTTTGAACTTTCAGGTGCAGAAAAATAATAATACCCCTATACTTTTTTAAATGAAATGGAGAATAAGGGTTTGAACTGACGATGAATAGACCTTTAGAATATTTAGAATTATTGCAATAAATAGTAACAATATATAGTTAAGGTATTGGAGAAAATTATATGTCAGCATTAAAAATTATTGAGTAGTCTCTTGTGTTTGACTTTATATTAGACGAATATAGGAGTGGTATCGTTTTGCGATAGCGAAGAAGATATAGCATGGACTTGAACGTTTTATTAATTGAAAATACGAAAATTTTAACCTTAATCAGGATCCCTATCGATTATGACCTACCTCACAATTTAGAACCTTCAATCACTTATACTTTAAGTAGGAAGAGATTCTCTAAGGTTTCCCGAAAACTTTAAAATGAATGTCAAATTGGTGGATAACAAAAATTTGGTGTTAGAATATAATATAAGATCCATATAAGGTCTTCCTCTAACATCTTAATGTTTTAGATTAGTTGGTTACTTAACATGGTATCAGAGTTCAGGCACACAGAGGTCCCAGGTTCGACTTTCTGCGACCCCCAATATTCTCAATATTTAATATGGACACGAAGGCAAATTATGCTCCAAAAATGGGCGGGCTTTCGAGTGAGAAGGAGGGTTAGAATATAACATAAGATCCATATAAGGCCTCCCTCTAACACCTTAAGGTTTTAGATGAGTTGGTTATTTAACGTTCGGCACTCCTCATCCTCAAAAGGATTCAGTTCTTATGCAGACTTCAGAGCAAGTGATAAAACTAGTGTGCACAAGGCAAGCAACTACAGTAGAACCTCGATAAATGAATATTCGATAACGAATAACCTCATCAAATGAATAATTTTTTCCGGTCCAGACAAAATAGAGACAGTGTATTTTTGACCTCGATAAATGAATAATCTCGATTAATGAATAAAATTTTCCGGTCCCGAGCGTATTCATTTATCGAGGTTTAACTATAAGCAGAAAAACCCATCATACATCAACAAACTGCTAAAAGATGTCCATTAATATTCTTGGAACGTATCCTTAATCCTTAGTCTGCAGGTACCTTTGTCATCTGTTGGAACCAGTTTCTGTCGAGTCGGTCCTTCGGTCGAACCTGCAATGAAGAAGAATGCGAGGGTGGTGCCCCCCGATTCACCTCCGGTGTGAGAATAAGTTAACTGGTCTTTTTTTAGAGTAAGGTAAACGTAAGAGTGTTTGTGTTGTGTGAATTGTGAATGAATGAATAATCAAACCTGCCCAAACCAAATTCTCTTTATCTACGGCGGTTACCCAAAGAATGGGTGATAGTGGAGGAACGTGTCCCACGTCCTGAGGAATCCACAACCATAAGACCGTTGTAGGCAAATGGACCGAATGATAATGGGCTTCCTTCGGATTCATGGCATTGGGCCTTCGGTCCAGCCCACTGAGGAGATGGGCCTCCAACATGTCCCTGGGCTTCGGTCGGAGTATACCCTCAGAGCAAAGACCACAGTCCAAGCCCATCTTCGGGATCTTTCCTCGAAGTTGTCGATCCAGATAATTATGACCATAAAGGGATTACATCGCACGGGGAGTCGTGTCTCTTTGTTGTTGATAGCTATATACCTCGAGATTTTTGCGCTTCATTGTTCGTCAGAGGGAAAGTGAACCTGATTGCTTGACATATTTCAAATCCCTCCGGACTTGTTAGAATTAAACCTGCTCCACGCTTGTTCCCTGCAACCGAACCATCAACGAACAATTTCCATTTACCCGGTGCCTGAATCAATTATTCTTCGGGGGCTAAGTCCTTCAGCCCCGAGGAGGAACATTCTACCATAAAATCTGCCAGTGCTTGTGCTTTAATCGAAGTTCTTGGCGTGTAGTCCAAATCATATTCTCCCAGTTCGATCGCCCAAGCCACAACTCTGCCCGATGCTTCTGGCCTTTGTAATATCTTTTTTAGGGGCTGATCGGTCACCACTTTGATCATTCGCCCCTGGAAGTAATGCCTTAGCTTTCTGGCTGCTGTGACCAACCCATATGCAAACTTATCTACATTCGGGTACCTCGTTTCTGCATCTTTCAGCATGTGAGATATATAGAAGACTGGGTGTTAATTACCTTCGTGTTCCTTGACTAGTACCGCTCCTAGTGTTTGGTCGTTCACTGCTAGGTAAAGCTGCAGTGTTTCCTTCAGATCGGGCCTCATTAAGAGTGGGCCTTTTACTAAGTATTCTTTAACTTCCTCAAATACTTTTTTGGCAGTTTGGCCCCCACTCGAAATTCTTTGTTCCCTGAAGTACTTCAAAAAATGGTAAAGCTTTTTCAGTTGATCTGGAAATGAACCTCCTCAGGGCTCCTAATCGTCCAGTCAGTTTCTGAATGTCCCTGATCGTCTTTGGTGCCTCCATATCGATTACGGCCTTAATTTTTTCTGGATTCACCTCAATCCCTCGGGCGCTGACCATGTAACCTAGAAACTTTCCACTATTTACTCCGAACATACACTTATTCGAGTTGATTCCCATGTTTTCCTCCTGAGTGTTTCAAAGCACTCCCTCAAGTCTTCTGCGTGATCCCTAAAGAGGGTTCACAATCATATCATCCACATAGCATTCCATATTTCGACCTATCTGCGCCTTGAAGACCTTGTTAATCATTTTCTGAAATGTTGCCCCCGCATTCTTCAGTCCGAAGAGCATCTTGATGTAGGCATACGTGCCATTCAGGGTGATGAATCTTGTCTTAGGTATGTCCTCGGCATTCATGGCAATCTGATGGTATCCGGAGAAACCGTCCAAAAAACTGAGTATTTGATGCCCCGAAGTTACATCTATCAGCTGATCAATGCTCGGCAACGGATAGTGGTCCTTCGGGCAGTGATTATTTAAGTCAGTGTAATCTACACACATCCTCCACTTACCGTTCGACTTCTTGACCACCACTACATTAGCCAGCCAATCGGGTTAGTCAATTTCTTCAATGAATTTTGCTTCCAACAGCTTCTCTACTTCAGCCTGGATAACCTTTTGCATTTCCATACCGAAGTTTCTTTTCTTTTGCTTCACCGGTTGAGCATCGGGTTTCACATTAAGATAATGTTTGGCTACCAAAGGGTCTATCCTGGCATATCTTCGGGACCCCAAGCAAACACATCATGGAATTCCTTAATGACTTCAATAACTTTCTTTTTCAGCTCTGGCTCCATGCTCTTCCCAATCTGTATCATCTTCCCTGCTTGCCCGACCTATAACTCAACTTCTTCAGTTTCTGCAGCTGGTTCGGCAATTGGGCTAGACAAATCAGCCCCAAACTTCTCCAACTCGATATTCAATAGTTGATGGCTGCCCCCAGCCTCATTATCACTTCTCTTTCTCTTGCCAGCTTTGGCAATCTCGACATCCATGTCTTTCTCTAAATCTTCTATCATTATTATTCGGGCGGCCTTCTGGTCGCCTCTCATTTCTCCAACTCCATGTTCGGTAGGGAACTTCAACTTCAAATGAGGGATAGAAGACACAGCCTGGAACAAAGATAAAGTTGGCCGTCCCAGGATCCCATTGTACGGGTTGTCAACCCGAACCACATAAAACTTTGCCTCCTTTACCACAGTATATGGCGCATTTCCCAATAAAACAGATAGTGTGATGGTTCCTTCAATAGACACAAGCTGATTACCGAAGCCGTATAATGGTGCTTCATGGCATGGCTCCAGTTGTTCGCCTCCCAAATTCATCATAGAGTAGGTTTGGTGGTACAGAATTTTGACCAAACTTCCTTCATCTACTAACACTTTCCAGATCTTGTTTTCCTCAACCATTGGGTTTATAACAAGTGGGTCTTCGTGCGGCCATATCATATCTTCATAATCATCCTCCGTAAAGGAGATGGGCAGTGGCTGCTTAGCTGCACTGGACTGATAAAGACTGTAGACTTGCCTAGCGTACTTCTTTCGGGCTATTTTACTATCCCGATCGAGCACTGTCCCTCCAGAAATCGTCCTAACTTCTCCACTATACTTCTCAGAACCTTCGACCTCTTTCTTTTTCTCCTGGACTCGAGCTTGTCCCTCAAGTCTTCCACAAACTGGGTCATTTCTCCATCTTTGATCATCATTTCGATTAACTTCTTCAGATGGTAGCATTCATCTGTGTTGTGGCCCTTGTCCCTGTGATAATCACAGTACTTGTTCTCATTCCTCTTATGTTTAGGGGTCTTTAGCATGGCCGGTCGAACGAACCCAGGCTTGCCCTTTATCTCATGGAGAATTTTCGAAATAGGAGTGTTCAGTGGTGTAAACACTGTGCTATCTCTATCTCGTCTTCGCTCGGCCCCCTAATCAGGCCTTGTGTCATTCAATCTACTCTTAACTTCTTCACAACACCTTCGGTCGTCCCTTCTGTCATCCCTGTTTGAATCATTCTTCCTACTATCCTTATACCCCCCAATTGACTCCATTTTCCTTCTAATAGCCTCCCCCCTCAAGCATATATCATTTAAAGATTTTGGAGGCATATCATAAAGAGAGGATCGGAGTTTCTTACCTTTTTTGGGATCAAGTCCAGCGGAGAAGAATCCAGCAGCCTTGACTTTGTCCAGGTTAGTCACCATTCCAGCTTCTTCCTTGAACCTAGCCAGATAATCGCCAAGCTCTTCATTCGGCCTCTATCTACAGTGGATCAGAGCCTCAGTATCCTTCTCTCTTCGGCACAAATGAGAATAATTCCTCAAGAATTTCTTTTTGATCTGCTCGTACGAGCCGATCGACCAGGGCCTTAGCAAACAGTACCACATGGACGTCGGCCCCTTCAGATATGTCTTAAACATCTTGCATAGCATCACGTCGCAGTACCCCATACCATTCATGAGTGATTCATACATCTTGCATAGCATCACGTCGCAGTACCCCATACCATCTTGCATATTGCATGTGTAAAGAGGTAGAGAGTGACGTGGAGTGAGTAAAGGATTGAGATGTTGGTATTGGAAACTGCGTGTATTAAGGCAAATATACTAAATCTCACTTATCGTTCAAGTGATGTGAAATTGTTTTTGTTATATATATATATCCTCTTTCGAATCCTTTCTTGCAAGTACTTATACTCTTCATTATTTTAAATGATGTGAATCTGTCTCTATTATTTATAAGACTTTCTTCCAAATCATTTTGCTAGGGTCTACATCCCTTTCTTTTGTTCAAGTGACTCGAACCTTGTATTTAAATCCAGATTTCTTGAATTGCTTATAAGTTGTTGTTCCAATTCTTATACCTTACTATTATTCGTTTTTAAATTATTGTTGAACCATTTAATACCTTATTGTTTATTACTTTTAAATTTCAATTGAAACACATGTACCTTATTATTTACCCTATTTCCAGTTGAACTATAACCCTTGACCTATAATTTATTCCTTGCTTTATCTTAGCCTTTTTCCTTATGTTTATTCCTTTAAACCATACCAGCAAAACCATATTTCATAACCCTTGAATTAAATTCTAGAACCTAATCCTTGTTTTATTCTTTATTTACTAACGACTCTTCATTGTTTATAACCAATGTATTATTAAAATCTTCCCTTGAACTTCAGATTCCTTTATTCCAGGATTATCATATAAATTGCTGTTAAATTCCTAGAATCTTAACAATTGCTTTGTTCCTTAATTAATAAATATTTTCTTGTTGATATATGATTCAAGTTTGCTGAACCTTGCCATGCTTAGTTTAATCTTTTTGATTTGCTGATTTTGATTCCCTATATCAATTGCTTCCCTGATTCTTAATCTTTTAATGTTGCTCCCTAAAATGGTTTAATTAATTAAAGATGTTTTTAAAATTCCTTATACTGGGCTGATCTGTTATCAGTGAGTATAAAGGACTTAAAAGTGAAATATTTTAAAGGTTTTTAAGATTTTATTGTGGGGGATTCCGTCAAAATGTTCTCTACAGATTCCTTCAGATTGGAGGCGTAAGAGGTCGGGTGACGCCGGTCCAGCATTTTTTTAGCGTAAGAGGCTGGGGGAGTACCCAGTCCAACATTTGAAAGGCCAATGTGTTGCCTAATTGGGAACCCAATTTCAAGGTCCAGATGGACTTCGCGTCCGGTATGGGGACTTTATGTGGCTGATCACCCGTATTGTCCGGAGTCGTGTAAAAACTCCAATCAACTTAAATGTTTTAACAAGTTTATGAAAAATATGTTTTAATAATGGAATGGTTTTAAGAAAATGAATGTTCTCATGAATTTTATGATTTGATGAAAATGGAAAGTTTATCCTATGACGGAAATTGAATTCTTTCCTTGAGATTAATTGATCATTGATATTGTTCATCAATGAATTATTGAGATATTGTTCTTTCACTATATTATTAACTTGCTGAGCATTCTTTGGCTCACTCTTGCTTTGTTTTACCTAACCCTTTGCAGTTAGGTTTAAGGATGATCTACTATATTTATCCCTGCGAATGAGAGCGATGAGGCATTCTATACAGGATAGATTTCGGAGCTAGAGCGGGTAAGCACAGACTGGGATTGAGCTACGAATTAGATGGTATAGTAATTTTGTATTCACAGTAGAGATAGAAGCTGTAATAATTTGTATAATTTAGATTCTTGTTTCATACCATAACCTGAATTCGATCTGATAAGTGGATTTTATATCTAGTTGGAGCGTTCCATTTTGACTTAAATTGGTGTCTTGGTCTCGAGTTTTATTGTGTTTTTGATGTGTTTCGTTGAGTTGTGCATGGTTATGAATCGTCGGTTAGGTTTGGCGATTTTCGTGACTTAGGGTGGAATTCAAGATTTAAATAAAGAATGAAGTTTTCAACAAATTTTGGGAGAGTTGGAGGCCAAGTTTCGTACAAGTCTTAGGAGAATTTTGAGTTCTAGGATCGAGAATGGCATTGCTCGAAGAAAGAACAAGAGAAATCAGTAAAAGATCGACGAAATGGCGAAGGAAATCGCTTCGGACAGCAGTAGAAGCGCGCCGCGGCCTGGAATGGGCGTCGCAGCCTGGCTGGGCAGAAACAGAAGCGCGCCGCGGCCTGGAGTGGGCGCCGCGGCCTGGAAAAGTTGCTGGAATTTCCGATTTTTTCTCCTTAAAACTCTATTATCTTTCCTGTTTCGATTTTAAGATGTGATTTTGGGTTTTTCTTGTTGGGCAAGACTTTTAGGGCCTATAAAAACACGTTGTATCATTGTAATTCAGAGGAATAACATAGAAACACAAGGGAGAAAAGGAGAGAAGGATTCAATAACGCTCGTGACAAGCAACGGATCTAGATCTACTTCATCTTTTGTATTCTTTTCTTAGGCGATACTCTGGAATTTAGATTTGTTTTCTTAACTCTTGTTCTATTAATATTACTACCTTCATTCGTACTTTGTTTAATATCATGTTTTCATCAAATCCCATGGTGACGAACGGTTCAATTATGAACTAATCGTTGTCATTGGATTCTAACGGATTTATTTATGGAGCTTTAGTATTTTGATGCTTAAAAGATCTGTGTGTGATGTATATCTGATATCCTCGTATGGTTATGCTTAATTGTTAAATGCGTAGCTAACATCTAATCTGTTAATCTCTTGTAAAGTGAAAGTGGATCTTGAGATTTAAAACTTGCCATGCTAGCATAGGTTCATGATTGTTTATCAACATGATTCGTAGCATAAATAGAAATATATTATGTTGCCCTATGTGATCAATGTGGATAACCTGTTCTTCAACCGTTATGTTTTCAAATTCTATAGACATATAGGGTCTAAACATAATTGGTGTCTATTCATCTTCTATCTCTTTTGTGGATGTATGGGTAGTTTGGTATACGTATGCTGACAGGTAGCGTGTACTTATTTCGTGTTGTCCGATCAGATATCATAACTGTTGCACATAGTGATTAAAGGCGTCAGATCTAAGCGGAGTATTTAATGAAGTTAGGATCCCATGTTTATTCTCTCATAAGTAATTCGATTATATTCTCGTTAGTTAATTAATTATTAGTTGTTAATTTGTTTCTTAGTTAATTTTAGTTAATCAAAACCCAAATTTGTTATTTGTCTTAGCAGTGAAGGATAACCATACATTGTTGCATAGGTACAATAACTGAATTAAAACCAAAACCAGATCTCTGTGGGAACGAACTCAATTTAATTCTATATTACTTGTGATCACGTACGCTTGCGTGATTTAGTGCAAACAAGTTTTTGGCCTCAGTGAGGAATCGTTGGTGTATTAAGTTTTAATTATATTTGTTAAATGGAATTTGGGTTGGTTTGAATTACAGGTGGATAGTCCGATTTACAAATACTTCATGCCGAAATTTTCTAAAATTTCCCTGTATCAAAGTCTATCTTATTATAAAAAGTACATTTTCAATATTGGGAAATCGGGGCGTTACACCTTTGCCATTGAACTCATGAATCTTTGGGAACTGTCTCCCAGGAGGCGGTCGGAACTGCTCTATATCTTCGGTCACCACAGGCTCATGGCTGACCTTCCTTTCACCGAACATTGTTGTCTCAATCCTTCGAATTCTGTCACGCGTATGCGGACCTTCTTCATCCTCCGACTCGGAGGTGTCTACCACCTTCGATCGAGAACGTTTGGAGTACGATTCGGAATCTCCAGATTCGTCTTCATCGTCTCGAGTCCTCTTCTCCTTCCGTGAATCAAAGTCCTTCCCTTCGGCCTCCAAAGCCTCGCGAAACGCCTTTTCTTGAATTTCAATCTCTTCTCTTTGGAGGCGAAGAACCTGTAACCTTAACCGATCGGCCTCCCTTTGCTTGGCCGACCTTTCTGCCTCTTTCTGGATCTGTTTTCCCTTGGCCTTTTTCTCCTCTCGCCATTTCAGGAGCATCTGTTGTTGTTCTTCGGGACTCGGTATCTCCCCTTCTTCGTCAAAACTCAACGTCCTCGGGGTGACCGGAGGAGGACGGCGGGTTGTTTCATTTAAGGTAGGGTTAACAGTTTCGAGTGTTTCCTCGTTTGTCATAGCTGACAGTAGGTTTTCGATTCTCAACACAAAAGTAATTCTACGTTCCCATAGACGGCGCCAAATGTTGGAACCAGTTTCTGTCGGGTCGGTTTCGGCCGAACCTGTAATGAAGAAGAATGCGAGGGTGGTGCCCCCCGATTCACCTCCGGTGTGAGAATAAGTTAACTGGTCTTTTTTGAGAGTAAGGTAAACGTAAGAGTGTTTTTGTTTTGTAAATTGTGAATGAATGAATAATCAAACCTGACCAAACCATATTCTCTTCATCTACGGCGGTTACCCGAAAAATGGGTGATGGTGGAGGAACGTATCCCACGTCCTGAGGAATCCACAACCATAAGACCGTTGTAGGTAAATGGACCGAAAGATAGCGGGCTTCATTCGGATTCATGGCATTGGGCCTTCGGTCCAGCCCACTGAGGAGATGGGCCGCCAACACCATCTCAATGAAGTACTTTAAATTTTTGTTTGGTGGAGTATCGATCATTATCTATGCTAATTGAGTCGGAGTATAATTACTAAACGGTATTCTCTACAACTGAGATGCATGGCACATTTAGTAGTATCTGTTGAATGCTATAAGAGAACAAAAGTTTAAATCTTTTGTTATTGTTCAAAAATTTAATGACGTTTATTGTAAAATTCATAGTTGCAAGCTTGGACTGGTTACAGAATATTTTTGCTAATTCATATACAATGTGTTTAGGGTGTTGGCCCTCCTTACCATAATTTGAAGGTAAAATGTCCTAAATATCACAAGCTGAAAAAATGGCCCTTTATATCATAAAAAATGTATGGGCGTGTGGCATTTTTAAAACACGCATTGGCGTGTTGCATTTCTAAAAAAAAATTAAAAAATTGAAAAAACGCAACTCTATTTTGCGTCTGTGAAAACAAAGGAAGGTGGCAACGCCACTTGAAGTGGCATTTTATTTTTTTTTAATTTTTTTTTGATAAATATGTATTTGCAAACACTATTAAAAAATTTACAACCAAATTATTAATTAAATTGTGTTTTTTTACTAAGTCCGACAGCCTGATTTTTAAAAAATCGGGGGCCCATCCCAATTTTTAAATAAAAATTTTAACTCCAAAGGTTAACCGTTGAAACCCCGAGGGAATACACATAAAATTTCTAATTTTTAATTAAAAAATTGAATCCGGCGGCCTGATTTTTAAACGCTAACGCGTTTAGAAATCAGGATAAATTAGGGTTTAGGGTCTAGGGTTTAGGGTTGTTTAGTATACGATTTTTATTCGTCGTTCCGAATATTTCTAAACCCAAAATGGAACTGTTGAACCCCAAAGGTTAACCGTTGAAACCCCGAGGGAATACAAATAAATTTTAAAAATTTTAATTAAAAATTGAATCCGGCAGCCTGATTTTTAGACGCTAACGCATTTAAAAATTAGGATAAGTTAAGGTTTAGGGTTGTAAACAGCCCTAAACCCCGATTTATTCGACGTCCCAAACCCCGCCACTTAAAGCTGTGGCGTCCCTCCCTTCCCCACATGATGTCCCTCCCTTCCCACGCCACTTGAACTGGCGTCCCGCCTTAAAAAAATTATAGAGGAATTAACGCCATTGTGTTTTACAGTAACGTCATTTTAACTCTCGTTTTCTTATGAGATAATAAGGATCATTTTTTCAGTTTGTGATATTTAGTATATTTTTACTCTAAATTGTGATAAAGAGGACCTTTTCTTATATGTTTACAACTTTAATCTTCCTCTTTTTTTAAACAAAAATGAGTTTAAAGAAAATATAATCCTTGTCTAAAATTTTTAATATTATGACTTCCATCATGTCCGTCCAAGCAACATTTCTAATTCTCCTCCCTCACATTTTACCCATTTTCTGTTGAAGTCATATATCTCGAATGATATTTTAACTTTTAAAATATATGAATTTTTCTCTTGAATAAATAAAAAAAGGAACAAATATGACTTTTTCAATCTTAAGAAACTATAAATATATAGTATCGTGTCATAACTTATATGGTCACTTTAATTTGAAAATTAAGGTATTGGTGAAAACTCTATCTTATATTTATAGTCAAAATGTAAAAATTTTAGCGGCTATATTTGAGGAAGTATTTAGCTTAAAAATAATTATGTGAAATTCTAAATATATAAATTGTAACGTAACTATTAATTCACTAATTATTTGTTAGTAGTGTGTTTTGTTCTCCAAATATACCTAAACTTTTGCTCTTTGATTTCAATTTTAAATATTTATTTATCCCCTTTTTAGAGTTAATTATTTTGTTTTTTTATTCTGAAATCAAGCTGGTGATATAATCAAGAAAAAAATGAAAATCTTACATAATAATTTTCAAAAAGTAATACAACCATTGAAAATATGATATTAAAACAGTTGTATACGAGATAACAAAATATAGCCGATGATAATTTAAACTTTGATCATATTCATTAATTACTTTTTTTTATCTTTGTCGTTACTAGCTTATAGTCCGTGCTTTGCACGGATTACTTTTAATTTTTTATAATTTATTTATAGTATAGTATAATATTATAAATTTTAATTTTAATATGTTATTGAAAGAATTTGAACTTTACATCTATGTATATAATAATTTTTAGTATTAAATATAAATTAATATGTTGTTGGCGGGAATCGAACCTTTGACCTTTGTATATAACAACTTTTAGTATTATCGAATTTAACGGTCATGATCTATTCGCTTATTATAGTATAGTATAAATAGTATAGATTTATTTTTTGTTCTACTTTAGTGTTTACGATTTTCTTATAATAATTTTTTAATAATTGTAATTTTATACTCATATTATTATACGATACAATTTCCTTGTTATAATATAGTATAAATTAAGCTTTTCATTTGTTTATGAATTTTATATATTTATTATTAATGTAATTATACTATATTTATATAAGAGAAAAAAAAATCTAATATGTAATTTCCTCAGATTCTAGTATAAAATATTAGAACATCATTAAAATTTTAAATGAAACTTTATTTTACAAAAATACTCATCCTATATTTACATATAAAAATATTTGTATATCACCTAACTTAGGTAAGATGTTACCTAATCTCTTTATATAATTATCATATGCGATCTCCTAATTCCTACTGCAAGTTTTGTTGTCCGTTGCACATGTTTTGCAGCCTGTAGGATTATTTTCTGTAAATTTCAGCAGCAACATTTTGCACCTTTTTAAGTACACACTATTTTTTTAGGTAGTACAAATTTTGTTTTATTCAAACTTCTTACAGGTCAAACAAAATTGAAATCTGTAATGACTATCCTCACTTCTTACAGGTCTGCCAAAGAATCCAGGAACAGTATCCTCCTATTATATATATAAAGGATGCATCTTGTCTATTGAACGAAGTGTAATGATAAAATACAATGTAGATTACAAGGCAAACAAACAAAAGATTTCATGCATGGTGAAGATCAAATTGGACAAGCTTCTCAAAAAGTTTCTCTGCATAAATAGGGATAGGATCTTCATCCTCCTTCAAGCTTGGGTATAGAGGGATAAAATAGTTGCTACATGTTGACTTCAGATCCCCTAGACTTTGATGATCTCTTGACAATTCACAAAGAACTACATCTATCACATCAAACCAAATCTTCAAGCATAAAAATCTGGCATCTCCATCTTTCTGCCCCTTGTAAGTTACAGATAAAGTGGGAAGAATGTTGCAGATAAAGATTTTCGGATTTTCACTAATTATATAGGTCTCCTCAGTAATGGACTCAATTGTGCGTAGAAGGTTTGCTTGGAACTCATCACGGCCCTGAAAGTCAAAGAAGTGTGTTAACGAGAAAAATGGCCATAGCAGAATGTATTGTAACGTGAGTTCCGAGGGCTGATATTAAGTTATATAACCATGTTCACCTATATATATATATATATATATATATATATATATATATATATATATTAGTTAATTGCAGGGGTGGTAAAGTTGACAAATTAGAAGAAACGGTAATTCCAAATTTTACTAAAGATTTATACCTGGAATGGTGACTCTGCCAATTTGATTAGGTTTGCCAATTGCTGCAGAACCTGATAATTGACGACCTTGCGCCTAAAAGAGTAGCTTGCAACAAGATTAACAACAACTGGAAACAAGTGAATACTACTTCTTGGAGTAGCTCTACTAGTTGGGGTAGTGACATGCCCTTGTCGTCTCCCACCCATCAGTAGCTGAATATCTCCGGTTATAGTGTCCAGTAAGCCGGGAACAACTGATGCCACAACATTAAAAAATGCATCAGAACACTGCTGCACATAGTTGTCCTTCTCCTTGACCAGTCTCTCCACAGTCGAGAGGAACTTTGGATTGCAGAAAAAATGTGGCAATAACCTTCTTGAATTTTTACAAAGTAGAGCCACAAAGACAACTACCTTGCCTTTCAAGACATTACTTCCCTGCTCAATAAGGGTCATGAGATTCGGGACAAGATTCTTATCTTCTATCATTGGATGAAGGTAACGGCCAATGTTTGTAAACATATGGCTTCCAAGCATAGCCATGTTCAACAGGTTTAAGCAAATTTGTTGTTCACGTGGACTACCCTTGATAAGTGCTGCTGCTGTATCCTTGAATGAAAGTTTCTCGATGACCTGCTGAATGCTAAGAGGGCTGAAGCGCACAAGACGTACTAAACAAGAGCCTGCCGTGAGCCTAATGCTCTCCTGTTTACCTGGAGCCTTACATATATAACAAAGGTTATTAATAACGTCTTGGCTGGTAAAACGAGTTGCCCAGTGTGCTCCTTGACTAGAAATATTTTCTATTGTTCTCAAAGCATAAAGCTGGGTTATATCATCCTCCCCCTTCCGTAACAGTGATGACACCAATGAAATCAATGGACTTGACACCTGATCAGAGAACGAAATATACAGGAAAGGAAGTCAATATATGAAAAGTATGGATTGTTTATGCAAAAATGTATATAAACAAATTTTATGGCTTTGCTTGAAGACACAGAACAAAACTGTAAATAATTACTGAGAGAATCTTGATACATTTAAAATGATTTATAGAATTGGAAAGATAACAAATTATAATAATACCAATCAGCTTAAGCAGCCTAACTACAAAAATGGACAATCGACAAAAATAAAGAAGCTTACCTGCCAGCCAGATGACGGCCGAACCTCCTTCGATGGAGACTCTGGTTGAGTATTGTCTTTCGAATGCTCATTTTGAGTAGAGATATAAAAGAGCAATTCGCCCAGAGCAGCCATAGAGAACCTCCGCACCTTCTCTTGGCGGTCTCTTAGACCATCAGTTAGCGAACCTAATATTCCAGAATTGGACAACTCATCATCAATAAAAGTAGAATGTCGGATCAACAAGCCTATGAGCGAAGCAAGTTGCACGCGTAAAGCTGAAGCCTTTGACTGTCGCAGCATTTTGACAATAACAAGCATCACTGACCCATTAGTTAACATGTTGGCAGCATCAGGGTTGCTACTTAGCATCTCCAGGTATCTAATTACGTTTTGCTTCTCACCAGTAGCAGTGTTTCCACTAATGATTGTTATCACCTTATTGCTAAATGCATCCAACTGCGGTTTGGAAAATTTTACAAAATCAGATGCTGACGGTGCTTCAAAGGGAAGAGACGGTGCTGTCTCTGATCCTTTATCAGTCTTTCTGCTAGGCATAACAGGTCTAACCGAAAGATCTGATGGATGCCAAAGCACCTGCGATAGGACAGGGGGTGATCTTGAATTATCAGAGTCGGGAACACAATTCGAACTTTCCTTAATCCTTGGAGTCTTGAGCTGAGGACTGATGCTTGGTGGAGTAGCAGGCACATCAATATGTTCCAACATGGATTCTTGGTCAAGTGTTTTAGAGTAATCAGACACAGGTGTGCTGGAAGCAGGTGATATGTCCATCTCTTCTACATTCCCCTCGCCATAATTCGGGGTTGGAGTATTTTCTTCAGGATTACTAGTACGATTATCAGACCCGTCAGGCTCATCAGGTGTTTCATCGTCGGTGTTTTCATCAAAATCAAGTTCCATATCTGTGTTCTCAATCTTGACTTCAGAGTCATTTTCAGAGTTATTAGGCAATGGCCTTCTATAGTTTTCCTTTTCATTTTCCCTCTGCAAATTTGATTTTGCTATTCTTGAGAGTCTCAAAAGGTTGACCCTTTTAGTGTTACTTGAAAGATCTCTATGCTTCTCATCAGCTACTCTGGCAGAAGCTTTTGCTAGAGGTTTTCTCGAACTAGATATACCCTTACTTGGGGTATCATTTCCTCTTGATCCCAGACTGGAGTTCTCATCATGTCTACAATGACCTTTTGAATCTCTTTCCCGATTTCTAGGTGGGGTTTTATTTTGAAGCGGCTTGTCACTACTTTGTTCAGAAAGATACGGTTTAGTAAAAAACTCCAACATATTTGAGAAACCAGGCTGAGGTGGTAATTGCAGCATAGTAAATTTTGTTCTCCAAAAGGCATGCCCACAGATCTCAGTCCATTGTATTCTTTCTGCGGGATCTTTTATTAGTAGAGAATTAATCAGATTAACAAAAGGACGGCTTGGGGTACCAGGTAGGGATGGTGTTGGATCTGACAGAACTGAATTTACCAGCTGTGTAAACTCTTTTCCAATAAATGGAGGTTTCCCTACATAGCACTCATAGAGCACACAACCAAGGGCCCAAAAGTCAGAGGCAAACGAATGAACTCCTCCATCTTGGAACAATTCAGGAGCCATGTAACAGGGAGTTCCACGTTTTGCTTGTGGTAACTGAAACAAAAAAGAAAACAACATTACAAAAATAGGTTAAAGTTTGAGATCAGTACATATAACAAAAACAACATGAAAAGATGGCAGATAATACTATTTGAAGATGACTACGTGGTGCAACTGTGCAAGTTTATTTAAGCTTATTTAAAGCACACCTGAGAAGAAGGTGTTTTAGATATATCACTTAACCTTCTCGATAAACCAAAATCACACAGCTGCAAGGCATAAAATAAAATTAGACTTCGTTCTGTGAAGCGCAGAAGGTATACAATCTAACAATTCCACTCCTAATTGATGATGAAACAGTAGCAGAAAACCTTTGTACGTCCATTTTCATCCAGTAATATGTTTGATGGTTTTAGGTCACAGTATATAATTCCCTTTGAATGTAAGAACCTGTTAGTGTATATTGACAAAAAGGAATCACATTTAAAATCATACACTAATATCAACTAGTCACACAATAACTAGTAAAAATTTAAATGAAGCTTATAAGTAACATGACAAGTGATTCTTACTGCAAAGCTCTGACAAGGTCACGAGCAAGATCATGTATTGAGTCTTCTGGGAGTTTAGAGTCCTACAACCCAGCCATCAATGTGAAAATCATGAGCACATGTCTAAAACTTGACAGAAAGATTAAGGTTGCTGATGCAAAGTATGCATGGTCAAACAAATAACTGCCATATCATTATATGAAAATAAATAATAAAATTCAATTGAACGAAGAACAGTCAGATAAGAGGCTAAGTAGTCACATTGCCCTTAAATCTGTACCAATAACTGTATGAATCCTTTTGCATCTTTGTATATTACAGACAACTCAATGTTTAATCAGTTTGTGAGTGCTTGCACAGTTTCATTTAACCTGGAAGGTACTCTACAAATTATGAGAAGTGATCATTTTAGCAGTAAAACTGAATACAAAGATTTATATGTTACAGGTACTTGGAAATGGCACACAACTAACAGGACAAACAACATAAAAGTAGCAATCAGTTGAAACTTCTGGCTTTCTATTTCCTGTATTAAAATGCTAGAGCCGAGTACTTTAACTTAAGGGACATTTATCGTTTTTCACTGGTTTTTCCATCGTATTTTATCATAAAACAAGTATACATTTGATTTTGTTCCTAACAGATTTCTGAAGTCATATATTCAAATTATGATTGGATAGATACAAGTTTTTAAAAGAACAAAGTATGTGCTTTTTCTTTTTTTGTTAAGTAAAAAATTTGAAGTTGCCAGCTCTTAGGAGAGCCAGTAACTTAACATAGTATGAGAGCACATGTGGGGAGAGGTCTTGAGTATGATTCCCTCCAACCCCCAATATTCTCAATTAATTAATTCGGATACTATAGCAAATATTGCCCCAAAAAGTTCTTCGACCCAAAAATGGTCTGTTGAGTGGGAGGAGTGTTAAACATTATGTCGGTTCAGTTGATCACTCTTCTTAACACCCCGAGTTTTAAGAATGGCTGATAAGTGATAACTTAACAAAAGAAAACATTATATATGATTCAATTGATCCCTCTCTTAACACCTTAAGTTTTAGGATCGCTGATAACCTAACAAAAGAAAAATACATTGATTTTTAAAATACTTGTAGCAAAACAGAAAACAAAGCACGTCTCCTTTTTCTAGCTAGCAAAACAAGCACATGCTTTATTTTTTCTTTCTAAAAACTTGTATCTGTTTATATATCATAATTTTAATATAACACTATAAAACTCTTCTGGGATCAAAATCAAATGTGCAGTAGTTTAATTATAAAGAATGATTTAACAAACCAGCAAAAAACGATAGATGCTCCTTAAGTAAGGTTAAAGTGCGTATTAAATGTATGTACTCGGTGTTTATTACTAGCACTGACCCAACGGGTTTGCAACATTTTAACTAGTATGTGTAACAGCAGATTTTAAGACATTAAAACTATAGCAATACTCTCTGTACATTCATCATTGCTTTTAGATGAATTAAAAACATTCTAGCTTCAATTATTTTATAAGGTGATCAAGGACATGATATGTGTGTGTGTGTGTGAGTCGTCAAATATCTTTATATTTGTTATGAGCAATTGAGCATACTAACAGAGATGTTATCTTGGTCACCTTTTCCTACAATGGAGTCTAGTCATAAGTTTAAGTTATACAGTAAGTGCATCGTTAAAGCACTTGAAAGTGATGAGAGGGCTGAAGCAGAATACTGGGAGGTGAAGTTTGCTTTGGCACAGACAACTAAAAGCCAGGCAGGGAGGTTCAGGGCAAGCAAAATGCCACTGGAGGAGTCAAAGGTTTCAAAAAATTCCCCTCCCAGTTTACTGGCTCGTTTGGAAGTGGAAATTCTGTAAATCTCTGACTAGCCCTTGGAAGGCCTGGCAAATATGGATTGTTATAAACATATTTAGTCCTTGTGCATTATTTCTTGTAAGCAATTATGTTCTATTTTCTTATTTTCCTTCTACTTGCTCTGGTGGTATGGGAAAAGGGAGGAAATACTTGTAAGTAGCTTGCAACTCTGACTTTCTAGTGTGGTGCATTTACCTGAAGCCACTTAAAATCTTAATATTACAGTAGGTAAACAAACAAATATGACTGAAGCTAAAAGTTATCCAGCCCATAATTTTATTTGAGATGAAATAATACATAATGTATTGCAGGTTCATTGGCCAAAATAAAGCATATAATATTGGACATGCACATGTGACACAACTAATCCGCCTGTAAGAGCACAAATCAATGGAAATCTCCACCAGTTCTGCTAGAAACTATAGACTACTAATATATAACTACTTTCAATTAGATATGTGTATATATAGATACCTGCTTTAGTAAGGTCATGAGATCTCCTCCAACACAATATTCCAACACCAACCACAAGTGAGCAGTAGTTTCATACCTAACATGTAATCAAGCAGGAACACAAATTTCATTAGCTCAAACTCCAACACTTATTGGAACATGCTTTGATAACTACCAAGCAGACAACATGCAGTCACATGTAAAGTCATTTCTTTTCAAAAATGCCAACGTATTTTCTGTCCCATAATTTAGCAGGCTTACCAGGAATTGAACTTCAAAACATTTGGATGATCTAGAGAATGAAGAATTTTTACCTGCATAGTGTCAAAATATAAGAATTTTGGTCAAAGAGTAACTGACATGATTATTATTGTAACATGTTTAACTTATTCTACGTTGTAAGCCCATGCGCATCAAAACTTGTACTGCTGAACAACAGAATTAGTAACTTGTTGACAACCGAGCTTACTAAGACCATGCCTTTATCTTTTACAAAGCCAAAGGGTCATCTAAGTTAGAAGCAGATACTATATATTTATGGAAAATTTTGTATAAGCAAACAACGATAACCCAATCTCCAAAGCCTTCTCAGATTCATAGAGATGACCTCATTGGATATCTGTATCATATAAGATATAATTCCATATTCAATATGGATAGTACCACAAAATTATAAGAATCTGTATTTACAACCTAAAAATATAGCAAGCTACAAGATCAACATTTCCCTTGGCAGGTCATAGCATGTAAATGCAACTACAAGCAAATGAAACATCAGAGTTACTTTTTCCAATCAACTCGTTGGCACTTAATGCAAACTTGATTAAAACAGAGTATCTTTAAAAATAAATGCAGTATCTGGTAACATTTTTGTTAAAGGATTAGATTCCATTTAGCAACACTAATATTTTTATAAAAAAAAGAAAAATTAAGTAAAATGTGACAATCTAAAAATCTGCCTATATTTGTTTTATTTATTTACACCCATAAACATCTTCCTCGAATTTTGAACCATCCATCAGCTGATCAAGCTTTTTTTGTCAAAATTAATTCGATACACCAGCAATAACATCACTATGAATATACGCGTACTATTCATGGTGATGGACTGATAGCATGTTGTAACTTGTAAAAAAATATATCGATGAATAAATTATTTTTATGCCAACTAACAAATATTCTAACTTAAATCTAACACTTGAAGTAAGCGCTTTCAACTAGAAAACATCATACGTAATAGGAAACTCTGATGAGAAGTGTAAATAGGATTCAAACTTGAGTTTATTAAAAAAGGAAGTTAGAAATCCGAGAAAATATTCATTAGCACTTTATGCCCTTAAAGTCTTGAAACTGGTGTTATTTCTACATTTGCACATTATCATTCATTATTTATCAGCTGACTTTCAAATAATTGAATCCTTTATATCAAGAACGCATTCAGAGTCCATTTTAGAGTTACTAGATATAAATCACAAAAATCCACAATCTAATTATCTGCGTCAATTACACAAACACATAGCATATAAACTAAAACAACCATGTCTCAAACCACTCCAAATTAGTACATAAACAATTAAACAAAAACTACCGATATCAGCTTACGATCTGCTTCAAGAACATACGTTACAATAACAGTAACAAAATCTACTAACAGATAAACTTCCCAGAAATTACACAACATATACTCAAACTCAGCTTCAAATTGCACAATAAACTAAATCAATAAGCTCAATTCAAAACTTACTTCCTGTAGAATCTTGCTTTTGTGCGATTTATCGACACTCTTTATCGCGAAGTACTCAATGCTCTTCTTCTTCCTCCCCTTATACACAGTCTACAATTAAAAACACACAAAACACATTAATACTAAAAGATATACTAAATTGATTGCAATAAGCACAAATTAAAAGCAATAAGTTGAAATCTAAAGCGATACCGAGTATTTTCCATGGCCAATTGCTTCGTAGATGTGAAAGTGATTCATAATTTAGGGTTTCAAATTGTGAGTAACAAAATTAGATGCAGATTCACAGATCGGAGAGATCGAGATATGGATTAGAAAAGTTGTTGCGAATAGAGGTAGATAGATACATACATATATGTGTGTGTATATGTATGTTTATGGACTGTACTGGTTGTGAAAATGGAGAGAGAGAGAGAGGAGTATGTGTTTTTGTGTGTGGGCGGGAATATGAAGTGTGATTGAAAAATCAAATTCGTCAAAAAGGATTGCCATAATTAACGGTAGTTTTTAAACAGCGTCATCAAATATTTTTAAATTTTTTATCGATCTATATCATTTGTTTACCACTGCCACCGTCACAGTCCCAAATCTATATCTATCTATTCTAATTTACTAAACTATATTCTTCAAAAAAAAAAATTACTAAACTATAATAACGAAAATATATCTTGTAGTTTAATTAAATTTATTTTTTATTACCTTTATTTTTTGTTATCGCTTTCATACAATCGTTAGATCTACGATTCAAATAAACTAGTCGATAAGTGTTACAATTTTTTAAAAAAATTCAATACATATTACATTATATTATATTATCAATATTAAATTTTAATAGTTACATAATCTTCTCTAATGAATCGATTTCTTGTTAAACACGATTCTTTCGATTGAGCCGCTCTCTCGTTTAAACCGAAATGCCAATTTTAACATATATTGTAAAGATTTTATAATAATTTTTATTCATAAAAATCGAACCCTAATTAAAAAAAATATGACATCAATATCAAATTCTAATAGTTAATATAATCTTTTCTAATTAGGCTATGTTTGGGATTGCTGTTAAAAACTGATGTGCTGTTAAAATAAGTGTTTTTTCAGTCAAAAACACTTTTCAGAAAAGCTCATTTTAAAGTTTACCAAACAGCATTTTACCTGCTTTTCAGAAATAAACTTTTCAGAAATAAGCTGATGTTGCTGTCAGCAACAGCAATACCAAACGGGGCCTTAGTCGTATTCCGCTTAAACGCGTTTTGAGCCTCTCTTATTTTGAATTGAAATTTTAACTTCTTTACATATTATTGATGACACTTATCTTATAAAATATCATTTTTCCCTTAAAAATTAAAACCTTAAAGGGGAGTAAATTCCAAATTTTACTTTCTTTAAACTTTCCAATATTTATGAAGTTCATAAGATGTAATACATCTTATATTTTCCTGTATATTATTTCATGTATTTATTTACAGCTTTCGCATGGGAATGTCTCTTTGTTATGTTAACACGTCAATTTTTTTAAATACGAAGACTTTTCGTTACGTGACTAATATTGAATTTATAGATATATTTTTCTAATGCAAGTATAATTAACTTGTATAAAAAAGTTAAAATAAAGAATTTGTAGGAAAAAAATATATAGTCTTAAAAAATCGTATAAGACGTCTCCACCGTACTCGTACTCCACTTCCAATAGAACATTTTATTATATGTATTCTTTATATATTCAAACATCTTTTCTACCTCCAATAATTTTTTTAATTATATGCATTTTCTTTAAATTCAAACTCTTCTTCTCTATAAATTAGAACTCTTATTTTACTTACAACAAAACTCTTGATTATATGTCTTACAAACACCTATTCTACTTCCAATAGAGGTTTTAATTATATGTTTTCCTGTAAATTCAAACTCTTATTCTCTATAAATTTGAAGACGTATTATGCTTCTAATATGTTAAAAAATAGTTATTTAATTATTTAAAATTCTAAAAAATTCAAAATATATTTATCTTCTATTATATCATCAATATTAAAGTTTAATATTCAACATGGTAATCACTAATGAACCGCTTTCACGTTAAACACGGGTATTCCTATTAAGCCGCTCTCTCGTTAAGATCGAAACCCTAACTTTTACATATATTACTTGTATAACAATATATATCCATAAATACCGAATCCTAAAAAATAAATAAAATTCATAACGTCAATATCAAATTCTAATAGCTAATACAATCTTCTATAGTGAGTCGTCTTCCCGTTAAATACGTTTTGAGCCGCTCTCATTTGGGATCGAAATTCCAACTTCATTATATATTATTGATGATACTTTTGTTTTGATCAAATTATTGATGATACTTATCTTTTATAACAAATTGTTTCCATAAAATCAAAACTTAAAAATAGAGTGAATTCCAATTTTTACTTTCTCTAAACTTTCTAAAAAAATTATGTAGTTTTGAAAAATAAAAATACATCTTATTTTTTCTTTATATTATAGATACTGCTGTATTTATTTTAGGTTCCCACATGAGAATATTCTTTTATTATGTTAACGCATCAATTTTTTGTCTTTTAAATACGAAAACTTATTTTTTTTATGAGAATAGTATTGGATTTATGAATATATTTTCTTAATAATAGAAGTATAATTAACTTATATAAAAATATAATATTCTAGAAGATCGTAAAAAATGTCACCATCGCCCTTGTATTTTACTTCCAATAAAATATTTAATTATATGTCTCCTCTTTATATGCAAACACCTATTCTACTTCCAATAAAACTTTTAATTATATGTTTTTTCTATAAATTCGAACTCTTATTTTTTTTCAAATTCGAACTCCTATTCTACTTCCAATAGAACTTTTAATAATATGCCTTATAAATACATATTATACTTTTAATAAAACTTTTAATTATAGGTCTTTCCTATAAATTCGAAATCTTCTCCTCTATAAATTCGAACACCTATTCTACTTCTAATATGTTAACAAATATTGTTTTATTTATTCATATTTAAAATTCTAGAAAATTCACATAAGAATATTCTTTTATTATGTTAGCACATCATTTTTTTTCTTTTTAAATACGAAATCTTTTTTATGAGAATAGTATTGGATTTATGAATATACTTTTGTTAGGTCCAATATGTTTGTAGAAGGGGGGGTTGAATACAAACAGTACTGTTTTATCGAAATTTGTCCGGATAATTTAATTTATATTTTGACAAATTTGAGCGGAATTAAATGAAACAAAATTCAAGTTGAATATAAAATTATATTAACTTGAGGGGTTTGTTACAAATACAGTACAGAATTTATATCTAGTTAATAAAAACAAATTAGAAAATTCGACATGAATTTTTCTAGATTTGTTAATAAAAATCAAGATATAGATTAGGAGTAAAAACTCGCTAATAGTACAAGAGTATCAAGTAAATCAGTTCTATCGGATCAGATATTAAAAATAAGATGAACTTGATTTTCTATATATTTTTCTGCTTGTGCTGTGTTCTTGATGAGAGAGAAGAGAGAATTCTGTTCTTGAATGTAATATTTTCTGTGTTCTTGTCTTACTGATTGCTTCTGTCGAGATGTCTTGATATATATTAATCCCTGCATCTTTATCTTCAATTATAACTGTCAAGACAATCTTCAATACAATTTCTTCTTCCAAGACAACCAGTTTTGTACTGCCAAGACAATAGGCAATACAATCGTCAAGATAATCAGGTTCTTCCAAGACAATCGGCAAGACAATCAAATTCGGATATCTTTGTCTTGCTTTATCAAAATTATCTTTCTGTCTGAAGCTTTATCTTTTTTATCATTATCAAGACAATCAAATTGAACTGCCAAGACAATCGTCAAGACAATCAAATTAGATTTTTATTCTACTTTTCAAAAGCTATTCAGACATTATCATTATCAAGACAATCGGCAAGACAATCAGAAATTGTCTTGCTTTATTGATTTCTTCTCCAATACAATCGGCAAGACAATCTCCTATTGTCTTGCTGTTCTGAATTTAACCTTCAAGACAATCGGCAAGACAATCAGGGATTGTCTTGCTAGTTCATTTTTCAGAATTAAATTAAAATTGATTAATAAATAATCATTTTAATTTATTCTTACTTAAATAATTAATCTGATTTAATTAATCTAATAATTAATTTAATTAAAGAATTAATTCAAGATGAATTAATTAATTAATTAAATTGACTACTTGATTTAAATTAATTAAACAAGAATAATTATATATCCTTGGATTGTCTTAATTCTTTTCTGAATCACTGAAAGTAATAAAGGAATACCACTGAATATTTTGTTGACGTTCCATGTACTGTCTGGTTCATGAACGACTAACCTCAATGATTGTCCTTTAATTGTCATATTAAAAATGTGATTCATTTTTCTTCTCATCTCTTTCTCCTTCTTGTACTTCACTGTATACTGTCTGAACCTGTCACTGTAGAAATCTCTGTCTTAGAAATAAATCCACTTCTTTGATGCTATACTGAGGCTTGATCAGTAATCTAAACTTCTTTCAGTGTAAAACATCAAAACTATATATTGACTTTAGGGTTTTCCTTCTGACAGATAGTACCTTCTGAGATTCCTGTGACAGTTAAAGTTATTTACTTATTACAAACTAAGTTTAAGTTGAGTTGAGTCCTCGAACTACAAATAGGCTTTGTCATATGCCTTTCAATATCCCCCTATTTGTTTGTTAGACGATAACAAGCAAATTCCTAGAGGATTACTCAACTAACTCAGCTTAACTTAGTAAAAGATAAAACTTTAAACACAAAGTAAATAAACGAAAAGTTCTGGTTTATATTTAACATTTTCCAGATTCAAACATAAAAGATAAATACAAGATAGATGATCCTCTAGACTGATCATATAATACATTTTTCTATCTTGACTTATCTAAGCTCTAAAGATATTACATGTAGAGCTGATCTTCACTTTGAAGTTTCTTCATCCCTTATCTCTCCAGGTTCAACTTCATCTTCTTGCTCTAGGAATCTTCTGATATTCTCTGTGTCAAATCGTTCTTGATCATCCAAGGTTTTGATCAAATCCTTGTCAAGTACACGTTCATAATCTGACACAAGACCTTTAGGTTTCTTAGGCAAGATTCCAAGGTTACCCCATAGCCGATTCCGAAGAATGTAATATTTCTTTTCAAATCCAGTTAAAGCATATGATCGAATAATGTCAGCAACAAAAATACTTTCTTTATCTTCGTATCCTGTTGTCCTCAGCATATGTTCTAACCAGACCAGATGAGATGCAGTGTATAACTTCATCGACTTAGAATCAAGGAAACAAGAGTGCAGTGTATTACCCTTGAGAAACTTAACATGATGTGGAGTTTGAATAACTTGTAGACTATTCCTTTGAGCAAACTCCAAAAGTCTTTCATGAAGTAAAATATTCAGTTCAGAAAACCTTTTTACCTTTAGGGACATAATCCACAGTTCCATCAAGCTTCTCTGTTGAAAGATTTGAAGTGACACATAGAGAGAACCCATTGTACGAGAGTCAATCTGAATTATCAGTTGATCTGCACATCTATCAAATCCAGCAACTATCCTTGAGATTTCCAGCATCAGTGCATCCATATATTGCAAGTAATCTGGATTGGTCTCTTGAAACTGTTGAAGTAGTTGGAGAAAACGTTCATCATCATTAGCAGTGTTCTGAATAGAATCAAAAATTTCTCTTGCTCTATCCCACTTTGAACCAATCTTCAACTGAATATCTCTTTTCCTTTCCTGTACACTGATTGCATGTAGCTTTTATTTCTCTGCATCTTCAGCTTGCTTCAGCTTCAATCTTTCATTCACTACCTGTCTGGTCTTCTCAAGCTTAGCTTGTCTCATCAGACGATCAGCTTTCTCCTCTTGCAGTTCCTTCTCAAACACAGGATCATCTTGCCAGTTTGAAAGATCTTCTTCGATATCATTTAATTGTTGTACTTCAAACTTACTATTCCTGAGATCAAAATCAAACTCAAATGCATCCTGATCATGAGCAGCTTTTTCTTTTCCCTTGGTAGACTTCTCAGACTTCTCCTTATGCCTCCCTTGTCCTCCTCCTGACTTACTTCCTCCTGCTTCTCCAGACTTACCTGCTCCTCCATCTCCAGACTTCTCCCCCTTAGTTGAGGAATCCTCTACAGACTTTCGTTGACTGTCAAGCTCCCTATTTGCATCATTTTCCCCCTCATTATCATCATCATAGTCTTCAAAGTATGCTCTTTGTTCTGGTGTGATATTATGAGTCGATTTAACAATGTTATATAGATGATCAAGTCCTTCAAACATGTAATCATACTTTTCTTCAAGCTTCGCAAAAGTTGTAGAATATGATTGAGCAGATTCATGCATTTCCACTTGAAGTTCATCCACCCTATTAGAGAGTCTGTCAATAGCATTTAGAATATCTGTTCTTTCTGTAGATGCCTGAGAGTTGGACTGTATCAATGTATTGATTGCTGGAGTGAGTGTAGTCTTTATGTTGTGGACATCGTCACGAATGATCATGAGCTGATTGTTGACAGAGGTGGAAGAAGAAGACCGTTCATCCACTTGTGCTTTTAAAACTTGTTTTTCAGCCTCAGTTTCCATTAATTTCTTTTGCAGTTCTTTGATTTGAGCCATGAGAGACAAAGTGTTTGTGTCAGTGTGTGCGCTCACCTGATGTTCACTCAAGGATATATCACTCTCCTTTCGTGCATGTGTTTCACTCATATTTAAGGTGGTCCTCACATCACTCAACACTAACTCCTTTCCTTGAGCTGTACCTGCATAAGAAATCACCCTAGCCTCTTCTGGAGAGGTCAGTGGTGGTGCAATGGGAGTTCGCAATTCCAAATCCTCAGTCATCTCTATCAATTCATTTGGATTTGATAACCTAATTTCTTCAGTGATAGGATGACCAAGTTGCCTTTCACTTTCACCAGATAAATCTGCGAGTGAAGAATCCCTTGAGGGAGCCAGGAATGTTCCTCCTGGGAGGGGAGATGATGACTCTATTATAACTGGCAGAGAGTCAAGATTTCCCTCTGAAGCCTGTGAAGGCTCTTCTACCGTAACAATGGTAGGCACAGTAACAATCCTATCGTGCACTCCTTGCTCAGTGTCCTTAGCAACATCAGATTCTAAGTTAATGTTTTCCCCCATTGTGAGTAACAGAGATGTGCTTGATTCTGTACAAGGTGCCATGGCCCTTTGGTGAATTTCAATAATTGCATCCTGTTGAGAGGATGAAATTAGTAACAGTTCATCGGCCATTTCAATGTCCAAGTCCTGTTGGGAGGAAATGGATGGGCTAACAGATGCCTCAAGTAGTAGGTTTCTTCTCTTCTTTGGTGGAGGCAGAGCTGTGGGATCACTCACATTATCACTTCTTCTATCAGCTCTTTTTGTCAACAACTTGCTTCTGGCTTTAGGTTTAGAGATTTGGTTAGACACAGTGTTTGGCTCTAAGACCTGGGATAGAGGCTGTGGTTCTACAACCTCTTGGTCTGACCTATCAGCCACTTGGGCTCCAGAAACAGTTTGAGAGATAGAATGTAATACCTGCTCCATTGATGCAGTAGCTGTACCTGAAGGAATAGATAGTTCCATTTGATGTTGATGTTCAGGGACAGGTACATCTTGAGGTTCAGGTTCAGGTGCATTCAAAAGTCGAGGAATGACAGGTAGATTTATGAAGTTAGACAAATATGGTGTAATATACACTGGCACATTTATCAACTTTCTGGCGTTAACAATCCCTCATCAAAATCCCTTCTGGCGTTAACAATCCTGTTAATAATAGTATTCCAAAGTAGGTTACCAATATTGATTCTACGGTTGTTAGCAACAGCATAACCAATAGTTTGTAACATAGAGGTGAGTAAGTGAAAATTACCTCTGGCTGAATTAGCAAATACCTTGGAGATCGTGTCGAAGAATGCATCCCATGGTTGAACCAGATTCCTTTTGCTCAGGTTGTTCATATCAATTGCTCCATGATAATTAATATCAATGAAGAATTGATAGAGTTGTTCACTGGTTGGAAATGGATCAAAATTATCCGCCGGAAGACCCAAAACAGTAGTTAGGGTTGATTCTGTCACGACGTGGTGTGTACCATCAAAATCAAAAGAAAATGAGGTCAAGTCTTCAGACACCACAGCTTCTGTGCAAATCAATCTCAATGGTCCTATCTTAATTGGGGCTTCAATCGAAATGGCAGTTCGGATAATTGAATCGTCATTCAAAAATCGTATCCAAGGCCTAAATCGATCGTAGGGACAATCGTTCGGATTAAAATAGCCAACCAAATTATGTTTCATTATCTCAAAATTATCAGCCATTTTTAAACACAAAAACACACTTTAATTTTAAGAAAATTAAAACAATTCGAAAATTTTCAGAATTAATAATTAATTAAAATTAATTAAAAATTCGAATTAATTCAAAGTTGTCAGAAAAATCCCAAAAATTTATATGATGTTCTCTTGATCACTGGGAGTCTCAATCTATTTTTAGAATTCACAGAAAAAATCTAGAACTCTCAAAACAGTCAAAACCCGATTCAAATTTTCAAAAATTGATTTTCAAAAACTTTAACAAAACTCGAAACTGATCGGTTCAAAAGAAAGGAAATCAAACGATCTATTCGAATCTGGTCTTGTTTTTCAGTTTGGTTGAGGAAATTTGAGCAGCAATTCAGTACAAATCTGTGTGTATATATCGTGTATGTATTGAAGGCTCTGTGTAAAGACACGAGAGAAAGATTGTATTGCTGAGTTTGAGATTTCTGTTTCTGTTTTTTTTTTAAGTACAAAACTATACTACAAGACAATCGGTTTGATTGTCTTGCCGATTGTCTTGGTAGTATAAATACTATCAAGACAATCGTTTATAATCCTGAAAAATAAAAGAAAATGAAAACAATTTAATTTTTTATTTTTATTAAAATACATACTAACACTACAAGACAATCGGTTTGATTGTCTTGCCGATTGTCTTGGTAGTTCAAAACTATCAAGACAATCGTTTGTTTTGAGTAAAATAAAATAAAAACAGAATAAAAATCGGAAAAATATTTTATTATCAACAAAATAACCTTCCAAGACAATCTGTGAATTGTCTTGGCGATTGTCTTGATATGATAATCACAATCATAACAATTAATTAAACTGCTAATAAAATGCTAATAAAACACAAATTAATGTGCATAATTAATCCAATTAGAATACACTCTAATATATTATTAAAAATACTAAAAATAAATATTTTTCAGAAATATGGATTAATCTTTTTACGAAAACAAATATAAATAACAAAAGGACAAACATTACAAAACATTTAATAAAATAATTATTAAAATAGAAATAAATATCTACAAATATTCTAAAAATACATAAATATGAAGTATTAAATAATATGAATAAACAGAGTGAAAAATAACTAAACAAGCAAGAAAATTAGTTGGTAAAATAATTATACAAGTGATTTCAAGCAACACATATTCACATAATAATCACTTGCAAAATTATTAAAGATCAAATTTCAGATATTAACAGTATTAATTACTAGGATTGTTTAACATACCCAATTCACTAACAATTCTAGTGAATGAGGATTCATTAAGCGACTTAGTAAAAATATCTGCGGTTTGATCTCCAGAGCCTACAAATAGTAGTTCCACTGTACCATTCATTACATGTTCTCTTATAAAATGATACCTTATGTCAATGTGCTTTGTCCTTGAGTGCTGCACAGGATTGATGGCGATTGCTATGGCACTTGTATTATCACATAAAATAGGGATATTTTCCAATACAATGCCATAGTCCATTAATTGATTCCTAATCCATAAGATCTGAGCACAACAGCTTCCAGCAGCTATATATTCAGCTTCGGCTGTAGAGTTGGAAACTGTTTGCTGTTTCTTACTGAACCAAGATACCAATCTTCCACCTAGGTATTGACAACTCCCAGATGTACTTTTCCAGTCTACAACACTTCCTGCATAGTCAGAATCTGTATATCCAATTAAAGTAAAACCAGATTCATTAGGGTACCAGATGCCTAAATTAGGCGTACCATTTAGATATCTTAAGATTCTTTTGACAGCAGTGAGATGTATTTCTTTAGGGTTCGCTTGGAACCTTGCACACAAGCATGTGGCAAACATTATATCTGGTCTACTAGCAGTTAGGTAAAGTAATGAGCCAATCATACCTCTATAGCCTGTGATATCTACCTTGGCAGAACTTTCACATAAACCAATTTTGACAGCTATAGTTGATGGTGTCTTTGCTGATGAGCACTCCTCCATGTGATATTTCTTGAGGAGCTCCTTGATGTACTTGGATTGACAAATAAATATTCCATCTTGTCTCTGACTTATTTGTAATCCAAGAAAGAATTTCAGTTCTCCCATCATGCTCATTTCAAACCTACCCTGCATTAACTTAGAAAACTTCTTGCATAGAAGCTCATTAGTAGACCCAAATATAATATCGTCCACATAGACTTGGACTAGTATTATATCATTCTTATGTCTTTTAGTGAAGAGAGTTTTGTCTATGACACCTCTTATAAAACCATTTTCTATTAGAAATTCAGAAAGAGTGTCATACCATTTTCTTGGGGCTTGCTTAAGACCATAGATAGCTTTGTAAAGAAAGTAAACATAGTCCAGATGATCTTGATCTTCAAAACCAGGAGGCTGTTCTACATACACTTCTTCATCTAGCTTACCATTCAGAAAGGCACTCTTGACATCCATTTGATGAACTTTGAATCTTGAATAGGATGCATATGCCAAGAATATTCTGATGGCCTCAAGTCTTGCCACTGGAGCATAGGTCTCGTCATAATCAATGCCTTCAGCTTGAGAATAACCTTTAGCTACCAGTCTTGCTTTGTTTCTTATCACAGTGCCATCTTCATCTAGTTTGTTTCTGAATACCCATCTTGTGTCCACCACTTTTTTATCTTTAGGTCTGGGTACCAGCTTCCATACTTCTAGTTGTTTAAATTGATTGAGTTCATCTTGCATAGCAATCACCCAATCAGGATCAGATAGAGCTTCTTCTACTTTCTTAGGTTCCATGACAGACAGGAACCCAGAATAGTTACATTGTTTCTGATAAGCTCTTCTTGTTTTCACACCAACATCTGGATCACCAAGAATTAGCTCAAAAGGATGAGCTCTATTCCAAACAGTTTGTCTGGGAAGAATTGATCTTGACGATTCGCCTTGTTCTTCAGTATGATGTTGAGTATGACTTGTTGACCCTTCATTATCTCCCCCTGAGTTGTTGCCAGTTTGACTTGTTGATGGTTCAAGAGTATCAGTGGTGTCTTGAAAGTTATCATTGTTTTCACCAGCATCACCTTGATCATTACCACCAACATTTGGATTATTATTATCAGCAACAACTTCAGGTTGATTGTCATCATCTGAATCTGAGTCTGACATGTCATCAAACTTAAGCTTTTCAGATGGATCTTCATTTTGGATACTTGGGAGTTGTGTGTCATCAAATGTAACATTGACACTTTCCATGGTTTTCTGTTGATCAATAAGATACACCTTGTAGGCTCTTCTAGTATAACCAACAAATATTGCTTCATGTGCTTTTTCTTCAAATTTACCACCTTGATCTTCTCCTTCTTTCAACATAAAGCATTTTGTCCCAAATACATGGAAGTACTTGAGAGTTGGTTTCTTGTCATATAGAGCTTCATATGGTGTCTTCATTAAGTCTTTATTGATAAGTGTCCGATTCTGGGTATAGCATGCAGTGTTGACAGCTTCAGCCCAAAAGCTCAATGGAAGCCTTGATTCACTTAGCATAGTACGTGCAGCTTCAATCAAGGTTCTATTCTTTCTTTCAACTACCCCATTTTGTTGAGGAGTTCTGGGAGCCGAGTACTGTCTAGATATACCCTTTTCAGTGCAAAAGTCATTTAGAACTGCATTCTTGAATTCAGTTCCGTTGTCTGACCTTATAGCTCTTACTGGACGATTAGAGTCCAGCTCAATTAACTTAATATGATCAACTACCAGTTGTGGAGTTTCATCTTTTGAGTTCAGAAATAGTACCCATGTGAATTTTGAGAAATCATCAACAATCACTAGAGAATATCTTTTTCTTGACATGGACATCACACTAACTGGACCAAACAAATCCATATGGAGAAGTTGTAATGGTTCAGTTATTGATGATATGTTAGTGCTCCTGTGAGTTGCCCTTTTTAACTTCCCTTTTTGACAAGCATCACATAGACCTTCCTGAGTAAATTCAATCGAAGGTAAACCTCTCACCAACTCTCTTTTCACTAGAGAATTCATTGTTTTGAAGTTTAGGTGAGAAAGTTTCTTGTGCCATAACCAACTTTCATCAGTAGATGCCTTTGAATAAAAACATCTAATTTCTTCTGTGCTTCCAGAGTTCATATTGGCTATGTACAAGTTTCCTTTTCTTACTCCAGTCAACTGCGGCCTTTCATTTCTCTTGTGTGATATTAGACAATTCTTCTTGTTGAAATGAACTTCATAACCTCTGTCACAGAATTGACTAATACTGAGCAAATTATGCTCAAGGCCGTTCACAAAAGAGACATCTTCAACGATAACATTTCCAGCTTCTAATCTGCCATATCCATCAGTTTTACCTTTGCTGTTATCTCCAAAGGTAACGACTGGGCCAGCCTTCTCCACCACATTTGTCAGCAGGGCTTTATCTCCAGTCATATGCCTTGAACATCCACTGTCCAGAATCCACATGACTCGTTCAACCTGTTTCAAACCCTGCAATGACAAATTGGTTAGACTTTCTTCGGAACCCAAATTTGATTGGGTCCGGAGTACTTAAAGAATTGACCTTTATCAGGAAAAGCAACACTTTTTATTTTAACAACATTTTCTTTAGGTACTGGACATTTAACCCTGTAAACAGCTTTAACTTGTTTTGATTTCAGCTTGGGTAACCATGTCTTCACCATATCCTGAGAAGGACTTGGAGTCCTAATCTTAGAATTAGGTGATTTTTCAGTCCTGGATCTAACATGTTTATTTCTGCTCATTTGCTGTCTAGGAACGTTCTTCTCAATACATGCATGATTACCATTAAAGTAAGCAGACATTATATTAAAAGCACAAGACATGCAATTAACAGCATTGCATTTCTTATGAGCAGTATCAATAACAGGAATAGCATGCATGGTAGATATGTTGTTGCATTTATTCATGTTGTTACTTCTACTACTAGTTTTCAAGGAACTAGTAGACTTACCAACTCTTTCTGCTTTTACAAACACAGTCTTTCTATCTTTATCATTTTTAACAACTTGATTACTTTTTAAGACTACGCCATTAGCTACATCCTCAATGCGCATCTCTTCCTTAATGATTAAAGATGTTGTATCCAAAGGTTCTGCTATGGATGTCTTAAAGAGAGGGTTACTAACACTCTTAAGCACTAATGGTATACCCCTTTCTACAGCACTGACACGATTAGGGGTATTAATGCTTTTCCGTCCAATAGCTTCATTATAATCAAACCCAATTCCTACAGTTTGATTAATAGCTTGTTGGTTAAACAACTCTTTAGCTACTTTACATGAATTAGAAGTAGCACTGACTCTTATTTCTAACTCAGCTATTGTTTCACGTTGTTGAACCACCATCTCTGCTAGAGACCTCTCAAGTTCTTTTAGAATTCTTATTTCTGATTTTTGTATAACATGGCAATTTTGTACATCGTGTAATTCTGATAATTGATTTTTAAGATCTGTATTTAACAAATTGATCCTTTCAATCTCTCTATTAGCATTACCCAGTGTATCAGTAAGTTGATAAATATATTGACTTTCAGTAAAAGATACCTCAGATGAAGTACCACTGGAGTTATCAGATTTTGCCATCAGGGCAAGATTGCCATACTCTTCATCTTCAGAGTCTGTATCATCCCAACTCTTTCCAACAGCCACATAGGCTTTACCTGTCTTCTTCTTTTCAGATCCAAAGTCTTTTCTTTGGTTTTGTTTTGGCTTCTGACATTCAGTAGCGAAATGTCCAAGTTCATTACAGTTGTAGCATCTAATTTTACTTCTTTCAACTGTTCCAGTTTTGTAACCTCCTCTGTTACTTGAGGATGAAGAACCTCCTCTCTGGAACCTGTTATAGTTAGATTTGTACCTGAATTTGGGATTCTTCCTGAATCTGAAGTTGCTGAATTTCCTTACCAACAAAGCCATGGACTCATCTTCCAACTGATCTAGCTCTTCTAATGAATAGAAGTCTCCTTCATCTGGACTAGCATTCGTTTGACCAACTTCAACTTCAAGCTTGCCACTGTCAACATTACAAGATTGAATAACCTTATTTTCCACTTCCTGTTTGTTCTCAACAATAAGAGCTGTAGAAGTATTAGCAACTCTTCCTTTTCCATAAATCTCCTTTTGTTGAGATTGTTCCAGTTCATAGGTTTTTAAAACACCAAAGAGTCTTTCTACAGTTATTTCACTTAGATTCCTCGACTCTCTGATAGCTGTAATTCTATGTTCTAGATGAACAGGCATTGACAGTAGAAATTTTCTGTTGATCTCTTTCTGAGTGTAGTACTTGCCATGCATCTGTAAATTGTTGACAAGTTTGTTATATCTTTCAAACACATCTTGAATACTTTCATTGTATGCTGATCGAAAGTGTTCATACTCAGAAGTCAGAATTTCTAGTCGATTCTCCCTAACTTCCTCTGTTCCTTCATTCACAGTTTCAATGGTTTCCCACATTTGCTTTGCAGTTTTGTAGTTAATCACATGACTGTACATTACAGAGTCTAGAGAGTCTATTAAGATCAGTCTTAAATTAATGTCAAGTCCAGCTTCCTCTCTTTCAGCAAGAGTGAATTCAGAAGAATCTTTTTGTACAAACTTTGCAGGAGCAACAACTTTTCCATCAATAACAACTTCAGGAGTTAGTCCAAAAGGTATTATTGGTCCTTCTGATAAGACTTTCATGTATTTAGGATTTGCAACCTCGAGGAACATTAACATGTTGTTCTTCCACATATCATAACTGTTTTTGTCATATATGGGAATTTTCACAGTTCCGACTTTAGAAGACATGATGAATTTTTTAAGAGAGTTAAAAAAATTCGGAGATGATTTTTAATTGAGTAAAGTGGGATCGTTGATTTGTGTATCAATCAACCTGGCTCTTATACCAATTGTTAGGTCCAATATGTTTGTAGAAAGGGGGGTTGAATACAAACAGTACTGTTTTATCGAAATTTGTCCGGATAATTTAATTTATATTTTGACAAATTTGAGCGGAATTAAATGAAACAAAATTCAAGTTGAATATAAAATTATATTAACTTGAGGGGTTTGTTACAAATACAGTACAGAATTTATATCTAGTTAATAAAAACAAATTAGAAAATTCGACATGAATTTTTCTAGATTTGTTAATAAAAATCAAGATATAGATTAGGAGTAAAAACTCGCTAATAGTACAAGAGTATCAAGTAAATCAGTTCTATCGGATCAGATATTAAAAATAAGATGAACTTGATTTTCTATATATTTTTCTGCTTGTGCTGTGTTCTTGATGAGAGAGAAGAGAGAATTCTGTTCTTGAATGTAATATTTTCTGTGTTCTTGTCTTACTGATTGCTTCTGTCGAGATGTCTTGATATATATTAATCCCTGCATCTTTATCTTCAATTATAACTGTCAAGACAATCTTCAATACAATTTCTTCTTCCAAGACAACCAGTTTTGTACTGCCAAGACAATAGGCAATACAATCGTCAAGATAATCAGGTTCTTCCAAGACAATCGGCAAGACAATCAAATTCGGATATCTTTGTCTTGCTTTATCAAAATTATCTTTCTGTCTGAAGCTTTATCTTTTTTATCATTATCAAGACAATCAAATTGAACTGCCAAGACAATCGTCAAGACAATCAAATTAGATTTTTATTCTACTTTTCAAAAGCTATTCAGACATTATCATTATCAAGACAATCGGCAAGACAATCAGAAATTGTCTTGCTTTATTGATTTCTTCTCCAATACAATCGGCAAGACAATCTCCTATTGTCTTGCTGTTCTGAATTTAACCTTCAAGACAATCGGCAAGACAATCAGGGATTGTCTTGCTAGTTCATTTTTCAGAATTAAATTAAAATTGATTAATAAATAATCATTTTAATTTATTCTTACTTAAATAATTAATCTGATTTAATTAATCTAATAATTAATTTAATTAAAGAATTAATTCAAGATGAATTAATTAATTAATTAAATTGACTACTTGATTTAAATTAATTAAACAAGAATAATTATATATCCATGGATTGTCTTAATTCTTTTCTGAATCACTGAAAGTAATAAAGGAATACCACTGAATATTTTGTTGACGTTCCATGTACTGTCTGGTTCATGAACGACTAACCTCAATGACTGTCCTTTAATTGTCATATTAAAAATGTGATTCATTTTTCTTCTCATCTCTTTCTCCTTCTTGTACTTCACTGTATACTGTCTGAACCTGTCACTGTAGAAATCTCTGTCTTAGAAATAAATCCACTTCTTTGATGCTATACTGAGGCTTGATCAGTAATCTAAACTTCTTTCAGTGTAAAACATCAAAACTATATATTGACTTTAGGGTTTTCCTTCTGACAGATAGTACCTTCTGAGAATCCTGTAACAGTTAAAGTTATTTACTTATTACAAACTAAGTTTAAGTTGAGTTGAGTCCTCGAACTACAAATAGGCTTTGTCATATGCCTTTCAACTTTCCTAATAATAGAAGTATAATTAACTTATATAAAAATATATAATTTTAAAAGATCGTAAAAGATGTCACCATCGTCCTTGTATTTCACTTCCAATAAAATATTTAATTATATGTCTCCTCTTTATATTCAAACATCTATTCTACTTCCGATAGAACTTTTAATTATATGTTTTCTTTCAATAACTTCAAACTCTTATTCTCTATAAATTAGAACTCCTATTCTAATTCCAATAGTAATTTTAATCGTATGCCTTATAAATAATTATTCTAAGAACTTTTACTTATATGTCTTTCCTATAAATTCAAACTCTTCTCACCTATAAATTCGAAAACCTATTCTACTTCTAATATGTTAAAAAATATTGTTTTTTATTCATACATAAAATTCTAAAATTATAGAAAATTAGAAAAGTACATTGAAGCAATCTTAACACGCCACCTAAGCGCCCGATTATCCCCCTTTATATATATAAAGAGTCTTACTCAAATAGAAACCACTTTTAAACTAAAAACTAGAAACTAAATAAAAAAAAATTTAAATCGCGTCGAAATATATCACATATGGTATGCAAACTGATCGTTGAGAGATGAAAAAAATACAGTGAAGTCATATTTCAAAAAAAAAACTCTCCTATTTACGGAAAAAATTAAATTCAAAATGAAAGGGATTAGGTGGGATTATATATGTGAGGGTGTATTGTATTTGTGTGTGGTGCCCCTACCTGGGGTTAAGATTAGTTTCTAGTTTCTATTTTAATTTTGGTTTTTATTTGATCATTAGCCTATATATGTATACTAGCTTATAACCCGTGCAACGCACGGATTACTTTTAATTTTTTTATAATTTATTTATAGTATAATATGATATTATAAATATTAATTTTAATATGTTATTGGAAAAATTCGAACATTAAATTTTTGTATATTATAATTTTTAGTATTAAATATAAATTAATATGTTGTTGGTGGGAATCGAACTTTAGATCTCTATATGCAACGTCCCCAAATCCGAGGTTAGGAGATTTGTTCGTTACGCGAAAATCCTCAAAATATAATCACCTGTTTATAACACAATATCCCTTGTAATATAACATTGGGACCCCAACTATCCAAGATCTTTTAGGTTATAGTGCTAGAAACAAGAATCAAAATTCCATTAAATAAAAACTTTCTTCTTTACAACAATCTCTTTGATCAAATCTTAAATCACTGGTATAACTTAGACATGAAGTATACCAGACCAGCTAATCTAATACATAATGATAATTATTAGAGATTAACTATATAATATAGATGTCAAGTCGTCTTCAAAATAGCATTTTGCTTCTTCTCTTTCGGAACTGTGCGGATAGGTCTCGCAAACTACCTTACTGAAAAGTTAGAATTTCGAAACAAGCAAGTATGAGCGGAAGAAATGCTCAGCAAGTGTATAGTAAAACAGGAATATTTATAGATCATTGCTAATAAAACGGATATCTTCTATCAAAAGCTCAAATCACAAGATAAGTATTTTGAATCTAAAATCTTTTATCATAGAATGGATTAAAAGAAAGTATGAAATGAGTATTCAGACATGATAGGTTCAGTTCTCTACTAGTGGGATCCCGATTAGCTAAACAATTGGTTTATTTTTACTTCCAACAAGGAAGTATCATTGATTCACAATATCATTATAGAAATAGTCAATTTTCATCATTAAATCATCAAAAAACCATCGATATTTCAAAGAATATTTTAATCAAATTCTCAACAGTAAAGCAAGTACGGTGTATACTTACTCATCAATATTTATATCACAATTAAAAAAACAACTCACTTGAACAATAAGTGAGGGATAGTAACACTTTCCTCTGATCCTTAGCTATTACGTAACGTCGCAGTAATAATATTTTTCGCTTCTATCTTACGGCATCGCAATCTTCTATTCCAATCATGCATTGGTATGACGCTCACGCGACTTCCATGAGTCTGATCCGTCGATATTAAGCCTGTGCGTCAACTTCTATAGTTAAACATAATACGGTAATTCAGTCTCCAGATGAGAATTCTAATATTCTATAAATGCTTATAAACTCAACTCGAACGTATTAACCATTCTTCAATTAGGAACTCTCGAATCAGTATCTATGTAATATAGACAACCAACACAGTGAATATCCAAACAAAATTGTTGTCGTTGATACTTAACCCGTTAATCTGTTCTCTCCTTTAAAACAGGGTATGCTCTTCAGAATATCTGAATGAAATCCGTCTAATTAAATAGTACATCTCGATACGGTCGTGTCCATATATTATACGTAAACTTTTGAGTTCAGGAAGTGTTTTAATTAACTAAAATACTCTTGGCTCCTTATAAATGACAATTTAATATTCCATTTTCTAGTAAAATCCATAACTCCATTGATCTTCATCGTTAAATCAAAATAAAAATCTTCATAAAACTTCTAATATTATCCCAAAGCCAAATAAAATTACTTCCTCCGAAAATCAAACCTCCCACCATTTATAATAATTCCTCAAAGTCTCCATTTTAATCATTTTCCCAATTTTATAACTAATTCATCCGATTACTCCTACCACTCCCAAATATCTTAGAAATTTCTACATTTTCTCCTTGATTTAATAATCAAATTTCAGAATTTTTCACCACATCCATTATTTAATATAATTCAACCAAGTCTACAAATTCCACAAAGTAACTTAATAAATCATTTTATTCTATTCTTAAAATAAAATTCATATCTCTATTTCAACTTCTCAAAAAATTATCATAATGTTCTTCATAAAATCCTCTAGCCAAATAAAATCATAATTTCCAAATTCCAACTTCTCCATTATTTTATAAAATCATCCCAAGTCCTATCTTATATTCATTTTACCGAATTTTTAAACTAAATCCCAAATTCCATTTCATCACCTAATAAACTAATCAAATACTATGTCATTTTCTCAATTTATCCACAAATTCTCAAACACAAATTTTTCTCCAATTATCAACTAAAATTCTCAAAATTCACTCTAATCATTAATATATTAAATTAATAAAAATATAGTCTTACAATCATCACCTTGGGTGGTGGCTTCCCCTCCCTTTTCTCCGATTTTTCTCTCCTTCCTCCCAGCATCTCTCCGACCTCTCTCCATCTTAATCTCTTCTTCCATCTTCCATAATGCTTTCTCTGCAATATTTCAGCATCTCTCCCGTCTTTTCTCTCCCTCTCCCTCGGCCTTAACACCAAAACACACACACACACACACACACACACACCTGCTAACCACATTAATAAAATCCCCTTTCTTTTTCACTCCTCCTCCTCTTCCCTCAATTCTCTCTGTTCTCTCTTCTTTTCTCCCCTTCTACACCACTAGCACACACCACATGAACACACATACTGCATACTACCATCACCCCTCCCCTGTATCCATACCATCACACACCCATTTTACAAGCTCAAACTATGATTACAACAGCAGAATTTTAATAGCAGTAATCAACTAACAACACCAGCCTGCTCTCTTTCTCTCCGACACACACACAAACGCAACCTCTCTGCAACACCTCTCGTTTCTTTGCCTCAAACATACAATTGCATATATAACCACATATATGCAAGCCATATGTTAATAGTATTTTTGTAGTTCGTTCTCAGGGAAGGACTAATATGTAGAATCAAGTTCAAGTATTTTATCTCTCACAATTTAGAAGTGTAGAAGAATGTTTGGTTTGTTTATAAACTAATTATCAATTGGGAATAAAGTATATGAGGAAAATAATCCAAGAACTGGGGTTCTTCACTTGGTTTCAATGCACATTCAATATCTATGTGACTTCTACGTTCTTACTCTGCTGAAAACAATTCTTCTAAGGTTATTCCCTTCCAAGATACACTATAATGTCTACAACTACACCTTAATTGTCTCTTCCGTGATACAATCAAAGACAATCATAAACTATTACGCACCAAGAATTATAAGTCTCACAACTCTCCTATTAATCTTCCAATCAAATATTCGAGTTATGTCTGTTAAATCGTGTACTAAAATTGCAACTCCTCTTCCAAGTTATCACAATTCCTAAAATCCAATCAAAGGTTCATAACTCCCCTAATTGTAGTAAGTCCTCAATAACAGATCAGCAAAGCAAGAAAATCATAGATAATTAAACATACATGAATACCAAGGAATACTACCCAATCCTCAGATTAGAGATTTAGTTACACATAATTAAGAAAGAAACCAAAACACATGAATTAATAGAAGAACTCATAATTATAAGAATATAGAAAAAACCTTTAATCTTTCATCTTCAAGGAAAATAAGAGTTCTCCTGAAAAATCCCTAAAAGCTGCGTACAAAATTGGATCTCTCCAATAATGTTTTTCCCTAGAAGTGTTTATATAGACTCTAGAAATCTTGCCCAGCAAGGAAACATCCTAAAATACAATTAGAATTCAATTTAGGTGCCAAAAGCTGCCCAAAATACAATTAGAATTAGAAAAAGGGCAAAACTAGAATTTCTCTGCATGGCTTATCATAGAATACGTGCGCGATTTTATTCAGCACGTCTCCAGCACCTGATTTCTTCATAAGGTTGTAGAAAATCTCCCAAGCTTCGCGTGAGCTGTAAGATCACTGAAAACGGACTTCTAGAACTCCAGATATGGCCAAAACAGTGTAGACTGCGCAACCTTCCCGGAAAATCCGAATTTAAATCAATTAATCCTCCAAACACGATAGAAGCATAAACCTTAATCAACATTCTCGTAAATCTGCACAACTAAGCAAAATACATCAAAACTACAAGAAACTTGAGTCTAAGACAATCAATTTAAGCCGATTTAGAATGCTTCAAGTAGATATAAAATTCACTTATCAAACGCCCCCAAACTTAAACTGATGCTTGTCCTCAAGCATAAACAATTACAACTAACTAACTAACTAGTACCACTTCCGTAGGTGATCACGGTTGCATTTGGCATATGCAACAAGCCCTTTAAAATCCCTAGGCAGCCCTAGTGGACGAGTAAGGTCTCGTGAGGGCCTATAGAGAATGTACCCACAAAATCCATTTAACCTAATGCAATGCAATGCATGAATGCAACTAGAATGAAAATGCAACGATCCCCTTCAAACTAACCAAAACCAACTAACAAGCAAATATCTCAAAGAATGCAACTAAATCCAAATAGAGCTCGACCAAGTTCCCGTATACTATCATTACATGAACAGAAACGTGCGTGTGTGCAATGCTCATCAGAAATACTCCCAAAACTAGGTCAAAAATCATACATGTTCTTCGCCAAGACAATCACTGGTTTATAAATAGAATAGACTTTAGACACTTCATAACCTAGAAACACCTTCATCCTTATCCAAAGTAGACAGAAATTCATGCTTTATTACTAACTACTACGACACATATATACAATCATGCTTATTTAACCGTGCAATGGATGAGACCCCGAAAGGCTTATACAATAATACCCATGTAACGAGCGTTGGGTTAATGGATCCCAGACTATAAAAGCCTTAGGTCACTAGGCACAAAGTCCCCTAGAACTTAATTGCTCGAGTATTAAAGAGCTCACTCTAGTTAATTTTGCATATAAACAATTGAAACTTTTGACTTTTTTTTTTTTCTTTTTTCTGCTGTTTTTCTTTTCTTTTCTATGCAATCTGGAATGAGAATTCTCAATTCCAACCCTAGACTACTCATATAAATATGAGCTGGCTACTAGCCATTTGACATCTAGCCATTATTGACAATTATTTACATTTAAACATGAAATCCCTGTTTTCCCCCAAAATTAGACTTAAGTGTTCTAGGCCATCAAGGGAATAACGAAAATTCTAAATATAAACAAGTGATTAAATCTCAAAACATCAAACAAGCATGACCCTAACCTAGCCCAAAAGCACCCAATGAGACTGTGTAATTAGTTTTGTTTCCGAAACACATAAGTCAATTTCATAGAAACTATAAATCAACCCTCTATTCATCATTACCACACTCAATTAGACACCTACCTACCAATCAGAATTAGCTCGTTCTAAGGGATCATGAAATATGCATGCCATGAAAATGCAACTAGAATGAACTCACATGGTATACGAAACAAAAAATAGAATGTCCTATATGAAACAAACGTAGATAACACGAACATATATGCATGAATTACTACTACTAATATACAAAACATGAAATCCTACATGAACACATAATACAACAACAACTACTAATCCCTCAAACCACCACCAAACTTAAAATATTCAATGTCCGCATTGAATGAAAGTAAATACGAGGGATAGCAGAAAACATACCTACTCGTCCTCATCCTCGGATGAATCAGTATCTGGCGGTGGATAAGGTGTACGAGCTCCATAGACAGGCCACCGGGCCTGAATACCCGCATCTCTCAAAGCTGTAGCCATATCCTCAGCATACTCCCGGTTACTAGCATGTATAGCATCCATACGCCTATACAAGCGTCTAAAGTGAGCATCTAAAACCCTTGGTACTCTCGAAACTCGTGGCTGAGCGCCCGCTCCCTGACCACTAGTACCAGCACCACGAACATCATACCCAAGCCCCCTAGGATGTGGGATTCCGCCTTGCCATTCCGACATCCGATCAATAGACACGTCAACAATGGACGGCAAAGGTGACTGCAACTCCTCATCCGCACCCTAGGTAACACCACTAACCATACACAACCCAACTATGATAGAAGCATGGGGCATTGATGACAGTGCACTAGACTTTAAACACCTGTGAATATTCTGCTGAACAATATGGGCGACATCAATGTAGTTTCCCTTTAGAATGCCCCAAAGAATAATCGCTCTATTAGCTGTGACCTCACTCGTATGAGAAGTAGGCGTAATATTGGCACAAAGAAATAGATACCATGCTCGTGCAAACTTATTCATAGCAGAAGACAGAAAAGAAAGAGGCTCATTAGTTCCCAATTTGTACTTCTTACTTGTACCGGGAACACAAAGTTCACGAACAATCGCCTCCATATCCACATCATCACTAGTCTTCAGTGCCCAATTTTCATCCCCCACAAGCTTAGGTGGTTGTCCCAAAATTGGACGAATAGCATCTGATCTATAATCCACCCGTTTACCACGAACCATACACACACCATTCTGCTCATCTTTAGCATTCGCATAAAACTCCCTAACCAAATTCACCGGAACCGGAGTAGGTGCCTTACAAATCTCTCCCCAACGTAACTCACTAATCACCTCAACCAACCCATAATGACGAGATGGCAAAAACCCCCTTTCCTTCGCCACCGGCCTTGACAACAATCGATTATATTCTACCTCCGCCTCCGGAGAAGAAAATCTCTCTACCCTACTAGAACTACCCCTCATTCGCTTAGGAGCCATAATAATCAAAATCCCACTCAATAATAATTCCACCAAGCAAAAAACACACCAAAAACACCCAAATAACAAGACTAATAAAAAACCCCCAATTCACAAGAACACAAATTCATAGGAAAAATAAAATTAAAGAAGAAAAATACCCACTATGAATTAAAGAGGTGAACTTGTAAAACTTCCCCCAAACTTGAATCCTTCTTGAGCTTGAATTTTTAGAGATGTAGATATGGAGAGAGTGAATTGGGTTTGTATGCATAGGTGTATATATATAATGGAGTGATAGGATGAATTTAAATTTGATTGTGGAAAGGAGAAATTGGAATGGGTTTGAATTTGATGTAGGATAGAATTAAGAATTAATAGAAAAAGAATTTGAAAAGAATTGGGTGTAGAAATTTAGAAGAGATTGGGAGGTTTTGGAATTAATATAGGAATAGGATTGGGTTAGGAGATGATAGTATAAAAAGGGAGAAAAGAAATTTGGGGTGATTTTTTTTTTTTTAATAGGAACACAGCTGAGAATCGAGCTAAACACACTGCATACAACGCAGTCTGCGCGCGGCTGGCACAGCCTGCGCCCAATGCAGTAACGCAGGCGCAGCCTACGTCATGCAGGCGCAGCCTGCGCGTCTTACAGAAACGCAGGCGCAGCCTGCGTGACCAGCATATTTTTTTTTTCAACAACTTTTTTTTTTCAACAATTTTTTTTTCAACACTACTATAGAAAAGCATGAAAGAAATACTCACAATACATGGGTTGCCTCCCACGAAGCGCATTTGTTTAATGTCGTTAGCCCGACATTACTTTCTCAACTCATGGCGGTTTCAAAAGAATAACTGACCCGCCCTCAACAGAAAGACCATTCATACGAACGTTGACATCTTGGTTGCTTGCTTTCCACAATTTTTTTCCAACAGACTTCAACCTGATTTTACTACCAAACGACTAAATCTTCTTCTTTTTCTTCTTCACACCTCTAAGGTGCTTCTCCGACTCAACCGGTTGAACAAAAATTTCTTCTTCCTTATCATCTAACACCCGTTCTGCTCCCACGAAGTGTTCATTTTCGAGCTGCACAATGTCATCCACTATGTCAATGGTAAAACAAGTTGCTCCAAAAGGAGGTATCTTCATTGCTTTATTCAGATCAAATTCCACTTTGTCCTCGCCAACATTCAATGTCAATTTTCCAGCTTTAACATCGATTGTAGTGCCAGCAGTAGCCAAGAATGGCCGTCCCAAGATAATGGGTATCTCGACATCTTCATCCATCTCTAACACCACAAAATCACAAGGTATGACAAATTTATCTACTTTAACAACCACATCTTCAATAACCCCCAATGGATACTTAACAGAACGATCCGCCAACTGAAGTGAAATCCGTGTCTTTTTAAGTTCTCCAAGACCAAGCCTTTTGCAGATTGAATATGGCATCAAACTCACACTTGCCCCTAAGTCACACAAGGCTTTCATGTTTTCCATCTTCCCAATAGTGCAAGGCAAAGAGAAGCTTCCCGGATCTTTCAATTTCTGAGGAATGGCCTTTTGGATGACTGCACTGCATTCTGCATTAAGAGTAATAGTTTCTGCATCTTCAAGTTTCCTCTTCTTTGTCAACATCTCCTTAAGAGATTTAGCATAAAGTGGCATTTGATTCAAAGCTTCAGCCAATGGAATATTAACATGCAACTGTTGGAACATAGTCAAGAACTTCTCATACTGCTTCTCTAACTGCCTGTTGTGAAGTCTCTGTGGAAATGGAATAGGAGGAACATAAGGTGGTGGAGGAACATACGACTTTTCTGACTCTTCTTCCTTATTCTTCTCATCTTCTTTTTCTGACGTGTCTGCAGCAATCTCTACTGGCTTATCCTCTTTCTCAGCATCACTCTCTTTAGGCTTAAGAACCTCAACCTCGGGCAACTCTTTTCCGCTCCTCAAAGTAATTGCTTTTCATTGCTCTTTACCAGTCTGGTCAGGCTGACTAGGAAGAGACCCTTGCTCACGAACACCCATCTTTGAGGCAATCTGTCCAATCTGTGTTTCTAGCATCTTTTGAGATGATGCCATCTAATCTATTCTTGATTCCATATTAGCCAATGCCCCAGAAGTCCCTTGCATAATCTTATTTAGTGCAACCTCCCACTCAGCTGGTTCTTTCTTTGGTGGAGGTTGATACTGCTGCTGTGCTTGATATGGCGATCGTGACTGAAAACCAGGAGGTTGATTCTGCCTTGGAAATGCATAGGAAGGGTTAGCTACATGATTATTGCTATAAGAAAGATTGTTATTTGGCCTTTGATTCGGATTGTAGTAAGAATTATTCTGCACAGGCCAAGGCTGTCTTCCTTGAATAAAAGATGCTTCTTCTGGAAATTGTTGCACATAAGAATTCTGACTAACACCATAATCATGATACCCTTCCATAGGTGAAGAAATAGCATTCACATTTACCTTTTGTCCTCGCACCTCCTGAGTTAGAGTATCCAACTTTTGAGCCAGCATGTTGATCATCTCAGATTCTTGTGCTGCTTTTGCTGAGCTCGTCCCACTAGGTGCCCATGAATAATTATTAGATGCTAATTCCTCAAGGAGTGCTTTAGCCTGTGTAGTTGGTGCCTTCTTGAAATTTCCACCAGCAGCCACATCCAAACTCAAACGAATATCTGCATTCATGGCCCCATAAAAAGTACTAATGATCTGCCAATCTTCTAAGCCATGATGTGGACACTTCCTCAATAGTGCCTTGAATCTCTCCCATGCCTGATATAGACCTTCACCCGGTTGTGCTTTAAAACTCATAATCATGGTCCTCAACTGTTGCGTCTTGTCAGAAGGATAGTATTTGGACAAGAATGCAGTAGAAAGACTCTCCCATGTAGCAACCGCGGTGTTTGGAAGTTGCTGAAACCATTCCAAAGCTCTTCCCTTAATAGAGTAGGGAAACATATGGAGACGAATCTGATCACTCGTAACACCAGTGATTCTGAATGAGCCACACATCTGCACAAAACGCTCTAGATGTCTGTGTGGGTCTTCTATTTCAATGTCTCCTTCAAAAGCCTGATTGCTGATCATCTGAATTAAGCTAGGATTAATATGGAACTGAGCTGCACCAATCTCTGGAGTTTTGTACATGCAATTGGCTGGATTCGGTGTCTCATGGTCCCAAATAGAAGACTGATCAACATTAACAGCTTGATTCTCCGCATCTCCCATCTTAGCTTTCTCTTTTCTGATCTTTCTCAAAGTACGTTCGATTTCAGGGTCAAATTCCAATTTTCTAGCGCACGAAGAACGTCGCATACACCTGAAAATCACCAACAAAACAACTTGTGGAACCAATTAAAATCTAAATAATAAGAAACAATTAACCTAAACTCAACTATACTGCCTTCCCCGGCAGCGGCGCCAATTTGTTAATAGTATTTTTGTAGTTCGTTCTCAAGGAAGGACTAATATGTAGAATCAAGTTCAAGTATTTTATCTCTCACAATTTAGAAGTGTAGAAGAATGTTTGGTTTGTTTATAAACTAATTAAACTAATTATCAATTGGGAATAAAGTATATGAGGAAAATAATCCAAGAACTGGGGTTCTTCACTTGGTTTCAATGCACATTCAATATCTATGTGACTTCTACGTTCTTACTCTGCTGAAAACAATTCTTCTAAGGTTATAATGTTCACTTCCAAGATACACTATAATGTCTACAACTACACCTTAATTGTCACTTCCGTGATACAATCAAAGACAATCATAAACTATTACGCACCAAGAATTATAAGTCTCACAACTCTCCTATTAATCTTCCAATCAAATATTCGAGTTATGTCTGTTAAATCGTGTACTAAAATTGCAACTCCTCTTCCAAGTTATCACAATTCCTAAAATCCAATCAAAGGTTCATGACTCCCCTAATTGTAGTAAGTCCTCAATAACAGATCAGCAAAGCAAGAAAATCACAGATAATTAAACATACATGAATACCAAGGAATACTACCCAATCCTCAGATTAGAGATTTAGTTACACATAATTAAGAAAGAAACCAAAACACATGAATTAATAGAAGAACTCATAATTATAAGAATATAGAAAAAACCTTTAATATTTGATCTTCAAGGAAAATAAGAGTTCTCCAGAAAAATCCCTAAAAGCTGCGTACAAAATTGGATCTCTCCAATAATGTTTTTCCCTAGAAGTGTTTATATAGACTCTAGAAATCTTGCCCAGCAAGGAAACATCCTAAAATACAATTAGAATTCAATTTAGGTGCCAAAAGCTGCCCAAAATACAATTAGAATTAGAAAAAGGGCAAAACTGGAATTTCTCTGCATGGCTTATCATAGAATACGTGCGCAATTTTATTCAGCACGTCTCCAGCACCTGATTTCTTCCTAAGGTTGTAGAAAATCTCCCAAGCTTCGCGTGAGCTATAAGATCACTGAAAACGGACTTCTAGAACTCCAGATATGGCCAAAACAGAGTAGACTGCGCAACCTTCCCGGAAAATCCGAATTTAAATCAGTTAATCCTCCAAACACGATAGAAGCATCAACCTTAATCAACATTCTCGTAAATCTGCACAACTAAGCAAAATACATCAAAACTACAAGAAACTTGAGTCCAAGACAATCAATTTAAGCCGATTTAGAATGCTTCAAGTAGATATAAAATCCACTTATCACCATACAACCCCCTCTTCTTCCTCATTCCTCCCCATTGTCACCATCGCCACTAATCCACCATCACAGCCTCCCTTCCACCACCTCTCTTGCTGCCACCATCAACATCCCATCATTATCTCTCCCTCAGTCTGCCTTGTTTTGACGTCCACAAGCAAAACCCACCTCCGAACATAACACACACATATACAACACACGTACACACGGTTATACCATACACACGATTTCACCATCAATTGCCCAATCACTCAACGAAATCATAACCCTCAAATCGGACCCTAATTCGGCCACACACACACGGTAGAACACATACATACACCACTGCCCCATACGCACACACACTCTCAGCTTCCTACTTACACCCAAACACACCACTGTTTACACTCCCCTTCACCACTGCTCACGCATACATATATAGTTAATCGATATGAGAGAAAGAGAGGAGAGGTAAGAAAGAGTTCGGGGGAGAGAGATTAAGAGAAAGTTATTGAGACAGGCAAAAAGAATTCTAGAGTTTTCTACCGAACACAACCGAGAAAGACTACTCTGGAAGCTGGGTTTGATTAAGGAAAGGCTGGAGGGCAAACTTGCAAATTCACCATACTGAAAACAAATTAAAAAAAAAATCCTTTTAAATAATTTCTAAATCTGAATTTAAACAGAAATTAAGGGGAAAAAATAAGTTTAAAAATTTCTAAAATAAAAATCATGAAATTACAAACACTCCCATATTTTTATGTTAAAAAATGAATTACATATGAATTTTGCAAGTATTGATCATTTAAATGCAACATAAGTCTTAAAATAATTTTAAAATTCTTAAACTCCCAAAATAATTCTCCCAATAATTTTAAAAACTAAATAATTTCATAAAGATGATACTACAAAAGATTTCATGATTTTTAATAACTCCGATGATTTTATAAAATTCCCAGAAGATAAATAAAGCATGTTTTTAGTAGATATAATCACAGAAAATGAAATTAACATATATATGCTCACACTGGCACTCCTAAATCATCATATAAATATGTAACTCACTTTTGCTAGATGACACATGAAATTGGAACAAAATATCCACAATTTATTTCCCTTTTATGAAAAACCAATAAATTATTTAAATAATAATAATATATAAAATTTCGGATTGTTACAGTCTACCCCCTTAAAAGGATTCCGTCCTCAGAATCTTCTAAGGGAAATCCCTAGGGTTCCTTAACTCTTTCATCATCGACATTTGTTTTGCCAAAACCGGAGATATAGTCCATTCGTAAACAACTTATCCAAAATCTCAATTCAATCTGGGTTTCTAGCTGACACAGTTGTTGCTGGAGTTTCACAACACACTGCCTTTCCTTCGAATGAAATTGAACCAACTTTTCGATAGCATAACCTTAATCGATAGAGAGAAAGCAAACTGACATCGTTATACGTCGCTAGTATTGTAATCGCATCTTGATCCGGTTTTGCTCGTGGTAATCCCATCGCCAAGCCTTGATTCATCGTGTCGAGGTTAACTTATTCTAACCTGATTGGCATACCTTCAAAATTTTTAGAGGTAACAAGAATCATGAAACTTTGAAGAGAAAATATTTCATATCACAGCAGTTGCCCCGCAATTGTGGTTATCAATTTACGGACTTTTAAAGCAACCTGGTTTAAAATAAGAGAATAACTGAGAGATCAATATGATCATATGAACCCGACGTTGTGCGTCTTAGCTCCGACATTTACAAATAAAGGTGGCCATCCTTATTGTAATACATAACACACCAGCGATGACGTCCCATCCAACTTCTATCACACAGACAGATGTACCTGGTGTCCCCTATATGTAGGGTTGTTCGTCTCAGTTGGAGTAAAGAAATATGGAAGGAATTTAGAATCAAATTAATAACTAATTTATTTTGACAAATAATTCTTTGAAGCACACCTTGGATTCAAACTGAACAAATTTTAAAGGTGTTATTTCCAAAAAGAAGAACCAGAAAAGAAAGTACTGAACAAATAGTATTATATTGCAAAATAAAATTATCCATCACTGGAGAAAACAAAAGTTGAAAATTTCAAAAATTTGAAAGTAGGTATCATAACAACTTCTGATACCATTGAACCCAAATATGATCGAACGCAAGTATCAAATACAAACTCAAAAATGGAATATAAGCACAGACAAAAGTCTCGCTTAAAGGGATGTCAAATAATTCATTTCGAAAGGGAAGGTAGTGCCAAGGTTTCCACGTATGCCTTCTTTATCAGCTCCTTCGCTGGCTCGTCATCCGACCTAATTAAAATCTTTTTCTCCACATCCTACGATTATCGATACCCCACGTCGTCTTCAACTATGTAATAATCTATAAAATTCCACAGTAGACATCTCCAATCGTAAGAAATTCTGTCCAGTTCAGCCTAATCATCTCAAGTGATCACGTCATCTCGACTCGTAATAGTCTCTTCTTTAATTCTGAGAAACTTTCTTGGTCATCACATCTCCATTCACGTAAAGTTGTATTATGCAATCCTAACCAAAATAAACACCAAATTCTTCTTGCTTCGCCTCGCAAATAAAAGGATCCCTCTTGATTACACAACGTCTCTCTATAATCAGCGTTATTACCACAAAAGATCTTAACTTACATGTCTTCTAACACATTACAAAAGTAAGCGCTACAGTCAGGACTCTTCAGCTTAAAGAAACTAAATTGCATAAGAATGACTCTAGACCTTCTCCTTGTCCATTTTTGGCTTTTATCCGAAAAACACATTGTTCTCGCCTTTGACTGTTAGAAACACTATAATAGTAACAAAAGGTGAGCATGTAAAATGCTCGGCAAGTTCACTCTCCCAAATCTTATACCAGAAAATTTTATAACACGATGATGAAAAAAAAGTAATGCTTGAACAAATAGGAAACTCATATAATATTTATTCATGAAATTTGTATAAGCAACTTCGCAAAATTTGTGAGAACAGAAACTTTTTATCAAAATCTCTGACAATTCAAGGAATTCGAATCATCTCGCCCATAAGAACATCATAAAGGAACTACTCAACAATCTCAAGAATTTCAAGAAAATCAACTCATCTGCCAGTTCAAAATAAAAGATTACTGGTCTTCCATCCGCTCGGTACCCCCATGGTGCGATCAACTACCATGCCGCAGGTACCGTCCTCCTGTGATACCCCACCCAGCCCGATCACGGCTATGATGTGGTACCACCGAAATTTTCGCTTTGCTAGCAGAAAATGGGTTATAATTTTCAACCCTGGCAACATTAGTGCCAAAATAATTATCCGTATTTCCGGATAAAAATATCTCACCAGATAAAATTTTGATAAATTTTTTATCAAAATCTCTGACAATTCAAGGAATTCGAATCATCTCACCCATAAGAACATCAAAGGGAACTACTCAACAATCTCAAGAACTTCAAGAAAATCAACTCATCTGGCAGCTCAGAATAAAAGATTACTGGTCTTCCATCCGCTCGGTACCCCCATGGTGCGATCAACTACCATGCCACAGGTACCATCCTCCTATGAGACCCCACCCAGCCCGATCACGGCTATGATGTGGTACCACAGAAATTTTCTCTTTGCTAGCATAAAATGAGTTATCATTTTCAACCCTGGCAACATTAGTGCCAAAATAATTATCCGTATTTCCGGATAAAAAAATCTCGCCGCAACCATGGGTTATTACCCATGTTGACCAGTTCACACCAGAGTTTCCCGAGTAAAAACTTATTGGAATCAATGTAGCTACCAAAATTTCGCAATTAGATGTCAAGCCTGGCACACAACAGTGCTTTCTCAAACTCCACTGCTAATCCGAACAATGGATTAACCTTAGGGACAAGAATAAAATGTATTCGACGATATGAATAATGCATCATCCGCTTTGACAAAGGAGGTAGCTATCTCGAATTAATGAGAATATCTATATCAGGAAAATACAATTTAAGGTGTCCAAAATGAACGAAACCTCCAACGGTTAGAAACCGAACATTTTTCAATAGTTTTAACAAAGTAGACGCTTCAAGAAGTATAGCTTGATTATCAAGAGTTAAGATAAAATAAAATAAAATAAATTGTTTCCATTTTAATAATGGTTCGAACTATGAACCATTACCCGATATCAAGAAAAGTAGTTGAATTTGAGAGATAAACTCAACTGGTAGGAATAAATATGTGGCCATCTCGAAGCAATAAGATAAGTTTTGGCCGAATAATATTAAAGAGTCATCCCGATCAATGAGACCGACTAATATTTTTAAATGTCATCTTCCTCGCAAAAAGGATTTACAATTAATTTAATTCTTCAATAGATATAATCAATCCAACATTTGAAGCAAACATTTGAGTACCCAACAATTTCACCAAAAAGTTTCACCACGACAATAAAATCGTTGAGAACTATATTGTTCACAGAAATCTCATAAATTCTTTAGGAGATAAGGGAAAGAATGAACTTGCCTCAGTCTTTGTGCTTGCTTAAACCCGCTTAAGACTTACTCCCTGAATTTTCATAGACATCAACAATTTCAAGGTGTTTAATCCAGTTTAGCGCAACAATCTCACGCGAGCACTCAAACCTTAACTTACTAATTGGTACTATATCCAATAGGTCAACACAAACTCTATATGAGCTCTAACGTTCCTTACTTAGCTATACACACTCCTACACACTTTCGTTTCTAGTTTACTATAACCTTGCTCTGATACCATTCTGTAACGTCCCCAAATTCGGGGTCAGAAGATTTTGTCGTTACGCAAAAATCCTCAAAATATAATCACTTGTTTAATAACACAATATCTCTTGTAATCATCCAAAATTGTAATATAACATCTGTGACCCCAACCATCCAAGATCTTTTAGGTTATAGTGCTAGAAACAAGAATCAAAATTCCATTAAATAAAAACTTTCTTCTTTACAACAATCTCTTTGATCAAATCTTAAACCACTAGTATAACTTCGACATGATGTATACCAGGCCAACTAATCTAATACATAATGATAAGTATTAGAGATTAACTATATAATATAGATCTTACACTAGATCTAGACCTCCCGTGTCAAGTCATCTTCAAAATAGCATCTTGCTTCTTCTCTTTCGGAACTGTGCGGATAGGTCTCGCCAACTACCTTACTGAAAAGTTAGAATTTTGAAACAAGCAAGTATGAGCAGAAGAAATGCTCAGCAAGTGTATAGTAAAACAGGAATATTAATAGATCATTGCTAATAAAACGGATATCTTCTGTCAAAAGCATAAATCACAAGATAAGTATTTTGAATCTAAATCTTTCATCACATAATGGATTAAAAGAAAGTATGAAATGAGTATTCAGACATGATAGGTTCAGTGTTCTACTAGTGGGATCCCGACTAGCTAAACAATTGGTTTATTTTTACTTCCAACAAGGAAGTATCATTGATTCACAATATCATTGTAGAAACAGTCAATTTTCATCATTAAATCATCAACAAACCATCGATATTTCAAAAAAAATTTAATCAAATTCTCAACAGTAAAGCAAGTACGGTGTATACTTACTCATCAATATTTGTATCACAATTAAAGAAACAACTCACTTGATCAATAAGTGAGGGATAGTGACACTTGTCTCTGATCCTTAACTATTACGTAACATCGCAGTAATACTATATTTTGCTTCTATCTTACGGCATCACAATCTTCTATTCCAATCATACATTGGTTTGACACTCTTGCGACTTCCACGAGTCTGATCCGCCGATACCGAGCCCGTGCGTCAACTTCTATAGTTAAACATAATACGGTAATTCAGTCTCCAGATGACAATTCTAATATTCTATAAATGCTTATAAACTCAACTCGAACATATTAACCATGCTTCAATTAGGAACTCTCGAATCAGTATCTATGTAATATAGACAACCAACACAGTGAATATCCAAACAAAATTGTTGTCGTTGATACTTAACCCGTTAATCTGTTCGCTCCTTTAAAATAGGGTATGCTCTTCAGAATCTGTGAATGAAGTCCATCTAATTAAATAGTACATCTCGATACGGTCGTGTCCATATATTATACGTAAATTTCCGAATTCAGGAAGTATTTTAATTAACTAAAATACTCTTGGCTCCTTAGAAATGACCTTTTAATATTCCATTTTCTATTCAAATCCATAACTCCATTGATCTTCATCGTTAAATCAAAATAAAAATCTCCATAAAACTTCTAACATTATCCCAAAGCCAAATAAAATTACTTCCTCCGAAAATCAAACCTCCCACCATTTATAATAATTCCTCAAAGTCTCCATTTTAATCATTTTCCGAATTTATAACTAATTCATCTGATTACTCCTACCACTCCCAAATATCTTAGAAATTTCTACATTTTCTCCTTGATTTAATAATCAAATTTCAGAATTTTTCACCATATCCATTATTTAATATAATTCAACCAAGTCTCCGAATTCCACAAAGTAACTTAATAAATCATTTTATTCTATTCTTAAAATAAAATTCATATCTCTATTTCCACTTCTCATAAAATTATCATAATGTTCTTCATAAAATCCTCTAGCCAAATAAAATCATAATTTCCAAAATCCAACTTTTCCACTATTTTATAAAATCATCCCAAGTCCTATCTTTTATTCATTTTACCAAATTTTTAAACTAAATCCCAAAATTCATTTCATCACCTAATAAACTAATCAAATACTATGTTATTTTCTCAATTTATCCACAAATTCTCAAACACAAACACTTCTCCAATTATCAACTAAAATTCTCAAAATTCACTCTAATCATTCAAATTTTAAATTAATAAAAATGTAGTCTTACAATTATCACCTTGGGTGGTGGCTTCCCCTCCTTTTTCTCCGATTTTTCTCTCCTTTCTCCATGCATCTCTCCGACATCTCTCCATCTTAATCTCTTCTTCCATCTTCCATAACGCTTTCTTTGCAATATTTCTACATCTCTCCCATTATCCAGCAATCTCTCCCGCCTTTTCTCTCCTCCTCCCTCAGCCTTAACACAAAAACACACACACAACATAAACACACACCCATCAATTCTTTCAATCATTACCCATATACAGACCCCTCATAACTCACAATTATAAAATCCCCTTTCTTTTTCACTCCTCCTCCTCTTCCCTCAATTCTCTCGGTTCTCTCTTCTTTTCTCCCCTTCGACACCACTAGCACACACCACATGAACACACATACTGCATACTACCATCACCCCTCCCCTGTATCCATACCATCACACACCCATTTTAAAAACTCAAACTAAGATTACAACAACAGAATTTTAATAGCAGTAATCAACTAACAACACCAACCTGCTCTCTTTCTCTCCGACAAACACACAACCACAACGTCTCTGCAACACCTCTCGTTTCTTTGCCTCAGACATACAATTGCATATATAACCACATATACGCAGACCATACAACCCCCTCTTCTTCCTCCTTCCTCCCCACTGTCGCCATCGCCATTAACCCACCATCACAACCTCCCTTCCACCACCTCTCTTGCTGGCTGATAAGCGTGCATTTAATATTAATATTGTCCCTATATTTAAGTTATTTTACATTGATTTGGATTTTTATTTATTAAATTGTAATGTTTTATTATAGGTATCAAGGAGTTATAATAAAAGAAGGCTTGGAGTTTAAATAGCAAGAGTTGGAGATTAATTTGATTAAAATTCGGATTTTTCGGGTAGCTTGCGCAGTCTGCACTGTTTGGGCCATATCTGGAGTTTTACAAGTCCGATTCTAGGGCTGGCCATTTTGGACCCGTGACACGAACCCGACACGAACCCAACCCGTAGGGGTCGGTTTCGGGTTTATATTTTTTGGGTTCGGATCGGTTTCGGGTTGACCTTAACTTGACTCGAAAAAATCGGGTTGGGTTCGGGTAACCCGAAACTGACCCGAATATATGTATGTATATATATATATATAATTATTTTTAATATATATATATATATATATATATATATATATATATTTTTTAATATATATTATTTTTTAATATATATATTATTTTTAAAATTTTAAAAAAATTAAATTTTCGGGTCGGGTTACCCGAAACCCATTCGTGTCGGGTTCAGGTTGAGCACCTGGACCCATTAAATTTTCGGGTCGGGTTCGGGTTGGGTCAAATTTGCGACCCGTGTCTGCTGACCCGACACGAACCCGATCCAAAACCCGAAATTGCCAGCCCTATCCGATTTTGACTATTCAACAGCCCACGGAATGCTTATGAGAAGGGCTTTATTTCTGAAGTGGTCTTGTATTTAAAATCCAGCCGCATCAGCCCAGAATCTGAGTCAAAAACTCAACTACGAATTTCTATTATTGGAATTCAGTTCTGATTTTGGAAATCTCCTTGTAATTATTTAAAATAATTAAAAATACTTTTATTATAAAGATTATGTGATATACATCAGACCTAATTTTACATACACACATCGTACGAGAGAGGCACAAGCACAGAGAGAAAGAAGAAGCTAGAAGAAGGAGATTTCAGCCATTGAAGACGTTCAACTGGATTTGTTTTCTTCAACTTTTTGTTTAGAATTCTCTCCTTAACTTTTTACATCATGAATATGTGCTATCAATTCTTGAATGTTTTTGAGATCTTTATTATGAACTAATTTTATAAAGTTGGGATTTATGGAACCCTAGCATGGGATTTTTGGTGTTTTGTTAAAGAGTATTGTATGCGATTCTGCAGTCTACTCATTCAAGTGTTTTTCATGCTAATACTTGCTATTGTCTGATCAACTCTAGTAGGTTAACGAGTTAATTATAATACTGAGAGGGTTATATTTAATTGACATAAGACTTGAGTGGTGCATGCTTATATAACTTTTGATTATAATATTGTTGCGGTATAGACATATATTGTAGCCGTGCATAGTATTGTGAATTGGTGCTTAATTAAATTCTGAAGAGTAAATTGGCATAGACATATGTTAGTTTATTTTGTAGGAATTATACCATAGTGATTTCGAGAGAACCCTGTGACCATTGAATTCTAGCAAGTAGACTGTGAATTTGCTAAGTGCTCTGCAACTTTATTACCGATTTTCACGTGTTAGGGGGAAGTAATTATCCTGACTTATCTTCTCATATTTGAAACACATTACACTCTCTTCTATAGTATAATTTAGTTGGTTTATCTAGTTCTTATTAGTTAGTTTAATTATAAAAATCAACAATCAATATTTTTGTTCGATAATTGAATTGTTAGATATTACTTGCGATGGATACAAATATACAGTCCTTGAGGAACGATTTTCGGTATTTATTACTATATTACTTGCTTGCGATTGTGTACACTTGCACATCTGTATTTTATGCAACACTGGCTGCTGCCACCATCAACATCCCATCATTATCTCTCCCTCAATCTGCCCTGTTTTAACGCCCACAAGCAAAACCCACCCCCGAACATAACACACACATATACAACACACATACACACGGTTATACCACACACATGATTTCACCATCAATTGCCCAATCACTCAACGAGATCATAACCCTCAAATCGGACCCTAATTCGGCCATACATGCACACACACTACCCACAAGCAAAACCCACCTCCGAACATAACACACACATATACAACACACATACACACGGTAGAACACATAAATACACCACTGCCCCATACGCACACACACTCTCGGCTTCCTACTTACACCCACGCACATCACAGTTTACACTCCCCTTCGCCACTGCTCACGGATACATATATAGTTAATCGACATGAGAGAAAGAGAGGAGAGGTCAGAAAGAGTTCGGGGGAGAGAGATTAAGAGAAAGTTATTGAGATGGGCAAAGAGAATTCTAGAGTTTTCTACCGAACACAACCGAGAAATAGTACTCTGGAAGCTGGGTTTGATTAAGGAAAGGCTGGAGGGCAAACTTGCAAATTCACCATACTGAAAACAAATTAAAAAAATCCTTTTAAATAATTTCTAAATCTGAATTTAAACGGAAATTAAGGGAAAAAAATAATTTTAAAAATTTATAAAATAAAGATCATGAAATTACAAACACTCCCATATTTTTAAAATATTTTTATGATAAAAAATGAATTACATGTGAATTTTGCAAGTATTGATCATTTAAATGCAACATAAGTCTTAAAATCATTTTAAAATACTTAAACACCCAAAATAATTCTCCCAATAATTTTAAAAACTAAATAATTTCATGAAGATGATATTACAAAAGATTTCATGATTTTTAATAACTCCGATGATTTTATAAAATTCCCAGAAGATAAATAATGCATGTTTTTAGTAGATATAATCACAGAAAATGAAATTAACATATACAGGCTCACACTGGCACTCCTAAATCATCATATAAATATGTAACTCGCTATACATTTGCTAGATGACACATCAAATTGGAACAAAATATCCACAATCTTATTTTCCCTTTATGGAAAAACCAATAAATTATTTAAATAATAATAATAATAAATTTATAAAATTTCGGGTTGTTACACTATATATAACAACTTTTAGTATTTTGTATCTAATGGTCATGATCTATTTGAATTGAAAATCTAACGGTCGTGAATAGTTTGGTTAACCAAACTACAAACTACAAAAGATCTCTAGTTTGCTTATAATAATATAGTATAGATATATTGATATATTGATGAAGACCGTTGAATACAATACTAAAAAATTGTTATGTATAAAAGTCTAATATTCTAGAATTATTTATGGGCTTGATTATTTATTTATGTGCTTAGGATTTATGGACTTCTAGCATTATTTAGACTTGATTATTTATTTAAAGATTTTGGTTTTCCGTATTTATTGGTTTGAACTGTAATTTGGAGGTTAATTTATTTAAGAGATTATTAGACTGTTTAATCGTTATTTAGAGATTACTCTGTTTGCAGGTTTATGAATTTTAAGTAATATCTTCTCCCATTTTAAGAAAGGGGTGTTACAACAGATCTCTACAAATTCAGCGAATATGGCAACATAGAGGAATGGACTAAAATTATTGTTTACGGGAATGTACCGTTGGAATACATTTTTTTCTTTTACATAACATCTTAAACTTTTTATGTATGGCATGTTAAATTAGTTTTTAGCTAAATAATTTTTTCCATTGAAGATATTCTTATAATATAAACACATATTATATTTTATTTATATATATAGGGTCTTGCTCAAATGAGAACTCTATAATATGGTGAGAACTGAGATCTAATCTCAGCCATCCATTTTCATATCTAACTTTAATCTCAACCACACATACTAGATCTATATTTATTTTATATCTTTTTTATTTCACTTCACCTTCTTCTCTCTGCCTTCGAACAAGACCGTCTCTCCGACATCACAATTATCAATCACGTCTCTCTCATCCACCTCACCGACTCTAAAATCGACTCCGCCGTCGTTGTTACATGCGCCGCCCAACGCCGCCTTCGTCCTTGGTAACTCATTCTCTGCCTCGGCTCCTCCAATCGAGCTGTTGACTCGGTGGTCGCCGCCAATCTAGGCTTATCCATGTTACAGTAGCTTAATACACGTGATTCTGTATGATTCTATGCAATTCAATTTCTTTGAACACATCAGTGGTTTGTTGACCTTTAATTACTTTGTAATCACTTATTCAGTAATTGTTGTCGGAGAGCATTAATATAAACAAATTAAAGAAACTAATAAAAGGAGGTGATTGACTGTTTATTTGTGGTGATTTTTGGGTTCCGGTGGTGATTTGTTGGTGGTGGCCAGAGGTACTGGTGGTTTGTGGTGGTTTGGTCGCGGTGATTTTTCGTTTTCCGGTGGTATTTTTTGTTTACAGGTGGTCGGAGTGGTGATTTCTGTGTTTCTGGTAGTGATTTCTGATTTGGCGGTGGTGATTTTGTGTTTGTCGGTGGTGATTTTTGTGTTTCTGGTGGTGATTTCTGGTTTGACGGTGGTGATTTTATGTTTCCGGTGGTGATTTTCTGGTGGTCGCCGGAGGTGATGGTGGTCGCCGGTGGTGGTTGCCAGTGGTGGTGGGTGGTTGAATTAGAAAGAAGATGGTGAAATCCCAAAATATTAAATGAAAGGTAAGAGATGAATATAATGTATTTAAATGGGTGGATAGGATTAGATCTCATATCTCACCATAAGTGATGGTTCTCACCTGAGCAAGACCCTATATATATAAGCACAAAGTTTATTTTCTTCTCTATCTCATACTACATTTTCGTTCATTTACACTTCATATATATACACACACAAATACACATGCACACAAACAAAGACACATACACACACATACATATATATACACACACAAACGTGATGGAGAAATTTTATAACAATGTATACAAAATATAATTATGCACAATAATTATTATATGCAATTATGATAATAAATAAAATTAATATATTCATCTGTAACTTATAAATTCAATAATCACCTAGTCAATATTTTTGATTTGGAAATACACTAAAAATGTATTAATTCTTAAATTATATTTGAGAAAAGAAGTCAAATATAACAGTTCAGACGTGACCCTTCCAATTGGCCCTGTACATATTCCCTTAGTAGGTTAAACTTTATAAATATCACGAGGTATGCTCCCAGTAGAGAACTATATTATTAAGAACCAGATTTTTATACAACTTCAGATAATTGTTGCCGCCATTAAAATCAACTTTGATTCAAGCTCCAAGGAACCATCTCCCATCAACAAGGTGATGATTGACAATCGACAGTGCCAAAAGATGCTCAAAATGATGACCAACTGATTTACAGAATGAAGTATTTTAATGTATCTATTACTTTCAAATATTCAAATTCTAGATTTTGTGCAACAAAACATTATATAAGTAGAATTTATTAAAAATAATTTTAAATTCCCACGAACTTATGAGAATGATTTCGAAAAACTCGCGAATCAAGACGAATCAAGACAACCAGATTTTTATCCGAACTTTTAATTAATTAATAATATCTTGGTATTTTTGAAATTTATTAAAAATATTCTGTATTTTTAGATTTTATCTCTAAAAAATTGGATTTATAACCTTGTTTTTTTAAAAACCACGTTTTTATCTGTACCTTTTTTAAAAAATAGGGTTTTAGGCAAAATTTTTAAAATCCGATATTTTCGGATTTCGAACTGAATATGATTAGAAATGAGGGGCATGTATAAGGTTTATGGATCGGATGGAGCCAAAGAGAAAAGGTCCCCTTTACCGCAATTAAAATTAAATTGTCTAAAATGCAATATCAGTTTAAAAAGGGTTGAGTTGGCACAGTGGTTAATTGCCCAATCCATGAACCGAGAGGTCATGGGTTCGACTCCTGCCGGGGGTAAAAAAAAACCGGAAACAGCCTCTCTATCCTTGGGTAGAGGCATGGTTGCGTACAACCTACCTCCCTCAGACCCTGCTCATGCAGGATATACTGAGTACGTTGAGTTGAGTTGAGTTGAGTTGAGTAGTTTAAAACACTAAGTCGCGTTTGTGCCTACAAAATGGAATTGAGCTTTCTGCTAATAAGTCTTAGAGCATCTCCAATAGGGATTGCCAAGAGGTTGCCAAGTCCTATGTGACATGGCACCCTTGGTTGCCCACCTATTGGAGTATTAATGTTGCCAACAAGTTGCCAATCAAAATTACCAAAAGTTGGCAACTTCCCCATTTACTTAAAACACATACAACTCCCGAAAAATGTATTTAACTTTACCCTTTTTTTATATCTCTCATGTTTTAAATATATTTATAAGATAATATAAAATTTATGTATGGACCACATTGACAACTTTTAAAGTTGTCAACTATTGGAGTAGATTTGTAACAAAAGTTGTCAAAAACTAGATAGAGGAGAGAAGAAATAAAAATAATAATATATATGATAATGTGGTAGAGGTTGACAACTATGTTGACAACCATTATTGGAGATGCTCTTAGCTGCTTATAGTCCAAGAATTTAACTTTAACTACCATTTATTTCTCCAAAAAGTCACTTTAGGTAATATTTTCTATTTTCTTTTTATTTTTTTGTTCAAAATTATATTGTCAGGTAATTTAGTGTACATAAATGCTAAACGACCTAACATTTCCAGAATATATTACTTTAAATAGCGTTTTGTGATGATATTAAGCAGAGCCGGCTCCTGGGGCATCCGACATAGTTACCCGCCTAGGGCCTCCAACTTACAAAGGACCTCATTTTTTTAATTTTCAAATATTGTATATTCAATAATTTTATCAAATTTTAAACTTCACGTAGCACCTAACTTACATCTAGTAAGTACTAAATGATTATATGTGATCCTTTAACAATTTTCTTTTACTTCATGTAATAAGCCAAATTTATAATTTTAATTTGGTGGGATTGTTTTACTTTTTTTTATTTACAATATGTTTGTTACACATAGCTCGTGCATAGATTCATATATGATCCGTCATAAATCTTGAGTTAACCTCTCTTTTTTATTTTATTTTCTTAATATGTATGCAATTTAATAAAAAATGATTAAATATATTTATAACTATGCTAATAGTTTCTTAAAAAGAAATTATCCATTAATCTAGATTATGTTATTTTTTATTAGAGCTTTTGCGTATTTAAAAATGAGGAAAAAATTAATTTTTTAACTTAATTTATCATTACTATATTTTGACTAAGGTTCAAAATCAATATATTGCTCGAATATCTTATAATTTTTATTTTTAAACTTAGGGGCTTCAAAAAAATTATTCTACAATATTAACTAGGACCTCCAAAATGCTGGAGACGGCCTGATATTAAGGTTATTTTTCAAAATAATGACAGTTGTGACATTATTTTTCAGATTATGACATTTGGGACCAACATTCCCATATAGGGATGACAGTTTGTCCCGATTCAATGGATATCCTATCTGTTCTGATCTGAATGGATCTAATCGAATCCAAAATTTTGGATCTAACTCTGGATGTGGGACCTATTTTTAGATCTGAATAAATTTTGGGTCGGGGTTAGGTTTTGACCTAACCGAATCAAACTGGATCTGAAACCTAGAAATTCAGACCGAACCCGATCCAAAATCCAAATATATATATATATATATATATATATATATATATATATAGAGTTGCACTCCATAACAAACACCTTACATAACAAACAATAAAGAACACTTCATATCTAATCTAATATAAGAGTTCCGTCATGGCACCCAATACAAAAAGTTGTTATTTTTTTACCCTCTATCCATCTAGCAAAAAAATTTAATAAAATTTTTTTACTGTTCATGATGACGTCATCATGAACATTAATTTTTTTAATTTTCTTTTTATTGTTTTTTGCTTGATGGATAGAGGGTAAAAAAATAACAACTTTTTGTATTGGGTGCCCCTGGCGGGGCCAATGGATCTAATAGATCTAAGGTGTTCTTTATTGTTTGTTATATAGCACTACTACAAAAAAGCCTAAAGAGACCACCTGAAAACCATCTTAGAGACCACCTCAAGAGGGGGTCTCTAGGTCAGTGGTCTCTTAGGATAAGAGACCTCTTCTTTGAGGGGGTTTCTTAAATAGAAATACCAGACCAGCTATTTCAGAAAAGTGGTCTCTTAGATGGAAGGAAAAGAAACCACTTATTTAGATTAGATGGTCTATCTGGTTCTAGTAAAGAAACCACATAGGCCAATAAGTGGTCTATTTGATTTCTCTAAAAAAATCGGTTGTCTCTAAAAGGTGATCTCTTTGCTCTGAATAGGATTAAATTTCTCAAATTAATAATTATTTTTATATTATTAATTGTCATTGAGATTATTATTATTAATTATTATAATAATATTCTTATATTTACAGAATATTATGAAAAAATAACTAACTAATGAATACACTAATATTATAAATGTGCACAGATATACAACTACAAAAACAAAATGTGTACATATACAGAATTGTAACTTGGCTAATTACGAAAATACAATTACCATTCACCAAATACAATTACTTGAGATTCTGGGCTAGCTAGACTTGCAAACCTAGCAAAAGAGAACATGAAACATGTACATACTACACATCTACACTACAGTTATGCCCTTCACCAGTTAAAACTAAAAAGCAAAAACATCCAATTGAAAGCATATATACACTGACGACGCGGAGCCACATCGTTCACTCTGGTCATCTGAAGATGCGGAGCCACATCATTCTGTGCCGTAACAGGAGCATAATGTCCAAGCTTAAAAACAACACCCCTTAAAGTGATATTTGAATTTCCCTTGGACAACTTCACTCATTGTAACTCCGAAATTCTCTGGTCCCTTTCCTCTGCAGACAGATAAGCTTTCATCACTAAGCAGATAATAAAAGCTAAACAGATGTAACACAAGGGATTAACCTGATATGTTATTCTTCAGCTAATCTTGTCATCTAGAGATACGGTCTACACAAACAGAATATAATAGAAAGGCATATCATATGCAACAGAAAAAAAAACAATTACTCACCTAAAAGTAGATGGCAGGATAGCAATTCTATTAACAGGCTTCTTTAAGGAAGTTATTTGAAACTGAGTTCTGAACTCAAGTTCCACGAAAGAATAGCTAACTGATACATTCATGAGTCATGACCTAAGAAACCAATAGCTAAGACTTCCTCCCACATATTTGAAAAGCAAAAACATCCAATTGAAAGTCATTTACAAAAGAGTATTCCACTAACAATAGTACTATGTGCAGAAGACTGTTCATTTATGCTACTGGAAAATTTTCGTGAAACTAAACAGAAGTACCCGTATTTGATGTGATACATATAGATGTAAATATATACAGTACACGTTTACGAAATGAATATGTAAAACTGATGGCTTGTACCCTGCAGGACTGCAGCTAAAAAAATTAGCGAAAATTAATAAATACGCAAAACATATATGACCACATGAAGGTTTCTGACTTGCCTAAGAGTAATACTAAACTGAATTAGCATGCTTAAACAAAATATCTGATTTACTTTGCTTCACAGTATAAAGAAAGATATAACAACCCAAACTGTCACAATGGTAACTTACTTTTGATATGTACGTTGAAAAGTTAAAGGGAACACCAAAAACACACACTACATGTTATATCATGAAGACTAAACAGAAGACAAGGAACATAAACCCTATCTCTTCAAATTAGATGTATATATAGAAAACAAGGAACAAATGTTATATAGGCGAAACAGGGACTGCAGAGCATGGGTAGAACGCTAGTTATCTATTAACACTGTAGAAGGATGCCCTTAACACAGTAACCCTAACAAACCGTCTGCTACTTCACAGTTATATACAGGGGCGGAACCACCTATGCTGAGAGTACATTCCTAACACTTCTTTTTTTAACTTTTAAAGTATGTTAATGATATTATAGAAAACAGCATATTATATCTTTATAAAATTTATATTCGTTTTAACTTTTGTTAAATTTTATTGTTTTTCTCACTAATTTGTTTTTAGTTCTAAATTAATAAATAAATGACAAAATACATATATGTCGTTTAGTATGAATTTTGGCCCCCCTAACTACATGTCTGGCTCCCCCACTGGTTTGTACGAAGTTGGCAATTGTAAATCAATGAAAGTATTTATTGTTTAGCATACTTAAACACTACATCCAGATATCAAAAGAATACACTAAGTTATACTGCATTACTTTAAAGCTATAATAGGCCACAGGGAACAAAAATGAACGGTCTTTGAAACTTGCTAGTGACTAAAATCTCAAGCTATATTATCATTAGTTTTACCTTGATAATGGAGCAGGGAATTGGAGGCCCAACACGACCAACAGATGTATCATCATACTCGGTGAACGTTGCTCCAGCACAAGTTTCAGTGAGACCGTAACCTTGACCTATTGGAGCACTAAGGACTTGACAGTATTAATATGGAAGAAAGAAAATGCATCATAAAAGCCTGTAACCTATAACGCTACAAACAGATAGGCAACAACAGTTTAACCAATAGATAGTTATGAATTACGAGTTACGACCTCAGTATGGTGGAGAACTGACATTTCAATTTTCTCCGAATGGTGAAGCATTAGAAGATGTTAGAAATATTGGCAGCTAACAAATATACAATAGAAGGTAATCTGATAGTAAATATCACGTGCATGAACGAATTGCAGAGAGTTAATTGGCTTTGTAGTTACCCTGCAATCCTTTATTTCATGGTGGAAGATTCTGTGATGTTTAGAGGGTAGAGGAGTTACAGTTGCACAGGAAGCTCGGATATGCGACACATTTACTAAGATTTTGAGTATGTATGCCTGTATTGATTATGTGGATATCGACTGTAATTGATGTCCTGTTGTTTTCTTATGTATGTCTAATGATTTACTTGGAACTAGACGTTATGTGCCCATGATTCAAGCATGTATGAATTACAAGGAACAAATGTAATTTAACAGTAAAAAACAAGTATCATATAAATACATACAGATTAATAACCATGAAAATCAAATCAACAAATCACCAAATATACAAATCACCGAATATACAAATGATAAAAAAAAGGGAGAAACAGAGAGAGATTGAGAGAGAGAGAGAGAGAGAGAGAGAGAGAGATTTCTGCAAAACTTACACGGAACTTACACGGAAAATCCCCAAATCTTGAACTAATCAAGCATCAAAATCCTTTGACCTGAAAAATCCCCAAATCGTAGAAACTAGGGCTTGAATGGATTTGAGATTTGTGAATTAAATCGGAGACAAAACTGTATAGAAATTGAAGTATAGGACAAGAGAAGCACGGGTATATGATTTGATTAAGAGACGGTGGAGTAGCCCCCGGAAAACCGAAATCGCCAGTTTGCAATCGGAGATTGAAACGAGAACGAAACGAAGCAAAATCTATATGGATCTTGATGTACATAGCAAGAGGTACAAGAATATGTATATCGATTGGTCGGAGAAGCAAACGATTGGCGAATTTTGAAAGTCGCCGTTAAGATTTTTTTGAGTTGCAATGAGAGAGAGATGATACATGAAGAATATGATAAGAAGATTTTCTTGAACGATATGCGTAAAAGATGAGATGTCTACGGAAGCCATAGAAAATAAATAATATTAAAAAATGATAAGAAACCATTTTTTTAATTAAAGAGGTCTCTTTTCATGTATCATAAGAGATCTCTTTTATAAAAAGTGAGGTTTCTTTTATTAAATAACCACTTATTTAAATAAGAAGTCTCTTTACTTATATTATTAGAGATCGTTTTTTGAAAAAGTGTGGTTTCTTTTATTGAGTAATCAATTATTTGAATAAGGTGGTCTCTTATTAGCGGTTCCTTTGCCTATATTTGTAGTAGTGTATAAGAGTGTTCTGTATGGAGTAAAGGCACACACACACACACACACATATATATAATATTTTTTAAAATTAATAAATTTTTAATAGTCTAATTTAACTTCACAATTATAAGATGTATCATAATTTAATGCAATTACTTTAAGCGCCATTCAATTTGAAATTACTACATATAGTTAAAAAACTATAAAAATACTCATTTTATAAAGTATTCAAGTCAATCTTTCACATATAAATGTTGTAAATTAAGAGATATATTTTTATTATTCATCTTTTAATTATATATTTTTCGATAATGTACATGCTTATTTAGAATTTTTATTTTACTTGACATTTGATTAAATGTATTACTATAATTGATAAATAATTGTATAAATAATTGAGAACGGATTAAGTCCTGAATCGAGTCTGAATTTAGAAATTCGGATTTCGATCAGATCTGGACCCGGATATGATTTCAACATACATGTTTGGATTTTGGTCTAATTTTCACAAAATTCGAACCGATCAATCCATTTGTCATCCCTACTTCCAAGCCATATAAAAACCAAAATTTTAATGAATTAAATTTTCAAACTTTTTTTTTATCATATCGGATCGGATTAAATTTCGGGGTTTGGGCTTTTTAAACAAGTCCAATTACAATGGGGGTGTTTGGGAGAACTTATCTTCATAATAAGTCAACTTATTTTAAGACAAAGTTAGAGATTCCTAACTTTTTTATGAAAAAATAACTTTTTTTTTGCAACTTATACAATCTCAAACATACATTAAATACTTGTATAAATTTTTTTTTATCAAAATATGAAATTTTTACCCGAAAATAAATCCATAAAGACTTATTTAAAGTTTTGCCAAACAGGCCCAATATAGTCATGTAACAATTGGTGTGAGGGCAAAAATGTAAAATTGCAATTAAAGAATGCCCTTGAAGTTCCTCAAAATTACAACAAGACCTTGATAAACAACCCACCTAGGGCACATTTGGTAATTAAGTCAAATTTGCAGCCTTATTTCCCTCCAACCTCCCCATATATTTTTAGTCAATTGTTGTAAAATCCCCCATTTTCTATAGCCCACCCCTCTCCGCTTGCCTTCTCCGTTGAACACTCCGAGTGGTGACTTTGTTTGTCAATTAAAAGCTCCCAGCTTTTAATTACACACAAAAAGTAAGTTTTCTCATTTCCTTTGTTACGCAATTATATAAAAATCGAAACTTTATGTGAAATTATTGAACACTTGTACATGGTTTTAAATCTCTTGCCAATTTAGGGTTTCAGATCGATTAAAGTTTTAATCTTTTTGATGTTTTAATTCTTGGTTGCTACTTTGTGTTTATATAAATTGTGGGTTTCTTTTGTTCTTTTTAAGCTTGATGTATTTTTGTTGTGTGTGAATTGTAGTTATGGTAGTTGTGTAATGATGAATTGCATTTTATATGTTGTTAGTCAAGGGGAAGAGTTGTTGAGTTTGTTACGATTACGATGTTTATGATTTAGTTTGTTTCGTTGGATTAGATGCTTATTCGAAGTGGTGGTAGTTGTGTCTGTGTGTGTTGGGGGGGGGGGGGGTTCTGGCTGTTTTACTGTTTGATTTGTTAATTTATTGAAAGACTAGATTTTGGGTTGATTCTGTTACCTGTAGAGAAATGAATAGTTGAAGGTAACGGTAGCTTTTGGTTGGTTGTAATTTAGTAGGAAACATGTGTTTTGGTTATTAGTTTGTAAGGAAGTGTCGGGGAATTTGTTATAGATCACAAATCTTATCTGAAAGACTGAAACTGATATATTAAGATACCTTATTATAATGGTTATGATGACAAAAGGATGATGTTATACGTTGTCTGTTGTGTAAATTGTTTCTTTCTGATATGCAGATACACAAATTGTGGGCATTTATGATTTTTAAAAGTTGATTTTCTTTTATTTTCAGTTTTTGGGGCTTTAGGTGTGTAGGTGTCAACTCATCTGAATTTACCAAGGACAATATGTTGGGCCCTCCGCGTGATGGTTGAGTATTCTGGAGGTTTCAGTTTGAATCAAATTGTCATTATCATTGCTGGTCTGGTGCACAGGGTACTATATTAGCTTCTAAGATTCTTATTTACTCGAAAGGACGGTAGTAAATAAGGCTTCGTTCTGGTAAGTGATGGAGTGCAACAAAGAAGAGGCTGAAAGGGCCAGAAGTTTGGCAGAGAAGAAGATGGAAAACAAGGATTTTTTGGGGGCTCGTAAGATTGCAATCAAGGCTCAGAACCTCTATCCTGGATTGGAGAACATTTCCCAGTTGATTATGATTTGTGATGTTCATTGTTCTGCTGCAAACAAGGTCCGAGGAACTGAGATGGACTGGTATGGCATCCTTAAACTTGAGCCAACAGCTGACGATGCCGTAATAAAGAAGCAATTCAGAAAGTTGGCTCTTGGTCTTCATCCAGATAAGAACAAGTTTGCTGGAGCAACGGATGCCTTTAAGTTAATTGGTGAAGCTCAGGGAGTGCTTCTGGACAGAGATAAAAGGAGGATTCATGATATGAGATGTAGACCTGCTGCGGTTACTGGGGCTCCCAGGCAAGCAAGCAGGCCTTCCAATGTACGGAGACCACCAGGTCCTGACAATAGTTCGATTAATGCAAATAAACAGTCTCATCAGGCACCGCAAACTGCCCAGACAGGAGCCTATGATAGTCGGCCAACTTTCTGGACTGCATGTCCATTTTGTTCTGTAAGGTTCCAGTATTACAAAGAAGTGCTCAATAAAATTCTTAATTGTCAATCTTGCAAAAAGTCCTTTACTGGCTACGAAATCAATGCTCGAGCACCACCACAAAACAACTGGAGTCAGCAGGAATTTCCCAAACAAACAGCGGCCAATAATCCAGCTCCTTCTAAAGTGGGTCCACATAGTAATTTTGCGTACTCCACTACTAAAGTAGAACTTGGGGGAAACTCTGGTTTTGGAAATATACGGTCTTGTGATGTGGCACAGGGGTCTAAACTGAATGAAAAACATGGAGATGTTTCTATGAATAGTAAACAAAAGCGCAAAGCTGAAAAATCTCAAGTACGTGCAAGCATGAATGGGAAGAAAAGGAAGAAATTATCCGAGTCTAGTGGAAGTTGCAACAGTGAAACTAGCTCAGAATCTGAGGAAGAGATATCTGTTAAGATTGATGGGTTTTATAGTGAGCTGCCCCCACGGAGGTCAAGTAGGTCTAAAAGAAATGTTTCATATAACGAAAACATCAATGACGATAATGACACAGCAGAGCCCACAGAAGAAAACAAGTCCAGGAATTCATCCCAACCCACTAAGGAGGCAGTTGAAGATGTACTACCAAAACAAGATCCTCCAGGTATAAACAGATCGAATGGCCTTGATGCTCATTTGGATGAGAACGACAATGACGAAGCGGCTAAAAAGACTTTTGCTGAAGAGGTGCTGCTTAAAAAAAGCAAAGACACTGAAATGAAGAGTGAGAAAGAAGAACCGTCTGAAGTTGCTGAAACAGAACCAGAAATCTATGAATATCCCGATCCAGATTTCAGTGACTTTGACAAGGATAGAGAGGAGAAGTGTTTTTCAGCTGGGCAGATCTGGGCAATTTATGATACCCAGGATGCAATGCCTAGATTTTATGCTCAGATCAGGAAAGTACTCCGTCCTAAGTTCAAGCTTCGGATAACCTGGTTGGAGCCAGACCCAGATGATAAGGATGAAATTAAATGGGTTGAAGAAGACTTGCCAGTTTCTTGTGGTAATTATAAGCATGGAAGCTCTGAAAACACTGAAGATCACCAAATGTTCTCACATTTAGTTAGCTGGGAAAAAGGCAGTAGAAGAGATGCCTTCAAGATATATCCAAGAAAGGGTGAGACATGGGCTCTCTTCAAGAACTGGGATATTAATTGGTCTTCGGATCCAGACAATAGCAGGAAGTATGAATACGAGTTTGTTGAAGTCTTGTCCGAGTATGCTAATGGAACTGCTATATCCGTTGTATACTTGTGTAAGATAAAGGGTTATGTTTGTCTCTTTTGTAGAGCAAAACAGGAAGGAGTTGACGTTTTTAAAATAGCACCAAAGGAATTATACCGATTTTCTCATAGGGTCCCATCTTTTAGAATGAATGGTGATGAAAGAAAAGATATTCCGCAAGGATCTTTTGAACTTGATCCTGCATGTCTTCCCATCAATCTTCGAGAGATTGATCCTCCTACTACTGAGAATATTAAATTTGAAAAGGTGCATCCACCTGGTCCATGTTCTAAATTCACGACAAATTCTGCCAAATCAATTCCAGAATTCCATATGGATGTCTCTAAAAGCCAAGAAGAGCATAAAAACCAATCGAATTCACGTGTGGAAATATCTTCGGACGAAGAAGACCAGAAGTTGGATACTAATTCCAACGGCAATGCATTCGACAATCCAACCGAAGATACTGGCGGTGAACTAGATCCTCCGGATGAAGCTTACGAAATTCCTGATCCTGAATTCTATAATTTTGACTCTGACAAATCCATAGAGAAATTTGAGGTTGGTCAGGTCTGGGCTTTGTATAGTGATGAGGATGGCTTACCAAAGTACTATGGTAAAATACATAAGATTGAACTTTTGCCAAAGCATAAAATGCACATTTTGTGGCTGGGTGTTGGTTCAATACCAGATAACGTGATTCAGTGGACCGACAAAAAGATGCTCGTTACTTGCGGTAAATTCAAGCTTAAAAGGTCGAGTTCAAGTGAATATACCACCACTGTCTCCTTTTCTCATCAGGTAGGAGTAAAAGAAAACATGAAAGGTGAATATATCATCCTTCCGAGGAAAGGTGAAATTTGGGCACTGTATAAGAATTGGATTGCTGGAATGAAATGTTCTGACTTGGAGAACTGTGATTATGACATTGTGGAGGTGGTTGATGAATGTCCTACTGGTACAATTGTTTTGCATATGGAGGCAGTGGAAGGCTTCAAGTCCGTCTTCAGGGCGCAAGTGAAAGAACAATCCCCTGTAACAAGCAGGATACCCGCAAGTGAGCTGCTTAGATTCTCCCATCAGATACCTGCATTTCGGCTTACGGAGGATAACGGTGGCAGCCTGAGAGGTCATGTGGAGCTTGATCCAGCAGCATTGCCGTTTCATTGGTTTTGTTCAAGTTAGCATGCCAAGTTGACGTCTCCTTCTTCACATCTTAGTTGCATAGTTTTGAATACCTATGCCATGTGAATCACAAGCCAGAGGCACTTTCTTCTGGCCAAGGCAAATGGTCTTCTAAAACACCAGGGACAACCCTTTTTGTGTGGAAACTATCCGAGGACCTAGCACTGGAGTTGTCCCCAGCTAGACTTTCTTTTTTTTTTCTATGAATTCAACTAGACTTCCCTATTTTAGATCGGTTTTTATGTGTTTGTTTGTAGTTGGCTGTTGGTGATGCTGATGATTTAGTTGTTTGAAAGATTGAGCTTATATATTTAGCTGGTCTCCAAGGGTTAACCTAAGCTGCATTTTATCTAATGTGGCCTTTACTTTTCTTCCTCCCTGGCACTGATTTGTTGGCATCTGTTATTTGTAATCTGTATTGTCAATCTGTCAGCCATGTAAGAATCAAAGTAACAAATTTGCGTTCTCTATTCGAATCAGATTTTTGCACCTATATCAAGATCTAGTAATTACTGGCCTGTTTGACATAGCTTAATTATACCGACTTATGACTTATTTTCGGATACAAATTTTATATTTTGATAATTTTTTTTATATAAATGTTTAATGTATCTTTGAGATTCAATAAGTTGCAAAAATAAATTGGAAAATAAGTTGGAATGTTAGGAATCTCTAACTTTGTCTTAAAAAAAATTGACTTATTCTGGAAAAAAGTTCTCCAAACACCCCCTACTTTAAATAAACTTATTTAGCATTCTTTCATAAAAAGAATAGTCTTATTTAGCATTTACTATACTTTCTAATAACTGAATTTGGATTTTATTTTATTATCATATTAGTAGTGTTTATTTGAGATTTGTAATGCAGCTCACATGGAATCTACAATCTTACAACATTATCATTGTTCTGCCATTGTTTTTCTTTTCGGATTCCTGATTGACAAATTATACAGTTTTAGCCAACTTAAAAGGGTTCTAATGGAGAAGAATTCAGAAATATAATTCTACTTAAAAATTTATAAATTAAATTTACTTTAAATTAAGTTAAAGATATTTTCTATTAAAATACTATAAGAAACGGTAAGTAAATTCCGACAAGAAATGTAGGAATATTCAATTTTGAGTATTCAGAAACTCGATAACAAATATTTAAATTATCGAATTTAACAAGATGGGCGAGAGGGGTGATGTTGTAACTCGTGTGGTAAATGAGGACTATGCCATGTTGAACCCATCGAGGTTCGATTCTCCCCTATCGCATGTATCAGAACAGATACTAAAATAATAGAATCATTGTGGCAAAAAAAAAGATGGGAGAGTACTTAACAAATATTTGAATACTCAAGTTTTAACAAAACTAGTTGATAAAGCCGCGCTTCGCGGCGGCGTTACAATATTTTTAAAAAAATTCAATACATTTACGTTATATTATAATATTAATATTAAATTTTAATAATTAAATAATCTTCTATAATGAATCAATTTCTTGTTAAATACGATTCTTTCGATTGAGCTGCTCTCTCGTTAAAACCGAAATCCCAACTTTTTAACAACTTATATAATATTTTTTATCTATAAAATCGAACCGTAAAAATAAAAAAAAAATTATGACTTCAGTATCAAATTCTAATAGATAATACAATCTTTTCTAGCGAGCCGTCTTCCTGTTAAATACGTTTCGAGCCGCTCTTATTTGAAACCGAAATTCTAACTTCATTATATAAAGAGAGTAACTTCCAATTTTTATATTCTTTAAACTTTCTAATATTTATGGAGTTTTAAAAGATGAAAACACATCTTATATTTTTTGTATATTATAGATATTCTTGTATTTATTTACAGTTTCTGCATGGGAATGTCTTTCTGTTATGTTAACATATCAAAAAAAAAATTAAAATATGAAGACTTTTTGTTACGGGAATAATATTACATTTATGGATATATTTTTGTAATGCAAGTATAATTAACTTGTATAAAAAAGTTAAAATAAAAGATTTCTAGGAAAAAAGATGTATAGTTTTAAAAAATCGTATAAGATGTCTCCACCGTCCTCGTATTCTACTTCTAATAAAACATTTTATTTAATGTATTAATTATATATTTAAACATCTTTTATACGGTCTTATCTAATGAACCGCTTTCTTGTTAAACACATTTATTACTATTGATTCGCTCTCTCGTTAAGACCAAAAACCTAAGTTCTACATATATTACTTGTATGATAATGTTTATCCATAAAAATCAAATCCTAAAAATAAAATAAAATTTATAACATCATATGATATTTTAATAGCTAGTACGATCTTTTATAGTGAGTCGTCTTCCCGTTAAACACGTTTTGAGCCGCTCTCGTTTGGGATCGAAATTCTAACTTCATTACATATTATTGATGATACTTATCTTACACAACAATTTTTTTCCTTAAAATCAAAACCTAAAAAATAGAGTGAATTCCAATTTATACTTTCTCTAGATTTTCTAAAATTTTGGAGTTTTAGAAAATGAAAACACATCTTATTTTCTCTTTATATTATAGATACTCCTGTATTTATTTAGGATTTCTGCATAAGATTGTTCTTTTACTCATTGTTCTTTTATTACTTAAACACATCAATTCTTTTCTTTTTAAATACGGTGACTTTTTTCATGACAATAGTATTGGATATATGAATAAATTTTCCTAATATAAGTATAATTAACTTATATAAAAAATATATAATTTAAGAAGATCGTACTTTCTATAAAATATTTAATTATATGTCTGCTCTATATATTCAAACACCTATTCTAGTTCTAGTAGAACTTTTATTTATATATTTTTTGTAGAACTTTTATTTATATATTTTTTCTATAAATTCGAACTCTTATTCTCTATAAATTCGAACTCCTATTCTACTTCCAATATAACTTTTAATCGTATACCTTATAAATACTTATTATACTTACAATAGAACTTCTAATCATATGTCTTTCCTATAAATTCGAACTCTTCTCCTTTATAAATTCGAACACTTATTCTACTTTTAATATGCTAATTGATATTTTCCTTTATAAATTCGAACACTTATTCTACTTCTAATATGCTAATTGATATTTTTATATTTGTTAGAGTTTAAAATTCTAGAAAATTAGAAAAATCGATTGAGACGATATTAGAGCGCCTCCTAAACTCCCGCTATCCTCCTATATATATATATATATAGGGGGCTACTCCAATACAAACCTCCTTAAAATACAAACCTACAAACCAAGCATAATCTAATATTTCAAGCTAATTTAATGACCAAACTAGGGGTACCCCAATACAAAAAATGCTTAAAATAATTGGCTCTATCCAACAAAAAAAATAAAAAAATAAAAAAATAAAAAATTCACTGTTCACGTGATGACGTGGCATTGGATTTCACTGGTTAACGGTGATTCACACATTCTTGTACGGCGCTTCGCGCCTTTATCATTCTAAAGTTGTAAGGAATGACAATCAATGGTAAAGGCAATAGACGATTGACCGGTGTGTCGAGAGCCTTCGGCCCTCATGACTACCTAACTCATCCGTTTACTGTCTTAAATGCTTCGCATTTCCACGGCAAGTTTTTTTTTTTTTTTTTTTTTATGGATAGAGCCAATTATTTTAAGCATTTTTTGTGAAGGTACACTTGGTGGGAACCTTAGAATAAATGAAATATAACTAATTTAGCACTTGCCTATATATATATATATATATATATATATATATATATTGATTTTCGAGATTTTCAAATTTTAATAAAAAACTTCAAAACTTAGAGTTAATTTAATTTATAAATCCAAAAACCAGAAATTGCACTGCCTTCGAAAAAGCAAAAAACTCTGATGAATCATCACAGTTTGTACAAATTTCCCCCAATTTGTGAAACCCTATACGCTCACACACACTCTCTTTATTGCTAATTAGGTTAATATGAGCTCATTTCGAGACGACGACGATGATGATGATGACATTGAAGAAAATACAAACATCATATATCCTCAAGTTGATGCTGACACTGAATTTATGGACACTCAGCCTTCTCCGCTTCACGGTAATTTCTACACTAATTTATACACTGTTTCTATTATGTTGGGACCGATAAATAGTTATATTATTGAGGTTTTAGTTCTAGTGAGACGGACAAGTGGAGATCATAGTTGTTAGGCTAAGATGATCATCGAAATTAGTATTTATCTTGTGCGACGAAAGTATAGGTTTAATTAAGTGAGGAAATGTGCAATTCTACGGAAACTAAAATTTGAGTGATCAATTTTGCGGAATAGAATGTGAAATAAGAAAGGGTTTGAATAATGTTGGATGCTCGGTTTCCTAGTGAATAAGAGTTTTCGTGTAAAATTTTGACTAATATCTATATGATGTGTATATGTTAAGTACGAAACTGTTAACAAGTACAAGAGTGTTGATAAGTTAGGTTTTGTGTTAGGATGTGGGCTATTTGATAATACTGTTCCGTCCGAAGATGCTGAGACTCAAGGGGTATGCCTTGCTGGTGAAACCCAAGCAGTGGATGATCTTGGTGTTGAAGATTTGTGCACTCAGTTGTTTGATGATTGTGATACGCAAGTTGTGGTTGATACTGACGATGAAGGAACTAAGCAAAACGAAGTTTTAAGTGACACTGAGGCATTGTCTGATTTCGATTCTATGAAAAGGGTTGACAGTCATAAGGTGGAAGAGGATACGATGCTGCAAACCGGTCTGCAGAAACAGAATGGTGGTGAATCCAAAGAAGTTCAGATTAGTGAAGGGTGCAATAAAGGTCTGAAGAATCTTGTAAATTTCAAATGTTTGTTTTTAATTTTTTATGTTATGTTTTTGAGCTTAACCCCGATATCAAATTGATGCATAAAGTATGTAGTTCAATATCGGCAACAATAATTAATATATAATATATTAGTCTGTTGATAAGCAGTCGAGTAATGATGATTTATGGGAGTGAAAGCTGATAGTCTTTTATCTCTTTGTGGATGTGCGTTGCTTTTCATGTAACCCTAACAAATTTTACATATAAATTTATGAATATATTAGCATATTGGTTTTATGACAGCAAATATTTTGTTAAGTGGATGTTTTTGGAAAGTAAATTTTTTGTACACATTCTGCAATATATATGTTCTTTTGTTGTGCCAACTTATGGGTTACTTTTTTTTATCAGTTGGAGTTTTTAGAAAGCTGTTTGTACATACTTCCATGCTACAACCTGCCTTCTTTTACCTTTCTTAGCACCCTGTCTTATAAAAAAGATCTAAGATTAATGTTTCAGTTAACTATTAAGTTTTCCTAGGTATGGATGAGAAGCTCTATTTAGTGAAATTTTACGTTATTATGCAGGGCCAGTCCTTGAAGGATTTACATCATTACGTGTAGCATCTATTAGGTCTTCTGGTTTGGCTGCTCGCAACATGTCTTTGAAACGAACTAACAACACTTCATATTCCAATACGGGTGACGGTCAACATGAGGCAGAGAGGAGTGTAACATTAAACGTTTTTGGGCAACTTGATCAAAGACATAAACCGGAGGAGCATGTTGATAAAATTATAGGATCTGGTAGTGAAAACAAGCGTACGGTTGGTATGTCAGCAGTTAAGAAACTTTTTAATGAAGATATATCTCATGAGAAAGGGCTTGATATAAATTTTAGTAACACTGAAAAGGAAGAAAACATTCCCCCAGTCTGCATTTCTGAAAAGGAGTCGGCAGGGCTGAGCTATGTAGATTCTCAAGAGCCTGGAGAGGCATCACAAACCATTGCTCTTGACTTTGTGGACAAATATCTGAAAGTTAATGATGTAGAATTTGATCAAGAAGCTGAAATTATAAAGTCAACTGGGGGGAAATCAAAGGCTCTCTCAGGTGCTAAAGGAACCCAAAGTTTGGCTAAACGTGCTAATCACTTTTGTTCAGCATCTGGTGGGACATTTGACTGGGATGATTATCAAGAGGATGAAGGAGGGGGCGAGTTTTTCAGAAAAAAGAAAGAAGCATTTTTTAATGACGGACGCAAAGCTCATCAATCCTTTCCCCAACCTCGGGATTTAAAGCATCCTAATTCAAACAATTGTTGGGAAGTCAAAGAAAACAGCGACAAGGTAGAGCAACAAGACAAACCAATGAAGGTGGCGGGAAAATCTATTCGAAAAAATCTCATTAAGAAGTTGGATGATGCCCGAGATGAAATGGTTGAAACTGGTACTGAGAAAGATAATCCAGTCTTCCTGGATGTAGGAGTTGATACTCAACTGGCAGCTGACGCAATGGAAGCCTTATGCTATGGGGTAGGCTTAAATGACCATGACAGTAGTTTTGCTAATCAGGATGCTAAAATCCTCTTGCCTGGTACTGAGAAAGGAAAATACCGAAAAAAATTAGAGTCAGATAAAGATTTTGTTCAAAAGAGAGCATCATGCACTTTGAGATCTGCAGTCACTACAAGACAATCCAATCAAGCTAAAATGTCTGTTCCTGGATTGTCTAAAGGGTCCTCCATTTTATCAGAACAGCAGTCTATAAAAACTAGTAAGCAGTGTGATAAGACTAAAGATATGTGCAACCTACGCTGTGCACTTGTTGATGAAAATGTGAATGAAAAGGAACCGGAAAGAGGTGTTGTCGGCGCAAATGAAAGACGTCTTGTTGCTGCATCAAGTGGTAAAAAAACACTGCAAAAAAAGCGTGTGCAGGAGCAGCTTGGTACCTATTTACCCATTGCTTGTCGTACTAGGCAGAAGGCATCAAATCAAACACAGGGGGGTACCAAAACATCTACTGTTTTAAGAGAGGGGATAGATACTTTAAGTACCCCTTTTGCTCCTAAAAGGAAAAGGAGCAGGGCTTCATTAAACACACTTACCAGAGAAAAATGTTCTGAATTAAAATCCATTCGACCTGGTCACCTTGAGGAAACCAAAGTAACTAATGTTGAGCTATCAGATTCACAGATATCTGGTACTAGTACAGTTCGAAAGGGAAAGGTTCATGAAAAGCTTTCCAAAGAGGAGATAAATAGAAATTCAAAAATCAAGTTCACACAAATGAAATCAGGCATAAAGAGGAAGCTACTGGCATCTGGTGTTAGTGATCCACCTTCGCGTCAAAGGCATTCTCAAAAAGGATTGGTGGAGGATACTTCTGTGGATCACAACCCTTGCTACCAGAATGCCGTTGGAACTTCAGAAGATTTAGACGTGTTTAAGGCTCAGGTAGCTGAATTTACTGCTGGAAAGAGTCACTCAGCTATTACTGCTGCTGAGAAAGCAAAAGTGAATCCAGGGTCTAGAGTATCATTAAATGACACGTGTAAACCAAAAGCTTCGTCATATATGACCCCTAAGCAATATAAAACACCTTTAAACGAATCCTCTCCGGACTGTATGGGTAAAGAATATCACAAACAGTCATCCAGGACGAAGCTATTAAGGTCACCTCTAAAGAGAGAAGTTAGCAGAATAATTGCAGATGGGCCAAAATCTGCATATACATCTAAAGATTTACGTAAGAGGAGAGATATATCTCAGGTTTACGTTTTATTCAGTCAGCATCTGGATGGAGATTTAATTAAGCAGCAGAAGAAGGTACTTGTTTGTATTATCTTCTGCTCGATTCCTGATTCAAGCACATTCAAACGTGAAAGTACTAGTATGCATTCGATTTACTATCACAGGTTTTGTTCCGGTTGGGAGCTTCAGTAGCATCCTCGATTCCAGATGCTACACACTTCATAGCTGATGAATTTGTGCGCACGAGGAATATGTTAGAAGCTATTGCCTACGGAAAACCCGTGGTGACACACTTTTGGCTAGAGAGCTGTGGACAGGCTAATTGTCTCATAGATGAGCGAAACTACATACTGAGAGATGCTAAAAAGGAAAAAGAGATTGGCTTTAATCTGCCAGTTTCACTTGCACGTGCATGCCAACACCCTCTTCTACAAGTATGAAGTATGATTTAGTTTTAATTTTCTTGCTTGATAGTGGTTATTTGGTTCTTCTTTAGTGAATTACTTTTCCTCAGGGTTGTAGGGTCTTGATAACGCGAAACGCAAAACCTGGTAAAGATATATTGGCAAGCTTAGTGAAGGCAGTTCATGGCATGGTGAGTAGTTTTTCTGAGGTTCCGTAAGTTTTTAAACATTAGCACTATTATATTGAACTCCCAAATCTTCTATACTCGATCTATAAAATGTCAAAATTGAGAGTGTAGTCTTAAATTGTTACTACTTAAGGCATGACATGTAGATGACATATGGATTGAGACTATCACTGCTCTTCTTCTCCAATAGCCTTGACATGAATTTACATGCAACTTTGTACATATACGAGTATGAGTCTTCCTAAAGGTCAATCTTAAAGCCTAAGAATCCATTTTACAGGTGGGTGCTAACAAATTTTGTTGAAATTTGGTTAATTTCTGCTTGGAGCTCATAATTTTAAATCATAGTTACTTTAGTGAAAACCAAGTCTAAACTTCTGTTCATTAATGTTAGTGTTCTGCCACCAAAAAACTTTGGTAAGTTTGTGTACTAGAATTGTGAGCCACATAGCCACATATCTGGTTGCGGAGTGAATTTTGTATCCATTTGCCTCTCCCCTCCTTGTGGTTCCTTTATGAGTTCTATATTTTACATGCAAGTGTGGGAACATAAAAACTAACCTTGTAATTTGTTCTCTCAGTTAAGTGCTCCACCCTCCTCCTTAGAATCCATTGAGAGGGCAGGAAGCGGGAGGGGAGGGGGGTTGTTAACTATAATATTAGCATATGTAATTGTAGATAGGAGAAGAATACTGTATAGATAGAATTAATTAGAATATTAGCCTAATCTTACCATAATAACATTTTTCACTGGACCAACTGTAACATAATTGCATCGGAAAAAAAATCACTTAATGAACTATATGCCATTCATTTTTATTTCTTAGTTGTTTACTTAGAGCCTCTCCAATGAAGTTGGCTATATTAGTGTAAATAAATAATTAGCTAAAATTTGTTGAACCTGTAAGGTATTGTACTCCAATGGAATTGGCTATATTCTATAAATAGTAATTTAATATTATTTGAAATTGTTATAAATAGAAAATGTTATTTTAATATGGTAATAGATGATGTGGAATTTTGCTACAGGTCTCTAGAGGTTTAGCATATATAGCCAATATAGTGAGGTTGGCTAAAATTATAGACAAGGGTTTTGTGCCATTGGAGTGATAAACTTTTTACAAATTTTTTATAAATTTTATATTTGGTATGCCAACTAGATTTTTAGCTAAAGGTTTGTTAGCATTGGAGATGCTCTTAGTGAGTAAACCTTGTTCAGCCTTTCTGAAATTACTAGATAATTGAACTTAAAGGATTAAAGAAGATGGACTGGTTCTTATTTCGACGTCAGTAGCAAGCCTAACAAACATACTCATTACAATCCCGGTTCCCGGATACTCTCGAGGCACTCTATCTAGCCGATACCAGGCTTAGTAAGAGTCCCGTATCTCTGATAGTTATACCAACCAATAACTCTAATTTAATACATACAGTTTCTAATTTTGTTAGTATATGGAAGTAACATTTAACAGAATATCTTTCAGACTGAGGCTTTGCTTCAGAATTGCTGTTCTCAGCGGTGATTCAGTGAAGTGAAGGCACTGAAGTGTAGCATAAGTTTTGTCCTTAATTAAATTAGCATATCTTGTTATTTTTGTCGAAGGGTGATATCTTTATTGAGTCTTACTACGTTTTATGGTTTAACTTGTTATTGTTCTCAAGTAAACCTACAAAATTCGGATTATAATTGTTGATGTTTTTTTTTTCCTTTTCTTGTGATAAATGTGTCAAGATTTGTACGTATATAGGCAGAATATAGAGAGATAAGGCAGAGAGATAATAAACACAAGAGAGATGTAGTGAACTGTGTGTATGATTATACTACTACTGGCATTTTCTGTTATATTGTGTTATTAGGAGGAAGACCAAGTCTCTTTACATGGATAAACTTAGTTTCCAACTAAAGCTTGCTACAATAGATACTTGGTGTGGCTACTCTTGATACAGTAAATATGATGTTATTGTAGTGACATCATCTTGCCTATGTCACAACCTTGCTGATATTTAAGACGCTCCCGCACTCGAAATCCTATCTTGGGATGAAATACCTCTATTCGGATTGAAGAGTGGAACACTGGGAGCCCTTGAGACCTAGGTATCCAACTAGACCCATCTTTAGTTATTGAAGACCCGTCTTAGGATTGACCCATCTTGAGATTCACTCATCTTGGAGTTAAAGATCCATCTTGAGATTGACCGATCTTGCGATTGACCTATCTTGGGATTATGTAATTGAGAATTTTGGGATACCAGGACTCGAACTTTTGACCACACGGTATATTTTCGGCCATGTCAAAATAAAGGCGTTGCTGGCAGCACTATAGTAGATACTAGATAGCCACCTTATTAAGGGGTTTTCAACCCCTTTACCACTGTTAAGGGCCTGACCTAATTACCTAAATATGCAGGAGCATCCCATCTTATTTTTGGATCTGGTCTGGGGTCAGAAGTGTAAACAACTGAATGTGGACAGAATGCTACCCGGGCAGAAGAAAAGGACCCCAGGACTAGAAAGCTTGAGTTTTCCTTGAAAAACCCTTAGCTTCGATCAAAAAGCTCTCCTATAAAAACCCTGATGTGAATCTGGCCAGAAGTTCCCTTTAAGAACTTTGACACGATACTTATTATTTTATTTTGGTTTAGACTTTGTTTGGATAACCAAACTTAAACAGAATATAGCCTCAAGCTTCTCTTTAGAAACTTGAGTTTGGATGGCTAAATAATCTAAAAATCAAGTCTGGGTAGAAATGACACAAGTTCCCTTACGAATATTGAATTTTCAAAAGTTAAAAGCACTGATTTCTCTGCATAAATGAACCTGCTCTGATACCATTTTCACGATTTATACGTATATAGCCAGAATGTAGAGAGATAAGGCAGAGAGATAATGAACACAAGAGAGGTGCAGCGAACTGTGTGTATGATTATACTACTACTTCTGCTGCATTTTCTGTTATATTGTGTTATTACAAGAAGGATGACCAAGTCTTTTTATATAGATAAACTAAGCTTCCCACTAAATCTTGCTACAGTAGATACTTGGCGGCTACTTTGCTACAGTAAATATGATGTTATTGTAGTGACATCATCTTGCCTATGTCACAACCTTGCTGATATTTAACAATATGTATTGTGTTATAATACAGAAAATATAATGTATTGCCTATGTTATTACAACTTTATTTTACTTGCCTAGTATTTCTGTACTCAGAAAATATAATGATTGATGCAATTTGGATTTTGGAGTTACGCTTATCTATAATAGGTTTTGATAAGATGTTGTTTGGTTTCTTCTTATCTAGAAAGAGGGAACTAATCTTCTTAAAGAAAATTTAAACTAAAACAGGTTCTCATTTTTCATGCACATAGAGGATAACTGTGAAAGCTTCATTTCATTTTCTTTTTATGCTTAGCTAGAAAGTGGAAAGTAATCTACTAAAAGCAATCCTTACTAGTAAACAGATCCCGTCCATAAAGAGTATAACTATCAAAGTTCGTACAGATTTTTTGGTTTAACATGACAAGTCGTGCAGACTGATGAAATGCAGAGTCTTTTTACATTTCTGAATATTGTATTATTAAATAGACCACCCTGCATAAAGAGTCTTGTTTGCAATTCAGCATAATACTGAACTGGATTGCCTTCTTTAAGTTCTCTTGTTGATGTCAGTCACTAAATAGTGGCCGGTGACACAATTCTCAGCTTGCATTGCCTCTACTAGTAAGTAATCTGTGCTTAGCAACAAAATATGTGTGCATGAGCCTTAGCCTTAGGCTTTGTTAGTAAAATTGAAGAATTTCTTCATTCCTAAACCATCTCTTAAAATTAATCAGTTAATGACTAGCAGTTACATTTTTCTGGGTAAGGTATGACCTGAATGATTAATGGGAAGATCGGTGATGGCAGCCTTTTCTTCTTGTATTTTAAACTATGCTGTTGAATGATGACGCATGCAATATTTTTCTTCTAGTTACTTGGCAGATCTAGAATACATCTTGTTAATCTAGTTTGTTTTCATGTCCACTGAATATTTATGCTCAGGTTGTACAGAGAATTGGTGGATCTGCATCGAAGGATGAAATAATTACAAGTGACTTGATCGTTCTTTCGTGTGAGGAAGATTATGCAGATTGTGTGCCTTTTCTCGAGAAAGGTTAGGAATCGTATATATACATACAATTAATCTAGTAATAAAGAATATTTATTCTATTTATAATATCAGTATATGACCCAATGTTTATATACAGGAGCATCAGTTTACAGTTCCGAGCTACTTCTAAATGGTACGGTTATTCAGAAGCTGGAGTATGAAAGGTCACTTTTTATTCAAGATCTATTAATTCACTCTTCCTGTTTCTTTAATTAATTCAGTCTTACCCTAAATTAAAAGAAAGAAAGAAGAGTTGTTTCATGGTTTTCTTGCTATTTAATATTCATGCTTGTGATTAATTTTACCAATAAAATAAAATCTTATTTAATCTGTTTTTGCCACACTGCCCAAAGCTTTAAATGTAATCTTGTATCCTTTTTGCAGAAATTTGTTGCTAAATGCTAAGTTACAGTATATATGTTCTTTGTTAATATTTACATGTTCTTATTTTTTTACATGTCAGGCATCGGCTCTTTGTTGAGAATGTTAGAAAAATGCATTCCACAGTAAGAAAAGATGGTGACGAATTTATTCCTGTGGCTAAATGCAAATGATAGTGTTCTTTTTTCAATATCACTTCTGCATTCGTTTTTTCATCTCTCTCTCTCTCTGTGCACCATTTTTAGCCCCATCATCCCCACAGCCTACATGTCCTGCTTTCCACGCCCTGATTTCACTTGTTAGATTTCGGTTTGAGTTCTTATGATACGTCCAGCCTTGTACAGATAGAATAATACATGCACACATTTATATTCCCTTTTCTCTCTTTCTGGTGACAAAGATGTTTCTGCAGTCTTATTATATACAAATAGAGTTGTTTATGATGCAAAAGAACAAGTTGAAAACAAAATCAAGATGGGTATCTGCTACCTTATGTTACTTTTTAAGTTTTCTGTCAAATCCCAGGGCTCAACCCTGGACAGGCGGTGGAAACTACCAAGCTGGATTACGGTAAGGGTAGGGGCAGAGGAAATTTCCGCCGCCCATCCTGGGCCATAGCACGGAAAACTGTAGCAGTCAGTTTGATAATGATCAAGTGACACTGCAACCTGTGTATACTGTATATGGTAAAAATAGTTGGTTCTTTTCTCCTCTAAATTTATACTAAAGTTACAATATTCAGTCATTTTTTAGCTGATGCTAGTTGGCTTTGGCTATGTATCAAATGTGTTGTGCGTAGGCATTACAACAGCATAAAATTTCTCTGTCATTGCTCGATCAAGAGCGGCCTATACCGTTGAACTAGCCACATTCATTAACACTTGACAGGAATTACATCTCAATTATTGTGATCTGCAATTATAGTAAATATTACAGAGGTGACTCGAGTTTTGTTAAAATAGGGTGTATCGTCTCATTTTAGAATCTATAACCTTTATTAATAAGTAAAATTCTTGTTTAATGGTACCATTTTGTACCAAATTTGGTTCGTACTATATTTGGGTTTCATTCCGAAAATCCTCTTCGGTTTCACCTTGAAAATCCTATTTCCCCTAAATTTCTACGTTGTTTTAGAAAATAGAATAGAATCCTATTTCCCATAAAATGCGCCATGTTTCTTTAAAAAGAATTAAAAATAGAGTTTATGATAATTATAATTCTTTTGTTTAATTTTTTTTATTATAAAAAGACCACGATTTAAAACCACCAACAAATAGAGGGTAAAACACCAATGAATACAAAATACAATCTAGGGTTACTTGATGTAAATTTTTGTAAAACATCAATGAAAATATAACATTTATTAATAAATTTCTGTTTAATGGTATTTTGGTAATAAATTTGGTTCCATCCTTATTTTGGTTTCATCCTAGATTTCTACTTTCCCTAAAATTCATATTATTTTCAAAAAAAATGTTTGGAATTTTGTTATAATTATTATTCTTTTACTATAATCTTACAGAATTGTACAAATAAAATCTATACTAATATATTAAAGCCGAAAGATTGAAAGTTTGGTCGGTTTTGTTTTCGGTTTGATTATCCTAATTATTAAAATAAATAATGACATAATATAATTAATGGTAAGTAGTTATTGCCATTATCACATTTACTTTTAATTCAAGATATTACCTTTTATAAAAATATCAATCGTACCATATTTTCAAATCATTAATATTTCATTTCTAATTAAAATATGTTACCTTTTTTATTTAAAACTAATCTTACAAATCATTAATATATACTCAAAAATATCACACCAAAATTTTAATTATTAATAAAATATATTAAAATCCCTGTACATTGTTTATAATAAGAAAATATTAGTATAATACGTAAATATGAGTATATTAAATTATGTTAAATTAAAATTTAAAAAATTATTAAATTGATAATTATATAAAAACATAATTGTACTATTAACTAAAATTTAATAAATACCTAAAATATCTTATCTTTCAATCAATTTGAAATACGTTTACTTTTAATTGAACATGTTACACTTTATGTGTACCTAAAATATCGTAACTTCCAATCATTAACATTTCTTTTCTAATTAAAAAACATTACCTTTTAATTTAAAACATAATTTTGCAATCATAATCTCCCAATCATTAATATTTCTTTTCTAATTAAATATACTACCTTTTAATTTAAAACATAAATTTACAATCATTAATGTATACCCAAAAATACGACACCATATTACTGTTAGATTTTTAGTAATTAATAAGAACCGTTAGATGTAATTATAAGGTATATTTAATGATTAAATTAATTTACTAAATATTCAAGGTTCGAATTCTGTTTACGACATATTTAACTTAAAATTTTATTTTAATTTTACTTAAAATTTTATTAAATTAATATTAAAATAATTTTTAAAATTAATAATTATATAAAAACATAATTATAGAATAAAATAAAATTTATAACATATCAAAGGAAACCCGTGCATTGCACGGGTTATAAGCTAGTATTTATTAGAACCAGAATCATGTATTTTATGTTTTCTTGATTGTCTTAAAATAATTTTAAATAAATAATAAAGAAAATCTATATCTGTAACCTTTATATCTATACTATATTATAATAAGTGAAATAGAGTATAATTTGTAGTTTGGTTAACCCTTTTTTGGTTATCCCTCATTCATAACCATTAGATAATCAACTCAAATAGATCATGACTGTTAAATATAACAATACTAAAAGTTGTTATAAACAGAGGTCCAAGGTTCGATTCCCGCTATTTAATACTAAAAATTATTACATAAAAAGATTTAAGGTTTGAATTCTGGAGGGTGATGGCCCAAAATATTCATATGGGAGCCATGCTGGCCCTTTTTACTGACCAGACACGGTAGACCGTGTACCGGGATATAAGGGGTGTTGCGGAACACGATCTTCCGTATCATGCATAATACGGTACACCGTGTTCCGTATCACGCTAACACGGAATACCGTGTTCCGTATCATGTATAATACGGTACACGGTGTACTGTATTCAGCTAATACGGAAGCCGAAACTCCGTATCCCGTCGGTATTTCGGGCCATTTTTTTCAAAATCAATATTTTGGGCAAAAACTTTTGAAAAATAGCCATTTTGGTAATTCTCTCTTGAATTCTTCCAATAACATATTAAAATTAATATTTATAATATTATATTATACTATAAACAAATTATAAAAAATTAAAAGTAACCCGTGCTTTGCACGGGCTATAAGCTAATATATATATATATATATATATATATTAATTAATAAGCAAAACTAATGTATCATTTTGTACCAAATTTGGTTCGCACCATATTTTTGTTTCACCCCTAGAATCCTATTTTCACTAGAATTCTATGTTATTTTTTATAAATAAATAAAAAAAATCCTATTACAATTATAATTCTTTTATTACAACTTAATTAAAAAAAACTACGAATACATATATTGATATAGGGTGACATGCTTATCTATAATAAATAAAATACATTTTTAATGGTACTTTGGTATCAAAATTTGATCCAACCCCTAAAATTCCTATTTCACCTAGGATTCTATATTATTTTTAATAAAATAATAAAATTATTAAATATAATTATAATTATGATGGTTGTAATTTTTTAGTATAACTCTATTCAGTTCACAAATAACGTATTTATCATAATTATGTATATATCAGAATCATTATTTTTTTTCTTGATTTTCTTAAATAAATTTAAATAAATAATATATAAAATGACCTTTATCAATAAGTAAATTCTTTATAAATAACATAATTTTTTTATAAAAAATTAATGATCAGTTTAATTAAATTTTTTCGGACCCGAATTTCGCACAGGTTATCATCTAATCTCATGTTTCATTTTTATAATTTATAATTTTTTTATAAAAAATTAATGATCAGTTTAATCTCATATTTGTTTTGTTGGATTGGAGGATAGGATTATAATTCCCTCTAATACTTGGTTGGAGAAGGTATTATTTAATCCCCTCTAACAAGTCATTTTTTAAAGAATTATAATCCCTTCACTATAATCCTATGACAAACAAACATGAGATTAGCAAATTTAAAGAATAATAGTCCAATCCATATTCTATCCCTCAAAACAAACATAGGATTAAAATTTAAAGGATTATAATCCAATCCTTGATTTAATCCTTCTAAACAAACATAGTTTTGGATAATTTAAAGGATTATAATCCTTAGGATAATATTGAAATGATTTTAATGTCTACACTATAATCCTTGATTTAATCCTTCTAAACAAACATAGTTTTGGATAATTTAAAAGATTATAATCCTTAGGATAATATTGAAATGATTATAATGCCTAGACTATAATCCTTGAACTATAATCCTATAAAACAAACATCGTCTTAGTGTGAGACTCATGTTATTCCTTTTTTCATTCTTCATCCTCCATTCTTTTTAAAGCTTTATTCTTCATCTATCAGGGCATGTCTCGATTGAATTATGAATGATGTAGTTGAGTCCAAAATTAATGCCCGACTTGAATGTCATATTTTATATGATGTATTGATGTTCAAGTTTATATCAGCTACTCCCTCCGTCTCATAATTCTTTTCTCGTTTAATATGTCGGGACTGTTCATAACATGAGATAAATTACTAATTTACGTCTAATCTATAAGTCCAAATATAGTCATGAGTGATCTTGTTGGATTCGTATTTATGAGTACTTTAATACAGTGAAGTTTTTATATTTAAAACTAATACGAAATTAAAGATATTAACGATCAAAAGTGTGCGTCGGCAAACGTGATAAAGGTAAACAGGAAAAGTTTTAAGAGACAGACAGAGTAGCATTATTTGGTCAATGGAGGAGTGGGGCAGTACATTTACTGACAAAGAAGTAAATAAGTTAGGCCGTCCTTCGCACCGGTTGACAAAATTAGTTCAGGCCGGTTTAATTTATAGGCCGGTTTAAATGGTTATTACTTGTTACTAGCATGTTCAACACGCAGTGTTGGTAACATTTCGAATTAATTATATATTTCTTACATACTCTCAAATTACATCGCTAGTTGGTCATGCATTTCTGATTGCCACAGATGATAGAACATCTCAAAGATTCAAGACGATGTACACTACTGCCCCTGATTTTGGAGACGTTGAATACATGATAATAATGCAAATGAATGGCGTGTAAGATAATAACGATGAATTTCAAAAAAAAATAAGGAAAGAAAGAGAAGATAAAAATGATGAATGCTTCCTAATCTACTTTTCATTGAGCTTAGATTATTTCCAGATATCTTCAACTGAGCATTCTACAGCAGCAAGTCAAGTTTATTGCAGATCCATAGTATGGTATTCCATACTAAGAACTATCAAATGTTATCCCTAGTGATTGATATTTTTTTCGTAAAAACGAAGAAGATACTGCACCAAGTATATAAGGTTCTTTCGTAGAGTTTACTTAATGTTGCAGGGAGACAACATAAGTTATAGAGAGGCAAAAACCCTGAACCTTAAAACCCTTGGATCGGTCGATGAAGAAGAAAGAGAAGAAGATAAGGTATAAAACAAACAAAAAAAAATAAATAAACAAGGTGAAGAAAATAACACTAGAGCAAAGCAGTGAAATGACCTAATGAAACATCAAAAGAGCAATGAAATTTGACAAGGTATGTACAAACTGAAATTGCTTTGAGGACTACATTGTATTCTCCAAGTTATTGATTACCAGGAACTATACAAAGCTATATATAGCCTAACTAAGTAGCAAACAGAAAGAGTAAAACAAGGACCGACTAAACTATTACTCCCTAATAAAACTCAACTACACCCACTCTCCTAATAATGGTCTCCTAAAATAAAAGAACAAGTCTTGCAGTTATTAATTTACTCGACTGGACACTTTGACAATATTTATTACTTAAATAAGTTTAGATTAAATTCCAACAATCACACCCTTAATCTAAACTTGTTTAAACGGATCCTTAAGTTCCGGAAACTTGCTTTGCATAAACATCTTGAACGTTTGCACAATAGCATCAAATGCACCATCTGCGCTACTAGCATCTGCGCCATTCAGCAACACCTATATTGCTATCGACAACACTTTCATTAGCCCGTATGGCTTTCTTACTGCCTGCACTCAGACAAGGTTCAACACGCCCGTATGGCTTTCTTCCTGCCTGCACTCAGTCAAGGTAGGTGTTGCTTTCGTTTGCACTCAGCAGTCAACACCTTAATCAGCCCGTATGGCAAGCTCTTTCAGCCGTATGGCTTCCAAACTTCACATTTAGCAACACCAAGTCGCTATTCACTGCTTATATTCCTCCGGAATACACACATATCCTGCGCATACATGCTCCCCTGCACTCCTTTTTAACACAGCCCAAAACCAACTTCATGAACTTCATGGGAGCAGATTTTGTGAACCGTATGCTGGCTAGAAACGGTAAGCACAAAAGTTGTGTCTCTTCCAGCCTCAACATCGCACTTGAACCCATCTTTACATTCCCTTGTTCTCATAGGTTCTTCAAAATCAAACCCAGCTGCTGCTATAACAACCCACTGAATTTGTAACTCCTTGAAAGATCCCTCCTTGATCATAATTATTACCACAAACTTGTAAAAAATCATGCCCATAAACAAAACTCCTATTAGCTAAATTGGCAACAACCACCAAATGTAGCAAGACATTTAACAAATCCATTTGCAACAATCTCAACTTCTTTGCTCTACACACTTTCTCCGATTTGCACAACACAATGGCTGCTGTGCACACACAAACAAACCCACTTCATCATCGTCTCTCTTTCGGCCATGTCACTCTGCTTCTCTGCTGTGTCGCTGTGAAGCCCGACCAGCCATCAAACTCAGCACCACCTTCTCTTTCACCTGTGAAGCTCGACCAACCATCAAACTCAGCACCACCTTCTCTTTCACACAAGCCCTAGTCTGCCACAAATCAGCCTCCTTACCCCGACCATAATGTCACAAAAAGTGCAGCAGCAACAACACTAACAAGACCAGCCCAAATATTTTCAAATCACTGCAGAAAACTCTCCAGAAAAATAGATGGGGCCTGAGCAAAACAATCCACCAAAATTATGCAATAAACTGTTCCAGAAAGAAAATGAAATGACACCTCCCTGCTCTTTAATTCATCTTCAAAACCTCATCCAATTCCTTCTCAAACAAACCCTTCAAACAAACTCGCTAAACTCTTCGTAATATTTCTTCTCCAAAAAATACCAACATTCCCACGTATCTTCTCCTCCTACTGTCTCAAGCTCAACACAACATCATTCAACCTTCTCACATCATCCCCTGACACTACGTCAAACCAAAAACAAACAACCATCTACGCCAAGAAACCAACCTATTACCACCCAAGTTGCTTTCATTAGTTTAGATAAGATTTCCAACACTCTCTCCCTTAATCTAAATATTTATCTTCCGCTTTCTGCTCAAATTTATCTACATTGACTAACATTGGCTAACAGAACCAAGTCACCATCCTACTCATTTAATGCCATTACTTTGCCCATCTGACAAGTTCTTCATTTACACACACACACCCTCGAGTGATTGAATCGCAAATCAAATCACTACCCCGAGTTATTGCTTTCTTCTTTGTCTGCACTCAGTGGGCAATGTTTGCGCATAGCATTTTTCACGTGAACACAATCAATCTGCAGACAAATATCAGGACAACGCCGACTTGACAATCAAGTATGAACTTCTGCTCTTCCTGTGAGATGGACCTCAATCGTACTGTCCAATCATCTCACTACAAGAAAGAGGGTGTCTCCAACCATTCTGGGAGACCCTTAATTTAGTTTCCAACACCTGATTGAGCTAGCTCTTTGGCATCATATCTGCATCACCATCTCCAATACTCCCCTCAAGTTGCCATTGCCTTGCACCTTCACCATCCTTTAGCAGCCTGTACTTCACCATCCCAGCAGCTCTTCCTCTTTCGGTTGCTTTCTTCGTCCTATCCTACTCTTTCATCATTATCACCTCCATTCCATACAAATATGCAGCAGTCTCAACTCAACCTACAGAAAAATAATTTCAACCCAAAAAAATTTATTAACTCAGACAACGAACTGTATCTTTCTCGAGTACGAGTGTAGAAAATCTGCTATGCCCTACCTTCACTAAAACTTTATTAACTCATAACCCACATATTCAAATGAACTGAAATTTGTGAAAGGGTAAACTAGGGGCCATAAGGAACATCTTTTATCATCTAACACTCTAAAAAAACAGGCTGCAACTATCTCAGATATATTAAACAGGCTGCAAAACAGGACAAATTCCATAAAATAATAATTATTTTCTACTCAACATATAACTCAAGAAAACCATCAGCTCTTTCGTCTCTCTACAAGAGATCAGTCGCAACAACATGACTGCAACATTCAGTTCGTAACAACAACAAAACAGTTGCGGCATTTCATCAAACAGATGTGCAAACAAAATATCAATTAATAGTTTTTTTTAGTCAGACAAAACATCAAACACTTTCATTGTATACAAGATGAAACATAAGATTTTGGAGAGAACATGAACATAAATGACTCAACAATCGACAAACTGAAGTTTACAACTCAGAGATTGGTATGAGAATGATAATGTAGTTTGTGGAAAATACGAACAAGCGTATTGTTGAGTTAAGTGAAATTAACAGAGACAACAGAGATGAAGATAAGCAATAGGAACCAGCAGATTGAAGGCCTCGAGAATCGTTAGCTCTGATACCAAATGAAGAAAATAAGACAAGAGCAAAGCAATGAAATGACCTAATGAAACATCAAAAGAGCAATGAGATTTAACAAGGTATGTACAAACTGAAATTGCTTTGAGGACTACATTGTATTCTCCAAGTTATTGATTACCAGGAACTATACAAAACTATATATAGCCTAACTAAGTAGCAAATAGAAAGAGTAAAACAAGGACCGACTAAACTATTACTCCCTAATAAAACTCAACTACACCCACTCTCCTAATAATGGTCTCCTAAAATAAAAGAACAAGTCTTGCAGCTACTAATGTACTCGGCTGGACACTTTGACAATATTTATTACTTAAATAAGTTTAGATTAAATTCCAACACAAGATACAGGTGAATACAGAATAAGTAGTTTACCTGATGACATAATTCATCACAAGTAAAACAAGGACCGACTAAACTTTTACTCCATAATAAAACTCAACTACACCCACTCTCCTAATAATGGTCTCCTAAAATAAAAGAACAAGTCTTGCAGCTACTAATGTACTCGGCTGGACACTTTGACAATATTCATTACTTAAATAAGTTTAGATTAAATTCCAACACAAAGTACAGGTGAATACAGAATAAGTAGTTTACCTGATGACATAATTCATCACAAGTTCTCTCGAACCGATGGAAACTTATTTGGAAAACTCTACATTTTTCTTAATTTCACTAGTTACAAGTACACCGAAATTAATTTTTTCTATAATTTCTTGGCTGGTCGAAACCATGCATGTCACGTATTGAAACTTAATCTCCGTTCTAGATTTCAATCACCTCACAATTTAGTTGAAAAGTTCGTAAACTATGCAATTTCACACAGTGTTCAAGACTTAAATGTTAATATTCGATATAATTCCGCTGAATTATCATCCACCTTCGATTCTACATCGATAAGGGAATGCTATGTGTTCAAGAGAGAATGTTATGTGTTCAAGTTCTTAAAAATTCTTGGAATCTGATTGTTGGGATTTACCCGCTTTAACATCTCTACACTTATTACGTCCTTTTGATCGTGATTTCAGATAGCCGGCAACAAATTAGATCAAACCTTTTTGATCTACTTGCCTTCTTTAATTACGAAGTTTAACCATGAGGGTCCCTCTCCCTCCAAGTTATTAATTTGATTACAGCACTAATCATCAGTTTTAAATCGTTAAACTTTCACATTCCATCTTACAAGTGAATGTTAAAAGTGACTTGATATTAAAAGCATACTTTCTATTATCATTATGAAAGTAAAAAAGGCATACTTTCTATTATCATTATGAAATCAACTGGCGAATTGCATATCTGAGAACATGATTATGCACTTCGGTTTAGGTTCTCGGGTGATATATACATAAATTTAGAATTAAACTCTGCACAAAGGAAACTGATGGCCAACCAAAGCTTTTTTAGTTCAGTACTTTTGTGTATGTTAAAGTTCAGATCTTAACAGCAGTTCAGTTCCAAATTCTAATAAGTCTGTCTGTTATTTTCTAGGTACTTGCTGTTATTTCAGTAGATTTTTTCTTCCGTTTGCCGTCTCCATTTTATAATTTGAAGTATGTGAAGGTACCAAAGGGATATGACGAATACCATGTTTCCACTTACCTCAAAATCTGCTTGGTAGCTCAAAATTTCAGTTGATTTCTGAAACGTTGCCACTTTGTTTGAACCCACAAAATTTGTTGCCAGAAAAGCCATTGGAAACTTCAGAGATCATTTATCATAAAATGGCTGGTCAATTGTCTGAACAACATTGAACAACTCCAATTTTCACAATCCCTGCATGAAAAGCTTCATTCATTCGACTCCCGTATCAATGATGGCAAAAGTAAATGAAAAGAGCTGCATGCTCTTGGAATGTGGATGATGACAGAGGTTCATAGGGATATTGGTAATAGGCTTGATGTTGGCTACGTTGGAGATGTTATTATCTGGTCTGTGTTGAATAATATTTGTTGTAGCATAAGATTTCTAAGGTATAAGTTATCGTACTTCACTTTGTACGTTTCAACTGTTCTTAATTTTTAATTTAGCATATTTATGCTAAATGGAACTATACTTAAATCGAAGTACTGGTAGAAGACTAGAAGTTCTATTACTTCTTTGTGGAGTTCTTAACTGACTTGATTCAATCAAGTCAGAACTTATTTTTCTATGTGGCTTTCAGTACTTTAAAATCCAAATTCTGATTCTCTGCGTGGTAACTTATTTCTGTAGTTGTAACTTTATTATGTTTTTTTCTTCAGGAACTTCAGTTGACCAAGGAGTAGCAACTTCCAACTTTCTAAAGGTCCTGGGTGTTGTTGGAGGAATTTCGTAACAATACGAAATCGGAGGGATGCTGGAATAATAGAGCGAAATTATGTGTATGTGGCTGTTTTAGGGGATTAGGGTTTATGAAAAATAGGGGGTTGGACTTGGCAGATGTCTCGATTTGTCTCGTGTATCGGTCATCTCTTCTGCCAAGATACCTACGTACCAATTTATATTGGATCAAGCCCACGTAGTTCTGTGAATTAATTGGGCTTATCCCGAGAGACTTAAGGGATAAGTTACGTTAATGTGGGTAATGATTGATTTTATCTGATTTAATCTTATCGTTGTGATATCTTCCTGATTTGAAGAATATCGTTTGGAGATATTTTCCGTTATTAATTGATTGAGATTGATTCTTTCATCATTTCAGAGAGAGGATAAAACTTAGCGGTTAAGTAATAATTATTAATCTGAATTAATAATTAATAAATATTAGAAATTTGGGAGATTATTAAACATGCCAAAATATGGCATAACACTGGGCATCCTACACTCTAGTACTTTGTTTAAGCAGTGGCTGTCTAAAGACCCTTCCTGGTCACTTTGTTATATTAGTCATTGAGGGATTGGCTTTGTAATGTTTTCGAAGCTGTCGGCTGGAAGTTTGTTTCGTTTGAATTGTATTTCAAACTGGGGTATGCCCCTTTTGTTCTGTAGCTGCTTTTATTTATAAAAAAAATTAATTATAAAAAAAAAGCAAGTTACAATTGCCTTTTTGATATTCTTATTTAGATCAGACTAATATAACATTTTGATGAGAAGTAGGAAAATTAAAATAATATGTGTTTTTCTATTATATTAAAAATAATTGGGAAAAAAATGGTTTACACATATTTTGACCCGAATCCATTATAACCCAAACCAAATTTTAACCACATTTTATTTAAATATAAATTAAATATGGGTTTGGGTTAAAACCCAACCCAAACCCAAATTTATCGACCCAAATCCGATCTATATCCATATTTTGCTACCCCTACTTGATTGTTTGACGAAATTGTTAATTTCTTTGAGTTTTTTTAAAGGACGAGTTCTCCTATGCACTGCTGCTAAGTTATGTCATTCATGGATGCAGACTAATGCTTTAAGTTCTTTGATTAGGAATACCTCTACTGGATGATATTCTAGTAGTCATTTCATCAATGCCTAATTATTCTGCTTGTGAGCAAACAGGCACACTTCATAAAGCACTAAACTTTGAGAAATAGAGCAGATTGCAAGTTGAATTCTTGGCTTGCAAGAAAGCAATATAATTTGGGGTGCACTGGATATTAGTTTCGGCAAGGATTTGTGTATGAAAAGTCAGTATTGGTGGTAGGAGCTGTAGTCCTCATACCTAATGGTGTTACATTCTTTGGTAAGCCTCCAAGGAGATGCTGCAATGGCCTTGCTGTTTTATATCTATTACTTTTTATCACAAGTACTGGAAATACAGAAACTGTTGGTCTCTAGTACAACTTCTATTACTTTATGGGTTAAATGGCGTTTTGGTCACTCAACTGACTGGAAACTTTCAATTAGGTCATTAAACTCAAAAAGTTTTCAATCACATGATTATACTCTTAAAAATTTTCATTCAGGTCACTGGCCGTTAAACTCCGTTAAAAATTAGACGGAAAGCTGATTAAGTTTGGTGAGTTGGCTTGAACAAATCCACCGTGGCATGTACAGTCAGCTGAAGCAGCATTTTGGTCACTCAACTAACTAAAAACTTGCAATCGGGTCATCAAACTCGAAGAAATTTTCATTCAGGTCACTAAACTAAAGATTAGTGGTTTCACTCACAAAAAATTAATCGCTATTAATCTCTTGTCATTTATATATATATATATATATATATATATATATATATATATATATATATATATATATATATATATATATATATATATATATATATATCTTGCAACTTATTTTGGATATTCAAATTCGTTCAGAATAATCTCAATCTCAGAATAATAGTCGAACCAAATCAAATACAAACATTCATATTCGAATTCAAGCCGAATTTGAGCAAAATATAAACATATTAATTCGAATCTGGACCTAATACGAACGAGTAATTATAAATTCGAGCCGAAATTGATCATACTACTATTCACACATATTCGACTTGTTTTATATATCTTTTGGTCATTGTGGAAAAACCCATCAAATTCTGCTTTTCCAAAATGGCCTAAAGATATATATATAAAATGACAAGAGATTAATAGCAATTAATTTTTTGTGAGTGAAACCACTAATCTTTAGTTTAGTGACCTGAATGAAAATTTCTTCGAGTTTGATGACCCGATTGCAAGTTTTTAGTTAGTTGAGTGACCAAAATGCGGCTTCAGTTGATTGTACATGCCACAGTGGATTTGTTCAAGCCAACTCACCAAACTTAGTCAGCTTTCCGTCTAATTTTTAATGGAGTTTAACGGCCAGTGACCTGAATGAAAATTTTTAAGAGTATAATGATGTGATTGAAAACTTTTTAAGTTTAATGATCCAATTGAAAATTTTCAGTAAGTTGAGTGACCAAAACGCCATTTAACCCATTACTTTATTTAATTGTAGTGTTTGAATGTACGCATTGATTGTATTCTATTTCTGCTTTATTTATCACATTTATAGAATTTTTATTACTTTGTTAATTAATTTATGCGTTGCTATTTGAGCAATTGCAATGCTACTATTAGTTCTTTTTCTAGTTATATATGTTACTATCTGGAATAATTATTTCAAAAGCTTCAGTTATTCAAATTAAAAATTGATAAAAAAAAATAATATGTGTGACTACCAAATACAAGTAAATAGCAGTGTTCTAAAAAGCGGTAAGCGGCTCTAGGCGGTAAGACGATCTTCGAGCGCTTAAGCGGCTAGGCGGGGGCTTAAGCAGATTTTAATGCGGACCAATTAAGCGGATTATATAATATATATTTAATTATTCATATACATAAGTATATATAAATTTAATAATTATATAAAATCAAGAAATAAGCGGTTAACATAAAATCGGGACGGTTGGGGACCTTCGACGCTTAAGCGGACGGCTTAAGCGGTTAGGCGGCCTTGTTTTAGAACACTGGTAAATAGTAATGAAAATCGTTAAACAAGCTCTTAGTTCTCTTGTGACTGACACTTGCATTAGAAAAATAATCTATGTTGAGGCAGCAGCATCAGTGCATCACCTTAAAGATATATAACTAATAGCAGTTAGTTCTAACTGCACTTGGCTACAACTGCAATTTGACAAGCCTATAACTTACTCCAGTCATTTAAGTTGTATTACATCCATGAAATTCTTTGTATTCATGTTCATACCTATTCAACTACATCTCCTTTGACTTAATGCTTTGTCAGCAGATTATATGACCGCCGTGTGCTGGGACATGATCTCCAGAGCCTCTCTTTTTTGTCCAAGAATATCAAACACCGTTGCTGCAATATGAGACACTGTAAGACCAGCTTCCGCTAGTTGATATGCTGGTGATCCATGATCAATGTAACGATCAGGAAGGACAAGTGGTCTCCACTGCATACAAGTTTCATTAGTGTGCACCAATGTTAGTAATCTGTTCTTAGAGAATGTTAGTATCTATTAAAGTTATGACCAATACAAGTATGATAGATAGTTAAATTTTAGCCTCGTACGTTTCACAAATTTCCAGTAATTGCCAACACTAAGTTGATACTCAGGATGTAGTTCAAGGGATAATACCTTTGTCTTTCCATCGAGAAGCCCATCTAAAGCCATAAACTGAGCAACATGAGAACCAAAGCCCCCAATTGACCCCTCTTCCACAGTAATCAAGAATTCATGTGACTTTGCAATGCTGCGGATAAGTGCATAATCCAAAGGTTTACAAAAGCGGGCATCCACAACTGTCAAATGCAAACCATGGGTTTCTATTACAGCAGCTGCAGCCAAACAGCTTTGAACAGCTGCTCCATATCCAAACAGTGCAACCCTCTCCCCTTCAATCAATACCCGCCCTTTCCCAACCTGTCCAGACGAAAAAAGGACAATTGTTGTCACCTTAATTTGTCATGACTAATGAAAATATCTTATTTATGGGAACCAGGAATTTAGATGAACATTACCTCAAGAGGGATTCCTTTGTTGCCCAGTGGCAGCGCGACACCAACCCCATTTCCTCTTGGATACCGGAAACAACTAGGTCTGTCATCTATGGCAGCAGCAGTTGCCACCATGTGAAAAAGTTCAGCTTCATCACAAGGAGCCATCACTACCATGTTTGGGAGACATGCCATGTAAGCCACATCAAAGGATCCAGCATGTGTGGGGCCATCAGCTCCAACAAGGCCAGCTCTATCCAATGCAAATCTAACCGGTAACTTCTGCAGATCCACATCATGGACTACCTGAAAGAAGATAGACCTTAGTCATATAACTTATATTTTCATCTTGTGAAAAATCGAAATTGGAGAAGCTTTTGTTTTTGCCTGGTCATATGCCCTTTGCAAGAAAGTTGAATATATTGCACAAAATGGTTTAAGGCCTTCACAGGCTAGTCCAGCGGCAAACGTTACAGCATGTTGTTCTGCGATGCCAACATCAAAGCACCTTGTTGGGAAGTGGCGCTGAAAAAGATTCATGCCTGTTCCTCCTCCCATTGCAGCATGAATTCCAACTATACCATGATCTCTCTCTGCTTCTGCAATCAAAGCCTCTGCAAAGTAGGTCGTGTAAGTCTGAGTCACGGCTCTAGATTTGAATTGCTTTCCAGTCGCTGGATCAAACTTTGCTACACCTGCAAAATTGAAAAGCAAAATACAATATCAATCTCATTCTTTACTAATTTCATCACTCAATATTTTCATAAAATTTTTTGTAGTAACTATGACAGAACAATATTAGATAATATTGGCTAGACTTAGCTAATTACCATGGTATTTGTCCACAGCCTTTTCAGCATAAGGGTACCCGCGGCCTTTCTCTGTGATGACATGGATTAGGACCGGTCCTGTTGTTTTTGTACTCTTGACCTCTTTCAAAATGGCAATAAGGTCATCTATGTTGTGACCATCAACGGGGCCAATGTAATAGAGCCCGAGTTCCTCAAATAGGGTTGATCCAGAGCCACCGATTATTCCACGAGCATATTCATCAACCTTTGCTGCAAGTTCATGCCTAGTCGGGCCAATCTGTTTGGCAACTCCCTGCACAATTTTTCACCAGCAGCATTTGAGACTCTAACATGGAGATTCTAAATAATTATGTCTTTAGCTAGAATGTTAAAGGTTTACCTACCTTCGCAATTTCTCTAAATTCCCTGAGAGGCTTGTTCGACTGCAACCTGCTAAGAGTACTGCTCAAAGCCCCAACAGGTGGTGCTGGCCCTTCTAAGGTAGCCGTTGGCAAAGAGACCTGCTTGTTGTCATTAAGGATGATGATCATATCCGAATCGAGGTATCCAGCATTGTTCATGGCTTCGTAAGCTTGACCTGCAGTCACTGCACCATCACCTATAATAGCAATTACATTGTTCTTTCCTCCCTTCAAATCCCTCCCAACAGCCATCCCTGTTCAGTTGCAAATTCTTAGTGGAAAAAAAAAAGATGATCAATAGGTATGTTGATATGGATCAACAGAAGTGTGAACTCAAATAGATGAAGATACAGTGCTTTATGTTGATATCATATCTTTCTAGGACCCGACTTTAGAAATTGGTGCAATTTGTATAATGGTAAATATTTACCCAAGCCCGCAGAAATTGTGGTAGAACTGTGACCAGTGCCGAAGCAATCATAATCACTCTCAGAGCGCTTAATAAATCCTGCTAAACCATTTGTTTGTCTCATAGTGTGCATCTTGTCCCTTCTTCCGGTCAATATCTTATGCGGATAAGACTGCACATTTAATTTATTACAACAAATCACGACAAAAATTATGCGAAACTGAAACTTTAACATTTACAGTGTTGCGAATATAAAAAAAGATTGTTACCTGATGACCAACATCCCAAAGAATCTTATCTTGGGGTGCATTAAAGACATAATGAAGGGCTACTGTGAGCTCAACAACACCAAGACTGGAACCAAGGTGACCCCCAGTCCTGGAAACATTAAAAACTACATCTGTGCGAAGTTCATCTGCCAGCTGTTTTAGTTCCTGAATAAAAAGAGCATGAAATGAATGTCAATTTAAAAGTAGGACTTGTATTGTATAATTTGTATACCTTATACAAAATTTTGTCGTTTTTCATGTGGACAGGATAATTGATTGTGTCCCCATGTAAAGTTGCGTTTGCAAATATAATTCGTTCCCCTTATACATAATTTTGTCGTTTCGTGGCTACCCTTGCCGACAAATTTTCATATGTGCATAGGATAGTTGATAGTGTCCATATGTAAAATAGCATTTACAATTTATAATTTGGTCTCACTATAGGTAATTTTATCGTCGTTTCGCTAATTAAGTACCTTATCCAAACTTTTTTTTGTTTCGTTTGAATAAAATGGTCGATTAAGTCCACATGTAAAGAAACATTTACAATATATAATTTGTTTTTGTCATTTCGCTAATCAAGTACCTTAGGCGACAAATTTTTCATGTGGATAGGGTAGTTGATTGTATCCAAAATAGGAGTTGGGGGTCTCTCAGAGTGGTATCCTCCTGCCTCAGACAAACTTGCACGAATTCCAGCACATGTTTTCTTAACCTGTGAAAAACTTCAATTCATCAAATTGATCTCTCCCAGCAATTCAAACACAAGTGAAATTCCAAAACAATAAAGAAATGTAATTCTGAAAGAAAAGGGATATCCGTTAGAGTAAGTACTCTGGTAAATATATGTGACTGAGTTTTAGAACATGAAAACAAATGCATCAACTTGTAATGATAATAACTACAAGTATACAACCACCTTTTCCTGCAATACATGGAAATGTTGTTACCAACATACCATGTACACAGTATATATCTATACGAAAAGATTAGAATCGGAATGGGATCATCGACAATCCATCAAATCCGAATGCTGTTAGGAGTTTTGCACCAGATAACAGATTATAATGTACAACAAAATTAGAGAGTATACACAAAAGGGAATAACGACGAATAAAACCTGAGAGAGCTTGCGGGGAGATGGACAGAATAATTTTTCACCGAGAAAAAGATGGTTAAGCACAGGATTTTGCTTCCTGTCGTTCGATACAACTGCAGAATTAAGAATCAATGGTGTAATTACACACAGCGCCATCGTATGTGTGTGTGTGTGTAAATTAAAGATAAAAATGGTATAGAAAATTGTTGAATTTTAAAGAAGATGAGAAAGGAGTAGACAAAAGAAGCGAGTTTGTTGCACTTGTACGAGGATGTATTGATTTGTGTGTGTTTGCGGCGGTCCTGTCAGTGTGTTTGCAATGAAAATGAAAATGAAATGAGGGAGCGCTACTGATTTTAAATATTGCACCAGTGAATTTTAAATTATTTTCGAACTCTTACTATTCTTTCCTGTTAACTTCGGTAGACATAAAATTTAACCTCAATCGTATTCGAGTTTATAATACTGACACAGAACTTAACATCGTATACAAAATTTAACCTCAATTGTGTTCGAGTTCATAACACCAAAACATTTAACAATAATATTCTAATGGAATTTAAATAGTACAAAATATTAGACCCAAATAAAACATGAGTTTTACTCCATAAATCATTCCGTTATTATGAATTTATTTATTCATTTGTCGTTACTTTACTGTTATTCCATTATTTCATAACTTCTTCAAAGATAATTTTTCCAATTAAACAAAGACAAATTTCCTTTTCAATCGAGATCTGTCAATTTCATCTCATCTTTTTCAGTATCTTATATTTTATATGACGGATATGGTACTAAAACCGTTCTATCACTACGCTAGACCGGAAAAACATAAATAAAATGTAATAATAAAATGAAACGATTTAATTTAATTTTTTTTATTAATATGGACAGGTAAAATGTACACATTTTATGATAGACGTTATAAGAAAAATATTTAAAAAAAAAAAACTAAAGGTACACGTTGATGCGCCATTGCACAAAACCCTTCATTCCTCTGTCTTATTGATCATCACTGATTCATTTCACGCTATTCCATTTCAAGAAATCAGACCCATTTTTCGAATCATTAATTGACTTTACTAATAGCCTAAAATGTATGACTAATTTCAATAAATTAATACTCGATAAATATCCAAACTTGACTGTGTATTTACAAGACTGGCATTTCTTTATTTATGTTTGCTTTACATTTTGTTACTTGACAGGATTTGTAGATTCGTTCTATTTATAGTGGCAAACAATAAAGTTTTTTTTTTTTTTTTTTTTTTTTTTTTTTTTTTTATGTGCCAGTTTTGGTGGCAACTTCCCCTTTCCCTTGTACATTTTGCCTACAGGATCATTGATACAATCTAAATAAATAGTTATGCACATATTTTCATATTATATTTTTTTAATGAGTTCTTACAGACACAGTACACATTCAACAAAGTTAACAGTACGATTCGAGTCCGACAAGAAAAAATTTAAACAAAAATAACTGGCATCTCAATTTTGGTTTGGTTTGATTTGGTTTATACAATTCAAATAGTAGGTTCATAATATTTGCAAACTTGCAACTATCGAAAAACCACGTTAATATTTTTTGATTTGGCAATCAAGGCTTTCTTCCTGGTTTCATGAATAAATAATGTTATGGCTGAATCTCGGCATAGGTTATAGATAGACTCAATGAACAATATTAGTAATTCACCTTTTTTAGTAAACTCAAATATTTCTTAATGGGTTTAAATATTGAAAATGAATCAATGAGATCCCTAGTCTAGGGATCGCCTCGCTTCTATCTTATCATATTATTTGAAGATGAACCTTTTGAATACGTGATCACTCACATCCTAGGGGTCGCCTTGCTATGATCTCCTGCTAATATTCAAGACGTCCTCTCATGCCAATGATAAAGGAAAAGGGATCTCATGTTTGGGGTCTCATCTACATATCTACATATCTCTACATAACTTCTCATGACATCAAGGAAAGAAGGCAGATGTCTAGGCCTCCAGGGATCGCATGCGTAGAGTTCTCTAAGGGTCGCATGTGTGGTCCAAGGACCGCCTCGAATGCACTAACTCGGCCGGGTTGCATCTCATATGATCCCAGGCATGGGATCACATTTTACTTATATCTCCAGAGCTGGAATCAACTTTGACCTAATATGCAACAGGATCGCATCGCCATTGGAAAATCTTATCACCACATGAAGGCCCAATACAATTCCAGAGATTCAAGGTTCTGTTCTGACCAGGCCTCAAGAGGTCGCATAGCTAGAGGCATCTCTATGGATGGTATAATTAGGACCGCATCGTATATAATTAGCTTCATCACGAGGTCTCATCGCCTTAACTCCATGACAGTCTCGCATAGCTTGTATTAACATGGGCTGGGATCAATCATGGACTTATATACGCCAACCCATAGGCGTCCAATGGACCTAGGCCCTAACAAATCTACAAAATCCTAACCCATCTTGGTATCTTGTTCTCCAAAATTACGTGTGGCTTGAATCCTTATAAATAGGGTACGTAGGCATCTTGTTACAGTTGAGAAACAGTTTTCCCCTGAGAGAGTACTAACGTATTTTCTCTTGTATTCTACGAATCAACAAGCAAGATCGATCACATAAAATCGCCAATCCCCGTTCCGTGTTCTTCATGTTCTTAGCAAAATATCTGTATTTTACTCCGTGATTCCAGCAACCTCCGCAATTATTATTATAACAAATTCTCCCTATAACAAATAATATAAAGATTTTATAAACATGATAATTTCTTTGCCTGTTTCCAAGTTTTTGAGAATTTTTTACTAATTTAATTTTAAAAGAGTTATGAAATTACAAGTTTCAAGGTTTATTTTTATTGTTAAACATTTGCTTTACAGAAACTCGTTAATCAGAAAACCATAGTTAAATAAATAATATTAGTTTGTAATATAAATCAATATGTGACGTCTCCAATCCTAAAAGATCCCAATTCGATCCGATCCGGTTTGTCAAATCCAACTCCTTCATCCTCATAAATGTTCATAATATTGAATTGAATTTAACAATTTATCTAAAATTTCTTTCGTTTTCATACGTATTAAAATTTTAATACTAACTTCAGCTCATGCCGGAATATCAACTTTATAAAATTTTCTATATCTTGATCCGGAGTATTTGTTCTCGGATTCATCATATTCTTAACATTTTGCACGATTATTTTCGAAATTCTTTCCTATAAGATTTTAAAAAAAAATATAGAGATAAACCACATAACTCAGTAAGCATATAATATACAATTCATTGAAAAATTTCTTCAGGAGTTCTACATTTCATTGAAAATAAAAAAAACATTGAATAAAAATCACCAAAAAATTCATTATAATAAGATAATTTTGATCAAATTCAAAAGTGAATATTCAAACATGATAAGTTTATTAAACCATCAGTTACTAGAGACAAATTAATATGTCTTGTATTACAGCACAAATTAATGTAAATAAATTAATTCATTAATAAAAGGGTTACTAGATTAATTTGTCTATACTTGCAAAAAGGTCATACCTTTGGGCTATGTTATTTGTAAAATATTTGAGTTAGAATGCAAACCAATTTATAGTACTTCTTTATAAATATGAGGCAAAAAGCATCTTTTGGGTATAAACTTTACTTATTTTTTCATTATAGTTTATTAACTTGTAACTTCAAATAAATATAGTATGTATCTTTCAATACATATGACATTCAACAGAGAGTGACACCTAGACAGAGACTTCTGGCGTCCAAAATCGTCATAACACCTAGACAGAGAGTGACACCTAGAATGACAATTCTGTTAGAGAGACTTCTAACAGAATTGTCATGTTAGATACCATTTGTCCATGTATTATTCTACGTCAGAGGCTAAATATGATTCTATTTGATCCCGTTACACTTCCGTCAATTAGGGACCTTTTAATATAATGACAATCATGATTAGGATTGTTATTTTGAAATTAAAAATTCATAGGCTATATCGAAAAAATAAGTAAAGTTTGTATGTCAAAAGATGCCTTTTGCCTAAATATTATTAAGGAAACTGTCAATGGTACCCTCGTAAAATTAGTTTTTCCAAATGGTATACCAAATAGTTTTGACTTCCATTTGGTATCATTCTACTATTATGTTATTTCATGCTATACCCCTTCCGTCAATTTTCGTTAATCAAACATTATATGACCTTGTAAACAACATAAAAATAAATGAAAATTCCCAATGATACTCTTGTACGTTTGGTTTTTCAAATGATACATCATATAATTTTGACTTCCATTTTGTACCACTCTACTATTATATCGTTACATACGATACCCTTCTCGTCAAATCTCGTTAGCCAAACGTTATTTGATCCTCATTTGACCTTAAAGTAAAAAAAAAGGTAGTGAGATTGTTGAATTAATGGTTTAGATTAACAGTGCACCTTAAAGGACAAAAATGAAGATAGACTTCACAAAAGGGTAGTGTATCACAAGCTACTAAGATAAAAATTTCTCAATTTGGTTCATCTCATACTTAATCACAAGTTCAAAACAATTTCAGTTTGGTTTTAAACCATTTCTTTTGGAAGATTAATATTTATACTATATTTCTTTCAGATAATCATAGTTAAATTTATTGGGTGAATATGGTTGAATCCTTTGAATAACCATAGTTGGATTTTTAGGATAATTTTGTTATCTTTTTCCATTAGTTTTTCATTTTATCATATGACTATTAGATTGTATTCAGCTACAATTATTTGTGTTTTTATATTAATTACAGGGTTATGTAAGGTTTGATTAACGGGGGTTGACAGTTGGAATATAACATGGAATGATATCATAGTAGAGTGGTACCAAATGGAAATTAAATAATTTGGTGTACCATTTGAAAAAGTCGATTCTACGAGGATATTATTGAGAATTTTATTTTATGTTTTTATACTGTTTATAAGGTCTTATAAAGTTTGATTAATGGGAATTGACGGTAGGGGTATATCATGGAATGACATAATAGTAGAGTGGTACCAAATAGAAGTCAAAAGTATTTGGTGTAACATTTAAAAAAGTTAATACTACGAGGGTACCATTCAGAATTTCCCGTATTATTATCAAGTGCAGAGCTAAAGAGTAAAAGAAAAGGAAAGAATGAATGAAATCATAATAAATACAAAAAAATAGAGAAAAAAAGATGGCAGGTTGTTCATGAATGAATCAAGTTGATTTTGTCGAGCATTAGCACGTAGGACGGGCCGATTAAATGGTCTAAGCAAGAAAATACTCATATATATAATGGGCTTGGACATAAGCTTAATTAATATAAATGTATTAGATTGAAAAGGATGGTTTCAAGAACATAGAATTTAGGATCCATAGTCACAAAGCCATTTTTTAATTTGTCAATAATCTAGAATGGTTAAATAGAGTTAGTTCAATGGATATTAATGAACTAAAAAAAGAATTAAATTAAACAATTTCTATAGTCCATGGACCATGGGTAAAAATGTATGACCCTTTTTCAAGAATTCATGTGTGCAATATTTCATAATTTAAGGTTTAAAATGTAATTAATTACGGTTAATTTACTAAATTATTCCTAAGTTATTTAACAATAACGGTAAAAATAGTCGTAAGAGGTGCATATTCCAGCACTGAAATAGCAAAACATGTCTAGGAATACTGCAAATTACAATTATCTAATGTATGAATGCCAAATTGACTCTTAATCCAAACCAAATGGATGTAATTTGTAATTTAGTCTAAATAATAAGATAACATAGTAATTGTGTAGTAGGTTTTTTAAAAGGACAAATGATAGCTTATCCATAAATCATACATAAAGTTCATAGGAGAATGTTAGCAAATAAGTTTGGAAATTAAATATTGCTTAAATGAAATTAGGTGAAGTTAATAATTCCTCTTACTTTGGAGATAAGGAAATTTACTATTGTTTCAAATGATATATTGATAGATTATGTCTTGTGGTATTGAACGAAATAGGAAAGAGAAACAAGATTTAATAAAATGGATTGTTTTTATTTTTCATTTTACTTATATTCTTAACAAATTTTAGAACATAAAAACAATTTACCATTTTATACATCTTGTGTTGGAGTTAATATTAATTATTTCAGGAACAATCATGTACCAAAAAAAGTATCATATGACTTTATGTGTCACTAATCATACAAGTTTGTATAGTATGAGCTCTATATATTATGATGAATAAAATAAAGTGCTTCCAAAAAAAAATAAATTTCCTATTCTTGTATCTGGAAAAACCAATTGCATCTGCAACTATTTAAAAAGGGAGTAGGAGAGCTGGGTTCCCCAGAGTCAGAGTTTTGTTAACCAGAGCTCCGTTTATTGGCAGATCTGCTACAACTTTGGGATGAGGGTTCTCCATTTCATAAAGAAAGAAATATAGGTCAACGACATAAGAAAGAAACATAAGTTGATTACAGAAGAGAGAATCATGGGTGACCTTATCGTATGTATGCGTATGTATATAATAAGATTGAGGGATATTTATGTTTTTACACGCTGTAAATAATTTTATGATATAGGTTTCCTTTCAATGTTATTGTTGAGTATGAAGTACACCAAGATAATGCAGAGGGGGCTGAATGTATTATTTATTTTTTCTCGATTTTGAACTGTTTGAATCTTGAAAACTTGTAGCTTGAAATTGTATGTTGTTTGATAAACAATGCGGAATATTAAGAACACACAATTTCACTCAAATCTAATATTTTATTAGATTAAAATTTTGCTACAAACTGTGAATACAAAGTAGTACTCTTAGCTTCGATTCCTTAGAGAGATATTCTAAATTCTAGCTCTTGAAATCTTAACAACTAAAACAGAGAGTCTGTGCACTTTTACAACTTGTCCACAACTCACTTTTACAAATGTAGACAAATTAGAGAACTAAGCATGTCTATACTATTTTGGTATAAGCTGGCATCTTGTGAACTTCCTTTGTTTTGGACACTTACCAGATCCAATTCTTTAGCTGTTTTCCCTTGAATTTCTCTCCAAACTTCTTGTAGGCTTGCCAGGCACACATTACAACAATTGAACCACTGTAGGTGCCTTGGTTTGTGTTGATTCTTTGTCTTGAAAATCTTCTTGAAATTTGTCTGTTTCTGTATTCGAGAATTGGCTAAGTGCTTGATTCGAGAACTGCTCATAATGGAATACAATGATTTTATAAAATGATTTGAAATCTTCTTGATCTCTGAGTTCTCGAATAAGTCTTTTTGAGATATCGAATGGACTTGTCAAAAATATCATTTTACTTCTGGAATTCTGGAGATGTCGAATTTAGAGATATCAAACAAGTCATTTGAGTTCTCTAATGCTAGAGATATCGAATAGAGCTTTTTGGCATATCGAATCCTGGAGATATAAAATAAGTCATTTTGACTACTCTAACATTTGAGATATCGAATTCTTGACTTTTTTAATCTTGACTTCTCTAATTACTCTTGACTTCTCTAACAGACAATCTTCACTTCTCGAATTTGTACTTGAGAACTTTTCTTCATCTTCAGACTTTGTTATTTTACAGTCTTCTTCATTACTCTTGAGGATGATCTATAGATTTTCTTTCAAGCATTATTTCATGACTAGTTTGTACAGATTACAAACAAGCTTGACAACTAATGCTAAGTACAAATGGTAAACAAGAATCAAAATAATGGGTTTCCCAGTAAGGGGTCGTATAAGTAATGCAAAACATTACAAAATTGTAGACTTGTTATATAGATGTATACATGCATGCCTCTGTGCTTAACAGTTATATTTTGTAAAAAAAATTACTTTAATTTTATAGAGAAAATGCACTTTGTATCCCCCCATCATTTCAACATTTGCATTATAGTATACTATAATCATTTTATTTCCTCTAGATTCAGGGTTTTAGACAATTTGCATTATTTAACATGAATTATGTTGAAAATCAGAATTACTATTGACGTTTGAAAGAGTAAATCTGAAATTATGATATCGTATGAATCATCGTCTTGGTATATTTTACCTGTTTTTCATTCATATTTCCAGATCTCAAAATGTTAAATTCTCATATTAATATCATTGTTAGAGATTTTTTAGTATTTTAAACTCAGTCTTTAATAAAATCTTTTTTCTTAAGCACGTGCAACAACAAAAGTAATGATCGATAGGGTAAGGAATTATCACATCAATCCAATATTCTGGTAGGCATGCATAAATGTGAATTATCATATTTTACTTTTCATCCAAAGAAAAAAAATGAATGAATCACTACATCTTTGCTAAATGAAATGGTTTGCCTAAATTGCCCTTTATTTTTAAGCATATTATTGACAAGTGGACCGAAATCGTATTAAAAGATGTAGAATGTCTGAAATACTATAACAGGAGGATGTATAGTGATTTTGATCAAAGAATGTATATTACTCCAATGCAAACAATGATATGATGAGGGATGTAAAATGTGTATAACTCAATCTTATATGATAAATTTGAATCAAGTCCAGTGAAGAAGTTTTGCTACACGATGTAGATAATCAGGTGCTAAGAAGGTTATGACTTTGACATCTCGATGAGAATCAAATTGACCAAATTCTCGCTATATATGTTGTTACTTATAATATTTTCTCTTTTATGGTGGGACTTTATTTATAGGCAACAGGGTGATGTAGGGGTGGTAGGGGAAAGTTGTAACGGATTCTACATGCATTAAATTATATATCAAAAGTACAATATATGTTAGATTGTAAATGTTAAATATAATATAGGTTAAATATCAAATTGGTCACTCAAGTAGAGACTATATATCACTTTGCTTATCGATCTCGATGGGGGCATCATTTGATTAACTAAAGTCATAATAAATATCAAATAGATACCTCTAAATATGTGTTCAAGAAGTAAAGGTAATATTTTATTGAATTCTACACATTTTTCTTGAATACTATCGCAACCAAATGAAAACATATTGAATTATAATATTTAAGATCATATATTCGAATTTTAAAAAAATTATTTACTATTTGTTTTTAATTTTATAGGTATGTTCTTTGATATAATTAAAAATAGATAGTAAATAATTTTTAAAAATCTAAATATATTATTTAAAATACTAGAAATCACAACTTTTTATTTGGTTGCACAAACATTCAAGAAAAATGTGTTGAACTCAACAAAAGATTGCGTTTACTTTCTGAACACATATTTAGAGATATTTGTTTGATATTTATTTGACAGGAGAAAGCATACAATGAGGACAACACTAATACTATTTTAAATAAATAGTAAATTTTGACAACAAATTTAATTGGCCAACAAATGATACTAAAAATAATTGACAATTAAAACACAAGACTAATACTACTTTATAGCATGCAAGAGAATTAAAAACAAATGATGAGCAAATTTAATTTTTTTGTAATATCTTTTTTTCTTTTAAAGCAATTGTTTATTTCCGACCCTGAACTTTATTTAAAAAAACAATATTCAAATTTCGTAAGAAAATATTTGGATCTATCTTTTATATATTTCATTAGCATATCCTACTAATTTCAAAGTTCAAACAATTAACTTGAAATTTGTACCGATACCACATGAAAACGACATCAATGGATAGTGCTTGTGATGATTCAACAGTTTATTAAAAATTGTTAGAAAATTTTGAGCGTTTGAATATTTTTAATCACCATTTTCACATTTCATTAAAAACTTAATAAGCCAAAACTTAAATATATTTTTTCAATCACAATTGAGAACATGTATTTGTTTGAGCCAATTGAGTTATAATTTAAATAATAAGGGAGTTAGACCATTATATGCCCAATTAAAAAAAAACATAGAGTGACAAAAATTAGTTAAATGAGTTTTATTGCATAATACAAAAAAGTGACGTTACATTGAAAGCAAATATACTTGCATATTTTCAAAGCCGTATTTCATGTTTGCTCGTTCCGATCGAAGTAAAAATTAATCTTCTTTAGCTCGTCAGAATCCAAATATTGGGTTACTTACCTTTTTTGTGTAAATAATTTCAAATATAGATTGTTAGCTCAAATGTTATAGATTTGAAAATAAGACATAAATCTTGGGAGGAAATAGATCAAGCTACAACTCTTTTCTGTACCCTCACATCTATTAAAGTAGCGCTAAAGTTGTGAAAATTTTGTTAGATGATTGATGTTTAGGCAGTTATTTGGAAAGGTAAAACAAACATCGCGAAGTAGGATAATGAGAATTAATATAAAATTGACAAATGAATGATACTAAAAATAATTTGACAAATAAAGTACAATCTCGCGAGGATTTAGAAATAAATGATAAGTGAATTAATCATTATTAGTACTATTTGTTTTGTTTGGTTTCAAAGCAGTTCTCAATCCCCTATAACACATCCTTTGAATGTACTTGGAAGAAAGAATCATTTTAAATTAAATTATTTAATTTATATTATGATTCACAAACAAAATGAAGATAATGATTCCAATTATAGTATCGTGACACAGTGCACCGTGCCACCTTTAGCTAAACAGAAGAAAAATTAGCCACCGAAAATGCCTAATGTTTAACAGATAGAATGAAATAATTTAACAACATAAACATTAAATTTTGTAGACATCAGGGGTGTGTAAGGACATAAGTACCCCTCAATCTGTTGTTATATGTACACCTGAATACAGACTATAAGGTCACTCATAACTCATAAGCCTCTCTTTGAAAACGACCTATAATCCTTTTGAAATGGAAAATCCTCATCCTGGATGTTGTAGCAGTAGCAGAATGGCCAGTTAACCAAGGTCCTACCCATGAGAATGGAGCCCAAGATCTGGTTTACCAAGTTCAGTAGAACCCAGATCCAGCTGTCCTAGTCCCTCTTCAACAAGTTGTAACATCTCTAATGCTGTGATGGAAGCTGGAAGCTTTCGTTGTTGCCCTTGTCTCTGAGTTGGTAACTCCTATCCTATCAGAAGCAGTGGCAGAAGTAATCAGGGCTGCTGTTGTTACTGTTGTTCCGCCAATGTTGGTTCTCGCAATGCCAGCACAAGCTCCTAACAACGTTCCTATTCAAGAGTTGAGAAATATAGGGGTTGCTGCCTTTATCAGTACTAATTTATAGCATGCAAGAGAATTTAGAAATAAATGATAAGTGAATTAATCATTATTAGTACTATCTTATTTTTTGGTTTCAAAGAAGCTCTCAATCCCCTATAACACATCCTTTGAATGTACAATCGATTTTTTTATTTAGAGAAATAATTCAATTTTTTTGACAAATAAAAATATAATTAATTCGTACTCTTTCTAAACAACCTTTCACATATTTCACCATTATATTCCAATAATAGAATCTTAATATGGCTAAATTTCAAAATTTTAAAGTAGAACAAAATCTGAAGGTGACTAAATTTTTTAAAGGGTAAGAGTTTGTTATATCTTGAAATGCTTTCTCTCATGACACCTGTGTTTCTTTGTTTGTCTTGTGATTTTCTTGGAATTGTTGTTTCAGTTCCTCAATTGAAAGTACCGTTTCATTCAGGGAAGTAGCATAATAGGGACCAAAGTTGGGTCATGGCCACCCTGAGGTATCCCTGATATCTATATATTTTATATTTTATACAATATTTTATTATCCAGAATCTTACAATTTTGATTTATGGCCCCTCTTTCTAATTAAAATGATTAAGTTGTTGTGATGGATGTACTAGATAATTCTAGAACATACTCTTGATCTTTCAAGTTCTCTTGGCTATGACTTTTGATCTTTCATTTTCTTGTAACTATGGTCTCTTGACCTTTCAAGAGCTTTGTGACCTCCATGTAATGCACCTATAAATAGGTCACAAAGTTGAGTTTGTAGACACACTTGAAAGATATAAAATTCTCCTCTTTCTCTATTCTTTCTCTTCTCTAAATATTTCTTAGTTATTATAATATATATCTAACATGTTATCAGCACGACTAGCTCTTTCGCTCCGTTAATATGATGATGGATTATATTCAAGAGGTTCAAGGTGATCAATATAAAACTTTAGAGAATTATTCATCACACTTTAAGATTATAAGGTACACATCTTTATCATCATCTTCATTTTCAAAGTATTGTTCTAAATCTATATGTTTTGAGTTATGCTAGTTGATATTTCTCGTAAAAGTCATATTATATTCGTTTTAAATCTAAATCAAACAATTTCAGATTTTCTGGAAAGATCTTCTAATTACCTACAACTTTTAACCTTAAGCATGTTTCGAACTCCTCTCTTTAATATGTCAAATTCTACAATGTATAAATTATTTGTGTGACTTTGGTATTAGTACATATATACTTTGAAAAATCATATTAAATTCGTTTTATATCGGAATCAATATATTTTAGATATTTTAGAAATATTCTCTTGAAAATCTACAACTTTGATTGTTTAGAATTTTTGAGATTCTACATATATATTTGTGAAATTCTGTCATATATGTATAAGTCGTTGGTATGATTTCAAAAATATGACACTACGACTTTATAAGATCTTAAAAAATTGAAATTACATCCGAAAACTATGTGCAATACCAATTCGGAAAGATCTTCTCGAGACCTTTAAATTGTGATCAAAATTTATTGCCCTTTATCACGATTACTTTCTCTATAAGTTTAAATTGAAATCTGATCATGGGATAATTTGTATTGTGTTGCTGCAGTCTGTGTTTTATTTAATTATGATATCGTTGCACCTTTGTTTTTCATGTGCTTTAGTATCTTGGAAAGATTATTGAATTGTCTACAACTTTCGTGTTTTGCATCTTTCTAAATAAAGTCATTTAGATATTGCAACTTGTCTATCTTTCGGACCAGTTAAATCTAATATTGTTATTGTGCATGTGTTATTTTTGGATTAAGATAATGTTTGTGTTTTGACCTTGTCTGTACATGCAATTATGTTGATATGTACGTAAGCGTTGAGATATATATATTAAAGTAAACTAGAAGTTTACTGATAACTTTGTAGTTGATATGACTGATTAAGCCATGCCGATTTTATAAAAGATGTGAATATTAATTGAAATTTTATATGGACGTTCATCAAAGAACTAAAAGATTCTTCTCAAAATATATGTTATTGGTTTATAAGGCAAATTGATCAAGAACAAAAATATATAAGAAATCTATCATCTTTAAAAATAAATTGATGCATGAACTATATGGTTACATTATATACTCACAACCTGAAGTTTGTGAGTCTGATTAATCAAATCATCAAGAATATGCATTTGTGAGTCTACTACTCAATCTCTCCGTCTTAAACAAGTTTTTGGTCAGCTTAGATTGTTCCACCACAACACTGAAATCGATGGTTAAATTGGATATATATTATACATGAGTGGTTATTATTTTGTTACCATCTATGAGTGGTTATTATTTTGTTACCATCTATGTGTATATATTTATGACTCAGTCTAATGTGTTTGATTTCCAAAAATCAGGGGGAGAAACTAAATAGCTAGTGATATATTATTAATCATTGCCTCGTCTTGATCCTCATAGTAAAGAATATGAACGAGAAGTTCAAAAAATAATTTATTTACATGTGACAATGTGGTGCAGTGGTAAGAGAATGCATAAGTTACTTGATATAATGACTATATTACATATACCAACTTGATATAATGACAATGTGGTGCAGTGGTAAGAGAATGCATAAGTTACTTGATATAATGAATCGAACTTGAGTCCACCAAGTAACTTATATAATTTATTGCCTAATATAATGACTATATTACATATACCAGCTACACATGCTTCAAATAAATATGTCCCAGAAGGACAATCTCAAGAAGCTAATGTATCTAATAAACGCCTGAAGCGTGATAGACCAGCAGGTTCCATAACAAAATTATATATATCCTTAAGAGTAAAACGGAGTAGTGATTGGTGATGGCTAAATCGGGAAGTGATAAATTTTGATTGATCTCCAGAAGAGATTTTAGACATGAAAAAAATGATGAAGGTACCTGAAAAATTGTGAGATCTCACTACATTGTGTCATGTCCTGAATAAAATGGAACCACTAAACAAATCGACGTCGACAATATGATTGGCCAAAGATATAAGAAAAATGATTAAATCGAGGCAAAATCTCTTGCAAAGAGAAAAATATCTGGACCTGAAGTTGTGATTGTGGCACTCGATAAGAAATGTTATCTCTTAAAAATAGAGAAATTTTTTTGGAACTGCAAGTTACACACCTAAAGATGTAGTGTCAGTGGGATATGAATATATATATGTGTGGAAACGAAAGAAAAGCTCACGTATGTTGGGGAATATGGGTAATTACTTGGATTTTTCTGAAGTCGTGTGAACAATTTCAGATTGAAGTTATTTGTGGTTCACCCAAATAATTCAATCGGATAAAGTCAGAAATTCTGCAAGAAGAGAGCATGTGTTTTGCTGTGAATTTCAAATGAACCTATTCTGAAAATGATCAATGCCACACCTATTTATAGATGCCAACAGATGTGTCTTTTGCCAATAGACACATCTCAAGATGTGTCTTTTGCCAAAAGACACATCTCATTTCCAACAGTCATGTCCAATGCCAATAGACACATCTCAAGATGTGTCTTTTCCAATAGACACATCTCATTCTAACAGATGTGTTTGATCCAATAGACATGTCTCATAAGCAATAATTCTGAAATCATAACGAACTCGAACAAAGCATGCACTCCGCATTCTCCCGACTTGTTCGATGTAACATTACGATTACATTGATCAACTAGCCAACCCAATTACACTAAAATATCCAACAATCCTCCCCCATTTTAGCGTAATCCATGATTAACTAAACAAAATCACAACAAACAACAAACTTATGCATAAATGAAATATCGTGACGGTTGAATTTCACATTAGTATATTACACATTCCAAATATTCGAATACCAAGGTGTCACTATGGATTGAACCTTGGTTATTCATAGCGAATACATGAAGATAATATACACATAAATTTACATTCTCAAATGTTCTTACTTGACACTATGTTTTACTAGCCTAGTGTCCTAATCCTTCTTAAGCATATCAAAGCCAAGTCCAAGCTTCTTGAAGCGGCTAAACTTCATGCTCAAATAAGTAGTTCTTTTATTCTCGCACCTGCATATGCAATTTTTCAAAAGAACTATTAAGAAGATAAACTTCAACCTCCTTAACTTGCAGGTCTGAACACATACCTTGGGATGATGCTTTAATGTGTTCCAATCTCTAGATGTTAAGCTTTCCACATTGAATTCAGCACCTAATGTCATATTAGATGGGAATTGGGTATCTCAACAGGAGAGGTTATTTGATGGACTTTAATCCCATCCCTATAGCCGACTTGTGCACAAGATCTCTACTCAACCCTTTGGTTAGATGATCGGCTAAATTATGTTGAGTTCTTATAAACTCCACTGATATAACACCATGCGTGATAAGCTCACGAATCATGCTATGTCTAACACCTAAGTGTCTAGACTTGCCTTTGAACACTTGTCTATAAGCATTAGACAAGGCAGACTTACTATCACATATGATAGATATGGGTGATATCGGTTTAGGCCACAATGGAATCTCATAAATCAGATTTCTTAACCATTCAGCTTCTTTACCAGCCGCTGATAATGCCACAAATTCAGATTCCATCGTTGAATCAGTAATGCAACTCTGTTTCTTTGATGCCCAAGAGATAGCACCTCCCCCAAGTAGGAATACCCATCCACTTGTGGAAGAATGATCTTCCTTATTGGAAATCCAACTTGCATCTGAATGACCTTCAATAACCGAAGGAAATCCAGTATATGTCAAACCATAATCCATGGTTCCTTTCAAGTACTTGAACACTCGGCTTAAGGCTTGCCAATGATGTGAACTTGGTTTGCTAGTATACCTACTAAGCTTTCCAACAGCATAGGCAATATCTGGCCTAGTGCTTATCATGGCATACATGAGACTACCAATAGCCCTTGAATATTCAAGTTGTGATACTGCAACACCTGTATTAGGTAGGAGTTTAATACTAGGATCAAGAGGAGTGCTAACAGGAGAACAATCCTTAAAGTTAAATCTTTTCAGAATCTTCTCAATATAATGATATTGAGAAATTGAAATGTCATTGTTCTCACGCTTGATTATTATACCAAGAATCACCTCAGCCTCCCCCATGTCTTTCATATCAAAATTAGAAGACAAGAACTTCTTGGTTTTATCCACTTGATTTTGGTCAGTACCAAAAATCAACATGTCATCCACATATAAACAAATTATAACTCCTTTACCAGAAGCATCAAATTTGCTGTATACACACTTGTCTGCTTGGTTAAGAAAATAACCGTTAGACAAGACCACAATATCAAATTTATCATGCCAATCCTTCGGTGCTTGTTTCAGACCATAAATTGATTTCTTCAATTTACACACCTTGTTTTCACAACCAGGCATAACAAACCCTTCGGGTTGTTTCATATAAATCTCTTCATCTAATTCACCATTCAAGAATGCAGTTTTCACATCCATTTGGTGAATGACAAGGTTGTGTATAGCAGCAAGTGCTATTAACAACCTAATAGTAGAGGTTCTAGCAACAGGAGCATAAGTATCAAAATAATCAATCCCTTCTTTTTGTCTAAAACCTTGGATTACCAATCTGGCTTTAAACTTATCTATGGTACCGTCCACTTAATTTTCCTTTTGAAGACCCATCTGTTTCCCAATGCCTTACAGCCAGGGGGCAGATCACTCAATTCCCAAGTATTATTATTCATGATAGAATCCATTTCATCTTGGATAGCTTCTTTCCAGAATGCAACATCCCTAGATTTCATAGCTTCGCTAAATGTATTTGGATCCTCCTCAATAACAAAACAATATTGGTATTGATATTCAGTTTCATCTCTAGAGCCTTCTATTAGATAAATATGAAAATCATCTCCAAAAGACTTTGCTTTTCTAGCTTTAGTGCTTCTCCTTGGTTCAGACGGTCCATTCACATCTTCAGTAGAAACTGAGTTCCTACTAGAAGAATTCTGAAGCATGTCCCTTGGTCTAGGTATAGATGTAAATCTGTTTTCATCAAATATAGCATCCCTTAACTCGATAATCGAGTTCATAGATACATAGTCATTAGATTCTAACACATAGAATCTATATGCTATGGAATGCTCAGCATAACCAACAAATATGCAATCTATACCTCGTTCACCCAAGTTTCTTCTTTTGGGTTCAGTGAGTCTTACAACTGCTCTACATCCCCAAACTCTCAAAAAACTCAATTTTGGTGACTCTTTATACCAAAGTTCATAAGGGGTAATCTTATTCCTCTTGCTAGGAATTCGATTCAATAAATAACAGGCTGTTAACATAGCCTCACCCCAAAAACCCTCACTCAATCCCGAGTAGGATAACAAGGAATTAACCATTTCTTTCAAAGTCCTATTCTTTCTCTCTGCCACACCATTTTGTTGTGGTGTATAAGGAGCCATGGTTTGATGTATTATACCAGTAGATTGAAAATAAACCGGATCATAATACTCACCTCCTCTATCAGTACGTAGATTTTTAATCATGGTACTCTGATGTAGCTCTACTTCTTTTTTATAAATTTTAAAGAAGTCAAGAGCTTCATCCTTAGCATGCAATAGATGTACATAGCAATATCTAGTAGCATCATCAATAAAAGTAACTACATACTTTTTATTTCCTAATGATGGTGTAGAATGGAAATCACACAAATCACTATGAATTAGTTCTAAAACAGCAGACACCCTATTAACCTCTTTAAATGGCATTCTGGTTATCTTCGTTAACATGCATGTTTTGCATTTTTCATTATCTAAATCAATGGCAGGTATGAGACTCATTTTTGACATATCCTTTATTCTTTTGTAATGTACATGTCCTAGTCTAGCATGCCATAATTCAGATTTATTCAAATCATTGCTAGTACTAGTAGAAGCCATGCAAGCAGATTCATCAATAAATGGAGTATTTACATTCAACATAAACATACCATTACACAAATAGCCAAAGCCAACAAAAGAGCCATGTTTTGACAATATATATTTGTCACTTTCATAAACTTGTTTATATCCACAATTGTTCAATACAACACCAGACAAGAGATTCTTCCGAATCCCAGGAACATACAACACTTTATTTAACAATATACATTTGCCAGAAGTAAAAACTATCTTGACATTTCCTAGTCCTTTGATCGGTTCAGTTGCAACATTTCCCATCTTTAAGATAGATCCATCTTCGATTGGTTGAAAGTCTATGAACCAACGAAGATCTTTGCATACGTGACTCGTTGCTCCTGAATCAATCCACCAAGCAACATTGTCATCCTGCACATAAAATGCCTCAGATATTAGTGATACATAATTCTGACCAGAATTATAATTCTGTATTAAAATCTGACCTTGTTGCTTTTCTGGATCCTTGGATCCACTTGGACCAGCAATCTGCTTTTCTTGCTTGTCTTTACCAACCCGACAATCCTTCTCGAAATGTCCAGGTTTGCCACACTTCCAACATGCCATCTTAGGCCTTTTATTGGAAGAATTGTTGTTGTTTCCTTTAAACTTTCGTTTATCACCCTTGCCATTCTTAGAATTCTTGGAAGATCCACCATCTTCAACCATATTCACAGAAGAGTTACCGACTTGGTTCTTTCCCTTAGGATTATTCTCAATTTCTTGAGTCCTCAAAGCCTCTTCAATTCTGAAGTGACTTCCAAGTTGAACCAGAGTCATATCATCTTTATTATGTTTAAAGGAGTGTTTAAAATCCTTCCATGATGGTGGTAGTTTGTCTATAACACCAGAAACTGAGATAGATTCATCCATCTTCAGATTGTGTTGGGCAAACTGCCCCAGAATCCTTAACAATTCATTGTATTGTTCCATCACTGGTCTAGAATCGACCATTTTATAATTCATAAAATTACTAACCAGAAACTTCTTACTAGAAGCATCTTCTGACATGTACTTGGATTCAAGAGAATCCCACAATTCTTTCGCTGACTCAACATTTTGGTATATATCGAAAAGGGAATCAGACATACCGTTTAAGATGTGGCCGCGACAGATGTAGTCATCGTTTTCCCACTTGCACCGCTTCCTAGTCTGTCCAGCGGTTTCATTTTCGATCACTTCTGGAATGGGGGTACTCAGAACATACACAACTTTCAGCGTGGTCAACAGAAAATGCATCTTTTTCTGCCATCTTCTAAAATCCTGGCCCTCAAACTTGTCCAGTTTTGCAAACTTGCTTGTCATGTCTTTTGCAGATTCTGCGTTCGCCATCTTCAGAAACAAACGACTTCAATCTTTGTTGGGGAATATGGGTAATTACTTGGATTTTTCTGAAGTCGTGTGAACACTTTCAGATTGAAGTTATTTGTGGTTCACCCAAATAATTCAATCGGATAAAGTCAGAAATTCTGCAAGAAGAGAGAATGTGTTTTGCTGTGAATTTCAAATGAACCTATTCTGAAAATGATCAATGCCACACCTATTTATAGATGCCAACAGATGTGTCTTTTGCCAATAGACACATCTCAAGATGTGTCTTTTGCAAAATGACACATCTCATTTCCAACAGTCATGTCCAATGCCAATAGACACATCTCAAGATGTATCTTTTCCAATAGACACATCTCATTCTAACAGATGTGTATGATCCAATAGACATGTCTCATAAGCAATAATTCTGAAATCATAACGAACTCGAACAAAGCATGCACTCCGCATTCTCCCGACTTGTTCGATGTAACATTACAATTACATTGATCAACTAGCCAACCCAATTACACTAAAATATCCAACAACGTAGTTGTACAATGATCTTGTATTGATTACGAAGAGATATTATCTTGTGGTGGATATAATTATATGATGTGTAAAAGTCTGGAAATATAAGATTAAGTATGCGTACATTTTACAAGACCCACATGACATAATCCCAGAAGGATTTAAACTGCTGGAAGCAGTGAAATAAGTTCTCGAGAACTAATCCTATCAAATTATAAATGGATATGGACCTGAAGTCCAATATTAAATTATTCCAGAATAAGATATTTTATGTATTCTAAGATTATAGGCGATAACTCATAAAAATGTCTGGCCAGAGTGGATGGAAATTAGAATGTGTTCCTAATTGACATTCGAATGAGTTTCACCTCATAAATAAAATACATTAAAATTGTTAGATTGTTCTCTAAGTTGTGAAATTTACCTAGAATACACATTTTGTGGGAGAACCATAACTTCTTCCGTGAAGGAAGATTAATCACCATTGTGAGGACATGAAAAGAAAATTATTGGTCCTAAAGTACCAACATATCATAATGTAGTAAGATACTAATTTATCTTGCTAATTGTACATGTCCCGATATAATTAATTAATAAATTTACTAGAAGGCTTTAAAGCATGTCCAATTCTCCACTAACCTAGGGGTTCAAATTTATTTTGCAGGTGCTAAGGATTTACTTTGATTCTCATAATTTTGATCTCATATTAAATATGTACTAATATATGGTGGAGATACTATTAGTTTGGCATGCTACGAAATCAACAATTGCAGGTTCTTCTTGAAATTATATTGTGATTCTAAAAACTTATGAAGATGGTCATATTGGAAATTCGATATATAGCACAACAAAATTTGACTTATTCAGGATTGAAGCTCTACAAACTTTATAATGTGCTGGCTACCCAACTCAACAAAGAATACACTAAAGATTTATTGGTCAAGGCATTGCAAATAACTACATTTGAGAAGTCTTTAACCTCATCAACTCAAAGTTGTTATGCAATGTTATCGTGGGGGGGAGACTACGCGAAGCTGCACTCTTTTTCTTTAACCATGGTTTTTCCCAGCACAGCATGTATTGAGCAGTTAAAGGGATGTTATATTAAAGGGGATAAACTAACCATATTTCTCCCAAATTCTTCTTCACGCATGACCTTCAAGAAAATGGAGAGATTGAAGTTTGACAAATTCATTCCAGTGACATTCTTGCAGATTTGCTTATAAAGTCATTGCCCCCGATAATTTTTGAGAAACTGGTACATTTGATTGGAATGCGCCGACTCAAGGATCTGAAGTAAATTTTCGATATCGATGTACTCTTTTTCCCTTACTAGGATTTTTTTCCCAATGGGTTTTTTCCCAGAAAGGTTTTAATGAGGCACAACTATTGAAATATGGACATCCAAGGGGGAGTGTTGTGAATGGATGTCCTATATAATTCTAGAACATACTCTTGATCTTTCAAGTTCTCTTGGCTATAACTTTTGATCTTTCATTTTCTTGTAACTATGGTCTCTTGACCTTTCAAGAGCTTTGTAACCTCCATGTAATGCACCTACGAATAGGTCACAAAGTTGAGTTTGTAGACACACTTGAAAGATATGAAATTCTCCTCTTTCTCTCTTCTTTCTCTTCTCTAAATATTTCTTAGTTACTATAATATATATCTAACATAAGTATGTGTTTTAGGCCACTCAATTATTTTGGGGTGATGTCCCAAAATATTCATATGGGAGCCATGCTGGCCCTTTTTACTGGCTGAAAACGCTACACCGTCTACCGTGATATGAGGGGTGTTGCGGAACACCGTGTTCCGTATCATGGGGTGTTGCGGAACACCGTGTTCCGTATCATGGGGTGTTGCGGAACACCATGTTCCGTATCATGCACGGATACGGAACACCGTGTTCCGTATCATGCTAACACGGAAGATGGTGTTCCGTATCATGCATAATACGGAACACGGTGTTCCGTATTATGCTAACACGGAGGACGATTCTCCGTATCCCGTCGGTATTTCGGGCCATTTTTTTCAAAATCAGTATTTTGGGCAAAAACTTGTGAAAAATAGGCATTTTGGTAATTCTCTCATTATTTTGTTTTTAGTACTTTTTGGACTAATAATTTAGGCCCAAAATTATACTAGCCTGTAACAATGTAAATGTAACAACGTAATTTATACTAGCCTGTAACTCGTGCGATGCACGATTATTTGTAAACTTTTTCATTATATTTCATTGTTAAAATTTTAAGTTGCAAATATATTTTTATTATTAAAACAATTTTTTTAACTTTATAAATCTCACGAATATAAATATTATCATAACTATTTATTCTATTTGTTACTATAAAGTACATACATATATATATTTCGATTTTTATACAAAATTTTCTATATTGTAAGTGTTTTTCACATTTTATGTAATTTTTAACTAAATAGCTTATAACTCGTGTGATGCACGGATTTTTTTTGTCTTGTTACCCATAGTTACATATATATATATATATATATATATATATATATATATATATATTAATTACTAGAAAAATAAATTATAGAAGATAATAACATATTATAATACATGTTTTATAGTATTTTAAACGATAATGTTTTAATTTTTAACTATAATATGTTGTTGACGGGAATTTCTGGGAGTAGTTTATAAATATTATAAATGTATACTAAAACTTTATTGAAAATAGATAATAAATTTTTTTGACTATAACATGTTGTTGTCATGTTAAAACATGTTATCTTTTCTATTTTTTCTAACTATAATCTCTACTTTTTCAAAAATTTCATAAGTTGTTCTGTTTTATAAAATAAAGTAATACTATAGGAGTCATTATTAACTGATTGATTACTATTTTCAGTTTAAACGTTATATATTTTTAATATTTTTTAACTAAAATCTCTCATTTTCCGAAATTATGATGAGCAGGATATATATAATTATTAGAGTACAATTATATCATTAAATTTAAGTCTCCAAAATTCATATCTTAAATTTTTTAATGATAAATTGAATAGAATTATATAATATTAAAAATATTTATGCATCACACGAGTTCTAGGGGCAATTATATTTTATAAAACAATGTAGCACTATTGTAATTGCTAAAAAAGTAACGAATGACCTTTTTTAGTTAAAAATACGTTATCTTTTCTATTTTTTCTAACTATAATCTTTCATTTTCCAAAAATATCATACGCTGTTCTGTTTAATAAAACAAAATAATAATATAATAATTACTATTAATTAATTGATTACCTTTCTCAGTTTGCTTATAATAGTATACTATAAATAGCTTATTAAATATAAATGCAATATAAAATATATGTATTAATTTCCGATGGTCTAACTTGATGTTTTGATTCCCTTTTGTATTAAGTTTTGATGGATGTACCTGAATCTTAGTCAAGAAATGCCATGTTTCGTTTATCAAAAAAACAAACTACTTTTGTATTGTAATTCTTATGTCAAATATATAGTCTTTCGTTTTAGTTGGCCCCCCTTAGGTCGTAGTCTTACTCCTGGTTTCGTTGTTAAGGATGGATAAGCATTAACATAGTGATTGTTTTGAAAAACTTTTTTTAAGGACTTATGTACTTATTTTCGGGTAAAATTTTTATATTTTGATAATTTTTTTTACATAAGTATTTAATATATGTTTGAGATTCAATAAGTTGCAAAAATAAGTTGAAAAATTAGGAATCTCTAATTTTGTGTTAAAATAAGTTGACTTATTCTGAAAAAAAGTTCCCCAAACATCCGATAATATGACCCAAAAATCTGAGTTAGTAGCGTTTTTCTCCGTCTCATATACAGTGCATTGAAATATTATTAAAGATCATTCATATTCAATTGGAAGAAATTATTACATCTTCATTAATCATTATAAAAGAGTTTGATATGTTACTTCTTCAGTATATATCTCTCAAGTGGACCATACAACTCCACTGGAAATTTTAAATATTGTTGTGTGTTTATCTTTCAGTTTTTATAGTTCTGTTTATTTACAAATTGTTAGCTTTCAAAGAATTCGAAAATTTGTTAAAATTGTATTCAACCCCCTTCTACGATCTTAGTGGTATTGTTGGATCTTAGTGGTATTGTTGGGAAACAACACTTTGCATTATAAGATTTCTAATTTCTTAGTATGCTGACTTCATGCGGATATTCAAGGCGACTCAAATTCCCTGATATTCCCTCAAATTCTTGCACTTGTTAGACTCCATATACTCGGGGATGACTTACATTCAATAAAAGATATGGTACTGCAGAAGAAAAAACGCTCAAGTGTTAGGCTTAATTAACTTTCATTATTAAAACTGAGTTTCTTACATTGTGACTCTCCCTATCTATATAGCTTGGGTATTCCTGAACTATAAAGTTTACAGCCTCCTTGTGAATCTTCAAGAACATTTGCTCACAAATTGACTGTTGGGGTAAGAAAACCAATCCTGGGTTAAGTTATTATGTGAGGATTCGTTCAATGCTAAGTTTGTTCTCGTTGATTCCTTTTACAGTCCTTGTGACACTGCGACAGCTTGCAATGGTGAATACATTGTTTTTTCAAACTTGGTAAAAGGTTGCATATGTCAAGAATCACTCAGGAACCTAACAAAATTTTGGAATGGTCATTTTGCATAAAAGGTATGTATCAGCCAACTCTATTTATGAAAATTGGTTTTAATGTCATGAATGTTTGGAGGTCGTTCTCAGAAGTGGTAACAAGGAACTAGATGATAAGCCATAAATAATCAAGGCCCAACAAGGAGCCCAAACAATAAGCGAATCATCTCATGAGGATAAGAACGGCCCAGCCCAGAGTAGTGGACCCCGGGCCCGGGGCCACTACCACGTGGCGTGGTCCCCACCCCAGACTAGGGGGCCCCAGATTGGTGACACTCAACATACGTGGCACCCCACCTCAGCTGACATCCCTACACCTGGCGCTGACTGACACTAAACGATAAGGAAGAGCACGTGCCAAATCATGCCCACGACAACACGACCACACTCCAGTCTACGGTCCCCCCAAACAGGGACATGTGTCCAACATCCCGAATATTCAGCGGTTTGTCCCGCAGATCCAACGGTCGGGGGTGAAGGTAACCTACCCCTAAACCCTAGGCCTAGGGCTATAAATACCCCTAGTAAAGAGGGTTTAGGGGTTGGACACTATTACACACCCACACACATTTATTACTTTGTGATACTCTCCTTGATTATAGTCTTCCAAAGCCAACTCTTATTCTCACGCCGGAGGCACCTCGGGGCCGTACCCCCCCTCCGGTGTTGTTTTGTAGGCACCCCACCACAGCTACACCCCTTCCGAGGCAGGAGTTGGCGAGGAAGGACCCGATCAAGATTCGGAGTTATCATTGGCGCTAGAAGGAGGGGCTGAACCTCCGAACCAAAGAACCCCGAACTAAACAGACAGAATAGAGAAGCCCGAGCCGCTCAGAACCATAACCATGCCCCGAAAAACCACCTCTGCCCAGCGCCAGGCACCCAGTGCAACTAGAGACGAACCCCTAATAACTATCCCGGAGCAAGTCCCACCTGTCCAGATCCCAATCCAAGAGAGGCTCGGAATTGGGCCAAACGACGCTCGGGTGACCGTTGAGGTGAACCGGTACAAGTATACAGATGTGCCCCTGGACTCCGCGCAAATGGAAAACCTGACACCCGAGGAGCTAGCCCAGGCAATCCGAAATTATAGGAACCGTCCCCTCCCGGAACCTGAACCTGTGCAAGCGGAAAATTCCGGGGAATCAGCCCACTCCCATCATTCCCGGGCCTCGGTCTTTGACCGCCTTGGAAACCGGGGCAAGGTAAACAGAAAGGACCAGGAGGTTCGGAGTAGGGACAAAAATGATGAAACCGATAAAATCAAGAGACTAGAAATGCTCCGGGAAAGAATAAGGCAGGAGGAACAGGCTAAGTTGGAGCTCAGAATCCAAAAGAGGCTCCAAGAGGAAGAAGAAAGGATGAGGAAATCCAAATCCAAAAGAACCCGGAGGGAGGTAAGCCCGGAGATTATCTCAGATGATGAAGAAAATCCAAACAACCTGGTGCAAATGATCCATGAGCTACAGAGGAAAGTCAACAGTGACTCCGGGTTTGAGATCCAAGACACACTCACCCCTTTCAGCCATTCCCTTGAAGCCATACCCCGGCAAAAGAACCTCAAGCACTACAACTTTGACTCCTTTAATGGGCTGGAGGACCCAGAAGAACACCTCAACTACTTTGAGCAAATAGCCCAGATATACTTCTACAATGACCTAACCAAGTGCAGGTTCTTCGCTTCCACCCTAAAGGGAGCAGCTCAGAGATGGTTCAGCCGGATCCCTTCCCGGAGCGTACACAGCTGGAAGGAGTTCCGGGAAGCCTTTCTCCGGAGGTTCCGAGCCAACAAACCCCCGGAATATCACATGTGCCACCTTGAAACAATAAGGCAACATGACAACGAAACGCTTGCCGCATTTATGAAACGGTTCCAAGAAGCCATAAACCAAGTCACGAACCTAGACGAAAGAGAAGCCTTGAGCATATTCCGGAAGAACCTAGACCCGGAGCGTAGTGAGCGCTATGTTATTGAATTGGTGAACAAAGAGCCCCAAAGTCTGGCTGCAGCCTACTCTATGGCCGCCAAGTTCATCAAAGAAACCGATGTCCGACAAGCAATGAGGATGACCCGGCAGGGCACCTCCTCGGGAAGAGGTAAAGATGATCGCTCTAGAAATGATCACAACTCGGATAAGAAGTTTAAGCCCAACAAACAGTACAACTACATCCCAAGTCATCAACTGACGGTCCCGGACAAAGGCCACTCCTCCAGGGCCAAGTCCGAAGCCAGACCCCCGAGACCGGGGAGAGCCGAACCAAGGCCGGAACCAGAATGGACACCTTTGAACCGGCCACGCGCCGATATATTAAAAGAAGTCCGGAGCAAACCCTTCTTTTATCCTCCCAAACCCTTGGTGTCGGCCCCAGAGAATAGGCCCCGTGACAAACACTGCGATTATCATGCAACCCATGGCCACGAGACGGAAAGCTGTGTCTCCCTTAAGTTTTTCATCGAAGACCAAGTTAAGAAAGGAAATATGGGCCAATATCTAGCTCGGAGAACCACGAAAAGAGGAGAGGGACCCGGGGCCCAGAAGACCAAGAATGTGGTGCACGTGGTGTTGGGAGGATCCAATTCCCCTCCGGGAAGCCCGGGCTCCGGAGATGAGGTAATGATAATAAGCTCGGCCCCAGAGCAAGTCATATCTTTCAGTAACGCCGACTTTGAGGGAGTAGATCCTAACCACAATGAAGCCCTAGTCGTAACCCTGGACATCGCCGAAAATGAGGTAAAAAGAATTCTTGTTGACAACGGCTCCTCCGTCAACATACTATTCAAACATACCATGGACATGATGCAACTTGGAAGCATCAGGATGAATGAGTGCCGGGAAGACCCACTATATGGCTTCGGCCACAACTTGGTCCCGATTCAAGGAACCCTTTACTTGCCCGTCCAATTCGGCACCGCCCCGAAACAGATAGTTCATATGGTCAAATTCTATGTGATCAACAGTCCTTCCTCCTACAATGTAATCCTGGGGCGCCCAGCCCTGACCAAGCTCCGAGCCGTAACCTCAACCCCACATCTCAAGTTCAAATTTCCCACGCCCTCCGGGGTCGGAGAGGTAAGGGGCGACACAGAAACAGCCAGCCGATGCTATGGCCAAGCCTTAGTCATGGCGGAGGCCGACCCGGAGAATAAGAGGAAAGCTTCCTCTTACCACAAGAATCTAAGCAGAAAGAAGCACAGAGTTTCAACTTACAAGAACCCCGGGAAAGAGGTACAAAACATTGAAATCTCCGGAGCCATGTCCCAGGGATCAAATATGACTGAGGCCCGGGAATACCAGACCTCCAACTCCCAGGCCCGAGTGCAAAAATCATCCCTACTTCTAGACCAAGCTAAGGTAGAACCTGCAGTAGAAATTGAAACAATCGAACTCATACAGGGAAACTCAGAAAGAAAAATTAAGATCGGAGCTGGTCTAGAAACTGCCTTTAGAGAAGAATTAATCCAACTACTCCGGGAATATGCTGATGTTTTTGCTTGGAGCCCATCTGATATGCCCGGGCTCCCGGAATCCCTCGCCATGCATAGCCTGGATGTTGATCCCCGGAGGAAGCCTGTGAAACAGAAAAGGAGGAACTTCGCCCCGGAGAGGCAAAAGGCTATAGACGAGGAGGTGGATAAACTACTCAAGGCAGATATTATCTGCGAGGCCAAGTACCCGGAGTGGCTAGCCAATGTAGTCCTAGTTAAAAAACCTAGTGGGAAATGGAGGATGTGTGTTGATTACACGGACCTAAATGAAGCCTGCCCCAAAGACCCATATCCATTACCAAGTATAGACCAGCTCATCGATGCCACTTCCGGACATGTGATGCTCAGCTTTATGGACGCCTTCTCCGGATATAACCAAATCAAGATGAACCCGGCAGATATAGCCAAAACCGCATTTATCACTCACAGAGCTGTCTATGCTTATAAGTTCATGCCCTTTGGACTCCGGAATGCTGGGGCTATATACCAAAGAGCCATGGTGGAGGTCTTCAAGGATCAAATCGGCCGGAATTTGGAATCCTATGTCGATGATATCATTGCCAAATCTGTAACCGTCAGGGGACATGTCCCTGACCTGCGGGAATGCTTTGAAAACCTTAGAAAAAATGAGATGAAGTTGAACCCGGAAAAATGCACCTTTGGGGTGGCAGCAGGTAAATTCCTAGGCTTCATGATCAGCCAGAGAGGGATCGAGGCTAATCCGGAGAAGATAAAAGTCATCTTGGACATGCAATCACCCCGGACTCAAAAAGACATTCAGAAGCTAGCCGGATCGTTGGCAGCCCTAAGAAGATTCATACCCAAATTGGCAGAAAAGTGCCTACCTTTCTTCACTTTGCTCAGGGGGGCAAGCAACAAAAAAGAAATCACCTGGAGCCCTGACTGCCAGCAAGCCCTTGAAACAATCAAGCAATATCTCTCATCACAACCACTTTTAACAAAGCCGAAGCCCGGGGAACCCCTACACCTATACCTCTCCGCCGGACCCCTGGCCGTGGCCGCGGCTTTAGTCCGGGTAGTCGAGGGAAACCAAAGGCCGGTGTACTACATCAGCCAAGTCCTAAAAGATGCAGAAACCAGATACCCCAACCTGGAGAAGTTTGCCTTTGCCTTGGTCACAGCTTCAAGGAAACTCAGACACTACTTCCAAGGCAGAGAAATCAAGGTGATAACAGACCAACCGTTAAGGCGAATAATCCACAAGCCAGATGCATCCGGAAGATTAATAAATTGGGCGATTGAGTTAAGCCAATTCCACTTGACGTTTGTGCCACGGACAGCCATCAAGGCACAGGCTCTGGCAGATTTCATAGTTGAATGTTCCTTCCCGGAACCACAGCAAGCTACCACAGTAGCTGGACATTTGGTAAATCAGGACCAAGCCCCGGAGTCATGGACTCTCCACGTGGACGGGTCCTCAACAGCTGACAGGTCCGGGGCAGGAATAATCATGAAAAGCCCGGAAGATTTCCAAATTAGACAAGCCATAACATTCAAATTCCCAGCGACAAACAACCAAGCCGAATATGAAGCTCTTCTAGCCGGGCTAAGGTTAGCACGAACTTTGAGAATCAACAGCCTGAACATCTACAGTGACTCCCAAATCGTGGTGCGGCAAACCAAAGGAGAATACCTAGCCAAAGATCAAAAACTGGCCCAGTACCAAGCCCTTGTCAAAAGTTACCTAGCCACCATTCCGGAGTATCAAATCAACCAAATCAACAGGGAAGAAAACTCCGAAGCTGATGAATTATCCAAGCTGGTTCAGAACTCAGCCGAACTGGACAGCTCGGTCTACTTCGAAGAACTGGGAACCCCGGCCATTGACCAAAAAGAGGTAACCGAGATAGAGGAGACCCCGAGCTGGATGACCCCTTTCATCCTCTACTTGGAGAAAGGAGAGTTGCCCGAAGATAAGAACGAAGCCAGAAGATTGAAAAACAAGGCTTCGAAATACTTCATAGAAGAAAACCAACTCTATCGCCGAACCTTCTCATCTCCAACATTAAAGTGTGTAGGTCCGGAGGAAGCCAACTACTGTTTGCAAGAGGTACACGAAGGGATTTGTGGGGATCATATGTCCGCAAAGTCCCTTGCATACAAAATCATAAGGCAAGGTTACTACTGGCCAACAATACACTCTGATGCAGTAGAATTCGTCAAGAAGTGTAAAAACTGCCAACTGTTCAGCAATGTACCGAGACAAAGCCCGGTTCTGCCATCTTCAGTCCTATCCCCCATCCCCTTTGCTGTGTGGGGAATCGACATAGTAGGCCCCTTCCCCCGGGCCAAGGGCAATCTGAGATACCTCCTGGTAGCCATTGACTACATGACTAAATGGGCCGAAGCAAAAGCAATGCGGACCATAAACCAACAAGACTGCATCAAATTCATGGAAAACATATTAATGCGGTTCGGCCTGCCCAGGGTCCTGGTTTCAGATAATGGTCCCCAGTTCATCGGCTCAGATTTTGAAAACTATTTGAAGGAAAGGGGAATCAAACACAAGAAATCTTCAGTAGCCTATCCCCAGGGCAACGGGCAAGTGGAAGTGACAAACAGAATTCTGCTAAGAGGAATTGAGAAGAGGCTGAAGGAAAGCAAGAACAAATGGCCCGAAGAACTGCCACATGTGTTATGGGCATACAGAACTAGCCCACGATCCGGGACAGGGGAAACTCCGTTCAAGCTTGCCTATGGAACCGAAGCAATGTTGCCAATCGAGGTGGGTTCTCCTTCCCACAGAGTAATCAACTTCGATGAAATTGCAAATGAAGAAGGGCTACGAATTAATCTAGAGCTAGTTGATGAGGTCCGGGACAAAGCAGTACAGAGAATGGAGAAGTATAAAGAAAAAACAAGAGAATACTTCGGAAAGAGGTCAAGGGTCAAAAACTTCCAAATCGGGGACCTTGTACTCCGGGATACCGAAGCTTCAGACCCCACTAATGCAGGAAAGCTTATGCCTAAGTGGGAAGGTCCCTACAGAGTTAAAGAGGTACTCCGCCCCGGAACCTACAAGCTCAGTCACATGGACAACTCCGAAGTCCCCAACACATGGCACGGCCTCAGACTTAGAAAGTACTACCAATAAAGGAAAAATAGTTTCAGCTCATATACGGGCGTTTTTTGGCAATTGTACTTGGGAATCATGTAACCGTTCTGTTATCAATGAAAAAGAGCTCTATTTCTTACCTGCCATTTCAATCTTACAATTACTATCCAAATTCCTACTTGGAAAAGTTTTCATCCTTTCCAAGTAGGCCAATGCCCGGGACCTTAGCAATGCTTCGGCCCGGGAAGCCATAGGCATCCAAATTCCTACTTGGAAAAGTTTTCATCCTTTCCAAGTAGGCCAATGCCCGGGACCTTAGCAATGCTTCGGCCCGGGAAGCCATAGGCATCCACATTCCTACTTGGAAAAGTTTTCATCCTTTCCAAGTAGGCCAATGCCCGGGACCTTAGCAATGCTTCGGCCCGGGAAGCCATAGGCATCCAAATTCCCACTTGGAAAAGTTTTCATCCTTTCCAAGTAGGCCAATGCCCGGGACCTTAGCAATGCTTCGGCCCGGGAAGCCATAGGCATCCAAATTCCTACTTGGAAAAGTTTTCATCCTTTCCAAGTAGGCCAATGCCCGGGACCTTAGCAATGCTTCGGCCCGGGAAGCCATAGGCATTCAAATTCCTACTTGGAAAACCACAACTCCCCAATCCGGGATACCCGAATTAAAGAGTGGGGGGCAATACAAACCACAAGCAAATGGAAAAACTTAAACTTACAGATGAAAAACAAGAAAGATTCACAAACAAATAAACAGCTGGGCTGACCAACAGCAGAATTCAAAGTTAAACAAATTTAAGAATACATCAAAGAAATTACAAGGGCACGGCCCGGGCACTGGACGCAGCCACATAAACGAGGTTAAGCCTGAGGAGGACGAGAGGAGCTGGGAGCAGCGTAAGGAGCCGGTTCCCCTTCACCCCGGGCAAGAGCATCCTCGGCTTCCATGTACTCTTTAATAAAGTTTTCCCAAGTGGCAGACCCAGGATCGCTCTTGCACATCTTCTCGGCAACAACCCAGCAGCGGCTGATTTTCCGGGCTGCGACCAGGGAAAGATCATCGTCGTAAGCATCCGAAGCCCGGAACTCAGCGATGACATCCTCTTCGGACTTCTTGGCTTTCAGTTCGTCCCGGAGCTTCTTCACTTCCTCTTTGTACTCCTTGGCCTTAGCCCGGAACGTATCCCTCTCATCAGCAACAAGCTTAGCCCCGGCCTTGAGCTTCTCAACCCGGGCTTCCATGCGCTCCTCCAGCTCGGCAACTTGCTCCTTCAGGCCGGAAATCTCTTGATCTTTCCCAGATGCCCCAGCCAACGCAGCCTGGCCCTCCTTGATCTCTCGGCACGCAGAAGCCGCAGCCCCGGCCATCCGGACCCCGAGCTGTCAATATAAACACAATTAGAAGCCTAACAAGCAAAATAAATGGAGGAAATTCGGGGAGATGCATACCTGACCATAAACCCCCATCATTTCCTGAAAGAGCGAAGTGGCCGAAGTTTTGCCCATATCCTCCCACTCCGTCTTGCTGGGAAGATCCGCCAGAAAACCGATGAAGTTTCTTTCTTCCGGAGACACGGGGGCGGCCTCGTGAGGACAGAAGTTAGCCTTCTTCGGGCTACCATCAACAGAGCTCTCCTGCACAAGCTCGCAGTCCGAGAGCATGGTCCCAAACTTCTCAGCTTGAACAGAAGAAACCCTGGGCCTCTTCCTCGGCACCAGCCCGGATTCATCCACCACAGCTTCGGGGTTCACTGGCCCCGGACCCCCCGGTCTCCCCTCTTCGGCTTGCGAGCCACTAGCCTCCCCGGGGGCCTTAGTGTTATCACGAACATGTCCAATGCTCCGGAGAGCCGCTGCCAAAGCTCTGTTGGATTTGTTCATCTCAACAACTTTCTCAAACTCCGGATTATAACCGGGAAGACCTGAAAATAAAAAAAAAAAATTTACATTAGCCCGGCGTAAAACTAAAACAACAGATATGAGTACAACGAAAATACAGCCCGGACTTACATCCTATCCGGTAAAGGTAGGCATGACTCATGAGATCCTCCCTAGTCACCTGCCTCCCAAGACCTCGGCAGAAGGCGTGTACCCGGTCCAACGCCGCATCCTGGAGATCGAACACCTCGAAGTGCATAGCCAAAGGCTCCTCCTTGAAGGTGGGCATGGACCGGATATCAAGACCCCGGAGAAAGACGAACTCTCCGTTCAGCCTTTCAAAGACGGAAGCATACCTAGGGGCTTCGAATCCGAAGAAGGGTAGCCACAGGCTTTACCCCGGAATCTAAACTCAAACATAGGCACATTGTTGGACCGGACTATCTGGAAAAGTTGGTGGAAAAGCTTGAAAGTAGGTAACACTCCGGCAGCCTCACAACACCCCAGAAAGTACGAAATCCACTTGACCGCGTTCGGAGTCAATTGGGTAATGGGGATCCCATACTCAAACAGGCACAAGGACTTAACAAACTGATGACACCTGGGCCCGTATCCCGACCTCAAGTGCTCCAAGCATACCCCGACCCAACCGCCATCGGGTCTGTGGTAAATCTTTTCCCCGGACTCCGGCCATCTCCACTCCACATCACTATCTATGTGGAAAGTAGCCCGGAATATGGTGTCCCACTCAACCGGCGTCTCCAAATACTCCGCTCTAAAGGGACCAACATCCATCCCGGACCCTGGCTTAGCCCCGAACTTAGAGTCAAGAAAAGCCCTATTGTATCGGGTCATCTCCGCCACATCCGGATTCTCCCCCAACTCCGCACTGAGATCCTTGAAGAAGTAAGCTCGAGGAATCCCCGGGTCCCTTTTCACAAAGTAATACTTAGAGTGGCCCCAGCTACCGTCCGGCTCACTCAGACTGTACCCCGGTCCCATATCCTTGGTTGCAATATTCGTTAGTACGGGAAGACGGTTCTTCTTCTTACCCATTATACCCCAGTCTAGGTCTATCAATTCTAGACTACTATCCGGAGAGTTAATACTACTAGAAGAAGTACTTGGATCGGAAAGAGGAATTAAAACTCGTCTAGCAGTTATTTTTCTAACCATACAAAGGGACTACCCCGGGCTACCCAACAAAAAGATAAAGCCTAGAGTTAGTATCTCTACGCAGTCCGGGCCAAGAAAGCAAAATAAAAAACTTAAAGACAAAAAGGAATACAAAGACCGGAGCAAGAAAACTTACAGTGAAGTCCGGAGGTCTGGGTGCGACGATGAACTTAGGATCAGATCACGCTTCTAGCCCGGAGTGCAGGTCTTCAGAGCAGCAGAATGACAACAGCAAATCAAAAACTCGTAAAAGACAAAATGAGGGGAGGGAGCCGCTATTTATAGGCAAAATCTGAATCCAAACCGCCCAAGACACGTGGCGGCCCAAAAGATCGGCCCACTATCTCCAAAATCCGGGGATAGTGGATGACAGCTGTTATTTTTCAAAAAAAAAAAAAGAAAAAAAAAGAGAAGAAAAGCGAGAAAAGAAACAAAAACGAAATCCAAAAATGCACACTTAGAATATTACATATATTCCTTAATAGACGTGCATTTTTGTATATACGCAAACCCAACGCCCCGGGATGTACACTTCAGTCCCGACCCCGGGCCTGGGGGCAACCAAGGACAGTCAAAGCATCAAGGCCTTCAAATACTAACCACTAGCCCCGGGCGTACGTACTTCAGTGCACACCCAGGAACTGGGGGCAACCAAGGCAAAAGCCCACCCCCAAAAGAAGACGCAGACTCATAGAACCACAAAACGTCCAGCCCCGAGGACATATGTCTAGCACCCCGGAGTATCCAGAAAGTCCACTCTCCAAGGCAAAAACACTCCTTACTACTCCCCATCCGGAAAATCCGCATTAGGGAGTGGGGGCAAATGATAAGCCATAAATAATCAAGGCCCAACAAGGAGCCCAAACAATAAGCGAATCATCTCATGAGGATAAGAACGGCCCAGCCCAAAGTAGTGGACCCCGGGCCCGGGGCCACTACCACGTGGCGTGGTCCCCACCCCAGACTAGGGGGCCCCAGATTGGTGACACTCAACATACGTGGCACCCCACCTCAGCTGACATCCCTACACCTGGCGCTGACTGACACTAAACGATAAGGAAGAGCACGTGCCAAATCATGCCCACGACAACACGACCACACTCCAGTCTACGGTCCCTCCAAACAGGGACATGTGTCCAACATCCCGAATATTCAGCGGTTTGTCCCCCAGATCCAACGGTCGGGGGTGAAGGTAACCTACCCCTAAACCCTAGGCCTAGGGCTATAAATACCCCTAGTAAAGAGGGTTTAGGGGTTGGACACTATTACACACCCACACACATTTATTACTTTGTGATACTCTCCTTGATTATAGTCTTCCAAAGCCAACTCTTATTCTCACGCCGGAGGCACCTCGGGGCCGTACCCCCCCTCCGGTGTTGTTTTGTAGGCACCCCACCACAGCTACACCCCTTCCGAGGCAGGAGTTGGCGAGGAAGGACCCGATCAAGATTCGGAGTTATCACTAGATATTTTAAACTAAGACAATATCTGGGTGTTGGAGATCATTCTCAAGCAACATGCATAATGTTTTAACCAAGTTCTTTCTTTTGGCATTGTAAAATTTGAGTAAAATCTTCGAATGCTGTATCCTATATTAGAATAATATTGTATACAGAGTTGTCCCGGAGATTCTTGCGAAATCTTACCAGAAAGAAGAGAGGATCAGATGAAGTTGCCACAGGTTGCAGACAAAAGAAATTCAAAGTTTGTTTAATTAGTGTATGAGTTACTGGTAAGGTCTTTGTTCTCCATCTACTATGTAATCAACTAATCATTGTTTGTGAAATAGTATTAGTTTTATGTTTAACGCCTACTTGAGAAGGAGCATTCAAATAGGTTAAAGCTTTTCTTAGTGTTTGTCCGTTGATAATAATAAAATGGATTAATAGCATTGTAGTAAATGTGATGCGGCGTTAAAAATATGATGTCTGTGTCCGAGGATCATATTTCAGTAAACTGGAGTTGCTTATTTTTTTTTGAAAAATAGCGTACTTGCATTAATTAAACATTATCAAGGTGCAGTATATGATGAATAAAACTAGGCGGAGTGACATGCCAGTCTCCCACATCTGACATAGAATATGTAGCTTTTGCTAATGAATGAGCTACACTATTCGTAGACCGATAAACAAAATCAACTAGCACGTGATAAATGTGCTTCATTATATGAATACAATCCGAAACAATAGTACCAAAATAAGCTTCTCCTCCTGATTTTCCATTACAAGCATCAGCCAAAGTCTTCGAATCATTTTCAAACATGCATCGAGTAATATTCATTCCCTTCACCCACGACATAGCCTCTTTCATACCTATAACTTTTGCCTCACGAGCTTTCCATGCCCCAACCACTCTTCTACATCTAGCACTCACAAACTGACCATGCACATCTCTAGTTACACAGCCTACACCAATCGTTCCAGTGGAGTTGTTTATTTAAACAAGCGAGAAGTGTAATAAGTGGAATGGGGTCGTTGGTTAAGGTCAAGTGTAATTTATTTAGTCAACCTGCTATGAGAGGTCAATATTATTGGTTGGAAGGCCACGTGTCGGTTGTATTAGCTGTTAAGTTTACCTTTTATGTACTGATGTTTGCAGGAGATTATGGCAATGAATATTTCTTTTACTGTTGTAGTTTTCCTTTTAAAATTTTCCTTTATTTTGTTTATAATCTGTAGAATCGTAGTTCCCAAATTGAGACACTGTTATTTAGGGGTTGAGAAAAAGGATCTTATATTTCGGAAAGACCAACTATTTGCTTAATTTTGTAGTGATGTAGATATTTAATCATATGTGCACACAACTATTCTTGAAACTGTGTATTACATGAATCACTATGCTATGCCAGTTCATTTCGAAAGCCAATTCGATACTTATTGTTGTCCTTTCATGCCCAGGTTATAAGAATTCCAAATGTCTTCAGGTTATAAGAATTTTCACTATTGTCTTCACCCTGTTTGTAGAAATGCCTATATGGATATTTGTAATACTTATTCTCAATTATGTTAGAATTAGAAGACTTTTAGTCCGTTCGTTGTATTGCCTTTTCTAGGGCACTTAGTGATGGTGAAATACCGAAAAGGTTGAACTTTTGAAGTACATGAAGGGAAGAAATGTTGTCCTAGTATTTATGAACAACTAACATGATATGAATGAGTTGTTTTCAGGCACTTATCTCATCTTCACTTTCCCTCTTTTCCACTGCACACTTGAGGTTATAGTCAGTTTGTCGTGTGAAAGAACTATATAATTCCACATTTTGTCACAGGATTGCTTGTTCCCAAGTTCCTTGTGGGTGAGCTACTTTGCAAATCAGGCTAGTCCTGTTAACCGATAAATTGAGTGGGATAAGAAACGTCTTGAGTTAGAGAACGAATGTTCCCGGACTGGTCGGAGAAGGGCACCTTCATGACACAGGGGACAGAATCAGTACGCGAATGTGTTCAAAATTAACAGAGTAATGTTCTTAAACATCTTAACTTTTATTTAATCTATAACCTTTATTAATAAGCAAAACCCTCTTTTAATAGTAGCATGTTGTATCAAATTTGGTTCCCACTATATTTTGGTTTCATCCCTAAAATCCTATTTTCCCTATTCTATGTTGTTTTTTACAAACTAGAATAAAATAGAAATCCTATTATAATTATAATTCTTTTATTTGTAATTTTTTTAATAGAATCCTATTTCCCCTAAAATACTATGTTTCTTTAAAAAGAATTAAAAATAGGATTCTTATGATAATTATAATTCTTTTGTTTATAATTTTTTTACTAGAAAAAGACTATGATCAAAAACCACCAACAAATAGAGGGCAAAACATCAACGAATACAAAATACAATCTAGGGTTACTTGATATAATGTTTGTAAAACACCAACGGATACGTAGCCTGATCGTATAACATTTTATAAAACACTATTTAATCTATAACCTTTATTAGTAAATCCCTGTTTAATGGTACTTTGGTAACGAATTTGGTTCCACCCTAGATTTCTACTTCCCTAAAATTCATATTATTTTCTAAAAAAAATTGTTTGAAATTTTGTTATAACTATAATTCTTTTACTATAATCTTACTGAATTGTACAAATAACGTATCTATTAAAACCAGAACCATGTATGTTATGTATCAACCAAATGCAACTATTTGTAACCACATATGCAACTGCATGCAACCTGCTGTGCAACCATATGAAACTGGCTGCATCTGGTTGATTTGGTTGCATACCGTATTTTTGTAAATAAGATTGTAATTTTCAAATTATTTTTGAAAAACGTATTTTTGCAAATATTTTGAGAAGATGGTAAAATCGCAAAAAAAAACTTAGAAAAAGTGGTATTTTTGGTAAATCTATTACTTAACTTTTATTAATAAGCGAAACCCTCTTTTAAATGGTACTACAGTATCAAATTTGGTTCCATCCTTTTTTGGTTCCACCCCTTTATTTCTATTTCTTCTAGAACTCTATGTTTTATAATTGTAGAACAATTATAATTCTTTCCGTCCCTTTATTTCTATTTCTTCCAGATTTGTATGTCATCTTTAATAAAATAGTAAAATTATTGTAATACTAGAACAATTGCAATTATTTTATTATAACCGTACAATATTTAGGGGTGGAACCAAAAATAGGGGTGAAACCAAATTTGGTACCATGTAAAAGGGTTTTGCTTATTAAAAAAGGTTATATAAAAGTAAAATATCTGTTCTAATGATATTTCAGTCTCCAAATTTAATTTCACCCCAAGATTCGTATCCACCGAAAATATTAAAATTCTGTTGTAAATACAATTATTTTTTTATTATAACCAACCGATTGTCTGAATTGTATAAGTAACATAATTTTTGAAAATCATTCAAAATTATAAATTAGTGATCACTTTAAATTAATTTTCTCGGGCCGTGCTTCGCACGGGTTATGATATAGTATTTTATAATGTTTATAATGTTTAAGGTTGTCCATCAATATTTTATCGTTTTCCTTCGTGATCCCTTTGATATGAAATCATGTGTTTTGTTGTATTTTCTTATGTAGGCTCCTGAAGGAAAACTAATTTTGTGCAATGAACGGAAGGCAGGTACTGCAGCATGCTCAAGAGTACTTGGAAGTGACACACAGTATTTGTATATAGGCACGTTTGCTCTTTTTTTTTGAATCATTCTTCATTTCATGAATTTTCAAGGATTTAAAAAAACTATGCAAGTATATGTTGATAAATGAATTTTCATATATGTTTAATTCCGTAATCATTTTAATTGTGCCAATCAATTATGAAATTTGTAATTCTGAATTTACTATGTTTTTTAAACACAAGATTTGGAATTGAATTTCAGTATTTAAAATTCTAGAAATGAATTCCACTATTTGAGATGAATTATATGTTTTTAAACGCAATCTTACATGGTTTCTAAGGTTTGCTCTGTTGTATTCTCCACAAAATTTGAAACACTTATTTATACAGATCACACACCTCCTTTATTTTCCAGTGCCTCTTTGTTCAATTTTCTATAGGGATTTTCCGATCAATTTTGTTTTTTTGTTCATTTGCTCTCAATTTTGCCTTTTTGCAGTTGGTTATAGTTACTTCATTTTGAATTCTGATCAGAAAAGAAAAGCAACAAGAATAAGCATAGCATTCACTGGTATGTTATTTTAGTTTTGATGAAGTTTGTCTAGTTTTCTTGGTGCTTTATGTATTGATAACTAAAAAACATTTACATCTCTAAAATGTATGAATATAATTTACAAACATATTATTTTCCATACTTAATATTCTCTAAACACAATATTTTACACCAAACAAACCCAAACTTGTATTTTTATTCTCTCATGTGGTTTGGAAGTTGGTTGGAAGACTTTTAAGCCCGTTTTCTGTGTTTCCTTCTCTAGGGTGCTTAGTGATAGTGAAATACCGAAAAGGTTAAAGTACATGGGGATGAGATGTTGTCCTAGTACTTATGAACAACTAATGTGATATGAATGAGTTGTTTTTAGGCACTTATCTCATCTTCACTTTCCCTCTTTTTCACGTACACTTGCGTCCAAGGGTCTATTTGGATTTTCCATCTTCTGAAACAACAAATTTACGGTTGAAGAATATAGTTTAGAACTTCCACTCTCTTCTTCTTCTTGTCTGTGCATGTTAGTATTTCTCGCAAACATTAGTTCGTATCATTTTTGTGCGGACAAACTAATTAATAATGTCAATTGGGTGGTAGAAATTTACAAATTTATTGATGACTTCTTTTTCATTCAAAATTTTTGCGTGTTATCATTATCTATAGGATAGCACATGTATATTTAAAATAATAGTTGGTCGTCCATGAATTATAAAACCTCGTTATGTAAAAATTTAACAATTAGCGCATGCATGTCTCTAAAAATTTAACAATTAGCGCATGCATGTCTCTTCCCACATCCAAATTTCATACTCTTACCATAATGGAGAGTCGATAGAACTAACTGTTCACCTTCACCTACATTTGTGGTAGTTCCTCGCATGTCTGTGCCATGGTTGTTAAGTCGACAAGTCGAGCCGCGACGCCCGGGTACCTTCAAACTCATAAGTCGACAAGTCGCCCGACTAGTCGTAAAAAGTCGACAAATAGTCGACATACATATATTTAGAGTAATTATAATATATAATATAGGGTAACACACAACAATTTCAATAGTTCAAATAAAAACAAATAGATAATAAGTTCAATTACCAAAAGTCAAACATCTCTAATCAAATAAAAACAAACTAAAGAGTGAAATCAACTAAACAAAGTAACAAACACAATCATGGATAGAGTCATCACTCATCCATCTCGAAATCATCTTCCCCTCCATCTCCTCCTTGAGTATTCGCCTCGGGTGGTACACCATAATCATCTTCCACCTCCTCATCATCGAAAGGAATATTGTCTTCATCTTCCTCTTCCTCACCAATAGGATCATTAGGATCATCACTAGGATCTTGTGTTGAACTAGTGTTGCGTCGAGAATAGGTAAACATGGATCCACCTCTAGCTCTCCTCGGTAAATTCCTGCAGAACAGGTCACAGTGTGTGTGAAGCAGCAGGCAGCAGCAGGCAACTGTAATGAAGTGTGTGTAATGAAGCTTAGAGAGGAATAAAACAGGATTGATAAAACTGTATAAAACAACAGAGACGCAGAGAGTTTGTAATTTTTTTATCAAAATTCTGAATTTGATTTTTGAAATTTGTATAAGTTTGTAAATTTAAATTTGATACAAACAAAACAAATGTTGCAAAATGAAAAATTTGACTGAAAAATAATTAAAAGATTTACAGCTCAGAAATAATTAAATTAATTTGAAGTTCAGAAAAATAAAAGATTTAAAATTGCAAAATTAAAAAGAAAAAAATTGATTGAAAAAATGTTTGGTACTGTATATATAACGAAAAGAAGAGATGAAATAAAACAAATATAATTTTTCTAAAAAAAAGTAAACAAAAACGTGTATATATAGTATATACATATAGACAGACTCGTTTATATAGATATAAAGAAGAGAGAAGAACAGATCGGAGAAGAGAGAGATGAGATGAAGAAGAGATCGGAGAAGAGAGAGATGAGATGAAGAAGAAGAAGAAAGGGGAAGAGACTTATCGGAGAAGATGAAGTCGTCGGAGATGACCGTCGTGGAGATGGCCGTCGTGGGAAGAATCGAGAAGGAGGAGGAGACTTATCGGCATGTGAGGCTGTTATTTGCAATTGGGTACTAAAAACGTATGTTTTTAGGTCTAAAAGCCCTTTTTTTGTTAATTCGGGTCGGATAATGGGCCGGGTTCCGGGTTGGTTCCGGGTATAATCCATGGGTCGACTTTTTCAACAAGTCGAGGGTCGACTTTCTCTCCAGGGTCGACTTGTCGACTAGTCGACGACTAGTCGCGACTAGTCGCCCGACGTGATAACCATGGTCTGTGCTCATATTTAATTTTCATACTCTTATTATAATATTTTAATGGAGAGTCGATAGAAATAACTATACACCTTCATATGTAGTATTAGGATGGCAATATACAAACCCGATTTTTTACCGTACCCAAACCCGACCCGAACCCGAAAAATACCCAAAAATTGAAATCCAAACCCGGTCCAATGGATTTGGGATCGGGTTTGGATATACCCGCAACCCGAAATTTTTTGTATTGGATTTGGATAATACCCGAAACCCGAAAATTAAACCCGAAAAAACAAGTATGTAGAACTCTTAAAATATAGCAATAAACAATTCAATAACCATGATCATCGATCATATGAAATCAATCCAAAGTCCAACATTTCATGCCTCAATAATATTTGTATATATATATATTAAATGGTTTTTAAATATGAGAAAAGTTCTTTATTCAAAAAAAATATGAGAAAGTTCTATGGAGACCATCTTTTCATTTGAGACCTTGGAGATTAGATACGTTCTGCATTCAAAACATGACAAAACTTATCATTTTGCAAAACGTGTTACATGAAAATCACTATCTCGTTGAAATCTTCAAAAACATGTATGTTCTGCAAAGTTCTGCAAACAGAACGTGATTTGCAGAACAACTCATTTTTCAAAATCACGATTTTCAAAATTGTCAGTGAAATAGTGATATTCATAGAACATATTTTGTAAAATAACGCATTTTGTAATGTTTTACTCGCAGAACATATATGGTCTCCAAGTTCTCCGATGAAACAGCGGTCTCCATAGAACTTAATTCTATATATTACAGTGTATAATATATAATATATGTAGAGTTGGGTTCCAGGGAGACCAAAATAATTTGGAGACCATGGAGACCTATATTATAACCATTAGATCAATTTTACATCCTGTGACTCACATTTAAATAGATTTAGTGGCAATTTTATTAATTTTAATACATTGAAAGGTAGTGTCCTGCATTGTTTATTTTTTACTTCCTAATATCCCCAAACTCATTCCGCCCCCCATCGACAATTACAAATAAATGCAATACCCACTATTGCTTAAGTTTGATCTTACAATTTGGAATCAAACATAAAGTGTAAAACATATATCATGATTTATGATACACATTCTTTTAGTAACCATTATGTCTTGCAAGCATGACATTTTAGAAGTAATGTAAAACAAGACTAAAAATTGCAGAATAATGCCGTCTTCATTTACACATTCTTCGACGACAGTTATTAATCTTTTTTCGGCATCTCAAATATTACATCACAACCCAAAATTTTAATGTTCTGCTTATACAACAATTTTACAGAACAACTCTATTCTACAAAATGAACAATGCAGAACATGCTTGCAAAAGTGCAGGACAAGTGTTCATCTGATTTAGATCATATGGTATTTTTCATGTAAAAGTGATACTCTAAAATTAGATCTTCTTTTTCCCGATGACTATTAATGGTTCCCAACATAAATTGGACGAATGAAGTGAATGTAGAGGTTAGGATTCTCAACAAGAAATGAAAAATAGTTAAAATGATAAGATAGAAGAGAAGAATGGGCGATTGTATGGTGAGTGTAATACAAAATAATAAAATAAGAGAAGATTATGAGACAAATGAGAGTAGGAGAGAGTAACCCAGTGCGGGTGGTTGTAGAAGAGTTAAAAAAGGATGAAATAATGAAATTAATCTGTATCGTTATTTTGTTTTAATCCAAGGGTTAAGGAATAGGTCTCCAAGTCTCCAATTTACACCTGGTCTCCACTGAACTTTAACCAATATATGTATATATATAATTTATATATTCGGGTTTGGATCGGGTTCAAATTTCGGAACGGATCTTGGATCGGTATACTTAAAATCTAAATCCAAATTTTTTCGGGTTTAAAATTAAATCCAAAAAATCTGGTTCAGTAAATCCAAAATTTCTGGTTTCGGATCGGGTATCCATCGCTCGGATAATGTTGCCATCCCTAATGTAGTAGCTTCTGGTATGTAATAAGTTTTTAACTGGTCAAATTACAAGACAATCAGCTGCAAAAGTGTACAACATTATAAGACTTTGTACTCTCTTTAATTAAACATATATATATATATATAATATATATATAGGGCTGAATTCTAGTAAAAACTTTCTTAAATACAAACTTACAAACTTATTTTGTTCAACACATATATAACTTCTGTTCAACATCATTTATTAAATAATAACTAAGATTTTAATGACACATAAATGGAAACAAAAACATATTTATATCATTTTATAACTTATTAAAACCATATTTGCAACATTTTTTACAAAAAATTGAAGATGACGAGTGTTCAACAGATATATAACTTGAGTTCAACATCAAATAATAGTTATATTTGTGTTGAACCCAAATATTTAAAATGATTTTACATTGATATAATTAAAAAAATTGTATTATATTAATAATATTCAAATTTTTATACCTAATTTGGTATTGGAGAACCCCATAAGGATAGTTGAGAATTATTTAATATTTATTCAACAAATTTTTTAACTATAATTCAACACACCCCATACTAAACAAATAAAACTTCATATTTCTATACCCTATTTTGGTATTGGTGAACCCCAGAAGGATTTTGAAGAATTAAATTATGTGTATTCAATAAAATTTTAATTATTATTTAATGAATGATGTTGAACCGAAGTTACAAATGTGTTGAACTAAAAAAGTTTGTAAGTTAGTATTTAAGAAAAGTTTGCATTTGATCCTGATCCTATATATGTATGTATGTATATGTAACTTAGAGTTAAGTTCTATGGAGACCCTGATTTAGTTGGAGATCTTGGGGAACATTTACGTTCTACAATCTAAATATGTGTATAACATACTTCATGCAACAAAGATCATCATCAAATTAGATATCTTGCATGATAAGAGCATCATCAAATTAAATATCTTGTAAATCATGCATGTTATGCTTGCAGAACATTGTTATGCATATTATTCCGTAAAAAATGTTCTGCAAGTAAAATTTGTGCATAATCTGCTTTTCAAAACTAATATCATAATCAAATTTTGGATAATTTGTAGACCATATATGTTATGTTTGCAAAATATTACTATGCAGATTACTTGGTAGAGCATTTTATGAACATATTTTAGTTGTAGAACATATATGGTCTCCAAGTCTCCAACTAAATAGTGGTCTTCGTAAAACTTCTCTTTGTGCAAAATGATATCCCATTGTCCTTCCAATTGTTAACATTTGGTTGGTCATAAAGAAAAAGAGATGTGAAATATGTGTTAACTATTAAGAGAAGTGAAAAAAATATGTTCAAGTTAGCGGGACCTACTAAAATTAGTAAAAACAGTGCTACTTTAGACATTTTTATAAAATGGATGAGGCATCCCAAAACAAAGTTTTAAGACATGTAATGTAGGACAAATTTAGAGAAGATAGATATGCGAGATAAAAAATAAGAATAAAGATGAACTTGGGGTGGATTTTTGGGATTTTTGAAAAATCCACTGTCGTGAAAACCGCGATGAGGTATTTACGATGGTATATCAAGGGAAGTGATATGTGCATCCATCACTAACATAGGGAATGACACCCTAATAATATAACCTAACAGATTAAGGGCCTTAAATAATTGGGCTTATTACAAATGAACTACTAGACCAGCATATAAAATTATAAAAACATCCGCTAATGCCCATACATTAAGGCTCCATTTATTTGCGGAAAGAACGAAAAATATTTTCCCAACAAAATTGCAGAAATTTTTTATATTGATGATAAAAGATTTTCCAGAAATTCAAACATCCACACAAAAATCATTTTCTTGGAATCTATTTTCCGGTGCTTAAACCAAAAGTTGGAAAATCCGGAAAATATTTTCTAGGAAATAAACGAAGCCTTTGATTAAACTTTTTACTGAAATAAGACTATTTTGCATAAAACAATTAATTTAGTTGCTAAAGTTATATATTATTATTTAGTTGCATGGTTGTTACGTCGGTAAGTCGAGTCGAGTCGGACGGAGACTCCAGCAAGTCGAGTCGTGACTAGTCGACGACTAATCGACAAGGTATAAGATAATAAATATTAAAAATTATATGTGTACATGTGTTCTAACATTCCTCCATACTATATAAAAACAAAAGTAGATTAATCAAAGTGTGTGTTTTTACTACATAAATACAGAGTATAAGTGTTTATGTATAAGTGTGTGTATATATATACATATATGTGTGTACTCTGTGTGTATATATAAGTGTGGGTACTGTGTGTGTATATATAAGTGTGGGTACTGTGTGTGTATATAGAATATGAAGATTATCTATAAAAAATCGCAGTTGGAGGTGATTGGAGACGATTGGGGAGACTTGAAGATGACTTGTGGCTCAAAATGACGACTTGGAGAGAGACAACTGGTCACGATTAGGTTACTTAATGTGCAACTGGGTCGGATTTTTTTTATTATTTCTGCACCAGTCGAGCTATTAGGTCGCCGAGTCGACCCAGTCGACCAGTCGAGCCCCAGTCGCCCGAAAGAGTAACAAAAAGCAAGTCGAGGTTTCAAGTCGACCTCTCCTGACCGACTACTCGACTAGTCGCGACTAGTCGAGCGAAGTGACAACCATGTTTAGTTGTAAATATGTTTGTTATTAATAATTATATTATCTAGTTACGAACATTCTAGGTTATAGTATTAAAATAAATTATGGATTTATTTACTTTAATAATTCCGGTAATTTTATATATGTATAAGTATTTAGTTTTCAGGAAATTACTTGACTTCCAAGTTATAGTCATCTACATAATCTCAGTTGAATGTTATGAATTAAGTTCGTGGATTTATTGTGTGTTTCTTGCCGATTCTCTGTGAAGATAGGTATTTATCCATTCTTTACCCTTCAACCTCACCCATGTAAAGAGCCACCGTTCATCCGCCCAAATACCATAAGCCACCATTAGTCGTGTCCCGCCACCAACAACCCCCAGCCAGCCTCATTAACTATTTGTTCAACGAAAAACCTTAATTCTGGTCATGTATATCAATATTAGATATATGCAAGTCTGATAATTCATCGAAGCTCCCATATTTTCTGATTTTCTTGCGACAAAAATTTATGAAAACCCCTGAAGAAATCGATTTTGAGATATCTTGTGCTGAGACACATCATCAAACCTTATCTATTTCACTTTCATTATTGGATCCATGTAGCGCTGATTACACAAGATTATACGAGAAGTGGCTATACTATAATGATTTAATTTCACACTTAAAATATGAGCATGAAACATCATAACTTGGACATATGTTGAAGTTATCATAGGACATAAGTGCTAGATTGGGAAAAATGTAGCGAACTTGTGATTCTATTATTTCCAAGGCATTGTTGAAAAACACATCTTTTGAAGCTAAAAAATCGGAACCTGTGGAAATCGTAAATAATATTAAAGAAATCAACAAATCGTAAAAAATGTTAAAGTTGAGCGACAATGGAGCATTGTGAGTTTGTTTATGGGAAAGAAATAAAAGATAAAGTGGATTTCGTTGAGCATATCGATTTTGTTATTCCAAAATGGTTTTATGAAGTCAAATGTGATGATATATCTTAATGGCTTTGCACAAGTTCGTGTCCAACTCATATGTAGTCCCCCTTCGTGGATTGTTTACTCTTCTTTATTATAAAACTCGTGACCGAGTTTTTTTTAAAGGAGAGGAGAACGACGCTGAGCATAAAGCCGTTAAATTAGTTGTTAATTGTTTTGTATTATTATTTATATATAGGATTTTGTTATGTGTAAGTCCTTAAAGTTAGGACTAATGTTAGACCAGGTTTTTTTATAAATGTACTGAAGTGTGTGTAGTGCACATATTATTTTCACAACTTGCAATATACACTGCAGTTGTTCTAAGTTAGGTACTACACTGGACTTTTGCCTTTAGATATAAATATGTTTGTAATCTCTAATCATATTATCTAGTTACGCACATTCAAAATTATAGTATTAAAATAAAAAAATGTTTTCTTTAATTAATTATGGTAGTTTATATAAATAAGTATTTAGTTTTCAGGAAATTACTTGGCTTCTAAGTAATAGTTATCTATATAATTATAATCTCTTGTATATCTTTCATTATGAAATAGAGATGAATTTTATGAATTAAATCTACGGTTTTTGTGTGTTTCTTGCCGATTTCCTGCAGAGAGAGGTGTTTATCCCCTCTTTTAACCCTTCCTTTTACCCCTGCCCTACATCATAGGGTGTAGTTGATTGCTTTCTCAATTTAGTAAGTATGGAATCTTGTTGGATACAATTGTAAAAGGCACGACTTTGTTAAAGAAATAGCAAATTGGCTACTTGTAGTTTGTAAAAGAATGCACAATTGTAAACTTCCGTTAAGTGTGTGTTAACTTCCGTTAAGTCACAATAATTCCTGGGTTGATTACAGGAATGCCTAGAGAGTCTTAATATGTGTTCGGGTCTCCCCACCATATCTCAATATTAGTAAAATCATGTTATCTTCAAACATAGTCGTATGCCTTCCATGTAGCATATAATGTATAGTTGATTATGTAGTCCGTACCTCTAGACTATGAGGCACTAAATTATCTCATTCATAATATTTCATATCTTCCTGAAGAAAATGTTATATATACCACCCTTTCCCGTGTCTTCTACCTTTGCTTCTCTTCATTTGCCTTGTCGTATTCTCCATTTTTCCTGGATTTTGGTGATTTTGTCTAAGTCTTGAATCCGTTGGTGGAAGCTTCTCCTTAATCCGTGATCAAATATTCGGGATCAGATGGAGCTATAAAAGACAGTTAAATGTTCATGAGAAGAAATTGGAGATGCATATCAAATAATTTTCAATATGCCATCTCTACCGGCCATCATGATGTTAACTCATTGAGAGTGATGGCAAAAGGCATCAAGTTGTACCGAGTTAAATTATGAGGCGTCTCCTTCCTTTTCCATAACAAAGATGCAGAATAGAAATCTTGTCTTACTAACTCAATCTCCAAGTGTATACGATATGTGTTCATCCCACTTCCCACGTATTGGGGCAACTTTTTCCCCTGTATCATCTTTAACAAATCCATGAACCATCAAATATGATTTCATAAATTCTTCAATCATTTTGATTTACAACAACAATCCAACAGAAATAAATTAACCCCAATACAAGTAAAAAAAATAACAAAAGAATTCTAGGATACAAGAGATCTCCTTACGTACGTGTCGTGGATTGTGATGAGTCAATGACAGACTGTTCTTTGAACTTAGTATACATGGATATTGGTGATTACCACAAATTTGCATTGTTCCATGGTGATTGCAATATAGTTTACCAAGGATGAGATTATAAATTGTGGTTGTAACATGAGGAAAGAATTTACACATTTTTAACAGTACAGTCAACCAAAAAAACTAAAACACTACATCCGAAGAATGGGACCTCGCTATGGTATGATCTAACACCTGCTCCTCTGAAAAATATCTCCATACATTGTACAAATATAATATGCATTCTGTTTATATAAAAAGCTGTTGCATATCTAAAAAAGTCAGGGCAGGTATATGTGTATATATGTGTATATATCTTCACGGCTGCCTATAAAGAAGAGGATGTCTTCTGCGGAATGTATGTATATTTGAATATAAAGTTTTGGTCTATAACTAGAGGTAGCCTGGTGGTTCTCTGTATTGGCATGTGTTTGTATTGTCTTTTGGTTAATTGGTTATGCTTTTTGTGTGGTTGATGAAATCGAAGAAATGGGCAGCCTTGAGTTTCCATTGTTAAATTTAAAAGGCTTCAACTAAATATATCCACTGATTTCTTTATAGATCTTACCCGCTCTGATACCATGTTACAACTAAGGTAAATGCTAGATTATAGAAAGAAGAGAGGGAGATCCATTGGGGTAGAAAATTGTGTATATTAATTGTATTCATACTTCTCCAAGTATTACAATGAGGCTATGCCTTTATATAAAGAACAATATGAAGAAATTACTGCCTATTACTCACTGCTAGATTAGAAATATAGAGGCTAGAATAGTAATTTAGTGACAAGTTGTCTACACATGGCCTACAAGGTGCATGCAAGCCTTTTATTAACGTTACTTACATATTGTACTACTGTAATTATTTCACTGCTGATGTTTGACTGATGTTCGGCAGTAAACATCTCTCAGAACATGACCTCTAATAGTGGCTTTCAAGCACACCGGATTATGACTATATCTTTTATCGTTTATGGGATGGTGGTTGTGAGCATAAACATTGTCAATGAATCACCAAATATGATTACAGTGTTTTTAGGATACTCATCGAGAGAAAGGAGTTTCTTGACCCTCTGATTTTGAGTTCTTTTTGTGGACATCAACATGATTAAGGAATGACCTAAAAAAAACACTTAATCTTCAAAATTCGATACCTTCAAATAATTTGGTATTGATATTTAGAATTCCTATATGTTTTAATAAAGTTTTTTTTAATAAGTTAGTTATTTGAAAAAAACTAGAATTGCCTCTTTATAGTGAATGTGCTAAGTATGGTGTTGCTGGTTCGGTACTTATTTGTTTGGAAATATTTATGGTCCGATGTATGTTGCGACTTTTAATAGTCCATCTAATATGAATCTCATTTTATACAGTTCCACACACAAATATATGTATGTATTTGTGTATTGTCGAAGGTGGAGCAACGAGCGAACCAAGATTGTCAACTTATATTTCTTGAGCAAAACCTCTCTAGATTGTTAACCTTTCTGAATTCATTAAAGTCTCTGCCCCAAGTTCCGATCCCAGTGATAAAAAGCTTTTTCTTTGTATCCCTTAAAATGATATATTTCGGGGTATTGAACCTATTACTTAAAAGGACTTAGGACGAGACCTGGAGATTACGGATAAAAAATATCACAATTGCAAAGGCCTAAGGATTCCCAAATTGAACACCTCTTGTGACAAAGTTTTCAAATTTTTTAAAACGATTCTTCTAATGTGCTAAAAGAGTGCGTTTTAGTCTTGTGCTGATGAGTTCTTGGCATGCTCATTTAGATGCACACACATATATGTAATATTCATTAATGTGAAGATTTGTACTTAATTGCTCTTTATGGTGTGTTGTGTTTGAACTACTCTCAAGTATATTATTCATACTAATTATACCCTTCCTTTTTTCCCCTATTCTTCTGTATTCAATTAGAATTGTAATTTTCCATTATTTTTGTTTGTGTTTATTCGCATTAGGTTCACTTTTCAGTTGATTAAAAATGCTGATTTTGCTGAATTCTGATCAGAAAAGAAGTGCAGGAAGAAAAAACCTGGCATTGACTGGTATGTTCTTTTGTTCTGGTTCCGTTTGACGTTTTTTTGGTGCGTGTATATTCATCACTATCTTTCTTGATAAGAATTTTTAATGCCGAAAGTAAACTGTATGTAGGTTCTCTTTTTTACTTTTTTTTAAGTAATTCGTAGAAGTTGCAATTATTTGGGCTTTGTTTGTTAGTCATAAAATTATTAACTAATTTTTCCATGTTTATATGCTGATTAGAAAAATTAATAGAAGAAATATATTGTGTGTGTCAAAAAAAAAAAAGAGACAAAATTAGGAAAACATTCATATCTATAAAAGGTGCTTTATATTTATCTTCTCTCACTCGGTTCGAAGACTTCCAAGTCCATTTGCTGCGTTCGAATCTCTAGGGCACTTTGTGGTAGTGAAATGGTTAAAGTGACGGGGATGAAATGTTGTCCCAGAACATAGGAAAATTCTGATATGAATGGTTTGTTTTGTGGTACTTATCTCATCATCACTTTCACTCTTTTCCACATAGTCATCTGAGTCGAAGCGTCGTTTGTGATTCACTTTTTAGTTGTAGGCCAATTCTTTCCCTCGTTAATCCATGTGATAATTGCCATGCCATTTGGAGAACCGTGTTTTGGTTCTTTCTTTTCAAGAGATGGTGCATTTCTGTAGAGCCAAATAAGGTTTACGGTTACACAATGTCTTGGCACTTTTGAAGCTCTTCCTAAAACGATGCACTCACTACCGTCTTTGTCCATCTTCCTAAACAACAAATAGAATAAAAGAATATAGGTTGGAATATATGTATCTGTAATGTATATACTATATAATACTTGAATTGCCGATTAATGAATTATGGTAGAGTGATAATTTTCATTTCTGCCGCATGCACGTCTCCCGCCTATATTTGTCAACTTCTTTAGTTGGTGATGCTAGAATTATCTGGCTTCATTCTATGGTTTACCTTCAATTAGTGATGTCTTATTAGAGAGTAGAAGAATCTTTTGTCCAGGCATTCCACGACTATAATTTTAAATAAATCAGCTATTTAAGTTGATTAGGAGTAGGTTCAGATAATGATTCAACGGCTGAATAGATTAAAAGACAGGGTCTAATAAACGTCATGTGATTGTTGTATTGACATTTATATGGTCGTGTGTAGGCTAATGCCTAATAGTGAGTTTGTCATGTGAAAGAACTGTATAATTCCACATTTTGTCACAGGAATGCTTGTTCCCAAGTTCCTGGTGGGTGAGCTACCCTGAAAATCAGGCCAGTCTTGTTAACGGATAACTTGAGTGGGGATAAGAACGCTTTGAGTTAGAGAACGAATGGTCCCGGACTGGTCCGGCAACGTTCCCTTCATGTGCACGGGGGACAGAATCAGTACGCGATATGTTCAAAATTAACAGAGTAATGTTCTTAAACATCTTAACTTATAAGAACTTCACTTCATATAATTTTTAAGGTTATCCAGTAATATATGCTCTCTTTTTCTATTCGTGATTTATTTTATTTGAAATCACGTGTTGGATATTGTTGTATTAAATTTCTATGCCTCTTTGTTCAATTTCTATAGGGATTTTCCAATCAATTTAATTTTTTTTGTTCGTTTGCTCTCAATCTCGCCTTTTTGCAGTTGATTATAATTACTTCGTTTTGTATTCTGATCGGAAAAGAAGAGTAACGAGAATAAGCATAGCATTGACTGGTATGTTATTTTAGTTTTTGATTAAGTTTGATACTTTTTTGGTGCCTTATGTATTGATGACTAAAAAACATTTATATTTCTAAGAGTTTTGAATATGTTTTACACACATATCATTTTCCATACTAAATCTTCTCTAGAACACAATATTTTACACCAAACCCACCTTGTATATTTTTGCTCTCATGTGGTTTGGAAGTCGGTTAGAAGACTTTTAAGTCCGTTCGTTGTGTTGCCTTCTCTAGGGTACCTAGTGATGGTGAAATACCGAAAAGGTCGAACTTTTGAAGTACGTAAAGGGATGAAATGTTGTCCTAGTATTTATGAACAACTAACATGATATGAATGAGTTGTTTTTAGGCACTTATCTCATCTTCACTTTCCCTCTTTTCCACTATACACTTGAGGTTATAGTGAGTTTGTCATGTGAAAGAACTATATAATTCCACATTTTGTCACAGGATTGCTTGTTCCCAAGTTCCTGGTGGGTGAGCTACTTTGCAAATCAGGTTAGTCCTGTTAACCGATAACTTGAGTGGGATAAGAAACGTCTTGAGTTAGAGAACGAATGCTCCAGGACGGAGAACGACACCTTCATGACACATTCAATAAGCACAAGGGACAGAATTAGTACGCGAATGTGTTCAAAATTTACAGAGTAATGTTCGTAAACATCTTAACTTTTATTTAATATTTTATAATGTTTATAATGTTTAAGGTTATCCATTACTATTTTATCCTTTTTTTTCGTGATCTCTTTTATATCTCTTTTATCCAGTAACACATGTATATATGTGTATAATATATAGCATTTGTACTATTTACGTATATATGTAATTCAAGTAGCACAATATATTTAACTGTCAAGTAAATGTGACTATCTCAAATGATAAAGAGACTGTCTCTTTAGTGATAAAGCTTGTCTCAATTATCTAACAGAATAAATAAGTAGCAGAAAATAAATGACAGAATAAAAACAAGAACACCAGGAATTTTCACTTGGTTCGGCCCCTACCCAATCTATGGCCTACATCCAAGTCCCTATGCCAACTAGCACAGATATTATATTATTATAACAATAATATAAAGCTTACAGTTTTCCCCGATTACAAATTTAAAGCCTCTTGGAAGAACCCTCCCTTGACACACCTGTCACCTAGCAAACCTGCTACCTAACCCATTGGCTACTTGGCTTATGATTTGTAATCCTATCTAACTGCCACAACCCGGCACAAGTATGTATAGAATGTGTAAAGGTTTACAACTCAATGAATAAAACTTCTAAACGTAGTATAAGCTTGAATATCTTTATAGAGAAGTTGTATAACAGATGAGTGTTGAGTTGTGTCTTCTTCTTGTCAAAAGATCGACTTTATATAGCACTAGAAGATGTAGCCGTTAGAGATTTGAATTCCTGAAATTATAGCTGTTGGAACAAGAATCAATCAAGTGTAAATTAGTGATTAGATAACAATCAATCAGGATCATTAACGTCTCCATTAGGATTTGAATGACAATCAAATTACACGATATCCCTGAAAGATATCCCGAGATATATGACCTGCAATTTCAATAGATATGGCAACCAGTAATATGGAAACACCGAATCAAATCTTCCAGAATTTAATCCGAAGACAATTCAAAAACATCATCCTAAAAACATGGGAATAACAATCTCCCTATGATGATGAACGCTTTTGAATTACCATCCATCTTTATCTGACTCGCCCTGTCAAAAGTACTCATAGAAACAATATAAACACATAGTCTGAGAATATATGAACTGATAATTATAATCAACCATCACATTAACCATGAAATATCAGCTTTAAAGATATGAAAACAAATATTCAAGGATAATACAAATATTCAAAAACAAATATTCAAGGCAAAATATTCAAAACACTAAACTTCTCCCCCTTTCATCAACATAAAAACGAAATTAATCATCGTCGGGAATGTCCACTGGATCTTTGCCCTTACTCTGTGGTTTGAACTTAGGAGAATCCCCATAGAAAGAAAACTTCTGATGAAAGAAGTTAGGTGAGGGATCTTTGCCATCACGAGCAACTATCCACTGAAAAAGCTTATCCATGTATTCATTCTTTGTAAGGCCAAAAGCTGCAGGAGGAGGAATTGCTGGGAGAGGGAGAGGTGCAGTGATTTCTTCAAGTGCAATCTCCAATCCAATCTTTCTTTTTGTGCCACGGCATGATGTGTTTACCATGGACTGACATGAGCTGCTTAGACAGAAACTGAGTCTCAGAACCCAACTTAAAGAAGAGTTTAACAAACTCTTTTTCCCAAGCCTTGGCAGTGAGTGTCATCCCTTCCTGAAGAGAGCCAAATTCGAAATCCATTCTACGAGACATGCTTTGATCATGAGCTTTTAGAATATCCAACTTGGAATGCAATAGCTCCATGGATTTGGACATAGAGGCAAGGGAGGACTCAACAGAAATCAGTTTGGTTTGGAAGGATTCGATTGCTTTAGAATTGGCTCCAACTTGAGCAGAAAGACCATCAAACAAAGCATTCAAGTGAGCATTATCAAGAGATGGGTGAGCAGTAGGAGACTCAGGCAAGGAGGTGTCTGATAGTGAATGAACATTCTCAAAAACAAGCTGATTGGCCTCATTAACCGAGAGATGATTACGAGTTAAAGTATTCAGATCAAAGACATCAGACAAATCATCCACTTCATCAGTGGCATCAATCACTTTGAAATACTCAAAAACTTTGGTTAAAAGACTGGGGTATGGCAAATGCATGGAGTCATGGGAAGCACAATGAATCATATTACGAATTAAGAAAGAGGCCACATTAAAAGGAATTTTCTTAACAAACCGAGATAACAAAATTGAATCTTGATAGGTTACCCTATCCCGACCACTTTTGCGCGGTAACAGATTGGTATGAATAAAGAACTTGAATAGCAACATACAAGTAGGAGTGAGAGATGATACCAAGGGTTTGGAGTCAACCGAGATCGAAGTATTACCGAGAATGGTTCGAAGTTGCTCCTCATAAGGAAGGTCTTCCAACTCTGAAAATGGTTGATGAGATGTGAAGGGACACGGACCGGTAGCAGCCACACCAAGAATGGATCCAACCCAATTGGAAGTAAGCACAATAGGGATACCCTTCACCTTTGAATACACTATTTCATTATGACCCATAGTAAGATTAGAGTAAAATTCACGAACCAAAAAGGGGTAATGCATAGTCGGAGGCGATAGAAGTGATGCACAATGAAGAGTCTCAAACATCCCGACTATCCCGATGCGCTGAAGTGACTCCATATCTACCATCCGTTCCTTAAGAATAGGTTTAGCCTTGGATTTCGAGGATCCCTCTGGGCCAAAAACTGTGCTTTCAGACTTGGTTCTGGAATGGATGATTCTGAGTTAGAATGGTTTTCATCAGATGTAGCCGCCTTCTGCCGTTTAGATGACTCTGATTTTGCAGGAGTCTTGCCAGTGCGAGTGGATACTGACCGAGTTTTGCGTTTAGCCATGAGAGAAAAAGAGAAAGAGGAAAAAATTGAGAGAAAAGAGATAGAGGAGATGGTAATTGATCAAAGAGAAAAAAGAAAGAGAGAAATAAGAGAGAGAGGGAAATAGATGCTTAAAAAGACGTGCCTAAGATAAATATGGTATATAGGTTGTCAAGCATGCAAACACTACCATTAAATGGCACATGGTACTAATTATACCAAAAACAATTAAATCACAGATCCACAATAAAATCAATTAAGCTAAATTACCGTAGAGCTAATTTCAATTAGATCAATCAAAGGGTGCACATACCGAGCTCTCTACGAAGCATGCAAAACCTGTCTTCAGACAAAGGCTTTGTAAAAATATCAGCTTTTTGATTTTCAGTGGGAATAAAAATAAGCTCAATATTACCTTTTGCAACATGATCTCGAATAAAATGGTGACGAACGTCAATATGTTTAGTACGAGAATGCATGACAGGATTTTTGGAAATATTAATAGCAGATGTATTATCACAGTAAATTGGAATATTTAAAGATTTTATACCGAAATCCTTCAAGGTTTGCTGCATCCACAATATTTGTGCACAACAACTACCTGCGGCAATATATTCCCCTTCTGCGGTTGACATTGCAACCGAAGTTTGTTTCTTACTGTGTCAAGCTACTAGGCAAACACCTAAAAATTCACAAGCTCCGCTAGTGCTTTTTCGATCAACTTGAGATCCTGCGTAATCAGCATCTGAAAAACCAATTAAATCAAAAGATGGGGAACTGGGATAGAATAGTCCCAAGTCGTCAGTTCCCTTTAGATATTTAAATATTCGCTTTACAACATTAAGATGAGATTCCTTTGGCATTGCTTGAAAACGAGCACACAAACATTCACTGAACATGATATCGGGGCGTGAGGCAGTAAGATATAACAAGGAACCAATCGTACCTCTATATTTGGTAAATCAATAGATTTACCATTTTCATCTTTAGTGAGTTTAGTGGTCACACTCATGGGAGTTGATTTAGGAGTGACATGCTCTAGATCAAACCTTTTAATTAAGTCCTTTATGTATTTACTCTGGTGAATAAAGATACCTGCATCAGTTTGGTTAATTTGCAAGCCAAGAAAATATTGTAGTTCACCCATAAGGCTCATGTCAAATTCTTTATGCATACAGTCTGAAAACCATTTGCATAAGGTCTCATTTGAGGATCCAAACACAATATCATCAACGTACACTTGAACTAATAAGAAATCATTATGCTTATGAAAAATAAAGAGAGTAGGATCGAGTGTACCACGAATGAAACCTGAATTCACAAGAAATGTACCGAGTCGATCATACCAACACGTGGGAGACTGTCTAAGACCATAGATAGATTTCTTGAGTTTGTATACGTAATGTGGATACTTCTCATGAATGAAACCTGGAGGCTGCTTTACATAGACTTCTTCCTGCAAATATCCGTTTAAGAAAGCGCTTTTGACGTCCATCTGATAAAGTTTGAAGTTCTTGTAGGCTGCAAAAGCCATAAGAATTCGTATAGCTTCCAGACGAGCCACTGGAGCATAAGTCTCGTCGTAGTCGATACCCTTTTGTTGATTATAGCCTTGGGCCACGAGGCGAGCTTTATTTCTGATGATATTTCCGTCTTCATCCTTTTTGTTCTTGAAAACCCAGCGAGTTCCAATAACTTTGACATCTTTTGGGGGTGGCACAAGTTTCCTTTAGGAGCTGCGGGAGCCGTACACTGATTTCTGAAGTGACCTTTCTTCTGACAATTCCAACAAACAATCTCCTTGCGATCTTTGGACTGTCCTCTCTTCTGTGACTTCGATCTGCTACGCCCCTGATTCTGCCCCCTATCGGACTTTCTGCCTCTACTCTCAGTACTCAACAAGGAACCTGACGACTCTCCTGAGTTTCTCCTACGAATATCTTCTCCAAGAATCGCATCTCGAACTCCATCAAAAGTCATCTTACTGCTCCCAGATGAATTACAAATAGCAGTGGCAAATCCTGACCAACTGTCAGGTAACGAGGATACCAACAATAAGGCTTGTACTTCATCATCGAATTTAATATCCACTGATGTCAATCTTGATAGGATAGAGTTAAATTCGTTAACATGATCAGCAACACAATCACCTTCATTCAATCTCGTGGCAAACAACAAGCGACACAAATATACCGTATTCGAAGCAGACGACTTCTCATACATATTTGATAACTCCTTGATCAATCCATAAGTTGTCGTTTCCTTGACGATATTGTAAGCAACGTTCTTCGCCAAAGTCAATCTGACAACACCCAGAGTCTGCCTATCCAATAGCTTCCAATCTTTCTCATCCATCTTTTCTGGCTTCTTCTCCTCCAGCGGTTCGTGTAGTTTTTTCTGATACAAATAATCTTCAATTTGCATCTTCCAAAACCCAAAATCTTTGCCATTAAATTTGTCGATCTTTACTTTCCCTTCTTCTGCCATCGCTCCCACTCGCCTGAAAACCTAGGCTCTTGATACCAGTTGTTGAGTATACAACAACGAAAGCAAAACCCAAAGCGAATAAACAAGAACAAGAAAATAACGACAATCACACAAGACAAAGATTTACGTGGTTCGGAAATTCCTACTCCACAAGCCGCACTAATTTTGTATTGATCTCTCACAATTGTGTTGTGTTGTTACAATTACATGAGTATTTATAAGAGAAGAAACTGGGTCAACCAATCAGAGTCTAATTCTGAAATTCCTAAGTCTAATCCTAACTCTAATTAGAGTCCAATTCAGGAATTCCCAAGTCAAATCAGAAACCAATTCTGAAACCTAATAGACTCCACAAACCCAACATTTTCTTCTCCTTGTCTTGATCCTTTGATCCAGAAGATTTCAATTTCGCCTTTAGTTGAAAACAGTTCTTTTTTATATGACCTTTCTTGCCGCATTCGAAACAAACTTCATCGTTGTTTCTGAATTCCTTTTTGAATCCATGAGGTTTTTGAGTAGGTCTGCTAGCAGCTTTCTTTTTGGATAGAAACTTCTGAAACTTCTTTGTTAGAAGAGCAATCTCTTCATCTGAATCCTCACTGGAATCTACAATAGTTTTAAGAGCTAGAGTCTTTTTCCTGGGTACTTCTTCTTCCTCATCATACCTTCGAAGCTGGTTCTCAAATTCTTCTAATTCGCTGAAGAGAGTGAGTGTATCCATTTTTGAGATCAAGTGAGAATCCTGCAGAGTTGTTACCTTAGGAGCAAACCTTTTGGGGAGTGATCGAAGGATTTTTCTATTAATTTCTGCCTGAGGAATATGTCTTTCCAGGAGAGAGATAGAATTCATAAGTGTAAGAAACCGTCCTTGTGCTTCTTTTATGCCTTCATCTTTTTCCAATCTGAAGCTTTCATAGTCGCTTAGAAGAAGATCAAGCTTGACTTCACGAACCTTTGAAGTGCCTTCATGACTTACTACAATAGTATCCCAAACTTGTTTTGCCGAAGTACATGCTGACACTTTTCGAAGTTCAGTAGCACACAGTCCATTGAGTAAAGAATTCATAGCTCGAGCATTATAATTCAGAGAATTGACTTCATCAACAGTGAGACAACATCCCATTCGTATGTATCCTTCTGGAGAAATATTTTCATAAGAAACTTCCAGTCGTTATAATTTTCTGTTCCAAGTAAGAGTGGTGGAACATTGATTGAGCATCGTTCTTGCCAACCTGACCATGGATCTAATAAAATAAACACTTAAACAAGGGTCAAATGCACCCGCTCTGATACCAAATGTAATTCAAGTAGCACAATATATTTAACTGTCAAGTAAATTAGACTGTCTCAAATGATAAAGAGACTGTCTCTTTAGTGATAAAGCTTTTCTCAATTATCTAACAGAATAAATTAGTAGCAGAAAATAAATGACAGAATAAAAACAAGAACACCAGGAATTTTCACTTGGTTCGGCCCCTACCCAATCTATGGCCTACATCCAAGTCCCTATGCCAACTAGCCCATAGATTATATTATTATAACAATAATATAAAGCTTACAGTTTTCCCCGATTACAAATTTAAAGCCTCTTGGAAGAACACTTCCCTTGACACACCTGTCACCTAGCAAACCTGCTACCTAACCCACTGGCTACTTGGCTTATGATTTGTAATCCTATCTAACTTCCACAACCCGACACAAGTATGTATAGAATGTATAAAGGTTTACAACTCAATGAATAAAACTTCTGAACGTAGTATTAGCTTGAATATCTTTATAGAGAAGTTGTATAACAGATGAGTGTTGAGTTGTGTCTTCTTCTTGTCAAAAGATCGACTTTATATAGCACTAGAAGATGTAGCCGTTAGAGATTTGAATTCCTGAAATTATAGCTGTTGGAACAAGAATCAATCAAGTGTAAATTAGTGATTAGATAACAATCAATCAGGATCATTAACAACGGCTCCATTAGGATTTGAATGACAATCAAATCACACGATATCCCTGAAAGATATCCCGAGATATATGACCTGCAATTTCAATAGATATGACAACCAGTAATATGGAAACACCGAATCAAATCTTCCAGAATTTAACCGAAGACAATTCAAAAACATCATCCTAAAAACATAGGAATAACAATATATAGAATCTTGTTATGTAAATTTTGAAAACTGTTGGATCTATGTCTCACATGTTCAATCCTTTTCATCTTCATTTATTGTAGTTTACAAGTAGTCTAAAATAGTATTTGTGTAACAAATTTAATTACAACAGATGTATTTCTATTAATAAATTGTACATATATTCAACAAAGGTATCTGTAATATATATATTAAATAATACTAGAATTGTCGGCCGATTAATGAATTATGGTAGAGTAACAACTTTTCATGTCTGCCGCTTGCTTTCTCCGCCTACCTTTGCCAACTTCTTTAGTTGGTGATGCTAGTGATGTCTTATTAGAGAGTAGAAGAATCTTTTGTCCAGGCATTCCCATAAAGTTTCACAGAACATTTTAGCAGCATTCTCTACTATTACTACTACCTTGTGCCTTTTGTCTTAATCTTGCTTTGATGTGGTAGTTATATATTTTGGACACCGCTGTTCTTTGAGTTTGAGGCATTGGTCTTTCCTTTGTTTTCTATGGTGCATCTGGGTTTTCGGGTTTACCCTACTGCATGTAGGAATACATTGGGTTGTGGTGTGGTGTTTTGGGGGTATATGCATTTTGTGTGTATTACAAATGCATCTATATTACAAGTGCCTGTTTTGATTTCTTTGATTCGCTTCTATTTGTAACTGCTTCTCACTTGCTTATTCCTCCCCTTAGCTTTCACGTTTGTGTTGTGTGCTCGACTTTTTTTAGACCGAGTGGTGGTTAGGTTGTATGGTTAGGCATGTCTGAGCAGGTGCCTTCCTTAGTTCTAGGAATTTGGATACAGAATCTTGTTTTTCTGTTTGGGTCCAGTAGTTATAGTGTGGAGGTTGTTTGTGTTAACTCTTCTGAAGTCGGGATGGGCCCTAGGGGACATAGATACCCTGCCAAGTCTCGGTCTTCCATCTTTGGATATGGTCTAACACTCTAACCATAATGACCTGAAATATCCATTTCTGTAAATCCATCTCGGGATTAGATATATTGAGCTGTGATGATGGTGTGTGGTCAAGGACTTTGCTATTTCCTTAAGACGGGGCCCATATATACCTGGGGATAGATATTTTATAGAGTGCGGGGTTCAATATTTTGGCCCAAGAGCCATCGGAGCCTGAGTTTTATGATGAGAAGGCATTGGATGAGGCGTTGAAGGATTTTCCCAGTGTGAACAATACGCGAGGCGTTCAAAATTAACAGTAATTAGGAGTTGAAGGATTTGCCTAGTGTAAACAATACGCGAGGCGTTCAAAATTAGCAGTAATGTTCTTGAACATCTTAACTTATAAGAACTTCACTTAATATAATGTTTAAGGTTATCCATTAATATTTTTTTTTTTCCGCGATTCGTTTATACCGTGTTCAGTTCTTATGTAGGATTCTGAAAGATAACTAACTTTTTGCAATGAACTGAAGACAGGTACTGCAGTACCATATCCTGAAGATTCCAAGAGTTCTTGGATGTAACAAAGTGTATATAATAGGTTCTTTCGTTTTGTCATTTCATGAACTTTTAAGGGATTTTAAAAAATAAATAAATTATGTACGTATATGTTGATGGATTTCATAAAGATTCAATTCTTTATTTTCCTTATTCATACAAATCATACACCTCCATTTTCCTATGCCTCTATCAGTTTGTATGGAGATTTTCCAATAATATTTCTTTTTTGTTCATTTGTCTTCAATTCCGCCATATTGCAGTTGATTATAAATGCTTCATTTTGAATTCTGATGGGAAAGGAAGAGCAAAAAGAATAAACATAGTCATGACTGGTATGTTATTTTAGTTTTTGATTAAGTTTGTCTAGTTTTATTACTGCTATATATATTGACCACTATGCCACCCCAATGCATGCTATTTATATTAAATTAAATACCACACTTGTTTTGATGTGAATTAAAATTTGTGTACTTCTAATTATATATTGGCGTTTCACCCGAAAATTTGGACGGTGCAAAAAGGGGAGGGGGTGTAAAATAATTTTACACGTGTGAAATTTCATACCCGAAATTGGAAATCTCTATATTTTTAAGTTTGATTGTTAAATAATATGGGGTTAAAAATCCCACCAGCACTAATACGACTTACACGAGTGATAAAAATAAATCGTGCTCGAATCATAAAAAATTTAAAAATTTGTGCGCGCATGCGATGTGTTAAATCTAAACTTATATATAAAAATACCTTCTGCAACCAAAGCAACATGTTTTTACATTTTTTTGTAAAATAATTTGAAGTTGATTTTAATTGCATTTATGTTTGCATTTGGCTTAACGAATGCAACTTATTAAACAAACTATTATACAACCAACGATGATTTCGATTATTCAATTTTTCCAAATATTTTATAAAAGCTGGAATTTTTGTAATTTTTTTTAAACAAAAGGTATTTTTTACAAAAAAGTTTCTGGGTTTAGGTATTTATGAAAAACCTCAGATATATATATATATATATATATATATATATATGTGAGAGCATTTCTTTAAAGTTAAACTTTTGCTTTTTCAAATTCAAATTTTTTTGTGAAAGTAATGTGAGATTATTATTATTATAATTATTATTTAAAAAGATCTGAACTTGAAAAAGAAAAAAGAGATAGTGTTGCTAATTGGAAAGATTGAAGTTATAATATTAATTATTATATTATAATTTAGTATAATATACGAACAAATTCAAACTAAAAACTGGCGGCCTTGTTACTTTAATCAAAGAATCAAAACTCACCTTTCACGTACTCAATCTATCAGTCATACACACACGTGTCCTATATTATCATCTTCCTCCAAGACGGTTTTTTTTAATCAAGAAACTTCCGGTACACTGGTTCGAAGAAATTAGTCAGAATAAGATGTCTCTGGTTCTTTCGGAAAGGCTGCAACTGGAAATATGGGGCGACCCAATTTGGAAATCTGTGCCTTGGAATCATCATACTTACCCAAGGATCTCACAAGGTACTCTTTCTTTCCTCCTCTTTTTTTTAATGCTTGAAAGTTCTATGATGTAATAGCGTCAAATTGCATGTTAATATTGGTCTTTATTTTATTTAGTCAGATCCTTGTTTTATATATGGATTTTTCTTGGTATTTGTACCAAGATTGTGTAAGCGTGTTTTGGTTAGATAGGATTTATGTAAAAGGGTGTTTAAGACAAGGAAAAGATGAGAGTTAGAGGGGATGGTCTTGTGTGAAACTGGGGTGGTGGTTGATGCGGTGGTAATGGCTGAAAAGAAGCATTAATGAGGGGGATAATGATGATGTATGTGAGGCGGAAGATGAATGGGTAGTTGAAGGAGATTTGGGTGACGAAGAAGAGTCGGGGGATAAGGGGGATAAGGTTTTGCCGGAGATTGAGATGAAAAATGAGGTTGGACTTTGGAGTTGAATTAGAGGCTATGGTTGTATGTGAGGATGTGAACAAGGAGGGGTGTGAAACTGAGGTATTGGCGGAAGTTGTGCGTGAGGTGATTCTAGTAGGATGTTGCCATGCCAGAAAGTGAGGGTTGTTTTTTCTTTCGGAGACAAGATGGTTAGGAAGTTTACATGCTGTGTGTTATACGCGCTTGATGCAATAGGATTCGCAATTGAGTAAATATCACAAGTTCGTGAAGAGGGCTGGACGAGTGGAATGAGGGAGAGCGGCTCGATCGATAAAAAAGTTTTTGGCGGGGCCGTATCTTGCTGGGTGTAATAAGGTGGAGAACAAAAATGAGACCAAGACCGAACTGGAGTTTGGATCCTGATAAGAATGTTGATGATGAAAGATGAGGTTGGACTTTGGAGTTGAATTAGAGGCTATGGTTGTATGTGAGGATGTGAACAAGGAGGGGTGTGAAACTGAGGTATTGGCGGAAGTTGTGCGTGAGGTGATTCTAGTAGGATGTTGCTATGCCAGAAAGTGAGGGTTGTTTTTTCTTTCGGAGACAAGATGGTTAGGAAGTTTACATGCTGTGTGTTATACGCGCTTCTCAAATATCACAAGGTGCTGAAGTGGCAGAATAGGGGGTCAGTAGTTTTTGTAATTAGGCGGCATGTCTTGATGCAATAGGAGTCGCAATTGAGTAAATATCACAAGTTCGTGAAGAGGGCTGGACGAGTGGAATGAGGGAGAGCGGCTCGATCGACAAAAAAGTTTTTGGCGGGGCCGTATCTTGCTGGGTGTAATAAGGTGGAGAACAAAAGAGACCAAGACTGAACTGGAGTTTGGATCCTGATAAGAATGTTGATGATGCTGTGGAGGAGAAAGTGGAAGCAGGTTTTGTATCAAGTGAGTCTCTGAATGAAACAGAGGAAATGGCTGCTAAGCCTGTGGAAATCTTTCTACAACACTAGAATTATGCAACACCTTTAAATTTTTTTTTTTGTTTGTTTTTAGTCGTACTGTAGTATTTGTTTGTGATTCGCTACTTGTTTGTTTGCTAAAATTTGTTTTGTATTTGCTAAAGTTTGCTAAGATTTTTTTACACCAAGTATATCCTCCTGGGATGTGGATATCTTTGATGTATATAACCTAGCTCCTCCACTTACTGCAGACCACACTATATCAACGTGGAGCAAAGATTCTAGTGCGGTTTTAAAAAAGGAAACTCTCTACATCACCTCAGCTGTTCTAGCTACAACAAGCAGTGTCTTCTCCGTAGTAAGTCTCACTAATTTCCAAGTTAATTTTGACTTTCTATTCAGCTTGTCAGGTTGAAAGTGATTATCTTTTCTACCTTCACTTTTGTAGTTGTTCACAAATTCATCGGAGGTTGTTACAATCAAGCTACATGCTTCTGGTACGATTTTTAATTTCTGTTGTGTTACTTTAAAACAATTCTATTCAGTTTGAAAATTTTCGTTCCTCTTATTTACTGTTGTCTTCTTTCAAATTGTCACCGCTAGAGGAAGCTGCCTTCAAGAAGCTATTGCAGTTCTTGCACTCCAATATGCTGCCTGCTTATGAAATCCCCGACGTTTTGGATGTATTAGTCATAGCAGACAAGTTTGATGTTGCGGCATGCATGGCGCATTGCTGCCAGCTACTACTGGTCCAGGACATGAATGTTGAAGCGGCACTGCTGTGCCTAGGTATACCATCCAGTGTGCTCGTTGCTGAAGCTGTTCAGCCATTAGCCACTGCAGCAAGGGAATTTCTAGTTGGCAGCTTCCTTGACATCACGAGGTAAGAGGACCTCATATTACATAACGTATTTATTTTTCCAATTTTTAAGAAGCGATATTTATTGTGGTTTCTAAGACCATTTTATTTGTTTTTCTTTAGAGATGATACAATCCTGAACCTGCCTCTCGTCGGCATAGATGCAATTTTTTCCAGCAGTAATCTGGAAATAGATTCAGAGAATCAAGTGTTTAGCTGGATTCTGAGGTGGTCCAGGGCAAACTACCATGAACTTGAGGAGCGTCGTCAAAATCTGACTCATCTTGCAAAGTTTGTGCGCTTTTCTTTCATGACTTGCAATAAGCTCAAAAGAGTCCTCCAGTGCAATGATTTCGAGCCGGATGTAAAGCTCAAGGTAGTGACAGATGCATTGTGTTTTAAGGGTGACCCACGGTTCCGACAGAAAGTTTTATATGCGAACGACCTTGCTGTTCCTGATTTGCAGTTTGTGAAGCGGAGTTACAAGTACCATCCGATCAGGATGCTTGATTATATTGGATTGAGGAAGTGTATAGCCTATCTCGATATAGAGCGCAAGGACCTGGTGAGACTTGTTCCTGGTGGAAAAATAGACACTGAAGTGTTTGATTTGGGAAACCAAGGTTTCTTTGTGTCTGTTATTCGAAATTATAATGTAGGTGGGACTGACTGGTGTATGGGATTATATCTTGGAATGGTAGAGAAAGGGCAGAAGCGTTGCAAGCTGGAATACGAGTTCACCTGCATGATCAACTTTGCTATGAAGTATAGACGTCAGTTATCTGGAAGGTGTGAGCTTAGGAGAGGCATGGCTATTGGATGCCGCAACTACTTTGGGTTGCGATGGGAGGACTTTCTGGATGATAATGACCTTTTTTTCGTCAGGGGAGCAGTACGCTTTAGAGTCGAAGTTGCGCTAAGGCAGTGACAGCACAAGTGTGGATTGAGAATTAAAGGCAATAGTTTGTGAAATATGTTGCACACAAGTACTGTGAAAGTTGTAGAATTTTTACAGTCAAATTCCCATAAACTTACCTAATTGCGGATGCATATTATAATGTAGGATCTTGTTTACAGTAAAAACCAGTTTGTTAATAGATACCCTGCTGGTCTCCAAATTGGAGCATTTGTTGCATATTCTTTGTTTATTTGTTTATTTTTGAATTTATTAGGATCCTGAGCTTGGTGAATCTGAGCAGAAACTTGCTTGACATTCTTATTTAATGTGAATGTTAGCAAAAGGGTGGTCTGTCTTGTAAGAAGTAGGGCTAGTCTAGCAGCGCAAGAGCATCTAGTGGTACGAAACTAGTAAGCCAAGTAGGAGCTTTTCGTGGTATTTGGCAGCGTTTGACTTGGGGCTATGTCACCTGACTGAGTATGATGCTAACCAATGTCACGAGTTCTATTTTAGATTTGCTACTACTTACCCAGATCGCATAATTCTATTCATAATTCTATTCTTATACATCAACTTGGAGTCATGTTTGGAGAAGTAGGGGTATTGGACTATAAGAGTGACTTGGTTTGCTGATATAATTTTAAGTTGAGGCCATGAACAGAGGTAATCTCTGTAGTTTTTTATTCAACTTTTATTATATACTAGTTGATAAAGCCGCGCTTCGCAGCGGCATTATAATTTTTTTTAAAAAAAATCAATATAGATTTTCGTTACATTTAATATATTTTCTAAAGACTTATATAATAATTTTTATCCATAAAAATCGAATCCTAGAAATAAAAATAAAAATTATGACATCAGTATCCAATTCTAATAGCTAATACAATCTTTTATAGTGAGCCGTCTTCTCGTTAAAACATGTTTCGAGCCGTTCTTATTTGGAACCGAAATTCTAACTTCATTAGCACTTATCTTATGAAATAACATTTTTTTTCTTAAAAATTAAAACCTTAAAAGAGAGAAAATTCTAATTTTAACATTCTTTAAACTTTCGAATATTTATGGAGTTTTAAAGATGTAAATACATTTTATATTTTCTGTATATTATAGATATTCCTGTATTAATTTATACCTTTCGCATTGAATTATTTTTCTATTATGTTAACACATCAAGTTTTTTAAATGCGAAGACTTTCATTACGGGAATAATATTGAATTTATGAACATATTTTTCTAATTCAAGTATAATTAAATTGTATAAAAAATTAAAATAAAAGAATTTTAGGAAAAAAAGATATAAAGTTTAAAAAATCGCATAAGACGTACATTTCCATCGTCCTCGTATTCTACTTCCAATAAAACATTTTATTATATATATTCTTTATATATAAAAACATATTTTCTACCTCCAATTAAAATTTTTAATTATATGTATTTTCTATAAATTCAAACTCTTGTTATTTATAAATTAGAACTCATATTTTACTTACAATAAAACTCTTAATTATATGTATTACGAACATTTATTCTACTTCCAATAAAATTTTTAATTATATGTCTTCCGTATCAGTTCAGACTCTTATTTTCAATAAATTTGAACACCTATTATGTTTCTAATATGTTAAAAGATAGTTTTTTAGTTATTAATATTTAAAATCCTAAAATTCTAAAAATATATATATATTTTTTCGATTATATCATCAATATTAAATGAACCGCTTTCTCGTCAAACATGGTTATTCCTTTTGAATCGTTCTCTCGTTAAGAACAAAACCCTAACTTTTACATATATTACTTGTATAATAATGTTTATCCATAAAAATCGATTAATAAAATTGAGATAAAATTTTTATCATCAATTTTAAATTCTAATAGCTGGTACAATCTTTTCTAGTGAGCCGTCTTCCCGTTAAATACGTTTCGAATCGCTCTCGTTTGAGATCGAAATTTTAACTTCATTACATATTATTATACAACTTTTTTCCTTAAAATCAAAACCTAAAAATAGTGTGAATTCCAATTTTTATTTTCTCCAAGCTTTCTAAAATTTATGGAGTTTTAAAAATAGAAAAACATCTTATTTTCTCTTTATATTATAGATACTTCTGTATTTATTTAGGGTTCCCGCATGAGAATGTTCTTTTATTTTCTTAACACATCAATTCTTTTCTTTTTAAATACGAAGACCATTTTTATGAGATTTGTACTGGATATATGAAATTTTTTCCTAATAGAAGTATAAATAACTTGTATAAGAAATATATAATTTTAGAATATCGTAAAAGATGTCACCACCGTCCTTGTATTCTACTTCTAATAAATTTGTTAATTATATGTCTCCTCTATATATTCAAACACCCATTCTACTTCCAATAGAACTTATAATTATATGTTTTTCCTATAAATTCGAACTCTTGTTCTCTATAAATTCGAACTCCGATTCTATTTCCAATAGAACTTTTAATCATATGCCTTATAAATACATATTCTACTTCCAGTAGAACTTCTAATTATATGCCTTTCCTATAAATTTAAACTCTTCTTTTCTATAAATTCGAACACCTATTCTACTTTTAATATATTAATTTTTTTAAATATTTATTAGTGTTTATTCGAACTCCTATTCTACTTCTAATAGAACTTTTAATCATATGCCTTATAATTAAATACCTATTCTACTTCCAATAGAGCTTTTAATTTTATGTCTTCCCAATTAATTCGAACTCTTCTCATCTATAAATTCGAACACCTATTCTAGTTTTAATATGTTAAAAGATATTTTTATAATTATTAGTGTTAAATTTATGGAGTTCTAAAAAATAAAAAAAAACATCTTTTCTCTTTATATTATAGATACTCATGTATTTATTTAGGGTCCCCGCATTAGAATTTTCTTTTATTATGTTAACACATCAGTTCTTTTCTTTTTAAATACAAAGACTCTTTTTTATGAGATTAGTATTGAATTTATGAAAAATTTTCCTAATAGAAGTATAAATAACTTGTATAAAAAATATATATAATTTTAGAATATTGTAAAAAATGTCACTACCGTCCTTGTATTCTACTTCCAATAAAATTGTTAATTATATGTCTCCTTTATATATTCAAACACATATTCTACTTCTAATAAAACTTATAATTATTTGTTTTTCTATAAATTCGAACTTTTATTCTTTATAAATTAGAATTCCTATTCTACTTCGAATAGAACTTGTAATCATATGCCTTATAAAATACTTATTATACTTCCAATAGAACTTCTAATTACATGTCTTCCCTATAATGTCGAACTCTTTCAATCTACAAATTCAAACACCTATTTTACTTCTAATATGGTAAAATATATTTTTATATTTATTAGTATTTATCTGAACTCCTATTCTATTAATAGAACTTTTAATCATATGCCTTATAATTAAATATCTTTTTTACTTCCAATAGAACTTCTAATTATATGTCTTCCCTATAAATTTGAACTCTTATCATCTATAAATTCGAACATCTATTCTACTTCTAATATGTTAAAAAATATTTTTATATTTATTAGTGTTTAAAATCGAAAAATTCTAAAAATTAGGAAAATAGATTGAGACGATCTTAAAGCGCCACCTAAACGCTCGCGTATCCTCCTTTATTTATATATATTGATTCTAGCTTAAAACCACGGATATATGAATTTTTTAGGTTTAAAATTTTAAATGATATGATCTGATAATAATTAAATATATGTTGTCCATGATACTTTTAGAAAATGATGGATTTTACTTTGAAAATATTGAAAAGATGATATGTTTTAGTTGAAAAACGTAATGCATTAATTATTAGTTATTATAATATTATTATTTTATTTTACTTAAATAAAGCTACCCAAATAGGTTTTACTCGAAAAAAATAGAAAAAATAGAAAAAGTAACGTGTTTTAGCTAAAAAATTAGTTGATAAAGCCGCGCTTCGCGCCGGCGCTATAATTTTTTCTGTGAAAATCAATTTATATTTATGTTATATTATATTATTATTATTATTAAATTTTAATAGTTACATAATCTGAAACTCTTTCTCATTTAACACGATTCTTTTGATTGAGTCGCTCTCTCGTTAAAACTGAAATACCAACTTCAACATATAAATTAGAAAGATTTATATAATAAAATTTATCCACAAAATCGATCTTTAAAAATATAATAAAATTGATCACATCAATATATAATTCTAATAGCTAATACAATATTTTCTAGTGAACCTTCTTCCCGTTGAACACGTTTCAGGTCTCTCTCATTTGGAAACAAAATTCTAACTTCATTAAATATTATTGATGACACTTATCTTATAAAAAAAAGTTTTTTCCACTAAAAATTAAAATCTTAAAAAATAGTAAATTCCAATTTTTATGTTTTTTAAACTTCTAATTTTATGGAGTTTTTAAAGATGAAAATATATCTTATTTTTTTAATATCTATAGATATTCCTGTATTTATCTACAGATTCCGCATGAGAATGTCTTTTTATTATGTTAGCACATCAATTTTTTTTTTTTGAAATACGAAGGATTTTCATCATGGGAATAATATTGAATTTATGTATATATTTTTATAATGCAAGTATAATTAACTTGTATAAAAAAATTAAAATAAATGATTTCTAGGAAAAAAAATATATAGTTTTAAAAAGTCGTATAAGACGTCTTCACCGTCCTCATATACTACTTTCAATAAAAGACTTTATTATATATGTTCTCTATATATTCAAACACCTTTTCTACTTCCAATAAAATTTTTAATTATATGTCTTTTCTATTAGAACTTCTATTTTAGTTTTAATTATATGTCCTTACAACACCTATTTTACTTCTAACAGAACTTTTAATTATATGTCATCCTTATAAATTTAAAATTCTTCTTTACTATAAATTCAAACACATATTATACTTCTAATATGTTAAAAAATAGTTTTTTAGTTATTAGTATAAAATATTTTTGATGTTAAACAAGTTTAACGCTTTTATTTGTAACTGAAATTCTAACTTCAATACATTATTGATAACCCTTATCTTATAAAACAACTTTTTTTCTTAAAAATTAAAACCTTAAAAGAAAGTAAATTCCATTTTTTAAACTTTCAATATTTTCGATTGAGCTGCTCTCTCGTTAAAACCGAAATCTCAACTTTAACATATATTATAAAGACTTACTTATTAATTTTTATCTATAAAATCGAACCCTAAAATTAAAAAAAATATATGACATCATTATTTTAATAGCAAATACATTCATTTCTAGTGAGCCGTCTTCCTGTTAAACACGTTTCGAGTCGCTCTTATTTGAAACTGAAATTCTAACTTCATTACATATTATTGATATATTATAAAACAACTTTTTTTCTAAAAAATTATAACCTAAAAAAGAGAGTAAATTCCAATTTTTACATTTTTTTAAACTTTCAAATACAATCTTTTATAATGAGTCATTTTCCCGTTAAATACGTTTCGAGCAGCTCTCGTTTGAGTTCTTGAGATTGAAATTGCAACTTCATTACATATTATTGATGATACTTATCTTATAGAATAATTTTTTTCCCATAAAATCAAAACCTAAAATAGAGTGAATTTCAATTTTTACTTTCTCTAAACTTTCTAAATTTTTTGAAGTTTTAAAAAATGAAAATACATCTTATTTTTTCTTTATATTATAGATACTCTTGTATTTATTTAGGATTACCCCATAAGAATGTTCTTTTATTATGTTAACACATCAATTCTTTTCTTTTTAAATACAAATACTTTTTTTATGATAATGGTATTGGATTTATGAATAAATTTTCTTAATAGAAGTATAATTACCTTATATAAAAAATATATAATTTTAGAAGATCGTAAAAGATGTCACCACCGTCCTTGTATTTTACTTCCAATAAAATATTTAATTCTATGTCTCCTTTATATTTTTAAACAGCTAGTATTTTACTTCAAATAAAACTTTTAATTATATGTTTTTTTCTATATATTCGAACTCTTATTCTCTTTAATTAGATTCCAACTCCTATTCTACTTCGAATAGAACTTTTAATCATATACCTTATAAATATCTATTCTACTTCCAATAGAACTTCTAGTTCTTCCCTATAAATTTCGAACTTTTCTCCTCTTTATAATTCTAATATGTTAAAACATATTTTTATATTTATCAGTGTTTAAAATCCTGAAATTCTGGAAAAATTAGAAAATAGATCCTCTGTAAAATCGAACACCTATTCTAATTCTAATATGTTAAAAGACATTTTTATATTTATTAGTGTTTATTTTAGTATGAAGCCAACATGACGTCACGATTTTTTCCCGAGAGTTTTTTTTCGAAATTTTTTTCCCAAATTTTTTTTCTAAATATTATATTTATGACATTATCATGACATGGGTTCTCATAATTCTCATAATAAGAGGGTTCTCAATGGAGCAAGACTCCATATACATAATCAATATATATATATATATATATATATATAAAGGAGGATAACGGGAGTTTAGGTGGCGCTCTAATATCGTCTCAATCGATTTTTTTAATTTTCTAGAATTTCAGCAACGCATGTTTTAGCATATTAGAATAGAATAGGTGTTCGAATTTATAAAGGAGAAGAGTTCGAATTTATAGGGAAGACATATGATTAGAAGTTTTATTGGAAGTATAATAAGTATTTATAAGGCATACGATTAAAAATTCTATTGAAAGTAGAATAGGAGTTCGAATTTATAGAGAATAAGAGTTCAAATTTATAGAAAATATATATAAATAAAAGTTCTAATAGAACTAATAGGTGTTCTAATTTATAAAGGAGAAGAGTTCGAATTTATAGGAAAGACATATGATTACAAGTTCTATTGGAAGTATAATAAGTATTTATAAGGCATACGATTAAAAGTTCTATTGGAAGTAGAACAGGAGTTCGAATTTATAGAGAATAAGAGTTCGAATTTATAGAAAAAATATATAAATAAAAGTTCTACTAGAACTAGAATAGGTGTTTGAATATATAGAGCAGACATATAATTAAATATTTTATAGAAAGTACGATCTTCTTAAAATATATTTTTCTATATAAGTTAATTATATTTATATTAGGAAAATTTATTCATAAATCCAATACTATTGTCATGAAAAAAGTCACCGTATTTAAAAAGAAAAGAATTGATGTGTTAACATAATAAAAGAACAATGAGTAGTAGAACAATCTCATGCAGCAATCCTAAATAAATACAGGAGTATCTATAAAATAAAGAGAAAATAAAATGTGTTTTCATTTTCTAAAACTCCAAAAATTTTAGAAAATCTAGAGAAAGTATAAATTGGAATTCACTCTATTTTTTAGGTTTTGATTTCAAGGAAAAAAATTGTTGTGTAAGATAAGTATCATCAATAATATGTAATGAAGTTAGAATTTAGATCTCAAACGAGAGCGGCTCGAAACGTGTTTAACGGGAAGACGGCTCACTATAAAAAATTGTACTAGCTATTAAAATATCATATGATGTTATAAATTATATTTTATTTTTAGGATTTAATTTTTATGGATAAACATTATCATACAAGTAATATGTGTAAAAGTTAGGTTTTTTGTCTTAACGAGAGAGCGAATCAATAGTAATAACTGTGTTTAACAAGAAAACGGTTCATTAGATAAGACCGTATAAAAGATGTTTAAATATATAATTAATACAAAAAATAAAATGTTTTATTGGAAGTAGAATACGAGGACGATGGAGACGTCTTATACGATTTTTTAAAACTATACATCTTTTTTCCTAGAAATCATTTATTTTAACTTTTTTATACAATTTAATTATACTTGCATTACAAAAATATATCCATAAATGTAATATTATTCCCGTAACGAAAAGTCTTAGTATTTTAACTTTTTTTTTGATATGTTAACATAACAGAAAGACATTCCCATGCGAAAACTGTAAATAAATAAAAGAATATCTATAATATACAGAAAGTATAGGATGTATTTTCATCTTTTAAAACTCCATAAATATTAGAAAGTTTAAAGAATATAAAAATTGGAATTTACTCTCTTTATATAATGAAGTTAGAATTTCGGTTTCAAATAAGAGCGGCTCGAAACGTATTTAACGGGAAGACGGCTCGCTAGAAAAGATTGTATTAGTTTTAAGAATTTGATACTAAAATCATAATTTTTTTTATTTTTACGGTTTGATTTTATAGATAAAAAATATTATATAATTCTTTATAATATATGTTAAAAATTGGGATTTCCGTTTTAACGAGAGAGCGGCTCAATCGAAAGAATCGTATTTAACAAGAAATTGATTCATTAGAGAAGATTATTTAATTATAAAAATTTAATATTAATATTATAATATAACGTAAATGTACTGAATTTTTTTAAAAATATTGTAATGCCGCCGCGAAGCGCGGATTTATCAACTAGTTTAATGTGAAAAAGAGAGTAATTTTTTCCAAAATTACATGATAAATTTTCTAGACATGAGAAAGTACTAATGTCAACAAAAATAGGACAAAAACGACAAAAAGAAAAGAATCCTAAATACCATTTACCACAAGAGATTGTAACGAACTTGGTGGAATTCAAGAGGCCTGGCTGACTCGGTGGAATCCTCTAAAGGTAAAAAAAATTAAATTAATATTAAATAAACATGCATAACTAAAATCACATCTACCAAATATCTAAATAGTACGTTAATATATTTTAGGATGATAAAGAAAATAAAGGCAAAACTTGAAAGGATAAAAATAATATGAAAATAAAGTTGTATTTAGAAGATTTTGGTGAAGAGATTATATATACAAATAATATGAAAATAAAGTCGTATTTATAAGATTTTGGTGAAGAAATATAATAATTACTCTTTCGTTTAGATGTCTTTTGGATACTAAGTTACTCCTTTGTTGTTGTTGATGGAGGAATTTGAGAACAACAAAATTTGAGGGCCTTCGCCGGAAACAAGATTTACAACGGTGGTTCTTTGTCGAAAAGAGTGGTTGTGTGTGGTGGCTGTTTGTAATTGGTGGCTGAGATTGATAGGGTTAGCGGCGACTATTTCAGAGCTCTCAACTTCCAACCCCTCAATCGGCCTACTTATCCTGGTATTTATAGGGATCAAGCCATACGTAGTTCTTGGAGAGCAAGAAACCCAAATGGGCTTGGATTGTAGGTCCAGCATCCAGAATGTTCTACTATGAGGCCTAACCACAAAGGCCCAAGGCTCATCCAAGATCTCAAGACTTCACGGATAAGGAAACTTCCCCGTCGAGGACTAGTCCTATCCGCTACCAGCTATTTCTTGATTTCAAGGATGCATGTATAGCCATGGTTTACCCCAAGTGTAGAACGCATCCCTGTCCCCCGAATGAGAAGCACCCACCAGATAGCAGGACAGGTGATCCAGAGCTTTTGGGTGCAAAGTGCAGGATTACTCCGAAGTTCCCCAATGAGAGCGCGCCCATTGAATACAGGAACAGAGCTCCCAAAGCACACACCAGAAAGTCCCCATCTTTCCACCTTAGGGCGCGCCTTTAGTGTTTAAGAAGGGTCCTTATATCCAGGCAAACCCTTGGAGGCCTTCTGCGGCGGACATCCCCCTCATGAGATACGACAGGAGGGAATTCTTCAACTTCTGGAATCCCAGCTTGAGTAGAAATCCCAGGAAGGATTTCTTCAGTTCTTGGAAAATCTACTTTATCATCATTTTTTTAGTATTCAGGGCGCGCCCTGTTTATAGAGCAAGAGAGGGCGCGGCCTGACTTCTCTATTTCTGCCAAATTCCTAATTTAATCTAGAATTCACCAAATTGAACCTGTATTTGACCCGAATCCATCGTGAAATACCCGAACCGAATTTTGGCTATAACAACTACCCCCCAATTCCATATGAAATCAGAGATGATGTATGGAATTCATTCTAAAAAATCCAAAATTCTCTCATAATATTCCAACAGGGCGCGCCTTAGACGAGGGTGCGCCATCAAAATTTCAACCGTCTATTTCTTTACAACTGTCATCCACTATCCTTCTCTTTGCCTATAAATACCCCACTCATTACTTACTTTACCCTTTTACTTTCTCTCTCCCCACAAAAAACCCCACTCCGGCGATTTACTTTTTTCCGAGCAAAAAGTCGACCGATTGTAGCGTGTTTTCTCGATTTTCTTCTCAAATCTTCAATCTACAACTCCCAAGGTATGATCTCATGTTCTTTTTTTTACGATTTCATCATGGCAATTGTTTGTTTTACCGATTCGACTGTTCATACTCCTTGTGTTCTTCAATTTTGAATGTATTTATACATGTATATATGTGCATTTGATCTTTCACTTCTGTAATATGTATTGCAAAACATGTTTCTGTGCATTAGCTTAGTCTTCTCATTTGATCTTGGGCGCTCCTTATGCTCAGGGCGCGTCCTAAGGTCTCGTTTCCATATCTTCAACTATGGTTCGTCAAAAAATATCTTTTCTTGAATGCTCAATAATAAATTCAGGACGCACCTTCAATGCAGGGTGCGCCTTGGACTCCTCTGGTATCATACTTTAATAACCTAGAAATTTTATTCTCTATTGATCCTAAACCACCACAACCTTTTAGGATGCGCATTAAGCTTTTAGAATAGTTTATTAAAAGCCCTTTGAACCATAATTTTGTAGATAACTTTCTTTTGCCTATTCCTTTCAACCTAAGTTTATGATTCTTCAGGACACGTTTCACACACAGGGCGCGCCTTGAATTTCTTTGATAATCCCTTGCCTTTTCTAGAACATGCCCTAGGTTTCAAAGAAATACTCGAAGAATTTTCTTGCTCGTCATTTCCTTGGGCGCGCCCTTAGTCTTTTTTTCTTTTAATTTTGCAGCTGGAGGACGCGCCATCTCCATTTCACCCTTTCAAGGAACTGAATAGACGTATTGGGATTTGGTCTCCTTTGCCATCTCCTCTTCCTCCTAATCCACCCAGGGCTCTCTTCTCATTTATATCTTCAGAAGATAGGGCACGTCTTATTGAAGACTTTAACGAAGACAGAATGAGTTTCTCAAGTGAAGGTTCTCTTGACAGCGTCCCTCTCAATGTCCGAGCTAAAAATAAAGAAGACCCTCAACCTTCAAAGAAATCTCCAAGTCCCGAAAAGATTTCCAACCTGTCATTTGTTGATCCTTCTGATGGCGATTTTATTCCAAATTCCAACACTTCTGGTGATACACATCCCTCAGATTCTTACTCCACTGAGGGCGCGCCATCAGCTACCTCTATCCCGAGCCAACGTCTCCACCATCTTCGCCTATCCCGTTCGAACATTGGGAAGTTCTCGATGAAGAAATTGACATCGAGTGGGGGAGATATGGAGACATGCCTGAAAAGGAGAAGAACCAACTCAGAAAGAAACGAGGCAAGCTAGCCTGCATGAGTATGTCTTCTACTGCTACAAATGATGAAGTAGAGTGGGCTATGAAATATTATGGTCAAGAAGGACTTTGGGCCATTCCACACTCTTACCATCGACCCCACATCTTCCACTATGGTGGAAATTTCAAAATTCCAAGGATGGTCCTAAGTACAAAACTCGTAGCTCTCGGTGTGGGCGTGCCCATGCATCCATATTTGAGGGAAATCCTCGAGTGGTATAATCTAGCTCCGATTCAACTCTCTCCTAATAGCTACAAACTTGTTTTAGGTCTATTCATTCTCTATCATGATCTCGGATTCAAGGCGCCTTCAATGCAAGAAGTTAGCTATTTCTACAACATTCGTCAATCCAGTATTGGTTATTACTGTTTGGTGATAAATAAACCTCATAACAATAAAGGATTTTCCGAAGGAAGGATCAACCACATTAAACGATGGAAGGAACCCTACTTCTTTGTCTGGGATGTCCCTCGAGTTCGATTACAATTGAACACAGATCCCTGTAAGTGAGGGCGCGCCCTACATTTCTCTTCGTATCTCCTCAACGTTTTTCCTTAACATGAATTTTGACTAACTTTAAATTAAAACAGATAGGAGAGTTCAAAAAACTCTTCAGGGCGCGGCCTTACACAGAGCAAAGGCCATTTTTAAAGTTGGGGCTGAAAGATTCAATCTCAAAACTCTTATCACAGAGGAAAACCTCAAAAGGGTTGGAATTCTGTCGGACAGGATTGGGTCAATTTGTAAATTTAGAAAATTTAAGAATGGTGTTGCCGTTCCCATGTCTACTTCTAGTGATAGTGATAATGAAAATTCCGATTCTGATCAAGATGAAGGTACAAAATCCTAGATTAGGGCGTGCCCTAACCTTTTGGCTTTATCTTTATTATCTTTTATCCTTTACTTGATACATCTTGCAACTTGTCTTTATATGAAAAGCCTCTTTCATGATTTAACATTTTTTTGTTTTTCTCTGGTACAGATATGGCCCCTAGGATTCCTCGTGGTTTTGGAGCCACAAAGAAAAATGACAAGGAGAAACAGGATAACAAGGATAGCACCTCCGATCCTAGGGCGCGCCCTATTCAGGAGAAAGATTTTGAGACAGTCATTCCTCCTTCCTCTATCGAATCCTTGAAGAGGAATGCTGAGACTCAAAATCCTCCCATCGACAAGGGTAAAAAACCAAGAATCGAGGGCGCGCCCTCGTATGTGTAGACCTTAGTTGGTCCAGCGGCTGCCCCCTTATTAGGGAAAAAGAGATTGATTTATGGCAGAATATGAATACTGAGGATGAGGCTCAATCTATGATTCAAGCATCTGCCCAACTTCTAATCCAATCACTAGGGCACGTCCAGAGAGTGCACAAAGAAAAACTTTATATAAACAAACTTGAGGTTGAGAGCAGAAAATTCTCTAGAATGGTTATTGAAATTGATAACAAGTGGAAGAAGGAATCTGATGCCAAGGATGCCACTATTGCTACCCTCAAGTTTGATCTTCAGAAGTCCGTTGAACACGGCCAATATCTTTGTGACCAGGTTGAGAGGTTGAAGAAAGAAAGAGAAGAATTCCAAGTACAACAAGATGCTCTGGAGACCGAAAAAGCTAAATTGAAAAAAGAGAGAATCTATTGAAGATGAGAACTTTCCAAAGGGGTTTGACTTTTATCTCCTTGGCTTTCTGGCCAACGATCTTGACTACAACTGGGAGGAAAAATTTGGTCGGGAAAGTGCTGAAGATGTTGAGGTCTTCAAGAAGACGCATGTAAAAGCCATCGCAGCAAAGAGAGTTGAGTTGGGATTGAAGGAGACTCCTAAAGATCCTAAGGACGCGCCCTCAGTTGAAGACATTCCCCAGGTCACACAGACTTCTCCACCTGCTGCCAATCAAACTCAAAATCCCAATCTTGAAGAGGTAACACCTCTTAAAATCGTCCGTCCCTCCGATTTCCAAGATGTTCTTTCTTCACCTCCCAAGGGCGCGTCCCCTTCTGCCTCTAAGGATGCACCTTGAAATTTTAATTTGATATACTTTTGCTTGAACTATGAATTTTCTAAGGCACGGGTCCTTTGTAAAACCCTGCAAGTTGTAACCTTGAATTTGTTCATTTAACTTTAAATATCTTTTGATTTTAATATTCAATTTGGAATTATGTTTCTTCAAGTTTCTTGCTTATATATTGCCTTAGAATCTTGAATTTACCCGCAGGGCGCGCCCTATAGTGAGGGCGTGGCTTCTTGAAAAATTTGCTGAAAGTCTTCTTTTATCCATTAATTATAAATTCCAATAAAAGTATTCCTTCTATGTAAGTTAAGGGCGCGTCTTGTTATGTTAAGGCGCGGCCTTTTGAATGAAGATTCTCAAATTCGTCAAATCTACATAATTTGTTAATATAATGACTTTAAATGACGTTAAAGCAACAGAATTAGGGCGCGCCTTACTGTATCAGGGCGCGGCCTCTTGTACTTCAACAACCAACAATTCTTGAAAATATTGAAAATCTTCATTAAACTTCAAGTCTCTTCAGAACAAGGGAAGGTATACATGCACTACCCCCCTGTCTAAGGAGAATAACTATTGAAAAGTGTGAAGAACAAACAAGTCTCGACTAGATCTAAGGAAGGCGTATATGTACTACCCCCCTAGACTAGAACAATTATTGATACTAGTCTATAACTTAAATATAAGCCTTCATAAAATAGGGGGCCGAAGCCGCACCCTATTGATAATATCTCTTCAAATGCTCCGCATTCCATGCCCTTGGAATCTTGTTACCATCCAAGTCTTCTAGGTGATAGACTTGATCTTGTAAGGTCCTTCCCAATTTGGACCGAAGACTCCATGAGCAGCTACCCTTGTATTTGGCATGACCTTCCGAAGAACCAAATCACCCACCTTAAAAAGACGGGTCTTCACCTTTCTATTATAATACCTTGCAGCCCTTTGCTGGTAAGTTGCCAACCTCAGCTCTGAGTTGGTTCTTGTTTCTTCCAAAAAATCCAGACTCAGCCTTTGATTTACCATGGTGGTCTCCTTATCATAGAGATCTCTTCTGAATGATCCTGCTCCAATCTCCACAGGAACCATTGCTTCGCATCCATAGGATAACATAAATGGAGACTCCCCCGTGGTAGTTCTTGGAGTGGTGTTATATGGCCACAAAACCATGGGAAGTTCTTCAGGCCAATTCCCCTTGCTTTCTTCCAACTTCGTCTTCAAGGTATGCTTGATTATTTTTGTAAGAACCCCAAATTTTGGATATAATTAAAACTTTTTATTAAGTAATGATAAAATGAGGAACAATGATTGTAATGAATGGATATTACTTTGGACAATGATCTTGATGCATTGGTATATTGTCAGAATAGAGTAATTCGATGGTTGAGGACCTAGATAAGAATAATCTACCATCCAGGAAGGAGCTAATGGATCCTTGAAGGGAAATGAGTACGTGCATAGTGTTTCCCGTACGTGCATAGTATTTCCCGTACGTGCATAGTATTTCCCGTACGTGCATAGTGTTTCCTGTACGTGCATAGTGATTTTGTGGATGTAAAGTGATTTTTGAGGTTTAAGAAATTTTTCATGCCACCTATGTACGAGACATGGTATGGATATTTCGAAGTCATATTAGTAATCTACAAGGTAAATAAGTGTATGTAAACGCGATCGGAATTCAGAAATTCCAAACTTTATTTTTATGGAAAATTGGATCGAGCAGTGAAGAGCATGTCAATGCGAACAAGAAAAGAGAATTATTATATCAAGGATTTTATTTTTATTAAATACGATTTAAGGATTTAGAACAAAAACCTTGGAGTTAGAAAAACGAGCGTTCTAGAAATCGCTAGAATTTTTAAAACGAGATTAAGCGATCAAACAAACGCTTAATGAGCTTTAAAATACAACACAACACAGATATATTACATGCAAGATCAGCTCATGCAAGGCATAAGAGGATTAAGTGTGAAACAAATCAAGAACAAGTGGATTCATGAGGTGTTTGATCAAGAACAAGCCAACAATGCACCTTGTTACTCTTTTCTTTCTAACCACAAATCTTTGGCACATGGATTGAGGGGTGACAAGGCTGGTTACATCTGATCCTTGGCAAGGGAAATATCATAGAAACATATCATTTATCAATTGAAACAAAGTGGGAGAGAAAAGCCAAGCAACTCCATCTCTCTCCATTTTCTTCAAACTGCCCAGCAAGAACCACCATGAAATAAAAATTCATATCTCCACTTCTACCCATTCATAGATCACCAAATTTTAACCATAGCTTCCTCAATATATGTAGAGTATTCGTTCAAAATTTCATAATTTTTGAAGATCGTTTGGATAGGTAAATAAATTCAAGAAAATCACCCTGTTTTTCCCCTCAAGAAACAAGACTTCGAATTTTTGGAATTTTTAGATTTCCAAACCAAGCTTCCACTCCTTGTTTGATCATCAAATTTTTATGGTGAGTCCTATATTTCATAAAAGCAATCTCCTAAAAATTTCAAGTCCAAACTCCTTTGTTTCCATTTTCAAAAAAATCATGAAAGAGGAGGATGAATAGTGTTTCATGAACTAATCTTTGATTTTTTTTGTTTTCATGGTTGATCTTAGCTACCTTAAGGCTATCCAAGGACTATAGCAAGCTTTGTAAGGCTAGTACATACTCTCAAGAAGGTATAACACTCTTGAAACCCTAGATCAACTTTAAGTTTATGGATGTTTTTGATGAGCTAAGCTTGGTTATGATGTTAGCATGATTATAAGCATAATTAGTAAGTGATTTAGTTGAGCAAGAAAGCATGTTAATTATTGTGGTAAACTGGTATGATCTGGACTTGATGATGTTCATAATCATGTGATAAGTTGTGTGGATGCCCGGTGTGGCTTGGTTGGATTGTTATAATTTTTGGAACGTTCGATATATAGCCGTCGTAATGCCGAAATTTCGTTAACCTTAAGAAAAACAACTTGGACAGTAGATGTAACTCACTGCCTAGCTTTGCAATCTGCCATGATAGGATAGGTAATGTTCTAAGCTTCGTTTTGATATAAAGATAACGTGAAACGGACTTACGGTTTAGGATTTATGACCAAATTACTAAAAGTAGTTCGAATCCGTAAACGAAAGTTCATAACTGTAATTGAACCCTCGTAAACTATGTAACGTCATGGTGAATCTTGGTAAATAAATACTAGAGGTAAAAAGGAAGGCGTGAAAGAAAACCGTATGTCAAAAGGATCATTTTTCGATTTATTAAAAATGTTCGAGTCGAGGTTAAACGCGAACGAACCCCTAAAAGACGATTCTTTTATAACTTCGGTAAAACACTTAGAAAACGGGCGATAAAACTCGGAGTATAGTATTGGTTCGTAACGATCGACTTTAGAACTCATATGACTTAAGTATGTCCCAAGTATAAGTACAATGACATGTCGTATTAACGAACGAATGTCGGGTCGGATCAGTGATAATAAGTAATCCACTAAAGGGGCTATAACGAGATAACTCGAGAACGTGTTTCGATTTAAGTATAACTTAACTTTTAATATGTTAAGTGATTAATCCCGAATGCCTTGGCTATTTATAGATCACCAAGCTGAACCGGGACCCGCTACCACTACCCCTTACCGTACTCGACTACCAGGCAAGTTTCAATTCCCTTCTTTTAGGCTGTTGTTGTGATTGAATAAATATATATATATATATATATGATTGCTGATATACATATGCCATTGCATGCATGCCTACTTTCAAGTTGAATTGATATACTTGTTCCCTGAATGTTATTGTTGGCTTATAAGCTAGATAGTTATACATCAGTTATAAGCCGGTTATTGTAAGACCCTCATAGAAGGGCGTATACATCTTATTCATCAAAAATAGACCGAGAGTCAATATTCCTTGATATATCGAGATTACCTCGGAGGAAAATATTTAAGTAAATATTTTCCATTATTCAGGCGACGAATATTATTTGAATATTCGTTCGAGATTATTTATTTAATGATCCTTACTTCAAATAATTATTTGAACGTAATCATTCGACGAATAATATTTGTCAATATTCATTCAGAGTCGAATTGATTATTGAATATTATTTCGAATATTCTTCTAAAGATGAGACTACTAAATGAATATTAATTGGATATTCTTTTAGAATATTATTTTATTAAATAAATATTACTTTTGAATATTCATTTAAGATATTAAATACTTGATGAATATTATTTTAATATTCATCTGAAGCCTGATTTAATTATCGAATATTATCTCGAATATTCCTTAAAGCTTGGATTACTAAATGAATATTACTTGATATTCATTTAGAATATTATTCATTAAATGAATATTACTTTATCAATATTCATTTAAATTCCTAATTAATTATGAATATTATTTTGAATAATCATCAGGGTTCTATTTAATCACCGAATATTATTTTAAATATTTTAAATATTCCTTTCAGGACTTATTAAGTAATGAATATTACTTTGAATATTCATTTGATTATTTAATTATGCAATAAATATTCTCCTGATATTTCTTCAGGGATTATTTTGAGAAATACTCTGATTAAAGATATTCTTTCATATTCCCAAATACTCCTTAAATATTTTAACTCAATAAATATTCTCTGAATATTTATTCCATACTTAGAATAACCTCGATAAGGTTTATCTTCTTCGATTATTACAGAAAATATTTCGGAGTCATATTATCATTAATCTTATATCAAGAAAGGTTCTCAGACATCATTCTTCTTTGAGTCTATCCCCTTAATAATAAGGGAACCTTACTTGGAAAATGTTATTTATCTTGTCGACTTCCCGGTCATAAAGTATTCCCTTCACCCGCAACTCGGGTGCTGTTGACTTATTAAGTCGTTGCTTACCTTCTCATCTTTCGAGGGGTAAGATTACTGGAACAAGTTGATATCCGTTACCAAGTAATAGCTTGGGAGTTATTGGTAAATTTTCCTTTCCAACTAGATACGACTACTTTGTGGAGTCTTATCAACAAGTATTATACTTGGGGAAAGGGGGACGAACGTTATATTCAGAATCATGAATTCTATTTGAACTAGGAGTCGTGTAAGAGGCCGAGTAGCGCCGGTCCATCCCCTTGGCCCAACCGTTGGCCGGGGAGAGCTAGCAAGGCGGTATACAAGTAAAGCCGTCAGTTCTTCCTTCTACCGGTAGTAAATCTAAATTGAGCTGTACGATCTCGACTGATCATCAAGATTGGAACAACGGGCGCGGTGAATACTCCATCATTGGTTCATCATCCAAATTCATTTATTTCCTGCAACATGATTACTGTTGGCAGAGTTGGAAAAGAGTCATAACTGGAATTGCAACCTTTTTCTTGCAAGTTCCTCTTCTTAATAACAATAAGAATATCTCGCTTACTTTGATGTAGCAGATATTTCTTCAAACAAATACTTTAAGTTACCTTGTAACTTCATCGTTCATATTATACTGGCATCATTTCCGTAAATGCATGGCATATGGTTTGAAAGATACTTTTGAACTGTTATACATTATTGTTCAGTTATATATTATTGTTGGTGGGCTATTGCTCACCCTTGCTTTATTATTATATCACAACAACAGTTAGACCAGATGACTCGCACAAGGCGCACTCGACGCGGGCGAGGACGATGAGACTACCAGAGCTGTAGAAGAAGCTATTGGTAGGGTATATTTATTCTTTCAGTACCAAGAATATAGTCTAGTATGACTTATGTAAATGGATGGCAAAGGGTATGTATTTATATTGAAATCCTTTTGGATTGTAAGAACTCATAATGTGATTAATAAAAATTTGATTGTTACTCTGATTTCATCTCTGGGACTATAACGGGTGTGTTTTATATTGTTGTGTTGGGTCATAGAGACGTAATTTATTTTATGTTAAGGAAAGTTTAATTGTTATGGACAGAATTGGAAACCGTAACCACCGGATCCCGGACCCCGGATCTGGGGGTGTTACAGAAGTGGTATCAGAGCGTACGTTATAAACCCCAGAGATGAGGCGACGTTAAAACAATAAATTCATTAAGATAATAAGAACTCTTGCCAAGTTCATAGTCGGACTACTTAATGTAGTGATGACATATAAAACCCTTATGGGAACTCTTAAGTATCGTGATAGTAACTTAGCTCAATATCGTATTGACGAGTAAGGCGACAGACCTTGAGGCATACGAGCAGCAGCGCGATGATGCTTTATATACTGAAGATCAGCGGGTAATTCGATGAAGTACCCTATTTGGAGACCCGGAAGAGGTTCCAGTAGATAAGGAAAAGTCCTGTTAGGATAAAGAGCTTACCCTTGAGGAATGAGGGTTGCAGCCAGAAAAACTGTGATGATTAAAGTATAGTGCTCAGAAAAGGGAGCATAAAGAACTGAGTTATTAGCAAGAGAACTGAAGATTCATGTTGGATTCATAGCCGGACTACCAGATGTAGTACCAGCAAGAAAGAAGGATTGGAAGAATTACTTGAAATCTTATACGGAAATAGATGAGAATCCTTAGAGATTTTCATCTTAACAAAGAAAGAGCTAGAGGGATGTATGATTATCAAATACATCGATTTAGGGCGAGGAGCAGAGTCCCTAGGAATAGTTGAGAAGGAGGCAGTAAGTGCCATATCATTTGATAAATGAATTAGTATGAATATGGTCAGTAATAATTCGCCATTAGAAGGCAGATGTCATAGGTTGTAATTTATGGAACCAAATTGAGGTTGATGAAATTGTTTTATTCAGGAAAATGTCCATTTTATGAATGAATCAGTTAGAAAGTAAAGACATTGGGAAGTGATAGCATGATTGGGTAAAATTATATAAGGAAGTAGTAAGCAATACAATGATCTCAGAACCTACCGGAAGATAAGACCAGTGAGTCAAGATGAACTCGTAATGAGACTACTGCCAGAGACTGAGTATAGAGTTAATTCAACTCAGTTAAATGATGAACCAGAAACGTTAGATGCATGTGATTCAGAGGAATATTAAATTCCTTCTTCTCTTTGAATGGATTATAATAGTTACCTTAAGTTTACTCCGACACGGAATTATAATAGATCAAGTAATATGATCAGCAGTTAAAGAGAAAAATGTGAGAAAATCCTCCTGGAGCAAAAAGGTGAAATTGGTAATGACCAAGAGCTGGCATTGCTTAATGGAAAAAAGGGAGACTTTGTGCTTCCAATGACGCTTCGCATAAAGGGTTAGGTAGACCGACATTTAGTAGTATTGAATATCAGGACGTTGTGACAGGTTTCAGTTTGAAACTATTGATTCCCTTCTAAGGGATGTATATAATTGATTCCTCTCCAGTGGGTAAACTTCCAATCCGATGATGATTATTTCGTTAACTATGACTGCTTATGATTCCACCTGCTTGGAGGTTCATAGAACTATTCTTCAGGTTTCGAAACTGGTCTCCTTAATGTTACCAGTAGGTGGGTAGATTGATCAAAATTTCCCTGAGTCTGGAAAGGAATTCGGTGAATTTTGGCAAACCTTGTCTTTCTGATTATCAGAGAATGTCATGGAAGAGAGTAAAAAAAAAAAAAAAAAAAAAATTTTGGAGCAAACCCTGTGATTTGGGTAAGGATGCGGTAAAATGGGTTGGTGGACAGACTCTGGTTATCGCGATTGATTGTAGAAATACAATGATGAAGTGAGATTGGACGAAAATAGGAAATGTAAGTAAGAAACCAGCCGGACTGAGAAACTTCGGGATTGACTTAAGTAAAAAGGCTGTTATGCCAGGAATGGTAAGCTTGCGTGGCACGTGGGAGTGATAAGAATAGTTGAAAAGATAAAAGTGGAGGAAAGGTGACCGGAGACAGTGCCGAGTAGTCGATTAAGACTTATTTGGAGTAAAGTTTTGGAAAGGTAGAAAGGTATCAAAGAAGAAGGCACTATGCCGGCAATTGCTAGAAAAGTAATGCTATTAGCCAACCCCTAAAATCATTTTTTTTTATTATTATTTTATTTTATTTTAGTGTGGCCAGTTGAGGCCAAGTCACAAAGGATTATCGAGTGACTAGACCATCAGTGAAAGGACAAAGCAGGGTTGCTTCTAAGAAAGCACCGACTGCAAGGGCTTCTGATATAAAGGAAACATTAATGAGATCGTTTGAATCTTCTGCCGAACAACCCATGTTTTGATTTGGAATTCACTAGACCTTTTTGGGATGGGGTCACCCGTACTGAAGTGACTCATGTGTATATGATCGTCCAAGATTACAAAAAAAAAATGGAAGTATAATGACTTGAGATGTATGATGTTAGGGTATCATGAATACCATGAATATATTATGACTGAGGAAAGTAAACAACGAAGGTTTATGAAGAGAGTATAGAAATGGTCAGATATGGATCAGTATGCTGTAGAAATTTCATCTAAGGCAATTACCTTTGAGAAGAACGATAAGTACTAAGAGATTCACGTTGAACTCGACTCGACCAATATCTTCCAAAACATCCTTGCTACCAGTACCAAGTTCTGTAAGAGAGCAGATAGACATACGTTGTCTTTGGGAAGGTCAAATAGGCTGACAACTATCTGAAAGAAGAGGTTAGCATTAAGCCACCGATCGATTATCAAATGAGAATGATTGGAAAGAGACCCTTATTAAGGATACATGATTTGATTGCCAAGTATAAAATGCAAGAATTCCTTGGCAGTTGAATTAAGGATAGGATATCCATAAAGTAAGGCAAACCCTGGGGAATGCACAAGGGATGGCACTAACCCTAATAAAGACATTGTGAATTCAGATGATATGAGTTAGATTTGCTAAGGCAACAATGACCTGTAAAGATTATTAAAAAGAGTTCTGGAAAGAACAGAGATAGAATTATTAGAGTATTGATCAATGACGTTTTGATATACCCTGTACCTAGAAAATACAGGAGGAATGATGAGGACGACCTAAGAAACCTTACAAGGAAAAGCTAATATTCTGAGTTTCCAACTAGAAGTTTGGAAGAGAATGTAAGACACAATAACAATATACCAGATGATAAATGTATGAAACCCTGAGGGAGTATGGATTGAACCTATAAAGGTTGAGATTATCCTAAGATAAGGATGGAACTAAGAAAAGAAGTATCCTAAGTAGGATTGGGAATAAACGTGATAAAGTTCCCACGGGTAGGTGGAAGCAATGACTTATGGAGAAAGACGGATAAATATATTTTTTCTCCATCAGCAGAGCTTAAGGGAGAATGCTTTCACCCAATAATGATAGGAATGAGGTAGAAATGTTTGAATTGGAAAATATCCAGAGAACAAGGATTACCAGAAATTATTATCAGGAAAGGCCAATGAGGTGGCTGACAGTCTAAGTATAAAGGAATAATTATAAATGTTCATACCGAAGAAACAAAATGATATTTGGAAAGACCTGGAAGGTCATATTGGAGTGGAGGAAGTTACATTCCTTTTGATGATTGTGCAAGAATCGAAGGTAATAATAGTTTAAGTAAAGATTCGATTCCTGATGGAGTCTTAAGCATATTACGTACCTTAGAAGGTTCCGTTTTGAGGCAAACCAGGACCATGGTACAAAAAAAAAAATAAAAATTGATGAAGTAAACCGTTAAGTTTCCAGTCTTTTATGGAAGATGCATAAGTGATAGTTTCATCAACCGGACCTAGCTGCGATGCTTGAAACTCTTCTGCAATTCTATCTGCTTCATGTTATATCTACATCAAGTTCAGGAAGTGTTCCTTATGGATAAGGAATAATGATTACTTTGTCTCCCTAAGGGATTTGAAACCCGTAGGGTTAACTATTAACGCACTACGTAAACAACAAGCGAGGGTGATTCTTCTAAGAAAGGAGATGACAACGTAAAGATAAAGAAAGTGCTGCTATTGATAAGCTAAATGGCATGTTGATGAATGACAAGCAAGTTTGTGTTAGTGTACTTCTGCACAAACAAGATAGAGAATATGAGGTTGATAATTCGTGATGCTAAACGTATTCCCGTAGAAAGAATTAATGAGACTTGGAGGGAAGGGCGGTTGAGCCCGAGACTTATTGGGCCACCTAAGAGTTTATAAGTGTTCGGACGGCGGTATTCGAGCCAGCCTTACCCCCAAAACTTATAGCACGGTCATAACGGGTTTTCATGTGGCCAGGCTACGCCAGTAAAATGCAGATGTTCAACAGATGATAGGAGTACGAGCATGTAGATATACGACCTGGTCTGACTTACGAAAGACAACCTGTGGAAAACCACGGATAGAAAAGAACAAGTGATGAGAAACAAGGTTGGCAGAAGTAGATTATATGAATCTAAGTTAAAGGGATCGGGCCAGATTCATTTCGGAAAATTTAAATTGGAATAACGTGATGATTATAAAATAAATGTGACGGAATACCGATAAGGAGGTACCAAGTGCAAAAAGGTGTCTCAATAAAGAGGTGAAGGTGAAAGTAAATAATAGAAATGAGTAAGAATCAGATAATAAGAAGGATGTGATTGATAAAGAAAAGGCTGGGAAAGCAACTATGGAATGAGAAGCAAGGAATGTTATGAATGGGTTTCTAATGAATTCTCAGGATGACAACCTGATAGTGTCAATATTATAGTTATGAAAAAGCTAGTAACATGATATGGGATGTCAGTACTAATGATGTCAAGTGAGAAATCTAAGATTTAACCTGAAAGGTTGAAGGATTTCCCGAATGTGAGTATCGCTAAGATTGAACAAGAGTATTTGTCCATAGAATAATGGACAAAGCAGCAAGATATGTTGGCACGTGAGATTGCGATCAAATAGTATTGGATATAATTATGATTAATTTCTTCTTTGATAAACCTCTATAGTTCAGAGGTAAATTCTGAGTATGATATTCTACAATCATGAAAGCTTTCTATAATCCTTTGGAACTCTTTCCTCTTCTTCTCTCTTATTCATCTTCTTTATGAATTGAGAAGAACAACCTTTTTAGGAGGGGAGGTACTGCTACGTGACTATCTGTCTATGTGATAGAAGTCTAAGTGGAATACCATGACTTGTTTAATTGCTTGTCAAGTACTAAAGGCTGGCCCCCTTCTGTACTAACTATGCAATATAACAAATGTTCAATTGATCATAAGTGATCTCTCAATAAATCTTTCCACTTATCTATATTGATCGAGATTGCGAAGATTAAAGCAATCAGGAAATGCACAGTACGAGCGAGGTTACCTCCGAATTCGTAGGGTGATAGTGATACCAATGTTACTGCAGGTATCAATAAGGATAAGACTGATTAAGAGTATAACCCGGATAGTGAGTTGAACGAAAAGTAGCAACGTTGATGAAAAAAGGATACAGTATGGATTGTAGCACTAGAAGATGTGCTGAGGAAGGGTAGAACGACTAAGAATTGACCGGGAAGCCAAAAAGTGAACGACAGGCAAACGACTCTTTGCTTCCTACCTGATTCCGGGACGGAATCCTTTTAAGGAGGGGAGACTGTAAGAACCCCAAATTTTGGATATAATTAAAACTTTTTATTAAGTAATGATAAAATGAGGAACAATGATTGTAATGAATGGATATTACTTTGGACAATGATCTTGATGCATTGGTATATTGTCAGAATAGAGTAATTCGATGGTTGAGGACCTAGATAAGAATAATCTACCATCCAGGAAGGAGCTAATGGATCCTTGAAGGGAAATGAGTACGTGCATAGTGTTTCCCGTACGTGCATAGTATTTCCCGTACGTGCATAGTATTTCCCGTACGTGCATAGTGTTTCCTGTACGTGCATAGTGATTTTGTGGATGTATAGTGATTTTTGAGGTTTAAGAAATTTTTCATGCCACCTATGTACGAGACATGGTATGGATATTTCGAAGTCATATTAGTAATCTACAAGGTAAATAAGTGTATGTAAACGCGATCGGAATTCAGAAATTCCAAACTTTATTTTTATGGAAAATTGGATCGAGCAGTGAAGAGCATGTCAATGCGAACAAGAAAAGAGAATTATTATATCAAGGATTTTATTTTTATTAAATACGATTTAAGGATTTAGAACAAAAACCTTCGAGTTAGAAAAACGAGCGTTCTAGAAATCGCTAGAATTTTTAAAACGAGATTAAGCGATCAAACAAACGCTTAATGAGCTTTAAAATACAACACAACACAGATATATTACATGCAAGATCAGCTCATGCAAGGCATAAGAGGATTAAGTGTGAAACAAATCAAGAACAAGTGGATTCATGAGGTGTTTGATCAAGAACAAGCCAACAATGCACCTTGTTACTCTTTTCTTTCTAACCACAAATCTTTGGCACATGGATTGAGGGGTGACAAGGCTGGTTACATCTGATCCTTGGCAAGGGAAATATCATAGAAACATATCATTTATCAATTGAAACAAAGTGGGAGAGAAAAGCCAAGCAACTCCATCTCTCTCCATTTTCTTCAAACTGCCCAGCAAGAACCACCATGAAATAAAAATTCATATCTCCACTTCTACCCATTCATAGATCACCAAATTTTAACCATAGCTTCCTCAATATATGTAGAGTATTCGTTCAAAATTTCATAATTTTTGAAGATCGTTTGGATAGGTAAATAAATTCAAGAAAATCACCCTGTTTTTCCCCTCAAGAAACAAGACTTCGAATTTTTGGAATTTTTAGATTTCCAAACCAAGCTTCCACTCCTTGTTTAATCATCAAATTTTTATGGTGAGTCCTATATTTCATAAAAGCAATCTCCTAAAAATTTCAAGTCCAAACTCCTTTGTTTCCATTTTCAAAAAAATCATGAAAGAGGAGGATGAATAGTGTTTCATGAACTAATCTTTGATTTTTTTTGTTTTCATGGTTGATCTTAGCTACCCTAAGGCTATCCAAGGACTATAGCAAGCTTTGTAAGGCTAGTACATACTCTCAAGAAGGTATAACACTCTTGAAACCCTAGATCAACTTTAAGTTTATGGATGTTTTTGATGAGCTAAGCTTGGTTATGATGTTAGCATGATTATAAGCATAATTAGTAAGTGATTTAGTTGAGCAAGAAAGCATGTTAATTATTGTGGTAAACTGGTATGATCTGGACTTGATGATGTTCATAATCATGTGATAAGTTGTGTGGATGCCCGGTGTGGCTTGGTTGGATTGTTATAATTTTTGGAACGTTCGATATATAGCCGTCGTAATGCCGAAATTTCGTTAACCTTAAGAAAAACAACTTGGACAGTAGATGTAACTCACTGCCTAGCTTTGCAATCTGCCATGATAGGATAGGTAATGTTCTAAGCTTCGTTTTGATATAAAGATAACGTGAAACTGACTTACGGTTTAGGATTTATGACCAAATTACTAAAAGTAGTTCGAATCCGTAAACGAAAGTTCATAACTGTAATTGAACCCTCGTAAACTATGTAACGTCATGGTGAATCTTGGTAAATAAATACTAGAGGTAAAAAGGAAGGCGTGAAAGAAAACCGTATGTCAAAAGGATCATTTTTCGATTTATTAAAAATGTTCGAGTCGAGGTTAAACGCGAACGAACCCCTAAAAGACGATTCTTTTATAACTTCGGTAAAACACTTAGAAAACGGGCGATAAAACTCGGAGTATAGTATTGGTTCGTAACGATCGACTTTAGAACTCATATGACTTAAGTATGTCCCAAGTATAAGTACAATGACATGTCGTATTAACGAACGAATGTCGGGTCGGATCAGTGATAATAAGTAATCCACTAAAGGGGCTATAACGAGATAACTCGAGAACGTGTTTCGATTTAAGTATAACTTAACTTTTAATATGTTAAGTGATTAATCCCGAATGCCTTGGCTATTTATAGATCACCAAGCTGAACCGGGACCCGCTACCACTACCCCTTACCGTACTCGACTACCAGGCAAGTTTCAATTCCCTTCTTTTAGGCTGTTGTTGTGATTGAATAAATATATATATATGATTGCTGATATACATATGCCATTGCATGCATGCCTACTTTCAAGTTGAATTGATATACTTGTTCCCTGAATGTTATTGTTGGCTTATAAGCTAGATAGTTATACATCAGTTATAAGCCGGTTATTGTAAGACCCTCATAGAAGGGCGTATACATCTTATTCATCAAAAATAGACCGGGAGTCAATATTCCTTGATATATCGAGATTACCTCGGAGGAAAATATTTAAGTAAATATTTTCCATTATTCAGGCGACGAATATTATTTGAATATTCGTTCGAGATTATTTATTTAATGATCCTTACTTCAAATAATTATTTGAACGTAATCATTCGACGAATAATATTTGTCAATATTCATTCAGAGTCGAATTGATTATCGAATATTATTTCGAATATTCTTCTAAAGATGAGACTACTAAATGAATATTAATTGGATATTCTTTTAGAATATTATTTTATTAAATAAATATTACTTTTGAATATTCATTTAAGATATTAAATACTTGATGAATATTATTTTAATATTCATCTGAAGCTTGATTTAATTATCGAATATTATCTCGAATATTCCTTAAAGCTTGGATTACTAAATGAATATTACTTGATATTCATTTAGAATATTATTCATTAAATGAATATTACTTTATCAATATTCATTTAAATTCCTAATTAATTATGAATATTATTTTGAATATTCATCAGGGTTCTATTTAATCACCGAATATTATTTTAAATATTTTAAATATTCCTTTCAGGACTTATTAAGTAATGAATATTACTTTGAATATTCATTTGATTATTTAATTATGCAATAAATATTCTCCTGATATTTCTTCAGGGATTATTTTGAGAAATACTCTGATTAAAGATATTCTTTCATATTCCCAAATACTCCTTAAATATTTTAACTCAATAAATATTCTCTGAATATTTATTCCATACTTAGAATAACCTCGATAAGGTTTATCTTCTTCGATTATTACAGAAAATATTTCGGAGTCATATTATCATTAATCTTATATCAAGAAAGGTTCTCAGACATCATTCTTCTTTGAGTCTATCCCCTTAATAATAAGGGAACCTTACTTGGAAAATGTTATTTATCTTGTTGACTTCCCGGTCATAAAGTATTCCCTTCACCCGCAACTCGGGTGCTGTTGACTTATTAAGTCGTTGCTTACCTTCTCATCTTTCGAGGGGTAAGATTACTGGAACAAGTTGATATCCGTTACCAAGTAATAGCTTGGGAGTTATTGGTAAATTTTCCTTTCCAACTAGATACGACTACTTTGTGGAGTCTTATCAACAAGTATTATACTTGGGGAAAGGGGGACGAACGTTATATTCAGAATCATGAATTCTATTTGAACTAGGAGTCGTGTAAGAGGCCGAGTAGCGCCGGTCCATCCCCTTGGCCCAACCGTTGGCCGGGGAGAGCTAGCAAGGCGGTATACAAGTAAAGCCGTCAGTTCTTCCTTCTACCGGTAGTAAATCTAAATTGAGCTGTACGATCTCGACTGATCATCAAGATTGGAACAGCGGGCGCGGTGAATACTCCATCATTGGTTCATCATCCAAATTCATTTATTTCCTGCAACATGATTACTGTTGGCAGAGTTGGAAAAGAGTCATAACTGGAATTGCAACCTTTTTCTTGCAAGTTCCTCTTCTTAATAACAATAAGAATATCTCGCTTACTTTGATGTAGCAGATATTTCTTCAAACAAATACTTTAAGTTACCTTGTAACTTCATCGTTCATATTATACTGGCATCATTTCCGTAAATGCATGGCATATGGTTTGAAAGATACTTTTGAACTGTTATACATTATTGTTCAGTTATATATTATTGTTGGTGGGCTATTGCTCACCCTTGCTTTATTATTATATCACAACAACAGTTAGACCAGATGACTCGCACAAGGCGCACTCGACGCGGGCGAGGACGATGAGACTACCAGAGCTGTAGAAGAAGCTATTGGTAGGGTATATTTATTCTTTCAGTACCAAGAATATAGTCTAGTATGACTTATGTAAATGGATGGCAAAGGGTATGTATTTATATTGAAATCCTTTTAGATTGTAAGAACTCATAATGTGATTAATAAAAATTTGATTGTTACTCTGATTTCATCTCTGGGACTATAACGGGTGTGTTTTATATTGTTGTGTTGGGTCATAGAGACGTAATTTATTTTATGTTAAGGAAAGTTTAATTGTTATGGACAGAATTGGAAACCGTAACCACCGGATCCCTGACCCCGGATCTGGGGGTGTTACAATTTTGTTGATAGCCTCTGTCTACCCATTACTTTGAGGATGATACACAACTGCAAACTCTTTCTTGATCCCCAAGTCATCACATAACCTTCGCAATTCTCTGCTATCGAACTGCTTTCCATTATCCAACACAAGCTTATATGGAATCCCAAATCTGCACACAATAGAGTTGAAAACAAAATCTCGAATTTTCTTCGCACTGATGGTGGCCAAGGGCATCGCTTCCGCCCACTTGGTAAAGTAATCCACAGCAACAACAACATACTTCACACCTCCCTCAGCCTTGGGGAGTTCTCCAATGAGATCTATCCCCCACATAGCAAATGGCCATGGACTCATTAGAGAAGTCAATGTAGTAACAGGGCTGGTAGAGTAGTTGGCAAACCTCTAGCACTTATCACATGCTTTAACAAACTCATAAGCATCCTTCTTCAAGGTAGGCCAATAATATACTTGCCTTAACACCTTCATTGCTAATGAACCACCCCTCGAGTGATTGCCGCAAATCCCCTCATGAATCTCCCTAAGGATGTAATTACACTCATATCCATCTATGCACTTGAGAAGTGGTTGATTGAAACCCCTCTTATATAATATTCCATCATATTCCACAAATCTAGCTGCTTGATACTGAAGCTGCCTTGCCTCAAGCTTCATACTTGGAAGTATACCTTCTTGGATATATTTTAGAATGGGAGTCATCCACGTATCCTGTGGGGTTGATTCCACTTCCATGACTTATATCTCTGGAATACTGGGTACTTCCTGAATTTGCAAAGGAACTGTTCCCAACAATATAGCATCCTTTTGGGACCCTAACTTGGTTAAAACATCTGCGCTACAATTCTCATCTCGTGGAATACACTTTACCCGTACTTCTCTGAACTTTTAGATCAACCGCTGAGCGCACCTCATGTAAAGCTCTGTCCTTGGACCTCTACACTGAAATCCACCCTTTACCTGTCCAACCACTAATTCTGAATCACTTAACACGATGAGATTCACTACCTTCATTTCTAAAGCCATTTTCAACCTGTTGACTCATAAACACGCAAGTATACGCGATCACAATAGCAAGTGATAAGTAAGATTCGTTCCGCAGAGACTAGGTGTAAATGTGAATTAAGTACTTATACAACGGTGTATGGTTATTTACTTACTGCTTAAACAAGTATCAAAATTGGTTGTTGATTACTAACTTAACTAATTAAACAATTATTAACTATGAGTGAATTAACAAACGAGATTACTTATGTATGAGGAAACATGGAGTTCCAATTTCATCGAAAACTTCACTAAAGGTTGACACATTAAATCGACACGGGTGACGAACAAGATAATTAATCAGATAACACTACGATAATACGAGCTACCTTTCAATATACTCATATCAAACCACTTAACATCCACAACAGATAGAAGTCAAGAGGACACCACATTACGATCAAATCATATATGTCTATACAATCTGGAAAAGTAATTGGTTTAAGCACAAGTTATCTTTTATAATTACATGGGGCAATATGCATTGGTTAAATCATACCACTAAACAAGAAAAATCAAATTAATTCATGAACCCATGCTAGTATGGCAAAATCTCAATTCTTGAATCCACTTTCGCAATCAACAAGAATTAATTAGATGCTAGCTAAACATCTATCAATTAAATCAACCATACTAGATTATCATAATCAAATCACCCAACAATCAATCACATGTCAAACACAATAATTACGTAATCAAGTCCATTGGAACCCCATGATAATGATTAGTTCATAATTGAACCTATCACCATCATGGGTTTAAAAGAAAACTTAATTCTAGAAAACATATGATAATAGAAGAGAAATAGGGTTAGAAATAAATCCCCAAATAGTGTAGAAGAGTACAAAAGATCCAAATAAGATTAGGCCTCCTTTCTTGTCACTAGCTTGAAGAACCCCTCTCTAATATTGTTTCTAAGATAATACGTTGATAGATAAAACTCCCTAACGATAGATAGCTGATATGTTTTTAATGCCTAAGATAATACATAATAAGTCCAAGCTACTTGCCCTAATAAATTAGGCCCAACACAACTCGACCCGGTTTAGAAGATAAAAGTCCAGAGAAAACAAATCTCCAAGGCAGGACATGCATAGCGCTATAGCGCCTGAAATTCGCGCAAGAGCGCCTGGAAATCGCGCAAGAGCGCCTGGTTCCGCGCAAGAGCGCCTGGTGCCCCCTTCCCAGCTTTGTAGAAAATGCTCTGCTCTTCACGTGGGCTATAAGATCGCCCAATTCTGACGTCTGGAACTCCAGTTATGGCCAAAACAGTGATGCATGCGCATTGTGCTCAAATACCTGAGTTTCTCTTGCCCTGGACTTCCTGTAATTTCTACTTTAAGCTCACAGATTACCACCATTTCTTCACCAACAACACCAATGCCTGCGACTATGCAACCTACACAAATTAGATGAAAACACATCAAACTAACACGAAACTTGAGAACTAGCAATCCTTTTAAGTACGAATGGAATGCAAATAGTGGATATAAAATCCACTTATCACACCCCTAAACTTAAACCGTTGCTTGTCCTCAAGCAATGCAAACTCAACTTTAAAATAATGCATAAATGCAACTAATAATTAAATGTCATGATAATGCAAAACAAATGTCCTAATGCAATAATCCCATACAAATTACCGAAACCGACTCAACACGCAAACGCCTCAAGGAATGCAGCAACTCTAAATAGAGCTCGACTAAGTCCCCGTATACTAATAATACATGCTCGGAACGTGGTGTGTGCATTTTTCTCTAGATATACTCTTGAAACTAGATAAAAGGCATAACCAATTCTTCGCCAAGACAATCACATGTTTATAAACAGAATGAACTTTAGACACTCCATGACTCAAAGACACCGCCATCATCATTTAAGGTATACAAGGATTCATGCTTAACTACACAAAACACCATAAAACACAAAACACACATGATTATTGATCGTGCAATGGGTGAGACCCCTAAAGGCTTATACAATAGCACCCTTGTAGCGAGCGTTAGGTTAGTGGATCCCAGACCGGAAAAGTCTTAGGTCACTAGGCATAAAATCCCCTAGAACTTACTTGCTCGAGTACTAAAGAGCCCACCCTAGTCAATTAGCAAACACACACTCACACAAACGCTTATTTTTTTTATACTTACAACTATTTTTTTTTTTCGACTTTTTTTTTTCCTGTGTTTTTTTATTCACACATGGGTGCACTATCTCACCCCCTAGACTACTCATATTAAATATGAGCGGCTACTAGCCATTTGACGCCTAGCCATTATTACACTACGACACAACACTTAGCATGAAATCCCTGTTTTCCCCCAAACTTATACTTAAGTGCTCCTACGCCATCAAGGGAATAACGAAAATTCTAGATATAAATAGGTGATTAAACCCCAACAGCCAAACCAGGTATGACTCGATCTAGCCCAAGAGCAAACAGTGAGAACGTGAAAAGATTTTGTTCCCGACACACGCAAGTCAATTTCATAAGTACTTAAATCAACCCTATATCCATTGTCATCACACTCAAATTACCGTCGACCTATTGAGCAAGAAACAGACACTCATATGGAATCATGTGATATCCATGAACAAATAATATTACAATCCTAATTAATTCTATATGGCATGACATCCTAAATGCAAACTAAATGACATGGCAAAACTACATGCAAACTTACCATTATAAACTAGCATGAATATGCAGCTATATGCAATGCACTGATTCTTAATACCCTAAAATCACCCCCAAACTTATTAAATTCAATGTCCTCATTGAAGGTAAAATTAAAGGGTACAAGAGATACCCCCCAGTCGTCGACATCGTCACCCTCCTCGGGTGGTGTGTCTGGTGGTGGATAGACGTGGAGGCTCCAACACAACCGTTATTTTATTCGAAAGAAAGAAATCATGGGTTGCCTCCCACGAAGCGCCTTTCTTTAACGTCTTTAGCTAGACTTGGCCACGATTTTCCTCTTAAAAATTTTCTGCATCGCATCTCTATAAGGCCATTTAATGATCTTTTCTGGAGCGACATCTTCAACGACCAGCTTTACCCGTATTCGCTCCTCACAAGATCTCTTAACAACATTCTCCCGCCTACCTGAAAAGTTAGCAGCAATAACAATAGCAAACAAAGGAGATGAATTACAAGAAACATACCCCAGGTGAACAAGCAATGGTTTGAGCTCGAGTTCGGGAGCTCCTTCAAATGATGGCTTAAGGCGCACCTGAAAATTCCAGAGATCTTCCACTCCAAGCAACTTATGTGGAATACGTAGCCCCATTAACCAAGGCACTGTAATCCTCAGCTGGCCATGCTTTGCCTTCTCCTTCTCCGTGTCACACTTTTTACTCTGCCCTGCATCAACTAATTTCAAGCTAAAACACTCCTCATCCTCCGCCGGCAAATTTATGGCTAGAGTTTGCTTCTGAAGCCGCTGTGGATATGGAGGAGGAAAATCGATTTGGATGATCTCTGTAGTCTTCTCCGGAGTAGATTTGTCAGCAGGAGTGATGCTCTTTTCCTCTTCGGCCTCCAACTGGTCGAAGTCAGATTGCAACGGAGCGACATTCAACAACTGAACATGCTCTTCTAATTCATCATCTTCAATGTCAAACTTTCCTTGAAAAGCACTCTCTACAGACTTTGACTTTAACGGCTGATCAACCTTCTTACGGTGTTCAGTATCAACCATTACCACACTGAGACCCTCTTCATCCTTCGAAGGAAATAGCATAGCCACTTGAGCCTTCGAGTTTTCTTGATCTTGGGCTGATTCTTCATAATTTTCAGATTGCAAAGGAAGTGGTTGCAGCTGATTATTCAGAACCAAATTTTCTGGACATTCTGAATTTTCTGATTGGTTTGCCTCCGGTTCTGCTTCCTTATCAGCTTCATGTTCTGCTTCTTCCTCATCTTTGCCCTTAGACTCTCCTTCCTGAACTTCGATCAAGGTCTCACCCGTGGCTAAGAAAGGCCAGTCAAGACTGATAGGAAGGTTCTTGTCCTCCTGCTCTACAGCTAGGCTTTCTTTGTCACTTGCAATTTGATTCAATGTTTTTAATGCATTTGCAATTTGACCAATCTGATCTCCTATTGTCTGGAGAGACAATGCATTGCTTTTAAGCATCAACCTCAATTCTTCTAATTCAGCTTCTTCGGTCGACTGTTGGTTAGACCAAGTCTGAAATTGCTGCTGCTGAAATTCAGGAGGTTGAAAGTGTTAATGCACTGGGGCATACTGATGCTGAAATTGTTGCCCCTGTTGCTGCTGATTTTGGAGCGGGTAGGATGGATATTGGGATTGCTCCATACCACTCTGATTGTAGTCCCAGCTGAAATTTGGCCGGTTTCTGTTATACTCACATTGATGAGTGTAATGTCCACCTGCACATAGCTCACACACAATTACGAAGTCCTGCTCCCAATAATCCATCAAATAAAAAAACAGTTCAAGTCAGTAATCTATAACGACCACTGATGACAAGCACTTAAACTACAAATAACACCGAAGTCCCCGGCAGCGGCGCCAAAAACTTGTTGACTCGTAAACACGCAAGTATACGCGATCACAATAGCAAGTGATAAGTATGATTCGTTCCGCAGAGACTACGTGTAAATGTGAATTAAGTACTTATACAACGGTGTATGGTTATTTACTTACTGCTTAAACAAGTATCAAAATTGGTTGTTGATTACTAACTTAACTAATTAAACAATTATTAACTAAGAGTGAATTAACAAACTAGATTAATTATGTATGAGGAAACATGGAGTTCCAATTTCATCGAAAACTTCACTAAAGGTTGACACATTAAATCGACACGGGTGACGGACAAGATAATTAATCAGATAACACTACGATAATACGAGCTACCTTTCAATATACTCATATCAAACCACTTAACATCCACAACAGATAGAAGTCAAGAGGACACCACATTACGATCAAATCATATATGTCTATACAATCTGGAAAAGTAATTGGTTTAAGCACAAGTTATCTTTTATAATTACATGGGGCAGTATGCATTGGTTAAATCATACCACTAAATATGAAAAATCAAATTAATTCATGAACCCATGCTAGTATGGCAAAATTTCAATTCTTGAATCCACTTTCACAATCAACAAGAATTAATAAATTAGATGCTAGCTAAACATCTATCAATTAAATCAACCATACTAGATTATCATAATCAAATCACCCAACAATCAATCACATGTCAAACACAATTATTACGTAATCAAGTCCATTGGAACCCCATGATAATGATTAGTTCATAATTGAACCTATCACCATCATGGGTTTAAAAGAAAACCTAATTCTAGAAAACATATGATAATAGAAGAGAAATAGGGTTAGAAATAAATCCCCAAATAGTGTAGAAGAGTATAAAAGTTCCAAAATAGATTAGGCCTCCTTGCTTGTCACTAGCTTGAAGAACCCCTCTCTAATATTGTTTCTAAGATAATACGTTGATAGATAAAACTCCCTAACGATAGATAGCTGATATGTTTATAATGCCTAAGATAATACATAATAAGTCCAAGCTACTTGCCATAATAAATTAGGCCCAACACAACTCGACCCGGTTTAGAAGATAAAAGTCCAGAGAAAACAAATCTCCACGGCAGGACATGCATAGCGCTATAGCGCCTGAAATTCGCGCAAGAGCGCCTGGAAATCGCGCAAGAGCGCCTGGTTCTGCGCAAGTGCGCCTGGTGCCCCCTGCCCAGCTTTGTAGAAAATGCTCTCCTCTTCGGGTGGGCTATAAGATCGCCCAATTCTGACGTCTGGAACTCCAGTTATGGCCAAAACAGTGATGCATGCGCATTGTGCTCAAATACCTGAGTTTCTCTTGCCCTGGACTTCCTGTAATTTCTACTTTAAGCTCACAGATTACCACCATTTCTTCACCAACAACACCAATGCCTCCGACTATGCAACCTACACAAATTAGATGAAAACACATCAAACTAACACGAAACTTGAGAACTAGCAATCGTTTTAAGTACGAATGGAATGCAAATAGTGGATATAAAATCCACTTATCACAACCCATTAATCAAGGCTTCATACTCAGCACCATTAGTGGTTGCTTGGAATTTGAAGTGAATGGCACTCATGAGTTGATTTCCTTCGGGGGTAAACAAGATTACACCTGCTCCAGCCCCCCCATTATTGACAGCTCCATCTACTTGTAACTTCCACCAAGGTTGAGGGACTTCCTCAAGAGGGCACGCCCTCTTAAGTGGAATTTCAGGCTCAATAAATACAATTGACTTTTCTTTATTTTCTGACTCGTATTCAAGAATGAAATCAGCTAGAGCCTGACCCTTGATAGCAGTCCTTGGAGTATATTCCAAATCAAATTGTCCTAGCTCAATTGCCTATTTTAACATTCGACCAGAGGTTTTCGGCTTATGGAGAATTCCACTCAATGTATATGCCGTACGCACCTCAATCTTGTGAGCTTGAAAATAAGGCCGAAGCTTCCTCGATGACAGAACTAAGGCATAGACCAACTTCTCCATGCTAGTGTATCTGGTCTCCGCGTCAAGCAAACGCTTACTCATATAGTAAACCGGAGACTGATGATCAACTTCTTCCCTTACCAGCACTGCACTGATGGAATGTTCCAAAATGGCCAAGTATAAAATTAACGTCTCTCCTTCCACAGGCTTAGCTAAAAGTGGAGGATTTCCCAGGTGCTCCTTTATTTTCTGAAAAGCATCCTCACATTCAGAGGTCCATACAAAATCCTTGGCTGCCACCTTGATTGCTTTGAAGAATTCTCTACATTTATCCGATGACTTTGATACGAAACGATTATGAGCAGTTATCCTCCCCGTTAGACTCTGGACCTGCTTCACACTAGATGGAGATTTCATGTCAAGTAGAGCCTTAATCTTTGCTGGATTTGCCTCGATTCCGCGATGATTGACAATAAATCCTAGAAACTTCCCAGACTCTCCCCGAAGACACATTTTTGAGGGTTTAGCTTCATCCTGAACTTCCTCAAAATCTCAAACATCTGTTCCAAATGTTTTACATGGTCTTCTGCTTTTAAGGATTTAACAAGCATGTCATCCACGAATACCTCCATGGTTTTCCCAATCAAATCTTTAAACATCATATTCACCAATCTCTGATAGGTTGCGCCAGCATTGATCAATCCAAAAGGCATCCCAATATAACAATACAATCCTCGATCCGTAATAAAAGAGGTGTGTTCCTGATCCGGTTCATACATAGGAATCTGGTTGTAGCCTGGGTAAGCATCCCTGAAACTTAAAAGAGCGTGTCCTGCCATGGTATCCACCAATTGATCAATCCTCGGGAGTGGAAAGCTATCCTTCGAGCATGCCTTGTTCAGATCAGTGAAATCCACACAAGTCCTCCATTTTCCATTTGTCTTTTTCATGAGAACCGAAATAGCCAACCAATATGGATAATATGATTCCTTGATCATCCTAACATCTAGAAGTCTATCCACCTCTTCTTTCAATGCTATGGCTCTCTCTCCATTCACTGGCCGGCGTTTCTGGCGGATTCCCTTCTTGGTAGGATCTATATTCAGATGATGACACATAACCTCCGGATCAATTCCAACCATGTCAGCATGACCCCAAGCAAAAACATCTAGATTATTCAAAAGGAAGTTGGTTAACATCCCTCTCAACTTGGAATTCAACTGCGACCCAATTTTCAGAACCTTAGTTGGATCCTTTTCATCTACCAGAATTGAAATTGTATCCTCTGCAGGGCCAGTCTTTTCATCCAGCTGTGGTGTTCTTGGATCAAGGTCAGAATCAAAACTTCGAGGATCTTCGATTGGTGCTTCATCCTTGGAGGGTGCGTCCTCTTTAAGAGGGAAGTCTTCCTCAACAAGGGTATGCATCAACCCTTCAAGTAACATTCACCTTCCTTCAACTTGCTCATCTCTGATGTTGATAGAGATTATATCCTCTGAATCTTCTTCAATTTCTTCCAGAATTCCTTCTTGAAGATTGCCAAGAACTGGGGCATCTTCCTCTTGGCGCACCCTATAAAGGGGCACCTCTTCCGACTCTTGGACAAGATAATGTATTTTTACTTCTCCCAGGGCAATGCTCATGACTCCTGAATTATCTTCAACAGGGCGCGCCCTCCACCTTGTTGTCTCCTAAACCCTTTGATTGCCTTTTGATAACAATCTCTGGAATCATGTTGAGATCCCCTTATAGTCCCTATACCATTGGGTGTAGGAAATTTCATTGCCAGATGATAGATGGAGGTCACAACTTTCATTTCCTTTAACAAGGGGCGCCCTTCTAAAGCATTATGCGATGATTCCACATCCAAAATCATAAAATCCATCATTTGTGTCACAGAAAGAACTCCTTCCCCCAAGAGTTACCGGTAGCTTGATAGCTCCCAAGACTTTCACAGATTCACCCAAAAAACCATAGATCCATCCATTATCTTGAATCAAATCCTTATCTAGGAGTCCCAGCTTCTTGTAAGTGCTGTAATACAGAATATTCACCGAACTTCCATTGTCAACAAAAACCCGATGTACATTCTTGGAACCAATCTGAAATGCTACCACCAGAGCATCATTGTGTGGATGATGTACCCATCTAGCTTCTTCTTCAGTGAAAGTAATATCTGCACATTCTCCCTTGAACAATTTGGGCGGCCTTAGATCCAAACTATTCACATTTGTGAGAGGTCTGTATTTTGCCTCTCTAGCATACCTCTCCATAGCATGATTGCTATCACCACCCAGGTGATGTCCTCCAAAGATAGTATGAATACTCCCTTCCTTAACGAACTTTTTCTCTTCGGGATTACCATCTCCATGGAGGGCGCGCCCTCCATCTCTTCTGTCAGGATTCTCCTTGTGCTTCTTCACCTCCCTAACAATCCATTCTGTTAGGTATCCTTCCTTAATCAAATCCTCAATCTCTTCCCTGAGCTGATGACATTCATGAGTGTTATGCCCTGAAGATTCATGGAATTCACAATATTTCTTTTTATCTTTACTCTGCCAAGAAGTTAAAGGCTCTGGCCTCTTGAAGAATCCTTTATTCTTTTTCACCTCAAAGATGTTCTCAATGGAAGCCGCCAAAGGAGTATAGTTACCAGGCCTTTGATCATGGGTGTATGTATCTGGAGGACCCCAGTTTCTTCGAGCGTTAGCTAAATTCACCCGATTAGCACCAGTTGCTGTATGGCGCGTAGGACTAGGGGACCTATCCTTCCTCTTATTAGTCTTTCCCTTAGAGCCAATCTGAGCATCTGATTTTCGACTATCTGCCAAGGACTGTTCCACGATATTGAAAGATTCAGCTTATGCAAACACATTAGCTAGGGTTGGTGGATCTCGCCCTTGAAGATGCTTCCAGAAATCAGTCCCTACTCACAATCCTGCTATTAAGAAACTCTTGAGCGTTTCATCTGTTGCTCCTCTCACCATAGTAGATTCCAAGTTGAATCTCTTGAAATAGGATTGCAAACTCTCTCCTTCTATTTGCTTGATATTGGCCAAGGTTTTGACTGGAGGAGCATATTTTACTGCAGCCTGGAACTTAGTCAAAAACAAATTCCTCATCACCTTCCAAGATGTAATTACTCCTGGACCAAGCTCTGAAACCATTGCTGAGCACTCTCCCTGAAAGTTGCCGCCAACAATTGACATCTAGCCAATCCCGTCACCTGATAAACATCCATCTTGATATCAAAACTTCCAAGGAATTCCACAGGGTCTGCATTTCCATGAAAGCGCAAATCATTTGTCATAGATCTATACCCAGCAGGGAGCTGTGCCTCTCTAACTTCAGTCGAGAAGGGAGAGGATGTTTGCGCAGTAGCAGATATTCTTCCTCCATCCAAGTGGGCAAGGAGTTTCTTCAGATCATCGAGATTGAAAGTTCCCACTCCGGGAATATTCTGAATATTCGGTTGTGTCACTGTCTGTATACCTCCCGGGGGGTGGAGGTGGAGGTGGAGCTGTTGTCTGAGCACGTCCCTGAATCCCCGCTTGAGGTTGAATCACAATATCCCCTTGGGTTTGAGTTTGAGTTTTCTGGCCCTGAGGATTTTCCTGAGGCCGTGGATTTCCTTGAGAATATCTTTGATACTGTTCTCCTGAATGAGGGCGCTTCCTCGACCTGGACTCACTAGAGGTACTTGAGGGAATCTGGTGAATGCGAGGTGACCTATTACCAGAGGACGTGCCCTGATGAGGTCGTCTGTTCCCTCGATATAACTCCATTATTCTATCACCATCACCATGATTACTTCTTCTTCCAGTATCATCTCGATGAGGATTTTGTTTAAGTCCAAGGGGCCGCACCTGTTGCTAACAGGGCGCGTGCGCTATGGATTATCATTCCGAGGAAGGGCTCGCTCATGTCCAAGGGGCCGCGACCTGTTATCAGGGGGCGCGCGCTGTGGGTCACGGGGCCTCGATTCCAAGTGTTTGTCTTTCCTTTGATGCTCAAGAAGTACCATCCTCAAGTCATCATCGTTAAGCCTTATTCCAAGGCGTTCCTTCAGAGTTGCAAAATATTTCTTCTCTCTGGCCATCTGTTCTTCATCCCGTTGGATCTCACTAGGGGTGCGCCCTGAACGATGAGGGTGAGGGCACGCCCTCTCTTGAGGATTCAACAACCTGTAATCAGAATTATCCTCACTAGGATGTTCAATAATAGGATCAGTATATTCTAACCTTCAAGGAGTAATCAGCTAAAATCTCTTCTCTTACACCCCGCCGCCTCTTCGGGAACTTTCTTCAATCTGGAGGGCTTTCCCTGTTCGACGATGATTTCGTAGGATACTCCGAGATTTTCTCCTTGATTCTTGCTCTTCCTCCACAAAACGCAATCTTGCCCCAAAACTATTTATGGCATCTTGCATAATATACAGCTGCTCCATTAATGCCGAATTGCTGATAAGAACGGGCGGTTGTCCACCGACGACGGCTGGAGTTCCATGATGTCGTGGAGGAGCAACAATATTCTCTGGAACATACGGTTCATGACGTGCTTGGTTACTTCCCAAGCTGTCTTCAGAATCATAACCATCTCCATCTCGAGAACCTCTGCCTTGATTGTGAGACATCTTTTCCTCCTAAGATGTAGATCTTGATTGGCTCCCCTCCTTCTAGCGTCAATTTGTTGACGGAGGAATTTGGGAACAACAAAATTCGAGGGACTTCGCCGGAAACAAGATTTACAACGGTGGTTTTTTGTCGAAAAGAGTGGTTGTGTGTGGTGGCTGTTTGTAATTGGTGGGTGAGATTGATAGGGTTAGTGGCGGCTATTTCAGAGCTCTCGACTTCCAACCCCTCAATCGGCCTACGTACCCTGGTATTTATAGGGATCAAGCCATACGTAGTTCTTGGAGAGCAAGAAACCCAAATGGGCTTGGATTGTAGCTCCAACATCCGGAATGTTCTACTATGAGGCCTAACCACAAAGGCCCAAGGCTCATCCAAGATCTCAAGACTTCACGGATAAGGAAACTTCCCCCGTCGAGGACTAGTCCAATCCGCTACCAGCTATTTCTTGATTTCAAGGATGCAGGTATAGCCATAGTTTACCCCAAGTGCAGAACGCTTCCCTGTCCCCCGAATGAGAAGCACCCACCAGATAGCAGGACAGGTGATCCAGAGCTTTTGTGTGCAAAGTGCAGGATTACTCCGAAGTTCCCCAATGAGAGCGCGCCCATTGAATACAGGAACAGAGCTCCCAAAGCACACACCAGAAATTCCCCATCTTTCCACCTTAGGGCGCGCCCTTTGTGTTTAAGAAGGGTCCTTATATCCAGGTAAACCCCTAGAGGCCTTCTGTGGCGGACATCCCCCTCCTGAGATACGACATGAGGGAATTCTTCAACTTCTGGAATCCCAGCTTGAGTAGAAATCCCAGGAAGGATTTCTTCAGTTCTTGGAAAATCTACTTTATCATCATTTTTTTTAGTATTCAGGGCGCGCCCTCTTTATAGAGCTAGATAGGGCGCGACCTGACTTCTCTATTTCCACCAAATTCGTAATTTAATCTAGAATTCCCCAAATTGAACCCGTATTTGACCCGAATCCATCCTGAAATACCCGAACCGAATTTTGGCTATAACAGTTGTCTTTTCTATCTAGAATACTTCGAACTCTTCGTTCCTATATATACAAACACCTAATCTACTTCTAACATGTTAAAAAATATTTTTTTATTTATTAATATTAAAATTTCAAACCTCTAAAAAAATTAGAAAAATAGATTGAGACGATCTTAAAGGCGCCACCTAAACGCCCGTGTATCCTCCTTTATATATATACTAGTCAACTAAGTCGCGCTTCGCGGCGGCCTTATAATTTTTCTAAAATAATTTTAAATAAAGATCATTTAAGAAAAAAAAATGATAAATATATTTTTATAATATCAATATAAATTGGTGAACACAATATTGTATATATTAAATATACATAGATGATAAGATAAATTATTCATATATTTTTCTATACCGATTTTGTCTTACAATTATATCGGCCGACACCCGTTGTATATATTATAAATATACTAAGCTTACACAATAATAAAAATTTAAATAATAAAATGCTCTTTGACTTTGATTTACCGATTGTGCCTCACAATTCTTTTTTAAAATTTTAAGTATATATAAAATACAATATAAATTGGTGAACACAATATTGTATTAATTAAATATACATAGATAATAAGATAAACTATTCGTAAGTTTTTTTATACCGATTTTGTCTCACAATTTTTTAGGTCGACACCCGTTTGCATTTATTATAAAAATACTAAGCATACACATTAATAAAAATTTGAATACTAAAATACTCTTTGACCTTGATATATCGATTTTACCTCACAATTTTAGGCCGAGGCCCGTTGCATATATTTTAAAAATATCAAGCATTTACAATAATAAAAATTTAAATATTAAAATCCTTTTTTACTTTAATTTCGGTTTAAAAAACATAAAAAACTATAAAAGAATCTGTGTAATTAGAATTTGAAAGTGCAAAATCATAATAAAGTATGGTGCTAACAGTGTTTAAAGAAAATACACATATAATAACAACTTTTTTGATGCTTGTATCACCAAAATTCTTTCTACAAACGTATACATACAAATCAAATTTATGATCAAAATAAACAAAGAAACGAAGAGTGGTTAAAAGGAAAGACAAAAAGCAAACATAAAATTGTACAGATATCAATTGATTATGATCACCTGGCACGATCTCTCTTCTCTGTCTACGTGAAGGTGGACATGGTGAAAAATGTATAGTTCAAACATAAAATTCTAATTCATTAATAAAATTATATAATTAGTTTCTTACAGAAATTCATACCAAAACTTTTGTCATAATAATATATATAAAAAAAATCCGAAAACCTTTTTGTTAGGTCCAAAATAGTTTGTAGAAGGGGGGGTTGAATACAAACTATACCGTTTTATCGAAATTGTTCTTTAGGTGTATATTAAATTTTAAACAATTCGATGCGGAATAAAATGAAGCCAATATTCAAGTTAAATATAAAATTTATATTAACTTGGAGGGGTGTGTCTAAGTACACGGGTACAAATTACAAGGTTTGATGACCAAACTAATTATTAAAAATTCTATAGAAAATTCGACATGAACTTTTCTATATTTGTTATAAAAGATCGAAAGCTAAAAAGCTATTCGAGAGATAAGTTCTAGGGAACTTAATCCGCTAGATAGTTCCAATAGTACAAGTAAAGTATTTCTAGTGATTTAGATTTAACAATACAAGCTAGAAGTAATTTACAAGAATTTAATTAAGCTCAGGAACTCTTTCTCTTGGTCTCTCTCTTTTTCTCTCGGCTTTGTCTGTTTTGTGGAGAAGTGAAGAAGTGTGTATGTCTGCTGCATTTGCTTTCTTTTTATACAAACAACCTTTTGTCTGATCCTTGATATTTTGCTCGGTATGACTAAACTGCTTCAATATGACTTAGCTCCATTATAACATAGCTAGTCATAATAGCTTCAATATTACTTAGTAAGTCATAATAAAATTTCGGTATGACTTAGAAATAAAACCAATATGACTTCACAATTCACTGTGCTCGGTATGACCATAAACTTATTCAAACTTGCCATGCTGAAAACCAGTCGCGGGAAGGTAGTTGCAGCACAAGCGCGGAGCTTTGCCTGATTTGTCTCAGGCGCGTGCAGGACACGCGCGTGGAGGCCAGTGACAGCAACACACCTGATCACCTTTTCTTGTTTAATTCAATTGGTTTAATCAATTGAATTGTTTTCACTAACCGACATCAACTTCAATTCCTTTTTACAATTCTTTTTACTATATATAGTAAACAATTCATCCCACTTCTTTACTTCCGTGGCTTGTTCTGGTATCGTAAAAATCCTTTTTAATTCGCACAGCTTATAATCTTTAATTAATAAATAATTAATTTAATTTAAAAATTATGAAAATAAATATTTAATATCATTAGATATTTATAAATATAATTTTCTAAATAAATAAAATATTTATTAATATAAATAAATCCTTAAGCTCTAAGCTGCGGTTACCTGAGCGTTTGGAACCGGACTCCTTTTGCTTAACAAAAAATATATCAATTCCAACCGGAGTTCCAGATTTAAGAATATATCACTTTGCATTCTATTGTGATAATTCTATTTTCTTATAACCCGTCCAGGTGTAATCTACGGTCTCTTGAGGATATAAAATCGGACTCCTTTTGCTTAGCAAAAAATATATCAATTCCAACCGGGATTCCAGCTTTAAGAAAATATCATTTTGCATTTCTTTGTGATAATTCCTTTTCCTAACTTCCAGTCCACTTGATAGAAAAATCATTGTGGTTAATGAATTTAGCACTCCTGTTGCTTGCACAATGATTTTCTCTCATACCAGTCTTGATAGCTAGAACCACTGAAGTTAATGACGAACAACCACTGTTTAATGTTGACACTCGATGCACGGTCTGGTTCATGAGTGACTAACCGCAATGACTGTTGTTCATATATCGACTTTAAAGCTGTGGTTTCTGTCATCCTTTTCTTCACTCTTTATTCAAACTTTTATAATCTGTATTCTGCCACTATAGGAACCTCTTGTCACTATAAGTAGAACCCACTGTCTTGATTACTCCACTGACGCCTGATCAACTGAATGAACTTCTTCAAGTGTAGTATAACTCAAAACGGTAAATTGACTTTGTCTTCTTTCTCTTGACAGTTAAGCATTTGAGATCCCTGTGACAGTACATATACTATTTACTATTACATTCTTGTTTAAGTTGAGTTGAATTCTCGATGTTTACAAATAGGGTAAACATATGACTTTCAATCTCCCACTATTTGTTTGTTATACATTAACATATAAATTCCTAGAGGATAACTCAACTAAAAACAAGAAGAAGATAAAGCATTAAAGAACTATAGTAAATAATACATTAAAAAAAAATTCTTGTTTAGATATAACATTTCAAGAATCTCAGTAGATGAAATGATAGATGATTGTTCCTCTAACACTGAACTGATCTTCATTAAGTAACTCATCTTCATTTCTTGACAAATCTGCCTGATAACCCTTTACATCTAATATTGAACATTATCAACAGATACTTGGAAATTCTTCAGTGGTAAAGAATATGACTTGTCAACCACGTACTGAAGAATTCTTCTTTGTCGTTTTATACTTCTCTCCTTCCTTGTATCTCCCTACCTAAGGTGATATGTCTCCTCCTTATAACGGTGAATACTTTTCATATCCCCATGACAAGGCGAATAAATCTATCTCCCCCTAATAAGGTGAATACTCCCCCTTTCTAAGATATATCATTTTCATATCTCTCCCCCTTACATAGAAAATCTCCCCCTTAGTTGTGTATCTCTTAATAAGGCAATCTTGAGTATATCTTCTTCAATATATCTCTCCCCCTTAGTTGAGTAATCCTCCAAGCATTCAATTATAGCAAACATCCAAATGCAAATTAGATGATACCATATTTTCAATTATAACTCACCTCTTACATTTAGTACAACAGATTCTTCATACATATACCATTGTCTGCTGTAATAAAGAAAAGAAGCTTTGCTTGTGTTGAAGAATTTTCATGAGACTTCCAGAATAGAAGTATGTAGACTGATCAACTTTGCCCTTTAGATATTATAGAATGGCCTCACTATTGATCATCCTGACAACCAAATCTCCCGACAATTTCCTTATATCTCCCAACTCTTGTAAGTGAACCGTGTTTGGGGAATAGGGAATGAGATTTGGTGTTTATCTTTATTCTTCACTGTGAGTGTGTGATTCTGTTTCGTGTACCTCACAAGTGTTTAACTCATCTCTCCACTTATATCACTTAAAATGAGTGATCTCTTCTCTCATCTCTCTAGTGTTTACACTCATGTTCACTAGTCTATCATTCTAATCTCTCACAGCTCCAACATCCATGTGTACCTGCAAGGAAAATTCACCATATCCCTTTCTAGAGAGGTCACTGGTGGTGCAATGGGGTTTCGCAAATCCCCGATCCTCGTTAGACTCGTTAAACGAATCTGAGTCATAATCTACAAGTTGATAAAATTTTCCCTTTTTGTGGGTTTCAGATTTGAATTCTGAGAAGGTAAATAATGAAATCAAAACTTAGAATTAAGATCATGTTTCCTTCTAATGTCTGTGACGACATCTTCTTGTTTAACTCATCAGGTGAATCTGAATCATAGTCAACAAGTTACCGATCCGCACCTATGTCGGACCCGTTACCCACAGGATCCAGTGATGTTCCCTCTGGGGAGTTAGAAAGTGATCCTGAAAGATTTTGCATTAGGGATCAAAGTCTTCTCTCGAGGTCTGTGAAGTTTCTTGGTTTTTTGAGGAACCTTCAACTTATAATCCTAATTGTAATATGGTCGGAGTATTAGTTGTTTCCGTTAATTCTTCCTTAGTTTGTGCAATCTCACTTTGTGCATAGGAAGTATTTTAGTCTTGTGTATGAAGTAGTGACTTACCAACAGATGCCCTGGCTGACAAGCGAATTTCAGTAAACTCATCCTTTTAAGAGAATAAATCCAGAGACTGTTTTAGTGCCGTTTTTCAGCTTTGCATCCTTTTGGGAGAATGCAGGCGAGCTTATAGATACCTCAAATTGTATATATCTATTCTCCTTGAGAGGTAAGCTATGGGTTTACTATCCCTCACTTCCTTATTTGCTGCATCAAGTGCAGTTACTCCCTTATTGACCTCTAGTCTAATAGGTTACTTCCATTTCAGGAGTAAGTTAGGATGTGTTTAGATTTGGATTTATAGTCTGGGTTAGAAGTTGTTGGGTTTACAACCTCATGACTTTCATATGAGAAAACTTTCACTAGGAGCTGAACCTGCATCACATAGCAGTAGAGCAATATAGAGATAGAATGCATTTACAACATACCAGAACATATGCATTATATCATGTGAGAGAAATGATGTACAGTTGTGATTTCAAATTTTTTTACAATATATAAGTAATCACAGTTGTTGAATGATTTGAGTTTTCTTTTAAAAACTGTTAATGTGCAAGAGTCTGTATTTATGCATAAAACAATGTATTATAATGTCTTTTAATGAAAACTAGGTCGTTTTATTTTTAAAAGACACAAACTCTTGACTTCACAGTAATTTAGAAAGAAAGATAGATTTAAGTGCTTATAGTGTATAAAGTACTTTACCACAACAGATAGTGAAAAGACTCATACAAGCACTTGATGTCGTTTAGGTAACAAAGATTACCAAGTACATAAGTACAGATAACCAATGTCTCTCCCTTGGCGCTGCATTACTTAGCACAACATAAACTAAGTAATCGTCTGATGGAGGTAAAAATATTCTAAGAACTATCATGTATATAAAGTGGTGTATAACCAGAATTAGAGTTTTCAATTTTGAAAATTCTCACCACTTCAAAATATGATAGGAGACCGAATGTAACTTTAAGTCTCACTTACTTAGAAAGTTGAACACCTTAATATATACTAACACTAATGATTCATAGAAAAGACACTGTTTACTTAGAATAAATTCTAAGTAATATCATCAGAGCTAATATATATCACAATTAGTTTGCAATAAAGTATCAGAGCAACCAGTAATTGTTAGTAAACAAATATTTTACTATTTGATATCAATTGTTAGTATTTGTCAAACACTTTAAGATGCAAGTAATTGTGTTTGTGATTACTTTATCAAAATTAAATTATGAGCAAATAAAGCATATAATTGCTTCAAATAATAATTTAACTAAGATAGAAATAATCATTGTTAAATACTAAATATTCAATTATACCAATTATTTGATAAATTCAATTCAGTGAAGATTGAATTTTTTACATTGAATACCAATTGACAAAATGAATATTAGTATCTAACTACTTATGATTATCATTCACTGATATTCATAAGTACGAGGAACTAGTTGACAAGAAATGCACAAGCTCTTAAGATATAAAATTTTAAACTTATGACTTCAAGGCAACTCTTCGTTAATAACAATTATTAACTCCTAACAACTGCTTGTATTAGACAACCTTGGTTGTAAAAATAAAACTTGATTACCAAGGCTGCCTTGTCTGCAATCTTAGAAAAAATATTCTAAGTCCAATAAACCTTGATCCATTGTATACAACATTTATTATCAAAGTGATTAGAAGCTTGAAAATAAGCATAAAAATTATTCCAAGTAAATTAACTATGGTCTCTTTAGATATTACAGTATCCATAGATCTACTTAGAGAATTTTCACACCATGTATAGTAGTATGAGTGAATTTCAAAAGATACAACATAGATCACTTAGAGGAGTTCTAAGTAATTTCACTCATACCAATACATCTCACAATTAGTTATTAAATAGAATTCTAACTAAATATCATTAACTGATATAAGTCAAAACTTCAATACAACCAATTGTTAGAATCATGATATTAATTATAGTGAATTTCTAAAAATGGAGCATTGATAAATTCACTAGAATTAACATATCACAACTAATTGAAGACCAACACAGATTGGGTCCAAAAGTAGTTATGTTATATATTTATTTTAATAAATATGAGGTATAGAGCAAATACTAAATTGAATTGCTTCGGGTTCTATAACTCATATTAATCAAAGTAAATAATTAAATAAATAAATACTAAATCTCTATGAGTTAGATTTTAGCTTAAGTATTTAAATTATCCTTAAATAATCACCATTAAAATATATTGCAATTATACACATGGCAATCATTCAACAGATAATTCTCAGCGTGAGGTCTGTATGTAAATAAGTTCACAAGTCCTTTCAATATGGACATTTGAATACTTGTGAGCTTACTTAAGAATTAATTAAAAGATGGGATTTACAAATCATATAGCATTAATAAAATCCCAAGTTTACAAACCAATCTTGAAAAATTAATTTCAACAAGTGATTTAGCAAACATGTCTGCAAGTTAATCTTAATTAAAGACATGCTTTTGAAATAATTGATACCTTATGCAAGATGCTTAGTCCTTGAGTGTTTCACAGAGTTGTTGGAGATAAATTTGATTCCTTGTGTTCTCCTGCTTATGTACAATTCATTTGATCTGTCTCTATGTAGCAAAACTTGTCAGAACTGATGTCTCTAGGGTACCATCTCCACAGATTTGGGTACAACTTAAGACATCTGAAAATCAATTGTAATAACTACAAGAATAGATTCTCTAGGTTCCACTTGGGGCCTTGCACATTTGCATATTGAGAATATAATACGTGTGTAAGTGATCTATTAGCAGTTGAATAAGATAATGAGCTGATGATTCCTCTATAGCCTGATTAGGTCCTAATTAGTAGATCCTGAACTTGTTGGATCAAATATCTCTAGGGTACCATTTCCTCATATTTGGGTCCAACTTAAGATTTTTGATTACCAACTTGTTAGGTCCAAACTAATAGGTCAAAAGCCAGCTATAGTGGTGTGTTGGCATAGAGTCTTGATAGGTCTAGAATCTTCTGAACAGAAACAAAAGATCCTTGACTTATTTTTATTGTCATCATTCTTTTGGCTTACTAAAGTAAATCAAAAGAATTGAAACTTTACCAACATCAAAATAGCAAATATCTTGATACCAATTCCTAGTTAGTAGACCAACATATAATATAATCAAGATATCATTGCACATATATATCATTTATGTTTGTGCCTTAAGATGTAGAGAGTTCTATAAATATGACACCAATTGTTAAAAGATACCAACGGTTAAAGATTAATACCAAATGTTAAATTATAGTTAGGGTGTCATACCATGTCTTCCATTGCTTGCTTGAGTGACGATACGAGTTCATACTAACCTGTAGAGATCTTCCATTATCTCACCAACTAGGAGTGCACTTGTTTACATTCCTCTAGCATCCAGATTCAGTAGGTCCAGATGTCCATTATAATCATGAATGTGCAGCAGGTGCCTGATATCCTCAAGTCTTGTCACTGGTGCTTCTTGTCAGATATACTGTCTGATCAAATTGTAACCTAGCATCCAGTTTGGCCTTGTCCCTCAAAACAATGCCTTGACATCATCCAGGTAGACTTCTGGTTATCCTTGTACCAAATACAGCCTTGTACTTTGGTCTAGATACCAGCTTCCCTACAATCTGCCTTTTGTAATGATTGAGATCATCTTGCAATGCAATCACTCAATCTGGATCCTTCAGAGCCTTTGTAGCTTTCTTAGTTTCTTCTAAAAGAAAACTGAAGAAATAATAATTGGTACTTGAAGCTCTACTAGTCTTTTACTTTCACCATTAGGAACACAAAGAACTAGGACAAAGAGTTAACTGAGTCAACACTCTTTGTCTTGGCCGACATGTTCTCATAGTGTCCTTTGATTTTCAATGTGGTGTTGAGTTGACTAGTTGATCCTTCTATTGCTCACCCTAAGCTGTTGCTGGGTTTACATGAAGATTCTCCATGTTTCACATTGGTTGGATCTGAATAATCATCACCATTGATAGCTGGGAGCTAGAAGTTGTTGAACATCACTAAGACTTTCAGTCACTTTCTGTTGATTAATAATAATCACCCTGTAGGTTGTTGACTCCATTGAGTAACAAAGGAAATTATCCTCTTGAGCATTAGCTGATTGCCAGGATGCTCACTTTCATTTATCATTGCAACCAATTTCTTTCATACTTGTGAGGTCTTCCTATACTTCTTACGGATCAGGGTTCGATCATGCCAGTAGCAAACTATTGACTACTTCAGTATTAATACTCTTGAAGGTGCTTAAATCATCCAGAACACTAATTGATAGGTCCTGTAATCTGGTCTCCAAGTTGTCATAGTCAGTTTTACTTCCTACCAATCTTCTAGATGTGATCAATCACCATCAGTGGTATCTTGTCTTCAGATTGTCTGAACAACAACTTGTTTTTTGAGAGAAGTCATCAGTCATCACCACTAAAGTATATTTTTCTTTGATGTAGAACTTCTTTTTGATGCTTCTTTGACTTCCATTTATGACATGCCTCATAATTTCATTTTTCTTTAATTCCAGATGAGGCAGTCTCCTTTACTGATTCGATTTCCAGGAAAGAATCTTTTGATTTGACATTCAGGTGAGAGAGCTCCTTATGTCATAGCTGAACTCTTGTCTGATGAAGCTTTAGATTAAACCTTGTTGACTTCACCTTTGACTGAGATTCCATATCAACTACAAATAAGTTCTCTTTCCTTACTCCTCGAATAGTAGGCTCTTCATCTTCTAAAGATGCTTTATCACTGACAACATTCCTAGCTATTGAATAGCCATGACCCTGGGTCATACCCTTGCTGTTGTCTACAAGGGATACCACTTGGCCTGTCTTCACATTGACATTTGATAGCAGGGTTCTTTCTTCGATGATATGCTTTGAATAAATCATTAATACTGCATAATCGATCAACGTGTGTAGCCCTACATTCATAAATGGATAAAAAGTTCTTGGTACCCAGATATTCTTGGGTCCAGATGGATTAGAGATATCTCTGTTAGTAGAGTAATCTACAGACTTGACATACATACAACATACAAACCATCACACATTTAAAACATGCAAACTATGACATGTATTGCATTAGTGGTAACAACAAACATACATTCATATAGCATTCAAACCATCATACATTTAAAATGTGCAAACTAAGACATGTAATGTTATTAGAAAATCCAGTTAACCTATATACAAGAATTTTCTAAAACCAGTTGAAATAGAAGAATTAATAAGTAATCACTAATTGTATCCAGTCCAAGGATGTTGTTATATACCAGCTAATAGTCTGTATTACCTTTTAGACACAACTTTGTGTTATACAAACATCCTAGGTAATCAATCCATCTTTTAAACCTTTTTAAAACCTTTACAAACAATTCAGAATGAATAAGCAGGTCTTGTTCTACTAGAGATCTTGAAACTAGCTTAAGCAAAGGTTTATATGCTCGACATATTGCAATTAAGAATTAAAAGATATTGTCTAAGGAACAGCTCTAACTTACTACTGCAATTAATTAAATTCAACAAATATTCAAACACATATTAAGATCTTCTAACCAAAGATATAATAATTAAAATCTAAAATCTTAACATGCTTTGAATTTTTGAGAATTACATATTACATTAGTTCAAAGAATTGTTACCTGAGACATGTGAGGTGAATCATCTTCAGAGATTGCTATGAAAGGAAGATATACAATATGCTCTTCTCATCATTTGATCCAACCCAACTCTTTCCTTTAGCAATATAAGTTCTGTACTGATGCTTATGTTTCATCTTAATTAATGAATCCCTATTCATCCTTGTTTTTCAGAATTTTGTACTGTGTTGCACACCTTGATAGTTCTTTATCACATATGGCTTTCCATAGCCGTAACTATCAAGTCTTGTTTCTTTTCACCATCTCAGTCTTGTAACCACCTCTTGAGTTGAACTGTATCCTGAAGAGTTTCTGCTTCAGAATAGATAGGCCTGATCCCAAGATGTAGCTTTAGTACTCTTTTTGAATTAATAACTCTTCCTGTCTGTTCTGAGGTTCCATCATTAATTTCCGACTGAGATGTCTAACAGTCTAGTCCATTCTCAAAACTCCTTGATTCCATTATTCTAAAATCTCTGTTGATTCCTTGAAAGATATTTCTTTGGTACAAACCACTAAGTGTTTTTGATTTAGCAATGGGGAAATCCGCTAAGTGTTTGCAAATCACTGAATCACTAGAGTTGACTAAAATCTTCGAGAAAAATTCTATCCACTAAAACCTCTTCCATTCCTGCTTCTGAATAACCAGTGAATTCTATGGATATAACTTTAAAGAGCTTCCACAAATTTTTCTTCAGTAGGTAGAAATTAATTTCATTGAAAAATGCATCTTCTTCAAAAGATTCAAATCATCTTTGACAATCCGGAGGAATCTTCAACTAACAATCTTCTTAGAACCATTGGCTTAGAATAAATTCAAAATATTTAAAATTCAAAAACTTCAAGAACTTGAAAATTTTTGAGAAATAAAAAATCTGAAAGTAAGTTCAAATTAATTAAAATTCGAAATTAGAGTCAAATTAATTAAGAATCAAAAAAATCTCAAGAAATGAAAATTTTTGAGTTAAAGAATCCGAAAATAAATTCAAGTTAATTAAAATTAGAAATTATCAAGAATTAACAATTTTGAGAATTAAACAATTTGAAAATAAATTCAAGTTGTTTAAAAATCAAAATTTCCAAGAATTAATCATTTCAAGAATTAAAAAATTCGAATATAAGCTCAAATTATTTAACAATAAAAAAATCTCAAATATGAATATTTTTAAAGGTTAAAAAATTCGAGAATAAATTCAAGTTAGTTAACAATTGAAAATAAACTCATATTGTTTAAAAATCAAAAATATCATAAATTGAGAATTTTTAAAGGTTAGAGAATTCGAAAATAAATTTAGATTATTTAAAATTCAAAAATCTCAAAACTGAAAATTTTGAAAGTTAAAGAATCCAAAAATAAGTTCAAATTATTTAAAGTTCAAAAATCTCAAGAATTGAAATTTTTGAAAGTTAAAAAATTTGAAAATAAGAGGAGTTGACTTTTTGGCCTAATACCAGATTTGATTTCTGTTTGGGTCAACAAACTTGATATGGGCTAAAAGTAAGCCCTAAAAACACATTTAATGTGGCATTAATTAGACCCAGTATGGTCCAAGCGTGGGGCCCACCAGATGGCCGAAAAACCCTAATTAAATATTAATTTCGTAATTAATATTGAGGGATAATTAACAGCTGGGAAGTACAAGTCAAATAAGGATATTATCTCTCCAAAGAGTAGCCTCCAAGGCACATAGTCATACAAGGAAATAAACTCCTACAAGGAAGGAGTCTAGAACCTTCCTCAAGGCTGACTTGCCCACTAAGTCACCTATCGCTACTATAATTCTCAGGCTTCCCAGCCTATATAAAGGATCAGACCCCTCACCTCAGAACTACGTTTTTGGCTTAATCCTCGAATAAGGACATACAAGCCACTACGTCCTTGGTGTGCCCTCGCCGCCATAGCCCCGAGGGCGAACACCAAGAACTACATTTTTGGCTTGATCTTTGATATACATCGAAGTACGTAGGCATCTTGTGAAGGCCAATTCAGCCACGAGCACGAGAGCAGCCATTAAAGCTCGAAGCTCCCACAAACCCTAGTAGTTAATACACAATAAATATACCCTACTTTTTATTCCACAACATTTGGCGCCGTCTGTGGGAAGACAACATCAACCATGGTTCAAACACGAAGAACAACACCAGTTGTAACTGAGGCCGTGCCACTCAGCTCTGCTCCACCCCTGACCGAACAGGCTCCCCCAACATCATGAACGATCATCCAACAGGCTCCCCCAGCATCAGGGGTGATCACCCAGTCTCAAGTTTCTCAACAATCAGGGGCGATTCCCCACGCTGAGAGTACGCTGCCTCTGATTGACCAAGCAGGACGAGGAACCAACCCTCTTCAGATGGTGGTCTCTCCTCTTTTTAATCCTGACAACCCACCACCAGGGGTACAGATCCACACCACGGATCTCCCCTTGAATACTAACCCGAGGTATGGTCTGCTTAACCACCCTCTAGCTGCTCGGGGAGCAGGGCCAAGCGGACATGCCATGAAAACACAGGATCCATCCTATATTAGAGGATTGGGTCCTTATCAGGACGACTACTCTGGCCCCTATTCTGATGATTCGTCATCTGAGGATGATGATCGTGATGAACATCCAAGGAGGCGACGTGTTAGTAGAGAACCTGGGGCGAGGACCCAAGGAATCCATGATGGACCTCCACAAACGGCTAAGGATAGGATTAAGGCTCATGAATCTGAGATCCAAAGGCTAAAGGATGACATAGCATGGGAACAAGCAAGACAGAGTCTGATTCGACCCCCTCCAATCTCAGGAAGGATTCCCGTTATAGATTTGGAGAGGTCCTCAAGAAGACATAAGAGGGCTGATGTCCCAACAAGAGAAGCTATGAGGGTGGAAACCCCCAGGAGTAACCCGAAGGATCTCATGCCACTTGGAGATCCTGATGATCCCACACCCCCGTTTACTGAGGAGGTGATGAATGCTCATATTTCTAGGAAGTTTAAGATGCCGACAATTAAGGCTTATGATGGAACGGGTGATCCCGCAAATCACGTCAGGACGTTTTCAAACGCACTGCTGCTGCAGCCTGTAAGTGATGCCCTAAAGTGCAGAGCGTTCCCCCAAACCCTGTCGGGCATGGCTCAGAGATAGTATAGCCGATTGCCTGCGAACTCTATTGGCTCTTTTAAGGAGTTGAGTGCCGCCTTCGTTAGCCAATTCATTAGCGGAAGGGTGCATGAGAAGAGCTCCACATCTCTTATGTATGTGGTGCAAGGAAAGAATGAAAATCTGAGGGATTACCTCAAGCGCTTCACTAAGGAGACCCTGAATATCACTGATTTGGAAAATAAGGTGGCAATGGTAGCCCTGGAACACGGAACCACTGACCTATTCTTCAAGAGATCATTGGCGAAGCATCCCCCTGAGAACATGGCTGAGCTCCAACGAAGGGCTGATAAGTATATTAAAGCTGAGGATAGCTTGAAGAAAGAAACCACCGTAGGTGGAGGAGGAGGTAACATTGACTCCAAGAAGCGAAAGCAAGACCAGGATTTTAATGATCAAGAGTATGATGCTAGGGACAAGTATCCCGGAACTAGCGAGGATTCCGACTCTGCCCCTAAGAAGAACAAAGGGTGAAGGTTCACTGAGTATGCAAGGTTGAATACTCCTAGGAGTCGAATCTTGTTGGACATTGAGAATGATAAGGATTTCAGATGGCCGAAGCCACTCAGGGGTGATCCCGAAAAGAGAAACCAGAATCAGTATTGCAGATTCCATAGAGACGTGGGGCATGACACTAATGATTGCAAGCAACTCAAAGATGAGATCGAGTTTTTTATCCGTAGAGGGAAACTGAGGCACTTCACTAAGGGTGAAGACCGTGGTAGTCAGAGAAGAGACTATAATAGAAGGGATGACGATCAAGATAGCAACCCACAGCCCCGAGGGCCAGTAATCAACATGATCTCAGGAGGCCCAACTGCGACCGGGACAACTAGGAACTCTCGAAAGGCTTATGCCCGAGAGGTGTTGAACATCGTGGGAGAGGGCCTGAAGCGTGCAAAAACTGAGGTAGAAGTTAGTTTTGATGACTCAGACTTGGAAGGGGTGAAGTTCCCCCATGACGACCCGTTGGTCATAACTCCTGTGATTGGAAACTCGGAGGTGAAGCGAGTCTTGATAGACAATGGAGCTTTCGTTGACATTCTGTTTCATGATGCGTTTGTGAAGATGGGATACACTGATTCTCAGTTGACCCCCAATAACATGCCTATATATGGATTTAATGGAGTAGAATCCAAAGTTGAAGGGAATATTCAGCTGCCTGTAACTATTGGGCCAGAGCTCAAGGAGGCCACTCAGATGTTGAACTTCCTGGTAATCAAGGCGGCTTCAACGTACAACGCTATCCTTGGAAGGACTGGCCTTCATGCATTCAAGGCTGTTGCCTCAACCTATCATGTGAAGATCAAGTTCCCTACCAGGAATGGTGTTGGAGAACATAAAGGTGATCAGAAGATGGCACGAAGCTGTTATGTAGCCTCGTTAAGGCTTGATGGAGTCGGGGGGCAGGTCCTTCCGATTGAAGACATGGATGTCCACAGTGGTAAGGAACACAAAAAAAGGTCAGCAGAGGACATCACACAGAAGCCTCGGACAACCATTGAGGCTAAGGCGTTAACTGACTTTGTGGTTGAGTGTACCATTGGCAACCAAGAAGTCGGGGGGCAGGAGGTAGTACCCCAAGCAGAAATTGAACTGCAGAATAAGAATGAGGAGACCAGAAGGAGTGGTGGGTGCTCTATTTTGATGGAGCATCAAAAACAAAATCAAGTGGTGCAGACCGAGTCTTGCAAAGGCTCGATTGGGCTTAAGTTATCCTAGTAGGACTTAGCTTCATACTTATATAGTAGAAGTAGAAATAAGGTTCATTAGAACCATTGCAGAGCATGTTGCTCCAAGTAGGACAGTAGTACTCTATGTAAGGGTTGAACCCATTTCAAGTTATTAATGCAAGTTTGTTTTCCATTCATTGATTGTGTATGTGCCAAGCACCTGATGTGTGAGTCAAAGATGACTAAGTACCAAAAATAAATGAATACACGAATGGAAAAAAACAAATGCATACCCCGAAGGGTAGTGTTAGGTTATAGCAGATAAGAGTTTAAGTCCTTGAAGGACCCTGGATAAAGATAAACATTGAAGTCCTGATGGAACACCCGCTGAAGAAACATATTTCATAGCCCGAAAGCCAATGGAAGGCTCATCAAGTGGGCACTCAAACTAGGAAAATTTGATGTTAAGTACAAGCATAGGACGACCATCAAAACCCAGGCTCTAGCTGACTTCGTGGTTGAATATACCATTGACAACCAAGAAGTCGGGGGGGGGGGGGGGCAGGAGGTAATAGACCAGGAAGGTCAGCAAGGTGAGAAACCCCTGGAAGAGAAGAAGGAACAGCAAGGTGAGAAACCCCTGGAAGAGAAGAAGGAATATTGTGGATGCTCTATTTTGATAGGGCATCAAAAACAAAAAGCTCTATTTTCATGGGGCATCAAAAACAAAAACCAGTGGTGCAGGTTAAGTTCTGCAAAGCCCCGATGGGTTCACACTCGAGTATGCCTTGAAGTTGGACTTCCAAACAACCTACAACGAGGCGGAGTATGAAGCTCTGATAGCCGACCTTGGACTGACAAGAGCCTTGAGGGTCAAGAACTTGAAAGTCTGTGGAGACTCAAAGCTGGTAGTCTCACAAGTCAATGAAGAGTTTGAGGCTAGAAAAGAATATGTTCAAATATTCAAGGATACTTCTAGGTCCTGAAGACCCGACCATCAATTCGAAATTGGTAGCACCAGTTGATGTAAGCTGAAGGATAGACCCTAAAGCTCATCTTGAGACTGGTTGGCCCCTTGATAATGCCTTCAAGGTACAGAAACTGTTAATGAGAGTGTTGAGACAAGAGGTCCTTTACAATTCCACGCTTGAGGTCTTGAACTTCAAATCTCAAAATTCAAGCCTTGATGGCCAACAAGGTTATCTGCCTCCAAACGAACCTGACAAGAGGCATCAGGCTACTTAAAACCTAGTCAAGGTTCTACAAGTATAAGAAGAAGGTTGGAAACCTAAAAGTAAGATAGAGGATTGGCAACCAGCCAAGGCACACCAGAATTAAAGTTGAGTGCTTAGTGGCAAGTGAACTTCTTGAGCGATCAACCGAGAAGCAAGACCTCCACTATATGAAGCAAGGGGGCAAGAACTAAGGGACTCCATTATTTCTACATTTTAGAACGAGAGTTAACAGTTGAATGTTTGATAACCAACACCGAACGAGTTCTCCTTTTTAAATCAAGAACAACAAGTAGTAAAAACTATGAAAGCCACGGTGCCAAACAAGGTTTCCAAGAACTCTAGCTTGACTCCAATGCAAAGAATTTGGGCTCAAAAACAAGGAACTCAGGAACTTAAGAAATTTCATTCGATGTGACCGAGGCCACAAGGCCGAGGCACCTCAAGGGCGAGTAGCCCTAACCGAAGTCCCTCGCGAAGGGCAACAGCCGAGCTCGCCCGACCGAGCACCTCCTGAAAGGCCATTGGCCGAAGTCACACAGTCGAAGACACCTGAAAGCCATTAAGAGGCCCTTATTTCGACCAAAATCCTGGTCGAGACGACCAAGAATCCTAGTTGAAAAATCATTCGACCAAGCGAAAAATTGGTCCTTATTTCGACCAAGATCCTGGTCGAAACGACCAGGATTCCTGATCGAAAATCCTTTCGACCAAGAGGCTGGGAAAGGCCATTATTTCGATCAGAATCCTGACCTAAGGGTCAGCATTCCTGATCGAAAATCCTAACCTAAGGGTCAGCATCCTGATCAAAAATCCTGACCTAAGGGTCAGCATTCCTGATCGAAAATCCTGACCTAGGGGTCAGGATTCATGATCGAAAATCCTTTCGACCAAGAAGCTAGGAAGGCCCTTATTTCGATTAGAATCCGGACCTAAGGGTCAGCATTCCTGATCAAAAATCCTGACCTAAGGGTCAGCACTCCTAATCGAAAATCCTGTCCTAAGGGTCAGGATTCCTGATCGAAAATCCATTCGACCAAGCCAAAAGTTGGCCCTTATTTCGACCAAAATCCTGGTCGGAACGACCAGGAATCCTGATCGAAAATCTGTTCGACCAAGAAGCTAGGAAGGCCCTTATTTCGATCAAAATCCTGACCTAGGGATCAGCATCCTAATCGAAAATCCTGACCTAGGGGTAAGCATTCCTGTTCGAAAATCCTGACCTAGGGGTCAGCATCCTGACCGAAAATCCGGATCTAAGGATAAGCATTCCTGATCGAAATCCTGATCTAAAATACCACGAATCCTGGTACAAAAAAAAGGGGTTATATAATGAAAATTTTTATGTGCCTAGAGTCATGAATGACTTCAATTCGGGACGACTTTCAAAGATTTGGGAGCCAATGAGGCCAGAAATGCGATCGTAAATTAAGAAAATATTAGGGCTGAGGACGCCTCTAAAATTACAAAAATTATTATTATTATTATTAAAAATAATAATAATAAAATCCGGGTCGGATTTTATTCGAATGAAATTTTATCCGAGTGGGAAACCTCCGATTTGGGGATCAAAATTATCCAAGATTCGGACAAAAGAAATATTATTATTGAATAATAATATTTTATAAAAAAAAAAGAAGAGAAAAGCAAAAAAAAAAAAAATGAATCGACCACATTTCTGCTCGAAACGAGCAGGATTCCTCGTCGAGAAACGGTTCGACCAAAACAAATCCATGAGCTTATTTCGACGAGAAACCTGGTCGAATGACCAGGTTAATATTTATATGGCAAAGTGTTGTTTAGTACCTGAAGTTGTGCTGAATTGACAAGTTGATCCTCTAGTTTATATATTTATAATTCAGCCCCTGAACTTTGTAAGTTGACATAAAAATTCTTACATTATTAGGAAAAATTACGAAAAATACCCGTGGGTACATAAAAATTCCTAAATTGTTAGGAATAATTTAGAAAAATACCTGTTGGTACATAAAAAATTCCTAAATTATTAGGAATAATTTAGGAAAATACCTGTTGGTACATAAAAAATTCCTAAATTATTAGGAATAATTTAGAAAAATACCTGTTGGTACATATAAAATTCCTAAATTATTAGGAATAATTAAGAAAAATACCTGTGGGTACATAAAAATTCCTAAATTATTAGGAATAATTTAGAAAAATACCTGTTGGTACATAAAAAATTCTTAAATTATTAGGAATAATTAAGAAAAATACCTGTGGGTACATAAAAATTCCTAAATTATTAGGAATAATTTAGAAAAATACCTGTGGGTACATAAAAATTCCTAAATTATTAGGAAAAGTACAGAAAAATACGAGGAATATTATAGAAATATTTTCTTGACAAATTGAGCAATAATTTATGCTAATAGTGCATAAAAGCTCTATGAAAGTGCCGAAATTGCTAAAAGCAAGCACAAATTAAAGCCTCGAATAAGGCAAATCGTCGTAAATGTGTAGGTCGCTCCACACTTTACAATCAAGACGATAATTGTGAAACACTAGTGTACCGAATCCCCGGTAAGGGAACGAAATAAATATGAACCCTGACCCAAGTCTCGAATAAGACCGTTATAACTTCAAGGAAAACCTGATCAGTTTTCCTAGAAGTTGGGGGGCAAATGATATGGGCTAAAAGTAAGTCCTAAAAACACATTTAATGTGGCATTAATTAGACCCAGTATGGTCCAAGCGTGGGGCCCACCAGATGGCCGAAAAACCCTAATTAAATATTAATTTCGTAATTAATATTGAGGGATAATTAACAGCTGGGAAGTACTAGTCAAATAAGGATATTATCTCTCCAAAGAGTAGCCTCCAAGGCACATAGTCATACAAGGAAACAGACTCCTACAAGGAAGGACTCTAGAACCTTCCTCAAGGCTGACTTGCCCACTAAGTCACCTATCCCTACTATAATTCTCAGGTTTCTCAGCCTATATAAAGGGTCAGACCCCTCACCTCAGAACTACGTTTTTGGCTTAATCCTCGAATAAGGACATACAAGCCACTACGTCCTTGGTGTGCCCTCGCCGCCATAGCCCCGAGGGCGAACACCAAGAACTACGTTTTTGGCTTGATCTTTGATATACATCGAAGTACGTAGGCATCTTGTGAAGGCCAATTCAGCCACGAGCACGAGAGCAGCCATTAAAGCTCGAAGCTCCCACAAACCCTAGTAGTTAATACGCAATAAATATACCCTAGTAGTCAAAACTCGAAAACTAATTGGAGGACCACAAAAATAAGGATCTTGATTTGTGCGTCAATCAAAAGGCTCTGATACCAATTGTTAGGTCCAAAATAGTTTGTAGAAGGGGGTTGAATACAAACTATATCATTTTATCGAAATTGTTCTTTGGGTGTATATTAAATTTTAAACAATTCGATGCGGAATAAAATGAAGCCAATATTCAAGTTAAATATAAAATTTATATTAACTTGGAGGGGTGTGTCTAAGTACACGGGTACAAATTACAAGGTTTGATGACCAAAATAATTATTAAAAATTCTATAGAAAATTCGACATGAACTTTTCTATATTTGTAATAAAAAGATCGAAAGCTAAAAAGCTATTCGAGAGATAAGTTCTAGGGAACTTAATCCGCTAGATAGTTCCAATAGTACAAGTAAACTATTTCTAGTGATTTCGATTTAACAATACAAGCTAGAAGTAATTTACAAGAATTTAATTAATCTCAGGAACTCTTTCTCTTGGTCTCTCTTTTTCTCTCGGCTCTGTCTGTTTTTTGGAGAAGTGAAGAAGTGTGTGTGTCTGCTGCCTTTGCTTTCTTTTTATACAAACAAACTTTTGTCTGATCCTTGATATTTTGCTCGGTATGACTAAACTGCTTCAATATGACTTAGCTCCATTATAACTTAGCTAGTCATAATAGCTTCAATATTACTTTGTAAGTCATTATAAAACTTCGGTATGACTTAGAAATAAAACCAATATGACTTCACAATTCACTGTGCTCTGTATGACCAAAAACTGATTCAAACTTGCCATGCTAAAAACCAGTCGCGAGAAGGTAGTTGCAGCACAAGCGCGGAGCTTTGCCTGATTTGTCTCAGGCGCGTGCAGGACACGCGCGTGGAGGCCAGTGACAGCAACACACCTGATCACCTTTTCTTGTTTAATTCAATTGGTTTAATAAATTGAATTATTTTCACTAGCCGACAACAACTTCAATTCCTTTTTACAATTCTTTTTACTATAGTAAACAATTCAGCCCACTTCTTTACTTCCGTGGTATAACACCCCCAGATCCGGGGTCGGGGATCCGGTTGTTACAGTCTCTAATTCTGTCCACGGTACTTGAACTTACTTCAACATACAATAAATTACATCTTTATGACCCAACACAACAATATAAAACTCACCCGTTATAGTCCCAGAGATGAAATCAGAGTAACAACCAAATTTTATTAAACACATTATGAGTTCTTACAATCCAAAAGAATTTCAATATGAATACATACTCTTTGCCATCCATTATCATAAGTCATACTAGACCATGTACATGGTACTGAAAGAATAAATCTATCCTACCAATAGCTTTCTCTTCGGCTCTGGTAGTCTCATTGTCCTCGCCAGCGTCAAGTGCACCTTGTGCGAGTCATCTGGTCTAGCTGTTGTTGTGATATAATAATAAAGCAAGGGTGAGCAATAGCCCACCAACAATAATATATAACTGAATGATAATATATAACAGTTCGAAATATCATTATTTCCATATGCCATGCATTCACGAAGTTAGTGCCATTATAATATAAAGGATGAAGTTACAGGGTAACTTAAAGTATTTATTTTGTGGAAATATCTGCTAAGTCAAAATAAACAAGATATTATCATTTATCATATAAAGAGGAACTTGCAAGGAAAATATTACAATTCCAGTTATTAACATTTTTCGAAGTCCTACAACCTGAAAGAAGTCTCTTCGATACGTGTTGCGGAAGACACCGTCAACCTGAAAGAAGTCTCTTCGATACGTGTTGCAGTGAATTCCCAATTTGGGAGCTGAACCAATACTGGAGTTATCACGCGCCAGCTGTCCCACTCCCTGATGATCAGTCGGGGATGGTACAGCCCAACATAGTTTACTACCGGTAGAAGGAAGAACTGACGGCTCCACTTGTCGATTTCCTTTAATAGTAACTCCCTGGCCAATGGTTAGGCCTTGTAATGGACCGCGCGACTCGGCACATACGACTCCTAGTTCGAATAAATCCACAGCATTGAAATGTAGAGTTTGTCCTCCCTTCCCCAAGTGAAATACTTGTTGATAAGACTCCACAAAGTAGTCGTATCTAGTTGGAAAGGAAAATTCACCAACATTTCCCAAGCTTTTGCTTGTTAATGGATATCAACTTGTTCCAACAATCTTACCCCTCGAATGATGAGAAGGTACACACAAACTTAATGAGTCCATAGCAACCAAGTTGCGAGTGAAAAGGATAAATTATGAGATTTACGACCGGGAAGTCTACAAGATAAATAACATTGCTCAAGTAGGTTCCCCTATAACATGGAAGTTTGAGCGAGCATTTAAATCCTTTTAAGATAGATTTAAATGAAAAATAAAGAGTTGGGAACCTTTCCTTGATAAAATAGTCGTAAAAAGACTCCGAAATATTTTACATAATATCTGGAGGTGACAGATAATCTCCGACTAATATAAATCATTTTAAAAATAATTTAAAAGAATTAAATAAATATTCCAAGAATATTTATTAACTCAATAATAATTACAGAATATTATTAAATCATAATATTGCTCGTAAGTAATCCTCGAATGAATATATGGAATTATTTACTAAATAAATCCCTCCTTAAATGAATATTCGAAATAATATTCATTAAATAATTAAACTCCAATAAATATTTAAAATAATATTCAATATATAACTCAAACCTTAAATGAATATTTGAAAATAATATTCATTTAATAAATAATCTTCTAAATGGATATCCAAATAATATTCATTTAGTAATCAAAACCTTAAAGGAATAATCGAAATAATATTCCTTAAGTAAATAGAACTTCCAATGAATATTTTAAAATAATATTCATCAAGTACATAAAACCTTAAATGAATATTCGAAAGTAATATTCATTTAATAAATAACATTCTATTGAATATGAAAATAATATTCATTAAATAATCAACTCTAAATGAATATCCAAAACTAACGTTCATTTAATATCTCTCGACCGAGATAATACTCAAATAACATTCCTCGAAAGATTTCCAAGTAAATGAACTATCTATATCTCAAAATACCGACTCCCGGTCTATATTTAAGAATGAATATCATATGCCCTTCGCTAAGGGTCTTACCAAAATAATCTGGCTTATAACTGATAGTTCGTATCTAGTCTATAAGCCAATATCAATTCAGGGAACAGGTATCATAATATAATTTGACAATAGGCATGCATGCTATGGCATATGTAAAATGGCATTCCCATATATATATTATCACAACAACAGGTTCAAAGTTTTGAACACTTGCCTGGTAATCGGGTGTGGGTGGAGATAGCGTGTCCTGGGTCTGCTCGATGATCTATAAACAATCAGAACATTCGAGATTAACCACTTAACACATTTTAAAAGTCTAGGTATATACTTCACTTAAATCGAAACACTCGGTATTACGACCTGTCATCATACCCACTTAAATCAGAACATTCGAGATTAACCACTTAACACTCATTTTATTACTGATACGATCCGACATTTGTTCGTTATTACGACCTGTCATCATACCCACACTCGGTATATACTTATGTTGTATAAGTTCTAAAGTCGATCGATTACGAACATAGATTATACCTCGAGTTTTATCGTTCGTTTTCTAAGTGTTTTACCAAAGTTATAACCAAGCGGGTTTTTAGGGGTACGTTCGCGTTTAACATTGATTCCAACATTTTTATAAAATCGGAAAATGATCCGTTTGATATGTGGTTTTCTTTCATACCTTCCTTATTACCCCTAGCATTTATTTACCAAGATTTGCCACTGAGTAACATGCATTACGAGGGTTCAATTAAAGTTACGAACTTTTACTTACGGTTTCGAACCAATTTTAGTAATTTGACCATAACTCCTAAACCGTAAGTCCGAATGTTTCGATTCTGCGCCAAAACGATCTATGGCTCGAGATCTACAAGGACTAGTCATAATATTATCAAAGTCAGGAACTAATATTTACTATCATGCTCGGTTTCTAAGTGTTAACAAAAATTCGGCATTACGACGGCTATATATCGAACGTTCTAAAAATCATAACAATTCAACCAAGCTACACCGGGCAAACCAAACATCTTACATTCATGATATACACCTCATAAGTCCAGGAACATCTCAACTCATCCTCTTAATCATTATATGGCTAAATGAACTAAATCAACTACATAATCATGCTTATATGCTTAAAACCACATCATCATCAAAACTAATCCAATAATCACAAAAACTCGAAATAAGTTCTAGGGTTTCTTAAGAGTTATACCTTCATTGGAGTATCCTAATACATGACTAAGCCTTGGTTTGTCCTTGTATAGCCTTAGGATTGCTTAGATCATCCAAACAAAACTAAAAATCAAAGTTAGTTCATGAAGGTTGTTATTCATCAGTTCAAAGATCTGCAAAAACGAGGCCCTTACCATGCTTTTCTGGACAAGGATTCTAAAGGATTGTTGTAGAGCATCTAACCAGATTTCCAACAAGCTAAAGAACACCAAATTCCATTGAGTAATGAAGGAGATATGGCTGTTTGAAAATCGTTACAGAAAACTGTCAAGAACCGGCAGTTTGGTTTCTCCAACTTGGGGAGGTGATTTGACTAGGCTATACTACTTGGATTGCTATGAAATTTGGAGCGAATATTGCCCATGGAGAGACTTTGATTAAAATTTGGCGATTATCATGGCTAGAAATGGAGATATAAATTTTCTTCTCATGAGTGTTCTTGCTGGGCAGTTTGTACAAATGGAGGGAAATGAAGTTTGCTTGGTCTTGCTCTTGACAATAATGCATAAATTGATGGTAATTGGATAATATCTCATCCAAAACTACTTTTATAAAGTGATGATGCAAGGGATGATGAAATTGGGTGGACAAGTGTTGAAGATTTGGTGGTGTTAAGGCTAACCAAGTGTTTGCTTGCTAAGTACTAGTTTAATCCCTAAGTGTTCTAGTTACTTAAGTCACCACTTGGTTACTAGATATTTTCTAGTGGCTTATGCATGACTCTTGCTTCCTCTGCTTGTTTCTTTTGTCCGGTTATTGCTCGTTTCGATTGATCGTTCATAGGAATATTTCACGGATTTCTAATTAGGGTTTACCGGAAATCTTCTTAATATTAATACTATCATTCTCCATCTTTCTTACTAACTTTTGAATTCAAATTCCTTAAATCCCTTCGTTAAATCCTTAAGTCTATCAGTGTCCAGGGAACTCTTGGAGAAAATAAAAGTGCGATTTTTCAGAATACGACAGCTTTTATATACACTTATTTTCCCCTTGGATCACTAATACGAACTCGGAAATCCGTTCCGAATACTTCTATATAGTGTCGTCTCATAATATTCTCATTTCCACCAAAAACACAATTCATATTATTCCTTTATTCCCTATATTTGTGACAATGTCCTTGCTATTTCTCGGGCGTTCCTTAACCCTTTCACGGAACCACTGAACTAATCGTTTTCGATCCGGATGACACGAGAATATTCTCCGGCTTGGAATTGCCATATCTTATTCCCCTAGGAGATAGATTATTCTTACCTAAGTTGTCAACCCATAGTATTCTTCATGGCATATAAACATTTGAATCCAAATATATTCCTTTCATTCATTATCTCAATCGTTACATCGTAGTCGTAATCACTATTCACCATTACCTCCGTACAAAATAAAAAGTTTTAATTATATCCAAAATTTGGGGTTCTTACACGTGGCTTGTTCTGGTACCGTAAAAATGCTTTTTAATTCGCACAGCTTATAATCTTCAATTAATAAATAATTAATTTAATTTAGAAATTATGAAAATAAATATCTAATATCATTAGATATTTATAAATATAATTTTCTAAATAAATAAAATATTTATTAATATAAATAAATTCTTAAGCTCTAAGCTGCGGTTACCTGAGCGTTTGGAACCGGACTCCTTTTGCTTAACAAAAAATATATCAATTCCAACCGGAGTTTCAGCTTTAAGAATATATTACTTTGCATTCTATTGTGATAATTCTATTTTCTTATAACCCGTCCAGGTGTAATCTACGATCTCTTGAGGATCTGAAACCGGACTCCTTTTGCTTAGCAAAAAATATATCAATTCCAACCGGGATTCTAGCTTTAAAAAAATATCACTTACATTTCTTTGTGATAATTCCTTTTCCTCACTGCTAGTCCACTTGATAGTAAAATCATTGTGGTTAATGAATTTAGCACTCCTGTTGCTTGCACAATGATTTTCTTTTATACTAGTCTTGATAGCTTGAACCAGTGAAGTTAATGACGAACAACCACTGTTTAATGTTGACACTCGATGCACGGTCTGGTTCATGAGTGACTAACCGCAATGACTGTTGTTCATATATCGACTTTAAAGCTGTGGTTTCTGTCATCCTTTTCTTCACTCTTTATTCAAACCTTTATAATATGTATTCTGCCACTATAGGAACCTCTTGTCACTATAAATAGAACCCACTGTCTTCATTACTCCACTGCCACTATAATGAACTTTGTCTTCTTTCTCTTGACAGTTAAGCATTTGAGATCTCTGTGACAGTACATATACTATTTACTATTACATTCTTGTTTAAGTTGAGTTGAATCCTCGATGTTTACAAATAGGATAAACATATGACCTTCACTTTTCTATTTCGAATATGTAATTTGAATTCTTATTCCCAACAAATTCGAGAACCTTTACTATTTCAAAGATGTTGATGTTAATGTTTATATTAATGTTAAAAAAGGAAGTTTTGATTAGTTTTCTAAAAAATAGGATTTAAAGAATGAAATTTTATTTTAGTTATTTAAAATAGAGGAGTTTTAGAAAAATAGATAAATATGAATTTTATTTTATTTATTTAAAATAGAAAAAATGTAGAAAAATAGATAAATATGAATCGAAGAATTCTAGAGTGGTGATGGCGATTGGTTCTATAGATCAAACAAACCCGACTGCTGGTACCTAATTGAAATTGGTTTTCAAAACTAAAAAGGTCCTGCAAAAACAAAAACCAAAAAGTGCCAACAATGTAAGACCATCTACAAAAAAAATAATTTTAAAAGAGGTTGAGAAATTATACCTAGATTCTGGTTCTGAAATCTGCTAAACATGGTTCAACTCAGAAGAATGATTTTATGTAATACACATGAAGGTAAAATAATATTATTCTTTAAAGTTGTGATACTAACTTTAATATAATCTACCGATAAAAATAAGTGCAACATCAATCAACATATATTCAATTGGCATCTACCATCTTTCAAAGTACGTCGTCGCCTGTATAATCAATACATAGAGAGTGATTAGGTAGTTACATGTGAACAATACATTCAGATTTAGATGCATGTATGATACATACAATTATACAAAAGAATATTATGAGATCGAAGCAGAGCTGTTTATCGTATATATATACTCCTGTGAAACTTGGTGGCCAAGAATATCCCCCGGTTTCGATTTTTTTTTTCTACAAAAAAGGAATTAAAAAAGAAAGTTCTAATTTTAATAATTAAAATATAAAAGCTCTAGAAAATAGTTTGATTATTCTATTTAAAATAGATAAATTTGACTTTTCTTCCCAACAAATTCGAAAATCTTTTCTACTTTGAAGTGGTTAATATTAATGTTAAAAAAGAAATTTCTTTTCTAAAAAATAGGACCTAAAAAAGTAATTTTTGTTAAAAAAATATATATTCTATTTTGAATAAACTTTGACTCTTCTTCCCTACAAATTCGAAAAATTTTTCTATTTCGAATATGTTAATGTTAAAAAGAAGTTTTTATTTCTTTTCTAAAAAATAGGGCCTAAAGAAGGAATATTTGATTTTAATTATTTAAAATAGAGGAGCTCTAGAAAAATAGATAAATAAGAATCGAGCGATTCTAAAGCTCCACCAAACTCCCGAAGAATTTCCTTTATATATAATAATAATAATAATAATAATAATAATAATAATAATAATAATAATAATAATAATAACTAGTTGATAAAGCCGCGCTTCGCGGCGGCGTTACAATATTTTTAAAAAAATTCAATACATTTACGTTATATTATAATATTAATATTAAATTTTAATAATTAAATAATCTTCTCTAATGAATCAATTTCTTGTTAAATACGATTCTTTCGATTGAGCCGCTCTCTCATTAAAACCGAAATCCCAACTTTTCAACAACTTATATAATGTTTTTAATCTATAGAATCGAACCGTAAAAATAAAAAAAAATTATGACTTCAGTATCAAATTCTAATTGCTAATACAATCTTTTCTAGCGAACCGTCTTCCCGTTAAATACGTTTCGAGCCGCTCTTATTTGAAACCGAAATGCTAACTTCATTATATAAAGAGAGTAAATTCCAATTTTTATATTCTTTAAACTTTCTAATATTTATGGAGTTTTAAAAGATGAAAATACATCTTATATTTTCTGTATATTATAGATATTCTTGTATTTATTTACAGTTTCCGCATGGGAATGTCTTTCTGTTATGTTAACATATAAAAAAATAAATAAAATACGAAGACTTTTCGTTACGGGAATAATATTACATTTAAGGATATATTTTTGTAATGCAAGTATAATTAACTTGTATAAAAAGTTAAAATAAAAGATTTCTAGGAAAAAAGGTGTATAGTTTTAAAAAATTGTATAAGATGTCTCCACCGTCCTCGTATTCTACTTCCAATAAAACATTTTATTTTATATATTAATTATATATTTAAACATCTTTTATATGGTTTTATCTAATGAACCGTTTTCTTGTTAAACACATTTATTACTATTGATTCGCTCTCTCGTTAAGACCAAAAACCTAACTTTTACATATATTACTTGTATGATAATGTTTATCCATAAAAATCAAATCCTAAAAATAAAATAAAATTTATAACATCATACGATATTTTAATAGCTGGTACGATCTTTTATAGTGAGTCGTCTTCCCGTTAAACACGTTTCGAGCCGTTCTCGTTTAGGATCGAAATTCTAACTTCATTACATATTATTGATGATACTTATCTTACACAACAATTTTTTTTCTTAAAACCAAAACCTAAAGAATAGAGTGAATTCCAATTTATACTTTCTCTAGATTTTCTACAATTTTTGGAGTTTTAGAAAATTAAAACACATCTTATTTTCTCTTTATATTATAGATACTCTTGTATTTATTTAGGATTCCTGCATGAGATTGTTCTTTTACTCAATGTTCTTTTATTATGTAAACACATCAATTCTTTTCTTTTTAAATACGGTGACGTTTTTCATGACAATAGTATTGGATTTATGAATAAATTTTCCTAATATAAGTATAATTAACTTATATAAAAAATATATAATTAAAGAAGATCGTACTTTCTATAAAATATTTAATTATAAGTCTGCTCTATATATTCAAACACCTATTCTAGTTCTAGTAGAACTTTTATTTATATATTTTTTCTATAAATTCGAACTCTTATTCTCTATAAATTCGAACTCCTATTTGAAACTCCTAAGTTTTGATGATAACAAACAGTAAGCTATTTGGCGCTTACAGATATAAAACAGCATGCCATTGTGTTAGCTCTAACTTGGTTTTGCAGGTTAAAACAGCATGCCATTTGTGTGTGCTCTAACTTGGTTCTGCAAAACAAAACAGCTTACTGATTTCATAATCAGTATACCTCAAACAGCAAGCCAATTGTCACAAACAGCGTGCCAATTGTACAATCAGCAAGCTGATTGTGTCTGATGGAATTAAAGATCCATTCGGGAAAATCAAAGAGCATCAAGAGGGAATGATATATAGATTATATGTAAAGGTCCTCAGAATATATGATGAACATTCCCACCACTCAAGCTTTTGGAGACAAGCTAATATTCCTTTTGGTTAAATAAGGTTACTTTACCTTATTTTATTACACCACCTTTACTCCACTCAAATACATCACATGGGACTCATCATAACATTATTCCCTGCACATTCTTATTTCCATACACGCTCCAGATATTCAGCTTTGTAGATCATCAAAATATATCTTCTTGCTCAAAAGATTTGCTTCATCTCTAACGGCTTGAATTCATACCGTTGGAATTATTATCAAAGCGAATCAAACCTTTCTTGTTCCCCTATATAAGAACTGAGTATCATCAGTTCTTTGTACTGAATACAACGTGCAGAAAATAAGAAATACTCAAACAACTACATAGCTTACATTGCTAAACCCTTCAAAACCTTCAAACCTCTTCATACACGCATATTCATTATTCTGAGGATTTATAGGTTGAGTTGTATTCTTTCAAAACATTTGTATTGTTCGAATTGTATTGTTTTGTTGCTTTACAAGATTGGCTTCAGGTTTTAGGGTGAGTTGAACTAGACTAGAGAAGTATAGTTGGGAAGTAGTACTTAGAGGGTTGGTTCAGCACAGGTAAACAGCAAGCCATTTGTAAGTAGCAAGGGTTAAGGGCGATATATTGTTGTATCTTGTAATTGGATTATAGTTGATCAATAATATATTCTCTTACCAAGTTTGGTAAGGGACCAGGACGTAAACCATAGGGGATTAGGGGTCGAACCTGGCTAAAAGATTGTGTGTCTCTTTTACTTACTGTTTATATTCTTTCTGCATTGCATTTTAGATACAAACAGCGTGCTGTTTGTGAACTGTGTTATTACAAACAGCAAGCTGTTTTCAGTTATTTTCAAAACAGTTCATAAATTCACATTATTAACCATAAACACCTAATCAACCTCCCCCCCTCTAGGTGTTGTTTTTCAATTGGTATCAGAGCAAGGTATACTAACAATTCCGTAACAGGAAAGTATCGATCATGGCAGAACATTATCTTGAAGCAAAAGCCGATTATAGGGCTCCTCTCCTCACTGGATCAGAAAATTACAATTGGTGGAAATGTAGAATGGAAACATTCTTATCCAAGAGGCCACTGGTGTTAAGAGTTGTACAGAAAGGAGATTATCAATTCTTGGATGAAAAGAATCAACCGAAAGATGTTGATGATCTCACTATGGATGAAATTATCAAATGTGGTTTTAATGGAGAAGCTAGAAACTCCATAATGAATGCTCTAGATCAAGCTGAGTATGACAAAGTCTCCTCCCTAAAAACAGCAAAAGAAATGTGGGATGCTTTGGAAACCTATCATGAAGGATCAAAAACCTTGAGGAAGGTGAAGCTTAGCAAAATAATGAATGATTTTGGAAACTTCAAGCTCAAGGATGATGAAACTATCAAAGAAGGTCAAGCAAGGTTCCAAGTTACTATAAACTCATTAAAGAGACTTTGAAAAGATATTCCACAAGATGAAATTAACATGAAAGTGTTAAGTGCGGTACCATTTATTTATGAAGCCAAGGTCACGGCTTTGGAATCATCCACAACAATCGACACCATAAATCACCTAGCTGTTTTTGCAGAGCTAGAACAATTTGAAAGCAAGATAAGCAAAGGTCAGGCTAAAGATGTTCGGGTTCCTCTAGCCAAAATGAGGAATTTGGCTCTTCATTCTACAAACAGCAAGCCAGAGTCTGCAAACAGCAAGCTGTTTGAATCTGATGAAGAATCTGACGAAGAAATGGCACTCATCTCACAAAAGATCAAGAGGCTGATTGAAAAGAAAAATAGAATGAAAAGGGAAAGAGGTGAATTCTCCAAAAGGAAAGCCAAGGAACAAACTTGTTTCGAATGTGGCAAGCCAGGCCATTTTAAGAAGGACTGTTTTAAGCTAAAGTCTAAACAGCAAGCTGCTTTCAAGGACAAGAAAAAAGCAAAGGCTCTACTGACTTGGAGTGATGATGATTCAGACTCCAGTGATGACTCAAGTGAAGACATGGTGAATTTTGCCCTTGTAGGTCTAAATGATGAAGAAAGTTCACTAGGATCCATAAAAGAAGATTGTGTGGATAGTGATTATTCGAATTCAGAAGATGATACAAGTGAGGTAAATTCAATCCGTTCTGATTTAAATTCCTCTCATAATATGCTAGAAGAACTAACCGTGCAGGTACCAAATCATGTATCCATAATTGAGTTTATGGAACTAAAACATAAGAATAGCAAGCTGGAAAAGAACAACAATCAGTTGATGTAATAACCGCGAATTTTTGAATTAATTTTCCTACTCGATATTTAAAATTTTATTTAAGAGCGATGCACTAGTATATTTCTAATTAGCGCATTGTTGTAAATTCTAATATTTTTATATTCATATGGGTGTAAATATTATATTTACTTGGTATTTATTAAAATTAGGAAATTTAGGAAAAATAGGATTTTTAATTTTGAGTCGTATTTATTTTAGAGGACGAAATTAGAGTATCGTTTAATTAGCCAGCACGGGAGAAAAACGAGATCTTTTTATTAAATAAGTATATTAAATATTTGCATTATTATATCAAATCAATTTGTCCCCCATTTGTTTTATTTCTTTTTATTTATTAATTGCCACTTAAAAGACAATAATTAGGCATTATGTCCACTAGAAATTTTACAATTATTTTGTCTCCCATGATTATCAATTGAAATGATTAAACAGGGACCGGGTCTTATATTTATACACACAAGAGCCAACCCAGTTACTACTCTATTATTGAACAAAAGAAAAACTCGAGTTATATTCATACACAGAATACAACACAATTAAACAGGTAGTTCAGTTTTTTTTTCTTTTCCGTTAATTTCTTTGTTTCGATTTCGTTTTTTTTGTTGCTAAGTCCGATAGGCCGAAGTCGGTTGTTTTGTCCGATTGGTGATTGTATTTGTTGGGTGTTGAAACGAGTTGAGGGGGGGTAACGGTAGGAGGTGTTGCCGTGTGTTAATCGAGGTGCGGGGGGGAGTTTTGTCGAGTTGATTATCGGAGATGGGGCGGCGTGAGAGAGGGAGAAGGGAGTCGAGAGAGACGGAGATTAATAGAGAGGGACTCGAAGGGAGACAGAGTAGAGAGAGATGAGATCGAGTGTAGAGAGATGAGAGAGATTGGGTTCGAGAGAGAGAGAGAGAGAGATCGAGTGTAGAGAGATGAGAGAGATTGGGTTCGAGAGAGAGAGAGAGAGAGAGAGAGAGAGAGAGAGAGAGGAGAGAGAGAGAGAGGAGGCAGAGAGATTGTTGAGAATTAACAGGGGAGGAGGGAGATACGCACGGCGGCGGCGGTGGCGCGTGGGCCCCACGCGCCGCTGTGGTATCTTAATTTTCTGGATAATTTCGTATCGAGGAATAAACATATATATAATAATAATAAATAATAAATATAGATAATAAAGAGATATTAATAAAAAGGAGTTAATTTGTGATTTTTGGATGGAAATTAGAGATTTATTAAATTGCAATAAATAGTTTATTAAAAATGGTGTAATTAATTATTAATTAGTTAAAAAGAAATATAATTGTGATTTTGGACACAATTTTAGAGATTTATTAATTTGTCAATAAAAGGGGTATAATTGTGATAAAATAGAGTTAAATATGATTTTAATTTGATAATTATATTTTCAGATTATTTTATTAACCAGATCGAGTTAGATTTATTTTAGAGATTAATATTTGATTTAAGTAATTTAGAATGTGTGATATTTCTTAAAAATTAGAATTCTTTGATAATTAGTTTTAAAATGAGAATAATAAATATGGTTTTAAATTGAATAAAAACGGATGTTTGAATTTTTCATTTTGAGTAAGAATTTAAATTTCCAGATATTAAAAATAGGATATATTCCCCAGATTTAATTCTTGTGTTCGAATAAATATTTATTTATTCCGGAATTTATTTCTGTTATTTATTCCGGAGATTTTATGAGATATTATATTATTATTAATTAGATTATCGGATCGGGAGTATTTTATTCTGAAGAATCGCTTACGTATTTCTGGTTGCTATTTTTAGAAAATAATTCTCGAGACGTAGATCGACGCCAAGTTCACGGGTAGAGTATATATTTTAGCTTCATTCATTCGTACTTCGAGATCGAGGCAAGTTCGTTCTTACCCTAACTTTTGGAAACTATGAATTTCTGTTCGTGTTATTTATTTTCTTAATTATTTTTGAGATATTATATATTGAGATTATCTGTTGCTCTATATGATGCAATAATTTCTTTTGAGAATCATTTCTTGTTAAATATTATTATGTTGTCAAGTTAGTTTATTTGAGAATTATAGTCCCTATATGCGTAGAAACAATTTAATTGATATCGGGTCGATCTCATTAATTCGAGACGACTATTATTTTATTCAGTGAAACTAATCTCATTCGTCCGAGATAGTTAAATTTATTCTTTTCGATTGAATTTATTGTACAAATTCAATCGTTATTTATTGATTATCTTTCAGTTAGTTCCTCGTTTGAACTAACCGATAGGAGTTTAAAATTATAATTATTAGAGATTTTTATTCGTCGATCAAGTGAAAAATATTCTATTTACACGTTCATCAATGTTGAGTATTATAAATATCGAGAAGTACTATTTGTTCAGTACGACTCCCAATTACTTTAATCTTAGGACTATTCTCATAGATTCGAGATAGTCGATTTTATTGTCAAGGTTTGGCATTTTGTTCATGTCAACCGATAAATTATTATTGAGAATTTACATCAGTCTATTGTTCGGATTGGTGGTAAAATCGAGTCATACTGGCAGTCCGCCAGATTTGTAAATATTTTCTGAAAAGAGTTATCTCAAGTTATCTGTACCCCAAATATTCGGGAATTCTGTATTCTACTGGTCAATTTTGGGCAAGAGGCCCATTATAGAGAAAGAGAGACTCGTGTACCGTTTTACGGACCCGAGAATATTTAGGCATTCGTTGCCTTGGTTGAATTGATAACCATTATGATGCTAGCATTCATACATATATATTATAGTTGATATCGTATTGTAGCCGTGATCGGGCGAAGTGCGGTGTCATCGGAGGCCGGTATTCTTGGTTGGTTAGTTGATCGCCCCACCGAGATACGGAGAGGTGGAAGACCAGTTCATTCTTAAATCATGAGTTATCAGAGTTATATCAAATGAGTTATCGAGTATTCTGGTTTCGAGATGAGTAATGAGTCTTTTGAGTATTCTGTTTTAAGATGAGTTTGAGCCTTTCGAGTATGATATTTTCCAGATGAATTTGAGTCAAATCTTATTGTGATTTTCAATATTAAAATTTTGAGTATTAATTTCGGTAAACCTTGTTATATTTATATACCGAGCGAGAAGAGAACTTGCTGAGCACTATAGTTGCTCATTCTTGCTTTACAACATTTTGTTCAGCTGTCAAGACGGAAAAAGGCGAGACGTCCAGCCAGGGCTATAAAGGCAAGGGGAAAGCGCAAGGCTATGGCGTCAATAATTAGAAGACCCAGATAGAATCTTTATATTTCTACTGATGTGAACTTTTGTAATATATTAAATCGAGATGTATCAAGTTGTTTTGTACTATGTTGTGAAGACGATCTTGGACCTGCGGAGTGGGACATTTTATGCTCCGTTGTATTATATATTTTGCTTTGTTATTGCGTAACTTGTGCTACAGGATATTGAGACAATGTGACGACCCGGGTCCCCTGTCTGGGTGGATTTGGGGGCGTTACAGTTTTGGTATCAAAGCTTTAGTTATATTTTTAGGAATCGTACGAGCCTTGGAGTATAACTCGATGCGAGCATTTAGAGATATAATACGAACCTAGAACTATAACGCGACGTGAGAATTTAGAGATATGATACGAAGTTGAGATTTTGGCACTAAGCGCCTTACGCCTTTATATATATTTATAGGCATAGCTAGTTGATTGAAACCTGACCGAGATTTTCGTACTTTTGTAGATGTCTACTTCCAGACCAGCTGATTTTCGTTCTACCCGAGATAGATCTCCTACACCTTACCCGCATGGACCACTTAGCTCAGGTTCAGACAGTGACCCGTCTGAAGAGTTTATGCTGATGGTTAGTGACACGGAGGATTCTTCAGTTCAGATCCTTACACCTTCTCCTCCACATGTGATAGATTTAGTAGATTCTCACCATCAAGAATTGAATGTGCACATGTGTTCTTTAACATCTATTCCTTATGAGTTATCTCTATTCAATGTTCTTATGGATCCTATAATGATTGGGGCCTAAGAAATTCTACAAGTGGTATACAAAAATTTGAAAGTGAGGAAACTTCTCTTCTAGAAATGGAAATGTCAACAACTCAAGTCGGAGTGACAATTTCTAAATAGAAATAGACCTGATGCCCAGCCTGTTGGGTAGTAACCTTTATTATCTCTACTAGAATAGTATGTTGGCCAGTTACTTTTACGATGTACTTATTATCAGCGACCAGTTTGTATTTAGTACCATGACCTGGATTTCACCAGTATGGAATCTTATCAGTATTATATTGTGATCTGCTATAGTATCGTTATCTCATTTTGTTTAGATCTGTGTTATATTAGAATAGCATGTTAGAATAATTTCCATGTTACCCCTGAATTAGTTAACAATTTCTTTTCCGATACTACGACTTAAAAAGAATTTTCGAGAACCAGAGATTTATGATGATTGAATTTTTGAGAACCGCCATTTAAATTGAGATAAATCTTCACGAGTATCTAAAATCTTTTTATATCGAGAAATAGGAGTAACTGCTTATAAGAGACAAGAAAGAGTTATGATTTTGAGTATTGTGAGGAACCATAAATTTGACCGAGTATTTATTTATGAATGCCTATCATTACTTTGCCGGCAATGGTGTCGTATAATTGCAAACCTGAGATATAATACCATATTGTTTTCATCTTTATAGAAAAAGATGGCACCAAAAAGAGGAAGACCCGCAAAGAATCCTCGTCCTCAACCCGAGGTGAATCCAGGGAATGAGGTTCCACCTCAGAACCAAGTTCCAAACCCGGAACCACAACTCGTTCGAGGTCCCAACCAAGAAAATAACCCGATGAGTCTACTTATGAACTTTCTTATTCAGCATACCCAGAACCCTCAGCCTCAGCTATACCAAAATGTAGGAGGGAATCCACCTCCAGCTCAACTGACCCAAACTACTGTGAGTTTCAAATCATTCAAATCCTTGAGTCCACCTGAGTTTAAAGGTACCACTAACCCAGTGGAAGCTAGAATCTGGTTACGTGAAATAGAGAAGACCTTTGAGATCGTAGGGGTAGAAGAAGAGAAGAAAACCATCTTTGCAGCCTACATGTTAAAAGGTGAAGCGAATTATTGGTGGGAATCAAAGAGAGCAATGGAAGGGAACGTAGTCATACCCTGGACCAGGTTCACGCAGCTATTTTTAGAGAAATATTTTCCTAAATACTTGGAGAGCCAAATGGAGGTCAAGTTTCTGGAACTCAAGCAAGGAAACATGACTGTAGCTGAATATGAAGCCAAGTTTTCTGAACTCTCTAGGTTTGTGCCTTACCATGTGGATACGGACGAAAAGAGAGCTAAACGTTTTCAACTAGGACTAAAGCCGTGGATCCAGAATCGAGTTGCGGTCCTAGAAATCACCAACTATGCTACTGTGGTTCAAAAAGCATCTATTGTGGAAAGTGGATCTGAGTTGTACTCAAAGGACAAGGATATGAAGAAAAGGAAGTTTCAGAATCGTGGAAATAATTTTGAGAGGAAGCCGGACGATCGGAATGGAAAGAGACCTTTTGTGAAGCGGGAAGACAGAAGCAATGATACAAAGAGAACTGAGAATCAAGACGCTAGGGGAAACAATCAAAGGTCCAGACCCACTCAGGCAGCCAATCAATTCAAGGGAGGCCACCGCTACCCGAATGCAAAACGTGTGGAAGGAAGCACCCAGGACCATGTAATCTGGCCAGCATTGTTTGTTACAACTGTGGACAAAAAGGGCACTATTCTTCTCACTGTAAGGATAAGGCCGTTACTTGTTTCAATTGCGGAAAGAAAGGACATATTGCACGAGATTGCAAGTCACCACCAAAGGAGACAACAACACCTAGACTCATGGCACCTCCCAGCAACAAACCAACTGCTCGTACTTTCAACATGACGGTGAAGGATGCTATTGCTGATAGTGATGTGATTGCAGGTACGCTTTTAGTCAATTCTGTAGATGCATGTGTTTTGTTTGATTCGGGAGCAACAAAATCTTTCATATCAGAGAATTTTAGGAATAAATTGAATATTCAGTCCGTACCATTAGGGGAGACATTGATTATAGAAGTAGCAAATCAGGAAAAAGTCCCTGTAGATCAGATTTGTCCAGATTGTGGAATTGAAATCCAAGGACAACGTTTCGAAGCAGACCTTCTTTCTTTTAATTTAGGGGAGTTTGATATAATTCTGGGAATGGATTGGTTGACACGTTATGATGCCCAAATCAATTGTCGGCGTAAGTGGGTTAGTGCAAAGGGACCCAACGGCAAAAGAATACAATTTCGCGGAAGGAAACCTACTAGTAATTTTCTGACTTTGATTCAAGCGAAGAAACTACTAAGGAGTGGGTGTTAAGCCTACTTAGCTTATGTGGTTGACGACGAGAAGCAAGCCCCTGCCATTGATGAAATCCCTGTAGTGAATCTATTCGAAGATGTTTTTCCTGAAGAGTTACCTGGATTGCCGCCCGACAGAGAAATAGAATTCAATATCGATCTTGCCCCGGGAACTGCACCAATTTCCAAAGCACCATACCGAATGGCTCCAGTTGAGATGAAGGAGTTGGCTACCCAACTGCAAGAATTACTTGACAAAGGCGTAATCAGACCAAGTGTATCCCCGTGGGGAGCTCCAGTGCTGTTCGTGAAGAAGAAGGACGGATCTATGCGACTATGTATTGATTATCGTGAGTTGAACAAGATGACCATTAAGAATAAGTACCCCTTACCTCGAATCGACGATCTGTTTGACCAACTTAAGGGAGCTAGATGTTTTTCAAAGATTGATTTGAGATCCGGCTATCATCAACTAAAGATCAAGCCTGAAGATATCCCTAAGACTGCCTTTAGGACTCGATATGGACATTACGAATTCTTAGTCATGTCTTTTGGATTGACGAATGCGCCAGCTGCTTTTATGGATTTGATGAATCGTGTGTTCAAGAGGTACTTGGACAAGTTCGTGATTGTATTTATTGATGACATCCTGATATGCTCGAAGTCTCCTGAGGAACATGATGAACACCTCCGTTTAGTTCTGGAAACGCTGAGGAAGGAAAAGTTATATGCGAAATTCTCAAAGTGTGAATTCTGGCTAAAAGAAGTTCAATTTTTGGGACACATTGTTAGCGGCGAAGGGATTTCTGTAGACCCCGCAAAAATAGAAGCCGTAGCAGATTGGGAGAGACCCAAGACTCCAACCGAAGTTAGAAGTTTCCTTGGATTGGCCGGATACTATCGTAGATTCGTGAAGGATTTCTCAAAGATAGCTACGCCACTGACTCGACTCACCAGAAAGAGTGAAAAGTTCGAATGGACCCCCAAATGCGAAGATAGCTTTCAAGAATTGAAGAAGAGATTGACTACTGCCCCGGTGTTGACCTTACCCGATGAGAAAGGTGATTTCGTAATTTTCAGCGACGCTTCTCACAAGGGTTTAGGATGTGTTTTGATGCAACACGGAAAAGTAATAGCTTATGCCTCTCGGCAACTGAAGGAGTATGAGTCCCGTTACCCTACTCACGATTTGGAACTTGCTGCTATTGTTTTCGCACTCAAGATTTGGAGACATTACCTTTACGGAGAGAAATGCGAGATTTACGCGGATCACAAGAGCTTAAAGTATATATTCACGCAGAAGGATTTAAACATGAGACAAAGAAGATGGTTGGAGTTGATCAAAGACTATGATTGCTCGATAAACTATCACCCAGGGAAGGCTAATGTTGTAGCTGATGCATTAAGTAGAAAGGAAAGACTAAACCTGTTGACAACCTCAGAAGAATTGGTCAGAGAATTTGAGAAAATGGAATTGGAAGTCAAGATCCCAGTCCAAAACAATGATAGAGTTTACAGCATCCAGTTTCAACCGGAGTTACTCGATAAGATTCGCCGTTGTCAAGAGCAAGTGATGGAAGAAAGAAGATCAGAGTTGACCGGAGAAGAATTTCTAAGTTCAAAAGATGAAAAGGGAATTAAGCGATTTGCATCGAGAATATGGATTCCTAATGTTACAGAGTTGAAGGAAGAAATTATGAGCGAAGCGCATAACTCGAGATATTCCATTCACCCAGGGAGCACAAAAATGTATCAAGACATCAAGTTGAATTATTGGTGGCCCAACATGAAGAGGGAGATTGCAGAATGGGTAAGTAAGTGTTTGACATGTCAGAAAGTGAAGGCAGAACATCAACGACCAAGTGGACTTCTACAACCTTTAGAGATACCCGAGTGGAAATGGGAGCATATTACCATGGATTTTGTCGTAGGATTGCCCCGAACTAGAGCCAGTCACGATGCTATTTGGGTTATTGTCGACCGACTCACTAAATCTGCGCATTTTCTACCAATTAGTGATAAGTATTCCGTTGAGAGATTGGTGAACATATACCTAAAGGAGATTGTAGTTCGTCACGGAGTACCTGTTTCAATTGTATCTGATAGAGATGCCCGTTTTACTTCTCGATTTTGGAAAAGTTTTCAAGAATGTCTTGGCACGAAGTTAAATCTGAGCACTGCATATCATCCACAGACCGACGGACAAAGTGAAAGGACGATTCAAACAGTTGAAGATATGTTAAGAGCCTGTGCACTTGATTTTAAAGGAAGTTGGGATGAACATTTGCCCCTAGTCGAGTTTGCTTACAACAATAGTTACCATTCGAGCATATGTATGGCACCTTATGAAGCTTTGTACGGAAGGAAGTGTAGATCACCGTTATATTGGGATGAAGTAGGAGAAAGAAAGATACTAGGACCGGAATTACTTCAACAAACTAAGCAAGCAACCGAGGTTATTCGAAAAAGGTTAATTGCAGCTCAAGATCGACAGAGGAAGTATGCAAATCAAAAGAGGAAAGACAAAGCGTTTGAAGTGGGAGATAAAGTGATGTTAAAAGTTTCACCTTGGAAAGGAGTAATGAGATTCGGAAAGAAAGGCAAGTTAAGTCCCAGGTATATAGGACCCTTCGAGATTCTTAAGAAGATAGGACCACTAGCTTATCAGTTGGCCCTACCTCCAGACCTTCAGCATATCCACGATGTGTTTCATGTTTCTGCGTTAAGAGAGTACCATTCTGATTTCAGGCACGTCAAAACCTACGAACCAGTGGAAATTCGTCCAGATTTGACCTACGAAGAAAAGCCAGTGGAGATCCTAGATTACAAAGTGCAAGAGTTAAGAACTAAGAAAGTAAATTTAGTGAAAGTACTTTGGAGAAACCACCAAGTTGAGGAAGCCACGTGGGAATTAGAAAGTGAAATGCGGAATAAATATCCTGAATTGTTTAGTGCGTAAATTTTGATTCCGAGGACGGAATCCTATAAGGGGGGAAGACTGTAATAACCGCGAATTTTTGAATTAATTTTCCTACTCGATATTTAAAATTTTATTTAAGAGCGATGCACTAGTATATTTCTAATTAGCGCATTGTTGTAAATTCTAATATTTTTATATTCATATGGGTGTAAATATTATATTTACTTGGTATTTATTAAAATTAGGAAATTTAGGAAAAAATGGGATTTTTAATTTTGAGTCGTATTTATTTTAGAGGACGAAATTAGAGTATCGTTTAATTAGCCAGCACGGGAGAAAAACGAGATCTTTTTATTAAATAAGTATATTAAATATTTGCATTATTATATCAAATCAATTTGTCCCCCATTTGTTTTATTTCTTTTTATTTATTAATTGCCACTTAAAAGACAATAATTAGGCATTATGTCCACTAGAAATTTTACAATTATTTTGTCTCCCATGATTATCAATTGAAATGATTAAACAGGGACCGGGTCTTATATTTATACACACAAGAGCCAACCCAGTTACTACTCTATTATTGAACAAAAGAAAAACTCGAGTTATATTCATACACAGAATACAACACAATTACACAGGTAGTTCAGTTTTTTTTTCTTTTCCGTTAATTTCTTTGTTTCGATTTCGTTTTTTTTTGTTGCTAAGTCCGATAGGCCGAAGTCGGTTGTTTTGTCCGATTGGTGATTGTATTTGTTAGGTGTTGAAACGAGTTGAGGGGGGGTAACGGTAGGAGGTGTTGCCGTGTGTTAATCGAGGTGCAGGGGGGGGGAGTTTTGTCGAGTTGATTATCGGAGATGGGGCGGCGTGAGAGAGGGAGAAGGGAGTCGAGAGAGACGGAGATTAATAGAGAGGGACTCGAAGGGAGACAGAGTAGAGAGAGATGAGATCGAGTGTAGAGAGATGAGAGAGATTGGGTTCGAGAGAGAGAGAGAGAGAGAGAGAGAGAGAGAGAGAGAGAGAGAGAGAGAGAGAGAGAGAGAGAGAGAGAGGAGGCAGAGAGATTGTTGAGAATTAACAGGGGAGGAGGGAGATACGCACGGCGGCGGTGGTGGCGCGTGGGCCCCACGCGCCGCTGTGGTATCTTAATTTTCTGGATAATTTCGTATCGAGGAATAAACATATATATAATAATAATAAATAATAAATATAGATAATAAAGAGATATTAATAAAAAGGAGTTAATTTGTGATTTTTGGATGGAAATTAGAGATTTATTAAATTGCAATAAATAGTTTATTAAAAATGGTGTAATTAATTATTAATTAGTTAAAAAGAAATATAATTGTGATTTTGGACACAATTTTAGAGATTTATTAATTTGTCAATAAAAGGGGTATAATTGTGATAAAATAGAGTTAAATATGATTTTAATTTGATAATTATATTTTCAGATTATTTTATTAACCAGATCGAGTTAGATTTATTTTAGAGATTAATATTTGATTTAAGTAAATTAGAATGTGTGATATTTCTTAAAAATTAGAATTCTTTGATAATTAGTTTTAAAATGAGAATAATAAATATGGTTTTAAATTGAATAAAAACGGATGTTTGAATTTTTCATTTTGAGTAAGAATTTAGATTTCCAGATATTAAAAATAGGATATATTCCCCAGATTTAATTCCTGTGTTCGAATAAATATTTATTTATTCCGGAATTTATTTCTGTTATTTATTCCAGAGATTTTATGAGATATTATATTATTATTAATTATATTATCGGATCGGGAGTATTTTATTCTGAAGAATCGCTTACGTATTTCTGGTTGCTATTTTTAGAAAATAATTCTTGAGACGTAGATCGACGCCAAGTTCACGGGTAGAGTATATATTTTAGCTTCATACATTCGTACTTCGAGATCGAGGCAAGTTCGTTCTTACCCTAACTTTTGGAAACTGTGAATTTCTGTTCGTGTTATTTATTTTCTTAATTATTTTTGAGATATTATATATTGAGATTATCTGTTGCTCTATATGATGCAATAATTTCTTTTGAGAATCATTTCTTGTTAAATATTATTATGTTGTCAAGTTAGTTTATTTGAGAATTATAGTCCCTATATGCGTAGAAACAATTTAATTGATATCGCGTCGATCTCATTAATTCGAGACGACTATTATTTTATTCAGTGAAACTAATCTCATTCGTCCGAGATAGTTAAATTTATTCTTTTCGATTGAATTTATTGTACAAATTCAATCGTTATTTATTGATTATCTTTCAGTTAGTTCCTCGTTTGAACTAACCGATAGGAGTTTAAAATTATAATTATTAGAGATTTTTATTCGTCGATCAAGTGAAAAATATTCTATTTACACGTTCATCAATGTTGAGTATTATAAATATCGAGAAGTACTATTTGTTCAGTACGACTCCCAATTACTTTAATCTTAGGACTATTCTCATAGATTCGAGATAGTCGATTTTATTGTCAAGGTTTGGCATTTTGTTCATGTCAACCGATAAATTATTATTGAGAATTTACATCAGTCTATTGTTCGGATTGGTGGTAAAATCGAGTCATACTGGCAGTCCGCCAGATTTGTAAATATTTTCTGAAAAGAGTTATCTCAAGTTATCTGTACCCCAAATATTCGGGAATTCTGTATTCTACTGGTCAATTTTGGGCAAGAGGCCCATTATAGAGAAAGAGAGACTCGTGTACCGTTTTACGGACCCGAGAATATTTAGGCATTCGTTGCCTTGGTTGAATTGATAACCATTATGATGCTAGCATTCATACATATATATTATAGTTGATATCGTATTGTAGCCGTGATCGGGCGAAGTGTGGTGTCATCGGAGGCCGGTATTCTTGGTTGGTTAGTTGATCGCCCCACCGAGATACGGAGAGGTGGAAGACCAGTTCATTCTTAAATCATGAGTTATCAGAGATATATCAAATGAGTTATCGAGTATTCTGGTTTCGAGATGAGTAATGAGTCTTTTGAGTATTCTGTTTTGAGATGAGTTTGAGCCTTTCGAGTATGATATTTTCCAGATGAATTTGAGTCAAATCTTATTGTGATTTTCAATATTAAAATTTTGAGTATTAATTTCGGTAAACCTTGTTATATTTATATACCGAGCGAGAAGAGAACTTGCTGAGCACTATAGTTGCCCATTCTTGCTTTACAACATTTTGTTCAGCTGTCAAGACGGAAAAAGGCGAGACGTCCAGCCAGGGCTATAAAGGCAAGGGGAAAGCGCAAGGCTATGGCGTCAATAATTAGAAGACCCAGATAGAATCTTTATATTTCTACTGATGTGAACTTTTGTAATATATTAAATCGAGATGTATCAAGTTGTTTTGTACTATGTTGTGAAGACGATCTTGGACCTGCGGAGTGGGACATTTTATGCTCCGTTGTATTATATATTTTGCTTTGTTATTGCGTAACTTGTGCTACAGGATATTGAGACAATGTGACGACCCGGGTCCCCTGTCTGGGTGGATTTGGGGGCGTTACAGTTGAAGAAAATTATTGCTGATTTAATGGCTGAGAAGAATCCAGAAACAAATCACAATGATCTTATTACTGATTTAAAGGAGAAATTAGTTCAATTCGAAGGAGTCAACAAAGTGATTCTACAAAGAAATGAGGTTCTTATGAAAGAACTTAGAAGATTGAAGTCAGAGATTGAAGAAAGGAATGAATGCATACAATCATTCAAGAACAAAGTGTCAAGCCAAGCCGAATCCTCAAAATCTGTAGAAAAGAGAAAACAGCAAGCTGAACTTATCAATCAGCAAGCTGATTTGATCTCTCTTCTGGAAAAAGGGGTCAAGGACCTCCAGATAGGGATGGAAACTTTTGTGCAAGGAGAAGACACCTTAAAGACAATGATGATGAAGGCAAAAGTCCCTGTAGTCAGAGAAGGATTTGGCATGGACATACACAAGAAGCTTGGAGTCCTCAAATATGATGGTAAAAATGGCATACCTTATGATTATGCCATGCCTTGGAAAACATGCAACAAATGTGGTGGAAAAGGCCATCTGGAAATTCATTGTGTGGTTCAAATCAATGATAAAGGGAAAATAGCTTACCAGAATGGACCAGTCAGGCGACAAACAACATACCAGAATGCTCCTGACAGAAGACAAACAGCACGCCAACAGTCACCAAAAGTGATCCAAAATGGATCAAGAAAGCTGAATTAAATGTGTTATATATTCTTGCTACTAACCAGTTTGGACCCAAACCTATATGGGTACCAAAACATTAAGTTTGTGTTTGTTTGTTTTGTAGATATGTCTTGCCGCCAAAATAAAGTCGAAACAATGGATCTTGGATAGCGGTTGCACTAGACATATGTGTGGAGACAAGTCTCAGTTCATAAGTCTCAACATGAAAAAAGGAGGGAGAGTTACAATTGGCAATAGCAAGACTCTTCGAATCCTTGGTATTGGTTCTATTGGTAATAGTAATATTTCGATTGGTAAAGTTCAATATGTCAAAGGTCTTTCATATAATTTACTTAGTGTCACTCAATTATTTGATGATGGACATTTTGTTCAGTTTGGCATTGATAAAACCACTATTACCATTGGTACTAACAAAATCCCCCTAGTTGCTAGAAGGGAAGGAAATATATATATGTATTAGACTTCGAAATGCAGGAAACAGCATGTTGTTTGGCTGCAATCGACAATGATCCATATATATGGCATAGGAGGTTGGGACATGCACACATGGATTTGCTTAATAAACTATCAAGCAAGAACCTGGTCAAAACTGAAATATTCTAAGGTTGAAGTATGTTCAGCTTGCCAATTGGGTAAACAAATTCGAAGTACTCACAAAGCTAAGAAAATGGTATCTACTTCTAAACCTTTAGAGCTTCTACACTTAGATTTATTTGGTCCAGAATCTTATAAAAGTATTGGAGGTAAACAATATGGTTTTGTAATTGTAGATGATTATTCTAGATTTACTTGGGTATTGTTTCTTAGTACTAAAAATTGTGCTTTTGATGAATTTGAGAAACTGATTAAACTACTTGAGAACAAGCATGATACAAGACTTGTAGGTATAAGAAGTGATAGAGGAGGTGAATTTGTCAATGACAAATTTATCACATATTGTGAACAAAAAGGAATCTTCCATGAATTTTCTGCTCCAAGGACTCCACAACAAAATGGAGTGGTGGAAAGAAAGAATAGGTCACTTCAAGAAACAGCAAGGACTCTACTGCAAGAAAGCGAGCTACCTAGAAGCTTTTGGGCCGAAGCTGTGAATACAGCATGCTATTTGTTGAATCGAATCATAACCAGGCCAATGTTGGACAAAACTCCTTATCAATTGTTGAGAAACAAGAAGCCAAATATCAGTTACTTCAAGATTTTTGGTTCAAAGTGTTTTGCCCTCAAAACAATTGGTAAAGATGGTAAATTTGATGCTAAATCCTATGAAGCCATATTTCTTGGTTATTCTTTAACAAGTAGAGCTTATAGAATTTATAATATTAATAAGCATATTGTTGAAGAATCTATTGATGTTACTTTTCAAGAACCTAACAACGATCTACCAAGAGTTGAGGAAGGATTTGCAGGTGAAGAAGAAAATGTGCAACCTCAAGTCACTGACAATCAGCAAGTTGGAAGTACAAATCAGCAAGCTGGAAGTTCAAATCAGCAAGCTGGAAGTGCAAATCAGCAAAATGGTAGTTCAAATCAGCAAACTGAGGATGAAAGTGACACTGAAAGTCAGCAAGCCAAAGAGGATGCAGACACTGACAATCAGCAAGCTGAAAGTTCAAAACAGCAAGATGAAGTGGAAGATTCAATTTCAAAAATAGCAAAAATGACTTTGGAAGGTCCTAGAGGATCTAGGGCTATTGCAAAATTGCCTCTATATGATGGAGAAGAACAGTCACCACCATCAAAGATGAGAAAGACAACTCATGAAGAAATAGCTCAACATTCTTTACCAAGGGCAACAAGAACGGTTAAAAATCATCCACCTGAGTTAGTCATTGGTGATATTACTGATGGAATTACTACAAGAAGAGGGAAGGCAAATTATTGTGCTCATGCAGCCTTCCTAGCTCAAGAAGAACCTAAAAATATAGATGATGCATTAAAAGATGAGAATTGGATCATGGCCATGCAAGAAGAATTAAATCAATTCGAAAGATGTGATGTTTGGGAACTTTTCAAGCCACCAGAGGATGCTTCACTTATAGGAACTAAATTGGTGTTCAAAAACAAAGTTGATGAATTTGGCACCATTACTCGAAATAAAGCAAGACTTGTAGCTCAAGGCTACAACCAACAAGAAGGCATTGACTTTGATCAAACCTATGCTCCTGTTGCTCGTTTGGAATCAATAAGGATGCTTCTGGCCTATGCATGTTTCAAGAAGATCAAGCTATATCAAATGGATGTGAAGAGTGCATTCCTAAATGGTGTGCTAGAAGAGGAAGTCTATGTTAAACAACCTCCCGGATTCGAGAATGAACAATATCCAAACTATGCATTCAAGCTAAAGAAGGCTCTTTATGGTTTAAAGCAAGCCCCTAGAGCTTGGTACAAAAGGCTTAGTGAGTATCTAATCCAAAATGGATTCACTCGAGGTAAAATTGATCCCACATTACTCCCTCCGTCCCAGTTTTATTGTCCACATTACTTTTTGCACGCATTTTAAGGTGCAAATTAAACATAGCTCCATTAATTTTTTTTCAAATTTTCTTTTTCTGAATAAAAATTCAGTATCTAAACTTTTATTCAGAAAAAGAAATTTTTTAAAAAAATATATGGAACTATGTTTAATTTGCACCTTAAAATGCGTGCAAAAAGTAAAGTGGACAATAAAACTGGGACGGAGGGAGTATTTATTATGCAAAATGGTAAAGATATTTTGATTGTACAAATATATGTGGATGATATTATTTTTGGTGCTACTAATGAATCTATGTGTAAGTGGCTTTCCAAGTGTATGCATAGTGAGTTCGAAATGAGCATGATGGGCGAACTCAATTACTTCTTGGGTCTTCAAATCAAGCAATCTAAAGATGGAATTTTTGTGCAGCAATCCAAATATACAAAAAGTCTGTTGAAGAGATTAAACCAAAATCAACTCCTATGGTGCAAAACAGCAAGCTGATTGCAGATGAAAATGGTAAGGCTGTTGATATTAAAAGATATCGAGGCATGATTGGAAGCCTACTGTATTTAACTGCTTCTAGACCTGACATAATGTATATTGTATGTGTTTGTGCAAGGTTTCAATCAAACCCCAAAGAGTCTCACTTAAATGCCATTAAAAGAATATTTCGATATTTAAGTGGTACCATTTCTCTTGGTCTGTTTTATCCTATCACAAATACTTTTGATCTTGTTGGGTATAGTGATGCAGATTATGCAGGTTGCCTAATTGATAGAAAAAGTACTAGTGGTGTTTGTACATTCCTTGGACAAAGCCTAGTTTCTTGGCAATGCAAGAAACAAACTTCGGTTGCTTTATCCACTGCAGAAGGGGAGTATCTAGCAGCTGGGAGCTGTTGTTCTCAACTTCTATGGATGATTCAAACTCTAAGGGACTTTGATATCAAGTGTAAAAAAGTTCCAATCAACTGTGACAACACTAGCACCATTAGCATTTCTAAGAATCCGGTGAATCACTCAAGAACGAAGCATATTGATGTTCGACACCATTTCTTGAGAGACAATGTTGCTAAGGGCAAGATAGAGTTGGTCTTTGTTCCAACTGAATATCAATTAGCTGATATTTTCACAAAGCCCCTTGCTGAAGAAAGATTCTCAGTCATTCGAATGCAACTTGGTATGTGCTCTATGTAAACAGCGTGCTGATTGACAGTTACTGAACAGGTCAGCTTACCATTTGTCCTAACTCTAGTTACAAACATCATGCTGTTTGTCACCTCTGGTTTTCTACTTGTATGAGAATAAATAGCCCATGCTTATATTCTGATTATTGCTATAACATGCTAAATGATTATGTGTTAAGAAAATTGCTAAAGTCTAGATGAATGCTGATTTAAATTCATAATTTAAATAATCATGTTTTAAAATTAATATTTGTGCAATTTGCCTGTTTTAACAAGATTCATGTGCATATCCATGTTTTTTTTACTTAATTTAATTAGAATTTAGTTTTATTAATTAAACCTAAATTCTCCCCTAAAATCAATCAAAACTAGGGAGACACGGTTTCGCCGGTTCATTCCAAAACTCAAACACACTCTCTCTCTCTCTCTAAGCGGCGATTAGGGTTTGTAAGCGGCGATTAAGCGGCAATTAGGGTTAATCTGCTCATCTCCTACCATGGTTTGAAAGACTAGGGCTCGTAGGGAACTTTCTCCATCTGTTTCAAAGAGAAATGATACTGTTGATGGAATGCTAGAAAGTGGTGATGAAATCACTCCAACTCCAGAATCGAAGAAGCTCAAGATGACCATGTCGCCATCGTTTGTATCTCCTGCTTGTGAAGACCGGTACAAGGATTTGGATTTGGAAAATCGGGGTATTATCAATGGCCAACCTCTATCAAGTAAGATTACTCCTCTCTTCGATGAGTGTGGCGTAATGAAACTATTTCAAGATATTGGTCTAGATTCATTCATTTCTGATATGCCTAATTACTATTATCCTGATTTAGTAAGGGAATACTATGCTAATTTGCAAACTGATAAATTTTGGAATGCGATATCTACGGTTAGAGGTACGAAGATTCAATTGAATCCTCCAATCCTAAGTTCTCTTCTTAAGATTGAAATGGATAGTGCTACTGATGTTTATACTGCTCAGGGGTATGTGTCCCTTCCTGACTTTAGCATTGATGATCAGTTAAAAGTTTTAATGGGTAATGTTAAGCCTTTGGACTCAAACCCTCCTCCTACCACCATAGTGACTCCTTTAGCTCACCTGGTGTTTAAGATAGCTAGGTCACATATTTGTCCTCGAGTGGGAAACAAATCAAATTTCACTTGCCAAGACGTGGTGATTGTGGCTATGATTTTAACTGGAAGATCTTTTGATTTGTCCTCCTTTATTTTGAAAAAGATGCAAGCTACAGTGGAGAAATCTGTTAGTGGAATGCCTTATGCTTCTTGGCTATCCAAAGTGTTTAAGTTGTTTAATGTCAATGTCAAGGGTATGACTAAGATTGTTGTTAAGGACTGCATGGACCAGAAGTTTCTGACTTTAAACAATCTGCAAATTGAAGAAGGTGTGTTGTCTAGAATTGTGGTTCCTCAAGATGATCCTCCACATGATGATCCTACTACCTCTACTGCACCTCAAACTGCAACTCAGAACTTGGTGTCTCAATCTCTACAAGCCGATATGACAATCATGACTAGTGAGATCATTTCCCTTCGAAATGATACTCAAGCAATCAGAACTGATGTGCAGGATCTCAAGGCTGAATTTCAAGCCATTAAGGGTGCTATGAAGGATCTCATCTCTCAAGTCACCACAATGAAGGAATTAATGCTCAAGACAGTTGGTAACACATCTACTGCTCACTCAAAAATTGAACATGGTCAAGGGTTGGACAACTTAGCCAAAGCTGCTGCAAAGAATGCTCCTGGAGATGACACAGAAACAGAGGCTACCAAGTCAAATGCTCAAACAAGTGACCCTTAGTTTTTTGATGAATTAAGGGGGAGAATTAGGAGAATTCAAAATTGCTCATGTTGTGTTTTGTGTGTGAACTCGGTTTATGTCTGTGGTTTATGCTATGTCTGTGGTACTTGAACTTGTTTTTTATTCCTGTTGAACTGGTTTATGTGGCATATGTTACTTTGTGTTATGATTATCCACTGAGTTTAATTTTATCCTGGATATGCTATATTAATGCTCATAACCTTCAGATAATTATTGTTTTATATCTAATGTTGAGATGCAGGAATTTAGGGGGAGTTTCAAAATTCTCCTAAAAAGATTTATAATCATCAAAAAAGGGGAGATTGAAACTCCTAAGTTTTGATGATAACAAACAGTAAGCTATTTGGCGCTTACAGATATAAAACAGCATGCCATTGTGTTAGCTCTAACTTGGTTTTGCAGGTTAAAACAGCATGCCATTTGTGTGTGCTCTAATTTGGTTCTGTAGGACAAAACAGCTTACAGATTTCATAATCAGTATACCTCAAACAGCAAGCCAATTGTCACAAACAGCGTGCCAATTGTACAATCAGCAAGCTGATTGTGTCTGATGGAATTAAAGATCCATTCGGGAAAATCAAAGAGCATCAAGAGGGAATGATATATAGATTATATGTAAAGGTCCTCAGAATATATGATGAACATTCCCACCACTCAAGCTTTTGGAGACAATCTAATATTCCTTTTGGTTAAATAAGGTTACTTTACCTTATTTTATTACACCACCTTTACTCCACTCAAATACATCACATGGGACTCATCATAACATTATTCCCTGCACATTCTTATCTCCATACACGCTCCAGATATTCAGCTTTGCAGATTATCAAAATATATCTTCTTGCTCAAAAGATTTGCTTCATCTCTAACGGCTTGAATTCATACCGTTGGAATTATTATCAAAGCAAATCAAACCTTTCTTGTTCACCTATATAAGAACTGAGTATCATCAGTTCTTTGTACTGAATACAACGTGCAGAAAACAAGAAATACTCAAACAACTACAGAGCTTACATTGCTAAACCCTTCAAAACCTTCAAACCTCTTCATACACGCATATTCATTATTCTGAGGATTTATAGGTTGAGTTGTATTCTTTCAAAACATTTGTATTGTTCGAATTGTATTGTTTTGTTGCTGTACAAGATTGGCTTCAGGTTTTAGGGTGAGTCGAACTAGACTAGAGAAGTATACTTGGGAAGTAGTACTTAGAGGGTTGGTTCAGCACAGGTAAACAACAAGCCATTTGTAAGCAACAAGGGTTAAGGGAGATATATTGTTGTATCTTGTAATTGGATTATAGTTGATCAATAATATATTCTCTTACCAAGTTTGGTAAGGGACAAGGACGTAGACCATAGGGGATTAGGGGTCGAACCTGGCTAAAAGATTGTGTGTCTCTTTTACTTACTGTTTATATTCTTTCTGCATTTCATTTTAGATACAAACAGCGTGCTGTTTGTGAACTGTGTTATTACAAACAGCAAGCTATTTTCAGTTATTTTCAAAACAGTTCATAAATTCACATTATTAACCATAAACACCTATTCACCCCCCCTCTAGGTGTTGTTTTTCACTATTCTACTTCCAATAGAACTTTTAATCGTATGCCTTATAAATACTTATTATACTTCCAATAGAACTTCTAATCATATGTCTTTCCTATAAATTCGAACTCTTTTCTTTTATAAATTCGAACACCTATTCTACTTCTAATATGATAATTGATATTTTTATAATTATTAGTGTTTAAAATTCTAGAAAATTATAAAATTGATTGAGACAATATTAGAGCGCCACCTAAACTCCCGCTATCCTCCTTTATATATATATATATATATATATTGACTTTATATATATATTGATGATTGATTTATATTTATTAGTGTTTAAAATTGTAGAAAATTAGAAAAATCGATTGAGACGATATTAGAACGCCACCTAAACTCCCTCTATCTGTAAAACAACACTTAGATGGGGGTGAATAGGTGTTTATGGCTAACAATGCTTATTTATGACCTGTTTTGAAATTTACCAAAAATGGCTTGCTGTTTGTGGTTAAGCAGTTTACAAATGGCAAGCTGATTGTAACTAAAACGCAGTGCAGTAAGTAATATGCAGAAAATGAAAAAGAGACACGAGATCTTTTAGCCAGGTTCGACCCCTAATCCCCTATGGTCTACGTCCTGGTCCCTTACCAAACTTGGTAAGAGAATATATTATTGATTACTATAAAACCGATTACAAGATCCAACAATATATCTCCCTTACACCCTACTACTTACAAATGGCTTGTTGTTTTCTGTGCTGAACTAACTCTCTAAGCAATACTTCCCAAGTATCCTTCTATAACCTAGTTCGACCCACCCAAAACCTTAAGCCAACCTTGTACAGCAACAATTTAATACAACTTGAACAATACAATGATTTGAATAAATACAACTCAACCTATGAACCCTCTGAATGTATATATGCGTGTATATATGGGTTTGAAAGGTTTAGAAAGATTTTGCAATGTAAGCTTTGTGGTTGTGTGTATAATCTTGTTTCTGCACTTTGATGGATATTCAATGGATATGTATATCAAGAACTGAGAATGAGCAGCTCTTAAATAGGAAAACAAGAGAGCTTAAAATTAAACTTGAAATGGCTCCAACGGTATGAAAATAAATGAAGCCGTTACAAATGTTTCTGAGTTAAAGATAATGTAAGGAGCTTGATTTTCAACTGATGAAGAAGAAGAGGTATGGAGCGTGCATAGGAAGGAATATTTGATATGATGAAGGAGACAAGAGCATGTGGTTGGTAATGAAAAGTCAAAAGTGTCATGCTACTTTCCTTTTATTCAAAGCAAAGAATATATTGTTCCCCAATATATTTGATTTATGCTCTGGCGTGCTAGAATAATTCAGAGGGTTCATTACAGTATTTCTAAAGATATCTCCACCAATTGCTCCTTGAAAACCGCAAGATTCTTTAATTCTATCAGATACAGTCAGCATGCTGTTTGTGAAATGGCATGCTGTTTGTGAAATTGGTATACTGATTATCCATGCATTTGGCTTGCTGTTTGAGTCTGATTGTCCATGCATTTGGCTTGCTGTTTGAGTCTGATGAAGACATATGGTAAGCTGACTTACCCTACACCTGGCTTGCCAATTGTCACTGTAGTCCAACGTTGGCTTGCTGTTTGTGACAAACTGATTATATAATCAGTAAGCTAAGTTTCCTTTTGCATTTCCATATCATCAACCAAGTTTCCTGAGATCATAGATATGTCTAGTTGATCTTTATCTACAAGAATTCTGAACATTTGAAAATGGCTTGCTGTTTGCGTACTGACTGTGTGCAAATGGCTTGCCAAACTGTCACTGTATCTTAACTTTGGCTTGCTGTTAGATAGACTGATTATACAATCAGTAAGCTAGAGTATCCTGCAAAACCAAGTTAGTACATATACAACTAGCATGCTGTTTTATATCTATTAATAAGCCAAATGGCTTATTGTCTATGATCATCAAAACTTAAGGAGTATCAATCTCCCCCTTTTTGATGATTACAACTAATTTAGGTGAATTAGAATAACTCCCCCTAAATCCCTGCATCTCAAAATTAGATATAAAACGATGATCTAATATGTAAGAAATATAACGCCAAAGATAAAACATTCATAAACCAATTAGCTCAAAACCAGTTCAAATAAGCATGTTCAGAATTATTAAAATTATTAGAGGCATTCTCCTAAAGTTCTCCCCCTTAATCCATCAAAAACTAAAAATCTTAATATCAACAAATGATATGCCAGAATATAATGCAATCAGTATACCAATTGTAATATGCGAATAGAACAAATGGTAAGCTAACCTGACCAGCAATTACCATCCAACATGCTGATTTACAGAGAACACATGCCAAGTTCCATTCGAATTGTTGAAAATCTTTCTTCAGCTAGGGGTTTTGTGAATATATCAGCTAATTGAAATTCTGTTGGAACACAGACCAACTCTATCTTTCCTTTAGCAACATTATCTCTCAAGAAATGGTGTCGAACATCAATATGCTTTGTTCTTGAGTGATTCACCGGAATTTTGGAAATATTAATGGTGCTAGTGTTGTCACAGTTTATTGGAACCCTTCCACACTTTATATCAAAGTCCCTTAGTGTTTGAATCATCCATAGAAGTTGAGAACAACAGCTCCCAGCTGCTAGATACTCTTCTTCGGCTGTGGATAAAGCAACAGAAGTTTGTATATTGCATTTCCATGAAACCAAGCTTTGTCCAAGAAATGTACAAACACTACTAGTACTTTTTCTATCAACTTGACAACCTGCATAGTCTGCATCACTATACCCAACAAGATCAAAAGTATTTGTGATAGGGTAAAACAAACCAAGGGTAATGGTACCACTTAAATATCGAAATATTCTTTTAATAGCATTTAAGTGAGACTCTTTTGGGTCATATTGAAACCTTGCACAAACACATACAATATACATGATGTCAGGTCTAGAAGCAGTTAAATATAGTAAGCTTCCAATCATACCTCGATACCTTTTGATATCAACAGCCTTACCATTTTCGTCTACAATCGGCTTGCTGTTTTGGATCATAGGAGTTGCTTTTGGCTTAACATCTTCATAACCAAATCTTTTGAGCAGACTTTTTGTATACTTGGATTGGTGCACAAAATTCCATCTTTGGATTGCTTGATTTGAAGACCCAAGAAATAATTTAGCTCACCCATCATGCTCATTTCGAACTAACTATACATACACTTAGAAAACCACTGACACATAGATTCATTAGTAGCTCCAAAAATAATATCATCCACATATATTTCTACAATAAGAATATCTTTACCATTTTGCTTAATAAATAATATGGGATCGATTTTACCTCGAATGAATCCATTTTGGATTAGATACTAACTAAGCCTTTTGTACCAAGCTCTAGGGGCCTGCTTTAAACCATAAAAATCCTTCTTTAGCTTGAATGCATAGTTTGGATATTGATCATGTTCGAATCCAGGAGGCTGTTTGACATAAACTTCCTCTTCCGGCACGCTATTTAGAAACGCACTTTTCTCGTCCATTTGATATAGCTTGATTTTCTTGAAATTTGTTATTCCCAGATTACACACTTGTATAATTGTAGAAAGGGGGGTTGAATAAAATTCTTGATATTTATAAATCTCTGAAAAGAACTCCAGAAATCTATACTTAGATAATTGCTGTAGAAAGATTAATGCACAAACACATAAAAATCAGGTGGTTAAATGCACACCTGAAGCTTTTATTCGAAGAAAACTCTGTGATACAAAAGTACACAGCTTCTGTTTTACAACTCTTTGCTTTCTAAGGATATTCAACAAAAACCCTAAGCAAATGTATCTGTTTTCTTAGCCTACAAAGAGTTGCTATACTTGGTTATAAATCCCAAGTTTTACAAGTACTACTGGAATAAGATAATATTAATCTAATTCTAGTTGACTTGCTACTACACTCCGAATACACATGTAGCCGAAAGGTTGTCCTTGTGAACAGACATGTCTCCTGCACCTTTCTTGTATTCATAGTGTAAACGGAATGCTTCTTTCTTCTGTGTTTCCAAAGTATGGCTGCCATACTGCTTATTGTATCTACTATCAACCCATGTGATCTGTCAGTCAAACCTGTCCTTATTAACTGCTAATCCCCAGCTTAGCATAGAAGACAGTGTCAATGATTATCCGTTGATATTGTACACTGACATCCGTTGATGATGTATTGAGCTGTATCCGTTGATATTGAGACTTGAGCTGTATCCGTTGATAGAGTGGATTTGAGTTGTATCCGTTGATAGAGTTTTGTCTTCATCTGTTGATACACTTTCACTTAGACAGAATTACATAGCATAGCTTAGTTACAATTGGCTACCCTATTCTGCCTATCCGTTGATGGTCAACATGACTGTGGATAAAAACACTATCAACTGATAACATAGAGATACTACAGTATGCTACAAAACCTCATCCGTTGATGAGCTACCTGTCAACGGATAGAGTTATAAATCCTCATCCGTTGACAGCTACAAAACCTTATACAATTTGATTGATTGTGAAGTTATCATCAAGTACAACATATTCCTAACAATCTCCCCCTATTTATACTTGATGGCAATAAAGCATAAATTCAGGACCTTGATGATAACAAAACATTCCTAAAGATATATATATATATATATATATATATATATATATATATATAGAACAATGCAAAAATTGTATTAAGCTACAAAAATTAAAAACTGAAAGTTTAAGAAATTTACAGAGAAGTGCTCCTCTAGACTGAGCAGATTAAGACTGTTTCTTTTCTCTTGTTGGCATCACCCTTGATTTTCCTTCTTTGGCAGAGTTTGACTCAATCTGCATTTGGAGTTGCCTATAGAAGGCATCTTCTTCATCAACCTTTGGATTTAGCTTTTGTTGTAACCATCTCAGGTATTGAGAACTAGCCTTTGATAGTTGGTCTTCTAACCTGAAGAATCTCCTGTTACCATCTTCATCCCTGAACTCCATCATCCAGAAGGGTTGAAGGTGGATTTTCTGTCCATTGTATGGGATCTTCATCTTCCTTGGTAGACTTGATGGTGAGTTCCATTCTCTCCTTATCTGTTCTATTCTGTCCAGTATCTCCCCTTTTGCTATCTTGGATAACCCTGTGTATCTCTTGATTGCAAAGAACACTTTGTTTAAGGTCAGATAATTTTCTCCAAGAACCCTCTGTAGTGGCCATGTCCTTTCCTTTCCTCCCTTGTATACAAAGACCAATCTCTCAGGCAAATGTTTATATTTGTCAATTCCTCTAACTTCTGACAATTCATCCAGATACAGATTCATGCCAGAGTATTCTTCAATATCTGCCTGATAGATAAAATCATCCTTGTTTTTTAAGATTGGCTGCTTGACAATAGCAGGTACCCTAGCAACTTGAATTGGTTCCTTTGAAGGTTGCTTCCTTGATATCCTTTTCTTCTGTATAGGCTTCTGTTGAGGCTTCAACAAGAATGAAGGAACCTCAATGGAGTCAAGATTCGTTGGTTCCTCTTTAGGTACTATAGGATCACCATGTAAATTCACAGCTGGGTTGAATACTTTTACAGAAACAGGTTGTGATGAGCCAACTGTCTCCTTTCTTTCAATTTCGGGAGAAACAGGCCTCCTTACCTTTGATTTCACTCTCTTAGATTTGGATTTGGGGACTGATTTCACTTTCCTTTTGGATTTGGGGACTTCCTCAGGTTCCCTCATTTCATCCTCTACCTCATCCATTAACTCCTGAGCTAGCCTGGCTTGCTTCTCATCTGAGTTTTCATATTGATTTTCTTCACTTGGATGAGCTTCCCTGAGAAGTCTGGAGGTATCCTCTCTTTTTGCTTCTACAAATCTAGGATGGCTATTGGATATATTTAAGACTTTTCCATTCCTTATAATTACAGCCATCCATTTTCTTACACTCCTATTGGCATTTTCCTTGAACTCCTTAATTTGCTTTCCCATTAGCTTCCCTTCATCATCCTTGGGAAATGGAAAGTCCAATTGTAACTTGTTCTTCCCATTTGCCTTTGGTGGATAGTAGGCTCTGGTTTTTATGTATGGTTCAAATTCTTTGACATAAGATGGTTCATCATCATAGAATGTAGGAGCTACAATCTCTGGAGTGAGCACCTTCAGAATTGTAGTTGATATTGTTGGAGCTGAGGACTGAGTAGAGAACAGATTTGATACAATTGATTCATTGATCATCCTTTCTGTTCTCATCATTCTTTCATTTGCCTCCTTGTTGATCTTTTCTAAGGCCTCTATTCTGGCTTGCCTTTCACCATCTGAGATTTCTGATAGGTCGGGAATCACAGGCAAAGCCTTTTGTTTCTTCGCAGGGGAAGCCTCTATAGTAAACTCTTTTGGATTGACCACTATCATTGGCTGTTGCCCCCCTCAATTTATGCTATCTTGCTACTGGAAGCTGGAATATGACTAGAAGTAGCTGCAACCTCCTCTACCTTTTTCTCCCCCTTTTTGTTAGCATCAAGGGCTGGAGGTGATGCTGCAAGTAGCCTTTCCAGTAGCTCAGTCTGTTTGGCTTGATTGGCAATGAGTGTCTGCATTTGAGATTCCATACTATCCACTCTGGAGGAGAGATACTGAACAGATTTGGCCAGGCTATCTTCCTTCAATAATTTGCTAGTCAGTACCTTCTGAGTGGTAGTAGGGGCTAGTGCCTCAATCCTGGCATCTAGTTCCACTTTCATATCTCTAATTGCAGTTTGGACCTCCTCGTGTTGTGTTCTTTGATTGACCATGTGCATTTTGTGAAGTTTCAGGGAGTCCATTAATTGCTGAAGGATAGCCTTTCTCTGTGGATCTGCATTTTAGTGCTCAGCCCTAGCAGATTGATATTGCTTCACAATCTCCACATTGAAGTCACCAGCCACAGTGGCAGTAGAAAATAGCTAGTCTGGAGTATCTGCCACATTGACTTCTTCATCATTTGCTGTGCTGTCACTGTCATCACTGCCAAACTCTTCACTGTCAGCATCTGAAGGCAGAGTTGTAAGAGCTTCCTTTGCTCTTTGTAGAGATTGTGAGGTGTGCACTAGGTGCATTGCCTCCTCTGCCTCCACATTGCCCTGTTGTGCCATGACTTGATAGGCAGAAACAGGATGAATAAAGGTTTATGGATCCAAAGAGATGGAGTCAATGATTGACTGATATTCTTGTCGAAATTCCATCTCTTTAGAAGCTTCGTTAACCTCCATTAACTCACTTGCAATGGCTGGATCTTCCTGCCTTATTTCTCCTGTAGTCCCTTCTCTCCACTCTTCTCTCTTTCCCTGCATCAGGGGCTCCCCTTGGCTCACACCTCTCATACCCTCACCTTCACCTACTAAGGTGGAACTCTCTTGCTCTCCTTTTGCCTGACCTGAAGAAATGGTCAGCCTCTCATTATTTGCCTCTCCTTTTGCCTGCTCACAAGGCAACCTCTCACTCCCTTCCCTCAATCCTAAAAGTGTTTCAACTACTGAGAACTCCTCCACACTTGACACAGGAATGTCAGATATAGCAGTGGTAGAGTGAGTTATCAACAGATAAGGGATATCCGTTGATGGAGTAGTTATAGCTGTCAATGGATGGCTAGACATAGGCGCATCCGTTGATGGAGAAACACTTGTCAACGGATGAAGGATATTCGTTGATGAAGGAATGACCACCAATTGCAGAGTAGGGCTTCTCCAAGAATCTTAAAGATGGAGAATCAGGAATTGATGTAGATATCATATCCATATTATTGAGAAAAGAATCTTTCTCACAACAACTTCAGTCCTTTGGTTCAATAAATAGCTCTGTCTTATAGTTCTTTTGTCTCCAAGTAATGGTAGTTGTGTTTCCTTTCTGCAGTTGTACTTCATGTCCTTTGTTTGTCCAGTTAAGGTAAAGTCAATGGTCCATCAAGTTGATTAGAAATGTATGGTGAGGATCATTGTACTTGCAGTTAGATGCATCTAGGGCCAATCAGTTTAGGCCATATAAACGTTGTAATGAGATTGTAATGAGGCAGGTGGAATACAAAGCTGAAACAGCATTCTCCTCATGTTCTTGATTCATGCACATTTACATGTCTTTAGTTAAGTTATTTTAGTCATCATGGTATCAAAGCCTATGTGCCTATTGAATCAAATTCGTTAAAACTCTCAGTCACTCTTCTTTCATCTTACTCCTTGCAAACATTCTTTCTCTCAGATTTCTTACCTCTCTTCTTAAAGAATCTTTCTCTTAAAATATCTCTGTTCTTTTATCATGACAACATCACGTATTACTTATCAAGATATGTTGGATCCATTGTTTGTACACCCCTCAGATAACTCTACATCTATTCAAGTGGATAAGCTTCAAGGCTCTTCTGATTACAGAGCTTGGCGTAGATCCATGGAAATCAATCTTTCTTCAAAGCGAAAACTTGGATTTGTTAAAGGTACTGTCTCTAAACCTGTTGATGATCCTGTCAAACTGGAGATGTGGGAGACTTGTAATAATATGATCATTGCTTGGATAACAAATAATGTCTCCACAACTATTAGGCAGGCTATTATGTATATGACATCTGCAACTGAGATGTGGATTCATCTAGAAAAAAGGTTTGCCTTGACTAATGGCAGCAGAAAATACAAGCTTAATAGAGATCTATATGAGCTGAAACAAGGAACTCGGTCTGTGAATGAGTTTTTTACCTCTCTTAAAAGTGTATGGGCTGAACTTGATTCTTTAAACACTTTACCTGTTGTCTCTGAGCCTAGCCCAGAAGTTGCAAAACTTCTTCAAACAATAGATGTTCAAAGAGAAGAGTCCAGATTGTTTCAATTCTTGAATGGATTGAATGATGAGTTTAATGCTCAGAGAAGCCAAATACTCATGTTAGACCCCTTACCAGTAGTTGAAAAAGCCTGTGCTTCTCTCGAACAAGAAGAGGCACAAAGATCTCTCCTAAACGAGTCGAAACCTCCAACAAACGATGTCATGGCCATGTTTGGCAAAACTCAGGGGCAAACGTTTCGCCAAACAGTGTGCACAGCTTGTAAAGGGAGAGGACACAGTGCAGAACGTTGTTGGACAGTGGTTGGATACCCTGAGTGGCATTCCAGACACACTCAAACTACATTCAAACCTAAAATGCAGATGCAACATACAGGCTCTAGGTGGTCTAAGCCCAGTGCACCCAAGCTGGCTGCAACAGCCCAGCTGACAAAAAATACTACAGACTCAAGTGGGTTGCTATTCTCTCCACAGCAACTAGAGCAGTTGGCTAGTTTGGTACCACAGTTTCAACGAAGCAGCGTAAAGGACACAGAAAGTGATGAAGAATTGGACTTTCATTTTTCTGGTATGATTTCTGTCCACAATTCTGGGAATTCTCTTGACTGGATAATAGATTCAGGAGCGTCTGATCATATGACGCCCTGTTTAAACATGCTCACTAATGTTGTACCTATGGCACAATCACACACTATAAACTTGCCTACTGGAGATACTGTAGTTATAACTCACACAGGAGAAACAGTGGTTGTCCCTGGGATAATTCTTAAGAATGTGTTGTGTGTCCCCACCTTTAAACACAATCTGTTGTCTGTTCAGAAACTTGTTAAAGATAACAATTGTGAAGTTCGTTTCTCTCCTACTCAATGTGTCATCTCTGATAAACGCACAAAACAAACCATAGGTATTGCCAGAGCTTGTAATGGTTTGTATATGCTAAAGCCTAGTCAGTTAGTGCCTGTGTCCAACAATGCTGTAAAATCAAACCCAGAGTCCTTGTGGCACCATCGCCTTGGACATACACCTATGCCAAAACTTTTGAAAATTCCTTACATAAAACCACTGCTCAGAAACACATCCCATACTTGTCTCACTTGTCCCATGGCAAAAATGACTAGACTTCCGTTTCAATTAAGTGAATCACTGGCACCAAAAAAAATTCAGTCTAGTTCATATGGACATTTGGGGTCCATATAAAGTGGCTTACCAATCCAAATACAGGTTTTTTCTTACGTTGGTAGATGATCACTCTAGGCATTGTTGGGTTTATTTGCTGAAACAAAAGTCAGACTCATTGGCAACCCTTGAAGTCTTTCTTAACTATGTCAAGAATCAATTTGGTACAACCATCAAAACAATCCGGTCTGATAATGCTTTGGAATTCACCAGCCATGCCTGTAATCAGTTCTTCTCTAACCATGGCATCCTCCATCAAACATCTTGTGTCTACAGACCTCAACAAAACGCCAGGGCAGAAAGAAAACATAGAAGTATACTTGAACTTGCTCGTGCACTGCGTTTTCAGGCTAATATTCCATTGAATTTCTGGGGTGACTGTGTGTTAACAGCAGTGCATATTATCAACAGAATTCCATCTTCAGTTCTTAAATTCAAGACTCCCTATGAGGTGCTTTTTGGAAGTCTGCCTGAGTATGATCACTTACGAGTGTTCGGTTGCCTGGCATTTGCCCTAAATCCACATTCTACTCAAGATAAGTTTGAGCACAGAGGTGTGCCATGTCTGTTTCTGGGATACCCACCTCTTACCAAAGGTTATAAGCTGCTAAACCTTCAAACTCAACAGACATTTGTCTCTAGAGATGTCAAATTCAATGAAGAAGTTTTCCCTTATCATACTAAATCTACTCATGAATTTATGACACCAATTCCCCCTTCATATCCTATACAAGATGATGAAGAATACATCTCTGACTTGGCTACACCTGACTCTACACCTCCTTCATCACCACCAGACTCACCTTCTCATGATGCTTCTCTCAATCAATCCCCTACGCCTATACCAGAACAACCTCTTCGAAGGTCCACCAGAATTCGTAGCCAACCTGTATGGATGGGTAACTATACTGCAGCCAATGCTAGCACCATTGCCAACAAGATTTGTCCTACAGTGTCACAACAGTTCAACTGTTTTTTGTCTACTTTGACAACGACGAATGATCCAGTCACTTTTAAAACTGCAGTTCAATTTCCAGAATGGGTGGAGGCAATGAACAAAGAGCTAGATGCTCTAGAGTTGAATCAAACTTGGGAAGTCACCACTTTGCCCCCTGATTGTCATTCTATAGGCTGCAGATGGATATTCAAAACAAAACTGAACCCAGATGGGAGTTTAGAAAGACACAAGGCTCGATTAGTGATACTTGGAAATCACCAACAACCTGGCATTGATTTTACTGAGACGTTCGCACCTGTTGCCAAACTAACGACAGTCAGAGCTCTGCTAGCAGTGGCTGCCATTGAAAATTGGATCACATGCCAGATGGATGTGTCCAATGCCTTCTTGCATGGAGAGTTACAGGAGGAAGTGTACATGAAACTCCCCCCTGGATACACTCATCTCGGGTCCAGAATCGTTCTAAACCATGTGCCTCCATCACAAATGTCAACACCAGTGTTGGTTTGCAAACTCAAAAAATCTCTTTATGGCCTTCGTCAAGCTCCCAGAAATTGGTTTTCCAAGTTATCTTCGACCCTTGTACGCCTTGGCTACAAACTGTCCAAAACGGATTATAGTATCTTTATACTTCATACATCTACCTCCATCACTACTATCCTGGTATACGTGGATGATTTACTAATTGCTGGCAGTTGTCAAAGCACTATTGATTCTCTCAAAAGAATGCTAGCTTCCACATTCCACATGAAGGACATAGGGGACCTTCGATATTTTCTAGGGCTTGAGATCGACAGAAATGCAACTGGGATTTTCATCTGTCAAAATAAATACACACTGGATATCATTACTGAGCTTGGAATGAATACTGCAAAACCAGTCTTAACTCCTATGGATTCTCATGTCAAGTTAACAGCTGATGGTGGAGAACCCTTATCTAATCCAACTGACTACCAACGGTTGGTTGGCAAGTTCATATATCTAACCATCACTAGACCAGACATTGCTTTTACGGTTCAACTCCTATCTCAGTTTATGCAGAAACCTACAAGTCATCACTTCCAAGCTGCCAAAAGACTCGTAAGGTACTTGATTGGGACTACATCACAAGGCATACTCTTGGCCTCTTCCTCTGCAGCAACACTCACTGCATACTGTGATAGTGATTGGGCTGCATGTCCTACTACTAGACGCTCTACAACTGGTTTTTGCATCTTTCTAGGGACTTCACCCATCTCCTGGAAGGCCAAGAAACAACCAGTAGTTGCACGTTCCTCAGCTGAAGCTGAGTTTAGAGCAATGGCATTGACTACTTGTGAAGTCACATGGCTGAGTGCATTATTGAAAGACCTTGGTATTAAGAACCTTCCTCCTACTCTACTCTGTTGTGACAACAAAGCTGCACTTGCCATAGCAGCCAATCCAGTCCTACATGAACGTACTAAGCATGTAGAACTCGATTGTCATTATGTAAGGGAACAAGTGCAAGCTGGGAAAATTCAAACTACCTACACTCCTTCAGTTGATCAAGTTGCTGATATTCTCACCAAAGTGCTTCCAGTGAACCTGCATTCTCAACACAACAACAAGCTGGCTTCCTTCCCCACAATGTCCACTGCTCAGTCCCACCAGCTTGAGGGGGGGTATTGAGAAAAGAATCTTTCTCACAACAACTTCAGTCCTTTGGTTCAATAAATAGCTCTGTCTTATAGTTCTTTTGTCTCCAAGTAATGGTAGTTGTGTTTCCTTTCTGCAGTTGTACTTCATGTCCTTTGTTTGTCCAGTTAAGGTAAAGTCAATGGTCCATCAAGTTGATTAGAAATGTATGGTGAGGATCATTGTACTTGCAGTTAGATGCATCTAGGGCCAATCAGTTTAGGCCATATAAACGTTGTAATGAGATTGTAATGAGGCAGGTGGAATACAAAGCTGAAACAGCATTCTCCTCATGTTCTTGATTCATGCACATTTACATGTCTTTAGTTAAGTTATTTTAGTCATCACATATCCAGAGATGGAGTTGGTGATGGTGGATTGTAATGTGTATCGATTTGAAGGTTAAGATCAAGCGGCTGTGACTGCACATTTATTGAAGTCACATCAAACTGAATTTGAGAAGGTACATTTTGTTGTACTGTGTGTGCACCCTGTGCTTCCCCTATGGTTTTAGATTTTACTCTTCTTTCACAGGTTTTTGAGTGAGAGGTAGTGTCCCTTACCCTTTTGTGCAGAGTTGCTGTAGAACTAGTAGTTACACCCTGTTGAGAGGATGTAACTTGGGCTTGGCTAATTGGTGCACTTTCCTCACCTACCTTATTCTTAGGGCTTGCACCCTGTCCCTCACCACTCACTACCTCCTTCACACTCCCCTCAAGAGTTGTGGTAGTTTTTGTAACAGGTGCTTTTTGAGAAACACCTGAGGTTTGTCTCTTAGATTTTGGTTTGGAAACTTTTGTTTTAGTCACTTGGGTAGGTGCCTGTTTGGTCACTACTACAGACTCCATTGTGACTGAGGAAGGCAAAGAAATTTGGGGGTTAGAGATAGGAGTTTCAAGGTTAGAAAGAGTTACCTGAACAATTGGTAGATATACCAATTGTACTTCAGCAGTGGAGTTCATTCGAATTAAATCACTTAAGACTCTCTTCTCCTGAACAAAACATGTGAACTTGCTATCCGGGTTAGCAATGGATAGCTTATTCTCAGATACATGCAGTGCTAAGAGCATCAAAAATCTAGCAAAATAGATATTCTTGCCCCTAATTTCCTTTTTACCTAATTTTGCTACTATCTCATACATGACTAGTGTGCCAAAGTTATAGAATTTATCAGTCAGAAGCATACACAACATAACTAGCATGGAATGGGTAACATCATCAAAGTTACTAATTTTGCCTGAAAAAGTTTTAATGAAGTCATCACAAAAATAACTCCATTCTTTAACCATCCCTTTCCTAACAGTTTTCCCTAAATTATCAGTACTAAGGGCAAAATTTATGGAATTAAGCATGGCAACTATTTCAGCATCACTGGGTACTTTCAGACAGTTATTCTCAGGCAATTTTAAACAAGCATTTATCACATCAGAGTTAACTACATAGTTTTTACCCTTTAGAGAAAAAGCAATTATACCGTCTGTGCCATTGTACTCAGCAGATGCCCACACCTCTTCGATTACCTCGTGGATTAGAGGAGTGGTGGCAGTCATAGCATACGAAAGTTTACAGTTCTTCACAAAATTCATCATGGTGTGATAAGCTTCTGGGGCATTCACTGTATCGACATAGGCCGCGAAATTGTTCTTCTCATAGGTGAACCCAGTGGAAGACATCATCTTAACAATAGGCGCCATTGAAGAGTTTGAACTTTTGTTGCAGAGAATTTTTGTGAAGAAGATGCAGTTTACTTAAGAGAATCTTGAAAGTCGATAAAAATGAGATGTGAGAGCACAAGACAGCCTTTTATACTTTTCAAGAATTGAAAATGAAATAATTAAAAGTAATTACCCATTGGTCAAAAGTAACTGTCAAATAATAAAAGAAAATAAATATAACCAGTCCTATATAGATACACGTTTACCAACGGTTATATTTAAAAGAAAATATGTATATCAACGGATATGGAATGAACGGTTGAGAAACAGTTTATCCGTTGATGACGTGGATAAGCTGTTATCCATTGATATACAAAAATCTAAGAATGTGTTTATGCTATCAACGGGTAAAAGGATATCCGTTGATAAGATAATTTTACCTTGGACAAAATTTCTAAAGAAAATTTTTTCTGAGAGTTTTTAATTCTCAAGTAAATCAACACTTTCCTAGCTGCAAAGCAGTGAAATCAAATATCACTAGGAATTATGACAAGTTAAGCATACCTAGCTCACCTACCAATCTTGTGAATGTGGATTCATCAAGAGGCTTGGTAAAGATATCTGCAAGCTGCATTTCACTTGGCACAAAGTGCATTTCTACTGTACCATTCATCACATGTTCTCTAATGAAGTGGTATTTGATGTCAATGTGCTTGGTTCTCGAATGTTGCACTGGATTCCCTGTGATGGCAATAGCACTTGTGTTGTCACAGAAAATTGGAATCTTCTCAACTTTTAGACCATAGTCAATGAGTTGATTTCTCATCCATAGAATCTGTGCACAACAGCTTCCAGCAGCAATGTACTCAGCTTCAGCTGTAGAAGTGGAGACTGAGTTCTGTTTCTTACTGAACCATGAAACAAGCCTATTTCCTAGAAATTGACAGGAACCTGTAGTACTTTTCCTATCAACTCTGCAACCTGCAAAATCTGCATCTGAATAGCCAGTTAGATCAAAACCAGATTCTCTTGGGTACCAAATGCCAAGGTTTGGTGTTCCCTTGAGATACTTGAAAATTCTTTTAATAGCTATTAAGTGAGACTCTCTAGGGTCAGCTTGAAATCTAGCACAAAGACAAGTAGAAAACATTATATCAGGTCTACTAGCTGTTAGGTATAGAAGTGAACCTACCATGCCTCTATATCTTGAGATGTCCACAGACTTTTCCTTAGTATTCAACTCAAGCTTAGTTGCAGTGGCCATAGCTGTTTTTGCAGAGGTACAATCCATTAAGTCAAATTTCTTTAAGAGATCATAAATATATTTTGTTTGACTTATGAAAATGCCCTCATTAACTTGCTTTACTTGTAGGCCAAGAAAGTAAGTTAATTCACCCATCATGCTCATTTCATACCTACTTTGCATAAGTTTGGCAAACCTTTTCCAAAGCTTCTCATCTGTAGACCCAAAAATAATATCATCTACATAGATTTGAACAAGTATTGAAGACCCATTAATATTCCTATGAAATAAGGTTTTATGTACTGTACCTCTAGTGAAGTGGTTCTCCAAAAGAAATTGAGATAAAGTGTCATACCAGGTTCTTGGTGCTTGCTTTAAACCATAAAGTGCTTTCATGAGAAGATATACATATTCTGGAAATTCTGGATCCTCAAAGCCAGGAGGTTGATGGACATAGACCTCTTCTTCCAGTTCCCCATTTAGAAAGGCACTTTTGACATCCATCTGATAGACTTTGAAATTGGCATGTGCTGCATAGGCTAGAAAGATTCTTATTGCCTCAAATCTTGCCATTGGAGCAAAAGTTTCATCAAAATCTATTCCTTCTTCTTGAGAGTAGTCTTTTGCCACTAATCTAGCTTTATTCCTCACAATTATGCCATTTTCATCTGTCTTATTCTTGAGAACCCATTTAGTACCTATGACACTTCTATCATCAGGTTTGGGCACAAGTTTCCATACTTTATTTCTTTCAAATTGGTTTAGCTCTTCTTGTATTGCTAGGACCCAATCTGGATCTAGAAGGGCATCTTTCACTTTCTTAGGTTCCTCTTGAGACAGGAAGCTACTGTATAGACATTCTGCTTGAGTGGCCCTTCTAGTTTGGACTCTTGAATTCGATTCACCAATAATTAACTCAAATGGATGATCTCTAGTCCATTTTCTTGCAGGTGGAAGGTTTGATCTTGATGAGCTTGCTTCATTTCCATGAGCATGATCATGTTGATTTAGCATTGAATTTTGACCTTGAGAAACTCCCCCTGAGTTTGTTGTCCTTGCTGAATTATGAAGTTGAGTATCAATGGATGCATCATTTTTCCTGTCGACGGATGCTTGAGAATCTCTGTCAACGGATGCATCTATAATAATGTCAACGGATGCTCCAGAATGACTGTCAACGGATGCTTCATTTCCAGTGTAAGCATCACTTCTAGTTGGTACAACAACTCTTGGTGGATCTCTGTGGTCATGATCTTCATCTTCCTCATCATCATCATAGTACATTCTTCCTTCACCTTCATTCTCAAATTCCAACTTTTCATGGGAGCCTTCATCATTTAGGCCTAGAATCTTTTGATCTTCAAACACAACATGTACAGATTCCATAACAATGTTGGTTCTTAGATTGTAAACTTTTTAGGCTTTCCCTGCTGCATATCCAACGAAAATAGCTTCATCTGCCTTTGCTTCAAATTTGCCCAATTTATCTCCATAATTCCTTAGCACAAAACACTTACATCCAAAGACATGAAGGAAAGCTAAAGTTGGTTTCTTGTTGGTTAACAACTGATAAGGAGTCATTCTTCTAGATTGATTGACCAAGGAAATATTCTGAGTAAAGCATGCAGTGTTGACAGCTTCAGCCCAGAAATATGTTGGTAACCTTGATTCACTTAACATTGTTCTAGCTGCTTCAATGAGAGTTCTGTTTTTCCTTTCAAAAACCCCATTTTGTTGAGGTGTTCTGGCAGCAGAAAACTCATGGACAATTCCATTCTCTTCACAGAAAATCTTCATTGTGGAATTCTTGAATTCAGTACCATTGTCACTCCTGATTCTTTGTACTCTGTCTTCAGAACCATTGTTTAGTATTCTGAGGTGATTGATGATGATTTCACTTGCACAATCCTTGGAGTGCAGGAAGAAGGTCCATGTGAACTTAGAAAAATCATCTACAATCACAAGATAGTATTTCTTCTTTGAAATAGACATGACATTTTCTGGACCAAATAAGTCCATATGCAGCAAATGAAGAGGCTTAACAATGGATGACTATGTCTTGCTTTTGAAGGATGATTTCTTTTGTTTCCCTAATTGGCAGGCATCACACAGTCCATCTCTGACAAATTCCAATTGAGGGATTCCTCTAGAAAGATCCTTTCTTACCAAATCATTCATAACTTTAAAATTCAAATGTGACAGCTTCTTATGCCATAGCCAACTCTCATCCTTACCTGCTTTGCTGAAGAGACAAGTTATGGATTCTGAGCATGCTGAATTGAAGTCAGCTATGTAAACATTTCCTTTTCTAAAGCCTGTCAATACCACATTGTTGTCTTCCTTGGCAGAAACAACACAGGCTTCTTTTGTGAACTTTACTTCATAGTTTTTGTCACAAATTTGACTGACACTCAGCAAATTGTGCTTCAAACCTTCAACTAAAGCCACTTCTTCAATGATGACATTGTCTTTTAAAATCAGGCCATATCCCTTAGTATATCCTTTGTTGTCATCTCCAAAGGTAATTCTAGGGCCAGCTCCTTCCTTGAACTCTGTGAGCAGGGTTGAATCTCCTGTCATGTGCCTAGATACCATAGATTCCTTCTGTTTCCTTGCACACATTTCAAAAACAAATCAAGTTGATTTTGGTACCCAAGCTTCCTTGGGTCCTTTCTTGTTAGCCTTTGACTTTGCACTCTTAGCATTCTTCAACTTAGGTGTAGATGCTTGAGTGATGGGGTTTGACAAATGCTCATTTGCATGAATATTTGATGCATGTATTTGTGGAAAATTGGCATACATATTATTCATGCTAGGAATGATCCATGACATTTGTGGCACATTCACAGATTGAAAATAAGGATTAGACACATATGGCATGTTCACATATGGATTTGAAAAACTAGCATTTTGATACAAACCAGGCATTGCAGGCATACATGGCATTGTTTGAGGTACATGAACAGGAGCCTTGTTGACAATCTTGCAATTAGAAGATAGATGATTGACACTATTACAATTACTACAACTTTTCCTAAGAGCAAACTTGTCAGGAGAATAATTGTTTTTCTTGTTGATGCCTATCTTACCATTTCTGTTCTTTTTCTTTTTACCCTCAATTTCTACCTTTTCATTATCTGATTTACCAACAGCCTTTTTGTTATGTAAATCACCTGCCTTAGCCTTCCCACTAGATTTGGTTTTGCTACACTCACCACTAACGAAGTTCTTGTTGACTGGACCATACTTGATATCCAGTTTCCTGAGTTCCTTCTTACTAAAAAACTTTTTGTTAGTCGACGGATACCTCTCATCCGTTGATCGTTCATCTATCAACGAATGATCACTATCCGTTGATTCACAAATAGTCTCTAGATCCTCAAGGTCAGGTTCTAGCTCCTTTTTCTTTTGAGTCCAGGTATCCTTCACAAACGATTCTATTCCCTGGACTTCTATTATGTTTTGAGAAATATTCCTACAACTTTGAAATTTAGCAATTATCCCATGTTCTTTTTCAAGCTGGTCCTTTAAAATCAGTTCTCTTTTTAACACAGCTTCAAGTTCACTTTTAGCATTATTGCAATCAACTCTCATTTTCTCAAATTCTAGAAATTGAGCTTCTAGAGCAGCATTTCTATCACTTAAAAACAGATTAGACTCTTTAATCCTATTGTTCTCTTTAGTAAGTGATTTAAGAGTAACACTTAAGTGATATAGTTCAGTAGACATTTCATCTATAACACTATTGCATTCCTCTTTGGTGAGCTAAGAGAGATTATTAGAAAATACCTGATTGCTAGCTGAACTTGCTTCCTGCTCTCCAGAATCAGCCATCAATGCAAGGTTGACAAACTCAACATCATCATCAGAATGATTGTCATCAACAGCCCAGTCATACACTTGGGTCAAGAATGCCTTTCCTTTCTGCCTGAGAAGATCAAAATATTTCTCCTTGTAGTCAACTGTCTCAGTTGACTTTCCCTTGTTCTCAGATCTAGGTTTCCTGCATTCACTTATCATGTGACCAGCAATTCCATAATTGTAGCATTTAATTTTGGATTTATCCACATAGTTGCTTGTGTAAAAATCTTTGTTAAATGGCTTGGCCACCCCAGAGTTTCTCTTGAATTTTAGCTTAGAGAATCTCCTAGATAGAAAAGCTAAGTGCACATTTATCTCATCCAATTCATCTTGATGAAGGACATTCAATTCCTCAGACACCTTTTCCTTGCTCCTGCTTGATTCTGCTCTACCTTTACAAACTCCCTGTTTGGTGTAGAACTAGCAGCTTCTGTCCTTTTCTCCTTTTGCTCCAAGTTGGCAACAAGTGCAACTGACCCACTTTTCTTTTGAGACTTCTCAATCTCTTCATCCTGCTCCATTTCCAGCTCATATGTCGTTAAAGTTCCATAGAGCCTTTCAAGAGTAAATGTCTTGTACTCTTGAGTGTTTCTTAGAGAAACAGTCATTGGCTTCCATTCCTTGGGCAGTGATCTCAGAAATTTGAGATTAGAATCTTTAACTTGATAGATTCTTCCATACAGTTTCAAACCATTTAGTAGCTTTTGAAATCTACTAAATGTATCATTCAATGTTTCTCCACTCTTAAAGTGGAAATGTTCATATTGTTGGATTAGTAGTTACATCTTGTTTTCCCTCACCTGTTCTGTTCCTTCACAATGGGTTTGAACAGTATACCATACTTCCTTGGAGGTAGTATAGTTAATAACATTGTCAACTATGTCTGTTTCTAGACCATTGAACAGTATATTCATGGTCTTTTTGTCTTTGTGGACTTCTGCAATATCTTCAAGACTCCAATCAGAAATAGGTTTGGGAATGAGAGTGTTAGGCACACCTTCAGCCAGACCAACTCTTGTTGCAGTCTTCATTGGAACGTGAGGACCCTTGTCAATGCAATCCACAAAACCCTCATCAATAGACGAGAGATGTAGACGCATTTTTACTTTCCAGTGAAAGTAATTCTCTCTATCAAGAACTGAAATCTTTACTCCATAATCCTTCTTAGACATGTTGGAAGTGTGTTGATCTTTAAACTTCAAATATGTTAGAAGCTTGCTCTGATACCAATTGTTATTTCCTGATTACACACTTGTATAATTGTAGAAGGGGGGGTTGAATACAATTCTTGATATTTATAAATCTCTGAAAAGAACTCCAGAAATCTATACTTAGATAATTGCTGTAGAAAGATTAATACACAAACACATAAAAATTAGGTGGTTAAATGTACCACCTGAAGCTTTTATTCGAAAAAAACTCTGTGATACAAAAGTACACAGTTTCTGTTTTACAACTCTTTGCTTTCTAAGGATCTTCAACAAAAACCCTAAGCAAATGTATCTGTTTTATTAGCCTACAAAGAGTTGCTACACTTGGTTATAAATCCCAAGTTTTACAAGTACTACTGGAATAAGATAATATTAATCTAATTCTAGTTGACTTGCTACTACACTCCAAATACACATGTAGCCGAAAGGTTGTCCTTTTGAACAGACATGTCTCCTGCACCTTTCTTGTATTCATAGTGTAAACGGAATGCTTCTTTCTTCTGTGTTTCCAAAGTATGGCTGCCATACTGCTTTTTGTATCTACTATTGTTAGGAATATGTTGTACTTGATGATAACTTCACAATCAATCAAATTGTATAAGGTTTTGTAGCTGTCAACAGATGAGGATTTATAACTCTATCCGTTGACAGGTAGCTCATCAACGGATGAGGTTTTGTAGCATACTGCAGTATCTCTATGTTATCAGTTGATAGTGTTTTTATCCACAGTCATGTTGACCATCAACGGATAGGCAGAATAGGGTAGCCAATTGTAAATAAGCTATGCTATGTAATTCTGTCTAAGTGAAAGTGTATCAACAGATGAAGACAAAACTCTATCAACGGATACAACTCAAATCCACTCTATCAACGGATACAGCTCAAGTCTCAATATCAACGGATACAGCTCAATACATCATCAACGGATGTCAGTGTACAATATCAACGGATAATCATTGGCACTTTCTTCTATGCTAAGCTGGGCATTAGCAGTTGATAAGGACAGGTTTGACTGACAGATCACATGGGTTGATAGTAGATACAAAAAGCAGTATGGCAGCCATACTTTGGAAACATAGAAGAAAGAAGCATTCCGTTTACACTATGAATACAAGAAAGGTGCAGGAGACATGTCTGTTCACAAGGACAACCTTTCGGCTACATGTGTATTTGGAGTATAGTAGCAAGTCAACTAGAATTAGATTAATATTATCTTATTCCAGTAGTACTTGTAAAACTTGGGATTTATAACCAAGTGTAGCAACTCTTTGTAGGCTAAGAAAACAAATACATTTGCTTAGGGTTTTTATTGAATATTCTTAGAAAGCAAAGAGTTGTAAAACAGAAGCTGTGTACTTTTGTATCACAGAGTTTTCTTCGAATAAAAGCTTCAGGTGTGCATTTAACCACCTGATTTTTTATGTGTTTGTGCATTAATCTTTCTACAGCAATTATCTAAGTATAGATTTCTGGAGTTCTTATCAGAAATTTATAAATATCTAGAATTGTATTCAACCCCTCCTTCTACAATTATACAAGTGTGTAATCTGGGAATAACAATTGGTATCAGAGCAAGCTTCTAACATATTTAAAGTTTAAAGATCAACACACTTCCAACATGTCTAAGAAGGATTATGGAGTAAAGATTCCAGTTCTTGATAGAGAGAATTACTTTCACTGGAAAGTAAAAATGCGTCTACATCTCTCGTTTATTGATGAGGGTTTTGTGGATTGCATTGACAAGGGTCCTCACGTTCCAATGAAGACTGCAACAAGAGTTGGCCTGGCTGAAGGTGTGCCTGACACTCTCATTCCCAAACCTGTTTCTGAGTGGAGTCTTGAAGATATTGAAAAAGTCCACAAAGATAAAAAGACCATGAATATAATGTTAAATGGTCTAGAAACATACATGGTTGACAATGTTATTAACTGTACTACCTCCAAGGAAGTATGGGACACTGTTCAAACCCTTTGTGAAGGAACAGAACAGGTGAGGGAAAACAAGATGCAACTACTAATCCAATAGTATGAACATTTCCACTTTAAGAGTGGAGAAACTTTGAATGATACATTTAGTAGATTTCAAAAGCTACTAAATGGTTTGAAACTGTATGGAAGAATCTATCAAGTTAAAGATTCTAATCTCAAATTTCTGAGATCACTGCCTAATGAATGGAAGCCAATGACTGTTTCTCTAAGAAACACTCAAGAGTACAAGACATTTACTCTTGAAAGGCTCTATGGAACTTTAAAGACATATGAGCTGGAAATGGAGCAGGATGAAGAGATTGAGAAGTCTCAAAAGAAAAGTGGGTCAGTTGCACTTGTTGCCAACTTGGAGCAAAAGGAGGAGAGGACAGAAGCTGCTAGTTCTACATCAAATAGGGATGTTTGTAAAGGTAGAGAAGAATCAAGCAGGAGCAAGGAAAAGGTGTCTAAGGAATTGAATGTCCTTCAGCAGGATGAATTGGATGAGATAGATGAGCACTTAGCTTTTCTATCTAGGAGATTCTATAAGCTGAAATTCAAGAGAAACTCTGGGGTGGCCAAGCCATTTAACAAGGATTTTTCCACAAGCGACTATGTGGATAAATCCAAAATTAAATGCTACAATTGTGGAATTGCTGGTCACATGATAAGTGAATGCAGGAAACCTAGATCTGAGAACAAGGGAAAGTCAACTGAGGCTGTTGACTATAGGAAGAAATATTTTGATCTTCTCAGGCAGAAAGGAAAGGCATTCTTGACCCAAGAGTATGACTGGGCTGCTGATGACAATCATTCTGATGATGATGTTGAGTTTGTCAATCTTGCTTTAATGGCTGATTCTGGAGAGGAGGAAGCAAGTTCAGCTAGCAATCAGGTATTTTCTACTAATCTCTCTGAGCTCACCAAAGAGGAATGCAATAGTGTTATAGATGAAATGTCTACTAAACTATATCACTTAAGTGTTACTCTTAAATCACTTACTAAAGAGAACAATAGGATTAAAGAGTCTATTCTGTTTTTAAGTGATAGAAATGCTGCTCTAGAAGCTCAATTTCTAGAATTTGAGAAAATGAGAGTTGATTGCAATAATGCTAAAAGTGAACTTGAAGCTGTGTTAAAAAGAGAACTGATTTTAAAAGACCAGCTTGAAAAAGAACAAGGGATAATTGTTAAATTTCAAAGTTGTAGGAATATTTCTCAAAACATAATAGAAGTCCAGGGAATAGAATCGTTTGTGAAGGATACCTGGACTCAAAAGAAAAAGGAGCTAGAACCTGGCCTTGAGGATCTAGAGACTATTTGTGAATCAACGATAGTGATCATCCGTTGACAGATGAACCATCAACGGATGAGAGGTATCCGTCGACTAACAAAAAGTTTGTTAGTAAGAAGGAACTCAAGAAACTGGATATCAAGTATGGTCCAGTCAACAAGAACTTTGTTAGTGGTGAGTGTAGCAAAACCAAATCCAGTGGGAAGGCTAAGGCAGGTGATTTACATAACAAAAAGGCTGTTGGTAAATCAGATAATGAAAAGGTAGAAATTGAGGGTAAAAAGAAAAAGAACAGAAATGGTAAGATAGGCATCAACAAGAAAAACAATTATTCTCCTGACAAGTTTGCTCCTAGGAAAACTTGTAGTGATTGTAATAGTGTCAATCACCTATCTTCTAATTGCAAGATTGTCAACAAGGCTCCTGTTCATGTACCTCAAACAATGCCATGTATGCCTGCAATGCCTGGTTTGTATCAAAATGCTATTTTCTCAAATCCATATGTGAACATGCCATATGTGTCTAATCCTTATTTTCAATCTATGAATGTGCCACAAATGTCATGGAATATTCCTAGCATGAATAATATGTATGCCAATTTTCCACAAATGCATGCATCAAATATTCATGCAAATGAGCATTTGTCAAACCCCATCACTCAAGCATCTACACCTAAGTTGAAGAATGCTAAGAGTGCAAAGTCAAAGGCTAACAACAAAGGACCCAAGGAAGCTTGGGTACCAAAATCAACTTGATTTGTTTTTGAAATGTGTGCAGGGAAATAAAAGGAATCTATGGTATCTAGACAGTGGATGCTCTAGGCACATGACAGGAGATTCAACCCTGCTCACAGAGTTCAAGGAAGGAGTTGGCCCTAGAATTACCTTTGGAGATGACAGCAAATAATATACTAAGGGATATGGCCTGATTTCAAAAGACAATGTCATCATTGAAGAAGTGGCCTTAGTTGAAGGTTTGAAGCACAATTTGTTGAGTGTCAGTCAGATTTGTGACAAAGACTATGAAGTAAAGTTCACAAAAGAAGCCTGTGTTGTTTCTGCCAAGGAAGACAACAATGTGGTATTGACAGGCTTTAGAAAAGGAAATGTTTACATAGCTGACTTTAATTCAGCATGCTCAGAATCCATTACTTGTCTCTTCAGCAAAGCAAGTAAGGATGAGAGTTGGCTATGGCATAAGAAGCTATCACATTTAAATTTTAAAGTTATGAATGATTTGGTAAGAAAGGATCTTGCTAGAGGAATCCCTCAATTGGAGTTTGTTAGAGATGGACTGTGTGATGCCCGCCAATTAGGGAAACAAAAGAAATCATCCTTCAAAAGAAAGACAGAGTCATCCATTGTTAAACCTCTTCAATTGCTGCATATGGACTTATTTGGTCCAGTAAATGTCATGTCTATTTCAAAGAAGAAATACTGTCTGGTGATTGTAGATGATTTTTCTAAGTTCACATGGACCTTCTTCCTGCACCCCAAGGATTGTGCAAGTGAAATCATCATCAATCACCTCAGAATACTAAACAATGGTTCTGAAGACAGAGTACAAAGAAACAGGAGTGACAATGGTACTGAATTCAAGAATTCCACAATGAAGATTTTCTGTGAAGAGAATGGAATTGTCCATGAGTTTTCTACTGCCAGAACACCTCAACAAAATGGGGTTTTTGAAAGGAAAAACAGAACTCTCATTGAAGCAGCTAGAACAATGTTAAGTGAATCAAGGTTACCAACATATTTCTGGCCTGAAGTTGTCAACACTGCATGCTTTACTCATAATATTTCCTTGGTCAATCAAGCTAGAGGAATGACTCCTTATCAGTTGTTAACCAACAAGAAACCAACTTTAGCTTTCCTTCATGTCTTTGGATGTAAGTGTTTTGTGCTATGGAATCATGGAGATAACTTGGTCAAATTTGAAGCAAAGGCAGATGAAGCTATTTTCGTTGGATATGTAGCAGGGAAAGCCTACAAGGTCTACAATCTAAGAACCAACATTGTTATGGAATCTGTACATGTTGTGTTTGATGATCAAAAGATTCTAGGCCTAAATGATGAAGGCTCCCATGAAAAGTTGGAGTTTGAGAATGAAGGTGAAGGAAGAATGTACTATGATGATGATGAGGAAGATGAAGATCATGACCACAGAGATCCACCAAGAGTTATTGTACCAACTAGAAGTGATGCTTACACTGGAAATGAAGCATCCGTTGACAGTCATTCTGGAGCATCCGTTGACATTATTAGAGATGCATCCGTTGACAGAGATTCTCAAGCATCCGTCGACAGGCAAAATGATGCATCCATTGACAGTCAACTTCATAATTCAGCAAGGACAACAAACTCAGGGGGAGTTTCTCAAGGTCAAAATTCAATGCTAAATCAACATGATCATGCTCATGGAAATGAAGCAACCTCATCAAGATCAAACCTTCCACCTGCAAGAAAATGGACTAGAGATCATCCATTTGAGTTAATTATTGGTAAATCAAATTCAAGAGTCCAAACTAGAAGGGCCACTCAAGCAGAATGTCTATACAGTAGCTTCCTGTCTCAAGAGGAACCTAAGAAAGTGAAAGATGCCCTTCTAGATCCAGATTGGGTCTTAGCAATACAAGAAGAGCTAAACCAATTTGAAAGAAATAAAGTATGGAAACTTGTACCCAAACCTGATGATAGAAGTGTCATAGGTACTAAATGGGTTCTCAAGAATAAGACAGATGAAAATGGCATAATTGTGAGGAATAAAGCTAGATTAGTGGCAAAAGACTACTCTCAAGAAGAAGGAATAGATTTTGATGAAACTTTTGCTCCAGTGGCAAGATTTGAGGCAATAAGAATCTTTCTAGCCTATGCAGCACATGCCAATTTCAAAGTCTATCAGATGGATGTCAAAAGTGCCTTTCTAAATGGGGAACTGGAAGAAGAGGTCTATGTCCATCAACCTCCTGGCTTTGAGGATCCAGAATTTCCAGAATATGTATATCTTCTCATGAAAGCACTTTATGGTTTAAAGCAAGCACCAAGAACCTGGTATGACACTTTATCTCAATTTCTTTTGGAGAACCACTTCACTAGACGTACAGTAGATAAAACCTTATTTCATGGGAATATTAATGGCTCTTCAATACTTGTTCAAATCTATCAACCCATGTGATCTGTTAGTCAAACCTGTCCTTATCAACTGCTAATCCCCAACTTAGCATAGACAGTGTTGAAAGGCAGAGTGTGTAAACTTGTAACACTATAACTAATGTAACTCAACTAAAGGAAAAGATACTTAACCAGAAGACAATCAAGAACAAGAAGTCACAAAGAAATCAACACTAAATGAAGACAAGGTAATTGATACAATTCAACATGTTAACTATGATCAAGCCAAGAAGAAATCATTGAGAGAAGTTCAAGTCAAAGTTGTTCATGCCTCAGTGATTTGAAAAGCCAAGAATCAAGATCATAACTATCAGTATCAATAAGACTAATTGATTTCAAGTGAACAAGAAGGAAAGCAAATATTGGAAAGCCACATTTCTAATTGGATATGGTAATTTATTCAAGAAGCAAAAACACTATCAAGACTAGTCACTTATGAACCAAACCAGTGCATCAAGTGTCAGGACATTGATAGCAAGTTTATGTCAGTAATAAAGATCCATTTTCAAGAGCTTGGTGAAGAATAAAGAAGACATGAAGATATCACAAGTTCAAGATGTGCATTGAAGTTTCAAGTTGAAGACCAGAATATTTTCTAAGTACTAAATATTCTAGATGACCAAGTAGAAGTTTCTAAGTAGAAGTTCTACTTAGAAATTCGAGATGGCTAAGTAGAAATTCTCAAGTAGAAGTTCTACTTAGAGTGTAGCTTCAACATGACACATGGCATCTTCTGATTGGCAGATTTCCAAGCTTTCAAGATAAGGCAAGATTTATGTGGACATCATTGGGCCACGTATATCTTAGTCTTTGAAGACTACAGGACATAGATTACATGTAGTATAAATAGAAGTACTTGTGTAATGTTTTTAGTTAGTGAGCAATTCTTGAGAGAAACACTTGTAAAAGAGAGAGAGTGCATTCACAGAGCTTAGTATCATTCACTTCTCTCTGAACTTCTGTTATACTTTGTAATGAATGTTGTAGCAACCACTTCAAGTTATATATAAGACATATATTCCTTGAATCTGTGTGTTCGTTTATTGCATCGTATTTATTGCTTCTCATATTCGAAAAGTTGTATTCACCCCCCCTCTACAACACATTTGGACCTAACAATTGGTATCAGAGCTATATGTTTAACATACAAAACATAGATCCTTGTGTTTAGTAGAAGAATCGTGAGTTTTCATTTTCTAGATCTACTTTTCAATTTCTCGAAAAGTGAGCTTTAATTCGTTTGTAGTGAAAACTCATCCGAAAAATTATTTAAATACTCCAGGTGTGATTATTTAGCTTGGGTGTATTTTAATTAATTTTTGTGAATTAATCTGGGTACGTTCATATTTGGTGTTCTTGAGTGTTCATCATCTGTTCTTATCAAAGAAGACAACCCAACAACTTTTTGATCTCCTTTTCAAACAGATAAATAGTAAAAGAATAAAAAGGTGTTTTTGGACTTTTTGATTTGCATTATTCACGGCCGAAAGTGAAACAAGACATACTCAGTACCTAGCACGTGGGTTAGGTGGGTTAGGTGAGTAAAGCATCAAAAGTCAAAAGGTGTTAAAGAGATAATATTGTTTATTCAATATTAAAGTAATCTGCAAAAAAATTATTCTAAGGACAAAAGTTCTACATAGAATTTCTACTTGAGATTTTCTACATAGAATTTCGACTTGGACAATTTCTACTTAGTGAAGTTCGACTTGAGCAAAATTTCTACTTAGAGAAATTTCGACTTAGGCAAAAGTTCTACATATAATTTCTACATAGCCTAGTCTTGGGTACTTAGAAACTTTTAGTGACCAGAATTGAAATGGCTCCTAAAAATGCATTCAAGATCCCAATGTTCAACCGAGATCACTATGAAGAATGGGTTTTCAGAATGAGACTCTATCTAGAGACTGTTAACCCTGATTATCTGGAAGTCCTTGACAAGGGTAAATTTGTTCCAATGGTGGTTATTCCTGCACATACGGAAGGAGGGGTGGTTATAGCACCTCGGTCTGAGCCCAAAAAGGCAGCGGACTTTTCGGATGCTGACAAGGAGCAAATAGCTTGTGATACTGCCGTACGACAAACCTTGATGGAATCTCTTGATCATGAAATGTTCAACATAGTCAAAGGTCTGACTACAGGAAAGAAGATTTGGGACAAGATAGAAGTTGTCATGGAAGGATCTGCAGAGGTTAGAAGCAACAAGACACTCATACTCAAGATGGAGTATGACACCTTTAGAATACGAAAAGGAGAAGGCATAACAGACGTCTATCTACGATTCAGTCAGTTGGTATTGGATTTGAATCTGAGAGGTGTAACTCTCCCCATGGTTGAGACTAATACGAGATATCTGAGGAACCAGCCAAAGAGCATTGAACATAGGGTCTACGCAATAAGAGAAACCAGAGATTTGCATACAACTTATCTGGAAGAGTATTATGGAATATTAAAGACCTATGAGCTGGAAACACTTCAAGATCAAGAATGGGACAATGATTCAAAAGGAAAAGAAACTGCATCAGGATTAGTTGCTGATGAGGAAGAGTCTAAGAAAGCAATGGTTGCAGCAAAGCCTAAATCATCACTTGCACCACATCAAGTTGATAATGATGACGAGTGCACATCTAACAGTGATGATGACTACTACACCCAAGAAGAGCTGGACAACATGGACGATAGTGTCGTGGCATACATGGCAAGGAAGTTCAGCAACATGAGATTCAGAAAGAGCAACTGACCACAGAGAAATTCTTCATCTTTCTATCGGGCTGCTAAGGGTGGTGGTAGTTCGTCAGGCTACCAAGGTAAAGGCAAGAATACCAGCTACAAATCTCCTTTGGATTTCAAAATGAAGTTCAAATGTTATAATTGTGGTGAAGCTGGACATTTTGCCTCAGACTGCAAAAAGCCTAAACAGACTTATCCAAAAGAGACATATGAAGCCCTCAAAAGCAAGTATGAATCGCTGGTGAAGGAAAGACATGGAAAACGAGCTTTATTGGTGACAGAAGGAAGAGCTTGGGATGATTCAGATGAGGAAGATGTTACTCATGTAGCAAACTTTGCCCTCATGGCTGAGACATCAGAGGAACCAGAGGTACCAGCTTTGACTCTTAAAGTAGAAATGTCTATTGATGATTATAAGGAACAGAACGGGGCTCTTAGTGAAGAGATCTATATGTTGTGCAAAAGCCTAGACTCTTCTCAAAAGGAACAGAAAACACTTGTTGCCAAATGTAGAATGCTTGAGGCAAAAGTGGAAGAGTTAGAGGCTGCTTGCACTGTAGATACTTCCCTAAGAGACTTTATTAAATCTCTAGAACACAAGCTCGTCCTTAAGGAAGAAGTAGAAGCATGTCTTAGGAACAATCTAGCTGAGTTAGAAACTAAATGCGAAGCTTACAAACTAGCTGCTAGTAAAGTGTATGTAGATAATGACACATTTAAGAAGATAACTGGAGTAGGTGTAGGACTTGATTATTCTGACCTTCCTAAGAAAGAAGGAAAAAGACCTATTGACCCTAGTTCCAGTGACCTTAAAAAGGAAACACCTAGCATTCTTAAATCAGCTGTCAAACCTATCTACAAACACCTTGTTCCTAGAATAGAAGAAGAAGAGACTGAATTGATAGCTAGATATGAGATTGAGATGGAAGATCGCCAGAAATCACAACCTATAACTCCTATCAAACAAGTTAAAATCAATTTCCCTAGAGATGAATCTAGACTAGGATTAGGAGCTAAGGCTGTTAAACAAAAAGGAAAGAAAGAAAAAGGCATAAAAAAGGTTAAGGCTGAACGAATAAAGAAAGCATGTTATCACTGTAAATCTACTGAACATCTTTCTTATGCATGTAAAGCTAACATAAATGTTCCTGCTGCACATGCCATGCCTACCACACATACAATGAATAATCTGCATCAGAATCATGCACAGTGTGGTCAACCTAATTGTATGCCATGCACTTTTAACATCATGCAAACTTTTGTGCATTTAATGAATGCATCTAGCCAGTCATGCTCAAATACTGTTGCTAGTTCAAACATCAAGAAAAAGCATGTGAGAGCCAAGACTGTCAGTCCTCCTAAAGTTAGGAGTGACAAACCTTCTCCTAAGACTGACAAATCTGTCAAGTCTGAGAAAGGAAAGGAGATAGTCGAAAGCTCTAGTAATGTTAAGAAAAGTGCATCTCCTGTTGTTAAATCTGTTGATTCTCGATCTTATCGAAAAGCCGGGCCCAATCAAAGTTGGGTTCCGAAGAATGTCTAACCAATCTGTCATTGCAGGGCGTTAAGCAGAATAGAAGTAAAGTTATATGGGTGCTAGACAGTGGAGCATCGAGGCATATGACTGGAAACAAGTCCCTGATTACAGAATTGGTTATGAAGGCTGGCCCTTATGTTACCTTTGGAGATGACAGCATAGGTGTGACAAAGGGATATGGCAAACTGAAAACTGGCAATGTCATCATAGAAGATATTTCCTATGTTGAGGGACTGAAGCACAATCTGTTGAGTATCAGTCAATTCTGTGACAAAGGTTACGAAATTGTCTTCAACAAGAAAGGTGTATCAATCACTCACATCAAGGAATGCTCATTGGCTTTGAGAGGAGTTTGAAAGGCAGATCTTTTTGTTGCAGACATGGATTCAGCAAATCAGAATGAGGTCACCTTCTATAGCAAAGCCTCGGATGATGAAAGCTGGTTATGGCACAAAAAGCTATCTCACTTAAACTTCAAAACGATGAATGCTCTCGCGAGGCGAGAATTGGTGAGAGATCTACCTCAAATGGAGTTCGCTCTGAAAGGACTCTGTGAAGCTTGTGAAATGGGAAAGTCGAAGCGAGCATCGCATAAAAGCAAAGAAATTTCTAGTATTACTGAGCCTCTGCAACTTCTTCATATGGATTTGTTTGGCCCAGTGAATGTCCTATCTTTGTCTAGGAAAAGATATGCATTGGTAATCGTGGATGACTTCTCCAAGTATACATGGGTATTGTTCGCAATGACGAAAGACGAAGTACCTTTCTTAATCATTGATCACATCATTCAAATTGAGAATGTTTCAACACTTACTGTGAAGACGATTAGATCAGACAATGGCACTGAATTCAAAAACGTAGTGCTGAATGACTTCTGTGTCTCTAAAGGAATACGTCGTCAGTATTCAGCCCCGAGAACTCCACAGCAAAATGGAGTAGTTGAAAGGAAGAATAGAACTTTGGTTGAAGCAGCAAGAACTTTGTTGTATGATTCAAAACTTCCTTTGTACTTCTGGGCCGAAGCAATGAGTACCGCTTGTTACACTCAAAATAGAACCTTGATTATAAAAGATAAAGAAAAGACACCATGTGAATTAATGAACAACAGAAGACCAACAATCAAATACTTTCATGTCTTCGGAGCAAAATGCTATGTGCTTATAGATGATGAAAATCTAAGCAAGTTTGCAGCAAAAGCTCGTGAAGGAATCTTTGTTGGTTATTCCACAGATGTGGTGGCAGCTTATAGAGTGTTCTTAGTGAATGATCGAAAAGTGACTGAAAGTTACAACGTCAGATTTGACGATACCAAACTCTCATCAATTTCAAGAGATTCTAGTGAACCTGAGTCCCTAAAATTTCAGAATCTGGACTTAGAAGATCTTGAAGATGAACCTGAGTTGGTTGTTCCATTAAATGTTCCAAGTGTACATGAAGAACCTGAGTCTAGTGAACAAGCTAATTCTACAAGATCAGGAGAGACTTCTTCAGTACGAACCGGCAACAACTCAGGGGGAGTAAATAGCAGCTCAAGGACTACTGTTCAAGGCTCGAGTCGAGTTGACTCTAGTTCTGTAGGAGCTGGCACTAACTCAGGGGGAGTTAGTGAGAATAATCAAAGTAGTCAGCACCATAACTCAGAAAGTCAAGCTGAATCATCAAGACAATTTCCAGGAGAACGGGTATGGAATAGAGATCATCCGTTTGAATTAATTATTGGTGATCCAGATGCTGGTGTGACTACTAGAAGATCTGCAAGAGCTGACCTGGTTAATATTTCCTTATATTCTGGGTTCTTATCCAAGCTTGAACCTAAAGAAATAGAAGAAGCTCTTGGCGATGCTGATTGGGTGATTGCAATGCAAGAGGAACTCAATCAGTTTGAAAGGCAGAAAGTTTGGAAACTGGTACCCCGACCAAAGAACATATCAGTAATTGGAGCTAGGTGGGTATTCAAAAATAAACTGGATGAAAACGGACTTGTAACACGAAACAAGGCTCGTTTGGTTGCAAAAGGTTATTCTCAGCGAGAAGGAATTGATTATGATGAGACCTATGCACCAGTTGCAAGACTTGAGGCAGTCAGGATGTTCTTGGCATTTGCAGCACATAAGAACTTCAAGGTTTTCCAGATGGATGTGAAAAGTGCCTTCCTGAACGGAGAGTTAGAAGAAGAAGTGTATCTGGAACAGCCGCCTGGCTTCGTTGATCCAGAACATGTAGATTTTGTGTATCTTCTCTTCAAATCTGTCTATGGCCTCAAGCAATCCCCAAGGCGATGGTATGAAACCCTATCCTTATTCTTAATTGAAAATGGTTTTACTAGGGGAGTAATTGATAAAACATTGTTCTACAAAAATGTAAGAAATGACTTAATACTTGTTCAAGTCTATGTGGACGATATTATTTTTGGGTCATCAAATGAGCGCTTGTGCAAGAAATTTGCCAAGCTAATGCAGGAAAAATATGAGATGAGCATGATGGGAGAGCTGTCCTTCTTCCTTGGATTACAGATCAGTCAGAGAAAAGATGATATCTTTATTTTTCAATCCAAGTACGTCAGAGATTTACTCAAAAAGTATAATCTAGAAGATGCATCAGCAGCTAAGACTCCCATGGCAACAGCCACGAAGCTTGATGAAGACAAATCAGGTAAACCAGTTGACATCACAAGCTATCGAGGTATGATTGGCTCACTCCTCTATTTAACTGCAAGTAGACCCGATATAATGTTCGCAACTTGTTTATGTGCAAGGTTCCAAGCGGATCCTAGAGAATCACATCTCATAGCCGTCAAGAGAATTTTTAGATATCTCAAGGGCACACCAAATCTAGGAATTTGGTACCCAAGAGATACAGGTTTTAATCTAATTGGCTATTCGGATTCAGACTATGCAGGATTGATAGGAAAAGCACATCTGGTGCTTGTCAGTTTCTTGGAAGAAGATTGGTGTCCTGGCAAAGTAAAAAGCAACATACAGTATCTACTTCTACTGCTGAAGCTGAGTACATTGCTGCTGGAAGCTGTGTAGCTCAAATACTGTGGATGAGGAACCAATTGAAGGATTATGGCATGGAGCACAAGAAAATTCCAATTATGTGTGACAACACAAGTGCCATTGCCATAACCAACAATCCTGTAGATCACTCAAGAACCAAGCACATCGACATCAGGTATCATTTCATAAGAGAACATGTCGAGGAGGGGACTGTGGAGCTACATTTTGTGCCCACAATGCAACAAATTGCAGATATATTCACCAAACCTCTTGATGAAGTAACATTCAATAGATTGGTTGGTGAATTGGGAATGCTTAACACAAGTTAGTAAAGCCTTCTATCTGTAAAATCCAGGTTTATGTTTGTATGTGCAAGCTACTTAATCATTATGTGCTTAGACTTTAAAATGCCTAATTAATGATTGTTATAGTTTGCATATAGTTTGTATAAATTCATTGTGTTTTAAGTGTCTTTTATAGCACAAATCTGTGAATTTATGCTTGTTAGATTGCATGATCATAGGGGGAGTTAAATTCATAATATTCTAAATTTTACATGATATTTAGATGAATTTACCTATGATTTTCATGTAATTAGAGGCCTTAGAATTGAAAAACTTCAAAATTTCGAGTTAGTTTCTATCTCGAAACTCATCTCGAAATTCGACTTGAATTTCGACTTAAGCTGTCAGAGTGAAGTTTTGAAAATTCTAAGTCTGGGAAGAATTTCGAGTTGTCTATCTCGAAATTCGACTTTGAGTTCGAGTTCGAGTTACCAGTGTGCCTAGTTCTATCTTCAAAATATTCGAGATAAAGTCTATCTCGAATTTTATCTCAAAGGTTGAGATGAGGTTTCCATTAAGGGAATATTTTGAAAAGAACTGAGAATAACTTCGAGTTAGTCTATCTCGAAACTCAACTCGAATTTCGACTTGATGTTCGAGATAGAGTTCTCAGTGTGTTCTCAGTTGCTTAAAGGGAATTTTTGAGTTACTCCTAACTCGAATCTTATCTCGAAGGTTGAGATTAGGTTTCCATTCAAGATTTTGGAAAGAATTGAGATTAACTTCGAGTTAGTCTCTATCTCGAAACTCAACTCGTATTTCGACTTGATGTTCGAGATAGAGTTAAACTTCTAACTCGAAACGTATCTCGAATTCTCCTTTATTTCTTTTACTAGAGGGGAATTTTCCAAGTCTACAAACCAATCAAGTTCGAGATAAGATTTCCCTGTAGTCTTTGCTGTAAAATTGGTTAAAGTGCTTATTTGTGCTTATTTGTTCGAGTTAACCTCTATCTCGAACTTCATCTCGAAGTTCGACTTGATGTTCGAGATAGAGATGTTCGAGATAGAGTTCGACTTAAGTGTTCCCTGTATTGACTTGGTATTTTTCACTCTTTTTAACAGGGACATTGTTGTCATTTCACAATCATCTATATATACATCTCTAACTCAATGCATCATTCACTTTACCTAATTTCATTTTCACAGCAGCCGCTTCACAAAAACAGGGCGATTTCACAAATTTCATACCTTTAATCCGTGTTTTTGTGATTAAACTCATACTAATCACGAATTACTGCCAATTTGTTGACTACTATTGTCTGTGTTATCCTTAATCGTTGTGGTGGTGTGTTTAGTGACCGTTCATACACGCGCATATACATACACACAAACATAAATTGTTTGTGTAACTGTTCATAATACACGATTTCATATTCTCTATCTAAACACACACGATTTCACTGGTATACACACGAATATTCATCTTCATTGAATATTCAGATTTAGTATTGGCTATTGATTGAATCCCGTAGTTTAATTTCTCAAAGGGACTTTTGTTGTTCTTGTTAAATTAAAAGGGATACAATCTTTAATTCGTAAATTACTTGTTTTTCAAAATTAAAAAAAAAAATTTCACATCTTTTAAAGAAAAACATTTAATTAAAATGGCTCACCAATTTTCACTTGCTAAAAACAATTTTTATAATATTTCTACGGAAATTGGTGATCAACTCCCACGGTTTAAGTTTTGGGTACGATTTCTCAATTTGTACTCCAAGGCTAGCCATGCTTTTACTGCTAAACCTACACTAGTACACGATGCTTTACAGCAATTATGGACTAGTGCGGTTACTTTTGGGAGCAAAACAACCCCCTATGGTTTCAGGTTTACCTTAGCGGGTCAGGAATATGAGGTGACTGAAGAAATTGTCAACAGGGTTCTGGAATTCCCAATCAAAGATGTTTATGATGCAGAACCTACAGCGGAACAACGCCTCACATTCTTTGAAGAAATAGGATGTTATCCTCCGACTGGCCGGATCACTGGAAACATCCAAAAACAATTCTTCCTTGTGGAATGGAATTACTTTTTCGAGGCCATCACAAGATGTTTTCGGGCACGCGAAAAAGATTTTCATCAAATTCCAATTCCAATGCAAACCTTTGCAGTTGCCCTGGCAAGAGAACTGGATATAAATTATGGACGCATAGTTCTCTCTGAGATAGTGGCCTCAATGGGATCTCCTGCAAGCAGAGACCTCACTACATCTGATGTTGTCTGCTGGTTTCCTCGGTTCCTACAAATGCTGATTAATGATTTAATACCGAAGGATGCTCTTGCTGTTAGACAGGGATTTACCAGAAGCCCAACATCTGCACCGCTAGGGATGGGTACTAAGTCACTTTCAACTATTGCTAATTAGGATAAACATCAAGGTAAACATATGTCAATTCCTGAAAATATTCAAATGTGGCTTACATATAATGCAGGAGTTACCAATTTGGAGGCATCATCACAAGTTTCACCACATGCTCAGAATCCATCTGTTCATGCTGAGGCATTTGATGAGATTCCTGATGAGCAAAGCGATGATGCACAAGGTAATCAATCAGGTAATCTCTCCCTGCATACTATTCATTCCTCCTCCTATGTATCTGATTCCGAGACCCAAGAGACTGCTAACCCGCAGGATCTATCCCAGGGTGAGAGCTATATTTCTGAGCCTGGTACACATTCTTATTCTCTTTCACCCCTGTTAACGGAAGTCAAAAAGCCAGCACATGTATATGTAGGAGATGATGAGGAGAGTGAACCCGAAGAGCAGCAACTTATTCGAAAGAAAGCCAAACTTTTTAATGCTGCTACTTCAAACGTCCAGTCAAACCCTAATGTGTCACACACAACCACTCCACCTCACGAGAGTGGTTCTCCCCTTAAACAATCTGCACATAGGGATTTTGGTGAGGATTATGTACCTTTTGAAGATCCTGTTGCTTCAAGAGGACATGAAGTTTTAACAACTTCAGCCGTACCTTCACCGGTACGTACTGATGCTGCAAAGAGGATCGGTTCTAATGTCGTACAAGAACACTTTGCAGCCACTCAGCCTGAGATTCCAACTCAGGACATAACAGAAATAGATCCCATAACTGCCAATTATATTGCTTATCCAATTCCTGCAGGTACTGCTTCATACTTTGGATCAATCATTGAAGACATACACGAGCGTGAGACAGGGAGTGTGTGTGAGAGGTTAGGGAGAGAGGGACCTTCATTTTTAAGGCCCGAAACCGAGCGCCAAATACTAACAGAACGAGTATTAGAGCGAGGTCACCTAAACCAAACACAGTCCCTTAATATTAAAAATCTTGATTCACGTATGACTTCTATGGAAAATCAGATGAGGCAGTTCGGGCAGACGATGGGGCAGTTCGGGATTAACATTGGAAACAATCAAAGGGCTCTTAATGACTACGCAGCGTGAATGGCAAGTCAAGCTACAGCTTTTGATGCTTTGACAAACAAGGTCAATGACTTGGGCCATGCTGGTGGTGTCTTGGGAAGCACTCTTAATGAAAGGATGGGGGCAATGGAGTCTACAATGCATACAATGGCAGTGGAGATCAGTAGAATGATGTTCGCAGTCAGGAGTTTTGTGCCCCCGGAGTGTTTCGAGTCGCAACAACCTCCCCCCGATGCTGGTGCAGGTGGTGCAGATGGTACTAGTGGAGCGGGAGCCTCTGGTTCTGGTTTTGGAGGTTCTTATGCAGCTGGTGGATCTGAAGACCAAGGTGGAGCTCAGGATAACTCACCTAAGGGGGAGAGTAGAAAGGAGACGAGACAGCAGGCAATTCACATCGAAGAAATTGAAGAACCCGCTGATCTTGTCAAGGAAACAGAAATTGAGCCTGCTGTTGATGAAGAGGCTCTGAGGAGGAGAAAGGGTAAGACAATGATGGTTGATGAACCATTCGTTGACCTGAGTCATCAGGAAACAGTACAGGAGGTACTTGACTCAGATTCTGATATGGAAGACGTACCTTTGGCACATGCTATAAAGAGATCTTTGAAGGAACAAGGTGGAGGTGCTGGTATGTCTTTCGGAATGCCTGAAGAAATTCCTGTTGATGAGGAAACCCTTAAAGCTCAACAGTTAGCCTTGGAACAAGCTCAGTTCCATAAAATGAAGATGATGCAAGAACGTGCTGCGTTTCTAGAAAAGAAAGTGGAGCTCCAAGGGAAGCAGTATGATCATGAGCTTGCAAGGCTAGCTGACCCTCAAGTTGATCTCGACAAAAGGAGGATAGGACAGAAGTGGGATGAAGCAAGGAAGATAATGATGGGACCCTGTGCGAAAGGAGTTCATAACAAGGAGGCAGATGATCTGTTCTACAACTTGAATTTGCAGAATCCAATGACTGGGGACTATATAAGTGCATTGATGAGATTAATTTCTAAAGTCAGGGTTGGATAGAATGCAACACTTAAGGAGTGGCAGGTTATTTTGTCTTTGGTAGAAGGAGTCCCAACATCTTTCCTATATGTGGATGACCAATTCATAACGAGAAGATCTGCGTCAGAGTTGTTCTTGCTAGCGACAAAAATTCAATACTCTCAATCTGAGGAGCTAAGCATTCTGTATAGGGATCAGTTAATGCAGCTAGCAGAGGACAAGGGTCCAGAATTCTCAGCATATCCAAATTTTGTCCGGATGGTAGTTGACGGAAAGATGAAGAGGGTTAGCATGGAGGAAAATGATCTAATGGAGCTTTCAGTGGAATCTCTCAAAGCTGTCTGTAGACAAATGATGAGTAAGGGATTCGCTTCTGAGCTTAAAGAAAAATCCGTGAAGATCATTGAAAGAGTCATATTCAAGAAGAGCAATGAGGTGTGGAAGTGTGATATCATTGCTCCAAACCCTCTTGATAACGTGAAGATTGAGCCGGAGCTGATGGAGAAGAAATGGAATATTCTTCAAGCAATGAAGAATGTACATGAAGCTCTGACTCTTCCTTCTGGAGCACTAGAACAAGGAGAGATAAGGGAGGCAATTGGTGTTCCAGGAAGTGATAGTGTATACTGGATACACGCTTATGCTGAAGATACAGCTGATGCCTTAGTATTCATAGATGCAGACCAGAATCAAACATTCTTGCATATGAGTAGAAAATGGCTGCTACAGACTCACGATGCTGCATTTCTGGAGAGAGTATTACATGTATTCAAATGGGGCGAAATGGAAGATATGTATGTGGAAGAAAAGCAGAGACTCATGAGTTACCTGTCTGAGATAGTGGTGGAAAAGAAGCGGATGGAGCGAGATGCGGCCAGTGTCCACAATACTGACCGTGTCAAGGGCTACCCTAAGATGATCTATTGTCAGTTTAAAGCTGATAAATCTCATTGGAAACCTCAGATCATAATGAAGAACTTTGAGGACATTCCAAAGATCAGGACTACTCAGGAGGTGGACAAACTCAGAAGGCTTTTCAAACATCCTTATCCAGAGCCCAAGAATCCTCTAGAAATGGAAGCTGTAAGTCTATTGAATGCTAGGTGGAAGCAGCTTCGCGATCCAGTGTACAAGAAAGAACAGCAGTAGAAGGAGAAGCGCAGAAGCGCAGCAAGTTTATGTCAGTAATAAAGATCCATGTTCAAGAGCTTGGTGAAGAATAAAGAAGTCATGAAGATATCACAAGTTCAAGATGTGCATTGAAGTTTTAAGTTGAAGACCGGAATATTTTCTAAGTACTAAATATTCTAGATGACCAAGTAGAAGTTTTTAAGTAGAAGTTCTACTTAGAAATTCGAGATGGCTAAGTAGAAATTCTCAAGTAGAAGTTCTACTTACAGTGCAGCTTCAACATGGCACATGGCATCTTCTGATTGGAAGATTTCCAAGCTTTCAAGATAAGGCAAGATTTATGTGGACATCATTGGGCCACGTATATCTTAGTCTTTGAAGACTACAGGACATAGATTACATGTAGTATAAATAGAAGTACTTGTGTAATGTTTTTAGTTAGTGAGCAATTCTTGAGAGAAACACTTGTAAAAGAGATAGAGTGCATTCACAGAGCTTAGTATCATTCACTTCTCTCTGAACTTCTGTTATACTTTGTAATGAATGTTGTAGCAACCACTTCAAGTTATATATAAGACATATATTCCTTGAATCTGTGTGTTCGTTTATTGCATCATATTTATTGCTTCTCATATTCGAAAAGTTGTATTCACCCCCCCTCTACAACACATTTGGACCTAACAAGTGTCAATGATTATCCGTTGATATTGTACACTGACATCCGTTGATGATGTATTGAGCTGTATCCGTTGATATTGAGACTTGAGCTGTATCCGTTGATAGAGTGGATTTGAGTTGTATCCGTTGATAGAGTTTTGTCTTCATCTGTTGATACACTTTCACTTAGACAGAATTACATAGCATAGCTTATTTACAATTGGCTACCCTATTCTGCCTATCCGTTGATGGTTAACATGACTGTGGATAAAAACACTATCAACTGATAACATAGAGATACTGCAGTATGCTACAAAACCTCATCCGTTGATGAGCTACCTGTCAACGGATAGAGTTATAAATCCTCATCCGTTGACAGCTACAAAACCTTATACAATTTGATTGATTGTGAAGTTATCATCAAGTACAACATATTCCTAACAAACATGCATAGGCTAGAAGCATTCTTATTGATTCCAAATGAGCAACAGGAGCATAGGTTTGATCAAAGTCAATGCCTTCTTGTTGGTTATAGCCTTAAGCTACAAGCCTTGCTTTATTTCGAGTAATGGTGCCAAATTCATCAACTTTGTTCTTGAACACCCATTTTGTTCTTATAATTGAAGCATCCTTTGGTGGCTTGACAAGTTCCCAAACATCACATCTTTCAAATTGATTTAATTCTTCTTGCATAGCCATGATCCAATGTTCATCTTCTAATGCTTCATTGATATTTTTGGGTTCTTCTTGAGCTAGGAAGGCAGCATGTGCACAATAATTTGCTTTCCCTTTCCTTCTAGTGATTCCATCTGTATTATCACCAATGACCAGCTCTAAGGGATGATTCTTGACCATCCTTGTTCACCTCGGTAAAGAGTGTTGAGCTATTTCTTTATGAGTTGTCTTTCTTATCTTTGCCGGTGGTAACTTATCTTCTCCATCATAGAGAGGTAGTTTCTCAGTAGCCCTTGAACCTCTAGGACCTTCCAAAGTCATTTTTGCCACTTTAGAAATTGTATCTTCAACTTCAGCTTGCTGATTTGAACTTCCAACTTGCTGATTTAAACTTCCAGCTTACTGATTGTCAGAATCTGCATCCTTCTTGGCTTGCTGACTTTCTGTTTTAGCTTCAACTTCAGCTTGCTGATTTGAACTTCCAGCTTGCTGATTGCCAGTATATTGAGGTTGCACGCTTTCACTTTCACCTACAAATTCTTCTTCATCTCTTGGTAGATCATTGTTAGGTTCTTGAAAGGTAACATCAATAGATTCTTCAACAATATGTTTATTAATATTATAAACTCTATAAGGCCTACTTGTTAAAGAATAACCAAGAAATATAGCTTCATAGGATTTAGCATCGAATTTACCATCATTACCAATTGTCTTGAGCACAAAACACTTAGAACCAAAAATCTTGAAGTAACTGATATTTGGCTTCTTGTTTCTCAACAATTGATATGGAGTTTTGTCCAAAATAGGCCTGATTATAATTCAAATCAACAAATAGCATGATGTATTCACAGCTTCGGCCCAAAAACTTCTAGGCAGCTTGCATTCTTACAATAGAGTCCTTGTTGTTTCTTGAAGTGACCTATTCTTTCTTTCCACCACTCCATTTTGTTGTGGAATCCTTGGAGCAGAAAATTCATGGGAGCTTCCTCTTTCTTCACAATATGCAATAAAGTCCTTATTGATAAATTCACCTCCTCTATCACTTCTTATACCTACAAGTCTTGTATCAAGCTTGTCCACAAGTAATTTAATCAGCTTCTCAAACTCATTAAAAGCATAATCTTTAGTACGAAGAAACAATACCCAAGTAAATCTAGAATAATCATCTACAATTACAAAACCATATTGTTTACCTCCAATACTCTTGTAAGATTCTGGACCAAATAAGTCCAAATGCAAAAGCTCTAAGGGTTTAGAAGTAGATACCATTTTCTTTGCTTTGTTAGTACTTCTAATCTGTTTGCCTAACTGGCAAGCTGAACAGACCTCAGTCTTAGCATACTTCAGTTTGGGTAGCCCTCTGACCAGTTTCTTGCTTGATAATTTGTTAATCAAGTCCATGTGTGCATGTCCCAATCTTCTATGCCAAATATATGGGTCATTTTCCATTGCAGCCAAATAGCACGCTGTTTCCTGCATTTCAAAGTCCAATACATATATATTTCCTTCTCTTCTAGCAACTAGGGGGACTTTGTTAGTACCAATAGTAATAATAGTTTTATCAATGCCAAACTGAACAATATGTCCATCATCAAATAATTAAGTGACACTAAGCAAATTGTAAGAAAGTCCTTTGACATATTGAACTTTATCAATCGAAATATTACTATTACCAATAGAGCCGATACCAAGGATTCGAAGAGTCTTGCTATATCCAATTGAAACTCTTCCTCCCTTCTTCATTTTGAGAATTATAAACTGAGACTTGTCTCCACACATATGTCTAGTGCATCTGCTATCCAAAATCCATCGATTTGACTTTACTTTGGCGGCAAGACATATCTACAAAACAAACAAACACCAACTCAATGTTTTGGCACCCAATATAGGTTTGGGTCCAGATTGGTTAGTAGCAATAGTATATAAAGCATTTAAATCAGTTTTGTTGATCAACTTTTGGTGACTTTTGCATTCTGCCACTCTTTTGGTAAGCTGTTTGTCTTCTGTCAGAAGCATTCTGGTATGTTGTTTGTCCCCTGACTGGTCCATTCTGGTAAGCTGTTTGTCGCCTGACTGGTCCATTCTGGTAGGCCATTTTCCCTTTATGATTTACTTGAACCACACAATTTCTTTCCAGATGGCCTTTTCCACCACACTTGTTGCATGTCTTCCAAGGCATAGCATAGTTATAAGGTATGCCATTTCTCCATCATATTTTAGCGCACCATGCTTCTTGTTTAAGTTCATGCCAACTCCTTCTCTAACTAAAGGGGCATTTGCCCTTTTAATTATTGTCTTTAAGCTGTTTTATCCTTGAACAAAGGTTTTCATCCCTTTTTGGTGATCTTTTACCTCTTTTTCTAGAAGAGAAATCAGTTCAGCTTGCTGTTTGATAAGGTCAGCTTGCTGGATTCTCTTTTCAGCAGTTTTTGAGGATTCGACTTGACTAGATTCTTTGAGCTTATATGATTTAATACATTTATCTCTAGCTTCAATTTGTAACCTCAAATCCTTGAATTCCTTCATGAGCACTTCATTTCTTCGAAGAATTACTTTGTTGACTCCTTCGAATTGAACTAGTTTTTCTTTTAAATCAGCAATAAGATCATCATGATTGATTTCAGGAGCCTTCTCAGCCATTAAATCAAAAATAATTTTCTTCAAATGAATATTCTTCTTTTCAAGCTCTTTATTCTTATTTCTCAATTCCATGAACTCAATGATAGATACATTACTTGGTACCTGCACGGTCAGTTCTTCTAGCATAGTAGTAGAAGAAGGTAAATCAGAATTAATTGAGTTTACCTCACTTGCATCATTTTCAGAATCCGAATAATCACTATCCACAAATTCTTCTTTTATGGATCCTTGTGAGCTTTCTTCATCATTTAGACCTACAAGAGCTAAATTCAGCATGTCTTCACTTGAGTCATCACTGGAGTCTGAATCATCATCACTCCAAGTCAGTAAAGCCTTTGATTTTCTCTTGTCTTTGAAAACAGCATGCTGTTTTGACTTTAACTTATAGCAATCCTTTTTAAAATGACCTGGCTTGCCACATTCGAAACAAGTTTGCTCCTTGGCTTTCTTGTTGTTGGGGAAACCTCCTCGATCTCTTTTCATTCTATTTTTCTTTCAATCAGCCTCTTGATCTTCTTTGAGATGAGTGTAAGTTCTTCATCAAATTCTGTCAGCTTGCTGTTTGCAGACTCGGTTGGCTTGCTGTTTGTAGAATAAAGAGCCAAATTCTTCATTTTGGCTAGTGGAGCCCGAACACCTTCAACCTGACTTTTATTTATCTTGCTTTCAAACTGTTCTAGCTCAGCAAATACAGCTAGATGATCCATGGTGTCGATTGTTGAGGATGATTCCAAAGCCGTGACCTTAGCTTCATAAATGAATGGTACCGCACTTAACACTTTCATATTAATTTCATCTTGTGGAATATCTTTTCCAAGTCTTTTTAATGAGTTTATAGTAATTTGGAACCTTGTTTGACCTTCTTTGATAGTTTCATCATCCTTGAGCTTAAATTTTCCAAAGTCATTCATTAGCTTGCTATGCTTCACCTTCTTTAAAGTTGTCGATCCTTCATGATAGGTTTCCAAAGCATCCCACATTTCTTTTGCTGTCTTTAGAGAAGAAACCTTGTCATACTCAGCTTGATCTAATGCATTCATTAGAGAATTTCTAGCTTCTCCATTATAACCACATTTAATAATCTCATTGGGAGTGAGATCATCAACATCTTTTGGTTGATTTTTATCATCTAGATATTCGAAGTTTCCTTTCTGCACAACTCTTAATACCAGTGGCCTCTTGGATAAGAATGTTTCCATTCTACATTTCCATCAGTTGTAATTTTCCGAGCCAGTGAGGAGAGGAGCTCTATAATCAAATTTAGCTTCGAGATAGTGTTCAGCCATTTTGATCGATACTTTCCTTTTACAGAGATGTTAGTATACCAAAGCTTTGATACCAATTGTAAAACAACACCTAGAGGGGGGTGAATAGGTGTTTATGGCTAACAATGCTTATTTATGACCTGTTTTAAAATTTACCGAAAACAGCTTGTTGTTTGTGGTTAAGCAGTTTACAAATGGCAAGCTGATTGTAACTAAAATTAGACCTGACAATTCGGGTCGTTCCGTGTACTTTCGTGTCGTGTACATTCGTGTTCATGTATCGAAAGGGTAAACCCATATCCATATCCATTTAAGGTTCGTGTACCTTCGTGTTCGTGTTCCTTCGTGTTCGTGTAATTTCGTGTCATTTATTCGTGTCTAGTACGAAATTACCAGCTCTAATAAGCATAAACAAGTATATTATATTGCCATGGATTATTCTATATGTTTCCTTTTGTACACTTTTTAAAATAGGGGGTGTCAGGAAACACTAACGGTTCTTGCTGCTGAAGTGCTAGAATTCAAGTTACTTTCTCACCACCTACTATTTTAGGACCATAAAGTTGCTAGAAATTCACTAATTAATTACATCTCTTTGATTGTATATATCGATCATTGATATTATATTATAGTCATCTTGGAACATGTCAGAACTTGGGCAAAATGAGTGTTCAAAGTGTATTGGTAACATGCTCCAAGAGTTTACAATATACATTTATATAATTTTAAAATATTTATTTATTTATTTCGTGTACTTTCGTGTCGTGTCGTGTACCTAAGGGTAAACCCGTATCCATACCCATTTAGGCCTCATGTTCTTTCGTGTTCGTGTACTATCGTGTTCGTGTATCTAAAAGGTGAACCCATATCCATATTTTTCGTGTCGTTTTCGTGTCGTTTATTCGTGTCGTGTACCAAATTACCGGCTCTAACTAAAATGCAGTGCAGTAAGTAATATACAGAAAATTAAAAAGAGACACAAGATCTATTAGCCAGGTTCGACCCCTAATCCCCTATGGTCTACGTCCTGGGTCCTTTACCAAACTTGGTAAGAGAATATATTATTGATCACTATAAAACCGATTACAAGATCCAACAATATATCTCCCTTACACCCTGCTGCTTATAAATGGCTTGTTGTTTTCTGTGTTGAACTAACTCTGGCTTGCTGTTTTCTGTGCTGAACTAACTCTCTAAGCAATACTTCCCAAGTATCCTTCTCTAGCCTAGTTTGACCCACCCAAAACCTTAAGCCAACCTTGTACAGCAACAATTTAATACAACTTGAACAATACAATGATTTGAATAAATACAACTCAACCTATGAACCCTCTGAATGTATATATGGGTTTGAAAGGTTTAGAAAAATTTTGCAATGTAAGCTTTGTGGTTGTGTATATAATCTTGTTTCTGCACTTTGATGGATATTCAATAGATATGTATATCAAGAACTGAGAATGAGCAGCTCTTAAATAGGAAAACAAGAGAGCTTAAAATTAAGCTTGAAATGGCTCCAACGATATGAAAATAAATGAAGCCGTTAGAGATGTTTTTGAGTTAAAGATAATATAAGGAGCTTGATTTTCAACTGATGAAGAAGAAGAGGTATGGAGCGTGCATAGGAAGGAATATTTGATATGATGCGGGAGACAAGAGCATGTGGTTGGTAATTAAAAGTCAAAAGTGTCGTGCTACTTTCCTTTTATTCAAAGCAAAGAATATATTGTTCCCCAATATATTTGATTTATGCTCTGGCGTGCTAGAATAATTCAGAGGGTTCATTACAGTATTTCTAAAGATATCTCCACCAATTGCTCTTTCAAAACCGCAAGATTCTTTAATTCTGTAAGACGCAGTCAACATGCTGTTTGTAAAAATGGCATGCTGTTTGTGAAACTGGTATGCTGATTGTCCATGCATTTGGCTTGCTGTTTGAGTCTGATTGTCCATGCATTTGGCTTGCTGTTTGAGTCTGATGAAGACATATGGTAAGCTGACTTAGCCTACACCTGGCTTGCCAATTGTCACTGTAGTCCAACGTTGGCTTGCTGTTTGTGACAAACTGATTATATAATCAGTAAGCTAATTTTCCTAGAGCATAGATATGTCTAGTTGATCTTTATCTACAAGAATTCTGAACATTTGAAAATGGCTTGCTGTTTGCGTACGGACTGTGTGCAAATGGCTTGCCAAACTGTCATTGTATCTTAACTTTGGCTTGCTGTTAGATAGACTGATTATACAATCAGTAAGCTAGAGTATCCTGCAAAACCAAGTTAGTACATATATAACTAGCATGTTGTTTTATATCTATTAATAAGCCAAATGGCTTACTGTTTGTGATCATCAAAACTTAAGGAGTATCACTATCCTCCTTTATATATATACTAGTCGACTAAGCCGCGCTTCACGGCGGCCTTATAATTTTTTTTAAAATTTTTAAATAAAGTTCATTTAAGAAAAAAACGAAAATATATTTTTATAACATCTATATAAATTGGTGAACAGAATATTGTATAAATTAAATATACATATATAATAAGATAAATTATTCATATTTTTCTATACCGATTTTGTCTTACGATTTTTTAGGCCGACGGCCGTTGTATATATTATAAAACTACTAAGCGAACACAATAATACAAATTTAAATACTAAAATACTCTTTGACTTTGATTTGCCGATTTTGCCTCACAATTATTTTTTAAAATTTTAAATATATCTAAAATATCAATATAAATTGATGAACACAATATTGTATAAATTAAATATACATAGATAATAAAATAAAATATTTATATATTTTTCTATACCGATTTTGTCTCACAATTTTTTAGGCGGACACCCGTTTGTATATATTATAAAAATACTTAGCATACACAATAATAAAAATTTAGATACTAAGATGCTCTTTGACTTTTATTTATCGATTTTGCCTCACAATTTTTAGGTCGACGCCTGTTGTATATATTTTAAAAATATTAAGAATATACAATATAAATCGAGTAAATATGATTACAAACATGGTGATAAAATTTGATTATTAGAAGTAATGATTGTATATATATAAGAATATAAAATTTCTTTTCTATTTCGAATATATACTATAAGAATATAATATTTTTTTTTCTATTTCGAATATATAATTTTTTCTTCCCAACAAATTCGAAAACCTTTTCAATATCAATTATGTAATTTGAATTCTTCTTCCCTACAGATTTGAGAACCTTTTCTATTTCTAAGATGTTAATGTTAACGTTTATATTAATGTTAAAAAAGGACGTTTTGATTTCTTTTCTAAAAATAGGATTTAAAGAAGGAAATTTCAGTTTTACATATTTTAAGTAGAGGAGCTCTAGAAAAATAGATAAATATGAATCGAGCTATTCTAGAGCTCCACCAAGCTCCCGGGAAATTTCCTTTATATATATAACTAGTTGACTAAGCCGCGCTTCGCGGCGGCCATGTAATTTTTTTTAAACAAAATTCAAAATATAAATTTAAGAAAGAAATTGAAAAGAAAATATTTATATATAAATTAATGAACATAATATTTTACAAATTGTTATAAATACAGATAATTAAATAAATTATATACTTATTTTTTGTGTCAATTTTGTATTACATTTTCTTAGGCTGACATTCGTTGTAATAAATACATATAAGCTGCGTTTCGCGGAGGCCTTGTAATATTTTTATTTTTTTGAAAATATTGACTATTTAAAAAAGAATTCAAAATGAAAATACCTATAAATAAATTAGTGAACACAGTATTATACAAATCTTAATATATATATATATATATATATATATAACATAATAAACTATATACTTATTTTTTACATCGATTTTGTGTCACGTTTTATTAGGCCGACACCCGTTGTAATTAATACATATACATAAAAAGCAGATTTTTGATTAAATTAATTAAAAGAAGACGTTGGAATATTGTGATCAAGAACAATGAAAAGATAATAATGTCAAATTAATAATAAACAAATAAATATGGAATGATAGCCGATTTTGTGTCACGTTTACTTAGGCCGACACCCGTTATAAGTAATACATATAGATAAAAATATAGATTTGTTTGAATTAGTTAAAAGAAGACGTTGGAATATTATGATCAAGAACAATGAGAAGATAATAACGACAAATTAACAATATATAAATAAAGAGGAAATGGTAGAAGTTCAAACATTTTGTGCGAAGTTTCTCAAGTTCTTCTACTTCTTAAAGAGATAAAGATTTACTAATTCTTGTTCACTCAATAAGTTTTTTTTGTACCGAAATCACTAACAAAAAAAATTCAAAAATCAAAGTAAAGAACAACCAATGGTCACTAATAATGCATAATTATAACTAAAATCATCAGAAATCATAAATATAAAAATAAAACGAAGAAAGCAAATATTAAATCAAAAATTTCAAACTTTAAAAATCTACCAAAAAAAGCAACCTAAAAATCACAAAAAATTAGTAGCACAGAAGAAAAGTGCTATAAACATGGTGATAAAATTTGATCATTAGAAATAATGATTGTATATATATAAGAATATAAAATTTATTTTCTATATCGAATATGTAAATTTGAATTATTTTTCCTACAAATTAGAAAACCTTTTCTATTTCGAAGATGTTAATATTAATGTTAAAAAGGAAGTTTTGATTTCTTTTTTAAAAATAGGAACTACAAAAGGAAGTTTTTAATTTAATTAAAATAGAAAAGCTCTAGAAAAATAGATAAATAAACTTGTTGCATAAAAAGTTATTCATGCTCTTGTATTGTTCATTGTAATACATGGATGATTAGTGTTAGAAAAAACTTAAAAAAATTTGATTGATACTTATATGTGTTCTTCTATAGAAGAGATATAAACATTAGCACATAAAGATGACAATGATACCTTATCATAGAAGCGTGGAAATAAATAAAGTTATGACCACAATATAGAAACTCATGTAATTTATAGAAGAAGAACAGTACACGTGAAACTAAGAAAGTATGAATACAAATAATTTCTTTTATATATATAATAGATAATAATAGATTTCTTTTCTATTTCGAATATGTAAATTTGAATTTTTATTCACTACAAATTCAAAAACTTTTTCTATTTTGAAGATGATAAAGTTAAAAAAGGAAGTTTTGATTTCTTTTCTAAAAAATAGAAACTAAAGGAGGAAGTTTTGATTAAAATATTTAAAATTGAGGAGCTCTAGAAAATTAGATAAATATGAATAGAGCAATTCTAGAATATAAATTTCATAACAATAAACCAACGATTTATGACGTACCAATATATGCTAGTATAAAAAGTGCATATAAAGATTGATGTAACCATAACTATTGGAACTTGATATTTTCTGAAATTTGAAATTTGATTGTTCATTGTACAGATGATAATTAAATGGCCAAATATAAGATTTAATAAAAATTAAAATATATAGTTTATATAATTACATGATATCTTACCGATTCAACCCTCAAAATCACCTTCTTAAAAAAGGTACCTACTGATAAAACAAAAACATGTATGAAACTTTACGCTCGTCAGAATATGAGAATAAGAAACTGAAAAATCAAATTATATAACGGAGGCATGCAAACGTACTGTTTGTAGGGTTGGAATGGTTTATATAGGACCTGAAATAATCAAAAACGATATCAATCAACGAAAAAAAAACAACCAAAAAATCATTAAAAAGAAGCCATGTATTTAGAATTAAACAAAATAAGAATGAATAAAAAAACTAACTAAAACAAAATAAACGAAGACAAAGGTAAACAGAAGCAAGAAAAGGGTTACAAACATCGAATCGAGTGATTCTAAAACTCTTGCGGATTCTCCTTTATATATATTTGATTTGATTTGATTTTATCGTTAGAAGTAATGATTGTATATATATAAGACTATAAAATTTCTTTTCTATCTCGAATATGTAAATTTGAATTCTTCTTCCATAAAAATCTAAATAAAATTTATTTTTTAATTTGAATATGTAAATTTGAATTCTTCTTCTATAAAAATACAAATAAAATTTATTTTCTATTTCGAATATGTAAATTTGAATTTTTATTCACTACAAACTCAAAAACTTTTTAAATTTTTAGATGATAAAGTTAAAAAAGAAAGTTTTAATTTCTTTTCTAAAAAATAGGAACTAAAGCAGGAAGTTTTGATTTTAATATTTAAAATTGAGGAGCTCTAGAAAATTAGATAAATTTATTTTTAAAATTCGAAAACCTTTTCAATTTCGAATATGTAATTTGAATTCTTCTTCCCTACAAATTCGTGAAACTTTTCTATTTCAAAGATGTTTATGTTAACGTTTATATTTATGTTAAAAAGGAAGTTTTAATTTCTTTTCCAAAAAATAGGATTTAAAGAAGGAAAGTTTAATTAATTCGAATATATAATATAAGAATATAATTTTTTTTTCTAATTTGAATATATAATTTTTTCTTCCCAACAAATTCGAAAACCTTTTCAATTTCGAATATGTAATTTGAATTCTTCTTCCCTACAAATTCGTGAACCTTTTCTATTTCAAAGATGTTTATGTTAACGTTTATATTTATGTTAAAAAAAGGAAGTTTTGATTTCTTTTCTAAAAAATAGGATTTAAAGAAGGAAATTTTAATTTTACATATTTAAAATAGAGGAGCTCTAGAAAAATAGATAAATATGAATCGAGCAATTCTAGAGCTCCACCAAACTCCTGGAGAATTTCCTAAGCCGCGCTTCGCGGCGGTCTTATAATTTTTTTTTTAAATTTTAAATAAAGATCATTTTAAGAAAAAAAACGACAAAAATATTTTTATAATATCAATATAAATTAGTGAACACAGTATTGTATAAATTAAATATACATATATAATAAGATAAATTATTCATATATTTTTCTATACCGATTTTGTCTTACGATTTTTTAGGTCGACACCCGTTGTATATATTATAAAAATACTCAGCATACACAATAATAAAAATTAAATACTAAAATACTCTTTGACTTTGATTTACCGATTTTGCCTCACAATTCTTTTTTAAAATTTTAAATATATCTAAAATATCAATATAAATTGGTGAACAAAATATTGTATAAATTAAATATACATAGATAATAAGATAAAATATCCATATATTTTTCTATACCGATTTTGTATCACAATTTTTTAGGCCGACACCCGTTTGTATATATTATAAAAATACTTAGCATACACAATAATAAAAATTTAAATATTAAAATGCTCTTTGACTTTGATTTATCGATTTTGCCTCACAATTTTTAGGCCGACGCCCGTTGTATATATTTTAAAAATACTAATTATATACAATATAAATCGAGTAAATATGATTACAAACATGGTAATAAAATTTGATTATTAGAAGTAATGATTGTATATATATATAAGAATATAAAATTTCTTTTCTATTTCGAATATATACTATAAGAATATAATATTTTTTTCTATTTCGAATATATAATTTTTTCTTCCCAACAAATTCGAAAACCTTTTCAATTTCGAATATGTAATTTGAGTTCTTCTTCCCTACAAATTCGAGAACCTTTTCTATTTCAAAGATGTTTATGTTAATGTTTATATTAATTTTAAAAAAGAAAGTTTTGATTTCTTTTCTACAAAATAGATAAAATTTGATTATTAGAAGTAATGATTTTGTATATATAAGAATATAAAATTTCTTTTCTAATTCGAATATATAATATAAGAATATTTTTTTTCCTATTTTGAATATATAATTTTTTCTTCCCAACAAATTTGAAAACCTTTTCTATTTCGAATATGTAATTTAAATTCTTCTTGCCTTCAAATTCGAGAACCTTTTCTACTTCAAAGATATTTATGTTAATGTTTATATTAATGTTAAAAAAGGAAGTTTTGATTTTTTTCTAAAAAGTAGGACCTAAAGAAGGAAGTTTTGATTTTATTATTTAAAATAGAGGAGCTCTAGAAAAATAGATAAATATGAATCGAGCGATTCTAGAGCTCCACCAAACTCCCGGGGGTTTTCCTTTATATATATAATAGATAGATAGATAGATAGATAGATAGATAGATAGATAGATAGATAGATAGATAGATAGATAGATAGATAGATATTGATATAATTGGTTAATTATTAGTAATTATAATTATAATATTTTATTTTATTAAATAGAATTGCTCATGGTGTGTTTGGAAAAGGAAAAATTTTAGTTAGATAAATAAAAGATAATGTATTTTACGTGAAAAAAAAAAATTTAATCAGTTATTGAAAAATAGAAAGGCAACGTCTTTTACGTGAAAAAGAAAATTTATTAGTGATTGGTAACTATAAGTAATTAAGTAAGGATAATTAAGTAAAAATAACATGTACCGTTAAGTAAGGGTAAATAAGTAAAATCAACAGGTACCGTACCGACCAACAAAACTTTTAATGTTTCGGCTATTATATAATAGTATAGATAGATATACTATAGATTAGTAATTATAAAATTATTATTTTATTTTATTAAATAGAATCGCCCGTGATATAAGTGGACATAGAGAGGTCTTAGAGAAAATTAATAAGGTAACATGTTTTAGGTGAAAAAGGTAATTGATTAATTTATAGTAGTTATAATTTAATTATGTTATTTTACTAAATAAAATTGCTCGTAGTATTTTTAGAAAATGAGAAATTAATGTTGCCCGTAATATTTCTAAAAATAAAGCGATTTTAGTTAGAAAATATAAAAAAGAATATTTTGACTTTTATATAATAGTATAGCGTGTGTGTTTTAGTGTTTTTTTTTTTTTTTTTTGAAACTGGTGTGTGTTTTAGTGTAAGTTTTAAGAACATATTAATATTATGTGAATTTGTGTGTCTTATTTGATAAAACTTTACTATCAGAGGAAAACAAATCAAAATATTAAAGGTGGTTTGATAGAGAACTCATGACTGTTTTACTATCTAGAGAACTCATGACTGATTATTAGTGTGGGTTGTTCTGCCCCTTTTTTGCTGCTTTGCAATATTAGTCTTCATAGTCTAAATTGTTTATAGATAGTTTGATCTATGCTTTTATAGAGCAAGGGTCGTACATTCTCTCTTCTTCTTATATAAATATCAATTTAGGAAAAACAAAAAAAAAATAAACAAATGGGTATGTAGTTTGCTTAATTCCTTATTTTTCTTAATTAAATTAAAAAAAATAAAAGTAATTCGTGCTATGCACGACCTATAAGCTAGTATACATAAATTTAGTGAACAATTATTTTCTTCCGTGAGGCTCAATAACATATAGTAGTCGTATTATTTTTAGGGGTGACTTTTACAAGAAGATAAAACATCATATACTTTTTTCTCGTGAGGCTTAATAACATATAGTAGCCGTATTATCTTTAGGGTGACTTTTGCACGAAGATAAAACATCATATTCTTTTCGTGATGCATGCAGATGACATTATCTGGGGTGGCTTTTGCAAAAAGATAAAACGTCATATTTTTTTCGTGATGTATGCAGATGACATTATTTGCTAGTCTTTAAGAGCATCTCCAATAAGAGTTGTCAATCAAGTTGTCAATTTTGCCAAATCATCAAAAAAATTAATTTTTTAATTGATCTTCAATTTGACAACTTTGAATAGAAAAATGATCCAATGGTTGGCAACTCTAAAAGTTGTATAAATGGTCCCTATATAAATAATTAAATAATGTAAATTTGAAGGAAGACATGTAAAATATGTATATTAGTATATTTCTTTTAAACAAAAAAATGCACTTTAACCAATTGAGGAAGTTGCCAACTTTTGGCAACAATTGTTGGCAACCTTATGGCAACCTTGGCTCTTCAATAGGAAGGCAACCAAGATTGCTTACCACATAGATGTTGGCAACCTTCTTGGGAACTCCTATCGGAGATGCTCTAAGGGCACGTACTTAAATTAGGCAAGCGGCAAATCTCATTTTATTTTCGAGACATACGGTAAGTTGTATCAAAGTAGCAAATAAAGGTCTGTGCCAAAATTGTCCTCTAGCAACAGAGCTAATGAAGATCTGGATGCAAGATATCGGACTGATATACAAGGACATCACTACTGCTCAAATTCCCAATTTAAGAATTCCTAATTTAAAATAATAGAAGAGAAAATAACCAAATCAGTGCTAAAATAATTAAAACAAATATTTATTATGTCTTGTATGCTTATTTTACTATTTGAGGCCATATCTTTGGTTCTAAACATCAAATTTAGCGATTTTACAGCTCAAATTTAAGAAATAGTCTTTATTTTAGTAATAGTTTAACATTATTACTCAGTCAAAAAAGACTAAAGAAAAAAATGAAATTACGGATCTTGATGTTAAGAATTACTAGCTTATAACCCGTGCAATGCACGGATTTCTTGTATTATATTATAAATTTTATTTAATATTATAATTATATTTTTAATATCATTATTTTCAATAATTTTTTAATTTTAAATTGATATAATTTAATATATTCATGTTTACGGATTATATTAATATTTTATTATTATAAACAATGTATACAATTTTTAATATATTTTTTTATAAATTGAAAAATATGGTGTGATATTTTCGGGTATATATTAATGATTGTAAGATTTGTTATAAATTAAAAAGGTAACGTGTTTTAATTAGAAAGGAAATATTAATGATTGAAAGATATGATACAATTGATCTTTTTAGATGTTTATAAAAAATAATATCTTTAGCTAAAAGTAAATGTAAAAAAGGTAATCGAGTAATTACAATTAATTATATTATGTTATTATTTATTTTAGGTGTTCTACTTTTCTTGAAAATTATGGTGTAATATTTTCGGGTATATATAATTGTAAGATTTGTTTTAAATTAAAAAGGTAATGTGTTTTAATTCGAAAGGAAATATTAATGATAGAAAAATATGATATGAATGTTTTTAGGTGTTTATAAAAGGTAATATATTCAACTAAAAGTAACTGTGAAAAGGCAATCGACTAATTACCATAAATTTTATTATACTAATGTGAAAAAGGCAGTCGACTAATACCATTAATTTCATTATGTTAATCGACTAATTACCATTAATTATATTATGTTATTATTTATTTTAGGTGTAATATTTTTCTTGAAATTTATGTTGTGATATTTTCAGGTATATATTAATGATGGTAAGATTTGTTTTAAATTAATGGTAACGTGTTTTAATTCGAAAGGAAATATTAATGATGGAAATTTATGATACGATTGAGGTTTTTAGGTGTTTATAAAAAGTAATATCTCGACTAAATACCATGAATTATATTATGTTATTATTTATTTTAGGTGTGTTTATTTTTCTTGATAATGAAGGATAAATAAGTAAATTCACTTAGTACAAAAAAACAGGTACCAAAACTTTTAATGTTTTGGCTTTTATATCGAAAGATATGATACGAATGTTTTTAGGTGTTTATAAAATGTAATATCTTCAACTAAAAGTAACTGTGAAAAGGCAATCGACTAATTACCATAAATTTTATTATACTAATGTGAAAAAGGCAGTCGACTAATACCATTAATTTCATTATGTTAATCGACTAATTACCATTAATTATATTATGTTTTTATTTATTTTAGGTGTAATATTTTTCTTGAAAATTATGTTGTGATATTTTCAGGTATATATTAATGATGGTAAGATTTGTTTTAAATTAAAATGGTAACGTGTTTTAATTCGAAAGGAAATATTAATGATGGAAATATATGATAGGATTGAGGTTTTTAGGTGTTTATAAAAGGTAATATCTCGACTAATTACCATGAATTATATTATGTTATTATTTATTTTAAGTGTGTTTATTTTTCTTGATAATGAAGGGTAAATAAGTAAATTCACTTAGTACCAAAAAACAAGTACCAAAACTTTTAATGTTTCGAATTTTATATAATAGTATACATGTTCAATTTAGAAAATTTTATTATATTTAAATAAATTTAGCAATTTTACAGCTCAAAGTCAAGAAATAAATTTTCTTTTAGTAATAGTTTAACAATTATTATTCAACCGAAAGAAACTAAAGAAAAAATAAAGTTACGGATCTTGATGTTAAGAATTCAGGTCAATTTAAAAAATTTGCTTATATTTAGATTTAAAATTTCCATATACATTTTTTAGTATTAGAATATATTCTTACTAACTGTTACGGTATATTTTCGGTTGCCCCAATTATTTCTCAAATTTCTCAATATTCATCTAATAATAATTAAATTAATCCCCAAGTTCATTATTTCCTCTCTCTGAAACAAGGAATAATCTTCGATTAAAAATAAAAAATATCTCAAAACGATATTCTTCAAATCAAGAAGGTATCCCAACACGAAAATAATTTAAATAGATAAAATCTACTAATTCCCAATACATCCCTCAACAATCATAGGGAACTGAATCATTAACAGGCTTGATCTCTATATATATAGAGTACGCATGCATCTTGAAAAAGGATCCTACACATCTAACAAGTCGAGACACCTCTCAAGTCCAGCTCCAAACATCCAAAAACCTAAATCCCCCTATTTTCATGATTTCGTTATTCCTGCAACCTCCGAAATTTGTTATCACCAAATTCCTCCATTAACACTAACAATCAAATATATTTTTTAATATTGTTATGCCCAAATCTTGGTATAGATTCTAAAAAGACCTAATAGGCTAAGATAATGGTCCATAACTTATAATGGGCCTAAATGTAATAACCGCAAATTTTCGAATAATATTTTCTGCTCGTTATTTAAAGTTATTTAAGGGTCAAGGCAGTAATATACTTAATTAGCGTATTTTTTTTGTTAAATTTTAAAATTTTATATTCGTATGTAAATAAATGTTTATTATATCTATTTATTTATAATTATTAGGTATTTATTAAAATAAGAATATTTAGGAAAATAGGATTTTAATTTTGGACGGATATAAATTTTTATCGCAGAATTTATTTTAGAAAGCGAATTTGGGTCTCGTTTTAATTATCCAGCAGGAAAAACGACGATATTAATGTCACCGTTTTAACTGTTCGAATCGTTAATTACGAAGGAGCAGACAGCAAATTCTATTTTTCGGAACACAACACATTCTGTACAAACACCCGACATTCCTTACTAAACACAATTTATTCCTTTACAAAACACAATGTTTCTTTTACAAAACATAACTGCATTTCACATAACACTAAATGTCCCAGTACTTTCTTTTTATTTTTCTAAACTTCACGTTTTGTCTACCATAGTTGTTAAACACAGAATTAAAAACAAGACTGGCCAAATACTGTATAAACAATACACACGGCCTTTAGTTGGTTCCAAATACAAACACAACACAAAAGTTTTACTCTCTCTTTCACAAAACAAACCCACAGGCAAATCACCCTTCTTTTTTCTTTCCTTCTCTGCACGCAGAGCTTAGCCCAGGTAGTCTACTTTCAAATTCTTTTTTTTACTTTTATCATTCGATTGGCCTTAATTTCTATCTCGTTTCGTGTTAGAGTTTTTCTTTCCGATTGGGTTTTGTATTGTGAATGGGATCGAGAGGAGAGTTGTGTACTGGTTGGGTTCGTTGAGAGAGGTAGTCGGGTTTTGCAATCGAAGATGGGGTGGAATTCGAAGGCGGAAGTGAGACGGAGGAGTGAGGAGATGGAGTATGTGTGTTGTGGTTGCTATCGGAGAACGAGAGGGGAGAGGTTAGAGGTGAGTTGTTGTGTCGTTTGGTTGTGGCGCTTGGGTGGTAGTCGGCGTTTGGGTAACATCGAAAACCTGTCCGTGTGTTTGATGTGTTGGTCGGAGAGAAGTCGGAGTAGAGAGGGAGGTCGAGGGAGTGCAGGGAGAGAGGAGAGGTGCGAGGGATAACAGAGAAGTCGTTGCTGTTGTGTAGAATTTCTTGAGAATTGATTGTACTGAGATAGTGAGGGAGTGATTGTGTGTGGTTATTGTGGCCGGTGAACTAGTCGGAATTGGGGGGGGAGGTGTTCGACTTTGGATAACAGGAGAAGAGGGAGAGATTGTTGAGAGAGAGAGAGAGAGAGAGAGATAAGAGAGATGGGGAGAGATAAGTGCAGAGATTTCGGGAAATTTTTGTGTGTCTGTTTCGAGGAATAAACGGAATAAAAACGTAGCAATAAATAAATATATATACATATTTATATATATATAAAATAAATAAGGAGATAATAATAAAAGGAGGAATATTTTAAAATTTTGGTTTACATAATTGAGACATTGTTATTAAAATTGTAAGAGATAAATAGTTTAATAAAAAGAGTTTAATAAAAATGGATTAATTATTAATTGTTTAAAAGGAGTTGTTTTGTGATTTTTGTACGAAAATTTGAAATTTTATAACTTGTCGATAAAAAAAAGAGGAAAAATCGTGAATAAATAGGATTAAAAGCGATATAATTTTAGAAGATTTATAATTGCATTTTAGGATTGCTTTAGTTAATCGGATCGAGTTAAATTATTTTAGAGATTATAATTGGAATGATTTTTAAATTAATTACGAGATTAAAAATGAAAGAGAAATTAGTTAGTGAGATTAATATTATTAATTACGGATTTAAAATTGAATAAATGGATTGTCGGATTATTTCGAGAATAATTAGAAAGTTAAATTATTTACGAGACGTAAGACACGGAGTATCGTCGTAGCCGTATTTTCATATTAAGTCGGATTTACGATAAATCTTGCGGGTTTATTTTGTGGTTCGAAGAGAGACTTATTTATCCGGGGTTTATTATCCGTTAATTATCGAGCAGATTTTCGAGAGTTATGTTATTATTATATTTAATTATTATTATCGGGTGAGAAGTATTTTATTTTGACGATTCGCTCACGTATTTTCTGGTTGACATTGTTAGTGCCTAATTCTCGAGCCGTAGACCGAAGTCGAGCCCACGGGTAGAGTATAAATCTTTTCTGCATTTCCCATACTTCGAGATCGAGGCAAGTTCCTTCTGACTCTCACTCCTTTTGAAAAATTTCGAGAGATGCTGAGATATTATGATATTGAATTATCTGTTTAAATTGCTAGTTCGTGATAAAATATTCTGTTATCAAATATTTATTTAGAAAATTATAGAAATGCTCTCTAAAATTTATAGAACGTAATTTGATTGAATTCTAGGGCACCTTATTGTTCGAGATGACCCTTGAATATTATTCAGTTATAATTACACTCATACATCGAGGTAGTTAGATCTTTATTGACTCCAAACGGATTTATTGTTCATATCCGATAAACTTTATTTCGATAATTAAATTTGATTCATTGTTCGAATCAAAGTAGAAATACGCAGAATAGTGAAGAGATGAAGAGTATATCATCAGAAGTTCCTCTAAATTACCTACTCCAACGTATTTAGAAGTTTCATTCCGTATCAGGTCGTTCTTATTATTTCAAGACGACTCCACAAGATTTATTCTGATCCGCAAACCTTTCTCGTTCAAGGTTGCTACTTTATTGTCTTGAATTGACATATTGTTTGTGTCAATACAATAAATTAATTCCTTTTTGAGATTATTGTGACGGCCTATTGTCCATGTCGGTTTTGTACAAAATGTAGACTGGCGATCGGCCAGAAGTGAATATGAATCCAAATCAATCAATTTTATTCGGAGGAATAATCGTATAATCCACTGGTCAACATGGGAGATGGCCCATGGGTTTCTTTCTGATCAACACGGGGAAAATATAAACTCGTGGTATCGAAAGAGAATGTTTATATTTTGGCACAAATGTTGCCAGGTTGACTTTTCAACCACCTTTACGCTAGCAGAATGATATTTTGGTACTTGAGACATAGTAGTGATCGTGCTATGGGGTATCACGGGAGTGCGGTACTTGCGACACAGCGGTTGATCGTGCTGTGGGGTATCGTAGAGGCGGAACACCAGTATCTCAAGCTTTTCAATTTCAACTTCTTTGTTCTGAGATAGATTGTTTTGTCTATCAGTAAGTGTTATCATTATCAAGACACATTGCCTGCAAATGAGAATCTTTCTTGCTCAGAGTTGATTTCTTTCCATTTTTCCATTATTAGTGAGAGAGCGAGTCAGTGGACTTGCTGAGCACCTAGTTGCTCACTCTTGTTGTTAATATTGTTTTTCAGTAAAGTTGGAAAAAGGTGAAACCTCTCGTTTCACGGGGAAGGAGATAATGCACCAGGGCACGAAGTCAAACTAGTATGCTTTCCTCTAAGGCGACGACCCTGTCGAAGACTGCCTATGTTTGGCGTATCTAACGATATCTTGTATAATTATTATTATGTTGTACTATTCAGAGATTTGTCGATGCTTGGACTTGTGGGATGGAACCACTGTTGTGCGATAAAGCCTTTATGATAATTATGTATTGTAATGTTTCTTGGATTAAGACAGGTATTGGCGGTAAGTGGCGACCCAAGTCCACAGATGGTGAATTTTGGGGGCGTCACAGCTTGGTATCAGAGCGTTAGTTATATTTTAGGAATCGTACGAGCCTAGAATTATAACGCGTCGTGGGAATTTAGAGATATAGTACAACGTTGATATTTTAGCACTAAGTGCCCTACACCGTTATATTTATACCTTTATCTAATCGATTTGGAACCTGGTTATAACTGAGACTTTTTGTACCTTTTGTAGATGTCGACATCCGGACCAGCTGACATTCGTTCCATCCGAGATAGATCCCATACACCTTACCCGCACGGATTACTAGATTCCAGTTCGGGTTCAGACAGTGATCCGTCAGAGGAGTACATGCCGCTTGATAGCGTTTCAGAGGACTCTTCGGTTCAGATTCTTACACCTCCTCCTCCGCAGGTGATATATCTAGCAGATTCCCCAGACCAGATCATAGAGGTAGTCGATTCACCTATTCCGGTGATTGATGTAGAGACTCCTACTCTTGTTGCTGAGCAGCCAGCTCAGACTCCAGCTCCTGAGGTGTACAGGCATGAGACACCCGAGCCGTTTCTATCCGAGCCGATTGTGGAGGGCCAGTTTTCGCCCATTCGCACCGGAGTAGCAGCACCTACTTCTTCTGTGCCAGTCTATGTGATGACTTCAGCAGCTCCTACCATACCCGATTACATGCTTCCATCAGACAGTGATGCTCCAGCTTGTGACACGGCTCCACCTGCACCTACCATCCATATCCCTGCTCCAGTGGTGATGATATCTTCTGCTCCAGCTTTTCCAGCTCAGCCTATCGGTATGCCTACACAGCCTATAGTAGGTAGAGAGCCAGTGCCCTGGATTGTACATGATCACCTTTACCAGCAATTTCGCTAGGTTTGGACGCGCTACGAGGAGATTTTTGCTACGAGGGATGCCATTCTGCGATTATTATCAGTGGATCCTATTACAGTTCACGGAGGTGGTAGCCTACTTGTGAGGGATGTATCCATGGAGATCGTACATCAGATCTCTATCTCTATCTTGACAGGGCTGCGGACTGATATTACAGCCTTACCATCTTCCAGCACCGGAGCTGTGGACCGTAGCACTGTTGCCGACATGATCACTAGAGTTGTTGAGGAGTTTCACAGGCATGTCATTGAGATGTTCGGTCATTGAGATCACTACCGATGTTGTAGCTTGGGTTTTTCATTATGTTTGGAGGATGGACTTCTGTTAGGGTGCTTATGTTTGTATCTAGTTGTCATTGATAGATCTGCACCCTGTTGATGTAGTAGTTGGATGTATTAGCTGACTAGAGGACTTTGGTTGTAGTCTTTGATTTTACCTGATGTACCAGTTGAAATTATATGTTGATATCCGTATTTTTACGCTTTTATCTGTTTCAGATTTATTATTACTGTTGCGCTCTATTAGTAGCACCTCTGTTAAAAAAAATCGCATAAGATAAATTTTCCGTAATTCCAGAAATCGACATATAACCTTGAGGATTTCCAGCACCAGCATTGATACTCTGATCTGTATATATATCTCACTCTGTTTAACCAGACTATATTTTTAATCTTAATAGAAAAAGATGCCAAGAAGAGGTAGACCCCGCAAGAACCAAGAGGTACCCCCAGCGGAGGACCAGCATGAAGTTGATCCTCAACCAGAACCCGAAACAGAACCTGAACCAGGGCGAGTACCCGCATCGCAACCCAATCCAAATGAACCTATGAATTTACTTGTGGAATTCCTGAGGCAATATACACAGAACCCTCCACCAAGGCAAAGAATACCCCAAATCAGAGTTGATCAACCCCCTGCACCACCAACTAATAATGCAGTTACTTTTAAATCCTTCAAATCCTTAAACCCCCCTGAGTTCAAAGGTACCACTGATCCGATTGAAGCAAGGATCTGGTTGCGAGAGATAGAAAAGACCTTTGAGATTGTAGGAGTGGAGGAAGAAAAGAAAACCGTCTTTGCAGCTTTCATGCTAAAGGGAGAAGAGAGTTATTGGTGGGAGTCAAAAAGAGCCATAGAAGGGAACGCAGTCATACCTTGGGCTAGGTTCACCCAACTATTTTTGGAAAAATATTTTCCTAAATATTTGGAAACCCAGATGGAAATCAAATTTTTGGAACTGAAGCAAGGCAATATGACTGTGGCTGAGTATGAAGCCAAATTTTCGGAACTCTCAAGATTCGTTCCTTATCATGTGGATACCGAAGAAAAGAGGGCTAAACGTTTCCAGCTAGGGCTAAAACCGTGGATCCAGAATCGAGTTGCGGTACTAGAACTCACCGACTATGCGACCTTGGTTCAGAAAGCATCCATTGTCGAAAGTGGTTCTGAATTGTACTCGAAGGATAAGGATATCAAGAAAAGAAAGTTTCAGAATCATGGATCTAGTTTTGAGAGAAAGCCTGATGATCGAAATGGAAAGAAACCGTTTGCGAGACGGGAAGAGAGAAGCAATGACGTAAGGAGATTTGGGAATCAGGACACTAGGGGGAACAACCAGAAGTTCAGACCCCCTCAGACAGCAAATTTACTTCAAGGAAGGCCGCCATTACCAGAATGCGGCACTTGTGGAAGGAAGCACCCAGGACCGTGTAACCTTGCCAGCATTGTGTGCTACACTTGTGGACAGAAAGGCCATTATTCTTCCAACTGCAAGGAGAGGGAGAAGGCAACTACTTGTTTCAAATGCGGGAAGAAGGGACACATAGCACGAGATTGCAGGTCACCACCAAAGGAGACCACTATACCTAGATTGATGGCACCTCCTAGCAACAAGCCAACTGCCCGTACTTTCAACATGACAGTGAAGGATGTTATTGCCGATAACGATGTGATTGCAGGTACGCTTTTGGTAAATTCTGTAGATGCATGTGTTTTAATTGACTCGGGAGCAACAAGATCTTTCATATCGGAGAGTTTTATGAACAAACTAAATATTCAGTCCGTACCGTTAGGAGAGACCTTGATTATAGAAGTAGCAAATCAGGAAAAAGTTCCTGTAGATCAGATATGCCCAGATTGCGGAATCGAAATTCAAGGACAACGCTTCGATGCAAATCTTCTTCCCTTTAACCTAGGGGAGTTTGATATAATTCTTGGAATGGATTGGTTAGCACGATACGATGCGCAAATCAATTGTCGGCATAAGTGGGTTAGTTTAAAGGCATCGGACGGCAAAAGTATACATTTTCGCGGAAGGAAACCGACCCGTAATTTTCTGACTATGATCCAAGCAAAGAAGCTACTAAGGCAAGGATGTCAAGCATACTTAGCTCATGTGGTTGATAGCGAGAAGCAGGCCCCTACTATTGACGAAATTCCTGTAGTGAATCAATTTGAGGATGTCTTTCCTGAAGAATTACCAGGATTACCTCCTGACCGAGAAATAGAATTCACTATCGATCTTGCCCCTGGAACTGCACCGATTTCAAAAGCACCATACCGAATGGCCCCAGTTGAGATGAAGGAGTTGGCCACACAACTGCAAGAACTATTAGACAAAGGCGTAATTCGACCCAGCGTGTCCCCTTGGGAAGCTCCAGTGTTATTTGTGAAGAAGAAAGACGGATCTATGAGATTGTGCATAGATTATCGAGAACTAAACAAGATGACGATCAAGAATAGATACCCCTTGCCACGAATTGATGATTTGTTCGATCAGCTTAAGGGAGGAGCTTATTTTTCTAAGATTGATCTTAGATCGGGTTATCACCAGTTGAAGATCAAACCTGAAGATGTACCAAAGACGGCCTTTAGGACTCGCTATGGACATTACGAATTTCTAGTGATGCCATTTGGATTGACGAATGCTCCAGCTGCTTTCATGGATTTGATGAATCGCGTATTCAAGAAATATTTGGACAAGTCCGTGATTGTATTTATTGATGACATCTTGATCTACTCTAAGAATCAAGAAGAACATGCAGAGCACCTCCGAATAGTGTTGGAAACTTTACGCAAGGAAAGGTTATACGCGAAATTCTCTAAGTGCGAATTTTGGCTAAGTACAGTGCAATTCCTAGGACACATTGTGAGCACTGAAGGAATTTCGGTTGACCCTGCGAAAGTGGAGGCTGTTGCAAATTGGGAAAGGCCAAGGACTCCAACAGAAGTAAGAAGCTTTCTTGGACTAGCAGGATATTATCGGAGATTTGTAATGGATTTTTCAAAGATAGCTAAACCATTGACTAAGCTTACCAGAAAGAATGAGAAGTTTGAATGGACTCCCAATTGTGAAGAAAGTTTTCAAGAACTTAAGAGACGATTAACATCTGCCCCGGTTTTGACGTTACCAGATAATACGGGAAATTTTGTAATCTATAGTGATGCCTCCCATAATGGTTTAGGATGCGTATTGATGCAGCATGGAAAAGTAATTGCATATGCTTCTCGACAGCTAAAAGATTATGAGATAAGATACCCAACTCACGATCTCGAATTAGCTGCGATTGTTTTTGCATTAAAGATCTGGAGACACTATTTATATGGAGAAAAGTGTGAGATTTACACGGATCATAAGAGTCTAAAATATATCTTCACCCAGAAAGAATTGAATATGAGCCATAGGCGGTGGTTAGAATTAATCAAGGACTATGATTGTTCGATTAATTACCATCCAGGGAAGGCCAATGTGGTGGTAGACGCGCTAAGTACAAAAGAAAGACTTAAGATGGTAGTATCGTCAACGGAATTGATCAAAGAAATTGAGAGATTTGACTTGGAGATTAAGATTCCTGTTCAAACCAATGAAAGAGTATATGAAATCTCCTTACAACCAGAGTTAATCGAAAAGATTCGTCGTTGTCAAGAGAAAGTGATGGAAGAAGAGAGGGATCAGTTAACAGGAGAAGAATTTCAAAGTCCAAAGGATGTCAAGGGAATTAAAAGATTTGCTTCTAGAATTTGGATACCGAATGTTGCAGAATTAAAGGAAGAGATTTTGAGCGAAGCACATAATTCGAGGTACTCTATTCATCCCGGGAGCACGAAGATGTATCAGGATATCAAGCAAAACTATTGGTGGCCAAACATGAAAAGAGAGATTGCAGAATGGGTAAGTAAGTGTTTAACCTGTCAGAAAGTGAAGGCAGAACATCAACGACCAAGTGGACTTTTACAACCCTTAGAGATACCCGAATGGAAATGGGAGCATATTACCATGGATTTTGTCGTAGGATTGCCCCGAACTAGAGCCAGCCATGATGCAATTTGGGTTATTGTTGACCGACTCACTAAGTCTGCGCATTTCCTACCAATCAGTGATAAGTACTCTGTTGAAAGATTGGTGAACCTATACCTAAAGGAAATTGTGGTTCGTCATGGGGTGCCCGTTTCAATTGTATCTGATAGGGATGCCCGTTTTACTTCTCGATTTTGGAAAAGTTTTCAAGAATGTCTTGGCACGAAGTTAAATCTGAGTACTGCATATCACCCCCAGACCGACGGACAAAGTGAAAGGACGATTCAAACAGTTGAAGATATGTTAAGAGCCTGTGCACTTGATTTTAAAGGAAGTTGGGATGAGCATTTGCCCCTAGTCGAGTTTGCTTACAACAATAGTTACCACTCCAGCATAGGCATGGCACCATACGAAGCGCTATACGGAAGAAAGTGCAGATCACCGTTATACTGGGATGAAGTAGGGGAAGGAAAGATACTAGGGCCAGAACTACTTCAACAAACTAAGCAAGCAACCGAAGTGATTCGAAAAAGGTTAGTTGCAGCTCAGGATCGACAGAGGAAGTATGCGAATCAGAAGAGAAAAGACAGAGCATTTGAAGTGGGAGATAAAGTGATGCTAAAAGTTTCACCTTGGAAGGGAGTTATGAGATTCGGAAAGAAAGGCAAATTGAGTCCCAGATATATAGGACCTTTTGAGATTCTCAAGAAGATAGGACCCCTAGCTTACCAGTTGGCCCTACCTCCAGACCTCCAGCATATTCATGACGTATTTCATGTTTCTGCGTTAAGAGAATACCATTCCGATTTCAGACATGTCATAACCTACGAACCAGTGGAAATTCGTCCTGATCTGACATACGAAGAGCAACCAGTACAGATTCTAGATCACAAGGTGCAAGAGTTAAGGACTAAGCAAATTAATCTGGTGAAAGTACTTTGGAGAAATCATCAAGTGGAAGAAGCTACGTGGGAATTAGAAAGCGAAATGCGAATTAAGTATCCTGAATTGTTTAATGCGTAGTCTTGATTCCGAGGACGGAATCCTATAAGGGGGAAGGCTGTAATAACCGCAAATTTTCGAATAATATTTTCTGCTCGTTATTTAAAGTTATTTAAGGGTCAAGGCAGTAATATACTTAATTAGCGTATTTTTTTGGTTAAATTTTAAAATTTTATATTCGTATGTAAATAAATGTTTATTATATCTATTTATTTATAATTATTAGGTATTTATTAAAATAAGAATATTTAGGAAAATAGGATTTTAATTTTGGACGGATATAAATTTTTATCGCAGAATTTATTTTAGAAAGCGAATTTGGGTCTCGTTTTAATTATCCAGCAGGAAAAACGACGATATTAATGTCACTGTTTTAACTGTTCGAATCGTTAATTACGAAGGAGGAGACAACAAATTCTATTTTTCGGAACACAACACATTCTGTACAAACACCCGACATTCCTTAGTAAACACAATTTATTCCTTTACAAAACACAATGTTTCTTTTACAAAACACAACTGCTTTTCACATAACACTAAATGTCCCAGTACTTTCTTTTTATTTTTCTAAACTTCACGTTTTTTCTGCCATAGTTGTTAAACACAGAATTAGAAACAAGACTGGCCAAATACTGTATAAACAATACACACGGCCTTTAGTTGGTTCCAGATACAAACACAACACAAAAGTTTTACTCTCTCTTTCACAAAACAAACCCACAGGCAAATCACCCTTCTTTTTTCTTTCCTTCTCTGCACGCAGAGCTTAGCCCAGGTAGTCTACTTTCAAATTCTTTTTTTTACTTTTAACATTCGATTGGCCTTAATTTCTATCTCGTTTCGTGTTAGAGTTTTTCTTTCCGATTGGGTTTTGTATTGTGAATCGGATCGAGAGGAGAGTTGTGTACTGGTTGGGTTCGTTGAGAGAGGTAGTCGGGTTTTGCAATCGAAGATGGGGTGGAATTCGAAGGCGGAAGTGAGACGGAGGAGTGAGGAGATGGAGTATGTGTGTTGTGGTTGCTATCGGAGAACGAGAGGGGAGAGGTTAGAGGTGAGTTGTTGTGTCGTTTGGTTGTGGCGCTTGGGTGGTAGTCGGCGTTTGGGTAACATCGAAAACCTGTCCGTGTGTTTGATGTGTTGGTCAGAGAGAAGTCGGAGTAGAGAGGGTGGTCGAGGGAGTGCAGGGAGAGAGGAGAGGTGCGAGGGATAACAGAGAAGTCGTTGCTGTTGTGTAGAATTTCTTGAGTATTGATTGTACTGAGATAGTGAGGGAGTGATTGTGTGTGGTTATTGTGGCCAGTGAACTAGTCGGAATTGGGGGGGGGGAGGTGTTCGACTTTGGATAACAGGAGAAGAGGGAGAGATTGTTGAGAGAGCGAGAGAGAGATAAGAGAGATGGGGAGAGATAAGTGCAGAGAGATTTCGGGAAATTTCTGTGTCTGTTTCGAGGAATAAACGGAATAAAATCGTAGCAATAAATAAATATATATACATATTTATATATATATAAAATAAATAAGGAGATAATAATAAAAGGAGGAATATTTTAAAATTTTGGTTTACATAATTGAGACATTGTTATTAAAATTGTAAGAGATAATTAGTTTAATAAAAAGAGTTTAATAAAAATGGATTAATTATTAATTGTTTAAAAGGAGTTGTTTTGTGATTTTTGTACGAAAATTTGAAATTTTATAATTTCAAATCGTGAATAAATAGGATTAAAAGCGATATAATTTTAGAAGATTTATAATTGCATTTTAGGATTGCTTTTGTTAATCGGATCGAGTTAAATTATTTTAGAGATTATAATTGCAATGATTTTTAAATTAATTACGAGATTAAAAATGAAAGAGAAATTAGTTAGTGAGATTAATATTATTAATTACGGATTTAAAATTGAATAAATGGATTGTCGGATTATTTCGAGAATAATTAGAAAGTTAAATTATTTACGAGACGTAAGACACGGAGTATCGTCGTAGCCGTATTTTCATATTAAGTCGGATTTACGATAAATCTTGCGGGTTTATTTTGTGGTTCGAAGAGAGACTTATTTATCCGGGGTTTATTATCCGTTAATTATCGAGCAGATTTTCGAGAGTTATGTTATTATTATATTTAATTATTATTATCGGCTGAGAAGTATTTTATTTTGACGATTCGCTCACGTATTTTCTGGTTGACATTGTTAGTGCCTAATTCTCGAGCCGTAGACCGAAGTCGAGCCCACGGGTAGAGTATAAATCTTTTCTGCATTTCCCACACTTCGAGATCGAGGCAAGTTCCTTCTGACTCTCACTCCTTTTGAAAAATTTCGAGATATGCTGAGATATTATGATATTGAATTATCTGTTTAAATTGCTAGTTCGTGATAAAATATTCTGTTATCAAATATTTATTTAGAAAATTATAGAAATGCTCTCTAAAATTTATAGAACGTAATTTGATTGAATTCTAGGGCACCTTATTGTTCGAGATGACCCTTGAATATTATTCAGTTATAATTACACTCATACAACGAGGTAGTTAGATCTTTATTGACTCCAAACGGATCTATTGTTCATATCCGATAAACTTTATTTCGATAATTAAATTTGATTCATTGTTCGAATCAAAGTAGAAATACGCAGAATAGTGAAGAGATGAAGAGTATATCATCAGAAGTTCCTCTAAATTACCTACTCCAACGTATTTAGAAGTTTCATTCCGTATCAGGTCGTTCTTATTATTTCAAGACGACTCCACAAGATTTATTCTAATCCGCAAACCTTTCTCGTTCAAGGTTGCTACTTTATTGTCTTGAATTGACATATTGTTTGTGTCAATACAATAAATTAATTCCTTTTTGAGATTATTGTGACGGCCTATTGTCCAGGTCGGTTTTGTACAAAATTTAGACTGGCGATCGGCCAGAAGTGAATATGAATCCAAATCAATCAATTTTATTCGGAGGAATAATCGTATAATCCACTGGTCAACATGGGAGATGGCCCATGGGTTTCTTTCTGATCAACACGGGGAAAATATAAACTCGTGGTATCGAAAGAGAATGTTTATATTTTGGCACAAATGTTGCCAGGTTGACTTTTCAACCACCTTTACGCTAGCAGAATGATATTGTGGTACTTGCGACATAGTAGTGATCGTGCTATGGGGTATCACGGGAGTGCGGTACTTGCGACACAGCGGTTGATCGCGCTGTGGGGTATCGTAGAGGCGGAACACCAGTATCTCAAGCTTTTCAATTTCAACTTCTTTGTTCTGAGATAGATTGTTATTGTCTATCAGTAAGTGTTATCATTATCAAGACACATTGCCTGCAAATGAGAATCTTTCTTGCTCAGAGTTGATTTCTTTCCATTTTTCCATTATTAGTGAGAGAGCGAGTCAGTGGACTTGCTGAGCACCTAGTTGCTCACTCTTGTTGTTAATATTGTTTTTCAGTAAAGTTGGAAAAAGGCGAAACCTCTCGTTTCAAGGGGAAGGAGATAATGCACCAGGGCACGAAGTCAAACTAGTATGCTTTCCTCTAAGGCGACGACCCTGTCGAAGACTGCCTATGTTTGGCGTATCTAACGATATCTTGTATAATTATTATTATGTTGTACTATTCAGAGATTTGTCGATGCTTGGACTTGTGGGATGGAACCACTGTTGTGCGATAAAGCCTTTATGATAATTATGTATTGTAATGTTTCTTGGATTAAGACAGGTATTGGCGGTAAGTGGCGACCCAAGTCCACAGATGGTGAATTTTGGGGGCGTCACACTAAAGATGGTAATTGGGACACTAAAACCCACCATCAGGAGCTAGTCCAATATGTTGTCAAGACAAAATTAGCCAGATATCAGAAAAACAGCGATCATGATCTAGGGATTGCCCTTGCATAAGGTCCCTAGTGTGGGATCGCACTTAGTTTATCTCTTCGTAATAGGGGTCCAGTTTTGACTCTATGAGAGCCCGGCTTCGAGGTCGCATTTTCATGTAAAGCGGTTTCGCTAGTTGTTATTCTTACTGCGTTCGCATCTACATATGAAGGCTCATGACTAAGCCCAATGGGGTCGCATGAGTAATGCTATCTCCATACTTGGGGTCGCATGACTAACCTCAGTGGGATCGCATGTAAAGCCCAATAAGCCCAGTGGGGTCGCATGTGAAGCCCAATACTTGGGGTCGCATGACTAAGCCCAGTGGTGTCGCATGAGTAAGGCTATCTCCATACTTGGGGTCGCATGACTAAGCTCAATGGTGTTTAGTGGACTTGGGCCAGGATGGATCTTTGAAAACCCTAATCCATCTAGATAACTCGTTCTCCAAGAACTACGTGTGGCTTGATTCCCTATAAATAGGGTACGTAGGCCTCTTGTTAGGATTGAGAAATAGTTTACCCTGAGAGAGTTCTTACGTATTTTTTCTTGTATTCTACAAATCAACAAGCAAGATCAGCTACAAACAGTTACAAATCTCCTTCGTGTTCTTCGTATTCTTAACAAAATATCCGTATTTTGCTCCGTGATTCCAGCAAACCTCCAAAACATTGTTATACCAAATTCTTCCTATAACATCTGTCACTGGAAGGAAGAGAAATTCATCATAATGGGAGAACGATGACTAAGTCGAACAAGAAGAAGAACACAGTTAACAACGGGGAGACACCGGGGTCGCATAAGACGCCCAAAAGCGACCCCCCTAGGAGCGACCCCCCGGGAGCAAGCACGAGGACGAGTTCGAGAAAATGGAGACACCTGTCACCCACCAGGTGACAGTGAATAGCGAAGTCATGGCCTTTCTCATAGGCCTCGGTGAACATATGACAGCTGTGCAGGAAAGGATGGCTAGAGTTAAGAAGAGGTATAGCTCGAGGGGGCGAAGAGGAATGCAAGAAAGGGACCCTAAATTCATCAAGAGGACGGAAGTAAGGGCCCCACCAAGAAACTTCTCATTGACTTTTATGATGTTGTCACAGATCAGACGAACCCGCACTTCCATGAGAACCTTGAGTTGGAGGAGAAGGAAGATGTTTCTGAGAAAAAAGAGGGGTCGCACCAAGGGGCCGCCTCATAGTCTAGATTGTTTATAGATAGTTTGATGATGCCCTCATAAAGCAAGGGTCAACCCCTGTACATTCTCTCTTCTTCTTATATAAATATTAATTTAGGAAAAACAAAAAAAAAATAAGCAAAGAGGTATGTAGTTTGTTTAACCCCTTATTATTTTTAATTAAATTATAAAAAAATAAATGTAATCCGTGCTTTACACGACCTATAAGCTAGTATAAATAAATCTAGTGAATAATTATTTTTTTCCATGAGGCTCAATAACATGTAGTAGCCGTTAGGGGTATAAACGAGTCAAACTATTCATGAGCTACTCGAACTCGGCTCGTTAAATATTCGAATTCGGTTCGGTAATAACCGAGCCGAGCTCGAGCTTTTCGAATACTTTATCAAGCCGAGCTCGAGCTATTCGAATACTTTATCGAGCCGAGATCGAGCTTCAAATTACTCGGCTCGTAAGGTTCGCGAGCCTAATCGAGCCTTTATTGTTTTTAAATTTTTACATATTATACATATATTTTTTATATAAATATTTATTTTTTGATATAATTTATATATTTAATCAAGTCAAACTCGAGTCAAACCTGAACCGAACCGATCATATTCGATTCAAGCTTTCGAGCCCAACTCGAACATATCAAACTTTTTACGAGCCGAGTTTCGAGCTTGAAATGGAAGGCTCGATTGAACTCGAGCCCGAGCTCGAGCCCGAACTTTTTAGTCTAGCTCGAACTCGAGCCTGGTCGGCTCGACTCGATTATACCCCTAGTAGCCGTATTGTCTCTAGGGGTGGCTTTTGCAAGAAGATAAAACGTCAGGTTCTTTTCGTGATGCATGCAAATGACATTATTTGCTGGTCTTTAAGGGACTCACTCTATCACGTACTTAAATTAGGCATGCGGCAAATCTCATTTTATTTTCGAGACATATGGCAAGTTGTATCAAAGTGGCAAATCAAGGTTTGTGCCAAAATTGTCCCCTAACAACAGAGCTACGGAAGATCTTGATGCAAGATATTGGACTCATACGGAGACATCACTACAGCTTTTGTTCTACTACATTCTACAACTATATCTTCAAGAGTGGATTCACAAATTTCAACTTTACAATAGCTTTTTCTTATATTCGTTGAATTTTTATAAAGTTATTGGATCTTAAATGTGAGTCAATTTTATGACAGAATTAATGATTGTCATAATGATTGTTACTGTCTGTCTGTCCGACAATATAAGGTGAATGTGTCATTTTTAATTTTTGGAAAAATAAATTTTCCACTTTGTTTTATTGAGAGGTCATTAGAACATACGCAAAAAAAAGAATGTCACTAATGGGAAATGTATTTTCTACGAAGAAGTTGTTGGATCTTAAATGTGAGTGAATTTTATGATAGAATTAATGATTGTCACTGACTGTCCAATCTTCAATAGTGGATTTTTCAACTTTACAAAATTTTTTTCTTATATTTGATGAATTTATATAAAGTTGGTGTGAGTAAATTTTATGAAAGAATTAATGATTGTTACTTCTGTCCGACAATATAAGGTGAATGTCATTTTTAATTTTTGGAAAAATTAATTTTCCACTTTGCTTTATTGACAGGTCACTAGAACATACACAAAAAAGAATGTCACGGGAAAGTTATTTTCTATGAAGAAGTTGTTGGATCTTAAATGTGAGTGAATATTATGACTGAATTAATGATTGTCACTGCCTGTCCGACAAAATAAAATATGACAGAATTAATGATTGGATTAATGATCTTAAACACCAATTCAAACCACACATAACCAATCGATTAGTTGACAAGATCCACAAAGCACGGTCACATGGTATTCAAGTAGTACTTCTACTTCTATCAAACTAAACAAGTAAAAGCAAAACAAGAACACACACTACGCCATAGATGGTCATATGCAACGCACTCTTACAGTTGTATTAGACATGTTTTTTGTTACATTAGACCTAAGGTAACACACTTTTACCATTTCATCCGCTAATGTTACCTTTGCCCTCAAATGTAACACTCAGCTTCTCAATGGTAACACAAGGAAAAGCGTTGCATGAAGTACATAGAGTAACACAAATGCAACACTAGCAAACTATTACCCTAGCTGAGCTAGGTGACACGTGTCATGTGGGGCCACGTGACACGTGACGTGTGAGGCCCACATGCCACTTGACGTGTGGGGCCACATGCCACGTGGCATGCGGGGGCCCATCTGACACGTGACATGTGGGCCCCCCACCTACCATGTGGCATGTGAGGGGCCCAACTAACACGTGGCATGTGGCACGTGACACGTGGAATGTGGGATCCACGTGACACGTTGAATGTTGGGTCCACGTGACACGTGGCATGTAGACCCCACTTGTGGGACCCACTCCCTATTGCAACACTACGTATTTATCTAACGCAACACTACGTAATTATCTAATGCAACACTGTAATTATCTATTGCAACACTGTACCTATAGCAATTGCAACACTGTAACTATAGCAATTGCAACACTAATATTGAAAAATTTGCAAGATCTGATAGATATATATCAATCCCTTCATAAAATAAACCAACCAGTTCAAAGTACAAAACATCCAACACCTAACCAACATATAATCCAACTCCTCCCATCATTCACCATTTCACCAAAATATGATCTTACTACACTCCACCATAATATCATCCATGGAACATTGTACACACATTTACTAATTAACTGCTAGTGAAATGATAACTGCCAGTGAAATGACCTATAAAATTGAAAAACTTGTTTACTAATTAACCAATAAAATGACGATTGCCCGTGAAACTCCATCGCCCTCCACAATGTAGTCTAGTCCCCCCTCAAGTGAATAGCGCACCAGGGCGTGGACCTCGAGCAGGAGATTAAGGAGACTCTAACTTGATTCTTTTGTTATTCAGTGTTACCTGCAAAATTCAAATAATTTTAGTTTCAATTCTACCAAGTCAGTAAAAACACCAACATGTTGCAAGACAACTAGCATATTGACCAATGTACATAAGAACATAGATGTATGTACAAACCATATAAGGATATATGAAATCAAGATAACCAATTAATAAAATTAAATAACAAATTAAAATGATGTACATGCAATTAATAAATGCAATGTACCTGCAAATGAAATTTTTTAGCTCGGAGACTCACACTCATTTTCAAGCGAATCTATTTCAGTTGCTCCGAGAGTCTCTGGTGCATGTATCAACAGGAAGCACAAGGAGTCATAACTTTCTAGTTAAACAATAAGATGCATTAGTTGCTAGAAATATCTACCTCCAATTGCAATAAGTGGAAATTCAATAGATTTCTTGTAGTTTTGCATTGCACTAGCAGGGATTGAATATAAAAGGTTCTCCTGAATAAAATGAAGATACAGATATTTACAAGAAACAAATATAAAAACCAATTAACCAATTGAGTACATGACTACAATAACAGGGGAGATCCACTAACTCTTCTTTTTATATTAATCATCAAACCATCTATGCTGTATTCCCACTTGCCAATATCAGCAGACACACAAACTAACAAGTATTAGACATAATGAGTGACAAAACAGAAATAAACATTTTTAGAGTATACCAAAACATTATTAAAACCCGGTATCATCATACTGGAGTCAGACCTAACACACCTGCAACCAAAAGAGTGAAGCCAAATTTAGAGAAGATCGAAATCAGTTAATTAATACCAAAGAAACAATATTCTACACTAAGCAAGGTGTTGCAAACAGACAACGATCACATCAATGAACTTACATGTACTTATCATAACACTGGAACTCTCCAATTCCAGGGAATTGCCATCTACCGTCACCAAAGGGGTGAGAAGGATAGTTCCATCTGTATCATGTTCACTTCTATAATTGAACAGAAAACCAAGACGAAAGTAATGCAGCAAAAGAATAGATTTGCATACCATTTTGCTGTAAAGCAGCCAAAAAGCCTTCTTCACTTTTAGTGCTTGTAAAAATGACTTGAGGTTTCGCTTGGTATTTAACTGAAGTGAAGTTAGAAGTATTTGTAAAGATAGAATTACAAAAGTAGCATGCCACAACAAATTTGTACCAACGCCATAAATATATCATATTAACAATTACGGATCTAATATCACAATTCATTTTCTGTACTTCATAATCAGTAGACAGCAGAACCTGGCCGGGGACAAATATATGAACCAATTAATCTCATACCTATATCAAGTAGAGAAAAATCAGAGCTCCCGTCTTCCCAGAAGTCTGTAACGTAAAGGTGGCGGATGCTAGAATCATAATAAGAAACTCCAACTCTGGTGTTGGAGAAATGTTTTGTTAGTTATAAATCATATAGGGGAAGATGCCATGAAAATACATTGAAAAGAAAAAAGATATTGTCATTGTAATAAAATTTTCAATAGGTATTATCATATCAAGACAATAATTATAAAATATACATTACAGAATGGTCAAAGAATTTTCTTACCTATGGCCATGCACAATACATGCCATGTAGACGTGTACAGTCAGTCACACATTATATAAGAACAAATATCAGGCCACTAGCTTGATGTAATATATGAGTAATGAGGAAGGGCAGGCTGCAACTAGGGTTTATTAGAATAGAAATATTTAGCAATCTCTAGCAAGAGAAAACCAATATCAACTAATAATAATTAACTCTCATCAATTAACATCATATAAAAAAGTCCTATTTATTTAAGTGCACAGAGTGTTTAACAGGGATCATACATAAGCCTTAGTGGCAAATGAAGTAGAATTGGTAGCAGAAACACAGCATAAACTTATTATGCTAATCTTAGCCGCTATGTAATTTGGCCCTGAATTACAGTTAAGCACAACTAATGTGCATAAGCAAACAATTTGTTGCGAATTCGTTGTGTAAACTCATTATGTGGATTTATAATATTGCTATGCCAGGCATATAAACTCCTGGTATAAATTAGACTTGCACGTCAAATATAAATAGGCTCATACCGACCTACAGAGAAAACATTGAATAAAGAGACTAATAGATAATAAGCATGAATTAAGATCACAAGTTCTCTCTCAGAATTTTAAAATCTCCTAAACTGGAACAGAGAAACTCTATGCACATGGACACATTCACACAAAGTAAAAGGGAATACACATGGAAACAATAGTTTTTCGAGAAGAAAGGATCTTGAATGAAGACAGCACGATAACAAACCCACCCTAAGGATCTAGTTACTGTACCAGCCCACACTTTTTTCGAACATTTAGAATAATAATTTGGAAGTGCAACAGAAGGGAATAATTATTTATTAGAACTAAAATACTTTACGAAAAAACAAACAAAACTCGGAAACATAATAAAAGATGAAAATTGGAGGCGCAGCTCCCAGATTATATAACTGAAAACAGAAATTTATGCCAAGACCTATCTATAATATTCCTAAAGTAGTTTACATTTCTATATATATGAACTACATTTGAATAATACAATAATTGATCTAGATATAGATACCCGCAGATTATCTGAATTTAGTGTTTAGTTAAGCCATATGTTTTATTTATAGTCGAAAGTCGGAACTACGTTCCGAATTTAGCCATATGTTTTATTTTTGGAATACCAAAAATGTAGCAAGCAAATCATTAAGAATGAATGTTTAAAATCATATTCGGAAGAGCACATGTTGATTTAGGAAGAAGTATATAGACATATTATTGGCATAAACCAAATTCTATTTTACCATAACAGTGATAAAAGGATTTGGCAAAGTATGCAGGAGGAAAAGATATACCTGGTAACTTTCTTGGTTTTCTCAGGGGAACAAATTTTGCCAATAACTGTCAATAAGAAACTGAGAACTAGATAATATAATGAAATGACTACATACCTGGGGCTTCAAATATGTACCAAGAAGGTATATGAAACTGTATACTGTCCTCAACAAGTCTTTGATGGCCTCAAGGTCACCTGTAGAAGTTGTACTCCAGATTACAAGGTTTTAAACATTCACTTGTGTAGTGTAGGCATACACTTGTGTAGATAGTAGGTATATCTTAACATACAGCTACATATCCTATGCAAATAAGTGACCTAGTTGCAAGTGACTTGATGTGAACTAAAGAATATTAGTAACATGAACACACTTTAAATAAATTCATGCTCATTTTTAGGCCCAGTTGCTTCAAAATGTCTCTGGGAACTAACAGAATTTTAGAAATATATAGTAACACATTTGTTTGCTACTGTGGTAACATTGAAAGTAAAAAGATTAAGCAAATAAAAATAGCAAAACGGAAATTATAATTTGGAGGTTTTTGCTTAAAGGCCTCCCTGAAACAATTTAATTCACAATCTCATATATACGAGAAACTCACATCTAATTCACAATCTCTATATGTAAGAGGCGTCTAGCGCTCTAGTTATTAACAACAAGAAACTCAAAAAAAAAAGATGCAACAATTAACTGAGCTTTATGCCGGTTGACTGACCTTGGTTTTTGTAAAAGTTTAAAATTTAAATGCAACAAAACATGTTTTCTATACACCCCACCTAAAGTAGTAAAGCCCCAACAAACACACAGTAAAGCCCCAATTTTACCTCGAATCGGAAGCCCTAATTGAAGCCCCGAACAGAAAATCCAATTGAAGCCCTAATTGGAAAATAAAAAACGATTAATTCAATTGAAGAGCAAAATCACTTAAACAACAAAGAGCGATTTTACCTATAATTGAAAGCCCCAACAAATTTTTCCTGCAAAACCAATTTTAAGCAAATTAGCAATTGAAAATAAATGAGAAGAGAGAAGAAAAAAGATGTGACATATGGGCGGTAAAAATAAATTAAGTATGGAGGATACGATGTCGTTTGGAGAGGGTTTATAACTCTTCTTTTTAATTTCAGTATTCCAACTGTTTGTTAGAAGTTGAATTCTCCCTGGTACACGTGTCAGAGGTCCTATCTTGTCATGGTAGTGGCTATATTAACAGAACGGTACCATGTAACAGAGCAAGGAATTGGTTATCTTTATCTTAATTTAAGAATTCTTCTCTCATCTATCTCTTCTTCTCTCATCTATTTCTTTATGTCATTTCTGTGAGCTGCCTTGTTACAGTGGTATCAGAGCCATGACGGGCCCTTCCCTGCAGAAGCATGAAAAAGATTTGAAAACTCTGGAGACTCAGGTGACTAATGTGCAGTCGTTGATAAATTCCAACCATGAGACCACCCAATCTCAGATCTTGTCTGTCAATGAGAAAATGGTAGCAATGGGGGAGCAGCTGTCTTCACTATCTCTACAGATTCAAACCACGAATGAAGATCTGACCATGAAGTTTATGGATTTGATGGATACGTTGAAGAGTCAACAATCAGGCACCCACACTCCTACTACTACTTTTACTACAAGTAATATCACTCCTCCCATACTTTCAAACCCTTATACTACTGTGTCTCATATCAATAATCCTAAATATATTCAGTTTGGTAATAATATGTCTAGATCTGAGAATACTACTGCTATTCGTGTTGGTGACTTTTTTCTTGACAGTAGTGAACATACTACCAACACTGTCCCCTTTTACACACCTAAACCTCCACAGACAACTCAAGTTTATACTACTACTACTACCCAAAATATCATGACTCCATTGACGTTAGGCCACACTCCCACCTATCAAACACAAGCTCCACCATTTATACCCATAAACTCAAACATTATGTATCCTGGTAACCACTCTACTCAACCAAACCATACAGGTTTTCAGACCCCACCATTTTTACAGCCCCAGATATCCTTAGTTCCTTCATTCTCAGACCATAAACATTCATCTGTTCCCTTACAACCCAACTATAAATTCCCAAAAATGGACTTTCCTAAATTTGATGGGAAGGAAGCAAGAAGCTGGGTCAAGAAAACTGAGAAGTTCTTTATGCTTAATCCCTTGATGGACCCTAGAACTAAGGTGGTGTATGCTGCATTGTACCTAGAAGGAGAGGCTGACAGGTGGTATCAAACCATCCAAGAAGAACACCCTGTGTTGGTTTGGGATGTTTTTGTTAATCTGGTCTTACAAAGATTTTCTACTGGTAGCCAAGAGAATCTCATTGGGCAATTCAATAAGCTGATGCAGTCTGGTAATGTGGATTCTTACATTGCTCAATTTGAAGACCTGAGAGGTTATATGATATCAAGGAACAGGCATCAAACAGAAGAGTTCTATCTCTCTAGTTTTCTAAGTGGATTGAGGAAAGACATTCAACAGGCTTTATATGTTTACAAACCTCAGACACTTCAAGAGGCCATGGACAAAGCTAAAGAGCAAGAATTGTTGGTGACACTACTCGAAAAAAGATCAGAGTCCATTCATAAGAGCACTATGAAGACCAGTAATTCGGGTGGAAACTTTCAGAAAGGGAACTTTAACTCAACTTATAGTGGCACTTCATATCAAGGAGGAATGAGCAAATACGGTAAAAGCACAAGTCAAAATACTAAACTGCCAGCTATTAAGAGGATAACCCCTGCTGAGATGGCAATTAGAAGAGAGAAAGGGCTGTGTTACAACTGTGATGAAGCTTTTGTACCTGGTCATAAATGTCAAAAACAACAATTGTTTATGGTGGTGGCTGAAGAGGAGATACAGGGTGAGGAGAGTTCACAACAACTAGATGAAAATGTGGCTAATGAGGCAACAGAAGAAAACACTAAGGAGGAAGAAAATGATTGTGGGGTGTCTATCCATGCAATCAGTGGCACACATGGAACTCATACTCTCAAACTAGAAGGTTTTGTTAAGAACAAACCTATTCAGATACTGATCGACACAGGGTCCTCACATAACTTTGTGTCACAAGCCTTAGTAAAAAGCCAAAAGATCAGTACTGAGGTTTGTAGTCCTATCAAAGTCACACTAGCAGATGGAACTACAATATCTTGTAACCAAAGGGTGAATGCATTACACTGGAGAATGGACAAGTCGATATTCTCTGCTAATTTTCATTCGATTCCGTTAGGAGGATATGACATGGTTTTGGGAATGCAGTGGTTGCAGCAAGTCAGTCCCCTTTGGTTTGATTTCAACAAGAGAGAGGTCAAATTTCAGTGGAAAGGTCAAGAAGTTAAACTACAACAAGACCGTGGGAATGTGCAGAGGTTCAAGGTACAAATGGAGGATGGTAATAAGTGGAACCCTAAAGAAGAAGCTTATTTTCTAGTACAATTATCTGCAGTTGAGGAGCAGCCAGCAAAGCAAGGAGGGCATCTTAATGACAAAGTGCAGAAGCTTATTAGTGAATTCAAAGATATCTTTGATGCACCAAAGGGTCTTCCTCCCTCAAGAGCACAAGATCATTTTATTCCTATTATTGAGGGCAGCAGACCTGTTAATGCAAGGAGCAGCCAGCAAAGCAAGGAGGGCATCTTAATGACAAAGTGCAGAAGCTTATTAGTGAATTCAAAGATATCTTTGATGCACCAAAGGGTCTTCCTCCCTCAAGAGCACAAGATCATTTTATTCCTATTATTGAGGGCAGCAGACCTGTTAATGCAAATCCATATAAGTGCCCATACCTGCAGAAAACAGAGATCGAAAGAATGGTAAGGGAGATGCTGGACAATGGGATAATACAACACAGCAGCTCCCCGTACGCATCCCCAGTGTTATTAGTCAAGAAAAAAGACAATACTTGGCGATTTTGTGTTGACTATAGAGCACTAAACTCTATCACTATTAAAAACAGGTTTCCAATCCCAATCATTGAGGAATTATTAGATGAACTTCATTGAAGTAAATTTTACACGAAGCTGGATCTTAGAAGCGGGTACCATCAAATTAGAGTGCAGGAGAAAGATATGCATAAAACTGCATTTAAAACACATTTTGGGCACTATGAATTCTTGGTTATGACGTTTGGTTTAACTAACGCACCAGCAACTTTTCAATGCATCATGAATGAAGTGTTTTCTGAGCACCTAAGGAAGTTTGTATTGGTATTTTTCGATGACATTTTAGTTTATAGCCCAACCATAGAGGATCATTTGGAACATTTAAAGGTTGTTTTCGAGACTTTAAGAGAAAATCAACTGTTTGTAAAGTTGAGTAAGTGTGACTTTGGTCAAGAACAAGTGGAGTATCTCGGCCACATAATAAGTTCGAAAGGGGTAGCAGCTGATGCAAAGAAAGTGGAAGCAATGCAGAATTGGCCCAGGCCTAAAAATGTTAAATCTCTACGAGGATTTCTAGGCCTAACGGGATATTATCGAAGATTCGTTAAGGGGTATGGAGTATTAAGCAGACCCTTAACAAATTTACTCAAAAAGGGAGCTTATGTGTGGAATGAATTGGCTAAAGAAGCTTTCAATAAGTTGAAGAATGCTATGAGTAGTACTCCCGTTCTGAGAATGCCAGATTTTTCAAAAGAATTTGTAGTCGAAACGGATGCTTGTAAAACGGGGATTGGTGCTGTACTCATGCAAGAAGGGAGGCCAATAGCTTATTTAAGCAAGGCCCTAGCACAGAAGAATATAGGGCTGTCCACATATGAAAAAGAACTGCTAGCAGTGGTAATGGCTGTGCAGAAATGGAGAGGTTACTTAATGGGCAGACACTTCAGTATTAAAACGGATCAGCAAGCCATCAAACACTTCATGAATCAGAAATTGACTACTGTGGCTCAGCAGAAATGGATGTCGAGACTCTTGGGCTTTGACTACAGCATCGAGTATAAGAAAGGGAGGGAAAATGTAGTAGCAGACCCTTTGTCCAGGTTGCATGATCAAGAGGAAGTGATGTTGCTTGAAGCTGAAACAAGTGCCATTAGTGTGCTGATTCCTAAATGGAGAGAGGAAATTAGGAAATCATGGGAAGAGGACCATGAAGTTGAAGATATACTGATCAATTTAGCTGTGGATCCTGACTTGGAGCCAAATTATTCACTAGTAGATGGAGATTTGAGAAGGGAGGGGAAGCTCTAAGTAGGAAACTGTAATGGTGTTAGGCAAGAAATTTTGAAGAACCTACATAATAGTGGAGAGGGTGGCCATTCAGGAGTAAATGCTACCACTAAAAGAGTGACAAATATTTTTTGGTGGCCTGGAGTCAACCAAGATGTGTATAAGTGGGTGCAAGAATGTGAAGTATGCCAAAGATTTAAAGGGGAACATGTCAACATACCAGGCCTGCTACAGCCCATTGCCATCCCTGATCAAGCTTGGGAAGTTATAACAATGGACTTCATCGAAAGTCTTCCAAAATCAGGAGGGCAAGATACGATTTTGGTAGTGATTGATAAATACACTAAGTATTGCCACTTGCTCTCTTTTCAGCACCCTTTTACTGCCACCCAGGTGGCTCAGAAGTTACTAGATTCAGTAATTAAACTCTATGGCCCTCCAAGAAGTATTATCACGGACAGAGACAAGATTTTTACAAGCCAATTCTGGAAGGAGTTGTTTACAAAGATGGGAACAACTACGAATTTATCAACTGCATATCATCCACAAACGGATGGGCAGAGTGAGAGATTAAATCAATGTGTGGAAATGTACCTACGTTGTTTGACAAATCAGAGGCCTAGGAAATGGCACCACTGGCTACCTATGGCCGAATGGTGGTACAACACATCTTATCACACAGCTATAAAGATGACCCCCTACAAGGCTTTGTATGGTAAAGATCCACCAAGCCTTAATTACCATCAGGTGCAGAGATCAAAGGTAGCAAGTACAGATGATTTTCTGAAGGAGAGAGCTGACTTACAAGTATTGCTGAAGCAGAACCTCGCTCAATCACAGGAAAGGATGAAACATTATGCAGATCAGAAAAGGTCAGAAAGAGAGTTTAAGGAAGGAGATGAAGTTTTTCTGAAGCTACAGGCCTATAAACAAAGTTCAGTTAGACGAGATTTCAACAAGAAGTTTGCAGCACGATTCTATGGCCCCTACAAAATCAGTAAGAGAGTAGGGAAGGTGGCGTATCAGCTTGAATTACCATCTACAGCTCGAATCCATAATACATTCCATGTCTCACAATTGAAGAAGAAGCTTGGGAATGGTAAATTGCTTCAGACAGAACCACCAACATCTGAGGATTTTACTGAGCTTAAGGAACCAGTAGCAATTCTGGAGAAGAAGCTGGTTAAGAAGAATGGACGGCCTGCTGTATTAGTGCTAGTATCATGGTCTAACTCACTGATTGAAGATGCTACATGGGAACTGTATGAGGACCTGATTCAGAAGTTTCCAAATTTTAAACCTTGAGGACAAGGTTTTGCTGAAGAGAAAGGCAATGTGACATATGGGCGGTAAAAATAAATTAAGTAGGAGGATACGATGTCGTTTGGAGAGGGTTTATAACTCTTCTTTTTAATTTCAGTATTCCAACTGTTTGTTAGAAGTTTAATTCTCCCTGGTACACGTGTCTGTGGTCCTATCTTGTCATGGTAGTGGCTATATTAACAGAACGGTACCATGTAACAGAGCAATGAATTGGTTATCTTTATCTTAATTTAAGAATTCTTCTCTCATCTATCTCTTCTTCTCTCATCTATTTCTTTATGTCATTTCTGTGAGCTGCCTTGTTACAAAAGAGAAGAGAGAAAAGAGACGATAGTTGTTCTTCGATTCGGAGAGTCGAGACAATCGAGAGAGTCTGACAGAATCTGAGAGTCGAGACGACAGTAGCGTTACTTTTGTTAAGGGGGGAAAGTGTGGTCGACAATCGAGAGAATCTGAGAGTCGAGACGATAGTAGCGTTATTTTTGTTAAGGGAGAAAAGTGTAGTTCTGTAATAAAATGTTCGGGGAAATTTGTCGCTCACTTTTTCACTACTTCACCTTTTTCTTTTTTGTTTTAGATTTTTATAAGAGAAAATGATCAAAATACACTACTTTTGTAATCTCCTTGCCCAAATTGAATGTCTGTCCAAATTACCCACGAACTACGCATGTTCAGCTGGCGTAGCCAGTGAAACGCATTCTGGAAATGCACATCTGGGGTCACGCATCTCCCAGATGCACAATGACGTCAGCCGACGTCATTTTGTCACCAACCACTACGGCGTCTCTTTGAAGCTCCAAATCGCCAATCTAGTCGCCTAATTCATTTGCACACCTCCGACAACGTCCACTGCTCCTGATGACACTAAAAGAAAGCCCAGACCTGCCTCTATCTTTCCCCCGTTAATTTGTTGTTTTCCGGCCCCGTAGGGGCGTGCATAGACCAAGCGTAGAGTCCATCGGAAAAAGAGGTTCGAATTTGGTGCTTTTAAATCCGGGAAATGAAATGGAAAGTGAGTGGTACAGGATTGTAGATCGTGAGAAGGCGAGTAATTTGATGTATAGCATGCTAGTGTATGATTCCTGGAAAGGGATGAACGAACTCGTCGAAATTTCGACCAAAACTTCATCTCCGACGACTGGTGGAAGACAGTGAACAGTACTCTATATACGCATGTTCAACATGCGTATCCGGTATCACGCATGTTAAAAATGCGTATATGGAGTACTATTCACTTGTCCATAGAAACAAAATTAAGGAAGTCCACGCATTAGGAGCTTGCGTATACACACTGTACGCATATTAAGGATGCGTATACCATCCACGCATGTGTGTAATGCGTGGTTCGTGGGTAAAAAGGGCGGAGAGTTCTGCCGGTGGGTATTTTAGGTAGGAGGAATTAAATGGTGGGTATTTTGGTTTTTCACCCTTTTTATAACTTCAAATTAAAATTAAACAAGTATCATATATTTATTCAAAAAAAATATATACATGTACATGTAATATGTAATATGATATAAATGGACGAAATAATATATTATTAAATTAAAAATAATGAATGTGCCACGCGCCCGTTACTAGAAGTTATACTATTAAATTATTTCTCAACGACCCAACCGTACGGGAGTCAAGATCCATCCTTTTTAGTGTTCTTCCCAAAATTTCAAAAAAAAAAATTATTTGATTCGGTAATTTAGCGGTCAACTTGTATTTTGACTGGTACCCCTAAATAGGGTTTCGTCAAGGTTTAAGGTTTTGATTGTTTTAAAAATATTTCTCAAAGACCCAACCATACGGGCATCAAGATCCATCCTTTTTAATGTTATTCCCAAAATTTCGGAAAAAAATATTTTATTTGCTTGGGTAATTCAACGGTTAACTAGTGCTTTGACCGGTACCCCTAAACAGGGTTTCGTCAAGGTTTAAGGTTTCGATTGTTTTAAAAAGATTTCTCGAATACCCAACCGTACAGGCATTAAGATCAATCCTTTTTAATGTTATTCCCAAAATTTTGGGAAAAATAATTATTTAATTGGGTAATTCAACGGTCAACTATTACTTTGACTGGTACCCTTAAATAGGATTTCATCACAGTTTAAGGTTTCAATTTTTTTAAAAATATTTCTCGAAGACTCAACCATACGGGCATCAAGATCCATCCTTTTTAATTTTATTCCCAAAATTTCGGAAAAAAAAATTTATTTGATTTGGTAATTCAACGGTCAACTAGTACTTTGACTGGTACCCCTAAACAGGATTTCGTCAGGAGTTAAGGTTTCGATTTTCTTAAAAATATTTCTCCAAGACCCAACCATACGGGCATCAAGATCCATCCGTTTTAATGTTATTCCCAAAATTTTGGGAAAATTTTTTTTAGGTAATTCAATGGTCAACTAGTACTTTGATCGGTACCCTTAAACAGGGTTTCGTCATGGTTTAAGGTTTCAATTTTCTAAAAATATTTCTCGAAGACTCTACCGTACGGGCATCAAGATTCATCCTTTTTAATGTTATTCCCAAAATTTAGGGAAAAAAATTATTTGATTTGGTAATTCAACGGTAACTAGTATTTTGACTAGTATCCCTAAACAGAGTTTCGTCCGGGTTTAAGGTTTCGATTTTTTTAAAAATATTTCTTGAAGACCCAACCATACGGGCATCAAGATCCATCCTTTTTAATGTTATTCCCAAAATTTTGGGAAAAAAAATATTTGATTGGGTAATTCAACAGCCAAATTTATTTGATCCATTTTTTTTGGATTTTAAATTATTTATATTTTAGAATTTTTATAATATTGAGAGCACCTCCCCACACTTGAATGGTTTATTCTTCTCAATGAATGATATAATATAATCTATGTTGTGGGAGGAATTTGTCACAACAAATTAGGAGGCCTGTTGCTGGAATAGCGCCAATGAATACGGAATCGTCCAACCACATAGGAAGTGTAACGCCCCCAAATCCCTTACAGGAATCCAGGTCATCACATAGAACAAGCACGGGTTATAGCCTTAGAACAAGCACTCAATAATTCCAAAAATTATTACCTCACAAGTTCACTTCCGAGAATCTCTGAAACACTATTATAACTTCAAAATACTAGCTAATAAAACATCATACAAACATCTTCCCAGCTTGCACTCTCCTCAGATGCTATAAGGTTAACACGCTGAATCATTTGTCTTCCCCTTTCCTTAATCACGGTTCGCCGTACTAGTGCCAGCTCTGATTGTCACTGTTTTATAATATTTAAATAGCAAGAATGAGCCAAAGAATACCCAGCAAGTATATATAGATATCATATACAACAACAACTCGACCAAAATATGGTTTTTACCACTCTATAATATATATACTTTTGAAAAGAGCTCAACTCGGAAATTTTTATAAATCTAAAAATACTAATCATATGAAAGAATAAATATATCTCAATAACTTCTCAAAATACTACTCATATGAAAGAATAAATATATCTCAATAACTTCTCAAAATACTACTCATATGAAAGAATAAATATATCTCAATAACTTCTCAAAATACTACTCATATGAAAGAATAAATATATCTCAATAACTTCTCAAAATACTACTTGAATGTAATTCAATAACTCCTCAGAACTGCTCAATTGATTTGAATAAATAAAATTTAACAACTGCTCAGATCAACACCCTAGTTAACAGAACCACACAGGCATCGGTTAACAGTTAGGATATCGATAATTGGACTTCTCCTCAAACGCCTTCTCAAGTAATGGATGATCAATCCATTATCACTACTCGTTTTCTATCGATAGAAGGATGAGCCGACGTCTCGAACACACCCTAAATACTACTCAATTGGGCCGGTGCGTTACTCCGGTCACTTTTTCCTCTCAAATTAATAGAGGAAATATTTAAGAAAACTGTTCTGATCATGGAGTCGAAATGAGGTGACCCATATCAGTATTCACAACTTACTTTATATATATAACTCCACTCTATAAATATACATATCAATTAATATATTGTAATAAGATATTATTTAATATATCTCTATTATCTCCTCGACAAGTACGAATAAAGTATCTTAAAAAAATGATCCCTCAATGGACCACCTTATAAAATAAATTTAAACATCTCGAGTAATAATTATTCGGATAACAGCTCAACAATAATATATATGTAGGTAAATTGCATGAATAAAATTTGATATAAATCACTAGAAAGAATACTTGAATTTTGTATATCGAAAACTTAATCAGCATACTTATGAATTTAAAAATATAAATACTCTGAACGATGGAGTACGAATTAGTAAACTTGCCTCTACTCTGCGGTATGATACTCCAACCTGCTCCACGCCTCTGGTTCTCCGACATTTCACCTTCTCGGGCCTAGTTCAGCTATTATTTAACTTAACTTTTGATCACCTTTCAATCAACTTCTATTCACCGATATATAGTACCTTTGCATATCTATAACTTTCGTTCCTTAAGTTTTTTTCCAAACGAGTCTCCTAACTTATCCGAAATCCTATCCCAAAATGGTTCCTCGAGTCATTTCCTTATTAACCCACTATGTTCCGTCATTTTTAATAATTCCAAAACTCAACATTTTTACACGAAACTTTTCCATTTTTAAATCTCGCAAATAATTGAATACTAATTCCGGATTTTAGTCTCTAAAATAATCTGATTCTATCCAGTTAATTGAAATAATTCGGGGATATTAAATATCAGTCTTCCAAAATAAAACCATATTTATCTCTATTTATTCACCATTAATCTCTCTTTTTATTAATGAATCAATATATTACCAAATTATGTCCAAAATATCACTAATTATTTCTAAATAATTGCTAACAATTAATTATTCAAATTGTACTTATAATTTAAATTAGCTCTTATAAATTCTCTAAAATTCCCTAATTTAATTAATATTAATTTCACAACCAAAATTATTCAATAATCCATTTTTATTCAAATTAAATCCATAACTATTACTCTCCCTAACTACCAATTTCTCTAATTTAATTAAATCTATTATAATAAAGTAATCTCTATTTATTCATAATTATTCCCTCTTTTATTACTAATTATTAAATCTCTAATTTACATCCAAATAATCCCAAAATAACTCTTTTTAAATAATTAATAAATAATCCATTTTATTAACCTTTTTATTTCTCACACTTTTAATAAAATGCAATTTTATGACTCCTTTTAATTTCTCACCATTTTTAAATCAATTTTTAAAAATCAAATTTTAAAAAAAACATTCAACCTTTTATTTTATTATTACTATAAATTACAATTAAAACGTGCAATCACTAGTTTTTATTGTCTCGTTATTATTTTAATATTATTTTTACTTAATAGAACATTTCCGTGGGCCCCACCTCACCTCACCGTGGCCCCACCCCGCTCCCCTGCATCTCTCGCCAGTCTCTCTCTCGACCCCCCCCCCCTCTCTCTCTCCAATCTCTCCCAGATCTCTCTGCTTCTCTCTCCCGCGTCTCTCTTTCTCAATCCCCTTCTCCTTCCTCTCGCCACCACCTCTCTCAATCTCTGATCAACCCCTCTCTCGATCTCACTCAAAACAATCTCTTTGATCTCTCTTTCCCCGCCTCAACATCTCTCTCTCTCGTCCTACTCTCCCTCTCCATCTCTCGTTCTCTCGATCTCTCTCCTCTCAATCTCTCCACTCTCTTCTCTCCTCTCCGCACAACTCTCATCTCCTCCCTTCCACATCCCTCTTTTCTCCAACAACATTAAACAACACCACCACCACACGGTGGTGGTCGTCTCCTTATAACCCCGATGAGAACAACAACACTACTACCACACGATTTCAACCACAACCACCATCGACTCCAATCATCCCTCTCCCTCTCGACCTCTCTCGATCTCTCGCCCTTTCTCAACTCTCGTTCGATCTCTCCCTCGTTTTCTCCATCACCGAACACAACCAACACTTACACGGACACATACAACACCAATACAATTCGTTCCTACTAGAAATCATACACGACTTTGACGAGTCAATTAACAGAGAAAATAAGAGAAGAAATATATACTACCTGCGTTAAACTCTGTTTGTATGTATATGTCGAGTGTTGTAGAATTACTAGGAGTAGTAAATGGTGGTCTGTTATCTGTTTGTATAAATAAAAGATTTGGTTTAATATCCTATTTTATTAAATCAAAAATAACAAAAGTGGGGGACAAAATATTATTGAATTTTTAGTGCTCCATAAAAATATAATCATTTTTGTAGGTGGATAATTAAAAAAATAAAAATATGGGGGACAAAATAAATGTTGAAAAAAATAAAAAAAAATGATCATGTTTATATTTAGTGAAATATTTGGTGAAAAGATCTCGTTTTCCCCCTTGCTGGCTAATTAAACGATACTCTAATTTCGCTCTCTAAAATAAATACGACTAAAAATAAAAATCCTATTTTTCTTAAATTTCCTAATTTTAATAAACACTAAACAAATATAAATAGAATACGAATATATAAAATTTTAAAAATTTACAAAACGCACTAATTAAAAAATATACTAGTGCATCGTTATTAAATAAAATTTAAAATAAATATCAAGTAGAATGAAAAAAATATTCGAAAACTTCACGGATATTACAGTCTTCCCTCCTTAAAAGGATTCCGTCCTCGGAATCAACGTAGGCAATAACTAAGGTTACTTATCTCGCACTCTACTTTCCAATATATTCTCAGCACTTTTACCAGCTTTATGCTTCCCGTATCTCAATTATAAACTCTTATGCTATACCGTCTATTTTCATACCGGCTCCTCATTTATACCCACTTCCTTTGTTTATTCTTATCTTCACTCTATCCTCAAAATACATCTTATCCTCAATAGTAAATCTGAATTATTCCTTAAAACTCCTCATATCATTTTCTCTTACTAAACATTAAATATACCTCTTTCTTCTCATCTTTTATTCTCCTGAATCATTTCACTCGCAGTCTTTACCATAGCTGCTACTTATACCCATATCACATCGTCCCTTATCTAAAACACTACATCATTTTTTTATTATTATTTTTTTTCCCAATCTATTGTTTCTAGCTCATTTCTCCTCCAAATCCATACATAATACCATCATACCCTCCTTATTTGTTTCCATCTATTAAATCCACTATATTTATCTATTCCATATTCCTCCAAAGGTCACAGCCTTACTCGATTCAACTTATCCCAATGTTGTTTTATCTAATGAAACTGTATACCCATGAAATACTTATTTATGAAAACAAAATAGTACATATCTGTACATATACATATATATACACATATATATCTGCAGTTATATATATATATATATGCATATTTATGGATACATAACTGTATATACTCAAATTTAACCAATTAAATAAATCATGGATACACATTTCCCTTGTCCTAATTGATTCTTTTATTGTTAATGGCCATCATGCCTCCACCCCACAACTCCTTGAAATTCTACTATATAACCTATCGGTTCCTTGGCTTCTAAACTCTCTCTTATATGGTCATAACTCTTCCTACACTCGTTCTAAGATTTATAACCTACTGCTCTGATACCATCTCTGTAACGCCCCCAAATCCCTTACAGGAATTGTGACACCCCTCCAAATCCGGGGGTCACCAACTAATCATAACTTAAAATAAATCAGAATGCGCAACTGACCCCGTAAACCAAAGATCGCAACAGGTTATTGTATGAAGCCTAGCAGACATAACCCAAAAATAAACTATTCACTTATTACAACCCATAAATAAAGTCAACTTAAATCCAGTCTAGTTCCGTTTTACTATTACATCCCATTTTATTTAAAATTCTATCTAGCGCCAAATGAAACGCACAAGTACCTGCATGACCTGGGGTGTTGACACTCGGCCCCTCTGACTCTCTCTAACACGGTCTGGACTGCTGATCGGAACCATTCTTCCCGTCTGGAAAGGTTTAGTGAAAGCAAGAGTGAGCCAAAGAAAAGCCCAGCAAGTATATATATAAACAGTTTTATAATAAAACCAGAACAAATGCTGCATAATAGCGACTGAAAAGTAAAACAGTTTATAAAGCAAACTGAATCAACAACCGAAATGTAATTCAATCATAATTGAAATCATTTGACATGACATAAAATTGAATCATTTGTCAACTCACAATATATAATAGCCATTCGGGCGATATGGATTGGATATACATAACTAAAACACCATTGCTCCCTGATCAGGTTCAAAAGCAATGAGACCCTTTATACTCCACTAGTACAGCTACACCCGTGTGTATAATCCGAATTTCATGAGGGTACCAAAATAGGCAAGTAATGTTAGCCTATAGGAAGATGGAATGGTTACCATATCCTTCTTAAATATTGCTGGACCATGAAATCATCATGGCCTCCTACGCTTTACCATTTGCCAATCCAATAGAGCAATTTCCGAATTCAACAGGAAATGCTTAGTTTCACATACAATTCACATCCCTATTATTTACTACGATAATAAGGATATGAAGAGTTTATCTTAAACAATTCCCTACATCAAGGGTACCAATATCAAATAACCGTGTTCGCACAAAATATTTAAGAATCACAAATATCTCTGAACAATAGCTATTCGTCATGATATGAATCAATGAAACATAAATAAACAGTGTTTAAGATGATCAAGTGAGAAAATACTTGCCTGAATATACTGCTGGTAATTTATGCTTTCTTGCTAGGGTTTTCTCACTTCTAGGAATACTGCAGGTAACTCTGCCCGCTAGCTAGGGTTTCTCCCACTTCTACAATAAAACATGCTATTTTAAACATCTGGCTAGGTACAAGGTCAAATACCAATCAAACCTCGGTTTTAGGGTCTACCCGATCGTTGTCTCGCTATCGAATAAATATTAAAAACAATTAATAACATGTACGGAGCATTTAGACATGTAATCACATAGCAGATACGACTTACAAACCAAAGAACACTCAAATTATTATTATAATATTAAAAGTATTTTTAAAGTAATTAAAATAATTTTAAAAGAATTAAAAGAATTTTTAAAGGACTTAAATACCTCCTTTTGAATCAAAAAGGATCATTAATAAACCCTCTGGGTAATTATTAGATCCCCAAAATATTTAATAATGATTTAATCCGGCTTACAAATAAATTTTTAGAAATTTTAAACTATTTTTATCACTTACGGATTATTTTTAGAATTTTAAAACAATTTTATTTCATTTTAAACAAATAAAGAAATAAATATTAAAGGTAAAATAATATTTATAAAATAAATTATTTTATTTTCCAAAATAATTAAATTTGATTATTTTTCATCATATTTAAATAATATATAATTAATTAAATTAATTGATTATTATTAATTAACCAATCAATTTAAATTAATTAAGATATTAGCTAAATAGATTTAAAATAATCAAATAAAATAAATTTTGAATTAAAAATAATTTATTAAAGTTTTAAAACTATTTTTCAAAATTAAAATTAATTTTTCAAAATTTAAAAATGATTTTTTGAATTTTTAAAAATATTTTTCGAATTTCTGAAAATGAAATTCGAATTTATAAATAAATTTTGAAAATAATTTCCAAAATCATTTTTCAGAAATTGTTATTAGATTTTGAAGATCAAACTGGTACTATTCATCACCACCTTCACTTGAATGCTCCAAGAACACCACCTCCATCAATGGAGGTTGCCCAGTTTCCGGTCACCGGGAAAAAAAATTCCGGCGAACTCCGGCGACCTCAAAAACGTACCATTCGTTACGTTTTTAACACCAAACATACTCCAAATCAAGTTCTAAACACAACCGTACCATTCGTTTAATTCCAGAACTAACCTAAACAAAAATTCGGCCAAAATCGAATTAAAATCCGGCGAGCTTAAAATTAAAACCGACGAACTCGAAATCGGGCACCAAATCACACGTTCTATATATCAAATCAAAGCCCAGGAGTTCAATAACTCATATCAATCACCAAAATCATCAAGAAATCCAGAAAATCGAAAATTATATTCACCCCCACAAAAATTCGATTTCGAGTTTTAGGCTATGAAAAATCAAACAAAAATTATCATGATGCTCCTGGGATTATATACAATCTATACATACTAACCATATCAACAACAAATCACTATGTGATTCACAATAAATTCATAAAGTTTCGAATTTAAAAATAAAATAACAATTTATGATTCAAGCTAACACACATATCAACACATATATAAACATGTAGTAGAGATCAAGAGCTCAGTTTGGTTACTCACATGAACGATTTGGATGCCGAAATCACTATGAAAAACGGGTTTGATTCTGATGAACACCAAGAACAATTTTCCAGAAAATAAAAATCAAAAATCTGATTTTTGATTAATTTTGATAATTAATAATAAAATTCTGTTATTTATACTAATCTGAAAATTAATACCCCAAAAATATTTTTAGCCCCTAATTAAAATTATTAAGCCTTAAAAATAATTTTTATGGGATAAAAATGTAAAATTTTTATTTTTAAACAAATATAATATATATGTCAAAATTTCCCAAAAATTATAAATATTACAAAAATTACAACAAAATTCATTCTTATATATCCTACCATTTTATAAAAATAATTTTATCAAAAACAGAGCCTCAGATTCAATATAGGGGTTGGATCCGGAAATTAAAATGCGAAATTATTGTATTCTAAAAATATAAAAATTACAGAAAAATATAGTAAAATAATCTATGCTACACAGAAGTAACATAACACGTATGAGATAATTTTCCTATTTAATAAAAATCATAATGTGTTTAAATGCATTAAAATTAAACCAAAACACATTAAAATCAACTAAAAACATATTTTAACATAATAAATTACATGAAATTTTCCCGGTCGTTACAGGAATCCAGGTCGTCACATCTCTTGCGGAATATTCAATAACCTCCTTATAATGAAATCTATAACAATATTCAAAACAACTCCACGTGTTATAGCCTTAGAACAAGCAGTCAATAATTCCAAAATTATTACCTCTCAAGTTCACTTCCCAGAATCACTGAAACACTATTATAACTTCAAAATACTAGCTAATAAAACATCATACAAACATCTTCCCAGCCTGCACTCTCCTCGGATACTATAAGGTTAACACGCTGAATAAGTTGTCTTCCCCTTTCCTTAATCACGATTCGCCGTACTAGTACCAGCTCTGATTGTCAATGTTTTATAATATTTAAATAGCAATATGAGCCAAAGAATGCCCAACAAGTATATGTAGATTTCATATAATACAACAACAACTCGACCAAAATATGGTTTGTACCACTCTATAATATATATACTTTTGAAAAGAGCTCAACTCGGAAATTTTTATAAATCTCAAAATACTACTCATATGAAAGAATAATTATATCTCAATAACTTCTCAAAATACTACTCATATGAAAGAATAAATATATCTCAATAACTTCTCAAAATACTACTCATATGAAAGAATAAATATATCTCAATAACTTCTCAAAATACTACTCATATGAAAGAATAAATATATCTCAATAACTTCTCAAAATACTACTTGAATGTAATTCAATAACTCCTCAGAACTACTCAATGGATTTGAATAAATAAAATTTAACAACTGCTCAGATCAACACCCTAGTTAACAGAACCACACAGGCATCGGTTAACAGTTAGGATATCGATAATTGGACTTCTCCTCAAACGCCTTCTCAAGTAATGGATGATCAATCCATTATCACTACTCGTTTTCTATCGATAGAAGGATGAGCCGACGTCTCGAACACACCCTAAATACTACTCAATTGGGCCGGTGCGTTACTCCGGTCACTTTTTCCTCTCAAATTAATAGAGGAAATATTTAAGAAAACTGTTCTCATCATGGAGTCGAAATGAGGTGTCCCATATCAGTATTCATAACTTACTTTATATATATAACTCCATTTTATAAATATACATATCAATTAATATATAGTAATAAGATATTATTTAATATATCTCTATTATCTCCTCGACAAGTACGAATAAAGTATCTTAAAAAAATGTTCCCTCAATGGACCACCTTATAAAATAAATTTAAACATCTCGATTAATAATTATTCGGATAACAGCTCAACAATAATATATATGTATGTAAATTGCATGAATAAAATTTGATATAAATCACTATAAAGAATAATTGAATTTTGTATATCGAAAACTTAATCAGTATACTTATGAATTTAAAAATATAAATACTCCGAACGATGGAGTACGAATTAGTAAACTTGCCTGTGCTCTGCAGTACGATACTCCAACATGCTCCACGCCTCTGGTTCTCCGACATTTCACCTTCTCGGGCCTAGTTCAGCTATTATTTAACTCAACTTTTGATCACCTTTCAATCAACTTCTATTCGCCGATATATAGTACCTTTGCATATCTACAACTTTCGTTCCTTAAGTTTTTTTCCAAACGAGTCTCCTAACTTATCCGAAATCCTATCCCAAAATGGTTCCTCGAGTCATTTCCTTATTAACCCACTATGTTCCGTCATATTTAATAATTCCAAAACTCAACATTTTTACACGAAACTTTTCCATTTTTAAATCTCGCAAATAATTGAATACTAATTCCGGATTTTAGTCTCTAAAATAATCTGATTCTATCCGGTTAATTAAAATAATTCGGGAATATTAAATATCAGTCTTCCAAAATAAAACCATATTTATCTCTATTTATTCACCATTAATCTCTCTTTTTATTAATGAATCAATATATTACCAAATTATGTCCAAAATAGTCAATAATTATTTCTAAATAATTGCTAACAATTAATTATTCAAATTGTACTTATAATTTAAATTAGCTCTTATAAATTCTCTAAAATTCCCTAATTTAATTAATATTAATCTCACAACCAAAATTATTCAATAATCCATTTTTATTCAAATTAAATCCATAACTATTACTCTCCCTAACTACCAATTTCTCTAATTTAATTAAATTTATTATAATAAAGTAATCCTTATTTATTCATAATTATTCCCTCTTTTATTACTAATTATTAAATCTCTAATTTACATCCAAATAATCCCAAAATAACTCTTTTTAAATAATTAATAAATAATCCATTTTATTAACCTCTTTATTTCTCACACTTTTAATAAAATGCAATTTTATGACTTCTTTTTATTTCTCGCCATTTTTAAATCAATTTTTAAAAATCAAATTTTAAAAAAAACATTCAACCATTTATTTTATTATTACTATAAATTACTATTAAAACATACAATCACTAGTTTTTTATTGTCTCGTTATTATTTTAATATTATTTTTACTTAACAAAACATTTCCGTGGGCCCCACCTCACCTCACCGTGGCCCCACCCCCCTCCCCTGCATCTCTCGCCAGTCTCTCTCTCGACCCCCCTCTCTCTCTCTCTCCAATCTCTCTGCAATCTCTCCCAGATCTCTCTACTTCTCTCTCCCGCGTCTCTCTTTCTCAATCCCCTTCTCCTTCCTCTCGCCACCACCTCTCTCAATCTCCGATCAACCCCTCTCTCGATCTCACTCAAAACAATCTCTTTGATCTCTCTCTCCCTGCCTCAACATCTCTCTCTCTCTCTCTCTCTCTCTCTCTCTCTCATCCTACTCTCCCTCTCCATCTCTCGTTCTCTCGATCTCTCTCCTCTCAATCTCTCCACTCTCTTCTCTCCTCTCCGCACAACTCTTATCTCCTCCCTTCCACATCCATCTTTTCTCCAACAACATTAAAAAACACCACCACCACCACACAGTGGTGGTCATCTCCTTATAACCCCGATGAGAACAACAACACTACCACCACACGATTTCAACCACAACCACCACGGACTCCAATCATCCCTCTCCCTCTCGACCTCTCTCGATCTCTTGCCCTTTCTCAACTCTCGTTCGATCTCTCCATCGTTTTCTCTATCACCGAACACAACCAACACTTACACGGACACATACAACACCAATACAATTCGTTCCTACTAGAAATCATACACGACTTTGACGAGTCAATTAACAGAGAAAATAAGAGAAGAAATATATACTACCTGCGTTAAACTCTGTTTGTATGTATATGTCGAGTGTTGTAGAATTACTAGGAGTACTAAATGGTGGTCTGTTATCTGTTTGTATAAATAAAAGATTTGGTTTAATATCCTATTTTATTAAATCAAAAATAACAAAAGTGGGGGACAAAATATTATGGAATTTTTAGTGCTTCATAAAAATATAATCATTTTTGTAGGTGGATAATTAAAAAAATAAAAACATGGGGGACAAAAGAAATGCTAAAAAAAATAAAAAAATGATCATGTTTATATTTAGTGAAATATTTGGTGAAAAGATCTCGTTTTCCCCCTTGCTGGCTAATTAAACGATACTCTAATTTCGCTCTCTAAAATAAATACGACTAAAAATAAAAATCCTATTTTTCTTAAATTTCATAATTTTAATAAACACTAATCAAATATAAATATAATACGAATATATAAAATTTTAAAATTTTACAAAACGCACTAATTAAAAAATATACTAGTGCATCGTTATTAAATAAAATTTAAATTAAATATCGAGTAGAAAGAAAAAAAAATTCGAAAACTTCACGGATATTACAGGAAGACTCGTAGTTGGAGATCAATAGCTAGCCACCTAGGAAGGCTCACGACTAGTGGTTTCCGAAGAACACGGGAGGGGGTTCTTCGAAGGATTGGACTGGATTCACGGGATTAGAGCTCAAGGACCGTGTAATGATGATGCATTGGCCTGCCAAGAACCCTAATAAAGATGTGTCACACAAGAGTATACGTGCTCTATGCTTACTCAAGGTGTCCAAGTGTCTAAGAGAATCCCGTAAATTGCCTACATACCACTATTTATAGTGGATCAAGCCCATATGTAGTTCTATTATGATATGATCGATCGTTTATGATGAGTTATCCTCTCTCCAGTGGGATAATAATTGTTATTTTCGATAATGATCGTGTATGATGTATATAATCAGGTTACCAAGCTGTTATGGTAATTGTAGGATGATTATGCTTGTATTTATCATGATTTTGTATCATTTATCAAGTATATATGACATATATCCTCAAATAACTCAATGCATATCTGTTTAAGAGTGTTTTTAGGTGATATAGACGTGTTCCTAAAAAGTAGGAGGTTTGCTTTATCTGAATTGGCAGCCTAATCAGGATTCCGGCGGAAGCTGGGGGTACTGCCCTGTAGCCTGGCTCCGGTACCCCCTCCAGTAACCCCATCATGGAAGCTACTCTAGAAGCCCTACTGGATGACTGGTAGTGGTCACAGATTACCTACAAGGGGATGCCCTTGGGACCCTAAGCCACGCATTTCCTTACTACCATGTATATGGTAACCCCTGGGGCTGCCATGGGCCCTTGGAAGGCTGACAGATTACTTGTTTTCCTCATGGATCTGGACCCTAATCCTCTAGTGGGCCTAAATCTAACCCATGCAAGATTTTGGTCACAACAACTACCCCCCGGTTCCCTGAAGTACTGAGTTCAAGGGTGTAATAACTGCGAAATTTCGAAATAATTTTCCTACTCGATATTAAAATTTTATTTACGAGCGATGCACTAGTATATTTTTAATTAGCGCGTTTTGTAAAATTTCAAAATTTTATATATTCATATGAAAGTAAATATTATATTATATCTATTTTATTATATTTATTTGGTATTTATTAAAATTAGGAAATTTAGAGAAATAGGATTTTCATTTTGGGTCGAATTTATTTTACGAAACGAAATTAGAGTATCTTTTAATTAGCCAGCACGGGAGAAACGAGTCATTTTCACCAAACATTTCACTAAATATAAACATGATCATTATTTATTATTTTATTTTTTTCAGCATTTATTTTTGTCCCCCATGTTTTGATTTTTTTTATTTAAATAATTATCCACCTACAAAACATGATTATGTTTTTTTATGGAGCACTAAAAAAAAAAATTCCATAATCTTTTGTCTCCCACATTTTTATCCCTTTTAATTCAATAAACAGAGTACAGCCATCAAGTCATCATTTCCTTCTTTTTCTTTTGACAAAGACTCAGCCTTAAATTCTTACCAACCGGACCTTATATTCGTTTTTATACAGAGACATTGAGACATCATTTTCCTCTCCTTATTAGCAAAAACCCAGTCACATATTTTCAAACCAAAAGCTCGACCACATACACATAAAAACAGAGCAAACCACCAGGTAGTTGTTTTATTTTTTTTCTTTCTTTCCTTTTCGTTTTCTTGTACTGATTTTTTTTGTTTGAGTTTGTTGTGGTGTTGCCGAAAATCGGGGAGAGGGAATAGAGAAGAGATTGAGAGAGATTGTTGTGTTGTTGTTGATTCGGAGTAAAAGGGGAGGGGGAAATTATTGTTATTGTCGGAATCGATGGAGGCCAGTGGGGGGTGGTGTGTTTGAAGAGAGAACCGCAAGGAAGATAGTGGCGGAGGGAGAGGGAAGAGAGGAGAACGGAGAGAAGGTGAACGAGATAGAGAGGAGGCGAGGGAGTCGAGAGAGGAGAAAAAGAGGAGGGTGCGAGGGGAGGAGAGGTCGAGGGTGAGAGAGGGATGAGCGGAGAAATGGCAGAGAGAGAGAGAGAGAGAGAGAGAGAGAGAGAGAGAGAGAGAGAGAGAGAGAGTGATGCGGGGCTGGAAGGGAGATTTCCGGGGAAGAGATGGTCTGTGGTGGTGGCAGCGGTGGGCCCCACGTGGCATTGTTGCAGTTTAATTAAACGTAGTAATAATAAAATAGCACAGTTTTAATAAAATTAATGGTTGGAAATTATAATCGGGTATTATAAAAAATAAAAATAAAAAGAGTTATAAAATTGTAATATTATTAAAATTGTGAAAAATAAAGAGTTTAATAAAATAGATTAATTATTAATTACTTAGAAAGAGTTAATTTGTGATTTTGGACGAAAATTAGAGATTTATTTATTTGTTGATAAAAGAGGGAATAATTATGAATAAATAGAATAAAATATGGTTTTATTTTGGAAAGCGGATAATTAATATTTCCGAATTATTTTAATTGACCGGATCGGATCAGATCAATTTAGAGACTAAAAACGGATTAATATTAAATTAATTACGAGATTAAAAATGGAAGAGAAAATTAGTTACTGAGATTAATAATAATAATTATGGATTTAAATTGAATAAAAATGGATTGTTGAATTATTTTGTTTTTAGAATAAGTAGAGGTTAATATTATTAAATAAAGTGGGATTTACGGATATTAAAAATAATATATATATTTTCTTCAAGATTTGATTCCCGAGTCGGAAGAAATAGTTATCCGGGGATTATTTTCCGTTATTTATTGTAGAGATTTTCGAGAGATATTATTAATTAATATTTAGAACCTATATTAGCGATTTAGAAATACTTTATTTTGACGAATCGCTCACGTTTTTCTGGTTGCCATTTTCAGAGAATAATTCTCGAGCCGTAGATCGACGCCAAGTTCACGGGTAGAGTATAATTTTTATCTGCATTCATTTGCACTTCGAGATCGAGGCAAGTTCATTCCTACCTTAACTTTTGGAAACTGTGCATTTCTGTTCGTATTATTTAATTCCTTAATTATTTTCGAGATATTATATGTTGAGATTTATCTGTTGCTCCGTATGATGCAATAATTTCTTTTGAGCATTATTTCTCGTTTAATATTATTATGCTGTTAATTTAGTTTATTTGAGAATTATAATCCCTATAAGCGTAGAAATAATTTAGTTGCTATCGGGTCGATCTCATTACTTCGAGACGACTATTATTTTGATTCAGTGAAACTAATCTCATTCGTCTGAGATAGTTAAATTCATTCTTTTCGATTGAATTTATTGTACAAATTCAACCGTTATTTGTTGATAATATTTTAGTTAGTTCCTCGTTTGAACTAACCGATAGAAGTTTAAAAATTATAATTAGAGATTTTTACTCGTCGATCAAGTGAAAAAATATTCTATTTAAATGTTCATCAATGTTGAGTATTATAAATATTGAGAAGTACTATTTGTTCAGTACGACTCCCAATTACTTCATTTTAAGACTATTCTCATAATTTCGAGATAGTTGAGTTTATTGTCAAGGTTTGACATTTTGTTCGTGTCAATCGATAAATTATTATTATTGAGAATTTACATCAGTCCATTGTTCGGATTGGTGGTAAAATCGAGTCAGACTGGCAGTCCGCCAGATTTGTAAATATTTTCTGGAAGAATTATTTTAAGTTATCTGTACCCCAAATATTCGGGAATTCTGTATTCTACTGGTCAATTTTGGGCAAGAGGCCCATTATAGAGAAAGAGAGACTCGTGTACCGTTTTACGGACCCGAGAATAATTAGGCACTTGTTGCCATGGTTGAATTGATAACCATTATGATGCTAGCATTCATACATATATATATTATTGTTGATATCGTATTGTAGCCGTGATCGGGCGAAGTGCGGTGTCATTGGAGGCCGGTATTCTTGGTTGGTTAGTTGATCGCCCCACCGAGATACGGAGAGGTGGAAGACCAGTTCATTCCTAAATCATGAGTTATCAGAGTTATATTAAATGAGTTATCGAGTATTCTGTTTCGAGATGAGTAATGAGTCTTTTGAGTATTCTGTTTTGAGATGAGTTTTGAGCCTTTCGAGTATGATATTTTCAAGATGAATTTGAGCCAAATCATATTGTGATATCCGATATTAAAATTTTGAGTATTTATTTCGGTAAACTTTATTATATTTATATACCGAGCGAGAAGAGAACTTACTGAGCACTATAGTTGCTCGTTCTTGCTTTACAACATTTTGTTCAGCTGTCAAGACGGAAAGAGGCGAGACGTCCAGCCAGGGCTACTGAGGCAAGGAGAAAGCGCAAGGCTATGGCGACAATAATTAGAAGATCCAGATGGAATCTTTATATTTCTACTGTTGTGAACTTTTGTAATATTTTATCTCGAGATGTAACAAGTTAGATTGTACTATGTTGTGAAGACGATCTTGGACCTGCGGAGTGGGACATTTATGCTCCGTTGTAATAAAATTTGGTATTGTTATTGTGTTATCATATTGAGACAATGTGACGACCCGGGTCCCCTGTCAGGGTGGATTTGGGGGCGTTATAGTTTTGGTATCAGAGCATTAGTTATATTTTTAGGAATCGTACGAGCCTAGAATTATAACGCGACGTGAGAGTTTAGAGGTATAATACGATGTTGAAAATTTAGCACTAAGTGCCTTACACCTTTATATATTTTTATGCATATCTAGTCGATTGGAACCTGGTTGTGATCGAAACGTTTCGTACTTTTGTAGATGTCTACTTCAGGACCCGTTGGTTTTGTCCCGCTCGAGATAGATTTCCTACGCCTTATTCGCATGGACCCCTAGCTCCCAATTGATTTAAGATAGGATGCCTAGCTAAGATTCCATTCTTATTAAGGTGGGTAATACCCTGTAGAGTTTCCACATTTTGTAAATGTTGTCAATATCTTTACCAGTCAGAGTTAGATCAACACGAGGTAAGTGCACCAGAGATGGACCTAGAGAGATATGCAACTATGTGTTCCGAGTTCGAGGCTAAATTCTTAAACGATTTCGTGACTGACATTATTTTTCTAGATATATAACTTATAGAGGTTGAAATAGTTCTATATGATAATGTGTTTTTCGTACTTTCCCTCTTAAGGATTTTCTTCTCTAACGAGCCACCAGAGTCTGCAAACGTCGCTTTTATTCGAGAATCGATAGATATTCCTAAGAACTTATTTTGTGCTGGAAAATCATTCTTTAAATAATTTCCTTCGCAATGATTATCAATAATTCATATCATTCGAATTTACTCAGACAATTTCTATCCTGTTTGAAAATGACCTATGTTGTTTAGAACTTGATTTACCGGACATTATCAACTTTCAAAAAAATACAAACCCCTTTCAAACTCATTCCTTTATTTGACACCCTTTGAAATACTGAGATGAACAACCCTAAATATATAGGGGAAGACTATCTGTCTCTATGATAGAAGTCTGGTGGGACGCCACCGTTTGTATTGTTGTTTGTCATTAGAGTACCAAAGGCTGGCCACCTTATCTACTATGACGGTTGTCCTAATGATACATGCAACAAAACAATTGTTCGAAGATCATATTGATCTCTCGGTTAATTCTTTTAAAAAAAAATCACTATCAAGAGTTGAACATACCCATGTTATTGCCTCACAGTATTATATGTTGGATTATTCTTCTTCTTTCAAAGTTCTAATTGAACCTGGAATGTGTAGTGCTTCGAAGTTTCAAGAGTGTATACTGGAATTTTGGAGTGATGAAACATCTTTTCAGAAATTACGACTTAAAATGAGTTTAACTAAAATCCGAGAACCAAAGATTAATAACGATGAATTTTAGAACTTATAAGGTTTTCTTGAGAACCGCCATCTAAACTGAGACAGATCTTTACGAGTATCTGAAATCTTTTTATAAATAGGAATAAGAGTAATCGTTTATAAAGAGACCAGAGAGAATCACGATTTTGAGTATGATTTATTTTGAGGAACCAGAAATTTTGACCGAGTGATTATTTATGAATACCTAGCATAACTGTGCCAGCAATGGTGTCATATAACTGCATACCTGTGATATAACATATCTTATTGTTTTCAATCTTAATAGAAAAAGATGCCACCTAAAAGAGGTAGACCCCGCAAGATCCAAAGAGTACCCCTAGTAGAGGATCACCATGAAGTTGATACCAATCCCGAACAAGAACCTGAACCTGAGCTTGCACCAGTAGTACAACCAAATCCAAATGCTAATGACCCTATGAGTTTACTCATGGAATTTCTGAGACAATATACACAGAATCCTTCACCTAGACAAGAAATACCTCAAGTCAGAAATGATCAACCCCCTACACCCCCAGCTAAAAATTCAGTTGCATTTAAATCTTTCAAATCGTTGAATCCCGCTGAGTTTAAAGGTAACACTGATCCTGTTGAGGCAAGAATATGGTTACGAGAGATGGAAAAGACCTTTGAAATTGTAGGAGTAGAAGAAGAGAAGAAAACCATTTTTGCAGCCTACATGTTAAAAGGTGAAGCGAATTATTGGTGGGAATCAAAGAGAGCAATGGAAGGGAACTTAGTCATACCCTGGACTAGATTTACCCAGCTATTTTTAGAGAAATATTTTCCTAAATACTTGGGAGATCAGATGGAGATAAAATTTCTGGAACTTAAACAAGGCAATATGACTGTAGCTGAATATGAAGCCAAGTTTTCTGAACTCTCTAGGTTTGTGCCTTACCATGTGGATACTGACGAAAAGAGAGCTAAACGTTTTCAACTTGGGCTGAAGCCATGGATCCAGAATCGAGTTGCGATACTAGAAATCACCAATTATGCTACTTTAGTTCAGAAAGCATCTATTGTTGAAAGTGGAACCGAGTTGTACTCAAAGGACAAGGATGTGAAGAAAAGGAAATTTCAGAATCATGAAACTAGTTTTGAGAGGAAGCCTGACAATCGGAGTGGAAGCAACCAGAGGTTTAGACAGCCACAGGCGGCCAATGTGATGCAAGAAGGACCACCTTTGCCAGAATGCAAGACATGTGGGAAGAAACACCCGGGACCCTGTTATCAAGCGAGTGTGAATTGTTATAACTGTGGACAGAAGGGTCATTATGCTTCTAGTTGCAAGGATAAATATGTCACATGTTTTAACTGTGGAAGGAAAGGTCATGTGTCCTGAGATTGCCGATAGCCTGCGAAGGAGAATCCAGTGCCTCGACTCACAGCACCTCCCAGCAACAAGCCGATAGCAAGAACCTTCATCATGACTGTGCGGGATGCCATCGATGACGACAACGTGATAGCAGGTACGCTTCTAGTAGACTCTGAGAATGCGTGTGTTCTAGTTGATTCTAGAGCTACCAAATCTTTTATTTCTAAAAATTTCATGAATAAGTTTAATCTCGAGTCTGTTTCCCTTAGAAGGAATTCTGATCATAGACGTAGCTAATCAGGAAGTTATCAGTGAACCGATTGTGTCCGAATTGTTCCATAGGGATACATGGGCAACGTTTTGACGCTAACCTCATTCTTCTTAAGTTAGGGGAATTTGTCGTAATCCTAAGGATGGATTGGTTAACAAATTATGATGCACAAATAAATTACCGACGTAGGAGGGTCAGCTTAAATGGACTTCTACAACCCTTAGAGATACCCGAATGGAAATCAGAATATATTACCATGGATTTTGTCGTAGAATTGCCCCGACCTAGAGCTATCCATGATGCAATTTAGGTTATTGTCGACCGACTCACTAAATCTGCGCATTTCCTACCAATTAGTGATAAGTACTCCGTTGAGAGATTGGTGAACATATATCTAAAGGAAATTGTGGTTCGTCATGGAGTGCCTGTTTCAATTGTATCTGATAGAGATGCCCGTTTTACTTCTCGATTTTGGAAAAGTTTTCAGGAATGTCTTGGCACGAAGTTAAATCTGAGCACTGCATATCATCCACAGACCGACGGACAAAGTGAAAGGACGATTCAAACAGTTGAAGATATGTTAAGAGCCTGTGCACTTGATTTTAAAGGAAGTTGGGATAAGCATTTGCCCCTAGTCGAGTTTGCTTACAACAATAGTTACAACTCGAGCATATGTATGGCACCATATGAAGCTTTGTACGGAAGGAAGTGTAGATCACCTTTATATTGGGATGAAGTAGGAGAAAGAAAGATACTAGGACCAGAGTTACTTCAACAAACTAAGAAAGAAACCGAAGTTATTCGAAAAAGGTTAGTTGCAGCTCAAGATCGACAGAGAAAGTATGCAAATCAAAAGAGAAAAGACAAAGCATTTGAAGAAGGAGATAAAGTGATGTTGAAAGTTTCACCTTGGAAAGGGGTAATGAGATTCGGGAAGAAAGGCAAGTTAAGCCCCAGATATATAGGACCTTTTGAGATTCTTAAGAAGATAGGAACTATAGCTTATCAGTTTGCCCTACCTCCAGATCTTCAGCATATCCACGATGTGTTCCATGTTTCTGCGTTAAGGGAATACCATTCTGATTTCAGACATGTTATAACCTACGAGCCAGTGGAGATACGTCCGAATTTATCGTACGAAGAAAAGCCAGTAGAGATCCTAGATTACAAAGTGCAAGAGTTAAGAACTAAGAAAGTAAATTTAGTGAAAGTACTTTGGAGAAACCACCAAGTTGCGGAATCCACGTGGGAATTAGAAAGCGAAATGCGAAATAAATATCCTGAATTGTTTAGTGCGTAAATTTTGATTCCGAGGACGGAATCCTATAAGGGGGGAAGACTGTAATAACTGCGAAATTTCGAAATAATTTTCCTACTCGATATTAAATTTTATTTACGAGCGATGCACTAGTATATTTTTAATTAGCGCGTTTTGTAAAATTTCAAAATTTTATATATTCATATGAAAGTAAATATTATATTATATCTATTTAATTATATTTATTTGGTATTTATTAAAATTAGGAAATTTAGAGAAATAGGATTTTAATTTTGGGTCGAATTTATTTTAAGAAACGAAATTAGAATATTTTTTAATTAGCCAGCACGGGAGAAACGAGTCCTTTTCACCAAACATTTCACTAAATATAAACATGATCATTATTTATTATTTTATTTTTTTCAGCATTTATTTTTGTCCCCCATGTTTTGATTTTTTTTTTATTTAAATAATTATCCACCTACAAAACATGATTATGTTTTTTTTATGGAGCACTAAAAAAAAATTCCATAATCTTTTGTCTCCCACATTTTTATCCCTTTTAATTCAATAAACAGAGTACAGCCATCAAGTCATCATTTCCTTCTTTTTCTTTTGAAAAAGACTCAGCCTTAAATTCTTACCAACCGGACCTTATATTCGTTTTTATACAGAGACATTGAGACATCATTTTCCTCTCCTTATTAGCAAAAACCCAGTCACATATTTTCAAACCAAAAGCTCGACCACATACACATAAAAACAGAGCAAACCACCATGTAGTTGTTTTATTTTTTTTTTCTTTCTTTCCTTTTCGTTTTCTTGTACTGATTTTTTTTGTTTGAGTTTGTTGTGGTGTTGCCGAAAATCGGGGAGAGGGAATAGAGAAGAGATTGAGAGAGATTGTTGTGTTGTTGTTGATTCGGAGTAAAAGGGGAGGGGGAAATTATTGTTATTATCGGAATCGATGGAGGCCAGTGGGGGGTGGTGTGTTTGAAGAGAGAACCGCGAGGAAGATAGTGGCGGAGGGAGAGGGAAGAGAGGAGAACGGAGAGAGGGTGAACGAGATAGAGAGGAGGCGAGGGAGTCGAGAGAGGAGAAAAAGAGGAGGGTGCGAGGGGAGGAGAGATCGAGGGTGAGAGAGGGATGAGCGGAGAAATGGCAGAGAGAGAGAGAGAGAGAGAGAGAGAGAGAGAGAGAGAGAGAGTGATGCGGGGATGGAAGGGAGATTTCCGGGGAAGAGATGGTCTGTGGTGGTGTCGGCGGTGGGCCCCACGTGGCATTGTTGCAGTTTAATTAAACGTAGTGATAATAAAATAGCACAGTTTTAATAAAATTAATGGTTGGAAATTATAATCGGGTATTATAAAAAATAAAAATAAAAAGAGTTATAAAATTGTAATATTATTAAAATTGTGAGAAATAAAGAGTTTAATAAAATAGATTAATTATTAATTACTTAAAAAGAGTTAATTTGTGATTTTGGACGAAAATTAGAGATTTATTGATTTGTTGATAAAAGAGGGAATAATTATGAATAAATAGAATAAAATATGGTTTTATTTTGGAAAGCGGATAATTAATATTTCCGAATTATTTTAATTGACCGGATCAGATCAGATCAATTTAGAGACTAAAAACGGATTAATATTAAATTAAATACGAGATTAAAAATGGAAGAGAAAATTAGTTAGTGAGATTAATAATAATAATTATGGATTTAAATTGAATAAAAATGGATTGTTGAATTATTTTGTTTTTAGAATAAATAGAGGTTAATATTATTAAATAAAGTGGGATTTACGGATATTAAAAATAATATATATATTTTCTTCTAGATTTGATTCCCGAGTCCGAAGAAATAGTTATCCGGGGATTATTTTCCGTTATTTATTGTAGAGATTTTCGAGAGATATTATTAATTAATATTTAGAACCTATATTAGCGATTTAGAAATACTTTATTTTGACGAATCGCTCACGTTTTTCTGGTTACCATTTTTAGAGAATAATTCTCGAGCCGTAGATCGACGCCAAGTTCACGGGTAGAGTATAATTTTTATCTGCATTCATTTGCACTTCGAGATCGAGGCAAGTTCATTCCTACCTTAACTTTTGGAAACTGTGCATTTCTGTTCGTATTATTTAATTCCTTAATTATTTTCGAGATATTATATGTTGAGATTTATCTGTTGCTCCGTATGATGCAATAATTTCTTTTGAGCACTATTTCTCGTTAAATATTATTATGCTGTTAATTTAGTTTATTTGAGAATTATAATCCCTATAAGCGTAGAAATAATTTAGTTGCTATCGGGTCGATCTCATTAATTCGAGACGACTATTATTTTGATTCAGTAAAACTAATCTCATTCGTCTGAGATAGTTAAATTCATTCTTTTCGATTGAATTTATTGTACAAATTCAATCGTTATTTATTGATTATCTTTTAGTTAGTTCCTCGTTTGAACTAACCGATAGAAGTTTAAAAATTATAATTAGAGATTTTTACTCGTCGATCAAGTGAAAAAATATTCTATTTAAACGTTCATCAATGTTGAGTATTATAAATATTGAGAAGTACTATTTGTTCAGTACGACTCCCAATTACTTCATTTTAAGACTATTCTCATAATTTCGAGATAGTTGAGTTTATTGTCAAGGTTTGACATTTTGTTCGTGTCAATCGATAAATTATTATTATTGAGAATTTACATCAGTCCATTGTTCGGATTGGTGGTAAAATCGAGTCAGACTGGCAGTCCACCAGATTTGTAAATATTTTCTGGAAGAATTATTTCAAGTTATCTGTACCCCAAATATTCGGGAATTCTGTATTCTACTGGTCAATTTTGGGCAAGAGGCCCATTATAGAGAAAGAGAGACTCGTGTACCGTTTTACGGACCCGAGAATAATTAGGCACTTTGTTGCCATGGTTGAATTGATAACCATTATGATGCTAGCATTCATACATATATATATTATTGTTGATATCGTATTGTAGCCGTGATCGGGCGAAGTGCGGTGTCATTGGAGGCCGGTATTCTTGGTTGGTTAGTTGATCGCCCCACCGAGATACGGAGAGGTGGAAGACCAGTTCATTCCTAAATCATGAGTTATCAGAGTTATATCAAATGAGTTATCGAGTATTCTGTTTCGAGATGAGTAATGAGTCTTTTGAGTATTCTGTTTTGAGATGAGTTTTGAGTCTTTCAAGTATGATATTTTCAAGATGAATTTGAGCCAAATCAAATTGTGATATCCGATATTAAAATTTTGAGTATTTATTTCGGTAAACTTTATTATATTTATATACCGAGCGAGAAGAGAACTTGCTGAGCACTATAGTTGCTCGTTCTTGCTTTACAACATTTTGTTCAGCTGTCAAGACGGAAAGAGGCGAGACGTCCAGCCAGGGCTACAGAGGCAAGGGGAAAGCGCAAGGCTATGGCGACAATAATTAGAAGATCCAGATGGAATCTTTATATTTCTACTGTTGTGAACTTTTGTAATATTTTATCTCGAGATGTAACAAGTTAGATTGTACTATGTTGTGAAGACGATCTTGGACCTGCGGAGTGGGACATTTATGCTCCGTTGTAATAAAATTTGGTATTGTTATTGCGTTATCATATTGAGACAATGTGACGACCCGGGTCCCCTGTCAGGGTGGATTTGGGGGAGTTACAAAGGGGAACCTATTATTCACAGGGTACCGTTTTCTTAGTTCAGTGATTCATTCTTCCTCTACCTTGCCGATTTGATCCAACAGAAAGTGTGAATATGAAGAACTATCACTTCGTAGACATTTCAATAAGTATCATTGTTTTTATTCAAGAATCTATCGTAAATGTGCTACGGAAGCCTGAATTATGAATTCGCTAATGAGTGGGACCCTCATAATTTATCTGATTTAATTCTGGATTAATTAATTTTATCCTTGGGGAATAAAATGGTTAAGTATTAAAATAAAGGGAAAATCAAATTTAAACTTCTCTATTTTCCCTTTATAAACTTGAAACGGTTCATTCCCTAAGCCAGCATGCTTCCCGCCTGCCTCATTTTCTATGCCAAATTCATTGGCCCAAGGAGACACGCCTCATTCCTCTTTACTGTCATATATCTACATAATCAATCTTTTCACTTCTTTTCATCTTTTCACCATATTTTCTCTCAAGCATATAAGGACTGTACAAGAGCTTCCGATGAGGTTTCCGGTGAAAGCTAAAGCGTTCAAATCCCTGTCCTTCCATCTTTTACTTAGGTATGCCCCTGACTCCCTCAGTTTGTTCATATGCTTGATTCTTTGATTTTATACACAACAGTGATGTACGGTTTTAATTTTCACTTTAACATATGCATGTTATTCTTGGCCCTTGAGTCAATATTTGATTCCTCTTCCCTTTAGGTATCGTGTGCTACTCTTCTTGGTTCTTGTATGATTAGTCCTAGATCGTGGTTGTATTTCGTATCTTATAAATCCTGATCGTGTTAGATTTGTATATTTAAACCTTAACTGGTAGATGCATGTGTGAATCTATGTGCTTGTTGTGAAATCTGGGCCGCTAATATTCCGGCGACCCTCTTGGTTATCCCTTGTTAAATAGATATCAGTAATTCGTTATTTTGAGTATCCCTGTGGTGTTCTAGGCTTGATCCCATTATTTGCTTTGATTGGGTAACCTTAGTACCACCTCGTTTTGTCACTATGCCAGTGGCCACCCCCGAGCCCTGGGTTTTTTAATATCCGTCCTGGCAGCCCCTTTGTTCCTTAGGGATCCCTAAGTTTCCAAACTTTGATTATCCACTTTCCCTCTTTTCTATTAATCTGCTTCCTCCTTGTGGTCGCAGATGTCAATCTCTTCCGTCTCAGGGGATTCGTCGCAACAACCCGGTAACCTATCCCCTATTTCCGGGGCACCCTCCGATTCTTGGTCGACCCACCTTAATGATGTGCTACTTACTCAACCTCTCCTTCAGTCCAGACCATCTGTTAGTTCCCGAACTCGTTCTCAAGTGGAGGTGATTGACCCCTTAGAGGCCCAAATTGTACGTCGGTACCCCATTACTTCCTTGGAGGCTAGTTCATCGAACCGTGATGGGGAGGATGCCGAGAGAATTAATCTGAGCTCCAATACTGATGAGGGAGAAAATATTATCAGAGATTTATGGGATGAGGCTGAACAACCTTCCTTTGATGACGAAGACTTGATGTTTGAGGAAGAAAATGCAGTGCTGAGGATGGTGGTGGAGGTGGAGCGGAAGCCCCATGTTCCTGCGGGTTTCGTTCCCTCCTGTGAGGATGTGGATTCCACAATGAACGCTGACAGACGCGAGAGGCTACTTGAAAGGATATCTTTGATATAATATTTATTTTGGTATTTGTACGATTTAACATAAAATTTAAATACACGTAGAATCCTCTCCACTAGGTCATTTATTTAATTGATTCGGTCAAAAGTCAAATGGTCAATTCTAGCAAAAAATTTAATCCTATTTTAAATATAAGAGATATTCCAATTCGCTGAAAAATCAAAACTTATATTTTATGGAATATATCTCTACCCTAAGGCAATAATATCGAAAAAGAAATATCGAGATTTAATATTTTTTTAGATCTACACTGCGATATTAATAAGGCAACAAGCTCGAAGAAAGAATATTCGAGATTTAACGTTCTTTAGAGAACTCGTGCTAAATTCAAAAACGATCAGTTTTTATTCGAAAAATATTCTCTCTTTGCACTCAAAATATTTTTCTCATCCTAGAAAAGACTTTTCACTCTCAGGAAAATTTTCCTCTCGTGCCAGAAATATTTAAAGTAATTTTTCTCCCGATTCTTAATTATCTTATATTTCGGAGAAAATTATTTTATTCGCTCAAAAATATTTCCTTCACTCTCAAAATATTTTATATATTAGGAAATATATTCTAAGTATTTATTCTAGTAAAAACATTGGTCAAAAGATTTATCTTTTTCGAGAAAAGACCAATCGTATTTTATTAGGAAAGTTGATTTAATCGTTTTAAATCCAAATAAAATACTTCCACTTGCTAGAATGACTTGAATCTTGAGATTGATCACTTAAATACTATTTTATATGCATGGTTAAAGTTTCGTAAGTTTTCGAGAATTTTCGTCCGGGCACGAAAATCGAGACGATTAGTCAACTGTTGACTACGTTTGACCAAGTCAACCTTGACCAAAATTGACCAAACTTTCCAGAATACTATTTTATAATATTCCTAAGTGCTCCATAATTTTAGATTTATATATTGGGTATTATTAAAGAATTCGGGTATTTAATTAACGATACGTGATTCGTATTTAATCGTTAATAACGAATGGCTTATTATATAATATAAGAGTGCTGGATATTTTGGCTCATCCACTTGCAAAGAAACACAAACTTTCCATGTTGGCAATTCAAGTGAAAGCCATATCACCAATCCACACCCTTTTAATCTCAACCACTCCCTTAAATCTATATCTCAACCATTCATTCCACCCAACTCTCTCTATAAATAAACCCCCTCATCCACCCATTTTAAACAAAAGCTAAGAGACAAATACATGCTGGGATTTTAGAAGTAGAACACAATTTCAAGTTCATATTTTCTCTCTTCATCTACTTCATCTCAAAAACCTTCTCTCTCTTATATATACTTACATATATTCAAGGTTTTTGTTCTCCAAGCTTATTTCCACGCAACCAAGCTTTGTTCACCTAAGCTAGCTCATCTACTACCACTCTACGGCCTCCCGAAGGGCTGCCCAAAGTTCGACCAAGTGCCAAAATCCGGCCGAACCTCCGACGAATTTTTTCGGCGAACGTTTCCGGCGACTTTTAAAAGTGGTAATTTTTAGCTTCGTCTTTGTGTTTATATTTGAGATTTGTGCTTAACTTTTATATTTCATCTTAATCTATGTTCTCGGATCTATTTTAAAGATCCCAAAAGTCTCTTTATAAAAGAGAACGATTATCCGACAAACGTCGAGGTTGTAACGATTAAGTATTCTTACGGGTTCCCAACTAGCATCTACAGTGCTCCGTGGGAATTTCTTTTAAAGGAATACTTCATTCAATGTAAGAACCCAGATTTTGGGTGGAATTAAAACTTTTATGTATTTAATGATGTAAGAATGAATAGTGGTTACGGCTACAATGTAATAATTGATATTTGGAAAGAATGAATGGAATTCGACTTTATTATTTCTATATCTTGAAGAATGCTAAAGGGTGACAACATAGGTAAGAATAATCTATCTTCTAAGGGAATAAGATATGGCAATTTCAAGCAGGAGAATATTCTCATGTCATCCAGATCGATAAAGATTAATCCAGTAGTTCCGTAAAAAGGTTAAGGAACGATCGAAAGAGAATACGGACAATTGTACAACCCTAAGAGAATAAGTAAAGAATAAAGAATGAATAGTGTTTTGGTGGGAGTATAGAATAATATGAGACGGCACTATATAGAAGTATTCGGAACGGATTTCCGAGTTCGTATTAGTGATCCAGGGGGAAAATAAGTGTATGTAAAAGCTGTCGGATTCTGAAAAACCGCACTTTTATTTTCTCCGAGAGTTCCCTGGACACTGATAGCCCTAAGTATTTAACGAATGGATTTAAGGAATATAAGTTGGAAAGTTAGAATGAAAGGTGGAGAATGATAGTATTAATATTAAAAAGGATTCCCGGTAAACCCTAATTAGAAATCCGTGAAATATTCCTACGAACGATCAATCGAAACAGGCAATAACCGGACACAGAAACAAGCAGAGGAAGCAAGAGTCTTGTGCAAGCTACTAGAATAAATATCTAGTAACCAAGTGGGCAAGAGTAACTAGCATACTTGGAGATGGAAGTAGTACTTAGAAAAACCAACCAATACTTAGCCTTCCACCATCCAAAACATAACACTTGTCTTGTAAAAACCATCATGCATTACATCACACTCCACTAACACCACTTGGATGAGATATTATCTAGCAAATGTCACTTTATGCATTATTTCAAATCAACCAACACAAAAGAACATCAAACTCTCTCTTGAAGCTTCCATTCGGCCCTTTCTAAAATCCAATTCCAAAATCCCACTTCCAACCATCATTTGATCTTGTAATTTTTAAGGTGAGTCCTATAATTCAAGAAACTAATCTCCTAGAAATTTCAAGCTGAAATTCATTGGTTTCCATTTTCAAAAAAATCATTCAAGAGGAGCATGAATAGTGTTCTTCTTGAACTAACTTTGTTTTCTTGATTTTTCATGGTTGATCTAGCAAGCTTAATCACTCCTAAGGACCATACAAGGCTTAGTAAGGCTATATCACTATCTAGGGAAGGTATAAAGCTCTTGAAACCCTAACCCTTGTTTGAGATTTAAGTATGTTTATGATAGATATAGCTTAGTTATGGTTATGTTAAGATTATAAGCATGATTATGTATGGATCTTGGATACATGATAAAAATAATTAGATGAACGGAAAGGCATTGCTTGGCCTCAGTTCATGTATATAAATCATGTATATGTTGTTAGGAAGGGATACCATGTTTATGGGAAGATTTGAAATTGGTAGATATTCGATTTACAGCCGTTATAATGTCCGATTTTACAATACCATGTTTTGTATGCAATTTTACATGTTAAAAACCTACTGTCCAGAAACATTATCTGCCATTATAGGATAGGTAATGTTCTAAGCTTCGTTTTGATATAAAGATCACGTGAAACAGACTTACGGTTTAGGATTTATGACCGATTTACTAAAAGTAGTTCGAATCCGTAAACGAAAGTTCGTAACTTAAATTGAACCCCGATAAAATATGTAAAGTCATGACGAATCTTGGTAAATAAATACTAGAGGTAAAAAGGAAGGTGTGAAAGAAAACCGTATGTCAAAAGGATCGTTTTTCGATTTATTAAAAATATTCGAGTCGAGGTTAAACGCGAACGAACCCCTAAAAGACGACTCTATTATAACTTCGGTAAAACACTTAGAAAACGGGCGATAAAACTCGGAGTATAATATTGGTTCGTAACGATCGACCTTAGAACTTGTATGACTTAAGTATGTCCCAAGTATAAGTACAGTGACATGTCGTATTAACGAACGAATGTCGGGTCAGATCAATGATAAAATGAATCCACTAAAAGGGGTATAACGAGATAACTCGAGAACGTGTTTCGATTTAAGTATAACTTAACTTTTAAGATGTTAAGTGATTAATCCCGAATGCCTTGGCTATTTATAGATCACCAAGCTGAACCAGGACCCGCTACCACTACCCCTTACCGTACTCGACTACCAGACAAGTTTCAATTCCTTTCTTTTAAGCTGTTGTTGTGATTGAATATATATATATATGTTTTCTGTTATACATATGCCATAGCATGCATGCCTACTTTCAAGTTATATCATTATGCTTGTTCCCTGATTGTTATTGGCTTATAAATTAGATAGTTATCGTATCAATTATAAGTCGGTTATTGTAAGACCCTCAGAGAAGGGTGTATACATCTGATTCATCAAATATAGACCGGGAGTCAATATTTCTTGACATATCGAGATTACCTCGAAAGAAAATATCTAAGTAAATATTTTCCATTATTCGGGCGACGAATATTATTTGAATATTCGTTCGAGATTATTTATTTTAACGATCCTTACTTCAAATAATTATTTCAAATAATTATTTGAACGTAACTATTCGACGAATAATATTTTTTTTTATATTCATTCAGAGTCGAATTATTTATCGATTATTATTTCGAATATTCTTCTAAATATGAGACTACTAAATGAATATTATTTGGATATTCATTTAGAATATTATTTTATTAAATAAATATTACTTTTGAATATTCATTTAAGATATTAATTACTTGATGAATATTATTTTAATATTCATCTGAAGCTTGATTTATTTATCGAATATTATCTCGAATATTCCTTTAAAGCTTGGATTACTAAATGAATATTACTTGATATTCATTTAGAATATTATTCATTAAATGAATATTACTTTTTGAATATTCATTTAAATTCCTAATTAATTATGAATATTGTCTTAAATATTCCTTTCAGGTCATATTAATCAATGAATATTATTTCGAATATTCATTTAAATATTTATTTATTCAATAAATATTCTCCTGATATTTCTTCAGGGATTATTTTGAAAAATACTCTGATTAAAGATATTCTTTCATATTCCTAAATATTCTTTAAATATTTTTAATTCAATAAATATTCTCTGAATATTTAGTCCATACCTAGAATAACCTCAATAAGGTTTATCTTCTTCGATTATTATGAAAAATATTTCGAAGTCATATTATTATTAATCTTATATCAAGAAAGGTTCTCAGACATCATTCTTCTTTAAGTCTATCTCCCTAATAATGAGGGAACCTTACTTGGAAAATGTTAATTATCTTGTCGACTTCCCGGTCATAAAGTATTCTCTTCACTCGCAACTCGGGTGCTGTTGACTTATTAAGTCGTTGTTTACCTTCTCATCTTTCGAGGGGTAAGATTGTTGAAACAAGTTGATATTCGTTACCAAGCAATAGCTTGGAAGTTATTGGTGAATTTTCCTTTCCAACTAGATACGACTACTTTGTAGAGTCTTATCAACAAGTATTATACTTGGGGAAAGGGGGACGAACGTTACATTCAGAATCATGGATCCTATTTGAACTAGGAGTCGTGTAAGAGGCCGAGTAGCGCCGGTCCATCCCCTTTGGCCCAACCATTGGCCGGGGAGAGCTAGCAAGGCGGTAGACAAGTAAAGCCGTCAGTTCTTCCTTCTACCGGTAGTAAATCTAATTTGAGCTGTACGATCTCGATTGATCATCAAGATTGGAACAGCGGGCGCGGTGAATACTCCATCATTGGTTCATCATCCAAACTTATTTATTTCCTGCAACATGATTACTGTTGGCAGAGCTGGAAAAGTGTTCATAACTCGAATTGCAATCTTTTCATGCAAGTTCCTCTTTTAATAACAATGAGAATATCTCGCTTACTTTTGATGTAGCAGATATTTCTACAAACAAATACTTTGAGTTACCTGGTAACTTCATCCTTTATATTATACTGGCAATAACTTCATTAATGCATGGCATATGGTTTCAAAGGACATTTTGAACTGCTGTATATATGTATCACTGTTCAGTTATATTTTTGTTGGTGGGCTTTCGCTCACCCTTGCCTTGTTCATATTATGTCACAACAACAGCTAGGACAGATGGCTCGCGTCAGGCGCACTTGGCGCAAGCAGGTTACCCGACCCACCAGACTCCCCGCTGAGATGCTAGCCGCCATTGCTGAGGTAGCATAGTTAGACAGTTTTTGTTTCCTATTTAACTATCTGTATAATTAATGTAATTAACGGCAAAACTTTTAAACTTATGATGTTATCCTTTTGGGATTGTAATAACGTTTATTCGTAACCCTTTAATGTAAGACTTATTTCAATTTCATCTCTGGGACTATAACTGTTGTGTGTGTGAGTGGATATTATTGTGGGGTCACAGCACGTGATTCATTTATTGTGGACTCAAGTCAAGTATTATGAATGGATGTAAGACCGTAACCACTAAATCCCTGACCCCGGATCTGGGGGTGTTACATTCAACATAAGCTTCTTTAAGCACAAGTTTAGCCACTTGTTTTATTTACGTTTTATTTTACGTGGCCATAAACTTTTTAGCGCAAGAAGTTACAAAGAAGATTATACTTTGACATTGATTTTAATCAATAACAAGTATACATCTTAAAAGTCTTAAGCCTACTAGCTTAAAAAACTTGCATATTTGACACACATCAAAGTGCTACGATTAAGTATTCTTACGGATTTCGAACTAGCATCTACAGTGCTCCGTGGGACATTCTTTACAGGAATACTTCGTATCACATAAACTTCGTGAAGAAGTTAAAATAACAAGACATAACTTAATATTCTTAATTGAATATTAACGTTCCAATACCGGTTGTGCGTAAAGTCCACTCGTGTGACTTAACCCTTGCCGTTATTTACTATTTTCCGCACTACGCATATAGCTAACGTGTAATAGCGTTCTTTCACGGTCCTCGCACTTGCGAGTTGAATTTTTCTTTCACATCCTCACACTTGTGAGTCGAATAATAGTTTAACGCTTATTAAGCGTCCTTCGTGGCTAGCACAGTAACCTGCTAGTTTTGCACGATCTTAATATATATCTTTCTTAACCACATATTGTTTCGTAGATATTGTTTGTCTAACTTTTGTAGTGAAGTGAAGATTAAGTGAGGTGATTCTCGTTCTAAGACCCAAGTCCTAGACATACTAACGAGGAGTTAGTAGTCTTCGCACCGTGAGGAAGAGGAAAGACCCGAGACCTTTCATCTAAGACCCATGACCAACAAAAGCCAAGAAGCAATAGTCTACACCAAGGGTTCTACAACAAATTTGAAGAAATAGCGGGGAGTTATTGTCTAAGATAAGTTGTGTAGGTGTTTACATTTATTTTGAGGTGGTAACGGGAAGACAAATATTTGTGGGATTGTAAAGGCTTTTCCGCCTACTAAAGGAGCGAGTTTATTTTATGGGAAATCTCGAGTCCGGAGAGGAGCTCGAGGACTAGACGTAGGGGTGAGCGAATCCATTAGGGGTTGCGCCATCGCGAACCAGGATAAAATCTCCTGTGTGGTATTTACTTTCCTTGTCTTTTATTTCCGCACATAAACTGCTAACGACTCGATAAAATATTTTAAAATGGGAAAAATATTTTAAAACGCCATAATAATTTTTAAATGGGATATTAAGCTATTCAACCCTCCCTTTTAGCTTAAAATAGCCCTCACACGGGACCTAACAATTGGTATCAGAGCAGTGCTTTTTAACGTGTTTGTTGAGTGATTTGCAGATTTACAGGCACAACAAAAAGTGATCCTACATGGCGTATCTAAATACTATCGGATGCGGTGAAGGCCTATCTAGCTCTCGCCCTCCTCTATTTCATGGCACCAACTTTGCAACATGGAAAACGAGATTTCGTATCTATGCTAGATCTCAAGGAGTCAAAGTTTGGATGGCCATAGAAGACGGAGTTATTATTCCTACCGAAACAATCGACGGTGTCATTGTTGAAAAGAAGGTTAGTGAATACACTCTCGCCGAAGAAAGTATGATGAATACTGCTGCTAAAGCGGAAATGGTTCTCACAAGTGCACTTGCAGAAAAAGAATATAAAAGAGTAACAATTGCAAGTCCGCACAAGAAATGTGGAACAAATTAGTGGTTACCTACGAAGGAACCATTGATATAAAAGATTCTCGAATGGAGACTTTAATCCATGAATACGAGAACTTTAAACTCCAAGAGGGAGAAAATATCATTGATATGGAAACAAGATTTACTCAGATAATCGATGAATTATCTCAACTCGGAAAGAGTTATTCTCGAAATGAAAAGAACCGAAGAGTTCTTAAATCTTTACCTCCTAGTTGGAAGGTTAAGGTTACTACTATAAAAGAAATGCATAATCTAAATGATTATGACATTGTGAGTTTATTCGGAAATCTTCGTGCATACGAGGAAGACAATATTCCGGATAAGGTCATTCCTAAAGTGGAAGACAAAAAGAAAAATATGGCTTTAAAAGCTATATTAATCGATGAAAATGACGAGGAGTTAAATGAAGAACTCCAAGATCTCGATGAAAGTGAAATTGCTCTACTAACAAGACAACTTCGTCGTGTGCTTCAAAGCAAAGCTCAAAGATATGGAAAAGGCTTCCTAAAATCCAATAACCAACAAAGAGTTTTTAACTCTAACGGAAGGCCAAACTACTCTCAAAATTATACTCCTAAGTATAAGAGTAATTTTCCAACAACGAGCTATAACAAAGGCAAAGGCACTCAAAATTCTAATGCCTATAACAATGCCAATGTTAACAATAATCCTACTTACACTCCTCCGAAGCATAAGGAACAAACACCGAAGGAAACTCAAGAAGTGTGCTTCGAGTGTAAGCAACCGGGTCATTTTAAAAGAGAATGTCCTAAGCTTTCTAAAGGAAGAATTCTCGTGGCCGAAAACGGTTGGGATTTAAGTGAAGATGAAGAAGCTCCGGAATCTAGTGAAGAAATTGTCAATCTATGCTTAATGGCTATCGGAGATGAAGCTACATCAACACAAGCCTCCACTTCAAATCAAGAGGTAAACGCTAATCTCAACTACATTCAAATAAATTGCAATTAGATGAATCTAACTTGAATCTAGTTGATATGAGTAAGTATGATTTGTTTGAGCTTGTAGTAGGTATCAACAATAAATATAAAGATGTTAATAAGAGTCTTCATCTATTATGGTCCGAGAAAATGAAACTCGAAGAAATGCATCATACGCAAAGTAAAGAGTTCACTCGGATGATGGATCTAAAAATCCAAAATGAAAATGAAATCATGTTTTTGAGTGATCGAAATCATCACTTGAAAAGTGAAGTCAATCAATTCAAGGACAATGCTCTCAATCTTGAAGTAGAAAATGTGGCTCTAGTACTTCAAGTTGAAGAGTTGGAAAATGAGAAGTTACAACTTAACGACAACATTAGTACACTTAAATATTGATCTTTTGAACTTAAAGATTAAAAACGAATCAATGATTCGAAACAGTGTAACATCTCAATCTCATGTAAACAATCTTGAAAAAGAGAATGAGCTATCACAAAATTTTGAGTTAAAAGAAAAGAAATTACAAGAAGAAACTCAAAGATTGAAAGAAAATCTTAAGCTCATGTCTCAAGTTATGGATCAAGCAAGATTCCTTAACAAAAAGATTGATGCCTTTGAAAGAGAAAAAGATAATCTTGAAACGGTTGCTCAAAGATTTACTAAAGGCACTAGGATATTAGACAAAATGGTACATTCACAAGTACCTCATAACGGTGAAGGTTTGGGATATAACAGGAACGCTCCTCCTACAAGAAACGTTCAACCCCAAGTTCAACCTATGGTTCCTCCTCAACCACAATCTCTAAAATGCACATATTGTAACAAAGATGGACACTCTGTCCTTGATTGCAAGTATAAGAATGGTGAGATTAAGGGGAAGAATGTATGGGTTCGTAAAGGATCTGAACCATACAAGAAGGTTGAAAGACAAGTACCATATAACAATGTCACTTATAATGGTCAAAGGAAACAAAGGGTTCAACAACCTAGGGTGTTTCAAAATAGAAACACAATGTATCGTAACAATGCTAGTTGGAATGCATCCTAGAAATCAATATGCTCTTAATCGAAATGTCTATCCTCAAAATGCTCCCTACTTTGCAAATGATAGATACAATGTGCATCGTGATAACTTTAGATTTTATAATAATGCTAGACTTACATATCATGCTAGACATTATGCTCCTAAAAATCAATACATGCCTAACCATGATTATTCTATGCCTAGATTCTATAATGATATTGATTATGATGTACTAACCCCAGGACCCTCAAGACGAAAGGGTGCCTATAAATTTAATTGATTTATTTTGAAGGTTTGTCTTGCCACGAAACAAGACATGGTACCTTGATAGTGGATGTTCAAGACACATGACCGGTAACAAGTCACTTTTGAGCAACATTAAAAAGGTCACCGCGGGAAGTGTTACATTCGGAGACAGTAGTAAAGGAATCATTATCGGAATAGGAGACATCGGGAATAGTCGTTTCAAGATTTCAAACGTACAACTAGTCTCGGGACTAAGGTACAATCTACTCTCGATTAGTCAACTTTGCGACAATGATTACAAGGTAATTTTCTATACTACTCATAGTTGTATTTTAGATAAAAATTGGAAACTACTTCTCACTTGTCCCCGAAACAAAAATGTCTATACATGTGACATGAGCAAACATGAGAATGTATGCCTAATCACTACAAACGATGACCCATGGCTTTGGCATCGAAGATTAGGACATGCAAATATGAAGTTGATTAAAAATATATCAACCAAAGATCATGTTCGAGGTATACCAAAATTGAATTATCAAAAAGATCATACTTGCGAGGCTTGCGAAATTAGAAAACAAATTCGAGCCTCTCACAAAGCAAAGTTTATGATATCTACCTCTAGACCTCTCGAGCTTTTACATATGGATTTTATTGGTCCGGTTCCAATACAAAGCCTCGGAGGATGCTCATACACGTTAGTAATCGTTGATGATTATTCACGATACACGTGAACGGAATTTCTCAAAAATAAAAGTGATGCTTTTGAATCTTTCTCTTCCCTATGTAAAAAGATTCAAAATCAACAAAATAGTACCATAGTCTATATACGGACTGATCATGGTAAATAATTTGAGAATTCCAGTTTTACCAATTTTTGTGATGAAAATGGTATTAAAAATAACTTTTTCGCTCCGTACACTCCACAATCAAACGGGGTTGTTGAAAGGAAAAATAGAATTTTACAAGAAATGGCTAGCACGATGCTAAATGAATATCGTCGACCTAAGTATTTCTGAGCCGAAGCTATGTTTACGGCTTGCCATATTCTTAATCGGGTTTTTTAATGCCAATAAAGCAAAAGACACCATACGAGCTTTACTTTGGCAAAACACCGAAACTAAGCTATTTTCGAGTATTTGGAAGTAAGTGCTTCATATTAAACTCGAAAGATTACCTCACTAAATTTGACCCTAAGTCAAGTGAAGGTATATTTCTTGGATACTCTACAAATAGTAAAGCCTATCGAGTATTCAATTTCAAAACACTTGTGGTGGAAGAATCAATGAATGTAGCATTTGGTGAAAGTAAACCTCCACCAAAGTACAAAGATCTTGTTGAAAAAGACGATGTCGAACAAGATGATGTAGAAGAAATTATTCGACAACTCGAAAATATGGATCTCGGGACCCCTGTTCCAAGAAACCCATTAGAGTTGGTCGAAACAGAAGTTGAACTCCCAAAAGAAATTCCTATAATTAAAAGTCATCCCTTGGACAATGATCTTGGAGATTTGAACAAAGGAGTTCAAACGCGGTCACAAGTGCAAAATGTTGCGAATCATCTTAGTTTTCTATCTCAAATAGAACTGTTAGGAATAATTCATAAGTTATGATGTTGTGAATAGAATTTTGCTAATACTTCTTGTATATCCTGATCTTATAAAGGATTTAGCACTTTGTATAGGATATATGTGTTAGGCAGTAATCTGTAGAGTTTAAGTCAGAAACAGAGCGTCAGAGACTACATTTCAGGAACTAAGAGCAGATCCTGATACAGCAAGTCAGATCCTGATCAAATACTGATGGGATGATCAGATCCTGATGCAATGGGAAATCCTGATATCAGTCGTGTTACTGATGATGTCATTATGGATGCTACAGAAACTGGCAAGTGCTATAAATAGGATTGTTGTTTTGAAAAACAAGCAAGAAGATATCGTGAAGGAAACGAATTCTCTATTGATGGAAACTATCAACTGGACGGCAGAACATTGTCATAGATAGATTATAATCTGTTATTAGTTGATAGGTATCATTATAAACACTCTCTCTATATTATTGTAAAAAGAGCGGAATTGAGATATATAGAGTGCATATCGTGTGAAGCTCTGTATAAGGTTTGTATTCGAGAGTTCGAAACAAACAGAGAGGGAGATTTGTATTGTCAACAGCTGCTAAAGGTATTGTACACCTTTGGTAGAGTTTGTATTTGATTTATTTTAATACAAACAAAGTTTGATTCATTCGTTGTTCTTGTTCATCTAATTAAGCAAAATCAGACACGATTATATAACTTGTATTCAACCCCCCCTTCTACAAGTTATTCGAGTTAACAATTGCTATCAGAGCAGGTTGATTTCGAATAATAATAAAGATCTGCAATCATGTCTGGTTACAAGGATGGTAATACTAAGATCCCTATGCTCAAGAGACACGAATATACTCTATGGGAAGTGAAGATGTTGCATCACCTGGAAGCAACAGATCCTGATTATCTTGACAGAATCAGAGATGGGTCTTTCGTTCTAACAAGGCTTGTTCCTCAAGCAACTGTCGAAGGAAAAGTTGTTCCAGAACATACAGCAGAGAAGCCTATATCTTAATGGACAGATAAGGAAAAGGAGAACGTTCTTAAGGATGCTAAAGTGAGAAACATACTATTCAACAGTCTTGATTCTGTTCTCACTAACTATGTTCTCTCTTGTAAAACTGCTAAGGAGATATGGGACAATCTAAAAGTTCACTGTGAAGGAACAAAACCTGTCAGGAAGAATATCAGGACACTTCTCATACAACAATATGAGTACTTTGAATCCAAGTCTGGTGAGTCACTTACTGACACCTTTGATAGATTTACTAAACTCATCAATGAGATGGCCATGCATGGTAAATATTATGACTTGGAGGATATGAATACTAAGTTCATGAAAGCTCTTCCTAATTTCTACAATGAGAAGATATCTGCAATTAAGGAAGTTAATGATCTGGATGAAATATCATTAAAAGCAGTTTATGGAAAATTGAGAGCTTATGAACTTGACAGGCAGCAGAAAAAGAGTAGGAGTGAAGGAAAGATGAAAATTGTTGCACTCACTGCTCAATCTGAATCAAAGAAGCTTCCAGAAGAAAAGTCTGAATCTACTGAAAGAGACTTGAGGAAGAAGAAGAGCAAAGAAAGTTCTGAGTCAGAGACTACAGATATAGAATCTGAAGATAATGATTCTGAATCAAAGATGCAAGAACTCTTTGCTATCTTTGCTAAAGCTTTCAAGAAAGGAAGATTCAACAGGAGAAGATTTAGCAAAGGCTATTTTCAGAAGAAAGAGGAGAAGAAGAGTGATAAAGGCAAAAGTACAATTATCAAGCTTGATAAAGCCAAGATCAAGTGCTTTAACTGCAGTGAGCTAGGACACTTTGCTAGCGAGTGCAAGAAGCCTAGGAATTCAGGGAAGGGTAATGCACTCATGGTCACATAGAAGGATTGGGCAGACTCCAGTGATTCTGAAGATGAATTGGATTATGACAACATTGCATTGATGGCAAGTGCTTCAGACAAGCCTGGATCTCCAAAGAAAACTTCTTCATCTTCTGTTAAGGTATCACTTCACTCTCTTGATTCATTTGATAGCTTAGATTCTGATGATATTAGATCTATTCATGTTGAGTTTACGAATCTTATGACTAATTTCAGAATTCTTGCTAGTGAAAAAGATGAACTCAAGGCTAAGAATGATGAATTAGTTAGTAGAAATAATTTTCTTGAATCTGAGTTAATTCAAATGGAAGAATATAAGTTAAGTTCTGATAAAGCTAAGCATGATTATGGTGTTATTCTTGAGGCTTATGACTATGTCAGAAAAGAACTAGAGGAAGAGAGAGATGTGATTAAAACCATTAACAATTCTGGTAAAAAGACTCAAGAAATCATTGAAAATCAAATTCTTGGTAAAGTTAATGGTTTAGGTTTTGATAAGGCTAGGCAAGAAGATACAGTAGCTATTGTCAATGATGATAGTAAAATTGAAGCTAGCACATCTAAGTCTGAAGGTAAGAAGATAGTTTCTGAACCTAAACATGTTAAATTTGTTGATTCTAAAGGTACCCCAGTTGTGCACAAAAGAATTAACAATAGCAATTCAGATGAGAGAGTGTTAGAAAAACCTAAGAATGTCAACATAGGTTTTCTGTCTAAGTCTCAGTTGAAACAGAGACTAGAAAGTATTTCAGAGTCTAGCAAGATCAGAAGAAATAGGAATGGAAAAGAAGGTATTAACAAAGAGAATAATTACAAGAATGTACTTGATGCACCTAGGAAGAAATGCTATAAATGTGGAAATCATAATCATTTAGCCCTAGACTGCAATCAAAAACCTTCTTGGAAAACTGAGTCCAGATTCCCCAAGACTCAGAGAATTCAATACCAACCACAAGAACCCTGTTATCATTGTGGTAGTTTACTTCATTCCATTTATATGTGTAAGGAATATCATGAACTGTATTATGACTATTATTCTCTGAAATCTGAAACTCCTAGTCACAAACAGTTTGTGAAATCTAAGTCTAAGGTTGACTCTACAACAGGTAAATCAAAAGCAAAATCTTCAAAGCCTGTTGGTTCAAAAATTAGTAAGAAAGGATCCAATCAAAGTTGGGTCCTAAAAAATTCTAACTAGCTACTTTTTGTTTGCAGGGCACTGGAAAGAAGCATTCAATTATCTTGGACAGTGGATGCTCTGGACATATGACTGGAAAGAAGTCCCTGCTTACAAAGTTTGAGAGGAAAGCTGGCCCAGTAATATCCTTTGGAGATGGCAACAAAGGAGAAACTCTAGGATATGGCTAAATTATTTTGGGGAATGTCATCATAGAAAATGTAGTGTAAGAACCCTAATTTTTGGTAATATTTTCTTTTATTTAATATCTTGTGACATTGTCAATTTGGAACCTTTCTAGTCATCCCTGTTGATTAATAGAATTGATTGTCTGAGAAACTGTGTTGTTGCATTCATTATGTAAGATAAAAGAAAAGATTGTGAAGGCAAGAGCTTATTGTTAGTAAGATTTATAAAACTTGGGATTTGAGAATGATTAGAGTATTAAAAGATTTATTAAGAATTATGACGAGGAATTATGGATATTCGAGGGATTTACACAATTAAGTGCTTAAGGATTTATAGGGGAAATCTCTACGTGACAAAGTATTATTACGAGAGATTAATTAAGATACGATACGAATTAAAGATTAAATGACAAGCATTGGTGGAAGAATAATGATACAAGGAGTAGTATTGCATGCAAGTCCCATGCAACCAAGTGGTTAGGAATAAGCAAACTAGTTGACAAATTGGAAGAGGAATAGTAACTAGTTACTTGCTTTTCAAAAAGGGGAGACAAGAAGTACAAGGAGCCATACCTTGCTAGTACCTTGCCTATACATACACATTATGTATCACCCAACCCTAACTTTATCAATTATTTACCAAACAAACAAAACACAAAAATCAAAAACACTCCCCCCTTCCAAGGTGCTCTCGGCCAAGAAGAAAAAAGGGAGAAGAAAATTCTTTCTCCCCCATTTCCCACCACTCATAAATCAAGATATAATTACTAGGCCCTCTACATCATCTAAGCAAGGTATGTTAAGAGTTTCAAGCCATTTCATCCATCCAATTTCAAGATATTAATTATAATAGATATTGTGAATAGTAACCATGGTTGGTTTTTCTTTTGGATCTTGGATTGTAAGGGTTGTAGGAGACCATTCAAGGTGTTATTGAGTTGTGTAAAGCTTATCCAAGGCTCCTAGGTGCCCAAGAAGGTATAAAAATCACAAACCCTTTTGGTCATGTAATGTTTATAGTGTTTGGTAGTAGATCCATGTATATATGTGTTAATCTTGGTTGTATAAGTAATGGATGACATGGATCTTGAGTTTTGATGTTGTGATTGTGATTTTTATGATTGTGGATAGTATATGTATCTCCATGAGTGATATAAAGCATGAAATAAGTGAAGTAAGTGTTGGTTGTGTTGTGGAATTGAGAAAATTGGTTGATCTAAGTGATTCATGCTTGCTGAGTTTTTCCAGGAACATTGACCTGTCTTGTAACACGGTTTTGAACCCCCAAATGTTGTCCCCTGATGTCCTACCATATATTGTTGGAAAGATAATTGAATTTAGTTTCTGTAAATGTAAGGTTCATAACTAGGTGATGTACAGATTTTAAGTTATGGCCGGAGAAGTAAATTCTGTATCTGGATTCCGGACTGCACTAAGTGACCCCCTTGTGAACCTTGTTTAAACCCCTAAAAATATATGTGGGATCATGGAAAAATTTGAGAAGTTAGGGAATGCAGTGGTGAAGACCACCCAAAAAGAATTGGATTAAAATATGAATTTTTGAATTTTATAAAAATGCTAGAGTAAATTTCGCGCAAGGGAAAAAGTCGATTAGTGGAGCATAATTCTAGGGTTAATGGTTATGATTCAAAGGTGGTAACTAAATTAAGTCGAATAAGTGACGAGCGTAATCGAGCGATGACATGAACCTATAGTGGGGCTAGAGTGTCATAAGACGAGGTCATTAAGTTAATTTCGTACCCCCTAAAACCCCGTAATTAAAGAGATATTGTTAAGGTTCTAACGAGCGGTTATTGCTTATGTATAGATCGTTCGACTCCGCACGCTCGACCACCCAAACCAAACCAAGGCAAGTTTACTTTTCAAAACTTATACATATACAAGGACTTTCACTGTTGTGTTTGTAGTTTTCAACTATATCAAATGTTATGTTTATCGAAGTATCGATGCAATTGAGATTGTATAAGTACATATATGTTTGTACCCCTTGAACGTAGATTGAAATGTTTTCTTCGGACAATGACTCTAACAATAGAGGTCGTAGCGGTCCGTATATACTATTGACCGGGGAGCGGTATATTATTATATCGTAACTAGTTTACGAAAACCCGAAGGGTCATTCGGGGAGTATCGTATACTCGAGTAACTATTGTTATATCTTCGTAAATACTCGAAACCCTATCTTGGATTAAAAGTTTATTTTTCGAATAATTATTTTATTAATTATTAATATTAAATCTTAAAATATTATTTATTAATTATCGTTCATTATTTTAAGGATGAAGTCAATCCAAGATACATTTAATACTTTCAAACTCGAACTCTTTCGAACTCAAAACATTTTCGAAAACCCCCGGTCAGGTTCTGCTTCTTGTATGATTTCAAGAATCATCGGTCGACTGATGTCGGACCTCAATTACTCTGTTTTCAATCAAAACCAAGTTTTCAAAAGAAAAAGAAAAAGGGACTCTGGCAGGTGTGGGAACCGTTGACGAACGATTCCCGGGATGTGTAAACGGCCGTGAGCCAGGCGGCCCATCAATTATTATTCCGGCCCAGGTGTTGCCGAAGGATGATTACGGATGTAGTTTTCATCGAGGGTGATTACGGATGTAGTTTTCACCCGGGGATAGTTACGGATGTAGTTTCTATCCTTCTACCGGTAGAGAAGACCCGCGGATTATTAGACTTGGATGTGGCGACTGATCATCGTCAATCCTTGTCAGGTTTTGTGTTTTCTTTAAGTCCCATTCCTCCATTTTGGAAAAATGCTTTGACACTGCTCCTTAGGCTTTTGTGCCAAGTTGCTGATAGTGTTCTATTTTGATGAGAAAGATGTTGACTCAATGCATTATCTAGAACTGCAAGTTTATTTTGAAAACAAGGGCACATATTGTTGCACCTTCGGAATTTATCAACTATGACAAGTGATTTTATATCTGATTGATACAAACAAGTTTAATAACTGCCAATCATATGAAATGTTATATTGCTTACCTTATACATATATTTCTTGCTGAGCTATAGTTGCTCACTCTTGCTTGTTTTCAAATTTTACAAACACAACAGCTAAGCGAAATGGCAAGACCCAGACAGACTGCTCGAAAGCAGGTGACTAGACCCGAGCCAGCAGTTGAGATTCCACCGGTAGGCCCCATTAGCCGGATTGGTTGGCAGCTTTTGTTAGTTCGTTTTATTTATCAGTATGACCTGTGCAAGGCAGTGTATCGTAACAAACTTTCAAGCCGCCAACTTCGCTTCATATCGAAGTGTTGCTGGTAGCATAAATAATATTTAATTCGGTCTGTAATAACTCTGATACTTTTATTTCTGCTTAATCAATGTGATGACGTTTCTGAAGCTCTAACCTGTGTGTGTGTGTGTGCGGTGTGAGTTTATTGTGGGGTCGATGGCTGTTTTATATATATTATGTGCAAGAACAGGTATGTTATTAATGGAAAATGGACCGTGAGCGCCTAGATCTCCGACCCCGGATCTGGGGGCATCACAGAAATGGTATTAGAGCGAGGTTACAGTTCTCAGAAACGATAGTAATTTAAGAAAGCTACCCTAATAATAATAACAATAATAATAACCCTAATAACAACCTTAATAATACTTAGAACTCTCATCGAGTTTGTAGTCGGGTTATCGGATATAGCCCTGACTTTAAGGCCTGTGAGGGAACTACTCCTTAAACGTTTCTTTACGGTTATTGACCCACCTTATTTCCCTTGTGTAGATGGAGGAGATACCAGACCCTGAGGCTTTCGAGAGAGAGCATGATGAGGCACTGATGCGAGATACCGAGGATCCTGAGGAGGATATGGGTGCTGACTCCGAGCTTGGCCCCTGGATTGCGCTGATAGGAGATACTGATGATGAGGATCCCGTTGAGGAGCCCTTTGAGCCTGAGCCTGAACCAGAGCCTGTTACCCCATCTCCTGTAGCTACTGATGAGGAGAGTGTGAGATCCGGTGAGGGTCGTGTTGTGTCACCCCTACCTTCTCCACAGACATCTAGCCCTGTTTCATCGGACGGTGACTCCGAGGATGATACTTCTGGAGAGGAGGAGCTTGACCCTACCCTTGCTACTGCTCCTGTTCCCGTCATACCACCTCCACCGATGGACCTACCCCCAGTGTCGGGTACTGAGCACGCTTACGTGGTACAGTTCCTGACCCGAGACTTACTATCTGCAGAGGCCCGACTTAACGAGGCGAGGTGGGCACTAGTGGAGGAGCGCGAGGCGCGCTTGAGGATCCAGGCTGAGATGAGGACCGCTGTTGCTAGGAGGACTAGGGCTCGACTCCATAGGATTGAGAGGAGGAGTCGCGAGAGGATTCTTGGATTAGGGATCCGTGGGGGCGGAGTGATCCAGGCTAGGGATGCTAGGCGTGTTGTGCGTCGTGCATTTGCCCGAGTGAGGACATTGCTCCACCGCGGTGCGGCCCCGTGATGTGTTACTGATAGCTCAGTCCCCTAGGTTCAGATGACATTAGTGTGTCAATTTTGCGGGATAGTTGACTTGTGCAGTGGTATCCTTTCTGACCAGTGGATGAGTAGACTGACCTACAGATATGTAGATGTGACTTCGGGTAGTATGTACGGATGTAGCCCTACTTTTGTGTAGCCCTGACTATTCGGATGATGTATTTGTATTTGTTCCACTTTTGCTAGACTTTGACATCGGAACTATGTATTTGGCTCTAACATCCAAACTTTGTGATAACCCTTGTACCGTACTTATTTAGTTCAGTTTCCTTAATATTGCCTTAACTGCTTTACTTACCGATGCCATGCTTTACTGTTTTGATATATAACTGTGATTATACAATTGCTACAAGCCACAAATACAACCATGCTGTTTCAAATTTACGATATGTGATTTCAAATTATTCTCTACAATTTCCAAAAATGTTCCTATAATTTTTTTTTTAAAATAAATTTTTCAAAAAAAAAATATTTTTGAGGTTTCGAAATTTTGAAAACTCTTGCAAATGTTTTCGCATTCCATAGAGATTTTTGTTTCCCAAAAAAATGTTTTGACATTTTATCTCCAGCATCGGACTATTAAAACTTTTGCACTTCCACCCTTATGAGGAGGAACGATACGTTCCTGACCCGTGTAAACGCTGTCAGGTAATTCGAAAACCCTAACCCATTTCTTGTTTTATTATCAGAATCATGCCACCCAGAAGAATGAACACTCGAGCTCACCCGATCAGTTCTGAGGGCTAGGGTAGCCACCATAGGACCGGAGGCCACGGGAACCGGGAAGGGGAGAATGTCAACCTGAGTGAGAGTGAGGGCAACGATCATAACTTGTTTGATGACTCTGAGTATGAAGAAGAAGAAGTTGGTGATGACACCGGAGAGGTAGAACATCCTAGGGGAGGCCCTATGGAGCAGTTCATGGAACTACTTAGGCAGAATTTGGACCGTCCCCCGGTTCAGCAACCACCCCAAAATGCTAATGCAAATGCTTTCCGGAACTTCAAATCCCTGAAACCCCCAGAATTTAAAGGAACTGCCGATCCGGTCGAGGCAAGGGCCTGGCTAAAAGAGATGGAAAAATCTTTCGAGATACTAGGTGTCGCTGAGGAGCAGAAGACTGTTTTCGCCACTTACCTTCTGAAGGGTGAGGCGAACTATTGGTGGGAAGCTAAGAAGAATTTGGAAGGAAGAGGTGTGGTGACCTGGGAGAGGTTTAGTGAGTTGTTCTTGGAGAAGTACTTTCCTAGGTTCATGGAGACACAAATGGAGCTGAAGTTTTTGGAACTGAAGCAAGGTAACATGACGGTGGCCGAGTATGAGGCCAAATTTACTGAGCTGTCAAGGTTTGTGCTGGAATATGTGAACTCTGAGGCAAAGAGGGCCCGAAGGTTTCAATTAAGGCTAAAGCAATGGATTCAGAATCGTGTGGCGGTTCTTGAGCTGACAGACTATGCCACCCTGGTACAGAAAGCATCAATTGTTGAGGCTGGGAGTGAACAGATGTAGAAGGAGAGGGAAGGAAAGAAGAGGAAGTTTGATAGTCGAAAGGGAAACTCTGCGGGAGGGAGCTTTCCGAGCAAATTTAAGCGAGGAACGATGTCCCAACCCAGCGGAAACTTTGGAACCAAGAGAGCTGAAAGTTGGAGTGTGGGCCAGAGCGGCCGACCATAGGGATCGTCTTACTCTACCCCAACGCGAGCCCAACCCCCGGAATGCAATAAATGTGGAAGGAAACATGCAGGCGTGTGTAACCTACAGGATGTGAAGTGCTTCAAGTGTGGGCTGACAGGACATTATGCTAACGCCTGTCGAGGAACTAGTAACAACACCAGTGCCGGAGGTAATTGTTTCAAGTGTGGGAAACCAGGGCACCGAATGAGAGAATGTATGTCCTCTGGGCCAGCTGCATCGAGAGTGAGTGGAACTGCTTCTAACAAGGCCCATACTGCAAGAACTTTTAACATGACGGTGCAGGATGCCGTGAGGAACACGGATGTGATTGCAGGTACTCTACTACTCAACTCAGTTAAGGCAAATGTTTTATTTGATTCGGGAGCTACTAAGTCTTTCATATCTCTAGATTTTGTATGTCAGTTAGGCCTTAAGACTGAACCGTTGAAAGATAGACTGCAAATAGAGATAGCTAATCATGAAATTATTCCCGTTAGCCAAGTATGTCCAGGTTGTGACCTAGAAATAGAAGGGCGACACTTCCGGGTAGACTTAATACCTTTTAAACTAGGAGAGTTTGACGTAATAATAGGTATGGATTGGTTAACAACCCACGGAGCCCAGATTGATTGTGTAAAGAAGAGAGTAAGTTTGAAACTTCCAGAGGACGAGGAAGTAGTGTTTAGTGGGAAACCGCAAAACCAAAAGTTCCTGACTATGATTCAAGCTAAAAAGCTGTTACGTAAAGGATGCAAAGCCTATTTAGCCTATGTGAAGGATACCAAGAAAGAGGCACCAAACCTACAGGAAATCCCTGTCGTTAATGAGTTCGCGGACGTATTTCCGGATGATCTTCCAAGACTACCACCTGATAGAGACATCGAGTTCGTTATAGACTTAGTTCCGGGCACGGCCCCAATTTGGAAAGCCCCATATCGGCTAGCCCTAGTGGAGATGAAAGAGCTAGCCACTCAGTTACAAGAGTTGTTGGATAAAGGGATGATAAGACCTAGTGTGTCACCGTGGGGAGCCCCGGTGTTATTCTTGAAAAAGAAGGATGGTAGTATGAGATTATGTATAGACTACAGGGAGTTGAACAAGGTGACTATAAAGAATAAGTATCCCTTGCCCAGGATAGATGACCTGTTTGATCAATTAAAGGACGCAGTTTATTTTTCCAAAATTGATTTGAGAACCGGGTATCACCAGTTAAAGATTAAGCCAGAAGATATACCAAAGACGGCCTTTCGTACCCGGTATGGACACTATGAGTTCCTAGTGATGTCATTTGTGTTAACGAATGCCCCTGCAGCTTTCATGGACTTGATGAATCGAGTCTTCAAGAAATACTTGGACAAGTGTGTTATAGTCTTCATCGATGACATCTTGATTTATTCCAAGACGAAGGAGGAACATGCAGAGCACTTGAGGATTGTATTGGGAGCATTGAGAGAAGAAAAGTTATACGCTAAGTTCTCGAAGTGTGAATTTTGGTTGAAGGAAGTTCAGTTTTTAGGTCATGTGATCAGCGAACAAGGCATTCTAGTGGACCCAGCCGAAATAGAGGCTGCATCAAATTGGGAGAGACCAACCACTCCGACAGAGGTGAGAAGTTTTATAGGGTTGGCTGGCTACTATATGAGATTTGTCCAAGACTTTGCAAAGATAGCAGCCCCTTTGACCCGACTAACTCGCAAGACCGAGAAGTTTGTGTGGACTAAAAAATACGAAGAGAGCTTCCAAGAGTTGAAGAAGAGGTTGGTGACAGCACCAGTACTAGCCCTACCTGATGATAAGGGAGATTTTGTGATTTATAGCGACGCATCTCATAAAGGTTTAGGGTGTGTGCTTATGCAGCACGGTAAAGTGATTGCTTATGCGTCTAGACAACTTAAGGAATACGAGATAAGATACCCCACCCATGATTTGGAATTAGCAGCGATAGTTTTCGCTTTGAAGATCTGGAGACATTATCTTTACGGAGAAAAGTGTGAAATCTACACGGATCACAAGAGCTTAAAGTACATATTCACTCAGAAAGAGTTAAACATGAGGCAGAGGAGATGGTTAGAGCTAATCAAGGATTATGATTGTGAGATTCATTATCACCCAGGGAAGGCCAACGTAGTGGCCGATGCACTTAGCCGAAAGGAGAAGCTTAAGATGATAACGTCAGTGGACGAATTGATCAAGGACCTCGAGAAATTGGAGATTGAGGTGAGGTTACCAGGAATTGGACAAGAGAGTCTAATGGAAATAAGAGTCCAACCACTGCTATTGGAAAAGATTAAGTTATGCCAGGAAAAGAAGATAGAAGAAGAATAGAATTCGGTGGAGAAAATTTTGACTGGCGAGGAAATTAAGTGTGAAAAGGACGGGAATGGAATTATGAGGTATGCATCTAGGATATGGATCCCGAACGTTCAAGAATTAAAAGACGAGATTTTGCAAGAGGCTCATAGTTCGAGGTACTCAATTCACCCTGGAGGCACTAAGATGTATAGAGATCTGAGAGAATACTATTGGTGGCCAAATATGAAGAAGGACGTGGCAGAGTGGGGAAGTAAATGCTTGACATGTCAAAGAGTAAAGGCCGAACACCAGAGGCCCAGTGGATTGTTGCAACCCTTAGAGATACCCGAGTGGAAGTGGGAGCAGATTGCGATGGACTTTGTAGTCGGATTACCAAGGACCAAGACTAATCATGATGCCATTTGGGTAATTATCGATAGATTGACCAAGTCAGCACATTTTCTTCCAATCAACGAGAGATACACTGTCGACAAACTGGCAGATATTTACTTAAAGGAGATTGTGGTTAGGCATGGGGTTCCTGTGAGCATTGTATCAGATAGAGACCCAAGATTCAACTCCAGGTTCTGGAGAAGTTTTTAGGATTGTGTGGGGACCAAGTTAAACATGAGTACTGCATACCATCCCCAAACAGACAGACAGAGTGAGAGAACCATCCAGACCATCGAGGACATGTTGAGGGTATGTGCCATTGATTTTAATGGAAGTTGGCATGACCAATTGCCGTTGATCGAATTTTTCTACAACAACAGTTACCATGCGAGTATAGGCATGCCCCCATATGAAGCTTTATACGGACGAAGATGTCGATCCCCCTTGTGTTGGGAAGAGGTTGGAGAGCGGAAGATTTTGGGACCTGAACTGGTCCAACGGACAAGAGAAACTATCGAGCTCATAAGAGGACGGCTGATAGCGGCCCAAGACAGACAGAAGAAGTATGCGGACCAGACCCGCAAGGACAAAGAATATGAGGTAGGAGAGTTTGTGATGTTGAAGGTATCACCGTGGAAAGGATTAATGAGATTTGGTAAGAAAGGGAAACTAAGCCCAAGATTTATTGGACCTTTTGAGATCTTGAAACGAGTTGGAAGGTTGGCCTATGAATTGGCTTTACCCCCGAGCTTACAGCAAGTACATAATGTGTTCCATGTGTCCATGCTACGACCCTACCATACCGACTTCCGACATGTGATAGAACATGATCAAGTGGATCTGCAACCAGACTTAACATATGTAGAGCAACCCGTAGAAATCATGGATAGAAAAGAACAGGTGCTGAGGAACAAGGTTGTCAAACTAGTGAGAGTCTTGTGGAGGAATCAGAATGTCGAAGAATCAACATGGGAACTAGAAAGTGCGATGCGTGAAAAGCACCCCCAACTGTTTTCAACCTGATTCCGGGACGGAATCCTTTTAAGGAGGGGAGGCTGTAAGAACCCTAATTTTTGGTAATATTTACTTTTATTTAATATCTTGTGACATTGTCAATTTGGAACCTTTCTAGTCATCCCTGTCGATTAATAGAATTGATTGTCTGAGAAACTGTGTTGTTGCGTTCATCATGTAAGATAAAAGAAAAGATTGTGAAGGCAAGAGCCTTATTGTTAGTAAGATTTATAAAACTTGGGATTTGAGAATGATTAGAGTATTAAAAGATTTATTAAGAATTATGACGAGGAATTATGGATATTCGAGGGATTTACACAATTAAGTACTTAAGGATTTATAGGGGAAATCTCTACGCGACAAAGTATTATTACGAGAGATTAATTAAGATACGATACGAATTAAATATTAAATGAAAAGCATTGGTGGAAGAATAATGATACAAGGAGTAGTACTGCATGCAAGTCCCATGCAACCAAGTGGTTAGGAATAAGCAAACTAGTTGACAAATTGGAAGAGGAATAGTAACTAGTTACTTGCTTTTCAAAAAGGGGAGACAAGAAGTACAAGGAGCCATACCTTGCTAGTACCTTGCCTATACATACACATTATATATCACCCAACCCTAACTTTATCAATTATTCACCAAAAAAACAAAACACAAAAATCAAAAACACTCCCCCCCCTTCCAAGGTGCTCTCGGCCAAGAAGAAAAAAGGGAGAAGAAAATTCTTTCTCCCCCATTTCCCACCACTCATAAATCAAGATATAATTACTAGGCCCTCTACATTATCTAAGCAAGGTATGTTAAGAGTTTCAAGCCATTTCATCCATCCAATTTCAAGATATTAATTATAATAGATATTGTGAATAGTAACCATGGTTGGTTTTTCTTTTAGATCTTGGATTGTAAGGATTGTAGGAGACCATTCAAGGTGTTATTGAGTTGTGTAAAGCTTATCCAAGGCTCCTAGGTGCTCAAGAAGGTATAAAAATCACAAACCCTTTTGGTCATGTAATGTTTATAGTGTTTGGTAGTAGATCCATGTATGTATGTGTTAATCTTGGTTGTATAAGTAATGGATGACATGGAACTTGAGTTTTGATGCTGTGATTGTGATTTTTATGATTGTGGATAGTATATGTATCTCCATGAGTGATATAAAGCATGAACTAAGTGAAGTAAGTATTGGTTGTGTTGTGGAATTGAGAAAATTGGTTGATCTAAGTGATTCATGCTTGCTGAGTTTTTCCAGGAACATTGACCTGTCTTGTAAAACGGTTTTGAACCCCCAAATGTTGTCCCCTGATGTCCTACTATATATTGTTGGAAAGATAATTGAATTTAGTTTCTGTAAATGTAAGGTTCATAACTAGGTAATGTATAGATTTTAAGTTATGGCCGGAGAAGTAAATTGTGTTTCTGGATTCCGGACTGCAATAAGTGACCCCCTTGTGAACCTTGTTTAAACCCCTAAAAATATATGTGGGATCATGGAAAAATTTGAGAAGTTAGGGAATGCAGTGGTGAAGACCACCCAAAAAGAATTGGATTAAAATATGAATTTTTTAATTTTATAAAAATTCTAGAGTAAATTTCGCGCAAGGGAAAAAGTCGATTAGTGGAGCATAATTCTAGGGTTAATGGTTATGATTCGAAGGTGGTAACTAAATTAAGTCGAATAAGTGACGAGCGTAATCGAGTGATGACATGAACCTATAGTGGGGCTAGAGTGTCATAAGACGAGGTCATTAAGTTAATTTCGTACCCCCTAAAACCCCGTAATTAAAGAGATATTGTTAAGGTTCTAACGAGCGGTTATTGCTTATGTATAGATCGTTCGACTCCGCACGCTCGACCACCCCAACCAAACCAAGGCAAGTTTACTTTTCAAAACTTATACATATACAAGGACTTTCACTGTTGTGTTTGTAGTTTTCAACTATATCAAATGTTATGTTTATCGAACTATCGATGCAATTGAGATTGTATAAGTACATATATGTTTGTACCCCTTGAACGTAGATTGAAATGTTTTCTTCGGACAACGACTCTAACAATAGAGGTCGTAGCGGTCCGTATATACTATTGACCGGGGAGCGGTATATTATTATATCGTAACTAGTTTGCGATATCCCGAAGGGTCATTCGGGGAGTATCGTATACTCGAGTAACTATTGTTATATCTTCGTAAATACTCGAAACCCTATCTTGGATTAAAAGTTTATTTTTCGAATAATTATTTTATTAATTATTAATATTAAATCTTAAAATATTATTTATTAATTATCGTTCATTATTTTAAGGATGAAGTCAATCCAAGATACATTTAATACTTTCAAACTCGAACTCTTTCGAACTCAAAACATTTTCGAAAACCCCCGGTCAGGTTTTGCTTCTTGTATGATTTCAAGAATCATCGGTCGACTGATGTCGGACCTCAATTACTCTGTTTTCAATCAAAACCAAGTTTTCAAAAGAAAAAGAAAAAGGAACTCTGGCAGGTGTGGGAACCGTTGACGAACGATTCCCGGGATGTGTAAGCGGCCGTGAGCCAGGCGGTCCATCAATTATTATTCCAGCCCAGGTGTTGCCGAAGGATGATTACGGATGTAGTTTTCATCGAGGGTGATTACGGATGTAGTTTTCACCCGGGGATAGTTACGGATGTAGTTTCTATCCTTCTACCGGTTGAGAAGACCCACGGATTATTGGACTTGGATGTGGCGACTGATCATCGTCAATCCTTGTCAGGTTTTGTGTTTTCTTTAAGTCCCATTCCTCCATTTTGGAAAAATGCTTTGACACTGCTCCTTAGGCTTTTGTGCCAAGTTGCTGATAGTGTTCTATTTTGATGAGAAAGATGTTGACTCAATGCAGTATCTAGAACTGCAAGTTTATTTTGAAAACAAGGGCACATATTGTTGCACCTTCATATGAAATGTTATATTGCTTACCTTATACATATATTTCTTGCTGAGCTATAGTTGCTCACTTTTGCTTGTTTTCAAATTTTAAAAACACAACAGCTAAGCGAAATGGCAAGACCCAGACAGACTGCTCGAAAGCAGGTGACTAGACCCGAGCCAGCAGTTGAGATTCCACCGGTAGGCCCCATTAGCCGGATTGGTTGGCAGCTTTTGTTAGTTCGTTTTATTTATCAGTATGACCTGTGCAAGGCAGTGTATCGTAACAAACTTTCAAGCCGCCAACTTCGCTTCATATCGAAGTGTTGCTGGTAGCATAAATACTATTTAATTCGGTCTGTAATAACTCTGATACTTTTATTTCTGCTTAATCAATGTGATGACATTTCTGAGGCTCTAACCTCTGTGTGTGTGTGCGGTGTGAGTTTATTGTGGGGTCGATGGCTGTTTTATATATATTATGTGCAAGAACAGGTATGTTATTAATGGAAAATGGACCGTGAGCGCCTAAATCTCCGACCCCGGATCTGGGGGCGTCACATGTAGCACTGGTTGAAGGTTTGAAACACACACTTTTAAGCATAAGTCAACTGGGTGATAAGGGTTACCAATCAATCTTTGACAGTAAAGGATGCAAAATCTTGAATATGAAGAATGGAGACATTGTTCTGACTGGTCAGAGACATGGTAACATATATGAAGCCAGCTTGAGTGACACATCTAAAGGAACTGTCAGATGTCTTTACAGCAAGGCATCAAATGATGAAAGCTGGAACTGGCACAAGAAGCTCTCACATCTCAACTTCAAGAAGCTTAATCAACTTGTTAAGCATCATCTGGTGAGAGGCCTACCTCAGGCAAACTATGTGCAAGATGGACTTTGTGATGCTTGTCAGCTTGGTAAACAAAGAAGAACCACTTTCAAGAGCAAGACAGAAAATTCAATTACTGAACCATTTCACATGCTGCATCTTGATTTATTTGGTCCAGTAAACATTATGTCTATCAACAAGAAAAGATATGCTCTAGTTATAGTGGGTGATTACACAAGGTTCACATGGGTATTCTTTCTACACAAAAAGGATGAAGCTCCTCAGCAAATCATTGAACTTGTCAAGATTATTCAAAATAGCTCTGAGTACAAGGTCAAAGTGCTCAGAAGTGACAATGGTACAGAATTTAAGAATTCTACAATGGAGGAGTATTATGCAGACAAAGGAATTACTTAACAGTTTTCTGCACCTAGAACACCTCAGCAGAATGGTGTAGTAGAAAGAAAGAACAGAACTCTCATAGAGGCAGCAAGAACCATGCTTGCAGATGCAAAGCTTCCAACCTATTTCTGGGCAGAAGCTATAAACACTGCATGTTTCACTCAAAACTGTACCTTGGTAAATGCTCATGGTAAGACTCCCTATGAGATGATCAAAGGAAAGAAACCAAGTGTGAAATACTTTCACATCTTTGGATGCAAATGCTATGTCTTGAAAGTTCATCCAGAACAACTTGGAAAATTTGAAGCCAAATCGAATGAAGCAATCTTTCTAGGATATTCAGCATCAAAGGCTTTCAAAGAATACAATATCAGAACTCACATTGTTATGGAATCAATTCATGTTGCATTTGATGATAAGAAGTTTGGAATTTTGCAAACTGATGAAAGCCATGACAATCTGGAATTTGAAAATATTAAGTATTCTGAGATTCTCTCCAGTGATGATGAAGGTTCTCCAGAGGAAATCTCTATTGCTTCTCAAAGGAATGCTACTGTTGAGGGTGAGTAATTCAATCAAGGAGAACACAGTACTGGTCAGGATCAGACTAGTCTTTCAGAGTCTACTTCATCAGGAACTGATCCTTCAGAGTCTAATGAAGCAAGATCAGAAACTAGCAGCAGTATTGAATCCACTGATTCTACTGATCAAGGGGGAGCTTTTGAAGGAAATGAACACTCTTCTACAAGAAATACCACTAACTTAGGGGGAGATTCTAGCAGGAACAATCTACCACCTGTTACAAAATGGACAAGGGATCATACTGAAGATTTTATTATTGGTGATCCAAATAGTGGTGTTCGAACTAGAAGATCAATTCAAAATGAATGCTTGTACAATTGTTTTCTCTCAAAGAATGAACCTAAGAAGGTTGAAGAAGCCTTATAGGATCCTGATTGGGTAATAGCAATGCAGGAAGAATTGAATGAGTTTGAGAGGAACAAAGTGTGGAAACTGGTACCTAGACCTAAAGATAGATCTATTGTTGGTGCTAAATGGGTTTTCAGAAACAAGTTAGATGAATCTGGTATGATTGTAAGAAACAAAGCAAGACTGGTGGCCAAGGGTTATTCTCAGGAAGATAATGGCTTCACAAGAGGTACAATTGACAAAACTCTATTCTTTAGAAAGATAAAAGGTGATTTGCTTTTAGTTCAAGTTTATGTTGATGATATTATATTTGGTTCTACTAATGAAAAGTTATGTGCTAAGTTTAGCAAGCTTATGCAATCTAAGTATCAGATGAGCATGATGGGTGAACTAAATTACTTTTTAGGCTTGCAGGTCAAACAGACTGAGACTGGTATTTTCATTAATCAGTCAAAGTATATCAAAGATCTTTTAAAAAGGTTTGACTTTCAAAATTGTGCAATTGAAAAGACACCCATGGCAACAGCCACTAAGCTAGACTTTGATCCTAAGGGAAAGAGTGTTGATAACACTAGCTATAGAGGCATGATAGGTTCACTGTTATATCTAACTGCAAGTAGACCAGATATAATGTTCTCTACCTTTTTATGTGCTAGATTCCAAATTGATCCTAAGGAATCTCATTTAATTGTTGTGAGGAGAATTTTTAGATATTTTCAAGGGGACTCCAATTCTTGGTTTGTGGTATCCAAGAGAATCTGATTTCTCCCTAATTGGCTATTCAGACTCTGATTATGCAGGGTGTAAAATAGACAGGAAAAGCACTACAGGTACATGTCAATTCTTGGGAAACAGATTGATTTCTTGGGCAAGCAAGAAGCAGCGATCAGTTTCAACCTCAACTGCAGAAGCTGAATACATTGCAGCATGCAGTTGTGCTCAATTCCTTTGGATAAGAAATCAGTTGATGGATTATGGTATGACACTTAGTAATATTCCTATGTTTTGTGATAATACTAGTGTTATCAAAATTGCAGAAAATCCAGTTCAACACTCAAGGACTAATCACATTGATGTCAGGTATCATTTTATTAGAGAACATATTGAAAATGGTACTGTGGAACTTCATTTTGTTCCTACTGAAAAACATCTTGCAGATATTCTAACTAAACCACTTGATGAGGCTACATTCATTAGATTGGTTAGTGAGTTAGGAATGTTAAATTTTTAGATCTTTAACATCTGCACAAGTAGCAAGGTATGTTGTTTCAGCTTATAGACTTGATATTTTTGTCAGGATCTATACTTGATTTTAAAATGCTTAAGCTGTAACACTTTACTTTGATAAATTACAGTATGATAGACTTGTTAATAAACATCAGGATTGCTATCAGTATACTGACGTCATCAGTATTGACATCAGGATTGTATCATCAGTTTCAGGATTGTGAAATTTGTGTGTCTTACTGTTTCAAATTCTGAAGTTCATGTTATTTAGTGGTTCAATTCTGAGTTTTGTTAAGTCTATGTTAGCAAGTTTTATTAAATGCATGCTGATAATTTATATCATTATTCATGACAGTCAATAAACAACGATAGACAAGTACATATTAAGAAAGCTTGTATTTTTATTAATCAAAAGCATTACATACATGAAAATGAAATACAATTCTTCTTTTTGTCTAACTACTACTGATAATTCTATTCTTGTCTAAAGTTGTTGCTGCTTCAATCCTCAACGATTGACTTCAGGACAAGGAGCATCTCAAGATTGGATTCCTTGTCTGGGAAACTTGAATGAAAGCAGCTGACTTATCTTCATGCTTATTGAAAAAGATGAATAGCATCTCCATCAAGATCAACCTCAGACTCTTCACCAAATTCTTCATCCTCAAGGTGTAAAGAGATTAGAGGAGGATTGTATCCAACTGGTAGATGTTTTAGAGGAGACTCGTGGAAATCATCTGGGTTAAGATCAACCATATCTGACTTGATGAGAAAAGTCATCTATTCTAAGAGATAGTTCACTTGCTCCTGATCATCAAGAGTAAAGAACTTCTCAGTGGTAATGAACCAAAACCTAGGGTTCATATGAAAATTTGGGTTGAAAGCCATGATGGAAAGAGAAAAGAATGAAAAGGTTTTGGAGAATGGCATAAGACGTCGGTTTCTTTTATAGAAAGACGTGGGAAGCTGAACAGTCATTTGGGAGATATCAATGCATTCAGTCAGAATTATGTGTGACTGTATTTCTTGTATTTTCAAGAAATATTGAATGAATTTAACCAATTGATTTTGTTATTTCTTTTACAGGAAAAAGAAAATGCCATGTGGAAACTTCATTTAGTCTCTGGAATCAGGATGATATTGATCAGGAATACAAGTGTATTCACGTCAGGATTAGTAATTCTTTTTATTCAGAAATCACATTGAATCGTGTGATTATCCTGATGAGAAGATCCCATCAGGAAAAGGAAGCTGATCACTATTGATTTTTATCTTGATTTTACCTTGATTTATTTACTTGAAGTTATTTTTGGATTTTATTTTCCAAAAGTCGTGGGTAACTGCATTTTTCAGGGACTGACACCTGTCAACCTACGTGTCAACGTGGGATAATGGGTCTGAAGGATTTTTGAAATATAATTATTTTGACACTATAATCGTGTAATTGCTTTCTCTAATTTCATTCTCTAAAGCAAAAACACTATCGAGTTCTCAAAATCACTAATCAATTTCAAAGATTTCTTAAGTTCTTTTCAGATCAAAATGGCAACTCAAAGAAGACTACCTAAATCAGTAGCTTTCAAGTTTGGTGACTTTGATTTTATGATGAACAATCATGTTGTAGCTATCACCAACAAGGAAGGGGTGTCAACTGATTTTCACCCGATAATGGACTTTATGGCGAAAGGACCATTAAGCTATGTCTTTACAGCATCTCCACAAATTAATCAAGGGGTTAAATAGCTATTTGGTCACTGTACTATATGAAAACTTTCAATTGGGTCATGATTCCAAAAAAGTTTTCAGTCAAACACCTGTACAAGCAAAAAATTTCAATTGGGTCATTGCCGTTAACTTTCCGTTAACTTCCGTTAAACAAATGGACGGAATGCTAATCCATCACTTAACTTTATATCAATTTTCAATTAGGTCATCAATATTTTTTCTGAATTTTTAAAATTTTAATTGAAGCTTAATTTTTTAAATCTAGATCGGTTAATTGTTCTCGGATAGCACCTGCTCCAGTCGAGATCTCTCGATTTCGAAATGTATCGAAGCCTTGGGTAGTAAAAAAAAGTGGGATGCTATATTTCCAGGATTGGATTTCATATTCGAACAAACCTCGTAATCGTAAGGAAGTGGGTTTTTTAGCTATGGGTCTAGCAAAAGAAAAATTGGGATAGGATCCTCTATAGGATATCCCCCTTCAAAATCGGACGTGAAAGTTTCGTTTCATCCGGCTCAAGTAGGTACATCAAAAATAAAAAAAAGATGAGTTCGAACTTTTAAATTCCAGAGCCCCCCAAAAAAAAAGATTTACTCTTTACTCAAGTTCCCAGCGTTTTTGAATTTTTTTAACTTTTCAATTATGAACATACCCATTCTGTTTATATGCGTATAAATCGATAGATGCGAACAATTATTTTAAGATATCATGCTTTTGCAAACTTTTCAAAGAAAAAATCTCGAATTTTTTCGAAAAAAAAAATTTCAAATTTTTAAAAAAGTTTCAATCTATAGTTTTATTTTTTAAAATTTTTTAACAAAAATTTTAATTTTTTTCAATCTACAGTTTTATTTTTTTGCATCAAGTGACCTAATTGAAAGTTGATATTTTCGTTCAGTGACCTAATTGAAAGTTGATGAACAGTTTAACAGCTCTCCGTCAAAGTCAAACCATTTTTAACGGCAGTGAAATTTTTTTATAGTATAGTGATGCGATTGAAAATAATTAATGGTTCCATTATGTGATTGAAAACTTTTTTGGGATCGTGACTCAATTGAAAATTTTCATATAGTACAGTGACCAAATAGCTATTTAACCCATTAATCAAGTAGCTGTTTCACAAGCTTGGGAGAATGCTGAGGTAATTAACTCTACTCAGAGTCAATCAGGTAAGATTGTTCTACACTTAGGACAAGACTCATTTGATCTTACTGAATCTGTTGTTAATTCAGTACTTCGCTTACCTGTTAGTACGAATTTTGAGAATGTACCATCTGATGATGATGTGAGAACTATGTTATCTAAATTAGGTTATGATGGACCTCTAGATAACATGAGCCAGTTAAATAGATCTTTTCTTAGGAAGGAATGGTCTTTCTTCTTTGATCAAATTGCTAAATGTTTTACTGGTAAATGTAGTTCTTTTCAACAAATTACTGCTGTTACATCACATAATGCATATGCCTTGCTTTATAACAGAGTAATTAATTTTGGTCACATTATCTTAAGTCAGATGTGTATTAAACTTGGGTCAAGAGATCATGACAGGAATATGGTTTATTATCACAGATTCATGCAACTGTTTATTAACCATTTCATTCCTGATGTTGAAGCTAGATTTGGTAGAGAATATTGTGTTTCTTCTTATGTACAGCAAAAGAGAATTTTCTCTGACATTACAAAGAAGGAGAGTGAAAAGAATCTAGATGAAATACCTGCATTACATTATCCAAATCATGTTCAGGTACTTCTAAGAACTCATCTTCCTACTATCTATAATTCTTCTTTCTTTGCTGGTGAAATGACTCAGGAATCTCAGTTGGAGGAGAACCCCCGTTGTGTCTACCCAAGTAGCCAAAAATATTATAGTCTCTGAAACAATTCTAGAACCAAATTTTGATCCACAGCCTATTGTTTCAAAGAAGCCAACCTCTGGTGTTTCTCAAAAGACATCAATTGTAAGGAAGAGAAGATTTGTTATTTCAAGTAGTAGTTCTAGTGAAGATGATGATAATATATCTCTTGCTGAGAGTGTAGAATTGAAGGCTGCAATTCAACTTTCTAAGCTAGGACAAAGAGATGGAACACCTAGTCACAGCCAGGCTGCAGTCTCCCAAAAGGCTGTAATTTTTAAAAAGGCTGTATTTCTATGTATCAGTCAGAAAGGAGTTACACAAGAAATTTGGACTTCCTAAGCATGTTGCACTTCAATCTCTTCATGCATATCTATTTGACAAGGATGTCATTGTTGAAGATGCTTCAGCTCAAGGTGAACACGAGGAGGTAGTTGATAGAGGGAAGCAGTCAACAGAAGATACTATTGCACCAGTGGTGAATAGTGGAATAGATCAGATCACAGTCACTGCAACACAAGAACCATCTAGTCAGAGGTTGGATGACTCAGGAACTGTGATTGATGATGTTGAAAGGTCTTCTGTGATGACTGAAATTGCAAATGAGAAACCCTATGATATGGGAGGAATGACTTTGATTGATTTTCCTGAAGATCAAACCAATATTGTGCTTTCAGAGTCTATCCACCTTGAGGGTGTGTCTCAGCAACCAACACTTAAAACCTGAAAGTGGTATACTGGATCATGTAGTTTCTGGAAAGAAAGTAGATGTTTGTAAGGATTCAGAGACTATAGCAGCTCACTCCTTGGAGAAAACCTCAATCCCCATGCCATATGAGGAACCCTCTCTCCATGTGAGTTCAGGTATAAAAACTTCTTCTAACCCCTATTTTTCTGTAGGTCATGAGAGCACTTATCCAAATTTGAGTGATACACTTGAAAAGATGGATATAGATCCACACACAGAGAGGCTGGCTCCTGACTAGGCAAAAGGAGAGGTAGAAAGAGTGTTGACTTTAGATAGTCAAAGTGAGAATGGGGGTATGGATGATCAACTCCATAGTGAGGGAGAGAAAATTAGGAAACCACCATTGTTTGATTTCTACGATCAGGTTTTTCCGGAATCTTGGTCTGAAAATCTTGGTATGGATGCTGGTACTTATTCTTTTATCAAGATGTATGAGAAGCATGACTTAGCACATCACAATGCAAAGCCAGAAGTTAAAGCTCAGAAACAGAAAGAAAGGCTTGCATGGATCATTAACAGAAGAGGTGAAAGGCTAAGACAAACTTCTATTCAACCAGTACCAGAAGATATTCCTAATGATCCTAGTATTCCTTTGTTTGTACTTCCAATATCAGCTAGATTTGAGACATCAACAATATCTGATCAATCTAAGGAGGAGTAAGGATTTGTAGATATTAGTACACAGAATACTGGTGAAGGATAGGATGATCATACTTCAGCTCCAGATCAGAAAGATGAAGATGTTTGTACTTCTACTCAAGTATTATTACTTGACTATCATTCTTAACAGGCAAGTTCTTCTACAAGACTTGAAGATAAGGTTCTTTCTGCATCCGAATCTGAAGATACAACAAGCACTTCCAACATTGAAGTCGATTCTGAAATTTTACGAAATATTCAGAAATCTCAAAATGATATTCAATCGAGACTTCAAATTCTTGAAGAAAACCAAGTCACTATTATGGACAATCAAGCAGTTCTGATGAATCTCATTTGTTCTGTTACTGAATCTCTTGGAATTAATGTTGCTGATGTCAAAAAGGGGGAGATAATGACAATTTAGAAACAACAACAACAGACTGGGGGAGATAAACAGACTGGGAACAGAACCAAGGGTGATAGAGTTGGTAAATTTCATCATGGAAGTGGTAAAGGAAAAGAAGCATCAAATAGTTGAATTCTTTCTTCTAAGTACTAGATACATGTCTACATATGAAGAAAGGGGTACTTAAGTTCATGATCTTGAATTCATAAATTCTATTCTGGTTGTATTGGTATATGTTTTGACATCTACAACTTAGATTTATGCTTCAGATTCTAAAGCATAAATAGGGGGAGATTGTTAGGAATAATTCATAAGTTGTGATGTTGAGAATAGAATTTTGCTAATACTTCTTGTATATCCTGATCTTATAAAGGATTTAGCACTTTGTATAGGATATATGTTTTAGACAGTAATCTGTAGAGTTTAGTCAGGAACAGTGCGTCAGAGACTACATTTCAGGAACTAAGAGCAGATCCTGATACAGCAAGTCAGATCCTGATCAAATAATGATGGGATGATCAGATCCTGATGCAATGGGAAATCCTGATATCAGTCGTGTTACTGATGATGTCATTATAGATGCTACAGAAACTGGCAAGTGCTATAAAACATGATCGTTGCTTTGAAAAACAGGCAAGAAGATATCGTGAAGGAAACGAATTCTCTATTGATGGAAACTATCAACTGGACGACAGAACATTGTCATAGATAGATTATAATTCTGTTATTAGTTGATAGGTAGAATTATAAATACTCTCTCTATATTATTGTAAAAAGAGCGGAATTGAGATATATAGAGTGCATATCGTGTGAAGCTCTGTACAAGGTTTGTATTCGAGAGTTCGAAACAAACAGAGAGAGAGATTTTTATTGTCAGCAGCTGCTAAAGGTATTGTACACCTTTGGTAGAGTTTGTGTTTGATTTATTTTAATACAAACAAAGTTTGATTCATTTGTTGCTCTTGTTCATCTTATTAAGCAAAAATCAGACACGATTATATAACTTGTATTCAACCCCCCCCCCTTCTACAAGTTATTCGAGTTAACAAGAACCTAAGATCGCGAAAGAAGCTTTGCTAGACGAGGATTGGATCTCGGCCATGCAAGATGAATTATTACAATTCACTCGTAGCAAAGTTTGGGAACTCGTTCCAAAACCCGAAGATACTTCCATAATTGGAACTAAGTGGGTTTTTAGAAGCAAGTTAGATGAAAATGGAACTGTTGTTCGAAATAAAGCGAGACTAGTCGCTCAAGGCTATACCCAAATGGAAGGTATAGACTTCGATGAAACTTATGCACCCGTAGCTTGAATTGAATCAATTTGAATGTTGTTAGCTTACGCGTGTCATAAAGATTTCAAAGTATACCAAATGGATGTCAAATTGGCCTTATTAAACGGGATATTAGAAGAAGAAGTTTATGTTAAACAACCTCCCGGTTTCGAAGATGCCACACATCCGGAGTATGTATATAAATTATACAAAGCTCTATATGGTTTGAAACAAGCTCCAAGAGCTTGGTACGATAGGTTAAGAAAATTCCTATTAGAGAATAATTTCAAAATGGGAACTGCCGATAAAACCTTATTTACGAGACAAGAAAAGGATGATATCCTACTCGTACAAATATACATGGATGACATCATTTTTGGTTCAACCAATGATGCACTATGTAAAGAATTCTCTGATAATATGAGCAAAGAATTCAAAATGAGTATGATGGGAGAATTAAATTTCTTTCTCGGATTGCAAATTAGGCAATCTAACGAAGGCATCCATATCTCTCAATCCAAGTATTGTAAAGAGATGTTAAAGAAATTCTAAATGGATAATGCCAAACCCATATCTACTCCTATGTCTACTTCTGAGAAATTAACAGAAGATCCCAACGGGATTCCCGTAGACACTAAGAAATATCGTGGTATGATCGGTAGCTTGCTTAACATAACTGCAAGTCGTCCCGATATACAATATAGTGTTTGTAAGTGTGCTAGATTTCAAGTAGCACCTAAAGAATCTCATCTATCTGCGGTAAAAAGGATTTTGAGATATCTTAAATGAACCACTGATGTTGGTCTTTGGTATCCAAAAGGAGTACCATTTGAATTAGTATGTTTTTCTGATTCGGACTATGCCGGGCATTTAGTCGACAGAAAAAGTACAAGTGGTACATGTCAGTTTCTGGGAGGATGCTTGGTCTCTTGGTTTTCCAAGAAACAAAATTCGGTATCTATTTCCATGACAGAAGCTGAATATATAGCGGCTGCTAAGTGTTGTGCTCAAATATTGTGGATGAAGCAAACACTAGCCGGCTATAATATTAAATTTGATGTAATATCCATCTTATGCGATAATACGAGTGCTATCGACCTTAGCAAAAATCTCGTGTTACATGCAAGATCAAAGCATATAGATGTGAGACATCATTTCCTACGTGATCATGTCAATAAAGGCGATATAAAAATGACTCATATTGAAACTGAGTACAACCTCGCTGACATTTTCACAAAACCATTAAATTCCAAAAGATTCGCTAAACTCCGTTTGGATTTAGGAATGTTGGAATTTCCAAAATAATGGTTTATATATTTATATAAATATTATCTATATTTATATATTTTGTGAAAATATTTATCGCAATTATCTCACGAAAAAGAGATTTTATTGATCGAATTCTAAGGGACTCTAAAACTCAGATTCATCGATAACGATAACTTATGAAACTTTATCGATCGGGTTTTATTAAGATTCTTATTATTTTATCAATTTAGATAAAACTATTCGAATAAGTATTCTCGAATTAAATTCGAAAGTATTTTTGAGATATTATTGTGATATTTAAATTCACATACAAAGAATCAAAATATTAGAATATTTTCAATATCTATATTATATATATATATATACATATATATATATATATATATATATTTTTTGATTTTACAAAATTATTTTCATAAAAATATATATACTATTTTCTGATTATTTTTGGTCATTTTTGACCCAGTCCAGCCCAATCCAGCTTTAAATCCAAACAGATCCGGCACAATTTGATCAAACCCTAACAGAGCTCTACCATTCATAATAAGGACGAAATGATCTCAGCCGTTCACTCTCTAAATTACATATACACAATTTACACGAGTAGTGTGTACTGTTTATTCGCCTCTCTTTTCCTCTAACCCTAAATCACTCTAAAACTCTCTCGCCTTTTTCTCTCTCTCGCCGCGTATCTTTCATTTCTCTTCATGTCTCGCCTTAGAACCCTAGTTCTCTAAATTTTTCAGGCGATTAAACACCTTATACTATATATATGCATATCTATGTGTCTTTTAATCGAGTTAATCGATGTGTTTAAGCTGGGATTGGTTAAATTAAAGGAACTCAAGCTAAATATCATCGATTTCTGTTATAAATCGACTGATACAGCTTGAATTCAACATGTATATTATATATACACACAAACACACACTCACCGTTGTTTGTCATGATTACTTTCAAAACCCTAACGAGTTTTTATGAGATAGTGATTGCAGGTACTCGATTCGTTCATAAGATATGAAATCAAGTGAAGAAACAAAAGGATTGTGATGGAATCGTTGCTAACTCGGTTGAAACTCATCCGATCCACTTCGACTCTATGAGTCGACTCGGGCGCTTCGCATCAACTCAGTGAGTTTACTTAGGAAGTTAACTCAGTCCGCGACTGAGTTAACTAGGTAATGTCCCTTGCGATTTGGTTAAATCCACGGGCTCAGGTTATAATCTAAATCTCTAGTTTGATTTTTAAACTTGAAAATGATGTGGTATGTGTTAGTGTGTGATGATTCGAATTTTAAGCACTTTATTAGTCGAGTCTTGCATGTTCGTGTTGATTACTGATGAGTTAGATCGTGTCTCATGTCTTGATTTGAATGTCTAAATCTAGTAGTATTGGTCCTTCAAATGATATTCGAAATGTGTAAGGTAATGTGCTTTCAAAACCTGGATTTTATCTTGCTATATTACATGTGGTTCGAATGAAATACTGATTTGAGTTAAATTGTTATTCAAGGATTAAGTGAGCTCTTAAATGGAATGAACCTTGATCTGAATATTTTATGCTCGGTCTAATTGAAGATATAAACTGTTTTACAATCCTTGACTGCTGGTCTTGATTTTCTATACCTTGATATAATATGTTTATATCCTTGGTTCGAATGTTATGACATACCTTTTTTATGGGATCAGTAAATCTTGTAGTAAAATGAGTTGAAATGCTTATGAATATCTGAAATTCCTATGTAAGACATGATATAACCTTTTGTGATAATTATGTGTTTATATTCAGTAATTAGTTGCTGCTAATAAATTGACTTATGTGTGGCTTGGATTTACAGAATTTCTTCCTGTGAACTTGTTTGTAATATAAAAATGGCTTAAATAAAATTAATTGCAGATCTTAGAATTAGAGCATGCATGTCACTGCACAAACAATGCCCTTGAACTAAGACCTGGCTGGGAATCCCTTAGAGAATCCCAGTATCTGGATCACTGGTGTGAATGGTCACTTAGATATTAGAACATTTAATTGTGCATTGTTACAATTTATTCCACCTTATGTATGTTACATTTCTTATATATTGTATGGTCTGTTTATGGTGCACTGAAATATCTTATGTGCCGACTGATACATTATGTGAGATAAAACCTTGTGTTGATAAGTGTTACATGACTCACAGTTGGCGTCTAGATTATAAAATCATATTTTGACTTTTTAAGGCTTCTTACAACTTCTAAAGAGTGTCAACTTCACATCAATCATTTGTACAACATTAAATGCTTAGTGCTTATTAACAAAAGACCTGCATTGGATTTAAAAACTTACATGACATCATAGTGGGGGCCTTGTCCTTCTTGTGTCCTTTTTGCAGTTCTTTCCTGCTGAGTACACTTGAATTTATTCCTGTAGTGTCCTATGTTATGTTTTAAGAAGACTTTTTAGTTCTATTCTCTCTTAAAAACATTCTTCTATTCTCACATTAACTATATGCATGCATTATATTGCCTGTCCAAATATATATATATATATATATATATATATATATATATATACTTGCTGCATTGGTTTCCAAAATCTGCATCTTCGACTTATCTAAAAATGTCCGGATTTCAAAAATTTATCCCATGCATCTCATTTGAATTCAACAACTGTTTTGACATTTGTATTTGTGCATGAATAGTATTAATCTTCAAAATTCAAATTTATGTGTTTATCTATAAATACATGTCATTGCATGAGTTCATTCACACACACACACACACACACAACCTAATATGCACTCTCACTTACCTGTATCTTCTTTGCCCAAACACTTATCCAAAAACATGGAGTTTCATAAACTCCCTTCCAACCTTAACCCTAAGCCAAACACTTCAAGCCCCTTTCTTCTTGAAGATATGGAACAAAATCAGTTTGTACACTCAAAAACCTCTCACTTTAAGGTCATCCCCCCTAGACTACAAAAACTCAGAAATCTAAAGAAACAAAAGACCCACTTCAAAAGCCCCTCAACCCCTTCTACCAAAGTTCAAAGTACCAAACATTAATAGCCCTAGACCTAGGAAACCCTACTGGCCAAATGTTTATTCAAGAAGGCAGTTTCCAAACCCTATCCCTCAAAACATTCCAAGACATTTACCCCCTCCTAAGCTGATAAACCTTTCACGCACTAAAAAGTACAAGGACATGATAAAAAATGTCCAACCTGGGATAAACATAGAGTTTAAGGGTGAGGTAGAGAATGTCATAAAAAGGGCTAGATGGGAAGGATTAGGTGCACACCTAGGAAAGAGGTATTTCACAAGCCTTATGGGAGAATTTTATTGTAACATGAGGATTGTCAAAGGTCTAGATGGGGTCATGCATTTCACAACATGTGTCAATAAGAAAACCATCCTAGTAGACCATAAACCATCAACATTGCACTTCATCTACCTGCATGCTTGATTGATAATGAACATCCATTGTAACACCCTCACTTACCATTAATGAAAATATATGTTTTTTATGATAAATTAATCATTGATATAGAGGAAATTTTGAAAACTTCGGCATGTAGTGTTCTCAAATCGAACTAACCACCTGTATTTCCAACCAAGATATTACTACTTCTAATCACCCTATTTGCATGCATAATTAAATTTTAAAACAAGTAGAAATATAACCACTATCCATCCAAGATCGCTCACAGGTCACAGTATGAAACAACATTTAACTAGATATTACAACCGAATCCAAATAAAATATTTTACAACCCAAAAGCCAAATAATCCGTCTAAACTGACACAAAATTATCATAACATAGAGCTAACAGCTGACTACCCGTCCCATAACTTCAACTCGCCGGCTGCCTCTATTAGACGGTCCACTCCTCCTAGACATTTTCGGATTTAGCTGAAGAAACAGGGTTAACACAAAAGTGAGCCAATGATGCACAGCAAGTATGATATATAAATGGATGCATAAACTAGAATTAAATCTGCAAGTCTGATTAGGATAAATAATTACCAACAACTTCAAGTGCTCAGGGACCTTTGAAAATATAGCATCTTATTTAAGTCAAGAAATGGAATAGAATTGGACTATTAAGCATTTTTATAAATAAAACAATAATAAGGTTAGGCTGCTGATCAGTCACACACTAACCCCGGACAAACGCACACAGCAATGTCCTTTAATGGATCCACGACACACATTGGCTGTAAGAACCCAGATTTTGGGTGGAATTAAAACTTTTATGTATTTAATGATGTAAGAATGAATAGTGGATACGGCTACAATGTAATAATTGATATTTGGGAAAGAATGAATGGAATTCGACTTTATTATGTTTATGTCTTGAAGAATGCTAAAGGGTGACAACATAGGTAAGAATAATCTATCTTCTAAGGGAATAAGGTATGGCAACTTCAAGCAAGAGAATACTCTCATGTCATCCAGATCGATAACGATTAATCCAGTAGTTCCGTAAAAAGGTTAAGGAACGATCGAAAGAGAATACGGACAATTATACAACCCTAAGAGAACAAGTAAAGAATACAGAATGAATAGTGTTTTGGTGGGAGTATGTAATAATATGAGACGACACTATATAGAAGTATTCGGAACGGATTTTCGAGTTCGTATTAGTGATCCAGGGGGAAAATAAGTGTATGTAAAAGCTGTCGGATTCTGAAAAACCGCACTTTTATTTTCTCCGAGAGTTCCCTGGACACTGATAGCCTTAAGTATTTAACGAATGGATTTAAGGAATATAAATTGGAAAGTTAGAAAGAAAGATGGAGAATGAAAGTATTAATATTAAAGAGGATTCCCTGTAAACCCTAATTAGAAATCCGTGAAATATTCCCACGAACGATCAATCGAAACGGTTAATAACCGGACACAGAAACAAGCAGAGGAAGCAAGAGTCTTGTGCAAGCTACTAGTATAAATATCTAGTAACTAAACTAGAAGCAAGGAACTAGCACCTTAGAGGAAGAACCAAGTGCTTAGCAAAGTAACCACCTAGTTAAGCTCTAACCACCATAAAACCAACACATGTCTTGCCATTTCATCATCCAACACCTCATCACTTTAATAAAGTGACTTTTACAAGATATTATGTTGTAAGTGGATGAGAGTGGATGAGATTAAAACACAAAAATCAAAAAGAACCAAGCAACTCTCTCCCCCCCATTTCCATTCCATTCGGCCATACCCTAATTCAAAATCCAAACTCAACCTTCCCACCATTGTTTGTTCTTGAAATTTTTAAGGTGAGACTTATATTTCATAAAACATATCTCCTCAAAATCTTATCACCAAACTCCTTTGTTTCCATTTTCAAAAAAATCAAACAAGAGGAGGGTGAATAGTGTTCATCATGTACTAACTTTGTTTTCTTGATTTTTCATGGTTGATCTAGCAAGCATAATCACTCCTAAGGACCATACAAGGCTTAGTAAGGCTATATCACTATCTAAGGAAGGTATAAAGCTCTTGAAACCCTAACCCTTGTTTGAGATTTAAGTATGTTTATGATAGATATAGCTTAGTTATGGTTATGTTAAGATTATAAGCATGATTATGTATGGATCTTGGATGAATGATGTAAATAGCTAGATGAACGGAAAGGCATTTCTTGGCCTCAGTTCATGTATATAAGTCATGTATATGTTGTTTGGGTTGGATGCTATGTGTATGGGAAGATTCGAAATTGGTAGATATTCGATTTACAGCCGTTATAATGCCCGATTTTACAATACCATGTTTTGTATGCCATTTTCCATGCCGAACCCCTACTTTCCAGAGACCTTATCTGCCATGATAGGATATGTAATGTTCTAAGCTTCGTTTTGATATAAAGATCACGTGAAACAGACTTACGGTTTAGGATTTATGACCAAATTACTAAAAGTAGTTCGAATCCGTAAACGAAAGTTCGTAACTGAAATTGAACCCTCGTAAACTATGTAACGTCATGGAGAATCTTGGTAAATAAATACTAGGGGTAAGAAGGAAGGTGTGAAAGAAAACCGTATGTCAAAAAGAGCATTTTTCGATTTATTAAAAATGTTCGAGTCGAGGTTAAACGCGAACGAACCCCTAAAAAGACGACTCTTTTATAACTTCGGTAAAACACTTAGAAAACGGGCGATAAAACTCGGAGTATAATATTGGTTCGTAACGATCAACCTTAGAACTCATATGACTTAAGTATGTCCCAAGTATGAGTACAATGACATGTCGTATTAACGAACGAATGTCGGGTCGAATCAGTGATAAAAAGTAATCCACTAAAAGGGGTATAACGAGATAACTCGAGAACGTGTTTCGATTTAAGTATAACTTAACTTTTAATATGTTAAGTGATTAATCCCGAATGCCTTGGCTATTTATAGATCACCAAGATGAACCGGGACCCGCTACCACTACCCCTTACCGTACTCGACTACCAAGCAAGTTTCAATTCCCTTCTTTTAGGCTGTTGTTGTGATTGAATAAATATATATATATATGTTTTCTGAAATACATATGCCATAACATGCATGCCTGCTTTCAAAGTTATATCATTATGCTTGTTCCCTGATTGTTATTGGCTTATAAATTAGATAGCTATCGTATCAGTTATAAGCTGGGTTATTGTAAGACCCTCATAGAAGGGCATATACATCTTATTCATCATTATAGACCGGGAGTCAATATTTCTTGATATATCGAGATTGCCTCGGAGGAAAATATTTAAGTAAATATTTTCCCTTATTCGGGCGACGAATATTATTTGAATATTCATTCGAGACTAGTTATTTTAACGATCCTTACTTCAAATAATTATTTGAATGTAACTATTCAACGAATAATATTTCTCAATATTCATTCAGAGTCGAATGGATTATCGATTATTATTTCGAATATTCTTCTAAAGATGAGACTACTAAATGAATATTATTTGGATATTCATTTAGAATATTATTTTATTAAATAAATATTACTTTTGAAAATTCATTTAAGATATTAAGTACTTGATGAATATTATCTTCAATATTCATCTGAAGCTTGATTTGTTTATCGAATATTATATCAAATATTCCTTTAAAGCTTGGATTACTAAATGAATGTTACTTGATATTCATTTAGAATATTATTCATTAAATGAATATTACTTTATCAATATTCATTTAAATTCCTAATTAATTATGAATATTATTTTGAATATTCATCCAGGGTTCTATTTAATCATCGAATATTATTTTAAATATTTTAAATATTCCTTTCAGGACTTATTAAGTAATGAATATTATTTTGAATATTCATTTGATTATTTAATTATGCAATAATATTCTCTCGATATTTCTTCAAGAATTATTTGGGAAATACTCTGATATAAGATATTCTTTCATATTCCTAAATGATCTGTAAAATATTTTAATTCAATAAATATTCCCTGAATATTTATTCCATACTTAGAATAACCTCGATAAGGTTTATCTTCTTCGATTATTACAGAAAATATTTCGGAGTCATATTATTATTAATCTTATATCAAGAAAGGTTCTCAGACATCATTCTTCTTTGAGTCTATCTCCTTAATAATAAGGGAACCTTACTTGGAAAAATGTTATTTATCTTGTCGACTTCCCGGTCATAAAGTATTCCCTTCACTCGCAACTCGGGTGTTGTTGACTTATTAAGTCGTTGCTTACCTTCTCATCTTTCGAGGGGTAAGATTACTGGAACAAGTTGATATCCGTTACCAAGTAATAGCTTGGGAGTTATTGGTAAATTTTCCTTTCAAACTAGATACGACTACTTTGTGGAGTCTTATCAACAAGTATTATACTTGGGGAAAGGGGGACGAACGTTACATTCAGAATCATGAATTCTATTTGAACTAGGAGTCGTGTAAGAGGCCGAGTAACGCCGGTCCATCCCCTTTGGCCCAACCGTTGGCCGGGGAGAGCTAGCAAGGCGGTATACAAGTAAAGCCGTCAGTTCTTCCTTCTACCGGTAGTAAATCTAAATTGAGCTGTACGATCTCGACTGATCATCAAGATTGGAACAGCGGGCACGGTGAATACTCCATCATTGGTTCATCATCCAAATTTATTTATTTCCTGCAACATGATTACTGTTGGCAGAGTTGGAAAAGTGTCATAACTGGAATTGCAACCTTTTCTTGCAAGTTCCTCTCCTTAATAACTATAAGAATATCTCGCTTACTTTGATGTAGCAGATATTTCTTCAAACAAATAATTTCAGTTACCTTGTAACTTCATCGTTCATATTATACTGGCATCATTTCCGTAAATGCATGGCATATGGTTTGAAAGATAGCTTTGAAATGTTTTAAATTATCGTTCAGTTATATATTTGTTGGTGGGCTTTCGCGCACCCTTGCTTTGTTTACATTATGTCACAACAACAGCTAGGACAGATGGCTCGCGTCAGGCGCACTCGGCGCAAGCAGGTTACCCGACCCACCGGACTACCTGCTGAGATGCTAGCCGCCATTGCTGAGGTAGCATAGTTAGACAGCTTTTGTTTCCTGTTTAACTATATGTATAATTAATGTAATTAACGGCAAAACTTTTAAACCTATGATGTTATCCTTTTGGGATTGTAATAACTTTTATTCGTAACATCATGTGATTTATTTATTGTGGACTAAAGTCAAGTATTATGAATGGATGTAAGACCGTAACCACCAGATCCCTGACCCCGGATCTGGAGGCGTTACATTGGCCATATCATCTGACCACGAATCTGGTCCTCCTCGAAGGGCCTCCATTTTAAAAACAACAGTCCAATCCTATAATCTGAATGCCAGGTGTCAGAACAATCGACCACCTCGACCAGCCAAACATACTGGAATCTCACGTTCCAGGTCAACAACTCAAATCCTAAGAATAAATGAGGTCTAGTAACATCTGACCTAGATATCAAAAAGTTCGATATAAAGAGGGATACTGATTTGGAATATGTCACCAGGAAGGATTAACAAGTTCGATTCAACCGATCAGGGACAGGACAAACAGATATTCATATTTATTGAGAAATAATCGAGCGATAATATCAACAGTAAATCAATTAAAAAGTAGATCAAATATAATAAGCACGATTCACTTGAAAGATAAGTGAAATAGTATACTTGCCTTAACCAAGTATCTACTGCAGTCGCTGATTCCCTCTGTCCTCAACTTTCGCCTTTCTTTGTCCTTGAGATCTACACACAATTTAAACACTATTTTAGAATTCTATTTGACGTTTACTGATTACTGCCACTATTTAACCATAATCTACCCTTGCAAATAATCCCCTAAATCCCCTATTTAACCATAATCTACCTTTGATATAAGCATTAACCATAGCCAACAAACACTTATCATATAATTAAACAAAAAAATAAATATGTAGTTCAATTAACATTATACTAGTTGCACAATTATATACACATATATTCGAGAAAATAATTTAAAAAATTTTTAGAAAATTTTGACGGCATCCCCTTTGTACGGGTGACTTCCAGTCGGAACATAACCATCATCGCATTTCAGAAGTTATCCACTACTATCCAACCGTTTATACTAATATTACTCTACTCCGAAAACTCCTTAAATTAATCAATTCATATCAACAGAATATGCAATCCTGTAAATTAAGACACGTACTAAAAGAATATTATATAATTTATAAAATAACATTTGGCTCAGAAAAATCATCATTTCCAATTTCCATCGACTCAATTTTTAATATCACTGTCGATAGGGCAAAATTTCGAGGGTACCCTAAATTGGGTTTCCAACTCAAATTTCCACACAAAATCATTTACAGACAATTTAACAGATTATTTCACATACGATCAATCATATTACTGTTTAAATTATCCAAATTTATAAAACAAACCACCATAGTCGAATTACAATAGCATAACATCAACTGGCAGTAAGACTTTTCTAGACCATAATTCGAAATATAATAATCACAGTAATCGAATTACGACAACAATGGAGTCGAGTTAACCACAGAATCGTCCAAACAATACCACTGGCAAAACACAGGACACAATAGGAGATAGTATAAGCAAGCCACAATTGAGAACCACCGCCAGAAGTAACGAGCAGGGGAAAGAAGAAGGGGAAGACCAACTCACACATAATCGGTAAGAAGAGACAAGAACCATGCTTACAACCACACACACGCAATCCGGCAAGGAACACACACACACACACACAGGCATAACAAGTACCGAGCTGCAGTTTACACAGATGAGGGAAAAAACGAGCAGGGGAAATGGAAGGGAATAGATTACCCTCAGATTATCCAGAACAAGCTACAATCGGTTAGCACAAATGAGAATACTGGGAGTGTACACATAGAGAAAATAAGAGATTGTCCGAGAGATAGACTGAGAGAGTGTAAGAGCGAGTTTGAGAGATAGGGAGAGAACTCTTGAATTTTCTAGAGTGAGCCGACTGAAATTGATTTGGGGGTATCACCTGCTAGCTATTTAGGGATTTGAGGAGATAAAAGCATTTTAATATTTTACTAATTCAATTTCCAAAATTTTTTACAAATTAAAACCATTTTATAGAATGGAAATTAAATAGATAAAATTTGAGAATAATCTCAAATTAATTTTTAAAATATAGAAGTGAATTATCTATCTCCCCATATTTTTTTAAAATATTTTTTTTAGAGTCAAAAACGAATTAAATATGAATTTTGCAAGAATAAGTCCCTAAGATACAAAATAATCCGTAAAATCATTTTAAAATCCTTAATAATAGAAAATAATTCATCAAATATTTGTAAAAGTCAAGTAAATTCATAAAGTTGATAATGCAAAAGATTTCCGGATTTCTGAAGATCCCGATAATTTTACAAAATTCACAGAAGGTGAATATAACACAATTAAATAGAAATAAATCCCTAGAAATATAATTAAAAAATACTCGGGCTTACACATCACATATAAATCATCAATTAAGCCCACAAATATTATACCACACATACTTCACCTCCTCAACAATTTTATATGCCACATTATTCACATTTAATAAATAAATAATTATTATATAATACCAAAATTTTCTAAGGCGTTATATCCATGCATTGACATCTATTCTCACTTCATGTTCAATAAGGATGAATTTAAAATTATGCTATCTGTTTTGTGTGAATCTGATGTGCCTCTTGGACTTTGTGATAAGCATTGTAGTATTCACTACAAGCATTTTACTCCTCTTTTTCAAAATCTAGCTCTGTTTGTTAGAGCTAATGTGTTGCCCAAACCAAATCAAAGTAAGTACTTTGATTTCTTTGACATGAAGGTTCTATTTTTGCTTTCTATAAACAAGATTGATTTCAACATCTCTTATGTGATTCTTCTAAATTTGATCAATGCTAACTTTGTGAGTTACATGCCCTATGGTCTCATGATATCATCTATTTTCAACATTTGTTACATTCACACTCATCTTGACCTATCTTTTGTTGCTGATTCTCAATCACTCATGTTCATATTAGGCCTCAAGTTCCATTAATCTTATGTCAACCCCAGGATGTATTTGCTACTGATCTCCCTAGAAATATTAGGAAAGAGGATATTTATTTGAATAAGACTGAATCTGCTAGGGTTATGTTTAAAGAACAAAACTTAGAGATTAGGAGGCTTAGAACTGAAAATGAAGATATAAAAAGGAGGTTAAGTTTCATTGAGAGTCTAGCTGCCATAACCATGGGAAACAATAGAGTTAGAGACATGGAGATTCTTAATTCATTTCAAGTACAAACTGTTAATGATGCTGAGATATTTAATGAATTAGAAAACATAGGTGCTGGTGTAGAATTGCTTGATGCTAATGGTCTCCCGAACATGGATGGTGAAGTTGGGTTTGTGGAAGCTATGGAAGATGCTATTTCTTGACTCTGATGATTGCTTTTATGTGACTGAATGTTGCTGGTTCTAAACCCTGCTGTTTCTGATCTCTGCTCAAGTTGGGTACTTATCTGGTTTTGTTGTTTTGTTTGTACCCCGTTCTCAGAATTTTCTAGCTGTTTTTGCTGTTTTTACTCATATCTCATTCTTGTAATGTTGTAGTTGTTTTTATAAGTCTGTCATGACTCATATGTAATCTGGATGTTGGTTTGTATTCCTGAATTTTTAGTTCTTTGTAATAGTTGGTATGACTTATTTTAAGTCAAGAAGTTGGCTTATAAGTTGAGATGGTTGTAGAACCTTGTTCTAGTTAATCAGTGTGGTTCATTGATTGATAAAGAACACTTTTAAATTACAATGTAAACTCTGCAGTTGTCTTAGTTGTTGATCTCATTATCGTTATTATCATGTTACTACAATCCATATATTATGTATCTGTTGTATTCTGTACTGCAAACTGTGTCCTTGGTATTGTATCTATTTCTCTGTGATCTGGTAAGTTATGCAATGATGGAAATGTGCTCATAAGATAATTTTTTTGGCCTCAATACTTCTCAAGAATGTAACTTTTGTTGTAAAACTCTATAAGGCATAATTTCGAAGTTGGTATTATACGGTTGGAACTGGCTAGAAGAGAGTAAGTTCATATGAAGACTGTATAGATTGTATTAGTATTCTTGATGTAAAACAGCCTCTATTGTTTTTTTTTGTGATTATTGCATGCTGGTTACGATGTTCTGTAATATGGTTAGAACTAGTTAAAGGATAGTATGATTTTGCTTGTAAACTACATAGAATGTATTAGCCATAGACTATGTATTCATGTCTGGCATTTCTGTAATAAGTCCATGTATTGAATTTCTACTGCGTAGTACCAACATTGTATGTAAACAGGTTTATAAACTGTTTTTAGAGTGTATTAGCACTAGCTTATGAACTGAACTACAATACTCATTACAGTCGTGTGATTGTGCTCGCATAACTTGAAAGCTGGTGAAATCTATAAAATCTTTTCTTCATAAAACGTAGTATGCCTTGCCATGCTTTGTTCATATATGGTATAATCTAACTCGTATTCGGAAAAGAATAATTGTCTAAATGTCAATATACTAATATTCGCTTTTTAACATATGCATGCTAACAAAACTCTCCTAAGATATAATTATCTACTTTATTAAGTGATAAAAGCGTTCTATATGTAAAAGGGAAGAGAGAATCATACAAAGTATCCATGCTTACCTTCTCATATATATGTTCAAATTGTTAATAAAGTATTTCCAAGATTTCCACTGCTAAACTTGACTATAGTTTACGACAATTGCATGTAATCTTCTAAAATTTTTAGCTCATACGTAAGATTATATGTTCTTGTTTACAAAAGGGGAAGAGATTATAGTATTTTTGGTACTCTACCAAACAAAAGGGGAAGAGAGAATAGTATATACTATTAAAAAATTTAAAATTTTGCTATATTATATCTCTTTACGCCATCTGACAATTATTTTATTTTGCAGGATTCAATTAATGTCTTTAAAGAGGACTCAATAAGTAGTATTCTCCTTATTTACTATATGCGAAAATATTTTTCAAATATCATGCATACACTAAGGGGAAGCACACACTGTTAAAATTTAAATTTTATGTTTGTTTGGCAAATACCAAAAAGGGGAAGATTGAAAGGATATCTTCGATATAATATTTATTTTGGTATTTGTACGATTTAACATAAAATAGAAATACACGTAGAATCCTCTCCACTAGGTCATTTATTTAATTGATTCGGTCAAAAGTCAAATGGTCAATTCCAGCAAAATTTTTCATCATATTTTAAATATAAGAGATATTCCAATTCGCTGAAAAATCAAAACTTATATTTTATGGAATATATCTCTACCCTAAGGCAATAAGATCGAAAAAGAAATATCGAGATTTGATATTTTTTTAGATCTACACTGCTATATTAATAAGGCAACAAGCTCGAAGGAATATTCGAGATTTAACGTTCTTTAGAGAACTCGTGCTAAATTAAAAAACGATCAGTTTTTATTCGAAAAATATTCTCTCTTTGCATTCAAAATATTTTTCTCATCCTAGAAAAGACTTTTCACTCTCAGGAAAATTTTCCACTCGTGCCAGAAATATTTAAAGTAATTTTTCTCCCGATTCTTAATTATCTTATATTTCGGAGAAAATTGTTTTATTCGCTCAAAAATATTTCCTTCACTCTCAAAATATTTTATATATTAGGAAATATATTCTAAGTATTTATTCTAGTAAAAACATTGGTCAAAAGATTTATTTTTTTCGAGAAAAGACCAATCGTATTTTATTCGGAGCCGAAAGTTGATTTAATCATTTTAAATCCAAATAAAATACTTCCACATGCTAGAATGACTTGAAACTTGAGATTGATCACTTAAATACTATTTTATATGCATGGTTAAAGTTTCGTAAGTTTTGGAGAATTTTCGTTCAGGCACGAAAATCGAGACAGTTGGTCAACTATTGACTATGTTTGATCAAGTCAACCTTGACCGAAATTGACCAAACTTTCCAAAATATTATTTTATAATATTCCTAAGTGCTCCATAATTTTAGATTTATTTATTGGGTATTATTAGAGAATTAGGGTATTTAATTAACGATACGTGATTCGTATTTAATCGTTAATAACGAATGGCTTATTATATAATATAAGAGTGCTTGATATTTTGGCTCATCCACTTGCAAAGAAACACAAACTTTCCATGTTGGCAATCCACCAACAACACGGGCTGGCCAACTCTTGCTTGTGTGGATTACTTTTTATTTTTTAATATGTTTTGTGTCTCCTGCTGCAATCCTCCACTCCTCCTGTTGCACTGCAAATTTAACAATGACAATACAGTGAATAAAAACGTTAATATTAACGTTACCTTTAAAAAGTAAATAGACGTTATAAATTTGTTAAATATAATCGATGAGTTTTAATCAGTGTTTAAGTGTTACAGGGAGTTATCAGAGTTTAGCTGGAAGCAGTCAGAGTTTAGTCAAACTCTGACAGGTGGAAGCTCGACAGAGTTTGTTAAACTCTGTCTGGAGGAAGCGCGTCCACTGTTCAACAGCGATTGAAGATTAATTATGGAAGCGATATCTTTGAAGATTGGATAGCTATCAAAGAGATCGAGTTGACATAGGAGACGTGTGACAATCTGTAATTGATATCATTGTATAGCTGATTATTAGGAATATCAATTAGAGATTGTATCGTAGCTGTATGGTATATAAATACAGATAGGTTAACCCTAGAAGGGTATCGATAACGAATTATCTTTATTGTAACCTAGCAGCTCTTTGTGATATTTTACATCACGAAGAGGGTTTGAAATACAAGAAGTTTTTTAAGTGCATAACCGCTTTTACTTGTTAATCTCTCATACAAAGTTGATTATTAATTGTGTATTCGGCCTAACAAGTGGTATCAGAGCCAATCTGTTACTTTATTACAGGTTAAGATCCAAACACAACAATAATCATGTCAGAAATTCCTCCACCAACACCTACTGTTTCTGAAAAGGCTCCTACTACTGTGAGTCGTTATGAACCAATCAGGGTTCCTATTCTGAGGCCATTAGAGTATGCTATGTGGAAGGTCAAGATGACTATGTTTCTGGAGGCTACAGATCCAGAATATCTTGACAGGATTTACGAAGGCCCTCACAATCCTACAAAGCTATCTGTTGCAGTTGCTGGTGAAGCAGCAAAAATGGTTCCAAAGGAAAAGAAGGACATGACTCCTGAAGATCTATCATCAATTGCTAAGGATGCAAAAGTTAGGCATTTACTGCATAGTGCTTTAGACAATGTTATGTCTAACAAAGTCATTAACTGCACCACTGCAAAAGAGATATGGGATGCTCTTGAAGTCAGATGTCAAGGAACTGCAGCTATTAAGAAGAATAGGAGAAACATACTCACACAAGAGTATGAGCATTTTGAGGCTAAACCTGAAGAGACCATGACAGAAACATTTGATAGATTCTGTAAACTGATTAATGATCTGTCATTGGTCAACAAAGAGTATGATCTAGAAGACTCGAATCTCAAGTTTCTTCTTTCTCTACCTGAAAAGTGGGATGTGAAAACAACCACTATTAGAGACAATTATGATCTTGCTGAAACAGAGATTGATGAAATTTATGGACTGCTCAAAACTTATGAATTGGAAATGGAGCAGAGAAACAGGAGATCAAGCAGAAAAGGAAAGTCTGTTGCTCTTAATGTTGAAGAGAAGCCTCAGAAGAAAGAGGCAACAAGAAGGAAAATGAAGGGAAAAGCTTTGGTCATACATTCAGAAAGTGATTCACCAAACTCTGATTATGATTCAAACTCTTCTGAATCATCTGACTCTGAGGATGATGAAGAAGAAATGAGAAAAATGGCTGTGTTGATGGTGAAGACTTTCAAGAAAATGGGCTTCAAGAATTTCAAGAAAGGAAAAAGGTTTTCTAGGGATTCAAATGAAGACAGGAAAAGCTACAGGAAGTCTGAGAAGAGAGATTCTAAAGGGAATAAGGATAAGTCTGAAATTCAATGCTACAAGTGTAAGGAGATGGGTCACTATGCTCCTGAGTGCAAGAAGGGTAAAACTGGAAAGGTACTCTACACTATAGGTAGAGATTGGGCAGATACTTCAGATTCTGATGAAGAAGTGAACTATGCTCTCATGGCTACTACTGAATCAGAATCCTCTGAAAATCAGGTACCTCCAACTACCTATGCTTATAATATTGATGACATTGCTCAATTAAGAATTTTTCTTAAGTCATTGCATATAAGTTATAGGGATCAGACTTTAGAAAATGAGAGGATAAAAGCTGAAAATTCTGAACTTAAAGAAAGAAATAAACTTGTTGAAGAGAAACTTGAAAACATGCAACAAGTTCAGAAAGAGAGAGATGATGCTGTTTGCAAAGAACAGATTTTGCTTCAAAAGTATAAACAACTAGAGTCAGAGTTGGAGGAAGCAAATAATAAAATTAGGACTTGGACTAATTCTGGAAAGGACACTCAACAGATTTTTCAAACAGACACTGTTGGTCTAGGTTATAATGAGGGAGATGAACTTAGATTTCAAAATCAAGTTAAAGTCAGAACTAAATTTGTTCATGGAACCAGTAAGTTTTTGTCTGAAAATGAAAAGGAAGATGTCAAAAGAAAACCAGTAAAAACTAGTGTCAAACAGGTTAATATTGGTTCAATGACAGATAAACAACTCAAACATAAACTGAAGGAGTTAAAATCTGTTGAGAAAAAGAAAGTGTCAAACAAGAACAGAAATGGAAAAGTAGGCATCACTTCAGGAAATAAACCAATGCTTGCTAGTTATGCTCCAAGAAAGACATGTCATAACTGTGGTAGTACTAAGCATCTTGCAAATTTCTGCAAGAAAAATAAAAATATAAATTCTTTACCTAAAAGGTCTGAGATAAAGAAGGAATTTGTTAGAACTAAACCACAGACTCTATGCACACACTGTGGAAGCACTTGGCATTCCATCTATACTTGCAGAGAATATCATGCTATCTATCATAATTACTATGAACTGAAACCCAATCTAAAATGGGTTAAAGTTGATACTGCAAGTGTAAACACTGATACTGTTAGCTCAAACTCTGATAATGTTAATTCCGCTGCAAAAGCTAACAAAGTTAAGAATGCCAAAGGATCCAAGCAAGTCTGGATCCTTAAAACTAATCCTTAGTAATTGTTTGTGATTGCAGGGTAACAGGGAGGCAACCCTAGTCGTGGACAGTGGATGTTCAGGACACATGACTGGAAATAAAGCCCTGCTATCAGAATATGAGGAGAAGGCTAGCCCAAAAGTTTCCTATGGTGATGGCAATATAGGAAGAACATTGGGATATGGCAATATCAATCTTGGAAATGTCATCATCAACAATGTAGCTCATGTCCCAGGACTCAAGCATGACTTGCTATCTGTGAGTCAAATCTGTGACAAGGGATATCATGTAGATTTTCAACCTGAATATTGTGAAGTTATCAGTAAATCTACAGGAAAGGTTGTTCTAGTTGGTCACAGGCAAAACAACATTTATGAAATCAAGCTTTTGATAGACTCTGTTGGAAAAGCTGTTTGCCTGTCTACAAGAATGTCTAGTGAAGAGAGTTGGAAGTGGCACAAGAAACTCTCACATTTGAACTTGAACAACATCAATGAATTGATTAGAAAGGATCTTGTAAGAGGACTCCCAAAGACCCTGTTAAATGTTGATGGCCTATGTGACTCATGTCAGAAGGCTAAACAAAGGAAGTCATCTTTCAAGAGCAAGACAGAATTTTCTATCACTGATCCCTATCATCTTCTGCATGTTGATCTATTTGGTCCAGTAAATGTTATGTCAATTGCAAGGAAGAAATATGCTTTAGTCATTGTTGATGAATACACTAGATTCACTTGGGTGTATTTTCTAGCAAAGAAGGATGAAACTGCATCGACTCTGATGGAGCATGTGAAGCTTCTGGACAAAGGATCAAGCAACAAAGTCAGAATCATCAGAAGTGATAATGGAACTGAGTTCAGAAATGCAACAATGGAAGAATTCTGCAAGGACAATGGAGTGAAACAAGAATTTTCAGCACCTGGTACACCACAACAAAATGGTGTAGTTGAAAGGAAAAATAGAACCTTAATTGAAGCTGCCAGAACTATGCTTGATGAAGCAAAATTGCCAACTTATTTCTGGGCAGAAGCTGTTCAAACTGCTTGTTTTACTCAAAATGCAACACTGATCAATAAGCATGGGAAGACACCATATGAGATGGTGAAGAAAAAGAAGCCTAACCTGAAATACTTTCATATTTTCGGGTGCAAATGTTTTGTTTTGAAGACTCATCCAGAACAGTTGACCAAGTTTGAGTTAAAGGCAGATGAAGGAATTTTTGTTGGCTATCCACTGTCAACAAAGGCATTCAGAGTTTACAATCTGAGAACTAAAGTGATCATGGAATCTATACATGTTTCTTTTGATGATAAGAAGATAACTGGACTTGAAGACAAAGATGAATATGATCAACTGAACTTTAAAAATGAAGTTTTAAAATCTGATGAAGGAAACTCTGATGAAACAATTCTGACAGACTCTGTTGAAATAAACTCTGAACCTCTACTGGTAAATTCTGGGGAAACTTCTCAGTCACAACAAAGGGAAGAACCAGTTGAGGGGGAGCATGATCAAGATGAAGACTCAAACACTGATACTGAGTCAACTGAAAAATCTGGATCAAACTCTGATGCTTCAAACTCTGAAAATTCAAATTCTGACTCTGGGCAGTCAAATTCAGGGGGAGTCTCAGAAAACGAAGATAGATCACAACAAAATCAGGAGAGCATGGATCAAGGGGGAGGATCACATGCTGATAGAAGTCATTTGCCTTCTGCTAGGAAATGGACTAAATCGCATACACCTGATTTGATAATTGGTGATCCAGATGCAAAAGTAAAGACAAGAAGTGCTACTGCAAGTGAATGTCTGTTTCATGCATTCTTGTCTAAAAATGAACCAAAGAAAGTGGAAGAAGCTCTTCAAGATGCAGACTGGATAACAGCAATGCAGGAAGAGTTAAATGAATTTGAAAGGAATGAAGTTTGGACCCTTGTACCAAGGCCAAAGAACAGATCTATTGTGGGCACTAAATGGGTTTTCAGAAACAAGACTGACAGTGAAGGTGTTATCATAAGGAACAAAGCTAGACTGGTAGCAAAAGGCTATTCACAGCAGGAAGGAATAGACTATGATGAAACATTTGCTCCAGTTGCAAGATTGGAGGCAATCAGAATTTTTCTAGCATATGCCTCTCACAAGAAATTCAAAGTGTTCCAGATGGATGTGAAAAGTGCTTTTCTGAATGGAAAGCTTGAAGAAGAAGTGTTTGTTGAACAACCACCAGGATTTGTGGACCCCAAATATCCAGATCATGTCTACAGGCTAGATAAGGCACTATATGGACTTAAGCAGGCACCAAGAGCATGGTATGAGACACTTGCTCAGTTTCTTCTAGAAAGTGGATTCAACAGAGGAACAATTGACAAAACTCTGTTTTATTTCAATCAAGGAAGTGACCTCCTTTTAGTTCAAATTTATGTTGATGACATCATCTTTGGGTCTACTAATGACAAACTCTGTAAGAAATTTGCCAAGCTCATGCAGTCCAGATATCAAATGAGCATGATGGGAGAGCTTAGTTACTTTCTAGGCCTACAGGTGAAACAAACAGAAGATGGAATTTTCATTAATCAAGAAAAATACACCAGAAATCTTCTCAAGAAATTTGGTATGCTTGACTGTTCATCTGCATCAACTCCCATGGCAACAGCAACTAAATTGGACAAAGACACAGGAGTTTCAGTGGATATGACAAACTACAGGGGCATGATAGGTTCTCTTCTATACTTGACAGCTAGTAGGCCTGACATCATGTATGCAACCTGTCTTTGTGCAAGGTTTCAGGCAGATCCTAGAGAGCCACATTTGACAGCTGTGAAAAGAATCTTCAAGTATCTCAAGGGCACCATATCATTAGGTCTGTGGTACCCCAGAGAATCAGATTTCAAGCTACTTGGGTATTCTGATGCAGACTTTGCAGGCTGCAAGGTAGACAGAAAGAGCACTAGTGGAAGTTGTCAATTTCTTGGTGACAGACTTGTTTCCTGGTACAGCAAGAAACAGAAATCAATCTCCACATCTACAGCTGAAGCAGAGTATATTGCAGCTGGTAGCTGTTGTGCACAGATCTTATGGATGAAGAATCAATTGCTGGATTATGGATTGAGGTACAGTAATATACCTATTTACTGTGATAACCACTACACCAAAACTGGCCATTAGTAACGGATATATCCGTTACTAATCGTCCGTCACAATTGCTTTTTTTTAAATTTTGTAACAGATATATCCGTTACTAATTAGTAACGGATATATCCGTTACAAATAGATTAGTAACGGATATATCCTTTACTAATTAGTAACGGATATCTGGAATTAGTAACGGATATATCCGTTACTAATTAGTAACGGATATATCCGTTACAAATAGATTAGTAACGGATATATCCGTTACAAATTAGTAACGGATATCTGAAATTAGTAACGGATATATCCGTTACTAATTAGTAACGGATATATCTGTTACAAAATAAAAAAAAAGCAATTGTGACGGACGATTAGTAACGGATGTTGAGAATTAGTAACGGATATATCCGTTACTAATTAGTAACGGATGTTGAGAATTAGTAACGGATATATCCGTTACTAATATTAAAAAAATTTAATAAGTTCTCAGCCAATCAGAGGCTGCCACCACAGCCGCCCCCACCTCTCAGCCAATCACATCGCGCCACCTGTACTCTCAGCCAATCAGAGGCTGCCACCACAACCGCCCCACCTCTCACCCAACCTCAATTTTTCCAGATTTCTTGAAGTAAAGTTTCGAACCCCTGACCTCCTCTGAGGTAGTACACCCCCTCAACCAACTGTGACACGCGAGTATTTGTGATATATATGGAAATACAATCCTTATACTATGAACTTTTACATGTTTTTGTTTTATAAATTCGTTTAAAATTATAATTTTTTAAAAAATTCGTTTTAATTTAATTTTACATATTGTTTAAAATTTAATTTTTTAAAAATTCGTTATAATTATTTATTTTAAAAAAATAGAAAATAATTATTTTTTAAAAAAATCGAAAATAATTTTTTTTTAAAAAAAATTGAAAATAATTATTATTTTTTAAAAAATCGAAAATAATTATTTTTTTTAAAAAAACGAAAATAATTATTTTTTTAAAAAATCGAAAATAATTAATTTTTTTTAAAAAATCGAAAATAATTATTTTTTTAAAAAAATCGAAAATAATTATTTTTTAAAAAAATTGAAAATAATTATTTTTAAAAAAATCCAAAATAATTATTTTTAAAAAAACGAAATTTTTTTTTTTAAAAATCAAAAATTATTAATTTTTTTTTTTAAAAATCGAAAATAATATTTTTCAAAAAATCGAAAATAATTTTTTTAAAAAAATTCGAAAATAATTATTATTTTTTAAAAAATCGAAAATAATTATTTTTTTTTAAAAACGAAAATAATTAATTTTTTAAAAAAATCGAAAATAATTAATTTTTTTTAAAAAATCGAAAATAATTATTTTTTTAAATAAATCGAAAATAATTATTTTTTTAAAAAAATCGAAAATAATTTTTTAAAAAAAACGAAAATAATTATTTTTTTAAAAAATCGAAAATAATTAAATTTTTTTAAAAAATCAAAAATAATTATTTTTTTTAAAAAAATTGAAAATAATTATTTTTTTAAAAATTGAAAATAATTATTTTTAAAAAAATCGAAAATAATTATTTTTAAAAAAACGAAAATAATTTTTTCGACGATGCAACCATAAGGTTGTTAATATCTAATGATTTTAGTGATATACACAAAAAATTAAAAAATTACAAGCTTATTTGATGTGATTTTATAATATAAATCTCCAAAAAACACTACTCGCGATAACTAGTATCGTCCCGATTGCACAAAACAATATTTTTAAAATGTTTTTTCGACGATGCAACCATATGGTTGTTAATATCTAATGATTTTAGTGATATACACAAAAAATTAAAAAATTACAAGCTTATTTGATTTGATTTTATAATATAAATCTCCAAAAAACACTACTCGCGATAACTAGTATCGTCCCGATTGCACAAAACAATATTTTTAAAATGTTTTTTCGACGATGCAACCATAAGGTTGTTAATATCTAATGATTTTAGTGATATACACAAAAAATTAAAAAATTACAAGCTTATTTGATGTGATTTTATAATATAAATCTCCGAAAAACAATACTCGCGATAACTAGTATCGTCCCGATTGCACAAAACAATATTTTTAAAATATTTTTTCGACGATGCAACCATAAGGTTGTTAATATCTAATGATTTTAGTGATATACACAAAAAATTAAAAAATTACAAGCTTATTTGATGTGATTTTATAATATAAATCTCCGAAAAACAATACTCGCGATAACTAGTATCGTCCCGATTGCACAAAACAATATTTTTAAAATATTTTTTCGACGATGCAACCATAAGGTTGTTAATATCTAATGATTTTAGTGATATACACAAAAAATTAAAAAATTACAAGCTTATTTGATGTGATTTTATAATATAAATCTCCGAAAAACAATACTCGCGCTAACTAGTATCGTCCCGATTGCACAAAACAATATTTTTAAAATATTTTTTCGATGATCCAACCGTACGGCTGTTAAAATCTAAGGATTTTAGTGATATACACAAAAAATTTAAAAATTACAAGCTTATTTGATGTGATTTTATAATATAAATCTCCAAAAAACAATACTCACGATATCTAGTATCGTCCCGATTGCACAAAACAATATTTTTAAAATGTTTTTTCGAAGATGCAACCATAAGGTTGTTAATATCTAATGATTTTAGTGATATACACAAAAAATTAAAAAATTACAAGCTTATTTAATGTGATTTTATAATATAAATCTCCGAAAAACAATACTCGCGATAACTAGTATCGTCCCGATTGCACAAAACAATATTTTTAAAATATTTTTTCGACGATGTAACCATAAGGTTGTTAATATCTAATGATTTTAGTGATATACACAAAAAATTAAAAAATTACAAGCTTATTTGATGTGATTTTATAATATAAATCTCCGAAAAACAATACTCGCGATAACTAGTATCGTCCCGATTGCACAAAACAATATTTTTAAAATATTTTTTCGACGATGCAACCATAAGGTTGTTAATATCTAAGGATTTTAGTGATATACACAAAAATTAAAAAATTACAAGCTTATTTGATGTGATTTTATAATATAAATCTCCGAAAAACAATACTCGCGATAACTAGTATCGTCCCGATTGCACAAAACAATATTTTTAAAATATTTTTTCGACGATCCAACCGTACGGCTGTTAATATCTGAGGATTTTAGTGATATACACAAAAAATTAAAAAATTACAAGCTTATTTGATGTGATTTTATAATATAAATCTCCAAAAAACAATACTCACGATATCTAGTATCGTCCCGATTGCACAAAACAATATTTTTAAAATCTTTTTTCGACGATCCAACCGTACGGTTGTTAATATCTAATGATTTTAGTGATATACACAAAAAATTAAAAAATTACAAGCTTATTTGATGTGATTTTATAATATAAATCTTTTAAAAGTATTAAATTAGTAATAGATATATTATTCCTTAGTAACGGATATATCCGTTACTAATATTAGTAACGGATATATCTGTTACTAATTCTATGTATTCGTTACTAATTAGTAACAGATATATCCGTTACTAATATTATATATCCGTTAATAATTAGTAACGGATATATAATATTAGTAACGGATATATCTGTTACTAATTAGTAACGGATACATAGAATTAGTAACGGATATATCCGTTACTAATTAGTAACGGATATATCCGTTACTAATTCTATGTATCCGTTACTAATTAGTAACAGATATTTAATATTAGTAACGGATATATCCGTTACTAATTTGTAATGGATACATAGAATTAGTAACGGATATATCCGTTACTAATTAGTAACGGATATCTGACACATTAGTAACGGATATATCCGTTACTAATGAGTAACGGATATATCTGTTACTAATGCCATCAGTAACGGATATATCCGTTACTAATTAGTAACGGATATATCCGTTACTAATGGCTTTTTTTATCTGTTAGTAATTTGCCAGTTTGGTGTAGTGAACCAAAGTGCCATTGCTATGACAGGTAATCCAGTACAGCATTCAATGACCAGGCACATCAGCATAAGGTACCACTTCATCAGAGAACATGTGGAAGAAGGAAATATTGAACTACATTTTGTCTCTACAGAACAACAGCTTGCAGATATCTTCACTAAACCATTGAGTGAAGCTACATTTACAAGGCTGGTTAATGAACTAGGAATGGTCTCTGGTTCTGACTAGAAATGTTGGTTAGATTCAAACTTTACTTATGTGATGTATTAATCATATTTCCTGATTGGTTAAATGTTAAGTGAGCTCTGTTGATTAAACTCTGTTATGCATACTCTGTTAAACTCTGTCAGCATGTCTGTATGTCATACACTGTTAATAAGTTTGATAAACTCTGTGAACTTTGAGTTGATTTTTGTCTGAATGAAAACACCAATGAAGTAATATGTATGAAGCATGATTCTCAGCAATTAATCATGAATCTTTCTGAGTTATTGTGATCTAATCTTAGATTGTGCAGAAAGTTAACACAGCAAGATACTGGCTCATATTTATAGCATCTCTTAGTTTATTTTGTCCTAAACTCTGAGTCTATAAAAACTGTGTGCATTACCTTTCATGAAGAACTACTGATGTTGATGAACTCTAAACTCTGTTAGTTATACTCTGATAGAATAAAATGTTTACTGCAATACCCCAAAGAAAATGTATAGAGGTTGTTATACTCCTTTAAGATTATGTTGGATACTAGAATGACCCAGGAACCTATTGGTATATAATATGTGCTAAAATTCTCTGATTTTTGGTGACTAGTTAAATACTAGGATGACCTAGGAACTTATCAAAATGATAAGGGCTAAAATTTTTGAATTTTTGGTGACTGGTTCCAACCTCTGATTACTGGAATGAAAAAAAAAAAAAAAAAATGATAAAAAAAAATGAAAAAAATGAATGATAAAAAAAATGTATATAAAGGGGGTATAAAATAAAAAAATTACTGAATAAAGTTCGATTACTTCAGAGTTTAGCTTTCATCATACAGTCAGTGTTTACTATGACAGTTTGTGCATCCAGTGTTTATTGATTTACTTTATGGATTTTATGAAAAATTAGATGCTCTAAAAATTGATTTAGTAAACTCTGCTTCACACACACAAATATTGACAACTGTGCAATTTATGAAAGGGTTTCGGTGATAAAGTTGGAGAATTGACAAACGCTGTTGATTCGTGATTTGTACTCTAAGGTAAATTTTCACTTGGACAATTTGAAAGTCTTGGAGTAAGTAGGGTTTTTGACAACTGTTAATCAGTGGATAGTTGATGAATGTGCTCTTTATATGATTACTTTAATTAGTTTTCATATTCTATTCTTGATTCATTTTCTTGAAGAACAGTTCATATAACATAAATAACAGTTGCAAAACACAATGAATAAAGAAACAAAATTTTCATTGATAATAAGAAAGAGATTACAAGCAAATATTACATCTTTTTGTTCTCTCTATCTGCTAATCTATTCAACAGGAAAGTAAAAGGTCCGTCCACACCACTCCATTGTTAGCAAAAATTCCTAGATCCCATCTTTGCCACTTTGTTTGGGTGGAAGTTGAAGGGATAAGGTTATTTTTGCTGACATATTCATTAACAATGGTTGGTGGTGTTGGATGAGGATGCCTTCGAGGAGAGCCATGCCAATGTTGCTTGGAGGGCAGCATCGATGTCGATCACCCTTGCAGGTTTCTCTCTCTCGAGCTCTTCCAAACCAGCATCCATTTGCAGCCACAGCGTCTCAAGCTGCCTTTCCCACTCAAACGCTTCAAACTCTTCACGCGTATAGCTGAAGATGTCCCTATTCTCGACAAGATGAAGGTTCTTTTCTTTGATGGTAAGGTTAGCCATTGTTTTTCAAGAGTATTTGGTTTGAAGGGTTTGTGATTTTACAGGGAGACTGAAAAGTTAAAGGTTTAATGAAATAATCTGAGCCAGTCTCTAGGCCTTAAATAGAGATGGGTAAGAACGAAGTTCTTAAACGCTTCAAATTCTGATTTCACTTGCGTTCAGATATTTTTAAAAGAGTATAATTTGATTTTTGATTAAATCAAATATTTTAATGTTTTAATTTTTCATATACTCTTTTTAAAAATAGGCGCACATGACCCACTCGCCCTTTAATGTGACCCACTTACCTATTATCGTGTCCCACTACACATTAATCAAGGAACTGATTGAGTGTTTGTTACATAAGAGATTGAGTTTTTCATTAATTTAATCACTTTTGTGTCCAAACGATTTTGCTCTATTCTTACTCTCACAGTTTTCTTATTTTTCTCTTGGGCACTCACACAAACACCTTCTCTACATACATATCTCTTGGAAATTCTTGTAAACTTCTTAACTAAATGGCATCTAAAGCATTCACTGCTCTTGGTTTACGGTTTGTTCCTAACAACTATGAAGCTCCACTCTATCATCAACGCGTTCCAGAATCGTTTCATCTCATGCAGAACTTCTTGAGGGATTCAGAGATTGGACAGGCTCTGATTGGACCTGCTACTCTTTCTGCGTCTCAAATTGCTTCATTCTGGCAGAATTCAGTTTATGAGGATGGAGGAGAGAGTGGAACTCCTACCATTATCTTCACTTACGAAGACCAAGATTATGTGATTACTCCACAGACTGTACGAGATACAATGGGGTTTGACACACATACTTCTTATACTCTGGTTAATGAAACTTATCTGAGAGAGATGCTACAAGAGATAGGTTACATGGAATCTCTTGACAAGCTTGGCAGTATAAAGCGACCAAATATCAGAAAGGAATGGAATTTCTTCTTTGATTGCATAACAAGGACGTTCCAGAAGAAAGTCACAAACTGGGATGCCATTCCAATGGACAGTCTTCAAATCGGGTATTCTCTGCTCTATGGTACTAATTTTGATTTTGGTCGACATGTTTTGATGAGCTTAGGTGATAAACTGTCAGAGTCTACCACTGTTTATTATGCTCGTTTTGTCAAATGCTGTTCAATGCATGTGTACCTGGTCTCGAAATTGATGAAACTGATGCAATTGATCCTTTTAGAGTCAATAAGCAAATATTCTCTGATATGACTAACAAGGATGTTGGTAAAGAAAATCTCCCTGCTTTTGTCATGCCTCTTGCTCTACGGAATTTTCTTAATCAACCACAAGAACCACAACAACCGGAACCACAACCAGATCAACAAGAACCTCACCAAGCTGAACCTGAACAACAACCTGAACAACAACAACAACAACCTGAATCACATCCTGAACCTCAACCAGAACCAAACACTGAATCACCTGCTCAGTCAGCAAACTCTGATTCGCCGTCAGCAAACTCTGATTCTCCATCAAAATCAAAGTCTAAATTTCAAAGAGTTAAGAAAGCAATTGCTGAACGACATGCAAGTTTAAAGCAGGCGGAAGAGACTCAAAGAACATCAAAACGGAAGTCTTCTGAAGCTGTTTACACTAGAAGGGGGAAAAGAATGAAAGCTCGAGCAAACATGCCTAAGTCACCACCTAGTGAAGAGGATTCAGATAATATACCTCTAGTGAGACGAAGAAAACTGATAGTCTCTGATTCTGTGGATGAAGATATTGAAGCTCCAGAGGTTGTTTCACAGCAAATACCTCCTGTTGAGGATGAGAAAGATGACATACCTGCAGAGGATGTAATGCCTGCAGAGAATGTAATGCCTGCAGAGGATGTAATGCCTGCAGAGGATGAAGTACCTGCAGAGGACAAAATGCCTGCAGAAGAGGATGCAAGAGATGGTGTTTCTCCGTTAAATGATATTCCTGATTCATTTATGCCATTCTCTGATCCTATCTCTGATATTGGTGTAGCTGATCAACCTACGGCTGTTCCTCTTGAAGCTGTGGCATCTCATACTGAGATAATATCTGATGCTCACCACACTGTTGAAGAAGGTGAAGAAATTGATCAGGCAACCAAAGTCACTTCTCATTCAATGCCTGTTGCTGAGCCTGAGCAACATGGAGAAAATCCTGAAAAGCCTACAGAAGATATTGCTAAACCTATGGCTGAAGATGAACCAGTTAAAGCTACAAGTGTTGAAGCTGAAGGTGACAGTAGTGCAAACTCTGATACTTCTCTGAGTGCACCAGTACAAACTGATGATAAACATACACCTTTTCCTCAACCTTGTACTTCTCATGAAGTTGAGCGAGCACAATTTGTCAAGAATGCTGCTGAATGGTACAAAGAAGATTGTATTTTTCCACCAGGAAGAGCAGCTAAGTTTGTTAAGCAAAGTGCTGATACTATCTCAAATCCAGAGATTCTTTCTTGCTTGAAAGCAACTATAGTTCAAGTTAAAACTCTGGATAGACGATTTGATGATACTAATTTGGCAATCACTGCTTTGCGAAATGAGGTTGTAGCTAGAGAGATGAAGATGGAAAGAGATTCGAAACTAGTGACTACAAAATTCTCTAAATCTCAAGATAATCTCTTTGCCCGGCTGGCTAAAGTTGAAGAGAATCAGTCTGATTTATCTGCTAAAATTGATTCTATTGCTACCTCCCTGGAGTTAATTACTTCTATCCTTATACCTGATGATGTCAAAAAGGGGGAGAGAGTTGTCAGAAGGGATAGTGCTGGAGATGGAGGGGCAAGTAACAAAGGAAAGAAAAAGGCTGAAGAGGTTCAAACTCTGAGAACTAGCAAGTCATCAAAATCACAGTCTGTTGGGAGAAATACTGATACTCAAGGTACTTCAAGGACCAAGAGTTTGTTGTTATCTTCTAATCCACAAACTAATGAAGAATTGGCTGCTAAGCTGTTCATTGAAGAGAATGAGGAAGGAGTTACGATTGAGGACATTGAAGCTGAGGAAAAGAGTTTACAAAAAGAGCATCTTAAAGCTTTAAAGTCTGATAAGGTACAAAGAGGAAAAGCTCCTAGACCTGTTGTTAAAGGTGTTGTGATCAGAGAAAGGACTGATGTTAGTTAAAGTTCTCGGTTCTCAAAGGAAGAAATTGCAGCAGAGGCTAAACTCAAGCTAAAAGGCATTGAAGGTGAAAGTTCACAGAAGAAAGTTACAACTTCTGTTGCATCACAAGCAATGATCACACCTTTACACTCTTCAAAGTTGAAATCTGTCTTTGGAAAAGGAACAATTTCTGATCCAAATGTGTTATCTGGAGTCTCAATGAATGTTTCTGATGGAAAAGCTTTATCTGGCAAGGTTGGTAATAATAAGGGTGGACTAGGTTCACATAGAGACAGAAGGCAATATACTGGTCCTAGAGATCCTTCTTCACTGGCTGTTCCAGGTCGTGGTGTTCCTCAAGAGAGTTTGGACAGACTGGAATCAGTGCAGTTGGTTCATCAGAAGAGTTTAGACAAGGATTTTCTTTTATACTTCATGGCTGATGGAACAGTATTCAAAGTTGGTGAGGATGATATTGGCTTGAAATGTTGGGAAGAACTAGAGTATGTTCTATATCTTCTCAAGGTGAATAGTCGAAGGACTCAGTCAGTTGCTAATGTACTCAGACAGAAAATGACTCAGAATCTGGCAATTAGAGGACAGAAATACAATAGCAGATATATTCCTAAGTACAGGGATTACCAAGGCAATCTCATTGAAATGAAGAAAGGTACTGCAAAGTTAAAAACTGATTTAGGAATCACAGTACTTGATTTCAATACACAGGCAGAAAAAGTTAGATTTATCAGACTGGGTAATGAAATGAGAAGGAACAAGATTTATGATCTTAGGGCTGCTATTTACCAAACAGATGAAAGTGATCCTCAACTCAGAGAAATCAAAGAAGCAATGAAGATTGAACTTGAAAATGCAGAAAGAAGATTGCTGATTGATTATCTCAGAACCATGCCAGATCTTGAAATGATAAGAGATTAAGTTCTGTAAGAATTTTCTTATTCTCTATAGTTTTTATAAAGTAGAAGCTTAAACTCTGATTTTGTATAAACACTGTATTTGTCTATTTGTTTTGACATCATCAATTACTGTCATTAACTTGTACATTTTTGCTAATGAACAAGTTGGGGGAGATTGTTAAATATAATTGATGAGTTTTAATCAGTGTTTAAGTGTTACAGGGAGTTATCAGAGTTTAGCTGGAAGCAGTCAGAGTTTAGTCAAACTCTGTCAGGTGGAAGCTCGACAGAGTTTGTTAAACTCTGTCTGGAGGAAGCGCGTCTACTGTTCAACAGCGATTGAAGATTAATTATGGAAGCGATATCTTTGAAGATTGGATAGCTATCAAAGAGATCGAGTTGACATAGGAGACGTGTGACAATCTGTAATTGATATCATTGTATAGCTGATTAGTAGGAATATCAATTAGAGATTGTATCGTAGCTGTATGGTATATAAATACAGATAGGTTAACCCTAGAAGGGTATCGATAACGAATTATCTTTATTGTAACCTAGCATCTCTTTGTGATATTTTACATCACGAAGAGGGTTTGAAATACAAGAAGTTTTTTAAGTGCTTAACCGCTTTTACTTGTTAATCTCTCATACAAAGTTGATTATTAATTGTGTATTCGGCCTAACAAAATTACAGAAGCTACAACGTTCATAATTTTAGCACTATAAATATGTAAATTTTACTTCTATTTTTTCTCACTTCTCATCTTCTTCAAAAAATCATCTAAAGAGAAAAAAATGAATTCCCATCAATATCCACCATCTTCAAATCTTCAAAATACAAACCCGAATTCTCAATCTTCGAACACCCAATTTCCGTATCCATTTCTAAATTCTTATTTTCCGTTTGCCCAAAATACAAATATCGATAATTCTCAATTTTCTAATCCACAAAATCCGTGTTATAATCCTCAAACGCCAAATTCTTAAATTTTTTAATCTTTTTGAAATCATTTCATTAATAATTTAAATATACATACATATATATATATATATATATATATATATATCTTAATTATATTATAAATTAAAAATTATATAAAACAGGTTAAATAATAATTAAGTAGGACCTACTAAAAGTTGGATTTGGGCTTTGCATTGGAGCTAGTTGCCCACTTAATTTACCAAGCCCATTTTTTGCTGACTTGGCTTCGAAAAGTAGAAAATGGCAGTGGAGTTGGGCTCGTCCACTGCACTTGCTCTTAAATCTACATCTCAACCATTCATTCCACCCAACTCTCTCTATAAATAAACTCCCTCATCCACCTATTTTAAACACAAGCTAAGAGCCAAATACATGTTGGGATTTTAGAAGTAGAACATACTTTTAAGTTCATATTTTCTCTCTTCATCTACTTCATCTCAAAAATCTTCTCTCTCTTATATATACTTACATATATTTAAGGTTTTTGTTCACCAAGCTTAGTTCCACGCAACCAAGCTTTGTTCACCCAAGCTAGATCATCTACTACCACTCTACGGCCTCCCAAAGGGCTGCCCAAAGTTCGACCAAGTGCCAAAATCCGGCCGAACCTCCGGCGAATTTTTCCGGCGAATTTTAAAAGTGGTAATTTTTAGCTTCGTCTTTGTGTTTATATTTGAGATTTGTGCTTAAATTTTATATTTCATCTTAATCTCTATTCTCGGATCTATTTTAAAGATCCCAAAAGTCTCTTTAAAAAAGAGAACGATTATCCGACAAACGTCGAGGTTGTAACGATTAAGTATTCTTACGGGTTCCCAACTAGCATCTACAGTGATCCGTGGGAATTTCTTTTAAAGGAATACTTCGTTCAACATAAGCTTCTTTAAGCACAAGTTTAGCCACCTATTTTATTTAGGTTTTATTTTACGTGGCCATAAAGTTTTTAGTGCAAGAAGTTACAAAGAAGATTATACTTTGACATTGATTTTAATCAATAGCAAGTATACATCTTAAAAGTCTTAAGCCTAGTAGCTTAAAAAGACTTGCATATTTGACACACGTCAAAGTGCTACGATTAAGTATTCTTACGGATTCCCAACTAGCATCTACAGTGCTCCGTGGGACATTCTTTACAGGAATACTTCGTATCACATAAACTTCGTGAAGAAGTTAAAATAACAAGACATAACTTAATATTCTTAATTTAATATTAACGTTCCAATACCGCTTGTGCGTAAAGTCCTCTCGTGTGACTTAACCCTTGCCGTTATTTACTATTTTCCGCACTACGCATATAGCTAACGTGTATTAGCGTTCTTTCACGGTCCTCGCACTTGCGAGTTGAATTTTTCTTTCTCATCCTCACACTTGTGAGTCGAATAATAGTTTAACGCATAATAAGCATCCTTCGTGGCTAGCACAGTAACCTGCTAGTCTTGCACAATCTTAATATATATCTTGCTTAACCACATATTGTTTCGTAGATATTGTTTGTCTAACTTTTGTAGTGAGGTGAAGATTAAGTGAGGTGATTCTCGTTCTAAGACCCAAGTCCTAGATGCACTAACGGGGAGTTAATAGTCTTCGCACCGTGAGGAAGAGGAAAAGACCCGAGACCTTTCATCTAAGACCCAAGACCGACAAAAGCCAAGAAGCAATAGTCTACACCAAGGGTTCTACATCAACTTTGAAGAAATAGCGGGGAGTTATTGTCTAAGATAAGTTGTGTAGGTGTTTACATTTATTTTGAGGTGGTAACGGGTAGTTACGCACCAAGACAAATATTTGTGGGATTGTAAAGGCTTCTCCGCCTACTAAAGGAGCGAGTTTATTTTAAGGGAAATCTCGAGTCCGGAGAGGAGCTCGAGGACTGGACGTAGGGGTGAGCGAATCCATTAGGGGTTGCGCCATCGCGAACCAGGATAAAATCTCCTGTGTGGTATTTACTTTCCTTGTCTTTTATTTCCGCACATAAACTGCTAACGACTCGGTAAAATATTTTAAAACGGGAAAAATATTTTAAAACGCCATAATAAATTTTAAATTGGATATTAAGCTATTCAACCCCCCCTTCTAGCTTAAAATAGCCCTCACACGGGACCTAACACTACTGGAATCGTGCAATCCAGGGTGCGACCTGATGGTACCTAGTGCTGGTGAGAGGTGCCACAAGTTCGATAATTTTGAACCCGATCAAGCTATGCCTAATGCAGTGTTGTCTGCATCTTACTTCAAATTGGGATTCTCTATGCCGATGCATCCATTTTTTATTGAAATGCTGAGCTTCTACGAGATAGCCCCCATGCAACTTTCTCCTAATTCTTTCAGGGTGACAGCATGTATGTATATCCTTTACGATCAGACCTTCTCCGTTCCTCTTACCGCTATGGAAATAGGGTATTTCTATCAGTTGAAAGATGTGAGGAGGAAAGTTGGCATCTTCTACCTTACTTCATGTAACAACAGGAAAGGTAAATGTATTAAAGGGAATAAACGTGGAATGTACGACTGGTTGGAGATGTTTTTGTATTGTTACGACTGCGACGAAGTGAGAAGGGAGTGGAATTTAACTCCGGGTAAGCATCTGGTACCCTATCATATTCACAGTAATCCTTACTTGACCAATTCTTAACTTGAATTAAGCCTTTCTACTATCTTTTTCAGGGATCCCAACACAGACTTCTCTCGAGGGAATTGAGGAGAAGAGAGCTAGAAAGATTATGAGGTTGGCTGCCACACTTGGTGACGGTGAATCGTTGCTAACTCCGGAAACCTTGGTAAGGTTAGGATTTGCGAGACCTGCATCTCCCTCATCTCCTGCTCAGGGGATGGAGGTTGAGGAAAGATTGATGGGGGAACCCGAGGTTCAGGGTACCACCAAGGACCGTAGGAAGAAAGGTTAGGCTTCCGTTGACTTACATTCCGGTAGCCTGGGCTGCCACTTCCTATGCGCCTCACCTACGTAAACGACCATATTTGATGCGTTGTCCCCCTCTCTCTTTTTCTTGTAGTAACTTGCTGTTCATAGTAATCTCATAGGTTCCCCTGTGTATGTGATTAAGTTACGTGGTGTCTACTACTTGCCTTGCATTCTAGCATTCATTCATGTTTGTCTTTTAACTCCAATATAAACGTGCTGTAGTTTCTAACATCTTTGACACCTCATATTTTCAGGTATGTCAGGAATTGTTCCCTCCTTTGTGCAGCCCACGGAGAAGTATGAGGATTTGTTCCCAGATGATGAGCTAATGATGCTAGAACCCCCCATCAATGCTACACCTGTCTCCCAGGTCAGGGCCCCCACCTATGGTAAGACTGGATCCCTTCTGGCTGATAGACGCCGGCACTCACAAGCTTCTGGTAGCCTGGCCTCCATACCCAAGACGAGGTCATCTAATAGAGCTAAGTTGCCAAAGTCGCCTGGGGTACCGCCAGAGGTCCGGCAATTCTATAAATTAACTGATGGACAAATTCCTCTGGAGGTTATAGCTAACTGGTCGAAGCTCAAGACCGCGGATGCCGCGCGTGCTATGCTGTTCTTTTCGGGAGAAAAATTATTTCACCAAATAAGACTCGGTAACCAACTGGTGGCGGCTACTCCTGGTGACATGAAGCTGAGGGAGGACCTTAGGAAGGCAAAATCTGATCTCGATGTTGTTGAAGGGGAAAGAAAGAAGCTCGCTGATGCCAACAAGAAGCTAAAAGTTGAAATGTCAACATTGACAAAAGGGAAAGAAAAAACTTAGCAAGTTGGTCTCCGACCAAGATAAAGAGAAGGAGGAGTTGCTGGCAACCCATGTTACCTAAGTTAAGGAGTTGAAGTTGCAAGTGGATACCCTCCAGGGCTCTGTAAAGAAGCTAAAAGAGGTGCTTCTCGAGAGGTACAAACTGGGATTTGCTAAGGGGGTCCAGGATTATATGAGATCTACCTGGAAAGTGATGCCGAACCTGGACTGGGCGCTCCTAGGCGAAGATGCGGTGATCCAGGTGGAGAAGTTCAAGGCGGAGGCGCCTAAGATTGAGGCTACCGGGCGCCAAGACATAATTACATCTCCGGTTACCCAGAAGGGTACCGCCGAACGGATTCCCACCTCTGAGACTATGGTTGAGACTCCCATAAATACGGTTGAGGTGGCTTCGGGTGATCCTATCAAGAAGACTGACCCCGTTAAGGATTCCCACAGCTCAGAGGCCACCAAGGACACTCCTTCTGCCTAAGCATTTTCCTTTTCTTCTGCTAAGTATTTTGTTAACGTATTTTGAACTTTATCTGGTCGGTTTAAGAATTTTATGGTTTTGATGAAAGGGGGTGGGCTCCTATAACGCTCCACAGATGTAATAGTTTAATCTTGAATTTCTTGACTCTGCTCGGTTTATGGCCGTAGGCCTAGGTACTTTTGAACTTATGCTATTCGTGTGATGCATGCTTGTTTTACTATCTTGTTTTTCTGTGATAGATATAATTATCGCATCATTACTGGGTATGCCCTATAAGAACCCTGATTTTTGGTACTAATTAAAACTTTTTATTATGAATTGGAGTATGAATGTATCAATGAGTTAATAGATGAATATTGAATGGATTGGATTCAAATGTTTATGTGCCACGAACATTGTAACTGATTGCCGATGTAGGTAAGAATAATCTATCGTCGAGTAAGTAAGATATGATATACAAACCGAGGAAGTATTCTCGTGTCATACAAATCAATATCTAGGATAAGTTAAGTAACTCCGTAAAAGGATTAAGGAACGCTCGAGAGAGCGCGAGAATATTTTTCTGATTATAAGGATTAAAGAGAAAATAACTGATGAATAGTGTTTTTGGTGGAAATTTGAATATTATTAGACGACACTATATAGAAGTATTCTGAACGGATTTCTGAGTTCGTATCAATGATCAGTGAACGAAATAAGTGTATGTAAAGACGATCGGAATTCAGAAATTCCAATTTCTATTTTGGTGTAATATTTGACCAGACACTAAATTATATATTATTATATTCAAGAAATGAGATATTAAATTTGAGGATTTGAGAATTTAATATTTTAGAGTTTTATTATATTTGATTTGGGGATTTGGAACGAAAACCACAGAAATAGTGAAACGAACATTCTAGAAACCGCTGGAACTTTACAACGAGATTAAAAGATAAAGAGAACGAATTAAGGAATTTGGATTGAGTTCATGACAAGATGGAACCACATGCATTATATCAAGTGGCTTATGGTGAAAGCCAAGAGACAAGGGCAAGAATGGAAGGATTATGAAAGGGCAAGGATAAGGTGGTAAAAACAGATAAAAGCCAAACAAATATCAATGAATCTTCTTGAATACACCTTGCACAAGCCTAAGAGTATCAAACTCAGCCACCCAACTGAGCTTATCTAGAGGATTGATCAAATGTTAGTCAAAGAAAGCAAGCAAAATTTCATTCTCTCCATTTTCTTAAAACTGCCCAGCAGAACACCCTCATAGAAGAAAATTCATATCCCCAATTCTATCCATGATAAAATTACCAAATTTTAACCAAAGACTCTCCACTCCATGGGCAATATTCACTCCAAATTTCATAGCAATCCAAGTAGTATAGCCTAGGAAAATCACCTCCCCAAGTTGAAGAATCAAACTGGCCAGATTCATGACAGTTTCTGTGACGATTTTCAAATGGCCATATCTCCTTTATTACACAATGGAATTTGGTGTTCTTTAGCTACTTGGAAAGCTGGTTAGATTCTCTACAACTCCCTTTAAAAGCCTCGTCCAGAAAACCTCGGTAAGGACCTCGTTTTTCATGATCTTTCCACTGCATTATAGCAGATCCGAAAATCACTAATTATGTGCTTGATGATTCTTGTTAGTTAAGCTTGATTAAGGTGTTCTAAGGACTAGTAAAGGCTTAGTAAGGTCTCTACATCCTACAAGGAAGGTATATCTCATCAAAACCCTAGCTCTTACTTTAAGTTTGTAGATGATCTGGATGGTTGTTAGCATGGTTAGGATGTTAGTATGATTATAAGCATGATTATGTAGTGATTATTTGATTTAAGAGATATGATGATCATGTTGGTAAAGTAGATGATTTTGGACAGTTGAGGATGAATAAAATGTGTAAAAGTTGTATGGATGCCCGGTGTGGCTTGGTTTTGATGGTATGATTTTTGGAACGTTCGATTTATAGCCGTTATAATGCCGAAATTTCGTTAAACCTTGAACTTCGTGCATCACAGTAGCTCTAATTGTCTAAACTGGTTAAGAATGTAACATACCCTCATAGATCTCGAGTCGTAGATCACTTTGGAAAAAGAATCTAAACAAACAGACTTACGGTTTAGGATTTATGGCCGGTTTACTAAAAGTGGTTCGAGACCGTAAGTGCGAGTTCGTAACTGAAATTGAATCCCCTTAACAAGAGTGATCCATTTACGAATCTTGGTAATTAAATATTAGAGATAATAAGGAAGGTGTGAGATAAGACCACATGTCAAAAGAATCGTTTTACGATTTTATAAAAATGTTCGAATCTAGGTTAAGTGCGAAGAACGCCTTAAAAAGTACACTTGGTTATAACTTTGGAAAGTCACTTAGAAAACGACCAATAAATTTCGAGGTATAATCTTTCGACCTTAGAACTTATATGACGTAAGAACGTACCAATTGTAAGTATAATGACATGCCTTGGTAATGAGCAAGTGTCGGGTTAAAACGAGTTACACTTAGCTTCTTAAAAGCGTTAAGTGATTAACCTCGAATATTTTTGATTATGTATAGATCACCGGACCACCCCGAGTCATGCCACTAGCATAAGCGGGAGTACCAGGCAAGTCTTCAATCAATTTGAAGCTGTTGTGGTGATAATATATATATATAAGATTTGATTTTGTTATACATATGCCATAGCATGCATGCCTGTTTTCAAAAGTATATTGTGATAAATGTTTTGCACTCTGATAATTGGCTTATAAGCTAGATATTATATATTAGTTATAAGCCGGATTTTTTTAAGACCCTTAATGAAGGGCGCATGATCTTCATTCTTCAAATATAGACCGGGAGTCGGTATTTTGTAAACTATAAATAGTCATGGAAATCCGGAGGGAATCCAGAGACAGATTATTATTTCGGGGATTGTTATTCAATTATGAATCGTTCGAGGAATGTTATTTGATTATTACCTCAGTGAAGGAATATTTAATGAATATTATTTCAAATATTCATTTAGAATATTATTTTTTTAATGAATATTATTTTAAATATTCATTGGGGTTTATTTAGTTAATGAATATTACTTTGAATATTCATTAGAGACATTTATTTGACGAATATCATTTTCAAATATTCATTTGAGTTATTTATTTAATGAATATTATTTGGAATATTCATTTGATCTTTATTTATTCAAAGTATGCTCTCTTGAATATTCATTTAAGGTTGAATTATTTATTGGATATTATTTCAAATATTTATTCGAGGATTTACTTATTTAATAAATAATTTCCGTATATTCATTCGAGAATTATTTATGAGTAATATTTTTATACCAAAAATATTCTTTAAATACTTATGATATAATAAATATTCTTGGAATATTTATTTGATTCTTTTAAATTAGTTTTAAATAATCTTCTTATTCAAACTATTATCTTTGACTTTCAAATATTACGTAAAATATTTCTGAGCCTTATTATGATTATTTTATCTAGGGGAGGTTCCCAAAAATCTATTTTCAATTAAATCCATCTTATAAGAGGATTTAAATACTCGCTCAAACTTCCAAAATATAAGGGGACCTTGCTTGAGATTTGTTATTTCTTTGACTGCCCGGTCATATACTCGTTAAACTAATCTTTTCACTCGCAACTTGGTTGCGGTTCATTGATTAAATCCTTGTGTTACCTCCTCATCATTCGAGGGGTAAGATTGTTGGAATAAGTTGTTATCCATCAACGAGCATCAGCTCGGGAAATATTGGTGAATTTTCCTTTCCAATTAGAAACGACTAATTTGTGGAGTCCTATCAACAAGTATTATACTTGTGGAAAGGGGGACGAACTTTACCTTTCAGAGTCATGGATTGATTTGAACTAGGAGTCGTGTAAGAGGCCGAGTAGTGCCGGTCCATTCCAAAGGCCCAACCATTGGCCAGGGAGATTTAAAACGACGGTGGACAAGTAAATCCGTCAGTTCTTCCTTCTACTGGTAGTAAAACTCAATTTGAGCAATACATGCTGCGACTGATCATCGTAGATGGAATAGCGGGCACGGTGAATACTCCAATATTAGTTCATCTTTCCAAGTTGGAAATTTTCTAAAACACTGTCGGTGTTGGCAGGGTGAAAAAATGTTTGAAACTGGAATTGCAATATTTTCCTGCAAGTTCCTCTTTTATGATAAATGTTGCTATCTTGCTTATCTTTGGCATAGCAGATATTTCCGCAGAATATATGTTTTGAGTTACCTTGTAACTTCATCATTTACATTATACTGGCACTAGTTTTGTAAATGTATGGCATATGGTTCCAACGATATTGTTGACTTGTTATATATTATTGTTGTCCAGTTATATATTATTTGGTGGGTTATTGCTCACCCTTGCTTTATTTTTATATCACAACAACAGATAGATCTGACGGTCAGTACAAGGAGCACTCGGTGCAAGCAAGGACAGCAGTTAGGGTTGCCTACTGACGTCATAGATGACATTGCTGAGGTAGAAGCAATCAATAGGCTAGACTGTCATATTTTGGTTTATCAGATATATTTATTTATGACATATGTAAATGGATGGCAAAGAGTTTGTAATAATTAACCTGTAACTCTTTTGGGTTGTAAGAACTCAAATTCGTAATTAATAAAAACTTGTTATTTACTCTGATTTCATCTCTGGGACTATAACGGATGTGTTTTGTGTTGTTGTTTTGGGTCACAAGGTTGTAATTTAATTTTATGTTGGTTTTGTGGATGGAAATTGAGACCGTGACGACCGGATCCCTGACCCCGAATTTGGTGTTGTTACATGCCCTGTATATTTATCATATAAGGGTTCCATGATGGGTTCTCTCAGGCTACCACAACTATCGTATAAATGACTCGGTTTAGACTAAAAATTCTACCATGTTTCTCTAACTTAGTTATACATAGGTTACTTGCTGACTATCCATGAAAACTAAGTCGTAATCGGTAGTTATCAAGATTCAAACTCTAAGCTCGCTCATAACCTACGGTATTAATTTGCTAAGCAAGGAAGGTAATACCATAAGTAAAAGCAATTTATAATTGAATGCAACTACCGAATTTTGACGAGTAATATGATTTCCATGACTAATCCAAAAGTAAGTTTATACAAGAACTTAGAGGATATATGTCATACTTACGTTGATTAAATGAAATAAATCATGAATCATGAATCAAGAGCTGAACGATAGGATGGTAACGTAGCATGGAAGTGTACTTGAGTAGTTATATCAATACATACCCGGATAGGCAGCCAAAAATGATAAACTACTTGTACCTTAGTCCGCGTGTATGCCACCCTGGGTGTGGGGGTACCGGCCGGTAACCCTATAACGTCCGGAAGCCCCAAAAATGAGAACCTGACTTTGGGAGCCCTATTTGGCGGTAACCCATCCCGGTAGCCTAGGGTGCCGGAGGCTCAGCCTGAAAGCCACTATTCCGGAAGCCCAAATCATTTCATGAGTAGAGTGCGATAATGCTATGTAGGCCCTTCCTGCAAGGCTGTATTAGTAAGATATATTTGGAAAACCATACGAGTTAACTTTTATGACCACGTAGGTTGATAAAGAATCGATGTATGCCAAGCACGGTTCCATACATGATTAACAACAAAGGAGGCCATGTATGCCAATCGGGGTTCCATATATACCCAAAGGGAAAGGGGTCCAGGTGTGCTGATCAGGGTTCCACACAAGCCCAAATAATGAAGGGAACAATGTATGCCGATCAGGGTTCCATACATGCCCTAGAGACCAAATAAGCCATGTGAAATACTCAAGGTTCCATACATGTCTGGTAATGAAGGGATCTAAGTGTGCCGATCAGGGTTCCACACAAGCCCAAATAATGAAGGGAACCATGTATGCCGATCAGGGTTCCATACATGCCCTAATGACCAAGTAAGCCATGTGAACCACTCAAGGTTCCATACATGTCTGGTAATAAAGGGAACCAAGTGTGCAGATCAGGGTTCCATACAAGCCCAAATAATGAAGGGAACCATGTATGCCGATCAGGGTTCCATACATGCCCTAGTGACCAAGTAAGCCATGTGAACCACTCAAGGTTCCATACATGTCTGGTAATGAAGGGAACCAAGTGTGCCGATCAGGGTTCCACACAAGCCCAAATAATGAAGGGAACCATGTATGCCGATCAAGGTTCCATACATGCCCTAGTGACCAAGTAAGCCATGTGAACCACTCAAGGTTCCATACATGTCTGGTAATGAAGGGAACCAAGTGTGCCGATCAGGGTTCCACACAAGCCCAAATAATGAAGGGAACCATGTATGCCGATCAGGGTTCCATACATGCCCTAGTGACCAAGTAAGCCATGTGAACCACTCAAGATTCCATACATGTCTGGTAACACTCATGAAAAGTTTAAAATTCTGATAATTTCAACCTGTTGATCTAAGAGGTTTATTCACTACTACCCCCTAGTTCTGGATGGTAGCCTGGTTGCCATGTAAAACTATGCTTGTAGGTCTTCCATATCTTTCTGAAATATTTATAAGTGGTAAATGTAAAAGGAAACAATCAACTTCTACTTTTACGGAAAATCAAAGAGTACGATTACATCAAATTTCATCCAGACAGGGTGTGCATTCACTACCCCCCAGGCATCTACTGAAAATCATGAAATCATAAAAACTGAATAGGAAATGACACAACCTGTGACGCCCCAAAATCCGAGGTAAAAGATTCAGGTCGTCACATCACCATCCAACCATGTCATACCTGTATTAACTTTACAACTCAACAATACATCCATCCCGACCTCAATCTTACGCACAAACAAGTTAGAGCCTCAGAAACGATAATCAAAAGTAACACTAAATATTACAATTCATCTGTACAATCCAGAATCTTACGCACTTCCACTTAAACAACTACACTTGAAGACAAGTCTTATTATTACAGTTGAAAACCTATCAGACTTACACTGTAGTATTTATCAGGAACTAAATCATCATCGGGATAAATCTTCTACTCCTCTTCTACTGGCACGGAGTTAATCGACCAAATTCTTCTCTTTCTGAAAAGTTTTTATAAAGCAAGAATGAGCTACATAATGCTCAGCAAGTTCACCATTTCGAATAAAATAATAATGTGGTTTATTTCGAAATCATTCCCAACTATATGGGTATATATCTCAGATTTCAAAACATAATTGGACAATATATATGTCCGAGTTTGAATAAAACATTTATACTCACTAAGGAGCTTTAAGAATAACATATGAACCCTTTATAAGGTTCCCACTTCAATACATCTCAAGTTTGAAAATATATACATATGAGTATATCATTTTCGGCAAAACACTCTACGGTTAACATACTGTACAGGGAATACATCATTGCAAACCTCTTTCCTTCCATTAGCTTAGAAGGTTTCTCATTCAAAAACATTTCATTCTTTGAAATAATTGCAAGAGTGCACTAACACGTGCCAATCTTTATAGAAAATCTTGCAGTTCTAGATACTGCACGATGTCAATATTTTTCTTATCAAAAACCTCACTATCGGCAACTTGGCACTTAGGCCCAAGAAGCAGTGTTTGAGTATTTTTCCAAAGTGGAGGATGGGACTGGAAGAAAACATAAAAACCTGACAGGGATTGACGATGATCAGTCGCCACATCCAAGTCCAATAATCCGCGGGTCTTCTCTACCGGTAGAAGGATAGAAACTACATCCGTAACTATCCTCGGGTGAAAACTACATCCGTAATCACCCTCGATGAAAACTACATCCGTAATCATCTTTCGGCAACACCTGGGCCGGAATAATAATTGATGGACCGCCTGGCTCACGGCCGCTTACGCATCCCAGGAATCGTTCGTCAACGATTCCCACACCTTCCTGAGTCCCTTTTTCTTTTTCTTTTAAAAATTTTATTATGAATGAAAACTGAGTAGTTGAGGTCCGACATCAGTTGACCGATAATTCTTGAAATCGTACAAGAAACAAAACCTGACCGGGGTTTTTCGAAAATGTTTTGAGTTCAAAAGAGTTCGGGTTTGAAAGTGCTAAAGGTATCTTGGATTAGCTTTGTCTTTAAAATAATGATCAATAATTAATAAATAATATTTTAAGATTTAATATTAACAATTAATAAAATATTTATTTAATTAAATAAGCTTTTAATCCAAGATAGGTATTTTTGGGTATTTATGATGATATAAAAATAAATACATAAGTATACGATACTTCCCGAATGACCCTTCGGGTTTTCGCAATTTAATCACGATATAATAATACACCGCTCCCCGGTCAATGTTATATTTGGACCGCTACGACCTCTATTGCTAGAGTCGTTGTCCGAAGAAAACATTTCATTCTAAGTTCAAGGGGCTACGAACATATATATGCATATATCTCAAATTTCATCATTACCTCAATAAGCATAAACATATAATACGATTGAAAACTACAAACACAACAGTGAAAGTCCTTATATATGTAAGTTTTGAAAAGTAAACTTGTCTTGGTGCGGTTGGGGTGGTCGGGCTTGCGGAGTGGAATGGAAATCTATACATAATCAATATTCGTACATTAGTGCCTTAACAACGCTACTTAATCATAAGGTTTTAAAAGATGTAAGACCAACTTAACGACTCCACTTATGACCACTAACTCTCTCATATGACCGTGTCACCATATTATCACATTCGTTACCCATTCGACTCAAATCTATTCCTCAAACTCAAAACTCAAGTGAATATTCTTAAAACTACTTTAAACTAATCCCCTAAGTGGTTTTTCACTTGCGCACACCTCGCTCTAACATGTTTATAAAATTGAAAAATTTGAATTTTAATCAGATTCTTTTTGGGTAGCCTTCCTTACTGTAAGACCTAGCTAACCTCAATTTTTCACAATGTCTGCAGAAAGTTTGGGGGTCCAAAGACAGTTCACAAACAGACCATTCAGTGCAGTCCGGATTTCAGAACCACTACTCACTCTTCTGGTCATAACTCAAAATCTACACATCTCCTGGGTATGAACCTTATATTTCACGAAACTACATTCAAATACCTTTCTAACCATATGTATTAGACCCTCGGGAGACAAGTTTAAGGGGTTCAAAAGTCCACTGCAAGGCAGTACATACTCCCAGACTTTTTACTCAGCATACATCTTTACTTAATCCTCCAAGAACTCAACTTATACATCATATCTACCATTAAAACCACCAAGTCTCATCTCTATAACATACATGGGGTCACATACTCTAAGCACAAGCTTTAAAATCACATCAACCACATATAACCTCAAGATTTTCATCATCCATAACTCATATAACCAAGATATGCATTAATACTACTAGATCTAACATTAAAAACCATAAACACTTCATGACTAAGAGGGGTTTGGAGTTCTATACCTTCTTGAGTAGCTAAAGACCTTGGGTGAGCTTTACAACCACCAAGAACACTTGGATGAGCCTTTAAAGACCTTAATCCTTCAAGATCTAAAGGATAAACAAGTTTGGTTAATATTCACCCAACCTTCAACAATTTATAACTCAAAATCTAATGGATGGATGGGGTTGAAATTAATATAATATCTTCTCTATAGTGTAAGGATGGCCTAGGAATTTTATCTTGAATTATGAGTGAGTGGAGGTTGGAGAAATTTTCTTCTTCTTCCTTCTTGAAGAGCTTGGCCGAGAGTTGTAGTAATGGGGGAGAGAAAGAGAATTGCTTGCTTGCTTGGTTGGAATAATGTAGTGTATTATTGTGATATGTATTAAAGTGTATATGTATTGTGTCACATGTTGCCACTCTAGGTGGTAGGCTAGCCACACACCATACCTCTTTGTCTTCTAGAATAATGCACCAACTAGTTACTATACATTGGTTGCTTTTGCTTTTCTAGTTTGATTTTCTAACAATCTAGTTACATGATACTTGCATGTAATATCCTTCCTTGTATTATTATTACTCCACCAATGCTTGTCACTTAATCCTCATTTCATAACGTATCTTAATTAAACTCCTCGTAATAATATTTTGTCGCGTAGAGATTTCCCTTGTAATTCCTTAATTACTTAATTGTGTAAATTCCTTAAATATCCATAACTCCTTGTCATAGTCTCTTAAAATCTCCTAATACTCTAATAACTCTCAAATCCCAAGTTTTTATGAATCTTAATATCAGTAGGCCTCTTGCCTTCAACAATCTTCCTTTTTTCTTACATAGTGAATATAACAACATAAATTTTCAGATAATCAATTCCATTACATAACATAGGTGACTCAAAAGGTCCCTAATTCACAATGTCATAAGCTTTTACATATTTAAAATATTACAAAAATCAGGATTCTTACAGCCTCCCCTCCTTAAAAGGATTCCGTCCCGGAATCAGGTTGAAAACAGTTGAAGGTACTTTTCACACATCGCGCTTGTTCCTCTACAAAACTCTCACTAGCTTAACAACCTTGTTCCTCAGCACTTGTTCTTTTCTATTCATGATTTCCACGGGTTGCTCCACATAGGTCAAGTTTGGTTGTAGGTCCACTTGGTCATACTCTATCACATGCCGAAAGTCGGTGTGGTAGGGTTGTAACATAGACACATGAAACACATTATGAATTCGCTGCAAGCTTGGGGGCAAGGCTAACTCGTAGGCTAACTTCCCAATACGCCTCAAAATCTCAAAAGGTCCAATAAACCTCGGACTTAGCTTCCCTTTCTTTCCAAATCTCACCAATCCTTTCCAGGGGATACCTTTAGCATCACGAAGTCTCCCACCTCATACTCCTTTGATATCTCATAAAATTTGACCATTCGAAATAATGGGTTTCGTAAAAAAAACTAATGACTTTTACATACACTCGTCTATGCCGTAAAGACGTAATATCAATTTGAAATCTTCATTTAATAATTCGTACAAATCGTGATTGAAAAAATTTCTCATCCACCCATAAAATTACTATTCGTCCAGGTTTCGAATATTCCCAAAAATTAGGGTTAATGCAGTCTCCTCTCCTTAAAAGGATTCTATCTTAAGAACCTAAGGATAATAGTTGTGGATACAATTCCAACCTTACCCTTTCCAACTCTCAGGTTGGAACTTCAACCCTTTTTGTTCTCTCACCTTTATCTCACCAACGCTTTAATGTTGTTTCTCAACGCATGCTCTCCTCGGCCTGTATTCCTTATCGGTTGTTCTATGAATGAAAATTTCTATCCCGCTACTTATACGTTCCTCCTCTACCTTGTTCATAGTATCCATGTTGAGTCCTTGTACCGTTGGCCCGTGAATACTTTGTGGTCGTGTTTTATAATCTGAGACAACGTCAATACGCACGGTATTCCTCATATTCCTTGGCTTGATTAGCATGCATATGTTGCCTTCCGTCAGCCGTTACCACTTGCTATGGATACTGTATAGTCTTCGGTATACGTCGAACTAGTTCCGCTACTATATCCCTCGTTCATTGACTTCTTCGTAACACAAGAAAAGCAAAACTTCTTCTTTCGTACTACGCTTTGCAAGAGACATCCTTACGTTCGCATGGTGACGATCGTGATAACAACATTCGTTTCATGGATAAGTTTTTATTCTCGACTGCCCCGTGAAATCTAAGGCATGACACTAAATATAAATTCGATCGTCTGGATAATTCTTCTTCCCTGTCCGTCAGCCACAGATCAAATTAGTACAAACGCTCAATCTCTTTATTAATTATACTTGAAAGCACCTTCAATATTCGAAGTTTAACCTTAAGTCTCTATCTGACGTAATCACTGTAGAAGTGTTATATTGCACCACCATCCCTTCCGTATATAAATCGATAATCTTCTAAATGGAAAGTCTCTCGTAGGTAAATCACTTGGTCCAGCAATTATAAATCAACTAGGGCCATCTCTTGGCTCGGTCTTCGGCGACCTACTTATGAAATTCATTATAATTCTGTCCACGTTCAAGATTTTCTACAGGCGGAATAAATCCACAAGATCTCTATCATTCTGCTTTTGACATGCCGCGTTTGTACTTAATAGTTTGCCAATACCATTCTTCATATCCGTTTGCCAAACATTCTCTTAATTCCCTATACATCTTTGTCCTTCCCCATAATTTAGTCACTTTACTCTAACATTATTCTTTATTGTATATACTCTATTTTCTTGGTCAATACTAACTGAATTCCAATTTCGAATAATCCCTTCTATAGGTATCGGCCACCACACTGGCCTTTCCTGGGAAATAACCAATTTCTCCAATATACTCCCTACTCCCTTTCGTCACCTTCTTTTTCTTATGTTTAGTTCTAATATGAAGATGTACTTATGGCACTTGTGGAAAACATTCACACTTTTCTCATAAAGTTAACGTCTCAGTTTCATGCGTGAATGCTATCATGACAAATCCCCGACTCAAGGTTAGTATATCCTATCCCGTAACCTTTATGTTGTCTAGAAGTATAGGCTATCATCCCCTTTCTACTGCATCAGCACACCACTTAAACTCTTGAAAGATGCACCATCGTGACTCTCAAAGTCCTCTTTTTATCATTACGTATAGCTAACAACGAGGTTGTTGCTAATATCTCATTTCATTCCAAAACTTTGTTCATTAATCCATAAAGGCTTTTGACTCACAAGTCCACTTAAACGATACCACCATAATTTTATAACGTTTATATTAGTGTGAAATGCTAACTTTGGCACAGTACAGAGGTCGATCCTGAGTTGGTGAAACCCACTTTTCAACCTTATCTTTGAAAAACAACTACGCGTTTTAACTGGTCAACAATTCCTACTTCGATTAGGGGTATCGATTCTTGATGGTATATGTAAGATGTCATACGCTCGTCCTCTTTCATAACTGGCGCCAATCAGCTTGAGGCCTGCATGCTGCTACGATTCTCAATAAACTTGATTAGGTGGTAATCTCGGAGGATCGTTGGGATATATTCATGCATCCATTTGCTATTAGGGGCCTTTTAAACTTTATGTCTCTCTATTTGCATCAATCCCTTTAAAATAAGTAAAGCTTCACATTCTTGCCACAATATTTCTTCCTGTCTTGTCCATCTCACTTCCACGTTAGTTTCCTCTAAGGATATGTCTTACATTGCAATCGATTTGCATTTCTTGGATCAGGAAAAGGCTTGGTAACTCCAGAATTCATCAATATAACATCCTGACAACGGTTGGTAGGAGCGTACTCCCAACCACCTCATCATTTCTTATAACCTTCCTTACACTAACATTAAAGGTCCTTGTGGTATGCCCCGACATGTTACTCCTACTTTAAATAATTACTCGGCATAATGCTCTGGCTGCACAATTATAACATTTGGTTTTTGATCTCATATTGATGCAACGATTCACAATTGTACCTCCTGTTCACCTTAGAGTAATCACTTTTGAAAGGAATGGTTTCAAAATAACAAGGTCCAATAGATAATTTCAATAAGAATCCCACATTGGATGTTCCAAGGATGTTGATGGTTCCAAATACTAGGAGTCTCGATTTTTGGAGATGTAAGGATGGACAGAAAGAATACAACAAGGTTTATTCCTTCATGTCCTGATAATTTTGTAATGCGATATCATAGAGAGTGTTGCATGAGGGCAATGATTGTTGGACACAAAAGTCAAAAAGATGGTCTTTATACCATTCTTACATCTGGTGAATACTTTTCCTCAAAAATAGAGGATCTAAAAAGTCCCATTGATAAAGGTCAACCGATCGAAAGCAATTCTACTCTATGACAATAAAAAAATGAAGTAGTTTATCATTCAAGTAATCTATGGTTTTAAATGAATCTTCATTATATGAATGAAAGAACTGAATATTCAAGTGACATAAAGTCTGATACGAAGATGGGTAGAATTCAAGTTGAGTGAGTGACCTCACTAGGTCTCAATCAATTTATTCGTCAAAAATTTCATCATCATACTTTACCATATGCAAAATGCATTGCGGAATTGCTGAATGAATTAAATTGGGAGTTGGACCAGTGAAACAATAACTAGTCCCTTTCAAGAAACACTAGCTATGAGCTAGAAAAAATTTGCTAGTTCACCTATTTGAGACATCACCACTAGCTAGGACAATTAACTAGGTGTACTTCACAACATTACAACTTTGACTAGTTAGAACAATCGACTAGTCATTCATATTGACATATCGACTAGCCAGTTTCAATTGGCTAGAACGGAATTTCAACATCGTAGCCACTGGAGAAACTTTAGGCTACTCGGACAACGAATGGAAATAAGAAGTTATTAAGTTTGAAAAAGAAAACTATAAAATCTGAAGAGAATGTTCTAGGTATCGGAACAATCGATAACCTCTCATCAAATATTACTTACCAGTGAAACGGTCCACCCAAGGGTGCCTCCGTACACATGCTTTATCAGATCCTAAAATAGAATTAAATTCAGAATACCAATATCAAAATGATATCCTTACTATGATTTCAATGTACGATGTACAATCTCATCTTGAATAGAAGAAAAGAATTCATGAAGGATGTCTGGACATTAGATCATCCATGTCCTCCGTAATTTGTTAGATATTTATGAGCTCAACTGAAGAGTGCAAGTATGAAAGAAGCAATCAAATATCAATATTCGTTAAGTAATATTCATCGATTAATTAAGGAAATATTTGTTGAACCTTCCTTGGATAATTGAAAGAAAGTGTAAATAGGCCTGAGCCGAACAAGATCATCATAAATTTTTGAATAGAATGTTCATGGATCCAATAAAATTACTTCGGATAAGTCCTGCTTTAGGGAAAGTATCTCACTGGTTGTTATTCCACAAGTTTGAAGTAGAAAGCTAGAAGGGTTACCTGATATAAACTAATCGAGGTAACAGGGTTAGTGAACAGTTTAAAATGAAGTAGTGCACCAGCCGGTAGTTATCAAAATAAGTTAATAATCATTCGTGCATCTCATTATCACCATTATGAGGGTAACTCCATCTCTTCGTCTTCGTAATACAAGACACCAACTAGTGCGTCTCTCAATCATCATCTTAAAGTCATTTATCGAGTTGGGGTTTCACAAATATATCTATCATTTCCGTGCTTTATCTTGAAGACCAAGATTCACATCATTCCGAGGACACCTGCTAAGTCCATAGGGTCCTACTTCGTGCCTTCCGACATGAATCACAAGTGGCCAGTTCCCCCTGGGAACAGATCAAAGAGATCTCTCAGGGATCTCAGTGCAGTCCATAGGTTCAGTGGCGGGTGTGTGTATGTGAACATATACCAAAAATATTGAGGTCTACAATACATATATACGTAGTCCCTGATAACATCTCTATCAAAGGATTCCACTCTAGACCCACTGGTCTTTTCTTTTGGTAGACTCTGAGATCACTGTATCGCTCGTTGCAACCATATTCAACTTCTCTTGAGTCCCTTTGTTAATTCTACTTGTTTGTTCTCTAAGTTGAACTACCATGCTCTAGCGTCCGAATCATGTGTGGAATTATCTAGCACGCTCGTCTTATGATAACATCCTCGTATAACACATGTAAAATTTGCCATCAAGGGTAATGAAATCCACAACGACATAGTGACCAACTTTCAGGTAAACCCGTTACTTATCGAAAATCGGATATTATAGCCAAAGTAAAAGACTTTCATTATTCCAAGTACTAAGTACCCTTAATTATGTAGGGAAGTCTAAACTTCTTGATTCTTAAAATGTCACCTCCTAAACTGTGGAGGACTATGGGCCATAAAATTTATGCCGGCCTAGTCATCCGATCATATTGGCAATATCGCCTCTACCTCAGCTGCTCTTGAGATTTCGCTATGCTTCCTATATCATTACCTATGATAGGTCATGTACGACTATCAAACCTCTATTCATCATTCTGAAGGTCTCTAAGGATTTTATCGACCCTAGTATAATACCTCCAGTAAACACTCCAGTCCATTCTACTCACCGGTACCTCTTCCGGTAGTCCAATAATAAGTTTACTACGATCTCTTATGTCATTCTCCTACTTAGACTTAACTCTCAACACTCTCGTTTCTGAGTACTGTAACTTATCGCTCTGATACCATTTCTATGATGCCCCCAAATCCGAGGTCAAAGATTCAGGTCGTCACATCACCATCCAACCATGTCATACCTGTATTAACTTTACAAGTCAACAATACATCCATCCCGACCTCAATCTTACGCACAAACAAGTTAGAGCCTCAGAAACGATAATCAAAAGTAACACTAAATATTACAATTCATCTGTACAATCCAGAATCTTACGCACTTCCACTTATACAACTACCCTTGAAGACAAGTCTTACTATTACAGTTGAAAACCTATCAGACTTACTCTGTAGTATTTATCAGGAACTAAATCATCTCCGGGGTAAATCTTCTACTCCTCTTCTGCTGGCGCGGAGTTAACCGACCAAATTCTTCTCTTTCTGAAAAGTTTTTATAAAGCAAGAATGAGCTACATAATGCTCAGCAAGTTCACCATTTTGAATAAAATAATAATGTGGTTTATTTCGAAAACATTCCCAACTATATGGGTATATATCTCAGATTTGAAAACATAATTGGATAATATATATGTCCGAGTTTGAATAAAACATTTATAATCACTAAAGAGCATTAAGAATAACATATGAACACTTTATAAGGTTCCCACTTCAATATATCTCAAGTTTGAAAATATATACATATGAGTATATCATTTTCGGTAAAACACTCTACGGTTAACATACTGTACAGGGAATACATCATTGCAAACCTCTTTCCTTCCATTAGCTTAGAAGGTTTCTCATTCAAAAACATTTCATTCTTTGAAATAATTGCAAGAGTGCACTAACACGTGCCAATCTTTATAAAAAATCTTGCAGTTCTAGATACTGCACGATGTCAATATTTTTCTTATCAAAAACCACACTATCGGCAACTTGGCACTTAGGCCCAAGAAGCAGTGTTTGAGTATATTTCCAAAGTGGAGGATGGGACTGGAAGAAAACATAAAAACCTGACAGGGATTGACGCTGATCAGTCGCCACATCCAAGTCCAATAATCCGCTGGTCTTCTCTACCGGTAGAAGGATAGAAACTACATCCGTAACTATCCTCGAGTGAAAACTACATCCGTAATCACCCTCGATGAAAACTACATCCGTAATCATCCTTCGGCAACACCTGGGCCGGAATAATAATTGATGGACCGCCTGGCTCACGGCCGCTTACACATCCCGGGAATCGTTCCTCAACGATTCCCACACCTGCCAGAGTCCCTTTTTCTTTTTCTTTTAAAATTTTTATTATGAATGAAAACTGAGTAGTTGAGGTCCGACATCAGTCGACCGATAATTCTTGAAATCGTACAAGAAGCAAAACCTGACCGGGGGTTTTCGAAAATGTTTTGAGTTCGAAAGAGTTCGAGTTTGAAAGTGCTAAGGTATCTTGGATTAGCTTTGTCTTTAAAATAATGATCAATAATTAATAAATGATATTTTAAGATTTAATATTAATAATTAATAAAATATTTATTTAATTAAATAAGCTTTTAATCGAAGATAGGTATTTTTGAGTATTTATGATGATATAGAAATAAATACTTAAGTATACGATACTTCCCGAATGACCCTTCGGGTTTTCGCAATTTAATCACGATATAATAATACACCGCTCCCCGGTCAATGGTATATTTGGACCGCTACGACCTCTATTGCTAGAGTCGTTGTCCGAAGAAAACATTTCATTCTAAGTTCAAGGGGGTACGAACATATATATGCATATATCTCAAATTTCATCATTACCTCAATAAGCATAAACATATAATACGATTGAAAACTACAAACACAGCAGTGAAAGTCCTTATATATGTAAGTTTTGAAAAGTAAACTTGCTTTGGTGCGGTTGGGGTGGTCGGGCTTGCGGAGTGGAATGGAAATCTATACATAAACAATATTCGTACATTAGTGCCTTAACAACGCTACTTAATCATAACGTTTTAAAAGATGTAAGACCAACTTAACGACTCCACTTATGACCACTAACTCCCTCATATGACCGTGTCACCATATTATCACATTCGTTACCCATTCAACTCAAATCTATTCCTCAAACTCAAAACTCAAGTGAATATTCTTAAAACTACTTTAAACTAATCCCCTAAGTGGTTTTTCACTTGCGCACACCTCGCTCTAACATTTTTATAAAATTGAAAAATTCGAATTTTAAACAGATTCTTTTTTGGTAGCCTTCCTTACTGTAAGACCTAGCTAACCTCAATTTTTCACATTGTTTGCAGAAAGTTTGGGGGTCCAAAGACAGTTCACAAACAAACCATTCAGTGCAGTCCGGATTTCAGAACCACTCCTCACTCTTCTGGTCATAACTCAAAATCTACACATCTCCTGGGTATGAACCTTATATTTATGGAAACTACATTCAAATACCTTTCTAACCATATGTATTAGACCCTCGGGAGACAAGTTTAAGGGGTTCAAAAGTCCACTGCAAGGCAGTACATACTCCCAGACTTTTTACTCAGCATACATCTTTACTTAATCCTCCAAGAACTCAACTTATACATCATATCTATCATTAAAACCACCAAGTCTCATCTCTATAACGTACATGGGGTCACATACTCTAAGCACAAGCTTTATAATCACATCAACCACATATAACCTCAAGATTTTCATCATCCATAACTCATATAACCAAGATATGCATTAATACTCCGAGATCTAACATTAAAAACCATAAACACTTCATGACTAAGAGGGGTTTGGAGTTTTATACCTTCTTGAGTAGCTAAAGACCTTGGGTGAGCTTTACTACCACCAAGAACACTTGGATGAGCCTTTAAAGACCTTAATCCTTCAAGATCTAAAGGATAAACAAGTTTGGTTAATATTCACCCAACCTTCAACAATTTATAACTCAAAATCTAATGGATGGATGGGGTTGAAATTAATATCATACCTTCTCTATAGTGTAAGGATGGCCTAGGAATTTTATCTTGAATTATGAGTGAGTGGAGGTTGGAGAAATTTTCTTCTTCTTCCTTCTTCAAGAGCTTGGCCGAGAGTTGTAGTAATGGGGAGAGAGAGAGAATTGCTTGCTTGCTTGGTTGGAATAATGTAGTGTATTATTGTGATATGTATTAAAGTGTATATGTATTGTGTCACATGTTGCCACTCTAGGTGGTAGGTTAGCCACACACCATACCTCTTTGTCTTCTAGAATAATGCACCAACTAGTTACTATACATTGGTTGCTTTTGCTTTTCTAACAATCTAGTTACATGATACTTGCATGTAATATCCTTCCTTGTATTATTATTCCTCCACCAATGTTTGTCACTTAATCCTCATTTCATAACGTATCTTAATTAAACTCCTCGTAATAATATTTTGTCGCGTAGAGATTTCCCTTGTAATTCCTTAATTACTTAATTGTGTAAATTCCTTAAATATCCATAACTCCTTGTCATAGTCTCTTAAAATCTCCTAATTCTCTAATAACTCTCAAATCCCAAGTTTTTATGAATCTTAATATCAGTGGGCCTCTTGCCTTCAACAATCTTCCTTTTTTCTTACATAGTGAATATAACAACATAAATTTTCAGATAATCAATTCCATTACATAACATAGGTGACTCAATAGGTCTCTAATTCACAATGTCATAAGCTTTTACATATTTAAAATATTACAAAAATCAGGGTTCTTACCCCAACCACAACTAGTAGGTTGCCTTTATTCATCCTAACCCTGAAAGAGGCCTACATTTGCTTGGAAGAGAATCTTACTGATAGTACTTTTTAAGGTGCTCGGCATTCCAAGAACGGGGAATAGTGTTCCCATCCATGTCTTCGAGGTGGTAGGTGCCTTCCCAAAAAATAGATTTTATTTTGTAAGGCCCTTCCCAATTTGCTCCAAAGGCTCCGTGCCCGGGAACCCGCATATTTGGCATCATTCTTCTCAGCACTAGGTCGCCAACCTTGAGAGGTCGAGGTCGTACCTTGTTGTTATAGTATTTGCAGGTCCTCTGCTGGTAAGCCGCGAGTTTCAGCTGGGCGGTAGCCCGGGTTTCCTCTAGCATGTCCAGGGCTAACCTCTGATTTATTTCATTTGATTCTTGACTGAAATTGTCCCTTCGGTAGGACCCTTTCCCAACTTCCATGCGAACCATGGCTTCACAGCCGTAGGCTAAGGCAAAGGGAGACTCTCCGGTAGTGGACCTAGGAGTGGTGTTGTAAGATCATAAGACCATTGGGAGTTCCTCTGGCCAGTTCCCCTTTTTGTCTTCCAACTTGGCTTTTAGAGTGTGCTTAATGATTTTGTTCACAGCCTCCGTTTGCCCATTGCTTTGGGGGTGGCATATGGCTGAAAAATCTTTCTTTATTCCGAAGTCTTCACATAGACTCCTCATTTCCTTACTATCAAATTGTTTGCCATTGTCTGAAATCAGCTTGTATGGTACTTCGTACCTACATATAATGGCTCTCTTGACAAATTCTTTTAGTTTGCCGGTAGTGATGGTAGCCAGGGGTTCCACCTCAGCCCACTTGGTAAAGTAGTCAACAGCTACCACAGCATATTTCATAATGCCTCTGCCTTTAGGAATCTCCCCAATCAAGTCAATTCCCCATATTGCAAAGGGCCTGGGGCTTCCAATGGGCCTTAGGTCCATAGCCGGGTTGCTGTTGAAGTTAGTAAACCTTTGACAATGATCGTAGGCTTTAGCAAAGTCACAAGCATCAGCTTTCAAGGTAGGCCAGTAGTAGCCCTACCGAAGCATCTTATGGGCAAGGGAGGTACCCCCCGAGTGATTGCCGCAGATGCCTTCGTGAATTTCCCTTAGGATGTATTCACATTCATTTCCAGATATGCACTTCAGTAGAGGTTGGTTGAAACCTCTCTTATATAGGATGCCATCATAGATCACATAACGGGCAGCCTTGTATTTGAGTTTTCGGGCTTCATCTTTATCTTCCGGAAGCACCCCCTGGTGATGTACTCACGAATTGGGGTTGTCCACTGGCTCTCCGCAGAAAAGTTTATCTCCATAACCTCCTCTCGATGGATACTTGGCTGGAGTTGGAATTCGAGGGGTATCACCCCTAACAGAATAGCTTCTTTTTGGGATCCCAACTTGGCAAGGGCATCGGCATTGGCATTTTCCACCCTTGGGATCTGATTCAAATTCAGCACTTTAAACTTACTAATGAGTTCTTGGGCATACCTCATGTAGAGTTCAGTACAGGGGCCTCGGCTCTGGAAGCTCCCTTTGATTTGCCACACAATCAACATGGAATCACTAAAAACATTCAAGTATTCCACCTTCATTTCTAGAGCTAGTTTCAACCCAGTAATCAGGGCCTCATACTCCGCATCATTGTTGGTAGCCTTGAAGCCAAAGTGTATGGCACTCTGAATTCGGTGCCCCTCTGGGCTTACCAATTCTATCCCAGCACCTGCCCCGTTGTTGTTCACTGCTCCATCCACATATAGGTTCCACCATAGTTTGGGGCTCTCGACATCCCCCTCGGTAACTGGGCGTACCGATATGCATTCTTCCCTGGTAACCTCAAAATCTGGAGGGAACTCTAACAAGAATTCAACCAGTGCTTGGCCTTTGATGGCAGTTCGGGGCTTGTAATCTATCTCAAACTGTCCTAGCTCGACAGCCCATTTCATCATTCTACCGGAGGCTTCCGGCTTGTGCATCACTTGCCTTAACGGGAAGGACGTTCTAACTTCAATTTTGTGGGCCTGAAAGTAGGGCCTTAGTTTCCTGGAAGCCAATATCAGAGCATATACTAGCTTTTCCATGCTAGGATATCGGCTTTCCGCATCCAACAACCTTTTGCTCACATAGTATACCGGGTATTACACTTGTTCTTCCTCCCGGATCAACACAGCACTTATAGAATATTCATAAACAGCTAGATATAGAATGAGTACCTCACCTTCCAAGGGTTTGGAGAGCAATGGTGAGCTTCCCAACTGTTCCTTTAGCTTCTTGAAGGCTTCCTCACATTCCGGGGTCCATTCAAAGTTTTGACCCTTTTTGATAGCCTTAAAGAACTCTTTGCATTTGTCGGAAGACCGAGATACAAATCTGTTTAGGGCTGCCACCCTTCCGGTAAGCCCTTGGACTTCTTTAACATTCCTTTGGGATCTGAGTTCCAGCAATGCCTTGATTTTGGCAAGGTTCACCTCAATCCCTCTATGGTTCACAATGAATCCAAGAAATTTTCCAGACTCCACACCAAAAACACATTTTTGGGGGTTTAGTCTCATCCGGTACTTCCTTAGGATATCAAACATCTCAGATAAGTGCAACACATGGTCAGCTACCCGCTTTGATTTGACCAACATATCATCAACATAGACTTCCATATTCTTACCAATCTGTTCTTTAAACATCATGTTTACCAGCCTTTGGTAGGTAGCCCCGGCATTCAGCAACCCAAATGGCATCCCCACATAACAGTATAATCCTCTATCAGTTATGAAGCTGGTATGCTCCTAGTCTGGCTCATACATAAAGCTCAACAAAGCATGGCCTGCCGTGGAATCCACCAATTGGTCAATTCTAGGTAGCGGGAAGCTATCCTTAGGACATGCCTTATTTAAATCAGTGAAGTCCATACATGTCCTCCATTTCCCATTGGTCTTCCGGACCAGTACCGGGTTTTCCAGCCATGTTGGGTAGAAGGATTCTTTGATCAATCCCGCCTTCAGTAACCGGTCTACCTCTTCCTGGAGGGTGGTAGCCCTTTCACCACTAACAGGCCTTCTTTTCTGCCGGATACCCCTTCTCTCAGGGTCAATATTAAGGTGGTAACACATGATTTTCGGGTCAATCCCCACCATATCAGAGTGACACCATGCAAACACATCTAGGTTGCTTTAAGGAAAGAAGTCAACCTTTCTCTTGTTTTTTCATCTAGATGTTGCCCAATTTTCAGGACTTTTCTAGGATCTTCAGCATCCACCAATATGGGAATAGTATCCTCGGCAGCCCCTGCCTTTTCCAGGGTACCCGGCATCCTTGGATCAATATCGATTTCAACCGGAAGCCCTTTCATCACTTCCTGGTTTTCATTTTCTGACATTGTTTCATCTGGTTCATCATCTGAGGCCTCTTTTACTGTGCCTTCCACTGTAATGTTTTGAATTTCTCCATTTTTCTCGGTAGCTTCCAACAGCAAGTTTTGTGGTGGTACTACCCCCCGAAAAATAGGAACCTCTTCAGTAGGTTCCTCTGGTAGCTCCACTATCATGATGGTATTGCATGATGCCTTTTCAAACTTCTGTGGCTATAGACCGTGGCTTCTAATTAAGACTTCCCCATCAGCCTTTTCTTAAGCTTGAATAGATTTATCTGCCTTCTCGGTAGCCTGTACAGCTTTGTTATAGCATTCCCTTGATTCATGTTGACATCCTTTCACACACCCGATGCCATTTAGGGTAGGGAACTTCATTGAAAAGTGATATATTGAGGTTACCACCCTCATACTTCAATACCGGTCTCCCAAGAATTGCATTATGAGATTTATCTTCGTCTACTACCATGAATTCAGCCATTTGGTTGGCCTTGCAGGGATCCACACCCAGTGTTAACGGTAACTTAACCTTTCCCATGATTTGTACAGGGTTACCGGTAAACCCATACAGCTCATTGCTAGTGGGCAATAGCTCTTTATCCAAAAGCCCTAATTTATGGAATGTAGTATATGCCAAGATGTTCACTGAGCTTCCATTTTCAACTAGTACTCTATGTACATTCATTCCACCAATACTCACGGTTACCACCAAAGCATCATTATGAGGGTGGTGAACCCACTTGGCATCCTCTTCGGTAAAGGAAATATCAGAAGTTTCCCCTTTAAACAGCTTAGGGGGCCTTTCTACAAGGTGAAAAATGTTTGTTAGGGGCTTCCCCCTGGCCTCTCGTGCATACCTATCTCTGGCGTTCCGGCTGGCACCCCCCAAATAAGGGCCACCGAAGATGGTGTGGATGCTAGGAGATCGGGTAGTCCTATCCTGGTTTCCCGGAGTTTTATCTTTGTTGTCTCTCCCATCCTTATACTTCTTAGCTTCTTGAGCTACAAATTCAGTCAGGTATCCGTTTCTGATCAATTCTTCAATTTGATCTTTTAAGTGCCTGCAATCGGTGGTCTCATGACCATTTACCTCATGGAAAGCACAATACTTCCCTTAATCCTTCCTTCCCGGTGGGCCTGTCCGGTAGGGCTTGTGGAACAGTCTACTTTTCTCATTTACTTCAAGAATATGGCCGATGGGGACAGTCAAAGGAGTATACTCCGAATATTTTTGAAAATTCGCCCTTGGAGTGAGTCTGTCCTTGGAAGAAACTCTATCCTTGGTTGTACTGACAGCAATAGGGGAAGTCTTGTCATCATACCGAGGGGCTCCCAAACCGGTGTTACCACTCCTGGAAGCCCTCTTGTTGGAATTTCTTTTTGGACTGTAAGAACGATTTCTATTGTTTCTATTCCAACCCCTGGAGTCTTTGGATAACTTGGCCATTGACTCTTCAATCACCTTGTGGTGTTCCGCCTGCAGATAGAACTCAGCTAGCGTTGCAGGCTCTCTAGTTTGCAACTCCTTCCAGAACTCAGGTCCCGGCCTAACCCCGGCTATCAGGAAATTCTTCAAAGTTTCATCAGAAGCCTTCTTTACTTTTGGCACTTGCTCATTGAATCTTTTGAAGTACTACCTTAGAGTCTCACGTTCATCTTGCTTGATGTTAGCTAGAGTAATGACCTGTGGGGCATAGGCCACGGTAGCCCTGAATTGGGAGATAAATTGATCTCCCATCTTCCTCCAGGACTTAATAAATCCTTCAGCCAATCTTTTAAACCATTGGTGGGCGTTCCCACACAGAGTGGAGGCTAATACCCTGCACCTATCTAGGTCTTCCACTTGATACACATCCATTTCCATATTAAAACGTCTAACGTATTCCACAGGATCTGAGTTACCATTGAACTTCAAATCTGTATTCATCTTAAAGAACCTTGGTAGGGGTGCCTTCTTCACCTTCGCAGAGAATGGTGAGCCGGAAGTGACTCCAGACCCGAACTTTTTCTCCTCCTTGATTTTTTCCAAAGCCTTTTTCCAATCAGACATTTTGAACTGTCCATTCTCACCATCTGAAAGCATGTCACTTCCAGAATCATCATCTTCATAAACCGTCCTACTCTTCCTGGGAGCCGAGCTTTGATGAGAGCTGGAATCCTGGTCGGTACCCTCACCGGTAGGGACCCTGGTAGAGCGCGATTTCATGCTCCTATTTCCAGAGGAATGGCCACTTTGTTTGTAACTTCTCCTCCCATCAGATTTGGACCTCCGGGAATTACTTCTTGGGGGTACCGAATGGGATCTCTCCCTACGTTCCCGGGAACCCTGAGTACGGGAACCCCCGTTATCATCTCTTTCATCTTTGTTTCCAGTGAAACTAAATTTATGACGAAGGTCTTTGTTGGTGTCCAAGTGTCCAAGTGTCTAAGAGAATCCCGTAAATTGCTTACTCAAGGTGTCCAAGTGTCTAAGAGAATCCCGTAAATTGCCTACATACCACTATTTATAGTGGATCAAGCCCATATGTAGTTCTATTATGATATGATCGATCGTTTATGATGAGTTATCCTCTCTCCAGTGGGATAATAACTTTTATTTTCGATAATGATCGTGTATGATGTATATAATCAGGTTACCAAGCTGTTATGGTAATTGTAGGATGATTATGCTTGTATTTATCATGATTTTGTATAATTTATCAAGTATATATGACATATATCCTCAAATAACTGAATGTATATCTGTTTAAGAGTGATTTTAGATGATATAGACGTGTTCCTAAAAAGTAGGAGGTCTGCCTTATCTGAATTGGCAGCCTAATCAGGCTTCCGACGGAAGCTGGGGGTACCGCCCGGTAGCCTGGCTCCGGTACCCCCTCCGGTAACCCCATCATGGAAGCTACTCTAGAAGCCCTACTGGATGACTGGTAGTGGTCACAGGTTACCTACAAGGGGATGCCCTTGGGACCCTAAGCCACACATTCCTTACTGCCATGTATATGGTAACCCCTGGGGCTGCTATGGACCCTTGGAAGTCTGACAGATTACTTGTATTCCTCATGGATCTGGACCTTAATCCTCTAGTGGGCCTAAATCTAACCTATGCAAGATTTTGGTCACAACAATCTACATATATAATATATAAAGAACTAAAATTATTCTAATAATATAATAATAATAATAATATAATGAGGAAAACCTAAACTACACATTTTATATATTAGTGATGAAGAAACTTAACACAATGCAATAATTGGTGGAGCGGTGGTGTTGTTGAAATAGAAGTCATGCACCCAAAGATCAGGGGTTCGAACCCCATAGCATCAACTTTTCTTAAGTAAGAGTTGTAGACACTTGGGCACAAACACCAATCAATTATATCATATTATATAATAAGAGTAAGAGGGATAATAAGCGAGTACTACCATAGGTCAAGAGTTCGAATCTCACTAACAACATAATTAAATTTAATATTTATAACTCTGAATATACTAAGAAAACTACTACGTCCTGGTTTTCGGGAAACAATCCAAATCAAACCTGACTTTAATTACTAAATAGTTCCGCTTCAAAACAAAAATTCATGTTTGTCTTCCATACTTCATATGTGCATATAATTTACGTTAATATTGAAAAAAAAGGTAATAATAAGATGTAACAAAAAGTCAAAAAACAACTTATTATTAATTACATATATAATTTTTTTTACAAAATCTATACTATCTATATCTATATTATTATAATATAATAAGCAAAATGGGATATATTTTGTAATTTGGTTTTGGTTATCCCTTTCATTCACAACTGTTAGATCGGTAGCTCAAATAGATGATGACCGTTGGATGCAATACTAAAAGTTGTTATATACAGAGGTCTAAGGTTCTAATCCCATCAACAACATTTTAATATAAAATTAATATTAAAAAATGTTACACAGAAAGGTTGAAGATTCGGTTCCCCCCAACAACATATTAATTTAGATTTAATACTTATAATATTATGTAACTACACTATAGGTAAATTAAAATAAATAAAAGTAACCCATACTTTGCACGGGTTATAAGCTAGACAAATTAAACAAATAAGGACTACCGTGAAAAAAATAAGGACCGTTGGATTTTAGACAAATTTAATAGTCCGTTGGATCGTAGACAAATTAAATGGTCAAGATTAGGTCATATTTGTAAAATTTATATCCTAATTAAACTAAGAAATTTAAACAGCGGATGTACATGGTGAGTGAATTTATTTTATCAACCTTACAATTTTCTCATTAAACAAAAAATTTGGAAAGGAATATGTAGAGAGAATGAGAATAAAACTTATCCGAAAGAAATCAAGTTAACTTATTCTTAAATAATAATATAAAATATCCCGTTGATATGAGCTGGAAATAAGCCCTAGAGACACATTTAATGTGATATTAATTAAACCTAGATTGGTCCAAGGTTAAAGCCCATTAACGAGGCCCAAAACCCTAATTAAATAATAAATTCGTGGCTAATAAATCAGCCAGATAAAAGACTCCGTTATTGAGTCCAAAAGGAAACCAAATCATCTTTAGAGTAGCCTCCAAGGCATACGACTTCAATACTTATCCACCTTCCATCCGGAAGGATCTAGAATTGGGCCTAAGCTGTGACTTGCCCGCCAAGACACCTAATTCTACTTTGATTCTAGGGTTCTCAACACCTATATAAGGACCCGATCCTTCACAAACAGAACTACGTTTTATTGGCTTGATTCTTGATATTTTCAAGATACGTAGTGTAACACCCCAAATCCGGGGTCAGGGATTTGGTCGTCACGCGGAAATCCTCAATAACAATTCACCTGTTTATCAATATTAAACCATTTGTAGTCACTCACTAATAGAAATACAACAATTGAGACCCCAACTACCAAGCATCTTTTGGGTTATAGGGCTAGAAACAAGAACTAAAATCCTTACATTACTCGATTCATTACAGCGATTCAATTACATCACATCGTGTATTACAAATCCTATACTACTAGTATAGCTTCGATGAGAAGTACACCAGCAACTAGTGCTATCTTGTACAAAGTAGTATAATTATTACACATCAATATGATTACATATAACTTACTCCAGCTATAGATTTTCTGGATCATATCGTCTTCATAAGGGCATACTACCTGCTTCTTCCGAGCTATGCATATAAGCATCATCCGCCTACCTTCCTCTGAAAGGTTAATATTTAAAACAAACACGTATGAGCGAAAGAATTGCCCAGCAAGTATTAATAGAGTTTAACAATATATAAACCAATATACACAGGGGTTTTAAAATCCAACAATACTTAACATCATTTCCGAAACATTTATAACTATGAAACTTCAATAAGGAAAATATGACGTTTAACGCAACATCCAATGAACAGATAAGTTTATAATAACCATAGTAATCCTCATATCTTAGCAAAATAGTATACACTACAGTATTGCTAATCTTTTAGAAAGCTTTTCAAAATACGCAGTTCAATATGTTGCTAAGACAGTTGTTTATCATCGTATACAAACCAAACCATTATAAGGTTTCATTTTTAGTATTTCTCAAGTCTGAAAGTATATACATATAAGTATGTCATTTCCATCAAACCCTTACAGATCAACATCATGTACCGGGTATAAGTTCTTTAACCACTTGATAAATCTAAACTCAGAAATAACTGATAGGAAGCGAGTCAAAGCTCTTGAAGCAAAACATTTGAGACTTGACATCAATAATCGATGAACCATCTTTCATCTTTGAATAATTGCAAAAGTGCACAAACACGTGCCATTATTGTTAGAATATTCTGGCAGTTCTAGATACTGCATGAATTCATCATCATCTTTCATAATTGAAAACAACACTATCGGCTACTTGGCACTTCGGCCTTAGAAGCAGTTTTTGAGTATTTTTCCAAAGTGGAGGATGGGACTTAAAGAAAACATAAAAACCTGACAAGGATTGACGATGATCAGTCGCCACATCCAAGTCCAATAATCCGCGGGTCTTCTCTACCGGTAGAAGGATAGAAACTACATCCGTAACTATCCTCAGGTGAAAACTACATCCGTAATCACCCTCGATGAAAACTACATCCGTAATCATCCTTCGGCAACACCTGGGCCGGAATAATAATTGATGGACCGCCTGGCTCACGGCCGCTTACACATCCCGGGAATCGTTCGTCAACGATTCCCACACCTGCCAGAGTCCCCTTTTTCTTTTTCTTTCAAAACTTGTTTTGATTGAAAATCGAGTAGTTGAGGTCCGACATCAGTCGACCAATAATTCTTGAAAAATGTGCAAGGAAGTAAAACCAGACCGGGGGTTTCTAAAATATTTTGAGTTCGAAAGAGTCCGAGTATAGGTATACACTTATACTTATATCAATCCCGACACAGGTTTTGTGTTCACATATGGAAAATGGTACGCATAAAACTTGTAACACAACAGGATAATTCCATATATATATGAGTTCTTGAAAAGTAACTTACCTAGATAGAATCACAATATAATATTTTAAATGACTATGAAAGTCGTTAGACATCCTTTGAATAGTGTTTTATAATCTTCAAAACACTTAAAGTATTTAATAAATATTTGACTAATATGTAACAAATAATAAATATTCAATAATCCCTTTTTAAAAGAATACTCAAAATAATATTCATTTATTAAATAATATTCAAATTATATTTACTATTAATATTGAAATATTTAATAACCTCAAAACACCCAAATACAACTCTTGGAATGTTTCTAATAAAATTCAAGACACAATCTCTCCGGCAGTCTCCAAACTTTAGCCACTTTATCAAATAACTACTACTGACCCTCGGTCAGTAAGAAATAATTAATAAGCCTGAAAATCCTTTTTCTCTTTCTCCCTTTTTGTTAATGAACATTATAATTAATATTCATCAATTTAAATAATCATTCAAATAACATATATCGATATCAATCTAGCTGTTTTAAGCTGAAAATAACCAATTTACAACCATTGGAATATCTTTAATCCGTATTGACAATAAACTATCTCCGATAAATAATATACTAGATAGAATCATTCCATTAAATTATTTTATTATTTCTCCGGGACAAAGTGATTTTAAGAAAGCGTTTTGAAAACGATATTCATCTAATTAAATAAATTTAATTAGGCGAATGAGGTTTATTTAATTAGAGAATGCTTTCAGAAGCATCTATTAATTAAATAAACACTGGTTTATTGGTGATGTTGCCTTTAGGTTAATTATTGCGAAATTCTTTTTAAAAGCTTTGCCCAGGTTTTCGAAAACATACAATACAGAATAGCCCCGACACACGGCTAAGTTCTAAAACTCAATACATGCTCTACCCTCTGAGCCTCTCTTATTCCGATACACAAATACATACCTCATAACATATAGTTCACTACCATAGTACGAAAAGTTTATAGATATATATATACCGTATAAATCAAGATATAGAGCCATAAAAATATCACTGCCCGTCAACAGTATTATAAGCCATTGGGCTTTGGTTATTACACGAGCAGAATTAATATTGTCGGCAAAGCCAGGAATACAATGATTTGGAAGAAGTACAAGGTTGGAAAACTCGCGATTACGGATTGAAAACTTATTTAACACATTTCATATATTTAAAATAAATATACTCTGAACAATAGAGTATGCATAGTAAACTTGCCCCTGGTCCTTAGCAGAAAATAGAAACCGCGGACAAATCCTTCGCACCTCGTCCAAGCAATTCCATGGACCTTACCTGACGTCTCGATCTTCATTTTTGGATGCACGTCGCTCCAATTTGATTACGCCCTAATAGTACTGAAATGGTTACGAGTACGTGTCAGTCCTCCCTCGTATCTCGAGTAGTCCCGACTCAGAGTTACTACTAAGTCACTTGAAGAAAAACTATAGGCGTCTTCCCCATTGTTAACTATTCTAATACCAATTAATGCACATAACACATTTATATCCATTTAATAGACTTAAACCAATTTAATATGTAATTAATCCTCAAAGCATCATTGATCCTCAATACCATTTTTTTATACTTAACTTAGCACATAAATCCTCGAGACAACAATTAATCCTCAAATCAACCACTTAACACATATACACCTAATCAGTTAACATCCACTTCATGCCTCTAGACCACGAAAATTAAATAAATTAAATATAATTAATCGCAGGGGATTTTCAGAAAATTTCGGCATGAAGTATTCGTTTATCGGACTATGGGCACAGCCCCTCAAATACAATACAACCCTATTTTAGCGAAAATAAAGCTGCCTCGACTTGCAGCAACATAAATTAAACACATAAGAAAGTATCCGCCCTGACATGCGGCACATAGCACATAATGATTCATATTACACTACTACTTACGCTATACCAATGATCGTATTTCTCACGTATTTTAATGATATGTGACATTCAATCATTGATGTTCGTAAGCCCTAGGGAACAACCCCTAGCACTAACTATTACATACGCTATATCGATGATCCCACCACTCAAGTATATTAATTATACCCGTGATAGCTAATCATGGATATTCGTAAGCCCTAGGGATTAGTCGAAAAGAATTACACAAGTCCTTTAAATATTGACATTTAAAAACTTGTGATCTTCTCATAACCCCTAGCACAGTTCTAATTATTATAAAATTCTAACATTTAACATATAGCATTCATAATTAGTAAAGCCATCAAATACCACGACTCGACTTATAGCACTTAGCACGTAAACATTTATTGATGACCATATATTACAAGTAAGTCACATAAACCTTAATTATCGACTCGATTAAATCTAATTCTCGCATATAAGACATTTATCAAATACTATGGTCAAACTCGATTGTTGACTAACTCGATTATCATTTAATCAATTAAGCATAGCAATTCCATATAACCACTTAATCATTTTATTCATTTAAAACGAATCATAATAGTCTTTAAATCTACCATCGACTCCGACTATTAAACTCGAATATTAACGAGACCACAATTAATCTCACAATTTCAATTAGCAACTAACAATTTAACAATTAACAATTATTAACTCGAACATTGAATCGGACTCCTAATTAAACTCAACAATTATAATTACCAACATACTTTCCGAATTAAATTACGAAAATTAAACCAAAGATCGTAATTTAATCTAATTAAATCACCACAATATCCTCAAAATTCAATATAATCTAATTATAAAAGTCAACACATAAATCTCACAATTGACAACTAATTAAAATTACAAAAATTAAACAATACATTATAATTTGCACTAATTAAATACGAAAATTAATAATTAAAAATAAAATTATACCGTTCGATTTCGATCCGCCCCATTCCCCTTGCTCTCTCCTACCATCTCTCTCTCTCTCTCTCTCTCTCTCTCTCTCTCTCTCTCTCTCTCTCTCTCTCTCTCTCTCTCTCTCTCTCTCTCTGCTCCTGCCGGCGCCGCCACTGCTCCGGCCGACCACCGCGGCTCAGCCACCGTCTCAACCTCCTTCCCCCGCGTGCTTGTTGCTACACCACAGCATCGCACCCACACCTATACACACATACTTACACGTATATATATAGGTATGATCAGAAAAACCCCAAATTCTTCTTTCCCCCCCCTTTTTGGATCTGTTGTTCTTCCCCTCCCCGCTGCGTTTCTCCCCCTCCCCCGACTCTTTTTTTTTGTGCTGCTGTGTGTTTTTTTTGTGTGTGTGTATGTATGTATTTGTGTGTATAATTGTGGTATGCTGTGTGTTTTTGTGTTAAAACCTAATGGGCCTTTGGCCCAATACTATTTAAACACTACATTTCTAATTTTAAACCCGCAAAACATATCTCGGGTAAAGTAATAATTTTTGAATTAAAAATCTCGATTGGTAAAAATAATAATTCCAGCATAATTAAATACTAGATTATTTTTAAAGACTTTTGGAGAAAGAATTAGAATTAAATCTAATTTTTCTGAATTGATATGCATTTTACAAATTATTAATGGTTCTATAAAAACAATTCATAAAAATAATAATTATGATTCATAAATCACAATTTACAAAGCTTTATAAATACCACAAATATTATTGCTTTAGTAAAATCTTGAATTCTCGATTTTATATATTAATCGAGCAATTTCTACAAATCCTCAAATAATTAAAATAATCATTTTCCAAGGATTTTAAAACTCTTAATATTATTCAGTAATTTTAAAACAAAATCTATACCGAATAATTCCACACTTTAAAAATTAACCCTTGGCCCAAGTAAACTATTGACTCGAGATATCTACTCGGTCAATATAATTTTTAAAAGGTATCCGGTTCCACTGAATCAAAATAATTAAATAACAATAATAATAATAATAATAATAAAATTCCTCCTCATTTTAGGAAAAACATTATTATTATTGAAATAATAATAAATAATTTCTTGAAAAATCCGGGTTATTACACGTAGACATCTTGTGAGGACCCGAGTTAAGTCACGAAACACTTGATCAGTGTAACACCCCCAGATCCGGGGTCCGGGATCCGGGATCCGGTGGTTACGGTTTCCAATTCTGTCCACAACAATTGAACTTTCCTTAACATAAAATAAATTACATCTCTATGACCCAACACAACAATATAAAACACACCTGTTATAGTCCCAGAGATGAAATCAAAGTAACAATCAAATTTTTATTAATCACATTATGAGTTCTTACAATCCGAAAGAATTTCAATATAAATACATACTCTTTGCCATCCATTTACATAAGTCATACTAGACCATATACTTGGAACTGAAAGAATAAATCTATCATACCAATAGCTTCTTCTTTAGCTCTGGTAGTCTCATCGTCCTCGCCTGCGTCGAGTGCGCCTTGTGCGAGTCATCTGGTCTAGCTGTTGTTGTGATATAATAATAAAGCAAGGGTGAGCAATAGCCCACCAACAATAATATATAACTGAACGATAATATATAACAGTTCAAAAGTATTTTTCAAACCATATGCCATGCATTTACGGAAATGATGCCGGTATAATATGAACGATGAAGTTACAAAGTAACTTAAAGTATTTGTTTGTAGAAATATCTGCTACATCAAAAGTAAGCGAGATATTCTCATTGTCATTAAAAAGAGGAACTTGCATTAAAAGATTGCAATTCCAGTTATGAACACTTTTCCAGCTCTGCCAACAGTAATCATGTTGCAGGAAATAAATAAGTTTGGATGATGAACCAATGATGGAGTATTCACCGCGCCCGCTGTTCCAATCTTGATGATCAGTCGAGATCGTACAGCTCAAATTAGATTTACTACCGGTAGAAGGAAGAACTGACAGCTTTACTTGTCTACCGCCTTACTAGCTCTCCCCGGCCAACGGTTGGGCCAAAGGGGATGGACCGACGCTACTACGCCTCTTACACGACTCCTAGTTCAATTAGAATTCATGATTCTGAATGTAACGTTCGTCCCCCTTTCCCCAAGTATAATACTTGTTGATAAGACTCTACAAGGTAGTCGTATCTAGTTGGAAAGGAAAATTCACCAATAACTTCCAAGCTATTGCTTGGTAACGAATATCAACTTGTTCCAACAATCTTACCCCTCGAAAGATGAGAAGGTACACAACGACTTAATAAGTCAAGAGCACCCGCATTGCGAGTGAAGAGAATAATTTATGACCGGGAAGTCGACAAGATAAATAACATTTTCCAAGTAAGGTTCCCTTATTATTAGGGAGGGAGAATCAAAGAAGAATGATGTCTGAGAACCTTTCTTGATATAAGATTAATAATAATATGACTCCGAGATATTTTCCGTAATAATCGAAGAAGATAAACCTTATTGAGGTTATCCTAAGTATGGAATAAATATTCAGAGAATATTTATTGAATTAAAATATTTAAAGAATATTTAGGAATATGAAAGAATATCATTAATCAGAGTATTTCTCCAAATAATCCTTGAAGAAACATCAAGAGAATATTTATTGAATAAATAAATATTTAAATGAATATTCAAAATAATATTCATTAATTAATAAGGAATTTAAATGAATATTCAAAAAGTAATATTCATTTAATGAATAATATTCTAAATGAATATCAAGTAATATTCATTTAGTAATCCAAGCTTTAAAGGAATATTCGAGATAATATTCGATAAATAAATCAAGCTTCAGATGAATATTAGAATAATATTCATCAAATAATTAATATCTTAAATGAATATTCAAAAGTAATATTCATTTAATAAAATAATATTCTAAATGGATATTCAAATAATATTCATTTAGTAGTCCAATCTTTAGAAGAATATTCGGAATAATAATCGATAATCTATTCGACTTTGAATGAATATTGAAAAATATTATTCGTCGAATGGTTACGTTCAAATAATTATTTGAAGTAAGGATCGTTAAATAAATAATCTCGAACGAATATTCAAATAATATTCGTCGCCCAAATAATGGAAAATATTTACTTAAATATTTTCCTCCGAGGTGATCTCGATATATCAAGGAATATTGACTCCCGGTCTATATTTGACGAATAAGATGTATACGCCCTTCTATGAGGGTCTTACAATAACCGGCTTATAATTGATACGTTAGTTATCTAATTTATAAGCCAATAAACAATCAGGGAACAATCATAACGATATAAATTGAAAGTAGGCATGCATGCTATGGCATATGTATAACAGAAAACATATATATATATATATATATATATATATATATATATATATATATATATATATATGTGGTTTTCTCTCACACCTTCCTTTTCACATGATCTTTATATCAAATCGAAGCTTATAACATCATCTACCTTAACATGGCAGAATATAAAGCTAGGCCATGAGCTAAAGCTACTGTGATGCACGGTTTTCAAGGTTTAACGAAAATCGGGCATCACGACGGCTATAAATCGGATATTTCCAAATTCCAAACTTTCCAATAATCATAGTTTCCACCCCAAACAACATATACATGTTATTCAACCATGAACTAAGGCCAAACAATGCCTTTCTGTTCATCTAGAACATTTTAACATTTAACAAAGCCCAATCATGTCTCTAAGGTAACATACATGCATAATATCATTAAAACTCACTTAAAACTCATGATCCATCAAGAACATGCTTAAACTCAAAACAAGATCTAGGGTTTCAAGTTGTTATACCTTCTTGGGAGTATGAACTAGCCTTAAAAAGCTTGGTATAGTCCTTAGGAGTGTTTAAGCTTGCTAGATCAACCAAAGAAATCAAAGAAAACAAGATTAGTTCATGAAGAACACTATTCACCCTCATCTTGGATGATTTATTTGAAAATGGAAACAAGGGATTTTGAAGCTAATATTTTTAGGAGATCATTTTTATGAAATGTAATACTCACCATAAAAATTTGGAGATCAAACAATGGTTGGAAGTTGGATTTTGAAATCTCAAAACTTCAAAAATTCGAAGTGGGTTTTTCAAGGGGAAAAACAGAGCGATTTTGTCGAATTTATTTGACCATTCAAACGATCTTCAAAAATTATGAAATTAAATCCACAACTTCATCTTGATGTGTAGAAGCTTCGTGAATTTTTTCATGATTTTTAAATGAGTAGAACTGGGCGAAAAAAAATCGTAAAGACCCCCCTGTCCTGGGAAACCAAACTGATGGAAATGGGGGAGAAAGAGTATTTGCTTGGTTGCCTTGGTTTGCTCTCATCCAAATGAATTATTGTGATAATATCTTGTATAAATTGCCTTTATTAAAGTGGTGATGCAATGGATGAGGTGTTTGGAGAGACAAGTGTTGATGATTTGGTGGTAAGATGATAAAGTGTTGCTAAGTACTAGTTAGCTTTCTAATCTTGCTAGTTGGTATTGTAACTAGCTTGGTTACTTTGATCTTATATTGCTTAAAGTGACTATGTCACCTTCCACTAGCTCATCTCACCCCTTGGTTCTCTGCTTGTCTTTTTTTCCGGTTATTGCTCAATTTCATTTGATCGTTCATAGGATTATCTCAAAGGTTTCTAGTTAGGGTTTTACCGAAAACCTTCTTAACAATTATAATACCATTCTCCATCTTTCTTAATACTTCTCGAATTTAAATTCCTTAAATCCCTTAAATAAATCCTCAAGTCTTGCAGTGTCCAGGGAAATCTCGGAGAAAATAAAAGTGCTATTTTTCTGAATCCGATGTCGTTTACATACACTTATTTTCCCCCTGGATCACTAATACGAACTCGGAAATTCGTTCCGAATACTTCTATATAGTGTCGTCTAATAATATTCTCAATTACACCAAAATCACTATTCATTCTTATTCTTTACTTATTCATCTAGGGTTGTACAATTGTCCGTATTCTCTTTCGATCGTTCCTTAACCTTTTTACGAAACCATTGGATTAATCGCTATTGATCTGGATGACATGATAATATTCTTCTGCTTGGAATTGCCATATCTTATTCCCTTAGGAGATAGTTTATTCTTACCTATGTTGTCACCCTTTAGCATTCTTCAAGACATAGAAATAATAAAGTCGAATTCCATTCATTCTTTTAAAATATCAACTATTACATTGTAGCCGTAGCCACTATTCATTCTTACATCATTAAATAGATAAAAGTTTTAATTCTCCCCAAAATTTGGGTTCTTACAGTCTCCCCTCCTTAAAAGGATTCCGTCTCGGAATCAGGTAGAAGACAATTGAGTACTTGTTGGTTATTTCACTTCCCAGTTTCCCAGTCAATCCTTAATCAATCCCAATCCTTTTTCAGCACATCTTACTAGTGCTACAATACATCCTTTTATCCTTTTTCATTAATCTCTGCTACTTTTCGTACAACACACTATTCAGGTTATGCTCTTACCCAGTCATATACTATTTTCCTTATTGGTATCTGTGGTGACTTCGGTATCACTATCGCGTTACGAATTCGGAGATAACCTCACTCATAATTATGCATTTTCTGATCGCTTTAATCTTCACAATCTCGATCAATATAGAGAAGTGGAAAGATTTATTGAGAGATCACTATGATCAATTGAACATTTATTATATTGCATAGTTAGTACAGAAGGGGGCCAGCCTTTAGTACTTGACAAGCAATTAAACAAGTTATGGTATTCTACTTGGACTTCAATCACATAGACAGATAGTTACGTAGCAGTACCTCCCCTCCTTAAAGGGTTGTTCTTCTCAATTCATAAAGAAGATGAATAAAAGAGAAGAAAAGAAAAGAATTCTAAAGGATTATAGAAAGTTTTCATGATTGTAAAATATTATTCTCAGAATTTACCTCTGAACTATAGAGGTTTATCAAAGAAGAAATTAATCATAATTATATCCAATACTATTTGATCGCAATCTCATGTGTCAACACATCTTACTGCTTTGTCCACTATTCTATGGACCTATACTCTGGTTCAACCTTAGCAACGCTCACTCCAGAAAATTCCTTCAACCTTTTAGGTTAAATCTTAGGTTTCTCGCTTGACATCATGGTTACTGACATTCCATGTCACGCTACTAGCTTTTTCATATCTACAATATTAACACTATCAGGTTGTCATCCCGAGAATTCATCAGAAAACCCATTTATTATTCCATTCATAACATTCCTTGCTTCACATTCCATAGTTGCTTTCCCAGTCTTTTCTTTATCAATCACATCCTTCTTATTATCTGAATCTTATTTACTTCTGTTATTTACTTCCACCTTCATCTCTTTATTGAGACATCTTTTGCACTTGGCACGTCCTTATTGGTATCCCGTCACATTTACTCTATAATCATCACATTATTCCAATTACAAACCTCCGAAATGAATCTGGCCGATTTCCTTAGCTTAGATCCAATATAATCGACTTCTGTCAACTTGTTTCTCATCACTTATTCTTTTCTACCCGCGGTTTTCCACAGGTTGTCTTTCGTAAGTCAGACCAGGTCGTACACCTACCTGCTCGCACTCTTATCATCTGTTAAGCATCTGCATTTTACTGGTGTAGCTTTGCCACATGAAACACGTTACTACCATGCTATAAGCTTTGGGGGTAAAATTGGCTCGAATGCCACCTTCCGAACACTTTTAAACTCTCAGGTGGCCTAATAAGTCTCGGGCTCAACTGCCTTTCTCTCTAAGTCTCATTAATTCTTTCCACGAGAATACATTTAGTATCATGAATCATCAACCTCATATTCTCTATCTTGTTTGCGCAGAAGTACACTAACACAAACTTGCTTGTCATTCATCAACATGCCATTTAGCTTATCAATAGCAGCACTTTCTTTATCTTTACATTGTCATCTACTTTCTTAGAAGAATCACCATCGCTTGTTGCTTACGTAGTGCCTTAATAGCTAACCATACGGGTTTCAATCCTTTAGGGAGACAAAGTAATCACTATTCCTTATCCATAAGGAACGCTTCCTGAACTTGATGTAGATATTACATGAAGTAGATAAAATTGCAGAAGAGTTTCAAGCATCGCAACTAAGTCAGGTTGATGAAACTATCACTCATGCACCTTCCATAAAAGACTGGAAACTTAATGGTTTACTTCGTCAATTTTGTATCATGGTCATGGTTTGCCTCAAAACTGGACCTTCTAAGGTACGTAATATGCTTAAGACTCCATCAGGAATCGAATCTTTATTTAAACTATTATTACCGTCAATTCTTGCACAATCATCAGAAGGAATGTAAATTCCTCCATTTCGATATGACCTTCAAGGTCCTTCCAAATATCATTCTATTTCTTCGGTATGAACATTTGTAATTATTCCTTTATACTTAGACTGTCGGCCACCTCATTGGCCTTTCCTAATAATAATAATTTCTGGTAATCCTTGCTCTCTGGATACATGTCAATTCAAAAAAATTTCTACCTCATTCCCATCACTGTTGGGTGAAAGCATTCTCCCTTAAGCTCTGCTGATCGAGAAAAATATATTTATCAATCTTTTTCCATAGGTCATTGCTTTCACCTACCCGTGGGAACTTTATCACGTTTATTCCCAATCCTACTTAGGATACTTCTTTTCTTAGTTCTTTCCTTATCTTAGGATAATCTCAGTCTTTATAGGTTCAATCCATACTTCCTCAGGGTTTCATACATGCCTCATCTGGCATTATTGTTACTATGTCATACATTCCTTACCAAACTTCAATTTTGAAGTTCGGAATATTACCTTTTTTTCCTTGTAAGGTTTCATAGGTCATCCTCATCATTCCTCCTGTATTTTCTGGGTACAGGGTATATCAAAATGTCATTGATCAATACTCTAATAATTCTATCTATGTTCTTTCCAGAACACTTTTTAATAATCCTTACCAGTCATTGTTGCCTTAGCAAGTCCAACTCATATCATCTGAATTCATAATGTCGTTATTAGGGTTAATGCCATCCCTTGTGCATTCCCCAGGGTTCATCTTAATTTATGGATATCCTATCCTTAATTCAACTGCCAAGGAATTCTTGCATCCTATACTTGGCAATCAAATCATGTATCCTTAATAAGGGTCTCTTTTCAATCATTCTCATTTGATAATCGATCGGTGGCTTAATGCTAACCTCTTCTTTCAGATAGTTGTCAGCCTATTTGACCTTCCAAAAGACAACGTATGTCTATCTGCTCTCTTACAGAACTTGGTAATGGTAGCAAGGATGTTCTGGAAGATATTGATCGAGTTCAACGTGAATCTCTTAGTACTTATCGTTTTTCTCAAAGGTACTTGCCTTAGACAAAATTTCTACAGCATATTGATCCATCTCTGACCATTTCTATACTCTCTTCATAAACCTTCATTGTTTACTTCCCTTGGTCATAATATATTCATGGTATTCATGATACCCTAACATCATACATCTCAAGTCATTATACTTCCATTTTTACTCGTAATCTTGGGCAATCATATACACATGAATCACTTTAGTACGGGTGACCCCATTCCAAAAAGTCTAGTAAATTCCCAATCCAAACATGGGTTGCAAAGGGTTCAGTAGAAGATTCCTACGATCTCATTAATATTTCCTTTATATCAAAAGCCCTTGCAGTCGGCACTTACTTAGAAGCAACCCTGCTTTGTCCTTTCATTGTTGGTCTAGTTACTTGATAATCCTTTGTGACCTGGCCTCAACTGGCCATGCAAAAGTATGTGAGTTTAGGGGTCGGCTAATAGCATTACTTTTCTAGCAATTGCTGGCATAGTGCCTTCTACTTTGATACCTTTTGATCTTTTCAAAACTTTACTCCATATAAGTCTCAATAGACTTCTCGGTACCATCTCCGGTCACCTTTCCTTTACTTTTATTCTTTCAGCTATTCTTATCAATTTCACGTGCCATAAAATCTTAACACTTCTGGCATAACAACCTTTTCATTTAAGTCAATCCCGGAATTTCTCAGATCGGCTTGTTTCTTAATTACATTTCCCCCGTTTTTTCCCGTCAAATCTCAACTTCATAATTTTATCCTTATATTCAACTGTAATAATCGGGGTCTGTCTACCAACCTGTATAGCGGCTACCTTATCCCATCCACAGGGTTCACTCCAATTTCCACTCTTTTCGGTGACGTCTTCTGATAATCAGAAGGACAAGGTTTGCCAAATTTGTTGAAGTTCTTCCAAGAATCAGGGAATTTCAATCAATCTATCCACCCACTGGTAACATTAAGAAGATCCATTTTGATACCCGAAGAATATTTCTAGGAACATCCAAGCGGTGGAACCATAAACAGTTATATTAACGAAATGATTGCCATAAAGTTGGGAGTTTAACCATTGGGAATAAACCAAATATATATACCTCCCCTAGAAGGGAAAATCAAAGTATTCAAACTGAAACATACCACGTCTTTCCGGTACATAATCGTCCTAATAGGCGATACTACCGAATACTAGTCTACCTAACATATAGTCCCAGAAGAAACACTACCGTCGGAGTTAGTCACCTCACAAAATTGGCACAATCAAGGCCATCCGAATCTGGTAAACCGTCCAACTATATTCGAAGTTACCCTACCATGTTGCACAAGCACAGCACCTAAACCTGTACGAGGTGCATCCTAATAAATTTCCAAAATTCTCCTTCCTCCATTAGATAACGCCAATGCTGGGACGTCATCAATTTTATCTTTAACTCCAGGGAGATTTTCCCCCATTTATCTTGTACATTCAAACTTTTAGTCTTACAATTAAGTCTGGTTACGGGACAACACTCTTTGTAAAGTCCTGAGCAGATCTTTGGTAATACCTCGTGAATCTTATGAAATTTCTCACCTTTGGCAGTGTGGTTGGCCTTTCTCCATTTGAAACTGTCTTTAACTTGGTGGGATCGATCAATCACTACTTCCTATTGCTCATATGTCCTATTATCTGGACTTCATTTTGCCAAAACTCTTACTTCGAGAACGTGGCCTACACCTGTTCTTTCAGGTTTCATCTACAAGCATTCTCAATTATATCTCAACCACTGCTTGCCTTACCTAATCCATTTATGATTTAGTGTCGGAATAAACTTAAGGTAACTACCATAATCCATTCAAGGAAAAGAAAGAATTTAATATTCCTCTGAATCACATGCATCTAATATTTCTGGTTCATCATTCCACTGAGTTAAAATAACCTTATACTTAGGCTTTGACAGTAGTCTCGTTACGAGTTTATCACAGACTCACTGGTCTCCTCTTTTAGGTTCTGAGATCATTGTCTCGCTTACTACTTCCTTATGTACTTTATCCAATCATACCATCACCTTCCAATGTCTTTATTTTCTAAGTTGATCCATTCATAAAATGAACATTTCCCTGAACCAAACCACGTCACCAATCTCAGTTTTGACTTTATAAATTATAACCTATGAAATCTGCCTTCTCATGGCGAATTATCATTAACAATGATCACACTAATCCCTTTATCAATGATATGGCACTTGATGCCTCTATCCCAACTGCTCTTGGAGACTATGCTCCATGTCCTCTATCGTTGTCTTTGATAATCATGTACCACTCTAACTCTTTTCTCATTAATATGAAGGTCTCTAATGATTCTCATCTATTCCCGTATAAGATCTCAAGTAATTCTTCCAATCCGTCTTACTTGCTGGTACTACCTCCAGTAGTCCAGCCACGAATCCAACATGAATCTTCAATTCTCTTGCTAATAGCTTAGTTCTTTATGCCCACTTTTCTGAGCACTATACCTTAATCATCTCAGTCTTTCTGGCTACAGCCCTCATTCCTCGAGGGTAAGCTCCTTATCCTAACAGGATTTTCCTTATCTGCTGGAACCTCTTCTAGGTCTCCAGTAGGGTACTCTATTGAATTTACCCACTGATCTTCAACATATAATAAAGCATCATCGCGCTGCTGCTCGTATGCCTCAAGGTCTGTTGCCTTACTTGTCGATGCGATATCGAGCTAAGTTACTATCATGATACTTAATAGTTCCCATAAGGGTTTTATAGGTCATCACTACATTAAGTAGTCCGACTATGAACTTGGCAAGAGTTCGTATTATCTTAGTGAATTTATTGTTTTAACGTCGCCTCATCTCTGGGGTTTATAACGTACGCTCTGATACCACTTCTGTAACACCCCCAGATCCGGGGTCCAGGATCCGGTGGTTACGGTTTCCAATTCTGTCCACAACAATTGAACTTTCCTTAACATAAAATAAATTACATCTCTATGACCCAACACAACAATATAAAACACACCCGTTATAGTCCCAGAGATGAAATCAGAGTAACAATCAAATTTTTATTTATCACATTATGCGTTCTTAGAATCCGAAAGAATTTCAATATAAATACATACTCTTTGCCATCCATTTACATAAGTCATACTAGACCATATACTTGGAACTGAAAGAATAAATCTATCATACCAATAGCTTCTTCTTTAGCTCTGGTAGTCTCATCGTCCTCGCCTGCATCGAGTGCGCCTTGTGCGAGTCATCTGGTCTAGCTGTTGTTGTGATATAATAATAAAGCAAGGGTGAGCAATAGCCCACCAACAATAATATATAACTGAACGATAATATATAACAGTTCAAAAGTATCTTTCAAACCATATGCCATGCATTTACGGAAATGATGTCGGTATAATATGAACGATGAAGTTACAAGGTAACTTAAAGTATTTGTTTGTAGAAATATCTGCTACATCAAAAGTAAGCGAGATATTCTCATTGTCATTAAAAAGAGGAACTTGCATGAAAGGATTGCAATTCCAGTTATGAACACTTTTCCAGCTCTGCCAACAGTAATCATGTTGCAGGAAATAAATAAGTTTGGATGATGAACCAATGATGGAGTATTCACCGCGCCCGCTGTTCCAATCTTGATGATCAGTCGAGATCGTACAGCTCAAATTAGATTTACTACCGGTAGAAGGAAGAACTGACGGTTTTACTTGTCTACCGCCTTACTAGCTCTCCCCGGCCAACGGTTGGGCCAAAGGGGATGGACCGGCGCTACTCGGCCTCTTACACGACTCCTAGTTCAATTAGAATTCATGATTCTGAATGTAACGTTCGTCCCCCTTTCCCCAAGTATAATACTTGTTAATAAGACTCTACAAGGTAGTCGTATCTAGCTGGAAAGGAAAATTCACCAATAACTTCCAAGCTATTGCTTGGTAACGAATATCAACTTGTTCCAACAATCTTACCCCTCGAAAGATGAGAAGGTACACAACGACTTAATAAGTCAAGAGCACCCGCATTGCGAGTGAAGAGAATAATTTATGACCGGGAAGTCGACAAGATAAATAACATTTTTCAAGTAAGGTTCCCTTATTATTAGGGAGGGAGAATCAAAGAAGAATGATGTCTGAGAACCTTTCTTGATATAAGATTAATAATAATATGACTCCGAGATATTTTCCGTAATAATCGAAGAAGATAAACCTTATTGAGGTTATCCTAAGTATGGAATAAATATTCAGAGAATATTTATTGAATTAAAATATTTAAAGAATATTTAGGAATATGAAAGAATATCATTAATCAGAGTATTTCTCCAAATAATCCTTGAAGAAACATCAAGAGAATATTTATTGAATAAATAAATATTTAAATGAATATTCAAAATAATATTCATTAATTAATAAGGAATTTAAATGAATATTCAAAAAGTAATATTCATTTAATGAATAATATTCTAAATGAATATCAAGTAATATTCATTTAGTAATCCAAGCTTTAAAGGAATATTCGAGATAATATTCGATAAACAAATCAAGCTTCAGATGAATATTAGAATAATATTTATCAAGTAATTAATATCTTAAATGAATATTCAAAAGTAATATTCATTTAATAAAATAATATTCTAAATGGATATTCAAATAATATTCATTTAGTAGTCCAATCTTTAGAAGAATATTCGGAATAATAATCGATAATCTATTCGACTTTGAATGAATATTGAAAAATATTATTCGTCGAATGGTTACGTTCAAATAATTATTTGAAGTAAGGATCGTTAAATAAATAATCTCGAACGAATATTCAAAAAATATTCGTCGCCCAAAATAATGGAAAATATTTACTTAAATATTTTCCTCCGAAGTGATCTCGATATATCAAGAAATATTGACTCCCGGTCTATATTTGACGAATAAGATGTATACGCCCTTCTATGAGGGTCTTACAATAACCGGCTTATAATTGATACGTTAGTTATCTAATTTATAAGCCAATAAACAATCAGGGAACAATCATAACGATATAACTTGAAAGTAGGCATGCATGCTATGGCATATGTATAACAGAAAACATATATATATATATATATATATATATATATATATATATATATATATATATATATATATATGTGGTTTTCTCTCACACCTTCCTTTTTACCTCTAATATTTAATTATCAAGATTCGCCACTGATTTCGTAGTATTAAAGGAATCCAATTTCAGTTACGAACTTGCAATTACGGTTTCGAACCACTTTTAGTAAATCGGCTATAATTCCTAAACCGTAAGTCCATTTCACTTGATCTTTATATCAAATCGAAGCTTATAACATCATCTACCTTAACATGGCAGAATATAAAGCTAGGCCGTGAGCTAAAGCTAATGTGATGCACGGTTTTCAAGGTTTAACGAAAATCGGGCATCACGACGGCTATAAATCGGATATTTCCAAATTCCAAACTTTCCAATAATCATAGTTTCCACCCCAAACAACATATGCATGTTATTCAACCATGAACTAAGGCCAAACAATGCCTTTCTGTTCATCTAGAACATTTTAACATTTAACAAAGCCCAATCATGTCTCTAAGGTAACATACATGCATAATATCATTAAAACTCACTTAAAACTCATGATCCATCAAGAACATGCTTAAACTCAAAACAAGATCTAGGGTTTCAAGTTGTTATACCTTCTTGGGAGTATGAACTAGCCTTAAAAAGCTTGGTATAGTCCTTAGGAGTGTTTAAGCTTGCTAGATCAACCAAAGAAATCAAAGAAAACAAGATTAGTTCATGAAGAACACTATTCACCCTCATCTTGGATGATTTATTTGAAAATGGAAGGGAGTTTGAAGCTAATATTTTTAGGAGATCATTTTTATGAAATGTAATACTCACCATAAAAATTTGGAGATCAAACAATGGTTGGAAGTTGGATTTTGAAATCTCAAAACTTCAAAAATTCGAAGTGGGTTTTTCAAGGGGAAAAACAGAGCGATTTTGTCGAATTTATTTGACCATTCAAACGATCTTCAAAAATTATGAAATTAAATCCACAACTTCATCTTGATGTGTAGAAGCTTCGTGAATTTTTTCATGATTTTTAAATGAGTAGAACTGGGCGAAAAAAAATCGTAAAGACCCCCCTGTCCTGGAAAACCAAACTGATGGAAATGGGGGAGAAAGAGTATTTGCTTGGTTGCCTTGGTTTGCTCTCATCCAAATGAATTATTGTGATAATATCTTGTATAAATTGCCTTTATTAAAGTGGTGATGCAATGGATGAGGTGTTTGGAGAGACAAGTGTTGATGATTTGGTGGTAAGATGATAAAGTGTTGCTAAGTACTAGTTAGCTTTCTAATCTTGCTAGTTGGTATTGTAACTAGCTTGGTTACTTTGATCTTATATTGCTTAAAGTGACTATGTCACCTTCCACTAGCTCATCTCACCCCTTGGTTCTCTGCTTGTCTTTTTGTCCGGTTATTGCTCAATTTCATTTGATCGTTCATAGGAATATCTCAAAGGTTTCTAGTTAGGGTTTTACCGAAAACCTTCTTAACAATTATAATACCATTCTCCATCTTTCTTAATACTTCTCGAATTTAAATTCCTTAAATCCCTTAAATAAATCCTCAAGTCTTGCAGTGTCCAGGGAAATCTCGGAGAAAATAAAATGCTATTTTTTTGAATCCGATGTCGTTTACATACAATTATTTTCCCCTTGGATCACTAATACGAACTCGGAAATTCGTTCCGAATACTTCTATATAGTGTCGTCTAATAATATTCTCAATTACACCAAAATCACTATTCATCCTTATTCTTTACTTATTCATCTAGGGTTGTACAATTGTCCGTATTCTCTTTCGATCGTTCCTTAACCTTTTTACGGAACCATTGGATTAATCGCTATCGATCTGGATGACATGATAATATTCTTCTGCTTGGAATTGCCATATCTTATTCGCTTAGGAGATAGATTATTCTTACCTATGTTGTAACCCTTTAGCATTCTTCAAGACATAGAAATAATAAAGTCGAATTCCATTCATTCTTTTAAAATATCAACTATTACATTGTAGCCGTAGCCACTATTCATTCTTACATCATTAAATAAATAAAAGTTTTAATTCTCCCCAAAATTTGGGTTCTTACAGTCAGCCATTAAAGCTCGAAGCTCTCCCTAACCCTAACATTCAATATGCAATAAATACACTTATTCCACATCATTTGGCACCGTTTGTGGGACACTGATATCAACCATGGTTACCACCCAGAGAACACCAACACTTTCTGAAACCACTACCAGCACCACCGCACCCCCGATTGGGGAACAGGTACCCGCAGGTACGGATTCCCAGACATTAACCACTTAACCTCAAGGAACTGAAATGCAAAGTCACGGATCGTTACCTGCAGATGGTGGTATCCCCTCTCGGAGGACAATCCGTTCCCCCCATCGCTCAAATCTCTACTACCTTGGTCCCCGCAAGCACGAAATTGGCATATGGGTTGCCCAACTATCCCCCGTATCAGGCTGGACCAAGCGGTCATGCCCTCTAGATACGCGAGCCGTATAATCCACCTTACATCAGGGGTTTAGGAGTCAATCAAGGCCAGCAATACCACGACTACTCAGGCCCGTATTTTGATGATTCATCCTCGGAGGAAGATAGGGATGAAGCCCCAAGGAGGTGATGTCCGAGCAAGGAGCCTGTAGGATAAACTCACCGAAGAATCCATGATGGACCCCTTCAAACAGTTACCGAGAGAATCAAGGCACACGAGGCCTCTTCTTTAAAAGGTTGCTGGCAAAACATCCCCTTGAGAACATGGCGGAGCTCCAACGAAGGGCTGATAATTATATTAATGCGGAGGATAGTCTAAAGAAGGAGTCAGGAACGGGAAACACCGTGAACGGTGACAATTCTAAGAAGCGAAAACCGGAGCAAGAATATGATGGGAGAGATAAATACCCGCGCACGGGCAGAGATTCTGATTCATCTCCTTAAAAGGGGAGTCCAGGGCAAAAGTTTACGGAGTACGCAAGGTTGAACGTCCCAAGAAGCCAAATCCTGATGGAGATAGAAAAGGACGGGGACGTGAGATGGCCGAAGCCACTAAGGACTGATCCTAAGAAAAGAAACAAGAATCAGTACTGCCAGTTCCACAAAGATGTGGGACACGATATCGATGATTGTAGACAATTGAAAGATGAGATTGAGTTCCTGATCTGCAGGGGAAAATTGATTAAATTCTGCAAAGATGGGGATCGGGGAAACCCAAGGTGGGATTATGATAGGAAAGATGAGGATCGTAACCGCAATCCGCAGCCCCGGGGGCTGGTAATAAACATGATTTTTGGTGGCCCGACAGCGGCCGGAACAAGTAGAAATTCCAGAAAGGAGTATGCACGGGAGGTGATGCACATCGTAGGGGAAGCACCGAAGCGTGCAAATACGGAAGTCTCAATTGGATTCGATGATTCGGACCTTGAAATGGTGAAGTTTCCCCATGATGACCCACTGGTTATCTCACATGTGATAGGCAACTCCCAAGTGAAGAGAGTCTTGATAGAAAATGGAGCCTCAGTGGAAATTCTGTTCCATGATGCCTTTTTGAGGATGGGATATACTGAGTCTCAGTTGAGACCATCAAACATGCCCATATACGGGTTCAACGGAGTGGAGTCGAAAGTTGAGGGGACGATTCAGTTACCCATGACTATAGGGCAAGAGTCAAGGGTGGCCACTCAGATATTAAACTTCTTGGTTATTAAGGCCACTTCTACCTACAATGCTATCTTAGGAAGGACGGGACTTCATGCTTTTAACGCGGTTGCCTCTACCTACCACTTGAAAGTTAAATTCCCAACTAGAAATGGTGTGGGAGAAGAGAAAGGAGATCAAAAGATGGCAAGGAGTTGTTATGTGGCCGCTTTAAGACCTGATGGAATTGGGGGTAAGTCCTCCCGATTGAGGATATGGATGTCCGTGAGGATGAAGAGCGGAGAGGAAAACCAGCAGAGGACTTGGTTCCCATACCTTTGGAGTTGGGAGATTCTGAAAAAGTTACTCATATCGGGGCATCTTTGAAAGACCCCTTGAAAAGCAAGTTGATTGCCTTCTTGCAAGAAAATAATGATGTCTTTGCGTGGACAGCAGCCGATATGCCAGGGATAGATCCCCAATTGATAATACACAACTTGAATGTGGATCCAGACCGGAAGTCGGTGAAACAAAAGAAGAGAAATTTTACACCTGAGAGACAATAAGCCATAAAATACGAAGTTGACAAACTCCTAGAGGCAGGGTTCATTGAGGAAATCCAGTTCCCAGAATGGTTAGCCAATCCCGTAATGGTCAAAAAGGCAAATAGAAAGTGGAGGATGCGTATAGACTTCACTGATCTTAACGATGCATGCCGAAAGGACTGTTTTCCCTTGCTAAGGATCGATATATTGATAGATGCCACGGCTGGGCACGAGATGTTAAGCTTCATGGATGGTTTTAGTGGCTACCACCTGTTAACACAAAATCACGCAAGTGCACGTGGTCACAAGTAATACAATTAAAGTTCGTTCCACTAAGATCTGGTTAAGTTCTTTTCAGTTAATGCACCTATTCAACAATGTATGATTTTAATTCACTTCTAAGATAAATAACAAATTGGGGTTTTTGATTATCTAATTTAAACTAAAAGCAAAATATTAAACTAACGATTAAATTAACTAATGAGAATTGAATCGAATTACTTATGAGAGAATAAACATGGGATCCTAACTTCATTAAATACTTCCCTTAGATCTGATGCCTTTAATCACTATATGCAATGGTTATGATATCTGATCGGATAACACGAAACAAGTACACGCTACCTGTCAGCATACGTATACCAAACTAAACATGCATCCACAAAAGAGATAGAAGACGAATAGACACCAATTATGCTTAGACCCTATATGTCTATAGAATTTGAAAACATAACGGTTGAAGAACAAGTTATCCACAAAGATCACACAGGGCAGTATAAGTATTTTCATCTCACACCACGAATCGTATTGATAAACAATTATGAACATATGCTAGCATGGCAAGTTCTAAATCTCAAGATCTACTTTCATTTCACAAGAGATTAACAAATTAGATGTTAGCTACGCATCTATCAATTAAGCATAACCATACGAGGATATCAAATATACACCACACACAGATCTTTAAAGCATCAAGATACTAAGTTCCATAAATAAATCCGTTAGAATCCCATGACAACGATTAGCTCATAATTGAACTGTTCATCATCATGAGATTTGATGAAAACATGATAAAAAACAAGATATGAATGAAAGAAGTAATAATATTAATAAAACAAAGAGTTGAGAAAACAAATCTATAATCCAAGGTCTACAAAAGATGAAGTAGATCTAGATCCGTTCTTGTCACGAGCGTTGAATCCTTCTCCACTTTTCTCCCTTGCAATTCTACGTTACAATAATAAAACCATCCAATTTACAAGGCTAAGATGTGTTTTTATAGGCCTAGATATCTTTCCCAGCAAGAAAAACAACCTAAAATACAATTAGAAATAGGTTTGGATACCAAAAATACAACTAGAATTCGAAATAGGGTCAAAACGAACATTTTCAGGATTTTCTGTCGGACATACGCGCCCCAGGCGCGTGCTACGCGCTCCAGGCACCTGGTTCTGCACGCGCTCCAGGCGCGTAAACTTCTTGCCGAAACTGATTTTCCTCCATTTCTTTGTTTTTGAGCCGTTTTCTTCCGTTCTTTTTGCCATTGCTTCCATAGTCAATTAACTTTACCTGGAACCATCATAAAATCTCAGTGCTTGACTCCAAATTTCATTCCATTTGCACAAATCAACTTCAAATTTGATGGAAACCACAACCCTAATCGACATTCTTGCAAACCTGCATATTCAAACAAAACACATCAAAAATACCACAAACTTGAGTCCAAGACAATCAATTTAAGCCAAATTGAAGCGATCCAAGTGGATATAAAATCCACTTATCACCACCAAATCAAGATGCATAAGGATGATATTCCTAAGGTATCATTGTTTGCACTAAATCACGCAAGCGTACGTGGTCGCAAGTAATATATGAATATGTTAAGTTCGTTCCCACAGAGATGTGGTTTAGGTTTCAATTCAGTTCATGTACCTATGCAACAATGTATGGTTTTTATTCACTGCTAAGACAAATAACAAGATTGGGTTTTGATTAACTAAGATTAACTAAGAAACAATTTATCAGAACTAATAAATACTTAACTAATGATAATTAAAATCGAATTACTTATGCAAGAGAAAACATGGGATCCTAACTTCATTAAATACCTTGCTTAGAGTTGAGGCCTTTAATCAAAGTATGTGATGGTTATGATATCTGATCAGATAACACGAAACAAGTATAGGTTACCTCTCGGTATACAAACACCAAACTACTCATACATCCACAAAAGAGATAGAATATGGGTAGACACCAATTATGTTTAGACCCTATATCTCTATAGAATTTGAAAATATAAAGGTTGAAGAACAAGTTATCCAAGAAGATCACATAGGGTAGCATAAGTATCTATAATTACGCTAAAAATCATGATGTCAAACATACATCAACCTATCCTATGCTAGCATGGCAAGTTCTAAATCTCAAGATCCACTCTCGGTTCGTAAGAGATTAATAAATTAGATGTTAGCTACGCATCTAAACGCATGAATCACAACCATATGAGGATATCAAAAATTCATCACACACAAATCTTTAAAGCAATCAAACTACTAAGCTATGTCGATAAATTCATTACAATCCCATGACAACCATAGTTCATAATTGAACCATTCGTCACCATGGGATTTGATGAAAACATGATATTAAACTGAGTATGAATGAAAGTAGTAATATTAATAGAACAAAGAGTTGAGAAAACAAATCTATAATCCAGAATATCGCCTAAGAAAAGAGTACAAAAGATGAAGTAGATCTAGATCCGTTGCTTGTCACGAGCATTGAACCTTTCTCTCCTTTTCTTCCTTGAAATTCTATGTTATGATGAGAATTGGTGGGTGTTGGTCGTTTTATGAAGGTAGGATGTGTTTATATAGGCCCTAGGAGTCTTTTCCAGCAAGAAACTACCAGTACGTTTCCTAAACTGATTCTGTCTTGAAGGAAAATTCGTAGCTGAATTTTCTTCAGTATTTCTGGACCGTTCGAGTTGTATTTGGACATCTAGTCCACTTTAGAATGAAAGATAATCTTGTTAGCTTCGCATGGACTATAAGATCGTCCAAAACGGACTTGTAGAACTCAAGATATGGCCAAAACAGTGAATCAGCAAATCTGCCAGATGATAGCAGCGCTGCCTGCGCCCGTTGAGCGCTACCTGCGCTGTCTCTACTGTTCATGGCGCTGTCTGCGCCTCCTGTAGCGCAGCCTGCGCTGTCCTACACTGCCGGTTGCTGATTTTTGCTGTTTTTCTTCGTTTTAACTCCTTTTTCCTTCGTTTCTTTTGCAAATTGTCATTCTTCACTTCTTGAACTCAAATCCACCATAAAATATGCAATTTATATCTTCCAACCTCAAGTTAGTAACCCTACACAAACTCATTAAAACGGATCAAAAACACGACATACTTGAGGCCAAGTTAATCAATTTAAGCCGAATCGAAGCGTTCCAAGTGGATATAAAATCCACTTATCAATCATTCATCACCGACTTTGGTGTGTAATGTTACCTAGTCATGGCCTTTGGATTGAAAACGCAGGAGCTACCTATCAGAGGTTGGTAAACAAGATTTTTGCCCATCTCATTGGAAAGACTATGGAGGTTTATGTGGATGATATGTTGGTGTGTAATGTTGAACCCGGCTAAGTATGCTTTTGGTGTTGGGTCAGGAAAGTTCTTGGGTCTCATGGTTTCGAAACGGGGAATCGAGGCTAACCCCGACAAAATTAAAGCTATCCTGGACATTGAACCAGCACGTTCCATAAGGGACGTACAGAAGCTGACCGGAAGGATTGCTACATTGGGGAGATTCATCTCCAAATCTGGAGACAAGTGTTTACCGTTCTTTAAAACCTTGAAGAAGGTAAAAAACTTTGAGTGGACAGAGGAAAGCCAAGAGGCCTTTGAGCAGGTGAAGAAGTATATGGCTGAAGCCCCGTTGTTGGCCAAGCCGAATATGGGAGAAATCCTTTATCTCTACCTGGCAATCTCGAATCAAGCCTTAAGTGCTGTGCTGGTAAAGGAGGAAGACAAGATTCAGAAACCCGTATACTATGTAAGCAAAGTTTTACACGGCACAGAGTTGAACTACTCCACTATTGAGAAATTTGCCCTGGCATTGGTAACTGCCTCTAGGAAATTATGACCCTATTTTCAGGCACACAAGATCGAAGTCTTCATAGGACAGCCATTGAGGAATATTTTGCATAGCCCTAAAGCCAGTGGTAGGCTCATCAATTGTGCAATTGAGTTCGGAGAATTCGATATTAAGTACAAGCCAATGACGGCCATTAAAGCGCAAGCACTTGTTGACTTCGAGGTTGAATGCACCATTGACAACCAAGAAGTCGGGGGGCAAGAGATTGATAAGTGGATTTTATATCCACTTGGAGCGTTCCATTCGGCTTAAATTGATTGACTTGGACTCAAGTATGTTGCATTTTTGATGTGTTTTGTGTAGTGTGCAGGTTTATAACTATCTGCTAGAGTTGGTGCTATTTGTCTATCTTGGAGTGGAATTAAGCAATGGAATGAATATTGGACACTTGTGTTACGCTACCAAAGAGTTACATGTGTCTTGGTATTGAAGATGTTAGCTAATGCAAAAGAAACGGGAAGAAACGAAGCGAGAACGAAGAAGAACTGCAGAAAAATCAAACCGGGTAGCAAGCTGGGCGCAAGGTGCGCGTGAGGAGCGTAGGGTGCGCGTCTGGCAGAATAGTTGCATGCAGGGTGCGCGTAGCACGCGCAGGGTGCGCGTGTGGGGGCTGGAAGCAGGTTGCTGTTGCGGAAATTATCAGTTTTCTACCCTATTTCGAATTGAAGATGTATTTTAGGACTATTCTTGTTGGACAAGACTTCTAGGGCCTATTTAAACACATCCTACCATCGTAATTTGTATCATTACTTATCAATAACTTAGATTTGCAAGGGAGAAAAGGAGAGAGGTTCAACGCTCGTGACAAGCAACGGATCTAGATCTATTTCATCTTTTTTATTCTTTTCTTAGGCGATATTCTGGATTCTCAATTTGTTTTCGCAACTCTTTGTTTCAATGATATTACTACTTTCATTCATACTTTGTTTAATATCATGTTTTCATCAAATCCCATGGCGACGAACGGTTCAATTATGAACTAATCGTTGTCATGGGATTCTAACGGATTTATTTATGGAGCTTTAGTATCTTGATGCTTTAAAGATCTGTGTGTAGTGTTTAATTGATATCCTCGTATGGTTATGCTTAATTGTTAGATGCGTAGCTAACATCTAATCTGTTAATCTCTTGTGAAGTAAAAGTGGATCTTGAGATTTAGAACTTGTCATGCTAGCATAGGTTCATAATTGTTTATCAATATGATTCGTAGTATGAGATGAGAATACTTATATTGCCCTATGTGATCTTTATGGATAACTTGCTCTTTAACCGTTATGTTTTCAAATTCTATAGACATATAGGATCTAAGCATAATTGGTGTCTATTCATCTTCTATCTCTTTTGTGGATGTATGGGTAGTTTGGTATACGTATGCTGACAGGTAGCGTGTACTTGTTTCGTGTTATTCGGTCAGATATCATAACCATTGCATATAGTGATTAAAGGCGTCAGATCTAAGCAAAGTATTTAATGAAGTTAAGATTCCATGTTTATTCTCATATAAGTAATTCGATTTTAAATCACTTTAGTTAAATAATCCTTAGTTGTTAATTTGCATCTTAGTTAAATTTAGATGAGCAAAACCCCCCAATTTGTTAATTGTCTTAGCAGTGCGTAATAACCATACATTGTTGCATAGGTACATCTACTGAATTGAAACTTTAGCCAGATCTCTGTGGAATGAACTTAATTTATATCTATATTACTTGTGACCACGTACACTTGCATGATTTTGTGCTAACAAATTTTTGGCGCCGCTACCGGGGATCATCGGTGTTTGTTTTATTTTTGGTTTATGTGCTTGTCATCAGTGGTCGTTAGAGTTCACTGACTTGGATTGTTTCTTACATATCTTGTTTGTTTCTTGGGTTTCAGGTACTTGAGCGTGTATGCGAACACGTTCGCAGTCGCGTAAACTGGAAGACGTTGAGTTAGTCACAGATAAAAGCGAAGAGGAACTTGAAATGATAGTTGAGATGGCAGATTTACCAGCAGCAGCTAAGGCTTTGAATGATTGTTCCCAGCTTAAGATCAATGACATTCAGTCTAGCATTGTCAGACCAGCTATTGCAGCAAATACTTTCGAAATCAAGCCAGGAATGATTCAGATGGTACAAAACTCAGTTCAGTTTGGGGATGCTCCTACGGAGGATCCTAACATGCATATCAGGGACTTCATTGAGATCTGCGACACTTTCAAGTTTAATGGTGTGCCGGATGATGCTATCAAATTGAGGCTTTTCCCATTCTCTACCAGCAGGCTCTATTACTACATGGGAGGATCTAGCTCAGAAGTTTCTCACCAAATTCTTTCCAAAGGTGAAGACTGTAGCAATCAGGAATGCTCCTACTCAGTTTGCTCAGCAGTCTGGTGAATCTTTGTGTGAAGCTTGGGAACGCTACAAGGATATGCTTAGAAAGTGTCCTCATCATGGAATGCCTGACTGGATGGTGATCAATGGTTTCGACAATGGGTTGGGAGCACAATCTAGACCTTTGCTAGATGCAGCATCAGGTGGAGCTCTATGGGCTAAAAGCTACGAGGAAGCTTATGATCTAATTGAGACGATGGCTGCTAATGAATATCAGAATCCTACACAGAGGCTATCACAATGCAAGGTAGCAGGTATTCTGGAAGTGGATGCAGCTACAGCTATAGCAGCTCAGTTGAAAGCTTTGACTATGAAGGTGGATTCTCTTACCAACTATGGAGTTCAGCAGGTTCCTAGTGTGTGTGAGCTTTGTGCAGGTGCACATGAGACGAATCAGTGTGCTATCTCTTTTGAATCAACATAGTTTGTAAGCAATTTTCAGCGACCTTCACAACCAGCTCCAGCCACTTATCATCCTAATAACCGGAATCATCCTAATTTCAGATGGAAGAACAATCAAGGTGCTCAACAACCACAGTAGCCTTATCAGCAATATGGAGCTAGGCCATTCAATCAAGGTTATCAGCAGCAGTATGCTCCAAGGCAACCATTCCAACCTCCGGGATTTCAGCAGCAACAATCTCTTGGGAATGCTGGTCAAACTTCTAACGAAAAATCTGAATTGGATTAATTGAGGTTGATGGTTAAAACCAGGCGGTTTCTCTCAAGACCTTGGAGAATCAGATTGGGCAGATTGCTAGTGCCTTACTCAATAGGCCTCAAGGAACTCTTCTGAGTGATACGGAAGCTAATCCAGGCAATAGAGAAGGCAGAGAATAGGTGAAAGCAATAACCTTGAGATCGGGAAAAGTTACAACAGATCTTAAATCAGTTGCTAAGAAAGATGAAGAAGTTCAGAATCAGCAAGTTGAAAAATCTGCAGTGCCCGAAATTGAAAAATCTAACTTGGTAGATGATCAGCTAGATGGTGAATTAGAGAAGAGCAAGGAACCTGTTGTAAAAGATTCTCCGGAGCAGTCTACAAAGAGCAATCAGATCTATCCTCCTCCTCCATATCCTAGAAGACTCCAGAAGCAGAATTTGGATAAGCATTTCGCAAAATTCTTAGAGGTGTTCAAGAAGTTGCAGATTAACTACCTTTTGCGGAAGCTCTTGAACAGATGCCGAGCTATGCTAAGTTCATGAAGGGTATTCTATCTCGGAAGCTCAAACTCGAGGAGTTGGAAACTGTGGCATTGACGGAGGAATGTAGTGCTGTTCTGCAACAAAAATTACCTCCGAAGCTAAAGGATCCTGGTAGCTTTACTATTCTATGCACTATTGGTAATCAGTCTTTTAAGAAGTGCTTGTGTGACTTGGGAGCTAGCATCAACCTCATGCCCTTGTTAGTTTTTGCTGGGTTCCGAGGCATAAACGCAGCGGAAAGCAATAATTAAAATAATAAAAAATCGAAACCCTACCGCAGGATCAATGCAAAAACATGATATTTAATTCGGAGATAGATGATTACCTTAAAGAAGATTTACAAATTGATGGAAGATGTAGGTCCAAAACAATCACCACGCATCCCTCTTCGAGATCTACATTGCCAAAGTAGTCCACACGAACGCTTGATCGTCCAACGATCACCGGAGTCGGTACTAGCCGAAGAACCTGCCTCTCTCCCCCCCTCTCTCTCTCTCTCTCTCTCTCTCTCTCTCTCTCTCTCTCTCTCTCTCTTTCTAGCCTCTCACACGTTTTTCTATAAAAAACGAATTGCAAAAGTCTCACCCTAAAAGGGAAGAGAGATTGGGCTAAACCCTAAATCGAATTGGGCTTCTCCAAACCCATTCTTATTTGGTTTTAATATTATATTCGAATTCTATTTAATTATAATTAGGACTAGCTTAATTAATTAAATATTCAATTTCAAATTTAATAATTTAATTTAAATTAAAACTCCTTTTAAACTTTCTTATTGTGTAACCCTTTAGGTTATTATTACGTTCGCAATAATTTTAATATCCAATAATAAAATTATAAACAATGAGCGGCATCTTGTAATACATCATTTCTACCTAAGTAATAATAATAATTGGTGATCCAATTAAACCTTTTGTGATTAATGTTTCCGTGTAATATAATCCCTTTAACCATATATATTATAGATTAAACTCGAGGCATGTACTTAGTCATCCTCTTCAACATTTAATCCGGGTTTGCTTGATCCATGAGTAGATTATTAAAACAAATCAATATTTGAGCATGGCCATGTATTTTCATAGTCTCACTCAATCAAGAGGCCAATAATATCTCTCCTAATCACAGGAGGGTTAAATCCTATATCTATCATTCATATTTCTCATACGACTCATAATATAACGCCTTAGAAAAATTTCGTATTTTATAAATATTTGTTTATTTATATTATGAATTTTATTATGTCGTTATTGTTGGAAAGCTGGAATATATGTGAAATTGTGTTTATGTGCTCCCGTGATGATTTGTGTATGCCGTGTAAGTCGGTGCATTTTTATTTGTATTTTTTTGAGGATTTAAATATATTTAAATCATGCATTTTTTATCCTCTGACAATTGTATAAAATTATCGAAGTTATTAAAAATCATGAAATCTTTTGTAATATTTTCTTTATATATTTATTGAGTTTTTAAAATTGTTGGGTGGATTAATTTGGGTGTTGTGGTATTTTAAAATGATTTTAAGAATTTTATTGTATTTAAAGGATCAAAAACTTGAAAAATTCATATTTAATTCATTTTTGATCCGAAAAATATTTTAAAAATATGTGAATGTTTGTAATTTCATACTCTTCATTTTAAAAATGGAAAGTTTAATTTTCCGAAATTTTATTTAATTTCGATTTATAAAGGTGGTTTATTTGTTTTAAAATCGAATAAGTAAAGTTTTAATTGGGCCCGGGATAATTGCTAGTAGGTAATAGGAAAGAAATGGGCCAATCCCATTAAGAGATACACAACAGATTACATAGTCGGGGATAGAGAAAGTGAAATTGGAAAGAAATTAGGGTTATAGAAATTGGGGATTTGGGGGAATTGAATTGGGGAAGAGTACTGAAATCAAATTGTGTGTATATATAGATATATGTGTATGTATATATATTCGTGTGTGTATGTGTAGGTTGAGGATGGATGTTGCTGTGTTGCAAGAGAGGAAGACGTGGGGATGGTGATGGCGGCGCCGGACATCCGGCGTCGGGACAGCGGCCGGCGAGTGTGTGGTGGTCGGGCACAGAGGGGGAAAATAGTGGTGTTGTGGTTGGTGTTGAATGATGAAAGAGGGAGAGGGAGAGAGAGAGAGAGAGAGAGAGAGAGAGAGAGAGAGAGAGAGATTTTTGGTGGAAATTGGAATTCGAAAAGGTATTCTCTTTTCGTTTATTTTATTTTATTTCCGATGTAATTATTTAATTTTCATTCTAGTTGTGAATTGTTATTTAATTATTGTAAGTTAATTAGATTTAGATTGTGAGATTTAGTTGTTAATTTCGTAATTAGATTAATATTGTAAATTATGAATATTTTTTTATCTCCGTGATTTAATTCGGAAAGTTTATATTTAATTATAATTGTGGATTAAATTGGGAATCCGATTATATGCTTTTGTGATTTCGGTGGTTAATTATTATTATCGTGTAATAATTAAAATTGTAATTCCGGAAGATATGTAGAGTTTATGCGATTTTACAAATTATAAAATGTTTATATGTTAGATGGTATAAATTGAGTCATAGTATTTGACGGTGTTACTTTGTATAATTGGTTATATGCTAAATGCCATAAGCTGAGTTACAAGTAATTGTGGAATGTATAATTGTAAATTACTTGTTGTTGGTTTATATGGATTAAATGATGTGGTTGCGTCATTATAATTGATAAAAGCTAAGTGTAAATAGAAGGGTTCGCTAAATTGTAAAGGTCTATGTGCTAAATGTTATAGGTCGAGTTATAGTATTTGTTGGATATTATGCTTGTAGAGTACTTGGTGGTAAATTATATGTGGTGGTGAGCTATTTGTATGGTTTTAAAATGTGATTTATATCAAAAATTAATTGTTAGATTTATTTGATTATGTGTATCTGCGAGGAGTTGCAATGAGATCACAAGTCTTAAATGTCAATATTTAAAGACTTGTGTAATTCTCTTCAACTAGTTCCTCGGGCTTACGAATATCCATGATTAGCTATCACGAGTATAATTAATATACTTGAGTGGTGTGATCATTGATATAGCGTAAGTAATAGTTAGTGCTAGGGGTTGTTCCCTAGGGCTTACGAACATCAATGGTTGATTGTCACGTGTATCATTAAATTCGTGAGAAATACTATCAGTGGTGTAGCGTAAGTAGTAGTGTAATGTAAATTTCTTATGTGCTAGTTGCCGCATGTTCGGGCGGGTACTTTTCATTAATTGTTTACTTTTATGTTGCTGCAAGTTGAGGCAGCTTTATTTTTGTTACAGCAGGGTTGAATTGTTTTTGATTGATATTGAGGGGCTGTGCCCATAGTCCGATAAACGAATACTTCATGCCGAAATTTTCTAAAAATCCCCTGCAAATCTATTTTTAAATCTATTTAATCTACTTGATTTGATGATGTGAAAGTATATTATGAATTTGTTGTGAAGAGGCTGCCTAGACGATATCTAAGTAATAAGTGGTCAGCTATGTTAAGTGTTTATTTGACTTGGTTATACTAGCGCTATTTTGTGAATATGATGGTGTATGTTTATATATTTTATATGTGCAAGCTTTATAGGACGCGCATGGGTAGAGTAGAGCAAATAATAAGATTTTTGTTTAATTGGATACTAAAATGGCGTTTGACCTTGAAAAGGTTCGGATAGGAGACCTGGTCAAGAACATTACGCGGGTAGACGGAAAAAGGAACAGAAGGACAAGTGTCAAAGTTGACGGATGTATAGACATGGAAGGTGGTGAGATATGAAGTAGAAATGAAGGTGGGAACAATTAAGAGACTAGCAAGTAAAGAATAGAGTTGGATGTAAACTTAATCATGGATCGATGTATACGATCGAGAACTTCGTATAACAAGGCAAGTGTTATTGCTATTCACTTATTGTTCAAGCGATGCAATTTAGTTATCTATCGTGCGAACTAATTTGGTCAAGTATAGTGGAGGATGACATATGAACTTCTTCAAATTAGCATGATGCTGTTTAATTTCCCTACCAATAATCCACATGTCGGTTTTACAAAGAATCTTATAAATAATCCTTTTCACATTTTGACAAAGGAACGCCATTTCCTCTATTTTCGTTAGATACTCTTAAGAATTTTCTAAACAAGGAAAACCAAGTTTTCTTAACTTTTATGAGAACCTGCTAGCAAAATTCCTGACTTAGAATATTTTCACCAATGGACCCAATTTAGAAAGACGTTTTCTTTCAAATTGATCTGAACCTTTCCATATTGAAACTGTTTAGGCAAATACTTGTTTTAAGTTATTTTATCCGCTTATGTAAGCTCAAACTCTTAATTGTGTATAAGTTTTATTAAAAGCCCCACACTTGACCTTATCCTTACTTTAGTCTAGAATTTAAGTTGCTGAAATCTGATTGTAAATTATATCCTTATTCTTGCTCAAATGAAATTTCTCTTTGCGTAAGTTGCTGATGTTATAAATTCCAATTATTCAAATTTATCTTGTTGATATTTATTCGAATTGTCATTCTTTATATTTTCCACCCTACTTAGTACCGAACTTGGCGGTATTTACTTAAGATCTTGATTACCTGGTTATTCCCTGTGTTGTATCGAACTTGTCGATACTAGACGATGATGTCGTTTCTTATTAACTCCTAATCATGAGTTGTTATTCTAGACGTGAGGTTCCAGTGGTTGGATATCAGGGTTGTCGATTGTCTCGACACCTAATGTGTTTGAATTAGGATTGGAAATGTTTTCAGATGTCCCTTCGGGGAGACCATATTATGGTCAGAGGAGTCCCTTCGGGGAGACCAGTTTAATGGTCAAAATTGAGGCCAATGCGTGCCATGGATCCAATTAAGGACATTGCTGTGTGCATTTGTCCGGGGTTAGTGCGTGACTGATCAGTAGCCTAACCTTGATGTTTTTTATAAATAAATAAAAAAAATTCCAATTCTAATCTATACTCTGAGACTGTGATGTCTAGTTCTTGACTCCTTGGAAGACAGCTTTGATAATATTTTGATATCAGAACTTTCATCAGTCCTAGTTTCTGTTGCTCTTGATTAATGGTGAATTGTTGGCCCTCGTGGCAATCTAAAAGTTGATCTCACTGAATCTTTCAAATAATGAGAAGAAATTCCTTTTGTTTATCAGAATTGTCAACGGTTATTTTAAAATTGTTATCACTATTGCACTTGCTGAGCATTGTTGGCTCACTCTTGCTTGTTTGTTTTCTTCAGCTAATAGAGGAGATTAGTGAACCTAGTAATGGTCAAGGGGTATTGCTTTTCAGCAGCGAGAGGTGACGATCGGGTTACGGATTTTTGTCGGTTAGTGGTTGGGAATTGGTCAAGGTTGGATATTTAGTTAGATAGTGATTTTTGTACATTCATATAAATTGTATAATATTCTTTTATTCTGAGACTGGGTTGTAATAATGATATTCGATAGTTGTTTCATACCATAACCTGTATGCGATCTTGGTTAAGGGGTTTTATTATTAAATGTTGTTTGTATTCAGAGATGTATAATATTGTTTATAGTTAGTGGCCCCATATCTGTACCCCGGATTTTGGGACTGTTACAAGTTGGTATCAGAGCTACAGGTTATGGTCACTGAAACAGATTAGGAGGGTTAGGGTACGAGTATAAGATAGATGTCGGGTAGAATGATTTAGGGTAAGGATCGCCTTAGGATACATCGACAAGTATTGCGACGTTATACGGTCTTTTGGCATATCGCGCGAGTAGGAGTTCGAATCGTTTAAGGATTTGGCTAGGAGCGAGACAGCAAACCCGAAGCAGCATAAGCTAAGTGGGCAGCTGGAGCTATCAGTCTGAAGGACGTTATTGTGAGATTCTCGCGTGTATTTTAGAACGTTTCTACGATATTAGTTACGATGTGAACGTTACGAAGAGAATACGAGAAGGTTATGATCGCGAAGTGGGAAGTGATTATTAGCAAGGATTGGAAGTTAAGTGTAGCCATGCACCCCTAATCATTGATTCGTTCAAATTTATTGCCAAAAGAAATATCCTATTCTTTTTTTGAATCATCGTACATTAATTCCCGGTTTGTATCGTTGCTGAGGCATTCGTTGTGCAGTGACGGTTCGAAATCGAGAATGAATTGGGATCTTCTTATTTATTCAACTCATTATTGTCAGGCCGGTTTTGGTATCTAAGTATATTAGTGCTTAGTCGACAAGAGTGAAATTATGAATAACTAGGAATTTCTTGAATATTCATCTAATCAATAGTGGATGCATCCATTGAAGAGTCCATTTTAATTCAATTGATGATGAGCTCTGTATATCATATTTATTCGAATTCAATCTTGTTCTCTCAGAGATATCTATAATTTTTAGAGGAAAATTGATCTAACTTCACTTGAAAATTTTTCTGAAAATCTTGAATCCCTTCCATTTTCATGAATACTTAATTTTCTCTATTCCAGCTGAGATGAACAACCTATGTATATAGGGATTCGGGGACATCTTATCTTTGTGATGGAAGTCCGGTGGGACGCCACTGTTTGTGTTTGTCATGAAAGTACTAAAGACTGGCCATCTTTATGTACTGTGGTGGTTAACCAAGTGACAAATACAACCTGATAATAGTTCAAAAGATCATATTGATCTCTCGGTTAAATTCCTCTATAAAAGATTTATCAAATAACTCAGTGTATATGAATACTTGATGCCCATTCATTTTATTGACCTCCTTTGTCAGAAATTTGAAGATTTCAAAATTTCTAATGCTGAAAGGATGCGAATCTAGGCGTGACGACGTCTAAAATGATAGAAACTGCAAATGCACTGATGAAGAAGTGGTTATGCGAGTTTAAGAAATTGGTGATTAAGACAGATATGTCATGTCAAACTGGAATATGTATTGGACCGATAAAACATGGACAAGGATTGAGACTAATGAGGAATGGAATGAAGGAAAAGAGCAGTAAATAAGGGCACGTGATGGTGGATATGGTTAAAGGGCGAAAAGAGAATGGTGACGGAGATGTTTGGTATCAGATGTTCAATGCTAAAGAAAGATCATTTTGGATACCTAGTGAATGGCAGAGGTAGTAAATGGAATTTTATCAGATTTTGAATGTTTGAAATTCGTCGTTAGACATAAGATTTTAGAATCGTGAAGGATGACTTGAGGTAAGCAGAGTGGAGCAGAATAGAATGGTTTGTAAAAATCATCAAGAAGAATCAGAATTGAATAAGGAGTAAGGTGATTATGTGGAGTAAATAACTTATGCAAGCCAGGGTAGAAAGTCATGATTATCAAGGATGAAGGAAAGTTGACAAAAATGAAATAAAATGACAAGAGGAGAAAGAAGGGGAAACCAGGAAGTTCCCGGAAGCGATTAAACAGAAAACATATAAATTTAATTAAGGGAACAATGTGGAATCCCGAAGAATTGGAGTTAGAAAAGTAAGGGTGCAATAGTTTCTTGTAGAATGAGAATTTGCAAAGGTTAATGAGACCTTATGATCAAAAGATAAGATTTCAAGAGAAAAGCCTATGGTAATTGTATTGAGGATGAATGTAGAGACTTGTAGTTATAACCAGAACGGGTAGTGAGGTAATAAGTAACAGAGTCAGAAGTTATAGCTATGTGTTATGAGCTTGGAAAGATAGGAATTTTGCCAGAAGTGGTATCCTATCAATCTTACTGGAAATATGATGTGAGTGACAAGACTGTTGTCTATAATTATTAAGAATCTAGGAATTCAATGCAATTATGAAGGAGCAAGAAGTGGATTGTGATTGTGATGACTATAAAAAGAGTTAAGTATGACTCAGGGTTGGATTTATTTCCTAACAACAAAATACTAGCATATTGTGAGGACAAGAAATTGAGACCTTAATTTCCAAGAAAGGTAAAGGCGGTGTTTTGAGGCTGAAAGAAGATGTAGAAGTCTTATTGAACAAGAAGACCAAGAAATGGTTATACCGAGGGAATGTAGTTGTTTTGTACAAGAAGGAGATATCAGAAAGGAAACGGTTATGTCGAAGCATATTTCAATGAATAAGAGTTCAAACGACGTTTGGACGAAGAACTTAATTATGTTCATAGATGACATATCGAGATGTTTGAAGATCAGTGAAGCATATGCAAATCAATCGAGAATGACTTTAAAAGGTTCCAAGAAAAGGAAGAAAATTTTGCACGAAAATCTTAACGTGAATATCGGACGTTATGATTTGGTGAAAAATGATAGTAATGTTAAATGTGGGAGTCGTAACAGGAAGAGTCAAATTTGAGGACTCACCAAGTATGCAAAGTTATGATTTGGAAGTAAATTCGGAGGATGCAAGACAGTGAGGTTGTAAACAAGTTATTTTAGGTATGTTGTTATCGTAAGGAATTAGGTCGAAGCCAAGGTCATGGTTTGCTGATTGATTTTAAATTTTCAAGGTTCAAATGTTTTAGCAAACCGATGTTGTACGAAGGTAGAAATTGAGTGGTAAACCGAATGGTGGTTGGCATGAATGCCATTCTGTAAGTGTCGATCGTGTTGATTGAGTTCAAAATGCGACTGAGAATAGATGATATAGGAATAAATTCCAGAGTAGGTACTTAGTAAAATAGTGGGATTAAGGATAGATAGAAGTTTCCTAGTCGTTCCCTTCTCGATCGACATTTTACGTTGAAAGTGAAGTAAGAATGATCGGAGAATTTCTTAATATTCTTTTCTCAAATGTTTTATCTGAGATCGTGTGATTATAGGTAAAAGCGTGGGATTTGTACCAAGTGAGGGTTGTCATAAATCAAGGCAAATTACGTGGTTGCGTTATTACAAAGGATTGGCGTGGTATTATGAGTTTTTATGCAAAGTATAGTTCGTTATACGGAAAGGTCATAATGATTTCCGGAGAAAAGATATTCGTCTACGTGTGATAAACATCTAGAGTAAATAAGACTCGGAAACCAAAGCTTAAAGTTATCTCGGAATTTTAGGACTCACAGAATGAGCTTATTAATGTATGAGCTGGTATGGGGGAATTATAGAGTTGAAAGATACGACCTGGGAAGTGGAAGCAAGATGTTTGATGGGAATTGTTATGTGTGTCCTTAAAGATTGATTCTGAGGACAGAATCCTATTAAGGAGGGAATGATATAATGCCTTAGAAAAATTTCGTATTTTATAAATATTTGTATATTTATATTATGAATTTTATTATGTGGTTATTGTTGGAAAGGTGGAATATATGTGAAATTGTGTTTATGTGCTCCCGTGATGATTTGTGTATGCCGTGTAAGTAGGTGTATTTTTATTTGTATTTTTTTGAGGATTTAAATATATTTAAATCATGCATTTTTGATCCTCTAACAATTGTATAAAATTATCGAAGTTATTAAAAATCATGAAATCTTTTGTAATATTTTCTTTATATATTTATTGAGTTTTTAAAATTGTTGGGTGGATTAATTTGCGTGTAGTAGTATTTTAAAATGATTTTAAGAATGTTATTGTATTTAAAGGATCAAAAACTTGTAAAATTCATATTTAATTCATTTTTGATCCGAAAAATATTTTAAAAATATGTGGGTGTTTGTAATTTCATACTCTTCATTTTAAAAATGGAAAGTTTAATTTTCCGAAATTTTATTTAATTTTGAATTATAAAGGTGGTTTATTTGTTTTAAAATCGAATAAGTAAAGTTTTAATTGGGCCCGGGATAATTGCTAGTAGGTAATATGAAAGAAATGGGCCAAGCCCATTAAGAGATACACAGCAGATTACATAGTCGGGGAGAGAGAAAGTGAAATTGGAAAGAAATTAGGGTTATAGAAATTGGGGATTTGGGGGAATTGAATTGGGGGAGAGTACTGAAATCAAATTGTGTGTATATATAGATATATGTGTATGTATATATATTCATGTGTGTATGTGTAGGTTGAAGAGGGATGCTGCTGTGTTGCAAGAGAGGAAGGCGCGGGGATGTGATGGCGGCGCCGGACGTCCGGCGTCGGGACGGCGGCCATCGAGTGTGTGGTGGTCGGGACGATGGTGGCAGGCACGGTAGCAGTGGCACAGAGGGAGAAAACAGTGGTGTTGTGGTTGGTGTTGAATGATGAGAGAGGGAGAGAGAGAGAGAGAGAGAGAGAGAGAGAGAGAGAGAGAGAGAGGGAGAGAGAGAGAGAGATTTTTGGTGGAAATTAGAAATCGAAAAGGTATTCTCTTTTCGTTTATTTTATTTTATTTCCGATGTAATTATTTAATTTTCATTCTAGTTGTAAATTGTTATTTAATTATTGTAAGTTAATTAGATTTAGATTGTGAGATTTAGTTGTTAATTTCGTAATTAGATTAATATTGTAAATTATGAATATTTTTTTATCTCCGTGATTTAATTCGGAAAGTTTATATTTAATTATAATTGTGGATTTAATTGGGAATCCGATTATATGCTTTCGTGATTTCGGTGGTTAATTATTATTATCGTGTAATAATTAGAATTGTTATTCCGAAAGATATGTAGAGTTTATGCGATTTTACAAATTGTAAAATGTTTATATGTTAGATGGTATAAATTTAGTCATAGTATTTGACGTTGCTATTTTGTATAATTGGTTATATGCTAAATGCCATAAGCTGAGTTATAAGTAACTGTGGAATGTATAATTGTAAATTACTTGTTGTTGGTTTATATGGATTAAATGATGTGGTTGAGTCATTATAATTGATAAATGCTAAGTGTAAATAGAAGGGTTGGCTAAATTGTAAAGGTCTATGTGCTAAATGTTATAGGTCGAGTTATAGTATTTGTCGGATATTATGCTTGTCGAGTACTTGGTGGTAAATTATATGTGGTGGTGAGCTATTTGTATGGTTTTAAAATGTGATTTATATCAAAGATTAATTGTTAGATTTATTTGATTATGTGATTATCTGCGAGGAGTTGCAATGAGATCACAAGTCTTAAATGTCAATATTTAAAGACTTTTGTAATTCTCTTCAACTAGTTCCTCGGGCTTACGAATACCCATGATTAGCTATCACGAGTATAATTAATATACTTGAGTGGTGTGATCATTGATATAGCGTAAGTAATAGTTAGTGCTAGGGGTTGTTCCCTAGGGCTTACGAACATCAATGGTTGATTGTCACGTGTATCATTAAATGCGTGACAAAACGATCATTGGTGTAGCGTAAGTAGTAGTGTAATGTAAATTTCTTATGTGCTAGTTGCCGCATGTTCGGGCGGGTACTTTTCATTAATTGTTTAATTTTATGTTGCTGCAAGTTGAGGCAGCTTTATTTTTGTTACAGCAGGGTTGAATTGTTTTTGATTGATATTGAGGGGATGTGCCCATAGTCCGATAAACGAATACTTCATGCCAAAATTTTCTAAAAATCCGCTGCAAATCTATTTTTAAATCTATTTAATCTACTTGATTTGATGATGTGAAAGTATATTATGAATTTGTTGTGAAGAGGTTGCCTAGACGATATCTAAGTAATAAGTGGTCAGCTATGTTAAGTGTTTATTTGACTTGGTTATACTAGCGCTATTTTGTGAATATGATGGTGTATGTTTATATATGTTATATGTGCAAGCTTTATAGGACGCGCATGGGTAGAGTAGAGCAAATAATAAGATTTTTGTTTAGTTGGATACTAAAATGGCGTTTGACCTTGAAAAGGTTCGGATAAGAGACCTGGTCAAGAACATTGCGCGGGTAGACGGAAAAAGGAACAGAAGGACAAGTGTCAAAGTTGACGGATGTATAGATATGGAAGGTGGTGAGATATGAAGTAGAAATGAAGGTGGGACCAATTAAGAGACTAGCAAGTAAAGAATAGAGTTGGATGTAAAGTGAGTCATGGATCGATGTATACGATCGAGAACTTCGTATAACAAGGCAAGTGTTATTGCTTTTCACTTATTGTTCAAGTGATGCAATTTAGTTATCTATCGTGCGAACTAATTTGGTCAAGTAAAGTGGAGGATGACATATGAACTTCTTCAAATTAGCATGATGCTGTTTAATTTCCCTACCAATAATCCACATGTCGGTTTTACAAAGAATCTTATAAATAATCCTTTTTACATTTTGACAAAGGAATGCCATTTCCTCTATTTTCGTCAGATACTCTTAAGAATTTTCTGAACAAGGAAAACCAAGTTTTCTTAACTTTTATGAGAACCTGCTAGCAAAATTCCTAACTTAGCATATTTTCACCAATGGACCCCATTTAGAAAGACGTTTTCTTTCAAATTGATCTGAACCTTTCCATATTGAAACTGTTTTGGAAAATACTTGTTTTAAGTTATTTTATCCACTTATGTAAGCTTAAACTCTTAATTGGGTATACGTTTTATTAAAAGCCCCACAATTGACCATATCCTTACTTTAGTCTAGAATTTAAGCTGCTGAAATCTGATTGTAAATTATATCCTTATTCTTGCTCAAATGAAATTTCTCTTTGCGTAAGTTGCTGATGTTATAAATTCTAATTATTCATATTCATCTTGCTGGTATTTATTCGAATTGTCATTCTTCATATTTTCCACCCTACTTAGTACCAAACTTGTCGGTATTTCCTTAAGATCTTGATTACCTGGTTATTCCATGTGTTGTATCGAACTTGTCGATACTAGACGATGATGTCGTTTCCTATTAACTCCTAATCTTGAGTTGTTATTCTAGACGAGAGGTTCCAGTGGTTGGATATCAGGGTTGTCGATTGTCCCGACACCTAATGTGTTTGAATTAGAATTGGAAATTTTTTCAGATGTCCCTTCGGGGAGACCATATTATGGTCAGAGGAGTCCCTTCGGGGAGATCAATTTATTGGTAAATTTGAGGCCAATGTGTGCCATGGATCCAATTAAGGACATTGCTGTGTGCATTTGTCCAGGGTTAGTGCGTGACTGATCAGCAGCCTAACCTTGATGTTTTTTTATAAATAAATAAAAAAAATTCCAATTCTAATCTATACTCAGAGACTGTGATGTCTAGTTCTTGACTCCTTGGAAGACAGCTTTGATAATATTTTCATATCAGAACTTTCATCAGTCCTAGTTTCAGTTGCTCTTGATTAATGGTGAATTGTTGGCCCTCGTGGCAATCTAAAAGTTGATCTCACTGATTCTTTCAAATAATGAGAAGAAATTCCTTTTGTTTATCAGAATTATCAACGGTTATTTTAAAATTGTTATCACTATTGCACTTGCTGAGCATTGTTGGCTCACTCTTGCTTGTTTGTTTTCTTCAGCTAATAGAGGAGATTAGTGAACCTAGTAATGGTCAAGGGGTATTGCTTTCCAGCAGCGAGAGGTGATGATCGGGTTACGGATTTTCGTCGGTTAGTGGTTGGGAATTGGTCAATGTTGGATATTTAGTTAGACAGTGATTTTTGTACATTCATATAAATTGTATAATATTCATTTATTCTGAGATTGGGTTGTAATAATGATATTCGATAGTTGTTTCATACCATAACCAGTATGCGATCTTGGTTAATGGGTTTTATTATTAAATGTTGTTTGTATTCAGAGATGTATAATATTGTTTATAGTTAGTGGCCCCATATCTGTACCCCGGATTTTGGGACTCTTACACATAATATACCCGATGTCCACTTTTATCATCACCCGGTCAAAGGTAACTTTTAATGTAGTCAAAGTATATTAATCCTCATATAGAAATATAATGATGTCAAGTCTAAGGATCATTACACCATTATCACTATGAGTCTTTCTAATGACCTTATTAACATGTAGAATCTCACAACGGGTTAATCCAGTGCCATGTGTGGAATTACATGCACCTATGTTCCTGACTTTAGTATCACTATACCTATGCCCAATGAGATGTAGTCATCTGTCAACCAACATACTAATCTTTATGCATTATAATTGTCCCTTAATAATAATGCTCGATTAGGGATATTTTGGAATATAAACACTATTCATATATTCTCATTTTTAAGTCACATACTTAAAGATATAGAATTCATGTTCTATATTCCAAGGACATTTATTACTCTAACATTTATATCGCAGTAAATTAAGACATAACAAATTAATGTAGAATAATCAGTAGAACATGATCATGTTATAACAAAATAGTATTTCCTAGAAGCACAACTAAATTGTCTCTAGGGCACTAACACTATCAATCTCCCACTTGCACTAGAGCCAATCGCCCATGTATTTAATACCCATGGAACTAGTGTGACCTTCGTGCTTCTACTGCGACAAAGCTTTAGTCAGTGGGTCCGCAACATTATCATTAGTATGCATTTTACATATATCTATATCTCCTCTCTCGTTTATCTCTAAAAGAAGGTGATATCTCCTAAGTATATGCTTTGCCTTGGAATGGGACCTTGGTTCATTAACTTGCACAATGGCTCCATTGTTATCGCAATATAGATCAACTGGATCTGCGATCGGTGGAACCACACCAAGTCCTGTAATAAACTTCCAAATCCAAACAGCCTCTTTGGCTACTTCACTGGCAGCAATATACTTAGCTTCCATTGTAGAATCAGTTACTGTCTCTTGCTTAGAACTTTCTAGCTTACAGCACCTCCATTTAGACAAAACACGAATCCAGACTAGGACACAGAATCGTCCCTACCTGTCTGGAAACTAGCATTAGTGTAACCTCTTACAACTAGCTTCTCATCTCCTCCGTATATCAAGAACGAATCTTTAGTCCGTTTAAAGTACTTAATAATATTCTTGATAGCTGTCCAGTGACCCTCACCTGGATTATACTGGTATCTGCTCGTCATGCTTAAAGCATACGAGACATCTGGACGAGTACATATCATTGCATACATTATAGAACCAATTGCCGAAGCATATGGTACTTAAGATATAGGACAGTTTTCCTTTAAGATCACTATCCCATGAGACATTTGGACATAGCCCCTCTTTGCCTCTTGCATCCCAAAATGATGCAATACTTTATCAATGTATGTACTCTGACTTAAGCCGATTAATCTTTTAGATCTATCTCTATAGATCCTGATCCCTAAGATGTAGGTAGCATCGCCTAAGTCTTTCATCGAGAAACTTTTTTCCCAACCAAGTCTTCACAGCCTGTAGAGAAGGAATGTCATTCCCTATTAGTAATATGTCATCTACATATAATACTAGGAATGCCACATGGCTCCCACTAACCTTCTTGAAAACACACGGATCATCCTCATTTTGTATGAAGCCAAATTCTTTGATTGTTTCATCAAAATGGATGTTCCATCTCCTAGAGGCCTGCTTTAATCCATAAATGGATCGTCGCAACTTATAAACCATTCTAGCAAACCTTGAATCGACAAAACCCTCAGGTTGTGTCATGTACACATCCTTTTCTAATCTCCCATTTAAGAAAGCGGTCTTGACATCCATTTGCCAGATCTCATAGTCATAATAAGCTGTTATCGCAAGCAAAATCCTGATGGATTTGACCATAGCTACTGGTGAGAAAGTTTCATCATAGTCAATACCATGAATTTGCTTGAAACCTTTCGTCACTAGTCTTGCTTTGTAGGTCTGTAAATTTCCATCCATGTCAGTTTTCTTCTTGAAAACCCAATTGTACTCTATGGGTTTTACCCCATTAGGTGGTTCAACCAAAGTCCATACTTGGTTTTCATACATGGAATCCATCTCAGATTTCGTGGCCTCCAGCCATCTCTCAGAATCTGGACTATTCATAGCATCTTTGTAGGTGAGAGGCTCATCATTATCTACAAGCATCACATCTTTGTTTCTTGAGCAGTATTGTTCTCAACATCTTGAGTCTCATTCTACTCATGTTCCAACTCTAGTTCGACATTATTTTGTAGTTCTCGATCCTCATCGAGATCTATTGTCCTCCCACTATTTTTCTTAGAAAGCAGTTCTTTCTCTAAAAACACAGCCGTTCGAGCAACAAACACTTTGTGCTCAAAAGGTTTATAGAAATAATACCCTTTAGTTTCTAATAGGTATTCTACAAAATTACATTTATCTAATTTCGGTCCTAGCTTATCAGAGACCAAACGTTTCACAAACGCTTCACATCCCCAAATTTTCATAATTAACAAGCTATTACATTTATCAGTCCATATCTCATATGGTGTCTTTTGAACCATTTTTTAAGGAACTCGATTTAGTGTTTGTGTAGCCGTCTCTAGGGCATAACCCCAGAAACTGATTGGAAGATCCGCATGACTCATCATCGACCGTACTATGTCCAACAAGGTACGATTTCTCCTTTCAGACACCCCATTCCATTGTGGTGTTCTAGGAGGAGTGAGTTATGATACGATACCACACTCTTTTATGAAATTCTTAATCCAAGCTTAGGTATTCAACCCCATGATCAGATCGTGGAGTTTTATACTGTCGCCTAATTGCTTTTCAACTTCAGCCATATACTCTTTGAATTTTTCAAATTATTCAATTTGTTCTTCAAAAGATATATATATCCGTATCTACTAAAATCATCAGTAAAGGTTATGAAATAATAAAAGCCACCTCTTGCCATCGTACGCATTGGACCACATACATCACTATGTACCAGGTCCAATCGCTTGGTGGCCCTCTCACCTTGTCCGGTAAAAGGAGCTTTAGTCATTTTGCCAATGAGACACGGTTCGCATACTTCGTATGATTCAAAATCAAATTTATCCAAGTATCCATCCCTATGTAATTTGGAAATGCGAAGATTCTCATTTATATGGCCTAAACGACAGTGCTAGAGGTATGTTTGATTTGAGTCATTTGTCTTAAGACACTTATTACTTATATTATAAACATGAGTATCAAGATCAAGAACATATAAACCATTAAACAGACGTGCAACCCCATAGGTAACATTATTCAATGAAAACGAACAACCATTGTTCTGAATCAAAAACGAAAAACCAATTGTAAGAACCATAATTTTTGTAATATTTTCTTTTATATAATATTATGACATTGTGAAGTTGGAACCTTTTTAGTCATCCCTGTTGATTAATAGAATTGATTGTCTGAGAGATTATGTTGTTGCATTCATTATGTAAGATAAAAAGGAAGATTGTGAAGGCAGGAGTCTTATTGTTAGTAAGATTTATAAAACTTGGGATTTGAGAATGGTTAGAGTATTAAAAGATTTATTAAGAATTATGACGAGGAATTATGGACATTCAAGGATTTCCCCAATTAAGTACTTAAGGAATTACGAGGGAAATCTCTACGCAATAAAATATTATTACGAGGAATTAATTATGATACGATATGAATTAAGGATTAAGTGACAACCATTGGTGGAGGAATAATAATACAAGGAAAGAAATTACATGCAAATGTCATGTAACTAGATAGTTAGGAAAAGAAACTAGAAAAGCATAAAGTAGAAGTGAATAGTGACATGTGTGATGGGTGTTGCAACCTAGGGGACAATAGGGCATTGGGAGACAACCTAGACCCCTAGCTTGGCAACATGTGAACCTTATCCAACCCCCACAATAATACATATCACCCATCTCATTTTATTTCCTTTCAAACAAAACACTCTCCCCCCCCCATTGAAGCTCTCGGCCGAAGCAAGAAGAGGAGGAGGAGAGAGATTTTCTGTCCATCTTTCCCTCACCTACAAATCCAAGAAAAAATCCTAGGGCTTCCTTACATTATAATAGAGGTATTGTATCAGTTTCATAGCATTTCATCCATTGAATCTTGAGATAAAAATTGTTGAAGGATTGGAGGAGTGTTAACCAAAGTTGTTCATCTTTTAGATCTTAAAGGATTAAGGTTTGTAAGGGCTCATCCAAGTGTTCTTAGTTGTTGTAAAGCTCACCCAAGGTCTTTAGCTACTCAAGAAGGTATAAAAATCATAAACCCTTTTGGTTGTGTAATATTTATAATGTTTGGTAGTAGATCCATGTATATATAAGCTAATCTTGGTTGTATAAGTATTGGATGACATGGATCTTGAGTTTTGATGTTGAGATTGTGACTTTTATGATTATGGATAATATATATATCTCCGTGAGTGTTATGAACCATGATCTAAGTGTATTAAGTGTTGATTATGTTATGGAAGTATGAAAAATGGTTGATCTAAGTAGTTTGAGCTTGCTGAGTTTTGTCCAGGAGCATTGACCTGTATTGTAGCACGATTTTGAACCCCCAAATGATGTCCCCTGATGTCCTACCATATATTGTTGGAACGATAATTGAATTTAGTTTCTGGAAATGTAAGGTTCATGGCTAGGTGATGTATGGATTTTAAGTTATGGCCGGAGGAGTGAATTGTGTTTTTGGACTATGGACTGCACTAAGTGACCCCCTTGTGAACCTTGTTTAAACCGCTAAAAATACATGTGGGATCATGGAAACATTTGAGAATGTAGGGAATGCAGTGGTGAAGACCACCCAAGAGGAATTGTTTTAAAATATGAATTTTTGGATTTTATAAAAATGCTAGAGTAAAATTCGCGCAATGGAAAAAGTCGATTAGTGGAGCAAAATTCTAGGGTTAGTGTTTATGATTCGAAAGTGGTAATTAAATTAAGTCGAGTAAGTGACGAGCGTAATTGAGTGATGACATGGACCTATAGCGGAGCTAGAGAGTCATAAGACGAAGTCACTAAGTTAATTTCGTACCCCCCCTAAATCCAGTAATTAAAGAGATATTGTTAAGGTACTAACGAACGATTATTGGTTATGTATAGATCGTTCGAATCCGCACGCTCGACCACCCCAACCAAACCAAGGCAAGTTTACTTTTCAAAACTTATCCCTATACAAGGACATTCGCTGTTGTGTTTGTAGTTTTCAATTATATCAAATGCTATGTTTATCGAAGTATTTATGCAATTGAGATTGAATAAGTACATGTATGCTTTTACCCCTTGAACTTAGATTGAAATGTTTTCTTCGGACAACGACTCTAGCAATAGAGGTCGTAGCGGTCCGTATATACTATTGACTGGGGAGCGGTATATTATTATATCGTATCTAGTTTGCGAAAACCCGAAGGGTCATTCGGGTAGTATCGTATACTCAAGTAACTATTGTTATATCTTCGTAAATATTCGAAACCCTATCTTGGATTAAAATTTTATCTTATCGAATAATTATTTTATTAATTATTAACATTAAATCTTAAAATATTATTTATTAATCATCGTTCATTATTTAAAGACAAAGTTAATCCAAGATACCTTTTAATACTTTCAAACTCGAACTCATTCGAACTCAAAACATTTTTGAAAACCCCGGTCAGGTTCTGTTTCTTGTATGATTTCAAGAATCATCGGTCGACTGATGTCGGACCTCAATTACTCTGTTTTCAATCAAAAGCAAGTTTTAAAAGAAAAATAAAAAGGGACTTTGGCAGGTGTGGGAACCGTTGACGAACGATTCCCGGGATGTGTAAGCGGCCGTGAGCCAGGCGGTCCATCACTTATTATTCCGGCCCAGGTGTTGCCGAAGGATGATTACGGATGTAGTTTTCATCGAGGGTGATTACGGATGTAGTTTTCACTCGGGGATAGTTACGGATGTAGTTTCTATCCTTCTACCGGTAGAGAAGACCCGCGGATTATTGGACTTGGATGTGGCGACTGATCATCGTCAATCCTTGTCAGGTTTTGTGTTTTCTTTAAGTCCCATCCTCCACTTTGGAAAAAAAAAATACTCAAACACTGCTTCTTGGGCCTAAGTGCCAAGTTGCTGATAGTGTGGTTTTTTATGAGAAAATATTGACATCGTGTAGTATCTAGAACTGCAAGATTTTCTATAAAGATTGGCACGTGTTAGTGCACTCTTGCAATTGTTTCAAGAATGAAATGTTTTGTATGAGAAACCTTCTAAGCTAATGGAAGGAAAGAGGTTTGCAATGATGTATTCCTTGTACAGTATGTTAATCGTGGAGTGTTTTGCCGAAAATGATATACTCATATGTATATATTTTCAAACTTGAGATATATTGAAATGGGAACCTTATAAAGGGTTCATATGTTATTCTTAAAGCTCCTTAGTGAGTATAGATGTTTTATTCAAACTCGGACATATACATTGTCCAATTATGTTTTGAAATCTGAGATATATACCCATATAGTTGGGAATGTTTTCGAAATAAACCACATTATTATTTTGCAAAATGGTGAACTTGCTGAGCATTATGTAGCTCATTCTTGCTTTATAAAAACTTTTCAGAAAGGGAAGAATTTGGTCGGTTAACTCCGCGACAGCAGAAGATGAGTAGAAGATTTACCCCGGAGATGATTTACCTCCTGATAAATACTACAGAGTAGTCTGATAGGTTTTCAATTGTAATAGTAAGACTTGTCTTCAAGTATAGTTGTGTAAGTAGAATTGCGTAAGACTCTGATTTGTACAAATGTATTGTAATATTTAGTGGCACTTTTGATTATCGTTTCTGAGGCTCTAACTTGATGGTGTGTAAGATTGAGGTATGCATGGATGTATTGTTGAGTTGTAAAGTTAATACAGGTATGATATGGTTGAATGGTGGCGTGACGACCTGAATCTTTGACCTCAGATTTGGGGGCGTTACACCAATCTTGTCCAAACAAGAAACGGAAATAATGTTTCTGCAAATTGCAGGCACGTAAAACAGTTCTCAAGTTCTAAAATAAGCCCGATAGGAAACGATAAGTAATAAGTCCCTACAGCTAAGGTAGCAACCTTTGCTCCATTGACAACATGTAGGTCGACTTCTCCTTTCGCTAAAGTTCTACTCCTTCGAAGTTCTTGCACATTCTTACAAATGTGGGAACCACATCCAGTATCTAATACCCATGATGTAGAAGTAGACAAATTGACTTCTATAACATAAATACCTGAATCAGAAATCTGAACAACATTCAGTTTCTTTAGATCCTCCAAATAATTTTGACACTTTTTCTTCCTTTCACCCTGTTTACATGCATACAAGGCCTTGCTTGTACAAAATCTCTCTTGACGAGCTTGTCCTTCAAACATACATTTAAGGTGCTCGATCATGATATAAGAATCAAAATTCTCATGCTATTTCTACAGCTCAGGACTCATAGTGACATCGGTGTTATCATCCAAATGCTTCTGATAAGCATTTCGTTGAGCCTCCGTTGCACCTTCAAAGAGAGATCCAGGGCATGGAATATATATGACATAGAGCTTTCGCTCTTGCTTGAGGACAATCCTTAAATTCCTTTGCTAATATAGGAAGTTAGTTCCTGTCAACTTGTCCTTCTCAAGGACTGATCGTACAGAGAAGTTTATTTGAGTTGTTTGCCATTTGAATATCCACAATGTTAAAATGCATAAAATAATTAGTCTGCAGTATTATTAAGTTATGTTCAAGTGATTATTCATATATATTCAAAATATATATCTCCCACTATTTTTATCAAATTAATAGCCCTTACTATTAATTCGGAAAGTATATACCATAAATCTTTCTAGTGAGCCAAGATCCATATTTCGTCATGTCCTAAGTCAACCACTGGCAGTCCTTAAAACATGATTATTTAGGTAGACAACCTTTGTCAATTATATCACATATAACTCCTGAATAGTTTGGTAGAACAACATTTGTTCACATAACAACATTTGTTCCTATTTATCCAATAAATCTTACCAAACTCTATGCTTCTAAGTTCATAATAGTTGAATATAACCGTTTATTTTCATCTTATTATGATGACTCAGTTAAGTTAGACCCAATGATACAACGGCCGAATATAACCGTTTATATTCGTCGCATCTCACCACGATAGGTAGGAGTCCCCTGCCACTGACAGCCTTCCCCTTATCGATCTAGGATTCGATGAGTGTTCATTCATTGGAAAGCATCTGATTAAAACTTAATATTTTGTTAAGGGGTTTAGAAAATTTATAACGATCATGATCACATCATAAAGAGATCCTTAATTTTTCCTTGAACCAAATATTTCAAATTGACATCTTAAATTGTTCATTTCCCAGGTAGATGGAGGATCCCAATGGTCACACTTAATACCCATTAACCTTATGAATACGCATATCCGCTTTTGTCAGAAAATCCCAATTTTAGATATCAAAAACCCATATTTAATTTCGTGTTTTAAAAATCCATATTTCATAAACACAATAATCTCATGATCGTTTGTTAATTTTAAAATCTTGAATCGTTACCGATTTTATCTTGTTTAGCAGGCATGGCATGGGTGTCCTATCTAATACATACATGATTAATCTAATTAAACATGCATCTTTATCTCTACACATACATTGTATCGCATACATTCATATATATGTAAAGTGCATAAATTAAACATGTTTGGTTATGGCCCATCCTATGTGATCTTTTCAAGCTAATGAAAAGATCAAGGTCAATCTATGGTGGTTAACAAAATACAATTACATACATGTCTTCTTCATTGCATCTTCGTGGGGAATCGCCTCCTTGCTTCCTTGTTCTTCTTGTTGTTTTTAAAAGTTACATTGAATTCTTGAAAAACATGCTACACTAATAAACTTACAAGATGAACTCGAGTTACATTCGAGATTTATTAATTACAAGAAACAACGACGTGCAAGTCGTATTTAGAAACCAAACCATAAAATCAAAACCACTATCGTATTGGTCTTAGGGCCATAACCAATCACCATGCTCATATAACAATTAAGAACATGTAACCATTTCATATTTCAGATGATCCAATCAAAGAAATCATATAACACAAAAAATTAGAAAATCAGAATCAAATTCTGATAATAATAAATCACCGTTTTCAGGCACTAAACGGCGTCAAATGCCTTACAGACGATTCGACGATAGCAATGCTATCAGTTTTGTTCAGACGGTCGTTTCCAGTCAGAAAACACATATCGTTTGCGAAAATCGGACACTGGACACAGATTTCACCAAATCTGCGCAGCGTATACAGAAATCGTATCGTATACAATCCCCATATCAAGAACAAACATAAATCATATATATATCAGTATATATACAGATTATATAATCATCATATGATCATCTCAATCATCATCAACAAACAGTTTATACATATATATCAAAATCAACGCATCATACATGACAATCATCAAACATGGTCGTATATATATCAAAACTGTAACATATAACCGAATTAAAACGTTTTTGCAAGTAGCTCTGATGCCATTATTGGGTTCCGAGGCATAAACGCAGCGGAAAGCAATAATTAAAACAATAAAAAATCAAAACCCTACCACAGGATCCATACAAAAACATGATATTTAATTCGGAGATAGATGATTACCTTAAAGAAGTTTTACAAATTGATGGCAGATGGGGGTCCAAAATAATCACCACGCATCCCTCTTCGAGATCTACGTTGCCAAAGTAGTCCACACGAACGCTTGATCATCCAATGATCACCGGAGTCGGTACTAGCCGAAGAACCTGCCCCCCTCTCTCTCTCTCTCTCTCTCTCTCTTTCTAGCCTCTCACACGTTTTTCTATAAAAACGAATTGCAAAAGTCTCACCCTAAACAATACATCCTAACGTATTTATAGGGAAGAGAGATTGGGCTAAACCCTAAATCGAATTGGGCTTCTCCAAACCCATTCTTATTTGGTTTTAATATTAAATTCGAATTCTATTTAATTATAATTAAGACTAGCTCAATTAATTAAATATCCAATTTCGAATTTAATAATTTATTTAAATTCTTAATTTAAATTAAAACTCTTTTTACACGTTCTTATGGTGTAACCCTTTAGGTTATTATTACGTTGGCAATAATTTTAATATCCAATAATAAAATTATAAACAATGAGCGGCATCTAGTAATACATCATTGCTACCCAAGTAATAATAATAATTGGTGATCCAATTAAACCTTTTTTGATTAATGTTTCCGTGTAATATAATCCCTTTAACCATATATATTATAGATTAAACTCGAGGCATGTATTTAGTCATCCTCTTCAACATTTAATCCCGGTTTACTTGATCCATGAGTAGACTATTAAAACAAATCAATATTTGAGCATGGCCATGCATTTTCATAGTCTCACTCAATCAAGAGGCCAATAATATCTCTCCTAATCATAAGAGGGTTAAATCCTATATCTATCATTCATATTTCTCATACGACTCATAATATACCCGATGTCCACTTTTATCATCACCCGATCAAAGGTAACTTTTAATGTAGTCAAAGTATATTAATCCTCATATAGAAATATAATGTTGTCAAGTCTAAGGATCATTACACCATTATCACTGTGAGTCTTTGTAATGACCTTATTAACATGTAGAATCTCACAACGGGTTAATCCAGTGCCATGTATGGAATTACATGCACCTATGTTCTTGACTTTAGTATCACTATACCTATGACCAATGAGATGTGGTCATCTGTCAACCAACATACTAATCTTTATGTATTATAATTGTCCCTTAATAATAATGCTCGATTAGGGATATTTTGGAATATAAACACTATTCAAATAATCTCATTTTTAAGTCACATACTTAAAGATATAGAATTCATGTTCTATATTCCAAGGACATTTATTACTCTAACATTTATATCGCAGTAAATTAAGACATAACAAATTAATGTAGAATAATCAGTAGAACATGATCATGTTATAACAAAATATTATTTCCTAGAAGCACAACTAAATTGTCTCTAGGACACTAACACTATCAGTTTTCATGCAACTTGGGTTACCGGATCCAAAGCCTACCAACATCTCGTTGCAGCTGGCTGATCGATCGATCACATATCCGAGAGGCATAGTGGAGGATGTCTTGGTGAAAGTTGATAAGCTCATCTTCCCTGCTGATTTTGTTATCTTGGATTTTGAGGAAGATAAGAAGATTCCCATAATCTTGGGAAAACCGTTCTTGGCTACAGGTAGGACCTTGATCGATGTGCAAAAAGGGGAACTCACCATGAGGGTGCAAGACTAGAATGTCACCTTTAATGTGTTCAATGCAATGAAGTTTCCCACAGATGAAGAGGAATGCTTGAAGGTGGATTTGGTTGATTCTGCAGTTACAACGGAGATCGAGCAATTGCTTAAGTCAGATTCTTTGGAGAGAGTGTTAATTGGTGATTCTGATTTTGAAGATGAGGAAGTAGCCGAGCAACTTCAGCAGTTAAATGCAGCTCCGTGGAAGAAGAATTATGATATGCCATTCGAATCTCTTGGGAGAGCAGAGCTTAAGAACTCTCAGGGGCATCTTAAACCATCTATTGAGGAAGCTCCTACACTTGAACTAAAACCATTACCGGAACACTTGAGGTATGCGTTTCTAGGTAATGCATCTACATTACCTGTTATTATTGCTTCTAACTTGTCAGGTAGTGAGGAAGAAAAGCTCTTGCGAATTCTGAGAGCGTTCAAGTCGGCAATTGGTTGGACTATAGCAGATATCAAGGGAATCAACCCTTCTTATTGCATGCACAAAATTCTGCTAGAGGAAGGTGCTAAGCCTACTGTTGAACATCAGCGCAGACTTAATCCTATCATGAAAGAGGTGGTGAAGAAGGAAATTCTAAAGTGGCTAGATGCGAGTATTATCTATCCTATTTCAGACAGTTCTTTGGTGAGCCCAGTGCAATGTGTGCCTAAGAAAAGAGGCATGACAGTTACTGCTAATGAGAAGAATGAGCTTATCCCTACTCGGACAGTCACGGGGTGGAGAGTTTGCATGGACTATTGTAAATTGAACAAAGCCACTAGGAAAGATCACTTCCCTCTACCGTTCATTGATCAGATGTTAGACAGATTGGCTGGGCATGAGTACTATTGTCTTCTTGATGGTTATTCATGTTATAATCAGATTTGCATTGCTCCGGAAGATCAAGAGAAGACCACATTCACATGTCCTTTTGGTACTTTTGCTTTCCGACGTGTTTCTTTCGGACTTTGTGGTGCTCCTGCCACTTTTCAAAGGTGCATGATGGCTATCTTTTCAGACATGATTGGAATGAATGTGGAGGTTTCTATGGATGACTTCTCAGTTTTTGGTATTTCGTATGATGAGTGCTTGCATAATCTTGGCTTGGTATTGAAGCGGTGTGTGGAGACCAATTTGGTGCTTAATTGGGAAAAATGTTACTTCATGGTGAAAGAAGGAATCATTCTTGGGCACAAGGTATTTAGCAAGGGGCTTGAAGTGGATAAGGCTAAGGTGGAAACAATCGAAAATCTTCCTCCACCTATTTCAGTTAAAGGAATTCGCAATTTTCTTAGTCATGCGGGTTTCTACAAGCGATTCATTAAACACTTCTCGAAAATCTCTAAACCTTTGTGTAATTTGTTGGAGAAGGATGTTCCTTTCAAGTTTGATGATGATTGTTTAGCTGCTTTTGAGCTTTTGAAGAAGAAGTTGACTACCGCACCTGTCATTATCGCTCCTAATTGGGAGGAACCCTTTGAGCTAATGTGTGATGCTAGTGACTATGCTGTTGGAGCTGTGCTTGGTCAAAGAAAAAGCAACATATTCCATGTGGTTTACTATGCTAGTAAAACCCTCAATGATGCACAGCTTAATTACACCACTACGGAGAAAGAGCTTCTAGCAGTTGTCTATGCTTTTGAGAAATTCAGATCGTATTTGCTTGGGACCAAGGTGATAGTCAACACGGATCATGCAGCTATCCGATATCTGATTTCGAAGAAGGATTCGAAGCCTAGGTTGATTCGTTGGGTTCTTTTGCTTCAAGAATTTGATTTGGAAATCAAAGATCGTAAAGGTACGGAAAATCAGGTGGCGGATCATTTATCTCGGTTGGAGGACCATGGTAAGAATGCACATGACAAATCTCTTATCAATGAATCTTTTCCAGATGAGCAACTTTTTGGGGTGCAAGATGAAGAACCATGGTTTGCAGACTTTATGAACTATTTGGTGAGCAATGTAATACCTCCAAGTCTTTCTAGTGCTCAAAGGAAGAAGTTTCTACATGATGTGAAGTGGTACCGTTGGGATAGCCTTTTCTATTTAGACAAGGGGCAGATGAGATGATCAGGAGATGCATTCCATATAGTGAAACGGAAAGTGTTTTACGAGATTGCCACTCAACCATCTATGGTGGTCATTATGGTGGTGAGAAGTTAGCAGCTAGAGTGCTTTAGGCAGGTTTTTACTGGCCTACATTGTTTAAGGATGCTCATCAGTTCGTGTTGAGATGTGATCGCTGTCAGAGGGTTGGCAATATATCTAGAAGGAACGAGATGCCACTTAACATGCTTCTTGAGGTGGAGATTTTTGATGTTTGGGGGATTGACTTCATGGGACCGTTTGTTTCTTCATGCAATAATCAGTACATCTTGCTAGCTGTGGATTACGTGTCTAAATGGGTCAAGGTGAAAGCTTTACCAACCAATGATGCTAAGGTGGTATTGAATTTCTTGCATAATCAAATTTTCACGCGTTTCGGGACACCACGGGCTATAATTAGTGATGAGGGGACACACTTTTGTAATCTTCTGTTTACTTCATTGATGGCGAAGTATAATGTGACGCATCGTGTTGCTACGGCATATCACCCTCAAACTAATGGTCAAACGAAAGTCTCTAACAGGGAGATCAAGAGAATTTTCGAGAAAGTGGTGAATCCGTCTCGTAAAGATTGGTCATTGAAGTGGGATGAAGCTATTTGGGCTTACAGAACTGCTTACAAGATGCCTCTAGGTATGTCTCCATTTCAGTTGGTTTATGGGAAAGCATGTCATTTGCCTGCAGAATTAGAGCATAAAGCATATTGGGCGTTGAAGAAGTTGAACTTGGATATCAAGGCTGCGGGTGAAAAACGGTTGCTTCAATTGAATGAACTTGAGGAATTTCATGAGCAAGCTTACGAAAATAACAAGATGTATAAGGAGAAGGTCAAGAGGTGGCATGATAAAAGGTTGATGCCAAAGGCATTTATGTCGGGTCAACAAGTTTTGTTATTTAACTCTCGCCTCAAGCTTTTTCCGGGAAAACTCAAGTCAAGGTGGTCGGGTCCATTTATTGTTAAGACGGTGTTTCCACATGGAGCTGTTGAAATTTATGAAACAACACCGGATCATGCTTTTAAGGTTAATGGACAGCGGTTGAAGCATTATTATGGAGGACCGTTTCAACATGAGAAGGTTTCCGCCGTTTTGGCAACTACTTGAAATTGAAGAACAACCTCAAGCTATTGACGTTAAAGAAGCGCTTCGTGGGAGGCAACCTACGTTATTGTTGTATACTTCTTTCATTCAAAAAAAAATCAGAACAGCCGTGTGAGCGCAGGGTGCGCCTATGATGCGCAGGGTGCGCCTGCGTTTCTGCTCCGCGTGCAGGCAGCGCTCTCCACGCGCAGGCTGCGCCTGTGTGACTGCCCTTCCCTTATATATTTTTTACCCGAAGCTTTATTGTTTACAACACAAACCAACACCAAATTCTATTCTATCACATTTTCTCTCAATCCCTAATTCCTATTCCTATTTTATATCAATTCCATACCCTCCCAAATCTCTCCTACAAATTCAAATATCTATCTATCCTTTATATCATATTATATATACACACACCTATACATACAAACCCAAATCCTCATCTCCATCTCTACATCTCTAAAACTTAAAGTTCAAGAAAAATTCAAGTTTGGGGGAGTTTACTTGCAAGTTCACCTCTTGGATTCATATTGGGTAAATCTTTTCCTTGCATCTTTTTGTGTTTTATGAATTTGTGTTCTCGCACATGGGGGATTTTGTAGTAATCTTGTTATTTGGGTATTTTTTGTGTGAAATTGCTTGGTGATTAATGGTTGTGCTTATTGTTGAGTTGGGTATTGACTGTGATGGCTCCTAAGCGTCGGAGAGGTAGTGCTAGTAGTGAGAAATTTTCATCTCCGGAGGCGGAGGTTGAGTTTAACCGGTTGTTGTCGAGGTTGGTGGCTAAAGGAAGGGGGTTTTTACCAACTAATCATGATGGGTTGGTTGAGATGATTGGTGAGTTACTATGGGAAGGGTTTTGTGAGGCACCTTCTCCGGTTCCGTTGAATGTGGTTCGGGAGTTTTATGCAAATGCCAAAGATGATCCAAATGGGTGTGTGTAGTTAGAGGTATGCGGGTGGATTATAGGTCGGATGCTATTCGTCCGATTTTGGGCCGGCCACCTAAGCCGAGGGGTGATGAAGATTGGGTGCTGAAGACTAGGGAAGATGTGGATTTGGAGGGGATGGTTCTTGAAATTTGCGTTCCCGATACAGTTTGGAAGTATAAGTTGGGTACTACTGAGCCACTTACTTTTCCAGCTTCTTCGATGAATAGGGTTGCACGAGCATGGTACCAGTTCATCTGTGTGAATATTATGCCTACTTCACATACGGGTGAAGTAATAGCTGACAGAGCCATTGTTCTTTGGGGCATTCTAAAGGGAAAGTACATTGATGTAGGCAATGTTGTTCATTAGAATATTCTCAGGTTTTTGAAGTTTGGTTCACAGTCATCGATGCCACATGCTTCTATTGTCGCTGGTTTATGTATGGTTACTGGTGTTGCATGGGGTGAGGACGAGGAGTTGCAATCGCCTAGTGCTCCAATTGATGACTCGACTATTGACCGGATGGTGGAATGGTCAGGCGGCATTCCACATCCTAGAGGGCTCGGTTATATTGTTGGTGGTGCTGGTATAATTGGTGGTCAGGGAGCGGGCGCTTCGCCACGGGTTTCGAGAGTTCCGAGGGCAGTTCAGTCTCAGAGCATGGTGGACATGGAAACTTTGGATACACACTTTAGACGCCTGAATAGGCGTATTGATGCTATGCATGCTAGTAACCGGGAATATGCTGAGGATATGGCTGTAACTTTGAATAATACGGGTATTCAGGCTCAGTGGCCCGTCTATGGAGCTCGTACACAGTATCCTCCACCTGATTCACCCGAGGAGGGTGATGATGCGGACGAGTAGGTATGTTTTCTACTATCCCTCGTAGTTACTTCCATTCAATGAGGACATTGAATATTTTAAGTTTGGGGGTTGTTTGAGGGATAAGTACTGTATATGTAGTTATGTGTGTGTCATTGTGTTCATATAAATATCATGTTTTTCATATTAGTAGTAATTCATGCATGTTTTTCGTATTATTTATGTTTGTTTCATATAGGACATTCTGTTTTTGTTTTCGTATACCATGTGAGTTCATTCTAGTTGCATTTTCATGGCATGCATTTTTCATGATCCCTTAGAACGAGCTAATTCTGATTGGTAGGTAGACGTTTAATTGAGTGTGATTATTGATGAATAGAGGGCTGATTTATAGTTCTTAGGAAATTGACTTGCATGTTTCAGAAACAAAATTTTTACACAATCTCATCGTTTGCTTTTGGGCTAGGTTGAGGCCATGCTTGTTTGGTTGTTTTAGATTTAATCACCTGATTATATTTAGAATTTTCGTTATTTCCTTGATGGCGTAGGAGCACTAAAGTCGAAGTTTGGGGGAAACTATGGATTTCATGCTAGTTGTTTTTATTTGTCAATAATGGCTAGGCGTCAAATGGCTAGTAGCCGGCTCATATTTATATGAGTAGTCTAGGGTTGGAATTGAGAATTCTCATTCCAGATTGCATATATGAAGAAAAAAAAGATGAAAAAAAAAGTGTTATGTGAGTGTTTAAATGTAAAATTAACCAGGGTGAGCTCTTTAATACTCGAGCAATTAAGTTCGCGGGGACTTTGTGCCTAGTGACCTAAGGCTTTTATAGTCTGGGATCCACTAACCCAACGCTCGCTAAATGGGTATTATTGTATAAGCCTTTAGGGGTCTCATCCATTGCACGGTTAAATAAGCATGCTTGTATATTATGTGTCGTAATTGTTTAGTAATAAAGCATGGATTTCTGGCTAACTCAGATGAGGATGGAGGTGTTTCTAGGATATGAAGTGTTTACAGTCTATTCTATTTATAAACTTGTGATTGTCTTGGCGCAGAATGAGTATGATTTTGATCTAGTATTAGGAGTATATCTGATGAGCATCGCACACACGCACGTTTCTATTCATGTATTGTTAAAGTATTGGGACTTAGTTGAGATCTATTTGGATTTAGTTGCATTCTTTGAGATATTTGCTTGCTAGTTGGTTTTGGTTAGTTTAAGGGGGTCATTGCATTTTCATATTAGTTGCATTCATACATTGCATTGTTTTTGCATTGTTTAGTTAGATGGATTTTGTGGGTACATTCGCTATAGGCCCTCACGAGACCTCACTCGTCCACTAGGGATGCCTAGGGGTTTAAAGGGCTTGTTGCATATGCCAAATGCAACCGTGATCACCTACGGAAGTGGTACTAATTAGTTAGTGGTTAGTTGTTTATGCTTGAGGACAAGCATCGGTTTAAGTTTGGGGGTGTGATAAGTGGATTTTATATCCACTTGGAGCGTTCCATTCGGCTTAAATTGATTGACTTGGACTCAAATATGTTGCATTTTTTATGTGTTTTGTGTAGGGTGCAGGTTTGTAACTATCGGCTAGAGTTTGTGCTATTTATCTATCTTGGAGTGGAATTAAGCATTGGAATGAAGATTGGACACTTGTGTTACGCTACCAAGGAGTTACATGTGTCTTGGTATTGAAGATGTTAGCTAATGCAAAAGAAACGGGAAGAAACGGAGCAAGAACGAAGAAGAACTGCAGAAAAATCAAACCGGGCAGCAAGCTGGGAGCAAGGTGCGCGTGAGGAGCGCAGGGTGCGTGTCTGGAAGAATAGTTGCGTGCAGGGTGCGCGTAGCATGCGCAGGGTGCGCGCGTGGGGGCTGGAAGCAGGTTGCTGTTGCGGAAATTATCAGTTTTCTACCCTATTTCGAATTGAATATGTATTTTAGGACTATTCTTGTTGGACAAGACTTCTAGGGCATATTTAAACACATCCTACCATCGTAATTTGTATCATTACTTATCAATAACTTAGATTTGCAAGGGAGAAAGGGGAAGAAAGGTTCAACGCTCGTGACAAGTAACGGATCTAGATCTATTTCATTTTTTGTATTCTTTTCTTAGGCGATATTCTGGATTCTCGATTTGTTTTCGCAACCCTTTGTTTCAATAATATTACTACTTTCATTCATACTTTGTTTAATTTCATGTTTTCATCAAATCCCATGGTGACGAACGGTTCAATTATGAACTAATCGTTGTCATGGGATTCTAACGGAGTTATTTATGGAGCTTTAATATCTTGATGCTTTAAAGATCTGTGTGTGGTGTATAATTGATATCCTCGTATGGTTATGCTTAATTTTTAGATGCGTAGCTAACATCTAATCTATTAATCTCTTGTGAAGTGAAAGTGGATCTTGAGATTTAGAACTTGCCATGCTAGCATAGGTTCATAATTGTTTATCAATATGATTCGTAGTATGAGATGAGAATACTTATATTGCCCTATGTGATCTTTATGGATAACTTGCTCTTCAACCGTTATGTTTTCAAATTCTATAGACATATAGGATCTAAGCATAATTGGTGTATATTCATCTTCTATCTCTTTTGTGGATGTATGGGTAGTTTGGTATATGTATGCTGACAGGTAGCGTGTACTTGTTTCGTGTTATTCGGTCAGATATCATAACCATTGCATATAGTGATTAAAGGCGTCAGATCTAAGCAAAGTATTTATTGAAGTTAGGATTCCATGTTTGTTCTCATATAAGTAATTCGATTTTAAATCAATTTAGTTAAATAATCCTTAGTTGTTAATTTGCCTCTTAGTTAAATTTAGATGAGCAAAACCCCCAATTTGTTAATTGTCTTAGCAGTGCGTAATAACCATACATTGTTGCATAGGTACGTCTAGTGAATTTAAACTTTAACCAGATCTCTGTGGAATGAACTTAATTTATATCTATATTACTTGTGACCACGTACACTTGCGTGATTTTGTGTTAACAGAGATACCTCAGGAAGGAAATAAGGAAGACAAGGAACCCATGATCGAGGAGAAGGAATTCTGGATGCTCTATTTTGATGGGGAATCAAAAAAAAACAAGTGGTGTAGGCCTTGTCCTACAAAGTCTCGATGGATTCACGATTGAATACGCCCTTAAGTTGGATTTCCCAACAACCAACAATGAGGCAGAGTATGAAGCTTTGATAGCTGGACTTGGTTTGGCAGGAGTACTAAGGGTCAAGAATCTTAAAGTTTGTGGAGATTCAAGGCTAGTTGTGTCCCAAGTCAATGGAGAGTTTGAGGCAAAGGATGAAACCATGTCCAAGTACTTAAGGCTTGTGAAGGCAGTAATGACTCAATTTGATGAGTGCTACATTGAGCACATTCCGAGGGATGAAAACACCAAGGCTGATGCCTTATCCAAGTTCGCTTCCTCCGAGATAGAGAATTATTCCGTAAGTGTTTACTTCCAAGTTCTGAGAAGCCCTACCATTGATTCAAAGTTAGTCGCACCTATTAGAATCAAGGAATGTTGGATAGATCCCATAAAAGCACACCTTGAGACCGGTTGGCTCCCGATTGATGCCATAGAGGCACGAAAGTTATCTGTGATAGCGTTAAGGTATGCCCTGATTGAAGGGATGTGATTCCATATCTAAAGAGTCTGAGACCCGAGGAGGCCAAGTCAGCTATCGAGGAGGTCCATGAAGGGATTTGTGGACAGCACTTGGGGGCAGGGCCCTAGCTCACAAGATAGTGAGACTCGGGTTCTATTGGCCTGAGATGATGGTCGATGCCAAGGAGTACGTGAAAAAGTGTGATCGGTGCCAGAAACACGACCCAGTGGTTAGGCAACCACCGGAGATGTTGACATCCATCAGCTCCCCCATTCCTTTTGCTATGTGGGGGATGGATATACTTGGGCCTTTTCCCATGGCCACTGCACAAAGGAAGTTCTTGATAGTTGCTATCGATTACTTTACCAACTGGATTGAAGCCAAACCGTTGGCCAAGATTACAAACAAACAAGTCGCATAGTTCCTATAGGAGAACGTCATGTGTAGGTATGGAATACCACGAATCCTAGTTACGGACAATGGGCTACAATTCAATAACAAAGAATTTAGAGACTATTGTGATGATAATGGAATTGAGCTTCGGTTCACCTCGGTTGCCCACCCTCAAGCCAATGGGCAAGCTGAAGTTGCTAATCGAATCATCCTTGATGGACTTAAGAAAAGGGTGGAACACTCCAGAAACACTTGGGTGGATGAGTTACTAGCTATACTTTGGGCATACCGTACCAAATGCAAGGTGACTACTGGGGCGACTCCTTTCATGCTAGCTTAAGGAGATGAAGCTGTAGTACCCGTGGAAATTATGCATGCATCTCCCCAGGTGGAAGCCTTCGAACCGGACACCAATGAAGAAGGAATGAAGCTTGCCCTCGATCTGATAGATGAGGTAAGAGATGAAGCTCATGCTAGCAATGTTGAACATCAGAAGAAAGCCTCATTCTACTATAACCTAAGGGTAAAAGAAAGGTTCTTCCGTCAGGGAGATTTGGTACTCTGAAAGATTGAAGCATCCGGTGTTGGACAGAAGGGGAAGCTGGCCCCGAATTGGGAAGGCTTGTATCGGTTCAAAGGAACATTGGGACGAGGATCGTACAAGTTGGAGACTTTGGAAGGAAATGAGGTGCCTCGCACTTGGCACGCATCAAACCTCAAGGTCTATTATGTTTGATTATCCTAAGTAGGACATAGCCAATATTATTAGGAGAGTAGAAATAAGGTCGACGAAACCATTTTAGAGTTTTCAAACTCCAAGTAGGAAGTAGAGTACTTATGTAAGGGCTGGACCCGTTTCAAGATTCATTTATTCAACTTGATTTTTTTTTTAGTTTTATTGTTGATTATATTATGTCTGGTATGTATCAATGCATAACTAAATTGCAAGCTTACATGGGCCAAATACAATTAACAAAAATAACAAAAGTAGGGAAAAACCAGCAATAACATAAATAAAAGCCCGAAGGCTACGAGTTATAAGTCACAAAACAAGAAATACAAAGTTTTAAAAACATATGCCACGCAGGGCCAACATAAATATACTAAGTCCAAGGAGCTTTGGATGAAGCAGACTCCTCCTCGTCTCACTGGGTCTTTGAGCCCCTGCGGAATGAGAAGGGAATGTCTTAGTAGTATCCGAGGCCCTCCGCAGGGGAGAAACCTAAGGATCCAGAATCCTATCCTCATCCTCACTACCCTCAACAGGAGTAGGAACAGAGGGTGTGGACTAGGGAAGTCAGCAGGTGAGAACAACTCAGGATGTTTCTTCAGCACGGCCTCTATGGCCTCATCCCAACCCTCCGTATACTGGCCAGGGTACAGAATCCTGTCATGCTGCTCCATCAAGGCTTGGAAATCATCAGAATCCATATTTGCATTAATGGTCTCCTCCTTCTTTACCCTTAAGTCTACTAGCTCAGCATTGGCAGCAGCTAACTCCTCTTCTTTCCCATTCAGCTTCTCTTTAGCTTCCTCAGCTTGAATCTTTGTTTTCTGATATTTAGTCTCGAAAGACTTAGCTTGATTTTTCCAGGACTTGGCTTGGTGAATCATGCTCTGAAAGTGCACATTAGCCTGCAGGAAAGGTTAGTTCAAGAAATTAACATGTAAGGCCAAAAGAATATGAAATAGGGATGCAAAGTTAAAGACTCACTGCAGCCATGGCTTGAGCACCTAGATGCTCTGATTGTTCCATAGTGCCCCCGGAAACTAAATCTTTATAATCACACGGGGTGATAGAATTAAGCGACCAGTCCATGGAGTGTTTGGTGGATCCAACCACCGAATCCTGTTTCCTAAAGGCCCAAGGGGCCATATACACAGAAGACTTGACATTCAATTGCAGTGGTCCCTCTTCCAAATCCACATTTACAATGTCCGTTTTTGTAAACTTATGAGGTCGCAAAAAGGCTGGCTCTAGACCTTCAGTGCGGGGATCCAAACTCCTTTTAGCCCTTCTCATTCGGGAAGACTCTTCCTCCACAGGCTCTGTAGCCTCCATGATCTTTTTCGCAGCTGCAAACATAGAAGCAAGGCACGTTGGTATAAATAAAACCGAAATAAAGAAAAGTGCGAGGGAGTAAGAAATTACCAAGATCAGAAACTTTAGAAAGGCCGACGGCCCTCAATGATTCCTCGTTGATGAGGTCCCAGCATAACGACTAACCATTATCTTTGGTAAAGGCATCATAAGCAGCCCGCTCTTCAGTATTAAGCACGATTTTGTGGGGGTTGCCATCAGCCACTTTCCCAAACGATTTTCTGAAAAGGGTGCCCCAATCACCCCTTCCCAGACCAAGTACATAAATTCCTCCTTCCATTTGGGGTTGTTATCGACCACCGAATGACCGTTGAAAATGTGTGAAATCTTGGGCCTTTGTCTAATGTAGACCCATCCCAATTGGTTACTAGAGCTATTATAAAAGTGAAAAATTTTCCTAAACAGGGGGACAGAAAGTGGGAATTTATTCCGCAAACATAAAACCATGAAACAGAGAATGGATCGCCATGCATTGGGTGGTAACTGACATGGGCTGATTTGAACGTCGGCCAGCAAAGTTGGAATAAAATTGTGAAAGGGAAATCTAAGCCCATCTACAAGGGCGTCCCTAAAAACACAAAGAGCATTGGGCCTCTAATGACAAGGCCTGTCGCCAGGCCCAGCCATTAAAAATTTAAGTGGGGATTAAACGTTGTAACTCTTATTATAACTACGAACACAATCATCAAATTTATTACAGCAGTTATATGCATCAAGATCTGCTAAACTAGGATATTCATCTCCGCGTGTATTAATCATATCACTTAAGCTCATATAAGTGGAACGAATGTCAATGTCGTTACCTCTTTTGGATGCAGAATTCATCTTTGCCAAGCGTTGAGCTGCTTTATCCGCCATTAACCTTCAAAGGAAGAATGCTTGAACCCAGAAAATGTAGTTGAAGGAGATAAAGATGCAAGAGGAAACCTAGAAATTTTTGAAGAATCTTAAAAGAAACCCAGAAAATGGTGGGAGAATCGCCGGAAAATACCTTAAAACTCCACCGGAAATCGCCTTAACTTAGAGAAATTTGAGAAGAAATTTAGAAAGTAAATTATGAGTGATTAGAGCGAAATGAGAACTGAAATCTCACTTCACTCTCTTATAGGAACCTTTTAGCCGGTCACAACCGGTTAAAATTCCTTAAGACTGGCAATGGCCGGTGAAGGCCCATAAAAGGCCCAAAGGATGGAAGGTTCTAGAATAAACTAGAATCTACCATGCAAATGTGATATTTAAGAAATGAATAAATAAATAAATAAATAAATAAAGGGTGAGATAGTCCCAATAGGCCCAACAGGCCCAATAGGCCCAAAATACTTGGAGCAAAAAATAAGAGGCATAATATTTGAATTTTTCGACGGAATTTTGATCGAATTTGACCAGGATTCCTGATCGAAAAGCCTTCGACCAGAATGTAAAAATGGCCCTTAATTCGACCAGGATCCTGATCGAATTCGACCAGGATTCCTGATCGAAAAGCCTTCGACCAGAGTGTAAAAATGGCCCTTAATTCAACCAGGATCCTGATCGAATTCGATCAGGATTCTTGTTCGAAAAGCCTTCGACCAGAGTGTAAAAATAGCCCTTAATTCGACCAGGATCCTGATCGAATTCGACCAGGACTCCTGATTGAAAAGCCTTCGACCAGAGTGTAAAAATGGCTCTTAATTCGACCAGTATCCTTATCAAATTCGACCAGGATTCCTGATCGAATTCGACCAGGATTCCTGATCGAAAAGCCTTCGACTAGAGTGTAAAAATGGCCATTAATTCGACCAGGATCCTGATCGAATTCAACCAGGATTCCTGGTCGAAAGGCCTTCGACCAGGATGCTAAAACAGCCCTTAATTCGACCAGGATCCTGATCGAATTCGACCAGGATTCCTGGTCAAAAAATATTCAACATTTCTTGAATTTTTTCATAAAAAATGTGGAAAATTTTTGTGAAAATGAAATTTCTTGGGGAAATTTTGGAAGAAAAATTCCTAAAAATTCCAGAAAAATGGAGAAAAGGTAGAAGGTTATTTTCAAAGGCAATGAGCCCAAAATATTTTTGATAAAATTAATCAAAAATAAGGAAAATGCTTGTAAGCACTAGGAAAAGTCCCGAAACATGCAAGAAAATTCTAAATAAATTTTCTATGAGACATGAAAATTGTTGTTTAGCCTCGAATATGGCAAATCGTCGTAAATGTGTAGGTCGCTCCACACTTTACAATCAAGGCGATACCAGTGAAACACTAGTGTACAAAAATCCTCGATTTAGGATATGTAGTCCCAGGTAAGAAATAAATTGGACCCCGAGTCTTGATAAGGACCAATTATAACTTCAATGAAAACCTGATCAGTTTTCCTAGAAGTTGGGGGGCAAATGACATGAGTAGCCAACAAGGCATACGACTTCAATACTTATCCACCTTCCATCCCGAAGGATCTAGAATTGGGCCTAAGCTGTAACTTGCCCGCCAAGACACCTAATTCTACTTTGATTTTAGGGTTCTCAATACCTATATAAGGACCTGATCCTTCACAAACAGAACTACGTCTTATTGGCTTGATTCTTGATATTTGCAAGATACATAGGCATCTTGTGAGGACCCGAGTTAAGTCACGAAATACTTGATCATCCATTAAAGCTTGAAGCTCTCCCTAACCCTAGCATTCAATACACAATAAATACATCCTAGTTTTTATTCCACATCACCCGTAGAAGCTTTTTTTGTGAAATAAAGCCAGAAGAGTGAAATTAAATCTAAAAAAATCCAAATTAAGTTATTTTTAAATAATTACATACAATATCCTATATAAAATTATTTTTTTGAAATAAAGTCGGAGAGTGAAATCAATGTATCATTAGTTTTCTTGAAAATATTCAAAGGTCATGGAATAAAATATGTAATGAAAAATTATGTAGTTATATTCAGTACAAATAATTTAAACCAATTTCATTATATAAACTATGTAAGGAGACTAACAATATGACATATATTAATATTATATCCTATTATATAATAAGAGTAAAAGGGATAATAAGCAGAGTACTACCATAGGTCATGGGTTCGACTCTCACTAACAACATAATTAAATTTAATATTTATAAATTTAAAAATACTAATAAAATATACAATAACAAGGTTATTTTAATAATCAAAATGAATTATAAGTAGAATTAATCGAATAGAATTTTCAACATAAAATATCGTCAATTTCTTCTTTCTTTTGTTTCTGCGTTGATTTGATTGGAAATTATTCGTTAAACCATCAGTAAATTAAAGATTATTTTGTTAATTTACATGGGTTGTAAAATCGTTCAAATTAAATTTTAAGAATTCAAGATAAAATACAAATATTAAATTGAATCTGTAAAATCTTATATAAATATATATATATATATATATATATATATATATATATATCAGTTTTTTAACAACAATTGATATGTAAATTAATAATATATAAAATTTGAAAAATTAATATAATTATAGATTTTAAAATAGAAGCCTTTTGTTGTAAGGGATAATAAGGAGTACTACCGTAGGTCATGAGTTCGATTCTCATCGATAACATATTAAATATTATATATATCAAATAATTTAAGAGTGGTAAATATTTTTTATTATTATATAACAAAGTGTTCGCGAGGTTCTTTTCTAACTCGATTCGTACTCGGGAAGCCATAAACATTAACAAGCAACCAAAGCATGTTTTTACGATAGTTTCATAGTGGATATATATATATAGGGTCTTTTTCTAATAGAAACTAACTTAGAATAGAAACTAGAAACTAAAACTAAATTAAATATTTCAAGCTAATCTAATGACCAAATTAGAGGTACTCCAATACAAAAAACGTATAAAATTATTGTCTCTATTCAACAAAAATATAAAAAAAATTTTAAAAAAAAGTTACTGTTCACGTGATGACGTGGCACGTGAACAGTAACTTTTTTTTAAAATTTTTTTATTTTTTTTATATTTTTGTTGAATAGAGCCAAGAATTTTAAACATTTTTTGTGAAGGTGCCCCTAGCGGGGCCATTAAAATAAATGAAATATAATTTATTTAGTGTAGGTTTCTAGTTTCTATTCTAAGGTTGGTTTCTATTTGAACGCTAGCTTATATATATATAGGGGCTACTCCAATACAAACCTCCTTAGAATACAAATTTAAAATCAAATTCCAATCCAACATTTAAGCTAATCTAATGACCAAAATAGGGGTATCCAATACGAAAAAATCTTATAATTCTACCCTCTATCCATTCATCGAAAAAAATAAAAAAATATATAATTTTTTAAAAAAATAATGATGACGTGGCAGCGGTTTTTTTAATTTTTTTTTAATTTTCTATTTTATTTTTTTTTGATGAATGGAAAGAGGGTTGAATTATAAGACTTTTTTGTGAAGGTGCCCCTGGCAGGCCCTTAGAATAAATGAAATATAATATATTTTGTGTTGGTTTGTAGTTCTCATTTTAAGAGTGGTTTGTATTTGAGCAAAAACCTATATATATATAGTAGAGGTAAATATAATAATAGAAATAATTAAATCAAAAAAAATTAAAAATTTCTTTACCAAATATTTACGAAAATATTTTTTAATCATAAGCAACTGAATGTAAGTATTTTTATACGATTTACAACAGAAACAAATAATATAAATTTTTTTTAATGTTTTTCATAAAAATAATGAAGGTTGATTAAAGTTAAACTTGGAATTGATTTTTACTTTTTAGGATTCCTCTTAAATATACAACTAAATTAGATCTTACATATTATATTCTTATATATAATAAGCATAAAAGGGATATTATTCAAATTTTACGATATTGTACTATCAAAAGCATACAATACATTGGATTATAAAACTAAATATTAACCGTTAGATTGGAAATGTGTTTGGATTTATAAATCAAATATATTATTGTGCACATATTAGTTATAGATCCCATAACTGTACCTGATTACAAAAGACATAATACAATTATAGATAGAATATAATTACATTAAATCCTAATATAATCATAGATAGAATATAATTACATTATTCTATCACTATTATAACACGACAATTATATATAAGAATATAATGCATTTAGTTGTTAGTATCTTCAAATAACAATAAGGGTTTTGATAATCAAAACGAAATAAGTAGATTTACTAAATCGAATGGCATTTTCAACGTAAAAAATCATTAATTTCTTTACTCTTTTGTTTCTGTGTAATTTTAATTGAAAAATAATTGTTAAATCATTACTAAATTAAAGATTATTTTGTTAATTTCATGTAGGCCATAAAATCGTCTAAATCAAATTTTAAGAATTCAAAATAAAACAAAAAAAAATTGAACGTTCAAAATTTTTTATATATATATATATATATATTAACAATAATTTTATATGTAAACTTAACATTTAAATTTAAAAAAATTAATATAATTATAAATATTAAAAAAAGAGCCGTGCGTTGCATGGGTTATAAGCTAGTAATCAATAATACAATCAAAACAATAACACCTTAACGGTGTCACAACCCAATACTTGAGCAAAATAATGCTCAAGCATCTGCCAAACAATATCTAAAACTACATCTATTCACACATATCAAACGATACAATATGACTATGTATATATATAATTTTTTTATTCGATTATAATCTATATTTTAGTCTCTTCGTATTGAAAAGTGATATATCAAACATTTCAATGAGCTTGAAGGTCATATCTATGTTGATATTGGTCATATTATTAGATAAAATCAACTGACTATATACATTTTAGGATCTTGAAGCTCTTGCAAATACAATGAGCCAGGGAGTTACATCCATATGTAACATGTGATTGATCGGTTAATTAACAGTGTGTTAATGTCGCTAGCAACGTGCTGCTTTAATATTGTGAAGTAAACTTCAAACTATTACTTCAAGACTCCGAGTTAGTGGAGGTAATCTATGTGAAGTTTAGCATGACAATTCAATAGCCTTTAAAGGCATTAAACCCATTCAACAGCTTAGGAAATCCAATTAATTGATCACTTCATGTTTTTATTTGCATTCATAGAAGGAATAATGTATACTTTATTTTTTTATTAGTACTTAACTAATTATACTTTAATTGTTTTTTATTCTCGATCCTCAAGACAATGCTATATTGAACTGAACTTTCCGTAAAAATAGAATAAAATATCGTAAAATTATTTGGGGAAAAACAAAATATTAGAAAATAAGTTATTTTTTATACCTATATATGTTTTTGTAATAGTTTTAATTTTTTTTAAATTATGCTTTCGGTACGCGGTTAAAATGCTAATTGGTATTAAATTGTCGGTTTTTTTAGAAACTAGTTTTGCTAACATATTAATTAAATCATCTACATTATCATTTCTTTACCTATTCTGATTATGGAGTGATTACTCTAAAATTTTAATATTTTGATTTTGTGATAATAAGATACAGAAAAGTCCAGCTCGTTATCTATACTATACTATACTATAATAAGCGAAATGGGGTATAATTTGTAGTTTGGTTATCTCCTAATTTTGGTTCCTTAATTTTAGTTATCTCTCATTCACAACCGCTAGATATTCAACTCAAATAGATCATGACCATTAGATACAACAATACTAAAAGTTGGAGGTCTAAGATTCAAATCCCGCCAACAACATTTTAATATAAAATTAATACTAGATTATGTTATACAGAAAGGTTGAAGACAACATATTAATTAAGATTTAATACTAAAAATTATTTATATACAATGGTCTAAAATTTGAATTATCACAACATGTATTAAAAGTAATGTTTATAATATTATATATACTAAACTATAAGTAAATAAAAAAAATTAAAAGTAACGCGGGCTATACGTAAAGACTACTATACTATATGGATTCGGAGAGTGTCACTGTAATTATATGCACTCCTATGAACTGTAGGAATCTATGTCGATATATGAGTCTATATATACTTTTCATTGTATTGTTCGTGTTCATTATATACTTCATATTGAAACAAGCAGCAATTTTATACATAGTGCCGAGAGTTTCGTCTTCTTTGCTCTATAAACATGGATAATTGGGAGGAACAACCAATGAATGATGATGGATGGATACATGATAACGAATCAGTGGATGATTATGAATTTGTGGACATTAATGAGTCCATGAATTATAGAGTACTGAAAAGAGATGATATACTGAAATATCAAGAGGATGACATTACACTACTTTATTCTCTGTATCAAGAACGGCTGTTGTTATCTTGCTACAACATTATGCGTGGAACTGTCAGAAGGCGCAAGATGCATGGTTTAATGACGAAGATGGATTGCGGAAATCTGTTGGCTTAACGAACAAGCCTGCCGTTGAATTCCGTAAATCTGGAGAGTTACTGGTATGTGGTATATGTTTCGAAACTTATGTTTAAGATATTAGATTTGAAAGTGTTGCTGACTTTTGTGGTCATAGTTTTTGTACTGCATGCTTAGAGATTTACGTTCGTACTGCGATTCATGATGGTCCTGGATGCTTGTTTTTACATGTCTGGAACCAACTTGTCGTGCTGTTTGTTAGTTTGACTTGAATATGTGGGAGGTGGGCGGTGGCCGCCAGCGGCGCCACTGTAGCCGCCAAATTTGACTCACCTAACACCACCTACCCCTTAGATTGTGTCTATAAATAGATATGCATGTAAGGATTGTAAATACATCTGAAAAACCTCTGTACTCAGTTTATCCTCTCAGATCTATAAATATATTTCTCTTCTGCATATAATCTTTCTTGCTTCCGTTATAACAAATTGGTATCAAAGCTTTGGTCTGTAAAATTTTTTGCCGGAATTTTTTTAAGCTCGTCGGAGTTACTGTTCATCGCCGGAGAAGACGACACTGTTCAGGCCGAGTTACTGTTCATCGCCGGAGAATACGACACTGTTCATCATCGGAGAAGATGACACTGTTCATACGGGACTGTTCACCCGGCACTGTTCATACGGTACTGTTCATACGACGTTGTTCATACGGTACTGTTCATCCGACACTGTTCATACTGTACTGTTCATCAGACACTGTGTTGAGTAATGAATACAGTAAAAGAATACAGAGGGGGGTGAATGGATTCTTGAACTCTTCTTGGTTCTTGAATCTTTGCAGCAAGATATGTGTTGAGTGTGTGAGATATGTAAGTGCGGATAACAAAGACAAACACAACACAATATCACTTTAATCTAATATTTTATTAGATAAAGATTTTGCTACAATCTGTGAATACAAATGATAGTATTCTCAGCTACGTTTTTCTCAGAGAGATATTTCTTGTGATGTATCTTGAAAAGGTTAAAACTTAAACTTATCGGCTAAGGAAGTGAGGTTATATCCTTATAGACATGGATACACCTACTTACTACAAATAAGGTAGGTAAACAAAATACTTTCCAGTTTGTCTATCTTTTTTGAGTAAGAGTCCAAACGGCTACAGATTTGACTTTGCAAAGCCTATTCAGATCCACTTCTTTAGTTCCTTGTCCCTTGTCTTATCTCTCCAAGCTTCTTTGTAGGCTTTCCAACGTGCTTTAGAGTACATAGTCAAATAAAGCGTCTTGGCTTGTTGCAGGTTTCTGACTTGTACAATTCTTCAGTATTTTGTCTCCAAGAATGTATTCGAGAAGTGGCTAAGTGAATGATTCGAGAACTAGAATTGACTTAATCGATAACTCTGAGTTCTCGAATAGTGTTATATTGACATATCGAATCACTTCTCGAATAGCTCTTTTCTCTGGGAGTCCTTGAGATATCGAATAGAACATTATGACATATCGAATCCCTGAGATGTCGAATAGCATCTTGAGTCTTTGAGATATCGAATAGAGCATTGACTTGTTGACCCATTTGAGAACTCGAATATCACCTTTGACCTGTTGACTCCTTGAGTTCTCGAACAGAGTAATAGACATATCGAATCTCTGAGATATCGAATGAGATATCGAACAGTATATTCAGAGATATCGAATAGTGTCTTCTAAGATATCGAATCCCTGACTTCTCGAATGCTAAACTTCTCGAACAGACAAATGTACTTCTCGAATTGGTACCTAGGCAAATTCTTCATTTCTTTAAATCCCAACTGTGATTATTTTGCAGTCTGTATCTCCTTGCTTTAGGCATGAATCTTGGAACTTCTTTCAAGCATTATTCTTGACTTTATAAGTACAGTTACACAACTAGGATTTGATGCATATTACAAGTACAGAACAAATAGAAACTCTGCAACTAGAGGTTCCCTCAGTTAAGAGGTCATGTAGGTAATGCATAGCATTACAGACACTTAGGCTTGTTATTAGATGTATTCAGGCATGCCTCTGTGACTAACAATCTCCCCCAAATTGTGAGTAAGACCCTTAGTCACAACTTCATTCTGATAACAATCCTAACATACATAAAGATAAAACTTGACAGTACATGTATGAATTTGATTAGCAATGTGGATAGAACTACAGGGTGAGTGATCTTACAGCCTATAATGAAGTACTAGCCATTGTCATTTGTTTCCCTTCCCATAGCTTTGGCTTGCAAATCATCATATGCTTTATGTCTTCTTTCTTTCTCCTTCCTTGTATTCTCATCCATAGCTTTTATTATTTTTGCCGTAGCATCCAATTCTTCAAGCAAAATTGAGTCTTTGAAATCTTCAAGTACTGGTTTCAGAATGTTTGCAGGATAGTGATTTATTAGGTTCATTCTGATGTGGACCTGATCCTCATTTCTCCTCCTATACTTCACCACATAGGGGTTAAATTGAACTCTACACAATCCCTTTGCCCTTAGCTTTTCTGCTTCAATCTCCAGTCTCTCAATTTCTTTATCCATTGCTAGCCATTTCTCAAGACACTCTTTTCTGATTCTCTCCTCACGATCTCTCTTCATCTTTACAAAATCAATTAGCTCCAGCTTCCATACTCTTTCCACTTTATCCTCTGAGCTCAACAATGTAATGATTCTTTCTATGTCATGTAGCTTGACCCAGTGTTGACATCCTCCTTGTTTGAATTTCTCCTCCCTTCCATCAGTATATTTGATCTCAAGGCAGTTATCAACAATGGCAACATGGTAGATTCTTTGAGCTTGTAAGAATTGCAGTTGGTCTTCATCAAAATCTTCATCTTGTGGTTGGAGTTTTAAGCTTGGATAGATTGTCAGAGTCCTTGATTTAGATAGCTTTGGTTTCCTTGCAGCTTGTTTGAATTTGATCCTTTTTACATGGTTTCTTGGCAGTAGCATGTGACCTTTGTTTGTAGACCATTGTAGTATTCCATTAGCAGTTTGCTTTTTGAAATATACAGATGGTTTCTTGACTTGAATCTTCTTCTTTTCTTGAGGTGGCAAGATAGTTGCAGAAGCCATAGATGTAGATTTTGGTAGGTTACTACTAACAGTATTCACCCTAGACTTAGAGTCTTGTGTTGTGGTGAGGTTATTGTTAGCAATGCCTAAGGCTTGCTGTCTTCCACTTTTCCTCTCAGAGACTTTACCTTGATCATCATCATTTTTCTTATCTTGTCATCCTTCTTCTTCTTCTTATCTTCATCACCCTTATCACTCCTGTGATGTCTTCTCCTTCCATCACTCCTGTCTCCATCCTTGTCCTGATCACCATCCTTGCTTGGGTTGAACTTAGCAGATTCAGGTACAATGCTAGTTGCAATGTATGACCTAAGATAAGATATAGCTTTCAATTCTTCTGATGTTCTTAAACCATTCTTCTTGTTCAGCTGCTCAATGATGGCAATAATGAGAGATTTGTTCTGAGGAGTTAGATGCTTAGGAATGACCAGCTGCTTGATATCATCAATTCTTGTTGCATCCTGATAGATGATGGTTCTAGGATTTGTGAATACTTCAGGTAGCCTTGCTGGTTGACCATCCCTTAACTCATCATAGAGACTCTTGTTGTTCTCATTCCTTCTTTCAATTAGTGCAAGGAACACATCCACTTCTGAGTGCTTTAGACCTTGTAGAGTGTTGATGGTTAAGTGCCATATCTTATTCTTTCCTACCATCATTATCTCTTTAAGCCATAGGCCATTAACTCTCCTTGGTACTACAGTGAGATAGTCAATCTGATTCTTCAAACTCCTATGATATGATAGAGCATCACCAGCATGTTTTCTTGAGACTTTCAGAAACTTCAAGAATGCATCATCATGATAGGCATTGAGTATGTAATTTCTTGTAGCTTGGCCTCAGTGACCACCTTCACTTCTACTGGCTTGGCACTCTTAGATATGGAGAATGGAGGTTTGTCAGATGGCGTACTCCCTGCAACCACTGTGGTTGTGATAGATTGCTTTTGACCACTGGGAGTAGTGATGTGCACAACTGGAAGAGTGACAACTGGCAGAGAAGTAGGAGGCTCATCAACTTTGTCTTTTCCTTTTCCAGGCACATGAGTTAAAGATTTTGAAGCTCTTTGATGGCCACCCTCATTGAACTTGATGCCCTTTTCTAGTGGTCTCTCCCCCTTTATTGGTTTCTCCCCCTTTGTATTTGACCTTGAAATCTTCTTCTCCCCCTTAGGCTTGTTGTCAAGCACAGAGGCTGTAGGAGTGACCTTTGGGGTTGAAGATTCTTCAGGTAGAGGGAGACCCATGTGCTTCATCATTGCAGACAACATTGATTGTTGATGTAGAAGAACATCAGCTGTGGTGGTGGCTTGAGTGTTCAACTGCTCAGTAAGAGTGTTTACCTTGTCTGTAAGATGAGCATTAGACTGTTGGAGAGAAGTTACCTCCTTTTCAAGAGTATCCACTTTAGTGAAGAGCTAATTGGCCTTAAAACCAGAAAGGGATTGTTCTTTAAGTCTCTGCACTTCAAACCTTGACATCTCATGCACAGGGACCTCAGTGACCAGCTTGTCTCCATATTGATTTGCAAAGAGGGTCCTGAGCATGGCATTGGCCTCAGTTGTCTGATCAGTGAGATTTTGGAATTTGTGCCCCAGTCCTGTGACAGCATCTTTGAGAATGGCTATGCCATTGTCCATCTTGGTGCAGGTAGACTTACAGGCTAGAATATCCTTGACTACAGTCTCCAATTGAGGGAATTTAGAATCAAAAGTCCTCTTTATCTCTCCCACAGACTTGTCTGTTGCATCACTTACCTTGTTGACTTCTGATTTCACACCTTTACCCAGGTAGTGTGAAGCCTTGAGGAATCCCTTGTATGAGTCATTGATGGCTTCATACACTTCACCAAGAATTAAGGATTTAGCATTGGAGCCTAGTAAAGTGATGTACTCCTCCCTCAGATATTGTAAAAGGCTTCATTGAGTGTCATATCATAAGTTCCTTGCATCCAGGCATCTACATTGCCATCTCTCTTAGCCTCATCAAGTATCTTTGTTTTCTGCATCTCCACATCATCTCTATGGCAGAGCAATATTTCTTCATAATCTGGATTTGGCACATTGGAGGTGACCAAGTTCTGGGCTATCTTTACAAACTCAGGAATCTGATCCACAACTAAGCTTTGAAGTGCTTCAACCCATCAATTGTGGTGGAACAGATCCTGATCCTGAAGCACTGTCATGTTGCACAGGCTTCAGCCATTGGGACAGAAAGTCAGAGCTAGAGCTAGGCAAGCTAGACTCCTCAGTTACAGATGCAACTTCTGTAACTGGATGGAAAGACTCCACTACTGTTGTCTCCACAGGAGTGGGATGAGTTACAACAGTAGGTGACACAGGCACAGAGTCTCTAGTGAAAACTAGTGAATCCTCTGTGTTTGTGATGGTGTTATTAGGAGATGCCCCAGCATGCATTCCCTGACCATCTAGATGTGGTACCTGGGTGGTGAGCAAGGTGTCATGCACCAAGTCACTTGAATCCATTGGCTCATCAAGAGAAAAGAATTCTTGATGGTCAATGCCTTGCTCCTCAATTGCTTGAGTTGCGGGCTCCAAAGAAATATGAGTGGTAGATTCTGGAAGAGAAGTGTGTTGTAGATTATATTTTGGCAACTCCCCCTGAGAGATAGAGGGAGTTTCAATTGTGATGTGCTCTCCACTCAGTGTTGTGCCAGCCTTATCACTCCCTTGTGCTGACTCTTTACAGATAGGTGCATTGGGGAGGATGCTTGATTCTATAGATGCACCTTGTTGAGAGGATACATCTAGTGAGCTGTGTGCCCCTGATTTTACAACTTCAGCCATTTGGGTGACTGAAGAGGTGGTTTTAGACTTCTTCTTCTTCTTCTTTGGCCTTAGTAAGGGTGACTCAGGTTCCTCACTTTCTATACCTAATTCTACAGCCAAGGCTGCTTCAGTTAAGATTTTTAGAGGTTCAGAAGCAACCTGTTTTCTCTTCTTTTTACTAATATCACCCTTTTGAGAGGATGATGCAGTTGGCTCTGTGTTTGGTAAAGTGTTTGGCTGAGAGGGTTGGTTAGCAGGCCCTGGATTAGAATTTTGCTCTACTTGCTTGGGCCTAGCTAACTCAGATTTTGAGGCACATATTGGCATGTTGTGGGGGTAAGTCCTAAATAAACTTTCCATAAGGGGAGTTATTTTGAGTCTTACATCCACATCATTCATAGTGTCCAAGCTACCAAAAATGAGTTTGGTCATGGATTTCGAATAGCCTATTCTATTTTTGTCTAACCCAGGCAATTCAATCAATTTAGCATCTATGAAATTAAGTACAGATTGAATAAAGCGAGGGAAGAAAATTTCATTACCTCTCTTGGCTGAGTTCTTACCAAGTCTCCCATACAATTCTTACATTATGATCAAACCAACATCAATCTTTCTTCAATATGATAGAGCATAGCCTATTTGTTGAACAGGTGTGCTGATTTGATCAAAGCTGGACTTCCTTGCTGTGAAGACTTGAAGAAGAGTGGAAAAGACATAGCTCCATTCTTTCCTCAAGTACTTCCTATTCAAATTTCCAAGCTTGATTCTATCTGAGTAGTTGATAAAATCAAAGAAGTCTTCTAATTCCTGATCAGTAGCTTGACTGTCATACACTCCTTGTTGTAACCCCAGTGCTTGATTCATGTCTTCAATAGTGATGGGGATTTCCTTGTCCTAAATCTTGCAATAGATTATGTATGAAGTTATTGCATTCTCTAGGGCCACGACCTCCACAGTAGCAGTTCTCCAAAACTGTTCTAGTAGGTCTAGATACAGAGTTGGGTTGGCTGAGAGTGCATCCTTGATGTATGATTCATCCATCCATCGAACGAAGCACTTAGAGTTTGCATTGGGTGCTTCAACATCGTTGGTTATTGCTATGAAATTGGTGTGGGTAGGAATTGTGAGTTGGGTATTTGCCATTGTTACACAGAGAGATGAGAAGAGAATGAAGGTTGAAGAAGAAATTTAGCTTTTGATGTTAGGGTTTTCAGAGGTTTTGGAACTTTAGCTGCCTGAGAAATCGAATGAAATGATTTGAACAATTGTGAAATTGTATATATGTGAGTGACTTGAGTTGTCGATTAGATATAAGTTTTGTATCGACAAGACAGTCATTCGAGAAGTATAAAACAACTATTCGATAAGTCAAGAAAGGCTTATTCGATATCTCAAGCAGTTTGTAACTCACAGCTGGCAGTTATTTAACTCAGAAAATAATTCTAAGCTAAATAAAATATGTTTTTATGTGTGAAATGAAATTTTGAATATAAATCCAAAAAGCGATTATGTGTCAGCGAAAAATCAGCCTTTTCAAATGATTCGATAACTCAAATACAGTATTCGAGAACTCCATCACTAGAGAGCTAAAATACTCTATTCGAGAACTCAGAGTGTGCTATTCGATTTCTCCAAAAGACACTATTCGAGAACTCAAGAGGGTTCTAGATAGGCCTATTCGAGAACTCGAGCCATGACATAACAATGAACCATTCGAGAAGTCTGACTTATCGAACTATACTTTTCACTCATAAAATTCAATTTTCACTATCTTTTAAAATTTACCAGAAATATTCACTGAAGAATATTCTACCAAATTAGATATTGATTCTCTCAAAATTTCACAGAAATGTCAAGCTAAAGATGTATGATTTTCAACATATGCAGCATTATGGAATATTTATAAATCATACTCCAGCCAATACTTACTTCAAAAATATTGAGAATTTGATAAAGTAAGTATTTACTGCTGCAACAATCTAGTTGATATATTCACTTAGCCAGAATTTGAAGAATTCAGCATTCCACTCTCACTAACCAACCTTGTGAAAGTGGCTTCATCTAATGGCTTAGTGAATATGTCATCTAGTTGTTTTTCTGTGGAAACATAATGTAACTCAATGGTTCCATTAGTTGCATGCTCCCTTATGAAGTGATATCTGATGTCAATGTGCTTTGTCCTAGAATGATTGACAGGATTGGAAAAGATAGATATTGCACTTGTGTTGTCACACATGATTGGAATTCTTTCCAACACAAGTCCGTAATCTCTAAGTTGGTTTCTGATCCAAAGCACTTGAGCACATCAACTTCCAGCAGCTATGTACTCAGCTTCAGCTGTGGAAGTCGACACATATTGTTGTTTCTTATTGTACCAAGAGACTAACCTTTGTCCAAGAAACTGGCAGCTACCTGAGGTGCTTTTCCTATCCACTCTGCATCCAGCATAATCAGCATCAGAATAACCAACCAGATTGAACCCTGTGTCCTTAGGATACCATAACCCCAAGTTTGGTGTGCCCTTCAGATATTTAAAAATCCTCTTTATTGCTGTCATATGTGATTCCTTTAGATTTTATTGAAACCTTGCACACAAGCATGTTGCAAACATGATGTCTGGCCTACTAGTAGTGAGGTAGAGTAGAGAACCAACCATGCCTCTGTAGATTGAAATATCTACCTTCTTGCCATTAACATCTTCATCTAACTTGGTGGCAGTGGCCATGGGTGTCTTTGCAGGTGAGCATTCTTCCAAGTCAAATTTCTTCAATAGATCCTTGATGTATTTGGTTTGACTTATAAAAATGCCATCCTTCCTTTGACTAACTTGCAGCCCAAGAAAGAATGTTAATTCTCCCATCATACTCATCTCATATCTGCTCTGCATGAGCTTAGAGAATTTCTCACACAGCTTCTCATTTGTAGAGCCAAATATGATATCATCCATATAGATTTGAACTAAGATGATATCATCACCATGTTTCTTGTAAAACAGTGTCTTGTCCAGTGTGCCTCTAGTGAATTGATTCTCCAGTAGAAATTGTGATAATGTGTCATACCATGCCCTAGGAGCTTGCTTAAGTCCATACAATGCTTTAAGCAATCTGTAGACAAAGTGAGGGAATTGTGGATCGTCAAAGCCAGGTGGCTGTTGCACATATACTTCTTCTTCCAACTCCCCATTTAGAAATGCACTCTTGACATCCATTTGATAAACCTTGAAATTAGAATGTGCAGCAAATGCCAAGAAAATTATGATGGCCTCTAGTCTAGCAACAGGGGCAAAAGTCTCATCATAGTCAATGCCTTCCTGTTGAGAGTATCCTTTTGCAACCAACCTTTCTTTGTTTCTTATGACTACACCATTTTCATCCATCTTATTCCTTAGAACCCATTTTGTTCCAACAATGGTTCTATCCTTTGGTGCAGGCACAAGTTCCCATACTTTGCTTCTTTCAAATTGATTTAGCTCCTCTTGCATAGCAATTATCCAATCAGGATCCAACAATGCATCATCAAGTTTCTTAGGCTCAACTTGGGATAGAAAGCAACCATAGAGACATTCATTTAGAGTTGCTCTCCTTGTCCTCACTCCTGTATTTGGATCTCCAATTATCTGATCTGCAGTATGTGATCTATCCCATTTCCTTGTATGTTCAGATTGATTTCTCAACCTTGATGTTGCTTCATCATCCAGATCATGATCATTTACATTCCTCCCCCTGTGAAGTTGCCACTAATCACAGGTGTGTCTTGGATGCTTGCTTCTTCATTATTGATTGGCACAAGTTCTTCATTCACTTGAGTTTGTTGGATTGTGGGCTCAAATTCAGTTTCAATCTCCACATCAGAATCATTTAGATTGTCAAACTTCAAAGGATCTTTATCTTTGTTAGGCCGAATACACAATTAATAATCAAATTCGTATGAGAGTTTAACAAGTAAGATGATTATGCACTTTAAAACTTCTGGTATTAAGAACCCTCTTCGTGATATAAACTATCACAAAGAGCTGCTAGGTTACAATAAAGATAGTTCGATGCACGATACCCTTCTAGAGTTAACCTAACTGTATTTATAAAATATACAGCTTCGATACAATCTCTAATTGATATTCCTAATAATCAGCTATACAATGATATCAATTACAGATTGTCACACGTCTCCTAAGTCAACTCGATCTGTTTGATAGCTATCCAATCTCCAAAGATCTCGCTTCCATATCAATCTTCAATTGATCTCTAATATCTTCTGTTGACTCTGTACGCGCTGCTTCCAGACAGACTTTACTAAACTCTGTCCAGCTTCCGTCAGTCAGACTTTACTAAACTCTGACTTCCTTCCAGTTAAACTCTGATATTTCACTGTTACACTTAAACACTGATTAAAACACATCAATTATATTTAACAATCTCCCCCAACTTGTTCATTAGCAAAAATGCACAAGTTAATAACAGTAATTGATGATGTCAAAACACATAGACAAATACAGTGTTTATACAAATTCAGAGTTTTAGCTTCTACTTAACAAAATCTACAGAAAATAAGGAAATCCTTACAAACTTTAATCTCTAATCTATTCAAGATCTGGTGTAGCTCTGAGATAATCTATGAGTAATCTTCTTTCTGCGTTCTTAAGCTCAATCTACATAGCTTCTTTAATCTCTTTTAGCTGAGGATCACTCTCATCTGTCTGATAGATAGCAGATCTAAGATCATAGATTTTGTTTCTTCTCATCTCATTTCCCAGTCTGATAAATTTGACTTCTTCTGACTGTGAATTGAAGTCAAGTACTGTGATTCCCAAATCAGTCTTTAATTTCGCAGTACCCTTCTTCATTTCAATAAGATTTCCATTCCAATCCCTGTACTTAGGAACATATCTGCTATTATACTTCATTCCTCTGATTGCCAAATTCTGGAGCATTTTCTTTCTAAGCACATTTGCAACTGATTGAGTCCTTTGACTATTCACCTTGAAAAGATATAGAACATATTCTAATTCTTCCCAATATTTCAAGCCAATATCATTCTCACCAATTCTAAATATTGTCCCATCAGCCATGAAGTACAAGAGAAAGTCCTTCTTTAAACTCTTCTGATAAACTAACTGTACTGATTCCAGTCTGTCCAAACTTTCTTGAGTGACACCACGACCTGGAACAGCCAGTGAAGAAGGATCTCTAGGACCAGTATATTGCCTTTTGTCCTTGTGTGAACCCAGACCACCCTTATTGTTTCCAACCTTACCAGACAAGGCTCTTCCATCAGAGAAATCCATAGAAACTCCAGATAATAGATTTGGATCATGAAGTGTTCCTTTCCCAAAAACTGATTTCAACTGAGAAGATAAAGGTCTAGATACAACTTGTGTAGCAATAGAGGTTGTGTTTTCTTTCTTCTGTACAACTTGTGTAGAAACAGAGGTTGTAACTTTCTTCTGTGAACTATCTCCTTCAATGCCTTTCAGCTTGAGTTTAGCTTCTGCTGCCATTGTTTCCTTTGATAACTGAGATTTTTGACTAACATCAGCATTTTCCTTGATCACAATGCCTTTAAGAACAGGCCTAGGAGCTCTTCCTTTCTTTAACTTACCAGACTTTAAAGCCTTGAGATGTTCTTCTTGTAAACTCTTTTCTTCAGCTTTAATGTCCTCAATTGTAACTCCTTCCTCATTCTCTTCAATAAACAACTTAGCAGCCAATTCTTCATCAGTCTGTGGATTAGAAGATAATAGCAAACTCTTGCTCTTTGAAGTACCTTGAGTATCAGTGTTTATCCCAACAAACTGTGATTTAGAGGACTTGCTAGTTTTCAGAGTTTGAAATTCTTCAGTTTTGCCCTTTCCTTTACTACTTGCTCCTCCATCTCCAGCATTATCCTTTCTGATCAGAGTTTGAGATTGCTTGCATTTGTCTTTAGCAACTCTCTCCCCCTTTTTTACATCATCAGGCATAAGAATAGATGTGATTAACTCCAAGGAGGTAGCAATAGAATCAGTCTTTAAGGACATATCATTCTGATTTTGTTCAACTTTGCTCAGCCTGTGAGACAAAGTTTCTTGATTCTGAGTAAGATAGTGAAATTTATTTTTGTTGTCAAGTTTAATCATATCAGCTCCTCTAACAACATCACCTCGAACATCAGAGATTGCCTTTTCACATAGATCAAACCTAGAGTTGAGAGTCTTCACTTGTACAACTCTAGCCTTGAGACAAGATAGAATCTCTAGATTTGTAATTGTTCTGGAGGTTCTCTTGACAAATTCAGCTGCCCTTGCAGCAGGAAAGATACAAGTGTCCTTGTACCAGTCATTTGAAAATTGTTCAAGGTGTTCTTCTTCAGCATCTGCTTAATTTGAAGGACCAGCAAAATCCTTAACCTTAGCATCAGTCTGGACTGGTAAACTCTGAGAAGCGCTTGACTCAGTATTCCCTTCAGTTTTATCTCCAACCTCAGCTTCAACATGATGAGTGGATGGAGAAATTGGAATAGATGCATCAACAGTATCAACAACATCCTCTGCAACAGGTTCAGTTGTAGAGTCAACAATAGGCTGTAGGCTGTTGATCAATTTCCTCACCATGTTCAACAGATTGATGAGCATCAGAGAGTAATTCTGTATGTGATGCTACAGTTTCAGAAAGGACAATTGTAGGTTGATCAGCTGCACCAGTTGTTTCAGATTGAGCAAAAATTGATGAGATAGGATCAGAGAATGGCATGAATGAATGAAGAATATCAGCCATTGGAGAAAAACCATCTCTAGTATCCTCTTCTGCAGGCATTTTGTCCTCTGCAGACATTTCAACCTCTGCAGGCATTTCAACCTCTACAGGAATTGTATCTTTTTCAGCCTCAACAGTAGGTGTTTGCTGTGAAACTACCTCTGGAGCTTCAACAAGTTCATCATCAGAATCAGAGAGTACTAATTTTCTTCTCTTAGCTAGAGGCACTTCATCTGAATCATCTTTACTAGATTCTGCTACCACAGAGGGTGACTTAGGTCTTTTTGCTCTTTGTATCATTCTTCTAGTATATATAGCTCCAGGAGATGTCTGTTTTGCTTTGATGTTTGTCTCTATTATCTTCTTAACTCTTGCATGTCTTTCAGTGGTTGATGCTGATTGCTTTACTCTACCTCTTTTTGCTTTAGGCTGTGGTTGTGGTTGAGATTGTGATGGTTCAGATTTTATTTGTGGAGTGTGTGAAGATTGTTTTGTGATTGGAGATTGAGGGTTTTGGGTTGGAGCAGTGTTTGTGATTGGTGATGAAGGTTGTTGAGTAGGTGCAGTGTGGGTAGATGATGTAGGTGGTTCAGTGTTTAGGGTTTGAGTATGATCAGTGTTTAGTGGTTCGGGTTGTGGTTCTGGTTGTGGTTGGTCTTGAGGTTGGTTAAGAAAATTCTGCAAAGCAAGTGGCAGAACAAAGGCAGGTAGATTTTCTTTACCAGCATCCTTATTAGTCATATCAGAGAATATTCTCTTGTTGACTCTAAAAGGCTGAATTTCATCAGTTTCAGCAATCTCTAAATCAGATACACAAGCAGTGAATAGCATTTGAAAAAATCGAGCAAAATAAACTATAGTAGACTCTGACAGTTTATCACCTAGATTCATCAGAACATATCTACCAAAATCAAAATTACTGCCATAAAGTAGAGAATACCCGATTTGTAGACTGTCCATTGGAATTGCATCCCAGTTAGTGACCTTCTTCTGGAATGTCCTTGTAATGCAATCGAAGAAAAAATTCCATTCCTTCCTGAGATTAGGCCTCTTTACACTACCAAGCTTGTCAAGAGAATCCATGTAGCCTATCTCCTGTCGCATCTGTCTCAATTGAGGTTCAGCAACGTAAGTATAAGAGCTGTGTGTATCAAACCCCATCGTATCTCTGACAGTTTGTGGAGTAATCACAAACTCTTGTTCTTCATGAGTGAAGATGATGTTTGGAGTCCCATTCTCTCCTCCATCCACATAGACTGAGTTTTGCCAAAAAGTGGCAATTTGAGATGTAGAGATAGTACTAGGTTCAACCAGAGCTTGTCCAATCTCTGAGTCTCTCAAGAAATTCTGCATAAGATGAAACGCTTCTGGAACACGTTCATGATGGAGTGGAGCTGCATAATTGTTAGGGACAAAACGTAGACCAAGAACAGTGAATGGTTTAGAAGTCATTGAATCAAGAGATTGGCAAGAAATCACTAAGAAAAGTGTATGTAGGAAAGGTGTTTGCGAAAATGCCCAAGTGAAAAGTGAGAGAACTGTGAGATGTAAAAAGTAAAACACAATCGTTTGTACACAAAAGTATTTAGAGTTGTAATTAAAAATTAAAACTCAATCTTTTATGTATTCAAACACTCAACAGTTCCTAGATTAATGTGTGAGTGGGACACAATAATGAGTGAGTGGGACACAATAATGGGTGAGTGGGACACAATAATGGGTGAGTGGGACACACGCGCTCGTAATTTTAAGAAGTGTCTTTGTGAATATAACAATAAAATATTTGATTTTTAAAAAAAAAATCAAATAACACTCTCTTAAAATACCTGGAACCATTAAAAAAACCAGAATACGAAGCGTTTACCTAGAACCATTAAAAACCAGAATACGAAGCGTTTTAGTACTTCGTTACTTACCCATCTCTATTTCACGCCTAGAGACTTGTTCACTATCCATTCAAGCTTTCATTCTCTCCTGAAAATCAAATACCCTTCACACAACACACCGTTAAACAATGTCAAAACTTACCATCAAGGAAAAGAATCTCCATCTCGTAGAGAACGGAGATATCTTCAGTTATACTCGTGAAGAGTTTGATGCGTTTGACTGGGAAAGGCAGCTTGATACTCTGTGGCTGCAGATGGATGCCAGTCTTCAAGAAATCGAGAGAGAAAATCCTGCAAGAGTGATCGACATCGATGCTGCTCTTCAAGCAACATTAATATGTCTTTCCTCTAAGGCATCCTCATCCAACACCACCAACCATTGTTAATGAATATGTCAGCAAAAATAACCTTATCCCTTCAACTTCCACCCAAACAAAGTGGCAAAGATGGGATCTGGGATGGCTGCTAACAATGGAGTGGTTTGGACTTCACTTTTTATTTTCTTGCTGAATAGATTATTAGATAGAGAGAACAAAACGATGTAATATTTTCATGTAATCTCTTTCTTATTATCAATGAAGGATCCTGTTTCTCTAATCTTATTCAATGTGTTCTGCAATTTTTTTTTTATGTTTATGAACTGTTCTTAAAAGAATTAAATCAAAGAAGTGAATATGAAAACTAATTAAAGTAATCATGTAAGTAACAAATTCATTAACAATAACCACAATTAAATCAAGAACAGAACAATTGGGGATTACTTGTATCATCGCTGTGTTCTCTTTCCTATTTCCAAGACACTTTAACACAATACACTTATTAACAGTTGTCAAAAGCCCTATATACTCCAAAATTTTCAAATTATCCAGATGAAAATTTACCTTAGAGTACGAACCACGAATCAACAGCGTTTGTCAATTCTCCAACTTTATCACCGAAACCCTTTCAAAAATTGCAGAGTTGTGAAAATATGTGTGTGTGAAGCAGAGTTTACTAAATCAATTTTTAGAGCATCTAATTTTTCATAAAGTCCATAAAGTAAATCAATAAACACTGGATGCACAAACTTTCATAGTAAACACTGACTGTATGATGAAAGCTAAACTCTATAGTAATCAATCTATATACATTAACATCTAATTTATTTTATACCCCCTCTATTTTTTTTATTTTTTTATTCTATTCATTCCAGTAATTAGAGGTTGGAGCCAATCACCAAAAATTCAAAAATTTTAGCCCTTATCATTTTGATAAGTTCCTGGGTCATTCTAGTCTTTGACTAGTCACCAAAAATAAGAGAATTTTAGCACATATTATATACCAATAAGTTCCTGGGTCATCCTAGTCTCCAACATAATCTCAAAGAAGTATAGCAACCTATATACATTTTCTTTGGGGTATTGCAGTAAGCATTTTAATCTACCAGAGTATAACTAACAGAGTTTAGAGTTTATCAACATCAGTAGTTATTCATGAAAGGCAATGCACACAGTATTTATAGACACAGAGTTTAGGACAAAATAAACTAAGAGATGCTATAAATATGAACCAGTATCATGCTGTGTTAACTTTCTGCACAATCTAAGATTAGATCACAATAACTCATAAAGATTCATGATTAATTGCTGAGAATCATGCTTCATACATATTTCTTCATTGGTGTTTTCATTCAGACAAAAATCAACTCAGAGTTCACAGAGTTTATCAAACTTATTAACAGTGTATGACATACAGGCATGCTGACAGAGTTTAACAGAGTTTGACAGAAAAACATGTTAACAGAGTATGCATAACAGAGTTTAATCAACAGAGTTCACTTAGCACTTAACAAATCAAGGAAATATGAGCAACACATTACATAAGTAAAATTTGAATCTGACCAACATTCCTAGTCAGAACCAGAGACCATTCCTAGTTCATTGACCAGTCTTGTAAATGTAGCTTCACTCAATGGTTTGGTGAAAATATCTGCAAGCTGTTGTTCTGTAGACACAAAATGTAGTTCAATATTTCCTTCTTCCACATGTTCTCTGATGAAGTGGTACCTTATGCTGATGTGCTTGGTCATTGAATGCTGTACTGGATTACCTGTCATAGCAATAGCACTTTGATTATCACAGTAAATAGGAATCTTACTGTACCTCAATCCATAATCCAGCAATTGATTCTTCATCCACAAGATCTGTGCACAACAGCTACCAGCTGCAATATACTCTGCTTCAGCTGTAGATGTAGAAATTGATTTCTGTTTCTTGCTGTACCAAGAGACAAGTCTGTCACCAAGAAATTGACAACTTCCACTAGTGCCTTTATGTCTATCTTGCAGCCTGCAAAGTCTGCATCAGAATCCCCAAGTAGCTTGAAATCTGATTCTCTGGGGTACCAAAGACCTAATGATATGGTGCCCTTGAGATACTTGAAGATTCTTTTCACAGCTGTCAGATGTGGCTCTCTAGGATCTGCCTGAAACCTTGCACAAAGACAGGTTGCATACATGATGTTAGGCCTACTAGCTGTCAAGTAGAGAAGAGATCCTATCATGGCCCTGTAGTTTGTCATATCCACTGAAACTCCTATGTCTTTGTCCAATTTAGTTGCTGTTGCCATGGGATTTGATGCAGATGAACAGTCAAGCATACCAAATTTCTTGAGAAGATTTCTGGTATATTTTGCTTGATTAATGAAGATACCATCATCTGTTTGTTTCACCTATAGGCCTAGAAAATAACAAAGCTCTCCCATCATGCTCATTTGATATCTGGACTGCATGAGCTTGGAAAACTTCTTACAGAGTTTTTCATTAGTAGACCCAAAGATAATGTCATCAACATATATCTGAACTAAAAGTAAGTAACTCCCAGATTTTAAATAAAACAGAGTTTTGTCAATAGTACCTCTGTTGAATCCACTTTCTAAGAGAAATTGAGCCAGAGTTTCATACCATGCCCTTGGTGCTTGCTTAAGTCCATAGAGTGCTTTATCCATCCTGTAGACACGGTCTGGATATTTTGGGTCCACAAATCCTAGTGGTTGTTCAACAAACACTTCTTCTTCAAGCTTCCCATTCAGAAAAGCACTTTTCACATCCATCTGGAACACTTTGAATTTCTTGTGAGAGGCATATGCTAGAAAAATTCTGATTGCCTCCAATCTTGCAACTGGAGCAAATGTTTCATCATAGTCTATTCCTTCCTGCTGTGAATAGCCTTTTGCTACCAGTCTAGCCTTGTTCCTTGTGATAAAACCTTCACTGTCAGTCTTGTTTCTGAAAACCCATTTAGTACCAACAATAGATCTGTTCTTTGGCCTTGGTACAAGGGTCCAAACTTCATTCCTTTCAAATTCATTCAACTCTTCCTGCATTGCTGTTATCCAGTCAGCATCTTGAAGAGCTTCTTCCACTTTCTTTGGTTCATTCTTAGACAAGAATGCCTGAAACAAACATTCACTTGCAGTGGCACTTCTTGTTTTCACTTTTGCATCTGGATCACCAATTATCAAATCAGGTGTATGTGATTTAGTCCATTTCCTAGCAGAAGGCAAATGACTTTTGTCAGCATGTGATCCTCCCCCTTGATCCATGCTCTCCTGATTTTGTTGTGGGCTTTCTTCATTTTCTGAGACTCCCCCTGAACTTGACTGCCTAGAGTCAGAATTTGAATTTTCAGAGTTTGAATCATCAGAGTTTGATCCAGATTTTTCAGTTGACTCAGTATCAGTGTTTGAGTCTTCATCTTGATCATGCTCCCCCTCAACTGGTTCTTCCCTTTGTTGTGGCTGAGAAGTTTCTCCAGTGTTTACCAGTAGAGGTTCAGAGTTTGTTTCAACAGAGTCTGTCAGAATTGTTTGATCAGAGTTTACTTCAACAGAGTTTAAATCTTCATTTTCAAAGTTCAGTTGATCATATTCATCTTTGTCTTCAAGTCCAGTTATCTTCTTGTCATCAAAAGACACATGTATAGATTCCATGATCACTTTAGTTCTCAGATTGTAAACTCTGAATGCCTTTGTTGACAGTGGATAGCCAACAAAAATTCCTTCATCTGCCTTTAGCTCAAACTTGGTCAACTGTTCAGGATGAGTCTTCAAAACAAAGCATTTGCACCCGAAAATATGAAAGTATTTCAGGTTAGGCTTCTTTTTCTTCATCATCTCATATGGTGTCTTTCCATGCTTATTGATCACTGTAGCATTTTGAGTAAAACAAGCAGTTTGAACAGCTTCTGGCCCAGAAATAAGTTGGCAATTTTGCTTCATCAAGCATAGTTCTGGCAGCTTCAATCAAGGTTCTATTTTTCCTTTCAACTACACCATTTTGTTGTGGTGTACTAGGTGCTGAAAATTCTTGCTCACTCCATTGTCCTTGCAGAATTCTTCCATTGTTGCATTTCTGAACTCAGTTCCATTATCACTTCTGATGATTCTGACTTTGTTACTTGATCCTTTGTCCAGAAGCTTCACATGCTCCATCAGAGTTAATGTAGTTTCATCCTTCTTTGCTAGAAAATACACCTAAGTGAATCTAGTGTATTCATCAACAATGACTAAAGCATATTTCTTCCTTGCTATAGACATAACATTTACTGGACCAAAGAGATCAACATGCAGAAGATGATAAGGATCAGTGATTGAAAATTCTGTCTTGCTCTTGAAAGATGACTTCCTTTGCTTGGCCTTTTGACATGAATCTCATAGGCCATCAACATTTAACAGAGCCTTTGGGAGTCCTCTTACAAGATCCATTCTGATCAATTCATTGATGTTGTTCAAGTTCAAATGTGAGAGTTTCTTGTACCACTTCCAACTCTCTTCACTAGACATTCTTGTAGACAGGCAAACAGCTTTTCCAACAGAGTCTATTAAAAGCTTGATTTCATAAATGTTGTTTTGCCTATGACCAACTAGAACAACCTTTCCTGTAGATTTGCTGATAACTTCACAATATTCAGGTTGAAAATCTACATGATATCCCTTGTCACAGATTTGACTCACAGATAGCAAGTCATGCTTGAGTCCTGGGACATGAGCTACATTGTTGATGATGACATTTCCAAGATTAATATTTCCATATCCCAATGTTCTTCCTACATTGCCATCACCATAGGAAACTTTTGGGCCAGCCTTCTCCTCATAGTCTGATAGCAGGGCTTTATTTCCAGTCATGTGTCCTGAACATCCACTGTCCACAACTAGTGTTGCCTCCCTGTTGCCCTGAAATCACAAGCAATTACTGAGGATTAGATTTAAGGATCCAGACTTGCTTGGATCCTTTGACATTCTAAACTTTGTTAGCTTTAGCAGCGGAATTAACATTATCAGAGTTTGAGCTAACAGTATCAGAGTTTACACTTGCAGTATTAACTTTAACCCATTTCAGATTGGGTTTCAGTTCATAGTAATTATGATAGATAGCATGATACTCTCTGCAAGTATAAATGGAATGCCAAGTGCTTCCACAGTGTGTGCATAAAGTCTGTGGCTTAGTTCTAGCAAAATCCTTCTTTAACTCAGACTTGGAAGGTAAAGAATTTATATTTTTGTTTTTCTTGCAGAAATTTGCAAGATGCTTAGTACTACCACAGTTATGACATGTCTTTCTTGGAGCATAACTAGCAAGCATTGGTTTATTTCCTGAAGTGATGCCTACTTTTCCATTTCTGTTCTTATTTGACACTCCCTGTTTCTTAACAGATTTTAACTCCTTCAGTTTATGTTTGAGTTGTTTATCTGTCATTGAACCAATATTAACCTGTTTAACACTAGTTTTTACTGGTTCACTTTTAACAGCTTCTTTTCATTATCAAACAAAAATTTATTGGATCCATGTACAAAATGAGGTCTGATTTTAACTTGATTTTGAAATCTAAGTTCATCTCCCTCATTATAACCTAGACCAACAGTGTCTGTTTGAAAAATCTGTTGAGTGTCCTTTCCAGAATTAGTCCAAGTCCTAATTTTCTTATTTGCTTCCTCCAACTCAGATTCTAGTTGTTTATATTTCTGAAGCAAATCCTGTTCTATAGAAACAGCATCATCTCTCTCTTTCTGAACTTGTTGCATGTTTTCAAGTTTTTCTTCAACAAGTTTATTTCTAACCTTAAGTTCAGAATTTTCAGATTTTATCCTCTCATTCTCTAAAGTCTGATCCCTATAACTTATATGCAATGACTTAAGATAAATTCTTAATTGAGAAATGTCATCAATATTGTAAGCATAGGTAGTTAGAGGTACCTAATTCTCAGAAGTTTCTGATTCAGTAGTAGCCATGAGAGCATAGTTCACTTCTTCATCAGAATCTGAAGTGTCTGCCCAATCTCTGCCTTTAGTGTAGAGTACCTTTCCAGTTTTACCCTTCTTGCACTCAGGAGCATAGTGACCCATCTCCTTACACTTGTAGCATTGAATTTCAGACTTATCCTTCTTTCCCCTTGAATCTCTCTTATCAGACTTCCTGAAGCTTTTCCTGTCTTCATTTGAATCTCTAGAAAACCTTTTCCCTTTCTTGAAATTCTTGAAACCCATTTTCTTGAAGGTCTTCACCATCAACACAGCCATTTTCCTCATTTCTTCTTCATCATCCTCAGAGTCAGATGATTCAGAAGAGTTTGAATCACAATCAGAGTTTGATGACTCATTTTCTGAGTGTATGACCAAAGCTTTTCCCTTCATTTTCCTTCTTGATGCCTCTTTCTTCTGAGGCTTCTCTTCAACCTTAAGAGCAACAGACTTTGCCTTCCTGCTTGATCTCCTGTTTCTCTGCTCCATTTCCAATTCATGAGTTTTGAGTAGCCCATAGATTTCATCAATCTCTGTTTCAGCAAGATCATAGTTGTCTCTAATAGTGGTTGTTTTCACATCCCACTTTTCGGGTAGAGAAAGAAGAAACTTGAGATTTGAGTCTTCTAGATCATACTCTTTGTTGACCAATGACAGATCATTAAGCAATTTACAGAATCTATCAAATGTTTCTGTCATGGTCTCTTCAGGTTTATCCTAAAAATGCTCATACTCTTGTGTGAGTATGTTTCTCCTATTCTTCTTAATAGCAACAGTTCCTTGACATCTGACTTCAAGAGCATCCCATATCTCTTTTGCAGTGGTGCAGTTAATCACTTTGTTAGGCAAAACATTGTCTAAAGCACTATGCAGTAAATGCCTAACCTTTGCATCCTTAGCAATTGATGATAGATCTTCAGGAGTCATGTCCTTCTTTTCCTTTGGAACTATTTTAGCTTCTTCACCAGCAGTTGCAACAGATAGCTTTGTAGGATTATGAGGGCCTTCATAAATCCTGTCAAGATATTCTGGATCTGTAGCCTCCAGAAACATAGTCATCTTGACCTTCCACATGGCATACTCTGATGGCCTGAGAATAGGAACCCTGATTGGTTCATAACGACTCACAGTAGTAGGAGCCTTTTCAGAACTAGTAGGTGTTGGTGGAAGAATTGCTGACATGATTATTGTTGTGTTTGGATCTTAGCCTGTAATAAAGTAATAGAAAGGCTCTGATACCACTTGTTAGGCCGAATACACAATTAATAATCAAATTCGTATGAGAGTTTAACAAGTAAGATGATTATGCACTTTAAAACTTCTGGTATTAAGAACCCTCTTCGTGATATAAACTATCACAAAGAGCCGCTAGGTTACAATAAAGATAGTTCGATGCACGATACCCTTCTAGAGTTAACCTAACTGTATTTATAAAATATACAGCTTCGATACAATCTCTAATTGATATTCCTAATAATCAGCTATACAATGATATCAATTACAGATTGTCACACGTCTCCTAAGTCAACTCGATCTCTTTGATAGCTATCCAATCTCCAAAGATCTCGCTTCTATATCAATCTTCAATTGATCTCTAATATCTTCTGTTGACTCTATACGCGCTGCTTCCAGACAGACTTTACTAAACTCTGTCCAGCTTCCGTCAGTCAGACTTTACTAAACTCTGACTTCCTTCCAGTTAAACTCTGATATTTCACTGTTACACTTAAACACTAATTAAAACACATCAATTATATTTAACAATCTTCATCGTTGGCTTCTTCTAATCCAGGTAGTTTGCTGTCATCAAATGTCATATCTGTGCTTTCCATAACTTTCTTTTGACTGATGACATAAATTTGTATGCAATTCTTTCCATAAAGTAGCCAAGAAAAATTCCTTCAAATGCTTTTGCATCAAACTTTCCAACATATTCTGAATTGTCTTTTTACACAAAGCATTTGCTTTCAAAAGTATGAACATACTTTAGAGTAGGCTTCTACCCAGTCATCAAGTTGTAAGGTGTCTTTCCAGTGTTTTTGTTGATGAGGGTTCTGTTTTGGATATAGCATGCAGTGCTCACAGCCTCAGCCCAAAAACATGTAGGCATTTTTGCATCAAGTAACATTGTTCTAGCAGCCTTAATCAGAGTTCTATTCTTTCTCTCAACAACTCCATTTTGTTGTGGAGTCCTTGGAGCTGAGAATTGTTGAGAAATACCATTCTCTTTGCAGAATGATTCAAGCATGGCATTTCTGAACTCTGTTCCATTATCACTTCTTAACGTAATCACACTTGCATTGTTGGCCTTAGCTTCCTTGTCAATTTTCTTTATATGCACAATGATTACTTGTGGAGCCTCATCCTTTGATGCTAGAAATTCTACCCATGTATACCTTGTGAAATCATAAACCATCACTAGAGCATACTTCTTCCTTCCTAGTGACATAATATTGACAAGCCCAAACAAGTCCATATGAATTAGTTGTAGGGGCTTGGTTATTGATGTCACTGTCTTTGACTTGTGGCTTGATCTTTTCATTTTTCCTTTTTGACAAGCCTCACACACTTCTTCTTGACAGAATTCAAGTGTGGGCATGCCTCTTACTAACTCCCTTTTGACTAGAGAATTAATGCCTTTGAAGTTTAAGTGTGATAGCTTCTTGTGCCACAGCCAACTATCTTCATTTGATGCTTTTGAGTAAAAGCAACAAATTTTGTCCATGTTTGCAGAATTCATATTGGCTACAAACAGGCTTCCTTTCCTTACTCCAGATAGAGCAAAGTCACCAGTCTTCTTGTGGGTGATCAAACATTCATCTTTGTCAAAATTCACTTTGAAGCCTCTGTCAGTAAATTGACCAACACTCAGTAGATTGTTCTTGAGCCCCTTGACTAGTGCTACATTTTCAATGATGACATTTCCAATTTCCAACTTGCCATATCCTAATGTGTTGCCAATGCTGTCATCTCCAAAAGCAACCATTGGGCCAGCCTTCTCCTCATACTGTGATAGCAGGGCCATATCACCAGTCATATGGTTTGAGCATCCACTGTCCAAAATCCACATGACCTTCTTTTCACTTTCTTTGCCCTGCAAACACAAAGGTATTACTTCTTCTTTGGTACCCAAACAAGTTTGGGTCCATGTGGCTTAGCAACAGTTTTATCATAAACAGCATGCTGATCAATTTTCTTGATGTTAGTCTTCTTGTCACTGTTAGAAGTCTTAGAATCAGGGTTCTTAGACTTAGGTGACAGAGGTACCTTCCTAACTTTAGGAGGACTTGAAGACTTTGCTCTTGTGTAGTGTGTGTGAACATTGTGACTGATGCAACCTTCCATGAATTGTCTTCTCAAATTAAAACAACTAGTCATTACATTCATGTTACATGGCATACAATCAAATTTATCACAGAAAGGAGAGTCTCTATGTCTTAAAGGCACGGAGCAATCATAGAATGGTTTAGCAACACTACGAGATGGTTTCTTGCATGCATGAGTTAAATGATTAGTGCTAAAACAGTTTTGACAAACTTTCCTAGGGGCATTTGGCACATAAGCATAATTGTTGTCCTTATTAATCCCCAATTTGCCATTCCTGTTTTGTTTCTTTTTAGCCACTTTCTTCTCAAACTCATTATTCCCAGCTGAAACAAACTTCACAAATTTCTCAGGTCTAGGTCTACCCCCTACTGGCTCCTTGGCTTTGATTTTGACATTCTCACTCTTGGAGGATGTTTGTTGTTCATTTGATTTTGCCTTATCTTCATCATCCAACATTTGCTTAATGAGTAAGGCATCCTCATCAATTTCAAGTGTTGGAGTTTTAAATATTGGGTTCTCAGTCTTTTTCAAAACCTGAGGCACTTCCTCTTGAACAACAATGTCATCTTCAATGACTGCATAGTCTTTCCTCTGTTTAAGAGTGTCATAATCAAGTCCAATGGCAAGCTTAGGTCTAGCTAGATTTTTCTCATGGTAGGACTGCAATAGACTAGAGGAATTATTAAATGTTTTCAATTTAAATTCATTTTCAGCTAGTTCATCCCTAAGAGCTTTCTCAACTTGACTAGCACATAGAGCCTTATTCTTTAGATATCCAATTTCTTGTTTAAGGTTTTCTACTTGCGTAGCATTTAGTTCTAGTTCCTCATTTCTTTTGTTCAACAGTTCATTCTTAATAGACAGTTTAGCAATTTCTTCATTAGCAGCAGTCATACTAGTATGAATATTAAACATCTCAACAGATAGTTGTTCAGAAACAGACATGTCTATGGTAGTGAGTGATGGTACCTGAGAGTCTGATTCAGATGGTTCTTCCTTGGAGTTTGCCATCAAGGCATAGTTGCAGAATTCTTGTTCTTCTCCATCACTATCAGAATCATCCCAACACTTCCCTTCAGCTATGTAGGCCTTACCTGGTATATGCTTCTTTAGCAGAGCCTCATACTTAGCTTCAAGCTCAAGAAACTCCTTATCCTTCTTTTTAGGTTTATTACATTCACTGGCAAAATGCCCTAGGTCATTGCATCTATAACATCTCACAGATGACCTATCCACATAGCTGGTTTTGAATCTATTTTTGTGCTTTCACAGATGCCTTGCTCTTGTTGAATGAGTGATTTTGAGATCTAGGCTTGAAGGGCTGATTCCTCTTAAATCTGATGTTTAGGGAATTTTCTAGCCATAAAAGCATATGAAGTGTTTTCCATGGCATCCAACTCTTCAAGAGTGTAGAACTCATCTTCTTCCTTTTCATCAACAGGTTCAGTCACTTCTTCTTCAGTTTCTTCATCATCTACTATCTCTTCTATTCTCAGCTCACTTGTAGATGCTTCCAGGTCTTGAACAGATTTGTTGACAATCAAGGCACAGGATGTGTTTATCATTCTGCCTTGGTTGGCTTGGATAGCCCTCTTCTGAAGCAGCTCAAGCTCATGAGTCTTTAAAACCCCATAGAGCATATCATATGTGACTTTGTTCAAATCTCTTTCTCTTAGAGATATGACCCTTTGCTCTAGACGGTTTGGTGCAGATAGTAGAAACTTCATGTTTAATTCCTTAGTGCTGTAAACCTTCCCATTCATTTAAAGCTCAGTCACCAGCTTTTGAAATCTCTCAAACATATCAGTAATACTTTCTTTGGACTGTGCCATGAAAGCCTCATACTATGTGACCAGTATCTGTTTCCTATTCTCTCTTACCTCCTTTGTCCCTTCACATAACACCTCGATGTGGTTTCACATGTCCTTGGCTGATGTGCATGATGCTATGTTGGCAAACATCGACATATCCATGGAGTCTATGATCAGCAACATGAGATGACTGTCTAGGGCAACCTTTTCCTTCTCTGAGTCCGTCCATTTGGATGGCTCTTTTGCAACATATGATCTAGGAATGACTATTGTGCCCACTGTAGATTCAGCAATTTCTTGTTGTGGTACAAATGGACCATTCTTGAGGATGTCAGGGTAGAGAGGATTGACAGCTTTGATGAACAACAGCATTTTTATTTTCCAGAGGTTGTAATTCTCTTTGTCGAACTTAGGGACCTTTACCGTACCTGTAGTCTTTGGTGTATTCGAACTCATGATCGTTTTCTGTTTAGATTAAACAGCCGGCTCTGATACCACTTGTTGAGTATTGAATACAGTAAAAGAATACAGAGGGGGGAGTGAATGGATTCTTGAACTCTTCTTGGTTCTTGAATCTTTGCAGCAAGATATGTGTTGAGTGTGTGAGATATGTAAGTGCGGATAACAAAGACAAACACAACACAATATCACTTTAATCTAATATTTTATTAGATAAAGATTTTGCTACAATCTGTGAATACAAATGATAGTATTCTCAGCTACGTTTCTCAGAGAGATATTTCTTGTGATGTATCTTGAAAAACTTAAAACTTAAACTTATCGGCTAAGGAAGTGAGGCTGTATCCTTATAGACATGGATACACCTACTTACTACAAATAAGGTAGGTAAACAAAATACTCTCCAGTCTGTCTATCTTATTTGAGTAAGAGTCCAAACGGCTACATATTTGACTTTGCAAAGCCTGTTCAGATTCACTTCTTTAGCTCCTTGTCCCTTGTCTTATCTCTCCAAGCTTCTTTGTAGGCTTTCCAACGTGCTTTATAGTACATAGTCAAATAAAGCGTCTTGGCTTGTTGCAGGTTTCTGACTTGTACAATTCTTCAGTATTTTGTCTCCAAGAATGTATTCGAGAAGTGGCTAAGTGAATGATTCGAGAACTAGAATTGACTTAATCGATAACTCTGAGTTCTCGAATAGTGTTATATTGACATATCGAATCACTTCTCGAATAGCTCTTTTCTCTGGGAGTCCTTGAGATATCGAATAGAACATTTTGACATATCGAATCCCTGAGATGTCGAATAGCATCTTGAGTCTTTGAGATATCGAATAGAGCATTGACTTGTTGACCCTTTTGAGAACTCGAATATCACCTTTGACCGGTTGACTCCTTGAGTTCTCGAACAGAGTAATAGACATATCGAGTCTCTGAGATATCGAATGAGATATCGAACAGTGTATTCAGAGATATCGAATAGTGTCTTCTGAGATATCGAATCCCTGACTTCTCGAATGCTAGACTTCTCGAATAGACAAATGTACTTCTCGAATTGGTACTTAGGCAAATTCTTCATTTCTTCAAATCCCAACTATGATTATTTGGCAGTCTGTATCTCCTTGCTTGAGGCATGAACCTTGGAACTTCTTTCAAGCATTATTCTTGACTTTATAAGTACAGTTACACAACTAGGATTTGATGTCTATTACAAGTACAGAACAAATAGAAACTCTGCAACTAGAGGTTCCCTCAGTTAAGAGGTCATGTAGGTAATGCATAGCATTACACACACTTAGGCTTGTTATTAGATGTATTCAGGCATTCCTCTGTGACTAACACACTGTTCATCCGGCACTGTTCACAAATACGGTACTGTTCACATATACGTTTTTGGGAGAAAGATGTCTGGTGGTATTAACGTTAAGTTCGAAAAATTTACTGGGAGAAATAGTTTCAGTCTATGGCAAATCAAGATGCGTGCCCTGTTAAAACAACAAGGGCTCTGGGCACCGTTGAACACAAAAACGGCTGCTTCTACAAGCGCTGAGATGGCCATTCTGGAAAAAAAGGCACATTCAACAATGCTGTTGTGTCTTGTAGATGATATTATTACTGAAGTTGCGGAGGAGGATACCGCGTCTGGTTTATGGTTAAAGCTTGAAAGTCTCTATATGACAAAGTCTTTAACAAATAAGTTGCTTCTGAAGCAACGTCTGTTCAGTCTGCGAATGCAGGAAGGTATGCCTCTTCGAGATCACTTAGATCAATTAAACACAATTTTATTAGAATTGCGTAATATTGATGTTAAAGTTGAAGATGAGGATGTTGCTTTGATTCTGTTAGTTTCTTTACCATTATCGTATGAGAACTTTGTGCAATCGTTTATTGTTGATAAAGATACTATTTCTCTAAAGGAGGTTAGATCTGCTCTTTATTCTAGAGAGCTACGCCATAAGGCGGCTGGTACAGGTGCAGATAATCATGCTGCTGGGTTGGTAGCTAGCGGGAGTACTGGACATGGAAAGTCGGGGAAGTATAAATCCAAGAAACCAGCTTTTAAGGGTTCGAGAGCTAATGATGTCTGTAATTATTGTAAAGAGAAGGGACACTGAAAATCCGACTGTCCCAAGAAAAAGAAGCAACAGGATAAATTGACAGATACTGCTGCTGTAGCTGATGCTACTTCTGAAGAAGATATTGCTCTTGTTGCTGCTGATCACATGCATCACTCTGATGTGTGGATTCTTGATTCTGGAGCGTCTTACCATATATGTCCGTGTAGGGAGTGGTTCACAACCTACGAAAAAGTAGACGGTGGAAAAATTTCTATGGCTAACAGTTTTATTTGTGAGACTGTTGGAATAGGCTCGATTAAAATTCGGACACATGATGGTAAATTCTGCACATTGAATGATGTTAGGCATGTTCCACTTATGACAAAGAATCTGATTTCTTTGAGTATGTTAGACAGCAAGGGTTTCAGTTTTCAAGGTGAAGGTGGAGTTTTACATGTCTACAAAGGTTCTGATGTGATTCTGAAAGGTGTTAAATGTGGTACCTTGTATCTTCTTCAAGGTTCTACGTTAACAGGTTTTGTTGCTGTTGCGTCTTCGGAACATGACCAGGTTGTGGCACATGAGGCTCGGTCATATGAGTGAAAGGGGGATGCAAATTCTTTCAAAAGCTTGTCTTCTTTGTGGTCATAAGGTCACAGGTCTTGAGTTCTGTGAACATTGTGTTTTTGGAAAGTTACATCGCAGCAAGTTTCCTAAAGCAACACACAGAACAAAAGGCACACTTGATTACATCCATTCTGATTGTTGGGGACCTTTCCGGGTGGAGTCTTTAGGGGGTCACAGATATTTTGTGTCAATGATCGATGATTTCTCAAGAATGACTTGGATGTTCATCATAAAGCACAAAAGTGAAGCCTTCAAGGTTTTCAAGCAGTGGAAGGTGCTAGTGGAGAATCAAACAGGGGAGAAGATTAAGAGGCTGCGAATAGATAATGGCCTGGAATTTTCCTCGTCCGAGTTTACAGATTTCTGCAAGAATGAGGGGATTGCTAGGCATCATACAGTCAGGGATACACCACAGCAGAATGGTGTAGCAGAGCGTATGAATCAGACACTTCTGGAGAGAGCTAGGTGTATGCTTTCTAACGTTGGACTAACTAGAAGATTCTGGGCAGAGGCGGTTAGTACAACGTGTTATTTGATTAATCGTGGACCTCCCACAGGTATCCATCTCAAAACTCCTGTTGAGAAATGGTCTGGTAAGCCTGCTGATTACTCCAATTTAAGAGTTTTTGGTTGTACTGTTTATTATCATGTAAATGAGGGTAAATTGGAGCCACGAGCTAAAAAGGAGTATTTGTTGGCTATGGGGATGGGGTTAAAGGTTATAGAATCTGGTCTCCATCTGAAAATAGGGTTATACTGAGTAGAAATGTAGTCTTTGATGAAAATTCTATGTTTAACCCTACGGTGAAGTCTACGATTGTTTCAGAAAGTGGTGGTGTTGAGAAACAGGTGGAGCAGGAAGTCACTAAAGATGAGAGTGAACCACAACAAGAAGTTCAACAACCACATTCAGAATCAGAATCATCAGTACCAGTAGTAAATCAGCACAGTTTGGCTCTTGATCGATCGAGGAGAGCTAAGTATGGAGTGCCTCCAAAGAAATATGGTTTTGAAGATATGGTGGCATATGCACTACAGGTAGTTGAAGAAGTGGATCCTAGCTCTGATGAGCCATCCACTTACAAAGAAGCGGTGACATGTACTGAATCTACAAAATTGTTTGCTGCAATGGGAGATGAAATGGAGTCACTTCAGAAGAATAAGACTTGGGAATTAGTCAAGCGGCCTCGAGACAGAAAGATTGTTACTTGTAAATGGGTCTACAAGAAGAAGGAAGGAGAAACATCGGTTAAGGGTATCAAGTATAAAGCTCGGTTAGTAGCTCGAGGGTTCACTCAGAAAGAGGGAGTAGATTACAATGAAATTTTTTCACCAGTGGTCAGACACACTTCCATCAGGGTGCTACTAGCAATAGTTGCACATCAGAATCTGGAGCTTGAACAACTCGATGTGAAGACAGCTTTTCTGCATGGAGAGTTGGAGGAGGAGATATACATGACTCAACCAGATGGTTTTCAGGTTCCTGGCAAAGAAGACTATGTGTGCAAGTTATTGAAGTCCTTGTATGGGCTAAAGCAGTCTCCGAGGCAATGGTACAAGAAATTTGATAGCTATATGATAGGCATTGGCTACACCAGGAGTCCGTATGATTGCTGTGTTTATCACAGTAAGACAGCAAATGATTCTTTCATTTATCTGGTCCTGTATGTAAATGATATGTTGATAGCTGCAGAGAACAAGTCTGATATTCAGAAGTTGAAAGGTCTCCTCAGTGCTGAGTTTGAAATGAAAGATTTAGGTGCGGCTCGGAAAATTCTGGGAATGGAGATTTATAGGGAAAGAAACAAAAGAAAGCTCTTCTTGTCACAAAAGGGATACATTCAGAAGATTTTGTCAAGGTTTGGCATGTCTACAGCAAAGTCCATAGATACTCCTAGTGCTGCAAATGCACATCTGTCTGTTGCTTTTGAACCTAAGTCTGCTGAGGAAAAAGAGTACATGTCTCGAGTTCCCTATGCTAGTGCAGTAGGAAACTTGATGTATGCAATGGTCTGCACTAGACCCGATCTTGCACAGTTTGTCAGTTTTGTTAGTAGGTTCATGGGTGATCCAGGCAAGGAGCACTGGCAAGCTGTGAAGAGGGTATTTCGGTACTTAAAAGGTACGTCTGATGTTGGTCTCATTTATGGAGGTGATACTGAGTGTTTGGTGACAGGGTTTTCAGACTCTGATTATGCTGGAGATGTTGACAGTAGAAGATCTATGATTGGTTATGCTTTCACTCTGGGTGGTTCGATTGTCAGTTGGAAAGATACTCTACAACCTACAGTGACTTTGTCTACTACAGAAGCAGAGTACATGGCATTGACAGAAGCCGCAAAAGAAGGAATCTGGTTGAAAGGATTGGTCAGCGATCTGGGTCAACATTATGATCAGGCTACGGTATTTTGTGACAGTCTCAGTGCAATCTGTTTAGCCAAGGATCAAGTCCATCATGAGCGGACTAAGCACATAGATGTGAGATATCATTTTCTAAGAAGTGAGACGAGAATTAAGGTGAGAAAATTGGGTACTGCTGATAACCCAGCTGATATGCTTACCAAGCCGGTTCCACATAGCAAGTTTCAACATTGTTTGAACTTGCTAAATGTTCGGAGTTGTTGACTGCCCTTTTGAGGGCAAAATCTGAGGCAGAAGAGTTTTTTTTATCTGGTACATCTGGCATTATTATGATACATCTGGTACATCTGTTATCTATTTTTTTTTTGTGAGAAGATTCAGGTCAAGGTGGAGATCTATTATCTGGCACATCTGGCATTATTATAATGCATCTGGTACATCTGTTATAATGCGTCTGGTACACCTGATGCGTCTGGTACATCTTATCTGTTTTTTTTGTGAGAGGATTCAAGTCAAGGTGATACATCTGTTATCTGTTTTTGTGAGAGGATTTAAGTCAAGGTGGAGATTTGTTAGTTTGACTTGAATATGTGGGCGGTGGGCGGTGGCCGGCGACGCCACTGTAGCCGCTGGATTTGACTCACCTAACACCACCTACCCCTTAGATTGTGTCTATAAATAGATATGCATGTAAGGATTGTAAATATATCTGAAAAACCTCTGTAATCAGTTTATCCTCCCAGATCTATAAATTTATTTATCTTCTGCATATAATCTTTCTTGCTTCCGTTATAACACTGTTATTGGAGAAGACATGGTTAATTTATTGGTGTATGGTCAAGCTAAGAAGAAGTATAAAGAGTTTTTGTTTATGTCATATGTTGAAAATAATAATAAAATTAAATGGTGTCCTGCCCCAGATTGCAACTACGCTATTGAGTATGAACTTGGAAGTGAAAGTTATGATGTTACTTGTGACTGTTCGCTTAGTTTCTGTTGGAATTGTGTTGAGGAGTCTCATAGTCCAGTAAGATGTAAGACCGTGAAGAAGTGGACGTCGAAAAATAGTTCTGGCTTAGAAAACATGACATGGATACTTGCTAATTCTAAGCAATGTCCCAAGTGCAACGTAGCTATTCAGAAAAGCCAGGGTTGTATGCACATGATTTGTACACCACCCTGTAACCATGAGTTTTGTTGGATTTGTCTCGGCCCATGGTATCCACATAATGATATTGCTTGCAACAGTTATGGAGAAAGTGTGAAGAGGGTTAGAAAGAAGGCAAAGGAAGGCAAAGAAATACAGCATGAGATACGCTCATTATTATGAAAGAGGTGGGATGCGAATCTCCATTCAAGAGACAGAGCATTAGCATATCTACATGAGTTAAGAACTAAGAAACTTCAGCAACTTGAGGAAAAACTTTGTCAGACTACAGACCGACTGAAATTTGTTGCAGAAGCTTGGGAACAAATTGCTGAATGTAGGCGAGTGTTAAAATGGACGTATGCATATGGGTACTACATGCCAAAGAAAGCATCTTTGAGGATACATATGAATACTTGAGTAAAAATACGCTTAAACAGTACTTTGAACCTGATGGTGATACATATGAATTTGATACAAAGTTTAGAACCAATCGTGGATCTGACTCGTGTAACTAGGAATTATTTTGAAAACTTTGTGAAAGGAGTTGCAAATGGTTTGTCTGAAGTGAATAAGTCTAATACTAAAGGCAGAAGAAAGAACAACTAGCTAAGGTAAAGAAAGGCTAGAGCAGGTTGCATGATTTCTTGAAATCGTCCTGTGGCTAGAGCACAGGTATATATCTAACTTTTAAGTTATCAGTGAACGTTTTTCACCACCTCTTGCTAAATTGTAGGAGGTGATAGGTTTTCGACTTTCAAGTACTTTAATTTATAGACAATTAGACCAGCTCAAGGGCTAAGCTCATCAAGAGTAATTTCCGTTGATCCCCAAGTATTTAAATGTTAGGTTTAAACCGCTTATTAAACATATATCGGCTAAAATGCAAGCCATGTGCTACAAGCACAATAAGTTACATGCATGTTACGAGAGATACATAAAACTTAGTCCAAATATCCAGATACATAAATAAGAAAAGGTAACAAGCTAGGTTATCGAATTCGAAGAAGCTAATCTAATATACTCCTCATATATCCTCGTCGGATGGATCATCATTAATGTTACCAGCATATGGCAGACGAGTTACCTCTACTACATTCCATTCATCTTGTGCTTCCTCATCACTTTCTGATCCGTACAAATCATCATAATCATTCTCATCATCATCATTCTCCTCATCCTCAACATTGTCATTCTCATCATCATCATCATCATCATCATCATCATCATCATCATCATCATCATCATCATCATCATCATCACTCTCACTATCGTCACCCTCGCTGCCACTGTCATCCTCACTGCCACCACCAAGAACTTCTTCGTCTTCATCATCATCACCGTCACTTCCATATGCACTGTCCAAAATTTTACAAAATTAGAACTATTAAGTGACATGCAAAATATTGTAAAAAAACCTACTTTCACAAATTACCGTAGACTTGCGAAAGATTCTGGCAATTCTTCAGGGTTGCTTGGTCCGGTCATTGTAGGGTTAATTACTAGAAATCAAGCAGATATTAAAGCACAAAGAAGGAAGGAAGGCTAGGGGATTTTGATCAAAAATTATAACAGCCTTGCCATCATTTCTTATTTCTTTAAATGGAGAAGTAAAATGCATGCCATATATGTGAAGATGATCTTTTCATTTGCTAACCTAAAACAAAACACTAAGTGTATGAGTCTGACCAAAACATGCAAGTATTTGAATTTTGAAGAACAAATCAAACTAATATACACAGTGCATGTTATATATCACTACTACGTGGTTGTTGAAATGTTTCCTTTTCATGATAAAATGAGCGGTCATTCTGAATTGAAATCATTACCTTAAATTGTTGGTTATTACAGCAGACATGCACTACAAGAAACAGAGCTATTTCCGACTGTTCAAACGGTCGGATTTAATATCGTAACGGTCGATTTTAATGCTAACGGTCGGTTTAGAATGATCGAGTTAAACCCAGTCGGTTTTGCATCAAAATGGTCGGTTTTAACGTTGACTTCCATTGACCAATAAAAGTCTTTCAGTGCCACGTGTATTGGGACCCATATATATGACGTGTCGGGCCCACTACAATGTCGTGTCAATGACACGTAGGCGGGACCTAGATGATGTGACGGTCCCACTTTAGTGCCATGTCACTGCCACGTAATTGGGTCCTAAAAAACGTGGCACAGCCACATCATTTCAACAGCAGAACAACACTGACTATTATGGTCGGTTTATGGCTGATGGGCAGTTTTATTGGTCAGTTTAAGTACCGACCATTGTGGTCGGATTTATTCCAGAAAGTGTTTAAACCGACCAATCAAAACCTACCATTAAATTTATGAATGTAGTCGGTTTTACATGAATAGGGTTGGCTTTCTGGGCACATGAATGGTCAAGAACAGTCGGTTTAGGGCTCACTATACCAAATATGACCTATTGCAACGTCAAAAAAGTGTATTATTATTAGGCCCCAAAAATGTTATATTAGATGTTTATGTAACAATTTTGCTAAAATTCGACGTTGCATTTGCCGGCATTGCCTATGCCCTCTATAGCAACACTTTTTGATGTATTACAATAAGAGTTTGTTGTAACACTTTTACATGTTTTAGTAACATTTTTAAGGTGTTACAACAGACTAGTGCAACACTTTTTTTGCAACATTTATTGACTTAAAATGTTACAAAGTGAATTTATTGCAACATTTTGATGCCTTTTGCAATGCTTTTTGGTTTTTTAAATTTTATTGGCAACACTTATTTGCAACACTTTTTATTAGTCCAAATTGCAATTGACATATTAGAAAATTCAATATACCATGCACAAAAGCGCATACCAAACCAGAAATCTCATTTCAAATTTCCCAAAATGGCGAAACCAACAAAACATATGTCAATGAAGTCAAAACGTAGTCGGCTTTTATTACAATATCATCTTACATCCGGTACATAAGTCTAAAGTCGAAAAACATGTCGACTCACCACAATTATACATTAAACTTAGTCTTTTATGTCAAAATAACAACTTATAACTATTTTCCTAACAGATTGTCCAGACACTTTGTCTTCCCTTGGAAACATCGGGAAGTCTAAGATCAGCAAATTTTGGGGGAGACTTATCTTCAGGATCAACAAAATGTTCAATTTCATTCAGTGTGAACTCACAAATCCTGAGAAGACCCTGGCATGGTGATATATGCAACATATCAAATTAATCCAAATCAAGATAGATAGTTCTGTACTAGTTAGGTTATATGCTTCGAAAAAACACTCCACTAGATATAAATTTATCAACGTCTATTTTTTGTTATTCAATATAAAATCAAAACAGGAAGATAAAGAAACAAGCAACTCCGTTAACAAAGATTTATTATTGACATACATACATCTATTACATATCTTAGAACTACCCATATCATCTTGGTACTTGGAAGATATATAACAAATCGTAATCATTATCCTTCTGCCATGCTTTCATGATAGGAATGTAAGAAAAAAAAATTGGGATAAAAGAGACGTGCAAAACAATATGTGGACCTCAAACTAAACTATATGTATACTATCTTAGACCAATGTTGTTGTAGTACTTTGACTTAAGAATTTAAAATACTAAAAAAACCTGAGCAAATTAACTAAACGTACACACATCTAATTTAATAACCTAGTGTTTAATATTGGCAATTGGCATTGTATAAATTTAATAATTAAATGCAAAACTCATGTCCAGAGACTAATTATTTTAGTAATTAAATGCAAAACTCGTGTGCAGAACTCTCAATTCGACTTAAAGTACTTGCGTGCTACTATGTTTTAGTCTAACTAGTAGCAACACTGTCCTCTTTCAACTCAAGTTAAATTAATAATAATTAGCTAGTCTAGTTAAAAATTTGCAGCAGCATGCCAGCAATAGCAGAAATAACTAACAGGTACCTGTTGGCTTTTGCAGACTTGCAGTAATAATCAGAAAACCAGTAGCTTGTCTCAATATACTAGAAATACCAACAGCAATGTACAGATTAATCGAGTATAGTTCAGCCAAGATTTTGAAATGAAATCTCAAAAGTGTATAACCCATAAGTAATCAGGCAAACTATAGCAGTATACCTTTGATTTTTAAAGTCCAGTGTATAATCAATGTATAATCATGAACACGATTATCTTTTTTCTCAATGGAGTATTGGTATATAAAGTACTTTTGCATTGGAGTCACCTCAAATATAAAGTACTATTAATTCTTCTTCTCTTTGTCATCTTTCATCATTATATTAACATACACATTGCATAGCGTCTTTTTAATAAGGTTTACAGAAAACTGGATTTCAAATTTGTTAATTATGTAGACCACTTGACTTTATCAAGAAAATAATGTAAAGTACCTCCCCTTTAAATTTTGGCTCAATTGGATCAACAAGTCGAACTGCTTCAGGGTAGGCTAGCTGTTCTCCTCTACCTGGTAGACGGTCATCTGGGTGTGGCATGTACCTTTGCCTGTTATCTGCTACAGCCATATAGTACTGAAACCTAACACTAAGATACCAACATATTGTTATGCATCTTATTTGTCTACCTTTACATATATTATCTCTAGATATTTTTTTTCTTAAGGTACAAAAAAGGTAGAAGGTCACTTAAACTCTTAAGAGGTGACATCATACATCGCACCCACTTACGTGCATCTACATTTCCACCTATTTGATGATTTATGATATAGTGGATATGATACAAAGTTGCACAAGAACCCTGGTCTGGCGTGCAATGGTTGTGCTGTTAGGAGGCATGCCTGGCCAGCCTTTATGACAAGGCAAGCCTGATAGGAAAAGGGAGAGATGCGTTACGCCTCCTAAGCCTGGATGGACCTTAATCGTATTGTTTAATTTTCATATTATTTTAGCTTACTTAATATCATTTCTGGAAAGCCTACCCACTGATTTTCATGTGTTTATAATTGTATTGGTTCATTCGTGAAATTTTACTTAACCATATTGCTACTCTTCTAAATGTATGAAATTGAAAAAAAATCAACTGAGTTAATACAATTATACTAATAGTCAAGATTTAGTATAACATACAATAGTGTTCAAGAACAAGGCCATGTGTACACTAACTTATTGTACACTAAAATATGTGTTCACCAGATTAAATTTATTTAGAACATGTGTTTCATGTTGCCTCTTTAAAAAACTTTTTCAATTTTCACATATGCACCAAAGTTTTTAAGCATAATACCAATATTTTTTAAATAACAAGCAGATATCATACTTATCTTTACTGAGCATGAAGGCTATCCTGCTCGTATTGAGATTAAAGGCTGGCATAACCTTCAAGTGTTTATATATGGCGTAAGAGTAAAATCCTGAGACGCCACGCAGTATCACAAACCGACAAATTTAACATCATTTTTACCATGGACATTTATCCGTGTCTCAAAGATAAATGGATTTAAGACTTCTTCATTGTACCCTTTGTCTATATACAAGGGGGCGTGCTCACCCTGATCTGAAGGATCCCATGTTCTTGTAAACGAGAGTTCCATCTGCTTCTCATTTTCCACTATAATCTTAAAACTAGTGCCAGTGATCCTGCATTGTTGCAAGATTTTTAGATTTAAATAAATCTAGTACGACTACAAGGAAATATCTTACCAATATTATTATTGCATAAACATAAAAAATACAAATGAATGGTGTATTAAGTTCAAAAGAATAATTCGGAAACTTTTACATTTTCTATTTAAGATGCAAAATAAACATGCGAACAAGTACTATTCCCATTGTAGTTTCTGCAAAGGGTGAGCCACAAGCAAAATAAGAAGAAACTCTTATTTGAAAAGTGTCCAGAAGCATGTTTAGTCGTGCACTTCAAAATTTTTTTTTTTGTGCTACACATTTTACAGGGATTCATGGTGGAATTGATCAAGCACTTCCTGTAAGATCAATCAAGTATAGCAGTATGATGAACATAAATCCTATTTTTTTTATACTCTTGTTCTCTAGAGGTGCTATAAACTATACTAGCCTTGATAAGAATAAATGTAATTCATAACTATTCAAAACAGCAAATGCAATTGCAGGGGACATACGTATCAAATTTGCCCCTGGTCTTTTGGCTTCCAGCTTCACTCCAGTTGAGGTCCCAAAACCTGCATATACAATATTCTAAATGTACTTGACAAAAATGTTTTTAAGTATAACAATAAGATAGTCCTATAATGACACGTAAAAAGAAAAAATAAAACGCTAGAGTCAAAAGAGAAATGAAAATATATGAAACAGTCCCACATTAGGCAGCTTTAGGATTTAAAATGTGTATAGATAAATTTAAATATACAATTATAAGTACATTCTCGGCCATTTGCGAGGGGAAGTGCATCGCTGGAAATTAAGCAATCAGACCAAGATGGCATGATCACGCTGTAAAACCAGAAGCACTTTTCAGCTGTTGAATAACAAAAAAATTAATATCATTATAAGAAAAGTTAAAGCACTTATAAGCAAAGCACGGTGCAAAATTCAGATGAAGGCAAAATCTTATTTCTGCAGATTGCTATCTGAAGCAACTCCAATTATTTGTGTAGTATGTAGAAACAATAAGTTTATGCTTTTAACAACAATGTTCAGGCTGTATGCATATACTTCCTCTCTCTCTCTCTCTCTCTCTCTCTCTCTCTCTCTCTCTCTCTGTCTCTCTCTCTCTCTCTCTCTCTCTCTCTCTCTCTCTCTCTCTCTCTCTCTCTCTCTCTCTCTCTCTCTCTCTCTCTCTCTCTCTCAAGTGAATGCAGTAGTTTTTTAGAATGCAAAGAGGATGTTTACTATATTGAATTAACGGCAAACATATAGAGTTTAAACATCACAGCAGGGTGGTGGTATACCAATTATTCCATGATAACCTGATTTTGTTTTACCAAAGAATTATTTGTTCTTGTTCTGCGATGTCCTCTGCCAATTAAAAAAAAACATACTTTTCTTTGTACAAAAATAACAGAGATGTTGTACTAAACAATTCACCATATTACAAGAATATATCAAAAAAATAACTAAACACACTACTATCACTAATTATTAACACAAAATTATGACACAACTCCACTATTTAACACAAAATTACCACAAAATTAACACAAATTACAACAAGATTAACACAAAATTCCGACAAATTTAACACAAAAGGCCTACTAATTAACACAAAAATCCTACTAATTGAACACTTAATACCAACTGTAATCCAACATATAATTGAAATTTTTCATATGCATACATATATACATGTATAATTCAATATAATCAAAAAAGATGGGTACTTTACCTCTAATTGAATTTTTAATCAATATCTACTGTAATTTGTTCTCTAATCAAATTTGGGATTTTAGGGTTTTGCTCTAATCGATTTTAGGGACTTGAGATAGGGTTTTTGCTCTAATCGATTTTAGGGACCTGAGACAGAGAAAGGAGAGAGAGATACGTGAGTGAGAAAGATGGAGAGAGAGAGAGAGTGAATCGGCTGAGAGAGGTGAGGTCGAGTTAGAGCCGGCAATTTTGGACACGACACGAAAACGACACGAAACTTACGGGTTTGGGTTGACCTTTTCGGTACACGAACAAGAAAATATACGAACACGAAAGTACACGAGAGAATTTAGTGTCGGTTTCGGATTTACCATTATGTACACGACACGAAACGAAAATACACGAAATAAATAAATATTTAAATAAATATTTTAAATTATATAATTATATATTATAAACAAATATTACATATTTAAATTTTTTACAAAATAAATAGAAAATACGGGGAAAGTACACGAAAAGTACACGAAAGTACACGAAAAGTACACGAAAGTACACGAAAAGTACACGGTTTTCGTTTCATTTTCGTGTAAACGGAAATATTTCGTGTACTTTTCGTTTCGTTTCGTGTTTACACGAAATGCTTCGTTTCGTGTTCGTTTCAGAATTTGAGTACACGAATTTATTTCGTTTCGTTTTCGTTTTGGCCACTTTGTACACGAAACACGAAAGTACACGACACGAAAGTACACGACACGACACGAATTGCCAGCTCTAGGTCGAGTGACAAAGATGGGAGAGTGGTGAGGATTAGGGATGGGCATCGGGCACTTCGGGGTCCGAGAGTGCTATCCCGGTCCCCATCCCCGAATTTAAACTCGATCTTCGTTCCCGGCCCGATCCCTGTTGGGGTCCGTTCCCGGTCCGAACGGGTAACGGGGATCCCTGCGGAGAATCGGGGAATTTTATTTTAAATAAAAAATAACATTGTAAACAATTTTAAACACTAACTAGTGAGTTTGAAACAATTTTTTAAGCACTAAATTAAGATAAAAAAAATATTGCTTAAATAAACAATTATAAATAACATGGAAATGAAGTTATTTAACTACTAGAAAGATAAACATATAAGATTAAAATATCATTTTATTTCCAATATAAAGTATTGAAAATTCGTATATATTAATATATGATTATATATATATATATATATATATATATATATATATATATATATATATATATATATATATATATATATATATATATATATATATATATATATATATATATATATTAATGTGGTGAAATCGAGTCGGGGACGAGTCGGGGCGGGGGTCGGGGATCGGGCCGGGGAGACATAAAATCCCGGCCCCGGCCCGCTCCCCGATTTTTTTTGAAAATTGTCCCCGCTCCCCGGCCCGTACCCGAAAAAATCCCCGATTCCCCGTCCCAAGCGGGGCGGGGATCGGATCGGAATCGAGCGGGCCGGGGTGAATGCCCATCCCTAGTGAGGATTGAGAACAGAGAGAGATAAGTCTATGTTTTTTGTTTTAATTTTGTGTAGAAGCAGTACCACTTTTTTATCCCGCCCAATGAAAAAATTAAATTTCGGCCTACAATTTTCTGTCAAGTTGACCAAAAGTGTTTCATCTATTGTAACGCTTTTGCTAAAGTATTGTAATTGTTCTAAAATTTCAAAATGATCCTTTTGCTTGCAACACTTTTCGTATTTCTTGCTACATTTTTAAAAATATTGCAATAGACTACCAAGTTTTGTGTCTATTGTAACACCAAATATATATTGGTGTTGCAATAGGCCATATTTGGTGTAGTGGCTTTCAGTCGGATTAAATTGTCGGGTTTAGTCTGTAATTTATTTATTTTTTGGTAGCAATATTGCTGGTTCCCCTGTACCCCTATACAATATTACCAATAACAAAGATTCAACCAAAACTAACTACGTACATTACCAATTACCAATGCAGTACCAACAAAACAAGTACATAAAATTCATGATATATATAGCATAATCCATCAAAACCAAATATATGCATTAAACCGCGAGTTTTCCAAAATATAGCAAACTTAATTTACATGCAATTTTTTAAAAACCTAACAACCGGCTACTCATGGTCTCCATCACCATCCCTTCCACCGTTTTCCTCTTCATCATCAGACCCTTCATTATCATCGTGTCCTCCATCATCTTCTTCATTATCATCTTCCTCTCCTCCATCGTCATCCCCCCATCATCGGCACCACCTTCAACCCTCCTTATTGAGTAGACGAGACTTAAAAAATGTGACTTAAAAAATTTTTATATTTATTTACCTCTGTATTTGCATTTTCATATTTGTTATAAATCGATTGGAGGATTTCTCCAACCAATCGAGTAACCTCACCAATAATAGCATTAGAAAATGCTAGTGAACCCATTTCTGGGTTCCTTTGCATTTCTAAAGCGGCATTGGCAATATTTGTGACTTGTGCAAAGGTTGGTGGAGTATAGTAGACACTCAGATTTTCTTGTGCTTTATTTAAGACGTTCCTCACTACATTGATGAAAAGGGGATCCGGAATAACCAATCCACTGCCTTGATTAGCTTGGCTTAAAGAATCTGCACCACCAACACGTTGGGCCTGATAATTTGCCGCAAGATCCGGGATGAGACTGGATGCCGGGATCCATGGATAACCAATAAGCTGATTTTTCGGGGGTCTTGCACACCCTAGGGCAGTTGCTTCAAGCCATCATTGGATAGGATGAGTAGCTTCTTCCTCCCTGCTGGGTTAACTCGCAAACCAATCCCGGTTACGTTCGACTATGTCCGCGTATCGAGCCTATACAAAATAAAATTAAAAGTATTATAAATAGCATATATATATATATATATATATATATATATATATATATATATATACTATATTAGGAAGGAAAAGGTTTAAATTTATACCGCAATCAATCAGCTTCATCGATCATGACATCCGAATCACATGGAAGCTCATCTATCGCATCGTGTTTACCATTTTTCTTCAAATGAGTCTTCTTATACCACCAAGGTTGGGGGGTTTTTTCCAACCTTGTCAACATATTCCTATAAATCACAAGTATTCAAAATTACAACAAAACGTCAAAAAGTTAATAAAGATAACCAAGAAATGACAATACATATATCTTCCATCTCCGTAAATGACTTTGCACCCATACTATGCAAAGTCTTTATCTTTTTTCGATTCTTGGAACCAACTTTGGAGCGATGACCATGGGCTCCGCTATTCCAATACTCTACAAGCTCCTTCCAAAATACATCATCAAAATAACCCGGGTTAACTTCAAGAAGGGTTTTTCCTAACCTCTTCGTATCTGCCTTGGCCTTTTTTTTGCCTCATTTAAGGTGTGCTTAATTTTGCTTTGAACATGCTTATAAATACTCTCATAAGCGCCGTATTCGGTTTGTTCATCCTCCATGTGTGTGTCATAACTCTTCAAAAAAAGATAAGCATCATCATAATCACACACACACACACACACACACACACATATATATATATATAGTATTTGACTTACATTGAATTCGGTTATCACATCCGTAATCCATTTTGGGTTCTTATCCACAATATCCCTATAGGTAAACAAACCACATGGCCACGTTGATCACATGATTTGTAAGATCATTTTTTTAGCCACCGGATGCTTGATACTACAATAAATAATAACAATGACAACAACTCAATAATACTACAATAAATAATAACAATGACAACAACAACTTGATACTATATATATTTAATACCAATCAAAGTCATTCAAACTGTCTATTGGGATGGTTGTACTTGATTACAAACATAAAAATATCCATTCCCTAAGATATGATGGAGAAAATAACATATTCATGCTTAATTAGTCCATTAATTTGCCTTATTATTCAACGAATTACAACGAGAGAGGAAACTTACTGTCCATCCGATATCCATATCGGATGAGGGTATGTCGGTACATTTCCCCAAATTACGATCGAATGTGTACGTCGAATTGGTGCTGCAATTATTTGAGCTCGCCATGCCGCTTCTTGCTGCACAACCAACATCCTCCGCTCTTCCTCTTCATTAACATCAGATTGCTGCTAGGGATGGGCATTCACCCCGGCCTGCCCGATCCCGATCCGATCCCCGCACCGAACGGGGCGGGGAATTGGGGATTTTTTCGGGTACGGACCGGGGAGCGGGGACAATTTTCAAAAAAAATCGGGGAGCGGGCCGGGGCCGGGATTTTATGTCTCCCCGGCCTGATCCCCGATCCCCGTCCCGATTCTCAATCCCCGTCCTTCTTCTTTCCCTTGCCTTTATCACCTGCTCTAGCCATTAGTGCCGAGATAGTGATAACAAGCATACACACCAACAAAAAACACCATACAACCTACATAGTAAGAGTGATCAAAATCAAAATCATGTAAATGTATAAAGTACATATATATATATCCGACCAATTACACAATCTCATGCATGCACGTATATATACACACACACTTTTCACATGTATTTACCAATTCATATAACATTTACGAATTTAATCTAAAAAATAGAATGTAATCAAATTCACAAAGTTAAATAATTAAACAAAACAAAATCATATCATCATCTCAAAAAATATATTCCCACAGCCTAAAGTTACAAAAACATACCCCATTTTAAAACAAAACCCATTTCAAAAATTACCTAAACAAAGTAATTTGGAAACAAATTTCATATATAAAAGAAAAATAAATACAAAATTACAAGTAAACAAGTAAGAATTAGACAAATAAAACCCATGGAAACAAGTAGATATATGCAAGTAATTAAACCATTAAAACAAGTAAAATTGAAACAAGTAGATACAAACAAGTTGTAAAATTGAGAAAACCATGCTTGAAAACAAGTAAATACCTCCATGGAACCACATTTTCGAAACCCACTTACAAACCCACTTGCAGCACTTCGATTTCTTATTTTTTTGGGATTTTTGGCAGTGGATGAGTAGTTAAGCAGCAAGACAAGGGCAATCAGTAGAGAAATCAGAGAATTGAGACCCATATTATTGATTTTTGACAGTTGAGACTTGAGAGAGAAAAGGGAGAAAAGCGAGAAAAGATAGAATAAAAGAGAAGGGGGAAATTGCGGTTATTTACCTTAACCAGACCCAAACCTGACCATCCTCTTTTAAAAGTGTCGGTTTAGAATGATTGATAAGTGGATTTTATATCCACTTGGATCGCTTCAATTCGGCTTAAACTGATTGTCTTGGACTCAAGTTTATTGTAGTTTTTATGTGTTTTGCTTAGTTGTGCAGACCTACAAGAATGTCGATTATGGGTGATGCTTCTATCGTGTTTGGAGGATTAATTGATTAAAATTCGAATTTTCGTGGAAGGTTGCGCAGTCTACACTGTTTTGGTCATATCTGGAGTTCTAGAAGTCCGTTTTCAGCGATCTTACTGCTCACGCGACGCTTGGGAGATTTTCTACAACCTGGGATAGATAGCAGGTGCAGGGAACGTGTAGTTAAAATTCGCGCACGTGTTCTTTGTGAAGCAAGGCTGAAAGATTATTGTTTTGCCCTTTTTCTAATTCTAATTATATTTTGGGCAGGTTTTAGTACCTTAATCGAATTCTAATTGTAATAGAAGGTAATTTCCTGCTGGGCAAGAAATCTAGAGCCTATTTAAACACATCTTAGCATTGTAATTAGGGGAGTTTTATTATTGTATCATAGCTTAGATCTGCAATGGAGAAAAGGAGAGAAGGATTCAACGCTCATGACAAGCAACGGATCTAGATCTACTTCATCTTTTGTGTTATTCTGGATTCTAGATTTGTTTTCTTAACTCTTTGTTTATTAATATAATTACTTCTTTTATTCATATCTTGTTTTATATCATGTTTTCATCAAATCCCATGACGATGAACGGTTCAATTATGAACTAATCGTTGTCATGGGATTCTAACGGATTTATCTATGTAGCTTAGTAGTTTGCATGCTTTAAAGATTTATGTGTGGTGAATTCTTGATATCCTCGTATGGTTGTGTTTCATGTATTTAGATGAGTCGCGAACTTCTAATTTGTTAATCTCTTGCTAAACGAGAGTGGATCTTGAGATTTAGAACTTGCCATGCCAGCATAGGATAGGTTGATGTTTTAACATCATGATTTATGGCGTAAATAGAGATATTATGCTGCCCTACGTGATCTCTGTGGATAACTTGTGATTAAACCTTTATGGTTTCAAATTCTATAGAGATATAGGGTCTAAACATATTAGGTTTCTACCCATCTTCTATCTCTTTTGTGGATGCATGCGTAGTTTGGTATTAGTATACCGAGAGGTAGCTTTTACTTGTTTCGTGTTGTCCGATCAGATATCAAAACCATCACACGTATTGATTAAAGGCTGCGACTCTAAGTGAAGTAGATAATGAAGTTAGGATTCCATGTTTATTCTCATATAAATAAATCAGTTTTAGATCTCATTAGCTAGTTAATTAATAATTCCTTAATTCGCATCTTAGTTTAATTTAGTTAATTAAAACCTCAATTTATTTATTGTCTTAGCAGTGAATTAAGATCATACATTGTTGAATAGGCACATTAGTTGAAAAGAACTTAACCAGATCTCAATGGAACGAACTTAATTATATTACTTGTGACCACGTATACTTGCGTGATATTGTGTAAACAAGTTTTTGGCGCCGCTGCCGGGGATCATCGGTGTTTTGTTTTGTTTAGTTTATGTGCTTGTCATCAGTGGTCGTTAGCATTCACTGACTCGGATTTCTTACTTAGTTGTTTGTTTCGTGGTGTTTTCAGGTACTTGAACGTGTATGCGAACATGTTTGGAAACTCGTAAACTGGCAGAAGAAGAACTTGTAGCAGTAAAAGAGATGGCAGACTTACCAGCAGCAGTCAAGGCTTTGAAGGACTATTCGCAGCCAAAGATCAATGACATATAATCTAGTATTGTCAGGCCAGCTATTGCAGCGAACAACTTTGAGATCAAGCCGAGTACAATTCAGATGGTGCAGAATTCGGTTCAGTTTGGGGGTGCTTCGACAGAGGATCCTAACATGCACATCCGGGACTTTATCGAGATCTGCGACACTTTTAAATTTAATGGTGTGTCGGAGGATGCTATCAAGTTGAGGCTTTTCTTATTCTCTTTGAGGGATAAGGCTAAGGGCTGGTTACACTCTCTACCAGCTGGTTCCATTACTACATGGGAGGATCTTGCTCAGAAGTTTCTTACTAAATTCTTCCCTATGGCGAAAACTGCAGCAATACGGAACCAGTTAACCCAATTTCAACAGCAATCTGGCGAGTCTTTGTGTGAGGCTTGAGAACGTTATAAGGAGATGCTTCGTAGGTGTCCACATCATGGCATGCCTGATTGGATGGTTATCAATGATTTCTACAATGGGTTGGGAGCACAGTCTAGACCTTTGTTAGATGTCGCATCAGGTGGAGCTCTGTGGGCTAAGAGCTATGAGGAAGCATATGATCTTATTGAGACGATGGCTGCTAATGAATATCAAAATCCAACCCAGAGGCTTTCTCAAGGCAAGGTAGCAGGTGTTCTTGATGTTAATGCAGTCTCAGCTCTAGCAGCTCAGCTAGAGGCAATGAATAGGAAAATAGATTCTTTGGCAAATAATGGGATGCAGCAGGTTGCTAGTATTTGTGAGCTATGTGCGGGCGCACATGAGACGAATCAGTGTGCTATCTCTTCTGATTCAACACAGATTGTGAGTAATTTTTAGAGACCTGTTGCACCAGTTCCAGCTACTTATCATCCAAGCAACAGGAATCATCCCAATTTCAGCTGGAGTAACAATCAAGGTGCTCAACAACCTTATCAGCAACAGTTTCAGGGACAGCAAGCGAAGCCATTCAATCAAGGCTATCAACAGCCTTATGCTCCAAGGCCACCATATCAACCTTCGGTATTTCAGCAGCAACAGCCCCAGGCTCATGCGGGGCAATCATCAAATGAAAAATCAGAAATGGATGATTTGAGGATGATGATGAAGAACCTGCAAGCTTCTCAAAAGGTCTTGGAAAACCAGATTGGACAGATTACAAGTGCCTTACTTAGTAGGCAAAAAGGAACTCTTCCTAGTGATACAGAGGTTAATCCAGGCAGAAGGCAAAGCAAAGAACAGGTCAATGCAGTTTCTTTGAGATCTGGAAAAGTCACGAGGGATCCTAAATCAGCAGCTAAGGAAGATGAAGATGTTCAGAATCAGCAGGTTGAAAAATCTGCAATGCCAGAAATTGAGAAATCTGATTTAGTGGTTGATCAGCTTGATGGTGAGAAGAGCAAGAAACCTGTTGAAAAGTCTACTCCGGAGCAATCTTCAAAGAATAATCAGATTTATCCTCCGCCTCCATATCCTGTACGCTTGCAGAAAAGTCAAGAGAAACAGTTTCAGAAGTTTATGGATGTCTTCAAGAAATTGTCCATTAACATTCCTTTTGTTGAAGCATTGGAGCAGATGCCGAGGTATGCAAAGTTCATGAAGGATATTTTGTCACGAAAGAGAAGGTTGGAAGAATTTGAAACAGTGGAATTAACATAGGAGTGTAGTGCAGTTCTGCACTAGAAGTTGCCACCCAAACTTAAAGATCCGGGAAGTTTCACCATCCCGTGTACTATTGGCAATCTTTCTTTTAGAAAGTGCTTGTGTGACTTAGGAGCTAGCATCAATCTCATGCCTTTATCTGTGTTTAAGCAACTTGGTCTGCCAGAGCCAAAGCCAACCAATATCTCTTTGCAGTTGGATGATCGATCTATCACATATCCAAGGGGCATAGTGGAGGACGTTTTGGTGAAAGTTGATAAGCTTATCTTCCCAGTTGATTTTGTTATCTTGGATTTTGAAGAAGACAAGAAGATTCCCATAATCTTGGGAAGGCCTTTTCTAGCTACGGGTCGTACTTTGATCGATGTGCAAAAAGGAGAGCTTACAATGAGGGTGCAAGATCAGAATGTCACCTTTAATGTTTTCAAGGCCATGAAATTTTCGACAGAGGATGAAGAGTGTTGCAGTGTGGAAATACTTGATACGGGTCAGAGAAAGAAGTTTGGTCAGTTGTTGAGCGAAAAGTCGGACACACATGTGCTAAAGCATCACATCAGTGATTTCATTGACAGTTCTTCAATTCGAGATCTTTCGAATGTAAAGCTTGGGAAACTTCCACCACATTTGAGGTATGTCCCTTTGAATAATGAGCTAGTGATTTTTGAAGAGGGGCATGATAACGTGTTGCGAAGGTGGAAAGCTGATGATAAGAAAGAAGAAAGTTTTGTTCAGCCGTTCGAGTCGGCGAAGCACATTAGAGGTGTGAAGAAGAAAAAGAAGAGGATTAGGCCGTTGGGTGGTAAAATCATATTGAAGTCTGAGGGAAGAGATTTGTGGAAAGCCAGCAAACAAGATGTTAACGTTCGTATGAATGGTCTATCTGTTGAGGACGGTTCAGCTATTCTTTTGAAACCGCCACGAGTTGAGGAAGTAACGTCAAGCTATTGACGTTAAAGAAGCGCTTCGTGGGAGGCAACCCATGCATTAGTGTAGAGAGAAGAAAAAAAAAGTGTTCTTTCAAAAAAAAAAAAAAATTGAGTGTTGTATTGAAAAAAAAATCGAAAAATACTGTTTTTTTTTGCGCAGGCTGCGCCTGTGTCACGCAGGCTGCGGTTGTGTGTCTGCTTTCCGCGCAGGCTGCGCCTCAGTGACGCAGGCTGCGCCTCAGTGACGCAGGCTGCGCTTGCGTTACTGCCTATCGCGTAGTCTGCGCCCCTGTAACGCAGGTTTCGCCTGCGTTACACCCCCTTCCCAGTTTTTTTTTCTTTTTCCCGAAATTCCTTCTTTTCCTCATAAAATCAACCCCAATTTTTATTCTACCTCAAATTTCTTTAATCCCTAATTCCTATGTCTATTCTAGAGCAATTCCATACCATCTTAACTCTCTCTTACACTCTAAATTTTTTTTACCAAACCTATCCATCATCTTATATATATACACACCCATACATACAAATCCAATTCCTCTTCTACTTCTTTAAATCTCTAAAACTTCAATTCTAAAGAGGAATTAATTACAAGTTAACCTCTTTGATTCGTAATTGGTTTATCTCTTCTCTAATCTTATTTTTATTACGAATTTGTGTTCTTGTAAATTGGGGATTTTGTATTATTCTAGGAATTTGGGCTATTTTTGGTGTGATATTGCTTTGGAGATTATTAGTGGAGCTTCTTGTGAGTTGGGTATTGCTACAGAAAGGGGATTTTTGCTGAACAAGCATGTTGAGTTGCGATGGGGAAGGATTTGTAAAGCGCCTTGTAGGTATGTTTTCTGCTATCCCTCGTATTTACTTCCATTCAATGCAGACATTGAATCTTTCAAGTTTGGGGGTGATTTGGGGGATAAGTAGTGTTTAGTAGTTATTGTTGTATTATGTGTTCATGTAGGATTTCATGTTTTGCATATTAGTAGTTGTAATTCATGCATATATGTTCGTATTAATTATGTTTGTTTCATATAGGACATTCTGTTTTTTGTTTCGTATACCATGTGAGTTCATATTAGTTGCATTTCATGGCATGCATATTTCATGATCCCTTAGAGCGAGCTAATTCTGATTGGTAGGTAGGTGCCTAATTGAGTGTGATAATGATAACAGAGGGTTGACTTATAGTTTCTAAGAAATTGACTTATGTGTTTCAGAAACTAAACTAATTACACAATCTCATTGGGTGCTTTTGGGCTAGGTTAGGGTCATGCTTTTTTGGATGTTTTGAGATTCAATCACTTGTTTATATTTAGAATTTTCGTTATTCCCTTGATAGTGTAGGAGCACTTAAGTCTAAGTTTGGGGGAAAACAGGGATTTCATGCTTAAATTGTAAATAATTGTCAATAATTGCTAGATGTCAAATGGCTAGTAGTCGGCTCATATTTATATGAGTAGTCTAGGGTTGGAATTGAGAATTCTCATTCCAGATTGCATAGACAAAAAAAGAGAAAAAAAAAGAAAAAAAAAAGAAAAAAAATCAAAAGTTTCAATTGTTTTTATGCAAAATTAACCAGGGTGTGCTCTTTAATACTCGAGCTATTAAGTTCGCGGAGACTTTGTGCCTAGTGACCTAAGGTTTTTATAGTCTGGGATCCACTAACCTAACGCTCGCTACATGGGTATTATTGTATAAGCCTTTCGGGGTCTCATCCATTGCACGGTTAAATAAGCATGCTTGTATATATGTGTCGTACTAGTTAGTAATAAAGCATGAATTTCTGTCTACCTTGGATAAGGATGGAGGTGTTCTTAGGTTATGAAGTGTCTACAGTCTATTCTATATATAAACCTGTGATTATCTTGACGAAGAGCATGTATGATATTTGACCTAGTTTTGGGAGTATTTCTGATTAGCATTGCACACACGCACGTTTCTGTTCATGTATTGTTAGTATACGGGAACTTGGTCGAGCTCTATTTGGATTTAGTTGCATTCTCTATGATATTTGCTTGCTAGTTGGTTTTGGTTAGTTTGAAGGGGATTGTTGTATTTTTCATATTAGTTGCATTCATGCATTGCATTGGATTTTGTGGGTACATTCGCTATAGGCCCTCACGAGACCTTACTCGTCCACTAGGGCTGCCTAGGGGTTTAAAGGGTTTGTTGCGTATGCCAAATGCAACCGTGATCACCTACGGAAATGGTACTAGTTAGTTAGTTGTAATTGTTTATGCTTGAGGACAAGCATCAGTTTAAGTTTGGGGGTGTGATAAGTGGATTTTATATCCACTTGGATCGCTTCAATTCGGCTTAAATTGATTGTCTTGGACTCAAGTTTATTGTAGTTTTGATGTGTTTTGCTTAGTTGTGCAGACTTACAAGAATGTCGATTATGGGTGATGCTTCTATCGTGTTTGGAGGATTAATTGATTAAAATTCGGATTTTCCGGGAAGGTTGCGCAGTCTACACTGTTTTGGTCATATCTGGAGTTCTAGAAGTCCGTTTTCAGCGATCTTACAGCTCACGCGAAGCTTGGGAGATTTTCTACAACCTGGGATAGATAGCAGGTGCAGGGAGCATGTAGTTAAAATTCGCGCACGTGTTCTTTGTGAAGCAAGGCTGAAAGATTATTGTTTTGCCCTTTTTCTAATTCTAATTATATTTTGGGCAGGTTTTAGTACCTTAATCGAATTCTAATTGTAATATAAGGTAATTTCCTGCTGGGCAAGAAATCTAGAGCCTATTTAAACATATCTTAGCATTGTAATTAGGGGAGTTTTATTATTGTATCATAGCTTAGATCTGCAAGGGAGAAAAGGAGGGAAGGATTCAACGCTCATGACAAGCAACGGATCTAGATCTACTTCATCTTTTGTGTTATTCTGGATTCTAGATTTGTTTTCTTAACTCTTTGTATATTAATATAATTACTTCTTTTATTCATATCTTGTTTTATATCATGTTTTCATCAAATCCCATGACGATGAACGGTTCAATTATGAACTAATCGTTGTCATGGGATTCTAACGGATTTATCTATGTAGCTTAGTAGTTTGCATGCTTTAAAGATTTATGTGTGGTGAATTCTTGATATCCTCGTATGGTTGTGTTTCATGTATTTAGATGCGTCGTGAACATCTAATTTGTTAATCTCTTGCTAAACGAGATTGGATCTTGAGATTTAGAACTTGCCATGCTAGCATAGGATAGGTTGATGTTTTAACATCATGATTTGTGGCGTAAATAAAGATATTATGCTGCCCTACGTGATCTATGTGGATAACTTGTGCTTAAACCTTTATGTTTTCAAATTTTATAGAGATATAGGGTCTAAACATATTAGGTGTCTACCCATCTTCTATCTCTTTTGTGGATGCATGCGTAGTTTGGTATTAGTATACCGAGAGGTAGCTTTTACTTGTTTCGTGTTGTCCGATCAGATATCAAAACCATCACATGTATTGATTAAAGGCTGCGACTCTAAGTGAAGTAGATAATGAAGTTAGGATTCCATGTTTATTCTCATATAAGTAAATCAGTTTTAGATCTCATTAGCTAGTTAATTATTAATTCCTTAATTCTCATCTTAGTTTAATTTAGTTAATTAAAACCTCAATTTGTTTATTGTCTTAGCAGTGAATTAAGATCATACATTGTTGAATAGGCACATTCGCTGAAAAGAACTTAACCAGATCTCAGTTGAACGAACTTAATTATATTATTTGTGACCACGTATACTTGCGTGATATTGTGTAAACAATTATCGTTTTTAAAATTGGCGTGATATTAAAATTTTACTGAAAATTAGAATATTTTCGTTTCCCTCCATTTTAAAACCGACCAATTTAGTCGGTTCTACGTAATAAAATAAAATTTCAGAAAAATACTACAAAATAATTTAAAATGATCAATACAAATATTGTATAAACCTTATCTTTCAATCCGTAATGTTTGATTGTAAATTTTTTTTTGCAAAAATATGAACAAAGGATAATTTTGGATATTTTGATAAATGGCTATGAATTTTATTACTTTATAATCCTGATATTCCGATTTTCACATTAACCGTATATTAAATATTATGAAATAAGATTTTTAAGACATAACTTGACTTTATATACAATATAATATAAATAGTTAGAGAATTGGTCAAAATTATAGTATTATTTAAAAAATGACACTTAATTATGCATTAAGTACACAATATCAGAATTTTTTATAAAATATGAAAACATTTGTTAATGTTGTTTCTTATGAAGAAAGTCAACACTATGACATTAGAAAATTCTAATTTTATTAAAGTAGGTAAATTTAATTGTTTGTTATTTTTATTATTTTTTATTTCCTAAAATAATATATAATTATTGAATATTATGTAACATGATTTATAAAAATAGAATTTTTTTAATAAAATCATAAAACTTAGTACTAATCATATTTAGGAAAAAGAATAATAAAAAAGTGTCTGCAAATCTTTGAAATGAAGAATGGTTATTTTCCTATTTATGACATCAGCAATAAATCGATCACTATGGTCGGTTATACACCGAACGCTAGGGTTTTTATGGTCGGTTTTAATATTTCGGGCATAGAGAATTTTGTTACTTTCCCAGTAAAACCGACCAGAAGTTTATGAATACGGTCAATTTTACTGGGAACGTAATGGTCAGGAACAGTCGGTTTAGGCCTTTCAGTCGGATTAAATTGTCGGTTTTACTCTACAATTTTAATTTTTTTAGGCTGCAGTTTTGGTTCTGGGACCAAAATTGCAACCTAAAAAAATAACCAATCAAAACCAATATAGCAAAGTCCGAATGAATAAAAGTCTTCAAAATACACAATCAAAATAAAAATCAAATTACATAATCAAGGAAACTCGTGATTATACAATTTCTTCAAATAAGCTGTCTCCATTTTTGCCTCCTCCAAAGCCTGCTGGAGCTCCTCTAGTTCATCAACTTTCTCTTGGAGCAACTTGTTCTCCATCCTTGCATCTTTTAACTCATTTGAAACCTTCTTCGACTCGGCCTTCTTGCTCAAATCCATAACTGCAAAATAAAGTTTTATTAAAATACAGATTAACAAAAGAGAGAAAATATACACTTCATATATATAAATATATATATATATATATATATATACATATATATATATACATGCATATACATTACCAATTATAGAGAGAAAATACAATGTAATGAGAAGATAAGTTATGAAACTACAAGATATATATATATAGGCATATGTAGGCACCCCTTCATTTCCCATAACCGCACAGATTACCAGATGCATTGAACAAGAATTTTTTCCAAACCTAAAACCGATTGCGTTTTTGAATAAGCGGTTAGTTTTGACGGCCGTTTCTCAACCGTCAAACCTCTTAAATAACCGCACAGATTACCATAAGTCAATTTTTCAAGGATAAGCGGTCGGTTTTATTGGTCGGTTTAGGTACCGACCATTGTGGTCGGATTTATTCCAGAGAGCATTTAAACCAAAAAATGAGAACCGACCATCATATTATGAATACGGTAGGGTTTACTGGAACGAAATGGTCAGATATGATCGGGACATTTAGTCAGATTAATTGGTCGATTTGAGCCTGCAATTTTTTTTTGTAGTTCTGGTTCCCAACTGTACCGACCATTGTGGTCGTATTAATTGTATGTTTCCCTTTTTTTGTGCCATGTCATGTGTTTAGCGGTATGCTTCTGAAGGGTTCCGAGCATCAAACGCAGCGGAGTTAAACGCGAAAAAGAATAAAAATCGAAACCCTACCACACGATCCATACAAAAACATGATATTTAATTCGGAGTTAGATGATTACCTTAAAGAAGCTTTACAAATTGATGACCGATGGAGGTCCAGAGCAATCACCACGTAGCCCTCTTCGAGATCTACGTTGCCAAAGTAGTCCACACGAACGCTTGATCGTTCAACGATCACCGGAGCTGTACTAGCCGAAGAACCCGCCCCTCTCTCTCTAGCCTCTCACACTTTTTTCTCTAAAAACGAATTGCAAAAGTGTAACCCTAAACAATACATCATAATGTATTTATAAGAAAGAAAGATTGGGCTAAACCCTAAATTAAATTGGGCTTCTCCAAACCCATTCTGATTTGGTTTTAATATTAAATTTGAATTCTATTTAATTATAATTAAGACCAGCTCAATTAATTAAATATCTAATTTCGAATTTAAAATTTTAATTTAAATTCGTAATTTATATTAAAACTTCTTTTAAACGTTCTTATTTTGTAACCCTTTAGGTTATTATTACATTTTTAATAATTTTAATATCTAATAATAAAATTATAAATAACGAGCTGCTTCTAGTAATACATCATTGCTACCCAAGTAATAATAATAATTTGTGATCCAATTAAACCTTTCGTGATTAATGTTTTCGTTTAATGTAATCCCTATAACCAAATATTATAGATTAAACTCGAGGCATGTCATTAGTCATCCTCTTCAACGTTTAATTCGGATATCTTGATCAATTAGTAGACTATTTAAACAAATCAATATTTGAGCATGGCCATGCATTTTCATAGTCTCACTCAATCTAGAGGCCAATAATATCTCTCCTAATCATAGAAGGGTTAAATCCTATATCTATCATTCATATTTCTCATACGACTCATAATATACCCGATGTCTACTTTTATCATCACCCGGTCAAAGGTAACTTTCAATGTAGTCAAATTATATTAATCCTCATACAGAAATATAATGATGTCAAGTCTAAGGATCATTACACCATTATCACTCTGAGTCTTTCTAATGACCTTATTAACATGTAGAATCTCACAACGGGCTAATCCAGTGCCATGTATAATATTACATGCACCTATGTTATTGACTTTAGAATCATCATACCTATGACCAATGAGATGTGGTCATCTGTCAACAAACATACTAATCTTTATGCATTATGATTGTCCCTTAATAATAATGCTCGATTAGGGATATTTAGGAATATAAACACTATTCATATAATCTCATTTTTAAGTCACATACTTAAAGATATATAATACATGTTCTATATTCCAAGGGCATTTACTACTCTAACATTTATATCACAGTAAATTAAGACATAACAAATTAATGTAGAATAATCCATAGAACATAATCATTAAATAACAAAATAGTCTTTCCTAAAAGCACAACTACATTGTCTCTAGGTCACTAACACTATCAATCCCCCACTTGCACTAAAGCCAATCACCCATGTATCTAATACCCATGGAACTAGTGTGACCTTCGTGTTTCTACTCCGACAAAGCCTTAATCAGTGGGTCTGCAACATTATCATTAGTATGCACTTTTCATATATGTATATCTCCTCTTTCATTAATATCTCGAAGAAGGTGATATCTTCTAAGTATATGATTTGCCTTGGAATGGGAACTTGGTTCCTTAGCCTGCGCAATGGCTCCATTGTTATCGTAATACAGATCAATTGGATCTGCGATCGATGGAACCACACCAAGTCCTATAATAAATTTCCGAATCCATAAAGCCTCTTTGGCTGCTTCACTGGCAGCAATATACTCAGCTTCCATTATAGAATCAGCTACTGTCTCTTGCTTCGAACTTTTCCAGCTTACAGCACCTCCATTTAGACAAAACACGAAATCCAGACTTGGTCACAATGTCATCCCTATCTGTCTAGAAACTAGCATCAGTGTAACCTCTTACAACCAGCTTCTCATCTCCTCTGTATATTAAAAATGAATCTTTAGTCCCTTAAAGGTACTTAAGAATATTCTTGACAGCTGTCCAGTGACCTTCACCTGGATTAGACTAGTATCTACTCGTCATGCTTAAAGCATACGAGACATCAAGTCGAGTACATATCATTGAATATATTATAGAACCAATTTCCAAAGCATATGGTACTTTACTCATATGGTCCTTTTCATCTGATGATTTAGGACAGTATTCCTTTGAGATCGCTATCCCATGAGACATCGGGACAAAGCCCCTCTTTGCCTCTTGCATCCCAAAATGATGCAACACCTTGTCAATGTATGTATTCTAACTCAAGCCGATTAATCTTTTAGATCTATCTCTATAGATCCTTATCCCTAAGATATAGGTTGCATCGCCTAAGTCTTTCATTGAGAAACTTTTTCCCAACCAAGTCTTCACAGCCTTAAGAGAAGGAATGTCATTCCCTATTAGTAATATGTCATCTACATATAATACCAGGAATGTCACATGGCTCCCACTAACCTTTTTGTAAATACACGGCTCATCCTCATTTTGTATGAATCCAAACTCCTTGATTGTTTCATCAAAACGGATGTTCCATCTCCTTGAGGCCTGCTTCAATCCATAAATGGATCGTCGCAACTTACAGACCATTCCGGCAAACTTTGAAACGACAAAACCCTCAGGTTGTGTCATGTACACATCCTCTTCTAAGCTCCCATTTAAGAAAGCGGTCTTGACATCCATTTGCCAGATTTCATAGTCATAATAAGCTGCTATCGCAAGTAAAATCCTGATGGATTTGACCATAACCACCGGTGAGAAAGTTTCATCATAGTCAATACCATGAATTTGCTTGAAACCTTTCGCTAGTAGTCTTGCCTTGTAGGTCTGTAAATTTCCATCCATGTCAGTTTTCTTCTTGAAAACCCACTTGCACTCTATGGGTTTTACCCCTTCAGGTGGTTCAACCAAAGTCCATACTTGGTACATGGAATCCATCTCAGATTTCATGGCTTCCAGCCATCTCTCAGAATCTGGACTATTCATAGCATCCTTGTAGGTGAGAGGCTCATCATTATCAACAAGCATCACTTCGCCACTTTGAGTCAAGAGAAATCCATAATATCTCTCAGGCTCATGCCGAATCCTACTAGATCTACGAACAACCTGTGTTTCTTGAGCAGTGTTGTTCTGAACACTTTCAGTCACATCCCGCTTATGTTTCAATTCTGGTTCCAAATTATCTTGTGGTTCTCGATCCTCATCGAGATCTATTGTCCTCCCACTATTTTTCTTAGAAAGTAGTTCACTCTCTAGAAAAACAGTCATTCGAGCAACAAACACTTTGTTCTCGGAAGGTTTATAGAAATAATACTTTTTTGTTTCAATTGGGTATCCCATAAAATTACATTTATCTGATTTTGGTCCTAGCTTGTCGGAGACCAAACGTTTCACAAACGCTTCATATCCCTATACTTTCATAAATGACATGCTATTACGCTTCTCAGTTCATATCTCATATGGTGTCTTTTGAACCAATTTTGAAGGAACTCGGTTTAGTGTTTGTGCAGCCGTCTCTAGGGCATAACCCCAGAAACTAATTGGAAGATCCGCATGACTCATCATCGATCGCACCATGTCTAACAAAGTACGATTTCTCCTTTCAGACACCCCATTCCAATGTGGTGTTCCAGGAGGAGTGAGTTGTGATACGATACCACACTCATTTAGGAAATTCTTAAATTCCAAGCTTAAGTATTCACCCCTACGATCAGATCGCAAAGGTTTTATACTTTCGCCCATCTGTTTTTCTACCTCATCCTATACTCTTTGAATTTTTCAAATGACTCGGATTTGTTCTTCCAAAAATACACATATCTGTATCTAATAAAATCATCAGTAAAGGTTATGAAATAATAAAAGCCACCTCTTGCCATTGTACGCATTGGACCACATACATCACTATGTATCAATTCCAATCATTTGGTGGCCCTCTCACCTTGACCGCTAAAAGGAGCTTTAGTCATTTTGCCATTGAGACACGGTTCACATTCTTCGTATGATTCAAAATCAAACTTGTCCAAGTATCCATCCCTATGTAATTTAGAAATGCGATTCTCATTTATATGGCCTAAACGATAGTGCCAGCGGTATGTTTGATTTGAATCATTTGTCTTAAGGCGTTTATTACTTATATTATAGATAGGAGTATCAAGATCAAGAACATATAAACCATTAAACAAATGTGCAACCCCATAGGTAACATTATTCAATGAAAACGAACAACCATTGTTCTGAATCAAAAATGAAAAACCAATCTTGTCCAAACAAGAAATGGAAATAATGTTTCTGAAAATCGCAGGCACGTAGTAACAGTTCTCAAGTTCTAAAATAAGCCCGGTGGACAACGATAAATAATAAGTCCCTACAGCTAAAGCAGCAACCTTTGCTCCATTGCCAACATGTAGGTCGACTTCTCCTTTTGTCAAAGTCCTACTTCTTCGGAGTTCTTGCAGATTTATACAAATGTGGGAACCAAATCCAGTATCTAATACCCACGATGTAGAAGTAGACAAATTTACTTCTATAACATAAATACCTGAATCAGAAATCTGAACAAACTTCAGTTTCTTCAGATCCTCCAAATAATTTTGACAGTTTCTCTTCCACTGACCTGGCTTCTTGCAATAGTGACAATCACCTTTTGCAACACCTCTTGTAGGCATCAAAGCCCTTTTAGGAGTTTGTCTTGGATTATCATTAGATTTGGATCCAATCCTCTTCTTGCCTTTCCATTGCCAATCAAGGAAGTTTGTTCCTGTCAACTAGTCCTTCTCAAGGAATTGTAAGAACCCAGATTTTTGGTAGTAATTAAAACTTTTATTATGTAATGGAGTATAAGTGAAACAGTGGTTTTAATGAATGAATATTGAACGAATGTGGATTCAAATGTTTATATGCCATGAACAATGCAATTGGTTGACAACTTAGATAAGAATAATCTATCTCCTAGAAAGTAAGATATGGTAACTTCCAAAGAGGAGGATTATTCTCATGTCATCCAAATCAATATCTGTTATAAGTCCAGTGGTTCCGTAAAAGGGTTAAGGAACGCTCGGGAAAGCGCAAGGAAATTTTTCTAATTATAAGAATTAAAGAGGAAATAAGCAATGAATAGTGTTTTTGGTGGAAATTGGAATATTATCAGATGACGCTATATAGGAGTATTCGGAACGGATTTCTCAGTTCGTATTAATGACCGATAGGTAATATAAGTGTATGTAAACGATATCAGATTCAGAAAAATAGCACTTTTATTTCCTCCGATATTTCCCTAGACACTGAATGATTTAAGGATTTAATATAAAGATTTAAGGGATTTAAATTCAAGAATTATAAAGGAGGATGGAGAATGGTAGTATAAATATTAAGACGGTTTCCGGTAAAACCATAACGAGAAATGCTTGAGATATTCCTCCGAACGGTCAATGAAATTGAGCAATAACCGGACAAAGAAACAAGCAGAGAACCAAGATGCATGCATGTGCAAGTAGATAATATCAAGTAACTAAGTAGTTACAAGAGTAACTAGCATACTTAGTGAACTAACCAAGTACTTAGCTTCTTCATCTCATCAAACCACAAAAACACAACACTTTGTTAGAAAATAGGAGTTTTAGAGCATATTTTGTATATGTTCTTGATATTAATTCCGGATTTTAACGATTGGAAATTGTTCCTTGCTATGAGGACTTAAATTTTCATATATGGGCCTAAGTAATTTTCTTAGTGAAATCTATAGAGAAATGGAGTTGAAGTTGGTAGCTTGAAAGAGCTTGAAAATGAGAATGTGTATTTGTCCCACATTGAAATAAATAAAGGGGGTTGATGGCTTTATATAGAATCACACACATGGGTAGTGTACAACTACTAAGGTGCATGATGGTGCATGGTGTTACTGTGTGCTTCACGCGCGCGCGCCGCCGCCGCCCGCCACGCCACATCACGTCTCGACTCGACTCGGGTCGGGTTGGCTCGGTCGAAGGGCGATTTGGGCGAATGTCTCGGCGTCTCGCGTACGTGAGGCGACCTAGGCGAGGGATTTTCTTTATGTGTTTAATTAATATTTTAATTATAATATATATATATATATATATATATATATATATATATATTTCAATTAAGATCAGTACTTGGAATAAATCAGGAACTGGTCAGACATCTAATACTTGATGTGCTAGAAAAAGGGTAATTAAAATCGCAAGCGCACGATCTCGTTTTATTATTTATGGTTCGATCCACAGGGAATAATATTTTCGCAAACACCTTAATTTCTAATTTATGCGAATTAGAACAAGTAAATTTTGAAAATTTATTTTTTAACCAATTAATTTCTAGAAGAAAATTAAATCACTATTTAAAAGAAAATTTTATTATTATTCTATTTTCAAACTGATTAATTAAAAGTTAACTTATTTAAGGATTCTAAATGTTTTTTTTAAAAAAAATTGTTAATTTTACTAATTAATTCCTAAAGAGAAATTAAACTTTAATCTACTTCTAAACTTCTAAAAAAAAATCTAAATTCGAATTAAATTTTATTTTACAACTCTTTTTTTATTTTATTATTATTATTATTTTTTTATTTTACGGAAAAAAATTAAAAATTCGATATGAAACGTTTGTAAAAACAACTGGCCAAAAACACAATCTCACACAAGAATTTCTTCGATCCAACTCATATTGCAAACCAGAATTTGAAACCAAAATACTCAAAATCTAACTATAATAATTGAATGAATTAACTCGATGAATCAACTCAGCAGCAAAGAAGAGAAGGAAAAGGGGGAAATGGTGGTTCAATTAAAGGACAGAGGAGATTGTTTTAATCCGAAGAACACACCAAAATCGCATCACACAACTAATACTACTACTGAACACAATGAAGCCCAGGAACTTAACTCAGCCAATACTCCGAGTCGACTCGATATAAACTCAGGACTACAACATAACAGACTTGGTAACTTAGTATACCTATACAGAATAGCGAACTCAATACTCAAAAACAAGATCAACCAGCAATTTCGAAAAATAAACTAAACAGACTCAACTTAGTAACAAGAAACGCAGAACAAAGAAATGGACAAGCACCAATTCGCACACAGCAATGAACTCAGGAACTCCAGAAATTTCGTTTTCAAAATCGAACTCACACAACACTCGATTACAACTTAATACTTAATCGAACAAAAATCAAAACTCGTAAATAGCAACTCACTGTAACATTTAAACACAATTCAGCTAAATTAAAAAAAAACAACTTCGTATAACTCAATAACCATAGACAAACACCAGCAAATTCGATACAAACTCGACCAAAATTCTGTCAACACAGCAATGAACAAACAAGAATTCTACTGGAAAACCTCGACTGAATTCTCAAACACAACCAACAATTTCAGAAATTGCGAGGTAAATAGAACCCAAGCAACTCGGCAGTGAATTACAAGTAACAAGGATTCGCATAACAACTTGATCGACTCAAATTGAACTCAAACTCAAAAATACATCTCTACCAACGAACCAAGAAAAAAAATCGAGACCATTCAACAATAACCAATCAGGCATTACAAACGAAGAAATAGAAACAAAACTAATCGGTAAATCATCAATATTAACAATCCAAACATTTAACAATCAAAACAAAATGGGAAAGAACTGGTGGGTTAGAGGTGGTAGTGAAAAAGAAGAAGATAAGGAGGTGTTTGTGGGTTTGGGGGGAAAGTTTCGAACTAATTGGGGAAGGGCAGCGATCGGAAGGGGAGAGAACAGGACATGGGAATAAAGTGGGAGAAGTAGGGGGATTCGCAGAAGGGAAGACACGAGAAAGGGAGGAAGGAGGAGACCGGGGGGATTTGTGTTTATTGTGGGGAAAGAATAGAGAGGGAGATAGGGGTTTGTTTATATGTTTTAACGAAAAATAGGGGAATGAAATGGAAGGGGTTGGGTTTTGTTTCAAATAAAATTAAAACAGATGCAGAAACTTGTGATCTGGGAATCAATAAAATTAACACTCTTTTTTTTTCACTAACACATAAATTATAAAAATTAAATTTGTAATTAAAATTATGAAACCCACAATAAAATTGAGATTTAAAGGGGCGTAATTAATATTAAAACGAGAATTAAAATTACAAAAAAAAACAAATTCTTCAAATCGATACTTTCAATCCCGTGTGGTTAGCGTTGCTACTTTATCCACCCGAGAATTTACGAAAATAACGAAATAAAGAACAAGGGAAATAAAATGAAAGAGGGATGCAAGAATAAAAATGAAACTTGAAATTGCATAAAATAAAGAGTGTTTACAAGAAAAATAGAAAATTACAACTATAATTTTTGGAGATGAACTAACACCACATAATTCTAGTATATAAGGTAATGGGTGTGTTTTTACAAGAGAAGATGAGGCCTATTTATAGGAAAAATTAGGGTTTTTGGTAGGTGTGGGTAAATCCTAGCCATTGATTTGGTTTAGTGTTGGCTAAATCTTGGCCATCCATTTTCTTTGATAACAAAATGCACCACCACCCCTAGCTTTTCATTTTCTTCTTGTTTTGGTCCTTCTTCTTCTTCTTTTTCTCTTCCTTGACCTTTATTTTCTTTATTTTGCAATTTCTTCATTTTTTCTTGAATTTCCTGAAATAAAACAAAATAATTTATTAAAATATGAATCCAAGCAATAAATAGGCAATAAAAATATGCAAAAATATGCACTTATCAATACTGATGGGCCAAGTCCTGATGGATGAAATCCTAATGGTACCAGATCCTGATGATGATCAAATACTGATGGCCATCAAATCTTGACGGATGAAAATCCTGATACCAGATCCTGATGATGATCAAATACTGATATGCACTTATCAAATGCCCCCATACCTATCTTTTGCTCGTCCTCGAGTAAAACACAAAGAAAAATGCAGAATGAAAAACCTATACTCACTGTCATAGGAATCACGGGTAATTTTAGGTTTACCAACCCGTTAAACCTATAGACGATCTCTACAGGAGGAGTGTTGTCTCCTAAGGGTTTACAGAAGATATACCCATAAAATCTTTGAGATAAATCAGCAAGTATCCAACTTTCCTCTTTCACTCTAGCTTTCATTGGTGTCAACAAAACAATTTTGTAGGAAAATACATGGCTTAAAGATTATTCTAATAATAGCCAAGTTATAGGTTCCCACAATCCCCATGATTAGACTAAAAATTTACAAAAAATCCCAAGGTGTGTAGTGAATTTAAGGCCTTTGATGGATTAACTGCATACGAACATTTTCTTTTTTTCAACCAATATTGAACTGACCCAATCTCTATCACAACAAGGTTCTAGCCAAACTTCACGTTCTTAGTAGTTAGACCGATCGTGCAATGGTTGAGGTCCCAAAGACTTTTGCATCAATACCCATTTAGCGAGTTTTAGGTCAACAATCCCATATCACAAGGGACCTTAGGTTGCTAGGCACAAAGTCCCCTCGGACTTACTTACTCGGGTTATTAATGAGCCCAACCTAGACGATTTTCCTACTAAGAATTTATTATTACAAAATTACACTAGCACTCAACAATTACAAACATTTATTGACTCTTTTTCTTTTCTTTCTTTTTTTGATTTTTTTTGACACTATAGGAACCAAATTTCGCAAAGGTTTGATTCGACATTGTTCTAACATGTGGGTTCTCTTTCAGGTATCGAATAACATTCCTATACAATTTTTCCATCATAAGTCTTGTGCAAATGTGTCGTATTGGAATTTTAAGCAAAAATTTGTTCGACACAAGTTTCATGAGGAAAAACCTTACCTGACTACGTTCAAATTATCTAAAGGCATTATACATATAATTTTCGAAAAATAGTCAACACCAACTAGTTCTAGAATTTAAAGAGTGGGAAGGACAACTAAGCTAAAATAACTCTATTTTTGGATTTTTAAAAATTTTCAATTTTTTTGGATTTTTCAATTTTATGTATTTAAACTAAATATTTACACTAAAACCCTCCCCCATACCTAAATCATGCATTGTCCTCAATGTATGCAAAATGCAAGATAAAAGACAAGGGAGAATGGTGAGAAAATACCTGATAAGGATGAAAGAGATTTTACAATTACCTACTGCAGAAACTTACTTGAATCATGGATCGATGAGGTAGATAACCTCTTCCTCGGGATCAATTGGCAGCTCTAAAAATGGTTTGAGTCTTTGTCCATTAACTTTAAAGATATCACCATTTTTAGGATTTTCAATTTCAACAGCACCGTGAGGAAAAACGACCCTAACAACATAAGGACCTTCCCATCGGGATCTCAATTTCCCGGGAAACAAATGAAGCCTAGAATTGTACAAAAGAACTTTTTGACCAGGAGAAAAAGATTTTCTCAAAATAGATTTATCATGAAAATGCTTAGTTCTTTGTTTATAGATTTTAGCGTTCTCGTAGGCTTCATTTCTCAACTCCTCGAGTTCAGACAATTGCAACTTCCTATGACTACCGGCGGTTGGTAAGTCAAAATTCAACTCTCGAATGGCCCACATGGCCCTATGTTCAAGCTCCACGGGTAAGTGACAGGCCTTGCCAAAGACAATCCGATAAGGGGACATGCCTAAAATGGTTTTAAAAGCGGTCCGATAGGCCCACAAGGCATCTATCAACTTAGTTGACCAATCCTTCCTATTCGAGTTGACAGTCTTTTCTAAAATTTGCTTAATTTGACGATTCGAGACTTCAACTTGCCCACTAGTTTGAGGATGGTAAGGGGTGGCTAGCTGATGAGTTATTGAGTACTTTTTCAAAAGAGACTCAAATTGACGATTCTTGAAGTGCTTGCCTTGGTCACTAATGATAGCCCTAGGTGTACCGAAACGAGAAAAGATATTCTCTTTGAGGAATTTAAGAACGACCTTGTTATCATTGGACTTAGTAGCAATGGCTTCCACCCACTTAGACACGTAATCGACCGCTAACAGAATGTAGAGGTTGCCAAAGGAACTAGGAAAGGGGCCCATAAAATCGATACCCCATACATCGAAAATCTCAATGATTAAGATGGGTTTCATTGGCATCATGTTTCTCCTAGTGATCTTTCCTAAGTGTTGACACCTATTACACGCGGCAGAGTATTCAGCAGCATCTTTGAACAAAGTGGGCCAATAAAAACCGCTTTGGAGGATTTTAGCGGCTGTTTTCTTAGCACTAAAATGCCCTCCACAGGCTTGGTCATGGCAGAAAGAAAGGATATTCTTGAATTCATGATTTGGGACGCACCTCCGAATGATTTGATCGGGACAGTATTTAAAGAGATACGGGTCATCCCAAAAGAAGTGTTTGACCTGTGAGAAAAATTTCGATCTATCTTGAGAGGACAATGAGAGGGAATGTCACCGGTTACAAGATAGTTGACAATATCGGCGAACCAAGGGGGAGTAGAGATGGACAGAAGTTGTTCGTCCGGAAAGGATTCGTTTATAGGAGAGTCGATGGTGGACTCCACTATCAAGCGGGAAAGATGATCGGCGACAACATTCTCAGAACCCTTCTTATCCCGAATTTCTAGGTCAAACTCTTGAAGCAAGAGAATCCACCTAATCAATCGGGCTTTAGAGTCTTTCTTAGAGAATAGATAACGAAGAGCGGCATGATCGGTATAGACAATGATTTTCGAACCGGTAAGATAGGACCGAAACTTGTCGAGAGCAAAGACTACGGCTAGAAGTTCTTTTTCGGTGGTAGAATAATTAAGTTGGGAATCATTCAAAGTCTTGCTAGCATAGTAAATGACACGGGGCATCTTATCGATTTGTTGCCCTAAAACGGCTCCTACCGCATAATCAGAAGCGTCACACATCAACTCGAAGGGAAGATTCCAATCGGGAGATCGAATGATTGGGGCAGAAGTCAATTCTTTCTTAAGATGCTCAAAAGATTGTAAACAATCGCTATTGAAATCGAATTTGACATCCTTCCCGAGAAGATTGGTTAAGGGTCTAGCCTTCTTGCTAAAATACTTAATGAAACGCCTATAAAAACCTGCATGGCCTAGGAAGGAACGAATGGCTTTGACTGACTTGGGTGGGGGAAGATTTGCAATGAGGTCAACTTTGGCTTTACCGACTTCTATCCCCTTTTCAGAAATTTTATGACCAAGAACGATCCCTTCCTTAACCATGAAATGACATTTCTCCCAGTTGAGAACGAGGTTGGTTTCTTTACACCTTTTTAAAACTAACTCAAGATGGTTTAGGCAATGGTGAAAAGACGAACCAAAGATGGAAAAGTCATCGATAAAGATCTCGAGAAAATCTCCTACCATGTCTGAAAAGATGCTCATCATACACCTTTGGAAAGTGGCTGGAGCAGTGGTTAGACCAAAGGCCAAACGTCGATAGGCAAAGGTTCCAAAGGGACATGTGAAAGTGGTCTTTTCTTGGTCTTCGGGAGCAATGGGAATTTGAAAATAGCCAGAATAACCATCTAGAAAACAATAGAACGAATGATCGGCTAACCTTTCCAACATTTGATCGATAAAAGGCAAAGGAAAGTGGTCTTTTCTAGTGGCAGAATTGAGTTTCCTATAGTCTATGCACACCCTCCACCCATTCTGAACACGGGTGGGTACTTGCTCATCATTCTCATTGGTGACAACGGTAATGCCAGACTTCTTCGGAACTACTTGAATGGGGCTGACCCAAGAGCTATCAGAAATGGGATAAATGATCCCATTATCGAGACACTTAAGAATTTCTTTGCGAACGACTTCCAGCATGGTGGGGTTCAAACGCCGCTGAGGATCTCGAACGGGTTTCGCATCATCAACTAGGTGAATTCGATGTTGGACAATGGCTAGACTAATTCCTTTAATATCAGAGATACTCCAACCTATGGCCTCCTTATGTTCTCTAAGTACCCTAACAAGCTCATCCTCTTGTGACTCGGTCAAATCAGAGGCGATAATAACGGGAAGAGACTCGTTAGGACCTAAAAAGGCGTACTTAAGAGTGTAAGGAAGAGGTTTGAGTTCTAAATCGGGCGGCGTTGACTCAACGGGTTCACTAGTTTTGAGAAGAGACAAGGGAGACGGTTCATCATATCGATCATTTATAGGAATGGTGGATTCTAAAATTTGGTTGACCTCATTTGTATATTCGGAAACATCCCAGTTTTGACCAAAGTGGTTTAAGCAAAAATCAAGAGCATCGTTAGGGGTCATGAAATTTTGATCAACTATTTCATCAATTAAATTAACATCCAAAGGTTGATCATGAAAATCATCGGGTTGTTTCCCAACATGAAAGATATTGAGGTCAATGGTCATGTTCCCGAACGTTAGTTTCATCAATCCATTCCTACAATTAATCAAAGCATTCGAAGTGGCTAGAAACGGACGTCCTAAAATGACGGGAATTTGGTATGTCGGATTCCTAACCGGTTCGGTTTCTAGTACCACAAAATCAACAGGAAAGACGAAATCTCCAACTTTAATTAGCACGTCCTCGATGATTCCCTTAGGAATTTTGATTGATCTATCTGCTAATTGAAGGGTAACATTCGTCTTTTGAAGTTCTCCTAACCCTAGGGTTTGGTAGACAGAAAATGGAAGCAAGTTCACACTGGCGCCTAAATCGAGTAACTCCTTGTCCACAAAAGAATTACCTATGACACATGAAATTGTGGGACAACCGGGGTCCTTATATTTCACGAGAATCTGGTTAGAAAGAATTGAGCTCACTTGAGAGGTCAAAAGGGCTTTCTTAGGGACTTGGGTGGTTCGCTTATGTGTGCAAAAATCTTTTAGACACTTCGCATAAGAGGGAATTTGTTGAATCGCGTCTAAAAGAGGAATGTTGACTTTAACTTGCTTAAAAACCTCTAAGATCTTGTCTAATTGAGCAGTTTGCTTATTAGAGATGAGGCGTTGTGGGTAAGGAGCCTTTGGTTTATAAACTTGTTCTTCGGGAACGGGCTCCGAGTTTGTTCCACTCGAAGAAGACGGCTGACTAGAAAGGGGTGAAGAGACAGGAATCGGAGTTTGATCAGAAGGATCAAGTTTAGGTGTCGGTGCATCGTTTGATTCTTCTTCTCCCTCTTCGGGGGACTCGACTCCTACTCGATTATCAACTTGCTTCCCGGATCTCAGGGAAATGACAGCATGCACATTGTCAGGAGGTCTTTGATTAATAGGAAACTTAGGATTGACCTCATCCTGACTTGGAAACTTATTCTTCTCACGCTCGTGGATGGCGCTAGCTAATTTGCTCACTTGTACCTCCAACTTAGATATGGCTTGGGTACTACCATTTAAGATCTGCCTATCTTGAGTCATGGTTTGCATGAAAGTTTGTTGCGATTGAGCCAAATTAGTGGTGGTTTTTAGAAGCGCATTGAGACTTTTCTCCAACGATGTAAGTCGCTTATCCGACTCAGAAAAACCGGGAGGGTGGGAAGGAGCTTGAGTTGGATAAGGAGCATGATTTTGAGGGGAGAAAGAATTCGCGTGAGGTTTATGAAAAGCAGGTGGTTGAGATTGGAAGTTTTGCAACGAAGGAGGTTGATTTTGGAATTGTGCGGGGTGAGATTGTTGACCTTGATTCCAAGAAAAGTTCGGGTGATTTTTCCAACCGGGGTTATAAGTAGGAGCATAAGGATCATTTCGAGGACCCGATTGGAGCATCACATTGACTTGTTGAAAGTCTTGAGGATTTTGTATCCCTTGATTGGTTGAGTTAAAATTTGAGCACATGGATACTTGGGAAGGGGACCCGTTGGTTTCTAAAGCTTCTAGACGTCGAGTGAGAGTGGCTAATTTAGCCTCTGTCGTGATAGAGTTACCAACTTGATGTAGCCCTCTTTGATGCATGGTAGCTATTGAATCGTTTGATTTCTCGGGCTCTCGAGTGGGCTCCCTAGTTGATTCCCACAGCATAGTCTTTTCCGCGAACTCTTTGAAGAATTCCCATCCCGCGTCCTCGTCTTTCTCCATGAACTTCCCTTGGCACATAGATTCTAACAATGCGGTTGTTGAACCATCTAAGGCCTCGTACACAATCTTACAGAGCCTCCATTTTTCGATTCCGTAGTGGGGACATTGGGATAAAAGATTTTTAAAGCGGTCAAAACACGTCCAAAATGGTTCGTTGAGTTTTTGACGAAATTGATTAATCTCATTAGTGAGTTTCGTAGTCTTATGGCTTGGAAATAATTTTTTTAGAAAAATGACTACGAAACCCTCCCACGTGGAAATCGAATTGACAGGTAGACTATACAACCATTTTTTTGCATTATCTTTTAAAGCGAAGTTGATTAGTCTATGACGTATGGAGTCCTCGGAAAGCTATTGGAGTTTTTGCAAAGCGCAAACCTCCTCGAATTCATGTAGAAAAAGATAAGGATCTTCACCGTCACTCCCGCGAAAATTAGGTAACATGCTAATTTGATGGCCTTTGATTTCGAAATTATTAGCACTTACGGGAGGTAGGGTAATTCAAGAGGGTTGGGCTGATCTGGTGGGGTAACAACGATCCTTTAACGAAACTGCCATGGTTACTACGGGGTCAAGAATTTCTACGGGTTCGGATTCTGAAGAGGATGAACACTCAATTGGTCTCACTAACCTAGCAGAATTATCTCTAACCCAAGTAGTGCGCATGAACAGGAAGAAAACACTTAGCAAATAATTTGCGAAAAATTAAGCACACAAAATAAAGGGTGAAAAATCAAAAGAAAGATCTAACCTAGGTTCCCTAAAAACACACTAAAAATTCCGTAAATTAAGAATTATTCAGACCGATTCGGCCAGATTAGAGCAGGCATTGCCAAGAGGCCAAACTCGTCACTTAGACACCAAATCTTAACAGCCAGGCGAACCTTAGACACTGAAGGTCGTGAATAAGTCTTAATTACGTTTATTTTTAGGCACCTTTCTAATTGAACGTGAAATCCTAGGGGTAAACGTGTAATTAATGCAACAAACAACGATATATATACAAAACTATAAACAATTATGGATGCTTACACTACGTGTTTTAACTAAAAGAAAGAAGAAATTTAACGTACCTTTGGGTCCTCCAGCAATCACCACAATTTATAAGGTACGAAAAATAAAAAAAAAACAAGAAAATAAAAATCTAGATGATGTGCCCTAATTAATTAAATGCATGATGCAACAATTATATATTTACAAATTTTTTTTTTGATTTTTGATTTTTTTATTGTTTGTGATTTTCTAAAAAAAATTGAAAAGAGGGAGATACGGGTTACCTAAGCACGCTTCCAGAAATTCCAATTTTTCCACGCTGCGAGAGAAAAGTCCCGAAATTTCACACTTTCCTGGAAAAAAATGAAATAAAAAATTAAGGCAAGAAATAAAACTAATCCGAAAAATTAAATATTAAGGTGTGAAAAATAATTAGTTCCCCGGCAGCGGCGCCAAAAACTTGATGTGCTAGAAAAAGGGTAATTAAAATCGCAAGCGCACGATCTCGTTTTAGTATTTATGGTTCGATCCACAGGGAATAATATTTTCGCAAACACCTTAATTTCTAATTTAGGCGAATTAGAACAAGTAAATTTTGAAAATTTATTTTTTAACCAATTAATTTCTAGAAGAAAACTAAATCACTATTTAAAAGAAAATTTTATTATTATTCTATTTTCAAACTGATTAATTAAAAGCTAATTTATTTAAGGATTCTAAATGTTTTTTAAAAAAAAATTGATAATTTTACTAATTAATTCCTAAAGAGAAATTAAACTTTAATCTATTTCTAAACTTCTAAAAAAAATCTAAATTCGAATTAAAATTTATTTTACAACTATTTTTTTTATTTTATTATTATTATTTTTTTATTTTACGGAAAAAAATTAAAAATTCGATATGAAACGTTTGTAAAAACAACTGGCCAAAAACAAAATCTCACACAAGAATTTCTTCGATCCAACTCATATTGCAAACCAGAATTTGAAACCAAAATACTCAAAATCTAACTATAATAATTGAATGAATTAACTCGATGAATCAACTCAGCAGCAAAGAAGAGAAGGAAAAGGGGGAAATGGTGGTTCAATTAAAGGACAGAGGAGATTGTTTTAATCCGAAGAACACACCAAAATCGCATCATACAACTAATACTACTACTGAACACAACGAAGCCCAGGAACTTAACTCAGCCAATACTCCGAGTCGACTCGATATAAACTCAGGACTACAACATAACAGACTTGGTAACTTAGTATACCGATACAAAATAGCGGACTCAACTTAGTAACAAGAAACGCAAAACAAAGAAATGGACAAGCACCAATTCGCACACAGCAATGAACTCAGCAACTCCAGAATTTCGTTTTCAAAATCGAACTCACACAACACTCGATTACAACTTAATACTTAATCGAACAAAAAACAAAACTCGTAAATAGCAACTCACTGTAACATTTAAACACAATTCAGCTAAATTAAAAAAAAAACAACTTCGCATAACTCAATAACCATAGACAAACACCAGCAAATTCGATACAAACTCGACCAAAATTCTGTCAACACAGCAATGAACAAACAAGAATTCTACTGGAAAACCTCGACTGAATTCTCAAACACAACCAACAATTTCAGAAATTGCGAGGTAAATAGAACCCAAGCAACTCGGCAGTGAATTACAAGTAACAAGGATTCGCATAACAACTTGATCGACTCAAATTGAACTCAAACTCAAAAATACATCTCTACCAACGAACGAAGAAAAAAAATCGAGACCATTCAACAATAACCAATCAGGCATTACAAACGAAGAAATAGAAACAAAACTAATCGGTAAATCAGCAATATTAACAATCCAAACATTTAACAATCAAAACAAAATGGGAAAGAACTGGTGGGTTAGAGGTGGTAGTGAAAAAGAAGAAGATAAGGAGGTGTTTGTGGGTTTGGGGGGAAAGTTTCGAACTAATTGGGGAAGGGCAGCGATCGGAAGGGGAGAGAAAAGGACATGGGAATAAAGTGGGAGAAGTAGGGGGATTCGCAGAAGGGAAGACACGAGAAAGGGAGGAAGGAGGAGACCAGGGGGATTTGTGTTTATTGTGGGGAAAGAATAGAGAGGGAGATAGGGGTTTGTATATATGTTTTAACGAAAAATAGGGGAATGAAATGGAAGGGGTTGGGTTTTGTTTCAAATAAAATTAAAACAGATGCAGAAACTTGTGATCTGGGAATCAATAAAATTAACACTCTTTTTTTTTCACTAACACATAAATTATAAAAATTAAATTTGTAATTAAAATTATGAAACCCACAATAAAATTGAGATTTAAAGGGGCGTAATTAATATTAAAACGAGAATTAAAATTACAAAAAAAAACAAATTCTTCAAATCGATACTTTCAATCCTGTGTGGTTAGCGTTGCTACTTTATCCACCCGAGAATTTACGAAAATAACGAAATAAAGAACAAGGGAAATAAAATGAAAGAGGGATGCAAGAATAAAAATGAAACTTGAAATTGCATAAAATAAAGAGTGTTTACAAGAAAAATAGAAAATTACAACTATAAATTTTGGAGATGAACTAACACCACATAATTCTAGTATATAAGGTAATGGGTGTGTTTTTACAAGAGAAGATGAGGCCTATTTATAGGAAAAATTATGGTTTTTGGTAGGTGTGGGTAAATCCTAGCCATTGATTTGGTTTAGTGTTGGCTAAATCTTGGCCATCCATTTTCTTTGATAACAAAATGCACCACCACCCCTAGCTTTTCATTTTCTTCTTGTTTTGGTCCTTCTTCTTCTTCTTTTTCTCTTCCTTGACCTTTATTTTCTTTATTTTGCAATTTCTTCATTTTTTCTTGAATTTCCTGAAATAAAACAAAATAATTTATTAAAATATGAATCCAAGCAATAAATAGGCAATAAAAATATGCAAAAATATGCACTTATCAATACTGATGGGCCAAGTCCTGATGGATGAAATCCTAATGGTACCAGATCCTGATGATGATCAAATACTGATGGCCATCAAATCTTGACGGATGAAAATCCTGATACCTGATTTTGGGCCTGGACAGAATTTGATAATATATATATATATATATATATATATATATATTCGTATTAATTTAAATAGAAACTGATATGTGTGGATAATATATATACGTAACTGTTACGATTTATTTAATTGAAAATCAGCTGATACAACCGTTTTGATTATCTTAAATCGACCGTTTCATTATTATTATATGGAATGGGGGTTACAATATTAATGAGGGTGGTATCAGTTACGTTTGGCCTCTCCTATAAATAGAGAGCTAAGCTGCTGATTTTAGTTGTACCACACCCTACATTCTCTTCTCCTCTCTACACTCTATATTCCCTTCATGTCATAGCTTCTCTACTAGTGGGTTTTTCCGGCGACTGAGGTGCCAGTCGAAGTTGAGTATTCTGGTTGCTGTGATCATATTACTCGGAGATGTTTTATCCTGGGAGAGGTGTTGCAAGCATCCCGACACAGTGTAAGTGGGGGCAATTATCTCTTCAAGAGCAGTCAGGACTTCGAGAAAATCCTGATGACTTAGCTGGTTTTCTTACTTGTTTGATATACTGATATAGCTATGGCTACTGGTATGATTTCTGTCTTTCCTTCGTTCTTACAGTTACTGATATGCATGCTTTATACCTTCGTGTTTTGTTTCGTTAATTGTTTGCTTGGCCTTGGCTTGTTAAATACTTTATATAATTGCCTCTATGTTGCTGTATTAGTTAATATTTCCAACATTCTTGAAGAGATAATTTGTTATATAGTATTTAGCATAATGGTTAACGAAACTGAAGTTCCTGTTAGTGGTCCTGTTAGTGGTAGTTCTGTTGCATCTGATGGGGTCGTGGATTGGACCACTTACAATTTTCCACAACCCGTTAAATTGAATGGGTTGCCGGAGAAATTCAATGGGGGCATTGGCTTTTCTCGCTGGCAGAAAAGGATAAAGTTGCGGTTGACTATAAAGGGTCTATGGCCTGTTATGGAATATGAGAAACCGGTTGTGGATCAAGCAAAGGTTGAATCAGTTAAGGGTTTTGCGAATTGGGCTGAGAAGGATGGTGTGGCTAAGGCGGCCATTTTGGTTGCTCTAACGAACACCTTGTTTGATTTGTACTCCTCTGATGCCTACACCGCAAAACTCTTATGGGAGAAGCTGGACCAGACACATAATACTGACTCACAAGGTCTGGAAAAGTATTCTGTGGCTAGGTTCCTTGATTTCAAGCCGGTGGACAATAAGTCCATGACTGAGCAAGTGCATGAGTTCGAGATGACAGTGCATGCTTTGAAGGAGTCCGGAATGGACCTCCCCGAAAAGTTTAAGGTGATGAGTGTGATTGAAAATCTCCCAAAGTCTTGGGAAGAGTTCTCTCTCTCCCTCAAAAGACAGAAAGGAGAGATCACCTGGACCAACCTTATGCTGGATATCTCGGTGCAAGAACAACACAAGTCCAAACAGGGACATGTGGTGCCCACTGAGCACGGAAGCTCGAAGGTGAATATAGCAACTGTAGGGCAGAAAAGGAAGGCTGTCTCTAAGAAGGGTAATAGTAATAAACCTAAGAATGACAAGGATAAGGCCAAGAAAGCAAAGGCAAACAAACCATGTTGGTCTTGTGGGCAGGTTGGGCACTGGAGTAAGGACTGCCCGACAAAGAAAGCGAAGAAAGCAGAGGTGGTAGCTCAAGTGAATGCTATTCTTGGAACCTCAAGTGGGCCTGTAGTGAACATGGTTGTTGGTGAGGCTACGGCTTCTGGAACCAACGTGGACCGGTATGTTACCTACAACCCTGTACTATTTTCCACTTATCTGTTAAATGAATGGTTGATTGATACTGGAGCTAATGTGTGACGCCCCCAAATACGAGGTCAAAGATTCAGGTCGTCACATCACCATCCAACCATATCATAGCTGTATTAACTTTACAACTTAACAATACATCCATCCAGACCTCAATCTTACGCATAAACAAGTTAGAGCCTCAAACGATAATCAAAAGTAAGACTAAATATTACAATTCATCTATAGAATCCAAAGTCTTACGCACTTCCACTTATACAACTATACTTGAAGACAAGTCTTACTATTACAGTTGAAAACCTATCAGACTTACTCTGTAGTATTTATCTGGAATTAAATCATCTCCGGGGTAAATCTTCTACTCCACTTCTGCTGGTGTGGAGTTAACCGACCAAATTCTTCTCTTTCTGAAAAGTTTTTATAAATCAAGAATGAGCTATATAATGCTCAGCAAATTCACCATTTTGAAAAATAATAATGTGGTTTATTTCGACAACATTCCCAACTGTATGGGTATATATCTCAGATTTCAAAACGTAACTGGACAATATATATGTCCGAGTTTGAATAAAACATCTACACTCACTAAGGAGCTTTAAGAATAACACATGAACCCTTTATAAGGTTCCCATTTCAATATATCGCAAGTTTGAAAATATATACATATGAGTATATCATTTTCGGCAAAACACTCTACTGTTAACATACTGTACAGGGAATACATGTGACGCCCCCAGATCCGGGGTCGGAGATCTAGGCGCTCACGGTCCATTTTCCATTAATAACACACCTGTCCTTGCACACAATATATATAACACAGCCATCAACCCCACAATAAACTCACACCACACTCACACTCACAGGTTAGAGCCTCAGAAACGTCACACATTGATTAAACAGTAATAAAGTTATCAGAGTTATTACAGACCGAATTAAATAGTATTTATGCTACCAGCAACACTCCGATATGAAGCGAAGCTGGCGGCTTGAAAGTTTGTTACGATACACTGCCTTGCACAGGTCATGCTGATAAATAAAACGTACTAACAAAAGCTGCCAACCAATCCGGCTAATGGGCCCTACCGGTGGAATCTCAAGTGGTGGCTCGGGCCTAGTCACCTGCTTTCGAATAGTCTGCTTGGGTCTTGCCATTACGCTTAGCTGTTGTGTTTGTAAAATTTGAAAACAAGCAAGAGTGAGCAACTATAGCTCAGCAAGAAATATATATAAGATAGGCAATATAACATCTCATATGATTGGCAGTTGATATATTTGTTTGTATCAATCAGTTATAAAATCACTTGTCATAGTTGATAAATCTCGAAGGTGCAACAATATGTGCCCTTGTTTTCAAAATAAACTTGCAGTTCGAGATACTGCATTGAATCAACATCTTTCTCATCAAAATAGAACACTATCAGCAACTTGGCACAAAATCCTAAGAAGCAATGTCAAAGCATTTTTCCAAAATGGAGGAATGGGACTTAAAGAAAACACAAAACCTGACAAGGATTGACGATGATCAGTCGCCACATCCAAGTCCAATAATCCGCGGGTCTTCTCTACCGGTAGAAGGATAGAAACTACATCCGTAACTATCCCTCGAGTGAAAACTACATCCGTAATCACCCTTGATGAAAACTACATCCGTAATCATCCTTCGGCAACACCTGGGCCGGAATAATAAGTGATGGACCGCCTGGCTCACGGCCGCTTACACATCCCGGGAATCGTTCGTCAACGGTTCCCACACCTGCCAGAGTCCCTTTTTCTTTTCTTTTAAAACTTGATTTTAATTGAAAACAGAGTAATTGAGGTCCGACATCAGTCGACCGATGATTCTTGAAATCATACAAGAAGCAGAATCTGACCGGGGGTTTTCGAAAATGTTTTGAGTTCGAATGAGTTCGAGTTTGAAAGTATTAAAAGTATCTTGGATTAACTTTGTCTTTAAATAATGAACAGTAATTAATAAATAATATTTTAAGATTTAATATTAATAATTAATAAAATAATTATTCGATAAAATAAACTCTTAATCCAAGATAGGGTTTCGAGTATTTACGAAGATATAATAATAGTTATTTGAATATACGATACCACCCGAATGACCCTTCGGGTTTTCGCAATCTAGATACGATATAATAATATACCGCTCCCCGGTCAATAGTATATACGGACCGCTACGACCTCTATTGCTAGAGTCGTTGTCCGAAGAAAACATTTCAATCTAAGTTCAAGGGGTAAAAGCATACATGTACTTGTTCAATCTCAATTGCATCAATACTTCTATAACATAGCATTTGATATCATTTGAAAACTACAAACACAACAGTGAAAATCCTTGTATAGGGATAAGTTTTGAAAAGTAAACTTGCCTTGGTTTGGTTGGGGTGGTCGAGCGTGCGGATTCGAACGATCTATACATAAACAATAATCGTTCGTTAGTACCTTAACAATTTCTCTCTAATTACGGGGTTTTAAGGGGGTACGAAATTAACTTAACGACTTCGTCTTATGACTCCCTAGCCCCACTATAGGTCCATGACATCACTCGTTTACGCTCGTCACTTACTCGACTTAATTTAGTTACCACGTTCGAATCATAACCACTAACCCTAGAATAATGTTCCACTAATCGACTTTTTCCATTGCGCGAATTTTACTCTAGCATTTTTATAAAATCCAAAAATTCATATTTTAATCCAATTCCTTTTGGGTGGTCTTCACAACTGCATTACCTACATTCTCAAATTTTTCCATGATCCCAAATATATTTTAAGGTGTTTAAACAAGGTTCACAAGGGGGTCACTTAATGCAGTCCATAGTCCAGAAACAAAATTCACTCCTCCGGCCATAACTAAAAATCCACACATCATCTAGCTATGAATCTTACATTTCCAGAAACTACATTCAATTATCTTTCCAAAAATATAAGGTAGGACATCAGGGGACATCATTTGGGTGTTCAAAATCGTGCTACAACACAGATCAAAGTTCCTGGACAAACTCAGCAAGCTCAAGTCACTTAGATCAACCCTTTTTCATACTTCCATAACATATTCACCACTTAATACACTTAGATCATGACTCATAACACTCATGGAGATATATATATTAACCAAAGCCATAAAAATCACAATCTCAACATCAAAACCCAAGATCCATGCTATCCAATACATATACATTCAAGATAAGTCCTAAAACACATGGATCTACTATTATACTATATGAACAACACATAACCAAGGGTGGTTTGAGATTTTATACCTTCTTGAGTAGCTAAGGACCTTGGATGAGCCTTAAAACAACTAAGAATACTTGGATGATCCCTCACAAACCTTAATCCTTCAAGATCTAAAAGATAATAAACTTATGTTAACACTCTTCTAACTTTCAACAATTTATATCTCAAGAACCAATGGATGGAAGGCTATGAAATTGATACCATACCTCTAATATGATGCAAGGAAGCCCTAGGATTTTTGATCAAGGTTGTAGATGAAGAAATGGTGGAGAGAAAATCTCTCCCTCTCTCCCTAGGTGGTTCGGCCGAGAGTTTTTACTAAGGGGGGGGGGGAAGTGTTTTGCTTTTTGTTTTGTTGGAATGGTAAGAAAATGCTAAGTATGCTACGTATTATTGTGGTTAATAAGAGTAGTCACATGTTGCCAAGCTATAGCCTAGGTTGCCTCCCATGCCCTATTGTCCCCTAAGTACATCATCCATCATGCTAGTCACTATTCACTTCTACTTTTATGTTTTCTAGTTCCTTTTTCTAACTAGCTAGTTACATGGCACTTGCATGTAATTCCTTTCCTTGTAATTTGATTCTCCCACCAATGCTTGTCATTTAGTCCTTACTTCGTATCGTATCTTAATTATTCTCTCGTAATAATATTTCGTCACGTAGAGATTTCCCTTATAATTCCTTAAGTACTAATTGTGTAAATTCCTCGAATGTCCATAATTCCTCGTCATAATTCTTAATAAATCCTTTAATACTCTAACCATTCTCAAATTCCAAGTTTTATAAATATTACTAACAACAGGACTCTTGCCTTCACAATCTCTCTGTATATCTTACATCATAAATGCAACAACGCAGTTTCTCAGACAATCAATTCTATAAATCATCAGGGATGACTAGAAGGGTTCCATAATGATAATGTCACAAGATATTAAATAAAATGAAATATTACCAAAAATTAGGGTTCTTACAGCCTCCCCTCCTTAAAAGGATTCCGTCCCGGAATCAGGTTGAAAACAGTTGGGGGTGCTTTTCACGCATCGCGCTCTCTAGTTCCTATGTTGATTCTTCGACATTCTGATTCCTCCACAAGACTCTCACCAGTTTGACAACCTTGTTCCTCAGCACCTGTTCTTTTCTATCCATGATCTCTACGGGTTGCTCTACATATGGTAAGTCTGGTTGCAGATCCACTTGATCATGTTCTATCACATGTCGGAAGTCGGTATGGTACGGTCGTGGCATGGACACATGGAACACGTTATGTACTTGCTGTAAGCTCGGGGGTAAAGCCAATTCATAGGCTAACTTCCCAACTCGTTTCAAGATCTCAAAAGGTCCAATAAATCTCGGGCTTAGCTTTCCCTTCTTACCAAATCTCATCAATCCTTTCCACGGTGATACTTTCAACATCACAAACTCTCCTACCTCATATTCTTTGTCCTTGCGGGTCTGGTCCGCATACTACTTCTGTCTGTCTTGGGCTGCTACCAGCCGTCCTCTTATGAGCTCGATAGTTTCTCTTGTCTGTTGGACCAGTTCAGGCCCTAAAATCTTCCGCTCTCCAACTTCTTCCCAACACAAGGGAGACCGACATCTTCGTCCGTATAAAGCTTCATATGGGGGCATGCCTATACTCGCATGGTAACTGTTGTTGTAGGAAAATTCGATCAACGGCAAGTGGTCATCCCAACTTCCCTTGAAATCAATGGCACATACCATCAACATGTCTTCGATGGTCTGGATGGTTCTCTCACTCTGTCCGTCTGTTTGGGGATGGTATGCAGTACTCATGTTTAACTTGGTCCCCACACAATCCTGAAAACTCCTCCAGAACCTGGAGTTGAATCTTGGGTCTCTATCCGATACAATGCTCACAGGAACCCCATGCCTTACCACGATCTCCTTTAAGTAAATATCTGCCAGCTTGTCGACAGTATATCTCTCGTTGATTGGAAGAAAATGTGCTGACTTGGTCAACCTATCGATAATTACCCAAATGGCATCATGATTAGCCTTGGTCCTTGGTAATCCGACCACAAAGTCCATCGCAATTTGCTCCCACTTCCACTCGGGTATCTCTAGGGGTTGCAACAATCCACTGGGCCTCTGGTGTTCGGCCTTCACTATTTGACATGTCAAGCATTTACTTACCCACTCTGCCACGTCCTTCTTCATATTAGGCCACCAATAGTATTCTCTTAAATCTCTATACATCTTAGTGCCTCCAGGGTGAATTGAGTACCTCGAATTATGAGCCTCTTGCAAAATCTCGTCTTTTAATTCCTGAACGTTCGGGATCCATATTCTAGATGCGTACCTCATAATTCCATTCCCGTCCTTCTCACACTTAATTTCCTCGCCATTCAAAATTTTCTCCATCGAATTCTTTTCTTCTTCTATCTTCTTTTCCTGGCATAACTTAATCTTTTCCAATAACGGTGGTTGGACTTTTATTTCCATTAGACTCTCTTGTCCAATTCCTGGTAACCTCACTTCAATCTCCAGTTTCTCAAGGTCCTTGATCAATTCGTCCACTGACGTTATCATCTTAAGCTTCTCCTTTCGGCTAAGTGCATCGGCCACCACATTGGCCTTCCCTGGGTGATAATGAATCTCACAATCATAATCTTTGATTAGCTCTAACCATCTCCTCTGCCTCATGTTTAACTCTTTCTGAGTGAATATGTACTTTAAGCTCTTGTGATCCGTGTAGATTTCACACTTTTCTCCGTAAAGATAATGTCTCCAGATCTTCAAAGCAAAAACTATCGCTGCTAAATCCAAATCATGGGTGGGGTATCTTATCTCATATTCCTTAAGTTGTCTGGACGCATAATCAATCACCTTACCGTGCTGCATAAGCACACACCCTAAACCTTTATGGGATGCGTCGCTATAAATCACAAAATCTCCCTTATCGTCAGGTAGGGCTAGTACTGGTGCTGTCACCAACCTCTTCTTCAACTCTTGGAAGCTCTCTTTGCATTTTTCAGTCCACACAAACTTCTCGGTCTTGCGAGTTAGTCGGGTCAAAGGGGCTGCTATCTTTGCAAAGTCTTAGACAAATCTCCTATAGTAGCCAGCCAGTCCTATGAAACTTCTCACCTCTGTCGGAGTGGTTGGTCTCTCCCAATTTGATACAGCCTCTATTTTGGCTGGGTCCACTAGAATACCTTGTTCGCTGATCACATGTCCTAAAAACTGAACTTCCTTCAACCAAAATTCGCACTTCGAGAACTTAGCGTACAACTTTTCTTCTCTCAATGCTCCCAGTACAATCCTCAAGTGCTTTGCATGTTCCTCCTTCGTCTTGGAATAAATCAAGATATCATCGATGAAGACTATAACACACTTGTCCAAGTATTTCTTGAAGACTCTATTCATTAAGTCCATGAAAGCTGCAGGGGCATTCGTTAACCCAAATGACATCACTAGGAACTCATAGTGTCCATATCGGGTGCGAAAGGCCGTCTTTGGTATATCTTCTGGTTTAATCTTTAACTGGTGGTACCCGGTCCGCAAATCAATCTTGGAGAAATAAACTGCATCTTTCAATTGGTCGAACATGTCATCTATCCTGGGCAAGGGATACTTATTCTTGATAGTCACCTTGTTCAACTCCCTGTAGTCTATACATAATCTCATGCTGCCGTCCTTCTTCTTCACGAACAACACCGGGGCTCCCCACGGTGACACACTAGGTCTTATCATCCCTTTATCCAACAACTCTTGTAACTGAGTGGCCAGTTCTTTCATTTCCACTGGGGCTAGCCGATATGGGGCTTTCGAAATTGGGGCCGTACCCGGAACTAAGTCTATAGCAAACTCGATGTCCCTATCGGGTGGTAGTCCGGGAAGATCGTCCGGAAATACATCCGCGAACTCATTGACGACAGGGATTTCCTTCAGGTTTGGTGCCTCCTTCTTGGTATCCTTCACATAGGCTAAATAAGCTTCGCATCCTTTACGTAACAGCTTCTTAGCTTGAATCATAGTCAGGAACTTTTGGCTTTGCCGTTTCCCACTAAATACTACTTCCTCGTCCCCTGGCAGTCTCAAACTTACTTTCTTCTTGACACAATCAATCTGGGCCCCATTGGTTGTTAACCAATCCATACCTACTATTACGTCAAACTCCCCTAGTTTAAAAGGTATTAAGTCTACCCGAAAGTGTCGCCCTTCTATTTCTAGGTCACAACCTGGACATACTTGACTAACGGGAATAATTTCATGATTAGCTATCTCTATTTGCAATCTGTCTTTCAATGGTTCAGTCTTAAGGCCTAACCGACATACAAAATCTAGAGATATGAAAGACTTGGTAGCTCCCGAATCAAATAAAACATTTGCTTTAACTGAGTTGAGTAATACGGTACCTGCAATCACATCCGTGTTCCTCACGGCATCCTGCACCGTCATGTTAAAAGTCCTTGCAGTAGGGGCCTTGTTAGAAGCAGTTCCACTCACTCTTGATGCAGCTGGCCCAGAGGACATACATTCCCTCATTCGGTGCCCGGGTTTCCCACACTTGAAGCAATTACCTCCGACACTCGGGTTGTTACTAGTTCCGCGACAGGCGTTAGCATAATGCCCTGTCAGCCCACATTTGAAGCACTTCACATCTTGCAGGTTACACACGCCCGCATGTTTCCTTCCACATTTGTTGCATTCTGGGGGTTGGGCTCGGGATGGGGTAGAGTAAGACGATCCCTGTGGTCGGCCGCCCTGGCCCACACTCCAACTTTCAGCTCTCTTGGTTCCAAAGTTCCCGCTGGGTTGGGACATCGTTCCTCGCTTAAATTTGCTCGGAAAGCTCCCACCAGCAGAGTTTCCCTTTCGGCTATCCAACTTTCTCTTCTTTCCTTCTCTCTCCTTCTGCATCTGTTCACTTCCAGCCTCAACAATTGACGCTTTCTGTACCAGGGTGGCATAGTCTGTCAGCTCAAGAACCGCCACACGATTCTGAATCCACTGTTTTAGACCTAATTGAAATCTTCGGGCCCTCTTTGCCTCAGAGTTCACGTACTCCGGCACAAACCTTGACAACTCAGTAAATTTGGCCTCATACTCAGCCACTGTCATGTTTCCTTGCTTCAGCTCCAAAAACTTCAGCTCCATTTGTGTCTCCATGAACCTAGGAAAGTACTTCTCCTAGAACAGCTCGCTAAATCTCTCCCAGGTTACCACACCTCTTCCTTCCAAATTCTTCTTAGCTTCCCACCAATAGTTCGCCTCACCCTTCAAAAGGTAAGTGGCGAAAACAGTCTTCTGCTCCTCAGCGACACCTAGTATCTCGAAATATTTTTCCATTTCCTTCAGCCAGGCCCTTGCCTCGACAGGGTCGGCAGTTCCTTTAAATTCTGGGGGTTTCAGGGATTTGAAGTTCCGGAAAGCATTAGCATTAGCATTCTGGGGTGGTTGCTGAACTGGGGGACGGTCCAAGTTCTGCCTAAGTAACTCCATGAACTGTTCCATAGGGCCTCCCCTAGGATGTTCTACCTCTCGGGTATCATCACCAGCTTCTTCTTCTTCATACTCCGAGTCGTCAAACAGGTTATGATCGTTGCCCTCATTCTCACTCAGGTTGACATTCTCCCCTTCACGGTTCTGGTGGCCTCCGGCTCCATGGTGGCTACCTTGGCCCTCAGAACTGATCGGGTGGGCTCGAGTGTTCATTCTTCTGGGTGGCATGATTCTGATAATAAAACAAGAAATGGGTTAGGGTTTGCCAATTACCTTACAGCGTTTGCACGGGTCAGGAGCGTATCGTTCCTCCTCATAAGGGTGGAAGTGCAAAAGTTTTAATAACCCGATGTTGGAGATAAAATGTCAAACATTTTTGAAAAAGAAATCCCTTTGGGATGCGGAAATATTTACAAGAGTTTTCAAAATTTCGAAACCTCAAAAATATTTTTCAAAATTTCAAAACATCTTTTTTTTTTGAAAAATTTATTTTTAAAGATTGTAGGAACATTTTTGGAAGTTGAAGAAAACAATTTGAAATCGCATATCTTAAATTGGAAACCGTATGGTTGTTTTTGTGGCTTGTAGCAATTGTATAATCACAGTTGTATATCAAAACAGTAAAGCATGGCATCGGAAAGTAACACAGTTGAGGCACTATTAAGGAAACTGAAACTAAATAAGTACGGTGCAAGGGTTATCACAAGTTTGGATGTTAGAGCCAAATACATAGTTCCGATGTCAAAGTCTAGCAAAAGTGGAACGAATACAAATACATCATCCGAATAGTCAGGCTACAAAAGTAGGGCTACATCCATACAAACTACCCGAAGTCACATCTACATATCTGTAGGTCAGTCTACTCATCCACTGGTCAGAAAGGATACCACTGCACAAGTCAACTATCCCGCAAAATCGACACACTAATGTCATCTGAACCTAGGGGACTGAGCTATCAGTAACACATCACGGGGCCGCGCCGCGACGGAGCAAGGTCCTCACTCGGGTAAATGCACGACGCACAACACGCCTAGCATCCCTAGCCTGGATCACTCCGCCTCCGCGGATCCCTAAACCAAGAATCCTATCGCGACTCCTCATCTCAATCCGGTGGAGTCGAGCCCTAGTCCTTCTAGCAACAGTGGTCCTCATCTCAGCCTGGATCCTCAAGCGCGCCTCGCGCTCCTCCACTAGTGCCCGCCTCGCCTCGTTAAGTCGGGCCTCTGCAGATAGTAAGTCTCGGGTCAGGAACTGTACCACGTAAGCATGCTCAGTACCAGACACTGGGGGTAGGTCCGCCGGTGGAGGTGGTATGACAGGAACAGGCGTAGGTGCAGCAGCAGCAGCAGGAGCAGGAGCAGGGGTAGGGTCAAGCTCCTCCCCGCCAGAAGTGTCATCCTCAGAGTCACCGTCCGATGTAACCTCGCTCTGATACCATTTCTGTGACGCCCCCAGATCCGGGGTCGGAGATCTAGGCGCTCACGGTCCATTTTCCATTAATAACACACCTGTCCTTGCACACAATATATATAACACAGCCATCGACCCCACAATAAACTCACACCACACTCACACACACAGGTTAGAGCCTCAGAAACGTCACACATTGATTAAACAGTAATAAAGTTATCAGAGTTATTACAGACCGAATTAAATAGTATTTATGCTACCAGCAACACTCCGATATGAAGCGAAGCTGGCGGCTTGAAAGTTTGTTACGATACACTGCCTTGCACAGGTCATGCTGATAAATAAAACGTACTAACAAAAGCTGCCAACCAATCCGGCTAATGGGGCCTACCGGTGGAATCTCAAGTGGTGGCTCGGTCCTAGTCACCTGCTTTCGAACAGTCTGCCTGGGTCTTGCCATTACGCTTAGCTGTTGTGTTTGTAAAATTTGAAAACAAGCAAGAGTGAGCAACTATAGCTCAGCAAGAAATATATATAAGATAGGCAATATAACATCTCATATGATTGGCAGTTGATATATTTGTTTGTATCAATCAGTTATAAAATCACTTGTCATAGTTGATAAATCTCGAAGGTGCAACAATATGTGCCCTTGTTTTCAAAATAAACTTGCAGTTCGAGATACTGCATTGAATCAACATCTTTCTCATCAAAAAAGAACACTATCAGCAACTTGGCACAAAAGCCTAAGAATCAATGTCAAAGCATTTTTCCAAAATGGAGGAATGGGACTTAAAGAAAACACAAAACCTGACAAGGATTGACGATGAGCAGTCGCCACATCCAAGTCCAATAATCCGCGGGTCTTCTCTACCGGTAGAAGGATAGAAACTACATCCGTAACTATCCCTCGAGTGAAAACTACATCCGTAATCACCCTTGATGAAAACTACATCCGTAATCATCCTTCGGCAACACCTGGGCCGGAATAATAAGTGATGGACCGCCTGGCTCACGGCCGCTTACACATCCCGGGAATCGTTCGTCAACGGTTCCCACACCTGCCAGAGTCCCTTTTTCTTTTCTTTTAAAACTTGATTTTGATTGAAAACAGAGTAATTGAGGTCCGACATCAGTCGACCGATGATTCTTGAAATCATACAAGAAGCAGAATCTGACCGGGGGTTTTCGAAAATGTTTTGAGTTCGAATGAGTTCGAGTTTGAAAGTATTAAAAGTATCTTGGATTAACTTTGTCTTTAAATAATGAACAGTAATTAATAAATAATATTTTAAGATTTAATATTAATAATTAATAAAATAATTATTCGATAAAATAAACTCTTAATCCAAGATAGGGTTTCGAGTATTTACGAAGATATAATAATAGTTATTTGAATATACGATACCACCCGAATGACCCTTCGGGTTTTCGCAATCTAGATACGATATAATAATATACCGCTCCCCGGTCAATAGTATATACGGACCGCTACGACCTCTATTGCTAGAGTCGTTGTCCGAAGAAAACATTTCAATCTAAGTTCAAGGGGTAAAAGCATACATGTACTTGTTCAATCTCAATTGCATCAATACTTCGATAACATAGCATTTGATATCATTTGAAAACTACAAACACAACAGTGAAAATCCTTGTATATGGATAAGTTTTGAAAAGTAAACTTGCCTTGGTTTGGTTGGGGTGGTCGAGCGTGTGGATTCGAACGATCTATACATAAACAATAATCGTTCGTTAGTACCTTAACAATTTCTCTCTAATTACGGGGTTTTAAGGGGGTACGAAATTAACTTAACGACTTCGTCTTATGACTCCCTAGCCCCACTATAGGTCCATGACATCACTCGTTTACGCTCGTCACTTACTCGACTTAATTTAGTTACCACGTTCGAATCATAACCACTAACCCTAGAATAATGTTCCACTAATCGACTTTTTCCATTGCGCGAATTTTACTCTAGCATTTTTATAAAATCCAAAAATTCATATTTTAATCCAATTCCTTTTGGGTGGTCTTCACAACTGCATTACCTACATTCTCAAATTTTTCCATGATCCCAAATATATTTTAAGGTGTTTAAACATGGTTCACAAGGGGGTCACTTAATGCAGTCCATAGTCCAGAAACAAAATTCACTCCTCCGGCCATAACTAAAAATCCACACATCATCTAGCTATGAATCTTACATTTCCAGAAACTACATTCAATTATCTTTCCAAAAATATAAGGTAGGACATCAGGGGACATCATTTGGGTGTTCAAAATCGTGCTACAACACAGATCAAAGTTCCTGGACAAACTCAGCAAGCTCAAGTCACTTAGATCAACCCTTTTTCATACTTCCATAACATATTCACCACTTAATACACTTAGATCATGACTCATAACACTCATGGAGATATATATATTAACCAAAGCCATAAAAATCACAATCTCAACATCAAAACCCAAGATCCATGCTATCCAATACATATACATTCAAGATAAGTCCTAAAACACATGGATCTACTATTATACTATATGAACAACACATAACCAAGGGTGGTTTGAGATTTTATACCTTCTTGAGTAGCTAAGGACCTTGGATGAGCCTTACAACAACTAAGAATACTTGGATGATCCCTCACAAACCTTAATCCTTCAAGATCTAAAAGATAATAAACTTATGTTAACACTCTTCTAACTTTCAACAATTTATATCTCAAGAACCAATGGATGGAAGGCTATGAAATTGATACCATACCTCTAATATGATGCAAGGAAGCCCTAGGATTTTTGATCAAGGTTGTAGATGAATAAATGGTGGAGAGAAAATCTCTCCCTCTCTCCCTAGGTGGTTCGGCCGAGAGTTTTTACTAAGGGGGGGGGGAAGTGTTTTGCTTTTTGTTTTGTTGGAATGGTAAGAAAATGCTAAGTATGCTATGTATTATTGTGGTTAATAAGAGTAGTCACATGTTGCCAAGCTATAGCCTAGGTTGCCTCCCATGCCCTATTGTCCCCTAAGTACATCATCCATCATGCTAGTCACTATTCACTTCTACTTTTATGTTTTCTAGTTCCTTTTTCTAACTAGCTAGTTACATGGCACTTGCATGTAATTCCTTTCCTTGTAATTTTATTCTCCCACCAATGCTTGTCATTTAGTCCTTACTTCGTATCATATCTTAATTATTCTCTCGTAATAATATTTCGTCACGTAGAGATTTCCCTTATAATTCCTTAAGTACTAATTGTGTAAATTCCTCGAATGTCCATAATTCCTTGTCATAATTCTTAATAAATCCTTTAATACTCTAAGCATTTTCAAATTCCAAGTTTTATAAATATTACTAACAACAGGATTCTTGCCTTCACAATCTCTCTGTATATCTTACATCATAAATGCAACAACGCAGTTTCTCAGACAATCAATTCTATAAATCAACAGGGATGACTAGAAGGGTTCCATAATGATAATGTCACAAGATATTAAATAAAAGGAAATATTACCAAAAATTAGGGTTCTTACAATACATCATTGCAAAACCTCTTTCCTTCCATTAGCTTAGAAGGTTACTCATTCAAAAACATTTCATTCTTTGAAATAATTGCAAGAGTGCATTAACAAGTGCCAATATTTATAGAAAATCTTGAAGTTCTAGATACTGCACGATGTCAATATTTTTCTTATCAAAAACCACACTATCGACAACTTGGCACTTAGGCCCAAGAAGCAGTGTCTGAGTATTTTTCCAAAGTGGAGGATGGGACTTGAAGAAAACATAAAACCTGATAGGGATTGACGATGATCAGTCACCACATCCAAGTCCAATAATCCGCGGGTCTTCTCTACCGGTAGAAGGATAGAAACTACATCCGTAACTATCCTCGGGTGAAAACTACATCCGTAATCACCCTCGATGAAAACTACATCCGTAATCATCCTTCGGCAATACCTGGGCCGGAATAATAATTGATGGACCGCCTGGCTCACGGCCGCTTACACATCCCGGGAATCGTTCGTCAACGATTCCCACACCTGCCAGAGTCCCTTTTTTTTTCTTTCTTGTCAAAAATCATTTTGATAGAAAATTCGAGTAGTTGAAGTTCGACCTCAGTCGACCAATAATTCTTGAAAAGTGTACAAGAAGCAAAACCTGACCGGGGGTTTTGAAAAAAAATTTGGGTTCGAAAGAGTTCGAGTTTGAAAACGATGAAGGTATCTTGGATTAGTTTTGTCATTAAACTAATGAACAATAATTAATAAATGATATTTTGAGATTTAATATAAACAATTAATAAAATAATTATTTAATTAAAATAAGCTTTTAATCCAAGATAGATATTTTTGAGTATTTATAATAATGTAAAAATAATAAATACTTAAGTATACGATACTTCCCGAATGACCCTTCGGGTTTTCGCAATTTAATCACCATATAATAATATACCGCTCCCCGGTCAATAGTATATTTGGACCGCTATGACCTCTATTGCTAGAGTCGTTGTCCGAAGGAAACACTTTCATTCTAAGTTCAAGGGTGTACAACACATATGCATAAATCTCAAACTTCAACATAATCTCATAAAGCATAAGCATATAATACATTTGGAAGCTACAAACACAACAGTGAAAATCCTTATATATAAGTTTCGAAAAGTAAACTTGCATAGGTAGAATCAGGAACATAATATTTTGAAAATAAATGCTTAGGGTTGGAAAACTTGCCTTGGGAAGGTTGGGGTGGTTGGGCTCGTGGAGTGGAGCGACAATCTATAAATATCCAATATTCGCTCGTTAGTATCTTAGCAACACCACTTAATCATAATGTTTTAAAGAATACAAGACCATCTTAGCGATTCCACCATTTGACCCACTAACCCTCCTATATGACCATGTCATCACATTATCACATTCTTTACCCATTCGACTCAAATCTATTCCTCAAACTCGAAACCCAAGTGTATACTCTTAAAACTACTTTAAACTAATCTCCTAAATGGTTTTTCACTTGCGCACACCTCGCTCTAACATTTTTATAAAATTGAAAAATTCAAATTTTAATCAGATTCTTCTTGGGTAGCCTTCCTTACTGTAAGACCTAGCTATTCTCAATTTTTCACAATGTTTGCAGAAAGTTTAAGGGTCCAAAGACAGTTCACAAACAGACCATACAGTGCAGTCCGGATTTCAGAACCACTCCTCACTCTTCTGGTCATAACTCAAAATCTACACATCACCTAGTCATGAACTTTATATTTCTGGAAACTACATTCAAATACCTTTCTAACCATGGGTATTAGACCCTCGGGAGACAAGTTTAAGGGGTTCAAAAGTCCACTGCAAGGCAGTACATACTCCCAGACTTTTTACTCAGCACACACCTTTACTTAATCCTCAAGAACTCAACTTATACATCAACTTATACTCAACTTATACTCAACTTATCCTCTGGAGGGAAAGATAAAGTGAAATGTCTGTTTTGCCCTACCGATTTATACCGGTTTTTTTTTCCTATCCCGGTATGAGGGCTAATTGGACCTTTACGGATACTTCGAGGGTTGGAAGGAACGTTTTGAAAACAGAAGGGCTGATGGGTATTTCGGTGCAAACTTGGAGGGCTAAAAGGCCATTAAGCCTCATATCTACCATTAAAACCACCAAGTCTCATCTCTATAACATACATGGGGTAACATACTCTAATCACAAGCTTTAAAATCACATCAACCACATATAACCTCAAGATTTTCATCATCCATAACTCATATAACCAAGATATGCACTAAAACTCTTAGATCTAACATTGTAAACCATAAACAATCCATGACTAAGAGTGGTTAGATTTTTATACCTTCCTTGATGTGTGTAATAGCTTTCTAAACCTTATATAATAATCCTTGTATAGCCTTGGGTAATCTTGAATGATCAAAAGAAATGAAGAAAACAAAGTTAGTAATTTGGAGTTACTAGAACCCGACTGAAAGATCATGGAAAACGAGGCCCTTACCGAGCTTTTCTGATCGAGGCTTCCAAATGAGAGTTGTAGAGCATCTTCACAGATTTCTAACCATATGAAGAACACGAAATTCCATTGAGTAATGAAGGAGATACGTCCGATTGAAAATCGTCCCAGAAACTGTCAAGCACCAGGACAGTTTGCTTCTTCAAATTGGGGAGGAGATTTAACTAGGTTACACTCATTAGAATGCCATGAAATTTTGAGCGAATATTGCCCATGGAGTGGAGAGGTTATGGTTAAAATTTGGTGATTTTATCATGGATAGAAATGGAGATATATATTTTTCTTTGAGGGTTGGTTCTGCTGGATAGCTTGTGGAGAAATGGAGAGATGGAGTTTTCTTTGTGTTTTGTTATGGGTATTGACTTAATAAATATCGATCTATATTTGGATGCATCTTCTTGTAATGTGTTGTCAACACCTCATTGGCTCACTTGGATTTCCTTATCCACAACAATTGCAACAAAGTCCTCATCTTTTGTTTCTTTCATATTAGTCCCTTGGTTTGTTTCCTTTTCCAACAATTTGATTTCCTTGTTGTCTCGTGAATAAAATTAATACGTTACAACTTATACTTTGCATATTATTGCTCTAATATGGCACAATACCTCGAATGAATATTAATTCCAACATCCCTTTTTTTTATTTCTCTTTATCTCAAAAAACGTTCTCCCGATTTCTCAAGCATTCTCTATTTCTCAATTCTAGGAGTTTATTCTCAATCCTCTTTCTTTCTCATAATATATCCTTCCTTGGACTCTTAATATACCATATCCTTAATCCATGCTTCGTTCGCTCAATCGCTTAATCTCATTGTAAAGTTTCAGCGGTTTCTAGAACGTTTGTTTCACTTCCTTAGTGGTTTTCGTTCCAAATTCTCAAATCACTTATAATAAAATTCCAAAAATATTAACTCCTCAATTCCTCAAATTAAATATCTCATTTCTTGATATTACTGATATATAATTCACTGCTCGGTCAAATATTACACGAAAATAGAATTTTGAATTTCTGAATTCCGATCGCATTTACATACACTTATTTACTCCGTAGATTACTAGTATAACTTCGGAATATCCACACTACGTCTCGTGCATAGGTGGCATGAAAAATTTTGTTAATCCTCAAAATCACTATTCATCCACCAAATCACTATTCATTGATGCACTTCATCATAATAGGAAAAGTTTTAATTCTACCAAAATTTTGGGTTCTTACAGTCTCCCATACTTAAAAGGATTCCGTCCCGGAATCTGTTTATGAATCACTGGGGTTACTCATTCTTTGTTTCACTCTTTCAACTTCCAGGTGGATTCTTCCACATCTTGATTTTCTCACAATTCCTTATTAGTTTGAAAACCTTGTTCCTCAGCACTTGTTCTTCTCTATCCATGATTTCCACGGGTTGCTCCACATAGGTCAAGTCTGGTTGTAGGTCCACTTGGTCGTACTCTATCACATGCCGAAAGTCCGTATGGTAGGGTCGTAGCATGGACATATGAAACACATTATGAATTTGCTGCAAGCTTGGGGGCAAGGCTTACTCGTAGGCTAACTTCCCGATACGCCTCAAAATCTCAAAAGGTCCAATAAACCTCAGACTTAGCTTCCCTTCCTTACCAAATCGCATCAATCCTTTCCAGGGGATACCTTTAGCATCAAGAAGTCTCCCACCTCATACTCCTTTGATATCTCACAAAATTTGACCATTCGAAATAATGGGTTTCGTAAAAAAAACTAATGACTTTTACATACACTCGTCTGCACAATAAAGACGTAATATGAATTTGAAATCTTCATTTAATAATTCGTACATCTCGTGATTGCAAAGATTTCTCATCCACCCATAAAATTTGGGTTATTACAGTCTCCTCTCCTTAAAAGGATTCTATCTTAAGAACATAAGGAAAATAGTTGTGGATACAATTCCAACTTTACCCTTCCCAACTCTCAGGTTGACACTTCAACCCTTTTGTTCTCTTACCTTGATCTTACCAACGCTTTAGTGTTGCTTCTCAACGCATGCTCTCCTCGACCTGTATTCCTTATCAGTTGTTCTATGAATGAAAATTTCTATCCCACTACTTATACATTCCTCTTCTACCTTGTTCATAGTATCCGTGTTGAGTCCTTGTATCGCTGGGTCGTGAATACTTTGTGGTCGTGTTCTATATTCTGAGACAACGTCAATACGCACGGTATTCCTCATTTTCCTTGGCTTGATTAACACGCATGTGTTGCCTCCCGCCAGTCGTTACCACTTGCTATGGATACTGTATAGTCTTCAGTATACGTCGAACCAGTTCAGCTACTATATCCCTCGTTCATTGACTTCTTCATAATGCAAGAAAAGCGAAACTTCTTCTTTCGTAGTACGCTTTACAAGAGACGTCCTTACGTTCGCATGGTGCCGATCGTGATAACAACATTCGTTTCATGGATAAATTTTATTCTCGACTGCCCCGTGAAATCTAAGGCACGACACTAAATATAAATTCGATCGTCTGGATAATTCTTCTTCCCTGTCCGTCAGCCACAGATCAAATTAGTACATACGCTCAATCTCTTTATTAATTATACTTGAAAGCACCTTCAATATTTGAAGTTTAACCTTAAGTCTCTATCTGACGTAATCACTGCAGAAGTTTTATATTGCACCACCATCTCTTCCGTATATAATCGATATTCTTCTAAATGGAAAGTCTCTCGTAGGTAAATCACTTGGTCCAGCAATTATAAATCAACTAGGGCCATCTCTTGGCTCAGTCTTCGGTGACCTACTCATGAAATTCATTATAATTCTGTCCACGTTCAAGATTTTCTACGGGCGGAATTGATCCACTAGATCTCTATCATTTTGTTTTTGACATGTTGCCATGAAGTCAACGCGTTTGTACTTAATAGTTTGCCAATACCATTCTTCATATCAGTTTGCCAAACATTCTCTTAATTCTCTGTACATCTTTGTCCTTCCCCATAATTTAGTCATTTTCCTCTAAAATTATTCTTTATTGTATATACTCTATTTTCTTGGTCAATACTGACTGAATTCCAATTTTGAATAATCCCTTCTATAGGTATCGACCACCACACTGGCCTTTACTGGGAAATAACAAATTTCTCCATTATACTCCCTGCTCCCTTTCGCCACCTTCTCTTTCTTATGTTTAGTTCTAATATGAAGATATACTTATGGCACTTGTGGAAAACTTTCACACTTTTCTCATAAAGTTAACGTCTCAGTTTTATGCGTGAACGCCATCATGACTAATCCCAGACTCACGGTTAGTATATCCTATCCTGTAACCTTTATGTTGTTTAGAAGTATAGGCTATCATCCCCTTTCTACTGCATCAGCACACCTCTTAAACTCTTGAAAGACACATCATCGTGACTCTCAAAGTCCTCTTCTCATTATAAAGTATAGCTAACAACGAGGTTGTTACTAATCTCTCATATCATTCTTAAAACTTTATTTATTAACCCACAAGGGCTTCTGACTCACTAGTCAATCCACATGATACTACCAGAATTTATAATGTTTATATTAATGTGAAATGCCGACTTTGGTGCAGTACAGAGGTCGATCTTGAGTTGGTGAAACCTTCTCTTTAACCTTATCTTTGAAAAACAACTACGCACTTTAACTAGTCAACAATTCCTCCATTTCCGATAAGGGTATCAGTTCTCAATGGTATAGGTAAGATGTCATACGCTCGTCCTCTTTCACAACTGGCGCCAATCAGCTTGAGGCCTGCATGCTGCTGCGATTCCCAATAAACTTGATTAGGTGGTAATCTCGAAGGATCATTGGGATATATCCATGCATCCATTTGCTATTAGGGGCCTTTTAAACTTTATGTCTCGCTATGTGCATCAATCCCTTTAAGCTAAGTAAAGCTTCACATTCTTGCCACGATATTTCTTCCTTTCTTGTCCATCTCACTTCCATGTTAGTTTCCTCTAAGGATATGTCTTACATCGCAATCGATTTGAATTTCTTGGATCAGGAAAAGGCTTGGTAACTCCAGAATTCATTACTATAACATCCTGACAACGGTTGGTAGGAGCGTACTCCCAATCACCTCATCATTTCTTATAACCTTCCTCACACTAATATTAAAGGTCCTTGTGGTATGCCCCGACATGTTATTCCTACTTTAAATAATTACTCGGCATAACGCTCTGGCTGCACAATTACAACATTTGGTTTTTTTTGATCTCATATTGGTGTAACGGTTCATAATTGTACCTCCCGTTCACCTTAGAGTAATCACTTTGAAAGGAATGGTTTCAAAATAACAAGGTCCAATAGATAATTTCAATAAGAATTCCACATTGGATGTTCCAAGAATGCTGATGGTTCCAAATACTAGGAGTCTCGATTTTCGGAGATGTAAGAATGGACAGAAAGAGTACAATAAGGTTTACTCCTTCATGTCCTGATAATTCTGTAATATGATATCATAGAGTATGTTGCACGAGGGCAATGATTATTGGATACAAAAGTCAGAAAGACGGTCTTTATACAATTCTTACATCGGGTGGATACTTTTCCTCCTGAATAATAAGAAGAAATCTAAAGTCGCATTGATGAAGGTCAGCCATTAGAAAGCAATTCTACTCCATGATAATTAAAGAATAAAGTAGTTTGTCATTCAAATAATCAATGGTTTCAAATGAATTCTCATTGTATGAATGAAAGAATAAAATATTCAAGTGATATAAGGTCTGATACGAAGACGGGTAGAATTCAAGTTAAGTGGGCGACCTCACTAGGTCTCAATCAAGTTATTCGTCAAAACTTTCATCATCATACTTTACCACATGCAAAATGCATTGTGGAATGAATTAAATTGGGAGTTGGACCAGTGAAACAATAACTAGTCCTTTTCAAGAAACACTAGCAGCTAGCTAGACAAAATTTGCTAGTTCACCTGTTTGAGGCATCACCACTAGCTAGGACAATTAGCTAGGTGCTCTTCACAACATTACAATTTTGACTAGTTAGAACAATCAACTAGTCATTCATATTGACATATCGACTAGCCAGTTTCAATTGGATAGAACGGAATTTCAACATCGTAGGCACTGAAGAAACTTTAGGCTACTCGGACAACGAATGAAAATAAGAAGTTATTAAGTTTGAAAAAGAAAACTATAAAATCTGAAGAGAATGTTCTAGGTATCGGAACAATCGATAACCTCTCATCAAATATTACTTATCAATGAAACGGTCCACCCAAGGGTGCCTCCGTACACATGCTTTATCAGATCCTACAATAGAATTAAATTCGGAATACCAATATCAAAATGATATCCTTACTATGATTTCAATGTACGATGTATAATCTCATCTTGAATAGAAGAAAATAATTCATGAGGGATGTCTGGACATTAGATCATCCATGTCCTCAGTAATTTGTTAAATATTTATGAGCTCAACTATAGGGTGCAAGTATGAAAGAAGCAATGAAATATCAATATTCGTTAAGTAATATTCGTCGAATAATTAAGGAAATATTCGTTGAACATTCCTTGGATAATTGAAAGAAAGTGTAAATAGGCCTGAGCCGAACAAGATCATCATAAATTTTTTAATAGAATGTTCATGGATCAAATAAAATTACTTCGGATAAGTCCTGCTTTAGGGAAAGTATCTCACTGGTTGTTTTTCCACAAGTTTGAAGTAGAAAGCTAGAAGGGTTACCTGATATAAACTAATCGAGGTAACAGGGTTAGTGAACAGTTTAAAATGAAGTAGTGCACCTGCCGGTAGTTACCAAAATAAGTTAATAATCATTCGTGCATCTCATTATCACCATTATGAGGGTAACTCCATCTCTTCGTCTTCGTAATACAAGACACCAACTAGAGTGTCTCTCAATCATCATCTTAAAGTCATTTATCGAGTTGGGGTTTCACAAATATATCTGTCATTTCCGTGCTTTATCTTGAAGACCAAGCTTCACATCATTCCGGGGACACCTGCTTAGTCCATAGGGTCCTACTTCATGCCTTCCGACATGAATCACAAGTGGCCAGTTCCCTCTTGGAACAGATCAAAGAGATCTCTCAGGGATCTCAGTGCACTCCATAGGTTCAGTGGCGGGTGTGTGTATGTGAACATATACCAAAATATTGAGGTCTACAATACATATATACGTAGTTCCTGATAACATCTCTATCAAAGGATCCCACTCTAGACCCGCTGGTCTTTTCTTTTGGTAGACTCTGAGATCACTGTATCGCCCGTTGCAACCATATTCAACTTCTCTTGAGTCCCTTTGTTAATTCTACTTGTTTGTTCTCTAAGTTGAACTACCATGCTCTAGCGTCCGAATCATGGGTGGAATTATCTAGCACACTCGTCTTATGATAACATTCTCGTATAACACATGTAAAATTCGCCATCAAGGGTAATGAAATCCACAACGACATAGTGACCAACTTTCAGGTAAACCCGTTACTTATCGAAAATCGGATCTTACAGCCAAAGTAAAAGACTTTCATTATTCCAAGTACTAAGTACCCTTAATTATGTAGGGAAGTCTAAACTTCTTGATTCTTAAAATGCCGCCTCCTAAACTGTGGAGGACTATGGGCCGCAAAGCTTATGCCAGCCTAGTCATCCGATCATATTAGCAATATCGCCTCTACCTCAGCTGCTCTTGACATTTCGCTCTGCTTCTTATATCATTACCTATGATAGGTCATGTACCTCTATTCATCATTCTAAAGGTCTCTAAGGATTCTATCGACCCTAGTATAATACCTCCACTCAACACTCCAGTCCATTCTACTCACCGGTACCTCTTCCGGTAGTCCAATAATAAGTTTACTACGATCTCTTGTGTCATTCTCCTACTTAGACTTAACTCTCAACACTCTCATTTCTGAGTACTGTAACTTATCGCTCTGATACCATTTCTGTGACGCCCCCAAATACGAGGTCAAAGATTCAGGTCGTCACATCACCATCCAACCATATCATACCTGTATTAACTTTACAACTTAACAATACATCCATCCAGACCTCAATCTTACGCACAAACAAGTTAGAGCCTCAGAAAAGATAATAAAAAGTAACACTAAATATTACAATTCATCTGTAGAATCCAGAGTCTTACGCACTTCCACTTATACAACTATACTTGAAGACAAGTCTTACTATTACAGTTGAAAACCTATCAGACTTACTCTGTAGTATTTATCTGGAACTAAATCATCTCCGGGGTAAATCTTCTACTCCTCTTCTGCTGGTGCGGAGTTAACCGACCAAATTCTTCTCTTTCTGAAAAGTTTTTATAAATCAAGAATGAGCTATATAATGCTCAGCAAGTTCACCATTTTGAAAAATAATAATGTGGTTTATTTCGAAAACATTCCCAACTGTATGGATATATATCTCAGATTTCAAAATGTAACTGGACAATATATATGTCCGAGTTTGAATAAAATATCTACACTCACTAAGGAGCTTTAAGAATAACACATGAACCCTTTATAAGGTTCCCATTTCAATATATCGCAAGTTTGAAAATATATACATATGAGTATATCATTTTCGGCAAAACACTCTACTGTTAACATACTGTACAGGGAATACATCATTGCAAAACCTCTTTCCTTCCATTAGATTAGAAGGTTACTCATTCAAAAACATTTCATTCTTTGAAATAATTGCAAGAGTGCACTAACACGTGCCAATCTTTATAGAAAATCTTGCAGTTCTAGATACTGCACGATGTCAATATTTTTCTTATCAAAAACCACACTATCGGCAACTTGGCACTTAGGCCCAATAAGCAGTGTCTGAGTATTTTCCAAAGTGGAGGATGGGACTTGAAGAAAACATAAAACCTGACAGGGATTGACGATGATCAGTCGCCACATCCAAGTCCAATAATCCGCGGGTCTTCTCTACCGGTAGAAGGATAGAAACTACATCCGTAACTATCCTCGGGTGAAAACTACATCCGTAATCACCCTCGATGAAAACTACATCTGTAATCATCCTTCGGCAACACCTGGGCCGGAATAATAATTTATGGACCGCCTGGCTCACGGCCGCTTACACATCCCGGGAATCCTTCGTCAACGATTCCCACATCTGCCAGAGTCCCCCCTTTTTTTTCTTTCTTGTCAAAAATCATTTTGATAGAAAATTCGAGTAGTTGAAGTTCGACCTCAGTCGACCGATAATTCTTGAAAAGTGTACAGGAAGCAAAACCTGACCGGGGGTTTTGGAAAAAATTTTGGGTTCGAAAGAGTTCGAGTTTGAAAACGATGAAGGTATCTTGGATTAGTTTTGTCTTTAAACTAATGAACAATAATTAATAAATGATATTTTGAGATTTAATATAAACAATTAATAATATAATTATTTAATTAAAATAAGCTTTTAATCCAAGATAGATATTTTTGAGTATTTATAATAATGTAAAAATAATAAATACTTAAGTATACGATACTTCCCGAATGACCCTTCGGGTTTTTGCAATTTAATCACGATATATTAATATACCGCGCCCCGGTCAATAGTATATTTGGACCGCTATGACCTCTATTGCTAGAGTCGTTGTCCGAAGGAAACACTTTCATTCTAAGTTCAAGGGTGTACAACACATATGCATAAATCTCAAACTTCAACATAATCTCGTAAAGCATAAGCATATAATACATTTGGAAGCTACAAACACAACAGTGAAAATCCTTATATATAAGTTTTGAAAAGTAAACTTGCATAGGTAGAATCAGGAACATAATATTTTGAAAATAAATGCTTAGGGTTGGAAAACTTGCCTTGGGAAGGTTGGGGTGGTTGGGCTCGTGGAGTGGAGCGACAATCTATAAATATCCAATATTCGCTCGTTAGTATCTTAGCAACAACACTTAATCATAATGTTTTAAAGAATACAAGACCATCTTAGCGACTCCACCATTTGACCCACTAACCCTCCTATATGACCATGTCATCACATTATCACATTCTTTACCCATTCGACTCAAATCTATCCCTCAAACTCGAAACCCAAGTGTATACTCTTAAAACTACTTTAAACTAATCTCCTAAGTGGTTTTTCACTTGCACACACCTCGCTCTAACATTTTTATAAAATTGAAAAATTCAAATTTTAATCAGATTCTTCTTGGGTAGCCTTCCTTACTGTAAGACCTAGCTATTCTCAATTTTTCACAATGTATGCAGAAAGTTTGAGGGTCCAAAGATAGTTCACAAACAGACCACTCCTCACTCTTTTGGTCATAACTCAAAATCTACACATCACCTAGTCATGAACTTTATATTTATGGAAACTACATTCAAATACCTTTCTAACCATGGGTATTAGACCCTCGGGAGACAAGTTTAAGGGGTTCAAAAGTCCACTGCAAGGCAGTATATACTCCCAGACTTTTTACTCAGCACACACCTTTACTTAATCCTTCAAGAACTCAACTTATACATCATATCTACCATTAAAACCACCAAGTCTCATCTCTATAACATACATGGGGTCACATACTCTAAGCACAAGCTTTAAAATCACATTAACCACATATAACCTCAAGATTTTCATCATCCATAACTCATATAACCAAGATATGCACTAAAACTCTTAGATCTAACATTGTAAACCATAAACAATCCATGACTAAGAGTGGTTAGAGTTTTATACCTTCCTTGATGTGTGTAATAGCTTTCTAAACCTTATATAATCCTTGTATAGCCTTGGGTAAGCTTGAATGATCAAAAAAAATGAAGAAAACAAAGTTAGTAATTCGGAGTTACTAGAACCCGACTGAAAGATCATGGAAAACGAGGCCCTTACCGAGCTTTTCTGATCGAGGCTTCGAAATGAGAGTTGTAGAGCATCTTCACAGATTTCTAACCATATAAAGAACACGAAATTCCATTGAGTAATGAAGGATATACGTCCGATTGAAAATCATCCCAGAAACTGTCAAGCACCAGGACAGTTTGCTTCTTCAAATTGGGGAGGAGATTTAACTAGGCTACACTCATTAGAATGCCATGAAATTTTGAGCGAATATTGCCCATGGAGTGGATAGGTTATGGTTAAAATTTGGTGATTTTATCATGGATAGAAATGGAGATATATATTTTTCTTTGAGGGTTGGTTCTGCTGGACAGCTTGTGGAGAAATGGAGAGATGGAGTTTTCTTTGTGTTTTGTTATGGGTAATGATTTAATACATGTAATATCTATCTATATTTGGATGCATATTCTTGTAATGTGTTGTCAACACCTCATTGGCTCACTTGGATTTCCTTATCCACAACAATTGCAACAAAGTCCTCATCTTTTGTTTCTTTCATATTAGTCCCTTGGTTTGTTTCTTTTTCCAACAATTTGATTTCCTTGTTGTCTCGTGAATAAAATTAATACGTTACAACTTATACTTTGCATATTATTGCTCTAATATGGCACAATACCTCGAATGAATATTAATTCCAACATCCCTTTTTTTTATTTCTTTTATCTCAGAAAACGTTCTCCCGATTTCTCAAGCATTCTCTATTTCTCAATTCTAGGAGTTTATTCTCAATCCTCTTTCTTTCTCATAATATATCCTTCCTTGGACTCTTAATATACCATATCATTAATCCATGCTTTGTTCGCTCAATCGCTTAATCTCATTGTAAAGTTTCAGCGGTTTCTAGAACGTTTGTTTCACTTCCTCAGTGGTTTTCGTTCCAAATTCTCAAATTACTTATAATAAAATTCCAAAATATTAACTCCTCAATTCCTAAAATTAAATATCTCATTTCTTGATATTACTGATATATAATTCACTGTTCGGTCAAATATTACACGAAAATAGAATTTGGAATTTCTGAATTCCGATCGCATTTACATACACTTATTTACTCCGTAGATTACTAGTATAACTTCGGAATATCCACACTACGTCTCGTACATAGGTGGCATGAAAAATTTTGTTAATCATCAAAATCACTATTCATCCACCAAATCACTATTCATTGATGCACTTCATCATAATAGGAAAAGTTTTAATTCTACCGAAATTTTGGGTTCTTACATAATGTGTATATTTGTGCTGACATTAGTTTATTTGTATCTTATCAACAGAGTCATAGCTTAACAGTGACGATGGGGAACGCAAGTGTCGTTCAAGTACATGAAGTAGGAAACGTGGACCTGAAGTTTCCTTCGGGTCGTGTTCTATCCCTGACGAGAGTGCATCATGTTCCCGACATGCGTAGAAATATAATAAGTGGAAGCTGTTTAGTAGATAATGGTTTTGAAGTCTCTTTCAAGTGTAATAAAGTAGTTCTTATTCATACTGGTACATTTTTTGGCAAGGGTTAATTGTCAAATGGTTTATTTGTAATAAATGCTGAGCCCATTTTGGGTACTTTGATTAATAATATTACTCCTTCTGTTAATTGTATTGAATCTTCAAATTTATGGCATGCTAGACTTGGTCACTTAAATTTTGGTGCTTTTAAAAATATGATGAACTTAGAGTTGATTCCAAGACATACCATAGAAAAGAATTCTAAATGTCAAGTATGTGTGTCTGCTAAACAAATAAGGAAACCTTTTCATAATATTGTTAGGGATTCAGACTTGTTAGATTTAGTACACACTGATATTTGTGAGTTTGGTGGTGTGTTGACTAAGGACCAGTTTAGATACTTCATTACCTTTATAGATGATAGTAGTAGGTACTGTTATGTTTATTTACTTAGACATAAGGATGAAGCACTTAGTAAATTCATTATATATAAAACTGAAGTAGAAAAACAAACTAGTAAGGTACTTAAACGGTTGAGATCCGATAGAGGTGGTGAGTATACGAGTAACGTTTTTAATGAATTTTGTGCAAGCAATGGTATAGTTCATGAAGTTACTCCACCATACACACCTGAGTCTAATGGGGTTGCTGAGCGAAAGAACAGAACATTTAAAGATATGATTAATAGTATGCTTATTAATTCTGGGTTGCCTAAATACATGTGGGGAGAGGCTTTGAATACGGCTTGCCATATTCTGAATAGAGTCCCTCTGAAACACATGGATAAGACACCCTATGAGTTATGGAAGAGCAAGAAGACTAGTCTTAAGTATCTTCGTGTGTGGGGGTGCCTTGCTAAGGTACTTGTCCCTGAACACAAGAGAAAGAAGCTAGGTCCGAAGACTGTTGATTGCATCTTTCTGGGCTATCTTGAGACCACTACAGCTATGAGATTTTTAGTGTTAAAATCTGACATAGATGGTATAATGGCAAACACGATAGTTGAATTTTGTGATGCTACATTCTTTGAGGATGACTACCCTATGAAGACTGGTATGCCTCAAGATGCTTCTAACGAAGATCCTACTCACACATCGAGATCTATTCCTGATCATGTGGAAAAGATGACAAATGTGGGGGTGGAACCTAGTAGTAGCTCTACTCCTAAGGAGGTAGAGGAACAACGAAGGAGTAATCGTGAAAAGGTAGTCAAAGATTTTGGAAGTGATTTCATCACTTACAATGTCGAGGACGAACCTTTAACTTTCCGACAAGCTATGGATTCTTCAGAGTCTATGCACTGGAAGGGCGCTGTAAAGAGTGAAATTGACTCTATTGTTTCTAATGGAACATGGGAGTTAGTTGATCTCCCTCCTGGGTGTTCTACTATCGGGTGCAGATGGATCTTTAAAAGGAAGTTGAACCCTGACAGCATAATAGATAAGTACAAAGCTAGACTGGTAGCTAAGGGATTTAAGCAAAAAGAGGGCATTGATTACTTTGATACATACTCTCCTGTAGCTAGAATGATAACAATCCGAATGCTTGTAGCATTGGATTCCGTACATGGTCTTATCATCCATCAGATGGATGTAAAGACAGTTTTTCTTCATGGTGAACTTGAAGAAGAGATTTATATGGATCAGCCTGAAGGATTTGTTGCATCTGGCAATGAAAGAAAAGTATGTAAGTTGATCAAATCCATCTATGGCTTGAAACAAGCTCCTAGGGATTGGCATAAAAAGTTTGATGAAACTGTGTTGCCGTTCAGTTATGATATTAATGATAGTGACAAGTGTGTCTACACCAAAGTTAAAGGTAGTGAGTGTGTCATCTTGTGCCTATATGTAGATGACATATTACTGTTTGGAACCAATATTGAGATTATTAACGAGACAAAAGCTTTCTTGAAAAGGCATTTTGAAATGAAGGATATGGGTGAGGCTAGTGTGATTCTTGGTCTCAAGCTGACTCAGTCAGCTGAGGGAATAACATTATCACAGTCTCATTATATAGAGAAATCTATACTTGAGAAATATGGTTATTCACAGTGTAAAATCGCTAGTACACCCTATGATCCTAAAGTTGCTCTTGTCAAGAATGCTTCAGGAGTACCTGTGTATCAGTTAAGGTATTCTCAGATTATAGGGAGCTTGCAGTATCTTGCTAACGGTACTAGACCAGATATTTCATACTCTGTGTCTAAGTTGGCTAGATATACAAGTTGTCCAAACAGAACTTATTAGGATGCTCTTGATAGAGTACTTAGATATCTGAAAGGCACAATGTACCTTAGTTTACACTATAGGAGATTTCCTGGTGTACTTGAGGGGTACAGTGATGCAAGTTGGATAGCTAAAAAGTCTGGTTCCAATGGAGTGACTGGATACGTGTTCACCTTGGCAGATGGAGCAATATCCTGGAAGTCAACCAAACACACTATAGTAACTCGGTCTACTTTTGAGGCTGAGTTGTGTACACTTGATGCCACGGGGATGGAGGCTGAATGGTTACACGGACTTATGTCCGCGATACATGTAGTAAGCAGACCGCTTCCTGCGATTGCTATTCATTGTGATAGTAGAACAACTATAGACAAGATTAGCAGTAGAAAGTATAATGCTAAAACAAAGAGGCACATCCAAGTTAGACTAAATTCTATAAGGGTTTTAGCGTCTGATAGGATTATAGCTGTAGAGTTCATAGGAACTCAGAATAATATAGCTGATCCTTTGACTAAAGGACTGGAACCTGCAGTGGTCCTTAAGTCAAGGTTGGGGATGGGGCTGTCAACCCATCATAGTTCATCATCAGTGGGAACCCAATGCACATGAGAGGAGATCCCTTGAAGTGTATTCAATGTGGTAATAACAAGTTGTAAGGATGAATTGGTAGTACCTTTGCTACATAGATGATACTGTTGTATCTGAGTATATCCCCTGTAAACCTAGAAGGTACTGACGCTGCTAGTAAGCAAGAGTTATTTTAAATCTGAATGGGGTCAAGTCATTTGACGAGATGGTAGCAGTACATCTCTGGAGATGCCCAGCTAAGCGAATGTAATTGTGTGGTCGCAATTAAAGGGAAGGGTTATTCCTTGAAGCATTTGACGAACAGGATCGAGACAAGTTGATAATGTGTATTTTATACACGTTTTTTCTTTTATTCTCTTGCATTTTTGTTCGTTTCGAATGTAGTTTTATCGATATTAATTATGTTTTTCATCTTTCAGTGCCTCGTGCTTAATTGTTGAAAAGATGGCTTAATTTGGGCATGAAAGCGAAGATTATTGAAGAGGGAAGTTAGAAGATGCAAGCTCGCGTTTCCGGGAGATTTTTATTGTGATATCTTGAAGATTTTATCTCGCACGGGCTACTGCACGGCCGTGCAACAGGCCGTGCAGAGTGTTCCAAGTAGTGCAGATTGTGCAATTTTTCTCACGGGCAGTTGCACGGCCGTGCAAAATCCTGCTGTGTATTAAAAGAAGCCAAACCCTACATTTTATAACATATTATCTTCACATCTTATTTTTCCTCTCTTCTTAGCCTCTTCAAGAACATAATTAGGGTTAGTAGGAAGTAGTTAATTATGATTAACTAACTCCATAATTTGGCTCAAGGAAGCATCTCTTGTACTAAACCCATTCAATTTAAGTAAGATCTTCTTCATTCTATCTTAATTGCTTGAATGTATTGTTTATGATTTTGCTTGGAGATTTGTAAGTTGCTTCATCTTTCTCTTCTTGTAATTTCAATTGCTAATTGTTTGTACTAATCCGTAATTGTTAGTACATTCATTATAGTAGCACAAGTTTAGTTTACCTAAATTCTCAAGCTTTAAGTGCAAATACCTAGGTTGAGCTTCTCATCCTTGGGTTTGTCCTAGCCTCTCTTTGATTGATTCCTTGATTTGGTTATACTAGTAGTGCTTCATTATTGGTAGCTATTATCAAGAGAGCTAATTTATGTGCTTCACTAAATTAGTGTTTTTAGAAGAGAAATAAGTGATTGTGTGCTTCACCAATTATCTTGGTTAGGTAGAGTTGGATATATTCTTGCTTGTTGGGTTGAAGTGCTTGATTTGCTATTATCCTTGGGTCAAATGTCTCTTATCTTGTTAATTTGCTCATTGTGTTGTTGTGTTGGTAAATTTTGATATTAGCCATTAACTTAGTTGTGTTTTTGTAGCAATTTATTTATCGTATGCAAGGTGTTTGATAAAACACCTCAACCAAACTCAAAACCCCCCCTTTTACACACTTCTAGATTGTAAGAGATAATCTACTCGAAATCAATATTGATAGTCCTTCCCTGTGAACGAACTACGAAAAACACTACCTTCAAATTGGCGCCGCTGTCGGGGAAGGCAACAATATTAATTTTGAGTTAATTGTTTCTTATATTTTAGATTTTATCTTTGTATATAATTTTTCTTTCTTTCTTTGTTGTTTTTATTGGTGTGTCTTCATGTTTATTGGATATAGACATGAACTAACTCTTTCAGGAGACGATGGATAACTATTTTGGTTGGAATAACGCTCAAGATTTCACCTATGATCAAGAACGATATCAAGATTTTAATTCTTTTCAGAATTTAAATGCGTATCAGGTGAATTCTTTATATTCTACAAACTCATGCTATGCTCCTTACCCTCCTAGCATCGATTATTCATATGCTTGTGAAAATCAATGTTATGATCCGCAATATAATTCCCAAGACCATCAAGGGTCTTCTTCATCTTCCATATCATCATTAGAGGAGATGATAAACCAAATGGCGGCAAATAACCTCCAACTTGCTTTTGAAAATCGATGCTATGATCCGCAATATAATTCCCAAGACCATCAAGGGTCTTCTTCATCTACATTGTCATCACTTGAAGAAATGATGAAGCAAATGGCGGCAAACAACCTCCAATTTCAAAACACCACTTCTCAAACCATATCCAACTTGGAAAAGCAAATGAGTCAACTAGCCGAAACCGTGATTCGATTAGAGGAGGTCAATTCTCCTACTAATCACGATTCTTGTTTTGTAATTGATGAAAATGTTATGCATGATGAATTTGCTTGTTTAGTTGACGATTGCCCTAAGCTTGACAATGATAAATTGGATGTAGTTGAGAATCTACCAAACATAGGAAATACTTTTGTGCTTAATGAATTGGTAGATGAGATAAAAATTGATGATTGTCCAATTAAAATTGAGAAGGAATTTGAGCTTAAGATTGATGAGGTTGAAATTTTTGCTTGGGTATATAAGGATCCAATTTGGGAACAATTTTTGAGTCGTAGTTATAATGATTATTCTGACGATTTTTCTAACTATTTTGCCTTTTCAAAGTCTCCCGAAGATGTGAAGATCATAAACATATTTTTATATTTTTATGGATCGAAGGTATATTTGCACACCTTGTTCTTATTATTGATTCGTATGTATGTGCATTTATTTTCTTTTTCACCTCATTACTTATGGTACTTGTATAAATAAGTCGATCCAACAACAATAAACAGAGCGCTTTTTGGGAGGCAACCCAAGGTACGTATGTGTTTATATATTATTATGTGTGTGTTAGATTTTGTTCCTCGATTGCATTTATGTAGGTGTTATGCATATTGTGAGTTTGAGGATTGATCTAAATATTAGTGAGTGGGGATTCCATTTTTCATCCATTTTAATTCTAAGAAAATAATTAAAAAAAAAAGTATTTTTGTGGTGTGATTAATGAATTTTATAATAGATTTTCAAAAAAAAATGTAAAAATTATGCCCCGCTCAATGATATTTAGTATCGTTAATGTTTATATTATTCCACACTTGCCTTGATGTGTTTGTTCATGTTTTCAGGATTTAATATTTTATTCAAGCATTCAAGGATTTATGTGCGTGTTTAAAAAAAAGAAGTAAAAAAAAAGAAACAGAAAAAAAGGGGGATTATTTATAATTTTTTGTGTGATTTTTGGTTATGCACGGCCGTGAAATTTTAGAGGCATTACAACTTGTTTAAGCAGATTTATTCACGGGCCTATGCACGACCGTGCAACAGACCGTGAGATTTCAGCTTCATTCTGCATAAAACATCACCAACTTCCCTCTTTGCACAATTCTTCTCACGACTGTGCAAACTTCCACCAAAAATAGAAAATAGACCATAAGCAATCCCTAACCCACTAACCCAAGCAACACAGTCTCACCACTGCTGCTCTTTCTCCGACCACCGTTCCCCGCCTTCACTACCTTTCCATCTCCGTTCACCCCTTAACCGCAGCACCCATTCCTCCAACCATCGCCTCCCACCACTATGCAACGCCTCCGATCTGCAGCTCCTTTCAATTCGCAGCATAACCTATTCCCCATTTCTCCTCTCTTCACCAAAGCCGCGCCTCAACTCCCTGCATCACCCGTCTCCCTCAACATTCAACTTCGCCTGCAATTCACCAATTCAACCCGCCTCCATCTACAGCAACACCACCTCCGTTCATATTCTTCGTCCACCTCTATTCTCCACACACAACAATCAATCCATCTTCTCCCATCTCGTCTCTTTCTCCATTTACTACACCACTCATCTCACTCATATCCACCTCTTTTCAACCACATCCCATCGAACCACAACCTTCCCTTTCCCCTTCCCCATCAATTCGCTCCTTCCTTCCGCCCACCACTTCGTCTGCCATCACTCCCTCTCCATTTTTCCCCTAGCCCCTTCTCCTCTCATTCTGCAATCACAGCCCCCACCTTCAACCCATTTCCTCCATTCCTCCTCCATTCTTCCCCGACCCTCCCATCACCGTACCAAACCACCATGACCTCCAATAACCTCCACCATTCTCACCTCACCTGCATCAATCCACCGATTCCCCCTCTCATCCTTATCCTTTCCTCCGCCTGCAATCAAAACAACAATTCCCCATCTTCTTCTCCGTAACCCACCACGCCCCCATTTTCCAACAACCAAGCGCCAACACCAACCACCAATCATTCCTCCAACCATCATTCACCTTCCGCCCAAACCTCCTCACTCCATTTTTTTTCCCATTTTGTCCACCTCACTTCACCCTCCACCACAGTTCATACCTCCACCCTCCCATCTCCCTCACAACACCACAACACCCGTTTCCTCTCATCCACCCCCCCCCCCCCCCCGTGTTTTCCCACCCCCCCTGTTTCCAAAACAAACGCAACTCCCCCCCCCCTTTTGTTTTTTTTTGTTTTTTAGTTTTTTTTTCTTTCTTTCTTTGTTTAGTTTTTGTTTTTTTTTTGTGTTTTGTTTTATTTTTATTTTGTTTACTTTTATTCACTTTTTAAATTTTGATTTTAGTTTTTATTTTAATTTTATATAAATTTAAGAATTAATTTATATTTACTTTAAATTTTATTTTTGATTTTATTATTAATTTGATTTTTAATTTAAAATTTGATTTTGATTTATTATTAATTTGTTAGTTTATTATTATGATTATTATTATTGTTCTTTTTTAATTTTAATTTTATTTCATTTCATTTCATTTTATTTTATTTATTATTATTTTTTTAAAAAAAGAAAAGCCAAAAAAAACAAAATCTAATTCTTTTTAATTTTGATTTTAGTTTTTAATTTTCTAAAACTAAGTAATTATTTTATTTTAGTTTTAGTTTTAATTTGATTTTTGATTTTATTATTATTTTAGTTTAAAATTTGATTTTTTTATTTTATTGTTAATTACTTAGTTATTTTATTTTATTTTAGTTTTAAATTTGATTTTTGCTTTTATTATTATTCCAGTTTTAAATTTGATTTGATTTTTATTTTGATTTTTATTTTTTATTAATTGGTTAGTTATTTTATTTTATTTAAAAAAACAAAAACAAATATTTTTATTATTTATATATCCTTAATAAGTGTTGAAGTGGCTTTGTAGGGTGTTGGATTTTTGCTTGTCGGTTATTTTGTTGAGTTAATTGTGGTGCTCGGCATTAGCTCAATTCTTGGCGTGCAAATTTCGGAGTTAGATTTGGGCAAATATGATGGTGCTCCCGATCCTCGTTGCTTATTTTTATGGGAGTTTTATTTCACTCTTGTTTCTCCCTCATTTTTATTTGTCATGCATGAGGACATGCCTTGTTTTAAGTGGGGGAAGGATTGTTTATGTTCATCCTTGTAGCATAGTATGTAGTTAATGTTAGTATTCTCTTTTGTTTCATTTGATGTCCGTTTTATTTGCGTTTAGGAAATAAGTTTGGTCATGAGTGTGTTTACTTGTTTGTGAAATTTATGACATTGTGAGCTTGTAGCCTTGTTTTCTCCTATTTCGTGCCTAGCATTACCAATTTGATGCGAATCTATAAGTTTGATGAACCTTATTGCACACACACACACACACACACTTAAAATGGCATGAGAAGTCTAGATTGTTGTAAATAAATTGTGAACATGACGGTTATCTCTTAGGATGCATGGAATCAAATCGAGAAGATGTTATTACAACTTAAACCTTGTGAGGCCTTGAACGATGATTCTTTTGGTTGTGTGTTGCTCCCTCTTTATGTGTGTTTGTAGCTCTAGGGCTTGCATTAAACCTTCATTCATGGATGCACCATAATAAGGAAATTTTATTTAGGATAACCTTTTTGACCTTTTTAGCTTGTGAACCATGAAAATAATCCCTAGTTACCCCTTTGAAGCTTATATCCATATTTTTCTTCGTCACTCTCCCCTTTTATACATGAGTCATAGCCAAATACTTCACTCTCGACCTAGTTGAGCTAGTTGAGTCTTGGAAAGAATTGATTGATGAGCATGTGAATTTGGAGAAGTTGTGAAGAGGAAGGATTCTAATTATTATAAGTGGGAACTAGTTTGATGTGTATATCTAGATGTGGTTCAAAGTTCGTTGTAGTATTTATTTATGTTATGCATTCCCTTTGCTAAAAAAATAATAATAAAGGGGATGTAAAAAAAAGAAAAAGAAAAGAAAAAAAAGAAAGGAAATAGAAAAAAAAAGCAATAAATCTTTGTACTTTATTTTGTTTCAATTTTCTTGGTAAATGTGGTTGTGTTTTGTAATTGTAAATGAGTGAAGACATTCTTTAGTTTGAGAATTTGGTGGATGAAGCGAGCAAGCGTCATTTTGACTCAACTAGCGAGACTTTTACACCTTCCTTGAACTTAAATTTTCACACCTTCACCCTAGCCTCATTACAACCCATTTTATGAATTCCTTGTTTTTGGTGCAATCCGGAATTTAGGTGGACATGCAAGGTCAAGTAGAGCGCATGCATTTAGACTTGGAGTTGAGTGAAATCTCTAGCCCATACTTGTGTGATACATAATTGAGAGATGTGATATTTTTCACCATACAATTTCATCTTCTTAATGCGAGGCCATGTATGCTTTGTGATCATCTTGTCTAGTGTTCACGATTGATGTGCATGCATTCTATCTTTAATGTCTTGGTTACATCTTGCACGAAGTGTGTTGTCTTGATTCTTGAATTGGTTGTTAGCTCGTTTTAGTGGATGACAAGGTGAATAGCTCTATATGTTTGATTTTAGTTACAAGTAGACGGCTCGGGCATGTGAGTGTAGTAGTTAGTTTAATTAGTAGGTATTGTTAGTTTTTTTTTTGTTGGTGATTTTTGTGATTTTGTGGGTACATCATCTATAAACCCTCACGAGACCTCACTCGTCCACTAGGGCTACCTAGGGGTTCCAAGGGCTTGTTGCATATGCCAAATGCAACCGTGATCACCTACGGAAGTGGTACTAGTTAGGAGTACATGGTTATGTTAATTTTAGTTTGCTCGGGACTAGCAAAGTTTAAGTGGGGGAAGATTTGATAATGTGTATTTTATACACGTTTTGTCTTTTATTCTCTTGCATTTTTGTTCGTTTCGAATGTAGTTTTATCGATATTAATTATGTTTTTCATCTTTCAGTGCCTCGTGCTTAATTGTTGAAAAGATGGCTTAATTTGGGCATGAAAGCGAAGATTATTGAAGAGGGAAGTTAGAAGATGCAAGCTCACGTTTCCGGGAGATTTTTATTGTGATATCTTGAAGATTTTATCTCGCACAGGCTACTGCACGGCCGTGCTGAGTGTTCCAAGTAGTGCAGATTGCGCAGTTTTTCTCACGGGCAGTTGCACGGCCGTGCAAAATCCTGCTGTGTATTAAAAGAAGCCAAACCCTACATTTTATAACATCTTATCTTCACATCTTATTTTTCCTCTCTTCTTAGCCTCTTCAAGAACATAATTAGGGTTAGTAGGAAGTAGTTAATTATGAGTAACTAACTCAATAATTTGGCTCAAGGAAGCATCTCTTGTACTAAACCCATTCAATTTAAGTAAGATCTTCTTCATTCTATCTTAATTGCTTGAATGTATTGTTTATGATTTTTCTTGGAGATTTGTAAGTTGCTTCATCTTGCTCTTCTTGTAATTTCAATTGCTAATTGTTTGTACTAATCCGTAATTGTTAGTACATTCATTATAGTAGCACAAGTTTAGTTTACCTAAATTCTCAAGCTTTAAGTGCAAATACCTAGGTTGAGCTTCTCATCCTTGGGTTTGTCCTAGCCTCTCTTTGATTGATTCCTTGATTTGGTTATACTAGTAGTGCTTCATTATTGGTAGCTACTATCAAGAGAGCTAATTTATGTGCTTCACTAAATTATTGTTTTTAGAAGAGAAATAAGTGATTGTGTGCTTCACCAATTATCTTGGTTAGGTAAAGTTGGATATATTCTTGCTTGTTGGGTTGAAGTGCTTGATTTGCTATTATCCTTGGGTCAAATGTCTCTTATCTTGTTAATTTGCTCATTGTGTTGTTGTGTTGGTAAATTTGGATATTAGCCATTAATTTAGTTGTGTTTTTGTAGCAATTTATTTATCGTATGCGGTGTTTGATAAAACACCTCAACCAAACTCAAAACCCCCCCTTTTACACACTTCTAGATTGTAAGAGATAATATACTCGAAATCAATATTGATAGTCCTTCCCTGTGAACGAACTACGAAAAACACTACCTTCACAAGTCCATTAATGTCTCAAAGCCGTAGATTGGCACCATAGCCTTTGACTTGTCGTCGTCTATGGAACATGGTTACACCAAACGGATTAACATTCCATCTGAATCCAGTAATCATCGAAGTAGGGGACTCAGGAGGGTTCAAACCCGGAAGGGTACCGACTCTGAAAAACAAGTCATGATGAAAAACCTAAAGCATTTCTGTATGGATTTGTGGGGGATTGTTAGAAAATAGGAGTTTTAGATCATATTTTGTATATGTTCTTGATATTAATTCCGGATTTTAACTATTGGAAATTGTTCCTTGCTATGAGGACTTAAATTTTCATATATGGGTCTAAGTAATTTTTTTTTTTTTTGTTAAGTTGGGTCTAAGTAATATTCTTAGTGAAATCCATAGAGAAATGGAGTTGAAGTTGGTAGCTTGAAAATGAGAATGTGTATTTGTCCCACATTGAAATAAATAAAGGGGGTTGATGGCTTTATATAGAATCACACACATGGGTAGTGTACAACTACTAAGGTGTATGATGGTGCATGGTGTTACTGTGTGCTTCACGCGCGCACACACACACGCGCGCACGCCTCCACCACCGCCCGCCTCGCCACGCCACGTCACGTCTCGACTCGGGTCAGGTTGGCTCGGTCGAAGGGCGATTTGGGCGAATGTCTCGGCGTCTCGCGTACACGAGGTGACCTGGGCGAGGGATTTTATTTATGTGTTTAATTAATATTTTAATTAGAATAAATATATATTTCAATTAGGATCAGTACTTGGAATAAATCAGGAACTGGTCAGACATCTAATATTGATGGGCCAAGTCCTGATGGATGAAATCCTAATGGTACCAGATCCTGATGATGATCAAATACTGATGGCCATCAGATCCTAACGGATGAAAATCCTGATACCTGATTTTGGGCTTGGACAGAATTTGATATATATATATATATATATATATATATATATTCGTATTAATTAAAATAGAAATTATATGTGTGGATAATATATATACGTAACTGTTACGATTTATTTAATTGAAAATCAGCTGTTACAGCCATTTTGATTATATTAAATCGACCGTTTCATTATTATTAAATGGAATGGGAGTTACAATATTAATGAGGGTGGTATCAGTTACATTTGGCCTCTCCTATAAATAGAGAGCTAAGCTGCTGATTTTAGTTGTACCACACCCTACATTCTCTTCTCCTCTCTACACTCTATATTCCCTTCCTGTCATAGCTTCTCTGCTAGTGGGTTTTTCCTGCGACTGAGGTGCCAGTCGAAGTTGAGTATTCTGGTTGCTGTGATCATATTACTCGGAGCTGTTTTATCCTGGGAGAGGTGTTGCAAGCATCCCGACACAGTGTAAGTGGGGGCAATTATCTCTTCAAGAGCAGTCAGGACTTCGAGCAAATCCTGAAGACTCAGCTTGTTTTCTTACTTGTTCATATACTAATATAGCTATGGCTACTGGTATGATTTCTGTCTTTCCTTCATTCTTACAGTTACTAATATGCATGCTTTATACCTTCGTGTTTTGTTTCGTTAATTGTTTGCTTGGCCTTGGCTTGTTAAATACTTTATATAACTGCCTCTATGTTGCTGTATTAATTAATATTTTCAACACACTTGTCCACTTAGAATGCATCATCCATGACCTAATCACTTTATTAAAGGTCCTTTATACAAGATATTATCATAATAATACAAGATTAATAATAACTAGTGTTTATTCTTACATCTCACAGTTTTCTTATTTTTCTCTTGGGCACTCACGCAAACACCTTTTCTACATACATATCTCTTGGAAATTCTTGCAAATTTCTTAACTCAATGGCATCTAAAGCATTCACTGCTCTTGGTTTACGGTTTGTTCCTAACAACTATGAAGCTCCACTCTATCATCAACGCGTTCCAGAATCGTTTCATCTCATGCAGAACTTCTTGAGGGATTCAGAGATTGGACAGGCTCTGATTGGACCTGCTACTCTTTCTGCGTCTCAAATTGCTACATTCTGGCAGAATTCAGTTTATGAGGATGGAGGAGAGAGTGGAACTCCTACCATTATCTTCACTTACGAAGACCAAGATTATGTGATTACTCCACAGACTGTACGAGATACAATGGGGTTTGACACACATACTTCTTATACTCTGGTTAATGAAACTTATCTGAGAGAGATGCTACAAGAGATAGGTTACATGGAATCTCTTGACAAGCTTGGCGGTATAAAGAGACCAAATCTCAGAAAGGAATGGAACTTCTTCTTTGATTGCATAACAAGGACGTTCCAGAAGAAAGTCACCAACTAGGATGCCATTCCAACAGACAGTCTCCAAATCGGGTATTCTCTGCTCTATGGTACTAATTTTGATTTTGGTCGACATGTTCTGATAAGCTTAGGTGATAAACTGTCAGAATCTACTACTGTTTATTATGCTCGTTTTTGTCAAATGATGTTCAATGCATGTGTACCTGGTCTTGAAATTGATGATACTGATGAAATTGATCCTTTTAGAGTCAATAAGCGAATATTCTCTGATATGACTAACAAGGATGTTGGTAAAGCAAATCTCCCTGCTTTTGTCATGCCTCTTGCTCTACGAAATTTTCTCAATCAACCACAAGAACCACAACAACCTGAACCACAACAAGATCAACAAGAACCAGAACAACATGAACCTGAACAACAACAACAACAACACCCTGAACCACATCCTGAACCTCAACTAGAACCAAACACTGAATCACCTGCTCAGTCAGCACCTACAAAACAACCTTCACCCACTTCACACACAAACTCTGATTCGTCACAATCTCCACCAGCATCACAATCTAAAGTACAAAGAGTTAAGAAGGCAATTACTAAACGACATGCAAGTCTAAAGCAGGCGGAAGAGACACAAAGAAAATCAAAATGGAAATCTCCTGAAGCTGTTTACACTAGAAGGGTGAAAAGAATGAAAGCTCGGACAAAAATGCCTAAGTCACCATCTAGTGAAGAGGATTCAGATAATGTACCTCTAGCAAGACGAAGAAAACTGATATTCTCTGATTCTGTGGATGAAGATATTGAAGCTTCAGAGGTTGTTTCACAGCAAACACCTCCTGTTGAGGTTGAAAAAGATGAAATACCTGCAGAGGATGTAATGCCTGCAGAGGACAAAATGCCTGCAGAGGACAAAATGCCTGCAGAAGAGGATGCAAGAGATGGTGTTTCTCCGATAAATGATATTCCTGATTCATTTATGCCATTCTCTGATCCTATCTCTGATATTGGTATAGTTGATCAACCTACGGCTGTTCTTTCTGAAGCTGTGGCATCTCATACTGAGTTAATATCTGATGCTCACCAAACTATTGAAGAAGGTGAAGAAATTGATCAGGCAACCAAAGTCACTTCTCAGTCAATGCCTGTTGCTGAGCCTGAGCAACATGGAGAAAATCTTGACAAGCCTACAGAAGAAATTGCTAAACCTATGGCTGAAGATGAACCAGTTAAAGCTACAAGTGTTGAAGCTGAAGGTGACAGTAGTGCAAACTCTGATGCTTCTCTGAGTGCACCAGTACAAACTGACAATAAACATACACCTTTTCCTCAACCTTGTACTTCTCATGAAGTTGAGAGAGCACAATTTGCCAAGAATGCTGCTGAATGGTACAAAGAAGATTGTATTTTTCCACAAGGAAGAGCAGCTAAGTTTGTTAAGCAAAGTGCTGATACTATCTCCAATCCAGAGATTCTTTCTTACTTGAAAGCAACTATAGTTCAAGTTAAAACTCTGGATAGACGATTTGATGATACTAATTTGGCAATCACTGCTTTGCGAAATGAGGTTGTAGCTAGAGAGATGAAGATGGAAAGAGATTCGAAACTAGTGACTACAAAATTCTCTAAAGCTCAAGACAATCTCTTTGCCAGGCTGACTAAAGTTGAAGAGAACCAGTCTGACTTATCTGCTAAAATTGATTCTATTGCTACCTCCCTGGAGTTAATTACTTCTATCCTTATGCCTGATGATGTCAAAAAGGGGGAGAGAGTTGTCAGAAGGGATAGTGCTGGAGATGGAGGGGCAAGTAACAAAGGAAAGAAAAAGGCTGAAGAGGTTCAAACTCTGAGAACTAGCAAGTCATTAAAATCACAGTCTATTGGGAGAAATACTGATACTCAAGGTACTTCAAGGACCAAGAGTTTGCTGTTATCTTCTAATCCACAAACTGATGAAGAATTGGCTGCTAAGCTGTTCATTGAAGAGAATGAGGAAGGAGTTACGATTGAGGACATTGAAGCTGAGGAAAAGAGTTTACAAGAAGAACATCTTAAAGCTTTAAAGTCTGATAAGGTACAAAGAGGAAAAGCTCCTAGACCTGTTGTTAAAGGTGTTGTGATCAGAGAAAGGACTGATGTTAGTCAAAGTTCTCGGTTCTCAAAGGAAGCAATTGCAGCAGAGGCTAAACTCAAGCTAAAAGGCATTGAAGGTGAAAGTTCACAGAAGAAAGTTACAACTTCTGTTGCATCACAAGCAATGATCACACCTTTACACTCTTCACAGTTGAAATCTGTCTTTGGAAAAGGAACAATTCATGATCCAAATGTGTTATCTGGAGTCTCAATGAATGTTTCTGATGGAAAAGCTTTATCTGGCAAGGTTGGTAATAATAAGGGTGGACTAGGTTCACATAGAGACAAAAGGCAATATACTGGTCCTAGAGATCCTTCTTCACTGGCTGTTCCAGGTCGTGGTGTTCCTCAAGAGAGTTTGGACAGACTGGAATCAGTGCAGTTAGTTCATCAGAAGAGTTTAGACAAGGTTTTTCTTTTATACTTCATGGCTGATGGGACAGTATTTAAAGTTGGTGAGGATGATATTGGCTTGAAATGTTGGGAAGAACTAGAGTATATCCTATATCTTCTTAAGGTGAATATTCGAAGGACTCAGTCAGTTGCTAATGTGCTCAGACAGAAAATGACTCAGAATCTGGCAATCAGAGGACAGAAATACAATAGCAAATATGTTCCTAAGTACAGGGATTACAAAGGCAATCTCATTGAAATGAAGAAAGGTACTGCAAAGTTAAAAACTGATTTGGGAATCACAGTACTTGATTTCAATTCACAGGCAGAAAAAGTCAGATTTATCAGACTGGGAAATGAGATGAGAAGGAACAAAATTTGTGATCTTAGGGCTGCTATCTACCAGACAGATGAAAGTGATCCTCAGCTCAGAGAAATCAAAGAAGCAATGAAGATTGAAATTGAAAATGCAGAAAGAAGATTGCTGATTGATTATCTCAGAACCATGCCAGATCTTGAAATGATAAGAGATTAAGTTTTGTAAGAATTTTCTTATTCTCTGTAGTTGTTAAGTAGAAGCTTAAACTCTGAATTTGTATAAACACTGTATTTGTCTATTTGTTTTGACATCATCAATTATTGTCATTAACTTGTGCATTTTTGCTAATGAACAAGTTGGGGGAGATTGTTAAATATAATTGATGTGTTTTAATCAGTGTTTAAGTGTTACAGGGAGTTATCAGAGTTTAGCTGGAAGCAGTCAGAGTTTGAGTAAACTCTGACAGGTGGAAGCTCGACAGAGTTTGTCAAACTCTGTCTGGAGGAAGCGCGTCTACTGTTCAACAGTGATTGAAGATTAATTATGGAAGCGATATCTTTGAAGATTGGATAGCTATCAAAGAGATCGAGTTGACATAGGAGACGTGTGACAATCTGTAATTGATATCATTGTATAGCTGATTATTAGGAATATCAATTAGAGATTGTATCGTAGCTGTATGGTATATAAATACAGATAGGTTAACCCTAGAAGGGAATCGATAACGAATTATCTTTATTGTAACCTAGCAGCTCTTTGTGATATTTTACATCACGAAGAGGGTTCGAAATACAAGAAGTTTTTTAAGTGCATAAACGCTTTTACTTGTTAATCTCTCATACAAAGTTGATTATTAATTGTGTATTCGGCCTAACACAGACAATGCTTTATTTGTCCAAAATCGTTGTCTGGTATCACTCGAGACAACGGTATTTGACAAATAACCACTTCGTTTAGCAAGACCACTTCGTTTATTAAATATCAAATTTTACAATCCAAATTAATTTTTTTTTACTTTTTGAAAATTTGTGAATATCATTATATTAGATATATCTTGACATCCTTAAGGTTGGATTGTCGAGAAATATTTTTTAAAAAATCGAAACAACAATCCGTGACAAAGCACTAGTTACGGGTACTAGTCAATATACTAGTGATCTACTAAGATTTCCAATCAAATCAATTTTTTATTTTTTTGAAAATTTGGGAATATCAATATATTAGATATATCTTGACATCCGTATGTTTGGATCGTCGAGAAATGTGACTGAATATATAATTAAAAAAATTCAAATTTATTATGTCAATTTATATTTATGTTCCAAAAAAACATAACTAATGTCAAACAACGGTATCTTTATAACATATCGTTGTCTGAAGCTTCACATTACAACTGTATTTGTTAAAATAACGTTGTCTGTTATCATACAATGGTTTATTTGTCCAAAATCGTTGTCTGGTATCACTCGAGACAACGGTATTTGACAAATAACCACTTCGTTTAGCAAGACCACTTTGTTTATTAAATATCAAATTTTACAAACCAAATTAATTTTTTATTTTTTTAAAATTTCTGAATATCATTATATTAGATATATCTTGACATCCTTAAGGTTGGATTGTCGAGAAATATTTTTAAAAAAATAGAAACAACAATCCGTGACAAAGCACTAGTTACGGGTACTAGTCAATATACTAGTGATCTACTAAGATCTCCAACCAATTCAATTTTTTATTTTTTAAAAATTTGGGAATATCAATATATTAGATATATCTTGACATCCGTACGTTTGGTTCGATCATCGAAGAAATCATTCAAAAAATTAGAAAATTTAATATTAATCGTGTATGATTTTATAATATAAACCTCCCAAAAGTAATACTCACTCTAAATAGTCTCGTCCCGATTGCACATAATATATTTTTAAATTAATTTTTTTAAATGTATGAATATTAATATCTAATTATTTTAATAATGTGTACAAAAAATTAAAAAATTTTAAATTTATCTTATATGATTTTATAATGTAAATCTCTTAAAAATACTACTCAAACAAATTTCATTTTACTGCCTAACAAATTTCATTTCCCCTCCCTGTTCTCCCTAATTCCCCCCTTTTGCTAATAATTTATTTCCCCCTTAACAAAAATTTCATCCTCTTCTCATTCCCCCTCATTCTTTTCACACAAACAACTGGCGCTGAAAAAAAAACACACACACACACACACACACTCAAACAGTCACACTTATCCACTTCATCAAATCAAAACCTAAACCCTTAGATTGTTCGTCTGTTCTATTTAAATCAAAAAATAAAAATCCTTGCTAGTTCGATTGATATTTTCTCTACTCGATTAGCTGTCAAGATGGCTCGATTTGCTCTCGTCTCTCCTTGATTTGTTCGATTTGCTCTCTTGCTTACTGTATTTTGCTTGATTGGCTGATGGATTGTACATACAACCATCCACCACTGGCTCAGTTGGTTATTTTCTTGCTTTGTTTTTTGAATAGTGTGTGTGTTTTTGAGATACGTGTGGTTTGATAATGGGGTTTTAATGGGTTTTTTGAGATGGGTTTTCTGATAATGGGAGGTTTTTTTAGGTCAAAGCCTGTGAAATTTATGTGAATTTTTAGCTAAACAAATGAATAAATATGTGTTTTGAATGATTATGGAATTGATTATGCAAGGCAAATGGCTTACAAGTTGCGCTGCTGCCCTCTAGTCTTAATCAAATGATGAAACCAATTCTCTACAACTATGAGTTAACAATCTATCTCGATTACTAGTGTGTTTGATTTGTTTTGCTTTTAGGATTTGTTTTAAAAATGCAGGGGCCACACTTAGCAAAGGATTTAATCATGCTTTGGAACGTTTTCAGCGGGAGGTTTGGCTCTTTGTATTGCTGAATTATCCTTATTGTCTGGAAAGTTTCAAGAAGTTGGAATTGTTATTGGCATCTTTATTGCAGGTCTGTATGTAGCACAAGTTATTGACTTTACATCTCAATGTTATTATTAAGTTTTCTACTGTAGATTTAATTTTAATGTAAGAAATTAAAGATTCATATGATGTTAACGAATTACTTTGTTTTGGTAATAAGGATTCTGTGCAAGCTTTTTGAAACTGTATCCGGCAATGAAGTAATACGAATACGGGTTCTGGGTATTCTTGCTGACATACTGTATCATCTTGATGTCTGGGAGTGGAAAAATTTAATCAAACGAATGTTTCACGTATGTTGTTACTTGCTGTTGGTGCTGGTGTTTGTTTGCTTGTAAATGTATGTGTTTACCCCATTTGGGCTGGTGAGGATTTGCATAAATTAGTTGCGAAAAACTTTAATGGTGTTGCAACTTCGGAAGGTCAGATCAAGAATTTTATCTACGTTTGTCTGGGCGTTGATTCGACTCTAATATAAGTTGCTCAATTCTATCTTTCATGTGAACTGTAGGCTGTGTCAAGGGATACCTGTAATATATTGAATATGAGAGAATCCCTTCCAAGATTCTTACATATCAAGCTTCTGATGATCCATTGTACAGTGGATACAGATCCGTTGTATAGTCCACTAGTGAAGAGGAATCTTTGGTGAAACTCTTTGATTTTGATGATCATACTTAGTAAGCAAGCTGGATTATGCATTAGACTAATTTTGTTTTGCAGGATTACTTCATATAAAATTTTATGAGAAAAACAGGGTAACTCAGCTAGCTGACAGTTCAACTCAGCAAGCTGGCTGGCAGTCTGTCCAGTTTCACAAGTATTCGAATAAATGATTTTATTATGCTTATAATTGCAAAAGTGGCATGAACGGTTTTTTATACATTAATAACATGATATAATTTCAAAAGTATCTCTAAAACAATACTTTCTTAGAAAAAGGAATCTTTGAATTCTTTAATGTTCTTAAAAAAGGCAACCCATGTGCTTACTTTCCAAGCATGCTCTTATTTAATATCATTTATGCTTTATTCCTATCCTCCACCATCAGTTGTCTTTGTTAAAGATTGTAAAGAATTACATGCACTCATTATCATATTCTTTCATATTCTTTATCTTCTTCAAGTTTCTCTCTAACGGTTTCTTTCATTCTTAAACATTCTTATCTCTCCATTTCTAAACTAAATTATTTTCTGAGTAAGAATTATTGTTTAAACTGATTGTGAACGTTAGAAGTAAAATTAATGGAACAAATCTTGAAACGTGAGAAATGCTATTCAAGACCGTTACAAGTTTGCATCTTTAATTCTAGCTTCTTTACTTCACTATATATACTTGTATGAATGTTCTTCACAGGGACGAACCAAGAGAAAAACATACAAGCAATATTCAAGTGTCAAGAAAACAACTCAGCACATATACTTCAAAAGAGCTCGTGTATTATATCATATATACAATTTAGAGAGTTCAAATCTTTTGAGTTGTATTTATTTATTTCATCCTTGTATTGTTCAACTTGTAAAGTTGGTAGTTGCTGGTTTGTCAAGCTTGTGGAACCAGGGTTCAAGGAGCATTAGGCTAGAGAAGTTTATACTTGGTTTAGTATAGAGCTTAGAGAGCTGTGTTCAAGAAACAAGGGGTTCCAGCTAGCTGCAGTCAGTAACTGGGTGATAAGGGAGATATATTATTGTGTCTTATAATTGGATTTAATTGTGATCAATAATATATTCTCTTACCAAGTTGGTAAGGGACTAGGACGTAGACCATAGAAGATTAGGGGTCGAACCTAGCTAAAATTCTTGGTGTTCTTTACTTACTGCACTTTTGTCCTTCTGCATTGCATATCACAGCTAGCTGCTTTTTGTTAATCTGCCAAATCAAGTTAACTCAGCTAGCTGCTTATTCACTAATTTATTGCATCCAGCTAGCTGCCAGAGTAAAATTTTAGACAGATTTTTTATTTGATCATTGTTAGTCATAACACCTATTCACCCCCCCCCTCTAGGTGTATTTTCATTTGGTATCAGAGCTTTGGTATACTAATATTTCTGTAACAGGAAAAGTATCGATCAAATGGCTGACTATTATCTAGAAGGCAGGTCGGATTATAAGGCTCCACTTCTCACTGGATCAGAGAACTATAGTTGGTGGAAATGCAGAATGGAGACTTATTTGTCCAAGAAACCTCTGGTTCTAAGAGTTGTGCAGAAAGGGAACTATGAATTTCTCAACGACAAAAATGAACCAAAAGATGTTGATGATCTCACTCTCGATGAGATTATCAAGTGTGGCTATAATGGAGAAGCAAGAAACTCCATAATGAATGCACTTGATCAATCTGAATATGACAAGGTATCCTCTCTAAAAACAGCAAAAGAAATGTGGGATGCTTTGGAATCCTATCATGAAGGTTCGAAAACTTTGAGAAAAGTTAAACTTAGCAAATTGATGAATGACTTCGGAAATTTCAAGCTCAAGAATGGTGAAACTATCAAAGAGAGCCAAACAAGGTTTCAAATCACTATCAACACTCTGAAGAGACTTGGAAAAACCATTCCTCAAGATGAAATCAACATGAAAATTTTAAGTGCAGTTCCGTTTATATTCGAAGCTAAAGTCACTGCATTGGAATCAAGTCCCTCCATTGATTCTATGGATCATTTGGCCGTATTTGCATAATTGGAACAATTTGAAAGCAAAATCAATAGTAGCAAGATGGAATCAGTCAAGGCTCCAGTTGAAAAGATGAAGAATTTAGCTTTGCACTCCAGTAGCAGCAAGCTGGATTCAGAATCAGAATCAGATTCTGATGAAGAATTAGCACTTTTATCCAGAAAAATCAAGAAGATGCTTGACTTAAGAAACAAGCTAAAGAAGGAGAAAGGTAGAGCTTCTGGAACAAAGAAAGATGTCAAAGAGGAAGCATGTTTTGAATGTGGCAAGAAAGGTCACTACAAAAGAGACTGCTACAAGCTGAAAAATAAGCAGAAGCAGCTAGCTGCCTCTAAAGACAAAAAGAAAGCTAAGGCATTTTTGACATGGAGTGATGATGAAAATTCAGATTCTGATAATGAGTCAAGTGATGAGATGGTGAACCTAGCTCTTGTTGGTCTTGATGATGAGAATAATGCTCAAGGAATTTTTCAAGATGGCCTTGTAGATAGTGATGTCTCGGATTCGGATGACAACAATAGTGAGGTAAATTATTTTTCTGATATGTATTCTCATTCCTCAAAGTTAGATGAATTAACCATGCAGGATCATAGTAATCTATCAAATGAAGTGTTTGAAAAATTAAGATATGAGAATGATAAACTCAAAAAGAAAAATATTCAACTTAAGAAGATCATATCTGAGTTAATGGATGAGAAGACACCTGCTACAAATCATGCTCAAAAGCTTATTGATCTTAAGGCTGAGATATCCCAGCTTGAAGGGATAAACAAAGTGCTTGTCAAGAGAAATGATACACTTATGAAGGAACTCAGCGAGCTGAGAACAGAAATAGAGGCTCAAGATGCATGTTTAGAAGCATTTAGTCCAAGGGAATCATGCTCAAGGGAAATATCTCAACAAGCTGAAAGAATCAAAGAATTGGAAACTGAAATCAAGGATCTCCAGAAAGGAATGGGAAAGTTCATTCAAGGAGAAGATACTCTCAAAACTATGATGAGATATGCAAAAGTTCCAATCGAAAGAGAAGGAGTTGGATCGGCTTCCAAAACACCTCTAAAGTATGATGTCAAACATGGAATCCCTTATGACTATGCCATGCCATGGAGAATCTGCCATAAATGTGGAAATAAAGGCCATTTGGCAAATTATTGCAAAATTCAGAATGCCAACCCAGCTAGCTGGAACAGACAGACAGGTCACAGGCAGCTAGCTGACAGAACAGTTGGAACAAGAAATACAGCTTCTAAAGTGGTCCAAATGTGGATCAAGAAATCTGATTTAAATGTTTTATATGTTCTATCAACTAACCATACTGGACCCAAGCAAATATGGGTACCAAAACGTTGAGTTGGCTCTTTATTTGTTTTGTAGGTATGTCTTGTTGTCAAAGTGAGATCAAATCAATGGATTTTGGATAGTGGATGCACAAGACATATGAGTGGTGATAAATCTCAATTCCTATCTCTCAATAAGAAAAGGGGTGGAAATGTCACCATTGGTGATTGCAAAACACTCCAGATTCTTGGGAAAGGGAAAATTGGTAATAGTGTCATTTCTATTGATAAAGTACAATATGTTCAAGGTCTTAAATATAATTTGCTTAGTGTAAGTCAGTTATATGATGATGGACATTCTGTTCTTTTTGATAAAGAAAAGTGTACTATTATTGTTGGCACTAACAAAGTCCCCCTAATTGCTAGAAGGGAAGGAAATATATATATATTTTGGACTTTGAAATGCAGAATTCATCTTGTTGTCTAGCTGCTGTTGATTCAAATCCAGAAATTTGGCATAGAAGGATTGGACATGCTCATATGGACTTACTCAGCAAGCTGTCTTCAAAGAAGCTAGTTAGAGGATTGCCAAAATTGAAGTATGTCAAAATGGAAACTTGTTCGGCTTGTCAATTAGGCAAACAAATCAGGACTCCACATAAATCAAAGAAGATGGTATCAACTTCTAAACCTTTAGAGCTACTTCATTTAGATTTATTTGGTCCGGAAGCATATAAAAGCATTGGAGGTAAACAATATGCATTTGTTATAGTAGATGATTATTCTAGATATACTTGGGTATTATTTCTTCGTACTAAAGATTGTGCTTTCAGTGAATTTGAAAAGCTAATTAAGTTACTTGAGAACAAGTTTAAGTTAAGACTTGTGAGTATAAGGAGTGATCGAGGTGGTGAATTCCAAAAAGACTTTATCTCATATTGTGAAGATAGAGGCATTTCACATGAATTCTCTGCTCCAAGAACCCCACAACAAAATGGAGTTGTGGAGAGAAAGAACAGGTCATTGCAAGAAACAGCTAGAACTTTGCTGCAAGAGAGCAAGCTGCCAAGAAGTTTCTGGGCAGAAGCAGTCAACACAGCTAGCTACGTTCTTAACAAAGTACTAATCAGGCCTATTCTCAACAAGACTCCTTACGAATTGCTAAAGAACAAGAAGCCAAACATAGGCTACTTTAAAGTCTTTGGATCCAGGTGCTTTGTACTCAAATCCATTGATAGAGATGGTAAATTCGATGCCAAATCATATGAAGCTATATTTTTGGGTTATTCTACAACAAGTCGTGCATATAGAGTTTATAATATATCTAAACGTACTGTTGAAGAGTCAATTGATGTCTCATTTCAAGAATCACTACGCCATAAAAGGCCTACGGCAACACCAAAAAAGTGTTGGCGTAGGCCCGAAATTTGTTGCTGTAGGGCCAAAAAACACCTAAGGCAACATTTTGCTGATGTTGCTATTTTTGCCGTTGCCTTTGGTGTCAATGGCAACATTCTTACTCTCTATGCCAACATCAGTTTAAATGTTGGCATAGCCTTGTTATAGCAACATTATTAGTAGTCTTTAGCAATATAATATTATGTTGCCTTTGTGTAACATTTTTTTAAAAAAATAGTGGGTCCCACCAGTGGACCCCACTTTTGGGACCCGCAGTGGGCCCACATTTGGGGCCAACAGTGGGGCCCACTTTTGGGCCCACTGTGGACCCACTTTATTGGCAACACAAATTTTTGCTTATGGCAACATTTTCTAGGAACATTTCTTCACATTAATTTTCCTTTTTACCAACACTTTATAGCATCAATGGCAACACTTTTCTATTTCCAACATAAAATCATATATATGAAAATATGCATTGCCTAGATAACCAAATCAACACAACCAACTTTACAATCATAATAATTCATACCATATTCAATACAATCACGACAACCCAAATTTAGACCAAAAGACATAAGAGCCACTACACCAAACTGGCAAATTACTAACAGATAAAAAAAGCCATTAGTAACGGATATATCCGTTACTAATTAGTAACGGATATATCCGTTACTGATGGCATTAGTAACAGATATATCCGTTACTAATTAGTAACGGATATATCCGTTACTAATGTGTCAGATATCCGTTACTAATTAGTAACGGATATATCCGTTACTAATTCTATGTATCCGTTACAAATTAGTAACGGATATATCCGTTACTAATATTAAATATCTGTTACTAATTAGTAACGGATACATAGAATTAGTAACGGATATATCCGTTACTAATTAGTAACGGATATATCCGTTACTAATGCACATATATCCGTTACTAATTAGTAACGGATATATCCGTTACTAATTCTATGTATCCGTTACTAATTAGTAACAGATATATCCGTTACTAATATTATATATCCGTTACTAATTAGTAACGGATATATAATATTAGTAACGGATATATCTGTTACTAATTAGTAACGAATACATAGAATTAGTAACAGATATATCCGTTACTAATATTAGTAACGGATATATCCGTTACTAAGGAATAATATATCTATTACTAATTTAATACTTTTAAAAGATTTATATTATAAAATCACATCAAATAAGCTTGTAATTTTTTAATTTTTTGTGTATATCACTAAAATCATTAGATATTAACAACCGTACGGTTGGATCGTCGAAAAAAGATTTTAAAAATATTGTTTTGTGCAATCGGGACGATACTAGATATCGTGAGTATTGTTTTTTGGAGATTTATATTATAAAATCACATCAAATAAGCTTGTAATTTTTTAATTTTTTGTGTATATCACTAAAATCCTTAGATATTAACAGCCGTACGGTTGGATCGTCGAAAAAATATTTTAAAAATATTGTTTTGTGCAATCGGGACGATACTAGTTATCGCGAGTATTGTTTTTCGGAGATTTATATTATAAAATCACATCAAATAAGCTTGTAATTTTTTAATTTTTTGTGTATATCACTAAAATCCTTAGATATTAACAACCTTATGGTTGCATCGTCGAAAAAATATTTTAAAAATATTGTTTTGTGCAATCGGGACGATACTAGTTATCGCGAGTATTGTTTTTCGGAGATTTATATTATAAAATCACATCAAATAAACTTGTAATTTTTTAATTTTTTGTGTATATCACTAAAATCATTAGATATTAACAACCTTATGGTTGCATCGTCGAAAAAATATTTTAAAAATATTGTTTTGTGCAATCGGGACGATACTAGTTATCGCGAGTATTGTTTTTCAGAGATTTATATTATAAAATCACATTAAATAAGCTTGTAATTTTTTAATTTTTTGTGTATATCACTAAAATCATTAGATATTAACAACCTTATGGTTGCATCGTCGAAAAAACATTTTAAAAATATTATTTTGTGCAATCGGGACGATACTAGATATCGTGAGTATTGTTTTTTGGAGATTTATATTATAAAATCACATCAAATAAGCTTGTAATTTTTTAATTTTTTGTGTATATCACTAAAATCCTTAGATATTAACAGCCGTACCGTTGGATCGTCGAAAAAATATTTTAAAAATATTGTTTTGTGCAATCGGGACGATACTAGATATCGCGAGTATTGTTTTTCGGAGATTTATATTATAAAATCACATCAAATAAGCTTGTAATTTTTTAATTTTTTGTGTATATCACTAAAATCCTTAGATATTAACAGCCGTACGGTTGGATCGTCGAAAAAATATTTTAAATTTATTGTTTTGTGCAATCGGGACGATACTAGTTAGCGCGAGTATTGTTTTTCGGAGATTTATATTATAAAATCACATCAAATAAGCTTGTAATTTTTTAATTTTTTGTGTATATCACTAAAATCATTAGATATTAAAAACCTTATGGTTGCATCGTCGAAAAAATATTTTAAAAATATTGTTTTGTGCAATCGGGACGATACTAGTTATCGCGAGTATTGTTTTTCGGAGATTTATATTATAAAATCACATCAAATAAGCTTGTAATTTTTTAATTTTTTGTGTATATCACTAAAATCATTAGATATTAACAACCTTATGGTTGCATCGTCGAAAAAACATTTTAAAAATATTGTTTTGTGCAATCGGGACGATACTAGTTATCGCGAGTAGTGTTTTTTGGAGATTTATATTATAAAATCACATCAAATAAGCTTGTAATTTTTTAATTTTTTGTGTATATCACTAAAATAATTAGATATTAACAACCTTATGGTTGCATCGTCGAAAAAACATTTTAAAAATATTGTTTTGTGCAATCGGGACGATACTAGTTATCGCGAGTAGTGTTTTTTGGAGATTTATATTATAAAATCACATCAAATAAGCTTGTAATTTTTTAATTTTTTGTGTATATCACTAAAATCCTTAGATATTAACAGCCGTACGGTTGGATCGTCGAAAAAATATTTTAAATTTATTGTTTTGTGCAATCGGGACGATACTAGTTAGCGCGAGTATTGTTTTTCGGAGATTTATATTATAAAATCACATCAAATAAGCTTGTAATTTTTTAATTTTTTGTGTATATCACTAAAATCATTAGATATTAAAAACCTTATGGTTGCATCGTCGAAAAAATATTTTAAAAATATTGTTTTGTGCAATCGGGACGATACTAGTTATCGCGAGTATTGTTTTTCGGAGATTTATATTATAAAATCACATCAAATAAGCTTGTAATTTTTTAATTTTTTGTGTATATCACTAAAATCATTAGATATTAACAACCTTATGGTTGCATCGTCGAAAAAACATTTTAAAAATATTGTTTTGTGCAATCGGGACGATACTAGTTATCGCGAGTAGTGTTTTTTGGAGATTTATATTATAAAATCACATCAAATAAGCTTGTAATTTTTTAATTTTTTGTGTATATCACTAAAATCATTAGATATTAACAACCTTATGGTTGCATCGTCGAAAAAACATTTTAAAAATATTGTTTTGTGCAATCGGGACGATACTAGTTATCGCGAGTAGTGTTTTTTGGAGATTTATATTATAAAATCACATCAAATAAGCTTGTAATTTTTTAATTTTTTGTGTATATCACTAAAATCATTAGATATTAACAACCTTATGGTTGCATCGTCGAAAAAATTATTTTCGTTTTTTTAAAAATAATTATTTTCGATTTTTTTAAAAATAATTATTTTCAATTTTTTAAAAAAATAATTATTTTCAATTTTTTTTAAAAAATAATTATTTTCGATTTTTTAAAAAAATTTAATTATTTTCGATTTTTTAAAAAAATAATTATTTTCGTTTTTTTTTAAAAAATTATTTTCGATTTTTTTAAAAAAATAATTATTTTCGATTTTTTTAAAAAAATAATTATTTTCGATTTTTTAAAAAAAATTAATTATTTTCGATTTTTTTAAAAAATTAATTAATTTTCGTTTTTAAAAAAAAATAATTATTTTCGATTTTTTAAAAAATAATAATTATTTTCGAATTTTTTTAAAAAAAATTATTTTCGATTTTTTAAAAAATATTATTTTCGATTTTTTTAAAAAAAATTAATAATTTTTGATTTTTTTAAAAAAAAATTTCGTTTTTTTAAAAATAATTATTTCGTTTTTTTAAAAATAATTATTTTCAATTTTTTTAAAAAAATAATTATTTTCGATTGTTTTAAAAAAATTATTATTTTCGATTTTTTAAAAAAATTTTATTATTTTCGATTTTTAAAAAAAATTAATTATTTTCATTTTTTTTAAAAAAATAATTATTTTCGATTTTTTAAAAAATAATAATTATTTTCGATTTTTTAAAAAAAAAATTATTTTCGATTTTTTTAAAAAATAATTATTTTCTATTTTTTTAAAATAAATAATTATAACGAATTTTTAAAAAATTAAATTTTAAACAATATGTAAAATTAAATTAAAACGAATTTTTTAAAAAATTTTAATTTTAAACGAATTTATAAAACAAAAACATGTAAAAGTTCATAGTATAAGGATTGTATTTCCATATATATCACAAATACTCGCGTGTCACAGTTGGTTGAGGGGGTGTACTACCTCAGAGGAGGTCAGGGGTTCGAAACTTTACTTCAACAAATCTGGAAAAATTGAGGTTGGGTGAGAGGTGGGGCGGTTGTGGTGGCAGCCTCTGATTGGCTGAGAGTACAGGTGGCGTGATGTGATTGGCTGAGAGGTGGGGGCGGCTGTGGTGGCAGCCTCTGATTGGCTGAGAACTTATTAAATTTTTTTAATATTAGTAACGGATATATCCGTTACTAATTCTCAACATCCGTTACTAATTAGTAACGGATATATCCGTTACTAATTCTCAACATCCGTTACTAATATATCCGTTACTAATCGTCCGTCACAATTGCTTTTTTTTTTTTTTTAATTTTGTAACAGATATATCCGTTACTAATTAGTAACGGATATATCCGTTACTAATTTCAGATATCCGTTACTAATTTGTAACGGATATATCCGTTACTAATCTATTTGTAACGGATATATCCGTTACTAATTAGTAACGGATATATCCGTTACTAATTCCAGATATCCGTTACTAATTAGTAACGGATATATCCGTTACTAATCTATTTGTAACGGATATGTCCGTTACTAATTAGTAACGGATATATCTGTTACAAAATTTAAAAAAAAAGCAATTGTGACGGACGATTAGTAACGGATATATCCGTTACTAATGTCATTAGTAACGGATATATCCGTTACTAATGGCCAGTTTTGGTGTAGTGAGCTTGTGTCATAAGTACATAAACTACAATCTTACTAAGTACATAAGACTAACATAACAACAAAAAAGATGATCTAAAACATAAACATATGCTATGACTAAATTAAGAGCTTGTTCCACTAGTCATTTGAGTACCACTTGAGATAGTGCATCAGCAAGTCCATCGATCATAAACGCTGCAGCAATGCCTATTGTTATGCTTATTGCTTGATCTCTGAAACAGATTAATAAGAAAGCATGTTATAAACCCAAATGATACTACTGTTGTACATAAAGTCCCTAGGATACATCCTTAGATATCATTTCACCAGACAGTATGCTAAAAAAGTCGAATACAAATAATCAAAAGTTGAATGCTACAGAACAAGACAAAATTCAAGGAAGACTTACATTCTTCCCATGTATCTCCATCAGCACCACAACCTTTTTTACAAAATACTCTCCCTAAAAACACCAGAGAGCAGTACATAATCAGATCAAAGCCATTAATGTAATCATGTACATTTAGTTGTGAATATCCAAATAACATTTACAATTGAAATTGTAGCTGAAATATTTGTGATTGCAGCAAGTCTATTTTCAAAAGTTCCAGTTGGACACATTGTTTTATATATTCTACAGGTGTGTATCTTGACTTAAATCTCTTATTAATCTTTTTGGTCATTCCTGATCACACAACTAATCTGTATCTGCACATTTTATATGCAGCATGCCAAAAGAGGAGGCACAACTATATGCTGCAAATGAATTGTATGTTCTCATAGCAATGACCAATTACTGTTGTATCATTCTTATGTTAAGCTTGTATCTTCCCAGATATCAGTGCCACTAAAGACACCAGTTCCACTTATTAATCTAGTGTGGGGGCCACATTATTGTTTCTAATTCTGTTTCATTATTATGTTGCCAGATATAACAGGGGATGGTTCTATCACAGAGAGCAGCGGTGCTGGTTTATGCGGGCAGCTAACATGGAGCCTTTGGTGAAGACAAACACATATGAGAGAGGTTCTTATATATGTTTTGACCCGAATACATGGGAAACAATTCGCAAGGTTGGTGCTCTTTCTTGGTATTCAGAATCAAATCATTGACCCAGAAACTTTCATGTCACTGTTTGAACATGTCGTAGCTAGCTGAATCTATATGATTACACATATTGCCCTTGTAGAAAATGAAAAAATAAATCACATCAAGAGATTTACGAAGAACAGGTAGAGCCTGTATGCAGCTAAAATTAAACTAGCGCTGGAAAGTGATGATCAATTTGATTTATCATCTTAGTTACCCTTAAGATGCAGCTTTGCAATATAAAGTAAGTAGTAAAGAGACAAAAATCATATCGAAAAAGAAATTGTTATGGCAACCAAGAATCCAAAAGCATGAAACATTTCTGTGCCAAGTAATTAAAAGCATGAAACCTACATACAATACGATCAGTTCATTGTATAAACTCAGAAGGTCATAATCATAGCTTAAATCAACTCAGGATTCAATTAAGACTATACAGTTACGCAACCTTTACCTAGGTAAGCTAATTTTCAAGGGAATCAGAATCCTGGATGATAAATAAGTTTTCTCTGGCAAGCTAATTTAATCTCCAATATCCAGCTTTCTCTGGCAAGAAATCTTTTGAGTAATGTTATGGCCAATAAGTTTACTTTCTTTTGATGATAAATATATTTAACTTCGCAGTTCAATATTTCTATATTGATTGTGAAACTATGCATTAATTAACAAAGACTTCAAGACACAAGGTAAAAAGTTACCCTTCTTTCAATCGCATCACTCGATCATCGCCCGAAAGATTTCTCTTTCCCAACCACCTAACAAATTCTGGAGACATATCCCTGTTTGATTGATTGATATCCATAGCAATTGACTCATCAACATAAGGAGTCACCTTGGCACCAGAACCAGCCTTGACCAGTGCCCTTAACCAGATTGGAAATCGGAAATGTAAAAATCTACTACATGCCTCTGCAATAATTAAAAGATTAATTCAGTTGTGTAAGAATACAAACAAGGTTTGATACTTATGGATCTATATGTTACAGTGCTACTGATCTCCATCACAAATAATTACTTATATGTGTATACACAGGTGCTTTGCTTGAAAGTTTATGAAAGGAACTATCTACAACTAGCATAGAGTCCCAGTCGACTAGATGAATGCATACAACTTGGGCAAGTTCATCTTAAAGATGGAGAGAGAAGCTGACAGAGTGAAAATATTCTCTCACCTCAACTGATCGGAGACCCCAAGTAAATCGACGATGTGATGAATTCGCAGCTTTAGAATCCCATCCCCTGTATTCATACAGACTTGTGGATGTATAAACACAACGAGGAACTCTATTAAATGATGATTCAAGAGGAAGGTTTCCACAAGTTACCACCTGCAAGAAATAGAAATTAATTTTGTCAAAGCAAAGGCTAAGCAATCAACGGTAAGAAACCATAGAGATACATTTCAATATAAAAATGGTAAAGGATATATCAACCAATATATATACAAGGAAAGAATATTATCTGGACTCAAGAGAAACAATGTTAAATTGCCAAAAGCAATTCAAGTTTACAGATATTAACCACAAAATTAAAGAAAATATTAGCCCCTCTGTCCGTGTTATTGGTCAAATTATTTTTTTCAGGTCAGTATATAGTCCTAACTCCCACTTTCTAAAAACCAAGGCCCTATAACCGAGAAGTTTTCGCAATTATGAAAGGAAAACACAAGCAATTTAGGGAAGGAAAATAATTTTCTATTTTCTGGTAGACGAAAATGATAAACACTTCGAGGAGGGTTACTAATGTTCACCATAGTGGTCTAAGGATACAACTAAATCCTGTTAGCAATTCCAAAAGACAAAATACTACAGTCCTCCTGAGCTTTTGATTACAGCCTTTCAGCCCTCCGCAATTCCGCGACAGTATATGAAGGCAATCAGAAAACTTGATTACATTGTACCTTGCAGTCCTCTACTTTTGAATTAGTAAACAATTTAGATGCACCAACACGTGTGTTAATCCTGATCTGTCCTCCTAGTTCATTGCTAGAACAACTGATCAAAGAACTGACTACCGAAATTATAAATCTTTAACTTTTTAAACATAGAATTCAGAGTCTATTCAACAGTTGGGTATAATATATAGTTTAAAAAATTATAAGATTAGGATTTTACATATCACTTTAATAATTCATGTTATTATATAGCAAACAATCACGTCAAGTAATATAAGGAATACTATTGATTACAAAACATATACTTATGTAGCATATGATGGTGTCTAAATGTGATTCATAACCATAAAAATAAGGTAAGGATGAGGATGAGGAAATGTTACATACCCCAGAAACCTTGACAAATTGTGGATGTATAAACACAACGAGGAACACAACGAGGATGAATTCGCAGCTTTAGAATCCCATCCCCTGTATTCATACAGACTTGTGGATGTATAAACACAACGAGGAACTCTATTAAATGATGATTCAAGAGGACGGTTTCTGTATAAAGAAGACATAAATAACCTGTTATCATCATAAAACTCTGTCAGATTCTGTATCTCCACATACTCCAGACCTGCTTCATTCCTCAGTTTTCCTAATTGCCTTCCGATTAATTACAAAAAACAATGACTCATTCCTCACCCAAGTAGAAACCTCAAATTTTGAATCCCAAAATTGAACCCGATTGAGCCCGAAATTGACCCGATCTGTTTGAAGCCCTAATTCAAAATCAACCATGAGATAGAAAGAGAGGCCCAAATTAGTAAAAAAAAACAAAATTAAAGGCCAAAATTGAAGCAATTAAAGCTAAATTTAACCATTAAAGCAACAAAGAATGTGAAAGATGTGCATACAAAGAGTAGAGAGAATATGTGAGAGATGTGTATGCAAAGAGTAGAGAGAAATTGATAGAGAAAGATAAGCGAGAGAGGAGAGAGCGTAAAAAATATGTTAAGAGATAGAGAGGAGACTGAGAGAGAGGAGACTGAGAGAGAAGCTTTGACAAAAGAGGGGTTTAAAGAATTGGTTGAGCGGGTGTTTTTGCCGCTCACCGATTTGCCCAAAATTTTAATTTTTTTGTCTATTAGAAATTTAGAGTAAAAAGTAATTTAACTTTTCAATTTTTTTATTTATTTGAATAAAATCAATTTAATTTTTTATTAAGTATTGAATTTTTTTTACATAATTTGAAATAATATATTTAAATATTGTTAATCATGTCCGAATTTTTTTTAATGATATATTAAAATATATTTGGAAAAAAAATCATTTTAAAAATTTTGTTTAATAATATAAAATAAAATTGTTCATCTTAAAATATTTTTATAATTTTATTGAAATATTCACTTTTACTGAAATATTCTTGATTTTTATAAAAATAACTTGATTATTTTTATCCAAAATAATAATTTTCATGTGAAAAAAGGTTAAACTTTTATTTTTAGTAAAAAATGTAAAATTTTGTTCATTACAAAATTATGGCAACACAATTTGATACCTACGGCAACACGCAAACACTTTTATTCTATAGCAACATAATTTTTCTACCTAAGGCAACATAAAAATGATAATGTTGTAATAGCCAAAACCATGCATGGCAAAGGCAACATCGACTTTAGATGTGGTCATAGGCGTTTTATGGCGTAGTGAATCTAATGTTGATCTGTCAAGAAATGAGGAAGATATTGCAGGTACAGATGATGCCAGCGAGCTGCCAAGGTCAGATACAGCAACTCAGCGAGCTGACAAAGAAGCAGATTCCAAAAATACAGCAACTCAGCGAGCTGCCAATGAAGCAGACTCAGGAAATGCAGCAACCCAGCGAGCTGCAGTAGAAACTGAATCAAGTTCAGCTAATGATAATCAAGCTGAAATCTCTCCTCCAGTAGATGAAACTTGTGATAAGGTGTCAAAGCTCACCTTGGAAGATTCTAGAGGCCAGAGATCACAAGAAAAGATGCCAATTTATAATGGGGATGTATCCCCTCCTCCATCCAAGAGAATTAGAGCCAATGAAGAAGTTATGGCTCATCATCATTTTCCAAAGTCAACAAGGACAGTAAAGAACCACCCTCCAGAGTTGATTATTGGTGATAAATCAGAAGGCATCAAGACAAGGAGAAGCCAAGCTAACTTTTGTGCATTTTCTGCCTTCCTAGCTCAAGAGGAACCAAAGAATGTCAATGAAGCACTAAAAGATGAGAATTGGATCATGGCAATGCAAGAAGAACTTAATCAATTTGAAAGATGTGATGTTTGGGAACTTGTAGAGCCACCTAAAGATGCTTCAATCATTGGTACTAAATGGGTTTTCAAGAACAAAGTTGATAAAGAAGGAACGGTTACTAGGAATAAAGCAAGGCTTGTTGCACAAGGATATAATCAACAAGAAGGAATCGATTTTGATGAAACTTATGCCCCGGTTGCAAGGCTAGAGTCAATAAGAATGCTACTCTCATTTGCATGCTTCAAGAAGTTCAAGCAACATCAAATGGACGTGAAAAGTGCATTTCTTAATGGATACTTGAAAGAAGAAGTATATGTCAAGCAACCTCCTGGATTTGAGAGTGATAAATTTCCTAATTATGCTTTCAAATTAAAGAAGGCACTATATGGATTACGACAAGCTCCTAGATCTTGGTATGAAAGGCTAAGTAAGTTTTTGATAAAGAATGGGTTCATTCGAGGTAAAATCGATCCTACATTATTTACTAAACTTACTGGTAATGACATTCTAGTTGTGCAAATATATGTAGATGATATTATATTTGGATCAACTAATGATAAAATATGCAAGTGGTTTTCTAAGTGTATGCATAGTGAGTTTGACATGAGTATGATGGGTGAGCTCAACTACTTTTTGGGGCTCCAAATCAAGCAAACTCAAGATGGGATATATGTACATCAGTCCAAGTACATCAAGAACTTGCTAAAGAAGTTTGGATATGAGAATATCAAGGAAAAATCTACACCTATGGGTTCTGCCAGCAAGCTGGCTGCAGATGAACGAGGTAAAGATGTAGATGTTCGAAAGTATAGAGGTATGATTGGTAGTTTATTATATCTTACAGCCTCTAGACCTGATATTATGTATAGTGTATGTGTGTGTGCTAGGTTTCAAGCTCAACCAAAAGAATCTCACTTGAATGCTATTAAAAGACTTTTTAAATATTTAAGTGGAACTACTACTCTTGGTTTATTTTATCCAATCACAAATGCATTTGATCTTGTTGGGTATAGTGATGCAGATTATGCAGGTTGTCAAACTGATTGAAAGAGTACAAGTGGTGTTTGTGCATTTTTAGGACAGAGTTTAGTATCTTGGCAAAGCAAGAAGCAAACTTCTGTTGCATTATCCACAGCTGAAGGGGAGTATCTAGCAGCTGGAAGTTGTTGCTCTCAAATGCTATGGATGAGACAAACACTTCTAGATTTTGGAATTAAATGTGGCAAAGTCCCCATTTATTGTGACAATACAAGAACTATCAACATATAAAAGAATCCAGTGAATCACTCAAGAACAAAGCATATTGATGTTCGACATCATTTCTTGAGAGACAATGTTGCAAAGGGAAAAATTGAGCTAATCTTTGTAAGTACAGAGTACCAGCTAGCTGACATCTTCACAAAGCCACTAGCTGAGGAGCGTTTCTCTGTGCTGCGTAGAGAATTAGGCATGTGTAATGTCTAGCCAGCCAACTGCTATGGAAGGATGGAAATCTTTTATGACTAGCCAGCTAGCTGCCATGGAAATTCTGTACATTCTTATGATATTATGTACAATTTCATGCTCAATGGTTTTGTGCTATTTGTTTATCTTTTTTTTAGTGCTGAGTTAAAATTAATTGTTTAATTTATGCATTGAAATATGTCTCTGTGATTTCTTTTTATTTATACTTAGTACCTTATTCTATACTATTGGTCAAATATGTTATATGTCGGGATGAAATGTTTTTTTTTCTTATTTTAATAAGTAAGTTTTTCCCCTTAATTAATAAAAGAGAATTACTTAATACATTCCAATCCGTCTCTTGAGATATCTTAAAACCACTCCCAAATCAAGTTTAGGGTTTCTAGCCGCTCTTACCATTTCTCTCTCTCTTCGACACCAAATCTCACCATGGGCAAAACTAGATCCTCCAAGAGAACTCCAATCTCTGTCCCCAAAACTCAGAAAGGGCAGAACAAAAGGCTCTTTGATGAAGAAGATGACATTGATAGGGTTCAAGTCGATAGCGGAGATGAAATGTCAGAAGGTCAGAAATCAGGGCTTAAGGATGGCACGCCTGCTAAGAGAACCAAGTATGGAATTAAGTTTGCAAGTGAAGAACTAGAATCCAGGTTCAAGCAACTCGATCTGGCCAACCGTCGAATCGTTTTTGGACGCCCAATTGCAGGTAATTCCTATGTCAAATGCGGGGCTCTTGCTTATTTCTCTAAATTAGGGTTTGATTCCTTTATCAAAGATTTACCCCGAGAATGTTATCCATCTCTTGTCTATGAGTTTTATTCAAACCTTGTTATTGTCAAACCAATGGTCTTTTCATCGGTAGTTCGTGGTCAAAAACTAATGTTAACTACTAATGTTTTGAATGATATCCTTGGAATTGAGAAACCATCATCTGTTTCTATCACAACCAAAAAGGGTCCTACTGAATTTCCAAATTTTACTGAATTGGACCAGTTGAGATTAATTCGTGGTTTAGATGGTTTACTTGTTTATGCCCCTCCAACTACTTCCATTGTGACCCCTATCAGTCATGTGCTGTTTAAGATGTGTATCGATAATGTAAACCCTCGTACTGGAAGTCGATCGAATTTTACGGGTCAAGATGTTTCTGTGGTGGCTATGTTACTCTCTGAGAAGCCATTCAACCTGGCTGGACTTATCTTGAAAAATATGTTGGATGTATTCGAGCCACATACCTCTCCCAGCCTCCCTTATGGCTGTTTATTGACTAGAATTTTTGAATGGTATGGTATTGACTTAAAAAATGAAGAGTGTGAGCTTGCTAAAGAATTTTTGGATGCTAAGAGCTTGTTGCAATCTCATTTGAAGTTGGATTCTGATGGTAATATAATTCGAATGGAACCTCCTCCACCTCCAATCCCATCCCCTGCATTGTTGGAAAGTGAGAGTAGGACTGAGGCTGGCCATTCTGAAAACATGAAGGAAATTCGAGCTGCCCTGAAAGTGTTGACTGATAAGGTAACTGATATGGCTGATGAACTTTCCTTCCTTCGTGACATCGTTGCTGGTCCACGTCCGTCTACCTCAACTCGCACTGGTTTATTCTCTGCCACTGTCTCTGATGCATAAGGGCTTAATGACCTTGCAAATGCTGCTACCGGAGATGTGCTCAAAGAAAGTGTGGATGCTCCAACTGTGGCTGCTTCTGGGGTGGTTCAAGCTGAGAATGCTCAAGTTGATGATGAGGATAAGGACTCTTAAGTTTTTCCTTTTTATGATTAAGGGGGAGAACTTTTTAGGATGATATGATATGATGCCTATGCACCTGTGAACCTGTTTAAGTTTATGTGTTTAAGAATTATGCATGTCTGAACCTATTATGTGGGATATTTTGGTTTAAGAACCTGTGTTGTTTATGTGCTTATCTGTCATGTGTTGGTTTTGATCCTTCTTAAGTTATCCCTGTATTACCCTTGGTTTTTATCAAAATTGTTATATGTTTATTAGGTTGCTAGACTCAGGGGAGTTTGTTTTCATCTCTCCTAAAAATTGGTGTATAATCATCAAAAAGGGGGAGATTGAAACTCTTTGATTTTGATGATCATACTTAGTAAGCAAGCTGGATTATGCATTAGACTAATTTTGTTTTGCAGGATTACTTCATATAAAATTTTATGAGAAAAACAGGGTAACTCAGCTACCTGACAGTTCAACTCAGCAAGCTGGCTGGCAGTCTGTCCAGTTTCACAAGTATTCGAATAAATGATTTTATTATGCTTATAATTGCAAAAGTGGCATGAACGGTTTTTTATACATTAATAACATGATATAATTTCAAAAGTATCTCTAAAACAATACTTTCTTAGAAAAAGAAATCTTTGAATTCTTTAATGTTCTTAAAAAAGGCAACCCATGTGCTTACTTTCCAAGCATGCTCTTATTTAATATCATTTATGCTTTATTCCTATCCTCCACCATCAGTTGTCTTTGTTAAAGATTGTAAAGAATTACATGCACTCATTATCATATTCTTTCATATTCTTTATCTTCTTCAAGTTTCTCTCTAACGGTTTCTTTCATTCTTAAACATTCTTATCTCTCCATTTCTAAACTAAATTATTTTCTGAGTAAGAATTATTGTTTAAACTGATTGTGAACGTTAGAAGTAAAATTAATGGAACAAATCTTGAAACGTGAGAAATGCTATTCAAGGCCGTTACAAGTTTGCATCTTTAATTCTAGCTTCTTTACTTCACTATATATACTTGTATGAATGTTCTTCACAGGGACGAACCAAGAGAAAAACATACAAGCAATATTCAAGTGTCAAGAAAACAACTCAGCACATATACTTCAAAAGAGCTCGTGTATTATATCATATATACAGTTTAGAGAGTTCAAATCTTTTGAGTTGTATTTATTTATTTCATCCTTGTATTGTTCAACTTGTAAAGTTGGTAGTTGCTGGTTTGTCAAGCTTGTGGAACCAGGGTTCAAGGAGCATTAGGCTAGAGAAGTTTATACTTGGTTTAGTATAGAGCTTAGAGAGCTGTGTTCAAGAAACAAGGGGTTCCAGCTAGCTGCAGTCAGTAACTGGGTGATAAGGGAGATATATTATTGTGTCTTGTAATTGGATTTAATTGTGATCAATAATATATTCTCTTACCAAGTTGGTAAGGACTAGGACGTAGACCATAGAAGATTAGGGGTCGAACCTAGCTAAAATTCTTGGTGTTCTTTACTTACTGCACTTTTGTCCTTCTGCATTGCATATCACAGCTAGCTGCTTTTTGTTAATCTTCCAAATCAAGTTAACTCAGCTAGCTGCTTATTCACTAATTTATTGCATCCAGCTAGCTGCCAGAGTAAAATTTTAGACAGATTTTTTATTTGATCATTGTTAGTCATAACACCTATTCACCCCCCCCCCTCTAGGTGTATTTTCATTTGGTATCAGAGCTTTGGTACCACCTCATGGACGTTACAAGATGTTCAGATATCCTTGGAGTGACAATGTTAAAGTTAGCGTTGCGCTGAGACATTGTGCATTTATGATCATGGTAATGCATGGTTGTATACTTGCTGAGATACAGGTGAAGTTCATAGTAATCTTAATAAATAGATTTATGATCCTCAATATATAGATTTTTTTTCTTGATATCTGAAGCCTGTTTCTTAATGAATGCAATGTCATGCTAGTGAACCCAGCCTTTTTGTATCAATGTCTTGGTGCTGGTAGATCATCAGACTACTGATGTTGTTATTTAGTTAACTAATCTTGAGGATGATTTTCACACTGCAAGCTTATTTAGTGTTAATGAATGATTATGGGATAGTTTTATTGTACATAGAAAAGCTTAGGTAATGCTAATTTATGGAGTTGATATAGTGCTTGATTGTTTTGAGCAAAGCACCTAATGCACCGCTGTAGCCTAGAACACGTTTTGGCAATGAAGCAGACAGTAAAACAGTTGGCGCTAGTAAAAATGTCTAAATTGGTTGTAACTTTTCATATGTCTAACTAAAACTCAAGTATCCTTTTCACCATCTTGACTATTGCTGAATACCATCTTATGAGAACTGAAAGTCATGCATCCGGAGGTCTAAACTAAGAACATGATATTTCATCTTTTCCCACCGCAAACCTTATCAGCTATTTGTTGAGCTTTGTTATGTTTCTTATAGGTTTTACATTAATCAATTTTGTAGGCATTAGCTGACTTACGATAGATTTTCAGCAATAAGATTCAAAGAGTCGGTACTGCAGGAGCTAGGGTACTACGCGAGCTAGGGAACAAGCTAGAGAAAATGGAAAAGTTAGGCTCTGGTGTTTTGCTGCGGGAAGTGCACGATGCTGCTGAAGAGACAAAAAGTCATATCTTCTGATCAATACCGAGAGCTGGGCAAGTAGCAGAATGCCCAAGCAGTTTGACAGTCCTAATCAATTTTAAGAACTACGGGATAACGAAAACCAAAACTTGGTGATAAGCTCAATAAGTGAAGTAGCCCTGCATTTAAAATTGGGAACTATGATTCTAAGAACTGCGGCTTTTATTTTGTCCTTTTTACTTTAGTTTTGTGGACATGTTGTGTATTTGTAATTTTCATAATATTTAGATTTTTCGTAAATGTTCTGATTTTGTATTTTTGTTTTGGTAAATCATTGTTTATGAATCAAAATGGGAAAATAATCTAAATTAAACCATTGTGTGAATCAAGTAAAAATGATGCTTATGATGATTAATAACATTGTATGCTAAGGTCTTTAACAATGGTTATCTTTCAAGAAATCGTTGTGAACATAACGAAGGGACAACGCTTTATTTTTTGGGAACCATTGTCTATATATGGCAGAAATAACAGTTCAAATTAAACAAACCATTGTGTGTAGATGACAAAAATACCGAACAATAGACCAACTTTAAAAAACCATTGTATGATTCAAGTAGTACACAATAGACATGTCTCAAGAAACCCTTGCTGAAATCATAATGAGACAACATACCAAATTTTAAAAACCATTGTCTGATCCATGTATTACACAATAGACATGTCTGAAAAAACCCTTGTTAAAAACATAATCTGACAATAGACCAAATTTAAAAAACCATTGTATGATCCTGGTATTATACAATAGACATGTCTGAAGAAACCCTTGTTAAAAACATAATCAGACAATAGACCAAATTTAAAAAAACCATTGTATGATCTAGGTATTAGACAACATACATGTGTGAAGCAACCCTTGTTAAAAACATAATCAGACAATAGATTAAATTTAAATACCATTGTGTGATCCAAGTATGACACAACGTTTTTAAGAAACGCTGTCGTTATCTTTCTGCAACACAGACAAAGGTTATGCTGGTGTTGTCTGATATAATAACAGACGGCATCGAGATAGACATCGGTTTTGAAGGGCTTCAAACGACGGTGAAAAACCGTTGTGTCATCGAAAATTTCTTGTAGTGATGATTTCATTCTTCAAGTATAGACCGGGAGTCGGTATTTTGAAATAAATAGATAGTCGTGGAAACCCGGAGGGATTCCAGTGACAGAATATTATTATTTCGAGGATTGTTATTTGATTATGAAATCTTTCGAGGAATGTTACTTGAGTATTACCTCAGTCGAGGAATATTAAATGAATATTATTTCCAATATTCCCTTTTGAGCTTTACTTATTTAATGAATATCATTCTAAATATTCATTTAAGATTTTATTTTCTTGTGAACATTATTTTGAATATTTATTCGAGGAATTATCTATTTAATAAATATTTTTATACATACTTATTCAAGGGTTATTTTGAGCAATATTTTATATTAAAAATATTCTTTAAATATTTATGATTTAATAAATATTCTTGGAATATTTATTTAATTCTTTTAACTTGTTTCTAGAATGATTCATTTTATTCAAATATTATTTTCGACCTCCAGATATTATGTAAATTATTTCAGAGTCTTATTATTACTATTATTTTTATCAAGGAAGGTTCTCACAAATTCTATTCTTCATTCAAATCTATCTTCCAAATTATAAGGGAACCTAGCTTGAAATTTGTTATTTATTTTATTTGACTTCCCGGTCATAAATATTTTGAAGTTATTCTTTCACTCGCAACTGAGTTACTATTCATCAATTGAATCTTTTGTTACTTCCTCATCATTTGAGGGGTAAAATGATCGGAACAAGTCTGTATCCATTAACAAGCAACTGCTTGGGAAATATTGGTGAGTTTTTCTTTCCAACTAGATACGACTACTTTGTGGAGTCTTATCAACAAGTATTATACTTGGGGAAAGGGGGACGAACTTTAAGTTTCAGAGTCATGGATGTTATTCGAACTAGGAGCAGTGTGTGTGGCCGAGTGGCGCCGGTCCAGCAATGGCCTAATCGTTGGCCGGGGGGTTCCAGAGGGCGGTAGACAAGTAAATCCGTCGGTGCTTCCTTCTACATGTAGAGAACAAAGATGGGAAGCATAACATGCGACTGATCATCGTAAATGTTATAGCTTCTGGCGCATCAATGCTCCAGTATTAGTTCATCTTTCAAAGTTAGAAAGTTTCTGCAACATTATCAGTGTTGGCAGGGTTGAAAAGTGTTCAAGACTGGGATTGCATATTTTTCCTGCAATTTCCTTTTTATGAGATGTGATGATATCTGGCTCATATTTTTGCCTAGCAGATATTTCTACGAAAGATATATTTTGAGTTACCTTGTAACTTCCTCTTTTACCTTATACTAGCACTATGTTCGTTAATGCATGGCATATGGTTTCAATAATACTTTTGAACTATTATATATATATATATATATATATATATATATATATATATATATATATATATATATATATATTATTGTTCAATATACATTATTGTTGGTGGGCTATTGCTCACCCTTGCTTTATTATTTATATCACAACAACAGCTAGGTTTGATGGCCCGCGTAAGGCGCACTTGGTGCAAGCAGGTGACTCCAGTCGTAGGACTACCCACTGATATGGTTGCTGCCATTGCTGAGGTAGACTGGCAGCTTTTGTTTTCAGCCTTAATTATATGTATAATTAATGTTAATCAACGGCAAGAACTTTTAAACTTCTGTTGTAATTATTTTGGGTTGTAATAATTATATTCGTGGATCCTATTAGTAGAGACTTATTTTAATTTCATCTCTGGGATTATAACTGTGCGTGTGTGATGTGGTATTATTGTGGAGTCGTAGCATGTTACTTATTTATTTTGGACTCAAGTGCAAGTACTATTTATGGAACATGAGACCGTAACGACCAGGTCCTTGACTCCGGATCTGGGGCTGTTACAGAAATGGTATCAGAGCGAGAGTTATATATCCCAAGAGATGATGTGACATTGTATAATAATAAATTCACTAAGATAATAAGAACTCTTGCTAAGTTCACCTAAAGCCCTTACGGGAACTTGTAAGTATCATGATAGTAACATAGTTCGTATTGTGTAGGCGAGTGACATGTCCGATCCAGAGGCTTTTGAGAGACAGCACGACGAGGCGATCCAGGCCACCGAGGATAGGGCGGTGGTTGATTATGATGACTTGTTCAGGACCAGAGATCCATATTATGAGTGTTTGGGGGATGAGGATCCGGACTTTACCTACCGATGGACATGGCATGGTATCCAGGATAGATGCTGAAGAGATCTTCCGCATTGCTATGATGAGGGTTAGGGCTTTGTGTTCCACTGGTGGCTGATTTCAAAGACAGTGATGTAGTAGTCTAGTCTTCTAGTCATGTACGGACGTAGTAGTGCCGACTTTTGTGGGATAGTTCCATTGTATTTAGTTTCCCTTTTACTGACTAGATGGATAGACCATGTATTTCACTTTTGACTAGATGTTGTTAGGATGGTTGTACTTCTAAACTGTCGATGTGACTCAGATGATGTATCTTTCAGCATTATGTATATATTTGTTTCTTTTCAGTCATTTCAGTTCTGTTGTGACGCGATCACCAGTTTATTAGATTATTTACTACACGTACTGCTTTCGATTAAGTTGACATGAAATACAGAATTGTGGGATCCTAAATCCAAATATGTAATGATGTTTCAAGGAGGAATCTTTAAAACAAGTGAATTAGCCTAATGTGTAATTGTCCAAATTTTCAGTAAGATGCCTCCATGAAGAATGGGAACTAAGGCTAACCCTCGTAAGTCTACCGATCAAGAACGTCACAATCAACATAGGGAAGATCTCGAATATGATGAAGCGCAAGATGAGGATTATAATGAGCAAGAGGATTCCAAGTATGGGACAGCAGACGAAACCTTTTTCACTGGAGAATTTGAAGAAGAAGTAGAAGGGGAAGAAATTGAAGTTGAGCAAGAAGGGGAGAACAGGATAGAGACCCCATGGGTCAGTTTATGGATCCGCTTAGGAAAAATTTGAACCGTTACCCCCAACCACCCCATGGAAACAACTGTACTGTGGAAAACTCTTTCAGGGCCTTTAAGTCCCTTAAGCCCCCAGAATTCCATGGATCAGCTGACCCCGTCGAGGCAAGAGCCTGGATAAAGGAAATGCAAAAGCCATTTGAGATTCTAAGCATTGAGGAGGCGCAAAAAACTGTTTTCGCCACTTACCTTCGAAAAGGAGAGGCAAATTATTGGTGGGAGGCTAAGAAGAACATAGAGACAGATGCTATAGTAACCTGGGATAGGTTCAAACAATTGTTTCTGGAAAAGTACTTCCCGAGGTTTATGAAAACTCAAATGGAGCTCAAGTTTTTAGAACTAAAACAGAACAATTTATCAGTGGCTGATTATGAGGCCAAGTTTACCGAGCTATCAAGGTTTGTACCAGAATTTGTGGATACTGAGGAGAAGAAAGCGAATAGGTTTCAGCAAGGGTTGAAGTAGTGGATTCAGAATCGTGTGCCAGTCTTAAAGATTACAGATTATGCCACCTTGGTGCAAAAACTAACAATTGTGGAAGCAGGGAGTGATCAGATGCAGAAAGAAAGAGAGAAAGGGGGAATAAAGAGGAAGCATGCCAGCATGGGCGGAGGTTCCACAGGAGGAAAACCCTCGAATAAGTTTAAAAGAGGAACAGTTTCCCTACCTGTAAGGAATATAGGATTTAAACCATCTATGAGCGCAAGTATGAGCCAGGGTGGCCAGCAATCAGGAGTGTCCCGTTCCTACCCTTCCAGACCTCCATTACCCGTATGTACACCTTGTGGGAGGAGACATCCTGGAGTGTGCAACCAGAAGTTGATAACCTGCTATAAGTGTGGACGAGTGGGCCACTATTCCAGAAATTGTACCACCGTTACTCCTACTGCCAGCAAAGGCACTGCTTGTTTCCAGTACGGATGTCACGGTCACATGAGGAAGGATTGCCCAATGAACAAACCAACAGCATCAAGGACAAGCAAGGTTGCCTTCAATAAGCCACCAACTACTAGAACTTTTAACATGATAGTGCAGGATGCCGTGAGAGACACGGACGTGAGAGTAGGTACCTTTTCTCTTAATTCAACTAGTGCAAACGTCTTATTTGATTCTGGAGCAACTAAGTCTTTTATATCGAGGGATTTTGCTCGTAAATTGAAACTTAAGACCCAGCCGGTAAGGGATTCCTTACAAGTAGAGATAGCCAACCAGAAAGTCATTCCAGTTAGTCAGATTCACCCCGATTACGAATTAGAAATAGGAGGACGATCTTTCTATGTTGATTTAATTCCTTTTAAGCTAGGGGAGTTTGATGTCATTTCGGGAATGGATTGGTTGTCTCGTAATAACACTCAGATAGATTGTAAAGGGAAAAAGGTTAAGTTGAAAACCCCAGGAAAGAAGGAAATAGTGTTTCGAGGGATACGACACCATGGCACAAACCAAGAGATTGTTGCGAAAAGGGAACGATATTTAGCTTATGTTATAGATACCTAGAAGGAAACGCCCAAGATACAAGACATTTTGGTAGTTAATGAATTCGAAGACGTATTTCCGCAAGATCTTCCCGGATTACCACCTGATAGAGTAATCGAGTTTGCTATCGAGTTAGCCCCGGGGACGGCGCCAGTTTCGAAGGCCCCATACCGACTAGCCCCAGTAGAAATGAAAGAGCTAGCTAAGCAATTGCAAGAACTGTTGGATAAGGGTATGATACGACCCAGTGTGTTGCCGTGGGGGGCACCAATGTTGTTTGCTAAGAAGAAGGACGGGAGTATAAGGTTATTCATCGATTATCGAGAGTTGCACAAGCTAACCATAAAGAATAAGTACCCGTTACCCAGAATAGATGACTTGTTTGACCAGCTAAAGGGTGATGTGTATTTCTCTAAGATTGACTTGAGAACCGGATATCACCAATTGAAGATTAAACTCGAAGATATCCCAAAGACTGCATTCCGTACCAGATATGGACATTATGAGTTCTTGGTGATGTCATTTGGATTGACTAATGCCCCAGCAGCTTTCATGGATTTAATGAATAGGGTGTTCAAGGAGTATTTGGACCAGTTGTTATAGTTTTCATTGATGATATTCTTATCTACTCAAAGACAGAGGAAGAACACGCCGAACATTTGAGGATAGCCTTAGAAATACTCAGGAAAGAGCAGTTATATGCCAAATTCTCGAAGTGTGAGTTCTGGAAAAATGAAGTGCAATTCTTAGGGCACGTGATCATAGAGAATGAGTGTTGGTCGACCCCTCCAAGATAGAGGCAGTTTCAAACTGGGAACGGCCAACCACTCCAACAGAAGTAAGGAGTTTCATCGGACTGACAAGATATTATAGAAGATTTGTTCAAGATTTTACGAAGATCGCAGCCCCGTTAACTCGACTTACCCGTAAAACTGAGAAATTTGAGTGGACTAAAAAATGCGAGAAGAGTTTCCAAGAGCTGAAGAAGAGGTTGGTGACGGCCCCAGTGTTGGCGTTGCCTGATGGAAAAGGAGATTTCGTAATTTACAGTGATGCTTCGTATAAAGGATTAGGATGCGTGCTTATGCAGCACAGTAAGGTAATCGCGTATGCGTCAAGGCAGCTAAAGGAATAAGAGTATCCCACTCATGATCTAAAATTAGCAGCAATAGTTTTCACTTTAAAGATTTGGAGGCACTACTTGTATGGAGAGAAGTGCGAGATTTACACTGGCCATAAGAGTCTCAAGTACATTTTCACTCAGAAAGAGCTTAATATGCGCCAGAGAAGATGGCTGGAATTAATAAAGGATTATGATTGTGAAATTCGTTATCACCCGGGTAAAGCCAATGTGGTGGCTGATGCCTTCAGCAGGAAAGAGAAACTCAAAATGATAACCTCAGAAGAAGAATTGGTGAGAGACTTCGAGAAGTTGGAAATCGAGGTCAGGATACCAGTAGATGGTCAAGAAAGGTTAATTGTAATTCGAATCCAACCCCCATTGTTGGAAAAGATTAGACTATGTCAAGAACGGATAATGGAGGAAGAAGAGAACTCAATGGAAGAGATAATGACCGGAGAAGAAATTAAGTGTGAAAGAGACAAAGAAGGAATCATGAGGTACACATACAGGATATCGATTCCAAATGTGCAGGAGCTCAAGGACGAGATTTTATATGAGGGACACAACTCAAGGTACTCAGTGCACCCCAGTAGTACGAAGATGTATAGAGATTTGAAAGAGTACTACTGGTGGCCTAACATGAAAAAAGATGTAGCAGAGTGGGTAAGCAGATGCTTGACCTGCCAACAAGTGAAAGCAGAGCACCAAAGACCCAGTGGACTTCTACACCCCTTAGAGATTCCCGAATGGAAATGGGAACACATAAGCCATGGATTTTATAGTAGGTTTACCAAGAACCAAAGCTAATCATGATTCCATATGGGTAATTATAGACCGACTAACGAAGTCAGCTCACTTTCTCCCGATCAATGAAAGGTATATGATCGATAGACTAGTAGATATCTACTTAAAGGAGATTGTGGCGCGACATGGAGTCCCAGTTGCCATGATGTCTGATCGAGATCCTAGATTTAACTCCAGGTTTTGGAGAAGCTTTCAAGAGTGTGTAGGAACCAGGCTAAACATGAGTACAGCCTATCACCCCCAGACGGACGGGCAAAGTGAAAGGACCATCCAAACGCTAGAGGATATGCTGAGAGTCTTTGTTATATGTGTTATAGACTTTAAAGGAAATTGGGTTGATCACTTGCCATTGATTGAGTTCTCCTACAACAATAGTTTTCATTCAAGCATAGGAATCTCGCCTTAGAAGGCCCTTTATGTGATACCCCCAAATCCGGGGTCAGAATTTGGTGCCACAACCACTACAATTAAGTATAACCTAATCATATAGATGACCCCTCAACAAGGATCGATCTCAGGTTATAGTATGAAACAAGAATCTAAATCACAACAACTATTATACCTTCTTATTAGAAGCGCAGTCCAAAACTGTACGTGTCCATGCTGACTCTGAAATCTAACTTGAATAGAACGCCTTGCACACTCGTTCGAATCGTAAGACGTAGGTAGCCCATTCTTAAGTCTAGCTGAAAAGTTAAATGAATAAAACAAGAGTGAGCCAACAACGCTCAGCAAGTGGATAGTGAAGTAACAACTTCTAAATAAACTGAAATTTGACAACAAACATAAAGCTGGCTTCCAACAATAACAAGGTGGTAGAATGATATAACTGGAAGCAATAAAATAATACTGACATTTGGTAACAACAGGATATCAACTGAAAGGTAAAGCAACAGTTGATACTAAAATATGTGTAAAGCAATTGACATTTCAAATGATAAACTAATTTCATTTCACAGTAAATTAAAAGTAATCATCACTTTAAGAAAACTGATTGGAGGTTTTTACTTCATAACAGACAATACGGGTGATCAGCCCATAAAGTCCCCATACCGGACATAGAGTCCCTCTCATCAATCCTCTCATTAGGATAGCTTGGGTTCCCAAGAGGCAACATATTGGCCTATAAAGGTGTCGAACTGGACATACCAGAACTACACTAATACATACATAAATCGACGGAACCAGCATTACCCGTTCGCCCCGTCTCTCCAATCGTCAGGTATCCGTGGAAACCATTTAGACGGAGTTCCTAACATTTTATTAAAAATCTGATTTTAACAACATTAAGATTTGCAAAACTCTTTTTAACTTTGTAAAATATTTTAATACTTAATCCTTTCAAAACCTTTACTTCGAAGTACCTTTGACTCTCTGATAATAGATCAGCCCAGTCTAAGTAACTTCAAAGTATTTTAAGAAAATAACTCATTTTGACTTGCAATGATAAAAGTCAAAGGGTTTGACCAAGTTTCCTGACATCAAGGCATAAGGTTCAAGTCTGGATCAAAAGATATAGACTCAAATGAAATCAAGAATTTGATCAGGGAATCAAGGAGATAAATTCAAGTCAAAGGTCAAGGATATAAATTATGACTAGTTTAAAGGCAACTGATCAAGTTATAGGATTCAAGAACAATAATGATGGTAATCAAGTTTTTAAAACATTAAAGCAGAGTAATGAATCATTTTATAAAGATAAAGGTATTGTATCAAGAAAACCATGGTTAGATAGGACATAATAAATAAGTCTCACTTTTCTAAGTCAAGGTTCGTTTGAATACAAATTTCAAAACAGGGTTTAGTAGCATATAATTCCTTAAGACAAGGTTTTGTTGAAATAAGGTTCATTGAAAATCAAGTTCAGTAAAAATAAGATTCCTTAAAACATGGTTCGTTAAAACATAGTTCTTTAAAACACAGGTTCAGTAAAACTTGGTTTACTAAAACATTGTTCAGTAAGATAGAAGTTAAGAAAACATTAGTAAGTAATACTTGAGTTAATAAAACATGGTTTGATAACTAGAAGAAGGGTTATTAATCAATAAATTATAAAACAGACTTTAAGTTTTAGAAATCGTATTTAAGACTTAAAATTCTGATGGGGTTCATAGGGCTTTAAATGATAAACATAATAAAGGTCTAAGCATAAAGCAGAGGACAGGTTGTAGAATCGAGATTCACTGTCAATCTAAAGAAAGGTAATGATAGGGTTCATAACAATCAATGTATATCGAAAGATAGTTCACAGGGTAACTCAATAGAAGGGTACAACAAGGCACAGATTACTTATAAACTGATTTGAAAGAAACATGATATGAACAACAGAAGCAGAAATACTTCAATTAAAAAATAAGTGAGGAATAGAAACACTTGCCTCAATACACGTAGTCATGATTCCAACACATCGATTCGTTACTCTCTATACGTCGGTCTCTACTAAACTGCACTTTCATCTTTCTTCTATAACTCGTCAGTCTCAATATCAATACACTTGTCAACTCCGATACATATCTTCCATCTCAAAATTCGATTTATTATTGTACTGGTCCTTAACCGGCCTCTTGCTGGTACCTATATAATGGTAAAGTACTACTTTAGTATACTATACTCTTAGTCATCTAACTCTATTCTACCCAACGAATCCTATAACGCTTTATCACTTAACACGTATAACACATACTGGTTATACTTACCAAACAGTCTAGTATAATCAAATAAGCACTTTAACACATAACACATAACATATATTGATCATGCAAATCATCTAAGCACTTAACATATAGATTCAACTTGATTTACAAGTAGTTTATATTATAATACTACACAATTTAAAAATATAATTCTAACGAAAATTGGGCAGCATCTCCTTTATAAAGTGGACTGCCCGTCGGAACATAACCGACTCAATCAACAATCAAACCAACAATCGCATCTCAATTTCAACTTATACTTACAACTTACAATACACTACTCACTACGAACTTATAGCACAACAATGGTTGTCAGAAAAACCAACATATAATCTTTAACATACAAATGTCCATTTACTTACACATATGAACTCTATTTACTTCTTAAATTAAGCTATTAATCTATAATCACATCATGGTCTTACTAATTATCAACTAGTTATTATTAAGAACACCTAAGTACACTTACTAACTTATAACAATCAAATTTACACCACCCTCATTATATTATTCTTTCTTTTCCCGAAGTTAATAATGGCTTAACTTTGACTGACCATAACTCATTCATTTTTAATCCGTTTGACATGATTCAAGAGCCTATTCCATCTATTTTTTTCGCAAGGAATCCAAATATATAATTTGTTTTCAGATCAGGTTTGAAATAGGCATTGAACGAATTGATTTACAATAGAAGTTTTAAACTTTACACTATTATCTATACATGCAACCAAGATCAATCAATAATTAACACTCTACATCATAGACACAAGCCATATCATCACAAACCCATCACCAATCCATCACCACTGACCGGAAAACACCACCACCGATGGTGGGCTTTCGATCAATCATCAAGAACAACCTCCAAACCATAGCAAAACTGGATTTTAATCTATAATTCACCATAATTAAGCTTAAAAACAATGATCTAATAGCTAGCAGCCCTTGCATGTCAAAATTAACCACACCCACACATATATATACATATAAACTTGTATATAACTCAACCAAATCAACAACAAATTACAACAACATGATATAGATGATAAAAACAAGATTTATAGCATGAATTAGAGCTAAAAACGCAAAGAAATTGAAGAGGAGAAGAAGAAGAATACCCACAGCAGCTCAAGACTCGTACAGGGGAAGAAATGAGGCGGTTCTGCTGATATAATGGCAGGGGGTAGTTTCGTAATTTAATATTTGCTGAAAATCTATTTTCTTTTACAAAACTGTTTTTATTCATTCTAAAATCGAAATAAATTAGGAAATTAGGTGAAAAATAATTTTTAAAATTTTAAAATAAAATTTAAGAAATTACAGACCTCCCCATATTTTTAAAATAATTTTTGAGTCAAAATTGAATTTTATATGAATTTTACAAGTTTAAAGCTTTTAAATGCAATAAAGCTTTTAAAACCATTTTAAAATACTTACACACATAATTAAATACTCCTACCAATTTTAAAAACTAAATAATATCACAAAGATGATAATGCAAAAGATTTCATGATTTAAAACAACTCCAATGATTTTATAAGATTTTTGGAAGATTAAAAATGTCATTTTAAAATAATTTTAATGCTATAAAAATACAAATAAAATTCCACGAACATATACGACACATACCAATCATCACATAATCACATAAACATGATTTCACATATATATTGACTTCAGAAAATATCCATAGCACATAATTTCACCTTTAATAATTAAATAAACACTTATAAAATCGCGAAAAATTCTAAGTCGCTATACTTTATGGAAGAAAATGCCGATCTCCCTTGTATTGGGATGAAGTTGGAGAGCGAAAGATGCTCGGGCCCGAAGTGGTCCAACGGACTAAGGATACAGTGGATCTAATCAGAGGACGGCTGGTAGTAGCTCAAGATCGACAAAAGAGATATACCGACTTAGCTCGGAAAGGCAAGGAATATGAAGTTGGGGACCTAGTGTTTTTAAAGATATCTCCCTGGAAAGGTTTAATGAGGTCTGAGAAGAAGGGAAAATCGAGTCCTAGATACATTGGACCCTTTGAGATCTTAGGACGTATCGGGGAACTAGCTTACGAACTAGCATTACCCCCAAATATGCAACAAGTACACATGTTCCATGTTTCGATGTTGAGGAAATATAATCCGGATGCCAAGCATATTGTGGAATATGAGCACGTAGACATGCAACCAGACCTAACCTATGTGGAACAGCCTGTGAAAATCATAAACCGAAAAGAACAAGTGCTCTGAAACAAGGTCATCCAGCTATTTAGAGTTTTATGGCAGAACCACAACGTGGAAGAGTCAACTTGGGAATTGGAAAGTGCAATGCTAGAGAAATATCCCCATTTGTTTTCAAACTGATTCCGGGACGGAATCCTTTTAAGGAAGGGAGACTGTAAGAACCCAGATTTTTGGTAGTAATTAAAACTTTTATTATGTAATGGAGTATAAGTGAAACAGTGGTTCTAATGAATGAATATTGAATGAATGTGGATTCAAATGTTTATATGCCATGAACAATGCAATTGGTTGACAACTTAGATAAGAATAATCTATCTCCTGGAAAGTAAGATATGGTAAATTCCAAAGAGGAGGATTATTCTCATGTCATCAAAATCGATATCTGTTATAAGTCCAGTGGTTCCGTAAAAGGGTTAAGGAACGCTCGGGAAAGCGCAAGGACATTTTTCTAATTATAAGAATTAAAGAGGAAATAAGCAATGAATTGCGTTTTTGGTGGAAATTGGAATATTATTAGATGACGCTATATAGGAGTATTCGGAACGGAATTCTGAGTTCGTATTAATGACCGATAGGTAATATAAATGTATGTAAATGATATCAGATTCAGAAAAATAGCACTTTTGTTTCCTCCGAGATTTCCCTAGACACTGAATGATTTAAGGATTTAATATAAAGATTTAAGGGATTTAAATTCAAGAATTATAAAGGAGGATTGATATTCAAGATTTCCCTAGACACTGAATGATTTCTTGTTTTCTTTGGATGATCTAAGCTATATTAAGGCTATACAAGGACTAATCAAGGTTTATTAAGGCTTGTATACTCTCCAAGGAAGGTATATCTCTTAAGAACCCTAGATTTTATTTTGAGATTATGGATGTTCTTGGTGGTTTTTAGCTTAGTTATGGTCATAGTGTTATTATAAGCATGTTAGCATGATCTTGTAGTTGATTTAGCTATATGATGATTATGATGATGAAGTGAGATGTTCTTGGAGTTTTTAAGATGAGAATAATGTGTGTAAGATGTATGGTATGCCCGGTGTGGCTTGGTGGTGATGTAACAATTTTGAAACGTTCGATTTACAGCTGTCGTAATGTCAAAATTTCGTTAGACCCTTAAAATTCGTGCATAACAGTTGAGATAATTTTCTGGCCTTGATGAATAAATGACATACCCTTGTAGATCTTGAGTCATATATCGTTTTGGCACGAGAATCGAAGAAAACGGACTTACGGTTTAGGAGTTATGGTCAAATTAGTAAAAGTGGTTCGAAACCGTAAGTGCAAGTTCGTAACTGAAATTGAACCCCCATAATATTACTAATTCAGTGGAAAATCTTAGTAATTAAATATTATAGATCATAAGGAAGGTGTGGGAGAAAACCTCATGTCAAACGGATCATTTTTCGATTTTATAAAAATGTTCGAATCAAGGTTAAGTGCGAATGAACCCCTAAAAAGGATACTTGGTTGTAACTTTGGAAAACCACTTATAAAACGATCGATAAATCTCGAGGTATAATCTTTCGGCCTTACAACTTATATGGCTTAAGTACCTACCAAGTGTAAGTGTTATAACAAGCCTTAATAACGAACAAATGTCGGGTCATAACGGTGATAAAAAGAGTTACACTAGAGGGTGTATAACGAGATAACTTGAAAACGTGTCTTAATCTAAGTTAAGTATATACTTAGCCTTTTAAAAGTGTTAAGTGATTAATCTCGAATACTTTGATTGTTTATAGATCACCGAGCTGACCTAGGACACGCTATCCCTACTTGACTACCAGGCAAGTTTCCAATACTTTGGAACTGTTGTTGTGATAATATATATGATTGAATGTTGTTATACATATGCCATAGCATGCATGCCTACTTTCAAATTTACATTGTGATACTTGTTCCCTGACTTAATATTGGCTTATAAGATAGATAGATAGATAATATATCGGTTATAAGTCGGATATTGCTAAGACCCTTAGTGAAGGGCATATGATTTCATTCTTCAAGTATAGACCGGGGGTCGGTATTTTGAAATAGATAGATAGTCGTGGAAATCCGGAGGGATTCCAGTGACAGAATATTATTATTTCGAGGATTGTTATTTGATTATAAAATCTTTCGAGGAATGTTACTTGAGTATTACCTCAGTCGGAGAATATTAAATGAATATTATTTCCAATATTCCCTTTTGAGCTTTACTTATTTAATGAATATCATTCTGAATATTCATTTAAGATCTTGTTTTCTTGTGAACATTATGTTGAATATTTATTCGAGGAATTATCTATTTAATAAATATTTTTATACATACTTATTCAAGGGTTATTTTGAGCGATATTTTATATTAAGAATATTCTTTAAATATTTATGATTTAATAAATATTCTTGGAATATTTATTTAATTCTTTTAACTTGTTTCTAGAATGATTCATTTTATTCAAATATTATTTTCGACCTCTTATGTAAATTATTTCAGAGTCTTATTATTACTATTATTTTTATCAAGGAAGGTTCTCACAAATTCTCTTCTTCATTCAAATCTATCTTCCAAATTATAAGGGGACCTAGCTTGAAAATTGTTATTTATTTTATTTGACTTCTGGGTCATAAATATTTTGAAGTTATTCTTTCACTCGCAACTGAGTTGCTATTCATCGATTGAATCTTTTGTTACTTCCTCATCATTCGAGGGGTAAAATGATCGGAACAAGTCTGTATCCATTAACAAGCAACTGCTTGGGAAATATTGGTGAGTTTTCCTTTCCAACTAAATACGACTACTTTGTGGAGTCTTATCAACAAGTATTATACTTGGGGAAAGGGGGACGAACTTTACGTTTCAGAGTCATGGATGTTATTCGAACTAGGAGCCGTGTAAGTGGCCGAGTGGCATCGGTCCAGCAATGGCCCAACCGTTGGCCGGGGGGTTCCAGAGGGCGGTAGAGAAGTAAACCCGTCGTTGCTTCCTTCTACATGTAGAGAACAAAGATGGGAAGCATAACATTCGACTGATCATCGTAAATGTTATGGCTTCTGGTGCGTCAATACTCCAGTATTAGTTCATCTTTCAAAGTTAGAAAGTTTCTGCAACATTATTAGTGTTGGCAGGGTTGAAAAGTGTTCAAGACTGGGATTGCATATTTTTCCTGCAATTTCCATTTTATGAGATGTGATGATATCTGGTTCATATTTTTGCATAGCAGATATTTCTACGAAAGATATATTTTGAGTTACCTTGTAACTTACTTTTTTACCTTATACTAGCACTATGTTCGTTAATGCATGGCATATGGTTTCAATAATACTTTCGAACTGTTATATATATATTATTGTTCAATATACATTATTGTTGGTGGGCTATTTCTCACCCTTGATTTATTATTTATATCACAACAATAGATAGGTTTGATGGCCCGCGTAAGGCGCACTCAGCGCAAGCAGGTGACTCCAATTGTAGGACTACCCGCTGATATGGTTGCTGCCATTGCTGAGGTAGACTGGCAGCTTTTGTTTTCAGCCATGATTATATGTATAATTAATGTTAATCAACGGCAAGAACTTTTAAACTTATGTTGTAATCATTTTGGGTTGTAATAATTATATTCGTGGATTTTATTAGTAGAGACTTATTTCAATTTCATCTCAGGGACTATAATTGTGTGTGTGTGATGTGGTATTTTTGCGGGGTCGTAGCATGTTACTTATTTATTTTGGACTCAAGTGCAAGTAATGTTTATGGAACATGAGACTGTAATGACCAGGTCCCTGACCCCGGATCTGGGGCTATTACAGGAATGATCGTACAGAAAAGTTATTTGAGTTGTTTGCCATTAGAATATCTACAATATTTAAAATGCATAAAAGAATTAGTTTACGGAATTATTAAGTTATGTTCAAGTGATTATTCATATATATTCAAAATATATATCTCCTACTATTTTTATCAAATTAATAGCCCTACCTATCAATTCCGAAAAGTATCTCTAAACCTTTCTAGTGAGCCAAGATCCATATTTCGTCACTTTTAAGGTCAGCATTGGCTTTTCTCCTTAAAATGATTATTTAGGTTGACAACATTTGTCAATTATATCATATATAACTCTTGGATAGTTTGGTAGAACAACTTTTGTTCACTTAACAACATTTGTTCACATTTATCCAATAAATCTTACCAAACTCTATGCCTCTAAGTTCACAATCCTATTGTGGTCATTTAGTTAAGTCGAACCCAATGGTCTAATAGTTAAGTATCACTAATTTACTCCATCTCGCCTTACCACGATAAATGAGGGTACTTCACTTTGGCGAACCCACCATTTGTCGATCTAGGTCTTGACGAGTTTTCCCATTGGAAGACATATTAAATTTAATATTTATCCGTTATGGGTTTTTAATTGAAACGATCATGATCCCATCATAAAGAGATTCCCAATTTTTCCTTGAATTAAATACTTCAAATCAAAATTCACCAATGGTTTGATTTCCAGGCTGTTGGAGGAGTCACAAGCGGTCTCACTTAATAACCAACTTCCTTACAGGTATGACCCGTTTTTGAGAAAATCTCCCCATATCGAAATATTTAAAAATTCGTATTTAATTTCGTGTTTCATAAACAAAGAAATCTCATAATCTTTATGTTTAATTTTAAAATCTCGAGTCGTTACAGATTTTATCTTGTTTAAACAAGCATGACATGGGTAATCTAATTAAAGCATGCATCATAATGTATCCTACACATGCGTTCATACATCAATATGTAAAGTGCATTATGTAAACGTGCTTGGTTATGGCCTTTATCCTATAAGATCCTTTCAAGCTAATGAAAGGATCAAGGTCAATCTATGGTGGAATAAAATACTATACTATTACATGTCTTCTTATTTGCTGCTACAATGCCTCCTTGGACCGCCTCCTTGCTTTCTTGTCTTCATGTCTTGATGTACATTACATAAACAAAACAACTGTACTAATGTACTTACAAGGAGAACTTGAGTTACATTCGAGATTTAATCATTACAAGGAATGACAACATGCAAGTCGTATTTAGAAACCAAACCATAAACAAAAACCTCTATCCTATGGGTCTCAAGGCCATAACCATCCACCATGCTCAAGTAACAATTAAAGAACATGTCATATTATCTGATCATGTTAAACCATATCATATTTCAGATGATCCAATCAAAGAAATCATATAACGCAAAAATCAGAAAATCAGAATCAAATTCTAATAACAATAAATCGCCGTTTTCAAGCACTAAACGAAGTCAAATGCCTTACTGACGAGTCGATGATATCTTTGCTATCAGTTTTGTTCAGACGCTCGTTTCTAGTCAAAAAACACATCTCGTTTGCGAAAATCGGACACTGGACACAGATTTCACCAAATCTTCGCAGCGTATACAGAAATCATATCGTATACAATCCCCATATCAAGAACAAACATAAATCATATATATATATCAGTATATATACAGATTATATAATCATCATATGATCATCTCAATCATCATTAACATACAGTCTATACATATATATCAAAATCAACGCATCATACATGATAATCATCAAACATGCTCGTATGTAAATCAAAACTGTAACATATAACCGAATTAATACGTTTTTGCAAGTAGCTCTGATGCCATTGAAGGGTTTCGAGCATCAAACGCAGCGGAGTTAAACGCGAAAAAGAATAAAAATCGAAACCCTACCGCAGGATCCATGCAAAAACATGATATTTAATTTGGAGTTAGATGATTACCTTAAAGAAGCTTTGAAAATTGATGACAGATGGAGGTCCAGAGCAATCACCACGTAGCCCTCTTTGAGATCTACGTTGCTAAAGTAGTCCACACGAACGCTTGATCGTCCAACGATCACCGGAGCCGGTACTAGCCGAAGAACCTGCCTCTCTCTCTCTCTCTAGCCTCTCACACGTTTTTCTCTAAAAATGAATTGCAAAAGTGTAACCCTAAACAATACATCATAATGTATTTATAGGAAAGAGAGATTGGGCTAAACCCTAAATCGAATTTGGCTTCTCCAAACCCATTCTGATTTGGTTTAAATATTAAATTCGAATTCTATTTAATTATAATTAAGACCAGCTCAATTAATTAAATATCCAACTTCGAATTTAATAATTTAATTTAAATTTTTAATTTAAATTAAAACTCCTTTTAAACGTTCTTATTGTGTAACCCTTTAGGTTATTATTACGTTGGTAATAATTTTAATATCCAATAATAAAATTATAAACAATGAACGGCTTCTAGTAATACATCATTGTTACCCAAGTAATAATAATAATTGGTGATCCAATTAAACCTTTCGTGATTAATGTTTCCGTGTAATATAATCCCTTTAACCAAATATTATAGATTAAACTCGAGGCATGTCATTAGTCATCCTCTTCAACATTTAATCTGGATTTCTTGATCAATGAGTAGACTATTAAAACAAATCAATATTTGAGCATGGCCATGCATTTTCATAGTCTCACTCAATCAAGAGGCCAATAATATCTCTCCTAATCATAGGAGGGTTAAATCCTATATCTATCATTCATATTTCGCATACGAGTCATAATATACCCGATGTCCACTTTTATCATCACCCGATCAAAGGTAACTTTTAATGTAGTCAAATTATATTAATCCTCATATAGAAATATAATGATGTCAAGTCTAAGGATCATTACACCATTATCACTTTGAGTCTTTCTAATGACCTTATTAACATGTAGAATCTCATAACGAGTTAATCCAGTGCCATGTATAATATTACATGCACCTATGTTATTGACTTTAGTATCACTATACCTATGACCAATGAGATGTGGTCATCTGTCAACAAACATACTAATCTTTATGCATTATAATTTTCCCTTAATAATAATGCTCGATTAGGGATATTTAGGAATATAAACAATATTCATATAATCTCAATTTTAAGTCACATACTTAAAGATATAGAATACATGTTCTACATTCCAAGGACATTTATTACTCTAACATTTATATCGCAGTAAATTAAGACATAACAAATTAATATAGAATAATCGATAGAACATAATCATCAAATAACAAAATAGTCTTTCCTAGAAGCACAACTACTGTTGGGTGGTGTCAACCAAGTACCACATCGAGGAGATAAGAGATAATTCTCTTGTATATAAAGCAGTCAGTTCACTCCATTAGTATGAGGCCTTTTGGGAGTTACCCGAAAAAAATCCGTGCGGGCTTGGCCACGGCCCAGAGCGGACAATATCATACTATTGTGGAGTTAAGGCTCGCTTAGTAAGCCCAACAAGTGGTATCAGAGCTATGGTTATAACGATCCATGATAATGATCTCAATGGGCTCCAGAATGGATCCAAGGAAGAGGCAGATGGGCTATCCTAGGATAGGCTTAAGGAGGAGCAGGTGGGCCTTCCAGTGTGGGCCTAAGGGGAGCCAGATAGCTAGATGGATTTCCAGTATGGGTCAAGGGGGAGCCAGATCACACAGAAGGAGGCAGATTCGACAGGTGGCGAGCCCGATGTATGAAGGGGAGATTGTTGGGAGTTGTCCCACATCGATTGTGGGAGGGGCAGATTGCTAGTTAATAAGCAGCTAGATTAACTCCGTTAGTATGAGGCCTTTTGGAATGTGCCAAAAAACAAATCCGTGCGGCCTCGGCCCATAGCAGACAATATTATATTATTGTGGAGTTAAGGCTTGCTGGCAGCTCAACAAGTGGTATCAGAGCTCATGGTTCGGTAATTGGATCTTGGGGGTAACGGTCTGCGATGTTGCAATGTGGGAGGTTCCCCTCGGTGGTAATTGGAGATCTGTTGGGTTCCTTGTGTCGAAAGTCTTCCTGAAAGGTGTTCAAGCGGCGAGTTCCGCGGGTATGGCGGCGGTGCGAGATGTTGACAGATTAATCGCATGTGTAAGACCACGGGTTATGTGGTTCTTGGTTTGAGTGGAGGATTGTTGGGTGGTGTCAACCCAAGTACCACATCGAGGAGATAAGAGATAATTCTCTTGTATATAGAGCAGCCAGTTCACTCTATTAGTATGAGGCCTTTTGGGAGTTACCCGAAAAACAAATCCGTGCGGGCTCGGCCCAAATCGGACAATATCATACTAATATGGAGTTAAGGAGGTGCAGGTAATGAAGCCATACAATTCAAATCAAAGACATTACCTACATTCTCACTATCAAGGGCATCAATGAAGCCCTGGGAACTGGACTGCAAGCAAAAGAATCATACTAGGAGCTTGCAAGTGAAGAAACCATAAAGCACTACTAGAAATATGTCAATAGACATCGGGTAAACACCGATGTCTATTATAAAAAAAACCGATGTCTTCGCGTGTGATGTTAAAAGTCTGAAGTTTCGACATCGGTTTTTCACCGATGTCTAATACATATTTACACATCGTTTTTCAACGTATTTCTGATGTCTTTGCCCTGAATCTTTTACTAGTTTATAATATTTTGTAATATTGGCAACTTCAATATTGTTATATTATCAAGGTTAGAGCCACTTAAGCATGTAACACACAAGCTAGAAATAGACATTGACATCGATAACTAAAACAATAATGATGTCTAAGAGGTTAATTATCATCAGTTCAATTTTAGAACCGATGTTAAGGATACTCTTAGACATCACATTTTTGGAATATCCGATGTAAGATACTTTAAAAACATCGGTTTCACTAGTTAATTCTTTACGAATGATACCTTTCACATCGGTTTATTAGAAATACCTGTTGTTGAATGCATGGTATTAACATCGGTTTTCAAATTAAGCAATGTTGTATGCCCTTATTAACATCGGTTTTTTGAATTATACTGATGTCTTTTTTTCTATAAACATTAGTGTAATCTAATTTCCACATCGGTTTTAAGACATCGTTTTTAGTTGTCTGTGATGTTAATTTGAATTATCCCTGCTTAATTACATACACCAGTTTCAGCCTTAATGCTACAATATATATAGACATTTACCAAAAAATCTCAACAAAAATGCCACATGATAACTAATATTGATCATTACCAAATTCAATGTTCACAAAATAGCTCATATGGCTACAATTCAAGGTTACCATCGATAACCAATTACCAAAACATATATTCCAAACCTAAAACTGTGACATCCCATAATCTGGGGTACAGACTTGGGGCCACCAACCACAATCAACACCACACAGACCTGGATATACGCATAATATAATAAGAGAAAACCCCTTAACCAAGATCGCTTACAAGTTATGGTATGAAACAAACTATTAAATTAAATCTTTACAATCCAACCTCCGAATAAAATTATTATACAAACTTATAACAAACTAAGTTTATTTGCTGACTAGTAACCAACCTCTGGCAAGCTCAAACCACTACCCGACCAAAGTCCACAACCCGAACGTCACCTCTCGCAGCAGGAACAAGAATACTCTTTTAACCACAAGGTCTACTCAACTTCTCTATTAACTGGAGAAATAAAACAACACTGCAAGGGTGAGCCAACAGCGCTTAGCAAGTATAAATTGTATCAACAACGTGAACTGATAAAAGTTCTGATAACCAAAGATAATCATCATAGGCTTCAAAGGAATCAAGCTTTAAAGCAACTCAGCCTCAATGTATAAATTAGAATTGGATATATATATATATATATATATATATATATATATATATATATATATATATATATATATATATATATATATATATATATATATATATAGAGTTGCACTCCATAGCAAACACCTTATATAACAAACAATAAAGAACACCTCATATCTAATATAATTTAAGAGTTCCGTCATAGCACCCAATACAAAAAGTTGTTATTTTTTTACCCTATAGCAAACCAGCAAAAAAAATTGAAAATTTACTGTTCATTGATGACTTCATCAGTGAACAGTAATTTTCAAAAATTTTTTTTTTACTTGATAAAGGGTAAAAAAAATAACAACTTTTTGTATTGGGTGCCCCTGGCGGGGCCAAAGGATCTAATAGATCTAAGGTGTTCTTTGTTGTTTGTTATATAAGAGTGTTCTGTATGGAGCAAAGGTATATATATATATATATATATATATATATATATATATATATATATATATATATATATATATATATATATATATATATATATATATATATATATAAAACAACAAGGTTAGGCTGCTGATCAGTCACGCACTAACCCCGGACAAAGCACACAACAATGTCCTATAATGGATCCACGGCACACATTGGCCTTATTAACTTCCGACCACGAATCTGGTCCGACCCCGTACGGTCCACATTTTTTTAAAAACATTCCAATTCTATATCAAATGCACTAGGTGTCGGAACAATCGACAACCTTTGCCAACCAAATAACTGGAAACTCATGTTCCAAATCAATAACTCATAATCCAAAATTCAATGAAGGATTCAAGATCAACAAGTGCCGACAAGTTCGACATAACAATTGGGTAATGATTAAGGAATAACAAGCTCAAGAGGGTATCGACGAGTTCGATATAATAGATTGGGTGTAAATGAATAAACAATAATAATAACATGTATCGACAAGTTCGATAGAAACAATTGGGGTGGTAGATTTCATCATCAATATAATTAAAGAATAATTTCACTTGAACAAGAAGTGAAAGGAAATACTTGCCTGGTAATGATAGCTTAGTCCATCTAATTGTCTGAACGTCTCATTCAATCACTAACTTTCATACGTCTCATCTCCACGGCTCTACAGTCCTCCTCTCATCTCAATACTTCTAACTGACCCTTCTCTACTTAAACACATCTCGCAGACACACTGGATTCAAATAGAGTATTTAAATACTCAGTCAAACAATTAATCACTTTTTATGATTCACTAGCACATATTGCACGTAAATCACGTAGCACTTAGCCATTCAATCCACATCAAACAGACCATACCACTCACACTTAGCACTTAACGAACTTCAGAAACAATTTAAAAAAAACACACTCAACCCTTGTTTTATAATAAAACTGGACTTGGAATATTTTAAAACATTTTACAGCATTTTCTACACTTATTGAACCATACACACTTAGACATAGACTTTTTTATCAGGCACAACTTCACTCCAAATATTTTTAAATATCTCCAAATCATTTTCTAGATTTTTAGAAATTTTTCTAGAATTTTCTAGAATTTTTAAACAATTTTAAAACAGAAAACAAATTAATTAAAAATTAAATAACTGTAATTAAATTAATTAAAATGAACTAATAACTAATTAATAAAATTATTTGATAATTAATTACATTTATCAAATAATTAAATTAATTAAGTCATTATTTGAAATTAATTAAAGTAATTAAAAGTATTTAATTTCTAATTATTTTTTAATTAAATTAAATAAATAAATCATTTTCGAAATTAAATAAATGAATAAATAAATAAATAATTATTCAGAATAATTTGTGATTTACAAAATAATTTTCTAATTTTAAAAGAAATTTAATAAATTTATAAAAATCAATTTAATTGGTAAGTAAATAAAGTTTTACCAAACAAGGTAAAAGTAATTTTTTTATTCTTACTAATTACCACACAGACAACTACAAAAAGTTAAAATCAATTTTCATTTACCCTCTTTTCAACAAAACAAATCAAACCCATTTTATTTCTGTAAAACAAAAGGTAAGAAAATGATAAACTGAAGAACATTCTTCCCCATTTCCAGATTCCGGCATAAGCCCAGAATCCAGCTACGGCCGTCGTTTCCGGCGGCCCAAAAACCTACGACTTATCACATCTTTTGCTGTGTTTTCAGTCTACGATTCACAATACAACTCCCCCAAGCCCCTCTGTTACCACATCGCTGCAAAAGCAACGAAAACAACTATTTCCGGCGAGCTAAACACCAATTCCGGCGAGCTTTGACTTCGCCTAAATCCTAAACCAAATCAAGTGTTTGATATGCCAAATCAAAGCTAGAAATACATAGAATCTTTCCATGGTTTCAGTATTCATGAACAAACAGCAAGTATCAAGAACGAATTGTTACAAATTTTGGACACAAACTTGAACTCGAACTACAATCTCCTGCAGTAAAATGACACAATTATTAATTCAAAACGATTGTATCTCATCCCCTAATGCTATAGGAATCATCAGAACAATCAGAAAATCAAGGAATCAAAAACCCCTAATTCAAGAATTATGAACCCTAAAATTCAAAATTTAAAATAAAAATTCATAAAAATTTGAAAAAATTTACCCTTGGTTGATTTTGAAGGCAGATTCAAAAACTAGGAATCGAGGGCTTCGTTTTGAGCATTCGCACGCCGAAATCAGATTCCAAAATCACCTCCAAATTGATGATGGATCTTGAAGAACAATTAAAAAATTTATAATTTTTGATAATTAAATTTTGATTTTTAATTATTTATTTTGGATTTGAAGATAAGGATTGGTTGAGAGAGTAGCATTAGGATTGGTCAATAAAGTTACGAAAGTATTTGGTTCCTGAAATGCTCGGAACCCTAATTAACTTTTAATCGGTCCGGAATGTACCAATTAAATCAATTACGGGTCTAATTCAAGACTTATAAAACGAATAAAATACGAGTTCGGCAAATTTTGAGATTTGCCTGGCGAATATAGATACGAAAATGATTTTCAATCGAAATCCCGAGGATTTTGAAAACAACTTTGAATGGATAAGAACAAACTGATTGCCTGGATTACGAAAAATGTCAAAGATAATCATTTAGGAGTCTAATACCATTACTAAACACATAAAGGGTCCCAACCAATCATTCTCGATCCTTTTAATCATATATAACGATACCGTCTCATATTCGCGATTTATTTATCCGCCAAACCGAATCAAATTTTTTTTTTATATAAATTCAAAATATGCTAAAATAAATTATAATAAAATATCTTCTCCTTGATCACATAATAGTAACACATATCCTCAGATACCACTAAACATATACACCTTGACTTATCAAACTGGAATAAAATAATTTAAAATATTTTTATTCCAATTTACGAAAAATAATAATTATATGAAATTAATATTCTCGGTTCTTACAAAAACATCCGACAATATTCCATATCGATAACTTCTGAACTGTCTAACCACAAAACTAGTTCATCAAACGATACTGGCGACATAAACCGCTAAAATATTCCAACTGATCTAACAACCATCATCTAGGTTTGTCAAAACAAAACTACGAAAAAGGTAACCAGCAGACTTAACCAAATGTTTCACATTTTATCCTGGATAAACTCGATAGCCTCTATGCGCACCTCATCCAACTCCTGTGCTGTGTAAGTCTTCCGACTCTTGGTCGCCCACTAAGAGTCTTCTGACTCTTGAGTATACGCGTCGTATACATTTGATTCACCTTCCTCCCAAAGCTTCTTCAAATCATCAATTAGCGGCTGTAAATAGATGTCAATATTATTACCTGGCTCATGCGGACCAGGTATTAATACGGTTAACATCATGAACTTCATTTTCATGCATAACCATGGAGGAAGATTGTAACTTACCAAAACTACTGGCCAGCAACTATACTGATTGGTTAACCCGTACTGATTGGTTAACCCGTTATTATGTGGGTTTATACCATCCGCTGACAAAGCCAAACGAATATTTCTCGGTTCACTACCAAAGGCAGGCCACCTATTGTCGATATTTTTCCAAGAAGGGTAATCGGCCGGATGTCGCATCTTATCATCTTGTATCCGCTTATTTGCATGCCAAGTCATGAGTTCAGCAGTGGAAGGAGATTTAAACATCCGTTTAAATCTCGAGATCGGAAAGTACCACATGAATTTGGCAGGAAGATTAACCCTAGGTTGACCATCTTTCCCCACCTTCCAACGAGATAGATGACACTTGGGACACTAAGAAGCATCAGAATGTATACCCCTGTATAGTACACAATCATTCGGACATGAATGGGATTTTATGTATTCAAGGCCTAAATCGGATAGAGTTTTTTTTGCTTCATATACATTAGCAAGCAACACGTTATCTTTAGGAAGTAGGGAACCAACTGTAGATAACAGATCAGTGAAATCAATATCGCTAATACCAAATCTAGATTTCCAATTGTGTAATTTTAACATCGACTCTAACTTAGTACACTCACTGCCCTTATACAATGGTTGTTCAGCATCAGCCACAAACCTCTTAAACTCGTACGAAACTTTATCGTAATCTTCGGAATTAAATGCTGCTTCACAAACATTAACATTTTCTGAATCAACAAAGTGCTCGGGTGCTTGTTCCGAAGAAGGGCGTGAACTGCCTACAGATGACTTAGTAGTCCTAGCTGACTTTTCTTCATGCCAAATCCAATCAACATACCCCAAACTAAAACCATTTTCATAGATATGCCCCCTTATTATTTTTACAGAGAATTTTTTAAAATTAACACATCGTCCACATGGGCAAGGAATTCTCTTAGGATCTTTACAATTTTCTTCGGCATGTATCAAGAAACTTTCAACCCCAATTTCGTACTCTAAAGAATCTCTATCTTTAAATATCCACGACTTATCCATATATTTGTATGACCTATATCAAAAATTATATGGTGGTTAAGATAGAAATTTTTTATGATTATATACTACATTTATCCTAATAATATGAATGCAACCAAAATACATATTTCATACTAAGCTTTAGCAGTAAATTACAAGTTATGTTCTTAGGGGATTATAAACAAACACTTCAAACACATAAATATTTAAACGATATAATCGAAACCCAAAGCTTAACAAATTAGTTGTAATACACAGAAATACATAGAGAAATACACAAAGATTTTATACATGCAACCCATATACATGAACAAAAAACAAAAAACAAAGAACCGTATACTTTACAAAATACAAAAAACAAATCCAAAGCTAAGTTGTATGAAAATACAAACTCGCAAACCCAAAGCTTAACAAATTAGTTGTAATATACATAAATACATAGAGAAATACACAAAGATTTCATACATGCAACCCAAAAGCTCAGTTGATTTGAACAAAAAACAAAGAACCCGAAGCTCAGTTGTAAGAAAATACCTTACAATCTCACAAACCCAAAGCTCCGAAGCTCCAAACTCGCAACCCAAAGCTCCAAATCTCCAGACCTGTTGAAGAAACAAAGAAAATGTAAATCTAGGGTTAATCGGAGTAGTAATTGAAAGAAAAGAAAGTTAATTGAAAGAAAACGAAGTTCAATCGGAGTTGTAATTGAAAGGAAAGCTAGGGTTACATTTGAGGAAGAAAGGAAAGTTCAGCAGCTGGTTTGATTTGGAGATCGAGAGCTCGTTTATGTTTTGTTAAATGTAATTTTAATGAATTTTGTTTTAAAATTTTAATGTTTTGGAGACAACTGGAAGAGTTGTAACTGGGCGGGAGAAGAAATTGTGTTTTAAGGGGGAAAAATTTGTTTAAGGGGGAAAACTAAATTGTAGAAAATTTTCTAAGGCGGGGAGAAAGATGGGGGAAGTCGTAGTTGAATTTTTTTAAAAGAATTTTAATATCGCTTTAAATGACAACCGATGTCTAAGTTGTTGTTAGAATTTTTTAAAAAGTTTCAGACATCGTTGTTTTAGTAAAACTGATGTCTGATTTATATAAGACATCGGTTTAAAAATTACCGATGTAAGAAAGGCTTTTAACATCGGTGGCATTTGGAACCGATGTCTTAATTGCGATGTCTAATCCTATTTTTTTAGTAGTGAAGAAGTTCTTCTTAAAAATTGGGTATTCTGGCCCTGTTCTTGAAGAAGGTACTTCAAGTTGGTACCCAACTGGTGAAATGGACAGGAAGTACTTAAGGAAAGAATGGAGCATGATTCTTGATGCAATGGTGAAGGTTTTCTCAACAAAAACCACTTGTTGGAATGGTATTCCCTCATACATCAAGAAACTCACTCACTCAATTGTCCATGGGTACAAGGTGGATGTTGGAAAGCTGCTTATGGGACAATTCTAATCTGCCTTAAGTAAGAAGGTACGTGTCTATCCTTGCTTTCTTATGATGTGTATAAATTCATTATGTGGACTTGATGAAAATGCCTCCCTCACAATGGAGTGCAATGTTTTGAAAAGGAATACACACACTACACTCAATTCACAGAATTTAAATACACATATTCTACTCTGCTTCATAAAGCACATGGCTGATCAAGAGCCTAATCTTGATTTTAAACTACCCTCTAGGTATGTTACTTTTTCTCTTGAGAATGAAGCTGAATTAGATCCAAATTTAGTTAACCCACATTCTACTCAATTCATTCAAGTCAGACTATCCAGACAACCAAAAGCCACAAAAATAGCCCAGCAAGAATCCAAGAAAAGACCCTTGGAAACTGGTGTTGGTGGTAGTTCTGAGAATGTTGAGGGAGAAACTGCACTTGATGCAGCAAATAAGGATGTTAGTCAAAGTGAACCCACAGTGGTTCCTCTTGAGCCTAAGAAGAAGAGAGATAAGAGGGGCAAAGTCACTGTCAGCCACCCACAGTCTCACAAAAGGCTGTGGAGGATAAAAGGGAATCAAACACATCCCTAGGTGCTTCTTCTCAACAAGGAGTATCTATTGAAACTGGCCTGTCTCCTAAGGCATCTTGTAAAGAGTCTGCACAACCTCATGTACTCACTCATGAGGAACCCCCACTTGCAGATATACACATGAAGAGGGCACAGTGAGGGTCATGAAACTTCCACTTTTGATGTTCCACAAGTTACCCCTGTGGAACAACCAATAATCTCTTCTATACCATCACCTTCTTTATTCTCTAATCCATCAATTGTTTCTTCTCAACAACCTAGAGAAGGGGACAGTATCAACCCTTCAGGTTTTGATCATCTATCTATTATCATGGATGAGCCCCCATCAAGTGCTCCACAAGAACCCATTGCTCAAAGTGTGATGGATACCTGTTAGCACAAAATTACGCTAGAGCACGTAGTCACAAGTAATATAATTAAAGTTCGTTCCACAGAGATCTGGTTAAGTTTAATCAGTAAATATGCCTATGCAACAATGTTTGGTTTTAATCCACTGCTAAGACAAATAACAATTTTGGTATTGATTAACTAAATTAAACTAAGATGCAATTTTTAAACTAAGAATTAAATTAACTAATGAGATTGAATTCGAATTACTAATATGAGAATAAACATGGGATCCCAACTTCATTAAATACTTCCTTTAGATCTGACGCCTTTAATCTCTATATGCAATGATTTTGATACCTGATCGGATAACACGAAACCAGTATACGCTACCTGTCAGCATACGCATACCAAACTAAACATACATCCACAAAAGAGATAGAAGATGAATAGACACCAATTATGCTTAGACCCTATATGTCTATAGAATTTGAAAACATAACGGTTGAAGAACAGGTTATCCATTAAGATCACATAGGGTAGTATAAGTATTTTCATCTCACACCACAAATCATATTGACAATCAATTATGAACCTATGCTAGCATGGCAAGTTCTAAATCTCAAGATCCACTTTCACTTCACAAGAGATTAACAATTCAATTTAGATGTTAGCTACGCATCTAAAAGCATTAAGATTAACCATACGAGGATATCAATTTCACATCACACACAGATCTTTACAGCATCAAGATACTAAGTTCCATAAATAACTCCGTTAGAATCCCATGACAACGTTTAGCCCATAATTGAACTATTCATCGTCATGGGATTTGATGAAAACATAATAATTAACAAGATATGAATGAAAGAACAATAATATTAATAAAAACAAGAGTTGAGAAAACAAATCTATAATCCAAAGTATACAGAAGATGAAGTAGATCTAGATCTTTGCTTGTCACCGAGCTTGAATCCTTCTCCACTTTTCTCTCTTGCAATTCTACGTTACAATAATAATAATCTGATCCAAATTACAAGGTATGATGTGTTTATATAGGCACTACAAGTCTTGCCCAGCAAGAAAATACTAAAACAGAATTATAATAGAATTTCTGCAAGATACGTTTCCTAATTTGATTATGTTTTGTAAGGAAAATTCGTGGCTGACTTTTCTTCAGATTTTCTGGAACGTTCCCCACGTAATTGGACCTCTGGACTATCTTATAATGATAGAAAATCTCGTTATCTTCGTGTGGACTGCTTACGGGCCTCAAACGGACTTCTAGAACTCAAGATATGGCCAAAATAGTGTAAATTGCGCAACCCTTCTCGAAAATCCGAATTTTAATCAATTAATTCCCAAAAAATTATAAAAGCATCCACCTTAGTCAACATTCTCGTAATCCTGCACAACTAAGCAAAACACATCAAAACTACAACAACTTGAGTCCAAAACAATCAATTTAAGCCAAAATTAATCGATCCAAGTGGATATAAAATCCACTTATCACACCCCCAAACTTAAACCGATGCTTGTCCTCAAGCATAAACAATTACAACTAACTAACTAGCTAGTACCACTTCCGTAGGTGATCACGGTTGCATTTAGCATATGCAACAAGCCCTTTAAACCCCTAGGCAGCCCTAGTGGACGAGTAAGGTCTCGTGAGGGCCTATAGCGAATGTACCCACAAAATCCATTTAACCTAATGCAATGCAATGCATGAATGCAACTAGAATGAAAAATGCAACAATCCCCTTCAAACTAACCAAAACCAACGAGCAAGCAAATATCTTAGAGAATGCAACTAAATCCAAATAGAGCTCGACCAAGTTCCCGTATCCTAACAATACATGAACCGAAACGTGCGTGTGTGCAATGCTCATCAGAAATACTCCCAAAACTAGGTCAAAAATCATACATGCTCTTCGTCAAGACAATCACAGGTTTATAAATAGAATAGACTGTAGACACTTCATAACCTAAGAACACCTCCATCCTTATCCAAGGTAGACAGAAATTCATGCTTTTATTACTAAACAACTACGACACATAATATACAAGCATGCTTATTTAACCGTGCAATGGATGAGACCCCGAAAGGCTTATACAATAATACCCATGTAGCGAGCGTTGGGTTAGTGGATCCCAGACTATAAAAGCCTTAGGTCACTAGGCACAAAGTCCCCGCGAACTTAATTGCTCAAGTATTAAAGAGCTCAACCTGGTTAATTTTGCATATAAACAATTGACACTTTTGATCTTTTCTTTTTTTCCTTTTTCTTTTTTTTTTCTCTTTTTTTTTCCTTTTTTTTCTATGCAATCTGGAATGAGAATTCTCAATTCCAACCCTAGACTACTCATATAAATATGAGCCGGCTACTAGCCATTTGACGCCTAGCCATTATTGACAATTATTTACAATTTAAGCATAAAATCCCTGTTTCCCCCCAAACTTAGACTTTAGTGATCCTACGCCATCAAGAGAATAACGAAAATTCTAAATATAATCAAGTGATTAAATCTCAAAACATCCAAACAAGCATGATCTCAACCTAGCCCAAAAGCACCCAATGAGACTGTGAAAAGATTTTGTTTCTGAAGCATGCAAGTCAATTTCATAGAAACTATAAATCAACCCACTACTCATCATTACCACACTCAATTAGACACCTACCTACCAATCAGAATTAGCTCGTCTTAAGGGATCATGAAATATGCATGATATGCAAATGCAACTAATATGAACTCACATGGTATACGAAAAAATAAAAACAGAATGTCCTATATGAAACAAACATAATTAATACGAACATAACATGAATGAATTACTACTAAGCATGCAAAACATGATATCCTACATGAACACATAATACAACAACTACTAATCCCTCAAACCACCCCCAAACTTAAAATATTCAATGTCCGCATTGAATGGAAGTAAATACAAGGGATAGTAGAAACATACCTACTCGTCCTCGCTATCGTCACCCTCGTCATCCTCCTCAGATGAATCAGGCGGAGGGTACGGAGTCCGAGCTCCAAATATAGGCCACTGAACAGGAGTACCTGGTGACTGAAAAGCTGCATCCAAAGCCACGGCCATGTCCTCGGAATATTGGCGACTGCTAACATGCATAGCATCCAACCGCCTAGTCATGCGACGAAAATAGGTATCAAAAACTGACATATCCACTGTACGCCGCGGAGGACCTGCCATAACAACTCCCGGTGCCCTAGAACCCTGTGGTGGAGCGCCCGCTCCCTGACCACCAGCACCATCAACAACAAATCCTAAACCCCGAGGATAAGGAATGCCGCCCGGCCACTCCGTCAACCGGTCAATAGTAGCATCAGTAATGGAAGACATAGGTTTATGCACCGGCTCACCGTCATACCATTTTACTTTCGAAACATCACACAAGTACGCTATGATAGAAGCATAGGGAGTACTAGCCATCGAATTACTCCCCGGATAACGAAGAATATTTTGATTAATAAGGTAACCAAGGTCAACATACTTACCTTTGAGAATACCCCATAACAGAATAGCTCTATCAACAGTAACATCGGACACATGGCTTGACGGACTGATATTAGAACTTATGAACAAGAACCAAGCCCGTGCAAAACTAGACAATGATGCAGCCGGAAAAATCCTCTTCTCGGTGGTACCCGACCTACACTTCCACTCCGTACCCGGAACACATAGCTCACTAATGATAGCATCAAGATCAACATCATCTCTAGTCTTTTTCCCCCAATCCGTAGCACCTCTAGGTTTAGGCGGTTGCCTAATCAAAGTACGAATCGCACGAGGCGAATAATCCACCTTCTAGCCCCTAACAACCGTGGAGTTATTCCTTGCTATCGAAGCATTAGCATAAAACTCCCTAACCACATTCAATGGGGCATCATTAGCAAACTCACAAAATAACGTCCAACCCCGCTCACTAATCATAGTCTCCATCTCCGCATTATTACGTGGCACAAGCCTCCTTTCCTGAATAACCCCCTTGACAACCAACCTACTATACTCCGCTTTGGCATCATCATTCACGAATTTTTCCACTCCATCTCCCACAACATCGTTCTCATCCAAAGCTGGACGAGCACTACTACTACTACCCACTAACCATGGTCTCTTAGGAGCCATAATCGACAAATATCAAGCAAAGAACAACAATCTCCAACAATTCACCAAACAAGACCCCCCAAAATACACACTTCAAGACCCCTAATTTGCAAAATTCACAAATTCAAATAAAAGATGAGATAGAATATTACCCAATTGAATCAAAGAGGTGAACTTGCTAGATTAATCCCCCAAAAATTCAAACTTGACTCTCCCTTGCACTTTGAATGGATGGAAGTTGAGAAATTTGTGTTTATATAGATGGGTGTGTGTATGTATAGGTAAGGTGGGTGTATGTATATAGAAATGGAGATGGAAAAGGAATTGGAGATTGAATTAGATGTAGAATATGATTTAGAGATGTAGGATATGATTTTGGGGATTAGGGTTTGAATTGAATTTGATGTAGGAAAGGAATTGTGTATATAATAGGATTGGTGATGAGAGAAAAAGAAATTTTTTTTTTTTTCCGCTGAACAGTGGTTTTCTGCGCTGGAAGCGCCTGTTGCGCACTTCGATCCTGCGTGACACGCCTCTAGCGCCTGTAGCGCCACCTGCTCCTGCGTTACCTGGCGCCTAGGGCGCGGCTGGCGCCTGTGGCGCGGATGCATCCTGCGTTACTCCTGCGCTTGAGGTGCGGCTGGCGCCTGTAGCGTGGCTGTCTCCTGCAGAAAATTGTTGTTGTTTTGTTTTTCTCTTTTTTTTTTTTTTTTTTTTTCGTTTTTTTGTTTTTTTTCTTTTCTTTTTTTTTTCACAACAACAATTTCTTTTTTTTTTTCACACTCTTTTCTCTCTTTTTTTTTTTTCTTTTTTTTTCAACACTCACAAAACTTTTTTTTTTTTTTTGAAAGAAAGGAATACACAACATATACAATACTTGGGTTACCTCCCAAGAAGCGCTCCTTTTACGTCATTAGCTTGACGTTCTTCTCCCGAATCAAGTAGACGCCAAAACGGCGGAAGCCTTATCGCGTTGAAACGACCCGCCATAGTAATGCTTCAACCGCTGTCCATTCACTTTAAAAGCATGATCCGGTGTTGTTTCATAAATTTCAATAGCTCCATGTGGATACACCGTCTTAACGATAAAGGGACCTGACCATCTCGACTTGAGTTTTCCCGGAAAAAGCTTGAGGCGAGAATTAAATAGCAACACCTGTTGACCTGGCAAAAATGCTTTTGGTACCAACCGTTTATCATGCCACCTCTTAACCTTCTCCTTATACATCTTGTTATTTTCGTAAGCTTGCTCACGAAATTCCTCAAGTTCATTCAACTGAAGCAACCGCTTTGTACCCGCAGCCGTGATATCTAAATTCAATTTCTTCAACGCCCAATATGCTTTATGTTCCAACTCTGCAGGCAAATGACATGCTTTCCCATAAACTAACTGAAACGGAGACATACCTAGAGGAGTTTTGTAGGCAGTTGTGTATGCCCATACAGCTTCATCCAACTTCAATGACCAATCCTTACGAGACGGATTCACCACTTTCTCTAGAATTCTCTTGATCTCCCTGTTAGAAACTTCAGCTTGGCCATTCGTTTGAGGGTGATAAGCAGTGGCAACACGATGCGTCACATTATATTTCGCCATCAACGTAGTAAACTGGCGATTGCAAAAGTGAGTTCCCTCATCACTTATTATAGCACGTGGAGTTCCGAAACGCGTAAAAATTTGCTTATGCAAGAAATTCAATACCACCTTTGCATCATTGGTCGGCAACGCCTTAACCTCGACCCATTTAGACACGTAATCCACAGCTAGCAAGATGTACTGATTGTTGCATGAAGAAACAAAAGGTCCCATGAAGTCAATCCCCCAGACATCAAAGATCTCTACCTCAAGAAGCATGTTAAGAGGCATCTCGTTCCTTCTAGAAATATTGCCAACCCTTTGACAACGATCACATCTCAACACGAACTGATGAGCATCCTTAAACAAGGAAGGCCAATAGAAACCTGCTTGAAGCACACGAGCCGCTGTCTTTTCTCCACCATAATGACCACCATAAACAGTTGAGTGGCAATCTTGCAACACACCCTCCGTCTCACTATACGGAATACATCGTCTGATCATCTGATCTGCTCCTTGTCTAAATAGAAATGGTTCATCCCAATGGTACCACTTCACATCATGTAGAAACTTCTTCCTTTGAGCACTCGAAAGATCTGGAGGAATAACATTGCTAACCAAATAGTTTACGTAGTCTGCAAACCATGGCTCTTCATCTTGCACTGCAAACAGCTGCTCATCTGGAAAAGATTCATTAATAAGAGATTTGTTATGCAATTCCTTACCGTGGTCCTCTAAGCGTGAGAGATGATCCGCTACTTGATTTTCCGTGCCTTTCCTATCCTTGATTTCCACATCAAATTCTTGCAAGAGAAGCACCCAACGAATCAATCTAGGCTTGGAATCCTTCTTCGACATAAGATATCGAATTGCAGCATGATCCGTATACACAATCACCTTCGTACCAAGCAGATAAGACCTGAATTTCTCGAAACCATAGACAACTGCTAGCAACTCCTTCTCCGTAGTAGTGTAGTTCAGCTGTGCATCATTGAGGGTTTTACTAGAATAGTAAACCACATGAAAAATTCTATCCTTCCTTTGACCAAGCACAGCTCCAACAGCATAGTCACTAGCATCACACATAAGTTCAAACGGTTCCTCCCAATTAGGTGCGGTAATGACTGGTGTAGTAGTCAACTTCTTCTTCAAGAGCTCAAAAGCTGCAAGACACTCATCATCAAACTTGAAAGGAACATCCTTCTCCAGGAGATTGCACAAGGGTTTAGAAATTTTTGAGAAGTCTTTGATGAATCGCCGATAGAAACCCGCATGACCAAGAAAACTGCGAATTCCTTTTACAGAGATAGGTGGAGGAAGATTTTCGATTGTTTCCACCTTAGCCCTATCCACCTCAAGTCCTCTACCAAATACCTTGTGCCCAAGAATAATTCCCTCTTGCACCATGAAGTGACACTTCTCCCAATTAAGCAGCAGGTTAGTCTCCACACAACGTTTCAAAACCAAACCAAGATTATGCAAGCACTCGTCATATGAAGTACCAAAAACTGAGAAGTCATCCATAAAAACCTCCACATTCGAGCCAATCATGTCCGAGAAAATAGCCATCATGCACCTTTGAAAAGTGGCGGGAGCACCACAAAGTCCGAAAGAAACCCGTCGGAAAGCAAAGGTACTAAAAGGACATGTGAATGTGGTCTTCTCTTGATCTCCGGAGCAATGCAAATCTGATTGTAGCCTGAATAACCATCAAGGAGGCAATAATACTCATGTCCCGCCAACCTGTCTAGCATCTGATCAATGAATGGCAGAGGAAAGTGATCTTTTCTCGTGGCTTTGTTGAGCTTCCTATAGTCCATACAAACTCTCCACCCCGTGACTGTTCGAGTAGGGATGAGCTCATTCTTTTCATTAGCAACAACTGTCATGCCTCCTTTCTTTGGCACACATTGAACCGGGCTCACCCAAGAACTGTCTGAGATAGGATATATAATACCCGCATCCAGCCACTTTAGAATTTCCTTCTTCACCACCTCTTTCATAATCGGATTAAGTCTCCGCTGATGCTCAACAGTAGGCTTAGCTCCCTCCTCTAGCAGAATTTTATGCATGCAATAAGAAGGGCTGATTCCCTTGATATCTGCTATAGTCCAACCAATTGCTGACTTGAATTCCCTCAAAATTCGCAAAAGCTTTTCTTCCGCACTAGCTGACAAGTTAGAGGCAATAATAACAGGTAATGTAGATGCATCACCAAGAAAAACATACCGCAAGTGTTCCGGAAGTGGTTTGAGTTCAAGTGTGGGAGCTTCCTCAATAGATGGTTTCAGGCGCCCCTCCGAATTTTTACGTTCTCCTAACCCAAGAGATTCAAAAGGCAAATCAAATCTCCTTTTCCAAGGGGCTGAATTTAGCTGCTGAAGTTGCTCGGCTAATTCCTCATCTTCAAAATCAGAGTCACCAACTAAAACTTTTTCCAAAGAGTCTGACTTAAGTAACTTCTCCATTTCCATAGTAACTGCAGAATCAACCCAATCCACTTTCAAACATTCTTCTTCATCTGAGGGAAGTTTCATTGCATTAAAAACATTGAAAGTGACATTCTGGTCTTGCACCCTCATGGTGAGCTCCCCTTTCTGCACATCAATCAAAGTCTTTCCTGTAGCCAAGAATGGTCTTCCCAAGATTATGGGAATCTTCTTATCTTCCTCGAAATCCAAGATAACAAAATCAGCAGGAAATATGAGTTTGTCAACTTTCACCAACACATCCTCCACTATGCCTCTAGGATATGTAACTGAACGATCAGCCAACTGCAAAGAGATGTTGGTAGGCTTTGGTTCCGGTAGACCAAGTTGCATATAGACTGACAAGGGCATGAGATTGATGCTAGCTCCCAAGTCACACAAGCACTTCTCAAAAGACAAATTACCAATAGTGCATGGAATAGTAAAGCTACCTGGATCCTTTAGTTTTGGAGGCAATTTCTGTTGCAGCACAGCACTGCATTCTTCCGTTAGAGCAACGGTCTCTAATTCCTCAAGCTTCATCTTACGAGAAAGAATTCCCTTCATGAACTTGGCATAGCTCGGCATCTGTTCAAGAGCTTCGGCAAAGGGAATGTTAATCTGCAACTTCTTGAACACCTCTAAGAACTTTGCAAATTTCTTATCCAACTGCTGCTTCTGGAGTCTTCTAGGATAAGGAGGAGGAGGATAAATCTGAGTGTTGTTCGTCGACTTCTCCACAGAATTTTCAACAGGTTCCTTGCTTTTCTCTACTTCATCACCTTGCTGATCAGCCATCAAATCAGATTGAGCAATTTCGGGCACTGCAGATTTTTCACCCTGCTGATTCTGAATATCTTCATCTTCTTCTACTGCTGATGTAGGGCCTGCTATAACTCTTCCCGATCTCAAAGTCACAGCCTTCACCTGTTCCTTGCTATCTCTCCTACCTGGATTTGCTTCCGTATCACTAGGAAGAGTTCCTTGAGGCCTACTAAGTAAGGCACTTGCAATCTGTCCTATCTGAGTTTCCAAGAGCTTCTGACCAGCTTGTAGGTTCTTTAACGCTATCCACACATCATCTGATTTTTCATTAGAAGATTGCCCCGCATGAGCCTGGGGTTGTTGCTGCTGAAATCCCGGAGGTTGATATGATTGCTTTGGAGCATACTGCTGCTGATAACCTTGATTGAATGGCCTTGCTTGCTGCCCCTGAAACTGCTGATAAGGTTGCTGAGGTTGTTGAGCACCTTGGTTGTTGCTCCAGCTGAAATTAGGATGATTCCTGTTGCTTGGATGATAGGTGGCTGGTACTGGTGCAGCAGGTCTCTGAAAATTACTTACGAACTGTGCTGATTCAGAAGAGATAGCACACTGATTCGTCTCATGTGCGCCCGCACATAGCTCACAAACACTAGCAACCTGCTGAACTCCATAATTAGCAAGAGAATCCACCTTCATCGAAAGAGCCTTCATCTGAGCTGCAATAGCTGAAGCTGTGTCAACTTCAAGAACACCTGCTACCTTACCTTGAGAAAGCCTCTATGTTGGATTTTGATATTCGTTAGCAGCCATCATCTCAATAAGATCATATGCTTCCTCATAGCTCTTCGCCCATAGAGCTCCACCAGATGCTGCATCTAGCAAAGGCCTAGACTGTGCTCCCAACCCATTGTAGAAACCATTAATAACCATCCAATCAGGCATGCCATGATGAGGGCACCTTCGTAGCATCTCCTTATAACGTTCCCAAGCCTCACACAAAGATTCGCCAGATTGCTGTTGAAATTGAGTTAACTGGTTCCTTATTGCTGCAGTTTTCGCCATAGGGAAGAATTTAGTAAGAAACTTCTGAGCAAGATCATCCTATGTAGTAATGGAACCAGCTGGTAGAGAGTGTAACCAGCCCTTAGCCTTATCCCTTAAGGAGAATGGGAAAAGCCTCAACTTGATAGCATCATCTGACACACCATTAAATTTGAAAGTGTCGCAGATCTCGATAAAGTCCCTGATGTGCATATTAGGATCCTCTGTCGAAGCACCCCCAAACTGAACCGAATTCTGCACCATCTGAATTGTGCTCGGCTTGATCTCAAAGTTTATTCGCTGCAATAGCTGGCCTGACAATACTAGATTGTATGTCAGTAATCTTCGGCTGCGAATAGTCCTTCAAAGCCTTAACTGCTGCTGGTAAATCTGCCATCTCTACAGTAGTTTCAAGTTCCTCTTTCTGATTATCTACTACAAGACCGTCTTCTGCCAGTTTTTCCTTACGAGCCTGCAAACGTGTTCGCATACACGTTCAAGTACCTGAAAACACAACGAAACAAACAACTAAGTAAGAAATCCGAGTCAGTGAACGCTAACGACCACTGATGACAAGCACATAAACTAAACAAAACACCGATGATCCCCGGCAGCGGCGCCAAAAACTTGTTAGCACAAAATTACGCAAGAGCACGTAGTCACAAGTAATATAATTAAAGTTCGTTCCACAGAGATCTGATTAAGTTTAATCAGTAAATATGCCTATGCAACAATGTTTGGTTTTAATCCACTGCTAAGACAAATAACAATTTTGGTATTGATTAACTAAATTAAACTAAGATGCAATTTTTAAACTAAGAATTAAATTAACTAATGAGATTGAATTCGAATTACTAATATGAGAATAAACATGGGATCCCAACTTCATTAAATACTTCCTTTAGATCTGACGCCTTTAATCTCTATATGCAATGATTTTGATACCTGATCGGATAACACGAAACCAGTATACGCTACCTGTCAGCATACGCATACCAAACTAAACATACATCCACAAAAGAGATAGAAGATGAATAGACACCAATTATGCTTAGACCCTATATGTCTATAGAATTTGAAAACATAACGGTTGAAGAACAGGTTATCCATTAAGATCACATAGGGTAGTATAAGTATTTTCATCTCACACCACAAATCATATTGACAATCAATTATGAACCTATGCTAGCATGGCAAGTTCTAAATCTCAAGATCCACTTTCACTTCACAAGAGATTAACAATTCAATTTAGATGTTAGCTACGCATCTAAAAGCATTAAGATTAACCATACGAGGATATCAATTTCACATCACACACAGATCTTTACAGCATCAAGATACTAAGTTCCATAAATAACTCCGTTAGAATCCCATGACAACGTTTAGCCCATAATTGAACTATTCATCGTCATGGGATTTGATGAAAACATAATAATTAACAAGATATGAATGAAAGAACAATAATATTAATAAAAACAAGAGTTGAGAAAACAAATCTATAATCCAAAGTATACAGAAGATGAAGTAGATCTAGATCTTTGCTTGTCACCGAGCTTGAATCCTTCTCCACTTTTCTCTCTTGCAATTCTACGTTACAATAATAATAATCTGATCCAAATTACAAGGTATGATGTGTTTATATAGGCACTACAAGTCTTGCCCAGCAAGAAAATACTAAAACAGAATTATAATAGAATTTCTGCAAGATACGTTTCCTAATTTGATTATGTTTTGTAAGGAAAATTCGTGGCTGACTTTTCTTCAGATTTTCTGGAACGTTCCCCACGTAATTGGACCTCTGGACTATCTTAGAATGATAGAAAATCTCGTTATCTTCGCGTGGACTGCTTACGGGCCTCAAACGGACTTCTAGAACTCAAGATATGGCCAAAACAGTGTAAACTGCGCAACCCTTCTCGAAAATCCGAATTTTAATCAATTAATTCCCAAAAAATTATAAAAGCATCCACCTTAGTCAACATTCTCATAATCCTGCACAACTAAGCAAAACACATCAAAACTACAACAACTTGAGTCCAAAACAATCAATTTAAGCCGAAATTAAGCGATCCAAGTGGATATAAAATCCACTTATCAATACCACTCTCTCAAACACTGAGTTAGATCATGATGGAATTCTGCCAGATATTGAAACAACCAGCATCATGATTTATCTCCAGAAAGCAACTTACCCACAGAAAGTTGTTGTCACAGCCTCAGCTGTTGTCAAAGACACAACCAAAGTTGCTGTCACCCCATCTGCTGACAGTAAACTTTCGGATAAAAATGTTGTCACCTCTAAACAGCTTGATCAAGATGCAGTCATTGTTGAAGATGCTTCTGATGAAGGTCACGTGCCAATATCCTCTTTCAAAAAGGTAAAATCTAAACATTCTCTTTCAATGCATGTTAGTACTGCTCATACCCATGCATCTAGGTTGAGTGAGGGTGTGAAAAAGAAAAGAGAGATAAAAGAAAAGAGAGGTGAGCATAAAAATGTGAGGCAACCAAATGAGCTGGCAAAAGGAGAGGGACTTGAGCATGTCCAGAGTGATAAAGAGAGAAACCCCAGCAAACAGGCTCTAGGCCTTGAGTGTTCAACTGTGAGGAGTGATGAGATCACTCAGAAAAACAATGAGAGTGTGAGAACCCCAACAGCCTCCTTGCCCCAATCTTTTCCTTTGCCTCCAAAAAGGTTAAGATCTGGTGGTCCTTCTAAACAAGCTAATTCAAGGTTGAAATCCCTTGAGGACAGATGTGCATCTGTGAAAACTAAAATTGAAAATTTGTCCACTATGGTAGCTACTGGTTTTGCTGAGCTTCAACAGACTCTGCTATCATTCTCTGTTGCTCTTAGTGTTGTCAACTTAACTAAGGGGGAGAAAGTGGTAGATCAGAATAGGGTGGTAGATTCAAATACCTCAGACAAAGTGGTAGAGAAGGAGAAACAAGGGTAAGCAGCAAGCAAGGGTGAGTCAAGAAGTAAGGGGGAGCAGGTACAAGTTGAAGATGGAGAAGAGAGTGAGGGGGAGCCAGAGGAGAAGGAAGAAAGAAACTTTGGTGAAGAACTGAAAGCTTCTGGAGATGGTGATTTTATTGAACATGAAATGGATGGTGAGCCAGTATTGGTAACTAAAGAAGTAATGGAGCAATTACAGGAAACTCAAAAATCCGAAAGACCAATACTGCCTCATCTGAAAATTAAGGAGCAAACTTCAGAAATCATGGAAACTCCACTGGAAAAACAATGGAGAGAACGGGAGGAGCAGAACAGACTAGGTAAAGGCAAAGATAAAATGCTTGAGTATATGAATCTGACAAATGGAATCACCTGGTCTGATGGAAGTGAGTACAGCCCAGATGCAGCAGGAATAATGATGGTTAGCTACATGGAGAGTACTTTAAACAACAAGGATGAACAATTCAGTATGTTGGTGGATGACTCAATCACAGAAGCAGGAGGAGTTTACAATAAACTGTCAACAATACTGAAGGATAAAATAATAAGTATCTCTGTGAAAGTTAACTTGGAGAAAAAATGGGAAATTTATATCTGAAATCTGGCATTTCAATATTCATCACAATGCAACTACTGCAAAGCTTGCAATCAAGAATCTTGAATTCCTTGGCAACAAAAGTGAAGGCCAATTCAAGAACCTTTAATGAAAGTCTGTTAGCACATATCAAGAGGGTTGTTGAAGACAAACTTCCAGAAGTGATTGACAATCCATATGGTGTTTGCTACAGGATGACTACAAGTGCAAGAGTAAAGAAAATTTGTTTTCTACATTTGGATGAAGAAACAAAGTTGAAAACTGACTCAGTTATGACAGTACTGAGACACATTCTCAAATCCAGAATTACCAAAGAAAAGGTCAAGGCTGTCAAGGACACTCACAAACTTTTGGTGAAGAGGGATGAGAATCTTAGTTCTCAAGTAAAGAAGTTAACTTCTGAAGTAAATGCCAAAAAAGTGAAAGAGGTGGAAGCTGCACATTTGATGACACCCTTGATGATGGTGAAGATGAACCTGATGGTAATGGAGGATGTGAAGCACCTGGAAATGGTGCCAAGGCAACTGTTGAGATTGCTGGAAGTCAAACTCAGGAGAAAACAAAAGAACAAACTCCCAAAACTGATAAGGAAGATACTGATGGTAAAGTTGAAGGGGAGATAGACATTCTTGAAGCCTTGGAAGAAAATATCTTAAGGTTTGCTGTTGACTGCCTTAATGCTGTAAAGGATGCTGTCAACAAAGACACCGTTAAGAGCTCAAATGAAGATACTGTCATGAAGGAAACATTTGAAAAAGACACTATCAAGGACTTGAATGAAGATGTTGTCAAGGACAAGGATGCCAAGGCATTCAAACCTAAAAGGACAAAAATAAAAGCAAGAGCCTGGCGCTCAACTCCTATAAAGGGGAAGACAAAGGCTACAACTAAGACAAAGAAGCATGGAGTAATGGTTGATAAAAATATTATTCAGAAAAGAGAAATGATGAACAGCTTTGAATGTCACAAAGCAAATGTTAAAAGAGACATGAAATCCATCTCTTTGGACTTGGATAAAAGTAAGCAACATGCAACCAAATACACCATCTGGCATAAAGATGGAAGTAGGATGATGTATGTTGACAAGGATTTCAATATGATCATAGGGTCAACAGTGGTAGACAGGTATAGCGTCAAAATGACATCTGAAGTAGTAACACGCAGAATATACTTCTTTGTGTTGGCAATGATGGTGGAGCTTATGGTGAGCCATGGTAATGTCCCTAAACCAGCCATGGAACACATCCAAAAATACTATGCTGAATTCTATGAGAAACATGGTGACTGGATGGAAATTGATGATGTAAACTTGTCCAAAAGTTCAGATGAATTAGAGGTTGAGTGTAAGTATGACTGGGCAGAAAGAACGTCATCTTATACACCTACAGAAGTTTATGAAGCAGCAGAAGCATTCAGGACTACTGAAGAAGAATTCAAAGATGCTGATAAACCACCCAATTCTGCCAAACAAACTGCTGAAAATCTAGAAGCTCACCTGAAAGAAAGTTGCAAGAAGGTCAACAAAATGAACAGTGAGAAAGCAGATTATCAGCCCTGTGTACTGGAAGATCCTCTCAGAATTGTAAATGGAAAAGAAGAAATCTATGCAGATAGTTTTCACAAACTGAGGACCAGTATCCTGAAGAATCTCTACTAGAGAGTTATTGGATCATCTCACAAGCTTGAAATGTTATGTGCTTGGGAACTTGAAGTTATCTTTGACCAAAGGAGAGATGACGATCCAAAACTAGTCAGAAAAAGGAGAGTATCCCTCAATGCTTTTCCTGGAAGGATATTCAAGGTCATCGAAGGAATCTTAAAGTTCTGAACATATACCTATGACTTCGAAACTTGGTTTGACCTGAAAGATGCTAAAGTGTTTCCTTCTCGAGTGATTCAAGGGTATATTGAAGACATTGAAGATGATGCTAAAACTCCTGAAGAAAAGGCTTTAGTAGAAGACCTCAAGAAGGCAAGACAAGAAGCTCTCAAACGAGAGGGAAGAATCTAGACAGCTGAGAACTGCTTAAATCAAGCTAAGTAAAATTTCTTATTTGCTCAACATAAAGGAGTAATTGATTTGTAGTTAGAACATCAATGTTGTATTCTGGATTCTTTAACATTCATCTGACATAGTGCTTTAACTATTCTGATCTATGTTAGTTAAGTTGTCAGCGTGCTTTAATTGTAAATTAGTTGTTATTGTCCATAAAAACAAATTGGGGGAGATTGTTAGGATTTATGGGTGATAGATTAGATGCAACTTAACTAGTACTTAGTTTTATTTGTATAGACGAAGTAGAACATACTATCACAGCCATAGTGTGTCTTTGTAATCGAATAAACTACTGTTATGTAATAATTGTATCTCTTGGAAGAAGTTCATGCAATTGTTCAAGCCTCAAGACATACATAAGAAAGAGAGAAAGAATAAATGTTATAATCACAACATTGACAGTAACGTTACAAGAAGACAACATGTTGCAAGGTCACGACAACAAGTTTCATCTGACAACAACATTGATGGAAGCATGAAGACAGCAACATTCTCACACTTTGACAGCAAGTTTGAAAGTCCCGACAGCATCATCCAAGGAATATTCTCATGACAACAAGCTTAGCGTGAAAGGTTACTGTCTCAATTGAATATTTGAATTGGGGATTTATCTCAGTCAAACCCGTGACAGTTTTGATGTTCAAGAAACAGATTTGTTTCATTTTGCCAAAGATTGTAGCAGACCTGCAAGACTACGACCGAAGCTTGAGAGATCACAAGACGAAGCTCGACAATTCAAGAGTATGACAAGTCTACATCTACTAGAATTATTTTAGCTAGTTTTAGAAAGAACCCAGATTGCTTTATGCTTAATGATAGTCTGTTTGTATAGCATTTTGGGAAAGTCACATGGGTGTGCAATTTGTAAGGAGCTGCCACTTGAAAATGAAAGCGGCTCCACCACCCATGTGATAGAGATGTTAGAGAAGATTAGTCTTTATAAATAAACATCTCTCATTCTTTCTGTAATCGATTCAAGAAGTTGAAGCTTGAGAAAATACTTTTTCTCGAGGTTGTAGCAACACTTCGCAAAATATAAAACATTTATTTTGTGAGAACATCTTAATTTACCACTTGTGTTTGCATTTCTTGTATAGAGAGTTTATAATCTTTATCATTGTTGTTGAGGTAAAGATTTGGAATTATCTATATTGCATTCAACCCCCCATCTGCAATATACTCCGGGACCAACAGCAGGAAAATATTGTCGGAAGTAATGGTCGGTGTAATTCTTTAGGAGCAGTGCGGGCTCCACGAATAAGATTGGTCGATTTTATTGGTCAGTTTAATTCTTTAGGATCAATGTGGGTTCCACAAATAAGATTGGTCAGTTTTAATGGTCGGTTTAGTCTGGCGTGGTCCGTTAGTCAATTATTTAGAACCAATGTGGGCACCACAAGCCACATTGGTCGGTGTTATTGGTCGGGTTTAAAATAATTCCGACCATTGGTCCCGACCATCGGTTTTAGCTCCAGTAAAATGTTGGTCAGATTTTTGATCAGATTTTTGACGGTCGGAAAAATCTCTGTTTCTTGTAGTGAGAAGCCTCTCTTCAAAGAACTCTTTTTTATGGGTAACTGAGTAATTTTGTCCGTAATAAGAAGCACATAATATCGCACACAAAAACAAGAATAATACTTCCGATCCTAAAATCACCCAAAGGCCATCCCTACTCCATAGCACCATCCCATCCTCTCACTCTCATGTCCCCCAAACCTCATCAATTTACATTGATGATAACGGCAAATTGGCAATGATATCCTTCATAGTATTAGATTTGCAAGAATCACTACACCAAAACTGGCCATTAGTAACGGATATATCCGTTACTAATGACATTAGTAACGGATATATCCGTTACTAATCGTCCGTCACAATTGCTTTTTTTTAAATTTTGTAACAGATATATCCGTTACTAATTAGTAACGGATATTACTAATTAGTAACGGATATATCCGTTACAAATAGATTAGTAACGGATATATCCGTTACTAATTAGTAACGGATATATCTGTTACAAAATTAAAAAAAAACAATTGTGACGGACGATTAGTAACGGATGTTGAGAATTAGTAACGGATGTTTAGAATTAATAACGGATATATCCGTTACTAATATTAAAAAAATTTAATAAGCTCTCAACCAATCAGAGGCTGCCACCACAGTCGCCCCCACCTCTCAGCCAATCACATTGCGCCACCTGTACTCTCAGCCAATCAGAGGCTGCCACCACAGCCGCCCCCACCTCTCACCCAACCACCTCAATTTTTCCAGATTTGTTGAAGTAAGGTTTCGAACCCCTGACCTCCTCTCAGGTAGTACACCCACTCAACCAACTGTGACACGCGAGTATTTGTGATATATAAGGGAATACAATCCTTATACTATGAACTTTTACATGTTTTTGTTTTATAAATTCGTTTAAAATTATAATTTTTTAAAAAATTCGTTTTAATTTAATTTTACATATTTTTTAAAATTTAATTTTTTAAAAATTCGTTATAATTATTTATTTTAAAAAAAATAGAAAATAATTATTTTTTAAAAAAATCGAAAATAATTTTTTAAAAAAAAATCGAAAATAATTATTATTTTTTAAAAAATCGAAAATAATTATTTTTTTAAAGAAAACGAAAATAATTAATTTTTTTAAAAAATCGAAAATAATTAAATTTTTTTAAAAAATCGAAAATAATTATTTTTTTAAAAAAATCGAAAATAATTATTTTTAAAAAAATTGAAAATAATTATTTTTAAAAAAATCGAAAATAATTATTATATTTTTAAAAATCGAAAATAATATTTTTTTAAAAAAAAATCGAAAATAATTATTATTTTTTAAAAAATCGAAAATAATTATTTTTTAAAAAAAACGAAAATAATTAATTTTTTTAAAAAATCGAAAATAATTAAATTTTTTTAAAAAATCGAAAATAATAAATTTCTAAAAAAAATCGAAAATAATTATTTTTTTAAAAAAATTGAAAATAATTATTTTTTAAAAAAATCGAAAATAATTTTTTTTAAAAAAAATCGAAAATAATTATTATTTTTTAAAAAATCGAAAATAATTATTTTTTTAAAAAAAACGAAAATAATTAATTTTTTAAAAAAATCGAAAATAATTAAATTTTTTTAAAAAATCGAAAATAATTATTTTTTTAAAAAATCGAAAATAATTATTTTTTTAAAAAAATTGAAAATAATTTTTTTTTTAAAAAAAATTGAAAATAATTATTATTTTTATAAAAATCGAAAATAATTTTTTTTTTAAAAAAATCGAAAATAATTATTATTTTTTAAAAAATCGAAAATAATTATTTTTTTAAAAAAAACGAAAATAATTAATTTTTTTAAAAAACTGAAAATAATTAAATTTTTTTTAAAAATCGAAAATAATTAATTTTTAAAAAAAATCGAAAATAAATATTTTTTTAAAAAAATTGAAAATATTTTTTTTTTTAAAAAAATCGAAAATAATTATTATTTTTTTAAAAATCGAAAATAATTATTTTTTTAAAAAAACGAAAATATTTAATTTTTTAAAAAAATTGAAAATAATTAAATTTTTTTAAAAAATCGAAAATAATTATTTTTTTAAAAAAATGGAAAATAAAATTTTTTTTAAAAAAATCGAAAATAATTATTTTTAAAAAAACGAAAATATTTTTTTTTTAAAAAATCGAAAATTATTAATTTTTTTTAGAAAAATCGAAAATAATATTTTTTAAAAAAATCGAAAATAATTATTTTTAAAAAAATAATCAAAAATAATTATTTTTTAAAAAAAATGAAAAATAATTATTTTTTTTAAAAATCGAAATAATTATTTTTTTTTAAAAAACGACAATATTTTTAAAATCTTTTTTCGACGATCCATAAAATCTTTTTTGTGATATACACAAAAAATTAAAAAATTACAAGCTTATTTGATGTGATTTTATAATATAAATCTCCACAAAACAATACTCGCTATAACTAGTATCGTCCCGATTGCACAAAACAATATTTTTAAAACCTTTTTTCGACGATCCAACCGTACGGTTGTTAATATCTAATGATTTTAGTGATATACACAAAAAATTAAAAAATTACAAGCTTATTTGATGTGATTTTATAATATAAATCTCCAAAAAACAATACTCCCGATAACTAGTATCGTCCCGATTGCACAAAACAATATTTTTAAAATGTTTTTTCGATGATGCAACCATAAGGTTGTTAATATCTAATGATTTTAGTGATATACACAAAAAATTAAAAAATTACAAGCTTATTTGATGTGATTTTATAATATAAATCTCCGAAAAACAATACTCGCGATAACTGGTATCGTCCCGATTGCACAAAACAATATTTTTAAAATATTTTTTCGACGATCCAACCGTACGGCTGTTAATATCTAAGGATTTTAGTGATATACACAAAAAATTAAAAAATTACAAGCTTATTTGATGTGATTTTATAATATAAATCTCCAAAAAACAATACTCACGATATCTAGTATCGTCCCGATTGCACAAAACAATATTTTTAAAAAAAAATTTCGACGATCCAATCGTACGGTTGTTAATATCTAATGATTTTAGTGATATACACAAAAAATTAAAAAATTAAAAGCTTATTTGATGTGATTTTATAATATAAATCTCCAAAAAACAATACTCCCGATAACTAGTATCGTCCCGATTGCACAAAACAATATTTTTAAAATGTTTTTTCGACGATGCAACCATAAGGTTGTTAATATCTAATGATTTTAGTGATAAACACAAAAAATTAAAAAATTACAAGCTTATTTGATGTGATTTTATAATATAAATCTCCGAAAAACAATACTCGCGATAACTGGTATCGTCCCGATTGACAAAACAATATTTTTAAAATATTTTTTCGACGATCCAACCGTACGGCTGTTAATATCTAAGGATTTTAGTGATATACACAAAAAATTAAAAAATTACAAGCTTATTTGATGTGATTTTATAATATAAATCTCCAAAAAACAATACTCACGATATCTAGTATCGTCCCGATTGCACAAAACAATATTTTTAAAATCTTTTTTCGACGTTCCAACCGTACGGTTGTTAATATCTAATGATTTTAGTGATATACACAAAAAATTAAAAAATTACAAGCTTATTTGATGTATTTTATAATATAAATCTCCAAAAAACAATACTCGCGATAACTGGTATCGTCCCGATTGCACAAAACAATATTTTTAAAATATTTTTTCGATGATACAACCGTACGGTTGTTAATATCTAATGATTTTAGTGATATACACAAAAAATTAAAAAATTACAAGCTTATTTGATGTGAATTTATAATATAAATCTCCGAAAAACAATACTCGCGATAACTGGTATCGTCCCGATTGCACAAAACAATATTTTTAAAATATTTTTTCGACGATCCAACCATACGGTTGTTAATATCTAAGGATTTTAGTGATATACACAAAAAATTAAAAAATTATAAGCTTATTTGATGTGATTTTATAATATAAATCTCCAAAAAACAATACTCACGATATCTAGTATCATCCCGATTGCACAAAACAATATTTTTAAAATATTTTTTCGACGATCCAACCGTACGGTTGTTAATATCTAAGGATTTTAGTGATATACACAAAAAATTAAAAAATTATAAGCTTATTTGATGTGATTTTATAATATAAATCTCCAAAAAACAATACTCACGATATCTAGTATCATCCCGATTGCACAAAACAATATTTTTAAAATCTTTTTTCGACGATCCAACCGTACGGTTGTTAATATCTAATGATTTTAGTGATATACACAAAAAATTAAAAAATTACAAGCTTATTTGATGTAATTTTATAATATAAATCTCCAAAAAACAATACTCCCGATAACTAGTATCGTCCCGATTGCACAAAACAATATTTTTAAAATGTTTTTTCGACGATGCAACCATAAGGTTGTTAATATCTAATGATTTTAGTGATAAACACAAAAAATTAAAAAATTACAAGCTTATTTGATGTGATTTTATAATATAAATCTCCGAAAAACAATACTCGCGATAACTGGTATCGTCCCGATTGACAAAACAATATTTTTAAAATATTTTTTCGACGATCCAACCGTACGGCTGTTAATATCTAAGGATTTTAGTGATATACACAAAAAATTAAAAAATTACAAGCTTATTTGATGTGATTTTATAATATAAATCTCCAAAAAACAATACTCACGATATCTAGTATCGTCCCGATTGCACAAAACAATATTTTTAAAATCTTTTTTCGACGTTCCAACCGTACGGTTGTTAATATCTAATGATTTTAGTGATATACACAAAAAATTAAAAAATTACAAGCTTATTTGATGTATTTTATAATATAAATCTCCAAAAAACAATACTCGCGATAACTGGTATCGTCCCGATTGCACAAAACAATATTTTTAAAATATTTTTTCGATGATACAACCGTACGGTTGTTAATATCTAATGATTTTAGTGATATACACAAAAAATTAAAAAATTACAAGCTTATTTGATGTGAATTTATAATATAAATCTCCGAAAAACAATACTCGCGATAACTGGTATCGTCCCGATTGCACAAAACAATATTTTTAAAATATTTTTTCGACGATCCAACCATACGGTTGTTAATATCTAAGGATTTTAGTGATATACACAAAAAATTAAAAAATTATAAGCTTATTTGATGTGATTTTATAATATAAATCTCCAAAAAACAATACTCACGATATCTAGTATCATCCCGATTGCACAAAACAATATTTTTAAAATCTTTTTTCGACGATCCAACCGTACGGTTGTTAATATCTAATGATTTTAGTGATATACACAAAAAATTAAAAAATTACAAGCTTATTTGATGTAATTTTATAATATAAATCTCCAAAAAACAATACTCCCGATAACTAGTATCGTCCCGATTCCACAAAACAATATTTTTAAAATGTTTTTTCGACGATGCAACCATAAGGTTGTTAATATCTAATGATTTTAGTGATATACACAAAAAATTAAAAAATTACAAGCTTATTTGATGTGATTTTATAATATAAATCTTCGAAAAACAATACTCGCGATAACTGGTATCGTCCCGATTGCACAAAACAATATTTTTAAAATATTTTTTCGACGATCCAACCGTACGGTTGTTAATATCTAAGGATTTTAGTGATATACACAAAAAATTAAAAAATTATAAGCTTATTTGATGTGATTTTATAATATAAATCTCCAAAAAACAATACTCACGATATCTAGTATCATCCCGATTGCACAAAACAATATTTTTAAAATCTTTTTTCGACGATCCAACCGTACGGTTGTTAATATCTAATGATTTTAGTGATATACACAAAAAATTAAAAAATTACAAGCTTATTTGATGTAATTTTATAATATAAATCTCCAAAAAACAATACTCCCGATAACTAGTATCGTCCCGATTCCACAAAACAATATTTTTAAAATGTTTTTTCGACGATGCAACCATAAGGTTGTTAATATCTAATGATTTTAGTGATATACACAAAAAATTAAAAAATTACAAGCTTATTTGATGTGATTTTATAATATAAATCTCCGAAAAACAATACTCGCGATAACTGGTATCGTCCCGATTGCACAAAACAATATTTTTAAAATATTTTTTCGACGATCCAACCGTACGGCTGTTAATATCTAAGGATTTTAGTGATATACACAAAAAATTAAAAAATTACAAGCTTATTTGATGTGATTTTATAATATAAATCTTTTAAAAGTATTAAATTAGTAATAGATATATTATTCCTTAGTAACGGATATATCCGTTACTAATATTAGTAACGGATATATCTGTTACTAATTCTATGTATTCGTTACTAATTAGTAACAGATATATCCGTTACTAATATTATATATCCGTTACTAATTAGTAACGGATACATAGAATTAGTAACGGATATATCCGTTACTAATTAGTAACGGATATATGTGAATTAGTAACGGATATATCCGTTACTAATTAGTAACGGATACATAGAATTAGTAACGGATATATCCGTTACTAATTCTTAACGGATATCTGACACATTAGTAACGGATATATCCGTTACTAATTAGTAACGGATATATCTGTTACTAATGCCATCAGTAACGGATATATCCGTTACTAATTAGTAACGGATATATCCGTTACTAATGGCTTTTTTTATCTGTTAGTAATTTGCCAGTTTGGTGTAGTGAATACTTATTATCGATTATTCCCTCTGTTCCATCTAATTATTTATAAATTCTATTTTATGTATCAATCATTTTTATACAATTCAAAATTTTTCATAAATAGTAAAATTTTAATAATTTAAAAATTTAAATAAATCTACTAATTATCACTAACTCACATTATCTTTCTAATCTATTACTTAAATATTAATGGATAAAGTATCCACTTTTCTTACATTTATTCACTGTTTTATTCCTATAGTTTGTAAGAACCCTAATTTTTGTAATATTTTCTTTTATATAATATCATGTGGCATTGTCAATTTGGAACCTTTCTAGTCATCCCTGTTGTTTAATGGAATTGATTGTGTGAGAAACTATGATTGTTACATTCACTATGAAAGATAAAGGGAAGATTGTTGAAGGCAAGAATCTTATTGTTAGTAAGATTTATAAAACTTGGGATTTAAGAGTGATTAGAGTATTAAAAGATTTATTAAGAATTATGACGAGGAGTTATGGATATTCGAGGAATTTACACAATTAAGTACTTAAGGAATTACAAGGGAAATCTCTACGCGACAAAATATTATTACGAGGAATTAATTAAGATACGATACGAATTAAAGATTAAGTGACAAGCATTGGTGGAAGAATAATGATACAAGGAATGATATTGCATGCAAGTCCCATGCAACTAAGTAGTTAGGAAAGCAAACTAGTAATACAAAGTTGACAAGAGGAATAGTAACTAGTTGGTACCTTTTCCAAGGAGACAAGAGGGTATGGTGGTCCAGACACTAGGCTTGTACCATGTGATACATATACACACACTTAATACATATCACCCAACACTTTACACTTTATTCAACCAACACCAAAAATCAAAACAAAAACACTCTCCCCCCCCCCCAAGCATTATTGCTCTCGGCCAAACAAGAAACAAGGGGAAGAAGAAATTCTTTCTTCCACTTTTCTTCACTCTTAATTCAAGGCAAAAATCCTAGGCACTCTACATCATATAAGGAAGGTATACTATGAATTCCAACCCTTTTCATCCATTAGTTTTCAAGTTATAAATTGTTAAAGTTTTGATGAATAGTAACAATGTTGAGTTTTCATTTAGATCTTGAGTTGTAAGGATTGTAGGAGCTCATCCAAGGTGTTCTTGAGACTTGTATGGCATACCCAAGGCTCCTAGATACTCAAGAAGGTATAAAAACCCTAACCCCTCTTGGCCATGTAGTATTTGTGATGTTTAATGTTAGATCCATGATTATTAGTGTGAATCTTGGACATATAAGTGATGGATGATGTAGATCTTGAGTTTAAGTGTTGTGGTTGTGATTTTTAAGCTTGTGGTTAGTGTATGTAACTCCATGTATGTTATAAAGTATGATCTTGGTGGTTTAGATGATGGTTGTGATGTGTATGTAAGATTCTTGGTTGGTTAAGTATAAAAGCATGCTGAGTATTTTTTCCAGGAACTTGTACTGTCTTGTAGGAGGGTTTTGAACCCCTAAATCTTGTCCCCTGAAGTCCTAATATATATTGTTGGAAAGGTATTTGAATTTAGTTTCCAGAAATATAAGGTTCATAACTAGGTGATGTATAGATTTTGAGTTATGGCCTGAGAAGTGAAATATGTTTCTGGAATCCGGACTGCACTAAATGGTCCCCTTGTGAACCTTGTTTAAACCCCTAAATATTTATGTAGGATCATGGAAAAATTAGAGAAGCTAGTAAATGCAGTGTGGAAAGCTACCCAAAAAGAATTGGATTAAAATATGTATTTTTCAATTTTATAAAAATGTTAGAGTAAAATTCGCGCAAGGGAAAAAGTCGTAAGTGTAGTGTAATTTTAGGGGTAATGAATATGATTCGGATATGGTAACCAAATTAAGTCGAATAAGTGACGAGCGTAACCGAGTGATGACATAAACCTATAGTGGGGCTAGAGGATCATAAGACGAAGTCATTAAGTTAATTTTGTACCCCCTAAAACCTCGCAATTAAAAGAGATATTGTTAAGGTACTAACGATCGACTATTGATTATGTATAGATCATTCCACTCCGCAAGCTCGACCACCCCAACCTCACCAAGGCAAGTTTACTTTTCAAAACTTACATATACAAGGACTTTCACTGTTGTGTTTTTAGTTTTCAATCATATCAAATGTTTATGTTTATCGAAGTATCGATGAAATTGAGATGTATAAGTACATATATGTTTGCACCCCTTGAACTTAGAATGAAATGTTTTCTTCGGACAACGACTCTAGCAATAGAGGTCGTAGCGGTCCGTATATACTATTGACCAGGGAGCGGTATATTATTATATCGTAATTAAATTGCGAAAACCCGAAGGGTCATTCGGGGAGTATCGTATACTTAAGTAATTATTTTTATATCTTCGTAAATACTCAAAATACCTATCTTGGATTAAAAGCTTATTTAAGTAAATAATTATTTTATTAATTATTAATATTAAATCTTGAAATATAATTTACTAATTATTGTTCATTATTTTAAAGACAAAACTAATCCAAGATACCTTTAGCACTTTCAAACTCGAACTCTTTCGAACTCAAAACATTTTCGAAAACCCCCGGTCAGGTTTGCTTCTTGTGCGATTTCAAGAATTAGCGGTCCACTGATGTCGGACCGTAATTACTCAGTTTTCAATCAAAATCAAGTTTTTAAAGAAAAAGAAAAAGGGACTCTGGCAGGTGTGGGAACCGTTGACGAACGATTCCCTAGATGTGTAAGCGGTCGTGAGCCAGGCGGTCCATCGATTATTATTCCAACCCAGGTGTTGCCGAAGGATGATTACGGATGTAGTTTTCATCGAGGGTGATTACGGATGTAGTTTTCACCCGGGGAAAGTTACGGATGTAGTTTCTATCCTTCTACCGGTAGAGAAGACCCGCGGATTATTGGACTTGGATGTGGCGAATGATCATCGTCAATCCCTGTCAGGTTTTATGTTTTCTTTAAGTCCCATTCCTCCATTTTGGAAAATGCTCTGACACTGCTTCTTAGGCTTATGTGCCAAGTTGCTGATAGTGTTCTATTTTGACGAGAAAGATGTTGACTCTATGCAGTATCTAGAACTGCAAGTTTATTTTGAAAACAAGGGCACGTATTTGTGCACCTTCGAAATTTGTCAACAATGACAAGTGATTTTACAACTGATTGATACAAACGAGTTTAATAACTGCTAAACATATGTAATGTTATATTGCTTACCTTATACATATATTTCTTGCTGAGCTATAGTTGCTCACTCTTGCTTGTTTTCAAATTTACAAACACAACAGCTAAGAGAAATGGCAAAACCCAGACAGACTGCCCGAAAGCAGGTGACTAGACCCGAGGCAGCAGTTGAGATTCCACCGGTAGGCCCCATTAGCCGGATTGGTTGACAACTTTTGTTTTTACGTTTTATTTATAAGTATGACCTGTGCAAAGCAGTGTACCGTAACAAACTGTCAAGCCGCCAACTCCGCTTCTTATCAAAGTGTTGCTGATAGCATAAATGCTATTTAATTCGGTCTGTAATAACTCTGAAACTTTTACTTCTGCTTAATCAATTGTGTGACGTTTCTGAGACTCTAACCTGTGTGTGTGTGTGTGCGGTGTGAGTTTATTGTGGGGTCGATGGCTGTTTTATATATTATGTGCAAGAACAGGTATGTTATTAATGGAAAATGGACCGTGAGCGCCTAGATCTCCGACCCCGGATCTGGGGGCGTCACATAGTTTATAATACCCGTGTCCAATAATTGGATGGGATGGAGGGAGTACATTTTTGATGAAAGAAATTTTAATAATCAAAATTAAGCTCCTTCAAATAAAGAATATTTTAAAAAATGTAATTCAATATTAAAATATAATTATGATATTCATTATAATTGTAACGGTTAGACAATTAGCGGTTAATTGTTGACGATTATTTTGACTGGCGAATTGAATTAGCTGTTTTGAATAAAATTGTTTCATAAATAGCTATTTGAATTAATTGTTTGTACTTGATTTACATCGGTGCAATGCACGAGATCTTGTATAAATTTTTGTATATAAATTTTTCTTTAATTTTATTTATCTTTAAATTTCTGATTTTTTCCTAAAATGTCGACATTTTAGGAAAATTAAATTAATAATATTAACTTTTAGGATATGATGGAGATTTGATGATAAAATCAATCTTAATAGTAATACTGAGTTAACATTTATACTTATCAGGAATCGAACCTTGATCTATTTACCTAATATTATTATTTTTGAAATGACTATTTTACCTCGGTGATCAAACCATATTAATTATCTTAGAGCATCTCCGATGACAATAACTATAATGGTTGGCTAAAAAATATTAAATTAGAAAATACATAAGGGTGACTAGGAGAATTCCAATGGACATAGTTATAATGATAGTTGTGTATAATTTTTGCTAAGGGATTAGATTGGTTCAACAAATATAATTAAAGAAAACTGGGCCTGAGGTTGTCCTCAGGAATCTCTCCTGAGATTATAACACAAAGAGCCTATAAAGTAACTGACCCCGTAGGGGCATTTTTGTAAATATCAATTTTCTCTTAGTAATTTACCTAACTATCCTTAAATTTGTATTGAAAATCTTTTAACCTCAGGTAGAACCCTGAGGTCACCCTCACGCACATTAATCCCATAATTAATCAAATGTGATTACCTATAATTTTTGTTTAGAGATATTATACTTTCGAATGATATTTTTTTTACGTATTATATATGATATGTGTCACCTAAAATATTATAACTAAGAATTCTTGTCCAGTGGAGATGCTCTTAGACTAATTATACATAGGATATAATTTTAACAAGACACATGAGCTCCTCTAAATTGTTCTTTCAAAATTAATGGATTAGATTCAAACCGCTATTTCAAACTACTTACAACCAAACATAAATATTAAAATATATTGGGGTCCGCCCCGAATTCCTAATTAAGTTAAGAATCCTATTATGAGCAGAATTCTAATTTGTGATAATTGAGGTAATTCTTATTTTTGGTAGGAATATTAATTGTGGAAGGATTTCTATCCAAGATAAGAAAAGATGGTAATTGTCACAAATAGGATTTGATATAGAATAGGATTAGAATATTTTTGGTGCCTATAAATATAGATATTTGTAGAGGTTTTGAGAATTGAAAACGTTAGAGAGTTGTGTGCGATACACAAGAGAGGACTTTTGTAATCAAGGTGACGTGATTGTATTCAAGAGTGTTGAGTGAGGGAGCAACTCCAATCTTGTAATACATTCATATTTAGTGGATTTATGGTTTTACCCTCCCTTGAGGGGTTTCCACGTTAATTCGTTGTGTTCTTTACTTTCGTGTTTGTTATTATGTTTGATTAACGTTGATCTATAGTGGATGCGATCCTAACAAACTAGTATCAAGAGCTTGGGTTCGAGAAGTAGATTCGACGTTAAAGAGAAGGCAATCACGAAGTAGACTGATTATGCGTTGTTAGTTGGTCTTGAATTGATTTTCTTGGCTTGATGGAGGATCTAAAGTCGTTGAGGATTGATGCACCCAAGTATGATGGGAAGACGGATTTTACTATGTGGCAATTAACCGTCAAGGATGTTTTAATTCAACAAGGACTTGATGATGCCTTAGAGGAGAAGAAGCCAAAAGATATGAGTGTCGCAGATTGGGCGGAAATCCAGAAGAGAACGGCGAGTACAATCAGGCTGGCACTTGCACCCGAGGTGAGGTATAACGTGTTGAAGGAGTCAACACCGAAGGAGATTTGGGACAAGTTAGTAAGCATCTATGCATCGAAGTCGTTGACCAACCGACTTAATTTGAAGATGGAGTTGTACTCTTTAAAACTGGATGAGGCAGGTAACCTCCATGATCACATTAGTTGTTTTAGTCAGCTAGTATGTCATTTGGCTAATTGTTTCCACTAATTCACGCAAGCGTACGTGGTCACAAGTAATATAGAATTAAGTTGAGTTCGTTCCCATAGAGATCTGGTTTAGGTTTCAATTCAGTTAATGTACTTATGCAACAATGTATGGTTTTTACTCACTGCTAAGACAAGTAACAATTTTAGGTTTTCAATTATATAGAATTAACTAAGAAGCAATTATAAAAACTAAAAATTATGTAACTAAAGATAATTTAAATCGAATTACTTATGCTAGAGAAAACATGGGATCCTAACTTCATTAAATACTTTGCTTAGAGTTGATGCCTTTAATCAATGCATGTGATGGTTATGATATCTGATCGGACAACACGAAACAAGTATACGCTACCTCTCAGTATACGAATACCAAACTACTCATACATCCACAAAAGAGATAGAAGATGGGTAGACACTAATTATGTTTATACCCTATATCTCTATAAGATTTGAAAACATAATGGTTGAAGAACAAGTTATCCATTAAGATCACATAGGGTAGCATAATATTTCTCAATTTACGCTACAAATCATGATGTCACACATACATCAACTTATCCTATGCTAGCATAGCAAGTTCTAAATCTCAAGATCCACTCTCGCTTTACAAGAGATTAACAGATTAGATGTTAGCTACGCATCTAAAAACATTAAATACAACCATACAAGGATATCAAGAAATTCATTACACACAGATCTTTAAAGCAAACAAACTACTAAACTACATAGATAAATCAGATAGAATCCCATGACAACGATTAGTTCATAATCGAACGGCTCATCATCATGGGATCTGATGAAACCATGGTAGTAAACAAAGTATTAATAAAAACAATAGTGCTAGAATAATAGAGTTAAGAAAACAAAACCAAAATCCAGAGTATCGCCTAATTTAGAAGAAAACAAAAGTGGATCTAGATCTCCAAATGTTGTCACGTCCTTCCGGGAATCCATCTCCAAGTCTGAATCTCTATCTTCGGCTCTCTTGGTGTTATTCTAAGTAGTTGTAGGGTGTTGGTACAAATTACAATGGTAGAACATGTTTATATAGGCCCTAGAAGTATTTTCCAGCAAGAAAAGTCCCAAAAATACATCTTAAATTCGAAGTAGGATAGAAAATAACAATATTCCAGGATGTTATGGCGCTCTCAGCGCCACCATGTCGAATTCTGGCGTTCTCAGCGCTGCAATGGCGCTCTCAGCACTGCTGAAATCTGCCGGTTTGCTGAATTTGCTCTAATTTCTTCGTTCTTGCTCCATTTCACCCGTTCTTTTTGCGTTAGCTTCCGTCTTCAATTCACTTGGATTACAAACATCAAGAAGCATAAGTGAAGCTTCCGTTCTTCATTCCAAGCTCAAACTCTAAGTCCAAAATCGACGGAAATCAGCAACCCTAGCTGGCATTTTACAAATCTGCACAACTAGACAAAAACACATCAAAACTACAACAAACTTGAGACCAAGACACCAATTCAAGCAAAAACTAAGCATTCCAAGTGGATATTAAATCCACTTATCACTAATGTTGATGAGCCGATGAAAGGCGAGGAACAAGAACTGTTGATGTTGTCATCATTATCGAGTTCCTTCAAGTATTTTAAGCAGATGCTATTAGTAGGGAGGACAACTCTTATGCTTGATGATGTATTAAAAGCATTAAGAGATAATGAGAGGATGATAGAGGATGTTGTTTCTCAAAGTGGTGAGACGGTTTTAGCTATCCAAAGTGCTGAAAGGGGGAGGAGTCGCAGTCGTAGTGACCTACAAGGAAGAAGTAAATCTCGGCCGAGTAAGAAGGATATGAGCACTGTTAAGTGCTATTTTTATGGTGAAATAGGTCATGTGCAAATATTCTATCCAAGCTTTAAAGATGCTTTGAAGTCCTTTAAGCAGATGAAGGGAAAGAACAAAGATGATGATGCGAACTCTACACATGTGATCGAGGATGGAGAGTTTTTTGTGGCGAGTGAGGATACTGTTTCTGGTTTGGTGAAGAATAAATCAGAATGGGTGATGGATTCTGCTACTTCCATGTATATATGTAGAGATCGAGCGATGTTTTGAGACTTTATGCACTGATGCAAATCTTGGTAATATTATTGTGCGGAATGATGAGAAGATGAAGGTTCAAGGAGTTAGAACTATTCGTCTTAAACTCCATGATGGTACGATCAAGAAAGCTCTCAATGTGGGATACGTACTAGATGCGTCAAAGAATGTGTTGTCTTTGAGTGTGTTGGAATCACGTGGGTACAGATTCGTTGGACGAGGGCGAAGTTGCAAGGTGTATAATGGAAAGAGCTTGATTCTACAAGGGATGATGAATAAGAACATCTATTATTTAGATGGGGAAGCAACGACGATGAAGACCGAGAAAAAGGTAAGATTCTCGAAATCAGTTGAGGTATTAGGGAATTCGAGCCGAGGGAGGATTTATTGGGGTCTGCCCCGAATTCCTAATTAAGTTAAGAATCATATTATGAGCAGAATTCTAATTTGTGATAATTGAGGTAATTCTTATTTTTGGTAGGAATATTAATTGTGGAAGGATTTCTATCCAAGATAAGAAAAGATGGTAATTGTCACAAATAGGATTTGATATAGAATAGGATTAGAATATTTTTGGTGCCTATAAATATAGATATTTGTAGGGGTTTTAAAAATTGCAAAAGTTAGAGAGTTGTGTGCGATACACAAGAGAGGACTTTTGTAATCAAGGTGAGGTGATTGTATTCAAGAGTGTTGAGTGAGGGAGCGACTCCAATCTTGTAATACATTCATATTTAGTTGATTTGTGGTTTTACCCTCTCTTGAGGGGTTTCCACGTTAATTCGTTGTGTTCTTTACTTTCGTGTTTGTTATTGTGTTTGATTAATGTTGATCTATAGTGGATGCGATCCTAACAAAATATTCATCTAATACGGCCTTTGTATAATTTTACTACATCTATAACTTTATTTGAAAAAAAATTGAAAACATTTTTTTAATTTTAGAGCATCAGTACTATAAAAAGGACTAACTTTGTTCCCATCAAACAACAAATTTCAAAAGATTATTAAAATTGTAGTTCAAACTTTAATAACACAGCTTAACATATCTGTACTACATATTAAAGGAAAACACATTACTATTTTTCCACCTGAAAGCTTGATGAAAATAAATTGAGACTCGTGGGGGTCTTAATTATTGTAGATTATGCTTTTTCTTTTAAGATTAAGATTTAATGAAATGGAAAAGAGTTTCTACCTGACACTTTAGAAAATTGTCTACCCCTTCAGTCTCATTACTACGTCGTATTGTAATAAAAAAAATTAAAACAATATTAAGGTTATTTGTTTTTATGTGTTTCAAGTGTATTAGGTTTTTACGTGGTTTGTTACCTAGTCCATGTTATCTATGTCTCCAGCTTTATCAATTACAAAAGTAGAAGTAAGTGTCATTGCTTCATATTTATCTCACATACAAGTAATTTTTCTATCCTGTTAGCTTTGAAATTTCTCTTGCAAATCTTAATTTCCTCAAAATATTGCTTGTAAATCTCTTTTTTTTACATGTAACTACTAACTGTTTGTGATAATGTCTTATTAATTTCATTTGTAGATTTTTCATGATGTCCATCGAAGAGATTGATGCTGGGAATTACATAGTCCCGCTTGAGAATGATCATTCAAATTTTACATATGTTCAAGAAGAATACATAGAAGTACAAGATCTAAATGCTAACAAGTCCGAACAAGTGCAACCAATACTTGGGCGAGTTTTTACTACAATGGATGAAGCTTATCATTTTTACAACACTTATGCACTGAGCAAGGATTTTGGAATTCGCATAGGTGATTTGGCCAAGTCAAGAGTTACAAATGAGGTCATCAAAAAAAATTTGTATGTTGCAAGGAGCGGAAAAAGTATCTAGGAGGTAAATGACAAATGGGGAAAAAAATCAAACTTTAACGAGATACTAGAACAGATTGCAAAGCAAAAATGGAGATATCGTTGAAGAATGGTGAGTGGCTTGTTGATAAGTTTTATGATGTGCACAATCATGACCTCACTCCCACTCCCACTCCCACGAAAGTAATAAAGTACAGATCTCATAGTAAGTTCCATCGCATTGAATCATGCAAAAATTTAATTTCTGAACTGCATCAAAATGGTCTAAAATCTTCAGAGATTACAAAGATGGTTAATGTTGTTAGTAGCTCTACTGAAGTGGATATTACCCCAAGACAATGTTACGACTATTTGAGGTCAGAAAGGAAAAATTATGTAGGAAAGGAATGCTGAAGGGAATGCTATTGAATTGTGAAACATTTCCAAGAGAAGGCAGCTATCACTACTTTACAATGGATCTTGCTAAAGATGGAACGTTAAGGAGTGCATTTTGGGCTGATGGAAGATCAAGAACTTCTTATCAAAAATTTGGTGATGTTGTCGTTTTTGATATCACCTAAAAGACAAATAAATTCAAAATGCCGTTTGCTCCATTTATTGGTGTTAATCATCATGGTCAGTCCATTTTATTAGGGGGAGCATTATTGGAGGATGAGATGGAGAATACTTTTACATGGTTATTTGAGCAATTTTTGACGTGTACGTTTAATAAGGCACCAAAGGCAATCATCACCGATCAAGATGCAGCTATGAAGATCTAAATTAAAAAAGTCTTTCCGAATACATATCACCGCTTTTGTGCATGGCATATTAACAAGCATGTTATTGAGAATCTTCAGTCATATCGTGCTCATTATATAAACTTTGAGGAAACAGTTTCAAAGTTGGTCAAGAGTAAATCTATTGAAGAATTCGAAAATGGGTGGACTAGTTTACATGAAAAATATGTTATCGAGAAAGGAAGTTGGTTGTATAACTTGTACGACATGCGACACCATTGGGTAAAAGTTTATATGAAAGATGTATTTTTGGCAGGAATGACTACAAGTGGACGTAGTGAAAGCATTAATGCATTTTTTGATGGGTATGTCAACTCAAACACTATGCTTAGTGATTTTTTTATGCAATATGACAAGGCCCTTGCATCTCGTAGAAAGAAAGAAGATGATGAAGATTTTGTGACTATTGATTCTTGTCCCATATTACTTACAGGGCATCCTATTGAGCAACAAGCGAGAAAATATTATACACGTAATATATTCGAACTTTCCAAAAAAGAATGGCAAAAAAGTTTTAGTTACATCCATGAGAAGATAAGCAAAGATATTCACCTAACAAACAATATTGTTGGGCAACATGCTGTAGATAAATCTTTGTGGAGGACAGTTGAATATGATGCATCAGTAGACCTAAAGGTAATATGTTAATGTTCAAAATTCAAAACACGTGGAATTTTATGCAAACACATCTTATACTTGATGAGAAAAAAAAAGTTGGATACAATTCCTGATCATTACATCTTGCATAGATGGACTATTGGTGCTAGATATAAGGCGAACAACAGTGAACAAAAAAGTTGTGTCAAAGGTGATTATACAGTTACTCCAAAAAATGTTATGTTAGTTAGAAAAAAATTCAGTACATCACTTGAAAATGCCAAGGATTTTACTGCTGAAATTGAAGATATTGATTCTTACCTTGATAAATTACTGAATAGACAAGCTAAGAGAAGGTCAAGTAGTACTGTTGCTACAAAAGACAACATAAACCCCTGTAATGCAGATGCAAATACTATTATTAATGAGTTACAATCTCATATTACTATCCGCGATCCTTCCACTAGTACAAAACATAAGGGTCATCCGAAAGTTGCTACCAGAAAAAAATCAGGACTAGAATTGGCTGCTGAAACAAAGAAAAAAAAAGACTTGCAGTTTGTGTGGTAAACAGGGACATTATAGAACTGGGTGCCACAAACATGAGGTATCAATTTTAGTTTACCTTGTCTAGCCATCATAAATGCAAGAGCAGCTGGAGATTATTACAGATTTAATTAATATTATGATTTTAGGTGAAAGATGGAGGCATTACCTTGTCTAGCTATCATAAATGCAAGAGCAGTTGGAGATTATTACATATTTATTTAATATTCTGATTTCAGGTGAAAGATGGAGGTGGTACGTCGAGACTTAATCTCCAGCCAGCTTCAACTCCGTAATCATGACTAGAGCTGGAATGGTGCCTTTGCATGTTCTGTTACAGTTGTAGGCAAATTAATTAGTATTTGTTTCTGCTATTTGCCCTGCTCTTTCTAATTCTCAGATATTGTTTAAACGCCTATGTTGCATTGTTTTTGCTATTTAAAACCGATGGTTTGACTATCTAGTCTGTGTCCATGCAAAGATTCATGGCATTTCACGTAAAAGTCCAATTCCTCCCATACTTTTTCTTCTTGTGGGTTGGCTTTCTATATTAACGTGATTAAAAATGATATTCAGCAGAGAGAAGTTACATATATAAGTTATTACGCATTCAGAAGTGCTGAGTCTTTCCTCGAAGACTGCTGCTAATTAGAGTTTTGTCGATAAAGCCATACTTTTTTGGGATAATACCAGAGCAATTAACTTACATGGAAAAAATGTGGCAGTGATAATAGTATGGTATGTGAAAACATATGGAATACAATTTTCACATGGAGATCGCCATTAAATTTTTATGATCAGCAAAACCAGGAGCAAATGGGAGGATATTATATTTTGCGAGTACCATAAATCATGTTATGCACCTATTCTTCCATGCAGAGAAATGAAGAATTCATCTTATTAAATTAACACATAGTAATACACTACAACTAACCATCACAGAACCAGGCGGTTGTTAATCAGCTTACACCGCCATAAGCAGAAAGATTAAAAGAACGGAAGACACATAAACCTACGGTTGGATAAATTTAGTACTAACTCAAGGAGATGAATAGTCTTTCATTATATAATCAACTACCCGTTGGCTGCGAAGTATTAGAATGTTTGGATTGTTAGGAATCTGCCCGATTCCCGGCGAATGCGGAAGCGATTTGGTAAATATGAGTACTTAGATCCCACAAATATACGTGATAGTAATAAAAGCAACAAACCAACAATACAGTAAAAGAGACAAGAGATTTAACGTGGTTCGGCTCAGCCTACATCCACAAGAGCAACAGCTTTACACTAGATAAAAGAGATTACAATATCCGGGTATCCGGTCCCTGATTTTCATACAAAAATTCAGCCCTACAATACCTATTATGTATATCCCCAACTCACTGAAGTGTTTATCTCAAAACCTCCCCATATCACTGTTTCCCGACAACCTTTCATTCTCTCCCTCTCGCAACCCGGACAGTGCCACACAACCTGATAGAGAGACCCCTGCAGCGGGACCACCACCGATGGCTGCAGTCAGACCCAAGTACCCTAAGGAATAGTTTAGGCACGAGGACCTTCTATCCCGACACTTCCTGAAAGCGGGATAAACCGGCTCCCCTACTAGACGGACTATCTAGCAGCTATATAGAGAGAGAGAGAAAAAGAATTATGGTGTGTTTGATAATGAAGGAGGAAATGGTATTTATAGAAAGAAAAATGTAGTAGGTGGGGAGGGGGTTGGTGAAGGTGGTGGTGAGGTTGGTGGAAAGAAGAAGTTTGGCAAAGAAATGTTTAGGACGGCTGCCTAACAATCTCCCCCTCTTTCCAAACTCACAGCTATTCACTTGCACTCTATACCTGTGCCTTGTTGGCACAACTCCAACTTTTCCTCGATCCGTATCATCCATACGACAAAACTCTCCCCGAGTCCAAGACTCCAAACTATACCCTAGTTTGCACATTCATTCTCGAATGCCCACTTGCTATACGCACAAGTGTACCTTTGACCTCTATTTGTCCAACTACATACATGTGAAGCAATCTGTTGTATACACACATACTCACTTGATTCACGTCGGCCAATCCCATATGTAGTCCATCACACATGTAAGTGTGACCATCACACACACAAGTGTGACCATCGATCATTCATTTACTCCTCAACTGCATATCAAACAAATCAATCTATTGCATGGTTCACTACTCACTTGATTCGTGTTGATCGATGCCCATATGCAGCTGCAACACACCAACTACTCATTGAAGTCGTGGAAGCCCTTCGACCAAGAATCCATCCCAGCAGTCTTTGCACCATCGTCTAGATTGGAAGGCAATACAACCACAGCAGTATCCTTCAAGTCACTCTTCCCTCGTGCACGAGATAACCAGATTTTCGAAGTTCCAGTACGTTCTGGCCACGTAATAATCAGACGATATATTCCCCCATGTAGCTCTCCCTTCATCCGAACCGCACGACCTCTTTTGATATTCATAGCTCCCCCTACTACAGAGCATCTGTAGCCTTCTGAAGCTAACCGACTGATAGATATTAGATTCTTCCTCAGCTTAGGCACATATCTTACACCGTTCAAGCTGCGAACTATTCCATTGAACATTTTGATTTTCACAATTCCAATCCCCCTGATCTCATAAGTAGATCCATCAGCCAAAGAAACTGTTTCATTCTTTATATCTTGGAATTTGTCAAAATTCCCCCTCTCGGAACATACATGGTAAGATGACCCTGAGTCTAATATCCATTCTCCTGGAGAACTAGTGCCTCGATTGAAGACGGTGCAAACATCTTCACAATCGAGAGTAACCACAACCAATGATGCATCTGGAACCTTCTTATTAAGCGGACAATTCGGCCTAATATGACCCCACTCCTTGCAACCAAAGCACTGCATGCCCTTTTCACTGTTTCTGGATTTACCCCTGCTATTGGTAGATCCTCTCACAGCACCCCTTCCTCTATTATTTTGACTACGCAAAGCCAAAACTATCATTCCGTCCTTGTCACCATCCTGGTTCTTCCTTCCAGCATTTGACAAAAGTGTTGACTGAACCTCCTCCATTTTTAACGTGTCCTTTCCGTATAAAATGGTTATGACCAAATGATCGAATGACTCCGGAAGCGAAGTAAGAAGAATAAGGGCCTTATTTTATTCCTCCAATTTTACATCAACCTTTTCAAGTTGATCAACAATACCATTAAACACATTCATGTGCTCAATAACATTGCCTTGAGCTGCCAACTTCAGCTTGTATAACTCGCGCTTCAGATTTAACTTTGTAGTCAAGTTCTTCCCGAGATACAATGTCTCCAACTTTGACCATAATTCCTTCGGCGTGCTTTCGTCAACAACATTATTGATAATGTTATCAGCAATGCATAGTCTGATGGTACTCCTGCATTGCGACTCAACATCCTCCCAATCTTCATCGCTCATCTTTGTTGGTTTTCCCTCCTTCCCCTTCAAAGCCCTTGCTAGCTTCTGTTAGGTTAGGATATCCTTTACCCTTCTCTGCCAAATAGTAAAACTTCCTTTACCATCATATGGAGTCACCTTGAATCCCTTAATACTTGCCATGATCTCCGTTTGCACACACAAACCAATCCAAACAACTAAATCAGTTGGCCAGGTAAGTGTAAGAAACAATGGGAGCACTTCCGTCAAAACGGCGAAAATTAGACAACCACTTTTCTTAACGACTTTCCTTCGGCACCAATAATTTAGACACAACTAGCTCTGATACCAACTGTTAGGAATCTGCCCGATTCCCGGCGAATGCGGAAGCAATTTGGTAAATATGAGTGTTTAGATCCCACAAATATACGTGATAGTAATGAAAGCAACAAACCAACAATACAGTAAAAGAGACAAGAGATTTAACGTGGTTCGGCCCTGCCTATATCCACAAGAGCAACAACTTCACACTAGATAAAAGAGATTACAATATCTGGGTATCCGGTCCCTGAATTTCATACAAAAATTCAGCCCTACAATACCTATTATGTATATCCCAACTCACTGAAGTGTTTATCTCAAAACCTCCCCCTATCACTGTTTCCCGACAACCTTTCCTTCTCTCCCTCTCACAACCCGGACAGTGCCACACAACCTGATAGAAAGACCCCTGCAGCGGGACCACCTCCGATGGCTGCAGTCAGATCCAAGTACCCCAAGGAATAGTTTAGGCACGAGGACCTTCTATCCCGACACTTCCTGAAAGCGAGCTAAACCGGCTCCCCTACTAGACGGACTATCTAGCAGCTATATAGTGAGAAGAGAGAATTATGGTGTGTTTGATAATGATGGAGGAGAGGGTATTTATAGAAAGAAAAATGTAGTATGTGGAGAGGGGGTTGGTGAAGGTGGTGGTGAGGTTGGTGGAAAGAAGTTTGGCAAAGAAATGTTTAGGACGGCTACCTAACATGGACAAGAGTTGAACAATTGTCGCCATTGGCATCGTTACTTGTCCATTCGCTAGAAGCTGTTGGAATAAAACTATTCTGGCTAGTCTGATGCCGCAAGAATTAAGTTTTGTGTGTTGGCTACAAAAATTGTTTGAATGCGCAAGTAGAGAAAAACGATAAGAAGCAGCAGTAGTTATGTGATGGTCAATCTGGAAAGCAAGAAATGAGCTAGTAGAAATGAGCTAGTGTGGAACAAGAAGAAAATCACGGCTACAAAGGTATATTAGTAAAATAAAAGAATCATACAATACGACGTAGTAATGAGACTAACGGGGTAGATAATTTTCTAAAGTGTCAAGTAGAAACTCTTTTCTCTTAATATTATGTGAGCCACATACAAAATCGCACACACACGAGCATTACAAACAAAAGAAGGTAAAAATCTTTGATCGGACTTTAGAGCAATTTTTGAAATTTCAAAAATTATTCTGGAACGATACATGATAAATTGAAAGAATGCGGAAAATAACCATTTTTCTGAGAAAAAAACGAAAATACCCATTTCATGAACAGTTGGCAAAAAATAATGGATTGGAGACCCAGCTGAGAAATGCGTACTCGTGATACGCATTAGTTACATGCGTGATGACGTCATTCTCACTACTCAGACTCTATCTTCTCAGGCGATTTCACCGGAAAAACATCGCCTACTTCCTCCGTCGCCGTCCCTCAACCTTACCCCTCTCTGAGCATATCAAAATGTCAAGCACATCTTCGTCTCCATTTCTCATCATCTGATTGTATGTATCCGGCCCCGCCGGGAGCGTGTTTAAGCTCGCCGGAGAAAGAAATCGGAAAGTTAGGTTAGAATTGGGGGTTCGAAATCCGGCATTAGAATCGAAAAAAGAATGGTATAGGCTTGTAGAGGATTCAATTACGAGTCTAATGGTATATAGAACTCGACCGGAAAACGAGTGGATTGTGGTGAACAGAGAGAGAGAAATCCAGCTGCCGGAATCGCCTCTTTCCCCAGAGCTCTTCGTCTGTTTTTCTGTGAAAGTGATGATGATGATGTCATGCAATGCTTTACACAGGATACGCATGATTAAAATGTGTATCACATGTTACCCGTTTTGTATATGCGTAACCCAGCTTTCAGAATACATGTATTACCGGCTTGAAATATGCGGAGTCCACGTTACTCATTTTAGAAATGCGTAACCCCTGATACCCCAGTTGGATATGCGTAATCCATCCGGTATTTTTCGCCCACCCTTCCGCCAATGGGTATTTTCATTTTTTTTTCCCCCAAAAAATGTTATTTTTAGTCATCACCGTGATAAATTTTCATTTACAGACTCATGTGTATACGCAATCACAAATAATAATTTGAGACTTATATAAAGTATTTTTTGAAAAGTTTATATTTTTATAAAAAAATTACTAAAACATATTTTTGCAAAGTAAAAATCATCATATTGTTAGAAAACCTCTGCTTTTAATCGTTTAAAAGTACTTTAAAAAAATTATAAATTAACTTTTTATTTTACATAAGTTATTAAAATATTCATCTTTATGTTAGGAAATTGAAAATGCGTTGTGCATCCAAACTCAAACTCAACTTTCGATCCCAACTCTTTTTTTATGATAATCCAGTGTTCGAAAATTCAAACATTGCCAACACATTATTTCCATCAAATATATTAATTAATTTATTTCCATATTTTTTAAGAAAATTGCTAGTGAACCAATAAAAATTCCAAAAAATGATCAAAATGACACGTGTTTTGTTATCATTTGTGGATTAAAATGCTAATGTGATGGATCCCACGTGCATTTATATGAATTCTCAATTAAAACTTCTCATTTTACCAAGTCACACATGTCACATTATTTTGTAAACATTTTTTGGAAAGTTTTTTTGGTTCTCTAACATTACTCATTTTTTAATGAATTTGAACCTATATTCTTACAATAATGTTGTGTTTGGTTGGGATGAATAAAATTGGAGGGAATAGAATGGAATTTGAATAATAATATAGTTAAATGTTTAAAAATTTCATTCCTTACATTATTCAATTTCTAACCACTTAAACTAAAGTTTAAACACACCAATTTGAAAAAAATGATCCATTCTCCCTCCAACCTATTTTCTTCCCAAATCTTATCATACAAAATTTGCATCCACTCATTAAAATCTTACCTTTCATGTTCATTTTTCATTGTGTTCCTTTAATTTACATTCATTCCATTTCATTCCATTCTATTCTCCCCAACAAAACACAACCTACATCCCTAAATTACAGTATGGGGACACCCGAGGTTCATTCGATCCCAGCTCTTGTCAATCAATCCACTACCCAAAATCACCCGTATCGTAAAGGGTGAATATCAATTTTAACCTGTTTTTTGAACAAAATTGACTGAAATAACCTGTTTTAATTTTTTGACCAATTTTAACCGATGGAATACGCATCCTACATTGGAGTAATATTGAATACGCATTTCACAATGACTTAATATACTTTTCTTTTATTGGTTACGCATTTTGTAATGACTTATTGCATAATTTTATTATATTTTAAAATCTGAATACGCATTTTATACTAGAGTAAACTGAAAAATAAGGTAAGAATAACGCATTCATTGAATGCGTATTGCAATTACATCAATAAATTATTGAGAGTTTGTTAGAAGTATAAAGTGGGGCCCATGAAAAAAAATGTCTTTCGAATTATTTTGAACTCTGTGTACCACCAATATTTTTCTTGCTTCCAACTAACCACCACCAATATTTTTCCTGCTTCCAACTAACCACCACGGAACATAACAATTGAATACGCATTTCAGAATACTGTATTGGCCATTGGAAGGGTTATAATTGGCCATTTATTCAAAAGTTGTCATTTTCGTTAAAATTTAAAATTCATGAAAAAAGAATTTTAAAATTTAAAATTCATGAAAAAAGTTGTAATTTTTTCTATCGTAAGTTACAGCCTTTAAGAGTACTAGCTTATAGCCCGTGCAAAGCATGAGTTATTTTTATTTTTTTAAATTTGTTTATAGTTTAGTATATATAATATTTTAAACATTATTTTTAGTTTAGTATTAAATCTAAATTAATATGCTGTTGGTGGGAATCGAACCTTCAACCTTTCTATATAGCATAATCTAGTATTAATTTTATATTAAAATGTTGTTGGCGGGATTCGAACCTTAAACCTTCAACTTTTAGTATTGTTGTATCTAACGGTCATGATCTATTTGACATGAAGATCTAACGGTTGTGAATGAGGATAACCAAAAATAAGGGGATAACCAAAAATAAGGGGGTAACCAACTACAAATTATACCCCCTTTCGCTTATTATAATATAGTATAGATTCCCGTCCTCGTTCCCGTCCCCGTCCCCGTCCCAAAAACTTACTAAAAGTAATAAATTTCTAAATAAAAATAATAAATTCCCAAAAATATCAAAAAAAAATTACATTTCATTTCCCATTTTCCATTCCCATATCCTTATATTCTTTTTTATATTACTTTTTTCTCTCTCTGTCACTTACAATTTTAACTACTAAAACTTATCCATTATCTATAAATACAATTTAAAAACAAAGAAAGAGATGATCTCAAAGGGGATCTATAGTAGTCCTGCAAATATGGGGAATTGAAATTTAGTATCTAAACCTATACCTCAAAATGGGGCATTGGATGGAGCATTGTTTTTGCTCAAAAGTTACAAATTCCCCTAAATAATAAGGATGGGGTTCAGGTGTTTGCCTTATCTATCACAATCTGAAAGGAAATGGCTCCAAATATCACACCTCAAAAACTTGGCCCCAAATATCATTCCAAGATATAGTATTAAATCGTGTTTTGATTTTTTTTTTTGTTTTGGTAACGCTAATGCGTCTAGCGTGTTTGTTTTTTTTTGTTTTTGTTGCCTTGAAACGCGAGATCATATTGTGTCTTGGTAGAAACGCTGAGTGAAGTTTGGTTTTCAGAGACCCAACACCACTTTATGTGGCACTTGGGCGTTTTTACTTTTTTTTTGTTTTTTTTGTTTTTTTTGTTTTTCTTCTAAATATATATTTATAAAAAATATTAAAAAACGTATTTATAAATGGTCAATTAAAATATAAATTTATATTTTTTAAACGTATACAGTTTATTTGTCGTTTTAAATATTTCTAAAACTCAAAATGGAAACGTTGAACCCCAAAAATTAATTGTTGAACCCCTAAATTTAATAAAAATTGTAGTTTTTAAATTTAAAAAATTTAATTAAAAAATTGAATCCGACGGCCTGATTTTTAAACGCTAACGCATTTAAAAATTAGGATAAATTAGGATTTAGGGTCTAAGGTTTAGGGTTGTAAACAATCCTAAACCCCAAACCCTAATTTCGTATACGGTTTATTCGTTGTTTCGAATATTTCTAAACCAAAATGGAACTATTGAACCCCAAAGTCTAACCGTTGAAACCCCGAGGGAATACAAATAAAATTTGAAAAGTTGAAATAAAAAATTAAATCCGAAAATTTGAAATAAAAATTAAATCCGGCGACCTAATGCGTTTAAAAATCAGGATAAGTTAGGGTTTAGGGTTTAAGGCCCTAAAACCTAAGTTCGTATACGATATTGGCTCCATTTATCACAATTTGAAAAGAAATGACCCCAAATATCACAAGTTAAAATATTGGTCCTAAATATCACTTCATAACACAATTTAAAGTAGGTTTTTTTATTTTTACAAAAAATGCTATATCGTCTCGCGTTTTAGGTTGAAAACGCTACCTTATGTTTTGTTTAAATTTTTTTTTTTTATGGTTGAAGACACTAGTTCAGACTGGGTTTTCAGAAGTAAAACGCTTATCTATCTAGCGTGTATGCATATAAAAAAATTAACAGTTAACGCTAAACGTACTAGCGTTTTGTGAAAAAAAAATAAAAAAAACTCAAAACGCTAGACGCAACTTGGTTTTGAAGTGATATTTGGGGCCTTTTTTTCATGTTGTGATATTTAGGACCATTTAACTTAAAATTGTGATATTGGGAGCTTTTTTTCCCAAAATGCAGGCTCCATTGAGAATGCTTTAAGTCCTCCTCGTGGGACCCAAAATCCTCCTCATGGGACCGACGCACCTCCCCAAAACACCATCCCATCCTCTCACATCACATCCCTCCCCACTCCAACCTCATTTAAAAGGCGCCATTTCCTCCTCCAATTTAAAATCCCCAAAACCCTAACATTTCCCCACACCCCTGATACCCATTCTCTTATTTTTCGTGTTTGTTTTCATATCGTTTTCGAATAGTGTCGGATATTATCACCCTTGCGGAAATCAAAACAACCATTACCCAACCCCATACGATGCTATCTCACACCTACGCCACCGACTCCCAAACCAAATCCACCGACCTCGCCGCCACAATCATCTCGGCGACCTCACCGGCGGAAATCACCGACGCTTGCGCCGCCGTCGAGTCTTTCCTAACCAAACGAACACCAGAACAGAACAAATACTTCTTCACCATCACTTTCCCAACCCTAATTTGTAAACTCTTCGGTTTCGAAGACTCTCTGTCTCGTAAACCTAACGGTTGGATCGATATAATAACTAATTCTAATGATTCTGAGCTTAATTGTAAAGTTTTTAGCTTTTTATTGCTGAATAGTGTTTAAATTTCTTCGATTATCGCAGCTGATCGTTTATCGCAGGTTAAGTATGTGTTTCCGATGGAGCGATTACCAGAGTGGATGCGGTTTATGTTTCGTAATGAGAGGGAGGTTAGTGTTTTATCCGAGCTTTGTCCGTTGTTTAGAGGTAGGGTTTCGATTAATGCTGGTTGTTTAAATGAAGTTAGGTTAAATATTTTCGAGTATTATATGTTTTGGTTTGCGTATTATCCTGTTTGTGAGGGGAATAGTGAGAGTTACGAGACGGTTAAGGTTACAAGTAGTGAGAGTAAGAGGTTTAGGTTTGAGAATTGGGCGCATTCGATTCCGGTTTTTGCACAAGCTAAGAGAGGTGGAGGTGAGTAGAAGAGTGAGTGTAGTTTGTATATTAAGCTTTTGTATGCGTATTTGAGGGAGTATGTGACCGTTAGTGAGTTGAGTAGTTATCAGACTTATCGGAGTTCGTTACTTCCTTACTCAGCTGGTTACGATGATTTGAATGCTGAGAAAGCATAGTTTGTGGTTTATACATTGATACATTTCTGGTTGGTCGATAATGATTTTTCACCGTTGCCTGTGAATGTGTGTAAGTCGTTTGGTTTGAATTTTTCTTTTCGGACTGTTTTGGGTGAGACTCCTCCTACAGCGGGGTTGGGTGAGATTGTGAATGTCTTTGTGAAGTATCTGAATTTGATTTTGATGAACCTTGATGATGGATCGGATAAGGTTGCATCTACTGAGGGTCCTAGGTGGGGTAAATCAGGGAGTGTCGATGTTGCTAAGGTAGGGAATGTGGGTATTCGCTCTTTTGGTTCTTGGAATGCTTTAATTAAGAGGCCATTTTACCCGTTTATATTGAGGACGTTTATATATTGCCCAATGGAGACTTCTATCAAGAATGCATCCCAAGTGTTTTCCCTTTGGATTAACTATATAGAACCTTGGAACATTAGCTTTGAAGATTTTTCTGGTCTTGATGCGACTGCTGGGATGTCAAGTAATGGTACCAAAAAGGAGGCACAGTCTCTCTCAAGTGGATATTCAAGTTCCTGGTAAGGCTTTGTGTTGATCAACTATCTGTTCTATAGTTCCTTGGTTATGCATTTTCTAGGATTTGCTCACAATTTTCTCCACACTGACACAGAGGCGATTGTACAGATGGTATCGAAGGTTTGATTTCCTATCCAGATTATATACTTGACAACATTGTTCTGTTTATTGGGTTCGCTAACACTATTGTAGTATTATTTAATTTTCAGTATATATAGGTTTAATTATACTGATGGATAGTTTTGCAGTTGAGTGTAGCCTCTGTCTGTAACTCAACACGTATTAAGATTATTAGGTTTGCAGTCCATCTTGGAGATGACAGAGTTAATGGTATGGATGGGTTCTTCTGCTTTCAAAACAAGACTTTCTGTATTATAACTGGTGTTTGGAGATTTTTTGTAGAAGGGCTTCTAACTTGCTCTTGACGAGGGATTTAAAAATTGCACTGTATAGTTTTAGTCCTAAATTTACCTTTTATCTGCTAGGAACAGGGAGATAAGAAACAAGGAAGTTATGACACTTTAATAGAGAATAAAATTTGAACCAGGGAACTTTGAGATTTGATCAGGATATTGCATTAGCTGTGGAAGTAATAGGGTGCACATTTTTCTTATTTTTCCTTTTTTAATTACATTTTAAATTGTTTATTGACGAATGATTTAGATAGTACATACTTCGAGAAATGTCATACCCTTGACAACTAGAAGGAGTTGCTAATCCTGCAAAGAAAATGATTCAGGAGATGTCGAGTGGATCAAGATTTTGAATCTATAGGCATGTATCTCTAGTGTTTGAATACAAGTGACATGAAGTGCTATAACTCATAAATATATATAGCTCTAGAAAAGAACTGCTTATTTTAATATATTGTGTTTGGAGGCAAGATCTAGTATTGGTTTGGAAATGTTGTTATCACATTGAGGTGTTAAACTACTGGTTAGTATAATTAATTCCCATGGAACGCTATATTTTTTTGTTGAATATGCTATCGTGATTCAGGGCATCCTACATTTGTTTTGATTGTTTTTAATTGATTCCATAATCCATATCTTTTTGTGTTTGTACTAATTGTTGAAGATGCAAATGGTAGTCAAATTAGTGTCAGCAAGGATGCTTTCATTTCTATTGAGTGTCTAAGACTAGTTAGAATTAACCAGTTATAGTTGAAGTTGAGCATCAGATTGCTATCTATGGCAGACTTTCTTACTGAATACTAAGTGCTAATTCAGAGGTGGTGTTTTATAAATACTGTATATTTTTTGACCAAGTCAATGTGTTCTGTTTCACTTGGCTAAGCTGAACATAAGTGGACAGTAAGTAAAGGATAAATTATATCGTTCTTTAGCTAGTGATGCACAACCATGGTCTATCTTTTAGACTATAGATAGAAGTGTAATTTGCTTCAGTGGTCTTGGTGAAATATGAGAAATTGATACATCTAAATGAGAGATTACGTTTCGTGAAGTGGACTATAATAGAAAGCTATTATTGTACAAGAAACTGATGCAAGGCTATCATAATTTGTGTAGATTATGTTGCATTAAGCTTCTTGTCAGTGTAATGGTACTGAGTCTGGCAAACTTACATGTGGGGCTTCAGTCCTTTAATATTTAATGTATTTTTATCCCAAGAACTATTGGTTGCTGTTGCCGGTTCCGTTTACTTATGTTGTATATGTTTCTTGTGTTCCCTAACTTACGTAGGTCTTCTTGTCAGTGATGGTGATAATGGTGGACAACATCTGCTACATGTTAATTTTACCCTTCATTCTTCTTCCAGCATCTCGTGTACTAAAATGGAATCTGTATGGGCTATTTACTAATTCTAATACAATCAGAAAACGTGTCATTCTGCGTCTTAGTCTCACACGATTGTCATTTTGTCACTGCAGCTCTTTGTGTTGCGTGCTGAAGCGGAGCTGCAGACGGTGTTGGGAGATAATCAAGCTCACAATATGGCTTATTTAGATTCTATTAAAGACCAGATGGGATGCTTATTTGGTGATTCTACTCCAAAGAACATTCATGTCGTCTCTGAGACGAGAGAAAATAAGGACCCACGTGATGAAATATTTAGTCCTAGAACGACAGGGAAACAGAAGCAAACCGGTATGAAATACAAGGACTGGTCGAAGCGACCAATTTCCAGTGACGAAATTGCATGGCTTGTAAAGATACTTATGATTTTATCATGTTTAATCGAGTTTAATCGAGGAGCAGTCTCTCTACCTAGCAGGGGTATGGGATTCAAACCACCTGTGAGCAAGAGTGTGAGCCAGGGCGGCCAGCATACAGGAGTGTCCCGTTCCCATCAGTCTAGACCTTTCTTGCTAGCATGTGCAATGTGTGGGAAAAGACATCCCGGAGTGTGCAACCAGAAGCAGCCAACCTGTTATAAGTGTGGACGAGTGGGCCACTACTCTAACACCTGCACTGCGGTTGTCCCTAGTACCAACAAAAGCACCACTTGTTTCCAGTGCGGACAGCTAGGGCACATGAGGAAGGAATGCCCAAGGAACAAACCAGCAGCATCAGGGGCAAGCAGGGCTGCCTCAAAGAGGCCACCAACTGCTAGGACTTTTAATATGTCAGTACAAGATGCCGCGAGGGACACGGATGTGATAGCAGGTACATTTTCTCTCAATTCAGTCAGTGCAAATATCTTATTTGATTCGGGAGCAACTAAGTCTTCTATATCTAGAGATTTTGCGCATAAATTGAAACTTAAAACCCAGCAACTAAGAGATTCCTTACAATTAGGGATAGCTAATCAGGAAATCGTACCGGTTAATCGAATTCACCCCGATTGTAAACTAGAAATAGGAGGACGATCCTTCTATGTCGATTTAATTCCTTTTAAGCTAGGGGAATTTGATGTCATTTTGGGTATGGATTGGTTGTCTCGCAATAATGCGCAGATAGATTGTAAAGGGAAAAAGGTTAAGTTGAAAACCACAGGGAAGAAAGAAATAGTGTTTAGGGGGATGCGACAGACCCAGAAAATTCTGACCATGGCGCAAACCAAGAGATTGTTACGAAAAGGGAACGAGGCTTATTTAGCTTACGTTATAGACACTCAAAAGGAAGCGCCAAGATTGCAAGACAGTATGGTAGTTAATGAGTTCGAGGACGTGTTCCCACAAGATCTTCCCGGACTACCACCTGATAGGGTAATTGAGTTTGCCATCGAGTTAGCCCCGGGGACGGCGCCGGTTTCGAAGGCCCCGTACCGATTAGCCCCAGTAGAAATGAAAGAGCTAGCTAAATAGTTACAGGAATTGTTGGATAAGGGCATGATAAGGCCCATTGTGTCGCCTAGGGGCGCACCAGTGTTGTTCGTTAAGAAAAAGGATGGGAGTATGAGGTTATGCATCAACTACAGAGAGTTGAACAAGCAAACCATAAAGAATAAGTATCCACTACCCAGGATAGACGATTTGTTTGACCAGCTAAGAGGCGCTGAATACTTCTCTATGATTGACCTGAGAACGGGATATCACCAATTGAAGATTAAACCTGAAGATATCCCGAAGACTGCATTCCGTACTAGATATGGACATTATGAGTTCTTGGTGATGTCGTTTGGATTGACCAACGCCTCAGCAGCTTTCATAGACTTAATGAATACAGTGTTCAAAGAATATTTGGACAAATTCGTTATAGTCTTCATTGATGATATTCTCATCTACTCAAAGACAGAGGCAGAACACGCTGAACATTTAAGGATAACTTTAGAAATACTCAGGAAGGAGCAGTTAAATGCCAAGTTCTCCAAGTGTGAGTTTTGGAAAAATGAAGTGCAATTCTTAGGGCACGCGATCAATAGAGAAGGAGTATTGGTTGACCCCTCCAAGATAGAAGCAGTTTCAAACTGGGAACGGCCAACTACTCCAACCGAGGTGAGGAGTTTCATCGGACTGGCCGGATATTACAGAAGATTTGTCCAAGATTTTACGAAAATCGCAGCTCCATTAACTCGACTTACCCGTAAAACTGAGAAATTTGAATGGACTGAAAAATGCGAGAAGAGTTTCCAATAGTTAAAGAAGAGGTTGGTGACAGCCCCAGTACTGGCATTACCTGATGGAAAAGGAGATTTCATGATTTATAGTGATGCTTCGCATAAAGGACTGGGATGCGTGCTTATGCACCACGGCAAGGTAATAGCATATGCGTCTAGGCAATTGAAGGATTATGAGGTCAGATATCCCACGCATGATCTAGAACTAGCAGCCATAGTCTTCGCTTTAAAGATTTGGAGACACTACTTGTATGGGGAAAAGTTCGAGATTTACACTGACCATAAGAGCCTCAAGTACATTTTCACTCAGAAAGAGCTTAACATGCGCCAGAGGAGATGGTTAGAGTTAATCAAGGATTACGATTGTGAAATTCGTTATCACCCGGGCAAAGCCAATATGGTGGCTGATGCCCTTAGTAGGAAAGGGAAGCTCAAGATGATAACTTCAGAGGAAGAGTTGGTGAAATATTTTGAGAAGCTGGAAATTGAGATTAAGTTACCCGAAGAGGGCCAGGAAAAGTTGATGGAAATTAGAATCCAACCTCCATTGTTATAAAAGATTAGACTGTGCCAAGAATGGATAATGGAGGAAAAAGAGAACTCCAAGGAAGAGATAATGACCGGGGAAGAAATTAAGTGCGAAAGATACAAGGAAGGGATCATGAGGTACACATACAGGATATGGATCCCAAACGTTCAGGAACTCAAGGATGAGATTTTAAACGAGGCACACAACTCAAGATACTCGGTGCACCCCGGTAGCACCAAAATGTATAGGGATTTGAAGGAGTATTACTGGTGGCCCAATATGAAAAAGGACATAGCAGAGTGGGTAAGCAGATGCTTGACCTGCCAGCGAGTGAAAGCAGAGCACCAGAAGCCCAGCGGACTTCTACACCCCTTAGAGATTCCAGAATGGAAATGGGAGCACATAGCCATGGATTTTGTAGTAGGTTTACCAAGGACCAAGGCTAATCATGACGCCATATGGGTAATTGTAGATCGACTGACGAAGTCAGCTCATTTTCTCCCGATCAATGAAAGGTACACAGTCGACAGACTAGTGGATATCTACTGAAAAGAGATAGTGGCGCGACATGGAGTCCCAGTCGGAATAGTATCCGATGGAGATCCTAGATTTAACTCCAGGTTTTGGAGAAGTTTTCAAGAATGTGTAGGGACCCGGCTGAACATGAACACAGCCTACCACCCCCAGACAGACGGGCAAAGTGAAAGGACCATCCAAACGCTAGAGGATATGTTGAGAGTCTGTGCTATAGACTTTAAAGGAAATTGGGATGATCACTTGCCATTGATCGAGTTTTCCTACAATAACAGTTTCCATTCAAGTATAGGAATGCCACCTTATGAGGCCCTTTATGGAAGGAAATGTCGATCTCCCTTGTATAGGGATGAAGTTGGAGAGCGAAAGATGCTCGGGCCCGAAGTGGTCCAACGAACTAAAGATGCAGTAGATCTAATTAGAGGACGGTTGGTAGCAGCCCAGGATCGACAAAAGAAATATGCTGACTTAGCTCGGAAAGGAAAAGAATACGAAGTAGGAGACCTAGTGTTCTTAAAAGTGTCACCTTGGAAAGGTTTAATAAGATTTGGAAAGAAAGGAAAGCTGAGTCCCAGATACATTGGACCATTTGAGGTCTTGAGACGGATTGGGGAACTAGTTAATGAGCTTGCATTGCCCCCGAATCTATAGCAGGTGCACAATGTGTTCCATGTTTCGATGCAGAGGAAGTATAATCTGGATGCCAAGCACATTGTAGAGTATGAGCAAGTGGACATGCAACCAGACTTGACCTATGTGGAGCAACTTGTGGAAATCATAGACCGGAAAGAACAAGTGCTCCGAAATAAGGTCATTCAGCTAGTCAGAGTTTTGTGGCAGAACCACAATGTAGAAGAATCAACCTGGGAGCTTGAAAGCACAATGCAAGAGAAGTACCCCCATTTGTTTTCAAACTGATTCTGGGACGGAATCCTTTTAAGGAGGGGAGACTGTAAGAACCCAGATTTTTGGGTAGAATTAAAACTTTTTATTTATTTAATGATGTAAGAATGAATAGTGGTTACGGCTATGATGTAATAGTTGATATTTTGAAAAATGAATGGAATTCGACTTTATTGTTTATATGCCTTGAAGAATGCTAATGGTTGACAACTTAATTAGGTAAGAATAATCTATCTCCTAGGGGAATAAGATATGGCAATTCCAAGCAGGAGAATATTCTCGTGTCATCCGGATCGATAACGATTAATCCAGTGGTTCCGTGAAAGGGTTAAGGAACGATCGAAAGAGAATACGGACAATTGTACAACCCTAAGAGAATAAGTAAAGAATAAAGAATGAATAGTGTTTTGATGGAAGTAAAGAATAATATGAGACGACACTATATAGAAGTATTCAGAACGGATTTCCGAGTTCGTATTATTGATCCAGGGGGAAAATAAGTGTTTGTAAAAGCTGTCGGATTCTGAAAAACCGCACTTTTATTTTCTCCGAGCGTTCCCTGGACACTGATAGACTTAAGGATTTAACGAAGGGATTCAAGGAATATAAATTTGAAATTTAGAAAGAAAGATGGAGAATGATAGTATTAATATTAAGAAAATTCCCGGTAAACCCTAATTAGAAATCCGTGAAATATTCCTACGAACAATCAATCAAAACGAGCAATTACCGAACAAAAGAAACAAGCAGGGAGGCTAGATTCATGCATGTGCTACGAAGGTAAAATATCTAGCAACCAAGTGGCTTAAAGTAACTAGCATACTTGGAGATTGAAGTAGTACTTAGAAAAACCAACCATTACTTTGCCTTCCACCATCCAAAACATAACACTTGTCTTATAAAAATCATCATCCATTGCATCACACTCCACTAACACCACTTGGATGAGATATTATCTATCAAAAGTCACCTTATGCATTATTACAAGCAACCAACACAAGAGAATAGCAAAACACTCCCCCCCCTTTACCATTCCATTCGACCAAACCCAAAATTCCAAAACAAAAATCCAACTTCCAACCCTTGTTTGATCTTGTAATTTTTAAGTTGGGTCTTAAATTTCATAAAAATGATCTCCTCAAAATCTTAGTTTCAAACTCATCTTTTTCCATTTTCAAAAAAATCAAGAAAGGTGAGGGTGAATAGTGTTTCTTATGAACTAACCTTGAATTTTCTTGTTTTTCATGGTTGATGTAGCAAGCTTAATCACTCCTAAGGATCATACAAAGCTTAGTGAGGCTAGTAAACACTCTCAAGAAGTTATAAAACCCTTGAAACCCTAGATCTACTTTGAAATTTTATGTATGTTCTTGAGTTATATAAGTTAGATATGTTGTTAGTAAGATATAAGCATGATTATAAGCATGGTTATGATTGAGTTTTGGATAAATGTTAAAAATAGTTAGATGAACGAAAAGGAATTTCTTGGCCTCAGTTCATGTGTATAAATCATGTATATGTTGTTTGGAGTGGATACCATGTTTATGGGAAGGTTTGAAATTGGTAGATATTCGATTCATAGCCGTCGTAATGCCAAAATTTCGTTAACCTTAAGAAAAACAACTTGGACAGTAGATGTAACTCACTGCCTAGCTTTGTAATCTGCCATGATAAGATAGATAATGTTCCAAGCTTCGTTTTGATATAAAGAACGTGTGAAATGGACTTACAGTTTAGGAGTTACGGCCGGTTTACTAAAAGTAGTTCGAAACCGTCAACGAGAATTTGTAACTGATATTGAACCCTCGTAAAATACGTAAGTCAGTGGCAAATCTTGGTAATTAAATAATAGAGGTAAAAAGGAAGGTGTGAGAGAAAACCTCATGTGAATCGGATCGTTTTTTTATTTTATAAAAATGTTTGAATCTAGGTTAAACGCGAACGAACCCCTTAAAAGTATAACTTTGGTTATAACTTAGAAAACGAGCGATAAAACTCGAGATATAATCTTGGTTTGTAATCAATCGAATTTAGAAGTTATACGACTTAAGTATACACTAAGTGTGAGTACGATGGCATGTCTTAATGACGAACAAATGTCGAATTGTATCGGTAATAAAAAGAGTTACACTAAAAAGGGGTATAACGAGATAATTCGAAAACATGTTTTGACTTAAGTTAATACTTAACCTTTTAAAAGTGTTAAGCGATTAACCTCGAATCTCTTGACTATTTATAGATCGCTGAGCTGACCCGGGATACCCTACCACTACCCCTACTCGTACTCGATTACCAGGCAAGTTTCAACTTCCCCTTTTTAGGCTGTTGTTGTGAATATATATGCTTTCTGTTATACATATGCCATAGCATGCATGCCTACTTTCAAGTCATATTGATATACTTGTTCCCTGATTGTTCTTTGGCTTATAAGTAGATAGATAATATATCGATTATAACCCGGATGTTGTTAAGACCCTTAGAGAAGGGCATATGAATCCTATTTGTTTAATATAGATCGGGAGTCAGTATTACTTGATATATCGAGATTACTTTCGGAGGAAAATACTTAAGTAAATATTTTCCATTCTTTGGTCGACGAATAATTAGTTGAATATTCGTTTGAGATTAATTAATTATCGAATGTTACTTCTAATACTTCTATTCATCCGATAAACCTTATCCTTCACTGTTCATCTAAAGACGAACCATTTATCGAATATATTTCAAATATTTCTGTAAATCTTTGATTATTAAATAAATATCATTCGGATATTCATTTAGAACATCATGTATTAAGTCAATATTATTCTCGAATATTCATTTAAGGCTTGATTTATTAAATGAATATCATTTGGATATTCATTTAAATTATTAATTATTAAATGAATATTAATTTGAAGTCTTATTTACTTAACGAATATTATTCCAAACATTCCTCCCAAAATTATTTATTAAATGAATATTATTTTTAATATTCATTTAAGTAATTATTTGTTCAATAAATATTTTCTTCATATTCCTTCAAGGATTATTTTGAGAAATACTCTGATTAAAAATATTCTTTCATTCATTAAATACTTTCGACTCAATAAATATTCGATAAATATTTATTCAATACTTGGAAACAACTTCAATGTTGTTTATTCTTCTTCAAATATTATCTTCGACCTTCGATCATCCTGAAAATTCTTCGGAGTCATACGAGGGGTAAGATTGTTGGAACAAGTTTATATCCATTAACAAGCAAAAACTTGGGAAATGTTGGTGAATTTTCCTTTCCAACTAGATACGACTACTTTATGGAGTCTTATCAACAAGTATTTCACTTGGGGAAGGGAGGACAAACTCTACGTTTCAATGCTATGGATTTATTCGAACTAGGAGTCGTGTGTAAGAGGCCGAGTCACGCGGTCCATCACAAGGCCTAACCATTGGCCAGGGAGTTACTATTAAAGGCAATCGACAAGTGGAGCCGTCAGTTCTTCCTTGTACCGGTAGTAAACTATATTGGGCTGCACTATCCCCGACTGATCATCAGGGAGTGGGACAGCTGGCGCGTGATAACTCCAGTATTAGTTCATCTCCTAAATTGGGAATTCCCTGCAACATGTATCGAAGAGACTTCTTTCAGGTTGACGGTGTCTTCCGCAACACGTATCGAAGAGACTTCTTTCAGGTTGTAGGACTTCGAAAAATGTTAATAACTGGAATTACAATATTTTCCTTGCAAGTTCCTCTTTATATGATAATGATTATATCCTGCTTATTTTGACTTAGCAGATATTTCCACAAAATAAATACTTTAAGTTACCCTGTAACTTCATCCTTTATATTATACTGGCACTAACTTCGTTAATGCATGGCATATGGAAATAATGATATTTCGAACTGTTATATACTATCACTGTCCTGTTATATTATTATTGGTGGGCTATTGCTCACCCTTGCTTATTTATCATGTCACAACAACAGCTAGGACAGACGGCACGCGTCAGGCGCACTAGGCGCAAGCGGGTTACCCGACCCACCGGACTCCCCGCTGAGATGCTAGCCGCCATTGCTGAGGTAGCATATTTAGACAGCTTTTGTTTCCTGTTTAACTATATATATAATTATTGTAATCAACGGCAAAACTTTTAAATTTATGATGTTATCCTTTTGGATTGTAATAACTTTTATTCGTAAACCCTTTTATGTAAGACTTATTTCAATTTCATCTCTGGGACTATAACTGTGTGTGTGAGTGGATATTATTGTGGGGTCATAGCATGCTACTTTTTGATTTTGGACTCAAGTCAAGTATTATGTATGAGTTATGAGACCGTAACGACCCGATCCCTGACCCCGGATCTGGGGGTGTTACAGCTGAGGTAGCATAGATAGGCAGCTTTTTGCTTTCCAGTTTAAGTATATGTATAATTAATGTTAATCAACGGAAAGAACTTTAAACTTATGTTGTTACTCCTTTGGGATTGTAATAACTTTTATTCGTGAACCCCATAATTAGTAGACTTATTTCAATTTCATCTGTGGGACTATAACTGTTGTGTGTGTGAGTCGATATTAATGCGGGGTCACAACATGCTACTTATTTATTTTGGACACAAGTCAAGTGTTATGTATGGAATATGAGACCATAACGACCCGATCTCTGACCCCGGATCTGGGGTGTTACAGAAATGGTATTAGAGCGAGAGTTATATATCTTAAGAGATGATGCGACGTTATATCATAATAAATTCACTAATATAATAAGAACTCTTGCCAAGTTCACCTAAAACCCTTACGGGAACTTTTCAGTATCATGATAGTAACATAGTTCGTCTTGTGTAGGCGAGCAACGTCTCCGATCCAGATGCTTTTGAGAGACAGCACGATGAGGCGATCTAGGCTGCCGAGGATGTGGTAGTGGTTGTTTCTGATGACTTGTTCAGGACCATAGATCCTTACTACGAGCGTCTGGTTGATGATGATGAAGATACAAAGGTTATGGAGTCTGAGGAGGAGGACCCTGAGGAGGTCCAGGCAGATGCAGATACTGAGGTTATTGATTCTTAGGAGGATGAAGACCCGGAGGAGGTCCAGGCAGGAGAGAGCACTGAGATAGTTACTGAGGATGTTGTTAAGGAGGATCCAGAGGAGACCCAGCTTATAGCTGATATTAGGGTCATTGCTGCTGTTGTTGGACAGGCTGTAGATGAGGGTACGGAGGGAGATGTTAATGAGCCAGTGGATGATGCTATAGGGAGTTCAGGACTTCGTGTGCCACCCCTCTCCGTTGAGATAGCCCCTTCACCACCGCCCATACCTGTGAGCCCATTTACCGATGAGTTTGAGGAGCTGACACCAGGGCCATAGCAGGCAGAGACCGCACCTCCAGCAGAGCCATCTAGTCCACCCCACATCCCGGTAGAGGGGATCCCATTGTGTGAGCACAACTATGTTCTGGCCAGACTTTCTACAGAGGTAGCCGTGGCTGAGGCCAGGTTGGCAGAGTCCCGGAGAGAGCTAGCAGCAGAGAGAGATGCTCGGTTGAGGTACCAGGGGGGAGACGAGCCAGGGCTAGAGAGATGTATAGGGAGGTGACCCGCATAGAGCTGAGGGCTCGAGTGAGGGTGCGACAATTACCCAGTGATGGACATGGCATGGTATCCAGGGCAGATGCAGAGGAGATCTTTCATATTGCTATGAGGAGGGTTCGAGCTTTGGCCTACCGTCGTGGCTGACTGCAGGGATAGTGATATAGTAGTCTAGTTGTCTAGTCTTGTGCGGACATAGTAGTGCCGACTTTTGGCGGGATAATCTCAGTGTATATATTTTCCCTGTTGCAGACTAGAGAGATAGACAACATATTTCACTTTTGACTAGTTGTTATTCAGATGGTTGTACTCTTAAAACGGTCGATGTGATCCAGATGATGTACCTTTCAATATCTTGTATATATTTATTTCCCTTTCAGTTACTTCAGTTTCGTTATGACACGATCACTAGTTCGTTATATTATATCTGCACGTACTGCTTTCAGTTAAGTTGCCATGAAATATAGAACTGTGGGATCCCAAATCCAAATATGCATCTATATTGTGAGGAGAAATCCTTTAAAATGGGTGAATAAACCTAATGTGTAATTGTCCAAATTTTCAGTAAAATGCCTCAGAGAAGAATGGGCACTAGGGCTAACCCCCGTGAATCTACTGACCAAGAGAGTCACAACCAACATGAGGAAAACCCTGAGTATAATGAAGAACAAGATCAGGATTATAATGAGCAAGAGGATTCCCAGTATGAGGCAGAAGACGAAACCTTTCACACTTCAGACTTCGAAGAGGAAGTCAAAGACGGGGAAACTGAGGTTAAGTAGTAGGGGGAGAACCAGGGCAGGAACCCCATGGGTCAGTTTATGGATTTGCTTAGGCAAAATTTGAATCAATATCCCCAACCACCTCGAGGAAACAACACTTCAGTGGCAAATTCCTTCAGGGCCTTTAAGTCCCTTAAGCCCCCAGAGTTTCAAGGATTTGCCGACCCCGTTGAGGCAAGTGCCTGGATTAAGGAAATGGAAAAGTCCTTCAAAATTCTGAGTATTGACGAGGCACAAAAGACTGTCTTTGCCACTTACCTTCTAAAGGGAACGAGGCTTATTTGGCTTACGTTATAGACACCCAGAAGGAAGCGCCTAATATACAAGACATTCAGGTAGTTAACGAGTTCGAAGACATATTTCCACAAGATCTTCCTGAATTACCACCTGATAGGGTAATTGAGTTTGCTATCGAGTTAGCCCCAGGGACTGTGCCGGTTTCGAAGGCCCCGTGCCGATTAGCCCCAGTTGAAATGAAAGAGCTAGCTAAGCAGTTACAGGAATTGTTGGATAAGGGTATGATAAGACCCAGTGTGTCGCCTTGGGAAGCACTAGTGTTGTTTGTTAAGAAGAAGGACGAGAGTATGAGTTTATGCATCAACTACAGAGAGTTGAACAAGCTAACCATAAAGAATAAGTACCCGTTACCCAGAATTGACGACTTGTTTCACCAGCTAAGAGGAGCTGTGTATTTCTCTAATATTGACTTGAGAACTGGATATCACCAACTGAAGATTAAACCTGAAGATATCCTGAAGACTGCATTCTGTACCAGATATGGACATTATGAGTTCTTGGTGATGTCATTTGGATTGACTCCCAGCAGCTTTCATGGATTTAATTAATAGAGTGTTCAAGGAGTATTTGGACCAGTTCGTGATAGTTTTCATTGATGATATTCTTATCAGCTCAAGGACAGAGGCAGAGCACGCCGAACATTTGAGGATATCCTTAGAAATACTCAGGAAAGAGCAGCTATATGCCAAATTCTCAAAGTGTGAGATCTGGAAAAATGAGGTACAATTCTTAGGGCACATAATCAATAGAGAAGGTGTGTTGGTTAACCCCTCCAAGATAGAGGCAGTCTCAAATTGGGAACGACCAACCACTCCAACCGAGGTAAGGAGTTTCATCGGACTGGTAGGATATTATAGACGATTTGTTCAAGATTTTGTGAAAATCGCAGCCCCGTTAACTCGACTTACCCGTAAAATTAAGAAATACAAGAAGAGTTTCCAAGAGCTAAAGAAGATGTTGGTGACGGCCCCAGTGTTGGCGTCTGATGGAAAAGGAGATTTCGTGATCTACAGTGATGCTTCGCATAAAGGATTAGGATGCGTGCTTATGCAGCATGGTAAGGTAATCGCATATGCGTCAAGGCAATTGAAGGATTATGAAATTCGATACCCCACGCGTGACCTGGAATTAGCAGCAATCGTTTTTGCCTTAAAGATTTGGTGGCACTACTTGTATGGAGAGAAGTGCGAGATATACACTGACCATAAGAGCCTCAAGTACATTTTTACTCAGAACGAACTGAACATGTGCTAGAGGAGATGGTTAGAGCTAATTAAAGACTATGATTGTGAGATTCGTTATCACCCGGGCAAAGCCAATGTGGTGGCCGACGTCCTCAGTAGGAAAGAGAAACTCAAAATGATAACCTCAGAAGAAGAATTGGTGAGAGATTTCGAAAAGTTGGAAATCGAGGTCAAGATACCCGAAGATGGTCAAGAAAGGTTAATGGAAATTCGAATCCAAACCCCATTGTTAGAAAAGATTAGACTATGTCAAGAATGGATAATACAGGAAGAAGAGAACTCCATGGAAGAGATAATGACCGGAGAAGAAATTAAGTATAAAAGAGACAATGAAGGAATCATGAGGTACACATACAGGATGTGGATTCCAAACGTTAAGGAATTCAAGGATGAGATCTTATATGAAGCACACAACTCCAGATACTCAGTGCACCCCGGTAGTACCAAGATGTATAGGGATTTGAAAGAGTACTACTGGTGGCCTAACATGAAAAAGGACGTAGTAGAGTGGGTAAGCAGATGCTTGACCTGCCAAAGAGTTAAAGCAGAGCACCAGAGACCCAGTGGACTTTTACACCCCTTAGAGATTCCCGAATGGAAATGGGAACAAATAGCCATGGATTTCGTAATAGGTTTACCAAGGACTAAAGCTAATCATGGCGCCATATGGGTAATTATAGACCGACTAACGAAGTCAGCTAATTTTCTCCCGATCAATGAAAGGTATACGGTCGACCGACTAGTAGAGATCTACTTGAAAGAGATAGTGGCGCGACATGGAGTCAAAGTCTCCATAGTATCCGATCGAGATCCTAGATTTAACTCCAGGTTTTGGAAAAGCTTTCAGGAATGTGTAGGAACCCGGCTGAACATGAGCACAGCCTACCACCCCCAGACAGATGGGCAAAGTGAAAGGACCATCCAAACGCTAGAGGATATGTTGAGAGTCTGTGCTATAGACTTTAAAGGAAATTGGGATGATCACTTGCCATTGATTGAGTTCTCCAACAACAATAGTTTCCATTCAAGCATAGGAATGCCACCTTACGAAGCCCTTTATGGAAGGAAATGCCGATCTCCCTTGTATTGGGAAGAAGTTGGAGAGCGAAAGATGCTCGGACCCGAAGTGGTCTAACGGACTAAAGATGTTGTAGATCTAATCAAATGACGATTGGTAGCAGTCCAAGATCGACAAAAAAGATATGTCGACTTAGCTCGGAAAGCCAAGGAATATGAAGTTGGAGACCTAGTGTTTTTAAAGGTATCTCCTTGGAAAGGTTTAATGAGGTTTGTAAAGAAAGGAAAGCTGAGTCCTAGATATATTAGACCGTTTGAGATCTTAAGACGTATCGGGGAACTAGCTTACGAACTAGCATTACCCCCAAATCTGTAGCAAGTACACAATGTGTTCCATGTTTCGATGTTAAGGAAATATAACTCGGATGCCAAGCATATCGTGGAATATGAACACGTAGACCTGCAACCAGACTTAACCTATGTGGAGCAGCCTGTGGAAATCATAGATCAAAAAGAACAAGTGCTCCGAAACAAGGTCATCAAGCTAGTCAGAGTCTTATGGCAGAACCATAATGTGGAAGAGTCAACCTAGGAGCTAGAAAGCGCGATGCAAGAAAAGTACCCCCATTTGTTTTCAAACTGATTCCGGGACGGAATCCTTTTAAGGAGGGGAGACTGTAAGATTCCATATTTTTGGTAGAATTAAAAACTTTTATGATATATTGAAGTAAAGAGGAATAGTGGTTACGACTACGATGTAACCCTGATTTCAATGAATGAATGTATATTATGAATTGAGGTTCAAGTACTTTTCTTTATGTAATGAATACTGTAGTAGGTTGATAATGTAGATTAGAATAATCTATCTCCTAGCAAGTTAAGATAGGGTTTTTTAGAAAAGAAAAGGTATTCTCATGTCATCCAGATCGATATCTGTTATAAGTCCAGAGGTTCCGTAAAAGAGTTAAGGAACGCTCGAAGTAAAAGAGGTTCCGTAAAAGAGTGCCAGGATAAAAAAGTGAATAAATGATGAATAGTGTTTTTGGTGGAATTTGGAATATTATGAGACGACACCATATAAAAGTAACCGGAATGGAATTCTGAGTTCGTATTAGTGATCCGAGGGGAAAATAAGTGTATGTAAAGCTGTCGGATTCTGAAAAATGGAACTTTTATTTTTCTCCGAGATTTTCCCTAGACACTGATAGATTAAGGATTTAATAAAAATATTTGAGGAATTTAAATTCGAGGATTATAAAGAAAGATAGAAATGATAATATAATTATTAAGAAGGTTTCCGGTAAAGCCCTAACTAGAAATACTTGAGATATTCCTTCGAATGATCAATCAAACGGAGCAATAACCGGATAAAGAAACAAGCAGAGAAAGCAAGATGCATGCATGTGCTATTAGAAAATATCTAGTAATCACATAGTTACATGAGTAACCAACTTACTTAGAGTTTAAACCAAGTACTTTGCTTCTATTTCTCATCTTACCACAAAAATTCAACACATGTCTCTCCAATTAAATCATCCATTGCATCATGCCTTTATATCTCCACCATTTCAAGCCATTCGGCCTTCTTGGAAATTCAAGAATCAAAGCCCTACTTCCACCCCTCATTTGATATTGAAACTTTTATGGTAAGTCCTATATTTCATAAAAGTAATACCCTAGAAATTGTAGCTTCAATATCTTCTTTTACCATTTTCAAAAAAATCATTTAAGAGGAGGGTGAATAGTGTTCTTCATGAACTAACCTTGTTTTTTCTTGATTTCTTGGTTGATCCAAGCTAACTTAAGGCTATCCAAGGACCATACAAAGCTTAGTAAGGCTAGTGCATACTTTAAAGAAGGTATAACCACTTGATACCTTAGATCTTACTTTAAGATTATGCATGTTCTTGATGATTTTAGATTAGTTATGATGTTAGTGTATTATAAGCATGATTATGTAGTAGTTTGGTGGATCTATATAACATGATGATTATGGTAATGAAGTGATATGTTCTTGGATGCATTAAGATGAGAATCATGTGTAGAAGAAGTATGTATGACCGGTGTGTTTTGGTTTTGATGTTACGATTTTTGAAACGTTCGATTTATAGCCGTCGTAATGCCGAAATTTCGATAACCTTAAGAAATCATGTTTGACAGTAGCTATAACTTACTGTCCAGTTTCATATTCTGCCATTATAAGATAGATTATGTTATAAGCTTCGTTTTGATATAAAGATCATGTGAAACGGACTTACAGTTTAGGAATTATGGCCGATTTACTAAAAGTCGTTCGAAACCGTAAGTAAGAGTTCGTTATTAAAATTGAACCTCGGTAAAAGATGCAAGTTAGAGCATTCACATCCCATCCCCCATCCCCAACCCCATCCCTATAATTTAAGGATTTGTCCAACTTTTCTTCTAAAACACCCCTCCATCCCATTCCCCATTTTAGGGATTAATTTTGGGGACAAGTTTTGAATCCCCATATTTGGGGACTACTATTTTGAACCCCAAATCATCTCTCTCCTCTTTTAAATATATTTAATTGTAGTGGGTGAGTTTTGGTAGTTAAAATTGTAAGTGAAAGAGAGAGAAATAAGTAATATAAAAAAGAATATAGGGATAGGGGAATGGAAAATGGGGAATGGGATGTAGAAACTTTTTGATAATTTTGGGGATTTACTATTTTTATTTGGGGATTTACTATTTTTAGTAAGTTTTTGGGGTTGGGGATGGGGGATGGGATGTGAATGCTCTTAGTGATGAATCTTGGTAATTAAATATTAGAGATCATAAAGAAGGTGTAAGATAGAACCTCATGTCAAACAGATCGTTTTCCGATTTTATAAAATGTTTGAATTAAGGTTAAACGTGAGCGAACCCCTAAAAACACACTTGGTTATAACTTTGGTAAAACACTTAGAAAACGGGCGATAAAACTCGAGGTATAATCTTGGTTCGTAAATGACCTACCTTAGCACTTACATGAATTAAGTATATACCATGTCTAAGTGTAATGACGAGCCGAAATAAAGAACAAATGTCGGGTCAAAGTGAGGTTAATAAAAGTACACAAAAAGGGTGCATAACGAGATAACTCGAAATCGTGTTTCGACTTAAGTTAAGTTATACTTAGCCTTTTCAAAAAGTGTTAAGCAATTAATCTCGAATATTATGATTTTTTATAGATCACCGAGCAGACCCAGGGCACACTACCTCGACCCGACTACCAGGCAATTTTCCAATAATTGGAACTGTTGTTGTGATATTATATATGATTAATTGTTGTTATATATATGCCATAGCATGCATGCCTATTTTCAAATCTAATTGTGATACTTGTTCCCTGATTGAATGTTGGCTTATAAGATAGATAAATAATATATCGATTATAAGCCGGATATTGTTAAGACCCTTAACGAAGGGCATACGAATCTCATTCTTCGAATATAGACCGGGAGTCGGTATTTCTTGGTATATCATGATTATTTTCGGAGGAAAATATTTAAGTAAATATTTTCCATTATTTATTTATTGAATATTATTTGGAATATTCAATTGAGTTTATTTATTTAATGAATATTACTTTGAATATTCATTGGAGCTTTATTTCTTTTATGAATATTATTTTGAATATTCATTCGAGATTATTTATTTAATGAATATTATTTTGAATATTCATTCGAGATTATTTACTTAAAGAATATTATTTCAAATATTCATTCGACATTTATATATTTGCTGAATATTGTTTAATACTCCTTTAATATTGTGTATTTATCGAATACTATCCTGAATATTCCCCTGAGTTATTTAACGAATATTATTTGGAATATTCGTTTGATCTTTATTTATTTAATGAATATCTTCTTGAATATCCATTTAAGGTTGATTTATTTATTGGATATTATTCCAAATATGTATTCGAGGAATTACTTATTTAATAAATAAATTCCCTATATTCATTCGAAGGTTACTTTTGAGCAATAATCTATTCTAAGAATATTCTTTGAATATTATGAGATGATAAATATTCCTTTAATATTTATTTAATTCTTGCTAACTAAGCTTTAAAATATATTACTACGTTCAAATACTACCTTCGATCTTCAAATATTATGTACACTAATCCGCGTTTTATTATTATTATTTTATCAAGGATGGTTCTCAAAACTCCATTCTTCATTCGAATCTATCTTCTAAAATATAGGAGAACCTTGCTTGAGAGCTGTTATTTCGTTGACTGCCCGGTCATATACTTGTTAAACTATTCTTTTCACTCGCAACTTGGTTGCTAACCATCAAATTGAGTCTGTTTGTTACTTCCTCATCATTCGAGGGGTAAGGTTATTGGAACAAGTTAATATCCATTAACAAGCATCAGCTTGGGAAATATCGATGAATTTTCCTTTCCAACTAAATACGACTACTTCGTGGAGTCTTATCAACAAATATTATACTTGGGGAAAGGGGGACGAACTTTACATTTCAGAATCATGGATTTATTCGAAATAGGAGTATTTGTGTAAGAGGCTTTGGGACAGTCCATCAATGAAACTGGTATAAGAGGCTATGGGACAGTCCATCCTAGAAGTAGGGTCCGAGTGGTGCCGGTCCCGTCTAAGCCCAAAGATGGCTAGGGAGATCCAGCGTATGGTGGTGTCCATATGTTCTTCCTTCTACCGGTAGTAAAACAAATCTTGAGATGCAAAACCTGCGACTGATCATCGTAAGGCGGTGTCATCTAGCGTGACATACTCCAATATTGTTTCACTATCCAGAATCTATTTATTTTGTGCAACATTATCAGTATTGGCAGGGTTGAAAATTTTTCAAGACTGGAATTGCATATTTTTCCTGCAATTTCCTTTTTAAGAAAAAGTGATGATATCTGGCTCTTATCCTTGTATAACAGATATTCTTACGGAAGATTTAATTCGAGTTACCTTGTAACTTCATCCTTTATATTATACTGGCTCTAAGTTCGTTAATACATGGCATATGGGTTCAAAGATTTTCTTGAAATTGTTAGATATATATCTTTGGTGTTCTGTTATATATTATTGTTGGTGGGCTATTGCTCACCCTTGCTTATTTATTATGTCACAACAACAGCTAGGACTGATGGCCCGCGTAAGGCACACTCGGTGCAAGCAGGTTACCCTAGTCAGAGGACCACCCGCTGATATCATCGCTGCCATTGCTGAGGTAGCATAGATAGGCAGCTTTTTTCTTTCCAGTTTAAGTATATGTATAATTAATGTTAATCAACGGCAAGAACTTTAAACTTATGTTGTTACTCCTTTGGGATTGTAATAACTTTTAATCGTGAACCCCATAATTAGTAGACTTATTTCAATTTCATCTCTGGGACTATAACTATTGTGTGTGTGAGTGGATATTATTGCGGGGTCACAGCATGCTACTTATTTATTTTTGACTCAAGTCAAGTGTTATGTATGGAATGTGAGACCATAACGACCCGATCCCTGACCCCGGATCTGGGGTGTTACAGAAATGGTATCAGAGCGAGAGATATATCCCAAGTGATGGTGTGACGTTATATAATAATAAATTCACTAATATAATAAGAACTCTTGCCAAGTTCACCTAAAACCCTTACGGGAACTTTGAAGTATCATGATAGTAACATAGTTCGTCTTGTGTAGGCGAGCGACGTCTCCGATCGAGATGCTTTTAAGAGACAGCACGATGAGGCGATCCAGGCTGCCGAGGATGTGGCAGTGGTTGATTCTGATGACTTGTTCAAGACCAGAGATCCTTACTATGAGCGTCTTGGTGATGATGATGGAGATACAGAAGTTATGGAGTCTGAGGAGGAGGACCCTGATTAGGTCCAGGCAGATGCAGATACTGAGGTTATTGATTCTGAGGAGGAGGAGGACCCGGAGGAGGTCCAGGTAGGAGAGGGCACTGAGATAGTTGCTGAGGAGGATCCAGAGGAGACCCAGCTTATAGCTGATATTAGGGTCATGGAGGAGGATACTGACATGACCACTGAGCAGGTTATGGTTGCTGTTGTTGGACAGGCTGTATATGAGGGTACAGAGGGAGATGTCGATGAGCCAGTGGATGATGCTATAGTGTAACACCCCCAGATCCAAGGTCAGGGATCTGGTCGTTACGGTCTCAATATCCATCCATAAAACCAACATAATTTAAATTACAACCTTGTGACCCAAAACAACAACATAAAACACACCCGTTATAGTCCCAGAGATGAAATCAGAGTAACCCTCAATATTATAAATCATAAGTTTGAGTTCTTACAACCCAAAGAATTAAAATTTTACCATTACATACTCTTTGCCATCCATTGGTATATGCCATATAATAAATACATTTGATGTTCAAATGCTAACAGCTAGCCTACCGGAAGCTGCATCTTCGGCAATGGTAGCTATGACCTCAGCGGTTAATCCTCTGACGGCTGACACCTGTCTATGCTAAGTACGCCTTGCGCGGCCATCTGATCTAGCTGTTGTTGTGATATAAATAAATAAAGCAAGGGTGAGCAATAGCCCACCAAAAATATAATTGAACAGTGATAATATATAACATTCCAAAATATCTTAGAAACCATATGCCATGCATTAACGGACGTAGTACCAATATATGGTATGAGATGAAGTTACAAGGTAACTCAAAATATATTTGTTCTGAAGAAATATCTACTATGTCAAAGATAAGCAAGATATTATCAAATTTTCATAATAGAGGAACTTGCGGAAGAATATTGCAATTCCAGTTCAAACACTATTCAAACCTGCCAGCAATGATAATGTTGCAGGAAATTTTCCAACATTGAAAGATGAACTAATACTGGAGTTTGACGCGCTAGGAGACATAGCATTTACACGATGATCAGTCGCATGTTATGCTCCCCACCTCTTGTTCTCTACATGTAGAAGGAAGCACCGACGGATTTACTTGTCTACCGCCCTCTGGAACCCCCTCGGCCAACGGTTGGGCCATTTGCTGGACCGGCGCCACTAGGTCACTTACGTATCTCCTAATTCATTTCACATCCATAACTTTGAAACGTAAAGTTCCTCCCCCTTTCCCCAAGTATAATACTTGTTGATAGGACTCCACAAAGTAGTCATATCTAGTTGGAAAGGAAAATTCACCAATATTTCCCAAGCTGATGCTTGTTAATGGATAAAAACTTGTTCCATCAATTATTACCCCTCGAGCGTTGAAGAGGTAACCAAACAGATTCATATCGATGTTTGAAAGAATCAAGATGTGAGTGACAAGATAGTTTAGCAAGTATAGGACCGGGCAGTCCAATAAATAACATCTCTCAAGTGAGGTCCCCTTATATATGTATTTTGAAGTTTGAGCGAGTATTTAAATCTTCTTATAAGACAGATTTAAATGAAGATAGAGTTTTGGGAGCCTCCCCTTGATAAAATAGTCATAAAAGACTCCGATATATTTTACATAATATTCGAAGGTGAAAGATAATCTTTGAATAATATAAATCATTATAAAAGAATTTAAAAGAATTTAAATAAATATTCTAAGAATATTTATTAAATCAATAATAATTAAGGAATATTATTAAATCATAATGTTGCTCGTAAGTAATCCTCGAATAAATATATAGAATCATTGACTAAATAACTCCCTTCTTTAAATGAATATTTAAAATAATATTCATTAATTAAATAAACTCAAATAAATGTTTAAGATAATATTCACTAAATAAATCAAACCTTAAATGAGTATTTGAAAATAATCTTCATATAATAAATAATATTCTAAATAAATATCCAACTAATATTCTTTTGGTAATCAAAACTTTAAAGGAATATTCGAAGCAATATTCCTTAAGTAAATAGAACTTCGAATGAATACTTTTAAATAATATTCATTAAGTATATAAAATCTTAAATGAATATTCAAAATAATATTCATTTAATAAATAAATCCCAAATGACTATTCAATTGATATTCATTAAACAAATAATATTCTAAATGAATATCCAAATAATATTCATTTAATAATCAAACTCTAATGAATATTCATAAATAATATTCATTTAATATTTCTCGACTGAAATAATACTCAAATAACATTTCTCGAAAGATTTCCAAGTATTTGATACTTTTATGGAAATATAAATAATGTTTAATAATAACATTCCTCAAAATGAAAACTACTCTGTCGCTGGAATCCCTCCGGGTTTCCACAACTATCTATATAACACAAAATACCGACTCCCGGTCTCATATTTAAAGAATAAATATCATACGCCCTTCACTAAGGGTCCTAGCAAAACAATCCTGCTTATAACTGATAATCCATATCTAGTCTATAAGCCAATATCAATTCAGGGAACAAGTATTCCAATATACTTTGAAAACAAACATGCATGCTATGGCATATGTATAACGGCAATCATATATATTATCACAACAACAGTTCCAAGGTATTGGAAACTTACCTGGCAATCCTGAAGGGGTAGGGTGCCTCGTGTCAATCCGGTGATCTATAAATAGTCACAATAACCGAGGTCAATCAATTAACACTTTTTAAAAGGCTAAGTATAACTTATTTAAGCCGAAACACGTTTTCGAGTTATCTCGTTAAGCACCCTTTAGTGAAATTCTCTTTATTACCGACACAATCCAACACTTGCTCATTATTAAAACATGTCATCATACTTATACTTGGTGTATACTTAAGTCGTATAAGTTCTAAGGTCGGTCGTTTACGAACCAAGATTATACCTCGAGATTTATCGCCCGTTTTCTAAGTCATTTACCAAAGTTATAACCAAGTGTACTTTTAAGGGGTTCGTTCGCGTTTAACCTTGATTCGAACATTTTTATAAAATCGGAAAACGATCCGTTTCACATGAGGTTTCCTCTCAAACCTTCCATTTAATCTCTAATATTTAATTACCATGATTCGTCATTGCATAACTCATTTTTCGAAGGTCCAATTTCAGTTACGAACCTGCTTTTACGGTTTCGAACCACCTTTACGAATTTAACCATAACTCCTAGACCGTAAATCCATTTCACACGGTCTTTATATCAAAACGAAGCTTATAACATAATCTAGCTTGTCATGGTGGAACACGAAACTGGACAGTGAGTTTTGGCTACTGTCAAACATGGTTTCTTAAGGTTAACGAAAATTCGGCATTACGACGGCTATATATCGAACGTTTCAAAAATTACAACAATCAAACCAAGCCACACCGGGCATCTAAACAACTTGTAAACATGTTATTCATCTCAACAAGTCCAACAACGTATCACTTTACCAATATGATCATCATATCTCTTAAACTAACTTAATCAACTACATAATCATGCTTAAATGCTTAACATAACATCATAATCATATCTAAGCTAAAACCCACCAAGAACATGCTTGAAACTTAAGATTCAACCAAGGGTTTCAAGGGTTATACCTTCCTTGGTGGGTGTACTAGCCTTATAAAACCTTGCATAGTCCTTGTATAACCTTAACCAAGCTTAGATCATCCAAACAAATCAAGAGATCAAAGTTAGTTTCTAGAAATCACTATTCACCCTCATCTTCAATGATTTATTTGAAAATGGAAAAAGTGGAGATTGAAGCTAAGATTTCTAGGAGATCATTTTTATGAAATATAGAATTCACCATAAAAATTTGGAGGTCAAACAATGGTTGGAAGCTTGATTTTGCTTCTTGAATTAAACAAAAATTCGAAGTGGCTCTTTCAAGGGGAAAAACAGGGTGGCTTCTCGAATTTATTTACCCATCCAAACGATCTTCAAAAATTATGAAATTAAATCCACAACTTCATCTCCATGTGTAGAAGCTCCGTGAATTTTTTCATGATTTTTAGATGAGTAGAACTAGGTGAAAAAAAATCACCAAGACCCCTGCCATGGAAAATGTAAACTGCTGGAAATGGGAGAGAAAAGAGAGAAAAGGGTGGTTGGCTTGCTTGGTTCTCTTGCATTATTGATGTTTTAGGATAATATCTAGCATAAAGGCACTTTAATAAAGTGATTTGCTCATCCCTTGCATCACCTTGGACATGTGTTAGTATTTTGTGGTGAGATGAGGTGTTTTAAGCTAACTAGTTGGTTTGATCTTTAATGGTACTAGTTAGCATAGAAAATATCTTGTCTACTTGACCTTATCCTCTTGCACATGACTATCCCTTGGCTCTCTGCTTGATTCTTTGCCCGGTTATTGCTCAATTTGATTGATCGTTCGGAGGAATATCTCAAAGATTCCTAGTTAGGGTTTTACCGGAAACCTTCTTAATAATTATAATACCATTCTCCATTTTTCTTAATACTTCTCGAATTTAAATTCCTTAAATCCCTTAAATAAATCCTCAAGTCTTACATTGTCCAGGAAAATCTCGGAGAAAATAAAAGTGCTATTTTTCTGAATCCGATGTCGTTTACATACACTTATTTCGCCCCTGAATCATGAATACGAACTCAGAAATCCGTTCTGAATACTTCTATATAGCGTCGTCTAATAATATTATTATTTCCACCAAAATCACTATTCATACTCTATTATTTCTTTTATTCCTTATATTTAATAAAATGCCCTGGTCTTCTCCTGGGCGTTCCTTAACCCTTTTCCGGAACCATTAGACTAATAACATATATTGATTTGGATGACACAAGAATAATCTTTCTTGGAATAATATAACTTATATCCCTAGGAGATAGATTATTCTTATCTATGCTATCAACTAAAAGTATTCTTCGTGACATATAAACCTTGGAACCTTTATCCATTCAACACTCATTCCTAAGGACTGTTACTACCTTGGAGTCGAAATCATTGTTCCTTCTTTTCTCAACACTTAATAAAAAGTTTTTAATTCTACCGAAAATTTGGGTTCTTACATATAGGGAGTTCCGAACTTCGTGTGCCACCCCTCTCTGTTGAGAGAGCCCCTTCACCACCACCACTACCCGTGAGCCCATTTACCAATGAGTTTGAGGAGCTGACACCAGGGCCACAGCAGGCAGAGGCCGCACCTCCAGCAGAGCCATCTAGTCCACCCCACATCCCGGTAGAGGGGATCCTATTATGTGTGCACAACTATGTTGTGGCCAGACTTTCTACAGAGGTAGCCGTGGATGAGGCCAGGTTGGCAGAGTCCCGGAGAGAGCTAGCAGCAGAGAGAGATGCTCGGTTGAGGTACCAGGGGGGAGACGAGCCAGGGCTAGAGAGATGTATAGGGAGGTGACTCGCACAGAGCTGAGGGCTCGAGTGAGGGTGCGACAGTTACCCAGTGATGGACATGGCATGGTATCCAGGGCAGATGCAGAGGAGATCTTCCGTATTGCTATGAGGAGGGTTCAAGCTTTGGCCCACCATCGTGGCTGACTGCAGGGATAGTGATATAGTAGTCTAGTTTTCTAGTCTTGTGCGGACAAAGTAGTGCCGACTTTTGGCGGGATAATCTCAGTGTATTTAGTTTCCCTGTTGCAAACTAGAGAGATAGACAGCATATTTCACTTTTGACTAGTTGTTATTCGGATGGTTGTACTCTTAAAACGATCGATATGACCCAGATGATGTACCTTTCAGTATCTTGTATATATTTATTTCCCTTTCAGTTACTTCAGTTTCGTTATGACACGATCACTAGTTCGTTATATTATATCTGCACGTACTGCTTTCAGTTAAGTTGCCATGAAATATAGAACTATGGGATCCTAAATCCAAATATGCATCTATATTACGAGGAGAAATCCTTTAAAATGGGTGAATAAACCTAATGTGTAATTGTCCAAATTTTCAGTAAAATGCCTCAGAGAAGAATGGGCACTAGGGCTAACCCCCTTGAATCTACTGACCAAGAGAGTCACAACCAACATGAGGAAAACCCTGAGTATAATGAAGAACAAGATCAGGATTATAATGAGCAAGAGGATTCCCATTATGAGGCCGAAGATGAAACCTTTCACACTGCAGACTTTGAAGAGGAAGTCGAAGAAGGGGAAATTGAGGTTGAGCAGCAGGGGGAGAACCAGGGCGGGAACCCCATGGGTCAGTTTATGGATTTGCTTAGCCAGAATATAAATCAATATCCCCAACCACCTCAAGGAAACAACACTTCAGTGGCAAATTCCTTCAGGGCCTTTAAGTCCCTTAAGCCCCTAGAGTTTCAAGGATCTGCCGACCCCGTTGAGGCAAGAGCCTGGATTAAGGAAATGGAAAATTCCTTCGAAATTCTGAGTATTGACGAGGCACAAAAGACTGTCTTTGCCACTTACCTTCTAAAGGGAACGAGGCTTATTTGGCTTACGTTATAGACACCCAGAAGGAAGCGCTTAAAATACAAGACATTCTGGTAGTTAACGAGTTCGAAGACGTATTTCCACAAGATATTCCCAGATTACCGCTTGATAGGGTAATTGAGTTAGCTATCGAGTTAGCCCCGGGGACGGCACCGGTTTCGAAGGCCCCGTACCGATTAGCCCCAGTTGAAATGAAAGAGCTAGCTAAGAAGTTATAGGAATTGTTGGATAAGGGTATGATAAGACCCAGTGTGTCGCCTTGGGGCGCACCAGTGTTGTTTGTTAAGAAGAAGGACGGGAGTATGAGGTTATGCATCGACTACCGAGAGTTGAACAAGCTAACCACAAAGAATAAGTACCCGTTACCCAGAATTGACGACTTGTTTGACCAGCTAAGAGGAGCTGTGTATTTCTCTAAGATTGACTTGAGAACTGGATATCACCAACTGAAGATATCCTGAAGACTGCATTCCGTACCAGATATGGACATTATGAGTTCTTGATGATGTCATTTTTATTGACTAATGCTCAAGTAGCTTTCATGGATTTAATGAATAGAGTGTTCAAGGAGTATTTGGACCAGTTCGTGATAGTTTTCATTGATGATATTCTTATCTACTGAAGAGCAGAGGCAGAACACGCCGACCATTTGAGGTTAACCTTAGAAATACTCAAGAAAGAGCAGCTATATGCCAAATTCTTGAAGTGTGAGTTCTGGAAAAATGAGGTACAATTCATAGGGCACGTAATCAATAGAGAAGGAGTTTTGGTTGACCCTTCCAAGATAGAGGCAGCCTCAAATTGGGAACGACCAACCACCCCAACTGAGGTAAGGAGTTTCATCGGACTGCTAGGATATTATAGACGATTTGTTCAAGATTTTGCGAAAATCGCAGCCCCGTTAACTTGACTTACCCATAAAATTGAGAAATTCGAATGGACTGAAAAGTGCGAGAAGGGTTTCCAAGAGCTAAAGAAGAGGTTGGTGACGGCCCTAGTGTTGGCGTTGCCTGATGGAAAAGGAGATTTCGTGATCTACAGTGATGCTTCGCATAAAGGATTAGGATACATGCTTATGCAGCATGGTAAGGTAATCGTATATGTATCAAGGCAATTGAAGGATTTTGAAATCTGATACCCCACGCATGACCCGGAGTTAGCACCAATCGTTTTTACCTTAAAGATTTGCAGGCACTACTTGTATGGAGAGAAGTGCGAGATATACACTGACCATAAGAGCCTCAAGTACATTTTTACTCAGAAAGAACTGAACATGCGCCAGAGGAGGTGATTAGAGCTAATTAAGGACTATGATTGTGAGAATCATTATCACCCGGTCAAAGCCAATGTGGTGGCCGATGCCCTCAGGAGGAAACAGAAACTCAAAATGATAACCTTAGAAGAAGAATTGGTGAGAGATTTCGAAAAGTTGGAAATCGAGGTCAAGATACCTGAAGATGGTCAAGAAAGGTTAATGGAAATTCAAATCCAAACCCCATTATTAGAAAAGATTAGACTATGTCAAGAACGTATAATGGAGGAAGAAGAGAACTCCACGGAAGAAATAATGACCGGAGAAGAAATTAAGTGTGAAAGAGATAAAGAAGGAATCATGATGTGCACATACAGGATATGGATTCCAAACGTTCAGGAACTCAAGGATGAGATCTTATATGAAGCACACAACTCTAGATACTCAGTGCACCTCGGTAGTACCAAGATGTATAGGGATTTAAAAGAGTACTACTGGTGGCCTAACATGAAAAAGGACGTAGCAGAGTGGGTAAGCAGATGCTTGACCTGCCAAAGAGTGAAAGCAGAGCACCAGAGACCTAGTGGACTTTTGCACCCCTTAGAGATTCTCGAATGGAAATGGGAACATATAGCCATGGATTTCGTAGTAGGTTTACTAAGGACTAAAGTTAATCATGATGCCATATGGGTAATTATAGACCGATTAACGAAGTCAGCTCACTTTCTCCCGATCAATGAAAGGTATACGGTCAACCGACTAATAGAGATCTACTTGAAAGAGATAGTGGTGCAACATGGAGTCCCAGTCGCCACAGTATCCGATCGAGATCCTAGATTTAACTCTAGGTTTTGGAAAAGCTTTCAGGAATGTGTAGGAACCCGGCTGAACATGAGCGCAGCCTACCACTCCTAGACAGACGGGCAAAGTGAAAGGACCATCCAAACGCTAGAGGATATGTTGAGAGTCTGTGCTAAAGACTTTAAAGGAAATTGGGATGATCACTTGCCATTGATTGAGTTCTCCTACAACAATAGTTTCCATTCAAGCATAGGAATGCCACCTTACGAAGCCCTTTATGGAAGGAAATTCCGATCTCCCTTGTATTGGGATGAAGTTGGAGAGCGAAAGATGCTCGGACCCGAAGTGGTCCAACTGACTAAAAACGTTGTAGATCTAATCAGAGGACGACTGGTAGCAGCCCAAGATCAACAAAAGAGATATGCCGACTTAGCTCGGAAAGCCCAGGAATATGAAGTTGGAGACCTAGTGTTTTTGAAGGTATCTCCTTGGAAACGTTTAATGAGGTTTGGAAAGAAAGGAAAGCTGAGTCCCAGATATATTGGACCGTTTGAGATCTTAAGACGTATCGAGGAACTTTCTTACGAACTAGAATTACCCCAAAATCTGCAGCAAGTACACAATGTGTTCCATGTTTCGATGTTAAGGAAATATAACTCGGATGCCAAGCATATCGTGGAATATGAACACGTAGACCTGCAACCATACCTAACCTATGTGGAGTAGCCTGTGGAAATCGTAGATCGGAAAGAACAAGTGCTCCGAAACAAGGTCATCAAGCTAGTCAGAATCTTATGGTAGAACCACAATATGGAAGAGTAAACCTGGGAGCTAGAAAGCGCGATGCAAGAAAAGTACCCCCATTTGTTTTCAAACTGATTCCGGGACAGAATCCTTTTAAGGAAGGGAGACTGTAAGAACCCAGATTTTTGGTAGAATTAAAAACTTTTATGATATATTGATGTAAAGAGGAATATTGGTTACGACTACGATGTAACCCTGATTTCAATGAATGAATGTATATTATAAATTGAGGTTCAAGTACTTTTCTTTATGCAATGAATACTGTAGTAGGTTGATAATGTAGATTAGAATAATCTATCTCCTAGCAAGTTAAGATAGGGTTTCCTAGAAAAGAAAAGGTATTCTCATGTCATCCAGATCGATATCTGTTATAAGTCCAGAGGTTCCGTAAAAGAGTTAAGGAACGCTCGAGGAAGCACAAGGACATTTTCTATGTGCCAGGATTAAAAAGAGAATAAATGATGAATAGTGTTTTTGGTGGAATTTGGAATATTATGAGATGATACCATATAAAAGTACCCGGAATGGAATTCTGAGTTCGTATTAGTGATCCGAGGGGAAAATAAGTGTATGTAAAAGCTGTCGGATTCCGAAAAATGGCACTTTTATTTTTCTCCGAGATTTCCCTAGACACTGATAGATTAAGGATTTAATAAAAATATTTGAGGAATTTAAATTCGAGGATTATTAAGAAAGATAGAAATGATAATATAATTATTAAGAAGGTTTCCGGTAAAACCCTAACTAGAAATCCTTGAGATATTCCTTCAAACGATCAATTAAACGGAGCAATAACCGGACAAAGAAACAAGCAGAGAAAGAAAGATGCATGCATGTGCTATTAGAAAATATCTAGTAACCACATAGTTACATGAGTAACCAACTTACTTAGAGTTTAAACCAAGTACTTTGCTTGTATTTCTCATCTTACCACACAAATTCAACACATGTCTCTCCAATTTCATCATCCATTGCATCATGCCTTTAATAAAGCTACTTTATGCTTGATATTTTCTTAATACATCACAATAATACACATTGGATGAGAACAAACCAAGGCAACCAAGCAAACACTCCATTTCTCCACCATTTCATGCCATTCGGCCTTCTTTGAAATTCAAGAATCAAAGTCCAACTTCCACCCCTCATTTGATCTTGAAACTTTTATGGTAAGTCCTATATTTGATAAAAGTAATACCCTAGAAATTGTAGCTTTAATCTCCTCTTTTACCATTTTCAAAAAAAATCATTTAAGAGGAGGGTGAATAGTGTTCTTCATGAACTAACCTTGTTTTTTCTTGATTTATTGGTTGATCCAAGCTAACTTAAGGCTATCCAAGGACCATACAAAGCTTAGTAAGGCTAGTGCATACTTTAAAGAAGGTATAACCACTTGATACCTTAGATCTTACTTTGAGATTATGCATGTTCTTGATGATTTTAGATTAGTTATGATATTAGTGTATTATAAGCATGATTATGTAGTAGTTTGGTGGATCTATATAACATGATGATTATGGCAATGAATTAATATGTTCCTGGACCCATTAAGATGAGAATCATGTGTATAAGAAGTATGTATGCCCGGTGTGGCTTGGTTTTGATGTTACGATTTTTGAAACGTTCGATTTATAGCCGTCGTAATACCGAAATTTCATTAACCTTAAGAAATTGTGTTTGACAGTAGCTATAACTTCCTGTCCAGTTTCATATTCTGACATTATAAGATATATTATGTTAGAAGCTTCGTTTTGATATAAAGATCATGTGAAACGGACTTACGGTTTAGGAATTATGGTCGATTTACTAAAAGTCGTTCGAAACCGTAAGTACGAGTTCGTTATTAAAATTGAACCTCGGTAAATTATGCAAGTTAGTGATGAATCTTGGTAATTAAATATTAGAGATCATAAAGTAGGTGTAGGATAGAACCTCATGTCAAACAGATCGTTTTCCGATTTTATAAAAATGTTTGAATCAAGGTTAAACGCGAGCGAACCTCTAAAAACACACTTGGTTATAACTTCGGTAAAACACTTAGAAAACGGGCGATAAAACTCGAGGTATAATCTTGGTTCGTAAATGACCTACCTTAGCACTTACATGAATTAAGCATATACCATGTGTAAGTGTAATGACGAGCCGAAATAAAGAACAAATGTCGGGTCAAAGTGAGGTTAATAAAAGTACACAAAAAGGGTGCATAACGAGATAACTCGAAATCGTGTTTCGACTTAAGTTAAGTTATACTTAGCCTTTTCAAAAAGTGTTAAGTAATTAATCTCGAATATTCTGATTTTTTATAGATCACCGAGCAGACCCAGGGCACACTACCTCGACCCGACTACCAGGCAAGTTTCCAATAATTGGAACTGTTGTTGTGATATTATATATGATTAATTGTTGTTATATATATGCCATAGCATGCATGCCTATTTTCAAATCTAATTGTGATACTTGTTCCCTGATTGAATGTTGGCTTATAAGATAGATAAATAATATATCGATTATAAGCCGGATATTGTTAAGACCCTTAGCGAAGGGCATATGAATCTCATTCTTCGAATATAGACCGGGAGTCGGTATTTCTTGGTATATCATGATTATTTTCGGAGGAAAATATTTAAGTAAATATTTTCCATTATTTCTTTATTGAATATTATTTGGAATATTCAATTGAGTTTATTTATTTAATGAATATTACTTTGAATATTCATTGGAGCTTTATTTCTTTTATGAATATTATTTTGAATATTCATTCGAGATTATTTATTTAATGAATATTATTTTGAATATTCATTCGAGATTATTTACTTAAGGAATATTATTTCAAATATTCATTCGACATTTATATATTTGCTGAATATTGTTTAATACTCCTTTAAGATTGAGTATTTATCGAATACTATCCTGAATATTCCCCTGAGTTATTTAACGAATATTATTTGGAATATTCGTTTGATCTTTATTTATTTAATGAATATCTTCTTGAATATCCATTTAAGGTTGATTTATTTATTGGATATTATTCCAAATATGTATTCGAGGAATTACTTATTTAATAAATAAATTCCCTATATTCATTCGAAGGTTACTTTTGAGCAATAATCTATTCTAAGAATATTCTTTGAATATTATGAGATGATAAATATTCCATTATTATTTATTTAATTCTTGCTAACTAAGCTTTAAAATATATTACTACGTTCAAATACTACCTTCGATCTTCAAATATTATGTACATTACTCTGAGTTTTATTATTATTATTTTATCAAGGAAGGTTCTCAAAACTCCATTCTTCATTCGAATCTATCTTCTAAAATATAGGAGAACCTTGCTTGAGAGCTGTTATTTCGTTGACTACCCGGTCATATACTTGTTAAACTATTCTTTTCACTCGTAACTTGGTTGCTAACCATCAAATTGAGTCTGTTTGTTACTTCCTCATCATTCGAGGGGTAAGGTTATTGGAACAAGTTAATATCCATTAACAAGCATCAGCTTGGGAAATATCGATGAATTTTCCTTTCCAACTAGATACGACTACTTCGTGGAGTCTTATCAACAAGTTATATACTTGGGGAAAGGGGGACGAACTTTACATTTCAGAATAATGGATTTATTCGAACTAGTAGTATTTATGTAAGAGGCTGTGGGACAGTCCATCATTGAAACTGGTATAAGAGGCTGTGGGACAGTCCATCCTAGAAGTAGTGTCCGAGTGGCACCGGTCCCGTCTAAGCCCAAAGATGGCTAGGGAAATCCGGCGTATGGTGGTGTCCATATGTTCTACCTTCTACCGGTAGTAAAACAAATCTTGAGATACATAACCTGCGATTGATCATCGTAAGGCGGTGTCATATGGCGCGACATACTCCAGTATTGGTTAACTATCCAGAATCTATTTATTTTCTGCAACATTATCAGTATTGGCAGGGTTGAAAATTTTTCAAGACTGGAATTGCATATTTTTCCTGCAATTTCCTTTTTAAGAAAAAGTGATGATATCTATCTCTTATCCTTGTATAGCAGATATTCTTACGAAAGATGTAATTCGAGTTACCTTGTAACTTCAACCTTTATATTATACTGGCTCTATGTTCGTTATGCATGGCATATGGGTTCAAAGATTTTCTTGAAATTGTTATATATATATATATATATATATATATATATATATATATATATATATATATATATATATATATATATATATATATATATATATATCTTTGCTGTTCTGTTATATATTATTGTTGGTGGGCTATTGCTCACCCTTGCTTATTTATTATGTCACAACAACAGCTAGGACTGATGGCCCGCGTAAGGCGCACTCGGCGCAAGCAGGTTACCCCAGTCAGAGGACTACCCGCTGATATCATCGTTGCCATTGCTGAGGTAGCATAGATAGGCAGCTTTTGCTTTCCAGTTTAAGTATATGTATAATTAATGTTAATCAACGGCAAGAACTTTAAACTTATGTTGTTACTCCTTTGGGATTGTAATAACTTTTATTTGTGAACCCCATAATTGGTAGACTTATTTCAATTTCATCTCTGGGACTATAATTGTTGTGTGTGTGAGTGGATATTATTGTGGGGTCACAGCATGCTACTTATTTATTTTGGACTCAAGTAAAGTGTTATGTATGGAATATGAGACCGTAACGACCCGATCCCTGACCCCGGATCTGGGGGTGTTACATTATATCAAAAACATCAACGAGTATGCGTGAAGGAAAAGGATTAAGCTATTGGAGGAAACTATCACCTAGAAGACAGAATCCTACTATGAATTGATTATTTTTTCTGTTATTAGTTGATAGGTAGCATTATAAATACTCTCTCATTATCATTGTAATGTGTGTGCGATCGAGAGTCTGTATTAACTTGTGTATTAAGGTTTTTACAGAGAGAGAGATTTGTATTGAGAGTAGCTACTAAAGGTATTTGTACAACTTTGGTAGAGTTTATATTTGATTTTAATAATACAAACAGTTTGATTTATTCATTTGTTCTTGTTAATTTATTCGAGCAAAAAGCAGACACAATTATATAACTTGTATTCAACCCCCCTTCTACAAGTTATTCGGGTTAACAATTGGTATCAGAGCATGATGACTTCGAATAATCAAAAAGATCTACAATCATGTTTGGTTACAAGGATGGTAATACTAAGATCCCTATGCTCAAGAGAAACGAATATATTATTTGGGAAGTGAAGATGCTGCATCACTTGGAAGCAATAGATCCTGATTATCTTGACAGAATAAGAGATGGACCTTTTGTTCCAACAAAGATCATTGGTCAAGAAACTGTTGGAGGAAAAGTTCTTCTAGAGCACACAGCAGAGAAGCCTAAATCTGAATGGACGGATAAGGACAAGGAGAACGTTCTTAAAGATGCTAAAGTGAGGAACATACTATTCAATATTCTTGACTCTGTTCTCACTAACTATGTTCTCTCTTGTAAGACTGCTAAGGAGATATGGGACAATTTAAAGGTTCATTGTGAAGGAACTAAACCTGTCAAGAAGAATATGAGGACACTTTTCATACAACAGTATAAGTACTTTGAATCCAAGTCTGGTGAGTCACTTACTGATACCTTTGATAGGTTTACAAAACTCATCAATGAGATGGCTATGCATGGTAAACATTATGACTTGGAGGACATGAATACTAAGTTCATGAAAGCCTTGCTTGATTTTTATAATGAGAAGATATCTACTATTAAAGAAGCTATTGATCTGGATGAAATATCATTAGAGGCAGTTTATGGAAAACTGAGGGCTTATGAACTTGATAGGCAGCAGAAGAAGAGCAGAAGTGATGGAAAGATGAAAATTGTTGCACTTACTGCTCAACCTGAATCAAAGAAGCTTCCAGAAGAACAGGCTCAACCTATAGTAAAGGACACAAGGAAGAAGAAAAGCAAAGAAAGTTCTGAGTCAGAGACTACAGATACAGACTCTGACAATAGTGATTCTATAACAGATATGCAGGAACTCTTTGCTATGTTTACTAAAGCTTTCAAGAAAGGAAGATTCAATAGAAGAAGATTTAGCAAAAGACCTTTTCAAAAGAAAGAGGAGAAGAAGAGTGACAAGGGCAAAAGTACAATTATCAAGCTTGATAAGGAAAAGATCAAGTGCTTTAACTGCAACGAGCTTGGACATTTTTCAAGTGAGTGTAAGAAGCCAAGAAATTTTGGAAAGGGTAATGCACTCATGGTCACCCAGAAGGACTGGTTAAATTCTAGTGATTCTGAAAATGAATTGGATTATGACAACATTGCTTTGATGGAAAGTGCTTCAGACAAACCTGGATATCCGAAGAAAACTTCTTCATCTTCTGTTGAGGTATCAATTCACTCTCTTGATTCATTTGATAGCTTAGATTCTGATGATATTAGAATTATCCATGCTGAGTTTAAGAATCTTATGACTAATTTCAGAATTCTTACTAGTGAAAGAGATGAACTTAAGATTATGAATGATGAATTAGTTGGTAAAAATAATATTCTTGAATCTGAGTTAATTCAAATGGAACATTACAAATTAGATTCTGATAAGGCTAAGCATGATTATAATGTTATTCTTGAGGCTTATGACTGTGTCATAAAAGAACTAGAGGAAGAGAGAGAAAGGTTTAAATCTTGGAATACTTCTTGCAAAAAGACTCATGACATTATTAACAATCAGATACCTGGTAAGGTAAATGGCTTAGGTTTTGACAAGGATAAGAATGAAACTCCTGTAGCTATTGTCAGAGATAATAGAAAAGTAGAAGCTAGCACATCTAAATCTAAAGGTAAGAAGATAGTTTCTGAACCTAAACATGTTAAGTTTGTTGATTCTAATGGTACTCCTGTTGTGCACAAAAGGATTAACAACACTAGTTCAGATGAGAGAGTGTTAGAAAAACCTAAGAATGTCAACATAGGCTTTCTGCCTAAGTCTCAGTTGAAACAGAGGCTTGAAGGTCTTTCAGAGTCTAACAAGACCAAGAGAAATAGGAATGGAAAAGAAGGTATTAACAAAGAGAATAATTACAAGAATGTTCCTGATGCACCTAGGAAGAAATGCTATAAATGTGGTATTCATAATCATTTGGCCCTAGACTGCAATCAGAAACATTCTTGGAAAACTGAGTCTAGATTCCCCAAGACTCAAAAAATTCAATACCAACCACAAAAACCTTGTTATCATTGTGGTAGTTTATTCCATTCTATTTACATGTGTAGAGATTATCATAAATTGTATTATGACTATTATTCTTTGAAATCTGAAACTCCTAGTCATAAAAAGTTTGTGAAATCAGAGTCTAAGGTTGACTCTGAAACAGGTAGTTTAAAAGAAAAATCTTCAGAGCTTGTTGTTTCTAAATCAAGTAAGAAAGGATCCAATCAATGTTGGGTCCCAAAAAATTCTAACTAGTTACTTTTTGTTTGCAGGGCACAGGAAAGAAGTATTCTATAATCTTGGATAGTGGATGCTCTGGACATATGATAGGAAAGAAGTCCCTGCTTACAAAGTTTGAGAGGAAAGCTGGCCCAGTGATATCTTTTGGAGATGGCAACAAAGGAGAAACTCTGGGATATGGCTCAATTGTTTTGGGGAATGTCATCATAGAAAATGTAGCACTGGTTGAAGGCTTGAAACACACTCTTTTAAGTATAAGTCAACTAGGTGATAAAGGTTACTAATCAATCTTTGACAGTGAAGGATGCAAAATCTTGAATATGAAGAATGGAGACATTGTTCTAACTGGTCAGAGACATGGTAACATTTATGAAGCCGGCTTGGATGATACATCTAAAGGAATTGTTAGATGTCTTTACAGTAAGGCATCAAATGAAGAAAGCTGGAATTGGCATAAGAAGCTCTCACATCTCAATTTCAAGAAGCTTAATCAACTTGTTAAGCACAATCTAGTGAGAGGCTTACCTCAGGTGAATTATGTGCAAGATGGACTTTGTGATGCTTGTCAGCTTGGTAAACAGAAAAGAACCACTTTTAAAAGCAAGATAGAAAATTCAATTACTGAACCATTTCACATGCTGCATCTTGATCTATTTGGTCTAGTAAATATCATGTCTATCAGCGAGAAAAGATATGTTCTAGTTATAGTGGATGATTACACAAGGTTCACATGGGTGTTCTTTCTCCATAAGAAAGATGAAGCTCCTCAGCAAATCATTGAACTTATCAAGAATATTCAGAACAGCTCCAAGTACAAAGTAAAAGTATTAAGGAGTGATAATGGAATAGAATTCAAGAATTCTACCATGGAGGAGTATTGTACAGACAATGGAATCTCTCAATAGTTTTCTGCACCTGGAGCACCACAGCAAAATGGTGTAGTGGAAAGAAAGAATAGAAGTCTCATAGAGGCAGCTAGAACCATGCTTGCAGATGCAAAGCTTCCAACCTACTTTTGGGCAGAGGCTATCAACTATGACGCCCCAGGATCCGGGGTCAAGGATCCGGGCCGTCAAGGTCCAATTTCCGATCAATATCAATATCTCTGTAATCTTTTTTTTTTTTCAATGAATAATTAAATAAATAAGCAGTTGACCCCACACTAATACACACACACCAGTCATAAGCTCATAAAACAACAACCACAATATTTAAAAGTTTTAAAGTTAACAGTTATTACAAGCCCAGAATTTACTAAGTACATTGTTGAACGAAGCTTCTACAGGAAGCACTTCAACAACTAAAGTTAATTACAATTTACACACTTAATTTACATCAGTATACTAAGCCCCTCCGCTTGTCACTACCTCGGGGATGGTCGCCAGCACTCGCTCAAAAGGTCGCCTTTCCCTTACCCTCTTGCGGGGTGTGGTACGTAGTATTGGCATGGGACCTAGCTGCTATATACATAAGTAGCAAGAGTGAAGAGTAAAGCTCTTATTTAATAATACATCATCCACTCACTATTATAAGAAAGAAATCTATATTAATATAATATCAGTTTTTTTTTTCTTTATTTGCCACCATAATACCATCATCTCATATCATTATTCTGGTTTCAGTATTGAAATCTACAATAATATAATATCAGTTTTTCTTCATCTGTAACTATCATTCCATCATCTCATATCATTGTTCTGTTTTCAGTATAGCAATCTGAAAACCATTGTCTACACTTTCTTTTCAAAACATTGGGGATATCTGCTGTCGCCTGATACGTTAGGACGATGATCAGTCACCTAATCGTATCTGCTCTCTTTTTACTACCGGTAGAAGGAATGAAAATCATCCCTGGAGGAAGGCCACCTGCTAACATCCTCCCTGGGCATCTTCGTGCCGTAATAAAAATAATAAATGCTGGACTGTGTCGCACACAGCCCTGACACAGCCACTTACGCAAGTCTGTTGCAATCCCCCTCTTTATCACATCATTATTCTCTTCTTAAAATATCATTCTCTCATATCATTTCCATTCTCGCACATTACTTCTATAAAATATATATATATCATAAGGCTTTGATTATGATTCAGACCTCTCTTTCGAATTCAGAAATCAAATATACTTTTATATTCGTAAAATATTCCATCTATTTTAAGAGTAATGCATGTTAATCAAATAATGTTTATTAAACCACTGATACTCAATAAGAACATTTTTAATATAATATTATAACCATATAACCCTCGATAACAACTGATACCATTCTCTCTTATTCTCTTAATCATAAGGCATGTTCAATTCATGCATAATCATCTCTATACATATCCATCTCATACTCTCATTCATATTCATATACATCTTATACTCATATCCATATTCATATACATCTTCGTATATCTTTCATTTCAATATTAATACTCAAGGAAGACAATTTCTTCACAATATAGTAATAATAGCATCACATATATATTTCACAAAATCAAGTTTCTTTGTGAAGATAAGTAGTTTTACAAATAGGGATAGAAGAAATCTTGCCTCGGTTTCGATATCCTGACGGTATGGCTCGTCCCTCTTCCGGAGTTTCTATAAACACAAAAGGACCGTCATTAGAATACCACATCTCTTACTCACTACCCTCTTGTATAACAAAACCCTTTACACTTTAACCTATGTTTAACGTATTATTATTACCCCAAAGGTTCAAGGACTTAACCATTTACAAGCTCAATCGAAGTTTCAGTGGTTTTTCACCATTTCCCCTAACGACCACACTTAACTGTAAAATATCCCATAAATTATAGATTTCGACTTTTACTACAAGGTCAACTGGTAATGTCTCTTTGACTACCCTACCATATTATCCCAAAGTTTCATAATTTTTAAAAATGTCTAAGTAGGTTGATCATAGCCTCAAAGTTGATACATTTACATTTTCTCGGTTACCGAACGTCTTTCACTAAAACTGACTTTTCTCCTAAACCGTACATCAGATTTTAACGTACCTTATATCAAAACGATCTATGAACTAAGCTCTATCATCTCATGGTCCCTTAGTGTGCTGGACAGTAACCTACCGTGTGTGCACAGTTGTTAAAAACAGGGCAGTTTTCCGGTTTAACGAAAATCGGACATTATAACGGCTATAATTTCATACTTTCCATATTTTAACCACTCCAAAACCATCATTCCATACTCAATCCAAACCCTACACCATGTGGACTACATTCCAGCCATGGTTACTAGTTCACATCACAAATCTCATATCAAATCCAACCATTCATAACACATATTCATCATAAACTTTACATTAACAACACTTAACTACTAATCACTTCAATATCTACCATAAATACAAAAGGGAAAGGGTTGTTATACCTCTTTGAAGCTTGAAGAACACTTAATAATCCTTAATAATCCTTGGACACACCTTGAACAACCTTGAATTAGCTTGGATTAACTAAAGGAGCCATCAAAACCAAGTTAATACTAAGATTTTACTATTCAACTACTATTCATCATCAACTTTGAGAATTTATTTACCTTACTAAATGATGATGGATGGCTATGAAACTTTGTAAATCTCTCTTTCTATCCTCCAAGAAGCTCCATGAATTTTCTCTTGATTTTATGTTAAAGCTAGCTAGGGTTTTGATTTTTTTTTTTCTTGTTTTCTAGAAAAGGCCGAATGGTGTTTAACAAGAAGGGGGAGAGAGTTTGCTTGGTTTTTGCTCTTATCTCATCTAATTATTCACTAATCTAGAGTACCTTGGAAGCTTGGCAAGATATTTTGTGATTAAACCTTGCAAAGTTACTAATTTACCCCTTAAAAATGTTAATGGAATGTGACATCACCCTAATGACCTCATAATCTCTTTTCTTGTTTTTTTCTAATTATTATGTTAGTAATCTTGGTAAGTAAAAATGTGGTATGTGTCCTTGTTATATTACTAATCTTGGTTGCTTAATCTCCATACTCGTCTAATTGTGGTTCGTTTCGAATGTACCTCATTATCTCAGTGGTTTTGAAACCATTTAACAATCCAATTTCCTTTGGTATTCTCTTAACTTAATAATCCCTAGGTTAAATCTAAATTCACTAATTCCTCAATATATAATTCTTATAATGTTTCCATGCTCCTTAATGTCCAATAGAAGCTTATTCGAAATCAAAATCCTCAAAATCAAAATTCAGGAATTTCTAAAATCCATCGTCATTTCGAGTCACTTATTTTCAATGTACAACACTAATATAGTTTTTGTTTACTCATTTTCCATCCCTAGTATAGAGTACCTACACACCATTTCCCTGGATTCCTCAAGATCACTATTCATTTGGGCACTGTAGCCTTTCTAAAGTTAGGGTTATTACAGTCTTCCCCCCTTAAAAGGATTCCGTCCCGGAATCATGTTGGAAATGTCCATAAGTATCTTTCTCATTCACACCTTCTAACTTCCACACTATTTCCTTTATCCTTTTTCCTTCTATAATATATCTATCTTGTTTGCGCAGAAATATACTAACATAACTTCCTTGTCATTCATCAACATGCCATTTAGTTTATCAATAGCAGTCCTTTTACTGTCTTTTCCTCACAAATCTCCTCCTGTTTCAAGTCATTCCAGGTTGTCTCGTCTCTCCTTCCTCTTTTGACGAAGATATCCGCCACTACATTGACCTTTTCTGAACGGTAGTGTATCTCACTTATGGTTTGACCATCTTCTGATCTCTATCATGACATAAATATTAATTCCTCAATATTCCCATAGTTCCTCTCTGTAAAATTTTCCAGAAAATAAGCTCTAATAATATTCTTTAAAACAATTGTAAGAAAATACTACCTATAACATATATTTCCTGTTCGTCTCAACGAGCTTGTGTTTTCCCAAAACACTCCTACTTTTCTTTTCATAACGTTTCCTAGCCTTTAGCAGATACTGATTTTCCTTATCTATATTATTAACTTATTTATTCCATTAATTGATTAAGTCGATCCTTAGCCAAAGATTTACACACCAAATTTAAATCAAAAAGCAAGTACCTGTATCCGCATCTGGTTTTGTCAACGCTTCCCCTAAGGTCATGTTGTACACTCTAGCAGTAGGCCTATTTGAAGCAGCCCCACTCTGTCCTGACGCGTATGACCCACCTGAACGGCAATCTCTAGCAATGTGTCCTAGTTTCCCACACTGGTAACACTTAACATCTCTTTTAGGGTTTGCATCAGTTGATGGGCACTGGTTAAGGTAGTGTCCTTTTTGTCCACACTTAAAACAAGTTACTTCCAGCACTCTACAGACTCCTATATGCTTCTTACCACACGTCTCACAATCTGGTAATGGTGGTCGTGATTGATTGGACTGAAATGTTCCCGAAGATTTTCCACCCTGACTCACCGTCTCACTAGTAGTCTTGTTACCCCCCGACTTTCCCACAAATTGAGATTTTTGTCCTTTACCTCCTTTGTTAAAGTAGCTTCCCTCACTTGAACCTCCTTTTGGGCCCTCAAATCATCTTTTCTTATTCTCTCGACCTATTTGAGCCTGCTCACTCTCGGCCTCTATAATTGATGCCTTTTGAACCACTGCAGCAAAATCAGTTAACTCAAATGGGGCCACTCTCGTTCGTAACCAGGGTTTCAACCCTTGTTGAAACCTTTTTGCACGTTGTTCTTCAGTACGCACAAACTCGGGAACAAACCTCGACAGTTCTGTAAATTTATTTTCATACTCTGCCACTGTTAGGTTATCCTGTTTTAACTCCAGAAACTTTAATTCCATTTGGTTTTCTAAATACCTAGGAGAATACTTTTCTAGGAACACCCTAGTGAAACGCTCCCAGGTTATCACTCCCGCTTCCTCTAGGTTCTTCCTAGCTTCCCACCAGTAATTTGCCTCTCCCTTTAGGAGATAGGCTGCAAAAACTGTTTTCTGATCTTCCTCTATCCTCAGTATTTCGAAAGCTTTCTCCATTTCTTTTAGCCATGCCCTGGCTACTACTGGGTTAGTGGTTCCCTCGAATTCTGGGGGCTTTAATGACTTAAAGGCACGAAAGGAACTAGCTGCCTGATTGGGGAGAACAGGTGGTGGTTGAGGATTCTGTGGATTTGTTAAATTCTGCCTTAATAAGTCCATGAATTGGGCAAAGGGATCACCTCCCGGATTCCTTTGTTGGCCAGTTGATTCCTCTTCTCCTTCTTCATGATTTCCTTCATTATGAGCATTTTCGTTCAGTCTAGTACCTTCGATATTTCGACTTCTTTCGTCTCTCTCATTTTCCCTTGCATTCGCTCTACTGTCACGTCTAGGCGGCATAGTTCTGTACATAACAATAGTCCTTATTAATTACCCGAATTTGGGTTACTATATACATCATTTCTATATACACAATTATATCATTAATTAGCTCCTTTGCACATCACAATATCTTTATCACGCGATTTACATCTAGTTATACCATAACTTTAGTAGGTAGTTGTATCGCCCTTAACACGATAGCCTTTTCATTAAGTCAATCACCTTTTATACATCAATATTTCTGAGTCTCAACATTTATTATATTATATATAAAAAAAATGCAGCAAAAATTTAGATAGAAATGCACAAACTTCATTAATGTACATAAATATTTTACAATTTGGGTACAACATCTTTTACTGCTAATAATATACATCATCTAATACAAGGTTCGAAACCCAAAACATAGCCGTACATACTAATCCGATATCACCAAAAGTATTACTAACTGTCCCCTAATCAGACTGGGATTAAAACAGTGGACAACTAAACTAATCCCCAAAATGACATCAACAAGATGACTAGTCTGATTAGTGACGAACTACCATCCCGGCTCACACCCCTGCCCTGACAACATCCCGTATCTGGACTACCATGGTAGTAACCGTATCAACTATCTGGGCCCTCCATGCCGGGTCTCCTCTATCACCCAACAACCTCCTAATATCTCCTAATGCTCGTAGCTCAATACTGATCATCCCCAGAGACATCCCATCCGGGATAACCCCTCCTCTCCCTCTCTCTAACCTCTGTAGAAGGGTGTCTATAGTCCTGCGGGACTCCTCCAACTGTCCCTGAAGGGCAAAGTACTCGGTCAATAAGGTAGCTGAAAGTGAGTCACCCGCCGGTAAGGGTGCCTCCTGAGGGGGTACGGCTAGGGGAGGTGCATCCACAGGTGGAGGTGGTGGAGGTGCAAAGGGTGGGGATGGAGGAACCGACTCTGTCTCAGCATCCTCTGAAGGATCCTCCTCCTCCTCAAAAAACCAAAATGCCCTGGAGGGGTAAACTGCTCAAAAGGATCATCTATAGGGTCAGGACTAGGTAGAGGGGATGGAACTGGTGACGGCACTGGGATGGGTCGGACAGGAGTGGGAACCATCTGAATATCCCTCCACTCAATCGGCTCCTCAGGTATAACTGACAACCTAGGCCTCTTACGCAGTGGCCTCTCCTCCTCAGGGATCTCCGATCTCACTCTGGAAGGACCTGCCTCGTCAGATCCTGTAGAAGGTCTACCCATATATGGCACTAGGGCCACAGCATCTCTCCGTCTCTGCTCCTCTGCCTCCTCTCTCTCTAATCGCTCTCTAGCCGCCGCCCGGCGTCTCTCCCTGAGGTCCTCAACTGCATACTCGGGGACCTCTACCCCGGCCAGCTGAAGATCTAATAGCTCCTGCTCTGACATCCCTAGCCACTGGGGGTCCTGACTCGGCTCACCCATCTCCGCTCCCTATAATAAAACATAAAATTCTATTAGTAACAGTCTAATAAATTATAATATATGCTTAAAGTAAATACTACCTGCGATATACCACCCCTGAACTTGATGGAAGTTCACAATTTATATTATAACTGATACATTTATTATTATCACTTTTGTTCTTGAGCATTATGACTCTTAGCTCTGATACCATCTATGACGCCCCAGGATCCGGGGTCAAGGATCCGGGCCGTCAAGGTCCAATTTCCGATCAATATCAATATCTCTGTAATCTTTTTTTTTTCAATGAATAATTAAATAAATAAGCAGTTGACCCCACACTAATACACACACACACCAGTCATAAGCTCATAGAACAACAACCACAATATTTAAAAGTTTTAAAGTTAACAGTTATTACAAGCCCAGAATTTACTAAGTACATTGTTGAACGAAGCTTCTACAGGAAGCACTTCAACAACTAAAGTTTATTACAATTTACACACTTAATTTACATCAGTATACTAAGCCCCTCCGCTTGTCACTACCTCGGGGATGGTCGCCAGCACTCGCTCAAAAGGTCGCCTTTCCCTTACCCTCTTGCGGGGTGTGGTACGTAGTATCGGCATGGGACCTAGCTGCTATATACATAAGTAGCAAGAGTGAGCTATAATAGCTCAGCAAGATCATACTGTAACTAAAATTTAAAATGTGAACAAGTAAACATATATGTATATGCATATGTAATAGCAGGAAACAATTAAAATCCTTAAGGAAGAGTAAAGCTCTTATTTAATAATACATCATCCACTCACTATTATAATAAAGAAATCTATATTAATATAATATCAGTTTTTTTTTTCTTTATCTGCCACCATAATACCATCATCTCATATCATTATTCTGGTTTCAGTATTGAAATCTACAATAATATAATATCAGTTTTTCTTCATCTGTAACTATCATTCCATCATCTCATATCATTGTTCTGTTTTCAGTATAGCAATCTGAAAACCATTGTCTACACTTTCTTTTCAAAACATTGGGGATATCTGCTGTCGCCTGATACGTTAGGACGATGATCAGTCGCCTAATCGTATCTGCTCTCTTTTTACTACCGGTAGAAGGAATGAAAATCATCCCTGGAGGAAGGCCACCTGCTAACATCCTCCCTTGGCATCTTCGTGCCGTAATAAAAATAATAAATGCTGGACTGTGTCGCACACAGCCCTGACACAGCCACTTACGCAAGTCTGTTGCAATCCCCCTCTTTATCACATCATTATTCTCTTTTTAAAATATCATTCCCTCATATCATTTCCATTCTCGCACATTACTTCTATAAAATATATATATATCATAAGGCTTTGATTATGATTCAGACCTCTCTTTCGAATTCAGAAATCAAATATACTTTTATATTCGTAAAATATTCCATCTATTTTAAGAGTAATGCATGTTAATCAAATAATGTTTATTAAACCACTGATACTCAATAAGAACATTTTTAATATAATATTATAACCATATAACCCTCGATAACAACTGATACCATTCTCTCTTATTCTCTTAATCATAAGGCATGTTCAATTCATGCATAATCATCTCTATACATATCCATCTCATACTCTCATTCATATTCATATACATCTTATACTCATATCCATATTCATATACATCTTCGTATATCTTTCTTTTCAATATTAATACTCAAGGAAGACAATTTCTTCACAATATAGTAATAATAGCATCACATATATATTTCACAAAATCAAGTTTCTTTGTGCAGATAAGTAGTTTTACAAATAGGGATAGAAGAAATCTTGCCTCGGTTTCGATATCCTGACGGTATGGCTCGTCCCTCTTCCGGAGTTTCTATAAACATAAAAGGACCGTCATTAGAATACCACATCTCTTACTCACTACCCTCTTGTATAACAAAACACTTTACACTTTAACCTATGTTTAACGTATTATTATTACCCCAAAGGTTCAAGGACTTAACCATTTACAAGCTCAATCGAAGTTTCAGTGGTTTTTCACCATTTCCCCTAACGACCACACTTAACTGTAAAATATCCCATAAATTATAGATTTCGACTTTTACTACAAGGTCAACTGGTAATGTCTCTTTGACTACCCTACCATATTATCCCAAAGTTTCATAATTTTTAAAAATGTCTAAGTAGGTTGATCATAGCCTCAAAGTTGATACATTTACATTTTCTCGGTTACCGAACGTCTTTCACTAAAACTGACTTTTCTCCTAAACCGTACATCAGATTTTAACGTACCTTATATCAAAACGATCTATGAACTAAGCTCTATCATCTCATGGTCCCTTAGTGTGCTGGACAGTAACCTACCGTGTGTGCACAGTTGCTAAAAACAGGGCAGTTTTCCGGTTTAACGAAAATCGGACATTATAACGGCTATAATTTCATACTTTCCATATTTTAACCACTCCAAAACCATCATTCCATACTCAATCCAAACCCTACACCATGTGGACTACATTCCAGCCATGGTTACTAGTTCACATCACAAATCTCATATCAAATCCAACCATTCATAACACATATTCATCATAAACTTTACATTAACAACACTTAACTACTAATCACTTCAATATCTACCATAAATACAAAAGGGCAAGGGTTGTTATACCTCTTTGAAGCTTGAAGAACACTTAATAATCCTTAATAATCCTTGGACACACCTTGAACAACCTTGAATTAGCTTGGATTAACTAAAGGAGCCATCAAAACCAAGTTAATACTAAGATTTTACTATTCAACTACTATTCATCATCAACTTTGAGAATTTATTTACCTTACTAAATGATGATGGATGGCTATGAAACTTTGTAAATCTCTCTTTCTATCCTCCAAGAAGCTCCATGAATTTTCTCTTGATTTTATGTTAAAGCTAGCTAGGGTTTTGATTTTTTTTTTCTTGTTTTCTAGAAAAGGCCGAATGGTGTTTAATAAGAAGGGGGAGAGAGTTTGCTTGGTTTTTGCTCTTATCTCATCTAATTATTCACTAATCTAGAGTACCTTGGAAGCTTGGCAAGATATTTTGTGATTAAACCTTGCAAAGTTACTAATTTACCCCTTAAAAATGTTAATGGAATGTGACATCACCCTAATGACCTCATAATCTCTTTTCTTGTTTTTTTCTAATTATTATGTTAGTAATCTTGGTAAGTAAAAATGTGGTATGTGTCCTTGTTATATTACTAATCTTGGTTGCTTAATCTCCATACTCGTCTAATTGTGGTTCGTTTCGAATGTACCTCATTATCTCAGTGGTTTTGAAACCATTTAACAATCCAATTTCCTTTGGTATTCTCTTAACTTAATAATCCCTAGGTTAAATCTAAATTCACTAATTCCTCAATATATAATTCTTATAATGTTTCCATGCTCCTTAATGTCCAATAGAAGCTTATTCGAAATCAAAATCCTCAAAATCAAAATTCAAGAATTTCTAAAATCCATCGTCATTTCGAGTCACTTATTTTCAATGTACAACACTAATATAGTTTTTGTTTACTCATTTTCCATCCCTAGTATAGAGTACCTACACACCATTTCCCTGGATTCCTCAAGATCACTATTCATTTGGGCACTGTAGCCTTTCTAAAGTTAGGGTTATTACATCAACACTGCATGTTTTACTCAAAATTGCACCTTGGTGAATAATCATGGTAAGACTCCTTATGAGATGATCAAAGGAAAGAAGCGAAGTGTGAAGTATTTTCACATCTTTGGATGTAAATGCTATGTCCTGAAAGTTCATCCAGAACAATTAGGAAAATTTGAAGCCAAGTCGGATGAAGAAAATTTTCTATGATATTCTGCATCAAAGGCCTTCAAAGTATATAATCTCAGAACTCGCATTGTTATGGAATCAATTCATGTTACATTTGATGATAAGAAATTTGGGATTCTGCAAACTGATGAAAGCCATGACAAGTTAGAATTTGAAAATCTTAAGGATTCCGAGATACTCTCCAGTGATGATGAAGGTTCTCCAGTAGAAATCTCTGTTACTTCTCACAGGAATGCTACTATTGAGGGGGAGCAAATTAGTCAAGGAGAACACAGTACCAGTCAGGAGTAGACCAACCGTTCAGAGTCTACTCCATCAGGAAATGACACTTCAGGGACTAGTGAAGGAAGTTCAGGTACTAGCAGCAGTATGGAGTCTACTGATTCTACTGATCAAGGGGGAGCTTTTGAAGGTACTGAAAGTTCTTCTACAAGAAATACCACTAATTTAGAAAGAGAGTCTAGCAGGAGTAATCTACCACCTGTTAAAAAATGGACAAGGGATCATACTGAAGATTTAATTATTGGTGATCCAAATATTGGTGTTTGAACTAGAAGATCAATTCAAAATGAATGCTTGTATAGTTTTTTTCTCTCAAAGAATGAACCTAAGAAGGTTGAAGAAGCCTTATAGGATCCGAATTGGGTAATTACAATGCAGGAAGAGTTAAATGAATTTGAGAGGAACAAAGTCTGGAAATTATTACCAAGACCTAAAGATAGATCTATTGTTGGTGCAAAATGGGTTTTCAGGAACAAGCTGGATGATTCTGGTATGATTGTAAGAAACAAATCAAGACTGGTAACTAAGGGATACTCTCAGGGGGAAGGAATTGATTATGATGAAACCTTTTCCCCAGTAGCAAGATTGGAAGCAATCATAATGTTTCTTGCATTTGCAGCTCATTCAAAGTTCAAAGTATACCAGATGGATGTAAATAGTGCTTTTCTAAATGGTAAGCTTGATGAGGAAGTGTATGTGGAGCAACCACCTGGTTTTGTTGATAAAAAATTTCTAAATCATGTCTACAAACTTGACAAGGCACTCTATGGACTGAAGCAAGCACCAAGAGCATGGTATGAGACATTGTCTAAATTTCTTCTTGTAAATGGCTTCACAAGAGGTACAATTGACAAAACTCTATTCTTTAGAAAGATTAAAGGTGAATTGCTTTTAGTTCAAGTTTATGTTGATGACATCATATTTGGTTCTACTAAATATGTGCTAAGTTTAGCAAGCTTATGCGGTCTAAGTATCAGATGAACATGATGGGTGAACTAAATTACTTTTTAGGCTTGCAGGTCAAACAGACTGAGACTGGTATTTTCATTAATCAGTCTAAGTATATCAAAGATATTTTAAAAAGGTTTGACTTTCAAGATTGTTTAGTTGCAAAAACACCCATGGCAACAGCCACTAAACTAGACTCTGATCCTAAGGGTAAGAGTGTTGATAACACTAGTTATAGAGGCATGATAGGCTCATTATTGTATTTAACTACAAGTAGACCAGATATAATGTTTTCTACCATTTTATGTGCTAGATTCCAAAGTGATCCTAAGGAATCTCATTTAGTTGCTGTAAAGAGAATTTTTAGATATCTCAAGGGAACTCCAAATCTTAGTTTGTGGTATCCTAGAGAATCTGATTTCTCCCTAATTGGCTATTTAGACTCTGATTATGCAGGGTGTAAGATAGATAGGAAAAGTACTAAAGGTACATGTCAATTCTTGGGAAACAGATTGATTTCTTGGGCAAGCAAGAAGCAACAATCTGTCTCAACCTCAACTGTAGAAGCTGAGTATATTGCAGCAGGCAGTTGTTGTGCACAGCTCCTTTGGATAAGAAATCAGTTGATGGATTATGGTATGAAACTTAGTAATATTCCTATGTTTTGTGATAATACTAGTGCTATTAAAATTCCAGAAAATCCAGTTCAACATTCAAGGACTAAGCACATTGATGTCAGGTGTCATTTTATGAGAGAACATATTGAATGGTACTGTGAAACTTCATTTTGTTCCTACTGACAAACAGATTGCAGATATTCTAACAAAACAACTTGATGAGAATACTTTCATTAGGTTGGTAAGTGAGTTAGGAATGTTAAATCTCTAGATATTTGACATCTGCATAAGTAGCAAGGTATGTTGTTTCAGCTTATAGACTTGATATTTTTGTCAGGATCTATATCTGTTAGTTAAAAATCTTTAGCTGTAACACTCTACCTTGATAAATTACAGTATGATAGGCTTTTTAATAATCATCAGGATTACTATCAGGATGCTGACATCATCAGGATCTCTACGTCAGTATTAGGATTGTGAAAATTGTTTAGTCTATGACTTAATGTTTCAAATCCTGAAGTTCATTTTATTCTGTGGTCTAATTCTGAGAATTGTTAAGTCTATACTAGTTAGTTTTTAACACATGCATACTGGTAATTTACACTTTACTCAGATCTTACTAATAAACAAACATGAGACAAGTAGATAATAAAGAAATCTTGTAATTTCATTAATCAAAAGAATTTACATACATGGAAATGAAATACAAACTTCTTTTTGTCTAACTTCTACTGATAATCCTATTCTTGTCTAATGTTATAGTTGCTGGCTCTTGCTTCTTCCATGCATCTTAGATTGAGGACAAGGAGCATGCAAAAATCCATTTGGGGGATTTGACCAGTCTCATCTGCTATTGGATTCCTTGTCTGGTGACTTGAATGAGAGTAGCTGGCACAACCCCATGTTTATTGAGTATTGATGGAAAAATAAATAGCATCTTTATCAAAATCAGCCCCAGGCTCTTCACCAAATTCTTATCCTCAAGGAGTGAAGAGATTAGAGGAGGATTTTGTTCAACTGGTAAATGTTCAAGAGGAGGGTTTTGGACGTTGTTTGTGTTGATTCCAACCATATCTAATTCGATGAGAAAAGTCATCTTTCTAAGAGATAGTCCACTTGCTCCTGATCATCAAGAGCATGAAACTCCTCAAAAGAAATGAATCGAAAGTTAGGGTTCATGTGGATATCTGGGTTGAAAGCCATTTTGGTGAGAAAAATTTTTGTGTACAGAAAAAACTTGAAAGATTTTGGAGTAGAGAATGGCGTAAGATGTCAGTTGTTTTTATTGAAAGACGTGAGAAGCTGAACAGTTTTTTTTGGAGATTAGAAACGCAGTCAGTCATTATTACCTCACGTGACTGTATTTCTTGTATTTTCAAGAAATGTTGAACGTATCTAACCAAATTATTCTGTTTTAGATTAATGTTTATTTCTTTTTCTGGAAAAAGAAAATGCCACGTATGCAACTCTAAATTGAGTCTCTGGAATCAGGATGAAACTGATCAGGAAATAAAATTTGATCACATCAGAATTTATGATAATTTTTATTTAGACACCATATAAGGATTTGTGGTTATCATGATGAGAAGATCACATCAGGAGAAAGAAGCTGATCAGTATTGAATATCAAATTTAATATCATGATTATACCCTGATTTGTTTAATTAAAATCAATTTTGGATTTTATTTTCCAAAAATGGTGGGTAATTGTATTTTTCAGGGAATGACACCTGTCAACCTACTTGTAAACATGGGTTAGTGGGTCTTAAGAATTTTTGAAATATAATTGTTTTGAAACTCTAGTTTTTTATTGCTTTCTTTGGTTTCATATTTTCTAAAAGTAAAAACACTCTTGAGTTCTCAAAATCACTAACCAATTTCAAGATTTCTTAAGTTCTTTTCAGATCAAAATCAATGGCTGCTCAAAGAAGACTACCCAAATCAGTAGCTTTCAAGTTTGGTGACTTCGATTTTATGCCGAACAATCATGTTGCAGCTATCATCAACAAGAAAGGGGTGTCAACTGATTTTCACCCAGTTATGGACTTTACGGAAAAAGGACCATTGAGTTATGCCTTGATAGCATCTCCACAAATTAATAAAGTTGTTGTTTCACAAGCTTGGGAGAATGCTGAGGTAATTGACTCTGTTCGGGGTCAATCAGGTAAGATTGTTCTACACTTAGGACAGGACTCATTTGATATTACTAAATCAGTTGTTAATTCAGTACTTCACTTACCTGTTAGTATGAATTTTGATAATGAACCATCTGATGATAATGTTAGAAATATGTTATCTAAATTAGGATATAATGGACCTCTAGATAACATGAACCAGTTAAGGAGACCTTTTCTCAGAAAAGAATGGTCTTTCTTCTTTGACCAAATTGCTAAATGCTTTACTGGTAAATGTAGTTCTTTTGTACAAATTACGGCTGTTACTTCACACGTTGGATATATTTTGCTTTATAATAGAGTAATCAATATTGGTCACATTATTTTAAGTCAGATGAGTATCAAACTTGGGTCAAGAGAACAAGGTAGGAAAATGGTTAATTATCATAGATTTATGCAATGGTTCATTTACCATTTTATTCCTGATGTTGAAGCTAGATTTGGTAGAGAACACTGTGTTCCTTCTTATATATAGCAAAAGAGAATTTTCTCTGACATTACAAAGAAGGACAGTGAAAAGAATCTAGATGAGATACCTGCAATGCATTATCCACATTATGTTCAGGTACTCCTTATAACTCATCTTCCTACTCTCTACAATTCTTCTTTCTTTGGTGGTGAAATGTCTCAGGAATCTCATTTGGTGGAGAACTCCCCTGTGTCTACCTAAGTAACCCACCACATTATAGTCTCTGAAACAATTCTAGAACCAAGTTTTGATCCCCAGCCTATTGTTTCAAAGAAATTTGAAACCAACCTCTGGTGTTTCTCAAAAGGCACCAGTTGTAAAGAAGAGAGGATTTGTTGTTTCTAGTAGTGGTTCTAGTGAAGATGATGATAATATATCTCTTGCTGAGAGAGCATAATTGAAGGCTGCAATTCAACTTTCTAAGCTAGGACAAAGAGATGAAAAACCTAGTCACAGTCAGCAACTCAAGATCATTACTGAGTCTGCACCTCTTGAATCTTCTCAAGATAAATCTGTTGCTCACTATACGAGGAGAACAAGGAGAAAGATTCATTTGTCACCTACATAAACAGTGTCTAGTCCAACTAACATTCTACATGTCTCTATAAATGAAGCTAGATCTAAGTCAGTAAGTGATAGCAAGTGAAAAGAGGGGCCTTGACATTGATTCTTCATGGGAAACTACATTGACATACAGACTAGCTATGATGGTTTATCTGTAAAAGTTAAGCTTTCCAGGATTGTTCTATATTTTCTGGTTGAAAGAGTTCCTAAACTCTCATTTCCTGAAGAATATGTACTATTACATCAAAGACTTGATTTATTGAGAATGCCTTTCTATGCATCTATCATAAAAGAATTATACAAGTCATTTGGACTTACTAAGCATGGTGCACTTCAATCTCTTCATACATATTTGTTTCACAAAGATTATATTGTTGAAGATGCTCCAGCACAAGGTGAACAAAAGGAGGAAGTGGATAGTGAAATGCAGTCAACAGGAGATACTATTGCACCAGTGGTGGATAGTAGAATAGATCAGATCTCAATCACTGCAACACAAGAACCATCTAGTCAGAGGTTGGATGACTCAAGAACTATGATGGCTGATGCTGAAAGGTCTTCTGTGATGGCTGAAACTGCAAGTGAGATACCCTATGATATGAGAGGAATGACTTTGATTGATTTTTCTGAAGATCAAACAAATATTGTTCATTCAGAGTCTATCCATCTTGAGGGTGTGTCTCAACAAACAACACTTAAAGATGGTGACACACAAACTGTGATGCCTTAAAAAGTATTAACTGAAGGCATTAAAGTCTAGTGTAGATCCTGAAAGTGGTATACTGGAGCTTGTAGTTTTTGAAAAGACAGTAGATGTTTGTGAGGGTTCAGAGACTATAGCAGCTCACTCCATGGAGAAAACCTCAAGCCCTTGCCATATGAGGAACCCTCTCTCCATGTGAGTTCGGGTATAAAAACTTCTCTTAGCCCCTATTTTTCTGTAGGTCATAAGAGCACTTTTCCAAATTTGAGTGATACACTTGAAAAGATGGACATAGATCCACTAACTGAGAGGCTGGCTCCTGACCAGGCAAAAGGTGAGGTAGAAAGAGAGTTGACATTAGATAGTCAAAGTGAGAATGAGGGTATGGATGATCAAATCCATAGTGAGGGAGAGAAAATTAGGAAACCACCATCGTTTGTGTAACGCCCCCAAATCCACCCTGACAGGGGACCCGGGTCGTCACATTGTCTCAATATGATAACGCAATAACAATGCCAAATTTTATTACAACGGAGCATAAATGTCCCACTCCGCAGGTCCAAGAAAGTCTTCACAACATAGTACAAACAAACTTGATACATCTCGAAATAATATATGTTACAAAAGTTCACAACAGTAGAAATATAAAGATTCCATCTGGATCTTCTAATTATTGTCGCCATAGCCTTGCGCTTTCCCCTTGCCTTTATAGCCCTGGCTGGACGTCTCGCCTCTTTCCGTCTTGACAGCTGAACAAAATGTTGTAAAGCAAGAATGGGCAACTATAGTGCTCAGCAAGTTCTCTTCTCGCTCGGTATGTAAATATAATAAAGTTTACCGAAATAAATACTCAAAATTTTAATATCGGATATCACAATATGATTTGGCTCAAATTCATCTTGAAAATGTCATACTCGAAAGGCTCAAAACTCATCTCAAAACAGAATACCCAAAAGACTCATTTGATATAACTCTGATAACTCGTGATTCAAGAATGAACTGGTCTTCCACCTCTCCGTATCTCGGTGGGGCGATCAACTAACCAACCAAGAATACCGGCCTCCGATGACACCGCACTTCGCCCGATCACGGCTACAATACGATATCAACTATAATATATATGTATGAATGCTAGCATCATAATGGTTATCAATTCAACCAAGGCAACGAATGCCTAAATATTCTCGGGTCCGTAAAACGGTACACGAGTCTCTCTTTCTCTATAATGGGCCTCTTGCCCAAAATTGACCAGTAGAATACAGAATTCCCGAATATTTGGGGTAAAGATAACTTGAAATAGTTCTCCCAGAAAATATTTACGAATCTGGCGGACTGCCAGTATGACTCGATTTTACCACCAATCCGAACAATGGACTGATGTAAATAATAATAATTTATCGGTTGACACGAACAAAATGCCAAACCTTGACAATAAAATCGACTATCTCGAATTTATGAGAATAGTCTTAAGATTGAAGTAATTGGGAGTCGTACTGAACAAATAGTACTTCTCAATATTTATAATACTCGACATTGATGAACGTTTAGATAGAATATTTTTCACTTGATCGACGAATAAAAATCTCTAACAATTATAATTTTAAACTCCTATCGGTTAGTTCAAACGAGGAACTAACTAAAAGATAATCAATAAATAACGATTGAATTTGTACAATAAATTCAATCGAAAAGAATAAATTTAACTATCTCAGATGAATGAGATTAGTTTCACTGAATCAAAATAATAGTCGTCTCGAATTAATGAGATCGACCCGATAGCAACGAAATTATTTCTACGCTTATAGGGATTATAATTCTCAAATAAACTAACTTAACAACATAATAATATTTAACAAGAAATAATTCTCAAAAGAAATTATTGCATCATACGAAGCAACAGATAAATCTCAACATACAATATCTCGAAAATAATTAAGGAATTAAATAATACGAACAGAAATTCACAGTTTCCAAAAGTTAGGGTAGGAATGAACTTGCCTCGATCTCGAAGTACGAATGAATGAAGCTAAAATATATACTCTACCCGTGAACTTGGCGTCGATCTACGTCTCGAGAATTATTTTCTAAAAATGGCAACCAGAAATACGTGAGCGATTCTTCAGAATAAAATACTCCCGATCCGATAATCTAATTAATAATAATAAAATATCTCATAAAATTTCCGGAACAAATAACAGAAATTAATTCCGGGATAAATAAATATTTCTTCGAACAAAGGAATTAAATCTGGAGAATATATCCTATTTTTAATCTCTGGAAATCTAAATTCTTACTCAAAATGAAAAATTCAAACATCCGTTTTTATTCAATTTAAATCCATATTTATTATTCTCATTTTTAAAATAATTATCAAAGAATTCTAATTTTTAAGAAATCTCACAAATTCTAATTTATTTAAACTCATTAATAATATAAAACAAATTTTAATCTCTAAATTAAAACTTGATCCGGTTAATTAAAATAAACCGGAAAATATTAAAAACAGCTTTTCCACAATAAAACATATTTTATTCTATTTATTTCACAAATATTCTTCTTTTTATCGATAAATTAATAAATCTCTAATTTTCGTCCAAAAATCACAAAATAACTCTTTTTAACAAACAAATAATTAATCCATTTTATTAAACCCTTTTTATTGCAAATTAATAAATATTTAATTTGTTTTCAAAATCACATAACAACACTTATTTAAATAATAAATTCTAAATTACATTTTAAAACTCTAAATAATTCTATTTTAATCAATTAAACAATTAAACCATTTTAAAAACAATTATTACCAACTAATTTAAATAACTGACCAAATAATAAAACCTCGACTTATAACGTTCAATTGTTAACTAAATAAAAACTGTATCGATTTGTATCGTTTTATTAGTACCGTACTATTTTATTATTATTTAACAGATAAATCAGGTGGGCCCCACATCTCCCCACCGTGGGTCCCACCCTCCCCCTCCCCTACGTCTAACACAGACAATTCCTCTCTTTTCTCCCCAACAACAATCTCTCTCGTTGTTCTCTCTACCATCTCTCTCTCTCTCTCTCTCTCTCTCTCTCTCTCTCTCTCTCTCTCTCTCTCTCTCTCTCTCTCTTTCTCATCTCTCTGCCCTCTATCTCTCTCTTTTCTCTCAATCTCTCTCCCCGCCTGTCTCCCTCTCTTCGATCGTCGTCCGTCTCCCATCCCCAATTTCCCCACCGTTATACCCACACAAGCTCACCATCAATTCTCCTTCTCGCCGTTGTCTCTCTCCGCCCACAATCTCTCCGCCTCCTCCCTCCTTATCTCTCCACTCTCTCATCACTCTCGTTTCATCCCCCCACTCCAACAAAAATTTCAACCAAACCAACATCAACCCTTCACCTTATACCTCCGATTAACACTACCATTAACAACTGAAACAACAACGAACAATTCACAAGCTCCACGGCGACACCCGAACAACCACAACACCACAGTCACGACAATCACCACAAAAATCAAGGCAAATCGGAAACAAACCAACACAACGAAACAATTACGAGTATAATTCGATCCTACCAATCAACAATTCGCCAAAACAAATAACGAAAGAAGAAGAAACAAAAAGAAAAAAAAAGAACTACCTGGGTTTTTGTTTGTTCGGTTATGAGTCTATAGGTCGTGTATTTTGGTTCTAAAAAGAGAGAGGCTAAGGTTTGGTAGGTGGTTCTGTTTTTGCAGTGAATAAAAAGAGAGTATGGGCTATGTATATACTCGGGTGTATGGAACTGTATTGTTTTTGAGAGAACACAGGAGAGTTTGTTTTTTTTTGTTTATGGATTTGTGTTTAATCCTGTGATTTGGTATGAAACTAAGTCCGGGTTTTTATAGAATTATACTACCTCTAATGTAATCATGATGCTGGTAATGGTTGCAATAAAATAAATAAAAAGACTAAATCATGGAGAAAAAAATCATTGTAACATTTAGTGGTGTAATCATCATAAAAAAATTTTATTTAATAGGTGGGTAATTTTTAAATTAAAAGAATAAAAATGGGGGGGACAATTATAATGATGCAAATATTTAATATAATTATTTAATAAAAGATTTCGTTTTTCTCCAGCTGATTAATTAAAACGAGACTCTAAAATTCAGTTCAAAATTAAAATATTATTAGAAAATTCGCGGTTATTACAGTCTTCCCCCCTTAAAGGATTCCGTCCTCGGAATCAAAACTATGCACTAAACAATTCAGGATATTTATTCCGCATTTCACTTTCTAATTCCCACGTGGCTTCCTCAACTTGGTGGTTTCTCCAAAGTACTTTCAGAATTCTTAACTCTTGCACTTTGTAATCTAGGATCTCCACTGGCTTTTCTTCGTATGTCAAATCGGGACGAATTTCCACTGGTTCGTAGGTTATAACATGCCTGAAATCAGAATGGTACTCTATTAACGCAGAAACATGAAACATATCGTGGATATGCTGAAGGTCTGGAGGTAGGGCCAACTGATAATCTAGTGGTCCTATCTTCTTAAGAATCTCGAAGGGTCCTATATATCTGGGACTTAACTTGCCTTTCTTTCCTAATCTCATTACTCCTTTCCAAGGTGAAACTTTTAACATCACTTTATCTCCCACTTCAAACGCTTTGTCTTTCCTCTTTTGATTTGCATACTTCCTCTGTCGATCTTGAGCTGCAACTAACCTTTTTCGAATAACCTCGGTTGCTTGCCTAGTTTGTTGAAGTAATTCTGGTCCTAGTATCTTTCTTTCTCCTACTTCATCCCAATACAAAGGTGATCTACACTTCCTTCCGTACAAAGCTTCATAAGGTGCCATACATATGCTCGAATGGTAACTATTGTTGTAAGCGAACTCGACTAGGGGCAAATGCTCATCCCAACTTCCTTTAAAATCAAGTGCACAGGCTCTTAACATATCTTCAACTGTTTGAATCGTCCTTTCACTTTGTCCGTCGGTCTGTGGATGATATGCAGTGCTCAGATTTAACTTCGTGCCAAGACATTCTTGAAAACTTTTCCAAAATCGAGAAGTAAAACGAGCATCTCTATCAGATACAATTGAAACAGGTACTCCGTGACGAACCACAATCTCCTTTAGGTATATGTTCACCAATCTCTCAACGGAATACTTATCACTAATTAGTAGGAAATGCGCAGATTTAGTGAGTCGGTCGACAATAACCCAAATAGCATCGTGACTAGCTCTAGTTCGGGGCAATCCTACGACAAAATCCATGGTAATATGCTCCCATTTCCACTCGGGTATCTCTAAAGGTTGTAGAAGTCCACTTGGTCGTTGATGTTCTGCCTTCACTTTCTGACATGTCAAACACTTACTTACCCATTCTGCAATCTCCCTCTTCATGTTGGGCCACCAATAATTCAACTTGATGTCTTGATACATCTTTGTGCTCCCTGGGTGAATGGAATATCTCGAGTTATGCGCTTCGCTCATAATTTCCTCCTTCAACTCTGTAACATTAGGAATCCATATTCTCGATGCAAATCGCTTAATTCCCTTTTCATCTTTTGAACTTAGAATTTCTTCTCCGGTCAACTCTGATCTTCTTTCTTCCATTACTTGTTCTTGACAACGGAGAATCTTCTCGAGTAACTCCGGTTGAAACTGAATGCTGTAAACTCTTTCATTGTTTTGGACTGGGATCTTGACTTCCAATTCCATTTTCTCAAATTCCCTGACCAATTCTTCTGAGGTTGTCAACAGGTTTAGTCTCTCCTTTCTACTTAATGCATCAGCTACAACATTAGCCTTCCCTGGGTGGTAGTTTATCGAGCAATCATAGTCTTTGATCAACTCCAACCATCTTCTTTGTCTCATGTTTAATTCCTTCTGCGTGAATATATACTTTAAGCTCTTGTGATCCGTATAAATCTCGCATTTCTCTCCGTAAAGGTAATGTCTCCAAATCTTGAGTGCGAAAACGATAGCAGCAAGCTCCAAATCGTGAGTAGGGTAACGGGACTCATACTCCTTCAGTTGTCGAGAGGCATAAGCTATTACTTTTCCGTGTTGCATCAAAACACATCCTAAACCCTTGTGAGAAGCGTCGCTGAAAATTACAAAATCGCCTTTCTCATCGGGTAAGGTCAACACCGGGGCAGTAGTCAATCTCTTCTTCAATTCTTGAAAGCTTTCTTCGCATTTGGGGGTCCATTCGAACTTTTCACTCTTTCTGGTGAGTCGAGTCAGTGGCGTAGCTATCTTTGAGAAATCCTTCACGAATCTACGATAGTATCCGGCCAATCCAAGGAAACTTCTAACTTCGGTTGGAGTCTTGGGTCTCTCCCAATCTGCTACGGCTTCTATTTTTGCGGGGTCTACAGAAATCCCTTCGCCGCTTACAATGTGTCCCAAAAATTGAACTTCTATTTGCCAGAACTCACACTTTGAGAATTTCGCATATAACTTTTCCTTCCTTAGCGTTTCCAGAACCAAACGGAGGTGTTCAGCATGTTCCTCAGGAGACTTCGAGTATATCAGGATGTCATCAATAAGTACAATCACGAACTTGTCCAAGTACCTCTTGTACACACGATTCATCAAGTCCATAAAAGCAGCTGGCGCATTCGTCAATCCAAAAGACATGACTAAGAATTCATAATGTCCATATCGGGTCCTAAAGGCAGTCTTAGGAATATCTTCAGGCTTGATCTTTAGTTGATGATAGCCGGATCTCAAATCAATCTTTGAAAAACATTTAGCTCCCTTAAGTTGGTCAAATAGATCGTCGATTCGGGGTAGAGGGTACTTATTCTTGATGGTCATCTTGTTCAACTCCCGATAATCAATACATAGTCGCATGGATCCGTCCTTCTTCTTCACGAACAGCACTGGAGCTCCCCACGGGGATACACTTGGTCTAATTACGCCTTTGTCAAGTAATTATTGCAGTTGGGTAGCCAACTCCTTCATCTCAACTGGAGCCATTCGGTATGGTGCTTTGGAAATTGGTGCAGTTCCCGGGGCAAGATCGATATTGAATTCTATTTCTCTGTCGGGCGGTAATCCAGGTAACTCTTCAGGAAAAACATCTTCGAATTGATTCACTACAGGGATTTCATCAATTGCAGGGGCTTGCTTCTCGTTGTCAACCACATAAGCTAAGTAGGCTTAACACCTACTCCTTAGTAGTTTCTTTGCTTGAATCATAGTCAGAAAATTACTGGTAGGTTTCCTTCCGCGAAATTGTATCCTTTTGCCGTTGGGTCCCTTTACACTAACCCACTTACACCGACAATTGATTTGAGCATCATAACGTGTCAACCAATCCATTCCCAGAATTATATCAAACTCCCCTAAATTAAAAGAAAGAAGGTCTGCTTCGAAACGTTGTCCTTGGATTTTGATTCCACAATCTGGACATATCGATCTACAGGGACTTTTTCCTGATTTGCTACTTCTATAATCAATGTCTCCCCTAATGGTACGGACTGAATATTCAATTTATTCCTAAAATTCTCCGATATGAAAGATTTTGTTGCTCCCGAATCAAACAAAACACATGCATCTACAGAATTGACTAGAAGCGTACCTACAATCACATCACTATCAGCAATAGCATCCTTCACCGTCATGTTGAAAGTACGAGCAGTTGGCTTGCTGCTGGGTGGTGCCATGAGTCTAGGTGCATTTGTCTCCTTTGGTGGTGACTTGCAATCTCGTGCAATATGTCCTTTCTTTCCGCAATTGAAACAAGTAACGGCCTTATCCTTGCAGTGAGAAGAATAGTGCCCTTTTTGTCCACAGTTGTAACAAACAATGATGGCCAGATTACATGGTCCTGGGTGCTTCCTTCCACACGTTTTGCATTCGAGTAGCGGTGGCCTTCCTTGAATTAGATTGGCTTCCTGAGTGGGTCTGGACTTTTGATTATTTCCCCTAGTGTCTTGATTCTTAGTTCTCTTTGTATCATTGCTTCTGTCTTCCCGCTTCACAAAAGGTCTCTTCCCATTCCGATCGTCCGGCTTCCTTTCAAAATTATTTCCACGATTCTGAAACTTCCTTTTCTTCATATCCTTGTCCTTTGAGTACAACTCAGATCCACTTTCCACAATAGATGCTTTTTGAACCACAGTAGCATAGTTGGTGATTTCTAGGACCGCAACTCGATTCTGGATCCACGGCTTCAGCCCTAGTTGAAAACGTTTATCTCTCTTTTCGTCCGTATCCACATGGTAAGGCACAAACCTAGAGAGTTCAGAAAACTTGGCTTCATATTCAGCTACAGTCATGTTGCCTTGCTTGAGTTCCAGAAACTTGACCTCCATTTGACTCTCCAAGTATTTAGGAAAATATTTCTCCAAAAATAGCTGCGTGAACCTGGTCCAGGGTATGACTACGTTCCCTTCCATTGCTCTCTTTGATTCCCACCAATAATTCGCTTCACCTTTTAACATGTAGGCCGCAAAGATGGTTTTCTTCTCTTCTTCTACCCCTACGATCTCAAAGGTCTTTTCTATTTCACGTAACCATATTCTTGCTTCAACGGGATCGGTAGTACCCTTAAACTCAGGGGGATTCAGAGATTTAAATGATTTGAAACTAACGGTAGCCTGTGTCAGTTGAGCTGGAGGTAGATTTCCTCCCACTGGATGTTGGTTCCGTTGGGGCTGAAGGTTCTGGGTATGCTGAATAAGAATGTTCATAAGTAGACTCATCGGGTTATTTTCTTGATTAGGATCTCGAGCGAGTTGTGGTTCCGGGTTTGGAACTTGGTTTTGTGGTGGAACCTCATTCTCTGGATTCACCACGGGTTGAGGACGAGGATTCTTTGCGGGTCTTCCTCTTTTTGGTGCCATCTTTTTCTATAAAGATGAAAACAATATGGTATGTTAATCTCAGGTTTGCAATTATACGACACCGTTGCTGGCACAGTAATGATAGGCATTCATAAATAATTACTCGGTCAAATTCTCGGTAATCGTGATTCTCTCTGGTCTCTTTATAAACTATTACTCTTATTCTTAGTATAACTGGCAGTTCTCGGGAAACCTTATAAGTTCTAAAATTCAATCGTTATTAATCTCTGGTTCTCGAATTTTGGTTAAACTCATTTTAAATCGTAACTTTTTCAAATAAGTTTTTATCTATATCAGGGTAGCATGAGGATACAATATCACATGATACTCTACTGTAACACAATTTTCAAATAAATAAAGCATGATAACAGTTAACAGATCAGAATATACAATAACGAAAAGGTACAACTACTGGTACAGTACATGTTATTACACTGAATATAATACATCTTAGCTACATCAAATACATATAACAAGAAACTATGTACATCCCAATACAGAAAGATCTAATGTGACGCCATCCAGAAATGGTTCACCGCTAGCTACTCTAGCAAAACGATGAGGATGCTCAAACGTGCAAATAGGTCATCAACGTGGGAACATCTCACCAACCCTCCTATGGAACTCTGCTATGATATCTGCAATCATGGTGGCAACTCTGGTACGGTCAATCTGCCCGGTACTCGATGACGGCAAGGCAGCAAAGTCAGTCTGTAGTCCCATCAAAACGGTAAGAGCAATCTGATGCATAATTTCCATGGGGACATCTCTCACCAGTAAACTCCTTCCGTGATGCACAACAAAAGGATCAGGAACAGCCAACAATCTAAGGATACCATCCCTAGTAGCAAAGATCTCCTCATAACGAGCCCATAACCATCGATAATGCTGGAAGAGGGAATGATGGACGTGCCAAGGGACCATCTCTCCTGCCGCTCCCTCATACTCCGGGTGAACAGGTGGCATCGCAGTAGTAGTAACAGGGGCCGCAGTGGGCTGAGTCGGAGCACGAACAGGTATAGTAGGTGCCGATGGAGCAGTGTCACAAGCAGGAGTATCACCGGCCTGTGGAAACATGTAGTCCGGTATGGTAGGGACTGATGGAGCCGGAACATATACTGGAACCTGGGAAGTAAACCAGTCAGCAAAAGCTGCCACTCTGGTGGGTGTATCAACTCTAGACTCTGGGGCAGCTGAACTAGGCATTACGTCATTGTGGACAGGTGAATGCAACCTCTCATCAACCTGATCAGCAATCTCTGGCGCTGGGGTCTCAGCTCTAAACATCTCGGGGGTAACCAGTGAGGTAGTCTGCTCTATCTGCTCAGTCTCTATCTGAACCTCATGTGGAGGTGTATCTAAATCAATCACATGTGGAGGTGAAGGTGTAAGTATCTGGACAGAAGAATCCTCCGAGTCGCTACTGATCACCATGTACTCCTCTGATGGGTCACTATCCGTCCCTGAGCTAGGATCTAGAGGTCCTAGTGGGTATGGGGTAGGGGATCTGTCTCCAGTAGGAAAGAAACCGGTAGATCCTGAAGAAGACATCTACAAAAGCAAAAAGTCTCGGTCACAAACAGGTTCTAGTCGACTGTAAACTCATATAAATATATAAGGGTGTAAGGCACCTGGTATTAAAATCTCCACGTTGTATAATACCTCTAAATTCTCACGTTGTGTTATAATTCTAGGCTCGTACGATTCCTAAAAATATAACTAAGGCTTTGATACCAAAACTGTAACGCCCCCAAATCCACCCTGACAGGGGACCCGGGTCGTCACATTGTCTCAATATGATAACGCAATAACAATGCCAAATTTTATTACAACGGAGCATAAATGTCCCACTCCGCAGGTCCAAGATCGTCTTCACAACATAGTACAAACCAACTTGATACATCTCGAAATAATATATGTTACAAAAGTTCACAACAGTAGAAATATAAAGATTCCATCTGGATCTTCTAATTATTGTCGCCATAGCCTTGCGCTTTCCCCTTGCCTTTATAGCCCTGGCTGGACGTCTCGCCTCTTTCCGTCTTGACAGCTGAACAAAATGTTGTAAAGCAAGAATGAGCAACTATAGTGCTCAGCAAGTTCTCTTCTCGCTCGGTATGTAAATATAATAAAGTTTACCGAAATAAATACTCAAAATTTTAATATCGGATATCACAATATGATTTGGCACAAATTCATCTTGAAAATGTCATACTCGAAAGGCTCAAAACTCATCTCAAAACAGAATACCCAAAAGACTCATTTGATATAACTCTGATAACTCGTGATTCAAGAATGAACTGGTCTTCCACCTCTCCGTATCTCGGTGGGGCGATCAACTAACCAACCAAGAATACCGGCCTCCGATGACACCGCACTTCGCCCGATCACGGCTACAATACGATATCAACTATAATATATATGTATGAATGCTAGCATCATAATGGTTATCAATTCAACCAAGGCAACGAATGCCTAAATATTCTCGGGTCCGTAAAACGGTACACGAGTCTCTCTTTCTCTATAATGGGCCTCTTGCCCAAAATTGACCAGTAGAATACAGAATTCCTGAATATTTGGGGTACAGATAACTTGAAATAGTTCTCCCAGAAAATATTTACGAATCTGGCTGACTGCCAGTATGACTCGATTTTACCACCAATCCGAACAATGGACTGATGTAAATAATAATAATTTATCGGTTGACACGAACAAAATGCCAAACCTTGACAATAAAATCGACTATCTCGAATTTATGAGAATAGTCTTAGGATTGAAGTAATTGGGAGTCGTACTGAACAAATAGTACTTCTCAATATTTATAATACTCGACATTGATGAACGTTTAGATAGAATATTTTTCACTTGATCGACGAATAAAAATCTCTAACAATTATAATTTTAAACTCCTATCGGTTAGTTCAAACGAGGAACTAACTAAAAGATAATCAATAAATAACGATTGAATTTGTACAATAAATTCAATCGAAAAGAATAAATTTAACTATCTCAGATGAATGAGATTAGTTTCACTGAATCAAAATAATAGTCGTCTCGAATTAATGAGATCGACCCGATAGCAACGAAATTATTTCTACGCTTATAGGGATTATAATTCTCAAATAAACTAACTTAACAACATAATAATATTTAACAAGAAATAATTCTCAAAAGAAATTATTGCATCATACGAAGCAACAGATAAATCTCAACATACAATATCTCGAAAATAATTAAGGAATTAAATAATACGAACAGAAATTCACAGTTTCCAAAAATTAGGGTAGGAATGAACTTGCCTCGATCTCGAAGTACGAATGAATGAAGATAAAATATATACTCTACCCGTGAACTTGGCGTCGATCTACGTCTCGAGAATTATTTTCTAAAAATGGCAACCAGAAATACGTGAGCGATTCTTCAGAATAAAATACTCCCGATCTGATAATCTAATTAATAATAATAAAATATCTCATAAAATCTCCGGAACAAATAACAGAAATTAATTCCGGGATAAATAAATATTTCTTCGAACACAGGAATTAAATCTGGAGAATATATCCTATTTTTAATCTCTGGAAATCTAAATTCTTACTCAAAATGAAAAATTCAAACATCCGTTTTTATTCAATTTAAATCCATATTTATTATTCTCATTTTTAAAATAATTATCAAAGAATTCTAATTTTTAAGAAATCTCACAAATTCTAATTTATTTAAACTCATTAATAATATAAAACAAATTTTAATCTCTAAATTAAATCTGACTCGATCCGGTTAATTAAAATAAACCGGAAAATAGTAAAAACAGCTTTTCCACAATAAAACATATTTTATTCTATTTATTTCACAAATATTCTTCTTTTTATCGATAAATTAATAATTCTCTAATTTTCGTCCAAAAATCACAAAATAACTCTTTTTAACAAACAAATAATTAATCCATTTTATTAAACCCTTTTTATTGCAAATTAATAAATATCTAATTTGTTTTCAAAATCATATAACAACACTTATTTAAATAATAAATTCTAAATTACATTTTAAAAACTCTAAATAATTATATTTTAATCAATTAAACCATTTTAAAAACAATTATTACCAACTAATTTAAATAACTGACCAAATAATAAAACCTCGACTTATAAGGTTCAATTGTTAACTAAATAAAAACTGTATCGATTTGTATCGTTTTATTAGTACCGTACTATTTTATTATTATTTAACAGATAAATCAGGTGGGCCCCACATCTCCCCAGCGTGGGTCCCACCCTCCCCCTCCCCTGCGTCTAACACAGACAATTCCTCTCTTTTCTCCCCAACAACAATCTCTCTCGTTGTTCTCTCTACCATCTCTCTCTCTCTCTCTCTCTCTCTCTCTCTCTCTTTCTCATCTCTCTGCCCTCTATCTCTCTCTTTTCTCTCAAATCGGAAACAAACCAACACAACGAAACAATTAAGAGTATAATTCGATCCTACCAATCAACAATTCGCCAAAACAAATAACGAAAGAAGAAGAAACAAAAAGAAAAAAAAGAACTACCTGGGTTTTTGTTTGTTCGGTTATGAGTCTATAGGTCGTGTATTTTGGTTCTAAAAAGAGATAGGCTAAGGTTTGGTAGGTGGTTCTGTTTTTGCAGTGAATAAAAAGATAGTATGGGCTATGTATATACTCGGGTGTATGGAACTGTATTGTTTTTGAGAGAACACAGGGGAGTTTGTTTTTTTGTTGTTTATGGATTTGTGTTTAATCCTGTGATTTGGTATGAAACTAAGTCCGGGTTTTTATAGAATTATACTACCTCTAATGTAATCATGATGCTGGTAATGGTTGCAATAAAATAAATAAAAAGACTAAATCATGGAGAAAAAAATCATTGTAACATTTAGTGGTGTAATCATCATAAAAAAATTTTATTTAATAGGTGTGTAATTATTAAATTAAAAGAATAAAAATGGGGGGGACAATTATAATGATGCAAATATTTAATATAATTATTTAATAAAAGATTTCGTTTTTCTCCCGCTGATTAATTAAAATGAGACTCTAAAATTCAGTTCAAAATTAAAATATTATTAGAAAATTCGCGGTTATTACAGTTTGATTCCTGGGATCAGGTTTTTCCTGAATCTTGGTCTGATAATCTTGGTATGAATGCTGGTACTTATTCTTTTATTAAGATGTATAAGAAACAGGATTTAGCAAAACACAATGCAAAGCCAGAAGTTAAAGCACAGCAACAAAAGGAGAGGCTTGCAAGGATTATCAATAGACGAGGTGAAAGGCTATGACAGTCTTTTTCTCAACATGTACCAGATGAAATTCCTAATGATCCTAGTATTCCTTTGTATGTACTTCCAATATCAGCAAGAATTAAGACATCAACAGCAACTGATCACTCTATGGAGGAGTCATGATTTGTGGGTGTTAGTACACAGAATACTGGTGAAGGATAGGATGATCATATTTCAGGTCCAGATCAGAAAGATGAAGATGTACGTAATTCTAATCAAGTACTTTTACTTGAATATTATCCTACTTCTGTAAAACATGCTACACAGACAACTTCTTCTACAAAGATCAATGATAAGGTTCTTTCTGAATCTGAGTCTGAAGATAAAATGAGCACTTCCAACATTGAAGTCAAGGAGTTTTCACAATCTAAAGCTATTGAGGATATTCAGAATTCTTAAACTACTATTCATTCAAGACTTCAAATACTTGAAGATAACCAAGTCACTATTATGGAAAATCAAGCAGTTCCGATGAATCTTCTTTGTTCTATCACTGAATCTCTTGGCATTAATGTTGCTGATTTCAAAAAGGGGGAGATTAAGATGATTGGGGGAGATAAAGTAAGAACTGATGATGACAGAGGTGAATCTCAACATGAAAGTGTTAAAGGTAAAGAAAAGAAACAGACGTTGAAACTGATAAATCTAGTCATAGATTTAAAGGAAAGAAATCATTCAATCAGTCAAAGTCTGCATCAAAATAGTTTGAATTCTTCTAAGTACCAGATACTATATCTGCATTTGAAGAAAGGAGGTACTTAACTTCATGCACGTCAAAATACTTAAATTTTATTCTGGTTGAATTGTTAAATGTTTTGACATCAACAACTCAGATTTATGTTTCAGATTTTAAAGCATAAATAGGGGGAGATTGTTAGGAATAATTCATGAGTTGTGATGTTTAGAATAGAATTTGCATATACTTCTTGTAATATCCTGATCTTATAAAGGATTTAGCACTTTGTATAGGATATATAAGTTAGTCAGTAACTGCAGAGTTTTAGTCAGGAACTGTGCATCACGGACTATATTTCAGGAACTATGGACAGATCCTGATACGACAAGCCAAATCCTGATGCTATGATCAATTCCTGATGGAATTATCAGATCCTGATGATGATGTAATCCTGATATCAGATATAATTTTAATGATGTCATTATGGATGCTGCGGAAACTGGAAAGCGATCAAAAACAGCAAGGAGTATGCGTGAAGGAAAAGGATTAAGCTATTGGAGGAAACTATCAACTAGAAGATAGAATCCTACTATGAATTGATTATTTCTTTCTGTTATTAGTTGATAGGTAGCATTATAAATACTCTCTCATTATCATTGTAAGGTGTGTGCGATCGAGAGTCTGTATTAACTTGTGTATTAAGGTTTTTACAGAGAGAGAGAGAGATTTGTATTGAGAGCAGCTGCTAAAGGTATTTGTACACCTTTGGTAGAGTTTGTATTTGATTTTATTAATACAAACAGTTTGATTTATTGGTTTGTTCTTGTTTATTTATTCGAGCAAAAATCAAACACGATTATTAACTTGTATTCAACCCCCCTTCTACAAGTTATTCGGGTTAACAGCACCCTCTATATTTCAGAGACATGTGCAGAACGCATTCAGGTCTTTTGAAAAATTCTGTTGTGTTTATGTTGATGACATTCTTATTTTCAGTGATAATGAACAGGATCATCTCAGACATTTAGCAGCAGTGTTAAGAAAATGCCAACAACTTGGTATTATTCTATCAAAGAAGAAAGCTCAGCTTTTCAAGACAAAGATTAACTTCTTAGGATTAGAAATTGATCAAGGAACTCATTGTCCTCAGAACCATATCCTGGAACATATTCATAAGTTCCAGGATAAAATTGTAGACAAAAAACAGTTGTAAAGGTTTTTAGGTATATTAACTTATGCTTCTGATTATATTCCTAAACTTGCAGCTATACGTGCCCCTTTGCAGGCAAAGCTCAAGAAGGATGTTCCATGGGAATGGAAAGATTCTGACACTAGCTACATCAGCAAGATAAAAAAGAATCTAAAGAGTATCCCAAAACCCTATCATCCAGAACCAGATGATAAGCTTATCACTGAGACAGACGCCTCAGGAGAATATTGGGGAGGAGTACTCAAAGCATATAATTCTGATAAAGAATTATTTGCAGATATGCTTCAGGAAGCTTTAAAGATGCGGAAAATAATTATCATTCAAATGAAAAATAATATTTGGCAGTCATTAGAGTAATTAACAAATTTTCTATTTATCTAACTACAGTTAAATTTCTGGTTAGAACAGATAATAGAAACTTCTTTTATTTTCTTCGTGTTAAGTTACAGGGAGATAATAAGCAAGGAAGATTAGTCAGATGACAACAATGGCTATCTCGTTATAGCTTTGATGTTGAACACATTGAAGGAGTTAAAAACTGCTTGGCAGATTTTTTAACAAGAGAATTCCAACAAAGACAGATATAAAGTGTTACCGACATAACTGATAAGTGCATATTTTTGCATATTTTTATTACCTATTTATTGCTTGAATTCGTATTTTAATAAATTATTTTGTTGCATTTCAGGAAATTCGAGAAATATAATGAAATGGCAAATTAAAGAAATAAAGTGCAACTTGGACAAAAGAGGAAGAAAAAGAAAAAAAAAATGGAAAAAAAATTAGGAGCTTGGAGCAAATTGGATTATTTCAAACACACCCCAAAACCTTTGACTTTATATTTCAAAAGCAGATGGGGGCATCTTGAAAATGCAGCATGAATTTGTAGACTTGCATTATGCGTTCATATGAAAACAAGGCAGTGAGCAAGTCCTATAAATAGATGCAATGGAGAGACAACTACAACAAGCAACTACTTTATGTTATTTTTTTTTCGAGCCATACATCTAATTGATCAATACTACTTTATAATCTTTTCCTTTCTTTTTCAGTCACATTATAGCACATCTTAGTTTTTAGTTACCCAAAAGTTTGTAGCCTCCATCTTTATTTTCTTCCATTTGTAATTGTTCTTCGTAAACATTTCTCTCATTTTTAATACAAGCTTTATTTTCATTATTTTCGTAAATCCGTTTAGTGGACAAAGTAGCGAAATGCTAACCACTTGGGGTTGAAAGTAACAATTTTTATTTTCTTGTAGTAGTTAAAAATAAAAGAAAAAAAAAGTTACAAAAAGCACTCATTACTTTTCTATCCAACTTTTCTATCATATCAACTTTTAGATCTACTTTCCTTGTCTTTGTTTTTTTTTTCATTTGTCCGGCTATATCATATGTTCAAGTCATGATTTATAACCAAGCTAGCCATCATTTAGTTGTTACTTGCATAATTATGTAGTTAATATTTAATCATCATTTTACTCATTGATAATTATTAGTTGCATAATTAATCTTGTCATTAATATTAGTGTAGTACTTAAGTGTGTTAATTAATATTAATTAAATTGTTTGTTAATCTATGCTAGCTACGGATTGATTTCTGGTTATCTAAATTTCTAATACTTGCTTTTCTTCACTTGTGGCCCAATAGATTTGAAGCCCATGAGTAGAGATATCCCATTTTTGCTTCTGGGCCCAACTCTAATCCTGGTTTGTGTTATTTAGTTGGTCCAGTTTTCTTTTCCTTGCTATTTTTATTTAGAGTAACCCACTTTAATTCCTGGCCCATGTATCATTGGTCCGATCCATTTTACTTATAATTCTTTTTATTCACGGTTCCTTGTCACATTTTGGTCTCGTTTTATGCACGTATACTTGTTTAACTTTTTATCCATTTAATTAGTTTCTGATTTACAATTTATGTTAGTTACCTTTTTAATTTATTCCTTTGCTAGATTATTTAATGGTCTAGTTAATTTAAAACTCACTCAAATTAATTCGTTCTAGTTCGCCTAAATTAAAAATTAAGGTTTGCGAAAATATTAGTCTCTGTGGATCGATATCTCAAGTATTAAAATGATGGATCGTGCGCTTGCGATATTTAAATGTTTATTTTTAGCTACATCAAGTTTTTGGCACCGCTGCCGGGGACTATAACTTTTCGCGCCTTGATTTTTAATTTTTCGGATTAGTTTTACTTGTCTTATTTTTGTAACATTTTTTTTAGGAAAGTTGGAAATTTCGGGAATCTCCTCTCGAAGCTTGGAAAAAATGGGAATTTTTGGAAGCGTGCTTTGGTAACCCGTATCTCTCTTTCCTACTTTTTATTATTTTAGAAAATCACAAAAAAATTAAAAAAATCAAAAAAATCACAAAAAAATTTAAAATCCAAAAAAAAAGTTAGAAATTTCATAATTGTTGCATCAAGCATTTAATCACTTAGGTTCACATCATCTAGTTTTTTATTTTTTTGTTTTTATTTTTTCGTACCTTATAAATTGTGGTGATCGCTGGAGGACCAAAAGGTATGTTAAATTTTTCTTAACTTTAGAATTAGGAAATGTATTTTAGAGCATCCATAATTATTTATAGTTTTTATCTCTCGTTGTTTGTTACATCATTTGTAAATAAATTTTAAGGGCAAAACCACTCATAAGATAAGGGGAGAGATTTCATCACTCTTTCCTTGGCCCACAACAATTAATCCATCATTTTGCATGCCATTAGCCTTAATAAAATTAAATTAGACATGGCCCATAGGATTTTCACGCTCAATTAGGAAGGTACCTAAGAAACGACGTGATCATTAATTTTTCCAATTTTTTTGGTGTCTAGGCTAGCGAAAGCTTACCTGGCCAATTAGGATTTGCTGTCTAGGCCGGTGTTTAGCCTCTTGGAAATGCTTGTACCTACCTGGCCAAATCGGTTCGAATAATTATTGATTTACCGAATTTTTGGTGGTCATTAAAGTTCGGAGCAAGGTCTAGTTTATTTTGTTAAGGAACCCTAGGTCTAGAATTTTTCTTTTGAATTTTCATCCTTTCTTTTGTTTGTTTAATTTTTGGCACTTATTTGCTACGTGTTTACTTTCATGGTTTATGCGAACTATTTGGCTTAGGGATAATTCTGCTAGGCTAGTGAGATCATTTGAGATTTCTTCAACTTCTGAATCTGAGTCTATGGAAAATTCCGAACCTGTAGTAACCATGGCCGTGTCTCTAAAAGATCGTTGTTACCCCACCCGATCGTCCTAACCCTCGTGTATCACTCTTCCTCCCATTAATGGTAAAAACTCCAACAACTCCAACAACTTTCTGAGGATTCAATTAGGCTTAGGCTCATTAATTTCGCACTTAAAGAAAATGCTAAAAAATGGTTGTATAGCCTACCGGTTAATTCTATTTCCACATGGGAGGGATTTGTGGTAATTTTTCTAAAAAATATATTTTCCTAATCACAAGACTACAAGGATTACAAATGAGATAAATCAATTTCATCAAAAGGAAAATGAGTCTTTTTGGAAATTTTTCGATCGTTTTAAAAGTCTATTATTATGTTAGGCCGAATACACAATTAATAATCAAATTCGTATGAGAGTTTAACAAGTAAGACGTTTATGCACTTAAAAACTTTTGGTATTAAGAACCCTCTTCGTGATGTAAAACTATCACAAAGAGCTGCTAGGTTACAATAAAGATAATTCGTTGTACGATGCCCTTCTAGGGTTAACCTAACTGTATTTATAAAACATACAGCTACGATACAATCTCTAATTGATATTCCTAATAATCAGCTATACAATGATATCAATTACAGATTGTCACACGTCTCCTAAGTCAACTCAATCTCTTTGATAGCTATCCAATCTTCAAAGATATCGCTTCCATAATAAATCTTCAATCACTGTTGACCAGTAGACGCTGCCTCCAAACAAAGTTTGACAAACTCTGTCGAGCTTCCATCTGTCAGAGTTTACACTAAACTCTGACCGCTTCCAGCTAAACTCTGATAATTCACTGTAACACTTAAACACTGATTAAAACACATCAATTATATTTAACAATCTCCCCCAACTTGTTCATTAGCAAAAATGCACAAGTTAATGACAATAATTGATGATGTCAAAACAAATAGACAAATACAGTGTTTATATAAATTCAGAGTTTAAGCTTCTACTTAACAAAATCTACAGAGAATAAGAAAATCCTTACAGACCTTAATCTCTTATCTCTTCAAGATCTGGTAGAGCTCTGAGATAATCTATGAGCAATCTTCTTTCTGCATTTTCAAGCTTAATCTCCATAGCTTCTTTAATCTCTCTGGGCTGAGGATCACTCTCATCTGTCTGGTAGATAGCAGCCCTAAGATCATAGATTTTGTTCCTTCTCATCTCATTTCCCAGTCTGATAAATTTGACTTCTTCTGACTGTGAATTGAAGTCAAGTACTGTGATCCCCAAATCAGTCTTTAATTTTGCAGTACCTTTCTTCATTTCAATAAGATTTCCATTGTAATCCCTGTACTTAGGAACATATCTGCTATTATACTTCTCTCCTCTGATTGCCAAATTCTGAAGCATCCTCTTTCTGAGCACATTAGCAACTGATTGAGTCCTTTGACTATTCACCTTGAAAAGATATAGAACATATTCTAGTTCTTCCCAATATTTCAAGCTAATATCATTCTCACCAATTTTAAATACTGTCCCATCAGCCATGAAGTACAAGAGAAATTCCTTCTTTAAACTCTTCTGATAAACTAACTGTACTGATTCCAGTCTGTCCAAACTCTCTTGAGTGACACCACGACCTGGAACAGCCAGTGAAGAAGGATCTCTAGGACCAGTATATTGCCTTTTGTCTTTGTGTGAACCTAGTCCACCCTTATTGTTTCCAACTTTACCAGACAAGGCTCTTCCATCATAAATATTCACAGAAACCCCAGATAATATATTTGGATCTTGAATTGTTCCTTTCCCAAAAACCAATTTCAACTGAGAAGATTGTAAAGGTGTGGTCATAACTTTTGATGCAACAGAAGTTGTAACTTTCTTCTATGAACTTTCTCCTTCAATGCCTTTCAGCTTGAGTTGAGCTTCTGCTGCCATTATTTCCTTTGAAAACTGAGATCTTTGACTAACATCAGCCCTTTCCTTGATCACAACACCTTTAACAACAGGCCTAGAAGCTTTTCCTCTTTTTAACTTACCAGACTTTAAAGCCTTGAGATGTTCTTCTTGTAAACTCTTTTCTTCAGCTTCAATGTCCTCAATTGTAACTCCTTCCTCATTCTCTTCAATAAACAACTTAGCAGCCAATTCTTCATCAGTCTGTGGATTAGAAGGTAATAGCAAACTCTTGGTCTTTGAAGTACCTTGAGTATCAGTATTTATCCCAATAAACTGTGATTTAGATGACTTGCTAGTTTTCAAAGTTTGAAATTCTTCAGTTTTGTTCTTTCCTTTACTACTTGCTCGTCCATCTCCAGCACTATCCCTTCTGATCAGAGTTTGAGATTGCTTGCACTTGTCTTTAGCATCTTCAAGTAAAACACTGTGCTGAGCAATGTCAGCCACAGTTTCTGTAATTTCTTCTGCAGCCTTGTCAAGATTTGCTTCACATTGCTCAGACTCAGCAACAGAGTTTACATTTTTGTCATCAACAGGCATAGACTGAGAAGTAGCCTTGGTTGCTTGATCAATCTCATCTCCTCCTTCAACAGTTTGGTGAGCATCTGAGAGTAACTCTGTATGTAATGCTACAGCTTCATAAATGACAACTGTAGGTTGATCAGCTGCACCAGTATCAGAGATAGGATCAGAGAATGGCATAAATGAATCAAGAATATCATTCATTGGAGAAAAGCCATCTCTAGTATCCTCTTCTGCAGGCATTTTGTCCTCTGCAGGTATTTCAACCTCTGCAGGCATTTTATCTTTTTCAACTTCAACAGTAGGTGTTTGTTGTGAAACCACCTATGGAGCTTCAACATTTTCATCCACAGAATCAGAGATTACCAGTTTTCTTCTCTTCGCTAGTGGCACTTCATCTGAATCCTCTTTACTAGATTCTGCGACCACTGAGGGTGACTTAGGTATGTTTGCCGTTTGTTTCATTCTTTTCATTCTTCTAGTATAAACAGCTCCAGGAGATGTCTGTTTTGCTTTCATTTTTGTCTCTATTGCCTTCTTAACTCTTGCATGTCGTTCAGTGTTTAGTGCTGACTTTACTCTGCCTCTTTTTGCTTTAGGCTGTGGTTGTGGTGGAGATTGTGATGATTCAGAGTTTGTTTGTGGAGTGTGTGAAGGTTGTTTTGTAGATGCTGAGTGAATAGGTGGTTCAGTGTTTAGTGTTTGAGTACGATCAATGTTTAATGGTTCAGGTTGTGCTTCTGGTTGTGGTTCTGGTTTTGGTTGGTCCTGAGGTTGATTGAGAAAATTCTGCAAAGCAAGTGGCGGAACAAAGGCAGGTAGATTTTCTTTACCAACATCCTTATTAGTCATATCAGAGAATATTCTCTTGTTGACTCTAAAAGGCTGAATTTCATCAGTATCAGCAATCTCTAGACCAGGTACACAAGCATTGAACAGCATTTGACAAAATCGAGCATAATAAACTGTAGTAGACTCTGACAGTTTATCACCTAAATTCATTAGAACATATCTACCAAAATCAAAATTACTACCATAGAGTAGAGAATACCCGATTTGTAGACTATCTATTGGAATGGCATCCCAGTTGGTGACTTTCTTCTGGAATGTCCTTGTAATGCAATCGAAGAAAAAGTTCCATTCCTTCCTGAGATTTGGCCTCTTGACACTGCCAAGCATGTCAAGAGATTTTATGTAACCTATCTCCTGTAGCATCTTTCTCAAGTGATGTTCAACCACATAAGTATAAGATGTATGTGTATCAAACCCCATTGTATCTCTGACAGTTTGTGGAGTAATCACAAACTCTTGTTCGTCATAAGTGAAGATGATGTTAGGAGTCCCATTCACTCCTCCATCCACATAGACTGAGTTTTGCCAAAAAGTGGCAATTTGAGATGCAGAGAGAGTACCAGGTTCAACCAGAGCTTGTCCAATCTCTGAGTCTCTCAAGAAATTCTGCATTAGATGAAACGCTTCTGGAACACGTTCATGATAGAGTGGAGCTTCATAGTTGTAAGGGACAAACCGTAGACCAAGAGCAGTGAATGGTTTAGAAGCCATTGAGTTAAGAAATTTGCAAGAATCCCTAAGAGAAGTGTATGTAGGAAAGGTGTTTGCGAGAATGCCCAAGTGAAAAGTGAGAGAACTGTGAGATGTAGAAATAAAACACAATCGTTTGGACACAAAAGTAATTAGAGTAATTAAAAACTCAATATCTTATGTAATCAAACACTCAATCAGTTCCTAGATTAATGTGTGAGTGGGACACGATAATGGGTGAGTGGGACACAGTAATGGGTGAGTGGGTCACGTGCTCGTATTTTTAAGAAGTGTATTTTGCAAATTATAACAATAAAATATTTGATTTTAAAAAAAAATCAAATAACACTCTCTTAAAATACCTGGACCCAATTAAAACCAGAATATGAAGCGTTTACCTGTAACCATTAATAACCAGAATACGAAGCGTTTTAGTACTTCGTTGCTTACCCATCTCTATTTAAGGCCTAAAGACTTGTTCAGATTAGTTCACTATCCCTTTAACCTTTCATTCTCCCCTGAAAAAAAAATCAAAAACCCTTCAAACAACACACTCTGAATAACAATGTCAAACCTTACGATCAAAGAAAAGAATCTCCATCTCGTAGAGAATAGAGATATCTTAAGCTATACACGTGAAGAGTTTGATGCGTTTGACTGGAAAAGGCAGCTTCAGACTCTGTGGCTGCAGATGGATGCCGGTCTGGAAGAGATCGAGAGAGAAAAACCTGCAAGACTGATCGATATCGATGTTGCTCTCCAAGCAACATTAGCATGGCTTTCCTCGAAGGCATCCTCATCCAACACCACCAGCCATTGTTAATGAATATGTCAGCAAAAATAACCTTATCCCTTCAACTTCCACCCAAATAAAGTGGCAAAGATGGGATCTGGGATGTTTGCTAACAATGGAGTGGTTTGGACTTGACCTTTTATTTTCCTGTTGAATAGATTAATAGATAGAGAGAACAAAAAGATGTAATACTTGCTTGTAATCTCTTTCTCATTATCAATGAAAAATTCTGTTTCTCTAATCTTATTCAGTGTGTTTTGCAATTTTTTTATGTTTATGAACTGTTCTTCAAGGAATTAAATCAAAGAAGAGAATATGAAAACTAATTAAAGTAATCATATAAGGAACAAATTCATCAACAATACACTTATTAACAGTTGTCAAAAGCCCTATTTACTCCAAAATTTTCAAATTATCCAAATGAAAATTTACCTTAGAGTACGAACCACGAATCAACAGCGTTTGTCAATTCTCCAACTTTATCACCGAAACCCTTTCATAAATTGCACAGTTGTGAAAATATGTGTGTGTGAAGCAGAGTTTACTAAATCAATTTTTAGAGCATCTAATTTTTCATAAAATCCATAAAGTAAATCAATAAACACTGGATGCACAAACTTTCATAGTAAACACTGACTGTATGATGAAAGCTAAACTCTGTAGTAATCAATCTATATACAGTAACTTTTAAATTTATTTTATACCCCCTCTATATATACATTTTTTTTATTCATTCCAGTAATTAGAGGTCGGAACCAGTCACCAAAAATTCAAAAATTGTAGCCCTTATCATTTTGATAAGTTCCTGGGTCATCCTAGTATTTAACTAGTCACCAAAAATCAGAGAATTTTAGCACATATTATATACCAATAAGTTCCTGGGTCATCCTAGTATCCAACATAATCTCAAAGGAGTATAACAACCTATATACATTTTCTTTGGGGTATTGCAGTAAGCATTTTATTCTACCAGAGTATAACTAACAGAGTTTAGAGTTCATCAACATCAGTAGTTATTCATGTAAGGTAATGCACACAGTATTTATAGACTCAGAGTTTAGGACAAAATAAACTAAGAGATGCTATAAATATGAACCAGTATCATGCTGTGTTAACTTTCTGCACAATCTAAGATTAGATCACAATAACTCAGAAAGATTCATGATTAATTGCTGAGAATCATGCTTCATACATATTTCTTCATTGGTGTTTTCATTCAGACAAAAATCAACTCAGAGTTCACAGAGTTTATCAAACTTATTAACAGTGTATGACATACAGGCATGCTGACAGAGTTTAACAGAGTATGCATAACAGAGTTTAATCAACAGAGTTCACTTAGCACGTAACCAATCAGGAAATATGAGTAATACAATACATAAGTAAAATTTGAATCTAACCAACATTCCTAGTCAGAACCAGAGACCATTCCTAGTTCATTGACCAGTCTTGTAAATGTAGCTTCACTCAATGGTTTAGTGAAGATATCTGCAAGCTGTTGTTCTGTAGACACAAAATGTAGTTCAATATTCCCTTCTTCCACATGTTCTCTGATGAAGTGGTACCTTATGCTGATGTGCTTGGTCATTGAATGCTGTACTGGATTACCTGTCATAGCAATAGCACTTTGATTATCACAGTAAATAGGGATTTTACTGTACCTCAATCCATAATCCAGCAGTTGATTCTTCATCCACAAGATTTGTGCACAACAGCTACCAGCTGCAATATACTCTGCTTCAGCTGTAGATGTGGAAATTGATTTCTGTTTCTTGCTGTACCGGGAGACAAGTCTGTCACCAAGAAATTGACAACTCCCACTAGTGCTCTTTCTGTCTATCTTGCAGCCTGCAAAGTCTGCATCAGAATATCCAAGTAGCTTGAAATCTGATTCTCTGGGGTACCACAGACCTAATGATATGGTGCCCTTGAGATACTTGAAGATTCTTTTCACAGCTGTCAGATGTGGCTCTCTAGGATCTGCCTGAAACCTTGCACAAAGACAGGTTGCATACATGATGTCAGGCCTACTAGCTGTCAAGTATAGAAGAGATCCTATCATGCCCCTGTAGTTTGTCATATCCACTGAAACTCCTGTGTTTTTATCCAATTTAGTTGCTGTTGCCATGGGAGTTGATGCAGATGAATAGTCAAGCATACCAAATTTCTTGAGAAGATTTCTGGTATATTTTTCTTGATTAATGAAAATACCTTCATCTGTTTGTCTCACCTGTAGGCCTAGAAAGTAACTAAGCTCTCCCATCATGCTCATTTGATACCTGGACTGCATGATCTTGGCAAACTTCTTACAGAGTTTATCATTAGTAGACCCAAAGATAATGTCATCAACATATATCTGAACTAAAAGGAGGTCCCTTCCTTGATTGAAATAAAACAGAGTTTTGTCAATTGTTCTGCTGTTGAATCCACTTTCTAGAAGAAATTGAGCAAGTGTCCCATACCATGCTCTTGGTGCCTGCTTAAGTCCATATAGTGCCTTATCTAGCCTGTAGACATAAATCTGGATATTTGGGGTCCACAAATCCTGGTGGTTGTTCAACAAACACTTCTTCTTCAAGCTTTCCATTCAGAAAAGCACTTTTCACATCCATCTAGAACACTTTGAATTTCTTGTGAGAGGCATATACTAGAAAAATTCTGATTTCCTCCAATCTTGCAACTGGAGCAAATGTTTCATCATAGTCTATTCCTTCCTGTTGTGAATAGTCTTTTGCTACCAGTCTAGCCTTGTTCCTTGTGATAACACCTTCACTGTCAGTCTTGTTTCTGAAAACCCATTTAGTACCAACAATAGATCTGTTCTTTGGCCTTGGTACAAGGGTCCAAACTTCATTTCTTTCAAATTCATTCAACTCTTCCTGCATTGCTGTTATCCAGTCAGCATCTTGAAGAGCTTCTTCCACTTTCTTTGGTTCATTTTTAGACAAGAATGCATGAAATAGACATTCACTTGCAGTAGCACTTCTTGTTTTCACTTTTGCATCTGGATCACCAATTATCAAATCAGGTGTATGTGATTTAGTCCATTTCCTAGCAGAAGGCAAATGACTTCTATCAGCATGTGATCCTCCCCCTTGATCCATGCTCTCCTGATTTTGTTGTGATCTATCTTCGTTTTCTGAGACTCTCCCTGAACTTGACTGCCCAGAGTCAGAATTTGAATTTTCAGAGTTTGATCCAGATTTTTCAGTTGACTCAGTATCAATGTTTGAGTCTACATCTTGATCATGCTCCCCCTCAACTGGTTCTCCCCTTTGTTGTGGCTGAGAAGTTTCTCCAGTGTTTACCTGTAGAGGTTCAGAGTTTGTTTCAACAGAGTCTGTCAGAATTGTTTCATCAGAGTTTACTTCATCAGAGTTTAAATCTTCATTTTCAAAGTTCAGTTGATCATATTCATCTTTGTCTTCAAGTCCAGTTATCTTCTTATCATCAAAAGACACATGTATAGATTCCATGATCACTTTAGTTCTCAGATTGTAAACTCTGAATGCCTTTGTTGACAGTGGATAGCCAACAAAAATTCCTTCATTTGCCTTTAGCTCAAACTTGGTCAACTGTTCAGGATGAGTCTTCAAAACAAAACATTTGCACCCGAAAATATGAAAGTATTTCAGGTTAGGCTTCTTTTTCTTCACCATCTCATATGGTGTCTTTCCATGCTTATTGATCAGTGTAGCATTTTGAGTAAAACAAGCAGTTTGAACAGCTTCTGCCCAGAAATAAGTTGGCAATTTTGCTTCATCAAGCATAGTTCTGGCAGCTTCAATCAAGGTTCTATTTTTCCTTTCAACTACACCATTTTGTTGTGGTGTACCAGGTGCTGAAAATTCTTGCTTCACTCCATTGTCCTTGCAGAATTCTTCCATTGTTGCATTTCTGAACTCAGTTCCATTATCACTTCTGATGATTCTGACTTTGTTACTTGATCCTTTGTCCAGAAGCTTCACATGCTCCATCAGAGTTAATGCAGTTTCATCCTTCTTTGCTAGAAAATACACCCAAGTGAATCTAGTGTATTCATCAACGATGACTAAAGCATATTTCTTTCTTGCTATAGACATAACATTTACTGGACCAAAGAGATCAACATGCAGAAGATGATAGGGATCAGTGATTGAAAATTCTGTCTTGCTCTTGAAAGATGACTTCCTTTGTTTAGCCTTCTGACATGAATCACATAGGCCATCAACATTTAATAGAGCCTTTGGGAGTCCTCTTACAAGATCCTTTCTGATCAATTCATTGATGTTGTTCAAGTTCAAATGTGAGAGTTTCTTGTGCCACTTCCAACTCTCTTCACTAGACATTCTTGTAGACAGGCAAACAGCTTTTCAAACAAAGTCTATCAAAAGCTTGATTTCATAAATGTTGTTTTGCCTGTGACCAACTAGAACAACCTTTCCTGTAGATTTGCTGATAACTTCACAATATTCAGGTTGAAAATCTACATGATATCCCTTGTCACAGATTTGACTCACAGATAACAAGTCATGCTTGAGTCCTGGGACATGAGCTACATTGTTGATGATGACATTTCCAATATTAATATTTCCATATCCCAATGTTCTTCCTACATTGCCATCACCATAGGAAACTTTTGGGCCAACCTTCTCCTCATAGTCTGATAGCAGGGCTTTATTTCCAGTCATGTGTCCTGAACATCCACTGTCCACGACTAGGGTTACCTCCCTGTTGCCCTGCAATCACAAGCAATTACTGAGGATTAGATTTAAGGATCCAGACTTGCTTGGATCCTTTGACATTCTTAACTTTGTTAGCTTTTGCAGCGGAATTAAGATTATCAGAGTTTGAGCTAACAGTATCAGTGTTTATACTTGCAGTATCAACTTTAACCCATTTCAGATTGGGTTTCAGTTCATAGTAATTATGATAGATAGCATGATATTCTCTGCAAGTATAAATGGAATGCCAAGTGCTTCCACAGTGTGTGCATAAAGTTTGTGGCTTAGTTCTAGCAAAATCCTTCTTTACCTCAGACTTGGTAGGTAAAGAATTTATATTTTTATTTTTCTTGCAGAAATTTGCAAGATGCTTATTACTACCACAGTTATGACATGTCTTTCTTGGAGCATAACTAGCAAGCATTGGTTTATTTCCTGAAGTGATGCCTACTTTTCCATTTCTGTTCTTATTTGACACTCTCTGTTTCTTAACAGATTTTAACTCCTTCAGTTTATGTTTGAGTTGTTTATCTGTCATTGAACCAATATTAACCTGTTTAACACTAGTTTTTACTGGTTTACTTTTAACAGCTTCTTTTTCATTTTCAGACAAAAATTTACTGGTTCCATGTACAAAATGAGGTCTGATTTTAACTTGATTTTGAAATCTAAGTTCATCTCCCTCATTATAACCTAGACCGACAGTGTCTGTTTGAAAAATCTGTTGAGTGTCCTTTCCAGAATTAGTCCAAGTCCTAATTTTCTTATTTGTTTCCTCCAACTCAGATTCTAGTTGTTTATATTTCTGAAGCAAATTCTGTTCTATAGAAACAGCATCATCTCTCTCTTTCTGAACTTGTTGCATGTTTTCAAGTTTTTCTTCAACAAGTTTATTTCTAACCTTAAGTTCAGAATTTTCAGATTTTATCCTCTTATTTTCTAAAGTCTGATCCCTATAACTTATATGCAATGACTTAAGATAAATTCTTAATTGAGCAATGTCATCAATATTATAAGCATAGGTAGTTAGAGGTACCTGATTTTCAGAAATTTCTGATTCAGTAGTAGCCATGAGAGCATAGTTCACTTCTTCATCAGAATCTGAAGTATCTGCCCAATCTCTGCCTTTAGTGTAGAGTACCTTTCCAGTTTTACCCTTCTTGCACTCAGGAGCATAGTGACCCATCTCCTTACACTTGTAGCATTAAATTTCAGATTTATCTTTCTTCCCTTTAGAATCTCTCTTATCAAACTTCCTGAAGCTTTTCCTGTCTTCATTTGAATCTCTAGAAAACCTTTTCCCTTTCTTGAAATTCTTGAAGCCCATTTTCTTGAAGGTCTTCACCATCAACACAGCCATTTTCCTCATTTCTTCTTCATCATCCTCAGAGTCAGATGATTCAGAAGAGTTTGAATCACAATCAGAGTTTGATGATTCACTTTCTGAGTGTATGACCAAAGCTTTTCCCTTCATTTTCCTTCTTGATGCCTCTTTCTTCTGAGGCTTCTCTTCAGCATTAAGAGCAACAGACTTTGCCTTCCTGCTTGATCTCCTGTTTCTCTGCTCCATTTCCAATTCATGAGTTTTGAGCAGCCCATAGATTTCATCAATCTCTGTTTCAGCAAGATCATAGTTGTCTCTAATAGTGGTTGTTTTCACATCCCACTTTTCAGGTAGAGAAAGAAGAAACTTGAGATTTGAGTCTTCTAGATCATACTCTTTGTTGACCAATGACAGATCATTGAGAAGTTTACAGAATCTATCAAATGTTTCTGTCATGGTCTCTTCAGGTTTAGCTTCAAAATGCTCATACTCTTGTGTGAGTATGTTTCTCCTATTCTTCTTAATAGCCGCAGTTCCTTGACACCTGACTTCAAGAGCATCCCATATCTCTTTTGCAGTGGTGCAGTTAATGACTTTGTTAGACATAACATTGTCTAAAGCACTATGCAGTAAATGCCTAACCTTTGCATCCTTAGCAATTGATGATAGATCTTCAGGAGTCATGTCCTTCTTTTCTTTAGGAACTATTTTAGCTTCTTCACCAGCAGCTGCAACAGATAGCTTTGTAGGATTGTGAGGGCCTTCATAAATCCTGTCAAGATATTCTGGATCTGTAGCCTCCAGAAACAGTCATCTTGACCTTCCACATAGCATACTCTAATGGCCTGAGAATAGGAACCCTGATTGGTTCATAACGACTCACAGTAGTAGGAGCCTTTTCAGAAACAGTAGGTGTTGGTGGAGGAATTGCTGACATGATTATTGTTGTGTTTGGATCTTAACGTGTAATAAAGTAACAGATTGGCTCTGATACCACTTGTTAGGCCGAATACACAATTAATAATCAAATTCGTATGAGAGTTTAACAAGTAAGACGTTTATGCACTTAAAAACTTCTGGTATTAAGAACCCTTTTCGTGATGTAAAACTATCACAAAGAGCTGCTAGGTTACAATAAAGATAATTCGTTGTACGATGCCCTTCTAGGGTTAACCTAACTGTATTTATAAAACATACAGCTACGATACAATCTCTAATTGATATTCCTAATAATCAGCTATACAATGATATCAATTACAGATTGTCACACGTCTCCTAAGTCAACTCAATCTCTTTGATAGCTATCCAATCTTCAAAGATATCACTTCCATAATAAATCTTCAATCACTGTTGACCAGTAGACGTTGCTTCCAAACAGAGTTTGACAAACTCTGTCGAGCTTCCATCTGTCAGAGTTTACACTAAACTCTGACCGCTTCCAGCTAAACTCTGATAATTCACTGTAACACTTAAACACTGATTAAAACACATCAATTATATTTAACATATCACAATGCCCTCACCATGGAATAGAAAAATGGAGACTTTGTAAGATTGTTTACGAGGCCTTAGATAGTCCGACAACCGCTTTGTTAGGGTCTATGTGCCAAGGTAAATTAATGGAAAAAGATGAGGACAAAGGGTGGGCCTTTTTCGAGGAATTAGCGGAAAAGACGATGTTGTGGGAGTCTACAAGGAACTGAATATGTCAAATGAATCATCTAGTTCTTCTAGGGGAATGCATTCAATTGGAAACAATATTGCAACCGATGCCAAATTAGCTACTCTTACTAGATGACTTGAAGCTTTAGAAACTCATAGTGGCCCCGCACCTACGTCCGTGTACCTAAACTATAATCCTTCAAACTTCGAGTCTCAACCCGACTTTGAGCAAGTGAATACAATGTTCCAACCTAGGCCTAGGAATGACCCATTTACACCGACCTACAATCTCGGGTGGAAGAACCACCCGATTTTTTCATGGAGTCAAGGTCAAAATTACTAACCTCCGCCACATTCCTTTCAAAAGCCAAACTCTTACCCGACTCCGATCCAAGGTCCTTATCCAAACCCGATTCAAGTTTCTTATCCAACTCAAGCTCCATTGAACCATCCCGGGTTTAATGATTCGGATAAGCGACTTAATTCCTTAAAAAAGAGTATCGAGGCTTTATTGAAATCTCAAACTAATTTCATGCAAACCATAACTCAAGATAAGGAAGTGTTGAATTCTAATGCTCAAGCCATATCTAAGTTAGAGGTTCAATTGGGTCAATTAGCGAACGTCATGCATGAGCGAGAGAAGAACAAGTTCCCAAGTCAACCTTAAATTTCCTCTCAATCAAAGACCTCATGAAAATGCTAATGCTATCATTTCTCTAAGGTCGGGAAATCAAGTTGATAATCAAGTAGGTGTCAAGTCTATCGAAAAAGAAGGGTCTGATGTTAAACCGAACCTAACCCTTGATCATTCCTCACAAACAACAACATCCGAGTCACCAGAATCTTCTCATAAACCACCTTCACCCAGCGAATCTTCGTTTGTCATTCCACCTTCAAAATCCATTCCCGAAGAACCTAGTGAACGTGTCTTTAATCCTAAAGCTCCTTATCCTCAAAGACTCCTTTCAAACAAATAATCGGGTCAAATGGACAAGATTTTGGAAGTCTTTAAGCAATTCGAGATAAACATTCCTCTTTTAGATGCCATTCAACAAATCCATTCTTACGCCAAGTGTCTAAAATATTTGTGTTCTCACAAGCGATCCACCCATATCCCTAAGAAAGCCTTTTTGACCTCTCATGTTAGTTCAATTCTTTCGAATCAAATTCCCGTGAAATATAAGGACCCCGGATGTCCTACAATTTCATTTTTCATAGGCGATACCTTTGTGGATAAAGCATTACTTGACTTAGGATCAAGTGTGAATCTTCTTCCATTTTCTGTCTATCAAGCCCTAGGGTTAGGTGAACTTAAGAAGACAAACATGACAATTCAACTAGCTGATCGTTCTGTCAAAATGCCTAAGGGATTCGTAGAAGATGTCTTGATTAAGATTGGCAACTTTATCTTCCGGTTGACTTTGTCATTCTCGAGACACAACCCGTCACGAATCCTAAAAACCAAATCCCTATCATTTTAGGACGGCCTTTTCTTGCTACATCCAATGCCTTGATCAATTGTAGGGATGGTTCGATGAAACTCACATTTGGTAACATGACCATTGACCTTAACATTTTCAATGTAGGAAAAGAACCCAATGAGCTTTACGAACAATCAAAAGGGGTTAATGTTGTCAACAATTTTGTCACATGGTCTAGCTTTGAGGATGGTGAAATTGAGTCTCTTCTCAAGGAGGATTTTAAAGTCAATTATGCGTCTAATCAAGCGTATAATGAGTCGTTAAGGGATATGACCTCGGAAGAGATGCTGAGAGAGTTAGATGACATTTGTTCTAAGTTGGAGACCCCACCCGAGGTTGTTAGTTTTGAGCCCATTGTTAAGAGTCTCGTGGGAACACCTCCTGCATTTGACTCAACTATGTATCATCCTGAGTTTGATCAACAGCCCTTACGAGAAGACGGACCCTTATCTTACGTTATTCCTAGTGATTCAACCCATGACCAAACTTTCATTGTCTCTAATTTGCTTAAAGAAAATGAAGAAGCCTTAAGTTGGTTTAGGGAGAACATTAGTGAAACTTGTTCCATAAGGTTGAATGATTCCATGTTGCTTGAGAAAGTATTTTCTAATCAAAATTTTAAAAAATGTCTTGATTCTTTCTCGAAGCTGCATCCCAATCTTCCCACCGGTATTGGCTAATTCGATTTTATTCCTTAAGCCCCCCTCGTGAAAGATAGGTATGAGGGAGTACAAGTGTGTGTAAATTGTTTTCTTTCGTAATTTTTAGAAGTTTTTCGTCTCCGTCATCCCTTGTTAGGTATTATCTCCTCATTTTCCTATACTCATTTCTCTTGCATTTGCATACATTGAGGACAATGCATGATTTAGGTATGGGGGAGGGTTTTTAGTGTAAATACATAAAACTGAAAAAATCCAAAAAAAAAATAAAAATTTTAAAAATCCAAAAATAGAGATATTTTAGCTTAGTTGTCCTTCCCACTCTTTAAACTTTAGAACTAGTTGGTGTTAACTATTTTTCAAAAACTTATATGTATAATGCCCTTAGATAATTTGAACGTAGTCAAGTAAGGTTTTCCTCATGAAACTTGTGTTGAACAAATTTTTGCTTAAAAAAACCAAGACGACACATTTACACAAGACATTTGGTGGAAAGATTGTATATGAATGTTATTCGATACTTGAGAGAGAACCCACATGTTAGAACAATGTCGAATCAAACCTTTGCGATAATTTTGTTTCTATAGTGTCTTATAACAAGAAAAAAGAAAGAAAAAAAGAAAAAAAAAGTCAATAAAAGTTTGTAATTGTATAGTGCTAGTGTAAATTTATAATTATAAATTTTTAGTAGGGAAATCGGCTAGGTTGGGCTCATTGATAATCCGAGTAAGTAAGTCTGAGGGGACTTTTTGGCCTAGCAACCTAAGGTCCTTTGTGATCTGGGATTGTTAACCTAAAACTCGCTAAATGGGTATCGATGCAAAAGTCTTTTGGGACCTCAACCATTGCACGGTCGGTCTAACTACTAAGAACGTGAATTTTGGCTAGAACCTTGTTTTAATAGAGATTGGGTCAGTTCAATAATGGTTGAAAAAGAGAAAATGTTCGTATGCATTTTATCCATCAAAGGCCTTAAATTCACTACACACCTTGGGATTTTTTGTAAATTTTTTAGAGTCTACTCATGTGGATTGTGGGAGCTATAACTTGGCTATTACTAGAATAATCTTTAAGGTATATATTTTCCTACAAAATTATTTTGTTGACACCAATGAAAGTTAGAGTAATAGAGGAAAGTTGGATACTTGCTAATTTATCTAAAAGATTTTATGGGTATATCTTCTGTAAACCCTTAGGAGACAACACTCCTCTTATATAGATCGTCTATGAGTTTAACGGGTTGGTAAACCTAAAATTACCCGTGATTCCTATGATAGTGAGTATAGGTTTTTCATTCAGCATTTTTCTTTTTGTTTTACTCGAGGACGAGCAAAAGATAGGTATGGGGGCATTTGATAAGTGCATATTTTTTCATATTTTAATTACCTATTTATTTCTTGAATTCGTATTTTAATAAATTATTTTGTTGCATTTCAGGAAATTCGATAAAAATACTAAAATGGCAAAATAAAGAAATAAAGTGCAACTTGGACAAAAGAGGAAGAAAAAGAAAAAAATGGAAAAAGAATTAGGAGCTTTGAGCAAATTGGATTATTTCAAACACACCCCAAAACCTTTTGTTATTCCCAGATTACACACTTGTATAATTGTAGAAGGGGGGGGTTGAATACAATTCTTGATATTTATAAATTTCTGATAAGAACTCCAGAAATCTATACTTAGATAATTGCTTGTAAAAAGATTAATGCACAAACACATAAAAAATCAGGTGGTTAAATACACCACCTGAAGCTTTTATTCGAAGAAAACTCTGTGATACAAAAGTACACAGCTTCTGTTTTACAACTCTTTGCTTTCTAAGAATATTCAATAGAAACCCTAAGCAAAATGTATCTGTTTTCTTAACCTACAAAGAGTTGCTACACTTGGTTATAAATCCCAAGTTTTACAAGTACTACTGGAATAAGATAATATTAATCTAATTCTAGTTGACTTGCTACTACACTCCAAATACACATGTAGCCGAAAGGTTGTCCTTGTGTTCAGACATGTCTCCTGCACCTTTCTTGTATTCATAGTGTAAATGGAATGCTTCTTTCTTCTGTGTTTCCAAAGTATGGCTGCCATACTGCTTTTTGTATCTACTATCAACCCATGTGATCTGTCAGTCAAACATGTCCTTATCAAATGCTAATCCCCAGCTAATCATAGAAGACAGTGTCAATGATTATCCGTTGATATTGTACACTGACATCCGTTGATGATGTATTGAGCGGTATCCGTTGATATTGAGACTTGAGCTGTATCCGTTGATAGAGTGGATTTGAGTTGTATCCGTTGATAGAGTTTTGTCTTCATCTGTTGATACACTTTCACTTAGACAGAATTACATAGCATAGCTTATTTACAATTGGCTACCCTATTCTGCCTATCCGTTGATGGTCAACATGACTGTGGATAAAAACACTATCAACTGATAACATAGAGATACTACAGTATGCTACAAAACCTCATCCGTTGATGAGCTACCTGTCAATGGATAGAGTTATAAATCCTCATCCGTTGACAGCTACAAAACCTTATACAATTTGATTGATTGTGAAGTTATCATCAAGTACAACATATTCCTAACAATCTCCCTCAATTTATATTTGATGGAAATAAAGCATAAATTCTGGACCTTGATGATAACAAAACATTCCTAAAGATATATATATAGAACAATGCAAAAATTGTATTAAGCTACAAAAATTAAAAACTGAAAGTTTGAGAAATTTATAGAGAAGTGCTCCTCTAGACTGAGCAGATTAAGACTGTTTCTTTTCTCTTGTTGGCATCACCCTTGATTTTCCTTCTTTGGCAGAGTTGGACTCAATCTGTATTTGGAGTTGCCTATAGAAGGCATCTTTTTCATCAACCTTTGGATTTAGCTTTTGTTGTAACCATCTCAGGTATTGAGAACTAGCCTTTGGTAGTTGGTCTTCTAACATGAAGAATCTCCTGTTACCATCTTCATCCCTGAACTCCATCATCCAGAAGGGTTGAAGGTGGATTTTCTGTCCATTGTATGGGATCTTCATCTTCCTTGGTAGACTTAATGGTGAGTTCCATTCCCTCCTTATTTGTTCTATTCTGTCCAGTATCTCCCCTTTAGCTATCTTGGAGAACCCTGTGTATCTCTTGATTGCAGAGAACACTTTGGTTAAGGTCTGATAATTTTCTCCAAGAACCCTTTGTAGTGGCCATGTCCTTTCCTTTCCTCCCTTGTATACAAAGACCAATATTTCAGGCAAATGTTTATATTTGTCAATCCCTCTTACTTCTGACAATTCATCCAGATAAAGATTAATGCCAGAGTATTCTTCAATATCTGCCTGATAGATAAAATCATCCTTGTTTTCCAAGATTGGCTGCCTGACAATAGCAGGTACCCTAGCAACTTGAATTGGTTCCTTTGAAGGTTGCTTCCTTGGTATCCTTTTCTTCTGTATAGGCTTCTGTTGAGGCTTCAGCAAGAATGAAGGAACCTCAATGGAGTCAAGATTCATTGGTTCCTCTTTAGGTACTATAGGATCACCATGGAAATTCACAGCTGGGTTGAATACTTTTACAGAAGTAGGTTGTGATGAGCCAACTGTCTCCCTGCTTTCAATTTCTGGAGAGACAGGCCTCCTTGCCTTTGATTTCATTCTCTTAGATTTGGATTTGGGGACTGATTTCCCTTTCCTTTTGGATTTGGGGACTTCCTCAGGTTCCCTCATTTCATCCTCTACCTCATCCATTAACTCTTGAGCCAGCCTTGCTTGCTTCTCATCTGAGTTTTTATATTGATATTTAGTGCTTGGTTGAGATTCTCTTAGCAGCCTTGAAGTCTCTTCTCTCTTGGCTTCAACAAATCTAGGATGGCTGTTGGATATGTTTAGAACTTTTCCATTCCTTATGATTACAGCCATCCATTCTCTTACACAACTGTTAGTCTTCTCCTTGAATTCCTTAATTTGCTTACCCATCAGCTTCTCTTCATCATCCTTGGGAAATGGAAAGTCCAGTTGTAACTTGTTCTTCCCATTTGCTTTTGGTGGTGAGTAGGGTCTTGCTTTGATGTAGGGTTCAAATTCTTTAACATGAGATGGCTCAGCATCATAGAATGTATGAGCCACAATTGCTGGAGTGAGCACCTTCAGAATTGTGGTAGATATTGTTGGAGCTGAGGTTTGGCTAGAGAACAGATTTGATACAATAGATGCATTGATCAATCTTTCTGTCCTCATTATTCTTTCATTGTTCTCCTCTTTCTTCCTTTGCAGGGCTTCAATCTTGGCTAGCTTTTCCTCTTCTGTCAAGTTTGAGAAATCAAACTCTTCAGATAGAGCTACTTCTACAAGTTCGGATTTGCTGGGGGAAGCTGTGACAATGAAGTCCTGTGGATTGACCACTATGGTAGGCTGCTGCTCCCCCTCACTTGCTGCTTCCCTTCTTTCAGAAATTAAGATTTGACTTGTAGTTGCCACAGCCTCTTCCACTTTCTCCCCCTTTTTGTTAGCATCAAGGGTTTGACCAGAAGTTGGGGCTGCAACTAACTTTTCTAGCAGTTGGTTTTGCAGTTTTTGATGTTGAAGAAATTGCTCCATCTGGGATTCCATCTTTTCCACTCTTGAGTTGAGTAGTTGCACAGACTTCGCCAGGTTGTCTTCTTTGATGAACCTTTGTTGCAACACCCTCTGAGTGGCTGTAGGAGCTAGTTGCTCTAACTTGGAATCCACAGAGATCTTCACATCCTTGATTTCTTGTTTGACCTCCTCTAAGTTGGATCTCTGAATCACCATTTGCATCTTTTGTAACTTAAGGGAGTCAATTGCCTATTGAAGAACAACCTTTCTCTGTGGATCTGCTTCTGGGTGCTCAGCCAAGGCAGATTTATATTGCCTTATGATTTCCACATCAAGTTGATGATAGGTGTAGTTGTGAGCAAATTTAAAATCATGAATACTGCTACCACCTTCATCTTCAGGGCTCTGGCTGTCTTCATCTTCAGAATCTTCAAATTCTTCACTCTCAGGAGTGGTTGGCAGAGCTTCTAAAGATTCCTTAGCTCTAAGTAGAGACTGTGAGGTGAGCACTAGGTTCATTGCCTCCTCTGCTTCCACATTGCCCTGTTGTGCCAGAATTTGATATGCAGGAACAGGGTGAGTAAAGGTTTCAGCATCCAAAGAAATGGAGTCAATCATGGACTGATATTCTCTTTGAAATTCCATTTCCTTGGCTGCATCCTCAACCTCCATTGACTCACTAGCAATGGCTGCTTCTTCCATCCTTATTTCTCCTGTAGTCCCTTCTCTCCTCTCATCTCTCTTTTCTTGCATCAAGGGCTCCCCTTGGCTCACACCTCTCACACCCTCACCTTCACCTACTAAGGTGGAACTCTCAGTCTTTCCTTTTGCCTGACCGGAAGAAATGGCCAGCCTCTCATTATTTAGCTCTCCTTTTGCCTGCTCACAAGGCAGCCTCTCACTCCCTTCCCTCAATCCTAAAAGTGTTTCAACTACTGAGAACTCCTCCACACTTGACACAGGAATGTCAGATATAGCAGTGGTAGAGTGAGTTATCAACGGATAAGGAATATCCGTTGATGGAGTAGTTATAGCTGTCAACGGATGGCTAGACAGAGGCGCATCCGTTGATGGAGAAACACTTGTCAACGGATGAAGGATATCCGTTGAGGAAGGAATAATTTTATCCGTTGAAGAGAAAACCAACACTGAATCTGTGGAGATTGATTTTAAGTTTGAGGCCACAGTCTGTGTTGAGAATTCTGGAAGGGAAGATTGATGGTCCAACAAATCATCTATAAGATGATGACCACCAATTGCAGAGTGGGGCTTCTGCAAGAATCTTAAAGATGGAGAATCAGGAATTGATGTAGACATCATATCCACATCCAGAGATGGAGTTGGTGATGGTGGATTGTAATGTGTATCGATTTGAAGATTAAGATCAAGGGGCTGTGACTCCACATTTATTGAAGCCACATCAAACTGAGTTTGAGAAGGTACAGTTTCCTGTACTGTGTGTGCACCCTGTGATTCCCCTGTGGTTTTAGATTTCACTCTTCTTCCATAGGTTTTTGAGAGTGGGCTATTTGTGTCTCTAACCCTCTTGTGCAGTGTTCCTTGTGGGGAACTTGATTCAGTAGTCACACTTTGTTGAGAGAGTGTAACTAGAATTTGGCTTGAAGTTACATTAGCAGTCTTTTGAGAGACTGAAATGGTGGTTGCACTCATCTCTCCTTCCTTATCCTTAGGGCTTCTTTGATGTTCACCCTGTCCCTCACCACTCACTACCACCTTCACACTCCCCTCAAGAGTTTTGGTAGATTTTACAACAGGTGTCTTTTGAGAGACACTCGTGGTTTGCTTACTAGAATGTGATTTTGGAACTCTGGATTTGGTCACTTTGGTAGGAGCCTGTTTGGTCACAACTACAGACTCCATTGTGACACTAGAAGGCAAAGAAATTTTGGGGGTTGGAGATAGGGGTTTCAGAGTTAGAAATGGTTACCTGAACAATTGGTAGATATACCAATTGTACTCCTGCATTGAGGTTCATTCGAATTAGGTCACTTAAGACTCTCTTCTCCTGAACAAAACATTGGAACTTGCTATCCGGGTTAGCAATGGATAGCTCATTCTCAGGTACATGCAGTGCTAAGAGCATTAAAAATCTAGCAAAGTAGATATTCTTGCTCCTAGTTTCCTTTTTACCTAACTTTGCAGCTATCTCATACATAACTAATGTTCCAAAATTATAGAATTTATCATTTAAGAGCATACACATCATAGTTAGCATGGACTGGGTAACAGCATCAAAATTACTAATTTTGCCTGAAAAAGTTTTAATGAAGGCATCACAGAAATAGCTCCATTCTTTAACCATTCCTTTCCTAACAATTTTCCCTAAGTTTTCAGTACTAAGGGCATAATTAATAGAATTAAGCATGGCAACAATTTCAGCATCAGTGGGTACTTTCAGACAGTTATTCTCAGGCAATTTTAAACAAGCAGTTATTACATCAGAATTAACTACATAGTTTTTACCCTTTAAAGAAAAAGCAATTGTACCGTCTGTGCCATTGTACTCAGCAGATGTCCACATTTCTTCAATTACCTCGTGGATTAAGGGAGTGGTGGCAGTCATAGCATATGACAGTTTGCATTTCTTCACGAAACTCATCAAAGTGTGGTAAGCTTCTGGAGCATTCACTGTGTCAACAAAGGCCGCGAAATTGTTCTTCTCATAGGTAAACCCAGTGGAGGACATCATCTTAACAATGGGCGCCATTGAAGTGTTTGAACTTTGGTTACAAAGAGTTTTAGAGAAGAAGATACAGTTAACTTTTGATATGCTTGAAAATGAATAAAAGTGAGATGTGAGAGTACAAGTCAGCCTTTTATATTTTTCAAGAATTAAAAATGAAATAATTAAAAGTAATTACTCCATTGGTCAAAAGTAACTGTCAGATAATAAATGAAAAGAAAATAAGTACAGTCATGATTAGATATACACGGTTACCAACGGCTATATAAAAACAAATGTATATCAACGGATATAGAATGAACGGTTGAGATACAGTTTATCCGTTGGTGACGTGGATAGCCTGTTACCCGTTGACATGCGAAAATCTAGTAATGTGTTTATACTATCAACGGATAAAAGGATATCCGTTGATAAGCTAATTTTGCCTTAGACAAAATTCCTGCAGAAAAATTTTTCTGAAAGTTTTAACTTTCAAGTAAATCAAAACACATTTCTAGCTTCAATGCAGTGAAATCAAATATCACTAGGAATTATGACAAGTTAAGCATACCTAGCTCACCTACCAATCTTGTGAATGTGGATTCATCAAGAGGCTTGGTGAAGATATCTACAAGCTGCATTTCACTTGGCACAAAGTGCATTTCTACTGTACCATTCATCACATGTTCTCTAATGAAGTGGTATTTGATGTCAATGTGCTTGGTTCTCGAATGTTGCACTGGATTCCCTGTGATGGCAATAGCACTTGTGTTGTCACAGAAAATTGGAATTTTCTCAACTTTTAGACCATAGTCAATGAGTTGGTTTCTCATCCATAGAATCTGTGCACAACAGCTTCCAGCAGCAATGTACTCAACTTCAGCTGTAGAAGTGGAGACTGAGTTTTGTTTCTTACTGAACCATGAAACAAGCATGTTTCCTAGAAATTGACAGGAACCTGTAGTACTTTTCCTATCAACTCTGCAACCTGCATAATCTGCATCTGAATAGCCAGTTAGATCAAAACCAGATTCTCTTGGGTACCAAATGCCAAGGTTTGGTGTTCCCTTGAGATACCTAAAAATTCTTTTAATAGCTATTAAGTGAGACTCTCTAGGGTCAGCTTGAAATCTAGCACAAAGACAAGTAGAAAAAATTATATCAGGTCTACTAGCTGTTAGGTATAGAAGTGAACCTACCATGCCTCTATAGCTTGAGATGTCAACAGACTTTTCCTTAGTATTCAACTCAAGTTTAGTTGCAGTGGCCATAGGTGTTTTAGCAGATGTACAATCCATTAAGTCAAATTTCTTTAAGAGATCATAAATATATTTTGTTTGACTTATGAAAATGCCCTCATTAACTTGCTTTACTTGTAGGCCAAGAAAGTAAGTTAATTCACCCATCATGCTCATTTCATACCTACTTTGCATAAGTTTGGCAAACTTTTTGCAAAGCTTCTCATCTGTAGACCCAAAAATAATATCATCTACATAGATTTGAACAAGTATTGAAGAGCCATTAATATTCCTATAAAATAAGGTTTTATCTACTGTACCTCTAGTGAAGTGGTTCTCCAAAAGAAATTGAGATAAAGTGTCATACCAGGCTCTTGGTGCTTGCTTCAAACCATAAAGTGCTTTCATGAGAAGATATACATATCCTGGAAATTCTGGATCCTCAAAGCCAGGAGGTTGATGGACATAGACCTCTTCTTTCAGTTCCCCATTTAGAAAGGCACTTTTGACATCCATCTGATAGACTTTGAAATTGGCATGTGCTGCATAGGCTAGAAAGATTCTTATTGCCTCAAGTCTTGCCACTGGAGCAAAAGTTTCATCAAAATCTATTCCTTCTTCTTGAGAGTAGCCCTTTGCCACTAATCTAGCTTTATTCCTCACAATTAAGCCATTTTCATCTGTCTTATTCTTGAGAACCCATTTAGTACCTATGACACTTCTATCATCAGGTTTGGGCACAAGTTTCCATACTTTATTTCTTTCAAATTGGTTTAGCTCTTCTTGCATTGCTAACACCCAATCTGGATCTAGAAGGGCATCTTCCACTTTCTTAGGTTCCTCTTGAGACAGGAAGCTACTGTATAGACATTCTGCTTGAGTGGCCCTTCTAGTTTGGACTCTTGAATTTGATTCACCAATGATTAACTCAAATGGATGATTTCTAGTCCATTTTCTTGGTGGAAGGTTTGATCTTGATGAGGTTGCTTCATTTCCATGAGCATGATCATGTTGATTTAGCATTGAATCTTGACCTTGAGAAACTCCCCCTGAGTTTGTTGTCCTTGCTGAATTATGAAGTTGACTGTCAATGGATGCATCATTTTGTCTGTCGACGGATGCTTGAGAATATCTGTCAATGGATGCATCTCTAATAGTGTCAACGAATATTGCAGAATGACTATCAACGGATGTTGCAGAATGACTGTCAACGGATGCTTCATTTTCAGTGTAAGCATCACTCCTAGTTGGTATAACAGCTCTAGGTGGATCTCTGGGGTCATGATCTTCATTTTCCTCATCATCATCATAGTACATTCTTCCTTCACCTTCATTCTCAAATTCCAACTTTTCATGGTAACCTTCATCATTTAGGCCTAGAATCTTTTGATTATCAAACACAACATGTACAGATTCCATAACAATGTTGGTTCTTAGATTGTAGACCTTGTAGGCTTTCCCTGCTGCATATCCAACGAAAATAGCTTCATCTGCCTTTGCTTCAAATTTGCCCAAGTTATCTCCATGATTCCTTAGCACAAAACACTTACATCCAAAGACATGTAGGAAAGCTAAAGTTGGTTTCTTGTTGGTTAATAACTGATAAGGAGTCATTCCTCTAGCTTGATTGACCAAGGAAATATTCTGAGTAAAGCATGCAGTGTTGACAGCTTCAGCCCAGAAATATGTTGGTAACCTTGATTCACTTAACATTGTTCTAGCTGCTTCAATGAGAGTTCTATTTTTCCTTTCAACAACCCCATTTTGTTGAGGTGTTCTGGCAGCAGAAAACTCATGGATAATTCCATTCTCTTCACAGAAAATCTTCATTGTCGAATTCTTGAATTCAGTACCATTGTCACTCCTGATTCTTTGTACTCTGTCTTCAGAACCATTGTTTAGTATTCTGAGGTGATTGATGATGATTTCACTTGCACAATCCTTGGAGTGCAGGAAGAAGGTCCATGTGAACTTAGAAAAATCATCTACAATCACCAGACAGTATTTCTTCTTTGAAATAGACATGACATTTACTGGACCAAATAAGTCCATATGCAGCAATTGAAGAGGCTTAACAATGGATGACTCTGTCTTGCTTTTGAAGGATGATTTCTTTTGTTTCCCTAATTGGAAGGCATCACACGGCCCATCTCTGACAAACTCCAATTGAGGGATTCCTCTAGCAAGATCCTTTCTTACCAAATCATTCATAACTTTAAAATTCAAATGTGACAGCTTCTTATGCCATAGCTAACTCTCATCCTTACTTACTTTGCTGAAGAGACAAGTAATGGATTCTGAGCATGCTGAATTGAAGTCAGCTATGTAAACATTTCCTTTTCTAAAGCCTGTCAATACCACATTGTTGTCTTCCTTGGCAGAAACAACACAGGCTTCTTTTGTGAACTTTACTTCATAGTCTTTGTCACAAATCTGACTGACACTCAGCAAATTGTGCTTCAAACCTTCAACTAAAGCCACTTCTTCAATGATGACATTGTCTTTTGAAATCAGGCCATATCCCTTAGTATATCCTTTGCTGTCATCTCCAAAGGTAATTCTAGGGCCAGCTCCTTCCTTGAACTCTGTGAGCAGGGTTGAATCTCATGTCATGTGCCTAGAGCATCCATTGTCTAGGTACCATAGATTCCTTCTGTTTCCCTGCACACATTTCAAAAACAAATCAAGTTGATTTTGGTACCCAAGCTTCCTTGGGTCCTTTCTTGTTAGCCTTTGACTTTGCACTCTTAGCATTCTTCAACTTAGGTGTAGATGCTTGAGTGATGGGGTTTGACAAATGCTCATTTGCATGAATATTGGATGCATGCATGTGTGGAAAATTGGCATACATATTATTCATGTTAGGTATGTTCCATGACATTTGTGGCACATTCATAGATTGAAAGTAAGGATTAGACACATATGACATGTTCACATATGTATTTGAAAAACTAGCATTTTGATACAAACCAGGCATTGCAGGCATACATGGCATTGGTTGAGGTACATGAACAGGAGCCTTATTGACAATCTTGCAATTAGAAGATAGATGATTGACACTATTACAATTACTACAAGTTTTTCTAGGAGCAAACTTGTCAGGAGAGTAATTGTTTTTCTTGTTGATGCCTATCTTACCATTTCTTTTCTTTTTCTTTTTATCCTCAATTTCTACCTTTTCATTATCTGATTTACCAACAGCCTTTTTGTTGTGTAAATCACCTGCCTTAGCCTTCCCACTGGATTTGGTTTTGCTGCACTCACCACTAACAAAATTCTTGTTGACTGGACCATACTTGATATCCAGTTTCCTAAGTTCCTTCTTACTAACAAACTTTTTGTTAGTCGACGGATACCTCTCATCCGTTGACGGTTCATCTGTCAACGGATGATCACTATCCGTTGATTCACAAATAGTCTCTAGATCCTCAAGGACAGGTTCTATCTCCTTTTTCTTTTGAGTCCAGGTATCCTTCACAAACGATTCTATTCCTTGAACTTCTATTATGTTTTGAGAAATATTCCTACAACTTTGAAATTTAGCAATTATCCCTTGTTTTTTTCAAGCTGGTCTTTTAAAATCAGTTCTCTTTTTAACACAACTTCAAGTTCACTTTTAGCATTATTGCAATCAACTCTCATTTTCTCAAATTCTAGAAATTGAGTTTCTAGAGCAGCATTTCTATCACTTAAAAACAGATTAGACTCTTTAATCATATTGTTATCTTTAGTAAGTGATTTAAGAGTAACAATTAAGTGATATAGTTCAGTAGACATTTCATCTATAACACTATTGCATTCCTCTTTGGTGAGCTCAGAGAGAATAGTAGAAAATACTTGATTGCTAGCTGAACTTGCTTCCTGCTCTCCAGAATCAGCCATTAAAGCAAGGTTGAATAACTCAACATCATCATCAGAATGATTGTCATCAACAGCCCAGTCATACTCTTGGGTCAAGAATGCCTTTCCTTTCTGCCTGAGAAGATCAAAATATTTCTTCTTATAGTCAACAGCCTCAGTTGACTTTCCCTTGTTCTCAGATCTAGGTTTCCTGCATTCACTTATCATGTGACCAGCAATTCCACAATTGTAGCATTTAATTTTGGATTTATCCACATAGTTGCTTGTGGAAAAATCCTTGTTAAATGGCTTGGCCACCCCAGAGTTTCTCTTGAATTTCAGCTTAGAGAATCTAAAAGATAAAAAAGCTAATTGCTCATCTATCTCATCCAATTCATCCTGCTGAAGAGCATTCAATTCCTCAGACACCTTTTCCTTGCTCCTACTTGATTCTGCTCTACCTTTACAAACCTCCCTGTTTGGTGTAGAACTAGCAGTTTCTGTCCTTTCCTCCTTTTGCTCCAAGTTGGCAACAAGTGCAACTGACCCACTTTTCTTTTGAGACTTCTCAATCTCTTCATCCTACTCCATTTCCAGCTCATAGGTCTTTAAAGTTCCATAGAGCCTTTCAAGATTAAATGTCTTGTACTCTTGAGTGTTTCTTAGAGAAACAGTCATTGGCTTCCATTCCTTGGGCAGTGATCTCATAAATTTGAGATTAGAATCTTTAACTTGATAGATTCTTCCATACAGTTTCAAACCATTTAGTAGCTTTTGAAATCTACTAAATGTATCATTCAATGTTTCTCCACTCTTAAAGTGAAAATGTTCATACTGTTGGATTAGTAGTTGCATCTTGTTTTCCCTTACCTGTTCTGTTCCTTCACACAGGGTTTGAACAGTGTCCCATACTTCCTTGGCGGTAGAACAGTTAATAACATTGTCAACCATGTCTGTTTCTAGACCATTGAACAGAATATTCATGGTCTTTTTGTCTTTGTGGACTTCTGCAATATCTTCAAGACTCCACTCAGAAACAGGTTTGGGAATGAGAGTGTCAGGCACATCATCAGCCAGGCCAACTCTTGTTGCTGTCTTCATTGGAACGTGAGGACCCTTGTCAATGCAATCCACAAAGCCCTCATCAATAGACGAGAGATGTAGACGCATTTTTACTTTCCAGTGAAAGTAATTTTCTCTATCAAGAACTGGAATCTTTACTCCATAATCCTTCTTAGACATGTTGGAAGTGTGTTGATCTTTAAACTTCAAATATGTTAGAAGCTCGCTCTGATACCAATTGTTATTCCCAGATTACACACTTGTATAATTGTAGAAGGGGGGTTGAATACAATTCTTGATATTTATAAATTTCTGATAAGAACTCCAGAAATCTATACTTAGATAATTGCTTGTAAAAAGATTAATGCACAAACACATAAAAAATCAGGTGGTTAAATGCACCACCTGAAGCTTTTATTCGAAGAAAACTCTGTGATACAAAAGTACACAACTTCTGTTTTACAACTCTTTGCTTTCTAAGAATATTCAATAGAAACCCTAATCAAAATGTATCTGTTTTCTTAACCTATAAAGAGTTGCTACACTTGGTTATAAATCCCAAGTTTTACAAGTACTACTGGAATAAGATAATATTAATCTAATTCTAGTTGACTTGCTTCTACACTCTAAATACACATGTAGCCGAAAGGTTGTCCTTGTGTTCAGACATGTCTCATGCACCTTTCTTGTATTCATAGTGTAAATGGAATGCTTCTTTCTTCTGTGTTTCCAAAGTATGGCTGCCATACTTCTTTTTGTATCTACTATCAACCCATGTGATCTGTCAGTCAAACATGTCCTTATCAACTGCTAATCCCCAGCTAATCATAGAAGACAGTGTCAATGATTATCCGTTGATATTGTACACTGACATCCGTTGATGATGTATTGAGCGGTATCCGTTGATATTGAGACTTGAGCTGTATCCGTTGATAGAGTGGATTTGAGTTGTATCCGTTGATAGAGTTTTGTCTTCATCTGTTGATACACTTTCACTTAGACAGAATTACATAGCATAGCTTATTTACAATTGGCTACCCTATTCTGCCTATCCGTTGATGATCAACATGACTGTAGATAAAAACACTATCAACTGATAACATAGAGATACTACAGTATGCTACAAAACCTCATCCGTTGATGAGCTACCTGTCAATGGATAGAGTTATAAATCCTCATCCGTTGACAGCTACAAAACCTTATACAATTTGATTGATTGTGAAGTTATCATCAAGTACAACATATTCCATGACTGTAGATAAAAACACTATCAACTGATAACATAGAGATACTACAGTATGCTACAAAACCTCATCCGTTGATGAGCTACCTGTCAACGGATAGAGTTTTAAATCCTCATCCGTTGACAGCTACAAAACCTTATACAATTTGATTGATTGTGAAGTTATCATCAAGTACAACATATTCCTAACACCTTTGACTTTATATTTCAAAAGCAGGTGGGGGCATCTTGAAAATGCAGCATGAATTTGTAGACTTGCATTATGCGTTCATATGAAAACAAGGCAGTGAGCAAGTCCTATAAATAGATGCAACGGAGAGACAACTACAACAAACAACTACTTTATGTTATTTTTTTCTAGCCATACATCCGATTGATCAATACTACTTTATAATCTTTTTCTTTCTTCTTTTCAGTCACACATTATAGCACATCTTAGTTTTAGTTACCCAAAAGTTTGTAGCCTCCATCTTTATTTTCTTCCATTTTTTAATTGTTCTTCGTAAACATTTCTCTCACTTTTAATACAAGCTTTATTTTCATTATTTTCGTAAATCCATTTAGTGGACAAAGTAGCGAAATGCTAACCACTTGGGGTTGAAAGTAACAATTTTTATTTTCTTATAGTAGTTAAAAAAGAAAAAAGAAAAAAAAAGGTTTCAAAAAGCACTCATTACTTTTCTATCCAACTTTTCTATCAAATCAACATTTAGATCTACTTTCTTTGTCTTTGTTTTTTTTTTCATTTGTCCGGCTATATCATATGTTCAAGTCATGATTTAAAACCAAGCTAGCCATCATTTAGTTGTTACTTGCATAATTATGTAGTTAATATTTAATCATCATTTTACTCATTGTTAATTATTAGTTGCATAATTAATCTTGTCATTAATATTAGTGTAGTACTTAAGTGTGTTAATTAATATTAATTAAATTGTTTGTTAATCTATGCTAGCTACGGATTGATTTCTGGTTATCTAAATTTCTAATACTTGCTTTTCTTCACTTGTAGCCCAATAGATTTGAAGCCCATAAGTAGAGATATCCCATTTTTGCTTCTGGGCCCAACTCTAATCCTGGTTTGTGTTATTTAGTTGGTCCAGTTTTCTTTTCCTTGCTATTTTTATTTAGGGTAACCCACTTTAATTCCTGGCCCATGTATCTTTGGTCCGATCCATTTTACTTATACTTCTTTTTATTCACGGTTCCTTGTCACATTTTGGTCTCGTTTTATGCACGTATACTTGTTTACCTTTTTATCCATTTAATTAGTTTCTGATTTACAATTTATGTTAGTTACCTTTTTAATTTATTCCTTTGCTAGATTATTTAATGGTATAGTTAATTTAAAACTCACTCAAATTAATTCGTTCTAGTTCGCCTAAATTAAAAATTAAGGTTTGCGAAAATATTAGTCTCTGTGGATTGATATCTCAAGTATTAAAACGATGGATCGTGCGCTTGCGATATTTAAATGTTTATTTTTAGCACATCAATAACATTATTACTATTTGTTTTGCTTTTGCAGGAATCCAAGGCCAATTTTTTGCTATAAATATGGGGGGATATGGAGTGAAGAAATCACAAACAGCTATATATCTATATCTATACAAACAAAGGCTTCTCTGCCTAAGAAAATTAAATCTCTTTCTTTGAGATAAACTATGGACACTTCTATAGAACAGCTAGAGCTCAAAGAATTCATCCTCTTGAAGAAAGTTCAACTTAGTCAAGATGAATTACACCTAGTTCGAGCAGAACTAGAATATGTAAGGAAGTACTCTCTTCCTGAAAATCAAAAGGTTATTCATACACCTTTCTTGGCAACAAGCAAAGTAGAAACTAGCCCGGAACAAACGGCCACCGGTAAAGGCATATCAAATCCGTTGATGCCTATGGATTTGGCAAAAATCTAAACCAAGGTTTAGTCCTCGCAAAAAAATGTCATCACTTCACCTTCCTCAGAAATGAGTCAAGAAGCGACTAATCCAGAGCAAACAACTCCTGGTAGATATTCAACAAATCCGTTGAAACCTGATGCTTTGGTAAAAAGCATAACTGAGGTACAGACCTCCATAACATTGGGAGAACAACTGAGACCCAATGGGGGGAATTCAAATCCCACAAAAATTAAAAGAGCAATCTTTTGTAAAACCTTTTGGTATTACCACCAAAAACTATTATGTTGTTTACAATGGTCCCAATCCAGGAATCTACAACAACTGGGCAATTGTAAATCTTGCAGTTTTAGGAATTTCAGGAGTTTCTCGCAAGAAGTTCAAGGATTTCCTAGAAGCCAGAGTATCTGCTGATCTCTACACCACAGAAATGATGAAGCCATCAATGTGTCTAATCAATTCTGCAGACGCTTTGAAGCCAACCTTCAAACAAGCATTGAAAAAGATGGCATCTTTGCAGAAGGTGTTGGGAAAAGTAAAGTCAGAAAATTTAATCATAGATTTCAACGACGACAGTGGAAAAACCATCTACGATAGTTTCTGCTACTTCTACGAACTTGGGAGAAGTGCGACGAAACAAGAATTCATGAATCACAAGTTTTATACCATGGATAAAACAAACATAAGTTACTTCAACTTCTATCCTAACTCAGATGCAGAGATAGTATATGATGCTTATCCAAAAGCTTTCAGGGAAGCAGTCAAAAAGTTCAGAACAAAGTGTGTCCAGAATCCAGTAAAGGAAATTTTCATTAAGGTTCAATCAACACTACCGTTCTGTGAAGACTACAACGACATTATGGCTAAACCATTCCATTATGTTCAGCTAGGAATTGTCAAAGAAACGAGCTATACTCTAAGTGAATCAAGACCAGTCACCCTGGAAAAGAAAGACTTGAAGCAAATAGCCATCCATAAATATGCAGCTATTCTAGAAAAGATTATCTGCATAAAAGAAACCGACAAGGAGAAGATAAATTATTCATCTTCAAATTACATCATGTCTTCAATGACTCACACTACAATGAGCCAGGAAGATAAAGAAACTTTAATTACGTGCAAAAGACGCATAACTAAAAGTCAGCTAATGTTTGATTACCACTACGCGGAATTTTGTAAAGCTAATGCCCGAATAATAAAAAAGAGAGGTACTGACGAAAGTTATCTCTGTCAATACTGTCAAGATAGCCCCACCACTGCACCAACCAATAAGGCAGCTGGGAAAAGAGTTATGGAGGATTAAAGTAGAACAATACGCCACAAGTTAGCATACGTAATGCTTTTACAAAGTGTTGCACTGAAAGGGTTTCGTTATCTATGAAATTTTGGCTCTTTTGCAATGCTTTTACAAAGTGTTGCACTGAAAGCGTTTCGTTAGCTATGAAATTTTGGGTCTTTTACAACAGAGCTGAACTGGTGTTGCATTAGATATAATTTAGTGTTGCATATTACCCACGGTGTTTCACATCATGCAACACTAACTGCTGGTGTTGCATTAGATATTTTTTTTTAATTTTAATAAATGATGATGTGGCAAAAGTGGGACCCACATGTGCTGACATGGCATTTGCTGACGTGGCAATTGTGGGGCCCACAATTGCTGATGTGGCAGAAGTGGGACCCACCTGTGCTGGCGTGGCATTTGCTGACGTGTTAGAAGTGTTGCATTAGGTAACAATAGTGTTGCTTTTACTGTTTATAATGTTGCATTAGCTATTTTTTTAATTTTAATAAATGCTGACGTGGCAGGTGTGGGACCCACCATTGCTGACGTGGTAGTGTGGAACCCACAAGGGTGACGTGGCAGGAGGCCCACAAATACTGATGTGGCAATTGTGGGGCCCACAATTGTTGACGTGTCAAAAGTGGGACCCACCTGTGCTGACGTGGCATTTGCTCACGTGTCAGAAGTGTTGCATTAGGTAACAATAATGTTGCATTTGTCGTTTAAAGTGTTGCATTTGCTATTTTTGCTAGATGTATTTGGTTTGGTTTTATAACGGTCAAACCGGTCAAAGTAGACTTTCCTTTTAACTAGTCTTGTCCCGATTGATGAATCTATTTTTTTTAATTTTTTTTCGACATTCCAAATTGTATGGATGTGAAGATCTAACGATTTTAGTGATGTGGTAATTTTTTAAAAAATTTGCTTGGATGTATTTGGTTTGGTTTTATAATGGTCAAACCGGTCAAAGTAGACTTTCCTTTTAACTACTCTTGTCCCGAATGATGAATCTATTTTTTTAATTTATTGTTTCGATGTTCCAAACGTACGGATCTGAAGATCTAACGATTTTAGTGATGTGGTAATTTTTTAAAAAATTTGCTAGATGTATTTGGTTTGGTTTTATAACGGTCAAACCGGTCAAAGTAGACTTTCCTTTTAACTAGTCTTGTCCCAAATGATGAATCTATTTTTTTTAAATTATTTTTTCGACGTTCTAAACATATGGATGTGAAGATCTAACAATTTTAGTGATGTGGTAATTTTTTTAAAAATTTGCTAGATGTATTTGGTTTGGTTTTATAACGGTCAAACCGGTCAAAGTAGATTTTCCTTTTAACTAGTCTTGTCCCGAATAATGAATCTATTTTTTCTAATTTTTTTTTCGACGTTCCAAATGTGTGGATGTGAAGATCTAACGATTTTAGTGATGTGGTAATTTTTTAAAAAATTTGATAGATGTATTTGGTTTGGTTTTATAACGGTCAAACCGGTCAAAGTAGACTTTCCTTTTAACTAGTCTTGTCCCGAATGATGAATCTATTTTTTTAAATTATTTTTTCGACGTTCCAAATGTATGGATGTGAAGATCTAACGATTTTAGAGATGTGGTAATTTTTTAAAAAATTTGCTAGATGTATTTGGTTTGGTTTTATAACGGTCAAACCGGTCAAAGTAGACCTTTCTTTTAACTAGTCTTGTCCCGAATGATGAATCTATTTTTTTAAATTATTTTTTCGACGTTCCAAATGTATGGATGTGAAGATCTAACGATTTTATTGATGTGGTAATTTTTTAAAAAATTTGCTAGATGTATTTGGTTTGGTTTTATAACGGTCAAACCGGTCAAAGTAGACTTTCCTTTTAACTTGTCTAGTCCCAAATGATGAATCTATTTTTTTTAAATTATTTTTTCGACATTCTAAACATATGGATGTGAAGATCTAACAATTTTAGTGATGTGGTAATTTTTTAAAAAATTTGCTAGATGTATTTGGTTTGGTTTTATAACGGTCAAACCGGCCAAAGTAGACTTTCCTTTTAACTAGTCTTGTCCCGAATGATTAATCTATTTTTTTTTAATTATTTTTTCGACGTTCCAAATGTATGGATGTGAAGATCTATCGATTTTAGTGATGTGGTAATTTTTTTAAAAATTTGCTAGATGTATTTGGTTTGGTTTTATAACGGTCAAACCGGCCAAAGTAGACTTTCCTTTTAACTAGTCTTGTCCCGAATGATTAATCTATTTTTTTTAATTTTTTTTTCGACGTTCCAAATGTATGGATGTGAAGATCTAACGATTTTAGAGATGTGGTAATTTTTTAAAAAATTTGCTAGATGTATTTGGTTTGGTTTGGTTTTATAACGGTCAAACCGGTCAAAGTAGACCTTTCTTTTAACTAGTCTTTTCCCGAATGATGAATCTATTTTTTTAAATTATTTTTTCGACGTTCCAAATGTATGGATGTGAAGATCTAACGATTTTATTGATGTGGTAATTTTTTAAAAAATTTGCTAGATGTATTTGGTTTGGTTTTATAACGGTCAAACCGGTCAAAGTAGACTTTCCTTTTAACTTGTCTAGTCCCAAATGATGAATCTATTTTTTTTAAATTATTTTTTCGACATTCTAAACATATGGATGTGAAGATCTAACAATTTTAGTGATGTGGTAATTTTTTAAAAAATTTGCTAGATGTATTTGGTTTGGTTTTATAACGGTCAAACCGGCCAAAGTAGACTTTCCTTTTAACTAGTCTTGTCCCGAATGATTAATCTATTTTTTTTAATTATTTTTTCGACGTTCCAAATGTATGGATGTGAAGATCTAACGATTTTAGTGATGTGGTAATTTTTTTAAAAATTTGCTAGATGTATTTGGTTTGGTTTTATAACGGTCAAACCGGTCAAAGTAGACTTTCCTTTTAACTAGTCTTGTCCCGAATGATGAATCTACTTTTTTAAATTATTTTTTTGACGTTCCAAATGTATGGATGTGAAGATCTAACGATTTTAGTGATGTGGTAAATTTTTAAAAATTTTGCTAAATGTATTTGGTTTGGTTTTATAACGGTCAAACCGGTCAAAGTAGACTTTCCTTTTAACTAGTTTTGTCCCGAATGATGAATCTATTTTATTAATTATTTTTTCGACGTTCCAAATGTACGGATGTGAAGAACTAACAATTTTAGTGATGTGGTAATTTTTTTAAAAATTTGCTAGATGTTTTTGGTTAGGTTTTACAAAGGTAAAACCGGGCAAAGTAGACTTTCCTTTTAACTAGTCTTGTCCCGAATGATGAATCTACTTTTTTAATTTATTTTTTCGATGTTCAAAACATACGGATGTGAATGTCTAACGATTTTTGTGATGTGGTAATTTTTTAAAAATTCGCTAGATGTATTTGATTTGGTTTTATAACGGTCAAGCCGGTCAAAGTAGACTTTCCTTTTAACTAGTCTTGTCCCGAATGATGAATCTATTTTTTTAAATTATTTTTTCGACGTTCCAAACGTACGGATGTGAAGAACTAACGACTTTAGTGATTTGGTAATTTTTTAAAAAATTTGCTAGATGTATTTGGTTTAGTTTTAAAACGATCAAACCGGTCAAAGTAGACTTTCCTTTTAATTAGTCCTGCCCCGAATGATGAATTTATTTTTTTAATTTTTTTTTTGACGTTCCAAATGTATGGATGTGAAGATCTAACGATTTTAGTGATGTGGTAATTTTTTTAAAAATTTGCTAGGATGTATTTGGTTTGGTTTTATAACGGTCAAACCGGTCAAAACAGACTTTCCTTTTAACTAGTCTTGTCCCGAATGATGAATCTATTATTTTAATTTATTGTTTCGATGTTCCAAACGTACAGATGTGAAGATCTAACGATTTTAGTGTTGTGATAATTTTATAAAAAATTTGCTAGATGTATTTGGTTTGGTTTTATAACGGTTAAACCGGTCAAAGTAGACTTTCCTTATAACTAGTCTTGTCCCGAATGATGAATCTAATTTTTTAAATTATTTTTTCGATGTTCCAAATGTACGGACTTGAATATCTAACGATTTTAGTGATGTGGTAATTTTTTAAAAAATTAGATAGATGTATTTGGTTTGGTTTTATAACGGTCAAACCGGTCAAAGTAGACTTTCCTTTTAACTAGTCTTATCCCGAATGATGAATCTATTTTTTTTAATTATTTTTTCGACGTTCCAAATGTATGGATGTGAAGATCTAACGATTTTAGTGATGTGGTAATTTTTTTAAAAATTTTCTAGATGTATTTTGTTTGGTTTTACAAAGGTCAAACCGGTCAAAGTAGACTTTCCTTTTAACTAGTCTTGTCCCGAATGATGAATCTACTTTTTTTCATTTATTTTTTCGACTTTCAAAACATACGGATGTGAATGTCTAACGATTTGAGTGATGTGGTAATTTTTTAAAAAATTCACTAGATGTATTTGATTTGGTTTTATAACGGTCAAACCGGTCAAAGTAGACTTTCCTTTTAACTAGTCTTGTCCCGAATGATGAATCTATTTTTTTAAATTATTTTTTCGACGTTCCAAACGTACGGATGTGAAGAACTAACGATTTAGTGATGTGGTAATTTTTTAAAAAATTTGCTAGATGTATTTGGTTTGGTTTTAAAACTATCAAACTGGTCAAAGTAGACTTTCCTTTTAACTAGTCATGCCCCGAATGATGAATTTATTTTTTTAATTTTGTTTTGACATTCCAAATGTATGGATGTGAAGACCTAACGATTTTAGTGATGTGGTAATTTTTAGGATGTATTTGGTTTGGTTTTATAACGGTCAAACCGGTCAAAGTAGACTTTCCTTTTAACTAGTCTTATCCCGAATGATGAATCTAATATTTTAATTTATTGTTTCGATGTTCCAAACATACAGATGTGAAGATCTAACGATTTTTGTGTTGTGATAATATTATAAAAAAATTGCTAGATGTATTTGGTTTGGTTTTATAACGGTTAAACCTGTCAAAGTAGACTTTCCTTATAACTAGTCTTGTCCCGAATGATGAATCTAATTTTTTTAATTATTCTTTCAACATTCCAAACGTACGGACGTGAATATCTAACGATTTTAGTGATGTGGTAATTTCTTTAAAAATTTGATAGATGTATTTGGTTTGGTTTTATAACATTCAAACCGGTCAAAGTAGACTTTCCTTTTAACTAGTCTTGTCCCGAATGATGAATCTATTATTTTAATTTATTGTTTCGATGTTCCAAACGTACAGATGTGAAGATCTAACGATTTAAGTGTTGTGATAATTTTATAAAAAATTTGCTAGATGTATTTGGTTTGGTTTTATAACGGTTAAACCGGTCAAATGAGACTTTCCTTATAACTAGTCTTGTCTCGAATGATGAATCTAATTTTTTTAAATCATTTTTTCGATGTTCCAAATGTACGGACGTGAATATCTAACGATTTTAGTGATGTGGTAATTTTTTAAAAAATTGATAGATGTATTTGGTTTGGTTTTATAACGGTCAAACCGGTCAAAGTAGACTTTCCTTTTAACTAGTCTTATCCCGAATGATGAATCTATTTTTTTTAATTATTTTTTCGACGTTCCAAATGTATGGATGTGAAGATCTAACAATTTTAATGATGTGGTAGTTTTTTAAAAAAAATTCTAGATGTATTTTGTTTGGTTTTACAAAGGTCAAACCGGTCAAAGTAGACTTTCCTTTTAACTAGTCTTATCCCGAATGATGAATCTACTTTTTTAATTTATTTTTTCGACGTTCAAAACATATGGATGTGAATGTCTAAGGATTTGAGTGATGTGGTAATTTTTTAAAAAATTCGCTAGATGTATTTGAATTGGTTTTATAACGGTCAAACCGGTCAAAGTAGACTTTCCTTTTAACTAGTCCTGCCCCGAATGATGAATTTATTTTTTTAATTTTTTTTTGACATTCCAAATGTATGGATGTGAAGATCTAATGATTTTGGTGATGTGGTAATTTTTTAAAAAATTTGCTAGAATGTATTTGGTTTGGTTTTATAACGGTAAAACCGGTCAAAGTAGACTTTCCTTTTAACTAGTCTTGTCGCGAATGATGAAGCTAATATTTTAATTTATTGTTTCGATGTTCCAAACATACATATGTGAAGATCTAACGATTTTAGTGTTGTGATAATTTTATAAAAAATTTGCTAGATGTATTTGGTTTGGTTTTATAACGGTTAAACCGGTCAAAGTAGACTTTCCTTTTAACTAGTCTTGTCCCGAATGATGAATCTATTTTTTTGAATTATTTTTTCAACGTTCCAAACGTACGAATGTGAAGAACTAACTATTTTAGTGATGTGGTAATTTTTTAAAAAATTTGCTAGATGTATTTGGTTTTGTTTTATAACGGTCAAACCGGTCAAAGTAGACTTTCCTTTTAACTAGTCTTGTCCCGAATGATGAATCTATTTTTTTGAATTATTTTTTCAATGTTCCAAACGTACGGATGTGAAGAACTAACGATTTTAGTGATGTGGTAATTTTTTTAAAAATTTGCTAGGATGTATTTGGTTTGGTTTTATAACGGTCAAACCGGTCAAAATACACTTTCCTTTTAACTAGTCTTGTCCCGAATGATGAATCTATTATTTTAATTTATTATTTCGATGTTCCAAATGTATGGACTTGAATATCTAACGATTTTAGTGATGTGGTATTTTTTTAAAAAATTAGATAGATGTATTTGGTTTGGTTTTATAACGGTCAAACCGGTCAAAGTAGACTTTCCTTTTAACTAGTCTTATCCCGAATGATGAATCTAATTTTTTATATAATTTTTCGACGTTCCAAATGTATGGATGTGAAGATCTAACGATTTTAGTGATGTGGTAATTTTTTTTTAAAAATTTCTAGATGTATTTTGTTTGGTTTTACAAAGGTCAAACCGGTCAAAGTAGACTTTCCTTTTAACTAGTCTTGTCCCGAATGATGAATCTACTTTTTTTCATTTATTTTTTCGACGTTCAAAACATACGGATGTGAATGTCTAATGATTTGAAAGATGTGGTAATTTTTTAAAAAATTCTCTAGATGTATTTGATTTGGTTTTATTACGGTCAAACCGGTCAAAGTTGACTTTCCTTTTAACTAGTCTTGTCCCGAATGATGAATCTATTTTTTTAAATTATTTTTTTGACGTTCCAAATGTACGGATGTGAAGAACTAACGATTTTAGTGATGTGGTAATTTTTTAAAAAATTTGCTAGATGTATTTGGTTTGGTTTTAAAACGATCAAACTGGTCAAAGTAGACTTTCCTTTTAACTAGTCCTGCCCCGAATGATGAATTTATTTTTTTTAATTTTTTTTTGACATTCCAAATGTATGGATGTGAAGATCTAATGATTTTGGTGATGTGGTAATTTTTTAAAAAATTTGCTAGAATGTATTTGGTTTGGTTTTATAACGGTAAAACCGGTCAAAGTAGACTTTCCTTTTAACTAGTCTTGTCGCGAATGATGAAGCTAATATTTTAATTTATTGTTTCGATGTTCCAAACATACATATGTGAAGATCTAACGATTTTAGTGTTGTGATAATTTTATAAAAAATTTGCTAGATGTATTTGGTTTGGTTTTATAACGGTTAAACCGGTCAAAGTAGACTTTCCTTATAACTAGTCTTGTCCCGAATGATGAATCTATTTTTTTGAATTATTTTTTCAACGTTCCAAACGTACGGATGTGAAGAACTAACTATTTTAGTGATGTGGTAATTTTTTAAAAAATTTGCTAGATGTATTTGGTTTTGTTTTATAACGGTCAAACCGGTCAAAGTAGACTTTCCTTTTAACTAGTCTTGTCCCGAATGATGAATCTATTTTTTTGAATTATTTTTTCAATGTTCCAAACGTACGGATGTCAAGAACTAACGATTTTAGAGATGTGGTAATTTTTTTAAAAATTTGCTAGGATGTATTTGGTTTGGTTTTATAACGGTCAAATCGGTCAAAATACACTTTCTTTTTAACTAGTCTTGTCCCGAATGATGAATCTATTATTTTAATTTATTGTTTCGATGTTCCAAACGTACAGATGTGAAGATCTAACGATTTTAGTGTTGTGATAATTTTATAAAAAATTTGCTAGATGTATTTGGTTTGGTTTATAACGGTTAAATCGGTCAAAGTAAACTTTCCTTATAACTAGTCTTGTCCCGAATGATGAATCTAATTTTTTAAATTATTTTTTCGATGTTCCAAATGTACGGACTTGAATATCTAACGATTTTAGTGATGTGGTAATTTTTTTAAAAAATTGATAGATGTATTTGGTTTGATTTTATAACGGTCAAACCGGTCAAAGTAGACTTTCCTTTTAACTAGTCTTATCCCGAATGATGAATCTATTTTTTTAAATAATTTTTTCGACGTTCCAAATGTATGGATGTGAAGATCTAACGATTTTAGTGATGTGGTAATTTTTTTTAAAAAATTTCTAGATGTATTTTGTTTGGTTTTACAAAGGTCAAACCGGTCAAAGTAGACTTTCCTTTTAACTAGTCTTGTCCCGAAAGATGAATCTACTTTTTTTCATTTATTTTTTCGACGTTCAAAACATACGGATGTGAATGTCTAATGATTTGAGTGATGTGGTAATTTTTTAAAAAATTCGCTAGATGTATTTGATTTGGTTTTATTACGGTCAAACCGGTCAAAGTAGACTTTCCTTTTAACTAGTCTTGTCCCGAATGATGAATCTATTTTTTTAAATTATTTTTTTGACGTTCCAAACGTACGGATGTGAAGAACTAACGATTTTAGTGATGTGGTAATTTTTTAAAAAATTTGCTAGATGTATTTGGTTTGGTTTTAAAACGATCAAACTGGTCAAAGTAGACTTTCCTTTTAACTAGTCCTGCCCCGAATGATGAATTTATTTTTTTTAATTTTGTTTTGACATTCCAAATGTATGGATGTGAAGACCTAACGATTTTAGTGATGTGGTAATTTTTTTAAAAATTTGCTAGGATGTATTTGGTTTGGTTTTATAACGGTCAAACCGGTCAAAGTAGACTTTCCTTTTAACTAGTCTTGTCCCGAATGATGAATCTTTTTTTTTAATTATTTTTTCGACGTTCCAAATGTACGGATGTGAATATCTAACGATTTTAGTGATGTGGTAATTTTTTAAAAAATTCGATAGATGTATTTGGTTTGGTTTTATAACGGTCAAACCGGTCAAAGTAGACTTTCCTTTTAACTAGTCTTATCCCGAATGATGAATCGATTTTTTTAAATTATTTTTTCGACGTTCCAAATGTATGGATGTGAAGATCTAACGATTTTAGTGATTTGGTAATTTTTTAAAAATATTCTAGATGTATTTTGTTTGGTTTTACAAAGGTCAAACCGGTCAAAGTAGACATTCCTTTTAACTAATCTTGTCCCGAATGATGAATCTACTTTTTTAATTTATTTTTTCGACGTTCAAAACATACGGATGTGAATGTCTAACGATTTGAGTGATGTGGTAATTTTTTAAAAAATTCGCTAGATGTATTTGATTTGGTTTTATAACGGTCAAACCGGTCAAAGTAGACTTTCCTTTTAACTAGTCTTGTCCCGAATGATGAATCTATTTTTTTGAATTATTTTTTCGACGTTCCAAACGTACGGATGTGAAGAACTAACGATTTTAGTGATGTGGTAATTTTTTAAAAAATTTGCTAGATGTATTTGGTTTGGTTTTATAACGGTCAAACCGGTCAAAGTAGACTTTCCTTTTAACTAGTCCTGCCCCGAATGATGAATTTATTTTTTTAATTTTTTTTCGACATTCCAAATTTATGGATGTGAAGATCAAATGATTTTGGTGATGTGGTAATTTTTTTAAAAATTTGCTAGGATGTATTTGGTTTGGTTTTATAACGGTCAAACCGGTCAAAGTAGACTTTCCTTTTAACTAGTCTTGTCCCGAATGATGAATCTAATATTTTAATTTATTGTTTCGATGTTCCAAACATACAGATGTGAAGATCTAACGATTTTAGTGTTGTGATAATATTATAAAAAATTTGCTAGATGTATTTGGATTGGTTTTATAACGGTTAAACCGGTCAAAGTAGACTTTCCTTATAACTAGTCTTGTCCCGAATGATGAATCTAATTTTTTTAATTATTCTTTCAACGTTCCAAATTTACGGACGTGAATATCTAACGATTTTAGTGATGTGATAATTTTTTAAAAAATTTGATAGATGTATTTGGTTTGGTTTTATAACATTCAAACCGGTCAAAGTAGACTTTCCTTTTAACTAGTCTTGTCCCGAATGATGAATCTATTATTTTAATTTATTGTTTCGATGTTCCAAACGTACAGATGTGAAGATCTAATGATTTTAGTGTTGTGATAATTTTATAAAAAATTTGCTAGATGTATTTGGTTTGGTTTTATAACGGTTAAACCGGTCAAAGGAGACTTTCCTTATAACTAGTCTTGTCCCGAATGATGAATCTAATTTTTTAAATCATTTTTTCGATGTTCCAAATGTACGGACGTGAATATCTAACGATTTTAGTGATGTGGTATTTTTTTTAAAAAATTGATAGATGTATTTGGTTTGATTTTATAACGGTCAAACCGGTCAAAGTAGACTTTCCTTTTAACTAGTCTTATCCCGAATGATGAATCTATTTTTTTTAATTATTTTTTCGACGTTCCAAATGTATGGATGTGAAGATCTAACGATTTTAGTGATGTGGTAATTTTTTAAAAAAATTTCTAGATGTATTTTGTTTGGTTTTACAAAGGTCAAACCGGTTAAAGAAGACTTTCCTTTTAACTAGTCTTGTCCCGAATGATGAATCTACTTTTTTAATTTATTTTTTCGACGTTCAAAACATACGGATGTGAATGTCTAAGGATTTGAGTGATGTGGTAATTTTTTAAAAAATTCGATAGATGTATTTGTTTTGGTTTTATAACGGTCAAACCGGTCAAAGTAGACTTTCCTTTTAACTAGTCTTGTCCCGAATGATGAATCTATTTTTTTGAATTATTTTTTCGACGTTCCAAACGTACGGATGTGAAAAACTAACGATTTTAGTGATGTGGTAATTTTTTAAAAAATTTGCTAGATGTATTTGGTTTGGTTTTATAACGGTCAAACCGGTCAAAGTAGACTTTCCTTTTAACTAGTCCTGCCCCGAATGATGAATTTATTTTTTTAATTTTTTTTTGACATTCCAAATGTATGGATGTGAAGATCTAATGATTTTGGTGTTGTGGTAATTTTTTAAAAAATTTGCTAGAATGTATTTGGTTTGGTTTTATAACGGTAAAACCGGTCAAAGTAGACTTTCCTTTTAACTAGTCTTGTCGCGAATGATGAAGCTAATATTTTAATTTATTGTTTCGATGTTCCAAACATACATATGTGAAGATCTAACGATTTTAGTGTTGTGATAATTTTATAAAAAATTTGCTAGATGTATTTGGTTTGGTTTTATAACGGTTAAACCGGTCAAAGTAGACTTTCCTTATAACTAGTCTTGTCCCGAATGATGAATCTAATTTTTTTAATTATTCTTTCGACGTTCCAAATGTACGGACGTGAATATCTAACGATTTTAGTGATGTGGTAATTTTTTTAAAAATTTGATAGATGTATTTGGTTTGGTTTTATAACGGTCAAACCGGTCAAACTAGACTTTCCATTTAACTAGTCTTATCCCGAATGATGAATAAATTTTTTTTAATTATTTTTTTGACGTTCCAAATGTATGAATGTGAAGAACTAACGATTTTAGTGATGTGGTAATTTTTTTAAACATTCGCTAGATGTATTTGGTTTGGTTTTACAAATGTCAAACCGGTCAAAGTAGACTTTCCTTTTAACTAGTCTTGTCCCGAATGATGAATCTACTTTTTTAATTTATTTTTTCGACGTTAAAAACGTACGGATGTGAATGTCTAACGATTTGAGTGATGTGGTAATTTTTTAAAAAATTCGCTAGATGTATTTGATTTGGTTTTATAACGGTCAAACCGGTCAAAGTAGACTTTACTTTTAACTAGTCTTGTCCCGAATGATGAATCTATTTTTTTGAATTATTTTTTCGACGTTCCAAACGTACGGATGTGAAGAACTAACGATTTTAGTGATGTGGTAATTTTTTAAAAAAATTGCTAGATGTATTTGGATTGGTTTTATAACGGTCAAACCGGTCAAAGTAGACTTTCCTTTTAACTAGTCCTGCCCCGAATGATGAATTTATTTTTTTAATTTTTTTTGACATTCCAAATGTATGGATGTGAAGATCTAACGATTTGAGTGATGTGGTAATTTTTTTAAAAAAATTGCTAGGATGTATTTGGTTTGGTTTTATAAAAGTCAAACCGGTCAAAGTACACTTTCCTTTTAACTAGTCTTTTCCCGAATGATGAATCTATTATTTTAATTTATTGTTTCGATGTTCCAAACATACAGATGTGAAGATCTAACGATTTTATTGTTGTGATAATTTTATAAAAAATTTGCTAGATGTATTTGGTTTGGTTTTATAACGGTTAAACCGGTCAAAGTAGACTTTCCTTATAACTAGTCTTGTCCCGAATGATGAATCTAATTTTTTAAATTATTTTTTCGACGTTCCAAATGTACGGATGTGAATATCTAACGATTTTAGTGATGTGGTAATTTTTTAAAAAATTCGATAGATGTATTTGGTTTGGTTTTATAACGGTCAAACCGGTCAAAGTAGACTTTCCTTTTAACTAGTCTTATCCCGAATGATGAATCGATTTTTTTAAATTATTTTTTCGACGTTCCAAATGTATGGATGTGAAGATCTAACGATTTTAGTGATTTGGTAATTTTATAAAAATTTGCTAGATGTATTTGGTTTGGTTTTATAACGGTCAAACCGGTCAAAGTAGACTTTCCTTTTAACTAGTCTTGTCCCGAATGATGAATCTATTTTTTTAATTATTTTTTCGACGTTCCAAATATACGGATGTGAATAACTAACAATTTTAGTGATGTGGTAATTTTTTAAAAAATTTGATAGATGTATTTGGTTAGGTTTTATAAAGGTCAAACTGGTCAAAGTATGCTTTCCTTTTAACTAGTCTTGTCCCGAATGATGAATCTACTTTTTTAAATTATTTTTTCGACGTTCAAAACGTAGGGATGTGAAGATCTAACGATTTGAGTGATGTGGTAATTTTTTTAAAAATTCGCTAGATGTATTTGATTTTGGTTTTATAACGGTCAAACCGGTCAAAATAGACTTTCCTTTTAAATAGTCTTTTCCCAAATGATGAATCTATTATTTTAATTTATTGTTTCGATGTTCCAAACGTACAGATGTGAAGATCTAAAGATTTTAGAATTGTGATAATTTTATAAAAAAATTGCTAGATGTATTTGCTTTGATTTTATAACGGTTAAACCGGTCAAAGTAGACTTTCCTTATAACTAATCTTGTCCCGAATGATGAATCTAATTTTTTAAATTATTTTTTCGACGTTCCAAATGTACGGATGTGAATAACTAACGATTTTAGTGATGTGGTAATTTTTTAAAAAATTCGATAGATGTATTTGGTTTGGTTTTATAACGGTCAAACCGGTCAAAGTAGACTTTCCTTTTAACTAGTCTTATCCCGAATGATGAATCTATTTTTTTAAATTATTTTTTCGATGTTCCAAATGTATGGATGTGAAGATCTAACGATTTTAGTGATTTGGTAATTTTTTTAAAAATTTGCTAGATGTATTTGGTTTGGTTTTATAACGGTCAAACCGGTCAAAGTAGACTTTCCTTTTAACTAGTCTTGTCCCGAATGATGAATCTTTTTTTTTAATTATTTTTTCGACGTTCCAAATGTACGGATGTGAATATCTAACGATTTTAGTGATGTGGTAATTTTTTAAAAAATTCGATAGATGTATTTGGTTTGGTTTTATAACGGTCAAACCGGTCAAAGTAGACTTTCCTTTTAACTAGTCTTATCCCGAATGATGAATCGATTTTTTTAAATTATTTTTTCGACGTTCCAAATGTATGGATGTGAAGATCTAACGATTTTAGTGATTTGGTAATTTTTTAAAAATTTGCTAGATGTATTTGGTTTGGTTTTATAACGGTCAAACCGGTCAAAGTAGACTTTCCTTTTAACTAGTCTTGTCCCGAATGATGAATCTATTTTTTTTAATTATTTTTTCGACGTTCCAAATATACGGATGTGAATAACTAACAATTTTAGTGACGTGGTAATTTTTTAAAAAATTTGATAGATGTATTTGGTTAGGTTTTATAAAGGTCAAACTGGTCAAAGTAGGCTTTCCTTTTAACTAGTCTTGTCCCGAATGATGAATCTACTTTTTTAATTTATTTTTTCGACCTTCAAAACGTAGGGATGTGAAGATCTAACGATTTGAGTGATGTGGTAATTTTTTTAAAAATTCGCTAGATGTATTTGATTTTGGTTTTATAACGGTCAAACCGGTCAAAATAGACTTTCCTTTTAAATAGTCTTTTCCCAAATGATGAATCTATTATTTTAATTTATTGTTTCGATGTTCCAAACGTACAGATGTGAAGATCTAAAGATTTTAGAATTGTGATAATTTTATAAAAAAAATTGCTAGATGTATTTGCTTTGATTTTATAACGGTTAAACCGGTCAAAGTAGACTTTCCTTATAACTAATCTTGTCCCGAATGATGAATCTAATTTTTTAAATTATTTTTTCGACGTTCCAAATGTACGGATGTGAATATCTAACGATTTTAGTGATGTGGTAATTGTTGAGTATTGAATACAGTAAAAGAATACAGAGGGGGGGGGTGAATGGATTCTTGAACTTTTCTTTGTTCTTGAATCTTTGCAGCAAGATAAGTGATGAGTATGTGAGATGTGAAGATGCGGATAAATAAAGACAAACACAACACAATATCACTTTAATCTAATATCTTATTAGATAAAGATTTTGCTACAATCTGTGAATACAAATGATAGTATTCTCAGCTTCGTTTTTCTCAGAGAGATATTTTCTGGGTATTTGAGAAACTTCAACACCTTAACAGCTAAGGAAGTGAGGCTGTATCCTTATAGACATGGATACACCCACTTACTACAAATGAGGTAGGTAAAACAAAATCACTTTCCAGTCTGTCTATCTCATTTTAGTAAGAGTCCAAACGGCTACAGATTTGACTTTGAAAAGCCTGTTTAGATCCACTTCTTCAGCTCCTTGTCCCTTGTCTTATCTCTCCAAGCTTCTTTGTAGGCTTTCCAGCATGCTTTATAGGACAGAGTCAAATAAAGTATCCTGGCTTGTTGCAGGTTTCTGACTTGTACAATTCTTCAGTATTTTGTCCTCAAGAATGTATTCGAGAAGTGACTAAGTGAGTGATTCGAGAACTGGAGTTGACTTGATCGATAACTCTGAGTTCTCGAATAGTGTTATCTTGACATATCGAATCACTTCTCGAATAGCTCTTTTCTCTGGGACTCCTTGAGATATTGAATAGAGCATTTTGACATATCGAATCCCTGAGATATCGAATAGCATATTGAGTCTTTGAGATATCGAATGTAGCATTGACTTGTTGACCCTTTGAGAACTCGAACTGTTGACTCCTTGAGTTCTCGAACCGTGTAATAGACATATCGAATCCCTGAGATATCGAATGAGATATCGAGAGATATCGAATAGTGTCTTCTGAGATATCGAACTCCAGACTTCTCGAATGCTAGACTTCTCGAATAAACAAATGTACTTCTCGAATTAGTACTTAGGCAATTTCTTCATTTCTTCAATTCTTCAAATCCCAACTGTGATTATTTGACAGTCTTCATTTCCTTGCTTGAGGCATGAACCTTAGAACTTCTTTCAAGCTTTATTCTTGACTTAGTAGGTACAGTTACACAGATAGAATTTGATGCCTATTACATAGTACAAACAAGTAGAAACTCTACAACTAGAGGTTCCCTCAGTTAAGAGGTCATGTAGGTAATGCATAGCATTACGAACCACTTAGGCTTGTTATTAGATGTATTCAGGCATGCCTCTGTGACTAACAATCTCCCCCAAATTGTGAGTAAGACCTTTAGTCACAATTTCATGTCTGATAACAAGCCTAACATACATAAAGATAAAACTTGACAGTACAGGTATGAATTTCCATTAGCAATTTGGATAGAACTACAGAGTGAGTGATCTTACAGCCTATGATGAAGAACTAGCCATTGTCTTTTGATTCCCTTTCCATAGCTTTGGCTTGAAATTCATCATATTCTTTCTCTCTTCTTTCTTTCTCCTTCCTTGTATTCTCATCCATAGTTTTTATTATTTCTGCCATAGCATCCAATTCTTCAAGCAAAATTGAGTCTTTGAAATCTTCAAGTACTGGTTCCAGAATATTTGCAGGATAGTGGTTGAGTAGATTCATTCTGATGTTGACTTGATTTCCATTTCTCCTCCTATACTTTACCATGTAGGGGTTGAACTGAACTCTACACAAACCCTTTTTCCTCAGCTTTTCTGCTTCACTTTCCAGTCTCTCAATTTCTCTCTCTCTTGCCAGCCATTTCTCAAAACACCCTTTTCTGACTTTTTCCTCATGATCTCTCTTCATTTTCACAAAATCAATTAGCTCCAGCTTCCATACTCTCTCCACTTTATCTTCTGAGCTCAACAGTGCAATGATTCTCTCTATGTCATATAGCTTGCCCCAGTGTTGACATCCTCCTTGTTTGAATTTTTCCTCCCTTCAATCAGAATATTTAATCTCAAGGCAATTATCAACAATGGCAACATGATAGATTCTTTGAGCTTGCAAAAATTGCAGTTGGTCTACATCATAATCTTCATCTAGTGGTTGGAGTTTTAGGCCTGGATAGATTGTCAGGGTTTTTGATATGGTTGGCTTTGATTTCCTTGCAGCTTGCTTGAACTTGATTCTTTTTACATGATTACTTGGCAGCAGTATGTGACCTTTGTTTGTAGACCATTGTAGTATTCCATTAGCAGTTTGCTTTTTGAAACATACAGATGGTTTCTTGACTTGAATCTTCTTCTCTTCTTGAGGTGGCAAGACAGTTGCAGAAGCCATAGATGCAAATTTTGAAAGGTCACTACTGGCAGCATTCACCCTAGACTTAGAGTCTTGCGTTGTGGTGAGGTTACTGTCAGCAATGCCTGAGGCTTGCTGTCTTCCACTTTTCCTCTCAGAGCCTTTACCTTGATCATCATCATTCTTCCTCTTCTCATCATCCTTCTTCTTCTTCTTGTCTTCATCACCCTTATTACTCCTGTGATGTCTTCCCCTTCCGTCACTTTTATCTTCATCCTTGTCTTGATCTTTGCTTGGGTTGAACTTAGCAGTCTCAGATACAATGCCAGTTGCAATATATGACCTGAGATAAGATATAGCTTCTAATTCTTCTGCTGTTCTTGATCCCTTCTTCTTGATCAGTTTCTCAATGATGGCTATGATGAGATTTTTATTTTGAGGAGTTAGATGCTTAGGAATGACCAGCTGCTTGATATCTTCAATTCTTGTTCCAGCCTGGTAGATAATAGTTCTAGGATCTGTGAAAACTTCAGGTAGCCTTGAAGGTTGACCATTCCTCAAGTCATCATGAAGACTCTTGTTGTTCTCATTTCCCTTCTCAATTAGTCCAAGGAGCACATTCACTTCTGAGTGCTTTAGACTCTGTAGAGTATTGATGGTTAAGTGCCATATCTTGTTCTTTCCTACCATCAATATCTCCTTGAGCCATAGATCATTAAGCCTCCTTGGTACTACAGTGAGACAGTCAATCTGACTCTTCAAACTCTCATGATATAGCAGAGCATCACCAGCCTGTTCTCTAGAGACTTTCAGAAACTCCAAGAATGCATCATCATGATAGACATTTGAGTTTGCAACTTCTTGTAGCTTGGCCTCAGTGACCACCTTCACTTCTACTGGCTTGGCACTCTTAGATATTGAGATTCGAGGCTTGTCAGATGGCATACTCCCTGCAACCACTGTGGTTGTGATAGACTGCCTTTGACCATCAGGAGTAGTGATGTGCACAGTTGGTAGAGTGACAACTGGCAGAGAAGTGGGAGGCTTGGGAGGCTCATCAACTTTGTCCTTTCCTTTTCCAGGCACATGAGTAGTAGATTTCAAAGTTCTCTGATGGCCACCCTCAGTGATCTTGATGCCCTTTTCTAGTGGTCTCTCCCCCTTTGGATTTGAGTTCTTTGATATCCTCTTCTCCCCCTTAGGCTTGTTGACAGACACAGGGGCTGTAGGAGGCACCTTTGGAGTTGAAGATTCATCGGGTAGAGGGAGACCCATGTGCTTCATCATTGCAGACAGCATTGATTGTTGATGCAGAAGAACATCAGCTGTGGTGGTGGCTTGAGTGTTCAACTGCTCAGTCAGAGTTGTCACAGTGTCTGTAAGATGAGCATTGGACTTGTGGAGAGAGACTACCTCCTTTTCAAGAGTATCCACTTTAATGAAGAGTTCATTGGCCTTAAAACCAGATAGGGATTGATCCTTCAGTCTCTGCACTTCGAACCTTGACATCTCATGCACAGGAACCTCAGTGACCAGCTTGTCTCCATATTGATTTGCAAAGAGGGTCCTGAGCATGGCATTGGCATCAGTTGTCTGATCTGATAAGGATTGAAATTTGTGCCCCAGACCTGTGACAGCATCCTTGAGAATAGCCAAACCATTGTCCATCCTGGTGCAAGTAGCATTGCAGGTTCGAATGTCCTTGAGAACAGTCTCCATTTGAGGGAATTTAGCATCAAAAGTCCTCTTGATCTCATGCACCTCCTTGGTTGTAGCTGAACACACTTCATTAATTTCTGTCTTTAAGCCTTTACCAAGATAGTGTGCAGCCTTGAGAATGCCTTTATAGTTATCATTCACTGCTTCAAACACATCAGTAGGGTTGAGAGATTTGGCATTGGACCCTAGTGAAGTGATGTACTCTTCTCTGAGGTACTGGAGACCTTCTGAGAGAGGGATTGAATTGGTTCCTTGCAGCCAAGCATCGATATTCCCATCTCTCTCAGTTTCATCTATGATCTTCTCCTTCTGTAGCTCTACATCCTCTTTGTGACATAGGAGGATAGCTTCATAGTCTGGATTGGGCATGTTTGCAGTGAGAAGGTGCTGAGCAATTTTTGTGAACTCAGGGATCTGATCCACAACTAAGCTTTGAAGTGCTTCAACCGTCAATTGTGGTGGAACAGACCCTGATCCTGAAGCACTGTCATGTTGCACAGGCTTCAGCCATTGAGACATAAAGTTAGAGCTAGAGCTAGGCTTGCTAGGCTCCTCAGTTACAGATGCAACTTCTGCAACCGGATGAACAGACTCTACTATTGCTGTCTCCACAGAAGTGGGATGAGTTACAACAGTAGTTGACACAGGCACAGAGTCTCTAGTAAGAACTAGTGAATCCTCTGTGTTTGTGATGGTGTCATTAGGATATGCCCCAGCATGCATTCCCTGACCATCCAAATGTGGTACCTGGGTGGTGAGCAAGGTGTCATGCACCAAGTCACTTGAATTCATTGGCTCATCAAAGGAAAAGAATTCTTGATGATCAATGCCTTGCTCCTCAATTGCTTGAGTTGCAGGCTTCAAAGAAATATGAGTGGTAGATTCTGAAAGAGAAGTGTGTTGTAGACAAGATTTTGGCAACTCCCCCTGAGAAATAGAGGGAGTTTCAGTTATGATGTGCTCTCCACTCAGTGTTGTGCCAGCCTTATCACTCCCTTGTGCTGACTCTTTACAGATAGGTGCATTGGGGAGGATGCTTGATTCTATAGATGCATCCTGTTGAGAGGATACATCTAGTGAGCTGTGTGCCCCTGATTTTACAACTTCAGCCATTTGAGTGACTGAAGAGGTGGTTTTAGACTTCTTCTTCTTCTTCTTTTGGCTTATGATAGGTGACTCAGGTGTCTCACTTTCTAACCCTAGTTCTACAGCCAAGGCTGCTTCAGTTAAGATTTCTAAAGGTTCAGAAGCAGCGTGTTTTCTCTTCTTTTTACTAACATCACCCTTTTGAGAGGATGATGCAGTTGGCTCTTTGCTGGATAGAGTGTTCTGAGGGGGTTGGTTAGCAGGCCTTGGGTTAGCACTTTGTTCTCCTTGCTTAGGCTGTGCTAACTGTGATTTTGAATCAAATATTGGCATGTTGTGGGGGTAAGACCTAAACAAACCCTCCATGTGGGGAGTTATGTTAAGTCTTACATCCACATCATTCCTAGTCTCCAAATTACCAAAAATGAGTTTGGTCATGGACTTAGGATAGCCTATTTTACTCTTATCTACTCCAGGCAATTCAATCAATGAAGCATTTTTAAAGTTAAGCACTGATTGAATAAAGCGAGGAAAGAAAATTTCATTACCTCTCTTGGCTGTGGTCTGACCAAGTCTCCCATAGAGTTCCTGTAGGATGAGAAGTCCAACATCTATCTTTCTCCCATGAGCCAAGGCATAGGCAAGCTGCTGCACGGGTGTACTAATCTGATCAAAGCTTGATTTCCGTGCAGTGAATACTTGAAGGAGTGTAGCAAATACAAAGCTCCATTCTTTCCTCAAGAACTTCCTATTCAACTTTCCCAGCTTGATAGTATCAGAGTAGTTGATGAAGTCAAAGAATTCTTCCAACTCATCATTGGAGGCCAGAGCATCATACGTGTCTTGCTGCATATCCAAGGCTTGATTCATGTCTGCAGTGGTGATAGTGATATCCTCTCCTTGAATCTTGCAGTGAACAATATAAGAGGTGATAGCATTCTCAAGAGCGATGACCTCCACAGTAGCAGTCCTCCAGAATTGTTCCAATAGATCTATGTACAGAGTTGGGTTGACTGAGAGCGCACTCTTGATGTATGATTCAGACAACCACCGAACAAAGCACTTGAAATTGGCATTCGGTGCTTCCACATCACTGGAGATTGCGATGAAATTAGTTTGGGATGGTATGGTGAGTTGAGTGTTTGCCATTTGGGTAGAGAAGAAAAGAGAATTAGGATTGAAGAAGAAATTCGCAGTTAGGGTTTTTCAGAGGTTTCAGGAGTTGAGATGCTTGAGAAATCGAACGAAATGAATTGAATAGTTGTGAAGTTGTATATATAAATGTCTTGAGTTGTCGATAGATAAGTGTTCTGTAGCGACAAGTCATTCGAGAAGTATGAAACAACTATTCGAGAAGTCAAGAAAGGCTTATTCGATATCTCAGGCAGTTTTTAACTCACAGCTGGCAGTGATTTAACTCAGAAAATAATTCAAAGTTAAGTAAAATATATTTTTATGAGTGAAATGAAGGTTTGAATATAAATCCAAAAAGCGATTAAGTGTCAGCGAAAAATCAGCCTTTTCAAATGATTCGATAACTCAAATACAGCATTCGAGAACTCTATCATTAGAGAACTAAAATACTCTATTCGAGAACTCAAAGTGTGCTATTCGATTTCTCTAAAAGACACTATTCGAGAACTCAAGAGGGTTCTAGATAGGCCTATTCGAGAACTCGAGCCAAGACATAACAATGAACCATTCGAGAAGTCTGACTTATCGAACTGTACTTTTCACTCATAAAATTCAATTTCCACTATCCTTTAAAATTTACTAGAAATATTCATTGACGAATATTCTACCAAATTAAATAGTGGTTTACTCAAAATTTTTACAGAAATTTCAAGCTACATATGTATGATTTTCAACATGTGCAGCATTGGAATATTTATACATCATACTCCAGCCAATACTTACTTCAGAAATATTAGGCATTTGATAAAGTAAGTATTTACTGCTGCAACAATCTAGTTGATATATTCACTTAGCCAGAATTCGAAGAATTCAGCATTCCAATCTCACTGACCAGCCTAGTGAAGGTGGCTTCATCTAATGGCTTAGTGAATATGTCAGCTAGTTGTTTTTCTGTAGAGACATAATGCAACTCAATGGTTCCATTAGTTGCATGTTCTCTAATGAAATGATATCTGATGTCAATGTGCTTTGTCCTAGAATGATTGACAGGATTGGCAACTATAGAGATTGCACTTGTGTTGTCACACATGATAGGAATTCTTTCCAACACAAGTCCATAATCTCTAAGTTGGTTTCTAATCCAAAGCACTTGAGCACAGCAACTTCCAGCAGCTATGTATTCAGCTTCAGCTGTGGAAGTTGACACAGATTGTTGTTTCTTGCTGTACCAAGAGACTAACCTTTGTCCAAGAAACTGGCAGCTACCTGATGTGCTTTTCCTATCCACTCTGCATCCAGCATAATCAGCATCAGAATAACCAACCAGATTGAACCCTGTGTCCTTAGGATACCATAACCCCAAGTTTGGTGTGCCTTTCAGATATTTGAAGATCCTTTTTATTGCTATCATGTGTGATTCCTTTGGGTTTGATTGAAACCTTGCACATAAGCATGTAGCAAACATGATATCTGGCCTACTAGCAGTGAGGTAGAGTAGAGAACCAACCATGCCTCGGTAGATTGAGATATTTACCTTTTTGCCCTTAGCGTCATCATCTAACTTGGTGGAAGTGGCCATGGGTGTCTTCGCAGGTGAACATTCTTCCAAATCAAATTTCTTCAGTAAATCTTTAATGTATTTGGTTTGACTTATAAAAATGCCATCCTTCCTTTGACTAACTTGCAGTCCAAGAAAGAATGTTAATTCTCCCATCATACTCATCTCATATCTGCTTTGCATGAGCTTAGAGAATTTTTCACACAGCTCCTCATTTGTAGAGCCAAATATGATATCATCCACATAGATTTGAACTAGGATAATATCATCACCATGTTTCTTGTAGAACAGTGTCTTGTCCAGTGTGCCTCTAGTGAATTGATTCTCCAGTAGAAATTGTGATAGTGTGTCATACCATGCCCTAGGAGCTTGCTTGAGTCCATACAATGCTTTAAGTAATCTGTAGACAAAGTGGGGAAACTGTGGATCCTCAAAGCCAGGTGGTTGTTGCACATATACTTCTTCTTCCAACTCCCCATTCAGGAATGCACTCTTGACATCCATTTGATAGACCTTGAAATTAGAATGTGCAGCAAATGCCAAGAAAATTCTGATGGCTTCTAGTCTAGCAACAGGGGCAAAGGTCTCATCATAGTCAATACCTTCCTGTTGAGAGTATCCTTTTGCAACCAACCTTGCTTTGTTTCTTATGACTACACCATTTTCATCCATCTTATTCCTTAGAACCCATTTAGTTCCAACAACGGTTCTATCCTTTGGTGCAGGCACTAGTTCCCATACTTTGCTCCTTTCAAATTGATTTAGCTCCTCTTGCATAGCAATTATCCAGTCAGGATCCAACAATGCATCATCAAGTTTCTTAGGCTCAACTTGGGATAGAAAGCAGCCATAGAGACATTCATTTATAGTTGCTCTCCTTGTCCTTACTCCTGCATTTGGATTTCCAATTATCTGATCTGCAGTGTGTGATCTATCCCATTTCCTTGTATGTTCAGATTGATTTCTCATCCTTGATGTTGCTTCATCATTTAGATCATGATCATCTACATTTCCTCCCCCTGTGAAGTTGTCACTCCTCACAGGTGTATCTTGGATGCTTGTTTCTTCATTGTTGGTTGACACAGGTTCTTCATTCACTTGAGTTTGTTGGATTATGAGTTCAGATTCACTTTCAATCTCCTCATCAGAATCATCTAGATTGTCAAACTTCAAGGGATCTTTATCTTCATCATTGGCTTCTTCTAATCCAGGTAGTTTGCTGTCATCAAATGTTACATCTGTGCTCTCCATTACTTTCTTTTGACAAATGACATAAACTTTGTATGCAATTCTTTCCATAGAATAGCCAAGAAAGATTCCTTCAAATGCCTTTGCATCAAACTTTCCAACATATTCTGAATTATCTTTTAGCACAAAGCACTTGCTTCCAAAAGTATGAACATACTTTAGAGTAGGCTTCTTTCCAGTCATCAAGTTGTAAGGTGTCTTTCCAGTGTTTTTGTTGATGAGGGTTCTGTTTTGGATGTAGCATGCAGTGCTCACAGCCTCAGCCCAAAAACATGTAGGCATCTTTGCATCAAGTAGCATTGTTCTAGCAGCCTCTATCAGAGTCCTATTCTTTCTCTCAACAACTCCATTTTGTTGTGGGGTCCTTGGAGCTGAGAATTGTTGAGAAATACCATTTCCTTTGCAGAATGCTCCAAGCATGGCATTTCTGAATTCTGTCCCATTATCACTTCTTAATGCAATCACACTTGCATTTATGGCCTTTGCTTCTTTGTCAACTTTCTTTATGTGCTCAATGATTACTTGTGGAGCCTCATCCTTTGATGCCAGAAATTCTACCCATGTATACCTTGTAAAATCATCAACCATCACTAGAGCATACTTCTTCCTTCCTAGTGACATAATATTGACAGGCCCAAACAAATCCATATGAATCAGTTGCAGGGGCTTGGTTATAGATGTCACTGTTTTTGACTTGTGGCTTGATCTTTTCATTTTTCCCTTTTGACACGCCTCACACACTCCTTCTTGACAGAATTCAAGTGTGGGCATGCCTCTCACTAACTCCCTTTTGACTAGGGAATTAATGGCTTTGAAGTTCAGGTGTGATAGCTTCTTGTGCCGCAGCCAACTGTCTTCATTTGATGCTTTTGAGTAGAAGCAACAAATTGTGTCCTTGCTTGCAGAGTCCATATTGGCTACAAACAGGCTTCCCTTCCTTACTCCAGACAGAGCAAAATCACCAGTCTTCTTGTGGGTGATCAAACATTCATCTTTGTCAAAGTTCACTTTGAAGCCTCTGTCAGTGAATTGACCAACACTCAGTAGATTATGCTTGAGCCCCTTGACCAGTGCTACATTCTCAATGATGACATTTCCAATCTCCAACTTGCCATATCCCAGTGTGTTGCCAATGCTGTCATCTCCAAAAGCAACCATTGGGCCAGCCTTTTCCTCATACTGTGATAGCAGGGCCATATCACCAGTCATATGATTTGAGCATCCACTGTCCAAAATCCACATGACCTTCTTTTTACTTTCTTTGCCCTGCAAACACAAAAGTATTACTTCTCCTTTGGTACCCAAACGAGTTTGGGTCCATGTGACTTAGTGACAGTTTTATCAAAATCAGCATGCTTATCAGTTTTCTTGATGTTGGTCTTCTTGTCACTGTTGGGAGTCTTAGAATCAGGGTTCGTAGACTTAGGTGACAGAGGTACCTTCCTAACTTTAGGAGGACTTGAAGACTTTGTCCTTGTGTAGTGTGTGTGAACATTATGATTGATACAGCCCTCCATGAATTGTCTTCTCAAATTAAAACAACTAGTCATCACATTCATGTTACATGGCATACAATCAAGTTTATCACAGAAAGGAGAGTCTCTATGTCTTAAAGGCACAGAGCAATCATAGAATGGTTTAGCAACACTACCAGATGGTTTCTTGCAAGCATGAGTCAAATGATTAGAGCTAAAACAGTTTTGACAAACTTTCCTAGGGGCATTTGGCACATAAGCATAGATGTTATCTTTGTTAATCCCTAATTTGCCATTCCTGTTTGGTCTCTTATTAGTCACTTTCTTCTTAGTCTCATAATTTCCAGCTGAAACAAAATTTACAGATTTCTCAAGTCTAGGTCTACCTCCTACTGGCTCCTTGGCTTTGGTTTTGACATTCTTACTCTCAGAGGATGCTTGTTGTTCATTTGATTGTGCCTCATCTTCATCCTCCAACATTTGCTTGATGAGTAAGGCATCCTCATCAATCTCAAGTGTTGGTGATTTAAATATTGGATTCTCAGTCTTTTTCAAAACCTGAGGCACCTCCTCTTGAACAACAAGGTCATCTTCAATGACTGCATAGCCTTTCCTCTGTTTAAGAGTGTCATAATCAAGTCCAATGGCAGCCTTAGGTCTAGCTAGATTTTTCTCATGATAAGACTGCAATAGACTAGAGGAATTCTTAAATGTCTTCAACTTAAATTCATTTTCAGCTAATTCATCCCTAAGAGCTTTCTCAACTTGACTAGCACATAGAACTTTATTCTTTAGATACTCAATCTCTTGTTTAAGGTTTTCTATTTGCACAGTAGTTAGCTCTAGTTCCTCATTTCTCTTATTTAACAGTTCATTCCTAGTAGACAGTTTAGCAATCTCTTCATTAGCAGCAGTCATACTAGTATGAATGTTAAACATCTCAACGGATAGTTGTTCAACCAAAGATTTGTATTCAGAAACAGACATGTCTATGGTAGTGAGAGATGGTACCTGTGAGTCTGATGCAGATGGTTCTTCCTTGGAATTGGCCATCAAGGCATAGTTGCAGAATTCTTGTTCTTCCCCATCACTGTCAGAATCATCCCAACACTTCCCTTCAGCTATGTAAGCCTTACCTGGTGTCTGCTTCTTTAGAAGGGCCTCATACTTAGCTTCAAGCTCAAGAAACTCCTTATCCTTCTTTTTAGGCTTCTTGCATTCACTGGCAAAATGCCCTAGGTCATTGCATCTGTAACATCTTACAGATGACCTATCCACATAGCTGGTTTTGAATCTGTTCTTGTTTGTTTTCATAGGTGCCTTGCTCTTGTTGAATGAATGATTTTGAGGTCTAGGCTTGAAGGGCTGATTCACTACACCAAAACTGGCCATTAGTAACGGATATATCCGTTACTAATGACATTAGTAACGGATATATCCGTTACTAATCGTCCGTCACAATTGCTTTTTTTTAAATTTTGTAACAGATATATCCGTTACTAATTAGTAACGGATATATCCGTTACAAATAGATTAGTAACGGATATATCCGTTACTAATTAGTAACGGATATCTGGAATTAGTAACGGATATATCCGTTACTAATTAGTAACGGATATATCCGTTACAAATAGATTAGTAACGGATATATCCGTTACAAATTAGTAACGGATATCTGAAATTAGTAACGGATATATCCGTTACTAATTAGTAACGGATATATCTGTTACAAAATAAAAAAAAACAATTGTGACGGACGATTAGTAACGGATATATTAGTAACGGATGTTGAGAATTAGTAACGGATATATCCGTTACTAATTAGTAACGGATGTTGAGAATTAGTAACGGATATATCCGTTACTAATATTAAAAAAATTTAATAAGTTCTCAGCCAATCAGAGGCTGCCACCACAGCCGCCCCCACCTCTCAGCCAATCACATCGCGCCACATGTACTCTCAGCCAATCAGAGGCTGCCACCACAACCGCCCCACCTCTCACCCAACCTCAATTTTTCCAGATTTGTTGAAGTAAAGTTTCGAACCCCTGACCTCCTCTGAGGTAGTACACCCCCTCAACCAACTGTGACACGCGAGTATTTGTGATATATATGGAAATACAATCCTTATACTATGAACTTTTACATGTTTTTGTTTTATAAATTCGTTTAAAATTATAATTTTTTTTAAAAATTCGTTTTAATTTAATTTTACATATTGTTTAAAATTTAATTTTTTAAAAATTCGTTATAATTATTTATTTTTAAAAAATAGAAAATAATTATTTTTTAAAAAAATCGAAAATATTTTTTTTTAAAAAAATCGAAAATAATAATTATTTTTTAAAAATCGAAAATAATTATTTTTTTAAAAAAAAAGAAAATAATTAATTTTTTAAAAAATAGAAAATAATTAATTTTTTTTTAAAAATCGAAAATAATTATTTTTTTAAAAAAATCGAAAATAATTATTTTTTTAAAAAAATTGAAAATAATTATTTTTAAAAAAATCGAAAATAATTATTTTTAAAAAAACGAAATTTTTTTTTTAAAAATCAAAAATTATTAATTTTTTTTAAAAAATCGAAAATAATATTTTTTAAAAAATCGAAAATAATATTTTTTAAAAAATCGAAAATAATTTTTTTTAAAAAAATTCGAAAATAATTATTATTTTTTAAAAAATCGAAAATAATTATTTTTTTTAAAAACGAAAATAATTAATTTTTTTAAAAAAATCGAAAATAATTAAATTTTTTTAAAAAATCGAAAATAATTATTTTTTTAAAAAAATCGAAAATAATTATTTTTTTAAAAAAATCGAAAATAATTTTTTTTAAAAAAACGAAAATAATTATTTTTTTAAAAAATCGAAAATAATTAAATTTTTTTAAAAAATCGAAAATAACTAGTATCGTCCCGATTGCACAAAACAATATTTTTAAAATATTTTTTCGACGATGCAACCATAAGGTTGTTAATATCTAATGATTTTAGTGATATACACAAAAAATTAAAAAATTACAAGCTTATTTGATGTGATTTTATAATATAAATCTCCGAAAAACAATACTCGCGCTAACTAGTATCGTCCCGATTGCACAAAACAATATTTTTAAAATATTTTTTCGACGATCCAACCGTACGGCTGTTAATATCTAAGGATTTTAGTGATATACACAAAAAATTAAAAAATTACAAGCTTATTTGATGTGATTTTATAATATAAATCTCCGAAAAACAATACTCGCGATATCTAGTATCGTCCCGATTGCACAAAACAATATTTTTAAAATATTTTTTCGACGATCCAACCGTACGGCTGTTAATATCTAAGGATTTTAGTGATATACACAAAAAATTAAAAAATTACAAGCTTATTTGATGTGATTTTATAATATAAATCTCCAAAAAACAATACTCACGATATCTAGTATCGTCCCGATTGCACAAAACAATATTTTTAAAATGTTTTTTCGACGATGCAACCATAAGGTTGTTAATATCTAATGATTTTAGTGATATACACAAAAAATTAAAAAATTACAAGCTTATTTAATTTGATTTTATAATATAAATCTCCGAAAAACAATACTCGCGATAACTAGTATCGTCCCGATTGCACAAAACAATATTTTTAAAATATTTTTTCGACCATGCAACCATAAGGTTGTTAATATCTAATGATTTTAGTGATATACACAAAAAAGTAAAAAATTACAAGCTTATTTGATGTGATTTTATAATATAAATCTCCAAAAAACAATACTCGCGATAACTAGTATCGTCCCGATTGCACAAAACAATATTTTTAAAATATTTTTTCGACGATGCAACCATAAGGTTGTTAATATCTAAGGATTTTAGTTATATACACAAAAAATTAAAAAATTACAAGCTTATTTGATGTGATTTTATAATATAAATCTCCGAAAAACAATACTCGCGATAACTAGTATCGTCCCGATTGCACAAAACAATATTTTTAAAATATTTTTTCGACGATCCAACCGTACGGCTGTTAATATCTAAGGATTTTAGTGATATACACAAAAAATTAAAAAATTACAAGCTTATTTGATGTGATTTTATAATATAAATCTCCAAAAAAACAATACTCACGATATCTAGTATCGTCCCGATTGCATAAAACAATATTTTTAAAATCTTTTTTCGACGATCCAACCGTACGGTTGTTAATATCTAATGATTTTAGTGATATACAAAAAAAATTAAAAAATTACAAGCTTATTTGATGTGATTTTATAATATAAATCTTTTAAAAGTATTAAATTAGTAATAGATATATTATTCCTTAGTAACGGATATATCCGTTACTAATATTAGTAACGGATATATCTGTTACTAATTCTATGTATTCGTTACTAATTAGTAACAGATATATCCGTTACTAATATTATATATCCGTTACTAATTAGTAAAGGATATATAATATTAGTAACGGATATATCTGTTACTAATTAGTAACGGATACATAGAATTAGTAACGGATATATCCGTTACTAATTAGTAACGGATATATGTGCATTAGTAACGGATATATCCGTTACTAATTAGTAACGGATATATCCGTTACTAATTCTATGTATCCGTTACTAATTAGTAACAGATATTTAATATTAGTAACGGATATATCCGTTACTAATTAGTAACGGATACATAGAATTAGTAACGGATATATCCGTTACTAATTAGTAACGGATATCTGACACATTAGTAACGGATATATCCGTTACTAATTAGTAACGGATATATCTGTTACTAATGCCATCAGTAACGGATATATCCGTTACTAATTAGTAACGGATATATCCGTTACTAATGGCTTTTTTTATCTGTTAGTAATTTGCCAGTTTGGTGTAGTGATTCCTCTTGAATCTGATGTTTGGGAATTTTCTAGCCATAAAAGCATATGATGTATTTTCCATGCCATCCAGCTCTTCAAGAGTGTAGAACTCATCTTCTTCCTTGTCATCAGCAGGTTCAGTCACTACTTCCTCAGTTTCTTCATCATCTACTATCTCTTCTATTCTCAGCTGACTTGCAGATGCTTCCAGGTCTTGAATAGATTTGTTGACAATCAAGGCACAGGATGTGTTTATCATTCTGCCTTGGTTAGCTTGGATAGCCCTCTTTTGAAGCAACTCAAGCTCGTGTGTCTTTAAAACCCCATAGAGCACATCATACGTGACTTTTTTCAAATCTCTTTCTCTTAGGGATATGACCCTTTGCTCTAGATGGTTTGGTGACGATAGTAGAAACTTCATATTTAATTCCTTAGTGCTGTAAACCTTCCCATTCATTTGGAGCTCAGTCACCAGCTTGTGAAATCTTTCAAACATATCAGTGATACTTTCCTTGGACTGTGCCATGAACGCCTCATACTGTGTGACCAGTATCTGTTTCTTATTTTCTCTTACCTCCTTTGTCCCTTCACATAACACCTCGATGTGATTCCACATGTCCTTGGCTGATTTGCATGATGCTATGTTGGCAAACATCGACATATCCATGGAGTCTATGATTAACAACATGAGGTGGCTATCTAGGGCAATCTTTTCCTTCTCTGAGTCCGTCCATTTGGATGGCTCTTTTGGAACGTATGATCTAGGAATGACTACTGCGCCCACTGTGGATTCAGCAACTTCTTGTTGTGGTATGAATGGACCATTCTTGAGAATGTCATGGGTAGAGAGGATTGGCAGCTTTGATGAACAACAGCATTTTTATTTTCCAGAGGTTGTAATTCTCTTTGTCGAACTTAGGGACCTTTACCGTACCTGTAGTCTTTGGTGTATTCGAACTCATGATCGTTTTCTGTTTAGATTAAACAGCCTGCTCTGATACCACTTGTTGAGTATTGAATACAGTAAAAGAATACAGAGGGGGGGTGAATGGATTCTTGAACTTTTCTTTGTTCTTGAATCTTTGCAGCAAGATAAGTGATGAGTATGTGAGATGTGAAGATGCGGATAAATAAAGACAAACACAACACAATATCACTTTAATCTAATATCTTATTAGATAAAGATTTTGCTACAATCTGTGAATACAAATGATAGTATTCTCAGCTTCGTTTTTCTCAGAGAGATATTTTCTGGGTATTTGAGAAACTTCAACACCTTAACAGCTAAGGAAGTGAGGCTGTATCCTTATAGACATGGATACACCCACTTACTACAAATGAGGTAGGTAAAACAAAATCACTTTCCAGTCTGTCTATCTCATTTTAGTAAGAGTCCAAACGGCTACAGATTTGACTTTGAAAAGCCTGTTTAGATCCACTTCTTCAGCTCCTTGTCCCTTGTCTTATCTCTCCAAGCTTCTTTGTAGGCTTTCCAGCATGCTTTATAGGACAGAGTCAAATAAAGTATCCTGGCTTGTTGCAGGTTTCTGACTTGTACAATTCTTCAGTATTTTGTCCTCAAGAATGTATTCGAGAAGTGACTAAGTGAGTGATTCGAGAACTGGAGTTGACTTGATCGATAACTCTGAGTTCTCGAATAGTGTTATCTTGACATATCGAATCACTTCTCGAATAGCTCTTTTCTCTGGGACTCCTTGAGATATCGAATAGAGCATTTTGACATATCGAATCCCTGAGATATCGAATAGCATATTGAGTCTTTGAGATATCGAATGTAGCATTGACTTGTTGACCCTTTGAGAACTCGAACTGTTGACTCCTTGAGTTCTCGAACCGTGTAATAGACATATCGAATCCCTGAGATATCGAATGAGATATCGAGAGATATCGAATAGTGTCTTCTGAGATATCGAACTCCAGACTTCTCGAATGCTAGACTTCTCGAATAAACAAATGTACTTCTCGAATTAGTACTTAGGCAATTTCTTCATTTCTTCAATTCTTCAAATCCCAACTGTGATTATTTGACAGTCTTCATTTCCTTGCTTGAGGCATGAACCTTAGAACTTCTTTCAAGTTTTATTCTTGACTTAGTAGGTACAGTTACACAGATAGAATTTGATGCCTATTACATAGTACAAACAAGTAGAAACTCTACAACTAGAGGTTCCCTCAGTTAAGAGGTCATGTAGGTAATGCATAGCATTACGAACCACTTAGGCTTGTTATTAGATGTATTCAGGCATGCCTCTGTGACTAACAGTAATTTTTTAAAAAATTCGATAGATATATTTGGTTTGGTTTTATAACGGTCAAACCGGTCAAAGTAGACTTTCCTTTTAACTAGTCTTATCCCGAATGATGAATCTATTTTTTTAAATTATTTTTTCGATGTTCCAAATGTATGGATGTGAAGATCTAACGATTTTAGTGATTTGGTAATTTTTTTAAAAATTTGCTAGATGTATTTGGTTTGGTTTTATAACGGTCAAACCGGTCAAAGTAGACTTTCCTTTTAACTAGTCTTGTCCCGAATGATGAATCTTTTTTTTAATTATTTTTTCGACGTTCCAAATGTACGGATGTGAATATCTAACGATTTTAGTGATGTGGTAATTTTTTAAAAAATTCGATAGATGTATTTGGTTTGGTTTTATAACGGTCAAACCGGTCAAAGTAGACTTTCCTTTTAACTAGTCTTATCCCGAATGATGAATCGATTTTTTAAATTATTTTTTCGACGTTCCAAATGTATGGATGTGAAGATCTAACGATTTTAGTGATTTGGTAATTTTTTAAAAATTTGCTAGATGTATTTGGTTTGGTTTTATAACGGTCAAACCGATCAAAGTAGACTTTCCTTTTAACTAGTCTTGTCCCGAATGATGAATCTATTTTTTTAATTATTTTTTCGACGTTCCAAATATACGGATGTGAATAACTAACAATTTTAGTGATGTGGTAATTTTTTAAAAAATTTGATAGATGTATTTGGTTAGGTTTTATAAAGGTCAGACTGGTCAAAGTAGGCTTTCCTTTTAACTAGTCTTGTCCCGAATGATGAATCTACTTTTTTAATTTATTTTTTCGACGTTCAAAACGTAGGGATGTGAAGATCTAACGATTTGAGTGATGTGGTAATTTTTTTAAAAATTCGCTAGATGTATTTGATTTTGGTTTTATAACGGTCAAACCGGTCAAAATAGACTTTCCTTTTAAATAGTCTTGTCCCGAATGATGAATCTATTATTTTAATTTATTGTTTCGATGTTCCAAACGTACAGATGTGAAGATCTAAAGATTTTAGAATTGTGATAATTTTATAAAAAAAATTGCTAGATGTATTTGCTTTGATTTTATAACGGTTAAACCGGTCAAAGTAGACTTTCCTTATAACTAATCTTGTCCCGAATGATGAATCTAATTTTTTAAATTATTTTTTCGACGTTCCAAATGTACGGATGTGAATATCTAACGATTTTAGTGATGTGGTAATTTTTTAAAAAATTCGATAGATGTATTTGGTTTGGTTTTATAACGGTCAAACCGGTCAAATTAGACTTTCCTTTTAACTAGTCTTATCCCGAATGATGAATCTATTTTTTTAAATTATTTTTTCGATGTTCCAAATGTATGGATGTGAAGATCTAACGATTTTAATGATTTGGTAATTTTTTTAAAAATTTGCTAGATGTATTTGGTTTGGTTTTATAACGGTCAAACCGGTCAAAGTAGACTTTCCTTTTAACTAGTCTTGTCCCGAATGATGAATCTTTTTTTTTTAATTATTTTTTCGACGTTCCAAATATACGGATGTGAATAACTAACAATTTTAGTGATGTGGTAATTTTTTAAAAAATTTGCTAGATGTATTTGGTTAGGTTTTATAAAGGTCAAACTGGTCAAAGTAGACTTTCCTTTTAACTAGTCTTGTCCCGAATGATGAATCTACTTTTTTAATTTATTTTTTCGATGTTCAAAATGTAGGGATGTGAAGATCTAACGATTTGAGTGATGTGGTAATTTTTTTAAAAATTCGCTAGATGTATTTGATTTTGGTTTTATAACGGTTAAACCGGTCAAAGTAGACTTTCCTTTTAACTAGTCCTGCCCCGAATGATGAATTTATTTTTTTAATTTTTTTTTGACATATCAAATGTATGGATGTGAAGATCAAACGATTTTAGTGATTTGGTAATTTTTTAAAAAATTTGCTAGGATGTATTTGGTTTGGTTTTATAACGGTCAAACCGGTCAAAGTAGACTTTCCTTTTAACTAGTCTTGTCCCGAATGATGAATTTATTATTTTAATTTATTGTTTCGATGTTCCAAACGTACAGATGTGAAGATCTAAAGATTTTAGAATTGTGATAATTTTATAAAAAAATTGCTAGATGTATCTGCTTTGATTTTATAACGGTTAAACCGGTCAAAGTAGACTTTCCTTATAACTAGTCTTGTCCCGAATGATGAATCTAATTTTTTAAATTATTTTTTCGACGTTCTAAATGTACGGATGTGAATATCTAACGATTTTATTGATGTGGTAATTTTTTAAAAAATTTGATAGATGTATTTGGTTTGGTTTTATAACGGTCAAACCGGTCAAAGTATACTTTCCTTTTAACTAGTCTTGTCCCGAATGATGAATCTATATTTTTAATTATTTTTTCGACGTTCCAAACGTACGGATGTGAAGAACTAACGATGTTAGTGATGTGGTAATTTTTTAAAAAATTTGCTAGATGTATTTGGTTAGGTTTTATAAAGGTCAAACTGATCAAAGTAGGCTTTTCTTTTAACTACTCTTGTCCCGAATGATGAATCTACTTTTTTAATTTATTTTTCGACTTTCAAAATGTAGGGATGTGAAGATCTAACAATTTGAGTGATGTGGTAATTTTTGATAAAATTCGCTAGATGTATTTGATTTGGTTTTATAACGGTCAAACCGGTCAAAGTAGACTTTCCTTGAAACTAGTCTTGTCCCGAATGATGAATCTATATTTTTAATTATTTTTTCGACGTTCCAAATGTACGGATGTGAATAACTAACAATTTTAGTGATGTGGTAATTTTTTAAAAAATTTGCTAGATGTATTTGGTTAGGTTTTATAAAGGTCAAACTGATCAAAGTAGGCTTTTCTTTTAATTACTCTTGTCCCGAATGATGAATCTAATTTTTTAATTTATTTTTCGACCTTCAAAATGTAGGGATGTGAAGATCTAACGATTCGAGTGATGTGGTAATTTTTTAAAAAATTCGTTATATGTATTTGATTTGGTTTTATAACGGTCAAACCGGTTAAAGTAGACTTTCCTTTTAACTAGTCTTGTCTCGAATGATGAATCTATTTTTTTAAATTATTTTTTCAACGTTCCATACGTACGGATGTGAAGAACTAACGATTTTAGTGATGTGGTAATTTTTTAAAAAATTTGATAGATGTATTTGGTTTGTTTTATAACGGTCAAACTGGTCAAAGTAGACTTTTCTTTTAACTAGTCTTGTCCCGAATGAAGAATCTATTTTTTTAATTTTTTTTCGACATTCCAAATGTATGGATGTGAAGATCTAATGATTTTAGTGATGTGGTAATTTTTTAAAAAATTTGCCAGGATGTATTTGGTTTGGTTTTATAGCGGTCAAACCGGTCAAAGTAGACTTTCCTTTTAACTAGTCTTGTCCCGAATGATGAATCTATTTTTTTAATTTATTGTTTTGATGTTCCAAACGTACTGATGTGAAAATCTAACGATTTTAGTGTTGTGATAATTTTATAAAAAAATTTCTAGATGTATTTGGTTTGGTTTTATAACGGTAAAACCGGTCAAAGTAGACTTTCCTTTTAACTAGTTTTGTCCCGAATGATGAATCTATTTTTTTAATTTTTTTTGACATTCCAAATGTATGGATGTGAAGATCTAACGATTTTATTGATGTGGTAATTTTTTTAAAAATTTGCTAGATGTATTTGGTTTGGTTTTATAACAGTCAAACCGGTCAAAGTAGACTTTCCTTTTAACTAGTCTTGTCCCAAATGATGAACTAATTTTTTTTAAATTATTTATTCGACATTCCAAACATATGGATGTGAAGATTTAACGATTTTAGTGATGTGGTAATTTTTTAAAAAATTTGCTAGATGTATTTGGTTTGGTTTTATAACGGTCAAACCGGTAAAAGTAGACTTTCCTTTTAACTAGTCTTGTCCCATATAATGAATCTATTTTTTAAAATTATATTTTTGCATTCCAAATGTATGGATGTGAAAATCTAACGATTTTAGTGATGTGGTAATTTTTTAAAAAATTTGCTAGATGTATTTGGTTTGGTTTTATTACGGTCAAACCGGTCAAAGTAGACTTTCCTTTTAACTAGTCTTGTCCCGAATGATGAATCTATTTTTTTAATTTTTTTTTGTAACGCCCCCAAATCCGGGGTCAGGGATATGGGTCGCTACCGCGGAAAACCTTAACAACCAAACAATCAACTGCCAATATTAAATCTAAAACATGACATCCGACCCCTAACTACCAAGAATCTTTTCAGGTTATAGACTTGGAAACAAGAAATCCGAAAACACTTATAATAACTTACAACTCTTAGTACAACAATTCTCTTATACAGTCTTATGTTGTTAGTATCACCTTGACATAAGGTATACAACAACTACAATATTCTAATACAACAAATATTACAACTCAGGAATATGAATACCATACCAGTCTAATTAAACATCTGGTAGACAAACTCAAAATACAGAATCACTCTGAGCCGAACATCAACTTGATCCATGACTTGCCCTGCTTCGAGCTAAACTAAGTCAACTGCATCCACTATCTAACTCTGAAAATAAGATTTAAACAAAAGCAAGAATGAGCGAAAGAGGCGCTCAGCAAGTATATAATAGAGTATACTAAAATACTTTTGGAAAACTTTGAAGGTTTTAAAAATCCAACTTTGAGGATGATACCATTCTTGAAATATTCATAACGATAATTTTTCAATAGGAAAGGGGTTTGCAGAATTCAACAGGATATTCATCTCGACAGCTTTATAAACGATTTTGATATTTATCTCAACAATTTTATAGCGATTTCCGATAAAAACTTTGAATAACTGAGCAACAGATGCTTCAGCTACTAAGAGACAACATTTAAGAAATTCACGAAGCTACATCAACTCTCAATTAAACAAACATTCAAGAAATTCGCAACTATTACAATCTCATTATTGTCTACTAGGCACCCATATACCTAGCTGCCGAACCAGCCTGACAATAATGAGTTGAATAATTGAGAAGATCTCAATTCATTCTCGATTTTTGACAGTCACTGTGTAACAAATGCTTCAACGACAGTCTGAATCTCGAATTAATTTAGAACAAATCAAAAAGATTTGACGCTTGATTCTCAACGAAGAAAAATATTATTTTACAGGCAATGTGTCTTGATAATGATAACACTTACTGATAGACAATAACAATCTATCTCAGAATAAAGAAGTTGAAATTGAAAAGCTTGAGATACTGGTCTTCCGCCTCTACGATACCCCACAGCGCGATCAACCGCTGTGTCGCAAGTACCGCACTCCCGTGATACCCCATAGCACGATCACTACTATGTCGCAAGTATCACAATATCATTCTGCTAGCGAAAAGGTGGTTGAAAAGTCAACCTGGCAACATTTGTGCCAAAATATAAACATTCTCTTTCGATACCACGAGTTTATATTTTCCCCGTGTTGATCTGAAAGAAACCCATGGGCCATCTCCCATGTTGACCAGTGGATTATACGATTATTCCTCCGAATAAAATTGATTGAATTTGGATTCATATTCACTTCTGGCCGATCGCCAGTCTACACTTTGTACAAAACCGACCTGGACAATAGGCCGTCACAATAATCTCAAAAGGAACTAATTTATTGTATTGACACAAACTATATGTCAATTCAAGACAATAAAGTAGCAACCTTGAACAAGAAAGGTTCGCGGATCAGAATAAATCTTGTGGAGTCGTCTTGAAATAATAAGAACGACTTCCAATATGATAAGGATATTTAAAAAGGAGAATTCACATTCCCAATAGATATTGAGGTGTGTCATAATCATGACAGAATATAAACAGTTCTTATAGGGTAAAGAACAATTGTAAACTTTTATAACACGATGGATAAAATCACAAGTGGGATAAATTGAAAGCAGTTATAAAACTGATTAAAAAGACTTGAACGATTTCCCACAAATTTAAGAGTTTTAAATAAGGCATTTGCAAAACTTTCATTTTTAAGAAAGTATAATACTAAACTAGAGCATTCATCATAGATAATTTAAAAACATGCATACTCTGAATGAAAGAGCACGGTTAGTAGTCTTGCAATACATGCAACGTACTTTCAATATAGAATATACTCTGAACAATAGAGCATAAAGTAAATAATTTGCAATTATGGATTTAAATCTAGTTCGCACATTTCATATATTTCAAAATACGAATACTCTGAACGATAGAGTATGCATAGATAAACTTGCCTCTGGTCCTGAGCATAAAGCAGAAAACCGCGAATAAATCCTTCGCACCTTGTCCAAGAAATTCCATGGAGGTAACTTACCTTTCTTCATATGACGCCCCGATCTTTCCTCTTTGATGCACGTCGTTCCAACTTGATTATACCCTAATGGTACTTCGATTTGAGCTAAACAACACAACACTCAATCAAGGCTATGGTTTTCCCCAAAAACGCAGCCTTTGCTCTCCAAGAAATCATGGTGGAAAGTGGTGCTTGATGATGAAGATGATGTCTAGGAAAGAACGGGTCCGAAGAGAGGTGAACAACGAAACCGAAATCAAGCGATTCCGACAAGAATCGAGCAATTTATCAAGAAATCTCTTCCTTCTTCCTCTCCCCTTTGCGGCTTTGTATACGTATGTATATATGAGCTGTGTTGTGTGTTGTGTTTTAACCTAATGGGCTTGGCCCAATACAAGTATTACTCCCCATTTCTATTTACAACTCTAATTAAAATACTACTAAACAAATCCCAAAAATCCAATTTAAAAATGCAATGGGTTTAAAAATAAAAATTCTCGCATATATATTTAAAACACAAAATTACCTTTCTCCAGGTATTTTTAAAATATTTTTGGGACTCATAAATAATTAGATATGAATTTTACAAGATTTGTACTTTTAAAATAAAAAGCCTTGTAAAAATCATTTTAAAATACTTAATGCTCAAAATAAATTGAACTCATATTTTTAAAAAGTCCATAAATATAAAAAGATAATAACATAGAATATTACATGATTTTTACTCACTCCGATGATTTTATAAAAATGCTAAAGTGAAATAAAAATAGAATTTGATTACTTAAAATACCATGTATCTGGTAAAATCATTTTAAAATATTTAAGGTCTAAAAATAATTGACCTTATATTTTTAATACTCAATAAATATATAAAGGAAATATTTCAAAAGATTTCATGATTTATAAACCCTCCGATGATTTTATAAAATTTTTAGAAATTCAATAATGCATGATTTAAATATTTAATTCCTCAAAATACAAATAAAAATACACAAATCATCACGAAAGCACATAAACACAAATTCACATAATCATGTAGCAATTTAAATCACATTAATTAAATCCACAAAAATTTTAAACACATCCATAAATTTAAAATAAATCACATTCCAAATATAATAAAATAATATTCGAATATTTCTTCGCTCGTCAAATCTATCTTCAACGCAAAATAATAATAATAATAATAATAATAATAATAATTTATTTTGAAAATTCGGGTTGTCACAGTCTTCCCTCCTTAACAGGATTCCGTCCCCGGAATCCGCAGAAGAAAGAACGGGATTCTAAGACGCACCGCTTCCTTCCGACTGAAATTCCCAAGGCCTACGGAAATCCCCGCAATTTCGCTATCTCGTGACTCAGACGATTCGGTACACATATCTCCAATTCTTCATATCCATAGTGCTTCGGGTTAAACCGTGAAAAGAATTTCGAGAAATCCCTAATAGCCAGGATTCCACTTTCAACGTACAATGTCGATCGAGGAACCTAACAATCGGAAGATCTCGATTTATTCCTTATTCAACTGTTTACCGAGCAACAATGCTAGAACACGAACACCATGTCGCCATGTGTTGAGACACAAAAGAATAATGAAAACAACTGAAGTGGCGGAATCCTTGAATAAAAGAGATTCCTACTCAATTTGAATGTCACACAATGTGATCATGATTAAAAAGCTTGAGGCAACCATTAAAGGTTACAAAAGAATAACTGAGAGATCAATATGATCCAAGAAACTCAACGTTGCGTGTCTTAGTTAAGACATTACTAAAGGTAATTAGCCTTTTTGTATTGCACAACACACAAGTGATGGCGTCCCATCCAACTTCTATCACACAGACAGATAGTCCTTGTGTCCCCTATACAATAGGGTTGTTTGTCTCAGCTAGAGTAAGGAGTTTTGGAAAGAAATTTCTGGTTAAACAAATAAATAGCATCTTATAGCAAGAAACTTTCAAACGTACACCTTGGACAAAACTAAACAAATTCCAAAGGTGTTAATCCCGAAAGAAAGATTTAACGGGAGAGGATACTAGCACATGACGAGCAAGCAGTGCTGTACCACGAATAAAATTTTTATCCACCAATAGAAAAATAAAGGCGGAAGTTTGATTTGAACAAACTTGACAGGGCCTCAGAAAAACCTGAAAAAATAGGTATCATGAAAGCCTCTGACACAATCGAAACCCAACATTCGGGTGAATACAAGTGTTTAAAAGAACTATAACTTAGAAGACGGAATATATCTTCTAACACAATCCTCCAATGAAGGAGTATCAAATAAATTATAGATGAAAAAGAATATTGTCGCGATTCTCCACAGATGCATCCTCGGTCGGCTCTTCTGACGAACGATCGATCAATTCTTAACTCTCTTCGCAACGTCTTAAGATACACTATACCCTACATCGATAACAAATCATAGCAGTCTTTAAAGACACTACTGCCACTATCTCCAATTGCAAGGAATTCTACTCGGCTCGGAACCATCATCCTAAGGTAGAATCCTAATCTCGACTTACTCATTGGAATATAATCGATAATCCAACACGAACTCTATGTGAGTTCAGACACCCTCACATAACTATATATATAATCCTACGCTCTCACTTGTTTCTAGTTTCTATAACCCTTTGCTCTGATACCATTCTGTAACGCCCCCAAATCCGGGGTCAGGGATATGGGTCGCTACCGCGGAAAACCTTAACAACCAAACAATCAACTGCCAATATTAAATCTAAAACATGACATCCGACCCCTAACTACCAAGAATCTTTTCAGGTTATAGACTTGGAAACAAGAAATCCGAAAACACTTATAATAACTTACAACTCTTAGTACAACAATTCTCTTATACAGTCTTATGTTGTTAGTATCACCTTGACATAAGGTATACAACAACTACAATATTCTAATACAACAAATATTACAACTCAGGAATATGAATACCATACCAGTCTAATTAAACATCTGGTAGACAAACTCAAAATATAGAATCACTCTGAGCCGAACATCAACTTGATCCATGACTTGCCCTGCTTCGAGCTAAACTAAGTCAACTGCATCCACTATCTAACTCTGAAAATAAGATTTAAACAAAAGCAAGAATGAGCGAAAGAGGCGCTCAACAAGTATATAATAGAGTATACTAAAATACTTTTGGAAAACTTTGAAGGTTTTAAAAATCCAACTTTGAGGATGATACCATTCTTGAAATATTCATAACGATAATTTTTCAATAGGAAAGGGGTTTGCAGAATTCAACAGGATATTCATCTCGACAGCTTTATAAACGATTTTGATATTTATCTCAACAATTTTATAGCGATTTCCGATAAAAACTTTGAATAACTGAGCAACAGATGCTTCAGCTACTAAGAGACAACATTTAAGAAATTCACGAAGCTACATCAACTCTCAATTAAACAAACATTCAAGAAATTCACAACTATTACAATCTCATTATTGTCTACTAGGCACCCATATACCTAGCTGCCGAACCAGCCTGACAATAATGAGTTGAATAATTGAGAAGATCTCAATTCATTCTCGATTTTTGACAGTCACTGTGTAACAAATGCTTCAACGACAGTCTGAATCTCGAATTAATTTAGAACAAATCAAAAAGATTTGACGCTTGATTCTCAACGAAGAAAAATATGATTTTACAGGCAATGTGTCTTGATAATGATAACACTTACTGATAGACAATAACAATCTATCTCAGAATAAAGAAGTTGAAATTGAAAAGCTTGAGATACTGGTCTTCCGCCTCTACGATACCCCACAGCGTGATCAACCGCTGTGTCGCAAGTACCGCACTCCCGTGATACCCCATAGCACGATCACTACTATGTCGCAAGTATCACAATATCATTCTGCTAGCGTAAAGGTGGTTGAAAAGTCAACCTGGCAACATTTGTGCCAAAATATAAACATTCTCTTTCGATACCACGAGTTTATATTTTCCCCGTGTTGATCTGAAAGAAACCCATAGGCCATCTCCCATGTTGACCAGTGGATTATATGATTATTCCTCCGAATAAAATTGATTGAATTTGGATTCATATTCACTTCTGGCCGATCGCCAGTCTACACTTTGTACAAAACCGACCTGGACAATAGGCCGTCACAATAATCTCAAAAGGAACTAATTTATTGTATTGACACAAACTATATGTCAATTCAAGACAATAAAGTAGCAACCTTGAACAAGAAAGGTTCGCGGATCAGAATAAATCTTGTGGAGTCGTCTTGAAATAATAAGAACGACTTCCAATATGATAAGGATATTTAAAAAGGAGAATTCACATTCCCAATAGATATTGAGGTGTGTCATAATCATGACAGAATATAAACAGTTCTTATAGGGTAAAGAACAATTGTAAACTTTTATAACACGATGGATAAAATCACAAGTGGGATAAATTGAAAGCAGTTATAAAACTGATTAAAAAGACTTGAACGATTTCCCACAAATTTAAGAGTTTTAAATAAGGCATTTGCAAAACTTTCATTTTTAAGAAAGTATAATACTAAACTAGAGCATTCATCATAGATAATTTAAAAACATGCATACTCTGAATGAAAGAGCACGGTTAGTAGTCTTGCAATACATGCAACGTACTTTCAATATAGAATATACTCTGAACAATAGAGCATAAAGTAAATAATTTGCAATTATGGATTTAAATCTAGTTCGCACATTTCATATATTTCAAAATACGAATACTCTGAACGATAGAGTATGCATAGATAAACTTGCCTCTGGTCCTGAGCATAAAGCAGAAAACCGCGAATAAATCCTTCGCACCTTGTCCAAGCAATTCCATGGAGGTAACTTACCTTTCTTCATATGACGCCCCGATCTTTCCTCTTTGATGCACGTCGTTCCAACTTGATTATACCCTAATGGTACTTCGATTTGAGCTAAACAACACAACACTCAATCAAGGCTATGGTTTTCCCCAAAAACGCAGCCTTTGCTCTCCAAGAAATCATGGTGGAAAGTGGTGCTTGATGATGAAGATGATGTCAAGGAAAGAACGGGTCCGAAGAGAGGTGAACAACGAAACCGAAATCAAGCGATTCCGACAAGAATCGAGCAATTTATCAAGAAATCTCTTCCTTCTTCCTCTCCCCTTTGCGGCTGTGTATACGTATGTATATATGAGCTGTGTTGTGTGTTGTGTTTTAACCTAATGGGCTTGGCCCAATACAAGTATTACTCCCCATTTCTATTTACAACTCTAATTAAAATACTACTAAACAAATCCCAAAAATCCAATTTAAAAATGCAATGGGTTTAAAAATAAAAATTCTCGCATATATATTTAAAACACAAAATTACCTTTCTCCAGGTATTTTTAAAATATTTTTGGGACTCATAAATAATTAGATATGAATTTTACAAGATTTGTACTTTTAAAATAAAAAGCCTTGTAAAAATCATTTTAAAATACTTAATGCTCAAAATAAATTGAACTCATATTTTTAAAAAGTCCATAAATATAAAAAGATAATAACATAGAATATTACATGATTTTTACTCACTCCGATGATTTTATAAAAATGCTAAAGTGAAATAAAAATAGAATTTGATTACTTAAAATACCATGTATCTGGTAAAATCATTTTAAAATATTTAAGGTCTAAAAATAATTGACCTTATATTTTTAATACTCAATAAATATATAAAGGAAATATTTCAAAAGATTTCATGATTTATAAACCCTCCGATGATTTTATAAAATTTTTAGAAATTCAATAATGCATGATTTAAATATTTAATTCCTCAAAATACAAATAAAAATACACAAATCATCACGAAAGCACATAAACACAAATTCACATAATCATGTAGCAATTTAAATCACATTAATTAAATCCACAAAAATTTTAAGCACATCCATAAATTTAAAATAAATCACATTCCAAATATAATAAAATAATATTCGAATATTTCTTCGCTCGTCAAATCTATCTTCAACGCAAAATAATAATAATAATAATAATAATAATAATAATAATAATAATTTATTTTGAAAATTCGGGTTGTCACATTTTTCGACATTCCAAATGTATGGATATGAAGCGATTTTAGTGATGTGGTAATTTTTTAAAAAATTTGCCAGGATGTATTTGGTTTGGTTTTATAACGGTCAAACCGGTCAACGTAGACTTTCCTTTTAACTAGTCTTGTCCGGAATGATGAAACTATTTTTTTAATTGATTGTTTCGATGTTCCAAACGTACATATGTGAAGATCTAACGATTTTAGTGTTGTGATAATTATATAAAAAATTTGCTAGATGTATTTGGTTTGGTTTTATAACGGTTAAACCGGTCAAAGTAGACTTTCCTTATAACTAGTCTTGTCCCGAATGATGAATCTAATTTTTTAAATTATTTTTTTGACGTTCCAAATGTATGGATGTGAATATCTAACGATTTTAGTGATGTGGTAATTTTTTAAAAAATTCGATAGATGTATTTGGTTTGCTTTTATAACGGTCAAAGTAGACTTTCCTTTTAACTAGTCTTATCCCGAATGATGAATCTATTTTTTTAAATTATTTTTTCGACGTTCCAAATGTATGGATGTGAAGATCTAACGATTTTAGTGATTTGGTAATTTTTTTAAAAATTTGCCAGATGTATTTGGTTTGGTTTTATAACGGTCAAACCGGTCAAAGTAGACTTTCGTTTTAACTAGTCTTGTCCCGAATGATGAATCTATTTTTTTAATTATTTTTTCGACGTTCCAAATATATGGATGTGAATTTTTTAAAAAATTTGCTAGATGTATTCGGTTAGGTTTTATAAAGGTCAAACTGGTCAAAGTAGGCTTTCCTTTTAACTAGTCTTATCCCGCATGATGAATCTACTTTTTTAATTTATTTTTTCGACGTTCAAAACGTAGGGATGTGAAGATCTAACGATTTGAGTGATGTGGAAATTTTTTTAAAAATTCGCTAGATGTATTTGATTTTGGTTTTATAACGGTCAAACCGGTCAAAGTAGACTTTCCTTTTAACTAGTCTTGTCCGGAATGATGAATCTATTTTTTTAATTGATTGTTTCGATGTTCCAAACGTACAGATGTGAAGATCTAACGATTTTAGTGTTGTGATAATTTTATAAAAAATTTGATAGATGTATTTGGTTTGGTTTTATAACGGTTAAACCGGTCAAAGTAGACTTTCCTTATAACTAGTCTTGTCCCGAATGATGAATCTAATTTTTTAAATTATTTTTTCGACGTTCCAAATGTACGGATGTGAATATCTAACAATTTTAGTAATGTGGTAATTTTTTAAAAAATTCGATAGATGTATTTGGTTTGGTTTTATAACGGTCAAACCGGTTAAAGTAGACTTTCCTTTTAACTAGTCTTATCCCGAATGATGAATCTATTTTTTTAAATTATTTTTTCGACGTTCCAAATGTATGGATGTGAAGATCTAACGATTTTAGTGATTTGGTAATTTTTTTAAAAATTTGCTAGATGTATTTGGTTTGGTTTTATAACGGTCAAACCGGTCAAAGTAGACTTTCGTTTTAACTAGTCTTGTCCCGAATGATGAATCTATTTTTTTAATTATTTTTTCGACGTTCCAAATATACGGATATGAATTTTTTTAAAAATTTGCTAGATGTATTCGGTTAGGTTTTATAAAGGTCAAACTGGTCAAAGTAGGCTTTCCTTTTAACTAATCTTGTCCCGCATGATGAATCTACTTTTTTAATTTATTTTTTCGACGTTCAAAACGTAGGGATGTGAAGATCTAACGATTTGAGTGATGTGGTAATTTTTTAAAAAATTCGCTAGATGTATTTGATTTTGGGTTTATAACGGTCAAACCGGTCAAAGTAGACTTTCCTTTTAACTAGTCATGCCCCGAATGATGAATTTATTTTTTTTAATTTTTTTTTGACATTTCAAATGTATGGATGTGAGGATCTAACGATTTTAGTGATGTGGTAATTTTTTAAAAAATTTGCTAGGATGTATTTGGTTTGGTTTTATAACGGTCAAACCGGTCAAAGTAGACTTTCCTTTTAACTAGTCTTGTCCCGAATGATGAATCTATTATTTTAATTTACTGTTTCGATGTTCCAAACGTACAAATGTGAAGATCTAACGATTTTAGAATTGTGATAATTTTATAAAAAAATTTGCTAGATGTATTTGGTTTGATTTTATAACGGTTAAACCGGTCAAAGTAGACTTTCCTTATAACTAGTCTTGTCCCGAATGATGAATCTAATTTTTTAAATTATTTTTTCGACGTTCCAAATGTACAGATGTGAATATCTAACGATTTTAGTGATGTGGTAATTTTTTAAAAAATTTGATAGATGTATTTGGTTTGGTTTTATAACGGTCAAACCGGTCAAAGTAGACTTTCCTTTTAACTAGTCTTGTCCCGAATGATGAATCTATATTTTTAATTATTTTTTCGATGTTCCAAATGTACGGATGTGAATAACTAACAATTTCAGTGATGTGGTAATTTTTTAAAAAATTTGCTAGATGTATTCGGTTAGGTTTTATAAAGGTCAAACTGGTCAAAGTAGGCTTTTCTTTTAACTACTCTTGTCCCGAATGATGAATCTACTTTTTTAATTTATTTTTCGACTTTCAAAATGTAGGGATGTGAAGATCTAACGATTTGAGTGATGTGGTAATTTTTTATAAAATTCGCTAGATGTATTTGATTTTGGTTTTATAACGGTCAAACCGGTCAAAGTAGACTTACCTTTTAACTAGTCCTGCCCCGAATGATGAATTTATTTTTTTAATTTTTTTTTGACATTTCAAATGTATGGATGTGAAGATCTAACGATTTTAATGATATGGTAATTTTTTAAAAAATTTGCTAGGTTGTATTTGGTTTGGTTTTATAACGGTCAAACCGGTCAAAGTAGACTTTCCTTTTAACTAGTCTTGTCCCGAATGATGAATCTATTATTTTAATTTATTGTTTCGATGTTCCAAACGTACAGATGTGAAGATCTAACGATTTTAGAATTGTGATAATTTTATAAAAAAATTGCTAGATGTATTTGCTTTGATTTTATAACGGTTAAACCGGTCAAAGTAGACTTTCCTTATAACTAGTCTTGTCCCGAATGATGAATTTAATTTTTTAAATTATTTTTTCAACGTTCCAAATGTACGGATGTGAAGATCTAACGATTTTATTGATGTGGTAATTTTTTTAAAAATTTGCTAGATGTATTTGGTTTGGTTTTATAACAGTCAAACCGGTCAAAGTAGACTTTCCTTTTAACTAGTCTTGTCCCAAATGATGAACCAATTTTTTTAAAATTATTTTTTCGACATTCCAAACATATGGATGTGAAGATTTAACGATTTTAGTGATGTGGTAATTTTTTAAAAAATTTGCTAGATGTATTTGGTTTGGTTTTATAACGGTCAAACCTGTAAAAGTAGACTTTCCTTTTAACTAGTCTTGTCCCATATAATGAATCTATTTTTTAAAATTATATTTTTGCATTCCAAATGTATGGATGTGAAGATCTAACGATTTTAGTGATGTGGTAATTTTTTAAAAAATTTGGTAGATGTATTTGGTTTGGTTTTATTATGGTCAAACCGGTCAAAGTAGACTTTCCTTTTAACTAGTCTTGTCCCGAATGATGAATCTATTTTTTTAATTTTTTTTTCGACATTCCAAATGTATGGATATGAAGCGATTTTAGTGATGTGGTAATTTTTTAAAAAATTTGCCAGGATGTATTTGGTTTGGTTTTATAACGGTCAAACCGGTCAAAGTAGACTTTCCTTTTAACTAGTCTTGTCCGGAATGATGAATCTATTTTTTTAATTGATTGTTTCGATGTTCCAAACGTACATATGTGAAGATCTAACTATTTTAGTGTTGTGATAATTTTATAAAAAATTTGCTAGATGTATTTGGTTTGGTTTTATAACGGTTAAACCGGTCAAAGGAGACTTTCCTTATAACTAGTCTTGTCCCGAATGATGAATCTAATTTTTTAAATTATTTTTTTGACGTTCCAAATGTATGGATGTGAATATCTAACGATTTTAGTGATGTGGTAATTTTTTAAAAAATTCGATAGATGTATTTGGTTTGGTTTTATAACGGTGAAAGTAGACTTTCCTTTTAACTAGTTTTATCCCGAATGATGAATCTATTTTTTTAAATTATTTTTTCGACTTTCCAAATGTATGGATGTGAAGATCTAACGATTTTAGTGATTTGGTAATTTTTTTAAAAATTTGCCAGATGTATTTGGTTTGGTTTTATAACGGTCAAACCGGTCAAAGTAGACTTTCGTTTTAACTAGTCTTGTCCCGAATGATGAATCTATTTTTTTAATTATTTTTCCGACGTTCCAAATATACGGATGTGAATTTTTTAAAAAATTTGCTAGATGTATTCGGTTAGGTTTTATAAAGGTCAAACTGGTCAAAGTAGGCTTTCCTTTTAACAAGTCTTGTCCCGCATGATGAATCTACTTTTTTAATTTATTTTTTCGACGTTCAAAACGTAGGGATGTGAAGATCTAACGATTTGAGTGATGTGGAAATTTTTTTAAAAATTCGCTAGATGTATTTGATTTTGGTTTTATAACGGTCAAACCGGTCAAAGTAGACTTTCCTTTTAACTAGTCTTGTCCGGAATGATGAATCTATTTTTTTAATTGATTGTTTCGATGTTCCAAACGTACAAATGTGAAGATCTATCGATTTTAGTGTTGTGATAATTTTATAAAAAATTTGATAGATGTATTTGGTTTGGTTTTATAACGGTTAAACCGGTCAAAGTAGACTTTCCTTATAACTAGTCTTGTCCCGAATGATGAATCTAATTTTTTAAATTATTTTTTCGACGTTCCAAATGTACGGATGTGAATATCTAACAATTTTAGTAATGTGGTAATTTTTTAAAAAATTCGATAGATGTATTTGGTTTGGTTTTATAACGGTTAAACCGGTCAAAGTAGACTTTCCTTTTAACTAGTCTTATCCCGAATGATGAATCTATTTTTTTAAATTATTTTTTCAACGTTCCAAATGTATGGATGTGAAGATCTAACGATTTTAGTGATTTGGTAATTTTTTTAAAAATTTGCTAGATGTATTTGGTTTGGTTTTATAACGGTCAAACCGGTCAAAGTAGACTTTCGTTTTAACTAGTCTTGTCCCGAATGATGAATCTATTTTTTTAATTATTTTTTCGACGTTCCAAATATACGGATGTGAATTTTTTAAAAAATTTGCTAGATGTATTCGGTTAGGTTTTATAAAGGTCAAACTGGTCAAAGTAGGCTTTCCTTTTAACTAATCTTGTCCCGCATGATGAATCTACTTTTTTAATTTATTTTTTCGACGTTCAAAACGTAGGGATGTGAAGATCTAACGATTTGAGTGATGTGGTAATTTTTTAAAAAATTCGCTAGATGTATTTGATTTTGGTTTTATAACGGTCAAACCGGTCAAAGTAGACTTTCCTTTTAACTAGTCATGCCCCGAATGATGAATTTATTTTTTTAATTTTTTTTTGACATTTCAAATGTATGGATGTGAGGATCTAACGATTTTAGTGATGTGGTAATTTTTTAAAAAATTTGCTAGGATGTATTTGGTTTGGTTTTATAACGGTCAAACCGGTCAAAGTAGACTTTCCTTTTAACTAGTCTTGTACCGAATGATGAATCTATTATTTTAATTTATTGTTTCGATGTTCCAAACGTACAAATGTGAAGATCTAACGATTTTAGAATTGTGATAATTTTATAAAAAATTTGCTAGATGTATTTGGTTTGATTTTATAACGGTTAAACCGGTCAAAGTAGACTTTCCTTATAACTAGTCTTGTCCCGAATGATGAATCTAATTTTTTAAATTATTTTTTCGACGTTCCAAATGTACGGATGTGAATATCTAACGATTTTAGTGATGTGGTAATTTTTTTAAAAATTTCATAGATGTATTTGGTTCGGTTTTATAACGGTCAAACCGGTCAAAGTAGACTTTCCTTTTAACTAGTCTTGTCCCGAATGATGAATCTATATTTTTAATTACTTTTTCGATGTTCCAAATGTACGGATGTGAATAACTAACAATTTTAGTGATGTGGTAATTTTTTTAAAAATTTGCTAGATGTATTTGGTTAGGTTTTATAAAGGTCAAACTGATCAAAGTAGGCTTTTCTTTTAACTACTCTTGTCCCTAATGATGAATCTACTTTTTTAATTTATTTTTCGACTTTCAAAATGTAGGGATGTGAAGATCTAACGATTTGAGTGATGTGGTAATTTTTTATAAAATTCGCTAGATGTATTTGATTTTGGTTTTATAACGGTCAAACTGGTCAAAGTAGACTTACCTTTTAACTAGTCCTGCCCCGAATGATGAATTTATTTTTTTAATTTTTTTTTGACATTTCAAATGTATGGATGTGAAGATCTAACGATTTTAGTGATATGGTAATTTTTTAAAAAATTTGCTAGGTTGTATTTGGTTTGGTTTTATAACGGTCAAACCGGTCAAAGTAGACTTTCCTTTTAACTAGTCTTGTCCCGAATGATGAATCTATTATTTTAATTTATTGTTTCGATGTTCCAAACGTACAGATGTGAAGATCTAACGATTTTAGAATTGTGATAATTTTATAAAAAAATTGCTAGATGTATTTGCTTTGATTTTATAACGGTTAAACCGATCAAAATAGACTTTCCTTATAACTAGTCTTGTCCCGAATGATGAATTTAATTTTTTAAATTATTTTTTCGACGTTCCAAATGTACGGATGTGAATATCTAACGATTTTAGTGATGTGGTAATTTTTTAAAAAGTTTGATAGATGTATTTGGTTTGGTTTTATAACGGTCAAACCGGTCAAAGTAGACTTTCCTTTTAACTAGTCTTGTCCGGAATGATGAATCTATTTTTTTAATTGATTGTTTCGATGTTCCAAACGTACAGATGTGAAGATCTAACGATTTTAGTGTTGTGATAATTTTATTGTAACGCCCCCAAATCCGGGGTCAGGGATATGGGTCGCTACCGCGAAAAACCTTAACAACCAATCAATCAACTGCCAATATAAAGTCTAAAACAAGACATCCGACCCCTAACTACCAAGAATCTTTTCAGGTTATAGACTTGGAAACAAGAAATCCAAAAATGCTTATAATAACTTACAACTCTTGGTACAACAATTCTCTTATACAGTCTTATGTTGTTAGTATCACCTTGACATAAGGTATACAACAACCACAATATTCTAATACAACAAATATTACAACTCAGGAATATGAATACCATACCAGTCTAACTAAACATCTGGTAGACAAACTCAAAATACAGAATCACTCTGAGCCGATCATCAACTCGATCCATGACTTGCCCTGCTTCGAGCTAAACTAAGTCAACTGCATCCACTATCTATCTCTGTAAAATAAGATTTAAACAAAAGCAAGAATGAGCGAAAGAGGCGCTCAGCAAGTATATAATAGAGTATACTAAAATACTTTTGGAAAACTTTGAAGGTTTTAAAATCCAACTTTGAGGTTGATACCATTCTCGAAATATTCATAACGATAGATTTTCGATAGGAAAGAGGTTTGCAGAATTCACAAGAGTTTCATCTCGACAGCTTTATAAACGATTTTTATATTTAACTCAACAATTTTTATAGCGATTTCCGATCAAAACCTTGAATAACTGAGCAACAGATGCTTCAGCTACTAAGAGACGACATTTAAGAAATTCACGAAGCTACATCAACTCTCAATTAAACAAACATTCAAGAAATTCGCAACTATTACAATCTCATTATTGTCCACTAGGCACCCATATACCTAGCTGCCGAACCGGCCTGACAATAATGAGTTGAATAATTAAGAAGATCTCAATTCATTCTCGATTTTTGACAGTCACTGTGCAACAAATGCTTCAACGACAGTCTGAATCTCGAATTAATTTAGAACAAATCAAAAAGATTTGACGCTTGATTCTCAACGAAGAAAATATGATTTTACAGGCATTGTGTCTTGATAATGATAACACTTACTGATAGACAATAACAATCTATCTCAGAATAAAGAAGTTGAAATTGAAAAGCTTGAGATACTGGTCTTCCGCCTCTACGATACCCCACAGCGCGATCAACCGCTATGTCGCAAGTACCGCACTCCCGTGGTACCCCATAGCACGATCACTACTATGTCGCAAGTACCACAATATCATTCTTCTAGCGTAAAGGTGGTTGAAAAGTCAACCTGGCAACATTCGTGCCAAAATATAAACATTCTCTTTCGATACCACGAGTTTATATTTTCCCCGTGTTGATCTGAAAGAAACCCATGGGCCATCTCCCAGGTTGACCAGTGGATTATACGATTATTCCTCCGAATAAAATTTATTGATTTGGATTCATATTCACTTCTGGCCGATCGCTAGTCTACACTTTGTACAAAACCGACCTGGACAATAGGCCGTCACAATAATCTCAAAAGGAACTAATTTATTGTATTGACACAAACAATATGTCAATTCAAGACAATAAAGTAGCAACCTTGAACAAGAAAGGTTCGCGGGTCAGAATAAATCTTGTGGAGTCGTCTTGAGATAATAAGAACGACCTGATACGGAATGAAACTTTTAAATACGTTGTGTCATAATCACGACAGAATATAAAACAGTTCTTATAGGGTGAAGAACAATTGTAAACTTTTGTAACACAAGGGATAGAATCACATGCTTGCGATAAGTTGAAAGCAATTATAAAACTGGTAAATGACTTGAGCGATTTCTCGCGAATTTACGAGATTAAATAAAGCATTTGCAGAATTCTCATTTTTAAGAAAGCATAATATTACACTAGAGCATTCATCATAGATATTTTAAAAACATGCATACTCTGAAAGAAAGAGCACGGTTAGTAGTCTTGCAATACATGCAACATACTTTCAATATAGGATATACTCTGAACAATAGAGCATAAAGTAAATAATTTGCAATTATGGATTTAAATCTAGTTCGCACATTTCATATATTTCAAAATACGAATACTCTGAACGATAGAGTATGCATAGATAAACTTGCCTCTGGTCCTGAGCATAAAGCAGAAAACCGCGAATAAATCCTTCGCACCTTGTCCAAGCAATTCCATGGAGGTAACTTACCTTTCTTCATACGACGCCTCGATCTTTCCTCTTTGATGCACGTCGTTCCAACTTGACTATACCCTAATGGTACTGAAATAGTTACGAGACGTGTCAGTCCTACCTCGTATCTCGAGTAAACACAACTTGGAAGGTCACTAAATCATATAAAGTCAAACTATAGGTGTCCTCCCTATAGTTGACTATTCTATTATCACTTAGTACACATAACACATTAACATTAACATTTAGCACCCCAAAACATGCCTTTAGACCATTAAAGTCAAATAAGTTAAATAAATTTAAAATGCAGGAGATTTCTAGAAAATTTCGGCATGACCTATTCGTTTATCGGACTATGGGCACAGCCCCTCAAATACAATACAACCCTGTTTTAGCAAAAATAAGCTGCCTCAACTTGCAGCAACATAAAATAAACACATAAGAAAGTATCCGCCCTGACATGCGGCACATAGCACATAATGATTTATATTACACTACTACTTACGCTACACCAATGATCGTATTTCTCACGTATTTAAATGATACACGTGACAATCAATCATTGATGTTCGTAAGCCCTAGGGAACAACCCCTAGCACTAACTATTACTTACGCTATATCGATGATCACACCACATAAGTATATGAATTATACCCGTGATAGTTAATCATGGATATTCGTAAGCCCTAGGGATCAGTCGAAAAGAATTACACAAGTCCTTTAAATATTGACATTTAAAAACTTGTGATCTTCTCATAACCCCTAGCACAATTCTAACATTTAACATGTATCACGTATTCCCATACTTACCATTGACCACCGATAATCGTTAAACCCGAATATTCTCGATACCACAAAATGATTCCAACAATTACAACTAGCACTTAACAATTAGCACTTGAACCTTTATGATTAGTTAGATCATCAAATACTACGACTCGCTTTATACTGTTTAGCACATAAGCATTTACCACCATATTCTTAATTTACAACATTCGTCTAATTATGAAAATTAATGCATTTAACTCGCAATTATATCTCTCAATCCACTATTCACTTTAACAAGACAATTTCACAATTGAATCATATATTAACATACAACTTAAGATTTACAATTCACTACTCAACTGTAACCTCGAAATATAACACTGGTTATAAAGGAAACCAACCTAAAATCTTTAGCATATAAACGCCAATTCAATTATACATATAAATCCATTGTCCGCTTAAATTAAACATATGAGTCCCATTTATTCCTTAAATTAAATTAACAATTATCGAACCCACAAAGTAACACTTTGCTATTCATAAAAATTTGAATTCACGCTACCTTTGCTTATTCATACTCAGAAATCGAATTATAACCTACACAAAACATATAATCGAGTTCTTACACAATTAATATCTCTAATCACCTAGATACTCTTAACCAGCTACTAATCATTCATAATTAAATCAAATATCACTTAACAACCATTAAACCCAATTATTAAAGAGGCCATAAATAATTAAACTTCGATATTCATCAAAATCCCCAAGTTTTAACTCGACTATTACACGACAATAATAGTAATAATTAATAATCACAAGACCCGAGCATATTATCGAATTTACAACTAACCTCCACAATATAGTTACCAACATACTTTCCGAATTAAATTCGAAAATACAACAATGCTCATAATTTAAACTCCAAAAGTCATATTTTAATCAATTATTAATCAATTCTAACATTAATCCATCAACTCCAAATTAATTCACTAAAATTAACAATTAACTCATAATTTAAATCTAATCACGAAATTAGCAATAATCTCACAATTTAAAACCAATTTAATTATAACAATTAATCAACTAAATTACCACAATTACATACATAATTTAAAAGAAATATAGAAATTATACCCCTTTCGATTTGCTCCCAAACGACTCGCAAGATCAAACTTCCACCAAAATCCATCTCTCTCCCTTCTCTCTCTCTCTCTCTCTCTCTCAACCATCTCTCTACAACACCACCACTGTGCGACCACTGCTGCGTTGCTGCCCACCAGCGATCTGTTGCTGCTCCGACCGCCACCGCCGGCCACCACCGCGCGCGGTGGGGCGGACTCCCGACCTCTCCCCGCTGCTTCCCACTCATCAGCACACACACTACTCACGATTTACACACACACAATCACTCGTATATATATATATTTATGTATACCCCCAATCTCTCTTCTCTCCCCTTTTTTCTCTTCTCTTTCTCTCCCAATTATTTCTCTCCCTCTCCCCCGACTGTCACTCCCTGCGGCTGCTGTAAGTATGTTTCTGTGTCATGGCTGTTTTGTGTTAGAAACCTAATGGGCCTTGGGCCCAAACCAATTTAAAAGTAATACATATTACCACATATCCCAATTAATATAAGGAGTAAATAAAACTAGTTTGTAAAAATAAAATTTCTAGCATAATTAAATAGTAGAATATTTTTAAAGATTTACGGAGAAGGAATTAGAATTAAATCTAAATTTTCCAATTTAATATGCATTTTACAAATAATAATAATTTTTAAACACAAATCATAAAAATAATAATAATAATTTATTTTGAAAATTCGGGTTGTCACATTTATAAAAAATTTGCTAGATGTATTTGGTTTGGTTTTATAACAGTTAAACCGGTCAAAGTAGACTTTCCTTATAACTAGTTTTGTCCCGAATGATGAATCTAATTTTTTAAATTATTTTTTCGACGTTCCAAATGTACGGATGTGAATATCTAACGATTTTAATGATGTGGTAATTTTTTAAAAAATTCGATAGATGTATTTGGTTTGGTTTTATAACGGTCAAACCGGTCAAAGTAGACTTTCCTTTTAACTAGTCTTATCCCGAATGATGAATCTATTTTTTTAAATTATTTTTTCGACGTTCCAAATGTATGGATGTGAAGATCTAACGATTTTATTGATTTGGTAATTTTTTTATAAATTTGCTAGATGTATTTGGTTTGGTTTTATAACGGTCAAACCGGTCAAAGTAGACTTTCGTTTTAACTAGTCTTGTCCCGAATGATGAATCTATTTTTTTAATTATTTTTTCGACGTTCCAAATATACGGATGTGAATTTTTTAAAAAATTTGTTAGATGTATTCAGTTAGGTTTTATAAAGGTCAAACTGGTCAAAGTAGGCTTTCCTTTTAACTAATCTTGTCCCGCATGATGAATCTACTTTTTTAATTTATTTTTTCGACGTTCAAAACGTAGGGATGTGAAGATCTAACGATTTGAGTGATGTGGTAATTTTTTAAAAAATTCGCTAGATGTATTTGATTTTGGTTTTATAACGGTCAAACCGGTCAAAGTAGACTTTCCTTTTAACTAGTCTTGTCCCGAATGATGAATCTATTTATTTAATGTTTTTTTCGACATTCCAAATGTATGGATATGAAGCGATTTTAGTGATGTGGTAATTTTTTAAAAAATTTGCCAGGATGTATTTGGTTTGGTTTTATAACGGTCAAACCGGTCAAAGTAGACTTTCCTTTTAACTAGTCTTGTCCGGAATGATGAATCTATTTTTTTAATTGATTGTTTCGATGTTCCAAACTTACAGATGTGAAGATCTAACGATTTTAGTGTTGTGATAATTTTATAAAAAATTTGCTAGATGTATTTGGTTTGGTTTTATAACGGTTAAACCGGTCAAAGTAGACTTTCCTTATAACTAGTTTTCTCCCGAATGATGAATCTAATTTTTTAAATTATTTTTTCGACGTTCCAAATGTACGGATGTGAATATCTAACGATTTTAGTGATGTGGTAATTTTTTAAAAAATTCGATAGATGTATTTGGTTTGGTTTTATAACGGTCAAACCGGTTAAAGTAGACTTTCGTTTTAACTAGTCTTGTCCCGAATGATGAATCTAATTTTTTAATTATTTTTTCGACGTTCCAAATATACGGATGTGAATTTTTTAAAAAATTTGCTAGATGTATTTGGTTAGGTTTTATAAAGGTCAAACTTGTCAAAGTAGGCTTTCCTTTTAACTAGTCTTGTCCCGCATGATGAATCTACTTTTTTAATTTATTTTTTCGACGTTCAAAACGTAGGGATGTGAAGATCTAACGATTTGAGTGATGTGGTAATTTTTTTAAAAATTCGCTAGATGTATTTGATTTTGGTTTTATAACTGTCAAACCGGTCAAAGTAGACTTTCCTTTTAACTAGTCCTGCCCCGAATGATGAATTTTTTTTTTAATTTTTTTTTTGACATTTCAAATGTATGGATGTGAGGATCTAACGATTTTAGTGATGCGGTAATTTTTTAAAAAAATTGCTAGGATGTATTTGGTTTGGTTTTATAACGGTCAAACCGGTCAAAGTAGACTTTCCTTTTAACTAGTCTTGTCCCGAATGATGAATCTATTATTTTAATATATTGTTTCGATGTTTCAAACGTACAGATGTGAAGATCTAACGATTTTAGAATTGTGATAATTTTATAAAAATTTGCTAGATGTATTTGGTTTGATTTTATTACGGTTAAACCGGTCAAAGTAGACTTTCCTTATAACTAGTCTTGTCCCGAATGATGAATCAAATTTTTTAAATTATTTTTTTGACGTTCCAAATGTACGGATGTGAATATCTAACGATTTTAGTGATGTAGTAATTTTTTAAAAAATTTGATAGATGTATTTGGTTTGGTTTTATAACGGTCAAACCGGTCAAAGTAGACTTTCCTTTTAACTAGTCTTGTCCCGAATGATGAATCTATTATTTTAATTTATTGTTTCGATGTTCCAAACGTACAGATGTGAAGATCTAACGATTTTAGAATTGTGATAATTTTATAAAAAATTTGCTAGATGTATTTGGTTTGATTTTATTACGGTTAAACCGGTCAAAGTAGACTTTCCTTATAACTAGTCTTGTCCCGAATGATGAATCTATTTTTTTAAATTATTTTTTCGACGTTCCAAATGTATGGATGTGAAGATCTAACGATTTTAGTGATGTGGTAATTTTTTAAAAATTTTGCTAAATGTATTTGGTTTGGTTTTATAACGGTCAAACCGGTCAAAGTAGACTTTCCTTTTAACTAGTCTTGTCCCGAATTATGAATCTATTTTTTAATGATTTTTTCGACGTTCTAAATGTACAGATGTGAAGATCTAACGATTTTAGTGATGAGGTAATTTTTAAAAAAATTTGATAGATGTATTTGGTTTGGTTTTATAACGGTCAAACCGGTCAAAGTAGACTTTCCTATTAACTAGTCTTGTCCCGAATGATGAACCTATTTTTTAAAATTATTTTTTTGCATTCCAAATGTATGGATGTGAAGATCTAACGATTTTAGTGATGTGATAATTTTTTAAAAAATTTGCTAGATGTATTTGGTTTGGTTTTATAACGGTCAAACCGGTCAAAGTAGACTTTCCTTTTAACTAGTCTTGTCCCGAATGATAAATCTATTTTTTTAATTTTTTTTTCGACATTCCAAATGTATGGATATGAAGATCTTACAATTTTAGTGATGTTGTAATTTTTTAAAAAATTTGCCAGGATGTATTTGGTTTGGTTTTATAACGGTCAAACCGGTCAAAGTAGACTTTCCTTTTAACTAGTCTTGTCCCGAATGATGAATCTATTATTTTAATTTATTGTTTCGATGTTCCAAACGTACAGATGTGAAGATCTAACGATTTTAGAATTGTGATAATTTTATAAAAATTTGCTAGATGTATTTGGTTTGATTTTATTGCGGTTAAACCGGTCAAAGTAGACTTTCCTTATAACTACTCTTGTCCCGAATGATGAATCAAATTTTTTAAATTATTTTTTTGACGTTCCAAATGTACGGATGTGAATATCTAACGATTTTAGTGATGTGGTAATTTTTTAAAAAATTTGATAGATGTATTTTGTTTGGTTTTATAACGGTCAAACCGGTCAAAGTAGACTTTCCTTTTAACTAGTCTTGTCCCGAATGATGAATCTATTATTTTAATTTATTGTTTCGATGTTCCAAACGTATAGATGTGAAGATCTAACGATTTTAGAATTGTGATAATTTTATAAAAAATTTGCTAGATGTATTTGGTTTGATTTTATTACGGTTAAACCGGTCAAAGTAGACTTTCCTTATAACTAGTCTTGTCCCGAATGATGAATCTATTTTTTTAAATTATTTTTTCGACGTTCCAAATGTATGGATGTGAAGATCTAACGATTTTAGTGATGTGGTAATTTTTTAAAAATTTTGCTAAATGTATTTGGTTTGGTTTTATAACGGTCAAACCGGTCAAAGTAGACTTTCCTTTTAACTAGTCTTGTCCCGAATTATGAATCTATTTTTTAATGATTTTTTCGACGTTCTAAATGTACAGATGTGAAGATCTAACGATTTTAGTGATGAGGTAATTTTTAAAAAAATTTGATAGATGTATTTGGTTTGGTTTTATAACGGTCAAACCGGTCAAAGTAGACTTTCCTATTAACTACTCTTGTCCCGAATGATGAACCTATTTTTTAAAATTATTTTTTTGCATTCCAAATGTATGGATGTGAAGATCTAACGATTTTAGTGATGTGATAATTTTTTAAAAAATTTGCTAGATGTATTTGGTTTGGTTTTATAACGGTCAAACCGGTCAAAGTAGACTTTCCTTTTAACTAGTCTTGTCCCGAATGATAAATCTATTTTTTAAATTTTTTTTTCGACATTCCAAATGTATGGATATGAAGATCTAACAATTTTAGTGATGTTGTAATTTTTTAAAAAATTTGCCAGGATGTATTTGGTTTGGTTTTATAACGGTCAAACCGGTCAAAGTAGACTTTCCTTTTAACTAGTCTTGTCCGGAATGATGAATCTTTTTTTTTAATTTATTGTTTTGATGTTCCAAACGTACAGATGTGAAGATCTAACGATTTTAATGTTGTGATAATTTTATAAAAAATTTGCTTGATGTATTTGGTATGGTTTTATAACGGTTAAACCGGTCAAAGTAGACTTTCCTTTTAACTAATTTTGTCCCGAATGATGAATCTATTTTTTTAAATTATATTTTCGACGTTCCAAACGTACGGATGTGAAGAACTAACGCTTTTAGTGATGGGGTAATTTTTTAAAAAATTTTCTAGATGTATTTGGTTTGGTTTTATAACGGTCAAACCGGTCAAAGTAGGCTTTCCTTTTAACTAGTCCTACCTCGAATGATGAATTTATTTTTTAAATTTTTTTTTGACATTCCAAATGTATGGATGTGAAGATCTAACGAGTTTAGTGATGTGGTAATTTTTTAAAAATTTGCTAGATGTATTTGGTTTTGTTTTATAACGGTTAAACCGGTCAAAGTAGACTTTCGTTTTAACTAGTCTTGTCCCGAATGATGAATCTATTTTTTTAAATTATTTTTTCGCATTCCAAATGTATGGATGTGAAGATCTAACGATTTTAGTTATGTGGTAATGTAACGCCCCCAAATCCGGGGTCAGTAGATTTGGGCGTCACGCTAACAAACTCAATAATTCTAACAAAAATTGGCCATGATGTATTCGTAAATACAACATAAACCTGCTGAATAATAAACAAAAAAATCTGAAATCAACTAAAACTGAAATAAAACATAAAAACTCAACTGAAAGTTCTTTGACCCCAACTCACAACTAAGGATCTTAGGTTACAGTTCTAGAAACAAGAAAACCCAAACCAACTTAAATACAACTTTATATACAAAACTTAAATCACTGGTATAACTTCGAAAGGAAGTGTACCAGGCCACTAATCAAATACATACTATAATTACTAAAACTATATATACATACAACAATCTTACTATAACACAAATACCCCGAATCCACGTCAGCTTTCTTCACATCGTCTTGCTTCCTCTTTCTGAACTGCGCAGGTACTTCTCGCCAATACTTAGCTTACTGAAATATTAGATTTAAAAATAGCAAGGGTGAGCCAAAGAATGCTCAGCAAGTTATAAAATAATAGCACTGGATGATTAAATGCAATAACTGCAATTCAAGAAGGATTAACTTAAAAAGGAAAGTGAACAATAGATATGAGCGAATGAATGCTCACCAATTTATAATCAATACTATAATCGAAAACCAGATTCTTAACTTAGAAGGTTCGTAATACTAAATTAAATACTTTTAATACTCGCAAAATACTTTACTATCACTTTGACAAAAACTCCAAGAAATTCTCACTTATTCAAATCTCATTCATGTCAACTAAGCGTTTGCATACCTAGCTGCCTAACCGGCCTGACAATCATGAGTTTAAATAAATAAGAAGATCTCAATTCATTCTCGATTCTCACCGTCACTGCGCAACGAATGCCACAGCAACAATAATAACCGTGAATTAGTTTTCACTGTTCAAAATACTAATATAAATAACTTTCCACTTTTATACTAGTAGTACTTATTAACTCAAATCATACTTTATATCCATCATACTTGGAAATGAAAATGTATTTTAACTTAAACATTCTATCATGAGAATATACTTGCATAAAAACAACGTCTAATAGAATTGGAGTTTTAATCATACTCTGGACATTACGGGTGATCAGCCACGTAAAGTCCAGCCAAAAACAATACTCTGGGATCCCCTCACTAGGCACTTATTGACATTGGCCTTTACTACTCTGACCATAAAGCTGGTCCACATTTTATAAAAATTCTTCCAATTCCATTAAACTACTTTACTATTAAATTGTAATAACCACGAATTTCGAAATATTTTTTTTTTTATTTTTAGTCGAATTTATTTTCGGAAGCGAAATTAGAGCCTCGTTTTAATTGACCGGCAGGGAAGAAATGGATTATATATTATTAATGGTGTAATCAGATTGTTAATTTCCAAAGAAGACAGCAATTATTTCCTCAAAATCCGGAGCTTGTTTTCAGGGAATTATTGTTGATTCCACATTCTTGTTTCTTAAAACGTGTTAAACACAAAACAAAGACACCCATCTTTCTTTTTTCTATTACAATAACTCAACCCCTACCTCTTTAATAAAGAAAGCCGGGCCATTTGTTTTTTTTACAAACAGATACACTACACAGGACTTTTACATAAACAAAACCTTACACCAAACAAGCATTAGTCTTCTTCATTTTATTCAAAAATCGAACCATATATACACAAATCAGAGCACAATCACAGGTAGTATATCATTTAACTTTCAATTTTTTTCTCTCTTTCGATTCGTTACTTGTATTGTTCGAATTATTCCTGTAATTGGTTTTGTGGGTGTTGTATCGAGAGGGGGGGAGAGGGTAGTCGAGATAGGTGAGAGAGATCGAGAGGTACGGGTGGTTTGATTTTAGAGTGAGGATTGGTGGGTTGTAATCAGAGTAAAGGGGAGTCTGATATTGGTGTCGTCGCTGTCGTCGAAAAAGAGGAAATCGGAGTGGGAGGAGGAGTGTTGCAGTTGGTGTTGGTTTGTATCGATGGGCGGTGGTAATGGTTGTTTGAAATCGGAAGAAGAAAGAGTGGTGTTTGTGTGATGGGTATTGTTGGGTGTGGTAATCGGTAGAGGAAGGAGAGGGAGGTCGAAGGTTTATGGTGTTGTTGCCGTGAAGAAAGTGAGAAGGGAGGGAGGAAGAAAGTGCGATGATGGAGTTTGGGGAGTTGAGTTCGTTATGGTGAAATAAGGGGGAGAGGGAGAGATGTAGAGAGAAGAGAGGTAGGACCAGTGCAGAGAGAGATTTAGAGGGATAGAAGAGATAGAGGGCAGAGAGAACAGAGAGAGAGAGAGAGAGAGAGAGAGGAGGGAGAGAGAGGTACGGGAGAGAAACAGGGGAGAACGCAGGGGGGTGGCGAGTGGGACCCACTTGGTGCAGGTGGGGCCCACATCGTTATTGCAGTAAAACGATACAGTTTTTTTTTGTAAATTATCGATTGAACGTTAAAAATCGAGATTTAAATATTTGGATAGCGATATAAATTAGTTGGTAATAAAATATATATATATATATATATATATATATATATATAAATAGATTTAAATAATAATAACGAGTTAAGATTTTATAAAAAGAGATTGAAGATTCTTTTTAAAATTAGTTTTTAAATAATTAAAATATTAGTTTAAAAATTCTGAGACATAAAGAGATATTAATAATAAAGGAGGTTGAATATTGTTAAAATTGGGTTTTAATAATTGAGATAATAATTAAATATTTTGTGACGTAAATTAGAGATTTATTGTTTCATTAATAAAAGAGTGAATATTAATGAATAATAGCGTAAAATATGGTTTTTATTTAAAAAGATTTAATTTGTGATTTTTGGACGGAAATTAGAGATTTAATAATTTGTTGATAAAAAGAGAATAGTTGTGAATAAATAGGATTAAAATACGATATGATTTTAGGGGATTTATAATTATCGTTTCCGGATTATTTAATTAACCGGATAGAGTTAGATTATTCTAGAGATTAAAATCGGAATATTATTTAATTATTTACGAGATTAAAAATAGAGTATTGTCGTTAATTTCCGTAACCCTATTTTCGTTTTAAGTCGGATTTACGGATAATTAATAGGATTTATTTTCGAGATTTAATCCCTGAGTTTGAACAGAGATTTATTTATCCGGGAATAATTTTCCGTTAATTATCGTATTGATTTTCGAGAGATATTTTATTTAAATATTATATTAGCAGTGGAGAAGTATTCTATTTTTGACGAAGCGCTCACGTATTTCTGGTTGCCATTTTTAGAGAATAAATTTCGAGCCGTAGACCGAAGCCAAGTTCACGGGTAGAGTATAATTTTTATCTGCACTTATTTGCACTCCGAGATCGAGGCAAGTTCATTCCTACCCTAACTCTTAGAGATATGAATTTCTGTTCGTATTATTTCATTCCTTATTTAATTTTGAGCTGTCAATTATGATATTTAATTATCCTTTTGAGCATTATTTTCTCGTTCCGATATTTTGTTACTGTTAAGCGAGGAATTAATTTCGTTGCTATCGGGTCGATCTCATTAATTCGAGACGACTATTATTATGATTCAGTGAAACTATTCTCATTTATTCGAGATAGTTAAATTTATTCCTTTCAGTCGAATTTATTGTACAAATTCGACAATAATTATTGATTATCTTTTAGTTGGTTCGTCTCTCGAATCAATAAATAAGAGTTATAAAAAATTTGGATCGTTAGAGTTTTACTCGTTGATCAAGTGAAAAATATTCTGTTTAACGTTCATCAATTATGGGTATTATAAATATTCGAGGAGTACTATTTGTACAGTACGACTCCAAATTATTTCATTTTGAAGACTATCCTCAATATTTCGAGATGGTTGACTTTATTGTCGAGGGTTGGCATCTTGTTCGTGTCAACCAATAAAATATTATTATTGAGAATTTACCTCAGTCCATTGATCGGATTGGTGGAACAATTGAGTCGGTCTGGCAGTCCGCCAGATTTGTAATGTTTTCATGGAAGAATTATTTCGAGTTATCTGTTCATCAAATATTCGGGAATTCTGTATTCTACTGGTCAAATTTTGGGAAAGAGGCCCATTTTAGAGAAAGAGAGATTTGTGTACCGTTATGCGGACACGAGATATATTGGCACTATGATGCCAGGGTTTAATTAATAACCCCTATGATGCTAGCATTCATATTTTTATATTATATTGTTGATAGCGTATTGTAGCCGTGATCGGGCGAAATGCGATATCATTGGAGGACGGTATTCCCGGTCGGATAGTTGATCGCCCCACCGAGATACCGAGAGGTGGAAGACCAGTTTATTCTTAAATCATGAGTCAACAGAGTTATATCAATTGAGTCTTTCGAGAATTCTATTTTCGAGATGAGTATTGAGTTTTTCGAGTATTCTGCTTTCAAGATGAGTACTGAGTCAAAATCCAGATTTGTGATATTCAATTAATTTTGGGAAATCTTATTATATTTATATACCGAGTAAGAAGAGAACTTGCTGAGCACTGTAGTTGCTCATTCTTTCTTTACAATATTTTTATTCAGCTATCAAGAGGGAAAAAGGCGAGACGTCCAACCAGGGATCCAAGGGAAAGGAGAAAGCTCCAGGCTATGCTGACGAGAACTAGAATGTCTAGCTGGAATATTTATCTACCTACTTCTGTAAACATTTGTAAAATATTATCCCGAGATGTATTATGTCGTATGATAATAATGTGTGAGACTGATCTTGGATTTGCGGAGTGGGACACTTATGCTCCGTTGTATTATATATTTTGCTTTATTACTGCGTAACTTGTGCTACAGGATATTGAGACAATGTGACGACCCGGGGTCTCCGGTCAGGGTGGATCTGGGGGCGTCACATAAATAATCTCAGTGAAACTATATTCATCAAGAACATTATACTAAAAAAAGAAATAGGAATGCAATACATGCAAAAGTTTTAACAGAATATTACTGACAATACTTAAGAAAGAATAATACTGGTAAATAAACTGAAATTCTACTTTCCACAAGATATATGAATAAAATATATTCTTATCCATAATTCGAAGAAAATGGTACTAGCAATAAGAATTTGAAAAGATTACTTATATTGAATAGAAACATAATAAACTCGCTTGAACGATAAGCGAGGGTTAGTACACTTGCCTCGTTTCCACGCGTCGATTCGCTACTTACTTAACCTCGGTCTTTATTCGATCACACATGCATCTTCTTCAATAAACCGTCAACATGTGCACTGGCTCTATATCGAATCCCTAATCATACTTGAAATAATAGTAAAGTACTATTTAGTACATAAACAATCCAATCGATAACTAATTACTTATAACTCACACGGCAATACATACGTAAATATATATATCCACCCTCATTAATCATCACATATGTACTTAAACACTCATACACATACATGCCTTTAAATCAAATAATCAAATAATTTAAATAACTTAAAAAGCAGGGGATTTTTAGAAAATTTCGGCATGTAGTATTCGTTTATCGGACTATGGGCACAGCCCCTCAAATACAATTCATCCCTGTTTTTATTAAAATGAAGCTGCCTCAAGTTACAGCAACACAAAAGTAAACAAATAAGAAAAGTACCCGCCCAGACATGCGGCACCTAGCACATATTAATTAACACTACTACTTACGCCACACCAATGATCGTATTTCTCACGCATTTTAATGATACACGTGACAACCAATCATTGATGTTCGTAAGCCCTAGGGAACAACCCCTAGCACTAACTATTACTTACGCTATATCGATGATCACTTCACTCAAGTATATTAATTATACTCGTGATAGCTAATCATGGATATTCGTAAGCCCTAGGGATTAGTCGAAAAGAATTACACAAGTCCTTTAAATATTGACATTTAAAAACTTGTGATCTTCTCATAACCCCTAGCACAATACTAATTATTATAAGATTCTGACATTTAACATGTACCATTCATAATTAGTAAAGCCATTAAATACTACGACTCGCTTAATACCATTTAGCATATAAGCATTTACCGACTAGTACATCCATATAATTTCTTAATCAAAATTACTCGACCACATATAATTTACCACCAAGAATTTAACTGGTAAGCACTTAGCAAATACGACTTTTCGACCTATAACACTTAACACATAGCATTTATAACTTAATAAAACCATATAACTCCCGACATCCATCAAAATCTCCCAAGTTCAACTTTCGAAATTATAACTTCACTTACTACGTAATAACGATTAACAACTAACATTCATCACAATTATACTTTACGATATGCTTTCCGAACTAAATACGGAAATTAAAACGATAATCTCACAATCTAAAACTAATTAAATAACAATTAAAACTCGAACATTTAATCGGACTCATAATTAAACTCAACAATTATACTTTAACAATTAACACATAAACTCGCAATTAATACCACTAATTGCAATTAACAAACATATACTCTCTGAATAATCACGGAAATAAAACAACATTCATATCTTACAATATTACTCTAATTACGACAATTAATACATTTAACTCACAATTCACAACTAATTAAACTACTACATTTAACTAATTATATCACAACAATTAAACAATACTCTTAATTACACAACTAAATTAACACGAAAATTAAATAAATAAATAAAAATACGAAATTATACCATTTTCGTTTTGGTCCGAATCGACTCGCACAAAATCCCATCTCCACCACAATCCTCTTTCCTCTCTCTCTCCCCCCCCCCCCCTCTCTCTCTCTCTCTCTCTCTCTCTCTCTCTCTCTCTCTCTTCAGCCCACTGCTGCCTTCGCGCCACCAACACCACCACTGGTGGTGGCTCTACTCCAGCCGCCCGCGTGTCTCCTCCACCGCTGCACAGTACCACGAAACTACCACCACCGGACAACCACCGTCGCTGGCCTCTCTCCCCTCTCCCCGCGCGGCACCACCACTCTCGCACACACATATACATACATACATATGTATATATAACCAAAACCCCCCAATTTCTTTTTCTCCCCTTTTCTCTTTTCTCTCCCAATTCTATCTTCTTCTCTTTTCTTTCTTTCTTTCTCTCTTTTTTTTTCAACTCTCTCGAGAATTCTCTCGACGGTCTCTCGAAAAATCTAGCTGGTGGGTTGTTTCTATTGGGCTTGGCCCAATTACCAATTATAACTACTAACATTACTCCTCGGCCCAATTAAAACACTACTAAACGACGCTTACAATTCGAAATCAAATATAATATTCGAAAAATTAAACTTTTCATTTTTAAAATAAAGAAAATAAAATTACGAACACCCACATATTTTCGAAATATTTTTCGGATCAAAAATGAATTAAATACGAATTTTCGAAGTTTTGATCCTTTAAATACAATAAAACTCTTAAAATCATTTTAAAATACTAAAACACCCAAACTAATCCACCCAACACTTTTAAAAACTCAATAAATATATCAAGATAATATTACAAAAGATTTCATGATTTAATCCAACTCCGATAAATAAATAAAGATTTTTGAAGATCAATAATACTTGTTCTAAATATTTTTAAATCACTAAAATACAAATAAAAATATTGGGACACACATTGGCACACAAAAATCCATATATACTCATATAAACTCGATACTAAATATCATTGAACTCCACAACGATATTCTCAAATCCAATTCCATCCTTTAAATACTAATTAACATAATTAAAACAATAAAAAATAATAATAATAAATCCTAAAATAATCCAGGATCTTACAGGTAATTTTTTAAAAAAATTACTAGATGTATTTGGTTTGGTTTTATAACGGTCAAACCGGTCAAAGTAGACTTTCTTTTTAACTAGTCTTGTCCCGAATGATGAATCTATTTTTTTAATTTTTTTTCGACATTCCAAATGTATGGATATGAAGATCTAACGATTTTAGTGCTATGGTAATTTTTAAAAAAATTTGCCAGGATGTATTTGGTTTGGTTTTATAACGGTCAAACCGGAAAAAATAGACTTTCCTTTTAACTAGTCTTGTCCCGAATGATGAATCTATTATTTTAATTTATTGTTTCGATGTTCCAAACGTACAGATGTGAAGAGCTAACGATTTTAGTGTTGTGATAATTTTATAAAAAATTTGCTAGATGTATTTGGTTTGGTTTTATAACGGTTAAACCGGTCAAAGTAGACTTTCCTTATAACTAGTCTTGTCCCGAATGATGAATCTAATTTTTTAAATTATTTTTTCGATGTTCCAAATGTACGGACGTGAATATCTAACGATTTTAGTGATGTGGTAATTTTTTTAAAAATTTGATAAATGTATTTGGTTTGGTTTTATAACGGTCAAACCGGTCAAAGTAGACTTTCCTTTTAACTAGTCTTATCCCGAATGATGAATCTATTTTTTTTAATTATTTTTTCGACGTTCCAAATGTATGGATGTGAAGATCTAACGATTTTAGTGATGTGGTAATTTTTTTAAAAATTTTCTAGATGTATTTTGTTTGGTTTTACAAAGGTCAAACCGGTCAAAGTAGACTTTCATTTTAACTAGTCTTGTCCCGAATGATGAATCTACTTTTTCAATTTATTTTTTCGACGTTCAAAACATACGGATGTGAATGTCTAATGATTTGAGTGATGTGGTAATTTTTTAAAAAATTCGCTAGATGTATTTGATTTGGTTTTATAACGGTCAAACTGGTCAAAGTAGACTTTCCTTTTAACTAGTCTTGTCCAGAACGATGAATCTATTTTTTTGAATTATTTTTTCGACGTTCCAAACGTACGGATGTGAAGAACTAACGATTTTAGTGATGTGGTAATTTTTTAAAAAATTTGCTAGATGTATTTGGTTTGGTTTTATAACGGTCAAACCGGTCAAAGTAGACTTTCCTTTTAACTAGTCCTGCCCCGAATGATGAATATAATTTTTTAATTTTTTTTTGACATTCCAAATGTATGGATGTGAAGATCTAATGATTTTGGTGATGTGGTAATTTTTTAAAAAATTTGCTAGGATGTATTTGGTTTGGTTATATAACGGTCAAACCGGTCAAAGTAGACTTTCCTTTTAACTAGTCTTGTCCCGAATGATGAATAAATTTTTTTAAATTATTTTTTCGACGTTCCAAATGTATGAATGTGAAGAACTAACGATTTTAGTGATGTGGTAATTTTTTAAAAAAATTGCTAGATGTATTTGGTTTGGTTTTACAAATGTCAAAACGGTCAAAGTAGACTTTCCTTTTAACTAGTCTTGTCCCGAATGATGAATCTACTTTTTTAATTTATTTTTTCGACGTTAAAAACGTACGGATGTGAATGTCTAACGATTTGAGTGATGTGGAAATTTTTTAAAAAATTCGCTAGATGTATTTGATTTGGTTTTATAACGGTCAAACCGGTCAAAGTAGAATTTCCTTTTAACTAGTCTTGTCCCGAATGATGAATCTATTTTTTTGAATTATTTTTTCGATGTTCCAAACGTACGGATGTGAAGAACTAACGATTTTAGTGATGTGGTAATTTTTTAAAAAATTTGCTAGATGTATTTGGTTTGGTTTTATAACGGTCAAACCGGTCAAAGTAGACTTTCCTATTAACTAGTCCTGCCCCGAATGATGAATTTATTTTTTTAATCTTTTTTTGACATTCCAAATGTATGGATGTGAAGATCTAACGATTTTAGTGATGTGGTAAATTTTTTTAAAAAATTGCTAGGATGTATTTGGTTTGGTTTTATAACAGTCAAACCGGTCAAAGTACACTTTCCTTTTAACTAGTCTTTTCCCGAATGATGAATCTATTATTTTAATTTATTGTTTCGATGTTCTAAACGTACAGATGTGAAGATCTAATGATTTTAGTGTTGTGATAATTTTATAAAAAATTTGCTAGATGTATTTGGTTTGGTTTTATAACAGTTAGACCGGTCAAAGTAGATTTTCCTTATAACTAGTCTTGTCCCGAATGATGAATCTAATTTTTTAAATTATTTTTTCGACGTTCCAAATGTACAGATGTGAATATCTAACAATTTTAGTGATGTGGTAATTTTTTAAAAAATTCGATAGATGTATTTGGTTTGGTTTTATAACGGTCAAACCGGTCAAAGTAGACTTTCCTTTTAACTAGTCTTGTCCCGAATGATGAATCTATTTTTTTAATTATTTTTTCGACGTTCCAAATATACGGATGTGAATAACTAACAATTTTAGTGATGTGGTAATTTTTTAAAAATTTTGCTAGATGTATTTGGTTAGGTTTTATAAAGGTCAAACTATTCAAAGTAGGCTTTCCTTTTAACTAGTCTTGTCCCGAATGATGAATCTACTTTTTTAATTTATTTTTTCGACGTTCAAAACGTAGGGATGTGAAGATCTAACGATATGAGTGATGTGGTAATTTTTTTAAAAATTCGCTAGATGTATTTGATTTTGGTTTTATAGCGATCAAACCGGTCAAAGTAGACTTTCCTTTTAACTAGTCCTCCCCAGAATGATGAATTTATTTTTTTAATTTTTTTTTGACATTTCAAATGTATGGATGTGAAGATCTAACGATTTTAGTGATATGGTAATTTTTTAAAAAATTTGCTAGGATGTATTTGGTTTGGTTTTATAACGGTCAAACCGGTCAAAGTAGACTTTCTTTTTAACTAGTCTTGTCCCGAATGATGAATCTATTATTTTAATTTTTTGTTTCGATGTTCCAAACGTACAGATGTGAAGATCTAACGATTTTAGAATTGTGATAATTTTATAAAAAAAATTGCTAGATGTATTTGCTTTGATTTTATAACGGTTAAACCGGTCAAAGTAGACTTTCCTTATAACTAGTCTTGTCCCGAATGATGAATCTTATTTTTTCGATGTTCCAAATGTATGGATGTGAATATCTAACGATTTTAGTGATGTGGTATTTTTTTAAAAAATTTGATAGATGTATTTGGTTTGGTTTTATAACGGTCAAACCGGTCAAAGTAGACTTTCCTTTTAACTAGTCTTGTCCCGAATGTTGAATCTATATTTTTAATTATTTTTTCGATGTTCCAAATGTACGGATGTGAATAACTAACAATTTTAGTGATGTGGTAATTTTTTAAAAAAATTTCTAGATGTATTTGGTTAGGTTTTATAAAGGTCAAACTGATCAAAGTAGGCTTTTCTTTTAACTACTCTTGTCCCGAATAATGAATCTACTTTTTAAATTTATTTTTCGACTTTCAAAATGTAGGGATGTGAAGATCTAATGATTTGAGTGATGTGGTAATTTTTTAAAAAATTCGCTAGATGTATTTGATTTGGTTTTATAACGGTCAAACCGGTCAAAGTAGACTTTTCTTTTAACTAGTCTTGTCCCGAATGATGAATCTATATTTTTAATTATTTTTTCGACGTTCCAAATGTACGGATGTGAATAACTAACAATTTTAGTGATGTGGTAATTTTTTAAAAAATTTGCTAGATGTATTTGGTTAGGTTTTATAAAGGTCAAACTGATCAAAGTAGGCTTTTCTTTTAATTACTCTTGTCCCGAATGATGAATCTACTTTTTTAATTTATTTTTCGACTTTCAAAATGTAGGGATGTGAAGATCTAACGATTTGAGTGATGTGGTAATTTTTTTAAAAAATTCGCTCGATGTATTTGATTTGGTTTTATAACGGTCAAACCGGTCAAAGTAGACTTTCCTTTTAACTAGTATTGTCCCGAATGATGAATCTATTTTTTTAAATTATTTTTTCAACGTTCCAAACGTACGGATGTGAAGAACTAACGATTTTAGTGATGTGGTAATTTTTTAAAAAATTTGCCAGGATGTATTTGGTTTGGTTTTATAGCGGTTAAACCGGTTAAAGTAGACTTTCCTTTTAACTAGTCTTGTCCCGAATGATGAATCTATTTTTTTAATTTTTTTTTGACATTCCAAATGTATGGATGTGAAGATCTAACGATTTTAGTGATGTGGTAATTTTTTTAAAAATTTGCTAGATGTATTTGGTTTGGTTTTATAACAGTCAAACCGGTCAAAGTAGACTTTCGTTTTAACTAGTCTTGTCCCAAATGATGAACCAATTTTTTTAAATTATTTTTTCGACGTTCCAAACATATGGATGTGAAGATTTAACGATTTTACTGATGTGGTAATTTTTTAAAAAATTTGCTAGATGTATTTGGTTTGGTTTTATAACGGTCAAACCGGTAAAAGTAGACTTTCCTTTTAACTAGTCTTGTCCCGAATGATGAATCTATTTTTTAAAATTATTTTTTTGCATTCCAAATGTATGGATGTGAATATCTAACGATTTTAGTGATGTGGTATTTTTTTAAAAAATTTGATAGATGTATTTGGTTTGGTTTTATAACGGTCAAACCGGTCAAAATAGACTTTCCTTTTAACTAGTCTTGTCCCGAATGTTGAATCTATATTTTTAATTATTTTTTCGATGTTCCAAATGTACGGATGTGAATAACTAACAATTTTAGTGATGTGGTAATTTTTTAAAAAAATTTCTAGATGTATTTGGTTAGGTTTTATAAAGGTCAAACTGATCAAAGTAGGCTTTTCTTTTAACTACTCTTGTCCCGAATAATGAATCTACTTTTTAAATTTATTTTTCGACTTTCAAAATGTAGGGATATGAAGATCTAATGATTTGAGTGATGTGGTAATTTTTTAAAAAATTCGCTAGATGTATTTGATTTGGTTTTATAACAGTCAAACCGGTCAAAGTAGACTTTTCTTTTAACTAGTCTTGTCCCGAATGATGAATCTATATTTTCAATTATTTTTTCGACGTTCCAAATGTACGGATGTGAATAACTAACAATTTTAGTGATGTGGTAATTTTTTAAAAAATTTCCTAGATGTATTTGGTTAGGTTTTATAAAGGTCAAACTGATCAAAGTAGGCTTTTCTTTTAACTACTCTTGTCCCGAATGATGAATCTACTTTTTTAAATTATTTTTTGACTTTCAAAATGTAGGGATGTGAAGATCTAACGATTTGAGTGATGTGGTAATTTTTTAAAAAATTCGCTAGATGTATTTGATTTGGTTTTATAACGGTCAAACCGGTCAAAGTAGACTTTCCTTTTAACTAGTCTTGTCCCGAATGATGAATCTATTTTTTTTAAATTATTTTTTCGATGTTCCAAACGTACGGATGTGAAGAACTAACGATTTTAGTGATGTGGTAATTTTTTAAAAAATTTGCTAGATGTATTTGGTTTGGTTTTATAACGGTCAAACCGGTCAAAGTAGACTTTTTTTTAACTAGTCTTGTCCCGAATGATGAATCTATTTTTTTAATTTTTTTTCGACATTCCAAATGTATGGATGTGAAGATCTAACGATTTTAGTGATGTGGTAATTTTTTAAAAAATTTTCCAGGATGTATTTGGTTTGGTTTTATAGCGGTCAAACCGGTCAAAGTAGACTTTCCTTTTAACTAGTCTTGTCCCGAATGATGAATCTATTTTTTTAATTTATTGTTTCGATGTTCCAAACGTACAGATGTGAAAATCTAACGATTTTAGTGTTGTGATAATTTTATAAAAAAATTTCTAGATGTATTTGGTTTGGTTTTATAACGGTTAAACCGGTCAAAGTAGACTTTCCTTTTAACTAGTCTTGTCCCGAATGATGAATCTATTTTTTAATTTTTTTTTTTTGACATTCCAAATGTATGAATGTGAAGATCTAACGATTTTAGTGATGTGGTAATTTTTTTAAAAATTTGCTAGATGTATTTGGTTTGGTTTTATAACGGTCAAACCGGTCAAAGTAGACTTTCCTTTTAACTAGTCTTGTCCCAAATAATGAACCAATTTTTTTTTAAATTATTATTTCGACGTTCCAAACATATGGATGTGAAGATTTAACGATTTTAGTGATGTGGTAATTTTTTAAAAAATTTGCTAGATGTATTTGGTTTGGTTTTATAACGGTTAAACCGGTAAAAGTAGACTTTCCTTCTAACTAGTCTTGTCCCGAATGATGAATCTATTTTTTTTAAATTATTTTTTTGCATTCCATATGTATGGATGTGGAGATCTAACGATTTTAGTGATGTGGTAATTTTTTAAAAAATTTGCTAGATGTATTGGGTTTGGTTTTGTAACGGTCAAACCGGTCAAAGTAGACTTTCCTTTTAACTAGTCTTGTCCCGAAAGATGAATCTATTTTTTTAATTATTTTTTCGACGTTCCAAATATACGGATGTGAATAACTAACAATTTTAGTGATGTGGTAATTTTTTAAAAATTTTGCTAGATGTATTTGGTTAGGTTTTATAAAGGTCAAACTGGTCAAAGTAGGCTTTCCTTTTAACTAGTCTTGTCCCGAATGATGAATCTACTTTTTTAATTTATTTTTTCGACGTTCAAAATGTAGGGATGTGAAGATCTAATGAGTGATGTGGTATTTTTTTAAAAAATTCGCTAGATGTATTTGATTTTGGTTTTATAACGGTCAAACCGGTCAAAGTAGACTTTCCTTTTAACTAGTCCTCCCCAGAATGATGAATTTATTTTTTTAATTTTTTTTGACATTTCAAATGTATGGATGTGAAGATCTAACGATTTTAGTTGTGACGCCCCCAAATCCACTACTTGTAGACTTAGGTCGCCACTTACCGTCAATACCTGTCTTATACAAAATACATTACCATATATAATAATCATGAAGGTTTTATCGTACAACAGTGGTTCCATCCCACAAGTCCAAGCATCGACAAGTCTCAGAATTATTACAACATATAACTAGTACACACGATATCAATACACACGTCGAAAGATATGCTAATAGTCTTCGATAGCGTCATCGCCTCTGAGATAAACACACTAGTCCAGCTCAGTGCTCTGGTGCATTTTCTCCTTTCCCTTGAAACGAGAGGTTTCGCCTTTTTCCGTCTTCACTGAAAAACAATGTCAACAACAAGAATGAGCAACTAGGTGCTCAGCAAGTCCACTGACTCGCTCTCTCACTAACAAGGAAGGTGGAAAGAATACAACTCTATTTATGAAAGATACTCGTATGCAGGCAAAATGCCATGAAAATACTTACTGATAAACTCAAACAACTTAACTCTGAATAAAGAAATTGGAATTTAAAACTTGATCAACGAGATCAACCGTTGTGTCTCAAGTACCGCACACCCGTGATACCCCATAGCACGATCACTACTATGTCGCAGGTACCACTATATCGTTTTGCTAGCAAAAAGGTGGTTGAAAAGTCAACCTGGCATCATTTGTGCCAAAAATGTTAATATTTCTCTTTCGATACCACGAGTGTATTCCTCGTGTCGATCTGAAAGAAAATCCATGGGCCATCTCCCATGTTGACCAGTGAATTATAAGATTATTTCTCCGAATAAAAATTGATTGATTGGGATTCCTATTCGATTTTGGCCGACCGCCAGTCTACAATTTGTACAAGACCGACCTGAACAAAAGGCCGTCACAATATTTTCAAAAGAACTAATTTATTTCATTGACACGAATAATATGTCAATTCAAGACAATAAGTAACAACCTTGAACAAGTAAGGTTCGTTGATTAGAATATTTCATGTGAAGTCGTCTTGAAATAATAAGAACGACTCGATTCAGAAGTAAAACTTCCAATTTCGCTAGAGTACGTATTTTAGAGGAAATTCTGATGATATACTATTCTTCTATTCACTATTCTGAATACAACTATTTTGATTCGAACAATGAATCAAATTTGAATATTGAAACAACATTTATCGGATCTGGACAATAGATCCGATTAAAGTCAATAAAATCTAACTACCTCGATATATGAGCGTAGTTATAACTGAATAATATTTAGGGTCATCTCGAAACAATTAAGATACCCTGGATTTCAATCAAATTACGTTCTATGAATTTATCAAAATTTTGGGAAAATCTCTAAAATTTTCTAAATCAATATTATGATAAACAGGATATTTAATAACGAACTGGCAATTCAAAACATAATTTTTAACAGAATAATATCCAAACATTTCTCGAAATATTTCAGAAGGAGTGAGGGTCAGAAGGTACTTTCCTCGATCTCGCAGTGCAAATAAGTGTAGATAAAATTTGTACTCTACCCGTGAACTTGGCTTCGGTCTACAGCTCGGGAATTATTCTCTAAAAATGGCAACCAGAAATACGTGAGCAATTCGTCAACTAAAAAATATCTCTAAACCGATAATATAATATTTAAATATTAAGATAACAATAATAAAATATTTCTCGAAAATCTCTACAATAATTAACGGATATTTAACTCTTCTCTGAACTTATGAATTAAATCCAGAAAATATATAATATTTTTAATATCCGTAAATCCCACTTTATGAAATTGTAAGAAAATTCTCATTTAAAAAGGCTCTAATAATTTCTCTATAATTCTCTAAAATTCAATAATTTAATACTATTAATCTTTATTTATTCTCAAAACAAAACAATTCAACAATCCATTTTTATTCAGTTTAAATCTATAATTATTATTAATCTCACTAACTAATTTCTCTTCCATTTTTAATCTCGTAAATAATATAATAATAATCCGATCTTCACCTCTAAATAATCTCGTCCGATCCAGTTTAATTAAATAGACCAGAAATATTAAATAACAATCTTCCAAAATAAAACAGTACTTATCTCTATTTATTGATAATTATTCCCTCTTTTATCAACAATTTATTACATCTCTAAATTATGTCCAAAAATCACAAAATATTTCTATTTAAATAATTAATCACTTAATTAAACTATTTTTAATTACACTATTTAAATCTCTCAATTTTTTTAATAACACTCCAATTTTAACGAAACCCATTGGAACCTCTTTTATTTATTTAAATCCCGTTTAGAACGTTCAACCATCAATAACTGTATTATTTTATTATTCACCTTACTGCACCCATCGGTGCGGGTCCCATCTACACCATGTGGGTCCCACCTGCACCGTGTGGGTCCCACCTCTCCTCCCTCTCCCCTGCGTCTCTCTCTCTCAACATCAATCTCCCTCGACATCAATCTCTCTCTATCCGTCCTCTCTCTCTCGTTCATCTCTCTCCTTCATTCATCTCTCCCTTTAGTTCATCCCTCTCCCCGACTCAATCTCTATGTATTCTCCCTCACCCCTCACAGTCTCTCAATTTCTCTCAACCAATCTCTCCTCTCTGCCTCTCGATTTCTATCTCTCTCAGCCAATCTCTTTTCTCTCCCACTGTCCTCTTCTATCTCTCTCTCCGTTTTCTTCGTGATCGACAACACGCACACACAACAACCTCCGTTCATCTCCTCTTCTCCGTCTGTCCACCACAATCTCTCCGCCTCCTCAATCTCTCCGATTACACTAACCACCACCACCATAACCCACATCGTCTCCCTTAGCTCTGATTCCGCCTTCTCCGATTCCAACAACAATCACAAAACAACCACAACGCCACCATCTCAATCTCTCCCCTTTCTCCGATTCAAACGCCAACACTCACAACACTCGAACACTACAAGATTCAATAGAAATCACATCGAGAGAAAAGAAGAACGATTAAAAGGAAACAAACTACCTGAGGTTGAATTCGGTTCGTGTTTATATGAAGAAGATAGTCGAGTTTCTCTGTTTACAAAGGAAAGAGACAGTTATGTATGTGTTTGCTATGTTAGTGTATATGTAATGTATAAGGTCGAGTCTTTAGAAATAAGAGGAGTAGTACTAGTAGGTGGTCTCCGTTTAATTCTTGTCAAACAAAATGAGTGATATAACTGTTATACATAGAGATAAGGCCGGTCGGTTATTTGATTAAAAAAAATTAGTGCTCCATAAACATGTTAAGTCGTGTATCACTTTGGTGGATTTGAACAGATGTGGTGACAAAATGATTAAAGCATGCTTAGTGCAAATTAATTGTTCTCTCCACTATCCGATAATAATCCCGTTTTCTCCCATGTTGGCTAATTAAAACGAGACTCTAATTTCGTACTCTAAAGTAAATTCGATCCAAAAATTAAAATCCTATTTTCCAAAATTTCCTAATTTTAATACAAATCAAATAAATATGATTAAATAAATAAATTATAATTTTACTTACATATGAATATTTAAAATCTTAACATTTCACAAAAACGCTAATTAAATATACGAGTGTATCGCTTCCTAATTTAAATTTAAATATCGAGTAGGAAAATTAATTCGAAAATTCGCGGTTATTACAGTCTTCCCCCCTTATAGGATTCCGTCCTCGGAATCAAAAATATGCACTAATCAATTCAGGATATTTATTCCGCATTTCGTTTTCCAATTCCCACGTGGCTTCCTCAACTTGGTGGTTTCTCCAAAGTACTTTCACTAAATTCACTTTCTTAGTTCTTAACTCTTGCACTTTGTGATCTAGGATCTCTACTGGCTGTTCTTCGTAGGTCAAATCAGGACGTATTTCCACTGGTTCGTAGGTTATAACATGTCTGAAATCTGAATGGTATTCCCTTAATGAAGAAACATGAAACACATTGTGGATATGCTGAAGGTCTGGAGGTAGGGCCAACTGATAAGCTTGTGGTCCTATCTTCTTGAGAATCTCAAAAGGTCCTATATATCTGGGGCTCAACTTGCCTTTCTTTCCAAATCTCATAACTCCCTTCCAAGGTGAAACTTTCAACATCAATTTATCTCCAACTTCAAATGCTTTGCCTTTTCTCTTTTGATTTGCATACTTCTTCTGTCGATCCTGGGCTGCAACTAACCTTTTTCGAATAACTTCGGTCACTTGCTTAGTTTGTTGTAGTAGTTCTGGTCCTAGTATTTTTCTTTCTCCTACTTCATCCCAGTATAGAGGTGATCTACACTTCCTCCCGTACAATGCTTCATATGGTGCCATACATATGCTGGAGTGGTAACTATTGTTGTAAGCAAACTCAACTAAGGGCAAATGCTCATCCCAACTTCCTTTGAAATCAAGTGCACAGGCTCTTAACATATCTTCAACTGTTTGAATCGTCCTTTCACTTTGTCCGTCGGTCTATAGATGATATGCAGTGCTGAGATTTAACTTCGTGCCAAGACATTCCTGAAAACTCTTCCAAAATCGAGAAGTAAAACGGCATCTCTATCAGATACAATTGAAACAGGCACTCCGTGACGAACCACAATTTCCTTTAGGTATATGTTCACCAATCTCTCAACGGAGTACTTATCACCAATTGGTAGGAAATGCGAAGATTTAGTGAGTCGGTCGACAATAACCTAAATTGCATCATGGCTAGCTCTAGGTCGGGGCAATTCTACGACAAAATCCATGGTAATATATTCTCATTTCCATTCGAGTATCTCTAAGGGTTGTAGAAGTCCACTTAAACTGACCCTCCTATGTCGATAATTTATTTGCGCATCATAATGTGTTAACCAATCCATCCTTAGGATTACAACAAATTCCCCTAACTTAAAAAAAATGAGGTTAGCGTCAAAACGTTGCCCATGTATCCCTATGGAACAATTAGGACACAATCGGTTCACTGGTAACTTTCTGATTAGCTACGTCTATGCTCAGAATTCCTTCTAAGGGAAACAGACTCGAGACTCAACTTATTCATGAAATTTTTAGAAATAAAAGATTTGGTAGCTCTAGAATCAACTAGAACAACGCATTCTCAGAGTCTACTAGAAGCGTACCTGCTATCACATTTTCGTCATCGATGGCATCCTGCACAGTCATGTTGAAGGTTCTTGCTATCGGCTTGTTGCTGGGAGGTGCTGTGAGTCGAGGCACTGGATTCTCCTTCGCAGGCTGTCGGCAATCTCGGGACACATGACCTTTCCTTCCACAGTTAAAACAGGTGACATATTTATCCTTGCAACTAGAAGCATAATGACCCTTCTGTCCACAGTTATAACAATTCACACTCGCTTGATAACAGGGTCCCGGGTGTTTCTTCCCACAGGTCTTGCATTCTGGAAAAGGTGGTCCTTCTTGCATCACATTGGCCGCCTGTGGCTGTCTAAACCTCTGGTTGCTTCCACTCCGATTGTCAGGCTTCCTCTCAAAACTAACTTCATGATTCTGAAATTTCCTTTTCTTCACATCCTTGTCCTTTGAGTACAACTCGGTTCCACTTTCAACAATAGATGCTTTCTGAACTAAAGTAGCATAATTGGTGATTTCTAGTATCGCAACTCGATTCTGGATCCATGGCTTCAGCCCAAGTTGAAAACGTTTAGCTCTCTTTTCGTCAGTATCCACATGGTAAGGCACAAGCCTAGAGAATTCAGAAAACTTGGCTTCATATTCAGCTACACTCATATTGCCTTGTTTAAGTTCCAGAAATTTTATCTCCATCTGATCTCCCAAGTATTTAGGAAAATATTTCTCTAAAAACAGCTGGGTGAACCTAGTCCAGGGTATGACTAAGTTCCCTTCCATTGCTCTCTTTGATTCCCACCAATAATTCACTTCACCTTTTAACATGTAGGCTGCAAAAATGGTTTTCTTCTTCTACTCCTACAATTTCAAAGGTCTTTTCTATCTTACGTAACCATATTCTTGCCTCAACAGGATCAGTGTTACCTTTAAACTCAGGGGGATTCAACGATTTAAAAGATTTAAATGCAACTGAATTTTTAGCTGGGGGTGCAGGGGTTGATCATTTCTGACTTGAGGTATTTCTTGTCTAGGTGAAGGATTCTGTGTATATTGTCTCAGAAATTCCACGAGTAAACTCATAGGGTCATTAGCATTTGGATTTAGTTGTACTACTGGTGCAGGCTCAGGTTCAGGTTCTTGTTCGGGATTGGTATCAACTTCATGGTGATCCTCTGCTAGGGGTACTCTTTGGATCTTGCGGGGTCTACCTCTTTTAGGTGGCATCTTTTTCTATTAAGATTGAAAACAATAAGATATGTTATATCACAGGTATGCAGTAATATGACACCATTGCTGGCACAGTTATGCTAGGTATTCATAAATAATCACTCGGTCAAAATTTCTGGTTCCTCAAAATAAATCATACTCAAAATGGTGATTCTCTCTGGTCTCTTTATAAACGATTACTCTTATTCCTATTTATAAAAAGGTTTCAGATACTCGTAAAGATCTATCTCAGTTTAGATGGCGGTTCTCAAGAAAACCTTATAAGTTCTAAAATTCATCGTTATTAATCTTTGGTTCTCGAATTTTGGTTAAACTCATTTTAAGTCGTAATTTCTGAAAAGATGTTTCATCACTCCCAAATTCCAGTATACACTCTTGAAACTTCGAAGCACTACACATTCCAGGTTCAATTAGAACTTTGAAAGAAGAAGAATTATCCAACATATAATACTGTGAGGCAATAACATGGGTATGTTCAACTCTTGATAGTGAGATTTTTTTTTTTTTTTTTAAAGAATCAACCGAGAGATCAATATGATCTTCGAACATTTGTTTTGTTGCATGTATCATTAGGACAACCGTCATAGTACATAAGGTGGCCAGCCTTTGGTACTCTAATGACAAACAACAATACAAACGGTGGCGTCCCACCAGACTTCTATCACAGAGACAGATAGTCTTCCCCTATATATTTAGGGTTGTTCATCTCAGTATTTCAAAGGGTGTCAAATAAAGGAATGAGTATGAAAAGGGGTTTGTATTTTTTTTTGAAAGTTGATAATGTCCGTAAATCAAGCTCTAAACAGCATAGGTCATTTTCAAACAGGATAGGAATTGTCTGAGTAAATTCGAATGATATGAATTATTGATAATCATTGCGAAGGAAATTATTTAAAGAATGATTTTCCAGCAAAAAATAAGTTCTTAGGAATATCTATCGATTCTCGAATAAAAGCGACGTTTGCAGACTCTGGTGGCTCGTCAGAGAAGAAAATCCTTAAGAAGGAAAGTACGAAAAACACATTATCATATAGAACTATTTCAACCTCTATAAGTTATATATCTAGAAAACTAATGTCCACGAAATCGTTTAAGAATTTAGCCTCGAACTCGGAACACATAGTTGCGTATCTCTCTAGGTCCATCTCTGGTGCACTTACCTCGTGTTGATCTAACTCTGATTAGTAAAGATATTTACAACATTTACAAAATGTGGAAACTCTACAGGGTATTACCCACCTTAACAAGAATGGAATCTTAGCTAGGCATCCTTTCTTAAATCAATTGGGAACTAGGGGTCCATGCGAATAAGGCGTAGGAAATCTATCTCAAGCAGGACAAAACCAACGGGTCCTGAAGTAGACATCTACAAAAGTACGAAACGTTTCGGTCACAACCAGGTTCCAATCGACTAGATACGCATAAAAATATATAAAGGTGTAAGGCACTTAGTGCTAAAATCTCAACGTCGTATTATACCTCTTAAATTCTCACGTCGTGTTATAATTCTAGGCTCGTACGATTCCTAAAAATATAACTAATGCTCTGATACCAAGCTGTGACGCCCCCAAATCCACTACTTGTAGACTTAGGTCGCCACTTACCGTCAATACCTGTCTTATACAAAATACATTACCATATATAATAATCATGAAGGTTTTATCGTACAACAGTGGTTCCATCCCACAAGTCCAAGCATCGACAAGTCTCAGAATTATTACAACATATAACTAGTACACACGATATCAATACACACGTCGAAAGATATGCTAATAGTCTTCGATAGCGTCATCGCCTCTGAGATAAACACACTAGTCCAGCTCAGTGCTCTGGTGCATTTTCTCCTTTCCCTTGAAACGAGAGGTTTCGCCTTTTTCCGTCTTCACTGAAAAACAATGTCAACAACAAGAATGAGCAACTAGGTGCTCAGCAAGTCCACTGACTCGCTCTCTCACTAACAAGGAAGGTGGAAAGAATACAACTCTATTTATGAAAGATACTCGTATGCAGGCAAAATGCCATGAAAATACTTACTGATAAACTCAAACAACTTAACTCTGAATAAAGAAATTGGAATTTAAAACTTGAGATACCGGTCTTCCGCCTTTACGATACCCCACAACGAGATCAACCGTTGTGTCTCAAGTACCGCACACCCGTGATACCCCATAGCACGATCACTACTATGTCGCAGGTACCACTATATCGTTTTGCTAGCAAAAAGGTGGTTGAAAAGTCAACCTGGCATCATTTGTGCCAAAAATGTTAATATTTCTCTTTCGATACCACGAGTGTATTCCTCGTGTCGATCTGAAAGAAAATCCATGGGCCATCTCCCATGTTGACCAGTGAATTATAAGATTATTTCTCCGAATAAAAATTGATTGATTGGGATTCCTATTCGATTTTGGCCGACCGCCAGTCTACAATTTGTACAAGACCGACCTGAACAAAAGGCCGTCACAATATTTTCAAAAGAACTAATTTATTTCATTGACACGAATAATATGTCAATTCAAGACAATAAGTAACAACCTTGAACAAGTAAGGTTCGTTGATTAGAATATTTCATGTGAAGTCGTCTTGAAATAATAAGAACGACTCGATTCAGAAGTAAAACTTCCAATTTCGCTAGAGTACGTATTTTAGAGGAAATTCTGATGATATACTATTCTTCTATTCACTATTCTGAATACAACTATTTTGATTCGAACAATGAATCAAATTTGAATATTGAAACAACATTTATCGGATCTGGACAATAGATCCGATTAAAGTCAATAAAATCTAACTACCTCGATATATGAGCGTAGTTATAACTGAATAATATTTAGGGTCATCTCGAAACAATTAAGATACCCTGGATTTCAATCAAATTACGTTCTATGAATTTATCAAAATTTTGGGAAAATCTCTAAAATTTTCTAAATCAATATTATGATAAACAGGATATTTAATAACGAACTGGCAATTCAAAACATAATTTTTAACAGAATAATATCCAAACATTTCTCGAAATATTTCAGAAGGAGTGAGGGTCAGAAGGTACTTTCCTCGATCTCGCAGTGCAAATAAGTGTAGATAAAATTTGTACTCTACCCGTGAACTTGGCTTCGGTCTACAGCTCGGGAATTATTCTCTAAAAATGGCAACCAGAAATACGTGAGCAATTCGTCAACTAAAAAATATCTCTAAACCGATAATATAATATTTAAATATTAAGATAACAATAATAAAATATTTCTCGAAAATCTCTACAATAATTAACGGATATTTAACTCTTCTCTGAACTTATGAATTAAATCCAGAAAATATATAATATTTTTAATATCCGTAAATCCCACTTTATGAAATTGTAAGAAAATTCTCATTTAAAAAGGCTCTAATAAATTCTCTATAATTCTCTAAAATTCAATAATTTAATACTATTAATCTTTATTTATTCTCAAAACAAAACAATTCAACAATCCATTTTTATTCAGTTTAAATCTATAATTATTATTAATCTCACTAACTAATTTCTCTTCCATTTTTAATCTCGTAAATAATATAATAATAATCCGATCTTCACCTCTAAATAATCTCGTCCGATCCAGTTTAATTAAATAGACCAGAAATATTAAATAACAATCTTCCAAAATAAAACAGTACTTATCTCTATTTATTGATAATTATTCCCTCTTTTATCAACAATTTATTACATCTCTAAATTATGTCCAAAAATCACAAAATATTTCTATTTAAATAATTAATCACTTAATTAAACTATTTTTAATTACACTATTTAAATCTCTCAATTTTTTTAATAACACTCCAATTTTAACGAAACCCATTGGAACCTCTTTTATTTATTTAAATCCCGTTTAAAACGTTCAACCATCAATAACTGTATTATTTTATTATTCACCTTACTGCACCCATCGGTGCGGGTCCCATCTACACCATGTGGGTCCCACCTGCACCGTGTGGGTCCCACCTCTCCTCCCTCTCCCCTGCGTCTCTCTCTCTCAACATCAATCTCCCTCGACATCAATCTCTCTCTATCCGTCCTCTCTCTCTCGTTCATCTCTCTCCTTCATTCATCTCTCCCTTTAGTTCATCCCTCTCCCCGACTCAATCTCTATGTATTCTCCCTCACCCCTCACAGTCTCTCAATTTCTCTCAACCAATCTCTCCTCTCTGCCTCTCGATTTCTATCTCTCTCAGCCAATCTCTTTTCTCTCCCACTGTCCTCTTCTATCTCTCTCTCCGTTTTCTTCGTGATCGACAACACGCACACACAACAACCTCCGTTCATCTCCTCTTCTCCGTCTGTCCACCACAATCTCTCCGCCTCCTCAATCTCTCCGATTACACTAACCACCACCACCATAACCCACATCGTCTCCCTTAGCTCTGATTCGGCCTTCTCCGATTCCAACAACAATCACAAAACAACCACAACGCCACCATCTCAATCTCTCCCCTTTCTCCGATTCAAACGCCAACACTCACAACACTCGAACACTACAAGATTCAATAGAAATCACATCGAGAGAAAAGAAGAACGATTAAAAGGAAACAAACTACCTGAGGTTGAATTCGGTTCGTGTTTATATGAAGAAGATAGTCGAGTTTCTCTGTTTACAAAGGAAAGAGACAGTTATGTATGTGTTTGCTATGTTAGTGTATATGTAATGTATAAGGTCGAGTCTTTAGAAATAAGAGGAGTAGTACTAGTAGGTGGTCTCCGAATTCTTGTCAAACAAAATGAGTGATATAACTGTTATACATAGAGATAAGGCCGGTCGGTTATTTGATTAAAAAAAATTAGTGCTCCATAAACATGTTAAGTCGTGTATCACTTTGGTGGATTTGAACAGATGTGGTGACAAAATGATTAAAGCATGCTTAGTGCAAATTAATTGTTCTCTCCACTATCCGATAATAATCCCGTTTTCTCCCATGTTGGCTAATTAAAACGAGACTCTAATTTCGTACTCTAAAGTAAATTCGATCCAAAAATTAAAATCCTATTTTCCAAAATTTCCTAATTTTAATACAAATCAAATAAATATGATTAAATAAATAAATTATAATTTTACTTACATACGAATATTTAAAATCTTAACATTTCACAAAAACGCTAATTAAATATACGAGTGTATCGCTTCCTAATTTAAATTTAAATATCGAGTAGGAAAATTAATTCGAAAATTCGCGGTTATTACATTAGTGATATGGTAATTTTTTAAAAAATTTGCTAGGATGTATTTGGTTTGGTTTTATAACGGTCAAACCGGTCAAAGTAGACTTTCCTTTTAACTAGTCTTGTCCCGAATGATGAATCTATTTTTTTAATTATTTTTTCGACGTTCCAAATATACGGATGTGAATAACTAACAATTTTAGTGATGTGGTAATTTTTTAAAAATTTTGCTAGATGTATTTGGTTAGGTTTTATAAAGGTCAAACTGGTCAAAGTAGGCTTTCCTTTTAACTAGTCTTGTCCCGAATGATGAATCTACTTTTTTAATTTATTTTTTCGACGTTCAAAACGTAGGGATGTGAAGATCTAACGATATGAGTGATGTGGTAATTTTTTTAAAAATTCGCTAGATGTATTTGATTTTGGTTTTATAACGGTCAAACCGGTCAAAGTAGACTTTCCTTTTAACTAGTCCTCCCCAGAATGATGAATTTATTTTTTTAATTTTTTTTTGACATTTCAAATGTATGGATGTGAAGATCTAACGATTTTAGTGATATGGTAATTTTTTAAAAAATTTGCTAGGATGTATTTGGTTTGGTTTTACAACGGTCAAACCGGTAAAAGTAGACTTTCCTTTTAACTAGTCTTGTCCCGAATGATGAATCTATTTTTTTAAATTATTTTTTTGCATTCCATATGTATGGATGTGAAGATCTAACGATTTTAGTGATGTGGTAATTTTTTAAAAAATTTGCTAGATGTATTGGGTTTGGTTTTGTAACGGTCAAACCGGTCAAAGTAGACTTTCCTTTTAACTAGTCTTGTCCCGAAAGATGAATCTATTTTTTTAATTATTTTTTCGACGTTCCAAATATACGGATGTGAATAACTAACAATTTTAGTGATGTGGTAATTTTTTAAAAATTTTGCTAGATGTATTTGGTTAGGTTTTATAAAGGTCAAACTGGTCAAAGTAGGCTTTCCTTTTAACTAGTCTTGTCCCGAATGATGAATCTACTTTTTTAATTTATTTTTTCGACGTTCAAAATGTAGGGATGTGAAGATCTAACGATATGAGTGATGTGGTAATTTTTTTAAAAATTCGCTAGATGTATTTGATTTTGGTTTTATAACGGTCAAACCGGTCAAAGTAGACTTTCCTTTTAACTAGTCCTCCCCAGAATGATGAATTTATTTTTTTAATTTTTTTTGACATTTCAAATGTATGGATGTGAAGATCTAACGATTTTAGTGATATGGTAATTTTTTAAAAAATTTGCTAGGATGTATTTGGTTTGGTTTTATAACGGTCAAACCGGTCAAAGTAGACTTTCCTTTTAACTAGTCTTGTCCCGAATGATGAATCTATTTTTTTAATTATTTTTTCGACGTTCCAAATATACGGATGTGAATAACTAACAATTTTAGTGATGTGGTAATTTTTTAAAAATTTTGCTAGATGTATTTGGTTAGGTTTTATAAAGGTCAAACTGGTCAAAGTAGGCTTTCCTTTTAACTAGTCTTGTCCCGAATGATGAATCTACTTTTTTAATTTATTTTTTCGACGTTCAAAACGTAGGGATGTGAAGATCTAACGATATGAGTGATGTGGTAATTTTTTTAAAAATTCGCTAGATGTATTTGATTTTGGTTTTATAACGGTCAAACCGGTCAAAGTAGACTTTCCTTTTAACTAGTCCTCCCCAGAATGATGAATTTATTTTTTTAATTTTTTTTAACATTTCAAATGTATGGATGTGAAGATCTAACGATTTTAGTGATATGGTAATTTTTTAAAAAATTTGCTAGGATGTATTTGGTTTGGTTTTATAACGGTCAAACCGGTCAAAGTAGACTTTCCTTTTAACTAGTCTTGTCCCGAATGATGAATCTATTTTTTTAATTATTTTTTCGACGTTCCAAATATACGGATGTGAATAACTAACAAATTTAGTGATGTGGTAATTTTTTAAAAATTTTGCTAGATGTATTTGGTTAGGTTTTATAAAGGTCAAACTGGTCAAAGTAGGCTTTCCTTTTAACTAGTCTTGTCCCGAATGATGAATCTACTTTTTTAATTTATTTTTTCGACGTTCAAAACGTAGGGATGTGAAGATCTAACGATATAAGTGATGTGGTAATTTTTTTAAAAATTCGCTAGATGTATTTGATTTTGGTTTTATAACGGTCAAACCGGTCAAAGTAGACTTTCCTTTTAACTAGTCCTCCCCAGAATGATGAATTTATTTTTTTAATTTTTTTTTGACATTTCAAATGTATGGATTTGAAGATCTAACGATTTTAGTGATATGGTAATTTTTTAAAAAATTTGCTAGGATGTATTTGGTTTGGTTTTACAACGGTCAAACCGGTCAAAGTAGACTTTCCTTTTAACTAGTCTTATCCCGAATGATGAATCTATTATTTTAATTTATTGTTTCGAGGTTCCAAATGTACAGATGTGAAGATCTAACGATTTTAGAATTGCGATAATTTTATAAAAAAATTGCTAGATGTATTTGTTTTGATTTTATAACGGTTAAACCGGTCAAAGTAGACTTTCCTTATAACTAGTCTTGTCCCGAATGATGAATCTTATTTTTTCGACGTTCCAAATGTACGGATGTGAATATCTAACGATTTTAGTGATGTGGTAATTTTTTAAAAAATTTGATAGATGTATTTGGTTTGGTTTTATAACGGTCAAACCGGTCAAAGTAGACTTTCCTTTTAACTAGTCTTGTCCCGAATGATGAATCTATATTTTTTATTATTTTTTCGATGTTCCAAATGTACGGATGTGAATAACTAACAATTTTATTGATGTGATAATTTTTTAAAAAATTTGCTAGATGTATTTTGTTAGGTTTTATAAAGGTCAAACAGATCAAAGTAGGCTTTTCCTTGTCCCGAATGATGAATCTACTTTTTTAATTTATTTTTCGACTTTCAAAATGTAGGGATGTAAAGATCTAACGATTTGAGTGATGTGGTAATTTTTTAAAAAATTCTCTAGATGTATTTGATTTGGTTTTATAACGGTCAAACCGGTCAAAGTAGACTTTCCTTTTAACTAGTCTTGTCCCGAATGATGAATCTATATTTTTAATTATTTTTTCGACGTTCCAAATGTACGGATGTGAATAACTAACAATTTTAGTGATGTGGTAATTTTTTAAAAAATTTGCTGGATGTATTTGGTTAGGTTTTATAAAGGTCAAACTGATCAAAGTAGGCTTTTCTTTTAACTACTCTTGTCCCGAATGATGAATCTACTTTTTTAATTTATTTTTCGACTTTCAAAATATAGGGATGTGAAGATCTAACGATTTGAGTGATGTGGTAATTTTTTAAAAAATTCGCTAGATGTATTTGATTTGGTTTTATAACTGTTAAACCGGTCAAAGTAGACTTTCCTTTTAACTAGTCTTGTCCCGAATGATGAATCTATTTTTTTTAAATTATTTTTTCAACGTTCCAAACGTACGGATGTGAAGAACTAACGATTTTAGTGATGTGGTAATTTTTTAAAAAATTTGCTAGATGTATTTGGTTTGGTTTTATAACGATCAAAGTAGACTTTTCATTTAACTAGTCTTGTCCCGAATGAAGAATCTATTTTTTTAATTTTTTTTCGACATTCCAAATGTATGGATGTGAAGATCTAACGATTTTAGTGATGTGGTAATTTTTTAAAAAATTTGCCAGGATGTATTTGGTTTGGTTTTATAGCGGTCAAACCGGTCAAAGTAGATTTTCCTTTTAACTAGTCTTGTCCCGAATGATGAATCTATTTTTTTAATTTATTGCTTCGATGTTCCACACATACAGATGTGAAAATCTAACGATTTTAGTGTTGTGATAATTTTATAAAAAAATTTCTAGATGTATTTGGTTTGGTTTTATAACGGTTAAACCGGTCAAAGTAGACTTTTCTTTTAACTAGTCTTGTCCCGAATGATGAATCTATTTTTTAATTTATTGTTTCGATCTTCCAAACGTACAGATGTGAAGAGCTAACGATTTTAGTGTTGTGATAATTTTATAAAAAATTTGCTAGATGTATTTGGTTTGGTTTTATAACGGTTAAACCGGTCAAAGTAGACTTTCCTTATCACTAGTCTTGTCCCGAATGATGAATCTAATTTTTTAAATTATTTTTTCGATGTTCCAAATGTACGGACGTGAATATCTAACGATTTTAGTGATGTGGTAATTTTTTTAAAAATTTGATAAATGTATTTGGTTTGGTTTTATAACGGTCAAACCGGTCAAAGTAGACTTTCCTTTTAACTAGTCTTATCCCGAATGATGAATCTATTTTTTTTAATTATTTTTTCGACGTTCCAAATGTATGGATGTGAAGATCTAACGATTTTAGTGAAGTGGTAATTTTTTTAAAAATTTTCTAGATGTATTTTGTTTGGTTTTACAAAGGTCAAACCGGTCAAAGTAGACTTTCCTTTTAACTAGTCTTGTCCCGAATGATGAATCTACTTTTTCAATTTATTTTTTCGACGTTCAAAACATACGGATGTGAATGTCTAACGATTTGAGTGATGTGGTAATTTTTTAAAAAATTCGCTAGATGTATTTGATTTGGTTTTATAACGGTCAAACTGGTCAAAGTAGACTTTCCTTTTAACTAGTCTTGTCCAGAACGATGAATCTATTTTTTTGAATTATTTTTTCGACGTTCCAAACGTACGGATGTGAAGAACTAACGATTTTAGTGATGTGGTAATTTTTTAAAAAATTTGCTAGATGTATTTGGTTTGGTTTTATAACGGTCAAACCGGTCAAAGTAGACTTTCCTTTTAACTAGTCTTGCCCCGAATGATGAATATAATTTTTTAATTTTTTTTTGACATTCCAAATGTATGGATGTGAAGATCTAATGATTTTGGTGATGTGGTAATTTTTTAAAAAATTTGCTAGGATGTATTTGGTTTGGTTTTATAACGGTCAAACCGGTCAAAGTAGACTTTCCTTTTAACTAGTCTTGTCCCGAATGATGAATCTAATATTTTAATTTATTGTTTCGATGTTCCAAACATACAGATGTGAAGATCTAACGATTTTAGTGTTGTGATAATTTTATAAAAAAATTTGCTAGATGTATTTGGTTTAGTTTTATAACGGTTAAACCGGTCAAAGTAGACTTTCCTTATAACTAGTCTTGTCCCGAATGATGAATCTAATTTTTTAAATTATTCTTTCGACGTTCCAAATGTACGGACGTGAATATCTAACGATTTTTGTGATGTGGTAATTTTTTAAAAAATTTGATAGATGTATTTGGTTTGGTTTTATAACGGTCAAACTGGACAAAGTAGACTTTCCTTTTAACTAGTCGTATCCCGAATGATGAATAAATTATTTTAAATTATTTTTTCGACGTTCCAAATGTATGAATGTGAAGACCTAACAATTTTAGTGATGTGGTAATTTTTTAAAAAATTCGCTAGATGTATTTGATTTGATTTTATAACGGTCAAACCGGTCAAAGTAGACTTTCCTTTTAACTAGTCTTGTCCCGAATGATGAATCTATTTTTTTGAATTATTTTTTCGACGTTCCAAACGTACGGATGTGAAGAACTAACGATTTTAGTGATGTGGTAATTTTTTAAGAAAATTGCTAGATGTATTTGGTTTCGTTTTATAACGGTCAAACCGGTCAAAGTAGACTTTCCTTTTAACTAGTCTTGTCCCGAATGATGAATCTATTTTTTTGAATTATTTTTTCGACGTTCCAAACGTACGGATGTGAAGAACTAACGATTTTAGTGATGTGGTAATTTTTTAAGAAAATTGCTAGATGTATTTGGTTTCGTTTTATAACGGTCAAACCGGTCAAAGTAGACTTTCCTTTTAACTAGTCTTGTCCCGAATGATGAATCTATTTTTTTGAATTATTTTTTCGACGTTCCAAACGTACGGATGTGAAGAACTAACGATTTTAGTGATGTGGTAATTTTTTAAAAAATTTGCTAGATGTATTTGGTTTGGTTTTATAACAGTCAAACCGGTCAAAGTAGACTTTCCTTTTAACTAGTCCTGCCCCGAATGATGAATTTTTTTTTAATTTTTTTTGACATTCCAAATGTATGGATATGAAGATCTAATGATTTTGGTGCTGTGGTAATTTTTTAAAATATTTGCTAGGATGTATTTGGTTTGGTTTTATAACGGTCAAACCGGTCAAAGTAGACTTTCCTTTTAAATAGTCTTGTCCCGAATGATGAATCTAATATTTTAATTTATTGTTTCGATGTTCCAAACATACAGATGTGAAGATCTAACGATTTTAGTGTTATAATAATTTTATAAAAAATTTGCTAGATGTATTTGGTTTGGTTTTATAACGGTTAAACCAGTCAAAGTAGACTTTCCTTATAACTAGTCTTGTCCCGAATGATGAATCTAATTTTTTAAATTATTCTTTCGACGTTCCAAATGTACGGACGTGAATATCTAACGATTTTAGTGATGTGGTAATTTTTTAAAAAATTTGATAGATATATTTGGTTTGGTTTTATAACGGTCAAACCGGTCAAAGTAGACTTTCATTTTAACTAGTCTTATCCCGAATGATGAATAAATTTTTTTAAATTATTTTTTCGACGTTCCAAATGTATGAATGTGAAGAACTAACGATTTTAGTGATGTGGTAATATTTTAAAAAATTTGCTAGATGTATTTGGCTTGGTTTTACAAATGTCAAAACGGTCAAAGTAGACTTTCCTTTTAACTAGTCTTGTCCCGAATGATGAATCTACTTTTTTAATTTATTTTTTCGACGTTAAAAACGTACGGATGTGAATGTCTAACGATTTGAGTGGTGTGGAAATTTTTAAAAAATTCGCTAGATGTATTTGATTTGGTTTTATAACGGTCAAACCGGTCAAAGTAGAATTTCCTTTTAACTAGTCTTGTCCCGAATGATGAATCTATTTTTTTGAATTATTTTTTCGATGTTCCAAACGTACGGATGTGAAGAACTAACGATTTTAGTGATGTGGTAATTTTTTAAAAAATTTGCTAGATGTATTTGGTTTGGTTTTATAACGGTCAAACCGGTCAAAGTAGACTTTCCTATTAACTAGTCCTGCCCCGAATGATGAATTTATTTTTTTAATCTTTTTTTGACATTCCAAATGTATGGATGTGAAGATCTAACGATTTTAGTGATGTGGTAAATTTTTTTAAAAAATTGCTAGGATGTATTTGGTTTGGTTTTATAACAGTCAAACCGGTCAAAGTACACTTTCCTTTTAACTAGTCTTTTCCCGAATGATGAATCTATTATTTTAATTTATTGTTTCGATGTTCTAAACGTACAGATGTGAAGATCTAATGATTTTAGTGTTGTGATAATTTTATAAAAAATTTGCTAGATGTATTTGGTTTGGTTTTATAACGGTTAGACCGGTCAAAGTAGATTTTCCTTATAACTAGTCTTGTCCCGAATGATGAATCTAATTTTTTAAATTATTTTTTCGACGTTCCAAATGTACAGATGTGAATATCTAACGATTTTAGTGATGTGGTAATTTTTTAAAAAATTCGATAGATGTATTTGGTTTGGTTTTATAACGGTCAAACCGGTCAAAGTAGACTTTCCTTTTAACTAGTCTTGTCCCGAATGATGAATCTATTTTTTTTAATTATTTTTTCGACGTTCCAAATATACGGATGTGAATAACTAACAATTTTAGTGATGTGGTAATTTTTTAAAAATTTTGCTAGATGTATTTGGTTAGGTTTTATAAAGGTCAAACTGGTCAAAATAGGCTTTCCTTTTAACTAGTCTTGTCCCGAATGATGAATCTACTTTTTTAATTTATTTTTTCGACGTTCAAAACGTAGGGATGTGAAGATCTAACGATATGAGTGATGTGGTAATTTTTTTAAAAATTCGCTAGATGTATTTGATTTTGGTTTTATAACGATCAAACCGGTCAAAGTAGACTTTCCTTTTAACTAGTCCTCCCCAGAATGATGAATTTATTTTTTTTAATTTTTTTTTTTGACATTTCAAATGTATGGATGTGAAGATCTAACGATTTTAGTGATATGGTAATTTTTTAAAAAATTTGCTAGGATGTATTTGGTTTGGTTTTATAACGGTCAAACCGGTCAAAGTAGACTTTCCTTTTAACTAGTTTTGTCCCGAATGATGAATCTATTATTTTATTTTTTTTGTTTCGATGTTCCAAACGTACAGATGTGAAGATCTAACGATTTTAGAATTGTGATAATTTTATAAAAAAATTGCTAGATGTATTTGCTTTGATTTTATAACGGTTAAACCGGTCAAAGTAGACTTTCCTTATAACTAGTCTAGTCCCGAATGATGAATCTTATTTTTTCGACGTTCCAAATGTATGGATGTGAATATCTAACGATTTTAGTGATGTGGTATTTTTTTAAAAAATTTGATAGATGTATTTGGTTTGGTTTTATAACGGTCAAACCGGTTTAAGTAGACTTTCCTTTTAACTAGTCTTGTCCCGAATGTTGAATCTATATTTTTAATTATTTTTTCGATGTTCCAAATGTACGGATGTGAATAACTAACAATTTTAGTGATGTGGTAATTTTTTAAAAAAATTTCTAGATGTATTTGGTTAGGTTTTATAAAGGTCAAACTGATCAAAGTAGGCTTTTCTTTTAACTACTCTTGTCCCGAATGATGAATCTACTTTTTTAATTTATTTTTCGACTTTCAAAATGTAGGGATGTGAAGATCTAACGATTTGAGTGATGTGGTAATTTTTTAAAAAATTCGCTAGATGTATTTGATTTGGTTTTATAACGGTCAAACCGGTCAAAGTAGACTTTTCTTTTAACTAGTCTTGTCCCGAATGATGAATCTATATTTTTAATTATTTTTTCGACGTTCCAAATGTACGGATGTGAATAACTAGCAATTTTAGTGATGTGGTAATTTTTTAAAAAATTTGCTAGATGTATTTGGTTAGGTTTTATAAAGGTCAAACTGATCAAAGTAGGCTTTTCTTTTAATTACTCTTGTCCCGAATGATGAATCTACTTTTTTAATTTATTTTTCGACTTTCAAAATGTAGGGATGTGAAGATCTAATGATTTGAGTGATGTGGTAATTTTTTTAAAAAATTCGCTAGATGTATTTGATTTGGTTTTATAACGGTCAAACCGGTCAAAGTAGACTTTCCTTTTAACTAGTATTGTCCCGAATGATGAATCTATTTTTTTAAATTATTTTTTCAACGTTCCAAACGTACGGATGTGAAGAACTAACGATTTTAGTGATGTGGTAATTTTTTAAAAAATTTGCTAGATGTATTTAGTTTGATTTTATAACGGTCAAAGTAGACTTTTCTTTTAACTAGTCTTGTCCCGAATGAATAATCTATTTTTTTTTTAATTTTTTTCGACATTCCAAATGTATGGATGTGAAGATCTAACGATTTTAGTGATGTGGTAATTTTTTAAAAAATTTGCCAGGATGTATTTGGTTTGGTTTTATAGCGGTCAAACCGGTCAAAGTAGATTTTCCTTTTAACTAGTCTTGTCCCGAATGATGAATCTATTTTTTTAATTTATTGTTTCGATGTTCCAAACGTACAGATGTGAAAATCTAACGATTTTAGTGTTGTGATAATTTTATAAAAAAATTTCTAGATGTATTTGGTTTGGTTTTATAACGGTTAAACCGGTTAAAGTAGACTTTCCTTTTGACTAGTCTTGTCCCGAATGATGAATCTATTTTTTTAATTTTTTTTTGACATTCCAAATGTATGGATGTGAAGATCTAACGATTTTAGTGATGTGATAATTTTTTTAAAAATTTGCTAGATGTATTTGGTTTGGTTTTATAACAGTCAAACCAGTCAAAGTAGACTTTCGTTTTAACTAGTCTTGTCCCAAATGATGAACAAATTTTTTTAATTATTTTTTCGACGTTCCAAACATATGGATGTGAAGATTTAACGATTTTACTAATGTGGTAATTTTTTAAAAAATTTACTAGATGTATTTGGTTTGGTTTTATAACAGTCAAACCGGTAAAAGTAGACTTTCCTTTTAACTAGTCTTGTCCCGAATGATGAATCTATTTTTTAAAATTATTTTTTTGCATTTCAAATGTATGGATGTGAAGATCTAACGATTTTAGTGATGTGGTAATTTTTTAAAAACTTTGCTAGATGTATTTGGTTTGGTTTTATAACAGTCAAACCGGTCAAAGTAGACTTTCCTTTTAACTAGTCTTGTCCCGAATGATGAATCTATTTTTTAAATTTTTTTTTTCGACATTCCAAATGTATGGATATGAAGCGATTTTAGTGATGTGGTAATTTTTTAAAAAATTTGCCAGGATGTATTTGGTTTGGTTTTGTAACGGTCAAACCGGTCAAAGTAGACTTTCCTTTTAATTAGACTTGTCCGGAATGATGAATCTATTTTTTTAATTGATTGTTTCGATGTTCCAAACGTACAGATGTGAAGATCTAACGATTTTAGTGTTGTGATAATTTTATAAAAAATCTGCTAGATGTATTTGGTTTGGTTTTATAACGGTTAAACCGGTCAAAGTAGACTTTCCTTATAACTAGTCTTGTCCCGAATGATGAATCTAATTTTTTAAATTATTTTTTCGACGTTCCAAATGTATGGATGTGAAGATCTAACGATTTTAGTGATTTGGTAATTTTTTTTAAAATTTGCTAGATGTATTTGGTTTGGTTTTATAACGGTCAAACCGGTCAAAGTAGACTTTCGTTTTAACTAGTCTTGTCCCGAATGATGAATCTATTTTTTTAATTATTTTTTCGACGTTCCAAATATAAGTATGTGAATTTTTTAAAAAATTTGTTAGATGTATTTGGTTAGGTTTTATAAAGGTCAAACGGGTCAAAGTAGGCTTTCCTTTTAACTAGTCTTGTCCCGGATGATGAATCTACTTTTTTAATTTATTTTTTCGACGATCAAAACGTAGGGATGTGAAGATCTAACGATTTGAGTGATGTGGTAATTTTTTTAAAAATTCGCTAAATGTATTTGATTTTGGTTTTATAACGGTCAAACCGGTCAAAGTAGACTTTCCTTTTAACTATTACTGCCCCGAATGATGAATTTATTTTTTTAATTTTTTTTGACATTTCAAATTTATGGATGTGAGGATCTAACGATTTTAGTGATGTTGTAATTTTTTAAAAAATTTGCTAGGATGTATTTGGTTTGGTTTTATAACGATCAAACCGGTCAAAGTAGACTTTCCTTTTAACTAGTCTTGTCCCGAATGATGAATCTATTATATTAATTTATTGTTTCGATGTTCCAAACGTACAGATGTGAAGATCTAACGATTTTAGAATTGTGATAATTTTATAAAAAATTTGCTAGATGTATTTGGTTTGATTTTATAACGGTTAAACCGGTCAAAGTAGACTTTCCTTATAACTAGTCCGGGGTCAGGGATATGGGTCCCTACCGCGGAAAACCTTAACAACCAAACAATCAACTGCCAATATTAAAACTAAAACAAGACATCCGACCCCTAACTACCAAGAATCTTTTCAGGTTATAGACTTGGAAACAAGAAATCCAAATACACTTATAATAACTTACAACTCTTGGTACAACAATCCTCTTATACAGTCTTATGTTGTTGGTATCACCTTGACATAAGGTATACAACAACCAAAATATTCTAATACAACAAATATTATGACTCAGGAATATGAATACCATACCAGTCTAATTAAACATCTGGTAAACAAACTCAAATTACAGAATCACTCTGCGCCGATCATCAACTCGATCCATGACTTGCCCTGCTTCGAGCTAAACTAAGACAACTGCATCCACTATCTATCTCTGTAAAATAAGATTTAAACAAAAGCAAGAATGAGCGAAAGAGGCGCTCAGCAAGTATATAATAGAGTATACTAAAATACTTTTGGAAAACTTTGAAGGTTTTAAAATCCAACTTTGAGGTTGATACCATTCTTGAAATATTCGTAACGATAATTTTTCAATAGGAAAGAGGTTTATAGAATTCAACAAGGAGTTCACCTCGACAGCTTTATGAACGATTTTGATATTTAACTTAACAATTTTTATAGCGATTTCCGATCAAAACCTTGAATAACTGAGCAACAGATGCTTCAGCTACTAAGAGACAACATTTAAGAAATTCACGAAGCTTCATCAATTCTCAATTAAACAAACATTCAAGAAATTCGCAACTATTACAATCTCATTATTGTCCACTAGGCACCCATATACCTAGCTGCCGAACCGGCCTGACAATAATGAGTTGAATAATTGAGAAGATCTCAATTCATTCTCGATTTTTAACAGTCACTGTGCAACAAATGCTTCAACGACAGTCTGAATCTCGAATTAATTTAGAACAATTCAAAAAGATTCGACGCTTGATTCTTAACGATGAAAATATGATTTTACAGGCAATGTGTCTTGATAATGATAACACTTACTGATAGACAATAACAATCTATCTCAGAATAAAGAAGTTGAAATTGGAAAGCTTGAGATACTGGTCTTCCGCCTCTACGATACCCCACAGCGCGATCAACCGCTGTGTCGCAAGTACCGCACTCCCGTGATACCCGATAGCACGATCACTACTATGTCGCAAGTACCACAATATCATTTTGCTAGCGTAAAGGTGGTTGAAAGTCAACCTGGCAACATTTGTGCCAAAATATAAACATTCTCTTTCGATACCACGAGTTTATTATTTCCCCGTGTTGATCTGAAAGAAACCCATGGGCCATCTCCCATGTTGACCAGTGGATTATACGATTATTCCTCCGAATAAAATTGATTGAATTTGGATTCATATTCACTTCTGGCCGAACGCCAGTCTACACTTTGCACAAAACCGACCTGGACAATAGGCCGTCACAATAATCTCAAAAGGAATTAATTTATTTTATTGACACAAACAATATGTCAATTCAAGACAATAAAGTAGCAACCTTGAACAAGAAAGGTTTGCGGATCAGAATAAATCTTATGAGTCGTCTTGAAATAATAAGAACGACTTCCAGTATGATAAGGATATTTAAAAAGGAGAATTCACATTCCCAACAGATATTGAGGTATGTCATAATCATGACAGAATATAAAACCGTTCTTATAGGGTGAAGAACAATTGTAAAATTTATAACACAATGGATAAAATCACAAGTGGGATAAATTGAAAGCAGTTATAAAACTGATTAAAAAGACTTGAACGATTTCCCACGAATTTAAGAGTTTTAAAAATAAGGCATTTGCAGAACTTTCATTTTTAAGAGAGCATAATACTACACTAGAGCATTCGTCATAGATATTTTAAAAACATGCATACTCTGAATGAAAGAGCACGGTTAGTAGACTTGCAATACATGCAACATACTTTCGATATAATATACATATACTGAACATATAGAGCATAAATTAAATAATTTGAAATCATGGATTTAAATCGAGTTCGCACATTTTATATATTTTAAAATACGAATACTCTGAACGATAGAGTATGTATAGATAAACTTGCCTCTGGTCCTGAGCATAAAGCAGAAAATCTCGAATAAATCCTTCGCACCTTGTCCAAGCAATTCCGTGGAGGTAACTTGCCTTTCTTCATACGACGTCTCGATCTCGAAGTGTGGGAAAATGCAGAAAAGATTTATACTCTACCCGTGGGCTCGACTTCGGTCTACGGCTCGAGAATTAGGCACTAACAATGTCAACCAGAAAATACGTGAGCGATTCGCCAGAATAAAATACTTCTCAGCCGATATAATAATAATTAAATATAATAATAACATAACTCTCGAAAATCTGCTCGATAATTAACGGATAATAAACCCCGGATAAATACGCCTCTCTTCGAACCACAAATAAACCCGTAATATTTATCGTAAATCTGACTTAATAAGAAATACGGCTCCGACGATACTCCGTGTCTTACGTCTCGTAAATAAATTAACTTTCTAATTATTCTCAAAATAATCCGACAATCCATTTTTATTTAATTTCAAATCCAAAATTATAATTATTACTCTCACCATTTTTAATCTCGTAATTAATATTATAAAACCCCGAATAGACTCTAAATTAGTCTGGCTTGATCCGAATAATTAAAATAAATCAGAATCGCTAATTATAAGTCTTCTAAAAATAACACCGTTTTTAATCCTATTTATCCACAATTATTTCTCTTTTTATCGACAAATCAATAAATCTCCAATTTTTATCATTAAATGATTACTTTTAACAAATTAATAAATAAATACTCCATTTTTATCCAACTCCTTTTTATTAAATTAAGAAAATTCTCATTTCTCACAATTTAGATAATAAACTATTTTTAACATTTTTCCCCCTTTTCATTTTATTAAAAACTCATTTCTCTCAATTTAATAATATTTAATCTCTTTTGTTATTATTTCTTTATTTATTTTATATATATTTAAACACGTATAGATATATATGTTTATTTATTGTTATAATTTTATTCCGTTACTAACACCATTTCCACCTCGGACCCTTACCCTTCTAACAGTCTTGTTGCTGGACAACTTTGTGTTTGCAGGTTGCCTCCCTAGTATTCAAATTCCCGAAATTCACCACCTGAGCACACACATACCCATTATCATGATACCACCTCTGCACCTTATCCCGAATCTTCTGCAACAACCTTGCAGTCACCTGCCCTTCCACTGCCAACACAGGACGAGTCCCGAAAATATGCACACTCACGTACACGGTTGCACTCTTGAACACAGACCCAACCACACCCTTGTACACTCTTATAAATTCACTAATACTACCCTCTTTTTTTTTTCAACAGGCTTGCTTTATGTTGAGCTTCCGATGATAATCCCTCTTGTGTTTAAGGCTGGAGTTGCTAGACCACATCGAAGCTTTACCCAAAAACAAGGAAGATAGCCGCAATAAAATAGCCCAAACATTGCACTACTGAGCTGGGCAAAGCGAGGACCCCTCTGCAACAGCAATGTCATAGCTACAATAAAAGCTGTGGATGTCACAGAGACATCAATCTGGCCCATATACAGTGTCACTAAGGGCATGAGCGCACAGATAACAGAGCACACTCGTGATACAAACCGAGGCGGAGGTGTCATCCCAGCAGCAATTCCGCGACTCCTAACCAGCTCAAAGTACTCGCGTGCACCAGCAAAAACGGCAACAGCAAGGGCAACTGTGAAAACCCATCCTCCAGCAAGTACCACACCTCCAACACAAACTCCAATGTCAAGTCCAAATACAACCCTCCACAACTGATTCTTCCTTATCCTCTAATTCATTTTCATCTTCACAACAGCTTGATTCCGCCTTTCCCTCTAATTCAGTTTCATCTCCAACACAGCTTTGAAACTCGTCTTCGCCATCTTCAACTTTCAATTCAATGTGGTTTCCCGGTTCAAAAGCAGTTTCTCCTTCCATTTTCCCACTAAGAAGAATTCTCTAAAACGTCCAATGTCGTAGGATTTGGTCAATGCAATATGCAAGTCCAAATCTTTTAACAATTCTGCTTAAACCCAGAAAACACACCAATTTCTCGAAATTCCCAGCAAATATCTCAAACAAAAATTTTAATATTCCAGAACAATCTGAAGCTCAAACTTCAACCAAACACAAGACTGAGAGGCATCGCAGGGACCGAAATAAACGGGAAAAGAAAGAAGAAAATAAGAAAACAAGGAAACGAAAAAGAAAACAAGAGGAGAAGAATAGTCTACCTTGCTCTGTACGCAGAGAAGGGGAAATGGGTAGAGAAAAATAAAAGGGTCTGTGGGTTTGGTTTTGTTTGATAGAAAAACAAGGCAAAAGAAATAAATGAAACCGTGTTTTCTGTATTGTGTTAGTAAAGAGGAGAAATAAGATGTAGTTTATATGACCTGTGTCCGACAAAACATGGGAAATAAAACGAAAAAATATATACAGGAATGTTTTGGGTTTGTGGAAAGAAAGTGGTGTTTTGTGAAGAATATTTTCGTGTCTGCTGAAAGAAATTTCGTGTTTAGAAAGGAATTACTCGAATACTGTAATCGAGAAATGCTGTCTCTTCCTCGTGTTTAACGACCCGATCTGTTAAAACCGAAACATTAATATCGTCGTTTTTCCTGCTGGATAATTATAACGAGACCCAAATTTGTTCTCTAAAAATAAATTCCGCAATATAAAATTAATATCCGTCCAAAATTAAAATCCTATTCTTTTCCTAAATTTTCTAATTTTAATAAATGCCTAATAAATATAAACAAATAGATATAATAAATATTTATTTACATATGAAAATAAAATTTTAAAATTTAACCAAAAATACGCTAATTAAATATATTAACGCATTGACCTTAAATAAATTTAAATAACGAGTAGAAAATATTATTCGAAAAAATTTGCGGTTATTACAGTCTTCCCCCCTTAACAGGATTCCGTCCCCGGAATCCGCAGAAGAAAGAACGGGATTCTAAGACGCACCGCTTCCTTCTGATTGAAATTCCCAAGGCCTACGGCAATCCCCGCAACTTCGCTATCTCGTGACTCAGATGATTCGGTACACACATTTCCAATTCTTCATATCCATAGTGCTTCGGGTTAAACTGCGAAAAGAATTTCGAGAAATCCCTAATAGCCATGATTCCACTTTCAACGTACAATGTCGATCGAGGAACCTAACAATCGGAAGATCTCGATTTATTCCTTATTCAACTGTTTACCGAGCACCAACGCTAGAACACGAACACCATGTCGCCATTCGTTAAGACACAGAAGAATAATGAAAACACTGAAATTACGGAATCCTTGAATAAAATAGATTCCTTATCAATTTGAATGTCACACAATGTGATCATGATTAAAAAAGCTTGAGGCAACCATTAAAGGTTACAAAAGAATAACTGAGAGATCAATATGATCCAAGAAACTCAACGTTGCGTGTCTCAGTTAAGACATTACTAAAGGTAATTAGCCTTCTTGTATTGCACAACACACAAGTGATGGCGTCCCATCCAACTTCTATCACACAGACAGATAGTCCTTGTGTCCCCTATATAATAGGGTTGTTTGTCTCAGCTAGAGTAAGGAGTTTTGGAAAGAAGTTTCTGGTTAAACAAACAAATAGCATCTTATAGCAAGAAACTTTTAAACGTACACCTTGGACAAACTAAACAAATTCCAAAGGTGTTATTCCCGAAAGAAAGATTTAACGGGAGAGGATGCTAGCACATGACGAGCAAGTAGTGCTGAACCACGAATAAAATTTTTTATCCACCAATAGAAAAATAAAGGCGGAAGTTTGATTTGAACAAACTTGACAGGGCCTCAGAAAAACCTGAAAAATAGGTATCATGAAAGCCTCTGACACAATCGAAACCCAACATTCGGGTGAATACAAGTGTTTAAAAGAACTATAACTTAGAAGACGGACAATATCTTCTAACACAATTCTCCAATGAAGGAGTATCAAAGAAATTATGGATGAAAAAGAATATTGTAGCGATTCTCCACAGATGCATCCTCGGTCGGCTCCTCTGACGAACGATCGATCAATTCTAAACTCTCTTCGCAACGTCTTAAGATACACGATACCCTACATCGATAACAACTCATAGCAGTCTCTAAAGACTCTAATGCCGCAGTCTCCAATCGCAAGGAATTCTACTCGGCTCGGAACCATCATCCTAAGGTAGAATCTTAGTCTCGACTTACTCATTGGAATATACCCGATAATCCAACACGAACTCTATGTGAGTTCAGACACCCTCACATAACTATATATATAATCCTACGCTCTCACTTGTTTCCAGTTTCTATAACCCTTGCTCTGATACCATTCTGTAACGCCCCCAAATCCGGGGTCAGGGATATGGGTCGCTACCGCGGAAAACCTTAACAACCAAACAATCAACTGCCAATATTAAAACTAAAACAAGACATCCGACCCCTAACTACCAAGAATCTTTTCAGGTTATAGACTTGGAAACAAGAAATCCAAAAACACTTATAATAACTTACAACTCTTGGTACAACAATTCTCTTATACAGTCTTATGTTGTTGGTATCACCTTGACATAAGGTATACAACAACCAAAATATTCTAATACAACAAATATTATGACTCAGGAATATGAATACCATACCAGTCTAACTAAACATCTGGTAAACAAACTCAAATTACAGAATCACTCTGCGCCGATCATCAACTCGATCCATGACTTGCCCTGCTTCGAGCTAAACTAAGACAACTGCATCCACTATCTATCTCTGTAAAATAAGATTTAAACAAAAGCAAGAATGAGCGAAAGAGGCGCTCAGCAAGTATATAATAGAGTATACTAAAATACTTTTGGAAAACTTTGAAGGTTTTAAAATCCAACTTTGAGGTTGATACCATTCTTGAAATATTCATAACGATAATTTTTCAATAGGAAAGAGGTTTATAGAATTCAACAAGGAGTTCACCTCGACAGCTTTATGAACGATTTTGATATTTAACTTAACAATTTTTATAGCGATTTCCGATCAAAACCTTGAATAACTGAGCAACAGATGCTTCAGCTACTAAGAGACAACATTTAAGAAATTCACGAAGCTACATCAATTCTCAATTAAACAAACATTCAAGAAATTCGCAACTATTACAATCTCATTATTGTCCACTAGGCACCCATATACCTAGCTGCCGAACCGGCCTGACAATAATGAGTTGAATAATTGAGAAGATCTCAATTCATTCTCGATTTTTAACAGTCACTGTGCAACAAATGCTTCAACGACAGTCTGAATCTCGAATTAATTTAGAACAATTCAAAAAGATTCGACGCTTGATTCTTAACGATGAAAATATGATTTTACAGGCAATGTGTCTTGATAATGATAACACTTACTGATAGACAATAACAATCTATCTCAGAATAAAGAAGTTGAAATTGAAAAGCTTGAGATACTGGTCTTCCGCCTCTACGATACCCCACAGCGCGATCAACCGCTGTGTCGCAAGTACCGCACTCCCGTGATACCCCATAGCACGATCACTACTATGTCGCAAGTACCACAATATCATTCTGTTAGCGTAAAGGTGGTTGAAAGTCAACCTGGCAACATTTGTGCCAAAATATAAACATTCTCTTTCGATACCACGAGTTTATTATTTCCCCGTGTTGATCTGAAAGAAACCCATGGGCCATCTCCCATGTTGACCAGTGGATTATACGATTATTCCTCCGAATAAAATTGATTGAATTTGGATTCATATTCACTTCTGGCCGAACGCCAGTCTACACTTTGCACAAAACCGACCTGGACAATAGGCCGTCACAATAATCTCAAAAGGAATTAATTTATTTTATTGACACAAACAATTTGTCAATTCAAGACAATAAAGTAGCAACCTTGAACAAGAAAGGTTTGCGGATCAGAATAAATCTTATGAGTCGTCTTGAAATAATAAGAACGACTTCCAGTATGATAAGGATATTTAAAAAGGAGAATTCACATTCCCAACAGATATTGAGGTGTGTCATAATCATGACAGAATATAAAACAGTTCTTATAGGGTGAAGAACAATTGTAAAATTTATAACACAATGGATAAAATCACAAGTGGGATAAATTGAAAGCAGTTATAAAACTGATTAAAAAGACTTGAACGATTTCCCACGAATTTAAGAGTTTTAAAAATAAGGCATTTGCAGAACTTTCATTTTTAAGAGAGCATAATACTACACTAGAGCATTCGTCATAGATATTTTAAAAACATGCATACTCTGAATGAAAGAGCACGGTTAGTAGACTTGCAATACATGTAACATACTTTCGATATAATATACATATACTGAACATATAGAGCATAAATTAAATAATTTGAAATCATGGATTTAAATCGAGTTCGCACATTTTATATATTTTAAAATACGAATACTCTGAACGATAGAGTATGTATAGATAAACTTGCCTCTGGTCCTGAGCATAAAGCAGAAAATCTCGAATAAATCCTTCGCACCTTGTCCAAGCAATTCCGTGGAGGTAACTTGCCTTTCTTCATACGACGTCTCGATCTCGAAGTGTGGGAAAATGCAGAAAAGATTTATACTCTACCCGTGGGCTCGACTTCGGTCTACGGCTCGAGAATTAGGCACTAACAATGTCAACCAGAAAATACGTGAGCGATTCGCCAGAATAAAATACTTCTCAGCCGATATAATAATAATTAAATATAATAATAACATAACTCTCGAAAATCTGCTCGATAATTAACGGATAATAAACCCCGGATAAATACGCCTCTCTTCGAACCACAAATAAACCCGTAATATTTATCGTAAATCTGACTTAATAAGAAATACGGCTCCGACGATACTCCGTGTCTTACGTCTCGTAAATAAATTAACTTTCTAATTATTCTCAAAATAATCCGACAATCCATTTTTATTTAATTTCAAATCCAAAATTATAATTATTACTCTCACCATTTTTAATCTCGTAATTAATATTATAAAACCCCGAATAGACTCTAAATTAGTCTGGCTTGATCCGAATAATTAAAATAAATCAGAATCGTTAATTATAAGTCTTCTAAAAATAACACCGTTTTTAATCCTATTTATCCACAATTATTTCTCTTTTTATCGACAAATCAATAAATCTCCAATTTTTATCATTAAATGATTACTTTTAACAAATTAATAAATAAATACTCCATTTTTATCCAACTCCTTTTTATTAAATTAAGAAAATTCTCATTTCTCACAATTTAGATAATAAACTATTTTTAACATTTTCCCCCTTTTCATTTTATTAAAAACTCATTTCTCTCAATTTAATAATATTTAATCTCTTTTTTTATTATTTCTTTATTTATTTTATATATATTTAAACACGTATAGATATATATGTTTATTTATTGTTATAATTTTATTCCGTTACTAACACCATTTCCACCTCGGACCCTTACCCTTCTAACAGTCTTGTTGCTGGACAACTTTGTGTTTGCAGGTTGCCTCCCTAGTATTCAAATTCCCGAAATTCACCACCTGAGCATACACATACCCATTATCATGATACCACCTCTGCACCTTATCCCGAATCTTCTGCAACAACCTTGCAGTCACCTGCCCTTCCACTGCCAACACAGGACGAGTCCCGAAAATATGCACACTCACGTACACGGTTGCACTCTTGAACACAGACCCAACCACACCCTTGTACACTCTTATAAATTCACTAATACTACCCTCTTTTTTTTTTTTTCAACTGGCTTGCTTTATGTTGAGCTTCTGATGATAATCCCTCTTGTGTTTAAGGCTGGAGTTGCTAGACCATATCGAAGCTTTACCCAAAAACAAGGAAGATAGCCGCAATAAAATAGCCCAAACATTGCACTACTGAGCTGGGCAAAGCGAGGACCCCTCTGCAACAGCAATGTCATAGCTACAATAAAAGCTGCGGATGTCACAGAGACATCAATCTGGCCCATATACAGTGTCACTAAGGGCATGAGCGCACAGATAACAGAGCACACTCGTGATACAAACCGAGGCGGAGGTGTCATCCCAGCAGCAATTCCGCGACTCCTAACCAGCTCAAAGTACTCGCGTGCACCAGCAAAAACGGCAACAGCAAGGGCAACTGTGAAAACCCATCCTCCAGCAAGTACCACACCTCCAACACAAACTCCAATGTCAAGTCCAAATACAACCCTCCACAACTGATTCTTCCTTATCCTCTAATTCATTTTCATCTTCACAACAGCTTGATTCCGCCTTTCCCTCTAATTCAGTTTCATCTCCAACACAGCTTTGAAACTCGTCTTCGCCATCTTCAACTTTCAATTCAATGTGGTTTCCCGGTTCAAAAGCAGTTTCTCCTTCCATTTTCCCACTAAGAAGAATTCTCTAAAACGTCCAATGTCGTAGGATTTGGTCAATGCAATATGCAAGTCCAAATCTTTTAACAATTCTGCTTAAACCCAGAAAACACACCAATTTCTCGAAATTCCCAGCAAATATCTCAAACAAAAATTTTAATATTCCAGAACAATCTGAAGCTCAAACTTCAACCAAACACAAGACTGAGAGGCATCGCAGGGACCGAAATAAACGGGAAAAGAAAGAAGAAAATAAGAAAACAGGGAAACGAAAAAGAAAACAAGAGGAGAAGAATAGTCTACCTTGGTTGCTCTGTACGCAGAGAAGGGGAAATGGGTAGAGAAAAATAAAAAGGTCTGTGGGTTTGGTTTTGTTTGATAGAAAAACAAGGCAAAAGAAATAAATGAAACCGTGTTTTCTGTATTGTGTTAGTAAAGAGGAGAAATAAGATGTTGTTTATATGACCTGTGTCCGACAAAACATGGGAAATAAAACGAAAAAATATATACAGGAATGTTTTGGGTTTGTGGAAAGAAAGTGGTGTTTTGTGAAGAATATTTTCGTGTCTGCTGAAAGAAATTTCGTGTTTAGAAAGGAATTACTCGAATACTGTAATCGAGAAATGCTGTCTCTTCCTCGTGTTTAACGACCCGATCTGTTAAAACCGAAACATTAATATCGTCGTTTTTCCTGCTGGATAATTATAACGAGACCCAAATTTGTTCTCTAAAAATAAATTCCGCAATATAAAATTAATATCCGTCCAAAATTAAAATCCTATTCTTTTCCTAAATTTTCTAATTTTAATAAATGCCTAATAAATATAAACAAATAGATATAATAAATATTTATTTACATATGAAAATAAAATTTTAAAATTTAACCAAAAATACGCTAATTAAATATATTAACGCATTGACCTTAAATAAATTTAAATAACGAGTAGAAAATATTATTCGAAAAAATTTGCGGTTATTACAGTCTTCCCCCCTTAACAGGATTCCGTCCCCGGAATCCGCAGAAGAAAGAACGGGATTCTAAGACGCACCGCTTCCTTCTGATTGAAATTCCCAAGGCCTACGGCAATCCCCGCAACTTCGCTATCTCGTGACTCAGATGATTCGGTACACACATTTCCAATTCTTCATATCCATAGTGCTTCGGGTTAAACTGCGAAAAGAATTTCGAGAAATCCCTAATAGCCATGATTCCACTTTCAACGTACAATGTCGATCGAGGAACCTAACAATCGGAAGATCTCGATTTATTCCTTATTCAACTGTTTACCGAGCACCAACGCTAGAACACGAACACCATGTCGCCATTCGTTAAGACACAGAAGAATAATGAAAACACTGAAATTACGGAATCCTTGAATAAAATAGATTCCTTATCAATTTGAATGTCACACAATGTGATCATGATTAAAAAAGCTTGAGGCAACCATTAAAGGTTACGCATTGACCTTAAATAAATTTAAATAACGAGTAGAAAATATTATTCGAAAAAATTTGCGGTTATTACAAAAGTAGACTTTCCTTTTAACTAGTCTTGTCCCGAATGATGAATCTATTTTTTTTAAATTATTTTTTCGATGTTCCAAACGTACGGATGTGAAGAACTAACGATTTTAGTGAAGTGGTAATTTTTTAAAAAATTTGCTAGATGTATTTGGTTTGGTTTTATAGCGGTCAAACCGGTCAAAGTAGACTTTTCTTTTAACTAGTCTTGTCCCGAATGATGAATCTATTTTTTTAATTTTTTTTTGACATTCCAAAAGTATGGATGTGAAGATCTAACGATTTTAGTGATGTGGTAATTTTTTAAAAAATTTGCCAGGATGTATTTGGTTTGGTTTTATAGCGGTCAAACCGGTCAAAGTAGACTTTCCTTTTAACTAGTCTTGTCCCGAATGATGAATCTATTTTTTTAATTTATTGTTTCGATTTTCCAAATGTACAGATGTGAAAATCTAACGATTTTAGTGTTGTGATAATTTTATAAAAAAATTTCTAGATGTATTTGGTTTGGTTTTATTACGGTTAAACCGGTCAAAGTAGACTTTCCTTTTAACTAGTCTTGTCCCGAATGATGAATCTATTTTTTAAATTTTTTTTGACATTCCAAATGTATGAATGTGAAGATCTAACGATTTTAGTGATGTGGTAATTTTTTTTAAAAATTTGCTAGATGTATTTGGTTTGGTTTTATAACGGTCAAACCGGTCAAAGTTGACTTTCCTTTTAACTAGTCTTGTCCCAAATGATGAACCAATTTTTTTTAAATTATTATTTCGACGTTCCAAACATATGGATGTGAAGATTTAACGATTTTAGTGATGTGGTAATTTTTTAAAAAATTTGCTAGATATATTTGGTTTGGTTTTATAACGGTTAAACCGGTAAAAGTAGACTTTCCTTTTAACTAGTCTTGTCCCGAATGATGAATCTATTTTTTTAAATAATTTTTTTGCATTCCATATGTATGGATGTGAAGATCTAACGATTTTAGTGATGTGGTAATTTTTTAAAAAATTTGCTAGATGTATTTGGTTTGGTTTTATAACGGTCAAACCGGTCAAAGTACACTTTCCTTTTAACTAGTCTTGTTCCGAATGATGAATCTATTTTTTTAAATAATTTTTTTGCATTCCATATGTATGGATGTGAAGATCTAACGATTTTAGTGATGTGGTAATTTTTTAAAAAATTTGCTAGATGTATTGGGTTTGGTTTTGTAACGGACAAACCGGTCAATGTATACTTTCCTTTTAACTAGTCTTGTCCCGAATGATGAATCTATTTTTTTAATTTTTTTTGACATTCCAAATGTATGGATATGAAGCGATTTTAGTGATGTGGTAATTTTTTTAAAAATTTGTCAGGATGTATTTGGTTTGGTTTTATAACAGTCAAACCGGTCAAAGCAGACTTTCCTTTTAACTAGTCTTGTCCGGAATGATGAATCTATTTTTTTAATTTATTGTTTCGATGTTCCAAACGTACAGATGTGAAGATCTAACGATTTTAATGTTGTGATAATTTTATAAAAAATTTGCTAGATGTATTTGTTATGGTTTTATAACGGTTAAACCGATCAAAGTAGACTTTCCTTTTAACTAATCTCGTCCCGAATGATGAATCTATTTTTTTAATTATATTTTCGACGTTCCAAACGTACGGATGTGAAGATCTAACGATTTTAGTGATGTGGTAATTTTTTAAAAAATTTGCTAGATGTATTTGGTTTGGTTTTATAACGGTCAAACCGGTCAAAGTAGACTTTCCTTTTAACTAGTCCTGCCCCGAATGATGAATTTATTTTTTTAATTTTTTTTTGACATTCCAAGTGTATGGATGTGAAGATCTAACGATTTTAGTGATGTGGTAATTTTTTTAAAAATTTGCTAGATGTATTTGGTTTGGTTTGGTTTTATATCGGTCAAACCGCTCAAAGTAGACTTTCCTTTTAACTAGTCTTTTCCCAAATGATGAATCTATTTTTTTAAAATTATTTTTTCGACGTTCCAAACATATGGATGTGAAGATTTAACGATTTTATTGATGTGGTAATTTTTTAAAAAATTTGCTAGATGTATTTTGTTTGGTTTTATAACGGTCAAACCGGTAAAAGTAGACTTTCCTTTTAACTAGTCTTGTCCCGAATGATGAATCTATTTTTTTAAATTATTTTTTTGCTTTCCAAATGTATGGATTTGAAGATCTAACGATTTTAGTGATGTGGTAATTTTTTAAAAAATTTGCTAGATGTATTTGGTTTGGTTTTATAACGGTCAAACCGGTCAAAGTAGACTTTCCTTTTAACTAGTCTTGTCCCGAATGATGAATCTATTTTTTTAATTTTTTTTTCGACATTCCAAATGTATGGATATGAAGATCTAATGATTTTAGTGATGTGGTAATTTTTTAAAAAATTTGCCAGGATGTATTTGGTTTGGTTTTATAGCGGTCAAACCGGTCAAAGTAGACTTTCCTTTTAACTAGTCTTGTCTAGAATGATGAATCTATTTTTTTAATTTATTGTTTCGATGTTCCAAACGTACAGATGTGAAAATCTAACGATTTTAGTGTTGTGATAATTTTATAAAAAAAATTCTAGATGTATTTGGTTTGGTTTTATAACGGTTAAACCGGTCAAAGTAGACTTTCCTTTTAACTAGTCTTGTCCCGAATGATGAATCTATTTTTTTAAATTATATTTTCGACGTTCCAAATGTACGGATGTGAAGATCTAACGATTTTATTGATGTGGTAAATTTTTAAAAAATTTGATATATGTATTTGGTTTGGTTTTATAACGGTCAAACCGGTCAAAGTAGACTTTCCTTTTAACTAGTCCTGCCCCGAGTGATGAATTTATTTTTTTTAATTTTTTTTGACATTCCAAATGTATGGATGTGAAGATCTAACGATTTTAGTGATGTGGTAATTTTTTTAAAAATTTGCTAGATGTATTTGGTTTGGTTTTATAACGTTCAAACCGGTCAAAGTAGACTTTCCTTTTAACTAGTCTTGTCCGAAATGATGAATCTACTTTTTAAAATTATTTTTTAGACGTTCCAAATGTACGGATGTGAAGATCTAACGATTTTAGTGATGTGGAAATTTTTTAAAAAATTTGATAGATGTATTTGGTTTGGTTTTATAACAGTCAAACCAATCAAAGTAGACTTTCCTTTTAACTAGTCTTGTCCCAAATGAAGAACCAATTTTTTTTAAATTATTTTTTCGACGTTCCAAACATATGGATGTGAAGATTTAACGATTTTAGTGTTGTGGTAATTTTTTAAAAAATTTGCTAGATGTATTTGGTTTGGTTTTATAACGGTCAAACCGGTAAAAGTAGACTTTCCTTTTAACTAGTCTTGTCCCGAATGATGAATCTATTTTTTTAATTTATTGTTTCGATGTTCCAAACATACAGATGTGAAGATCTAACAATTTTAGTGTTGTGATAACTTTATAAAAAATTTGCTAGATGTATTTGGTTTGGTTTTATAACGGTTAAACTGGTCAAAGTAGACTTTCCTTTTAACTAATCTTGTCCCGAATGATGAATCTATTTTTTTAAAATATATTTTCGACGTTCCAAACATACGGATGTGAAGAACTAACGATTTTAATGATGTGGTAATTTCTTAAAAAATTTGCTAGATGTATTTGGTTGGGTTTCATAACGGTCAAACAGGTCAAAGTAGACTTTCCTTTTAACTAGTCTTGTCCCGAATTATGAATCTATTTTTTTAATTTATTGTTTCGATGTTCCAAACGTACACATGTGAAGATCTAAAGATTTTAGTGTTGTGATAATTTTATAAAAAATTTGCAAGATGTATTTGGTTTGGTTTTATAACGTTTAAACCGGTCAAAGTAGACTTTCCTTTTAACTATTCTTGTCCCGAATGATGAATCTATTTTTCTAAATTATTTTTTAGACGTTCCAAATGTATGGATGTGAAGATCTAACGATTTTAGTGATGTGGTAATTTTTTAAAAAATTTGATAGATGTATTTGGTTTGGTTTTATAACGGTCAAACCGGTCAAAGTAGACTTTCCTTTTAACTAGTCTTGTCCCGAATGATGAACCTATTTTTTAAAATTATTTTTTCGACATTCTAAATGTATGGATGTGAAGATCTAACGATTTTAGTGATGTGGTAATTTTTTAAAAAATTTGCTAGATGTATTTGGTTTGGTTTTATAACGGTCAAACCGGTCAAAGTAGACTTTCCTTTTAACTAGTCTTGTCCCGAATGATGAATCTATTTTATTAATTTATTGTTTCGATGTTCCAAACGTACAGATGTGAAAATCTAACGATTTTAGTGTTGTGATAATTTTACAAAAAAAATTCTAGATGTATTTGGTTTGGTTTTATAACGGTTAAACCGGTCAAAGTAGACTTTCCTTTTAACTAGTCTTGTCCCGAATGATGAATCTATTTTTTTAAATTATATTTTCGACGTTCCAAATGTACGGATGTGAAGATCTAACGATTTTATTGATGTGGTAAATTTTTAAAAAATTTGATATATGTATTTGGTTTGGTTTTATAACGGTCAAACCGGTCAACGTAGACTTTCCTTTTAACTAGTCCTGCCCCGAATGATGAATTTATTTTTTTAATTTTTTTTTGACATTCCAAATGTATGGATGTGAAGATCTAACGATTTTAGTGATGTGGTAATTTTTTTTAAAATTTGCTAGATGTATTTGGTTTGGTTTTATAACGGTCAAACCGGTCAAAGTAGACTTTCCTTTTAACTAGTCTTGTCCCAAATGATGAATCTACTTTTTAAAATTATTTTTTAAACGTTCCAAATGTACGGATGTGAAGATCTAACGATTTTTGTGATGTGGAAAGTTTTTAAAAAATTTGATAGATGTATTTGGTTTGGTTTTATAACAGTCAAACCAGTCAAAGTAGACTTTCCTTTTAACTAGTCTTGTCCCAAATGATGAACCAATTTTTTTTAAATTATTTTTTCGACGTTCCAAACATATGGATGTGAAGATTTAACGATTTTAGTGATGTGGTAATTTTTTAAAAAATTTGCTAGATGTATTTGGTTTGGTTTTATAACGGTCAAACCTGTAAAAGTAGACTTTCCTTTTAACTAGTCTTGTCCCGAATGATGAATCTATTTTTTTAATTTATTGTTTCGATGTTCCAAACATACAGATGTGAAGATCTAACAATTTTAGTGTTGTGATAACTTTATAAAAAATTTGCTAGATGTATTTGGTTTGGTTTTATAACGGTTAAACTGGTCAAAGTAGACTTTCCTTTTAACTAATCTTGTCCCGAATGATGAATCTATTTTTTTAAAATATATTTTCGACGTTCCAAACATACGGATGTGAAGAACTAACGATTTTAATGATGTGGTAATTTCTTAAAAAATTTGCTAGATGTATTTGGTTGGGTTTCATAACGGTCAAACAGGTCAAAGTAGACTTTCCTTTTAACCAGTCTTGTCCCGAATTATGAATCTATTTTTTTAATTTATTGTTTCGATGTTCCAAACGTACACATGTGAAGATCTAACGATTTTAGTGTTGTGATAATTTTATAAAAAATTTGCAAGATGTATTTGGTTTGGTTTTATAACGTTTAAACCGGTCAAAGTAGACTTTCCTTTTAACTATTCTTGTCCCGAATGATGAATCTATTTTTTTAAATTATTTTATAGACGTTCCAAATGTATGGATGTGAAGATCTAGCGATTTTAGTGATGTGGTAATTTTTTAAAAAATTTGATAGATGTATTTGGTTTGGTTTTATAACGGTCAAACCGGTCAAAGTAGACTTTCCTTTTAACTAGTCTTGTCCCGAATGATGAACCTATTTTTTAAAATTATTTTTTCGACATTCTAAATGTATGGATGTGAAGATCTAACGATTTTAGTGATGTGGTAATTTTTTAAAAAATTTTTCTAGATGTATTTGGTTTGGTTTTATAACGGTCAAACCGGTCAAAGTAGACTTTCCTTTTAACAAGTCTTGTCCCGAATGATGAATCTATTTTTTTTAATTTTTTTTTCAACATACCAAATGTATGGATATGAAGATCTAATGATTTTAGTGATGTGGTAATTTTTAAAAAAAATTTCCGGGATGTATTTGGTTTGGTTTTATAACGGTCAAACCGGTCAAAGTAGACTTTCCTTTTAACTAGTCTTGTCCGGAATGATGAATCAAATTTTTTAATTTATTGTTTCGATGTTCCAAACGTACATATTTGAAGATCTAATGATTTTAATGTTGTGATAATTTTATAAAAAATTTGATAGATGTATTTGGTATGGTTTTATAACGGTTAAACCGGTCAAAGTAGACTTTCCTTTTAACTAATCTTGTCCCGAATGATGAATCTATTTTTTTAAATTATATTTTCGACGTTCCAAACGTACGGATGTGGAGAACTAACGATTTTAGTGATGTGGTAATTTTTTAAAAAATTTGCTAGATGTATTTGGTTTTATAACGGTCAAAGTAGACTTTCCTTTTAACTAGTCCTACCCCGTATGATGAATTTATTTTTTTAATTTTTTTTGACATTCCAAATGTATTGATGTGAAGATCTAACGAGTTTAGTGATGTGTTAATTTTTGAAAAATTTGCTAGATGTATTTGGTTTGGTTTTATAACGGTCAAAACGGTCAAAGTAGACTTTCCTTTTAACTAGTCTTGTCCCGAATGATGAATCTATTTTTTTAAATTATTTTTTCGCATTCCAAATGTATGGATGTGAAGATCTAACGATTTTAGTGATGTGGTAATTTTTTAAAAAATTTACTAGATGTATTTGGTTTGGTTTTATAACGGTCAAACCGGTCAAAGTAGACTTTCCTTTTAACTAGTCTTGTCCCGAATGATGAATCTATTTTTTTAATTTTTTTTCGACATTCCAAATGTATGGATATGAAGATCTAACGATTTTAGTGATATGGTAATTTTTTAAAAAATTTGCCAGGATGTATTTGGTTTGGTTTTATAACGGTCAAACCGATCAAAGTAGACTTTCCTTTTAACTAGTCTTGTCCTGAATGAAGAATCTATTTTTTTAATTTATTGTTTTGATGTTCCACACATACAGATGTGAAGATCTAACGATTTTAGTGTTGTGATAATTTTATAAAAAATTTGCTAGATGTATTTGGTTTGGTTTTATAACGGTTAAACTGGTCAAAGTAGACTTTCCTTTTAACTAATCTTGTCCCGAATGATGAATCTATTTTTTTAAATTAAATTTTCGACGTTCCAAACATACGGATGTGAAGTACTAACGATTTTAGTGATGTGGTAATTTTTTAAAAAATTTGCTAGATGTATTTGGTTGGGTTTTATAACGGTCAAACCGGTCAAAGTAGACTTTCCTTTTAACTAGTCTTGTCCCGAATTATGAATCTATTTTTTTTAATTTATTGTTTCGATGTTCCAAACGTACAGATGTGAAGATCTAACGATTTTAGTGTTGTGATAATTTTATAAAAAATTTGCTAGATGTATTTGGTTTGGTTTTATAACGGTTAAACCGGTCAAAGTAGACTTTCCTTTTAACTATTCTTGTCCCGAATGATGAATTTATTTTTTTTAAATTATTTTTTAGACGTTCCAAATGTACGGATGTGAAGATATAACGATTTTAGTGATGTGGTAATTTTTTAAAATATTTGATATATGTATTTGGTTTGGATTTATAACGGTCAAACCGGTCAAAGTAGACTTTCCTTTTAACTAGTCTTGTCCCGAATGATGAACCTATTTTTTAAAATTATTTTTTCGACGTTCTAAATGTATGGATGTGAAGATCTAACGATTTTAGTGATGTGGTAATTTTTTAAAAATTTGCTAGATGTATTTGGTTTGGTTTTATAACGGTCAAACCGGTCAAAGTACACTTTCCTTTTAACTAGTCTTGTCCCGAATGATGAATCTATTTTTTTAATGATTTTTTCGACGTTCCAAACGTACGGATGTGAAGAACTAACGATTTTAGTGATGTGGTAATTTTTTAAAAAATTTGCTAGATGTATTTGGTTAGGTTTTATAAAGGTCAAACCGGTCAAAGTACACTTTCCTTTTAAGTAGTCTTGTCCCGAATGATGAATCTACTTTTTGAATTTATTTTTTCGACGTTCAAAACGTACGGATGTGAAGATCTAACGATTTTAGTGATGTGGTAATTTTTTTGTAACTCCCCCAAATCCGGGTCAGGAGATTTGGTCGTTACCTGAGAATCCTCAAAATAAACATCACCACTTTAATAAAACATTATTCCGTGTAATTGTCGAAAATTGAAATATAATCTCTGTGACCCAAACAATCCAAGATCTTTTAGGTTATAGTGCTAGAAACAAGAATCCAAGTTCCATAAAATAACAACTTTCTTCTTTTCCACATTCTCTTAAATCAAAACCTAAATCACTGGTATAACTTCGACAAGAAGTATACCAGGCCAACAATACATAATAATAATTATTAAAGTTTAACTATATTAAATATACCTTACACTGGATCAGGACATCCTGCGTCAAGTTTTCTTCAAGATAGTGTCTGCTTCTTCTCTCTTCGAATTGTACGAATATGTCTCACCAAACTACCTTACTGAAAAGTTAGGGTTTCGAAACAACAAGTATGAGCGGAAGAAATGCTCAGCAAGTGTGTAGTAAAATAGGAATAATAATAAATCATTGTTAATGAAAACAGATATCGTCTATCAAAACTCAAATCATGAGAGAAGTATTTTTAAAATAAAAGTCTCTCAACACATCATAGGTTAAAATAAAGTATGAAATGGGTATTCGGACATGATAAGTTCAGTGCTCTACTAGTGGGATCCCGACTACCTAAACAATTGGTTTAGTTGTACTCCTAACAAGGAAGCATCATTAAGGAAATAACAGTCTCAAAGGTTATCGACAAGTTCGATACAGTAAATGGGGTATAAATTGAATAAACAAGAATGACAGTAAATGTCGACAAGATCGACAATAAATGGAATAATACCATAATAAGCTTATTTAAAATAATTTCACTTGAACAAGAAGTGAAGGGATAACACTTGCCTCGAATTCTCAGCTATCAAGACACGTCACAGTAATACTGCTTTCATCTTCTATCTTACGGCGTCACAATCTTCTAATTTTATCATTATTTGGTTCAACGCTCTTGCGATTGCCACGAGTCTAACCCGCCGATATCGAGCTCGCGCGTCAATTCCAATATCAAACATAAGACAATACTTTACTCTCTAGACGACAATTCTAAGTTTTTTTCTATAAACGCTTATAAACTCAACTTGAACGTATTAACCATACTCACCAATTTCTCTGTTGGAAGAAGATAATCGAAGACGTCCCCTCTGAACATATATGTTTTCCCATTGGAAAACACCTCACACTAAATCCAACACCCACAACCAATACCTCATCCATCTTCATCCTTCTTCATCTAACCCTCACTTATACCCGCCGACAATTCTGAGTTAACTTCCCACTAAATCCTTCGAATAAATCTTCTCCGAACTCAGGAATCCAATCTATATAATATAATATTTTTAATGTCTGTAAATCCCATTCATGTAATTGTAAGAAATTCTCATTTAGAAAGACTCTAATGAATTCTCTATAATTCTCTAAAATTCACTCATTAAATACCCTTAATCTCTATTTATTCTCAAAACAAAATAATTCAACAATCCATTTTTATTCAGTTTAAATCTATAATTATTATTCTCACTTTTAACCAAACATAATTTATCAAAATAATTTTACTTTTAATTATCCTCACAAATTCTACTTTGTTTTACTCATTTTTAATATTAATCCGATTTTAACCTCTAAAGTAATTGGTTCATACAAATCTCAAAAACAATTCTCATAAAAGCTCTACTTTAATTAAATCCATTTTAGGGAAATAATAATATTATAAATCTCTATTTATTCTCAAAATCCAAGAATTCACTTTAATCTTGTAAATAATTTAATAATAATTCCGGTTTTAGTCTCTAAAATTATCTGATTTGATCCGGTCAATTAAAATAATCCGGGAATATTAAATAGCAATCTCCCAAAATAAAACCGTATTTATCTCTATTTATTCATAAATTTTCCTCTTTTTATCGACAATTAACTAAATCTCTAATTTTCGTCCAAAAATCACAAATTAACTCTTTTAAAAATAAAAACCATATTTTACGCTATTATTCATTAATATTCACTCTTTTATTAACGAATCAATAAATCTCTAATTTACATCACAAAATATTTTTATTTAATTAATTAATAAATCAATCATCATTTATTAAACTCATTTTATTACTTAATCATTTCTCAAAGGTTTTAAAAAAAATATTACAATTTTATAACTCCTTTTTATTTCTCACCATTTTTAATAATATCATCTCAATTATTAAAACCAAATTTTAAAAGTATTCAACCTCTTTTACTATTATCTCCTTATTTCTCCAAATTTTAAACTAATATCTCAATTATTTAAAACTAATTTTAAAAAGAATATTTAATCTCTTTTTATTTTATTAATATTAAATCATTATTATTATTATATAAATATATTTTTTTTATTCCTCTTTAAAACAAGAAAATTCAGACTAACAATTTCCGCGACTGCGCGTGGGGCCCACGCACCGCCGCCGTCGCCGCCCACCCCGGTTTTCTCTCTTTCTCCCCCGTATCTCTCTCTCCCTCTCTCTCTCTCTCTCTGTCTCTCTCTTTCTCTCTGTCTCGCTCGATCTCACCTCTCTCTCTCTCTCTCTCTCTCTCTCATCAATCTCTCTCAACTCCGATCTCTCTCTCAATCAATCTCTCACTGTCTCTCTCTATCTTCTTCTCTTCCTCCCCGTCGGAATCTCTCTGAACTCTCTCCCCTTTTCTCCCCTCATCGCCGTCTCTTATCTCTCTCCGTCGACTCCTCTCTCTGCCCATCTCTTGAACCTTCGACGACAACAAGAACACAACCCACCACAAAACTCCTTCTGCTCTCTCTCACCGACTATCTCCCTGCGACTCTTCACAGAACTACTCCCCTCCCCCAAATTCGATACAAGCAATACACGCCTATTGGTAAAAGAAAAGGGATCGAAAAAAAAAACAATTGACAGAAAAAAAAATATCCTCCTGGTATGCATATCCGATTTATATGTACATATAAGGTGGAGCTTTTGTTTTGGTGATAAAGTGACTGATTTTCCATCTGTTTGTATTATGTTATGGCCGAGTTTTGTTTAATTTATTGAAACTTTGCAAGAGACTGTACATGGGGGCTGGAAAAAGGTGCCAAAACAGGACATTTTGTGTCTTGAAAAAGTGAGGTTGGGTTTTGTAAAAAGAAGGTTTTGTTTTGTGAAGAATATTCTTGTTCTGGAAACGAAAAATGTTGTCTACTCTTCGTGCTTAACGATCCGATCTGAAATATTAACCTCGTTTTTCCCCGCTGGCCAATTAAAATGAGACTCTACTTTCGCTCTCTAAAATAAATTCGATCCAAAAATAAAAAAAATCCTATTTTCCTAAATTTCCTAATTTTAATAAATACCAAGTAATTACAATATTTACTCCCATATGAATATATAAATATTAAAATTTACAAAAATGCGCTAATTAAAAAAATATACTAGTACATCGCTCTTATTTAAAATTTAAATATCGAGTAGGAAAATAAATCAAAATTCGCGGTTGTTACAGTCTTCCCCCCTTATAGGATTCCGTCCTCGGAATCAAAATTACGCACTAAACAATTCAGGATAATTGTTCCGCATTTCGCTTTCCAATTCCCACGTGGCTTCCTCCACTTGGCGGTTTCTCCAAAGTACTTTCAGTAAATTTACTTTCTTAGTTCTTAGCTCTTGCACTTTGAAATCTAGGATCTATACTCGCTGTTCTTCATATGACAAATCAGGACGTATTTCCACTTGTTCGTAGGTTATAACCTGTCTGAAATCAGAATGATACTTTCCTAACGCAGAAACATGAAGCATATCGTGGATGTGCTGAAGGTCTGGAGGTAGGGCCAACTGATAAGCTAGTGGTCCTACCTTCCTGAAAATCTCAAAAGGTCCTATATATCTAGGGCTTAACTTGCCCTTCTTCCCGAATCTCACTACTCCCTTCCAAGGTGAAACTCTTAGTATCACTTTATTTCCCACTTCAAATGCTTTGTCTTTTCTTTTTGTCCGTCGGTCTGTGGATGATATGCAATGCTCAGATTTAATCTCGTGCCCAGACATTCCTGAAAACCTTTCCAAAATCGAGAAGTAAAACGACCATCTCTATCATATATAATCTAAACAGGCACTCTATGCCGAACCATAATTTCCTTTAGGTATATCTTCACCAATCTTTCAACGGAGTACTTATCACTAATTTGTAGAAAATGCGTATTCTCATAAAAAAATAGTCTCTGTTCTAACGTCAATTCCTTAAACTTGATCAACCCATTCTCTGTCGACGTGAAGGTATATCGGACCCTTAAAAAAAATCAACATGTCTGTCTTTACTTCTTTTAATCACTGATAGTTTTAGGAATCATGATGGTTTATAACAAAACGAATCGTATATGCAAAGCTCATCTTCAATTGAAGTATAATTGATCGTCAAATAAAATATGGTGCTAGCAAAACAAATGAGAACCAAATGAAGGTTAAATCCCCTTAGACGATCTTACTCCCAACACGTGCCAGTAATTGTATTTCGCATCTTGTTTGCAGCCTTTTCGTACTCTCTATAATGCTTGATAAGTGGATTTTATATCCACTTATTATGCGTTAAATGGACCTATATTGATGGTTTATCCTTAAATATGTTGTGTCTTTTAATTCGTTTTTGTTGTTTAATTATTTGTTGTGTAGAACTCGCAACTTCAGGATCTAGGCGATAAAAAGGCTAAAAACGGTGGATTTCTGGCTCAATTTTATCAAGTGGACTGGCTACGAGGAAAAAGAAATATCATAAAGAAATTCTGAGTGATATATTCTTAAATCTGGAACCCCGGTTGGAATTGTTATATTTTTGGTTAAGCGAAAGGAGTCCGGTTTCAGATCCTCAATTAACCGCAGCTCAGGATTTAGTGATTCATTTATATTAACAAATATTTTATTTAATTAGAAAATTATAATTATAAATATTTCATAATATTAGATATTTATTTTTATAATTTCTGAATTAAATTAAATATTTGTTAATTAAAAATTATAAGTTAAAAAAAAAGAGAGAAAAAGAAAAAAAAAAGAAAAAAAGAAACGAATTATTATTATTATTATTATTATTATTATTATTATTATTATTATTATTATTATTATTATTATTATTATTATTATTATTATGATTTCAATTAATCCCATGATGACGATTCGTTTAATTATGAACTAATCGCCGTCACGGGATTCTAATGGATTTATTTACGTAATTTAGTAATTCGATGCCTTAATAAATTGTGTTATGATAAAAATTTCCGATTGCCTAACGTGGTTGTGCTTAATTTATTAGATGCGTAGCTATCATCTAAATTATTAATTCTTAATGAATGCGAAAGTGGATTTGAGAATTTAGAATTTACCATGTTAGCACAGGTTCGTAATTTTCATATATAATTACGATTAGTGGTAGGGTTTTGGATCACATCGCCCTGTGTAGCCAAAAATAAGGAATTTATTCGTAAACCAGTTATGTTTTCAAATCTTATAGACATATAGGGTCTAGACATAAATGGTGTCCACGCAACTTCTATCTTTTTAAGTAGATGTTTGTATGGTTTGATATAAGTTAAGGCTGAAAGGCGCTTATATTAGTTTCGTGTTCCCGGCTAGCTTTCATAATTATCAGAATCACTTTACATTAAGGCATCAATTCTAAATGAAATAAATAATGAAATTAGAATCCTATGTTTATCTCATATATAAAATCTTTATCACATTAATTTTTAGTCGTTATTTCATTAATTAATTGTGATTTGAATAAACCAACCATTTCGTTGTTCAGGCTTCTATAATTAACCGAACGTTGTTGAATAAACATATTTACTTAAATACACCAAGTCTTCGTGGGAACGATCCTTACTTCCCTATATTGCTTTTGGACTGCGTATACTTGCGTAGAGAAAATAGCGAACAAGTTTTTGGCGCCGCTGCCGGGGACTCGGTTGTAACGCCTCCAAATCCACCCTGACAGGGGACCCGGGTCGTCACATTGTCTCAATATGATAACGCAATAACAATGCCAAATTTTATTACAACGGAGCATAAATGTCCCACTCCGCAGGTCCAAGATCGTCTTCACAACATAGTACAAACCAACTTGATACATCTCGAAATAATATATGTTACAAAAGTTCACAACAGTAGAAATATAAAGATTCCATCTGGATCTTCTAATTATTCTCGCCATAGCCTTGCGCTTTCCCCTTGCCTTTATAGCCCTGGCTGGACGTCTCGCCTCTTTCCGTCTTCACAGCTAAACAAAATGTTGTAAAGCAAGAATGAGCAACTATAGTGCTCAGCAAGTTCTCTTCTCGCTTGGTATGTAAATATAATAAAGTTTACCGAAATAAATACTCAAAATTTTAATATCGGATATCACAATATGATTTGGCTCAAATTCATCTTGAAAATGTCATACTCGAAAGGCTCAAAACTCATCTCAAAACAGAATACCCAAAAGACTCATTTGATATAACTCTGATAACTCATGATTCAAGAATGAACTGGTCTTCAACCTCTCCGTATCTCGGTGGGGCGATCAACTAACCAACCAAGAATACCGGCCTCCGATGACACCGCACTTCGCCCGATCACGGCTACAATACGATATCAACTATAATATATATGTATGAATGCTAGCATCATAATGGTTATCAATTCAACCAAGGCAACGAATGCCTAAATATTCTCGGGTCCGTAAAACGATACACGAGTCTCTCTTTCTCTATAATGGGCCTCTTGCCCAAAATTGACCAGTAGAATACAGAATTCCCGAATATTTAGGGTACAGATAACTTGAAATAGTTCTCCCAGAAAATATTTACGAATCTGGCGGACTGCCAGTATGACTCGATTTTACCACCAATCCGAACAATGGACTGATGTAAATAATAATAATTTATCGGTTGACACGAACAAAATGCCAAACCTTGACAATAAAATCGACTATCTCGAATTTATGAGAATAGTCTTAAGATTGAAGTAATTGGGAGTCGTACTGAACAAATAGTACTTCTCAATATTTATAATACTCGACATTGATGAACGTTTAGATAGAATATTTTTCACTTGATCGACGAATAAAAATCTCTAACAATTATAATTTTAAACTCCTATCGGTTAGTTCAAACGAGGAACTAACTAAAAGAGAATCAATAAATAACGATTGAATTTGTACAATAAATTCAATCGAAAAGAATAAATTTAACTATCTCAGATGAATGAGATTAGTTTCACTGAATCAAAATAATAGTCGTCTCGAATTAATGAGATCGACCCGATAGCAACGAAATTATTTCTACGCTTATAGGGATTATAATTCTCAAATAAACTAACTTAACAACATAATAATATTTAACAAGAAATAATTCTCAAAAGAAATTATTGCATCATACGAAGCAACAGATAAATCTCAACATACAATATCTCGAAAATAATTAAGGAATTAAATAATACGAACAGAAATTCACAGTTTCCAAAAGTTAGGGTAGGAATGAACTTGCCTCGATCTCGAAGTACGAATGAATGAAGCTAAAATATGTACTCTACTCGTGAACTTGGCGTCGATCTACGTCTCGAGAATTATTTTCTAAAAATGGCAACCAGAAATACGTGAGCGATTCTTCAGAATAAAATACTCCCGATCCGATAATCTAATTAATAATAATAAAATATCTCATAAAATCTCCGGAACAAATAACAGAAATTAATTCCGGAATAAATAAATATTTCTTCGAACAAAGGAATTAAATCTGGAGAATATATCCTATTTTTAATCTCTGGAAATCTAAATTCTTACTCAAAATGAAAAATTCAAACATCCGTTTTTATTCAATTTAAATCCATATTTATTATTCTCATTTTTAAAATAATTATCAAAGAATTCTAATTTTTAAGAAATCTCACAAATTCTAATTTATTTAAACTCATTAATAATATAAAACAAATTTTAATCTCTAAATTAAATCTGACTCGATCCGGTTAATTAAAATAAACCGGAAAATATTAAAAACAGCTTTTCCACAATAAAACATATTTTATTCTATTTATTTCACAAATATTCTTCTTTTTATCGATAAATTAATAAATCTCTAATTTTCGTCCAAAAATCACAAAATAACTCTTTTTAACAAACAAATAATTAATCCATTTTATTAAACCCTTTTTATTGCAAATTAATAAATATCTAATTTGTTTTCAAAATCACATAACAACACTTATTTAAATAATAAATTCTAAATTACATTTTAAAAACTCTAAATAATTATATTTTAATCAATTAAACAATTAAACCATTTTAAAAACAATTATTACCAACTAATTTAAATAACTGACCAAATAATAAAACCTCGACTTATAACGTTCAATTGTTAACTAAATAAAAACTGTATCGATTTGTATCGTTTTATTAGTACCGTACTATTTTATTATTATTTAACACATAAATCAGGTGGGCCCCACATCTCCCCACCGTGGGTCCCACCCTCCCCCTCCCCTGCGTCTAACACAGACAATTCCTCTTTTTTCTCCCCAACAACAATCTCTCTCGTTGTTCTCTCTACCATCTCTCTCTCTCTCTCTTTCTCTTTCTCTCTCTCTCTCTCTCTCTCTCTCTCTCTCTCTCTCTCATCTCTCTGCCCTCTATCTCTCTCTTTTCTCTCAATCTCTCTCCCCGCCTGTCTCCCTCTCTTCGATCGCCGTCCGTCTCCCATCCCAAATTTCCCCACCGTTATACCCACACAAGCTCACCATCAATTCTCCTTCTCGCCGTTGTCTCTCTCCGCCCACAATCTCTCCGCCTCCTCCCTCCTTATCTCTCCACTCTCTCATCACTCTCGTTTCATCCCCCCACTCCAACAAAAATTTCAACCAAACCAACATCAACCCTTCACCTTATACCTCCGATTAACACTACCATTAACAACCGAAACAACAACGAACAATTCACAAGCTCCACGGCGACACCCGAACAACCACAACACCACAGTCACGACAATCACCACAAAAATCAAGGCAAATCGGAAACAAACCAACACAACGAAACAATTACGAGTATAATTCGATCCTACCAATCAACAATTCGCCAAAACAAATAACGAAAGAAGAAGAAAAAAAAAGAAAAAAAAAGAACTACCTGGGTTTTTGTTTGTTCGGTTATGAGTCTATAGGTCGTGTATTTTGGTTCTAAAAAGAGAGAGGCTAAGGTTTGGTAGGTGGTTCTGTTTTTGCAGTGAATAAAAAGAGAGTATGGGCTATATATATACTCGGGTGTATGGAACTGTATTGTTTTTGAGAGAACACAGGAGAGTTTTTTTTTTGTTGTTTATGGATTTGTGTTTAATCCTGTGATTTGGTATGAAACTAAGTCCGGGTTTTTATAGAATTATACTACCTCTAATGTAATCATGATGCTGGTAATGGTTGCAATAAAATAAATAAAAAGACTAAATCATGGAGAAAAAAATCATTGTAACATTTAGTGGTGTAATCATCATAAAATTTTTTTATTTAATAGGTGGGTAATTATTAAATTAAAAGAATAAAAATGGGGGGGGGACAATTATAATGATGCAAATATTTAATATAATTATTTAATAAAATATTTCGTTTTTCTCCCGCTGATTAATTAAAACGAGACTCTAAAATTCAGTTCAAAATTAAAATATTATTAGAAAATTCGCGGTTATTACAGTCTTCCCCCCTTAAAGGATTCCGTCCTCGGAATCAAAACTATGCACTAAACAATTCAGGATATTTATTCCGCATTTCACTTTCTAATTCCCACGTGGCTTCCTCAACTTGGTGGTTTCTCCAAAGTACTTTCACTAAATTCACTTTCTTAGTTCTTAACTCTTGCACTTTGTAATCTAGGATCTCCACTGGCTTTTCTTCGTATGTCAAATCGGGACGAATTTCCACTGGTTCGTAGGTTATAACATGCCTGAAATCAGAATGGTACTCTCTTAACGCAGAAACATGAAACACATCGTGGATATGCTGAAGGTCTGGAGGTAGGGCCAACTGATAAGCTAGTGGTCCTATCTTCTTAAGAATCTCGAAGGGTCCTATATATCTGGGACTTAACTTGCCTTTCTTTCCGAATCTCATTACTCCTTTCCAAGGTGAAACTTTTAACATCACTTTATCTCCCACTTCAAACGCTTTGTCTTTCCTCTTTTGATTTGCATACTTCCTCTGTCGATCTTGAGCTGCAACTAACCTTTTTCGAATAACCTCGGTTGCTTGCCTAGTTTGTTGAAGTAATTCTGGTCCTAGTATCTTTCTTTCTCCTACTTCATCCCAATACAAAGGTGATCTACACTTCCTTCCGTACAAAGCTTCATAAGGTGCCATACATATGCTCGAATGGTAACTATTGTTGTAAGCGAACTCGACTAGGGGCAAATGCTCATCCCAACTTCCTTTAAAATCAAGTGCACAGGCTCTTAACATATCTTCAACTGTTTGAATCGTCCTTTCACTTTGTCCGTCGGTCTGTGGATGATATGCAGTGCTCAGATTTAACTTCGTGCCAAGACATTCTTGAAAACTTTTCCAAAATCGAGAAGTAAAACGGGCATCTCTATCAGATACAATTGAAACAGGTACTCCGTGACGAACCACAATCTCCTTTAGGTATATGTTCACCAATCTCTCAACGGAATACTTATCACTAATTGGTAGGAAATGCGCAGATTTAGTGAGTCGGTCGACAATAACCCAAATAGCATCGTGACTGGCTCTAGTTCGGGGCAATCCTACGACAAAATGCATGGTAATATGCTCCCATTTCCACTCGGGTATCTCTAAAGGTTGTAGAAGTCCACTTGGTCGTTGATGTTCTGCCTTCACTTTCTGACATGTCAAACACTTACTTACCCATTCTGCAATCTCCCTCTTCATGTTGGGCCACCAATAATTCAACTTGATGTCTTGATACATCTTTGTGCTCCCTGGGTGAATGGAATATCTCGAGTTATGCGCTTCACTCATAATTTCCTCCTTCAACTCTGTAACATTAGGAATCCATATTCTCGATGCAAATCGCTTAATTCCCTTTTCATCTTTTGAACTTAGAATTTCTTCTCCGGTCAACTCTGATCTTCTTTCTTCCATTACTTGTTCTTGACAACGGCGAATCTTCTCGAGTAACTCCGGTTGAAACTGAATGCTGTAAACTCTTTCATTGTTTTGGACTGGGATCTTGACTTCCAATTCCATTTTCTCAAATTCCCTGACCAATTCTTCTGAGGTTGTCAACAGGTTTAGTCTCTCCTTTCTAATTAATGCATCAGCTACAATATTAGCCTTCCCTGGGTGGTAGTTTATCGAGCAATCATAGTCTTTGATCAACTCCAACCATCTTCTTTGTCTCATGTTTAATTCCTTCTGCGTGAATATATACTTTAAGCTCTTGTGATCCGTATAAATCTCGCATTTCTCTCCGTAAAGGTAATGTCTCCAAATCTTGAGTGCGAAAACGATAGCATCAAGCTCCAAATCGTGAGTAGGGTAACGGGACTCATACTTCTTCAGTTGTCGAGAGGCATAAGCTATTACTTTTTCGTGTTGCATCAAAACACATCCTAAACCCTTGTGAGAAACGTCGCTGAAAATTACAAAATCGCCTTTCTCATCGGGTAAGGTCAACACCGGGGCAGTAGTCAATCTCTTCTTCAATTCTTGAAAGCTTTCTTCGCATTTGGGGGTCCATTCGAACTTTTCACTCTTTCTGGTGAGTCGAGTCAGTGGCGTAGCTATCTTTGAGAAATCCTTCACGAATCTACGATAGTATCCGGCCAATCCAAGGAAACTTCTAACTTCGGTTGGAGTCTTGGGTCTCTCCCAATCTGCTACGGCTTCTATTTTTGCGGGGTCTACAGAAATCCCTTCGCCGCTTACAATGTGTCCCAAAAATTGAACTTCTTTTAGCCAGAACTCACACTTTGAGAATTTCGCATATAACTTTTCCTTCCTTAGCGTTTCCAGAACCAAACGGAGGTGTTCAGCATGTTCCTCAGGAGACTTCGAGTATATCAGGATGTCATCAATAAATACAATCACGAACTTGTCCAAGTACCTCTTGAACACACGATTCATCAAGTCCATAAAAGCAGCTGGCGCATTCGTCAATCCAAAAGACATGACTAAGAATTCGTAATGTCCATATCGGGTCCTAAAGGCAGTCTTAGGAATATCTTCAGGCTTGATCTTTAGTTGATGATAGCCGGATCTCAAATCAATCTTTGAAAAACATCTAGCTCCCTTAAGTTGGTCAAATAGATCGTCGATTCGGGGTAGAGGGTACTTATTCTTGATGGTCATCTTGTTCAACTCCCGATAATCAATACATAGTCGCATGGATCCGTCCTTCTTCTTCACGAACAGCACTGGAGCTCCCCACGGGGATACACTTGGTCTGATTATGCCTTTGTCAAGTAATACTTGCAGTTGGGTAGCCAACTCCTTCATCTCAACTGGAGCCATTCGGTATGGTGCTTTGGAAATTGGTGTAGTTCCCGGGGCAAGATCGATATTGAATTCTATTTCTCTGTCGGGCGGCAATCCAGGTAACTCTTTAGGAAAAACATCTTCGAATTGATTCACTACAGGGATTTCATCAATGGCAGGGGCTTGCTTCTCGTTGTCAACCACATTAGCTAAGTAGGCTTGACACCCACTCCTTAGTAGTTTCTTTGCTTGAATCATAGTCAGAAAATTACTGGTAGGTTTCCTTCCGCGAAATTGTATCCTTTTGCCGTTGGGTCCCTTTACACTAACCCACTTACACCGACAATTGATTTGAGCATCATAACGTGTCAACCAATCCATTCCCAGAATTATATCAAACTCCCCTAAATTAAAAGAAAGAAGGTCTACTTCGAAACGTTGTCCTTGGATTTCGATTCCACAATTTGGACATATCTGATCTACAGGGACTTTTTCTTGATTTGCTACTTCTATAATCAATGTCTCCCCTAATGGTACGGACTGAATATTCAATTTATTCCTAAAATTCTCCGATATGAAAGATTTTGTTGCTCCCGAATCAAACAAAACACATGCATCTACAGAATTGACTAGAAGCGTACCTGCAATCACATCACTATCAGCAATAGCATCCTTCACCGTCATGTTGAAAGTACGAGCAGTTGGCTTGCTGCTGGGTGGTGCCATGAGTCTAGGTGCATTTGTCTCCTTTGGTGGTGACTTGCAATCTCGTGCAATATGTCCTTTCTTTCCGCAATTGAAACAAGTAACGGCCTTATCCTTGCAGTGAGAAGAATAGTGCCCTTTTTGTCCACAGTTGTAACAAACAATGCTGGCCAGATTACATGGTCCTGGGTGCTTCCTTCCACACGTTTTGCATTCGGGTAGCGGTGGCCTTCCTTGAATTAGATTGGCTGCCTGAGTGGGTCTGGACTTTTGATTGTTTCCCCTAGTGTCTTGATTCTCAGTTCTCTTTGTATCATTGCTTCTGTCTTCCCGCTTCACAAAAGGTCTCTTCCCATTCCGATCGTCCGGCTTCCTTTCAAAATTATTTCCACGATTCTGAAACTTCCTTTTCTTCATATCCTTGTCCTTTGAGTACAACTCAGATCCACTTTCCACAATAGATGCTTTTTGAACCACAGTAGCATAGTTGGTGATTTCTAGGACCGCAACTCGATTCTGGATCGACGGCTTCAGCCCTAGTTGAAAACGTTTAGCTCTCTTTTCGTTCGTATCCACATGGTAAGGCACAAACCTAGAGAGTTCAGAAAACTTGGCTTCATATTCAGCTACAGTCATGTTGCCTTGCTTGAGTTCCAGAAACTTGACCTCCATTTGACTCTCCAAGTATTTAGGAAAATATTTCTCCAAAAATAGCTGCGTGAACCTGGTCCAGGGTATGACTACGTTCCCTTCCATTGCTCTCTTTGATTCCAACCAATAATTCGCTTCACCTTTTAACATGTAGGCCGCAAAGATGGTTTTCTTCTCTTCTTCTACCCCTACGATCTCAAAGGTCTTTTCTATTTCACGTAACCATATTCTTGCTTCAACGGGATCGGTAGTACCCTTAAACTCAGGGGGATTCAGAGATTTAAATGATTTGAAACTAACGGTAGCCTGTGTCAGTTGAGCTGGAGGTAGATTTCCTCCCACTGGATGTTGGTTCCGTTGGGGCTGAAGGTTCTGGGTATGCTGAATAAGAAAGTTCATAAGTAGACTCATCGGGTTATTTTCTTGATTAGGATCTCGAGCGAGTTGTGGTTCCGGGTTTGGAACTTGGTTTTGAGGTGGAACCTCATTCTCTGGATTCACCACGGGTTGAGGACGAGGATTCTTTGCGGGACTTCCTCTTTTTGGTGCCATCTTTTTCTATAAATATGAAAACAATATGGTATGTTAATCTCAGGTTTGCAATTATACGACACCATTGCTGGCACAGTAATGATAGGCATTCATAAATAATTACTCGGTCAAATTCTCGGTAATCGTGATTCTCTCTGGTCTCTTTATAAACTATTACTCTTATTCTTAGTATAACTGGCAGTTCTCGGGAAACCTTATAAGTTCTAAAATTCAATCGTTATTAATCTCTGGTTCTTGAATTTTGGTTAAACTCATTTTAAATCGTAACTTTTGCAAATAAGTTGTTATCTATATCAGGGTAGCATGAGGATAAAATATCACATGATACTCTACTGTAACACAATTTTCAAATAAATAAAGCATGATAACAGTTAACAGATCAGAATATACAATAACGAAAAGGTACAACTACTGGTACGGTACATGTTATTACACTGAATATAATACATCTCAGCTACATCAAATACATATAACAAGAAACTATGTACATCCCAATACAGAAAGATCTAATGTGACGCCATCCAGAACTGGTTCACCGCTAGCTACTCTAGCCAAACGATGAGGATGCTCAAACGTGCAAATAGGTCATCAACGTGGGAACATCTCACCAACCCTCCTATGGAACTCTGCTATAATATCTGTAATCATGGTGGCAACTCTGGTACGGTCAATCTGCCCGGTACTCGATGACGGCAAGGCAGCAAAGTCAGTCTATAGTCCCATCAAAACGGTAAGAGCAATCTGATGCATAATTTCCATGGGGACATCTCTCACCAGTAAACTCCTTCCGTGATGCACAACAAAAGGATCAGGAACATCCAACAATCTAAGGATACCATCCCTAGTAGCAAAGATCTCCTCATAACGAGCCCATAACCATCGATAATGCTGGAAGAGGGAATGATGGACGTGCCAAGGGACCATCTCTCCTGCCGCTCCCTCATACTCCGGGTGAACAGGTGGCATCGCAGTAGTAGTAACAGGGGTCGCAGTGGGCTGAGTCGGAGCACGAACAGGTATAGTAGGTGCCGATGGAGCAGTGTCACAAGCAGGAGTATCACCGGCCTGTGGAAACATGTAGTCCGGTATGGTAGGGACTGACGGAGCCGGAACATATACTGGAACCTGGGAAGTAAACCAGTCAGCAAAAGCTGCCACTCTGGTGGGTGTATCAACTCTAGACTCTGGGGCAGCTGAACTAGGCATTACGTCAGTGTGGACAGGTGAATGCAACCTCTCATCAACCTGATCAGCAATCTCTGGCGCTGGGGTCTCAGCTCTAAACATCTCGGGGGTAACCAGTGTGGTAGTCTGCTCTATCTGCTCAGTCTCTATCTGAACCTCATGTGGAGGTGTATCTAAATCAATCACATGTGGAGGTGAAGGTGTAAGTATCTGGACAGAAGAATCCTCCGAGTCGCTACTGATCACCATGTACTCCTCTGATGGGTCACTATCCGTCCCTGAGCTAGGATCTAGAGGTCCTAGTGGGTATGGGGTAGGGGATCTGTCTCCAGTAGGAAAGAAACCGGTAGATCCTGAAGAAGACATCTACAAAAGCAAAAAGTCTCGGTCACAAACAGGTTCTAGTCGACTATAAACTCATATAAATATATAAGGGTGTAAGGCACTTGGTATTAAAATCTCCACGTTGTACAATACCTCTAAATTCTCATGTCGTGTTATAATTCTAGGCTCGTACGATTCCTAAAAATATAACTAAGGCTTTGATACCAAAATTGTAATGCCCCCAAATCCACCCTGACAGGGGACCCGGGTCGTTACATTGTCTCAATATGATAACGCAATAACAATGCCAAATTTTATTACAACGGAGCATAAATGTCCCACTCCGCAGGTCCAAGATCGTCTTCACAACATAGTACAAACTAACTTGATACATCTCGAAATAATATATGTTACAAAAGTTCACAACAGTAGAAATATAAAGATTCCATCTGGATCTTCTAATTATTGTCGCCATAGCCTTGCGCTTTCCCCTTGCCTTTATAGCCCTGGCTGGACGTCTCGCCTCTTTCCGTCTTGACAGCTGAACAAAATGTTGTAAAGCAAGAATGAGCAACTATAGTGCTCAGCAAGTTCTCTTCTCGCTCGGTATGTAAATATAATAAAGTTTACCGAAATAAATACTCAAAATTTTAATATCGGATATCACAATATGATTTGGCTCAAATTCATCTTGAAAATGTCATACTCGAAAGGCTCAAAACTCATCTCAAAACAGAATACCCAAAAGACTCATTTGATATAACTCTGATAACTCATGATTCAAGAATGAACTGGTCTTCCACCTCTCCGTATCTCGGTGGGGCGATCAACTAACCAACCAAGAATACCGGCCTCCGATGACACCGCACTTCGCCCGATCACGGCTACAATACGATATCAACTATAATATATATGTATGAATGCTAGCATCATAATGGTTATCAATTCAACCAAGGCAACGAATGCCTAAATATTCTCGGGTCCGTAAAACGGTACACGAGTCTCTCTTTCTCTATAATGGGCCTCTTGCCCAAAATTGACCAGTAGAATACAGAATTCCCGAATATTTGGGGTACAGATAACTTGAAATAGTTCTCCCAGAAAATATTTACGAATCTGGCGGACTGCCAGTATGACTCGATTTTACCACCAATCCGAACAATGGACTGATGTAAATAATAATAATTTATCGGTTGACACGAACAAAATGCCAAACCTTGACAATAAAATCGACTATCTCGAATTTATGAGAATAGTCTTAAGATTGAAGTAATTGGGAGTCGTACTGAACAAATAGTACTTCTCAATATTTATAATACTCGACATTGATGAACGTTTAGATAGAATATTTTTCACTTGATCGACGAATAAAAATCTCTAACAATTATAATTTTAAACTCCTATCGGTTAGTTCAAACGAGGAACTAACTAAAAGATAATCAATAAATAACGATTGAATTTGTACAATAAATTCAATCGAAAAGAATAAATTTAACTATCTCAGATGAATGAGATTAGTTTCACTGAATCAAAATAATAGTCGTCTCGAATTAATGAGATCGACCCGATAGCAACGAAATTATTTCTACGCTTATAGGGATTATAATTCTCAAATAAACTAACTTAACAATATAATAATATTTAACAAGAAATAATTTTCAAAAGAAATTATTGCATCATATGAAGCAAAAGATAAATCTCAACATACAATATCTCGAAAATAATTAAGGAATTAAATAATACGAACAGAAATTCACAGTTTCCAAAAGTTAGGGTAGGAATGAACTTGCCTCGATCTCGAAGTACGAATGAATGAAGCTAAAATATATACTCTACCCGTGAACTTGGCGTCGATCTACGTCTCGAGAATTATTTTCTAAAAATGGCAACCAGAAATACGTGAGCGATTCTTCAGAATAAAATACTCCCGATCCGATAATCTAATTAATAATAATAAAATATCTCATAAAATCTCCGGAACAAATAACAGAAATTAATTCCGGGATAAATAAATATTTCTTCGAACACAGGAATTAAATCTGGAGAATATATCCTATTTTTAATCTCTGGAAATCTAAATTCTTACTCAAAATGAAAAATTCAAGCATCCGTTTTTATTCAATTTAAATCCATATTTATTATTCTCATTTTTAAAATAATTATCAAAGAATTCCAATTTTTAAGAAATCTTACAAATTCTAATTTATTTAAACTCATTAATAATATAAAACAAATTTTAATCTCTAAATTAAATCTGACTCGATCCGGTTAATTAAAATAAACCGGAAAATATTAAAAACAGCTTTTCCACAATAAAACATATTTTATTCTATTTATTTCACAAATATTCTTCTTTTTATCGATAAATTAATAAATCTCTAATTTTCGTCCAAAAATCACAAAATAACTCTTTTTAACAAACAAATAATTAATCCATTTTATTAAACCCTTTTTATTGCAAATTAATAAATATCTAATGTGTTTTCAAAATCACATAACAACACTTATTTAAATAATAAATTCTAAATTACATTTTAAAAACTCTAAATAATTCTATTTTAATCAATTAAACAATTAAACCATTTTAAAAACAATTATTACCAACTAATTTAAATAACTGACCAAATAATAAAACCTCGACTTATAACGTTCAATTGTTAACTAAATAAAAACTGTATCGATTTGTATCGTTTTATTAGTACCGTATTATTTTATTATTATTTAACAGATAAATCAGGTGGGCCCCACATCTCCCCACCGTGGGTCCCACCCTCCCCCTCCCCTGCGTCTAACACAGACAATTCCTCTCTTTTCTCCCCAACAACAATCTCTCTCGATGTTCTCTCTACCATCTCTCTCTCTCTCTCTCTCTCTCTCTCTCTATCTCTCTCTCTCTCTCTCTCTCTTTCTCATCTCTCTGCCCTCTATCTCTCTCTTTTCTCTCAATCTCTCTCCCCGCCTGTCTCCCTCTCTTCGATCTCCGTCCGTCTCCCATCCCCAATTTCCCCACCGTTATACCCACACAAGCTCACCATCAATTCTCCTTCTCGCCGTTGTCTCTCTCCGCCCACAATCTCTCCGCCTCCTCCCTCCTTATCTCTCCACTCTCTCATCACTCTCGTTTCATCCCCCCACTCCAACAAAAATTTCAACCAAACCAACATCAACCCTTCACCTTATACCTCCGATTAACACTACCATTAACAACCGAAACAACAACGAACAATTCACAAGCTCCACGGCGACACCCGAACAACCACAACACCACAGTCACGACAATCACCACAAAAATCAAGGCAAATCGGAAACAAACCAACACAACGAAACAATTACGAGTATAATTCGATCCTACCAATCAACAATTCGCCAAAACAAATAACGAAAGAAGAAGAAAAAAAAAGAAAAAAAAAGAACTACCTGGGTTTTTGTTTGTTCGGTTATGAGTCTATAGGTCGTGTATTTTGGTTCTAAAAAGAGAGAGGCTAAGGTTTGGTAGGTGGTTCTGTTTTTGCAGTGAATAAAAAGAGAGTATGGGCTATGTATATACTCGGGTGTATGGAACTGTATTGTTTTTGAGAGAACACAGGAGAGTTTGTTTTTTTTTTGTTGTTTATGGATTTGTGTTTAATCCTGTGATTTGGTATGAAACTAAGTCCGGGTTTTTATAGAATTATACTACCTCTAATGTAATCATGATGCTGGTAATGGTTGCAATAAAATAAATAAAAAGACTAAATCATGGAGAAAAAAATCATTGTAACATTTAGTGGTGTAATCATCATAAAATTTTTTTATTTAATAGGTGGGTAATTATTAAATTAAAAGAATAAAAATGGGGGGGACAATTATAATGATGCAAATATTTAATATAATTATTTAATAAAAGATTTCGTTTTTCTCCCGCTGATTAATTAAAACGAGACTCTAAAATTCAGTTCAAAATTAAAATATTATTAGAAAATTCGCGGTTATTACATCGGTGTTATTTTGTTTATGTGTTTTACTACAATAGAAGTTAATTTGTTTGACTTGAACATTTGATCTTATATTTTGAAGTGATTATTTTTGTTCAGATACTTGGATTTTTATGCTAACACGTGCTAAAGCATTAAAAGCCAAGCAAGTACTTAAACTAGAAAATACTCACAAGATGGACGGAGAAGCCGAAGTAGTTGCACCTGCAGCAGCAAGGGCTTTAATGGACTATTCACAACCGAAGATTGATGACATTCAGTCAAGTATCATTCGTCCAGCAATTGCGGCTCCTACATTTGAAATTAAATCCAGCACTATTTAGATGGTGCAGAATCAAGTACAGTACGGAGAAACTGCAACGGAAGATCCTAACTTACACATCAGGAACTTCATAGAAATATGCGACACATTCAGATTCAACAATGTGTCAGATGATGCTGTGAAGTTGAGACTCTTCCCGTTTTCCTTAAGAGACAAGGCCAAAAGTTGGTTACACTCTCTGCCACCGGGATCTATCACCACTTGGGCTGATCTAGCTCAAAAGTTTCTTAGCAAATTCTTCCCCATGGCAAAGACTGCAGCTATAAAGAATGCTATCACGCAATTTTCTCAACAGTCTGGTGAATCTTTATGTGAAGCGTGGGAAAGATACAAGGAAATGCTTCGGCAATGCCCTCATCATGGCATGCCAAATTGGATGGTCATAAATTGCTTCTATAATGGACTAGGAATACAATCAAGGCCAATGGTAGATGCAGCTTCAGGGGGAGCATTATGGGCTAAAAGTTATGAGGAGGCCTACGATCTTATCGAGATGATGGCAGCTAATGAATATCAAAATCCAACTCAAAGGATGCCACAACAGAAGGTAGCAGGAATTCTTAATGTCGACAAGGCCACTTCCTTAGCAGCTCAGATAGAGGCTTTGAACTTGAAAATAGACTCTTTGAAAGCACAAGGATTTCATCAAGTTGCTAGTGTTTGTGAGTTGTGTGCGGGCGCACATGAATCAAACCAATGTGCCATCTCAAACGAGTCGGTTCAATTCGTAAGCAATTTCCAAAGACAGCAACAGCCAGCTCCAAATTCTTACCATCCGAACAACCGAAATCATCCAAATTTCAGTTGGAGCAATAATCAAGGAGGAGCACAACAATCAAATCAGCCTTACCAACAATTTCAAAATCAGCAGTTTGGAGCTAGGCCATATAATCCATCTGGATTCCAGCAACAGCAGGGGCACCAATATCAGCAACAATATGCCCCACGACAATTTCAACCCCCAGGATTTCAACAACAATCCTATGGGAATTCTGGGCAATCATCTTCTAGTGAAAAGGCAGAATTGGAAGAGTTGAGGTTGGCGTCCAAAAGCCAAGCGGCTTCTATTAAAAATCTGGAAACTCAATTGGGACAACTCGCTAGTTTCATGATGAGCCGACCACAAGGAACACTCCCCAGTGATACTGAAGCTAATCCGGGGAGAAAGAACAACCAAGAGCACATTAAAGCCATCACTTTAAGATCGGGGAAAGTCACAGAAGGCATTGAATTGGAAAGAGCAAATAAAATTCTGCCCGATGAAGAAACGGAAAAAGTGAACTTGGGAAACACCGAGGAAAAGAGTAAGGCTCCAATTTCAAGCACGGAGGTAGAAGAAAGTGTACCACCTCCTAAACAATCAGTCCTTGCACAGAAAGAAGCAGAAGAGCATGTCTATCCACCTCCGCCATTTCCTCGACGTTTGCAAAAACAGAAACTGGACAAGCAATTTGGCAAATTTCTTGAAGTCTTTAAGAAATTACATATCAAAATTCCATTTGCTGAAGCCCTGGAACAAATGCCGAGTTATGCCAAGTTTATGAAGGGCATTCTATCGAGAAAAGTAAAACTTGAGGACTTAGAAACTGTTGCTTTGACAGAGGAGTGTAGTGCGGTATTGCAACAAAAGTTACCGCCTAAGCTAAAAGATCCTGGAAGTTTCACCATACCATGCACCATTGGGAATTTGTCTTTTGACAAATGTTTATGTGATTTAGGAGCAAGCATCAACCTCATGCCATACTCAGTTTTCTTACAACTTGGCCTTCCTGAGCCAAACCCGACGAACATGTCACTTCAGTTAGCTGATCGCTCTATCACTTATCCTCGGGGAGTTGTTGAAGATGTCCTAGTGAAAGTAGACAAACTTATCTTCCCAGCTGATTTTGTCATACTTGATTTCGAAGAGGACAAGAAGATTCCGATCATTCTTGGTAGACCATTCTTGGCGACAGGACAAACGTTGATTGACGTCCAAAAGGGGGAACTTATAATGAGAGTGCATGATCAAAATGTCACCTTCAATGTTTTCAAAGCCATAAAGTTTCCAACAGAAGAAGAACAGTGTCTGAAGGTAGACTTGATTGAGTCTACGGTACAAGAAAAGTTGGATCACATGTTCATGAATGACACTTTGGAAAAGGCCCTTAGTGGAAGGTATTCATTAGATGAAGATGACATAGATGAACAATTACAATATCTGGATGCTTTGTCGTGGCAAAGAAAATTTGAAAGACTAGTTGAATCATTGGATCTTCCAGAACTAAAAGGGTCGCATCAGCAAATGAAACCATCTATCGAGGAAGCTCCAACTCTAGAGCTCAAGCCACTTCCTAATCACTTAAAGTATGCTTCTCTTGGTGAATCATCTACCTTACCTGTGATTATATCTGCTAACCTTTCAGACTCTGAGGAAGACAAGCTTTTAAGAGTCCTAAGGGAATTCAAAACAGCCATTGGTTGGACCCTAGCGGATATCAAAGGCATCAGCCCAGCTTATTGTCAACATAAAATTCCATTGGAAGAAGGTAGTAAACCAACAGTGGAGCATCAAAGGCGGCTAAATCCTCTTATGAAGGAGGTAGTGAAGAAAGAAATTATCAAGTGGCTGGATGCAGGGATTATCTATCCCATTTCTGACAGTGCATGGGTGAGTCCAGTGCAATGTGTGCCGAAGAAAGGAGGCATGACTGTGATTACCAATGAAAAGAATGAACTCATCTCTACTCTCACAGTCACCGGTTGGCGAATCTGCATGGACTATCGGAAGTTGAATAAAGCCACAAGGAAGGATCATTTTCCCCTTCCTTTCATTGATCAGATGTTAGATAGACTAGCTGGCCATGATTATTACTGCCTCCTGGATGGGTATTCTGGATATAATCAAATTTGCATTGCTCCTGAGGATCAGGAGAAAACAACATTTACATGCCCGTTCGGCACTTTCGCCTTTCGGCGGGTTTCTTTTGGCTTGTGTGGAGCACCTGGTACTTTTCAAAGGTGCATGATGGCCATCTTCTCAGACATGATTGGCAAGACTGTTGAAGTCTTCATGGATGACTTCTATGTATTCGGTCTATCTTTTGATGAATGCTTGCAAAATCTTGGCTCGGTGTTGAAAAGATGCGTGGAAACTAACCTAGTGCTCAATTGGGAGAAGTGCCACTTTATAGTACAAGAAGGTACTATTCTCGGGCACAAGGTGTCAAGGAAGGGTCTAGAAGTAGACAGAGCAAAGATAGAAGCTATTGAAAAGCTGCCGCCACCTAATTCAGTGCGAGGGATTCGCAGTTTCCTTGGGCACGCAGGTTTCTACAGGCGTTTTATCAAGGACTTCGCAAAAATTTCCAAACCTTTGTGTCAGCTGCTGGAAAAAGATATTCATTTCAAATTTAACGAAGAATGTCTCACAGCTTTCGAGACTCTGAAGAAGAAATTGATTTCAGCACCCGTGATCATTGCTCCACATTGGAGTGAGCCTTTCGCTATGATGTGTGATGCTAGCGATTACGCAGTTGGGGCCGTTCTTGGCCAAAAGAAAAATAAAATGTTTCATGTCATCTATTATGCAAGCAAAACCCTCAGCGATGCTCAATTAAACTACACTACCACTGAGAAGGAGCTGTTAGCCATAGTTTATGGTTTTGAAAAATTCGTTCATACTTGCTTGGCACGAAGGTGACTGTGTACACTGATCACGCGGCTATCAGATATTTGCTCTCTAAAAAGGACTCCAAACCTAGGTTGATTCGATGGATTCTCCTGCTGCAAGAATTCGATGTGGAGATCAAGGATAGAAAAGAGACAGAAAACCAAGTAGCCGACCATCTCTCACGATTGGAAGACCTTGGGAAGTCATCCCAGGGCAAAACCGTCATTAATGAATCCTTTCCTGATGAACAGTTGTTTGGGATACAGGAAGAAGAACCTTGGTTTGCAGACATTGTGAACTTTCTGGTGAGTCGAGTAATTCCTCCCGAGCTCTCTTTTGCACAAAGAAAGAAATTCTTGCATGAAGTCAAATGGTATCGTTGGGACGAACCATATCTGTTTAAACAAGGAGCCGATCAGGTGATTAGGAGATGTGTGCCATACAGTGAAACAGAGGCTATTCTAAGGGATTATCACGCCACGACATATGGTGGCCATTATGGAAGTGAAAAGACCGCAACTCGAATTCTTCAAGCGGGATTTTATTGGCCATCCCTTTTTAAGGAAGCCCATCAGTTTGTGCTGAAGTGTGATCGTTGTCAGCGTGTTGGTAACATATCTAGGAGGGATGAGATGCCCCTCAATATAATGCTAGAAGTGGAAATCTTCGATGTTTGGGGCATCGATTTCATGGGACCATTCATTTCCTCATGAAACAACCAATACATCTTGCTAGCCGTTGATTATGTTTCCAAATGGGTTGAAGTCAAGGCACTTCCAACCAATAATGCCAATGTCGTGCTCAATTTCCTTCACAAGAACATCTTCACAAGATTCGGCACTCCTCGAGTAATCATAAGCGATGAAGGTACTCACTTTTGCAATCGCAAATTCACTAATCTTATGGCAAGGTACAACATCAACCACCGGGTAGCTACGGCATACCACCCGCAAACCAATGGCCAAGCCGAGGTATCTAATCGCGAGATTAAGCGCATTCTGGAAAAAGTGGTGAATCCTTCGAGAAAGGATTGGTCTTTAAAACTCGATGAAGCCGCATGGGCTTATCGTACAGCATATAAAACACCCTTGGGTATGTCACCATATCAGCTTGTCTATGGGAAGGCTTGTCATCTGCCTGCCGAATTAGAGCACAAAGCTTATTGGGCTTTGAAGAAGCTAAATTTCGATCTTAAGGCCGCAGGTGAGAAAAGGATGGTGCAACTCAACGAGATGGACGAGTTTCGATTGCAGGCATATGAGAACAATAAGCTCTATAAGGAGAAAGTGAAACGATGGCATGATCGTCGTCTTATTCAAAAGGTATTCGTTCCTGGCCAGTCGGTCTTATTATATAACTCACGTCTTCGATTGTTTCCAGGGAAGCTCAAATCGAGATGGTCAGGGCCATTTGTTGTCAAAATTGTGTTTCTACACGGAGCGGTGGAAATCTTTGAGAAATCACCCAATCAATCGTTCAAAGTGAATGGGCAGAGATTGAAGCCCTATTTTGGTGACGCGGTGAACCGTGAGGCTGATACCACCAAGTTGGCCACCACATGATTCTCAGTATAATCGTCAAGCTAGCGACAATAAACAAGCGCTTCATGGGAGGCAACCCATAGGTTTGGTGTTTTTTTATGTGTGGTTTGATTTGGTGTGATTTTTTTTAGTATTATGTCGAAAGTGCAGGTCATTGCCTCAATTTGGAGCTCATCTCCACCACCTGATTCACCACCCGAGGAGGGTAACGATGCAAACAGTTAGGGGAGTTCTCGTTTATCCTTTATCTATACCTTCAATGAGGACATTGAATATTTTAAGTTTGGGGGTGATTTAGGATAATTAATTAATGGAGTCATAGTATGCATATAGTTCATATAGTTCATAATATACCATGCTAGTATAATTTCATATAATTCATATTAAAAAAATAAAAAATAAAAAAATAATAAAAAAATAAAAAAAATTGCATATTCATGATTAGTTGCATATCATATTTTCCTTGATCCCGTAGCGCTTGGCGATTCCGTTTAGTAGTCAATGATGAATTTGAGTGTGATAATGATGGATAGAGGGCTGATTTAAATACTTAAGAATTGACGTGCATGTTGCAGAAACACAATCTTACACAACCCTTCGGTTACTTTTGGGCTAGTTTAATGTCATGCTTGTTTGGTTGTTGAAATTTAATCACCTGATTATATTCAGAATTTTCTTTATTCCCTTGATGGCGTAGGAGCACTAAATTCTAAGTTTGGGGGAAACCAGGAATTTCATGCTAGTAATTTGTCAATAAAGGCTAGGCGTCAAATGGCTAGTAGCCGGCTCATATTTATATGAGTAGTCTAGGGTTGGAAATGAGAAAGGCTCATTCCAGATTGCAAAAAAAAAAAAATCAGAAAAAATGAGAAAAAGAAAAAAAAAGAGTCAAAAGTCCAATTGTTAAATGCAAAATTGGCCAGGGTGAGCTCTTTAATACTCGAGTAATTAAGTTCTAGGGGACTCAAGCCTAGTGACCTAAGACTTTTCCGGTCTGCGATCCACTAACCTAACGCTCGCTACATGGGTATTATTGTATAAGCCTTTTGGGGTCTCATCCATTGCACGGTCAAATAAGCATGTGTGTTGTGTATAGTATTATGCGTCATAGTTGTTAATAAAGCATGAATTCCTGTCTAACTCAAATGATGATAGAAGTGTTTCTAGGTTATGAAGTGTCTAGCGTCCATTCTATTTATAAACTTGTGATTGTTATGACGAAGAATATGTATAGTTTTGATCTAGTGCTAAGAGTAATTCTGATGAGTATTGCACACACACACGTTTCTGTACTTGTAAATGTTAATATGCTGATTTTTAGTCGATCTCTATTTGGAGTTATCACATTCTCTGAGACACTCTGCTAAATTGGTTTTTGCTTTGCCTATGGGATCCTTTTATCAGTTGCATTCATGCATTTAGAGATAATCGAGTCTGTTTTTGCTTGAGGACAAGCTTCAGTTTAAGTTTGGGGGTGTGATAAGTGGATTTTATATCCACTTATTATGCGTTAAATGGACCTATATTGATGGTTTATCCTTAAATATGTTGTGTCTTTTAATTCGTTTTTGTTGTTTAATTATTTGTTGTGCAGAACTCGCAACTTCAGGATCTAGGCGATAAAAAGGCTAAAAACGGTGGATTTCTGGCTCAATTTTATCAAGTGGACTGACTACGAGGAAAAAGAATTATCATAAAGAAATTCTGAGTCATATATTCTTAAATCTGGAACCCCGGTTGGAATTGTTATATTTTTCGTTAAGCGAAAGGAGTCCGGTTTCAGATCCTCAATTAACCGCAGCTCAGGATTTAATGATTCATTTATATTAACAAATATTTTATTTAATTAGAAAATTATAATTATAAATATTTCATAATATTAGATATTTATTTTTATAATTTCTGAATTAAATTAAATATTTGTTAATTAAAAATTATAAGTTAAAAAAAAGAGAAAAAGAAAAAAAACAAAAAAAAGAAACGAATTATGTGCTTTGTTTTTAGCAGGTGCAATATTAGAAAAAGAAACGAAGTGGTGCAATGAAGTAATGCTAGTGCTGTGTCGGCATTAAAAAAATAAAAGAAGGAGACATTGTGCCAAATTTGCTAAAACTGTCGGCAATTAAATAGGAAAAGAGAAGAAGTTGGCCAGCTTGCTCCACTCTCCCACCAGGAAGTGAAATGCACGCGCCAGGAAGGGAGCTTTTAGCATGCGCGTGTCATGCGCGCGCCTTGTTCGTGTGTGGGGATCGCAGAAGGACGGTTGTGGCTGTTGTTGGTGGCTGGTGCTTGGTTCCTTTCGGTTGTATTTAATTTTTTTGTTCATTTCTTTTCATTTTTTTTATTTTCTTTTCCTTTTTCTTTTTATTTTTTTTATTTTGTGGTGTGCTAATTTTTCCTATAAATAGGCCTAGATCTTGAGCTTATTTTCACACAACAATTTGGAGAGCAATTTTTCTCTCTTGTATTCTCTCTTGTTCTTGTAAATTTTAAGCTTTGTTTTTAAACACTTTAATTTTTATCAAATTTAGTATAAGTGTTATTTTGGTTGAAGAAATTACGGGAGTTATTTGGAGTGCTCTTCTCTTTCGGTGGAAGTTATTTCGGTTTTATTTTCTAATTTCTTATTTTACAGGGAATTATCGGAGTGCTCGTTTCTTGCAAGTGGAAATTATTTCGGTTTTAGTTTCTAAACTCTTATTTATCATAATTTTTAATTTAGTTTTATTATTGTTGTTATTAGTATTATTATTATTATTGTTATTATTATTATTATTATTATTATTATTATTATTATTATTATTATTATTATTATTATTATTATTATGATTTCAATTAATCCCATGATGACGATTCGTTTAATTATGAACTAATCGCCGTTATGGGATTCTAATGGATTTATTTACGTAATTTAGTAATTCGATGCCTTAATAAATTGTGTTATGATAAAAATTTCCGATTGCCTAACGTGGTTGTGCTTAATTTATTAGATGCGTAGCTATCATCTAAATTATTAATTCTTAATGAATGCGAAAGTGGATTTGAGAATTTAGAATTTACCATGTTAGCACAGGTTCGTAATTTTCATATATAATTACGATTAGTGGTAGGGTTTTGGATCACATCGCCCTGTGTAGCCAAAAATAAGGAATTTATTCGTAAACCAGTTATGTTTTCAAATCTTATAGACATATAGGGTATAGACATAAATGGTGTCCACACAACTTCTATCTTTTTAAGTGGATGTTTGTATGGTTTGATATAAGTTAAGGCTGAAAGGCGCTTATATTAGTTTCGTGTTCCCGGCTAGCTTTCATAATTATCAGAATCACTTTACATTAAGGCATCAATTCTAAATGAAATAAATAATGAAATTAGAATCCCATGTTTATCTCATATATAAAATCTTTATCACATTAATTTTTAGTCGTTATTTCATTAATTAATTGTGATTTGAATAAACCAACCATTTCGTTGTTCAGGCTTCTATAATTAACCGAACGTTGTTGAATAAACATATTTACTTAAATACACCAAGTCTTCGTGGGAACGATCCTTACTTCCCTATATTGCTTTTGGACTGCGTATACTTGCGTAGAGAAAATAGCGAACAATGCTCGTTACACAATTAAAATTGTAGGAGAAACTTCTAGAAGGTACATGCGGATACCTAGATGGCGTCTTCTTAATTAGTAGCTTTCGGTTGCCCAATTAACTCATGCGACTCCGAACCAGCTGCTTATGTCGGGATACCTAATAACATCACAACACTCGTCATCCGATCTAAACTATTCTTCTGCACGACCCAAGTTATCAATACCCTACATCGACGTCAACTCGTAATAATCTCCAAAGATTCCCACTAGACATCTTTCACCGTAAAGAGATCTGTCCAATCAAGCCTAAACATTTCAAGTGAGCACGTCATCTCGACTCATAATAGTATTTTCTTTAATTACTCGAAACTTTCTTAGTCATCACGCATCCGTTCACGTAAGGCTTTATTATACGATCACAGCCAAAACAGGCACAACATTCTTCTTATCTCTATTCGAAAGACTCATCGTTCTCACATTTCACTGTTGGAGACGTTAAATTAATAATCAAGGGTGAGCATATAAAATGTTTGGCAAGTTCACTATTTTAACTCGACGATAATGAAAGATAATGCTAGAATGGAAAAGAGACTCATATAATTTTCAATCACGAAAGCCGTATATGCAACTTCTCAAAATTTGTGAGAATATAGAAAACGTCTTTCAAAATCTCTCGTAACTCAAGGAATTTAATTCATCTCAACCACAAGATCATCAGAAACGAACTTCTCAACAATTTCAAGAGTTTTAAGAAAATCATCAACTTATTTGGTATCTCAGAATTTAAGAAAAGATCACTGGTCTTCCACCACTCGGTATCCCCCACGGTGCGATCAACTACCATGTCTCAAGGTACCGTCCTCCTGTGATACCCCACCCAACCTGATCAGGGCTATGATGTGGTACCACCAAATTTTCTCTTTGCTAGCATAAAATGGGTTGTTGTTTTCAACCCTGGCAACATTAATGCCAAAATAATTATTCGCATTCACGATACCCCACAGCGTGACCAACCGCTGTGTCTCAAATACCAATATATCTCTTTGCTAGCAAAAGTTGGTTGAAAAGTCAACCTGAAATATTTCTCTTTCGATACCACGAGTTTATTCCTCGTGTTGATCTGAAAGAAAACCCATGGGCCATCTCCCATGTTGACCAGTGGATTATAAGATAATTCCTCCGAATAAAAATTGATTGATTTGGATTCCTATTCGCTTCTGGCCAATCTCCAATCTAAACTTTGTATGAGACCGACCTGAACAATAGGCCGTCGTAATATTTTCAAAAGAATTTAATTTATTATATTGACACGAACAATATGTCAATTCCAGACAATAAAGTAACAACCTTGAACAAGAAGGGTTCACTGATTAGAATAAATCCTGTGGAGTCGTCTTGAAATAATAAAAACGACTCGATTCAAAAAGAAAACTTCCAAATACGGTAGAGTAGGTATTTTTAGAGGGAATTCTGACGATAAGATGTTCTTCTGTTCTCTATTCTGAATGTATCTATTCTGATTCGAACAATGAATCAATTTTGAATATTGAAACAAAATTTATCGGATATGAACAATAGATCCGATTGAAGTCAATAAAATTTAAACTACCTCGATGTATGAGCGTAGTTATAACTGAAATAATCTTTAAAGGTCATCTTGAACAAATAAGACGCCCTAGATTTCAATCTAAGTACGTTCTCTGAATTTATCAAGATTTTGGGAAAGCAACTGAATAATCTTCAATAATTTTAGCAAAGTAGACACTTCAAGAAGTTTAACTTGATTATCAAGGGATAAAATAAATAACTGTTACCATTTTAATAAATGATCCGAATTATGAACCATTGCCCAATGTCAACAAAAGTAGTTGAATTTAAGGGATAAATTCAACTGGTAGAAATAAATATTTAGTTGTCTTGAAACAATAAAACAAGTCTCAGCCGAATCAACTTAAAGAGTCGTCCCGATCAATGAGACCGACTAATATTTTTAAATTTTTAAATGTCATCTTCCTCGCAAAAAGGATTTTTTTTTTTAAATTTTTTGATAGATAAAATCAATCCAACATTCGAAGCAAATATTTGAGTGCCCAAATTTCACCACAAATTTTCACCACCATGATAAAATCCTTGAGAACAATAATGTTCACAGAAGTCTCATAAATTCTTTTGGAGATAATGGATGAACTTGCCTCAGTCTTTATGCTTGCTCAAACCCACTCAAGACTTACTCTCTGAAAATCCGTAGTAGACATCAACAGTCTCAAAGTGTTTTATCTAATTTAGCGTAACCATCTCACGCGAACACTCAATTCTTAACCTGCTAATTGGTACTATATCCCATAGTCCGACACGAACTCTATATGAGCTCAGACGTTCCTTACTTAGCTATACAAACTCCTACTCACTCTCGTTCCTAGTTAACTATAACCTCGCTCTGATACCATTCTGTAACTCCCCCAAATCCGGGTCAGGAGATTTGGTCGTTACCTGAGAATCCTCAAAATAAACATCACCACTTTAATAAAACATTATTCCGTGTAATTGTCGAAAATTGAAATATAATCTCTGTGACCCAAAAAATCCAAGATCTTTTAGGTTATAGTGCTAGAAACAAGAATCCAAGTTCCATAAAATAGCAACTTTCTTCTTTACCACATTCTCTTAAATCAAAACCTAAATCACTGGTATAACTTCGACAAGAAGTATACCAGGCCAACAATACATAATAATAATTATTAAAGTTTAACTATATTAAATAGACCTTACACTGGATCAGGACATCCCGCGTCAAGTTTTCTTAAAGATAGCGTCTGCTTCTTCTCTCTTCGAATTGTACGAATATGTCTCGCCAAACTACCTTACTGAAAAGTTAGGGTTTCGAAACAACAAGTATGAGCGGAAGAAATGCTCAGCAAGTGTGTAGTAAAATAGGAATAATAATAAATCATTGTTAATGAAAACAGATATCATCTATCAAAACTCAAATCATGAGAGAAGTATTTTTAAAACAAAATAGGTTAAAATAAAGTATGAAATGGGTATTCGGACATGATAAGTTCAGTGCTCTACTAGTGGGATCCCGACTACCTAAACAATTGGTTTAGTTGTACTCCTAACAAGGAAGCACATTAAGGAAATAACAGTCTCAAAGGTTATCGACAAGTTCGATACAGTAAATGGGGTATAAATTGAATAAACAAGAATGACAGTAAATGTCGACAAGATCGATAATAAATGGAATAATACCATAATAAGCATATTTAAAATAATTTCACTTCAACAAGAAGTGAAGGGAAAACACTTGCCTCGAATTCTCAGCTATCAAGACACGTCACAGTAATACTGCTTTCATCTTCTATCTTACGGCGTCACAATCTTCTAATTTGATCATTATTTGGTTCAACGCTCTTGCGATTGCCACGAGTCTAACCCGCCGATATCGAGCTCGCGCGTCAATTCCAATATCAACATAAGACAATACTTTAGTCTCTAGACGACAATTCTAATTTTTTTTCTATAAACGCTTATAAACTCAACTTGAACGTATTAACCATACTCACCAATTTCTCTGTTGGAAGAAGATAATCGAAGACGTCCCCTCTGAACATATATGTTTTCCCGTTGGAAAACGCCTCACAGTGAATCCAACACCCACAACCAATACCTCATCCATCTTCATCCTTCCTTATCTAACCCTCACTTATACCCACCGACAATTCTGAGTCAACTTCCCACTAAATCCTTCGAATAAATCTTCTCCGAACTCAGGAATCCAATCTATATAATATAATATTTTTAATGTCTGTAAATCCCATTCATGTAATTGTAAGAAAATTCTCATTTAGAAAGACTCTAATGAATTCTCTAATATTCACTCATTAAATACCCTTAATCTCTATTTATTCTCAAAACAAATTCAACAATCCATTTTTATTCAGTTTAAATCTATAATTATTATTCTCACTTTTAACCAAACATAATTTATCAAAATAATTTTACTTTTAATTATCCTCACAAATTCTACTTTGTTTTACTCATTTTTAATATTAATCCGATTTTAACCTCTAAAGTAATTGGTTCATACAAATCTCAAAAACAATTCTCATAAAAGCTCTACTTTAATTAAATCCATTTTAGGGAAATAATAATATTATAAATCTCTATTTATTCTCAAAATCCAAGAATTCACTTTAATCTTGTAAATAATTTAATAATAATTCCGGTTTTAGTCTCTAAAATTATCTGATTTGATCCGGTTAAATAAAATAATCCGGGAATATTAGATAGCAATCTCCCAAAATAAAACCGTATTTATCTCTATTTATTCATAATTTTTCCTCTTTTTATCGACAATTAAATAAATCTCTAATTTTCGTCCAAAAATCACAAATTAACTCTTTTAAAAATAAAAACCATATTTTACGCTATTATTCATTAATATTCACTCTTTTATTAACGAATCAATAAATCTCTAATTTACATCACAAAATATTTTTATTTAATTAATTAATAAATCAATCATCATTTATTAAACTCATTTTATTACTTAATCATTTCTCACAGGTTTAAAAAAAAATATTACAATTTTATAACTCCTTTTTATTTCTCACCATTTTTAATAATATCATCTCAATTATTAAAACCAAATTTTAAAAGTATTCAACCTCTTTTACTATTATCTCCTTATTTCTCCAAATTTTAAACTAATATCTCAATTATTAAAAACTAATTTTAAAAAGAATATTTAATCTCTTTTTATTTTATTAATATTAAATCATTATTATTATTATATAAATATATTTTTTTATTCCTCTTTAAAATAAGAAAATTCAAACTAACAATTTCCGCGACTGCGCGTGGGGCCCACGCACCGCCGCCGTCGCCGCCCGCCCCGGTTTTCTCTCTTTCTCCCCCGTATCTCTCTCTCTCCCTCCTCTCTCTCTCTCTCTCTGTCTCTCTCTTTCTCTCTGTCTCGCTCGATCTCACCTCTCTCTCTCATCAATCTCTCTCAACTCCGATCTCTCTCTCAATCAATCTCTCACTGTCTCTCTCTGTCTTCTTCTCTTCCTCCCCGTCGGAATCTCTCTGAACTCTCTCCTCCTTTCTCCCCTCATCGCCGTCTCTTATCTCTCTCCGTCGACTCCTCTCTCTGCCCATCTCTTGAACCTTCGACGACAACAAGAACACAACCCACCACAAAACTCCTTCTGCTCTCTCTCACTGACTATCTCCCTGCGACTCTTCACAGAACTACTCCCCTCCCCCAAATTCGATACAAGCAATACACGCCTACTGGTAAAAGAAAAGGGATCGAAAAAAAACAATTGACAGAAAAAAAAAATATCCTCCTGGTATGCATATCCGATTTATATGTACATATAAGGTGGAGCTTTTGTTTTGGTGATAAAGTGACTGATTTTCCATCTGTTTGTATTATGTTATGGCCGAGTTTTGTTTAATTTATTGAAACTTTGCAAGAGACTGTACATGGGGGCTGGAAAAAGGTGCCAAAACAGGACATTTTGTGTCTTGAAAAAGTGAGGTTGGGTTTTGTAAAAAGAAGGTTGTGTTTTGTGAAGAATATTCGTGTTCTGGAAATGAAAAATGTTGTCTACTCTTCGTGCTTAACGATCCGATCTAAAATATTAACCTCGTTTTTCCCCGCTGGCCAATTAAAATGAGACTCTACTTTCGCTCTCTAAAATAAATTCGATCCAAAAATAAAAAAAAAATCCTATTTTCCTAAATTTCCTAATTTTAATAAATACCAAGTAATTACAATATTTACTCCCATATGTATATATAAATATTAAAATTTACAAAAATGCGCTAATTAAAAAAAATATACTAGTACATCGCTCTTATTTAAAATTTAAATATCGAGTAGGAAAATAAATCAAAATTCGCGGTTGTTACATTTTTAAAAAATTCGCTAGATGTATTTGATTTGGTTTTATAACAGTCAAACCGGTCAAAGTAGACTTTCCTTTTAACTAGTCTTGTCCCGAATGATGAATCTATTTTTTTAATTTTTTTTCGACATTCCAAATGTATGGATGTGAAGATCTAACGAATTTAGTGATGTGGTAATTTTTTAAAAAATTTGCCAGGATGTATTTGGTTTGGTTTTATAACGGTCAAACCGGTCAAAGTAGACTTTCCTTTTAACTAGTCTTATCCCGAATGATGAATCTATTTTTTTTTAATTTATTGTTTCGATGTTCCAAACGTACAGATGTGAAGAGCTAACGATTTTAGTGTTGTGATAATTTTATAAAAAAATTGCTAGATGTATTTGGTTTGGTTTTATAACGGTTAAACCGGTCAAAGTAGAGTTTCCTTTTAACTAGTCTTGTCCCGAATGATGAATCTATTTTTTTAAATTATTTTTTCGACGTTCCAAACGTACGGATGTGAAGATCTAACGATTTTAGTGATGTGGTAATTTTTTTAAAAAATTTGATAGATGTATTTGGTTTGGTTTTATAACGGTCAAACCGGTCAAAGTATACTTTTCTTTTAACTAGTCTTGTCCCGAACGATGAATCTATTTTTCTAAATTATTTTTTCGACGTTCCAAATGTATGGATGTGAAGATCTAACGATTTTAGTGTTGTGATAATTTTATAAAAAATTTGATAGATGTATTTGGTTTGGTTTTATAACGGTCAAACCGGTCAACGTAGACTTTCCTTTTAACTAGTCTTGTCCCGAATGAAGAATCTATTTTTTTAATTTATTGTTTCGATATTCCAAACGTACAGATGTGAAGATCTAACGATTTTAGTGTTGTGATAATTTTATAAAAAATTTGCTAGATGTATTTGGTTTGGTTTTATAACGGTTAAACCAGTCAAAGTATAGTTTCTTTTTAACTAGTCTTGTCTCGAATGATGAATCTATTTTTTAAAATTATTTTTTCGACGTTCCAAACGTACGGATGTGAAGATCTAACGATTTTAGTGATGTGGTAATTTTTTTAAAAAATTTGATAGATGTATTTGGTTTGGTTTTATAACGGTCAAACCGGTCAAAGTAGACTTTCCTTTTAACTAGTCTTGTCCCAAATGATGAATCTATTTTTTTAATTTATTGTTTCGATATTCCAAACGTACAGATGTGAAAATCTAACGATTTTACTGTTGTGATAATTTTATAAAATAATTTGCTAGATGTATTTGGTTTGGTTTTATAACGGTTAAACCGGTCAAAGTAGAGTTTCCTTTTAACTAGTCTTGTCCCGAATGATGAATCTATATTTTTAATTATTTTTTCGACGTTCCAAATGTACGGATGTGAATAACTAACAATTTTAGTGATGTGTTAATTTTTTAAAAAATTTGCTAGATGTATTTGGTTAGGTTTTATAAAGGTCAAACTGATCAAAGTAGGCTTTTCTTTTAACTACTCTTGTCCCGAATGATGAATCTACTTTTTTAATTTATTTTTCGACTTTCAAAATGTAGGGATGTGAAGATCTAACGATTTGAGTGATGTGGTAATTTTTTAAAAAATTCGCTAGATGTATTTGATTTGGTTTTATAATGGTCAAACCGGTCAAAGTAGACTTTCCTTTTAACTAGTCTTGTCCCGAATGATGAATCTATTTTTTTTAAATTATTTTTTCGACGTTCCTAACGCACGGATGTGAAGAACTAACGATTTTAGTGATGTGGTAATTTTTTTAAAAAATTTGCTAGATGTATTTGGTTTGAGTTTATAACGGTCAAACCGGTCAAAGTATACTTTTCTTTTAACTAGTCTTGTCCCGAACGATGAATCTATTTTTTTAATTTTTTTCGACATTCCAAATGTATGGATGTGAAGATCTAACGAATTTAGTGATGTGGTAATTTTTTAAAAAATTTGCCAGGATGTATTTGGTTTGGTTTTATAACGGTCAAACCGGTCAAAGTAGACTTTCCTTTTAACTAGTCTTGTCCCGAATGATGAATCTATTTTTTTAAAATTATTTTTTCGACGTTCCTAACGCACGGATGTGAAGAACTAACGATTTTAGTGATGTGGTAATTTTTTAAAAAATTTGCTAGATGTATTTGGTTTGATTTTATAACGGTCAAACCGGTCAAAGTATACTTTTCTTTTAACTAGTCTTGTCCCGAACGATGAATCTATTTTTTTAAATTATTTTTTCGACATTCCCAATGTATGGATGTGAAGATCTAACGATTTTAGTGTTGTGATAATTTTATAAAAAATTTGATAGATGTATTTGGTTTGGTTTTATAACGGTCAAACTGGTCAAAGTAGACTTTCCTTTTAACTAGTCTTGTCCCGAATGAAGAATCTATTTTTTCAATTTATTGTTTCAATATTCCAAACGTACAGATGTGAAGATCTAACGATTTTAGTGTTGTGATTATTTTATAAAAAATTTTCTAGATGTATTTGGTTTGGTTTTATAACGGTTAAACCGGTCAAAGTAGAGTTTCTTTTTAACTAGTCTTGTCCCGAATGATGAATCTATTTTTTTAAATTATTTTTTCGACGTTCCAAACGTACGGATGTGAAGATCTAACGATTTTAGTGATGTGGTAATTTTTTTAAAAATTTGATAGATGTATTTGGTTTGAGTTTATAACGGTCAAACCGGTCAAAGTATACTTTTCTTTTAACTAGTCTTGTCCCGAACGATGAATCTATTTTTTTAATTTTTTTTCGACATTCCAAATGTATGGATGTGAAGATCTAACGAATTTAGTGATGTGGTAATTTTTTAAAAAATTTGCCAGGATGTATTTGGTTTGGTTTTATAACGGTCAAACCGGTCAAAGTAGACTTTCCTTTTAACTAGTCTTGTCCCGAATGATGAATCTATTTTTTTTAAATTATTTTTTCGACGTTCCTAACGCACGGATGTGAAGAACTAACGATTTTAGTGATGTGGTAATTTTTTAAAAAATTTGCTAGATGTATTTGGTTTGATTTTATAACGGTCAAACCGGTCAAAGTATACTTTTCTTTTAACTAGTCTTGTCCCGAACGATGAATCTATTTTTTTAAATTATTTTTTCGACATTCCCAATGTATGGATGTGAAGATCTAACGAATTTAGTGATGTGGTAATTTTTTAAAAAATTTGCCAGGATGTATTTGGTTTGGTTTTATAACGGTCAAACCGGTCAAAGTAGACTTTCCTTTTAACTAGTCTTGTCCCGAATGATGAATCTATTTTTTTTAAATTATTTTTTCGACGTTCCTAACGCACGGATGTGAAGAACTAACGATTTTAGTGATGTGGTAATTTTTTAAAAAATTTGCTAGATGTATTTGGTTTGATTTTATAACGGTCAAACCGGTCAAAGTATACTTTTCTTTTAACTAGTCTTGTCCCGAACGATGAATGCACGTCCTCGGGCAAAGAAGAAAGAAAAAACTAAGTCCTAACTAACTAATACCACTTCCGTAGGTGATCACGGTTGCATTTGGCATATGCAACAAGCCCTTTAAACCCCAAGGTAGCCCAAGTGGACGAGTAAGGTCTCGTGAGGGTTTGTAGTGAATTTACCCACAAAATTCCTAATTTTTATTTTGACTGCCAAGTCTCAAACATGAAATATATCATAGCACTCCACACATGCAAACTTAATCATGTAATATCTCATAAATGTCATATAATGCGATTCCTCAACTTTACACACCAACACAACTATTCAAGCACGCACACATAGTCTCAAAAGACTAAAATATCAAGAATAACATCAAAGTCTCAATCAACAAGATAATAGCATGCTTTGGATGGAAAATAACCTCACAAACACTCAAATCACACAAGTGTTTAGGTGCAACTGTATCACTCAAGTTCAATCAAATGCACATGTGCTACCATAAGCTTGCTTGTCTACCAAAATCTCTAGACCTCGTGTTCGTATAAATCAAAAGGTCTTTGTCAAGGGTTGTAATGAGGCTTAGGTGCGGGGGTAGGAAATCAAAGAAATAGGCTAACAAGTGGCTAAACTTGACAACTAATAGAGCATAATGTTCATATACACTTAAAGCATTCAACATGAAACTAACCTTGAGATATTATCCCACATAATAATGTAAACCCATAAATTTCACATTGCAAGAACCATTGAACATACACTCTCTTTCTTTATTTTTCATCTTTTTTTTTTCACATAGAGATTTTTTTTTTTTTTCTTTTTTTTTTCTTTTCAATTTTTTTCTCTCTATTTTTTTCTTGCTTCCCTCTTTTTTTATTGTTTCGAGTGACATTATTGAAGTGCCACAGAGAGGAAGTAGCCAAACCAATCCAATTCCCACACAAAATTTCACACAATAACAAAGATATCCCCACACTTAATATTTTACCAATCTCATGTATACACCACAATGCTCTACTAGTCAATCAAGACAAGAAGAAATATATAAGCTCAAGAATTAGATGGTGATATACAAAGAAAAAGGATATAGGCTCAAGGGGGCTCACTAAGGATTATTTTTAAGGGTACTGTTTGGGACAATACGGTTAATCCTAGTGCCTTTATCATTTTTACACAATACACAATATCAATATGCGCATGACCTGGTTTAAAGCAAGTTCTAGAGCAACATGCACAATGACGAATATCTCACCACAAAAAAAAAAAAATAGATTGACAAAAGATGTATCAATCACAAATTAAGGCTCAAGATCTCACATGGTGATAGCATGCCATACTCATCAAAATTGACAATGACGTACATTCAAGTTTTTTTTAATTTTCGCAAGCACGTACAAGACATCATCATGTATAAGGTGTTTTACGCTAAGGAGACATATACATGACACACGAATAATTAGCCTACAAGGTGTGTACTTATCCTTATTAACATGCTATATTGACAAGGCAATCAATTTTTTAAATTTTCTAATTTTTTTGTGTTTTTCTAATATTTTTTAATAATATCCTAAAAGAAAATCTAAAAAAAGAAAAATCTAATGTCCTATAAAACTAAGGAAAAAAAATTATCCTAAAAATAAAATTATTAATGATCCTAATTTTTTTTTAATGTTTTTTTTTTATAAAGGAAACCCCTCCCCACACTTAAGTGGTTCATTGTCCCCAATGAATAATAATATATATTTATAACTAAAAGGTTCCTAAAATAAAATACAAAAACAAAAATAAAAAAAAATTGAAAAAGAGAAAAACAATATATATATATATATATATATGTACAAAGAAAGGTTAAAAATACTCCCCATATGCACGAAGTGTCGCTCGAAAAATAATTGCAAAATAGAGGCAGCCATAGCTAAACTCCAGGGCTCTGCTTCATTACATAAGAATAGTAGTCCAGATACTAGCACCAAACGCACAACAGCTCAAGTGGTTGGGATATGCAAATAGAAGGCATGCATATATATATCCCAAGGTCAAGGGTTCAACTCCCCTGGCCTTCATATTTCCAAAAATATTTTTGCAAAAAGCTGCCAACAAAGCAGATGACGTGGTGGTGACTCGGAGCTGACTGGATGCTGACTTGGAATAAGGTGGCGGATGACTGTAGACTAATGTGGCAGTTGACCGGCTGGACAATTGCATAGTAACTGGGCTGGGCCAGATTAGTGGCTTCAAGTGTCAAATTGTTGAGCCAACTGCTGGACTTCAAGTCAGTATATTTATCTCAACTTGCGCATATTTAAAACAATCGCAAACTGGTGCAGTGGTTGCCACCTTGTTTTGTTACCCACGAGGTCAAGGGTTCAATTCCCTTGGCCTTCAACATTTTCAATTTATTTTTGTAACAGCCAACCAATCAGGTTCGGAGCAGGCTTGGACAGCAGCAACAGGCTCGGAATTAGATGGCAGGTACGAGCGCAGCCTCAGGATGCAAGCTTATGCGCATGCATGCGCACACAATAGGTCGCGCGCGTGAGGAATTTTGTTGAAACAGAGCAAGACTATTTGTATATCCCACAGACATCTTCGCACGGGCATCACAAGTTTAATACGCCCGTTAAATATTGTGCGCGCTCACAGAGAATTTCACACGCCCAACACACTAGCTGCATGTCCCTCAAATTGTTTCTGTCCTTTTAACATTTTTTTTTTCTAAAATTCGCACGGCCAAGACATCAACATCATGCCCATCATATTATTTCGGTTCTTTTTCCTTTGTTTTTTTTTTTTTTACAAAATTTGTACGGCTGCTCCTTTTTTTTTTTTTCTTCGCTGAAACACTTCACACAAACTCATCAAAGCACCTTATGAGAGTAATAAAAATATACAATAAAATATATCTAAACTAACAAAATACAGAAAAAAAAAATGAAATAAAAATTTACTAACCATACAAAATCATGGGTTGCCTCCCAAGAAGCGCTTTTGTTTAATGTCGTTGGCTCGACTTGAATCCCGATCAAGGCTCCATTAACTCAAACGAGGCTTTATCACGAACAACCTCACCTCCCCAATAATGCTTCACACGTTGGCCATTCACCTGAAATTCTCCTCCTTGATTATCCCGTAATACCACAGCTCCATAGGGATGTACTTTTACAATTGTGAAAGGACCAGACCATCTAGATTTCAACTTGCCCGGAAACAATTTCAGCCTTGAATTGAATAATAACACTTGCTGACCTTCTTCAAACACTCGAGATTGAATGTTTTTATCATGCCATTTCTTTGTCTTCTCCTTGTACAGTTTAGCATTCTCATAGGAGAAAAATCGTAACTCATCCAACTCGTCAAGTTGCAGCAACCTCTTCTCACCAACACGATGCATGTCAAAATTCAGACTTTTAAGAGCCCAATAAGCCTTATGTTCGAGCTCAACCGGTAAATGACACGCCTTTCCGAAAACCAAGCGATAAGGAGACATACCCAAAGGAGTTTTGTATGCAGTGCGATAGGCCCAAAGAGCCTCATCTAACCGTGTAGACCAATCCTTACGGTTCGGGTTCACCACTTTTTCAAGAACACTCTTAATCTCTCTATTAGACAACTCCGCTTGTCCATTCGTCTGAGGATGATATGCAGTAGCAACCTTGTGTCTCACATTATACTTGGCTAAAGTACTCGCCATTAATTTATTCACAAAGTGCGTACCTTCATCACTGATTAAAGCCCGTGGGGTTCCAAAGCGAGTAAAGATATGCTTGTCCAAGAACTTGATGACAACCCTCGCATCATTAGTGGGGTAGGCAGCTGCTTCCACCCATTTAGACACGTAATCAACAACCACTAATATGTACTCATTCTTGAAAGAAGGAGGAAACGGACCCATGAAATCAATGCCCCATACATCAAATAGCTCGACCTCAAGAATGTTAGTCAAAGGCATCTCACTTCTCCTCGAGATATTACCAACTCTTTGACAACGATCACATTTAACAACATAAGCGTGAGCATCCTTGAACATAGAGGGCCAAAAGAAACCAGACTGTAATACCTTTGCAGCCGTGCGTTGCCCACCAAAATGTCCACCAGAAGGAGATGAATGACAATGGTAAAGAATATCCTGCATCTCAAATTCAGCAACACATCTTCTAATAATTTGGTCTGCACCTTGCTTGAACAAATAAGGTTCATCCCAAAAATAAGATTTTACATCATGCAAGAATTTCTTTCTTTGTTGACTTGATAAATCCAACGGCATCAACCCAGTAGCTAAATAATTAGCAAAATCAGCAAACCATGGAGTAACATTAGCAATTTGTACCTGAAACATCTGCTCGTCTGGGAATGTTTCTTTGATCGGAATCAAAGTGCTAGATTCCTCATTGTACTCCATTCTTGATAAATGATCAGCTACTTGATTTTCAACACCTTTTCTGTCTTGTATCTCAATATCAAACTCTTGAAGTAAAAGAACCCACCTGATCAACCGTGGTTTTGCATCCTTCTTAGTGATTAAATATTTGATGGCTGAATGATCAGTGAAGACAACCACTTTAGTGCCCACAAGATAAGAACGAAACTTGTCAAAGGCAAACACAACAGCAAGAAGCTCCTTTTCAGTCACCGTGTAATTCAATTGAGCTCCGTTCAAAGTGCGACTAGCATAGTAGATGGGATGAAATATCTTGTTCCTCCTTTGACCCATTACCGCACCCACTGCGTAATCACTAGCATCGCACATTAATTCAAAAGGCAAGCTCCAATCCGGTGCAATAATGATAGGTGCTGAAATCAATCTCTGCTTTAATTCTTCAAAGGCCTTCAAACATGCCCCATCAAACTGAAAAGGGGTATCATTCTCCAATAACTTGCAGAGTGGCTTAGATATTCTTGAGAAGTCCTTAATGAACCGTCTGTAGAAACCTGCATGTCCCAGAAAACTTCGAATATTCTTGACGGAAGTAGGAGGAGGTAGCTTCTCAATGACTTCGACCTTAGCTTTATCCACTTCAAGTCCCTTCCTTGAAATTTTGTGCCCCAAGACTATGCCCTCTCTCACCATAAAGTGGCACTTTTCCCAATTTAGTACAAGATTAGTTTCCTCGCATCTTTCTAATACCTTGCCCAAGTTACGTAAACAATCATCATAAGAATCTCCAAAGACAGAAAAATCATCCATGAATACCTCTAGATAGTCACCCACCATATCAGAAAAAATGGCCATCATGCAACGTTGAAAAGTTGGAGGAGCATTACACAACCCAAACGAAACTCTTCGGAAGGCAAAAGTACCATACGGACATGTGAATGTGGTTTTGTGTTGATCCTCCGGAGCGACAGTTATTTGATTATAGCCTGAGTACCCATCAAGAAAACAATAGTACTCTCTCTCCGCGAGTCTATCCAGCATTTGATCCATAAACGGCAAGGGAAAGTGATCCTTCCTGGTGGCTTTGTTCAACTTCCGGTAATCAATGCAAATTCTCCAACCCGTGACTGTTCTGGTTGGAATCAACTCATTGTTTTCATTCTTTACCACCGTGAGTCCACCCTTCTTCGGCACACATTGAACCGGACTAACCCATGAACTATCCGAGATTGGATATATAATTCCTGCATCTAGCCATTTGATAATCTCCTTCTTGACCACCTCTTTCATGATAGGATTCAATCGACGTTGGCCTTCAATAGATCCCTTAGCACCTTCTTCCAACAAAATTTTGTGCATACAAATAGAAGGGCTAATACCTCGAATATCTGCAATAGTCCACCCAATAGCTTTCTTGTGCTTCTTAAGAATTTCCAGCAATTGATCTTCCTGAGCACCGGACAATTTAGCAGAGATAATAACAGGTAACGTAGAAGAAGGTCCCAAATAAGCATACTTCAAATGAGATGGAAGAGGCTTCAATTCCAACTCTGGTGGTTCGACAATGGATGGCTTTGGAATCTTAAATTCCCTTGATGATAATTCCAGTGACTCAAAATGGCCTCTAATTTTCTTACCATGTGAATTAGCTTCCAACCAAGCTAAAAGATCAACATCATCAACTTCATCTTCAGATACATTGAGAATCAATTGCTCCAAAGGGTCATGAGAAGAATTATACTCTAGTTTTTCAGAAACTAGATCATCAACCAAAGTGACTGCTGAACAATTTTCTACATCATCAGAATATTTCATAGCCTTAAAAACATTGAAAGTCACTTTTTCATCTTGAACCCTCATCGTTAGCTCCCCATTTTGCACATCAATTAATGTTCTCCCAGTAGCAAGAAACGGTCTCCCCAAGATGATGGGAACCTCCCTATCTGCCTCATAATCCAAGACAATAAAATCAGCAGGAAATATGAATTTATCTACCTTGACCAAGACATCTTCAATCTTTCCTTCGGGATGAGCAAGAGATCTATCCGCTAGTTGAAGAGTGACAGTTGTAGGCCGAACTTCTCCAATCCCTAATTTCCTGAACACAGACATAGGCATCAAGTTTATGCTAGCCCCCAAATCGCACAATGCCATCCCACAATAAGAATTCCCAATAGTGCAAGGAATGGTGAAACTCCCTGGATCTTTCATCTTTGGTGGTAATTTATTTTGCACAAAAGAGCTACATTCTTGTGTAAGAGCTACAGTTTCAAACTCTCCCAACCTTCTCTTCTTTGTAAGAATGTCCTTCATGAACTTCACATAATTTGGCATTTGCTCAAGAGCTTCTACAAGTGGAATGTTGATGTGAAGTTGCTTCAGAACATCTAGAAATTTCTTGAACTGATCATCCTGCTTCTACTTTTGAAACCGTTGAGGGAATGGTGGTTGTGGCTGGGGTGTAGGAACCACTTTAGAAATCTGGATACCATCTTTTTCTGACTTTTTCTCTTCACTTTCAGTTGCATAGGAATCACCTTCTTTGGATTTAGAATCAGCATTCTCCAAGACTTTCCCGCTTTTCAATGTCATAGCCTTGCACTGTTCATTCCCAACATTTTTAGGCTTTTCAGTGTCGCTAGGGAGAGTGCCATGTGGTCGATTCCTTAGCTCATTTGCTAGTTGCCCAACTTGATTCTCCAAGTTTCTAAGTGATGCGGCTTGACTTTGTATGAGAGCATCGTTATTTGCCATGTATGCCTTGAGCATATTTTCCAGAGAATTAGATTGCGATGCTTGTTGAGGCTGTTGTTGTTGAGCTTGTTGAGAAAAACCTGGTGGATAATTGGGCCGATAAGTATTTGCTGAAGCCCCAGAAGTAGTCCCTTGATTGCTCCATGAGAAGTTAGGATGTTGCCTCCATGATTGATTGTAAGTGTTTGAATAAAGGCCACCCTTATTTTGATTTCCCACATAGTAGACAGATTCGGGGTTCGAAGGACAATTATCATATGTATGCTCTTCACCACAATACACACATGAGACACTCTTGACTTGATTGACCTGCTGATTACCCGACTGTCCCATAGACTGATTTCCTCCCGTCGTCAAATTCTTGAGCATATTCTCAATGGATGACATTTGAGCCTTCATTGAAGTTACATCATCAACTTCAAATAACCCAGCTACCTTCTTTCCAACTTGAGCTCTGTTGGATGTCCACTGATGATTGTTTGTTGCAATTGTCTCAAGAATCTCATATGCCTGATTATATGATTTGGCTAGCAGAGCTCCATTTGCAGATGCATCAACCACCAGCTTTGTCTGAGTATTGAGACCATTATAAAATGTCTCCATTTGAATGTAATGAAGAAGACCATGCTGTGGGCATTTTCTCAGTAATGCCTTGAATCGCTCCCATGCCTCATATAAGGTCTCATCATCCTGTTGCTGAAAAGAATTAATCTCATTGCGAAGCTTTGCATTCTTGGTAGGAGGAAAATACTTCATTAGAAATTTCTCTGCCAAATCATCCCAGTTAACCACCGAACCTGGTTGCAATGAATTCAACCAATCTCTAGCCATGTCCCTCACAGAATATGGGAACAACTTCAATCTCAAAGCATCATTTGTGACTCCATTTAGTTTGAAAGAATCACAAACCTCAGCAAACAACCGAAGATGAAGATGAGGATCCTCGGTAGGCTTCCCACTGAACTGACCGATAGTCTGCAGCATCTGAAACATGACTGGCTTCAGCTCAAACTGTGCTGCCTGAATAACAGGGTTGACAATCCCCGAGTTTAGCTCACCAACACGAGGTCTTCCATACTGCCGAATGGCACTGTCTCTGTCATCCAACACCATTGTGCCATCTGGAGGATTAGGGCCATTTGGAGGATTAGGTGGCACATTCCGGTTATTAGCAATCTCATCACCCATGACTAAGTTTGCTTCCTTAGCTTCGAGTTGCAATTTTCTTCTTGCTCTGAAAGTTCGCTCAATTTCAGGATCAAAGGTAAATAATCCTGAAGGTTCTTCGTTCATACACAAAGACACCTGATAAGAAACAAATATTACTCCCGTTAGCACAGAAGTAACAAAAACCAAACTGCAAGAAAATTAACTTTGCAATTAACAACTAAAACAGTCCCCGGCAGCGGCGCCAAAAACTTGTTGCGTAAAATACTGATGTGCAAGTGTACACAATCGCAAACAAGTAATATAGTAATAAATACCAGATTCGCTCCTCAAGACTGCTAACTCGTATCAATTGCAAGTAAATTCCAGCAAAGTGATTTATCGAACCAAAAATATTGTTGAAGATTTTATAACTAATTAATTAAACTAAATTAACCAACTAATTAAACTAGCAAGAAAGTTGTTGTGATTCAAATATGAGAAGATAAGTCAGGATAATTATTTTCCCCTAGCACATGAAAATCAGTTAATAAGCCTCACGGCACCGTCACAATCCACAGTCTACTAGCTAGAATTCTATGGTCATAGGTTCCTCGCAGAATCACTATGGTATAATTTCTAATAAATAAACTAACATATGTCTATGCCAATTTATCCCTCGAAATTCAATTAAGCATCAATTCACAAAGCTATACACGGTCACAATATATGTCTATACCACAACAATATTATAATCAGAAGATGTATAAGCATGCACCACTCAAGTCTTATGTCAATTAACTATAACCCTCTCGGTATTATAATTAACCCATTAACCTACTAGAGTTGATCAGACAATAGCAAGTATTAGCAAGAAAATCACATGAATGAGTAAACCGTAGAACTGCAAACAATACTCTTTAACAAAATACCAATAATCTCATGCTAGGGTTCCATAAAAATCCCAACTTTATAAATTTAGTTCATACTAAAGATCTCAAAAACATACAAGAATTGATAGCACATATTCAAGATGTAAAAAGTTAAGGAGAGAATTCTAAACAAAAAGTTGAAGAAAACAAATCCAGTTGAACGTCTTCAATGGCTGAAATCTCCTTCTTCTCGCTTCTTCTTTCTCTTCTCTTTTCTCTCTCTCTCGTACGTTTTATGTATGTATGTATTAGGTCTGATCTATATCTAATAATATCTCTAATAAGAGTATTTTTAATTATTTAATATAATTACAAGGAAATTTCCCAATCAAAATTGAATTCCAAAAATAGAAATTCGTAACTGCATCTTGGGATCTGTTTCTGGGCTGGTTCGGCTGGATATTAAATTCAAGACCACTCTAGAAATAAAGCTCTTCTCCTAAGCTTTCCGTGGGCTGTTGAATCGTCAGAATCGGACTTGTAGAACTCCAGATATGGCCCAAACAGTGTAGACTGCGCAAGCTATCCGGAAAATCCGAATTTTACTCAAATTAATCTCCAATTCTTGCTATTTAAACTCCAAGCCTTCCTTTATTATAACTCCTTAATTCCTACAATAAAACATTACAATTTATTAAATAAAAATCCAAATCAATGCAAAATAACTTAAATATAGGGACAATATTACTAATAAATGCACACTTATCAATGAATCTATTTTTTTAAATTATTTTTTCAACATTCCCAATGTATGGATGTGAAGATCTAATGATTTTAGTGTTGTGATAATTTTATAAAAAATTTGATAGATGTATTTGGTTTGGTTTTATAACGGTCAAACTGGTCAAAGTAGACTTTCCTTTTAACTAGTCTTGTCCCGAATGAAGAATCTATTTTTTCAATTTATTGTTTCAATATTCCAAACGTACAGATGTGAAGATCTAACGATTTTAGTGTTGTGATTATTTTATAAATAATTTTCTAGATGTATTTGGTTTGGTTTTATAACGGTTAAACCGGTCAAAGTAGAGTTTCTTTTTAACTAGTCTTGTCCCGAATGATGAATCTATTTTTTTAAATTATTTTTTCGACGTTCCAAACGTACGGATGTGAAGATCTAACGATTTTAGTGATGTGGTAATTTTTTTAAAAATTTGATAGATGTATTTGGTTTGGTTTTATAACGGTCAAACCGGTTAAAGTAGACTTTCCTTTTAACTAGTCTTGTCCCAAATGATGAATCTATTTTTTTAATTTATTGTTTCGATATTCCAAACGTACAGATGTGAAAATCTAACGATTTTAGTGTTGTGATAATTTTATAAAAAATTTGCTAGATGTATTTGGTTTGGTTTTATAACGGTTAAACCGGTCAAAGTAGAGTTTCCTTTTAACTAGTCTTGTCCCGAATGAAGAATCTATATTTTTAATTATTTTTTCGACGTTCCAAATGTACGGATGTGAATAACTAACAATTTTAGTGATGTGGTAATTTTTTAAAAAATTTGCTAGATGTATTTGGTTAGGTTTTATAAAGGTCAAACTGATCAAAGTTTTTTAATTTATTTTTCGACTTTCAAAATGTAGGGATGTGAAGATCTAACGATTTGAGTGATGTGGTAATTTTTTAAAAAATTCGCTAGATGTATTTGATTTGGTTTTATAACGGTCAAACCGGTCAAAGTAGACTTTCCTTTTAACTAGTTTTGTCCCGAATGATGAATCTATTTTTTTAAAATTATTTTTTCGACGTTCCTAACGCACGGATGTGAAGAACTAACGATTTTAGTGATGTGGTAATTTTTTAAAAAATTTGCTAGATGTATTTGGTTTGGTTTTATAACGGTCAAACCGGTCAAAGTAGACTTTTCTTTTAATTAGTCTTGTCCATGATGAATCTATTTTTTTAATTTTTTTTCGACATTCCAAATGTATGGATGTGAAGATCTAACGATTTTAGTGATGTGGTAATATTTTAAAAAATTTGCCAGGATGTATTTGGTTTGGTTTTATAGCGATCAAACCGGTCAAAGTAGACTTTCCTTTTAACTAGTCTTGTCCCGAATGATGAATCTATTTTTTTAATTTATTGTTTCGATGTTCCAAACGTAAAGATGTGAAAATCTAACGATTTTAGTGTTGTGATAATTTTATAAAAAAATTTCTAGATGTATTTGGTTTGGTTTTATAACGGTCAAACCGGTCAAAGTAGACTTTCCTTTTAACTAGTCTTGTCCCGAATGATGAATCTATTTTTTTAATTTTTTTTCGACATTCCAAATGTATGGATATGAAGATCTAACGATTTTAGTGATATGGTAATTTTTTAAAAAATTTGCCAGGATGTATTTGGTTTGATTTTATAACGGTCAAACCGGTCAAAGTAGACTTTCCTTTTAACTAGTCTTGTCCGGAATGAAGAATCTATTTTTTTAATTTATTGTTTCAATGTTCAAAACATACAGATGTGAAGATCTAACGATTTTAGTGTTGTGATAATTTTATAAAAAATTTTCTAGATGTATTTGGTTTGGTTTTATAACGGTTAAACTGGTCAAAGTAGACTTTCCTTTTAACTAATCTTGTCCCGAATGATGAATCTATTTTTTTAAATTATATTTTCGACGTTCCAAACATACGGATGTGAAGAACTAACAATTTTAGTGATGTGGTAATTTTTTAAAAAATTTGCTAGATGTATTTGGTTGGGTTTTATAATGGTCAAACCGGTCAAAGTAGACTTTCCTTTTAACTAGTCTTGTCCCGAATGATGAATCTATTTTTTTAAATTATTTTTTCGACGTTCCAAACGTACGGATGTGAAGATCTAACGATTTTAGTGATGTGGTAATTTTTTTAAAAAATTTGATAGATGTATTTGGTTTGGTTTTGTAACGGTCAAACCGGTCAAAGTAGACTTTCCTTTTAACTAGTCTTGTCCCAAATGATGAATCTATTTTTTTAATTTATTGTTTCGATATTCCAAACGTACAAATGTGAAAATCTAACGATTTTAGTGTTGTGATAATTTTATAAAAAAATTTGCTAGATGTATTTGGTTTGGTTTTATAACGGTTAAACCGGTCAAAGTAGAGTTTCCTTTTAACTAGTCTTGTCCCGAATGATGAATCTATATTTTTAATTATTTTTTCGACGTTCCAAATGTACGGATGTGAATAACTAACAATTTTAGTGATGTGGTAATTTTTTAAAAAATTTGCTAGATGTATTTGGTTAGGTTTTATAAAGGTCAAACTGATCAAAGTTTTTTAATTTATTTTTCGACTTTCAAAATGTAGGGATGTGAAGATCTAACGATTTGAGTGATGTGGTAATTTTTTAAAAAATTTGCTAGATGTATTTGGTTTGGTTTTATAACGGTCAAACCGGTCAAAGTAGACTTTTCTTTTAATTAGTCTTGTCCATGATGAATCTATTTTTTTAATTTTTTTTCGACATTCCAAATGTATGGATGTGAAGATCTAACGATTTTAGTGATGTGGTAATATTTTAAAAAATTTGCCAGGATGTATTTGGTTTGGTTTTATAGCGATCAAACCGGTCAAAGTAGACTTTCCTTTTAACTAGTCTTGTCCCGAATGATGAATCTATTTTTTTAATTTATTGTTTCGATGTTCCAAACGTAAAGATGTGAAAATCTAACGATTTTAGTGTTGTGATAATTTTATAAAAAAATTTCTAGATGTATTTGGTTTGGTTTTATAACGGTCAAACCGGTCAAAGTAGACTTTCCTTTTAACTAGTCTTGTCCCGAATGATGAATCTATTTTTTTAATTTTTTTTCGACATTCCAAATGTATGGATATGAAGATCTAACGATTTTAGTGATATGGTAATTTTTTAAAAAATTTGCCAGGATGTATTTGGTTTGATTTTATAACGGTCAAACCGGTCAAAGTAGACTTTCCTTTTAACTAGTCTTGTCCGGAATGAAGAATCTATTTTTTTAATTTATTGTTTCAATGTTCAAAACATACAGATGTGAAGATCTAACGATTTTAGTGTTGTGATAATTTTATAAAAAATTTTCTAGATGTATTTGGTTTGGTTTTATAACGGTTAAACTGGTCAAAGTAGACTTTCCTTTTAACTAATCTTGTCCCGAATGATGAATCTATTTTTTTAAATTATATTTTCGACGTTCCAAACATACGGATGTGAAGAACTAACAATTTTAGTGATGTGGTAATTTTTTAAAAAATTTGCTAGATGTATTTGGTTGGGTTTTATAATGGTCAAACCGGTCAAAGTAGACTTTCCTTTTAACTAGTCTTGTCCCGAATGATGAATCTATTTTTTTAAATTATTTTTTCGACGTTCCAAACGTACGGATGTGAAGATCTAACGATTTTAGTGATGTGGTAATTTTTTTAAAAAATTTGATAGATGTATTTGGTTTGGTTTTGTAACGGTCAAACCGGTCAAAGTAGACTTTCCTTTTAACTAGTCTTGTCCCAAATGATGAATCTATTTTTTTAATTTATTGTTTCGATATTCCAAACGTACAAATGTGAAAATCTAACGATTTTAGTGTTGTGATAATTTTATAAAAAAATTTGCTAGATGTATTTGGTTTGGTTTTATAACGGTTAAACCGGTTAAAGTAGAGTTTCCTTTTAACTAGTCTTGTCCCGAATGATGAATCTATATTTTTAATTATTTTTTCGACGTTCCAAATGTACGGATGTGAATAACTAACAATTTTAGTGATGTGGTAATTTTTTAAAAAATTTGCTAGATGTATTTGGTTAGGTTTTATAAAGGTCAAACTGATCAAAGTAGGCTTTTCTTTTAACTACTCTTGTCCCGAATGATGAATCTACTTTTTTAATTTATTTTTCGACTTTCAAAATGTAGGGTGTGAAGATCTAACGATTTGAGTGATGTGGTAATTTTTTAAAAAATTCGCTAGATGTATTTGATTTGGTTTTATAACGGTCAAACCGGTCAAAGTAGACTTTCCTTTTAACTAGTCTTGTCCCGAATGATGAATCTATTTTTTTAAATTATTTTTTCGACGTTCCTAACGCACGGATGTGAAGAACTAACGATTTTAGTGATGTGGTAAGTTTTTAAAAAATTTGCTAGATGTATTTGGTTTGATTTTATAACGGTCAAACCGGTCAAAGTATACTTTTCTTTTAACTAGTCTTGTCCCGAACGATGAATCTATTTTTTTAATTTTTTTTTGACATTCCAAATGTATGGATGTGAAGATCTAACGAATTTAGTGATGTGGTTGTATTTGGTTTGGTTTTATAACTGTCAAACCGGTCAAAGTAGACTTTCCTTTTAACTAGTCTTGTCCCGAATGATGAATCTATTTTTTTAAATTATTTTTTCGACGTTCCTAACGCACGGATGTGAAGAACTAACGATTTTAGTGATGTGGTAATTTTTTAAAAAATTTGCTAGATGTATTTGGTTTGATTTTATAACGGTCAAACCGGTCAAAGTATACTTTTCTTTTAACTAGTCTTGTCCCGAACGATGAATCTATTTTTTTAAATTATTTTTTCGACATTCCAAATGTATGGATGTGAAGATCTAACGATTTTAGTGTTGTGATAATTTTATAAAAAATTTGATAGATGTATTTGGTTTGGTTTTATAACGGTCAAACCGGTCAAAGTAGACTTTCCTTTTAACTAGTCTTGTCCCGAATGAAGAATCTATTTTTTTAATTTATTGTTTCGATATTCCAAACGTACAGATGTGAAGATCTAACGATTTTAGTGTTGTGATTATTTTATAAAAAAATTTCTAGATGTATTTGGTTTGGTTTTATAACGGTTAAACCGTTCAAAGTAGAGTTTCTTTTTAACTAGTCTTGTCCCGAATGATGAATCTATTTTTTTAAATTATTTTTTCGACGTTCCAAACGTACGGATGTGAAGATCTAACGATTTTAGTGATGTGGTAATTTTTTAAAAAATTTGATAGATGTATTTGGTTTGGTTTTATAACGGTCAAACCGGTTAAAGTAGACTTTCCTTTTAACTAGTCTTGTCCCAAATGATGACTCTATTTTTTTAATTTATTGTTTCGATATTCCAAACGTACAGATGTGAAAATCTAACGATTTTAGTGTTGTGATAATTTTATAAAAAATTTGCTAGATGTATTTGGTTTGGTTTTATAACGGTTAAACCGGTCAAAGTAGAGTTTCCTTTTAACTAGTCTTGTCCCGAATGAAGAATCTATATTTTTAATTATTGTTTCGACGTTCCAAATGTACGGATGTGAATAACTAACAATTTTAGTGATGTGGTAATTTTTTAAAAAATTTGCTAGATGTATTTGGTTAGGTTTTATAAAGGTCAAACTGATCAAAGTTTTTTAATTTATTTTTCGACTTTCAAAATGTAGGGATGTGAAGATCTAACGATTTGAGTGATGTGGTAATTTTTTAAAAAATTCGCTAGATGTATTTGATTTGGTTTTATAACGGTTAAACCGGTCAAAGTAGACTTTCCTTTTAACTAGTTTTGTCCCGAATAATGAATCTATTTTTTTAAAATTATTTTTTCGACGTTACTAACGCACGGATGTGAAGAACTAACGATTTTAGTGATGTGGTAATTTTTTAAAAAATTTGCTAGATGTATTTGGTTTGGTTTTATAACGGTCAAACCGGTCAAAGTAGACTTTTCTTTTAATTAGTCTTGTCCATGATGAATCTATTTTTTTAATTTTTTTTCGACATTCCAAATGTATGGATTTGAAGATCTAACGATTTTAGTGATGTGGTAATTTTTTAAAAAATTTGTCAGGATGTATTTGGTTTGGTTTTATAGCGATCAAACCGGTCAAAGTAGACTTTCCTTTTAACTAGTCTTGTCCCGAATGATGAATCTATTTTTTTAATTTATTGTTTCGATGTTCCAAACGTAAAGATGTGAAAATCTAACGATTTTAGTGTTGTGATAATTTTTCAAAAAAATTTCTAGATGTATTTGGTTTGGTTTTATAACGGTCAAACCGGTCAAAGTAGACTTTCCTTTTAACTAGTCTTGTCCCGAATGATGAATCTATTTTTTTAATTTTTTTTCGACATTCCAAATGTATGGATATGAAGATCTAACGATTTTAGTGATCTGGTAATTTTTTAAAAAATTTGCCAGGATGTATTTGGTTTGGTTTTATAACGGTCAAACCGGTCAAAGTAGACTTTTCTTTTAACTAGTCTTGTCCGGAATGAAGAATCTATTTTTTTAATTTATTGTTTCAATGTTCCAAACATACAGATGTGAAGATCTAACGATTTTAGTGTTGTGATAATTTTATAAAAAATTTGCTAAATATATTTGGTTTGGTTTTATAACGGTTAAACTGGTCAAAGTAGACTTTCCTTTTAACTAATCTTGTCCCGAATGATGAATCTATTTTTTTAAATTATATTTTCGACGTTCCAAACATACGGATGTGAAGAACTAACAATTTTAGTGATGTGGTAATTTTTTAAAAAATTTGCTAGATGTATTTGGTTGGGTTTTATAATGGTCAAACCGGTCAAAGTAGACTTTTCTTTTAACTAGTCTTATCCCGAATTATGAATCTATTTTTTTAATTTATTGTTTCGATGTTCCAAACGTACAGATGTGAAGATCTAACGATTTTTGTGTTGTGATAATTTTATAAAAAATTTGCTAGATGTATTTGGTTTGTTTTTATAACGGTTAAACCGGTCAAAGTAGACTTTCCTTTTAACTATTCTTGTCCCCAATGATGAATCTATTTTTTTAAATTATTTTTTAGATGTTCCAAATGTACGGATGTGAAGATCTAACGATTTTAGTGATGTTGTAATTTTTTAAAAAATTTGATAGATGTATTTGGTTTGGTTTTATAACGGTCAAACCGGTTGTAACGCCCCCAAATCCACCCTGACAGGGGACCCGGGTCGTCACATTGTCTCAATATCCTGTAGCAAAAGTTACGCAATAACAAAGCAAAATATATAATACAACGGAGCATAAAATGTCCCACTCCGCAGGTCCAAGATCGTCTTCACAGTATAATACAAAACAACTTGATACATCTCGAATTAATATGTTACAAAAGTTCACATCAATAGAAATATAAAGATTCCAGTTGGATCTTCTAATTGTTGTCGCCATAGCCTTGCGCTTTCCCTTTCCCTTTATAGCCCTGGCTGGACGTCTCGCCTTTCTCCGTCTTGACAGCTGAACAAAATGTTGTAAAGCAAGAATGAGCAACTATAGTGCTCAGCAAGTTCTCTTCTCGCTCGGTATATAAATATAATAAGGTTTACCGCAATAAGTACTCAAAATTTAATATTGAAAATCACAATAAGATTTGGCTCAAATTCATCTTGAAAATATCATACTCGAAAAGCTCAAAACTCATCTCAAAACAGAATACTCAAAAGACTCATTTGATATAACTCTGATAACTCATGATTTAAGAATGAACTGGTCTTCCACCTCTCCGTATCTCGGTGGGGCGATCAACTAACCAACCAAGAATACCGGCCTCCGATGACACCGCACTTCGCCCGATCACGGCTACAATACGATATCAACTATAATATATATGTATGAATGCTAGCATCATAATGGTTATCAATTCAACCAAGGCAACGAATGCCTAAATATTCTCGGGTCCGTAAAACGGTACACGAGTCTCTCTTTCTCTATAATGGGCCTCTTGCCCAAAATTGACCAGTAGAATACAGAATTCCCGAATATTTGGGGTACAGATAACTTGAGATAACTCTTTTCAGAAAATATTTACAAATCTGGCGGACTGCCAGTATGACTCGATTTTACCACCAATCCGAACAATAGACTGATGTAAATTCTCAATAATAATTTATCGGTTGACATGAACAAAATGCCAAACCTTGACAATAAAATCGACTATCTCGAATCTATGAGAATAGTCCTAAGATTAAAGTAATTGGGAGTCGTACTGAACAAATAGTACTTCTCGATATTTATAATACTCAACATTGATGAACGTGTAAATAGAATATTTTTCACTTGGTCGACGAATAAAAATCTCTAATAATTATAATTTTAAACTCCTATCGGTTAGTTCAAACGAGGAACTAACTGAAAGATAATCAATAAATAACGATTGAATTTGTACAATAAATTCAATCGAAAAGAATAAATTTAACTATCTCGGACGAATGAGATTAGTTTCACTGAATAAAATAACAGTCGTCTCGAATTAATGAGATCGACCCGATATCAATTAAATTGTTTCTACGCATATAGGGATTATAATTCTCAAATAAACTAACTTGACAATATAATGATATTTAACAAGAAATAATTCTCTAAAGAAATTATTGCATCATATAGGGCAACAGATAATCTCAATATATAACATCTCAAAAATAATTAAGAAAATAAATAACACGAACAGAAATTCACAGTTTCCAAAAGTTAGGGTAAGAACGAACTTGCCTCGATCTCGAAGTGCAAATGAATGCAGATAAAAATTATACTCTACCCGTGAACTCAGCTTCGGTCTACGGCTCGGGGATTATTCTCTAAAAATGGCAACCAGAAATACGTGAGCGATTCTTCAAAATAAAATACTCCCGATCCGATAATCTAATTAATAATAATGTAATATCTCATAAAATATCTGGAATAAATAACAGAAATCAATTCCGGGATAAATAAATATTTCTTCGAACACAGGAATTAAATCTGGAGAATATATCCTATTTTTAATCTCTAGAAATCTAAATTCTTACTCAAAATGAAAAATTCAAACATCCGTTTTTATTCAATTTAAATCCAAATAATTATTCTCATTTTTAAAATAATTTATCAAAGAACTCTAATTTACTAAACTCATTAATAATATAAAACAAATTTTAAATCCCTAAATTAAATCTGACTCGATCCGGTTAATTAAAATAAACCGGAAAATATTAAAAACAGCTTTCCAGAATAAAATCATATTTCAATCCATTATTCACAAATATACCCCTTTTATTTATTAATAAATCTCTAATTTGTGTTCAAAATATTACTATTTAATTAATAAACCAATCACCATTTTATTTTAATAAATCATTTTTAATAAAACTATTTAATCTTCTAAATTTAATAACGTTCCAATTTTAACGGGCCAATTAAATCCTATTTAATTAAAACACGAATAAAACGTATGGTCCTAAATTTGGTACGTCAATATTATATTAATATTCTACAGCAACGTGGGGCCCACCTGTGGGACCCACCTGTTCAACCTCCCCTTCCCATGTTCTCTCTGCAATCTCTCTACTCTATCTCTCTCTCTCTCTCTCTCTCTCTCTCTCTCTCTCTCTCTCCTCTATCTCTCTCGAAATCTCTCTTTACTCGACCTCAACAAACAACGAATCAAGCAACAACAACCTCTCTCGTAACAATCTCTCCTCTCCTGAACCCTCTCTCGTCTTCTCCAATCAACCACTCGAAGTTTCCCCCTCCCCTTCTATTCCGATTCATCACAATTACTGCCTCTCTTCGTTCTCCCTCGTCATCTCTCTCTGAACTCTCTCTACCCTCACTTCTCTCTTGACTCGATCTCTCTCTCTTGATTACAACAGCAACAACAATCTCTCCCACGACCTCCCTGCATCTCCGATTCAACAACCACGCAATTCATCTCTTTCCCCCCCTACAATCTCTCTCGACTCCCCTTCTCTACCCCTCCGTTCTCTTCTCTTGATTCACTACTCGAACACCAGCCTCTCCCCTCTTTTTTTTTCGATTCAAACACTATCCTACCGGATTCTTAAGAAAGCAAATCGAACAAATCATTCAAAAGGGAAGTTAAATAAGAAAATTTATTAGATAGACTACCTTAGCTGTTATCTCTGTTTTATGGTCGAGGATAGCAATAGGACTAGTGCTGGGTTTTTCTGTATGTTTATACGAATGGTTTTGCAGTGAACAAAAGATGGAGATTGTGTTTTGTGCTTAGTTTGTGGTCGAGAATTGGTTTAATGGAAAATATGACCTGTGCTGATAACAACTCTGTTTCCAAATGTATAGAATGTCCCGTGTTTTGTTTTTGGTTTATTGATATGGTCTGTACTGTGTATACTCGAGTAATAGAAGTGTTTTGAGATATGTTAATAAGATTGCAGTTGTTGTTTTGCAAAAAAAAAATGTGCTGTGTATCTGTCTTATAAATAAAAGCTCCGGTTTTTCTATTACTAAAAAAAATATGCACTACTCTTATAATCATGAAACTGTTAATGCTTGCAATAAAAAAAATAAAAAGATTAAATCATGGAGGCATAATCATTGTAACATTTTTAGTGGCCATAATGCCTAATTATTATTTTGTAAATGGTAATTATTAAACTAAAAGAAATAAAACAAATGGGGGACAAATTGATTTGATATAATGATGCAAATATTTAATATAATTATTTAATAAAAAGATTTCGTTTTTCTCCCGCTGATTAATTAAAACGAGACTCTAAAAATTCGGCTCAAAATATATTTCGAAAATTTACGGTTATTACAGTCTTCCCCCCTTATAGGATTCCGTCCTCGGAATCAAAACTATGCACTAAACAATTCCGGATATTTATTCCGCATTTCACTTTCTAATTCCCACGTGGCTTCCTCAACTTGGTGGTTTCTCCAAAGTACTTTCACTAAATTTACTTTCTTAGTTCTTAACTCTTGCACTTTGTAATCTAGGATCTCCACTGGCTTTTCTTCGTATGTCAAATCTGGACGAATTTCCACTGGTTCGTAGGTTATAACGTGCCTGAAATCAGAATGGTACTCTCTTAACGTAGAGACATGAAACACATCGTGGATATGCTGAAGGTCTGGAGGTAGGGCCAACTGATAAGCTAGTGGTCCTATCTTCTTAAGAATCTCGAAGGGTCCTATATATCTGGGACTTAACTTGCCTTTCTTTCCGAATCTCATTACTCCTTTCCAAGGTGAAACTTTTAGCATCACTTTATCTCCCACTTCAAACGCTTTGTCTTTCCTCTTTTGATTTGCATACTTCCTCTGTCGATCTTGAGCTAACTAACCTTTTTCGAATAACCTCGGTTGCTTGCTTAGTTTGTTGAAGTAATTCCGGTCCTAGTATCTTCCTTTCTCCTACTTCATCCCAATATAAAGGTGATCTACACTTCCTTCCGTACAAAGCTTCATAAGGTGCCATACATATGCTCGAATGGTAACTATTGTTGTAAGCAAACTCGACTAGGGGCAAATGCTCATCCCAACTTCCTTTAAAATCAAGTGCACAGGCTCTTAACATATCTTCAACTGTTTGAATCGTCCTTTCACTTTGTCCATCGGTCTGTGGATGATAAGCAGTGCTCAGATTTAACTTCGTGCCAAGACATTCTTGAAAACTTTTCCAAAATCGAGAAGTAAAACGGGCATCTCTATCAGATACAACTGAAACAGGTACTCCGTGACGAACTACAATCTCCTTTAGGTACATGTTCACCAATCTCTCAACAGAATACTTATCACTAATTGGTAGAAAATGCGCAGATTTAGTGAGTCGGTCGACAATAACCCAAATAGCATCGTGGCTGGCTCTAGTTCGGGGCAATCCTACGACAAAATCCATGGTAATATGCTCCCATTTCCACTCGGGTATCTCTAAAGGTTGTAGAAGTCCACTTGGTCGTTGATGTTCCGCCTTCACTTTCTGACATGTCAAACACTTACTTACCCATTCTGCAATCTCCCTCTTCATGTTGGGCCACCAATAATTCAGCTTGATGTCTTGATACATTTTTGTGCTCCCTGGGTGAATGGAATATCTCGAGTTATGCGCTTCGCTCATAATTTCTTCCTTCAACTCTGTAACATTAGGAATCCATATTCTCGATGCAAATCGCTTAATTCCCTTTTCATCTTTCGAACTTAGAAATTCTTCTCCGGTCAACTCTGATCTTCTTTCTTCCATTACTTGTTCTTGACAACGTCGAATCTTCTTAAGTAACTCTGGTTGAAACTGAATGCTGTAAACTCTTTCATTGTTTTGGACTGGGACCTTGACTTCTCATTCCATCTTCTCAAATTCTCTAACCAATTCTTCTGAGGTTGTCAACAGGTTTAGTCTTTCCTTTCTACTTAATGCATCAGCTACAACATTAGCCTTCCCTGGGTGATAGTTTATCGAGCAATCATAGTCCTTGATCAACTCCAACCATCTTCTTTGTCTCATGTTTAATTCCTTCTGCGTGAATATATACTTTAAGCTCTTGTGATCCGTGTAAATCTCGCATTTCTCTCCGTAAAGGTAATGTCTCCAAATCTTGAGTGCGAAAACAATAGCAGCAAGTTCCAAATCGTGAGTAGGGTAACGAGACTCATACTCCTTCAGTTGCCGAGAGGCATAAGCTATTACTTTTCCGTGTTGCATCAAAACACATCCTAAACCCTTGTGAGAAGCGTCGCTGAAAATTACGAAATCGCCTTTCTCATCGGGTAAGGTCAACACCGGGGCAGTAGTCAATCTCTTCTTCAATTCTTGAAAGCTATCTTCGCATTTGGGTGTCCATTCGAACTTTTCACTCTTTCTGGTAAGTCGAGTCAGTGGTGTAGCTATCTTTGAGAAATCCTTCACGAACCTTCGATAGTATCCAGCCAATCCAAGGAAACTTCTAACTTCGGTTGGAGTCTTGGGTCTCTCCCAATTTGCTACGGCTTCTATCTTTACGGGGTCTACAGAAATCCCTTCGCCGCTTACAATGTGTCCCAAAAATTGAACTTCTTTTAGCCAGAACTCACACTTTGAGAATTTCGCGTATAACTTTTCCTTCCGCAGCGTTTCCAGAACTAAACGGAGGTGTTCAGCATGTTCCTCAGGAGACTTCGAGTATATAAGGATGTCATCAATAAATACAATCACGAACTTATCCAAGTACCTCTTGAACACACGATTCATCAAGTCCATAAAAGCAGCTGGCGCATTCGTCAATCCAAAAGACATGACTAAGAATTCGTAATGTCCATATCGGGTCCTAAAGGCAGTCTTAGGAATATCTTCAGGCTTGATCTTCAGTTGATGATAGCCGGATCTCAAATCAATCTTTGAAAAACATCTAGCTCCCTTAAGTTGGTCAAACAGATCGTCGATTCGAGGTAAAGGGTACTTATTCTTGATGGTCATCTTGTTCAACTCACGATAATCAATACATAATCGCATGGATCCGTCCTTCTTCTTCACGAACAGCACTGGAGCTCCCCACGGGGATACACTTGGTCTGATTACGCCTTTGTCAAGTAATTCTTGCAGTTGGGTAGCCAACTCCTTCATCTCAACGGGAGCCATACGGTATGGTGCTTTGGAAATTGGTGCAGTTCCCGGGGCAAGATCGATATTGAATTCTATTTCTCTGTCGGGCGGTAATCCAGGTAACTCTTCAGGAAAAACATCTTCGAATAGATTCACTACAGGGATTTCATCAATGGAAGGGGCTTGCTTCTCGTTGTCAACCACATAAGCTAAGTAGGCTTGACACCCACTCCTTAGTAGTTTCTTCGCTTGAATCAAAGTCAGAAAATTACTAGTAGGTTTCCTTCCGCGAAATTGTATTCTTTTCCCGTTGGGTCCCTTTACACTAACCCACTTACGCCGACAATTGATTTGGGCATCATAACGTGTCAACCAATCCATTCCCAGAATTATATCAAACTCCCCCAAATTAAAAGAAAGAAGGTCTGCTTCGAAACGTTGTCCTTGGATTTCAATTCCACAATCTGGACAAATCTGATCTACAGGGACTTTTTCCTGATTTGCTACTTCTATAATCAATGTCTCCCCTAATGGTACGGACTGAATATCCAATTTATTCCTAAAATTCTCCGATATGAAAGATTTTGTTGCTCCCGAATCAAACAAAACACATGCATCTACAGAATTGACTAAAAGCGTACCTGCAATCACATCACTATCAGCAATAGCATCCTTCACCGTCATGTTGAAAGTACGAGCAGTTGGCTTGTTGCTGGGAGGTGCCATGAGTCTAGGTGCATTTGTCTCCTTTGGTGGTGACTTGCAATCTCGTGCAATATGTCCTTTCTTTCCGCAATTGAAACAAGTAACGGCCTTATCCTTGCAGTGAGAAGAATAGTGCCCTTTTTGTCCACAGTTGTAACAAACAATGTTGGCCAGATTACATGGTCCTGGGTGCTTCCTTCCACACGTTTTGCATTCGGGTAGCGGTGGCCTCCCTTGAATTAGATTGGCTGCCTGAGTGGGTCTGGACCTTTGATTGTTTCCCCTAGCGTCTTGATTCTCAGTTCTCTTTGTATCATTGCTTCTGTCTTCCCGCTTCACAAAAGGTCTCTTTCCATTCCGATCGTCCGGCTTCCTCTCAAAATTATTTCCACGATTCTGAAATTTCCTTTTCTTCATATCCTTGTCCTTTGAGTACAACTCAGATCCACTTTCCACAATAGATGCTTTTTGAACCACAGTAGCATAGTTGGTGATTTCCAGGACCGCAACTCGATTCTGGATCCACGGCTTTAGCCCTAGTTGAAAACGTTTAGCTCTCTTTTCGTCCGTATCCACATGGTAAGGCACAAACCTAGAGAGTTCAGAAAACTTGGCTTCATATTCAGCTACAGTCATGTTGCCTTGCTTGAGCTCCAGAAACTTGACCTCCATTTGACTCTCCAAGTATTTAGGAAAATATTTCTCCAAAAATAGCTGCGTGAACCTAGTCCAGGGTATGACTACATTCCCTTCCATTGCTCTCTTTGATTCCCACCAATAATTCGCTTCACCTTTTAACATGTAGGCCGCAAAGATGGTTTTCTTCTCTTCTTCTACCCCTACGATCTCAAAGGTCTTCTCTATTTCACGTAACCAGATTCTAGCTTCCACTGGGTTAGTGGTACCTTTAAACTCCGGTGGACTCAAGGATTTGAATGATTTGAAACTCACAGTAGTTTGGGTCAGTTGAGCTGGAGGTGGATTCCCTCCTACATTTTGGTATAGCTGAGGCTGAGGGTTCTGGGTATGCTGAATAAGAAAGTTCATAAGTAGACTCATCGGGTTATTTTCTTGGTTGGGACCTCGAGCGAGTTGTGGTTCCGGGTTTGGAACTTGGTTCTGAGGTGGAACCTCATTCCCTGGATTCACCTCGGGTTGAGGACGAGGATTCTTTGCGGGTCTTCCTCTTTTTGGTGCCATTTTTTTCTATAAAGATGAAAACAATATGGTATTATATCTCAGGTTTGCAATTATACGACACCATTGCTGGCAAAGTAATGATAGGCATTCATAAATAAATACTCGGTCAAATTTATGGTTTCTCACAATACTCAAAATCACAACTCTCTCTTGTCTCTTATAAGCAGTTACTCTTATTTCTCGATATAAAAAGATTTTAGATACTAGTGAAGATTTATCTCAATTTAAATGGCGGTTCTCAAAAATTCAATCATCATAAATCTCTGGTTCTCGAAAATTCTTTTTAAGTCGTAGTATCGGAAAAGAAATTGTTAACTAATTCAGGGGTAACATGGAAATTATTCTAACATGCTATTCTAATATAACACAGATCTATAATAAACAAAATGAGATAACGATACTATAGCAGATCACAATATAATACTGATAAGATTCCATACTGGTGAAATCCAGGTCATGGTACTGAATACAAACTGGTCGTTGATAATAAGTACATCGTAAAAGTAACTAGCCAACATACTAGTCTAGTAGAGATAACAAAGGTTTCTACCCAACAGGCTGGGTATCAGGTCTAAAATACAAGGATCAACATAATATATGCACCCTACTACAGAAGGGTCTATCTCGACGTCATCACTGAAGAAACATCTCACCCACTCTCCTATGGAACTCTCTGATAATGTCTGAAACCAGGGTGGCAACTCTGGCCTGATCAATCTGTCCTGTGCTGGATGATGGTAATGCGGCTAAGTCAGTCTGAAGCCCGGTCAAAACAGTCAGGACAATCTGGTGCATAATCTCCATGGGTACGTCTCTCACCAACAGACTCCCTCCGTGATGCACGGCAAGAGGTTCTGAAACTGACAATAGTCGAAGAATACTATCCCTAGTAGTAAAAATCTCCTCATAACGTGCCCACAACCAACGGTAATGCTGGAACATTGTATGGTGGACATGCCAAGGGACCATCCCTCCGGCCACATCAGGATGCTCAGAAGGAACAGGTGGCATAGCAACAGTAGTAGCAACCACAGTGGTCTGAGCAGGAGCAGGTGCAGGTATGGTAGGTGCAAATGGAGTAGTATCACAAGCAGGCATGGCACTGACTGGTGGAAACATGTAGTCAGGCACGGTAGGGACTGTCGGCGTCGAAGCATAGACGGGAACAGGTAAAGTAAACAACTCAGCAAGAGCTGCTACTCCTGTAGGTACATCAACTCCGGATACTGGAGCTGACAAGGTAGGTACAACCTCAATACGGATGGGTGAAAGCTGGCTCTCATCAACTGGATCAGTAATCTCGGGCACTGGGGTCTCAACTCTGAACGTCTCAGGGGTAGGAGCCTCTAAATCAATAACTGGTGGAGGAGAATCGACTATCTCAATGATCTGGTCAGGAGAATCTACTAAATCTATCACATGTGGAGGAGAAGGTGTAAGGATCTGAACTGAAGAATCCTCCGTGTCACTAACCATCAGCATAAACTCTTCAGACGGGTCACTGTCTGAACCTGAGCTAAGTGGTCCATGCGGGTAAGGTGTAGGAGATCTATCTCGGGTAGAACGAAAATCAGCTGGTCTGGAAGTAGACATCTACAAAAGTACGAAAATCTCGGTCAGGTTTCAATCAACTAGCTATGCCTATAAATATATATAAAGGCGTAAGGCGCTTAGTGCCAAAATCTCAACTTCGTATCATATCTCTAAATTCTCACGTCGCGTTATAGTTCTAGGTTCGTATTATATCTCTAAATGCTCGCATCGGGTTATACTCCAAGGCTCGTACGATTCCTAAAAATATAACTGAAGCTCTGATACCAAAACTGTAACGCCCCCAAATCCACCCTGACAGGGGACCCGGGTCGTCACATTGTCTCAATATCCTGTAGCAAAAGTTACGCAATAACAAAGCAAAATATATAATACAACGGAGCATAAAATGTCCCACTCCGCAGGTCCAAGATCGTCTTCACAGTATAATACAAAACAACTTGATACATCTCGAATTAATATGTTACAAAAGTTCACATCAATAGAAATATAAAGATTCCAGTTGGATCTTCTAATTGTTGTCGCCATAGCCTTGCGCTTTCCCTTTCCCTTTATAGCCCTGGCTGGACGTCTCGCCTTTCTCCGTCTTGACAGCTGAACAAAATGTTGTAAAGCAAGAATGAGCAACTATAGTGCTCAGCAAGTTCTCTTCTCGCTCGGTATATAAATATAATAAGGTTTACCGCAATAAGTACTCAAAATTTAATATTGAAAATCACAATAAGATTTGGCTCAAATTCATCTTGAAAATATCATACTCGAAAAGCTCAAAACTCATCTCAAAACAGAATACTCAAAAGACTCATTTGATATAACTCTGATAACTCATGATTTAAGAATGAACTGGTCTTCCACCTCTCCGTATCTCGGTGGGGCGATCAACTAACCAACCAAGAATACCGGCCTCCGATGACACCGCACTTCGCCCGATCACGGCTACAATACGATATCAACTATAATATATATGTATGAATGCTAGCATCATAATGGTTATCAATTCAACCAAGGCAACGAATGCCTAAATATTCTCGGGTCCGTAAAACGGTACACGAGTCTCTCTTTCTCTATAATGGGCCTCTTGCCCAAAATTGACCAGTAGAATACAGAATTCCCGAATATTTGGGGTACAGATAACTTGAGATAACTCTTTTCAGAAAATATTTACAAATCTGGCGGACTGCCAGTATGACTCGATTTTACCACCAATCCGAACAATAGACTGATGTAAATTCTCAATAATAATTTATCGGTTGACATGAACAAAATGCCAAACCTTGACAATAAAATCGACTATCTCGAATCTATGAGAATAGTCCTAAGATTAAAGTAATTGGGAGTCGTACTGACAAATAGTACTTCTCGATATTTATAATACTCAACATTGATGAACGTGTAAATAGAATATTTTTCACTTGGTCGACGAATAAAAATCTCTAATAATTATAATTTTAAACTCCTATCGGTTAGTTCAAACGAGGAACTAACTGAAAGATAATCAATAAATAACGATTGAATTTGTACAATAAATTCAATCGAAAAGAATAAATTTAACTATCTCGGACGAATGAGATTAGTTTCACTGAATAAAATAACAGTCGTCTCGAATTAATGAGATCGACCCGATATCAATTAAATTGTTTCTACGCATATAGGGATTATAATTCTCAAATAAACTAACTTGACAATATAATGATATTTAACAAGAAATAATTCTCTAAAGAAATTATTGCATCATATAGGGCAACAGATAATCTCAATATATAACATCTCAAAAATAATTAAGAAAATAAATAACACGAACAGAAATTCACAGTTTCCAAAAGTTAGGGTAAGAACGAACTTGCCTCGATCTCGAAGTGCAAATGAATGCAGATAAAAATTATACTCTACCCGTGAACTCAGCTTCGGTCTACGGCTCGGGGATTATTCTCTAAAAATGGCAACCAGAAATACGTGAGCGATTCTTCAAAATAAAATACTCCCGATCCGATAATCTAATTAATAATAATGTAATATCTCATAAAATATCTGGAATAAATAACAGAAATCAATTCCGGGATAAATAAATATTTCTTCGAACACAGGAATTAAATCTGGAGAATATATCCTATTTTTAATCTCTAGAAATCTAAATTCTTACTCAAAATGAAAAATTCAAACATCCGTTTTTATTCAATTTAAATCCAAATAATTATTCTCATTTTTAAAATAATTTATCAAAGAACTCTAATTTACTAAACTCATTAATAATATAAAACAAATTTTAAATCCCTAAATTAAATCTGACTCGATCCGGTTAATTAAAATAAACCGGAAAATATTAAAAACAGCTTTCCAGAATAAAATCATATTTCAATCCATTATTCACAAATATACCCCTTTTATTTATTAATAAATCTCTAATTTGTGTTCAAAATATTACTATTTAATTAATAAACCAATCACCATTTTATTTTAATAAATCATTTTTAATAAAACTATTTAATCTTCTAAATTTAATAACGTTCCAATTTTAACGGGCCAATTAAATCCTATTTAATTAAAACACGAATAAAACGTATGGTCCTAAATTTGGTACGTCAATATTATATTAATATTCTACAGCAACGTGGGGCCCACCTGTGGGACCCACCTGTTCAACCTCCCCTTCCCATGTTCTCTCTGCAATCTCTCTACTCTATCTCTCTCTCTCTCTCTCTCTCTCTCTCTCTCTCTCTCTCTCTCTCTCTCCTCTATCTCTCTCGAAATCTCTCTTTACTCGACCTCAACAAACAACGAATCAAGCAACAACAACCTTTCTCGTAACAATCTCTCCTCTCCTGAACCCTCTCTCGTCTTCTCCAATCAACCACTCGAAGTTTCCCCCTCCCCTTCTATTCCGATTCATCACAATTACTGCCTCTCTTCGTTCTCCCTCGTCATCTCTCTCTGAACTCTCTCTACCCTCACTTCTCTCTTGACTCGATCTCTCTCTCTTGATTACAACAGCAACAACAATCTCTCCCACGACCTCCCTGCATCTCCGATTCAACAACCACGCAATTCATCTCTTTCCCCCCCTACAATCTCTCTCGACTCCCCTTCTCTACCCCTCCGTTCTCTTCTCTTGATTCACTACTCGAACACCAGCCTCTCCCCTCTTTTTTTTTTCGATTCAAACACTATCCTACCGGATTCTTAAGAAAGCAAATCGAACAAATCATTCAAAAGGGAAGTTAAATCAGAAAATTTATTAGATAGACTACCTTAGCTGTTATCTCTGTTTTATGGTCGAGGATAGCAATAGGACTAGTGCTGGGTTTTTCTGTATGTTTATACGAATGGTTTTGCAGTGAACAAAAGATGGAGATTGTGTTTTGTGCTTAGTTTGTGGTCGAGAATTGGTTTAATGGAAAATATGACCTGTGCTGATAACAACTCTGTTTCCAAATGTATAGAATGTCCCGTGTTTTGTTTTTGGTTTATTGATATGGTCTGTACTGTGTATACTCGAGTAATAGAAGTGTTTTGAGATATGTTAATAAGATTGCAGTTGTTGTTTTGCAAAAAAAAAATGTGCTGTGTATCTGTCTTATAAATAAAAGCTCCGGTTTTTCTATTACTAAAAAAAATATGCACTACTCTTATAATCATGAAACTGTTAATGCTTGCAATAAAAAAAATAAAAAGATTAAATCATGGAGGCATAATCATTGTAACATTTTTAGTGGCCATAATGCCTAATTATTATTTTGTAAATGGTAATTATTAAACTAAAAGAAATAAAACAAATGGGGGACAAATTGATTTGATATAATGATGCAAATATTAAATATAATTATTTAATAAAAAGATTTCGTTTTTCTCCCGCTGATTAATTAAAACGAGACTCTAAAAATTCGACTCAAAATATATTTCGAAAATTTACGGTTATTACACCGGTCAAAGTAGACTTTCCTTTTAACTAGTCTTGTCCCGAATGATGATCCTATTTTTTAAAATTATTTTTTCGACGTTCTAAATGTATGGATGTGAAGATCTAACGATTTTAGTGATGTGGTAATTTTTTAAAAAATTTGCTAGATGTATTTGGTTTGGTTTTATAACGGTCAAACCGGTCAAAGTACACTTTCCTTTTAACTAGTCTTGTCCCGAATGATGAATCTATTTTTTTAATGATTTTTTCGACGTTCCAAACGTACGGATGTGAAGAACTAACGATTTTAGTGATGTGGTAATTTTTTAAAAAATTTGCTAGATGTATTTGGTTAGGTTTTATAAAGGTCAAACCGGTCAAAGTAGACTTTCCTTTTAACTAGTCTTGTCCTACTTTTTTAATTTATTTTTTCGACGTCCAAAAAGTACGGATGTGAAGATCTAACGATTTTAGTGATGTGGTAATTTTTTAAAAATTCGCTAGATGTATTTGATTTGGTTTTATAACGGTCAAACCGGTCAAAGTAGACTTTCCTTTTAACTAGTCTTGTCCCGAATGATGAATCTATTTTTTTAATTTTTTTTCGACATTCCAAATGTATGGATGTGAAGAACTAACGAATTTAGTGATGTGGTAATTTTTTAAAAAAATTTCCAGGATGTATTTGGTTTGGTTTTATAACGGTCTGTGACAATCCGAATTTTCAAAATAAATTATTATTATTATTATTTAATTATGTTAATTAGTATTTAAAGGATGGAATTAGATTTGAGAATATCGTTGTGGAATTCAACGATATTTAGTATTGAGTTTATATGAGTATATATTGAGTTATGTGTGCCAATGTGTGCCCCAGTATTTTATTGGTATTTTAGTGATTTAAAAGTATTTAAATCAAGTATTATTGATCTTCAAAAATCTTTATTAAATTATTAGAGTTGGATAAAATCACGAAATCTTTTGTGATATTATCTTTATGATATTATTTAGTTTTTAAAATTTATTGGAGAATTATTTTGGGTGTTTAAGTATTTTAGAATGATTTTAAGAGTTTTATTGTGTTTAAAGGATCAAAACTTTAAAAATCCATTTCTAATTCAATTTTGATCCTAAAAATATTTTAAAAATATGTGGGTGTTCATAATTTTACACTCTTCATTTTAAAATTGAAAATCTTAATTTCCACCAATTTCTCTATTTGATTTCGATTTTTTTTAGGGGTGAATAATTGATTTTAAGTAGCTTTTCAGAATTTTGAAATTTCTAAAATGCTCCTTATCTTCTCAGACTTAAAAACCCAGCCACCTGCTTCTTTTTCTTATCCATTTCTTCTGCTAGTTCCAACGCAGACCTCCAAATTCCTCTCCCTCTTCGATTTTTCTATCTCCAAATCATTATAAAATCCTTGTAAATTCATATCTATCTTAGTTATTACCTCAATCATAGAGTTTGGGTGATTTTGTTGAGAGTTTTGAAATCACGTATATATATGTATCTATATATGCGCGTGGAGACAACCAAGGGCTGGGGGGCTTGGTTTCTTTGATGTAAGGCATGAAAACAACTCGTGAGTGTTCAAAATGGAGTTTGGGGTGTAGTACGAGGTTGCCCAGTTGTCCGATGATGGTACCGCCGCCGCCAGTGGCGATTTCCGGCCAATCACAACAGGTGGTGATGGTTCAGTAGTTGTTTGTAATGTACGTGTGTTAATTACATATATTTTATGTGTCAATTGCTAGTTGAACTGATTGCAAGTGTCATTTGATGATTTTAGTTAAAGTTTGAATTGGTTAAATAGTAAAGTTAGATGAATTTGTTACATACGGATTGTTAAGTGTTATTATCATATTATAAGGATTATAAGACGTTATTATTTTTAGTAAATGACTTGCCGGTAATATTTAGATTAATAAGTGGATTTTGTGGATTTTTCGGATTTTGTCAGGAATATTTGGTTCGAGTCTAAGGGATAAGTGGAGTTGTGTACGTAATTATGCGGATTATGTGTAACAGAGATATATGTGTTGATTAAATGGAATGTCAGTGTCTTATGGATAATTTATGTTTGAGATATTTGAGTCGGTTGTATTCCGACGGGCTAGTTCATTTTACAGAGGAGGTGTTGTCCAATCTTCGTTAATATTTTGTGATTCTTATAATAATTTAATAAGAATTAGTTGCAAATCAAATTGATATACGTGTTTATGTGGTTTGTCGGGGTGTGCTAATTGTTAGTTGTTAGTTCAAATTGTAATTGTTAATTGCTAAGTGCTAAGTGTTATTCAGTTGGGTTGATAATTGCTAGTTTGATTCAGTAAGTAAATGAACAGTTATGTGTGTACGTGGGTCAATGGTAAGTATGAGAATACGTGATACATGTTAAATGTTAGAATTTTATAATAATTAGAATTGTGCTAGGGGTTATGAGAAGATCACAAGTTTTTAAATGTCAATATTTAAAGATTTGTGTAATTCTTTTCGACTAATCCCTAGGGCTTACGAATATCCATGATTAACTATCACGGGTATAATTCATATACTTATGTGGTGTGATCATCGATATAGCGTAAGTAATAGTTAGTGCTAGGGGTTGTTCCCTAGGGCTTACGAACATCAATGATTGATTGTCACGTGTATCATTAAAATACGTGAGAAATACGATCATTGGTGTAGCGTAAGTAGTAGTGTAATATAAATCATTATGTGCTATGTGCCGCATGTCTAGGCGGATACTTTTCCTTATGTGCTAGGTGCCGCATGTCTGGGCGGGTACTTTTCTTACTTGTTTACTTTTATGTTGCTGCAAGTTGAGGCAGCTTTATTTTTATAAAAAACAGGGTTGTATTGTAATTGAGGGGCTGTGCCCATAGTCCGATAAACGAATAGGTCATGCCGAAATTTTCTGAAAATCTCCTGCATTTAAATTTATATAACTTATTTGACTTTAATGGTCTAAAGGCATGTTTTGGAGTGCTAAATGTTTATGTATATGTGTCAAGGAATTCATTTCGAGGATTAATTGTGTCTTGGGGTTAATTTGTCTATTTACGTATTAATTTGAGGATAATGGTTGTCTCGAGAATTTATGTGCTCTGTTGAAGATTAATTGTGATTTGAGGATTATCTATTAATTATTTTGTGTCATAGAATGTCAATGGCATTATAGTTGTATATGTTAAGTGGAGTTGATTAAGTGTTATAATTGTTTGAGGTGATTAATACCAGGAATGTCCACTTTATAAAAGGGACCCTTCCATTTTGTTTTCTTTACTAAATGTGTTATGTGTACTAAGTGTTAATAGAATAGTCAACTATAGGGAGGACACCTATAGTTTTACTTTATATGATTTAGTGACAATTCCAAGTTGTGTTTACTCGAGATACGAGGTAGAACTGACACGTACTCGTTACTATTTCAGTACCATTAGGGTATAATCAAGTTGGAACGACGTGCATCAAAGAGGAAAGATCGGGGCGTCGTAGGAAGAAAGGTAAGTTACCTCCATGGAATTGCTTGGACAAGGTGCGAAGGATTTATTCGCGGTTTTCTGCTTTATGCTCAGGACCAGAGGCAAGTTTATCTATGCATACTCTATCGTTCAGAGTATCCGTATTTTGAAATATATGAAATGGGCGAACTAGATTTAAATCTATAATTGCAAATTATTTAATTTATGCTCTATTGTTCAGAGTATATATATTATATCGAAAGTATGATGCATGTATTGCAAGTCTACTAACCGTGCTCTTTCATTCAGAGTATGCATGTTTTTAAAATATCTATGATGAATGCTCTAGTGTAATATTATGCTTTCTTAAAAATGAAAGTTCTGCAAATGCCTTATTTAAAACTCTTAAATTCGTGAGAAATCGTTCAAGTCTATTTAATCAGTTTTACAACTGCTTTCAATTTATCCCACTTGTGATTTTATCCATTGTGTTATAAAAGTTTATAATTGTTCTTCACCCTATAAGAACTGTTTTTATATTCTGTCGTGATTATGACACTTCAATGTCTGTTCGGAATGTGAATTCTCCTTTTTAAATATCCTTATCATATTGGAACGTCCTTTTGACTGAGGCGCCATTCACCAATTTTTTATATTTACGTCATCGGTAGCAGTGACGCCTGATGATGTATAAGCTTTGGCTTGGGATCCCCTTTCATTTGAGAACCCGTATTGAGTGTACGGGATTGGAGCTCTGTCATGGGCTGATCACCCAGCTTAGCTCGTAGCGTCTTATCGTAGTTCCAATCTTTAAGGGTTATTCCTTCTGAAAAATTATATTTTCATCGTTGAGAATCAAGCGTCGAATCTTTTTGATTTGTTCTAAATTAATTCGAGATTCAGATTGTCGCTGAAGCATTTGTTGCACAGTGACTGTTAAAAATCAAGAATGAATTGAGATCTTCTTATTTATTCATGAACTCATTATTGCCAGGCCAGTCTGGTAGCTAAGTATGCAAGTACTTAGTCGACAAGAGTGAGATTATGAATAATTGAGAATTTCTTGAATGTTTGTTTAATTGAGAGTTGATGTATCTTCGTGAATTTCTTAAATGTTGTCTCTTAGTAGCTGAAGCATCTGTTGCTCAGTTATTCAAAGTTTTTATCGGAAATCGCTATAAAATTGTTGAGATAAATATCAAAATCGTTTATAAAGCTGTCGAGATGAATTTCTTGTGAATTCTGCAAACCTCTTTCCTATTGAAAAATTATCGTTATGAATATTTCGAGAATGGTTTCATCCTCAAAGTTGGATTTTAAAACCTTCAAAGTTTTCCAAAATTATTTTAGTATACTCAATTATATACTTGCTGAGCGCCTCTTTCGCTTATTCTTGCTTTTGTTTAAATCTTATTTTACAGAGATAGATAGTGGATGCAGTTGACTTAGTTTAGCTCGAAGCAGGGCAAGTCATGGATCGAGTTGATGATCGGCTCAGAGTGATTCTGTATTTTGAGTTTGTCTACCAGATGTTTAGTTAGACTGGTATGGTATTCATGTTCCTGAGTTATAATATTTGTTGTATTAGAATAATGTGGTTGTTGTATACCTTATGTCAAGGTGATACTAACAACATAAGACTGATAAGAGAATTGTTGTACCAAGAGTTGTAAGTTATTATAAGTGTTTTCTGATTTCTTGTTTCCAAGTCTATAACCTGAAAAGATTCTTGGTAGTTAGGGGTCGGATGTCATGTTTTAGATTTAATATTGACAGTTGATTGTTGGTTGTTAAGGTTTTCCGCGGTAGCGACCCATATCCTTGACCCCGGATTTGGGGGCGTTACACGGTCAAACCGGTCAAAGTAGACTTTCCTTTTAACTAGTCTTGTCCCGAATGATGAATCTATTTTTTTAATTTATTGTTTCGATGTTCCAAACATACAGATGTGAAGAGCTAACGATTTTAGTGTTGTGATAATTTTATAAAAAAATTGCTAGATGTATTTGGTTTGGTTTTATAACGGTTAAACCGGTCAAAGTAGAGTTTCCTTTTAACTAGTCTTGTCCCGAATGATGAATCTATTTTTTTAAATTATTTTTTCGACTTTCCAAACATACGGATGTGAAGATCTAACGATTTTAGTGATGTGGTAATTTTTTAAAAAATTTGATAGATGTATTTGGTTTGGTTTTATAACGGTCAAACCGGTCAAAGTATACTTTTCTTTTAACTAGTCTTGTCCCGAACGATGAATCTATTTTTTTAAATTATTTTTTCGACGTTCCAAATGTATGGATGTGAAGATCTAACGATTTTAGTGTTGTGATAATTTTATAAAAAAATTTGATAGATGTATTTGGTTTGGTTTTATAATGGTCAAACCGGTCAAAGTAGACTTTCCTTTTAACTAGTCTTGTCCCGAATGATGAATCTATTTTTTTAATTTATTGTTTCGATACTCCAAACATACAGATGTGAAGATCTAACGATCTTAGTGTTGTGATAATTTTATAAAAAATTTGCTAGATGTATTTGGTTTGGTTTTATAACGGTTAAACCGGTCAAAGTAGAGTTTCCTTTTAACTAGTCTTGTCCCGAATGATGAATCGATTTTCTTAAATTATTTTTTCGACGTTCCAAACGTACGGATGTGAAGATCTAACGATTTTAGTGATATGGTAATTTTTTAAAAAATTTGATAGATGTATTTGGTTTGGTTTTATAACGGTCAAACCGGTCAAAGTAGACTTTCCTTTTAACTAGTCTTGTCCCAAATGATGAATCTATTTTTTTAATTTATTGTTTCGATATTCCAAACGTACAGATGTGAAGATCTAACGATTTTAGTGTTGTGATAATTTTATAAAAAATTTGCTAGATGTATTTGGTTTGGTTTTATAACGGTTAAACCGGTCAAAGTAGAGTTTCCTTTTAACTAGTCTTGTCCCTGTAATAACCGCGAATTTTGAATAAAATTATTCTACTCGTTATTTAAATTTATTTAAGGTCGATGCATTAATATATTTAATTAGCGCGTTTCGGTAAAATTTTTAAATTTTATATTCGTATGTAAATAAATATTATATTATATCTACTTATTTATATTTATTAAGTATTTATTAAAATTAGAAAATTTAGGAAAATAGGATTTTAACTTTTGGACGGATATTAATTTTATATCGCAGGATTTATTTTTGAGAACGAATTTTGGGAAAAACGACGAGATTATTATTACGGTTTTAACTGATCGGGTCATTAAATTCGAGGAGGAGACAATATTTCTCGATCACAGAAAACGAGTTTTATTCTCACAAAACACAACATTTCTTTTACAATACACGAAACATTCCGGCACAATTTTTTTGTTATGTCACCCACGTTTTGTCCCCTTTACAGTTTTAGAAACAGAGAACAAAAGCCAAATCTTTTTTTATTTGACTAACCGGATCAACACTTAACACCATTATCCTATCTCTCTTAAAACACCACAATTCCTCTCTTTTCTTTCCTGTTAAAGCCATACTGTCCCTGTCCCTTTTAAACAACAAAAAAACCCGGCCATTGTTTTAAACCATCAGGTAGTTACTTATTTGTTTTTTTTTATTCAAAATCTTTTTTTTTATGTTCTTCTTTCTTCTTTCTTTTCGGTGGTCCGATTGATTGTCTTATGAGGGATTTGTTTGGGTGTTGTGTGTTTCGATGTTGTTGAATCAGAGGGTTGTATCAAATTGGGTGGTGGTGATTCGATGGAATCGAAGAAGAGAGTGAGGGGTAGTAGTGTGGTTATTAATCGATTGGTGAAATAAGGGGGTACAGTGTATGGTGGTGTCGCGGTGAAGGAGGGAGAAGAAGTCAGTGACGGCGAGAAGAGAGGGAGAGTAGTGTTGATGTTGTCGAAGAAGGGAAGAAGGAGGGAGGAGGTACCGGGTTGTTGTGGGTGACGGAAGAGAAGAGGAGAGAAAGAGATAGGTAGAGATTAACGAGGGAGAGATTGTTGCGGCTGTCAAGGATGTTTTGGGCGACAGAGTTGAAATGGTGTTTGTGTCTGATTGTGTTGTGGCCGTGAGAGACAAAGAGGGGAGATAAGGAGAAGGGTAAGGCAGAGAGAGAGAGAGAGAGAGAGAGAGAGAGGGGAGAGAGAGATTTCGGGAGAGAGTGCAGAGAGATTTCGGGGAGAATGATGTTGTTTTTGTTGTTCTGTTATATATTTTGGTTTATCTATTTATTTATGATTATTGAACTTCTTATATTTTTTTTTTAACCCATAAAAGAAAATAGGAAATAGATGATTGAATGTTTTAAAATTGGTTTTAATAATTGAGACATTGTTATTAAAATTGTAAGAGATAAATAGTTTAATAAAAAGAGTTTAATAAAAATGGATTATTTATTAATTGCTTAAAAGGAATTGTTTTGTGATTTTTGTACGAAAATTAGAGATTTAATAACTTGTCGATAAAAAGAGGAAAAATCATGAATAAATAGGATTAAAAGCGATATAATTCTAGAAGATTTATAATTGCATTTTAGGATTGCCTTAGTTAATCGGATCGAGTTAAATTATTTTAGAGATTATAATTGGGATGATTTTTAAATTAATTACGAGATTAAAAATGAAAGAGAAATTAGTTAGTGAGATTAATATCATTAATTACGGATTTAAATTGTATAAAAATAGATTGTTGGATTATTTTGTTTGAGAATAATTAGTGGTATAATCAGTTACGAGACTTAAGATACGGAGTATCGCTGTAGCCCTATTTGTCGTTTTAGCGAGACTTACGGATATTAAATTATTATATTTTCGAGATTTGATTTCTGAGTTTGAAAGAGAGTTATTACCCGGGGATTTAATTTCTGTTAAGTACGTTAGAGATTTTCGGGAAATTATTGTAGTATTTAAATATTACATTATCGGATCAGGTATATTCCATTTTGACGATTCGCTCACGTATTTTCTGGTTGACATTGTTAGTGCCTAATTCTCGAGCCGTAGACCGAAGTCGAGCCCATGGGTAGAGTATAATTTTATCTGCATTTTTATGCACTGCGAGACCGAGGCAAGTTCCTTCTGACCCTCACTCCTTTTGAAAAATTTCGAGATATGCTGAGATATTATGATATTGAATTATCTGTTTAAATTGCTAGTTCGTGATAAAATATTCTGTTATCAAAGTATTTATTTAGAAAATTATAGAAATGCTCTCTAAAATTTATAGAACGTAATTTGATTGAAATCTAGGGCACCTTATTGTTCGAGATGACCCTTAAATATTATTCAGTTATAATTACACTCATATATCGAGGTAGTTAGATCTTCATTGACTTCAAACGGATCTATTGTTCATATCCGATAAACTTTATTTCGATAATTAAATTTGATTCATTGTTCGAATCAAAGTAGATATACGTAGAATAATGAAGAGATGAGGGGTATATCATCAGAAGTTCCTCTAAATTACCTACTCCAACGTATTTAGAAGTTTCATTCCGTATCAGGTCGTTCTTATTATTTCAAGACGACTCCACAAGATTTATTCTGATCCGCGAACCTTTCTTGTTCAAGGTTGCTACTTTATTGTCTTGAATTGACATATTGTTTGTGTCAATACAATAAATTAGTTCCTTTTGAGATTATTGTGACGGCCTATTGTCCAGGTCGGTTCTGTACAAAGTGTAGACTGGCGATCGGCCAGAAGTGAATATGAATCCAAATCAATCAATTTTATTCGGAGGAATAATCGTATAATCCACTGGTCAACATGGGAGATGGCCCATGGGTTTCTTTCAGATCAACACGGGGAAAATAAACTCGTGGTATCGAAAGAGAATGTTTATATTTTGGCACAAATGTTGCCAGGTTGACTTTTCAACCACCTTACGCTAGCAGAATGATATTGTGGTACTTGCGACATAGTAGTGATCATGCTATGGGGTATCACGGGAGTGCGGTACTTGCAACACATCGGTTGATCGCGTTGTGGGGTATCGTAGAGGCGGAAGACCAGTATCTCAAGCTTTTCAATTTCAACTTCTTTGTTCTGAGATAGATTGTTATTGTCTATCAGTAAGTGTTATCATTATCAAGACACATTGCCTGCAAATGAGAATCTTTCTTGATCAGAGTTGATTTCTCTCCATTTTTCCATTATTAGTGAGAGAGCGAGACAGTGGACTTGCTGAGCACCTAGTTGCTCACTCTTGTTGTTAATATTGTTTTTCAGTAAAGTTGGAAAAAGGCGAAACCTCTCGTTTCAAGGGGAAGGAGAAAATGCACCAGAGCACGAAGTCAAACTAGTATGCTTTCCTCTAAGGCGACGACCCTGTCGAAGACTGCCTATGTTTGGCGTATCTAACGATATCTTGTATAATTATTATTATGTTGTACTATTCAGAGATTTGTCGATGCTTGGACTTGTGGGATGGAACCACTGTTGTACGATAAAGCCTTTATGATAATTATGTATTGTAATGTTTCTTGGATTAAGACAGGTATTGGCGGTAAGTGGCGACCCAAGTCCACAGATGGTGAATTTTGGGGGCGTCACAGCTTGGTATCAGAGCGTTAGTTATATTTTAGGAATCGTACGAGCCTAGAATTATAACGCGACGTGGGAATTTATAGATATAGTACAACGTTGATATTTTAGCACTAAGTGCCCTACACCGTTATATTTATACCTTTATCTAAATCGATTTGGAACCTGGTTATAACTGAGACTTTTTGTACCTTTTGTAGATGTCGACATCCGGACCAGCTGACATTCGTTCCATCCGAGATAGATCCCCTACACCTTACCCGCACGGATTACTAGATTCCAGTTCGGGTTCAGACAGTGATCCGTCGGAGGAGTGCATGCCGCTTGATAGCGTTTCGGAGGACTCTTCGGTTCAGATTCTTACACCCTCTCCTCCGCAAGTGATAGATCTAGCAGATTCCCCAGACCAGATCATAGAAGTAGTCGATTCACCTATTCCGGTGACTGATGTAGAGACTCCTACTCTTGTTGCTGAGCAGCCAGCTCGGACTCCAGCTCCTGAGGTGTACAGGCATGAGACACCCGAGCCGTTTCTATCCGAGCCGATTGTGGAGGGCCAGTTTTCGCCCATTCGCACCGGAGTAGCAGCATCTACTTCTTCTGTGCCAGTCTATGTGATGACTTCAGCAGCTCCTACCATACCCGATTACATGATTCCATCAGACAGTGATGCTCCAGCTTGTGACACGGCTCCACCTGCACCTAGGGGTGAGCAAAAAACCGAAATGAAACCGAAACCGAACCGAAACCGATCAAAACTGAACCGAAAAAACCGAAACCGAAGCCGAACCGGCGGTTGCGGTTTTTGATTTTTAAAAACCGAAATTTTCGGTTTCGGTTCCGGTTTTAGGTTAAAACCGAACCGAACCGATTATTAAAATAAATATATAATTTATATAAATTTATAAAACTTTCTGGTGACTGCTCTGGCTGGTAACTTCTCATTTTCGTAAACTATATATATAGGTTTCTACTATCATGTAAATTATATTAAAACTAAGATTATATTGCAACCAATTTACATATTACATGAGAAAGTTGTAATTTGCTTTTGTATTAGCAACTCAAAGTACATTTTGTCATTTACTCATATACTGGTTTTTGCAAGGCATTAAATTTGTGCAAGTTAAGACTTAATTAGGTATGATTTATTCATTGCACATTATCACACATGCATGTATAAATTTTGTTAAAATATATTGTGAGCCCTGTATAACTTATTAGCTTACTAATGTCATATGATACTGTCATATAACATTACCACTAACATATACAGAGAATGTATTCATTCAAAAACTCAGTTACTTTGTTTAAAAATCGAGAGCGTTGTAATTTATAAATTTAAAATCTTGTAATATATTTATGATTTTTTTGTTCGGTTTTATAACCGAAACCGAACCGTTAAAAACCGAACCGGGCTTTTTAAAACCGAAACCGAAACCGACGGTTCGGTTGCGGTTGCGGTTTTCAATTTTAAAAACCGAAGACATGCGGTTTCGGGTTCGGTTTCGGGGCAAAACCGAACCGAACCGAACCGTGCTCTCCCCTACCTGCACCTACCATCCATATCCCTGCTCCAGTGGTGATGATATCTTCTGCTCCAGCTTTTCCAGCTCAGCCTGTCGGTATGCCTACACAGCCTATAGTAGGTAGAGAGCCAGTGCCCTGGATTGTACATGATCACCTTTACCAGCAGTTTCGCTGGGTTTGGACGCGCTACGAGGAGATTTTTGCTACGAGGGATGCCATTCTGCGATTATTGTCAGTGGATCCTATTACAGTTCACGGAGGTGGTAGCCTACTTGTGAGGGATGTATCCATGGAGATCGTACATCAGATCTCTATCTCTATCTTGACAGGGCTGCGGACTGATATTACAGCCTTACCATCTTCCAGCACCGGAGCTGTGGACCGTAGCACTGTTGCCGACATGATCACTAGAGCTGTTGAGGAGTTTCATAGGCGTGTCATTGAGATGTTCGGTCATTGAGATCACTACCGATGTTGTAGCTTGGGTTTTTCACTATGTTTGGAGGATAGACTTCTGTTAGGGTGCTTATGTTTGTATCTAGTTGTCATAGATAGATCTGCACCCTGTTGATTTAGTAGTTGGATGTATTAGCTGACTAGAGGACTTTGGTTGTAGTCTTTGATTTTACCTGATGTACCAGTTGAAATTATATGTTGATATTCGTACTTTTACGCTTTTATCTGTTTCAGATTTATTATTACTGTTGCGCTCTATTAGTAGCACCTCTGTTTAAAAAAAAAAATATCGCATAAGATAAATTTTCCGTAATTCCAGAAATCGACATATAACCTTGAGGATTTACAGCACCAGCATTGATACTCTGATCTGTATATATATCTCACTCTGTTTAACCAGACTCTATATTTTTAATCTTAATAGAAAAAGATGCCAAGAAGAGGTAGACCCCGCAAGAACTAAGGGGTACCCCCAGCGGAGGACCAGCATGAAGTTGATCCTCAACCAGAACCCGAAACAGAACCTGAACCAGGGCGAGTACCCGCAGCGCAACCCAATCCAAATGAACCTATGAATTTACTTGTGGAATTCCTGAGGCAATATACACAGAACCCTCCACCAAGGCAAAGAATACCCCAAATCAGAGTTGATCAACCCCCTGCACCACCAACTAATAATGCAGTTACTTTTAAATCCTTCAAATCCTTAAACCCCCCTGAGTTCAAAGGTGCCACAGATCCAACTGAAGCAAGGATCTGGTTGCGAGAGATAGAGAAGACCTTTGAGATTGTAGGAGTGGAGGAAGAAAAGAAAACCATCTTTGCAGCTTTCATGCTAAAGGGAGAATCGAGTTATTGGTGGGAGTCAAAAAGAGCCATAGAAGGGAACGCAGTCATACCTTGGGCTAGGTTCACCCAACTATTTTTGGAAAAATATTTTCCTAAATATTTGGAAACCTAGATGGAAATCAAATTTTTGGAACTGAAGCAAGGCAATATGACTGTGGCTGAGTATGAAGCCAAATTTTCGGAACTCTCAAGATTCGTTCCTTACCATGTGGATACCGAAGAAAAGAGGGCTAAACGTTTCTAGCTAGGGCTGAAACCGTGGATCCAAAATCGAGTTGCGGTACTAGAAATCACCGACTATGCGACTTTGGTTCAGAAAGCATCCATTATCGATAGTGGTTCTGAACTATACTCGAAGGATAAGGATAACAAGAAAAGAAAGTTTCAGAACCATGGATCTAGTTTTGAGAGAAAGCCTGATGATCGAAATGGAAAGAAACCGTTTGTGAGACGGGAAGAGAGAAGCAATGACGTAAGGAGATTTGGGAACCAGGACACTAGGGGGAACAACCAGAAGTTCAGACCCCCTCAGACAGCAAATTTACTTCAAGGAAGGCCGCCATTACCTGAATGCGGCACTTGTGGAAGGAAGCACCCAGGACCGTGTAACCTTGCCAGCATTGTGTGCTACACTTGTGGACAGAAAGGCCATTATTCTTCCAACTGCATGGAGAAGGAGAAGGCAACTACTTGTTTCAAATGCGGGAAGAAGGGACACATTGCACTAGATTGCAGGTCATCACCAAAGGAGACCACTGTACCTAGACTGATGGCAGGTCCCAGCAACAAGCCAACTGCCCGTACTTTCAACATGACAGTGAAGGATGCTATTGCCGATAACGATGTGATTGCAGGTACGCATTTAGTAAATTCTGTAGATGCATGTGTTTTAATTGACTCGGGAGCAACAACATCTTTCATATCGGAGAGTTTTATGAACAAACTAAATATTCAGTCTGTACCGTTAGGAGAGACCTTGATTATAGAAGTAGCAAATCAGGAAAAAGTTCCTGTAGATCAGATATGCCCAGATTGCGGAATCGAAATTCAAGGACAACGCTTCGATGCAAATCTTCTTTCCTTTAACCTAGGGGAGTTTGATATAATTCTTGGAATGGATTGGTTAGCACGATACGATGCGCAAATCAATTGTTGGCATAAGTGGGTTAGTTTAAAGGCATCGGACGGCAAAAGAATACATTTTCGCGGAAGGAAACCGACCCGTAATTTTCTGACAATGATCCAAGCAAAGAAGCTACTAAGGCAAGGATGTCAGGCATACTTAGCTCATGTGGTTGATAGCGAGAAGCAAGCCCCTACTATTGACGAAATTCCTGTAGTGAATCAATTTGAGGATGTCTTTCCTGAAGAATTACCAGGATTACCTCCTGACCGAGAAATAGAATTCACTATCGATCTTGCCCCTGGAACTGCACCGATTTCAAAAGCACCATACCGAATGGCCCCAGTTGAGATGAAGGAGTTGGCCACACAACTGCAAGAACTATTAGACAAAGGCGTAATTCGACCCAGCGTGTCCCCTTGGGGAGCTCCAGTGTTATTTGTGAAGAAGAAAGACGGATCTATGAGATTGTGCATAGATTATCGAGAACTAAACAAGATGACGATCAAGAATAAATACCCCTTGCCACGAATTGATGATTTGTTCGATCAGCTTAAGGGAGCAGCTTATTTTTCTAAGATTGATATTAGATCGGGTTATCACCAGTTGAAGATCAAACCTGAAGATGTACCAAAGACGGCCTTTAGGACTCGCTATGGACATTACGAATTTCTAGTGATGCCATTTGGATTGACGACTGCTCCAGCTGCTTTCATGGATTTGATGAATCGCGTATTCAAGAAATATTTGGACAAGTCCGTGATTGTATTTATTGATGACATCTTGATTTACTCTAAGAATCAAGAAGAACACACAGAGCACCTCCGAATAGTGTTGGAAACTTTACGCAAGGAAAGGTTATTTATGAAATTCTCTAAGTGCGAATTTTGGCTAAGTACAGTGCAATTCCTAGGACACATTGTGAGCAGTGAAGGAATTTCGGTTGACCCTACGAAAGTGGAGGCTGTTGCAAATTGGGAAAGGCCAAAGACTCCAACAGAAGTAAGAAGCTTTCTTGGACTAGCAGGATATTATCGGAGATTTGTAATGGATTTTTCAAAGATAGCTACACCATTGACTAAGCTTACCAGAAAGAATGAGAAGTTTGAATGGACTCCCAAGTGTGAAGAAAGTTTTCAAGAACTTAAGAGACGATTAACATCTGCCCCGGTTTTGACGTTACCAGACGATACGGGAAATTTTGTAATCTATAGTGATGCTTCCCATAAGGGTTTAGGATGTGTATTGATGCAGCATGGAAAAGTAATTGCTTATGCTTCTCGACAGTTAAAAGATTATGAGATAAGATACCCAACTCACGATCTCGAATTAGCTGCGATTGTTTTTGCATTAAAGATCTGGAGACACTATTTATATGGAGAAAAGTGTGAGATTTACACGGATCATAAGAGTCTAAAATATATCTTCACCCAGAAAGAATTGAATATGAGACAGAGGCGGTGGTTAGAATTAATCAAGGACTATGATTGTTCGATTAATTACCATCGAGGGAAGGCCAATGTGGTGGCAGACGCGCTAAGTAGAAAAGAAAGACTTAAGATGGTAGTATCGTCAAAGGAATTGATCAAAGAAATTGAGAGATTTGACTTGGAGATTAAGATTCCTGTTCAAACCAATGAAAGAGTATATGAAATCTCCTTACAACCAGAGTTAATCGAAAAGATTCGTCGTTGTCAAGAGAAAGTGATGGAAGAAGAGAGGGATCAGTTAATAGGAGAAGAATTTCAAAGTCCAAAGGATGTCAAGGGAATTAAAATATTTGCTTCTAGAATTTGGATACCGAATGTTGCAGAATTAAAAGAAGAGATTTTGAGCGAAGCACATAATTCGAGGTACTCTATTCATCCCGGGAGCACGAAGATGTATCAGGATATCAAGCAAAACTATTGGTGGCCAAACATGAAAAGAGAGATTGCAGAATGGGTAAGTAAGTGTTTAACCTGTCAGAAAGTGAAGGCAGAACATCAACGACCAAGTGGACTTTTACAACCCTTAGAGATACCCGAATGGAAATGGGAGCATATTACCATGGATTTTGTCGTAGGATTGCCCCGAACTAGAGCCAGCCATGATGCAATTTGGGTTATTGTTGACCGACTCACTAAGTCTGCGGATTTCCTACCAATCAGTGATATGTACTCTGTTGAAAGATTGGTGAACCTATACCTAAAGGAAATTGTGGTTCGTCATGGGGTGCCCGTTTCAATTGTATCTGATAGGGATGCCCGTTTTACTTCTCGATTTTGGAGAAGTTTTCAAGAATGTCTTGGCACGAAGTTAAATCTGAGTACTGCATATCACCCCCAGACCGACGGACAAAGTGAAAGAACAATTCAAACAGTTGAGGATATGTTAAGAGCCTGTGTACTGGATTTCAAGGGAAGTTGGGATGATCATTTGCCCCTGGTTGAGTTTGCATACAACAATAGTTACCACTCCAGCATAGGTATGGCACCATATGAAGCACTGTACGGAAGAAAGTGTAGATCACCGTTATACTGGGATGAAGTAGGAGAAGGAAAGATACTAGGACCCGAACTACTTCAACAAACTAAGCAAGCAACCGAAGTGATTCGAAAAAGGTTAGTTGCAGCTCAGGATCGACAGAGGAAGTATGCGAATCAGAAGAGAAAAGACAGAGCATTTGAAGTGGGAGATAAAGTGATGCTAAAAGTTTCACCTTGGAAGGGAGTTATGAGATTCGGAAAGAAAGGCAAGTTGAGTCCCAGGTATATAGGACCTTTTGAGTTTCTCAAGAAGATCGGACCACTAGCTTATCAGTTGGCCCTACCCCCAGACCTTCGACACATTCATAACGTATTTCATGTTTCTGCGTTAAGAGAATACCATTCCGATTTCAGACATGTCATAACCTACGAACCAGTGGAAATTCGTCCTGATCTGACATACGAAGAGCAACCAGTACAGATTCTAGATCACAAGGTGCAAGAATTAAGGACTAAGCAAATAAATCTGGTGAAAGTACTTTGGAGAAATCACCAAGTGGAAGAAGCTACGTGGGAATTAGAAAGCGAAATGCGAATTAAGTATCCTGAATTGTTTAGTGCGTAGTCTTGATTCCGAGGACGGAATCCTATAAGGAGGGGAGACTGTAATAACCGCGAATTTTGAATAAAATTATTCTACTCGTTATTTAAATTTATTTAAGGTCGATGCATTAATATATTTAATTAGCGCGTTTTGGTAAAATTTTTAAATTTTATATTCGTATGTAAATAAATATTATATTATATCTACTTATTTATATTTATTAAGTATTTATTAAAATTAGAAAATTTAGGAAAATAGGATTTTAATTTTTGGACGGATATTAATTTTATATCGCAGGATTTATTTTTGAGAACGAATTTTGGGAAAAACGACGAGATTATTATTACGGTTTTAACTGATCGGGTCATTAAATTCGAGGAGGAGACAATATTTCTCGATCACAGAAAACGAGTTTTATTCTCACAAAACACAACATTTCTTTTACAATACACGAAACATTCCGGCACAATTTTTTTGTTATGTCACCCACGTTTTGTCCCCTTTACAGTTTTAGAAACAGAGAACAAAAGCCAAATCTTTTTTTATTTGACTAACCGGATCAACACTTAACACCATTATCCTATCTCTCTTAAAACACCACAATTCCTCTCTTTTCTTTCCTGTTAAAGCCATACTGTCCCTGTCCCTTTTAAACAAAAAAAACCCGACCATTGTTTTAAACCATCAGGTAGTTACTTATTTGTTTTTTTTTATTCAAAATATTTTTTTTATGTTCTTCTTTCTTCTTTCTTTTCGGTGGCCCGATTGATTGTCTTATGAGGGATTTGTTTGGGTGTTGTGTGTTTCGATGTTGTTGAATCGGAGGGTTGTATCAAATTGGGTGGTGATGATTCGATGGAATCGAAGAAGAGAGTGAGGGGTAGTAGTGTGGTTATTAATCGATTGGTGAAATAAGGGGGTACAGTGTATGGTGGTGTTGCGGTGAAGGAGGGAGAAGAAGTCTGTGACGGCGAGAAGAGAGGGAGAGTAGTGTTGATGTTGTCGAAGAAGGGAAGAAGGAGGGAGGAGGTACCGGGTTGTTGTGGGTGACGGAAGAGAAGAGGAGAGAAAGAGATAGGTAGAGATTAACGAGGGAGAGATTGTTGCGGCTGTCAAGGATGTTTTGGGCGACAGAGTTGAGATGGTGTTTGTGTCTGATTGTGTTGTGGCCGTGAGAGACAAAGAGGGGAGATAAGGAGAAGGGTAAGGCAGAGAGAGAGAGAGAGAGAGAGACATGAGAGAGAGAGAGATTTCGGGAGAGAGTGCAGAGAGATTTCGGGGAGATTGATGTTGTTTTTGTTGTTCTGTTATTTATTTTGGTTTATTTATTTATTTATTTATGATTATTGAACTTATTATATATTTTTTTTAACCCATAAAAGAAAATAGGAAATAGATGATTGAATGTTTTAAAATTGGTTTTTAATAATTGAGACATTGTTATTAAAATTGTAAGAGATAAATAGTTTAATAAAAAGAGTTTAATAAAAATGGATTATTTATTAATTGCTTAAAAGGAATTGTTTTGTGATTTTTGTACGAAAATTAGAGATTTAATAACTTGTCGATAAAAAGAGGAAAAATCGTGAATAAATAAGATTAAAAGCGATATAATTCTAGAAGATTTATAATTGCATTTTAGGATTGCTTTAGTTAATCGGATCGAGTTAAATTATTTTAGAGATTATAATTGGGATGATTTTTAAATTAATTACGAGATTAAAAATGAAAGAGAAATTAGTTAGTGAGATTAATATCATTAATTACGGATTTAAATTGTATAAAAATAGATTGTTGGATTATTTTGTTTGAGAATAATTAGTGGTATAATCAGTTACGAGACTTAAGATACGGAGTATCGCCGTAGCCCTATTTGTCGTTTTAGACATTTTGAGTCCCAGGTATATAGGACCTTTTGAGGTTCTCAAGAAGATCGGACCACTAGCTTATCAGTTGGCCCTACCCCCAGACCTTCGACACATTCATAACGTATTTCATGTTTCTGCGTTAAGAGAATACCATTCCGATTTCAGACATGTCATAACCTACGAACCAGTGGAAATTCGTCCTGATCTGACATACGAAGAGCAACCAGTACAGATTCTAGATCACAAGGTGCAAGAATTAAGGACTAAGCAAATAAATCTGGTGAAAGTACTTTGGAGAAATCACCAAGTGGAAGAAGCTACGTGGGAATTAGAAAGCGAAATGCGAATTAAGTATCCTGAATTGTTTAGTGCGTAGTCTTGATTCCGAGGACGGAATCCTATAAGGAGGGGAGACTGTAATAACCGCGAATTTTGAATAAAATTATTCTACTCGTTATTTAAATTTATTTAAGGTCGATGCATTAATATATTTAATTAGCGCGTTTTGGTAAAATTTTTAAATTTTATATTCGTATGTAAATAAATATTATATTATATCTACTTATTTATATTTATTAAGTATTTATTAAAATTAGAAAATTTAGGAAAATAGGATTTTAATTTTTGGACGGATATTAATTTTATATCGCAGGATTTATTTTTGAGAACGAATTTTGGGAAAAACGACGAGATTATTATTACGGTTTTAACTGATCGGGTCATTAAATTCGAGGAGGAGACAATATTTCTCGATCACAGAAAACGAGTTTTATTCTCACAAAACACAACATTTCTTTTACAATACACGAAACATTCCGGCACAATTTTTTTGTTATGTCACCCACGTTTTGTCCCCTTTACAGTTTTAGAAACAGAGAACAAAAGCCAAATCTTTTTTTATTTGACTAACCGGATCAACACTTAACACCATTATCCTATCTCTCTTAAAACACCACAATTCCTCTCTTTTCTTTCCTGTTAAAGCCATACTGTCCCTGTCCCTTTTAAACAAAAAAAAACCCGACCATTGTTTTAAACCATCAGGTAGTTACTTATTTGTTTTTTTTTATTCAAAATATTTTTTTTATGTTCTTCTTTCTTCTTTCTTTTCGGTGGCCCGATTGATTGTCTTATGAGGGATTTGTTTGGGTGTTGTGTGTTTCGATGTTGTTGAATCGGAGGGTTGTATCAAATTGGGTGGTGATGATTCGATGGAATCGAAGAAGAGAGTGAGGGGTAGTAGTGTGGTTATTAATCGATTGGTGAAATAAGGGGGTACAGTGTATGGTGGTGTTGCGGTGAAGGAGGGAGAAGAAGTCTGTGACGGCGAGAAGAGAGGGAGAGTAGTGTTGATGTTGTCGAAGAAGGGAAGAAGGAGGGAGGAGGTACCGGGTTGTTGTGGGTGACGGAAGAGAAGAGGAGAGAAAGAGATAGGTAGAGATTAACGAGGGAGAGATTGTTGCGGCTGTCAAGGATGTTTTGGGCGACAGAGTTGAGATGGTGTTTGTGTCTGATTGTGTTGTGGCCGTGAGAGACAAAGAGGGGAGATAAGGAGAAGGGTAAGGCAGAGAGAGAGAGAGAGAGAGAGACATGAGAGAGAGATTTCGGGAGAGAGTGCAGAGAGATTTCGGGGAGATTGATGTTGTTTTTGTTGTTCTGTTATTTATTTTGGTTTATTTATTTATTTATTTATGATTATTGAATTTATTATATATATTTTTTAACCCATAAAAGAAAATAGGAAATAGATGATTGAATGTTTTAAAATTGGTTTTTAATAATTGAGACATTGTTATTAAAATTGTAAGAGATAAATAGTTTAATAAAAAGAGTTTAATAAAAATGGATTATTTATTAATTGCTTAAAAGGAATTGTTTTGTGATTTTTGTACGAAAATTAGAGATTTAATAACTTGTCGATAAAAAGAGGAAAAATCGTGAATAAATAAGATTAAAAGCGATATAATTCTAGAAGATTTATAATTGCATTTTAGGATTGCTTTAGTTAATCGGATCGAGTTAAATTATTTTAGAGATTATAATTGGGATGATTTTTAAATTAATTACGAGATTAAAAATGAAAGAGAAATTAGTTAGTGAGATTAATATCATTAATTACGGATTTAAATTGTATAAAAATAGATTGTTGGATTATTTTGTTTGAGAATAATTAGTGGTATAATCAGTTACGAGACTTAAGATACGGAGTATCGCCGTAGCCCTATTTGTCGTTTTAGCGAGACTTACGGATATTAAATTATTATGTTTTCGAGATTTGATTTCTGAGTTTGAAAGAGAGTTATTACCCGGGGATTTAATTTTCGTTAAGTATGTTAGAGATTTTCGGGAAAATATTGTAGTATTTAAATATTACATTATCGGATCAGGTGTAATAACCACGAATTTTCGAAATAGATTTTAATTTTTTAGCCGAATTTTTTTTGAGTCTCGTTTTAATTAGTCAGCGGGAGAAAAACGAAATCTTTTTACTAAATATTTACATTAAATATTTTCATCATTATATTTGTCCCCCATCTTTATTTCTTTTATTTATTAATTACCATTTAAATAATAATGATTAGGCTTTATTGTCCACTAAACATTTGACAATGATTTTTTTTGTTTCCATGATTTAATCCTTTTATATTTTATTAGACAACATTACGGATATTGAGGAGCACACCATTGCTTTACTGAATTATTCTTCCACAATTCTGCAAGCTTTTTAATATTTTATTAAACAGAAAATGACTTAACACATTATAAAACAAAACAGTTGACACATAGAGGTTATTTACTTTGTTATTTAACACTGCAAAAGAGAAAGCCGGGCCAGTTTTTTTTATACAAAACAAAAACTCTGTCAATATAAACCCACTTCTCTCTTATATCACTAAACACAACAACCTCAAATTTTCCTATCTCTATTAAGCAAAAACACTCGAACCATTTATTCACTAAGCAGAGCAACTCAGACCAAAACACACGGATACACCGAACAAAAAACAGCTCTTATCTTTTCATTTTAACCATAATTTCTGTCCAAGATATTCATACACACGAACCATATATATACCCAGGTAGTTTAATTTTCTTTTTCTTTTTCTCTTTCGATTGCTGTTGTGCTTGTATTACTTGAATTGTGCCTTGTCTTTCCGATTGTTTGCAGTCGGGTTGTGTATCGGAGTGAGAGAGTAATTGTGTTGTGATGGTGGAATTGTTGTTATTGGTGGCGATGTACTGGGCAGGGGGTAAGGGCGACGGGGAGAGAGAGAACGGAACGGAGAGAGATCGAGATTGGAGTTGCGAGAGGAGATTGAGGTGGAGTGAATTGTTTGTGTTGAGAGAAGAAGTCGTGTAGTGTAGATGGAGGAAGAAAGAGAGTGGAGAGATAAGGGAGATGGGTGACGGAGAGAAGAAGGGAAGTTGGGAGAGAGATTTAGAGGGAGGGAGGAGGTTGAGAGAGAGAGAGAGAGAGAGAGAGATGGCAGAGAGAAAGAGAGGATAGCGAGAGAGATTGGGTTGGAGAGTACGGGAAAGAAAAACAGGGGAGAACCCCGTCGTTATTACAGTAAAACGATACAGTTTAGTGTAAAAACGAGCGAATATTTTTAAAATCGAGATTTAATTAATTGATTAGAATTAGTTAGTAATAAATTGTTTTTAAAAGTGGTTTAATTGTTTAATTGATTAAAAATAGAATTATTTAGAGTTTTTAAAATGAAATTTAGAATTTATTTATTTACTAATTAAATAAGTGTTATTATGTGATTTTGAAAACAAATTAGATATTTATTAATTTGCAATAAAAAGGGTTTAATAAAATGGATTAATTATTTGTTTGTTAAAAAGAGTTATTTTGTGATTTTTGGACGGAAATTAGAGATTTAATAATTTGTTGATAAAAAGAAGAATATTGGTGAAATAAATAGAATAAAATATGTTTTATTTTGGAAAAGCTGTTTTTATTATTTTCCGGTTTATTTTAATTGACCGGATCGAGTCAGATTTAATTTAGAGATTTAAAATTGGTTTTATTAATAAGTTTAGTAAATTAGAATTTGTGAGATTTCTTAAAAATTAGAATTCTTTGATAATTAGTTTAAAAATGAGAATAATAAATATGGATTTAAATTGAATAAAAACGGATGTTTGAATTTTTCATTTTGAGTAAGAATTTAGATTTCCAGATATTAAAAATAGGATTTATTTTCGAGATTTAATTCTTGTGTTCGAAGAAATATTTATTTATCCCGTGATTGATTTCTGTTATTTATTCCGAAGATTTTGTGAGATATTATTATTAATTAGATTATCGGATCGGGAGTATTTTATTCTGAAGAATCGCTCACGTATTTCTGGTTGATATTTTTAGAAAATAATTCTCGAGACGTAGATCGACGTCAAGTTCACGGGTAGAGTATAATTTTTATCTGCATTCATTTGCACTTCGAGATCGAGGCAAGTTCGTTCTTACCCTAACTTTTGGAAACTGTGAATTTCTGTTCGTGTTATTTAATTCCTTAATTATTTTTGGAAATATTATATATTGAGATTATCTGTTGCTCTATATGATGCAATAATTTCTTTTGAGAATTATTTCTTGTTAAATATTATTATATTGTCAAGTTAGTATTATAACCCTATAAGCGTAGAAACAATTTAATTGATATCGGGTCGATCTCATTAATTCGAGACGACTATTATTTTAATTCAGTAAAACTAATCTCATTCGTCCGAGATAGTTAAATTTATTCTTTTCGATTGAATTTATTGTACAAATTCAAATCGTTATTTATTGATTATCTTTTAGTTAGTTCCTCGTTCGAACTAATCGATAGGAGTTTAAAATTATAATTGTTTGAGATTTTTATTCGTCGATCAAGTGAAAAATATTCTATCTAAATGTTCATCAATGTTGAGTATTATAAATATCGAGAAGTACTATTTGTTCAGTACGACTCCCAATTACTTTAATCTTATGACTATTCTCATAGATTCGAGATAGTCGATTTTATTGTCAAGGTTAGGCATTTTGTTCATGTCAACCGATAAATTATTATTGAGAATTTACATCAATCTATTGTTCGGATTGGTGGTAAAATCGAGTCATACTGGCAGTCCGCCAGATTTGTAAATATTTTCTGAAAAGAGTTATCTCAAGTTATCTGTACCCCAAATATTCGGGAATTCTGTATTCTACTGGTCAATTTTGGGCAAGAGGCCCATTATAGAGAAAGAGAGACTCGTGTACCGTTTTACGGACCCGAGAATATTTAGGCATTCGTTGCCTTGGTTGAATTGATAACCATTATGATGCTAGCATTCATACATATATATTATAGTTGATATCGTATTGTAGCCGTGATCGGGCGAAGTGCGGTGTCATTGGAGGCCGGTATTCTTGGTTGGTTAGTTGATCGCCCCACCGAGATACGGAGAGGTGGAAGACCAGTTCATTCTTAAATCATGAGTTATCAGAGTTATATCAAATGAGTCTTTTGAGTATTCTGTTTTGAGATGAGTTTTGAGCCTTTTCGAGTATGATATTTTCAAGATGAATTTGAGCCAAATCTTATTGTGATTTTCAATATTAAAATTTTGAGTACTTATTTCGGTAAACCTTATTATATTTATATACCGAGCGAGAAGAGAACTTGCTGAGCACTATAGTTGCTCATTCTTGCTTTACAACATTTTGTTCAGCTGTAAAGACGGAAGGAGGCGAGACGTCCAGCCAGGGCTATAAAGGCAAGGGGAAAGTGCAAGGCTATGGCGTCAATAATTAGAAGATCCAGATAGAATCTTTATATTTCTACTGATGTGAACTTTTTTAATATATTAATTCGAGATGTACCAAGTTGTTTTGTATTATGCTGTGAAAACGATCTTGGATCTGCGGAGTGGGACATTTTATGCTCCGTTGTATTATATATTTTGCTTTGTTATTGCGTAACTTGTGCTACAGGATATTGAGACAATGTGACGACCCGGGTCTCCTGTCAGGTGGATTTGGGGGCGTTACAGTTTTGGTATCAGAGCCTTAGTTATATTTTTAGGAATCGTACGAGCCTTGGAGTATAACCGGATGCGAGAATTTAGAGATATAATACGAGCCTAGAACTATAACACGACGTGAGAATTTAGAGATATATTATACGATGTTGAGATTTTGGCACTAAGCGCCTTACGCCTTTTTATATATATTTATAGGCATATCTAGTCGATTGAAACCTGACCGAGGTTTTTCGTACTTCTGTAGATGTCTACTTCCAGACCAACTGACTTTCGTTCTACTCGAGATAGACTTCCTACACCTTATTCACATGGACCCCTAGTTCCCAATTAATTTAAGATAGGATGCCTAATTTCCCATTACAAATGAGATCGGATGATATCTTACAGAGTTTCCACATTTTGTAAATGTTGTCAATACCTTTACCAGAGTCAGAGTTGTAATAGCGCTGGTTACGTGCACCAGAGATATAATTTATTGAGGTTGAAATAGTTCTCTATGATATTGTGTTTTTAGTACATCCACTCTTAGAGATTTTCTTCCCTGACGAGCTGCCGGAGTCTACGAGTGTCACTTTTATTCGAGAATCAATAGTCGATCCTAAGAGCTTATTGTGTGCTAGGAAATCGTTCCTTAAGTAACTTCCTTAACAATGATTATCGGTGATTTTTATCATTCGAATTTACTCAGGCAATATCTATCCTGTTTGAAAAGACCTATATTATTCAAAGGTTCATTTGCAGAGCGTCATGTACTTCTATAAATATAAAACTCTTTCATATCCCTTCCTATATTTGTCACCCTTTGTGATACTGAGATGAACAACCCTACTTATACAGGGGAAGACTGTCTGTCTCTGTGATAGAAGTCTGGTGGGACGCCACCATTTGTACTGTTGTTTGTTAATTAGAGTACTAAAGGCTGGCCACCTTGTGTACTATGACGGTTGTCCTAATGATACATGCAACAAAACAAATGTTCGATGATCATAATGATCTCTCAGCTAATCCTTTCATAAAAGATTCTCACCATCAAAAAAAAATTGAGCGTGAACATGTGTTGTTTAACATCTATTCCTTATGAATTATCTCTATTCAATGTTCTTATGGATCCTATTATGATTGGGGCCTAAGAATTCTAAAAGTGGTATACGAAAATTTGAAAGTGATGAAACTTCTCTTCCAGAAATGGAAATTTCAACAACTCAAGTCGGAGTGACAATTTCTAAATAGAAATAGACCTTTGCGTAAACTCGCTAGTCTGATCTTCAAACCCCTACGTGGTGTTTCCTGGAAGTGTATTAAGGTTCTAAGACATTGGTTTGATTATGGAGCAATCATCGAACTCAATCCTTTAAAAGAGTGAAGCGAATCGATACCTATTGTACATTAATGATATATTACAAGTTGGTGAAAGAGTGATTGTTTTTCATTAATAAAAGGGAAGAGAACAGTAATGCATGCTTTCCCTATCTTTCTTCTGAATTTAGTAGTTGAACGACGATTTAAACTTTGGAAGTTTTGAGATTTACGTTGAGAAAATTTAACATGACCGTGAGCTTTTCTCCCAGTGGAGTTCGTGGGAAGTTCCATGAATTAGATTAAATCGACCTTTCTCCGACCTAATAAGGGGACTGGTACTATTATAAATGCAACCATTTACCTATTTCGTAGATTACTACACGAATTATGTCTTTGCCATGGAATCCTGAAGGCAAGATTGTATCTTTTGGAAGTGAATGAGAAGCGATACATATAGAATTAATTAGAGATATTTTTATTGAATCATTAAAGGACTCACGATGATTTATGTTGCATACTTGTCCTAACACCTGTTTTATATCACTACATAACTAGTTGTGATACTTCGAACCCTTAAGGCGTGGCTTATCGTATTTTGTAAAATTTTCCTACCACGAGTACGACAATTATTTTACCTCTATATACCTACAATATTTCTTTAAGGAACCACACCTCAATTAAGAATAAAAGTAAGAATATTTAGGTCATAAAGTAGAAGCAAAACCCCTTAATTTTCGTTAAAATGAGAAGACCCTATGAGAAGAAATGCGTCTTACAATTGAGAAACTCAAACCATATCATCACTATCAAGACTTATTGGTAATAAGAGATTGTTGAGACCAAAAGGATTACTAATTCTAAAGAAATGAGAAATGAGAGATTTGTTGAGAGAAATGAAGAATATATATTTTCAGGATACAGTGTGGCATAAGCTAGAACTATTATCATTACTATGTATGTAGTGAAAAGTGCATCAAATTATTGGTGGGAAGCAAAGAGAGCAATGGAAGATAATACGGTTATACCTTGGACTAGAATTACAGAGTTGTTCCTGGAAAGGTATTTTCCTAAGTACTTAGAGAATCAGATAGAAATTAAGTTGTTCGAACTCAAGCAAGGGTCGATGACTGTTGCAGATTATGAAGCTAAGTTTTTAGAACTCTCAAGGTTCGCACCTTATTAAGTAGACACCGAAGAAAAAGAGCTTAGCATTTTCAACAAGGATTGAAGCCCTGGATATAGAATCGAGTCGACGTGTTTGAAATCACCAGTCATACAATCTTGGCTTAGAAAGCGGCTATAGTCGAAAGTGGGAGTGAGTTGTAACCGAAGAATAGCACAAGAGGAAGTTTTAGAGTAGTGGGAGTAATTTTATGAAGAGATTTGACAACCAGAACAACAAGCCGACCGTAAGAACATTCAACATGACAATGAGAGATGCCATTGATAACAGCGATGTGATCGCAGGTACGCTTTTAGTAAATTCTGGGGATGCATGTGTTCTAGTTGATTCTGGAGCTACCAAATCTTTTATTTCTGAGAACTTCATGTACAAGCTTAATCTTGAGTCTGTGCCCTTAGAGGAAATTTTGAACATAGAAGTAATTAATCAGGAAGTTATACCAGTGAATCGATGGTGTCTGAATTATGCCATAGAGATACATGGGGAACGTTTTGATGTAGAACCTCATTCCTTTTAAGTTAGGAGAGTTTGACGTAATCCTGGGGATGGATTGGTTATCACGTTATGATGCTCAAATAGATTGTCGCCTTAAGAAGGTCAGCTTAAGTGGACCTAACGGTATAAGTATTTCGTTTAACGAATGGAAACCGACTAAGGATTTCCTGTCAATAATTCAAGCTAAAAGATTACTTCGGCAAGGATGTCAAGCCTATCTAACTTATGTGATAGATACCGAGAAACAGACCCCTATGATTGAGGAGGTCCCTATAGTTAATCAATTTAGAGACGTTTTTTTTTCCTCACGAGTTGCCTGGAATTCCACCAGATCGAGAGATAGAATTCACGATTTATTTAGAACTGGAAACCGCACCAATCTCAAAGGCGCCGAATAGAATGGCACCAGTGGAAATGAATGAATTAGCAACACACCTACAAGAGTCACTTGACAAAGGTATAATTAGACCAAGTGTATCCCCGTGGGGAGCTCCAGTATTGTTCGTGAAGAAGAAGGACGGAACTATGCGACTATGTATTGTTTACCGTGAACTAAACAAGATGACCACCAAGAGCAGGTACCCTCTACCTCGGATCGATGATTTGTTTCGACCAACTTGAGGGAGCTATATATTTTCGAAGATTGATTTGAGATCCGGCTATCATCAACTAAAGATCAAGCCTGAGGATATTCTTAAGACTGCCTTTAGGACCCGATATGGACATTACGAGTTCATGTCTTTTGGTTTGACGAATGCACCAGCTGCTTTTATGGATTTAATGAATCGTGTGTTAAAGAAGTACTTGGATAAGTTCGTGATTGTATTTATTGATGACATCTTAATATACTCGAAGTCTCCTGAGGAACATGCTGAACACCTCCGTTTGGTTTTGGAAGCGTTGAGAAAGGAAAAGTTATATGCAAAATTTTTGAAGTGTGAATTCTGGCTGAAAGAAGTTCAATTTTTAGGACACATTGTGAGCGATGAAGGGATTTTTATAGACCCCGCAAAGATAGAAGCCGTAGCAAATTGGGAGAGACCAAAGAATCCAACAAAGGTTAGAAGTTTCTTGGATTGGCTGGATACTATCGTAGATTTGTGAAAGATTTCTCAAGGATAGCTACGTCACTGACTCGACTTACCAGAAAGAGTGAAAAGTTTGAATGGACCCCCAAATGCGAAGATAGCTTTCAAGAATTGAAGAAGAGATTGACTACTGCCCCGGTGTTGACCTTACCCGATGAGAAAGGCGATTTCGTAATTTTCAGCGACGCTTCTCACAAGGGTTTAGGATGTGTTTTGATGCAACACAGAAAAGTAATAGCTTATGCCTCTCGGCAACTGAAGGAGTATGAGTCCCGTTACCCTACTCACGATTTGGAACTTGCTGCTATTGTTTTTGCACTCAAGATTTGGAGACATTACCTTTACGGAGAGAAATGCGAGATTTACACGGATCACAAGAGCTTAAAGTATATATTCACGCAGAAGGAATTAAACATGAGACAAAGAAGATGGTTGGAGTTGATCAAAGACTATGATTGCTCGATAAACTACCACCCAGGGAAGGCTAATGTTGTAGCTGATGCATTAAGTAGAAAGGAGAGACTAAACCTGTTGACAACCTCAGAAGAATTGGTTAGAGAATTTGAAAAGATTGAATTAGAGGTCAAGATCCCAGTCCAAAACAATGAAAGAGTTTACAGCATTCAGTTTCAACCAGAGTTACTCGAGAAGATTCGACGTTGTCAAGAACAAGTAATGGAAGAAAGAAGATCAGAATTGACCGGAGAAGAATTTCTAAGTTCAAAAGATGAAAAGGAAATTAAGCGATTTGCATCGAGAATATGGATTCCTAATGTTACAGAGTTGAAGGAGGAAATTATGAGTGAAGCGCATAACTCGAGATATTCCATTCACCCAGGGAGCACAAAAATGTATCAAGACATCAAGTTGAATTATTGGTGGCCCAACATGAAGTGGGAGATTGCCGAATGGGTAAGTAAGTGTTTGACATGTCAGAAAGTGAAGGCAGAACATCAACGACCAAGTGGATTTCTACAACCTTTAGAGATACCCGAGTGGAAATGGGAGCATATTACCATGGATTTTGTCGTAGGGTTGCCCCGAACTAGAGCTAGTCACGATGCTATTTGGGTTATTGTCGACCGACTCACTAAATCTGCGCATTTCCTACCAATTAGTGATAAGTATTCCGTTGAGAGATTGGTGAACATATACCTGAAGGAGATTGTAGTTCGTCACGGAGTACCTGTTTCAATTGTATCTGATAGAGATGCCCGTTTTACTTCTCGGTTTTGGAAAAGCTTTCAAGAATGTCTTGGCACGAAGTTAAATCTGAGCACTGCATATCATCCACAGACCGACGGACAAAGTGAAAGGACAATTCAAACAGTTGAAGATATGTTAAGAGCCTGTGCACTTGATTTTAAAGGAAGTTGGGATGAACATTTGCGCCTAGTCGAGTTTGCTTACAACAATAGTTACCATTCGAGCATATGTATGGCACCTTATGAAGCTTTGTACGGAAGGAAGTGTAGATCACCGTTATATTGGGATGAAGTAGGAGAAAGAAAAATACTAGGACCGGAATTACTTCAACAAACTAAGCAAGCAACCGAGGTTATTCGAAAAAGGTTTGTTGCAGCTCAAGATCGACAGAGGAAGTATGCAAATCAAAAGAGGAAGGACAAAGAATTTGAAGTGGGAAATAAGGTGATGTTGAAAGTTTCACCGTGGAAAGGAGTGATGAGATTCGGAAAGAAAGGCAAGTTAAGCCCCACATATATAGGACCTTTTGAGATTCTTAAGAAGATAGGACCACTAGCTTATCAGTTGGCCCTACCTCCAGACCTTCAGCATATCCACGATGTGTTTCATGTTTCGGCGTTAAGAGAGTACCATTCTGATTTCAGGCACGTTATAACCTACGAACCAGTGGAAATTCGTCCAGATTTGACCTACGAAGAAAAGCCAGTAGAGATCCTAGATTTCAAAGTGCAAGAGTTAAGAACTAAGAGAGTAAATTTAGTGAAAGTACTTTGGAGAAACCACCAAGTTGAGGAAGCCACGTGGGAATTAGAAAGCGAAATGCGGTTTAAATATCCTGAATTGTTTAGTGCATAGTTTTGATTCCGAGGACGGAATCCTATAAGGGGGGGAGACTGTAATAACCACGAATTTTCGAAATAGATTTTAATTTTTTAGCCGAATTTTTTTTGAGTCACGTTTTAATTAGTCAGCGGGAGAAAAACGAAATCTTTTTACTAAATATTTACATTAAATATTTTCATCATTATATTTGTCCCCCATCTTTATTTCTTTTATTTATTAATTACCATTTAAATAATAATGATTAGGCTTTATTGTCCACTAAACATTTGACAATGATTTTTTTTGTTTCCATGATTTAATCCTTTTATATTTTATTAGACAGCATTACGGATATTGAGGAGCACACCATTGCTTTACTGAATTATTCTTCCACAATTCTGCAAGCTTTTTAATATTTTATTAAACGGAAAATGACTTAACACATTATAAAACAAAACAGTTGACACATAGAGGTTATTTACTTTGTTATTTAACACTGCAAAAGAGAAAGCCGGGCCAGTTTTTTTTATACAAAACAAAAACTCTGTCAATATAAACCCACTTCTCTCTTATATCACTAAACACAACAACCTCAAATTTTCCTATCTCTATTAAGCAAAAACACTCGAACCATTTATTCACTAAGCAGAGCAACTCAGACCAAAACACACGGATACACCGAACAAAACACAGCTCTTATCTTTTCATTTTAACCATAATTTCTGTCCAAGATATTCATACACACGAACCATATATATACCCAGGTAGTTTAATTTTTTTTTCTTTTTCTCTTTCGATTGCTGTTGTGCTTGTATTACTTGAATTATGCCTTGTCTTTCCGATTGTTTGCAGTCGGGTTGTGTATCGGAGTGAGAGAGTAATTGTGTTGTGATGGTGGAATTGTTGTTATTGGTGGCGATGTACTGGGCAGGGGGTAAGGGCGACGGGGAGAGAGAGGACGGAACGGAGAGAGATCGAGATTGGAGTTACGAGAGGAGATTGAGGTGGAGTGAATTGTTTGGGTTTTGTTGAGAGAAGAAGTCGTGTAGTGTAGATGGAGGAAGAAAGAGAGTGGAGAGATAAGGGAGATGGGTGACGGAGAGAAGAAGGGAAGTCGGGAGAGAGATTTAGAGGGAGGGAGGAGGTTGAGAGAGAGAGAGAGAGAGAGAGAGATGGCAGAGAGAAAGAGAGGATAGCGAGAGAGATTGGGTTGGAGAGTACGGGAAAGAAAAACAGGGGAGAACGCAGGTGGGACCCACTTGGTGCAGGTGGGGCCCACGTCGTTATTACAGTAAAACGATACAGTTTAGTGTAAAAACGAGCGAATATTTTTAAAATCGAGATTTAATTAATTGATTAGAATTAGTTAGTAATAAATTGTTTTTAAAAGTGGTTTAATTGTTTAATTGATTAAAAATAGAATTATTTAGAGTTTTTAAAATGAAATTTAGAATTTATTTATTTACTAATTAAATAAGTGTTATTATGTGATTTTGAAAACAAATTAGATATTTATTAATTTGCAATAAAAAGGGTTTAATAAAATGGATTAATTATTTGTTTGTTAAAAAGAGTTATTTTGTGATTTTTGGACGGAAATTAGAGATTTAATAATTTGTTGATAAAAAGAAGAATATTGGTGAAATAAATAGAATAAAATATGTTTTATTTTGGAAAAGCTGTTTTTATTATTTTCCGGTTTATTTTAATTGACCGGATCGAGTCAGATTTAATTTAGAGATTTAAAATTGGTTTTATTAATAAGTTTAGTAAATTAGAATTTGTGAGATTTCTTAAAAATTAGAATTCTTTGATAATTAGTTTAAAAATGAGAATAATAAATATGGATTTAAATTGAATAAAAACGGATGTTTGAATTTTTCATTTTGAGTAAGAATTTAGATTTCCAGATATTAAAAATATGATTTATTTTCGAGATTTAATTCTTGTGTTCGAAGAAATATTTATTTATCCCGTGAATGATTTCTGTTATTTATTCCGAAGATTTTGTGAGATATTATTATTAATTAGATTATCGGATCGGGAGTATTTTATTCTGAAGAATCGCTCACGTATTTCTGGTTGATATTTATAGAAAATAATTCTCGAGACGTAGATCGACGTCAAGTTCACGGGTAGAGTATAATTTTTATCTGCATTCATTTGCACTTCGAGATCGAGGCAAGTTCGTTCTTACCCTAACTTTTGGAAACTGTGAATTTCTGTTCGTGTTATTTAATTCCTTAATTATTTTTTGAAATATTATATATTGAGATTATCTGTTGCTCTATATGATGCAATAATTTCTTTTGAGAATTATTTCTTGTTAAATATTATTATATTGTCAAGTTAGTATTATAATCCCTATAAGCGTAGAAACAATTTAATTGATATCGGGTCGATCTCATTAATTCGAGACGACTATTATTTTAATTCAGTAAACTAATCTCATTCGTCCAAGATAGTTAAATTTATTCTTTTCGATTGAATTTATTGTACAAATTCAAATCGTTATTTATTAATTATCTTTTAGTTAGTTCCTCGTTCGAACTAATCGATAGGAGTTTAAAATTATAATTGTTTGAGATTTTTATTCGTCGATCAAGTGAAAAATATTCTATCTAAACGTTCATCAATGTTGAGTATTATAAATATCGAGAAGTACTATTTGTTCAGTACGACTCCCAATTACTTTAATCTTATGACTATTCTCATAGATTCGAGATAGTCGATTTTATTGTCAAGGTTAGGCATTTTGTTCATGTCAACCGATAAATTATTATTGAGAATCTACATCAGTCTATTGTTCGGATTGGTGGTAAAATCGAGTCATACTGGCAGTCCGCCAGATTTGTAAATATTTTCTGAAAAGAGTTATCTCAAGTTATCTGTACCCCAAATATTCGGGAATTCTGTATTCTACTGGTCAATTTTGGGCAAGAGGCCCATTATAGAGAAAGAGAGACTCGTGTACCGTTTTACGGACCCGAGAATATTTAGGCATTCGTTGCCTTGGTTGAATTGATAACCATTATGATGCTAGCATTCATACATATATATTATAGTTGATATCGTATTGTAGCCGTGATCGGGCGAAGTGCGGTGTCATTGGAGGCCGGTATTCTTGGTTGGTTAGTTGATCGCCCCACCGAGATATGGAGAGGTGGAAGACCAGTTCATTCTTAAATCATGAGTTATCAGAGTTATATCAAATGAGTCTTTTGAGTATTCTGTTTTGAGATGAGTTTTGAGCCTTTTCGAGTATGATATTTTCAAGATGAATTTGAGCCAAATCTTATTGTGATTTTCAATATTAAAATTTTGAGTACTTATTTTGGTAAACCTTATTATATTTATATACCGAGCGAGAAGAGAACTTGCTGAGCACTATAGTTGCTCATTCTTGCTTTACAACATTTTGTTCAGCTGTAAAGACGGAAGGAGGCGAGACGTCCAGCCAGGGCTATAAAGGCAAGGGGAAAGTGCAAGGCTATGGCGTCAATAATTAGAAGATCCAGATAGAATCTTTATATTTCTACTGATGTGAACTTTTGTAATATATTAATTCGAGATGTACCAAGTTGTTTTGTATTATGCTGTGAAAACGATCTTGGATCTGCGGAGTGGGACATTTTATGCTCCGTTGTATTATATATTTTGCTTTGTTATTGCATAACTTGTGCTACAGGATATTGAGACAATGTGACGACCCGGGTCTCCTGTCAGGGTGGATTTGGGGGCGTTACATCAGGTATATTCCATTTTGACGATTCGCTCACGTATTTTCTGGTTGACATTGTTAGTGCCTAATTCTCGAGCCGTAGACCGAAGTCGAGCCCACGGGTAGAGTATAATTTTATCTGCATTTTTCTGCACTGCGAGACCGAGGCAAGTTCCTTCTGACCCTCACTCCTTTTGAAAAATTTCGAGATATGCTGAGATATTATGATATTGAATTATCTGTTTAAATTGCTAGTTCGTGATAAAATATTCTGTTATCAAAGTATTTATTTAGAAAATTATAGAAATGCTCTCTAAAATTTATAGAACGTAATTTGATTGAAATCTAGGGCACCTTATTGTTCGAGATGACCCTTAAATATTATTAAGTTATAATTACACTCATATATCGAGGTAGTTAGATCTTCATTGACTTCAAACGGATCTATTGTTCATATCCGATAAACTTTATTTCGATAATTAAATTTGATTCATTGTTCGAATCAAAGTAGATATACGTAGAATAGTGAAGAGATGAAGGGTATATCATCAGAAGTTCCTCTAAATTACCTACTCCAACGTATTTAGAAGTTTCATTCCATATCAGGTCGTTCTTATTATTTCAAGACGACTCCACAAGATTTATTCTGATCCGCGAACCTTTCTTGTTCAAGGTTGCTACTTTATTGTCTTTAATTGACATATTGTTTGTGTCAATACAATAAATTAGTTCCTTTTGAGATTATTGTGACAGCCTATTGTCCAGGTCGGTTCTGTACAAAGTGTAGACTGGCGATCGCTCAGAAGTGAATATGAATCCAAATCAATCAATTTTATTCGGAGGAATAATCGTATAATCCACTGGTCAACATGGGAGATGGCCCATGGGTTTCTTTCAGATCAACACGGGGAAAATAAACTCGTGGTATCGAAAGAGAATGTTTATATTTTGGCACAAATGTTGCCAGGTTGACTTTTCAACCACCTTTACGCTAGCAGAATGATATTGTGGTACTTGCGACATAGTAGTGATCGTGCTATGGGGTATCACGGGAGTGCGGTACTTGCGACACAGCGGTTGATCGCGTTGTGGGGTATCGTAGAGGCGGAAGACCAGTATCTCAAGCTTTTCAATTTCAACTTCTTTGTTCTGAGATAGATTGTTATTGTCTATCAGTAAGTGTTATCATTATCAAGACACATTGCCTGCAAATGAGAATCTTTCTTGATCAGAGTTGATTTCTCTCCATTTTTCCATTATTAGTGAGAGAGCGAGACAGTGGACTTGCTGAGCACCTAGTTGCTCACTCTTGTTGTTAATATTGTTTTTCAGTAAAGTTGGAAAAAGGCGAAACCTCTCGTTTCAAGGGGAAGGAGAAAATGCACCAGAGCACGAAGTCAAACTAGTATGCTTTCCTCTAAGGCGACGACCCTGTCGAAGACTGCCTATGTTTGGCGTATCTAACGATATCTTGTATAATTATTATTATGTTGTACTATTCAGAGATTTATCGATGCTTGGACTTGTGGGATGGAACCACTGTTGTACGATAAAGCCTTTATGATAATTATGTATTGTAATGTTTCTTGGATTAAGACAGGTATTGGCGGTAAGTGGCGACCCAAGTCCACAGATGGTGAATTTTGGGGGCGTCACAGTCCCGAATGATGAATCTATATTTTAATTATTTTTTCGACGTTCCAAATGTACGGATGTGAATAACTAACAATTTTAGTGATGTGGTAATTTTTTAAAAAATTTGCTAGATGTATTTGGTTAGGTTTTATAAAGGTCAAACTGATCAAAGTAGGCTTTTCTTTTAACTACTCTTGTCCCGAATGGTGAATCTACTTTTTTAATTTATTTTTCGACTTTCAAAATGTAGGGATGTGAAGATCTAACGATTTGAGTGATGTGGTAATTTTTTAAAAAATTCGCTAGATGTATTTGATTTGGTTTTATAACGGTCAAACCGGTCAAAGTAGACTTTCCTTTTAACTAGTCTTGTCCCGAATGATGAATCTATTTTTTTTAAATTATTTTTTCTACGTTCCAAACGTACGAATGTGAAGAACTAACGATTTTAGTGATGTGGTAATTTTTTAAAAAATTTGCTAGATGTATTTGGTTTGGTTTTATAACGGTCAAACCGATCAAAGTAGACTTTTCTTTTAACTAATCTTGTCCCGAATGATGAATCTATTTTTTTAATTTTTTTTCGACATTCCAAATGTTTGGATGTGAAGATCTAACGATTTTAGTGATGTAGTAATTTTTTAAAAAATTTGTCAGGATGTGTTTGGTGTGGTTTTATAGCGGTCAAACCGGTCAAAGTAGACTTTCCTTTTAACTAGTCTTGTCCCGAATGATGAATCTATTTTTTTAATTTATTGTTTCGATGTTCCAAACGTACAGATGTGAAAATCTAACGATTTTAGTGTTGTGATAATTTTATAAAAAAATTTCTAGATGTATTTGGTTTGGTTTTATAACGGTTAAACCAGTCAAAGTAGACTTTCCTTTTAACTAGTCTTGTCCCGAATGATGAATCTATTTTTTTAATTTTTTTAAACATTTCAAATGTATGGATGTGAAGATCTAACGATTTTAGTGATGTGGTAATTTTTTTAAAAATTTGCAAGATGTATTTGGTTTGGTTTTATAACGGTCGAAGTAGACTTTCCTTTTAACTAGTCTTGTCCCAAATGATGAACCAATTTTTTTTAAATTATTTTTTCGACGTTCCAAACATATAGATGTGAAGATTTAACGATTTTAGTGATGTGGTAATTTTTTAAAAAATTTGCTAGATGTATTTGGTTTGGTTTTATAACGGTTAAACCGGTAAAAGTAGACTTTCCTTTTAACTAGTCTTGTCCCGAAAGATGAATCTATTTTTTTAAATTATTTTTTTGCATTCCAAATGTATGAATGTGAAGATCTAACGATTTTAGTGATGTGGTAATTTTTTAAAAAATTTGCTAGATGTATTTGGTTTGGTTTTATAACGGTCAAACCGGTCAAAGTAGACTTTCCTTTTAACTAGTCTTGTCCCGAATGATGAATCTATTTTTTTAATTTTATTTTCAACATTCCAAATGTATGGATATGAAGATCTATCGATTTTAGTGATGTGGTAATTTTTTAAAAAATTTGCCAGGATGTATTTGGTTTGGTTTTATAGCGGCCAAACCGGTCAAAGTAGACTTTCCTTTTAACTAGTCTTGTCACGAATGATGAATCTATTTTTTTTAAATTATTTTTTCTACGTTCCAAACGTACGGATGTGAAGAACTAACGATTTTAGTGATGTGGTAATTTTTTAAAAAATTTGCTAGATGTATTTGGTTTGGTTTTATAACGGTCAAACCAGTCAAAGTAGACTATTCTTTTAACTAGTCTTGTCCCGAATGATGAATCTATTTTTTTAATTTTTTTTCGACATTCCAAATGTATGGATGTGAAGATCTAAAGATTTTAGTGATGTGGTAATTTTTTTAAAAATTTGCCCGGATATATTTGGTTTGGTTTTATAGCGGTCAAACTGGTCAAAGTAGACTTTCCTTTTAACTAGTCTTGTCCCGAATGATGAATCTATTTTTTCAATTTATTGTTTCGATGTTCTAAACGTACAGATATGAAAATCTAACGATTTTAGTGTTGTGATAATTTTATAAAAAAATTTCTAGATGTATTTGGTTTGGTTTTATAACGGCTAAACCGGTCAAAGTAGACTTTCCTTTTAACTAGTCTTGTCCCGAATGATGAATCGATTTTTTTAATTTTTTTTGACATTCCAAATGTATGGATGTGAAGATCTAACGATTTTAGTGATGTGGTAATTTTTTTAAAAATTTGCTAGATGTATTTGGTATGGTTTTATAACGGTTAAACCGGTCAAAGTAGACTTTCCTTTTAACTAATCTTGTCCCGAATGATGAATCTATTTTTTTAAATTATATTTTCGACGTTCCAAACGTACGGATGTGAAGAACTAACGATTTTAGTGATGTGGTAAATTTTTAAAAAATTTGCTAGATGTATATGGTTTGGTTTTATAACGGTCAAACCGGTCAAAGTAGACTTTTCTTTTAACTTGTCTTGTCCCGAATGATGAATCTATTTTTTTAATTTTTTTTCGACATTCCAAATGTATGGATGTGAAGATCTAACGATTTTAGTCATGTGACAATTTTTTAAAAAATTTGCCAGGATGTATTTGGTTTGGTTTTATAGCGGTCAAACCGGTCAAAGTAGACTTTCCTTTTAACTAGTCTTGTCCCGAATGATGAATCTATTTTTTTTAAATTATTTTTTCTATGTTCCAAACGTACGGATGTGAAGAACTAACGATTTTAGTGATGTGGTAATTTTTTAAAAAATTTTCTAGATGTATTTGGTATGGTTTTATAACGGTTAAACCGGTCAAAGTAGACTTTCCTTTTAACTAATCTTGTCCCGAATGATGAATCTATTTTTTTAAATTATATTTTCGACGTTCCAAACGTACGGATGTGAAGAACTAACGATTTTAGTGATGTGGTAAATTTTTAAAAAATTTGCTAGATGTATATGGTTTGGTTTTATAACGGTCAAACCAGTCAAAGTAGACTTTTCTTTTAACTAGTCTTGTCCCGAATGATGAATCTATTTTTTTAATTTTTTTTCGACATTCCAAATGTATGGATGTGAAGATCTAAAGATTTTAGTGATGTGGTAATTTTTTAAAAAATTTGTCAGGATATATTTGGTTTGGTTTTATAGCGGTCAAACTGGTCAAAGTAGACTTTCCTTTTAACTAGTCTTGTCCCGAATGATGAATCTATTTTTTCAATTTATTGTTTCGATGTTCCAAACGTACAGATATGAAAATCTAACGATTTTAGTGTTGTGATAATTTTATAAAAAAATTTCTAGATGTATTTGGTTTGGTTTTATAACGGTTAAACCGGTCAAAGTAGACTTTCCTTTTAACTAGTCTTGTCCCGAATGATGAATCGATTTTTGTAATTTTTTTTGACATTCCAAATGTATGGATGTGAAGATCTAACGATTTTAGTGATGTGGTAATTTTTTTAAAAATTTGCTTGATGTATTTGGTTTGGTTTTATAACGGTCAAACCGGTCGAAGTAGACTTTCCTTTTAACTAGTCTTGTCCCGAATGATGAATCTATTTTTTTAATTTTTTTTCGACATTCCCAATGTATGGATGTGAAGATCTAAAGATTTTAGTGATGTGGTAATTTTTTAAAAAATTTGCCAGGATATATTTGGTTTGGTTTTATAGCGGTCAAACTGGTCAAAGTAGACTTTCCTTTTAACTAGTCTTGTCCTGAATGATGAATCTATTTTTTTCAATTTATTGTTTCGATGTTCTAAACGTACAGATATTAAAATCTAACGATTTTAGTGTTGTGATAATTTTATAAAAAAAATTCTAGATGTATTTGGTTTGGTTTTATAACGGTTAAACCGGTCAAAGTAGACTTTCCTTTTAACTAGTCTTGTCCCGAATGATGAATCGATTTTTTTAATTTTTTTTGACATTCCAAATGTATGGATGTGAAGATCTAACGATTTTAGTGATGCGGTAATTTTTTTAAAAATTTGCTTGATGTATTTGGTTTGGTTTTATAACGGTCAAACCGGTCGAAGTAGACTTTCCTTTTAACTAGTCTTGTCCCAAATGATGAACCAATTTTTTTTAAATTATTTTTTCGACGTTCCAAACATATGGATGTGAAGATTTAACGATTTTAGTGATGTGGTAATTTTTTAAAAAATTTGCTAGATGTATTTGGTTTGGTTTTATAACGGTTAAACCGGTAAAAGTAGACTTTCCTTTTAACTAGTCTTGTCCCGAATGATGAATCTATTTTTTTAAATTATTATTTTGCATTCCAAATGGATGAATGTGAAGATCTAACGATTTTAGTGATGTGGTAATTTTTTAAAAAATTTGCTAGATGTATTTGGTTTGGTTTTATAACGGTCAAACCGGTCATAGTAGACTTTCCTTTTAACTAGTCTTGTCCCGAATGATGAATCTATTTTTTTAATTTTTTTTTTCGACATTCCAAATGTATGGATATGAAGATCTAACGACTTTAGTGATGTGGTAATTTTTTAAAGAATTTGCCAGGATGTATTTGGTTTGGTTTTATAACGGTCAAACCGGTCAAAGTAGACTTTCCTTTTAACTAGTCTTGTCCGGAATGATGAATCTATTTTTTTAATTTATTGTTTCGATGTTCCAAATATACAGATGTGAAGATCTAACGATTTTAATGTTGTGATAATTTTATAAAAAATTTGCTAGATGTATTTGGTATGGTTTTATAACGGTTAAACCGGTCAAAGTAGACTTTCCTTTTAACTAATCTTGTCCCGAATGATGAATCTATTTTTTTAAATTATATTTTCGACGTTCCAAACGTACGGATGTGAAGAACTAACGATTTTAGTGTTGTGGTAAAATTTTAAAAAATTTGCTAGATGTATTTGCTTTGGTTTTATAACGGTCAAACCGGTCAAAGTAGACTTTCCTTTTAACTAGTCCTACCCCGAATGATGAATTTATTTTTTTAATTTTTTTTTGACATTCCAAATGTATGGATATGAAGATCTAACGAGTTTAGTGATGTGGTAATTTTTTAAAAATTTGCTAGATGTATTTGGTTTGGTTTTATAACGGTCAAACCGGTCAATGTAGACCTTCCTTTTAACAAGTCTTGTCCCGAATGATGAATCTATTTTTTTAAATTATTTTTTCGCATTCCAAATGTATGGATGTGAAGATATAACGATTTTAGTGATGTGGTAATTTTTTAAAAAATTTACTAGATGTATTTGGTTTGGTTTTATAACGGTCAAACCGGTCAAAGTAGACTTTCCTTTTAACTAGTCTTGTCCCGAATGATGAATCTATTTTTTAATTTTTTTTCGACATTCCAAATGTATGGATATGAAGATCTAACGATTTTAGTGATATGGTAATTTTTTAAAAAGTTTGCCAGGATGTATTTGGTTTGGTTTTATAACGGTCAAACCGGTCAAAGTAGACTTTCCTTTTAAATAGTCTTGTCCGGAATGAAGAATCTATTTTTTTAATTTATTGTTTCGATGTTCCAAACATACAGATGTGAATATCTAAAGATTTTAGTGTTGTGATAATTTTATAAAAAATTTGCTAGATGTATTTGGTTTGGTTTTATAACTGTTAAACTGGTCAAAGTAGACTTTCCTTTTAACTAATCTTGTCCCGAATGATGAATCTATTTTTTTAAATTATATTTTCGACGTTCCAAACATACGGATATGAAGAACTAACGATTTTAGTGATGTGGTAATATTTTAAAAAATTTGCTAGATGTATTTGGTTGGGTTTTATAACGGTCAAACCGGTCAAAGTAGACTTTTCTTTTAACTAGTCTTGTCCCGAATTATGAATCTATTTTTTTAATTTATTGTTTCGATGTTCCAAACGTACAGATGTGAAGATCTAACGATTTTAGTGTTGTGATAATTTTATAAAAAATTTGCTAGATGTATTTGGTTTGGTTTTATAACGGTTAAACCGGTCAAAGTAGACTTTCCTTTTAACTATTCTTGTCCCGAATGATGAATCTATTTTTTTAAATTATTTTTTAGACGTTCCAAATGTACGGATGTGAAGATCTAACGATTTTAGTGATGTGGTAATTTTTTAAAAAATTTGATAGATGTATTTGGTTTGGTTTTATAACGGTCAAACCGGTCAAAGTAGACTGTCCTTTTAACTAGTCTTGTCCCGAATGATGAACCTATTTTTTAAAATTATTTTTTCGACGTTCTAAATGTCTGGATCTGAAGATCTAACGATTTTAGTGATGTGGTAATTTTTTAAAAAATTGGCTAGATGTATTTGGTTTGGTTTTATAACGGTCAAACCGGTCAAAGTACACTTTCCTTTTAACTAGTCTTGTACCGAATGATGAATCTATTTTTTTATTGATTTTTTCGAAGTTCCAAACGTACGGATGTGAAGAACTAACGATTTTAGTGATGTGGTAATTTTTCTAAAAATTTGCTAGATGTATTTGGTTAGGTTTTATAAAGGTCAAACCGGTCAAAGTAGACTTTCCTTTTAACTAGTCTTGTCCCGAATGATGAATCTACTTTTTTAATTTATTTTTTCGACGTTCAAAATGTACGGATGTGAAGATCTAACGATTTTAGTGATGTGGTAATTTTTTAAAAAATTCGCTAGATGTATTTGATTTGGTTTTATAACGGTCAAACCGGTCAAAGTAGACTTTCCTTTTAACTAGTCTTGTCCCGAATGATAAATCTATTTTTTTAATTTTTTTCGACATTCCAAATGTATGGATGTGAAGATCTAACGAATTTAATGATGTGGTAATTTTTTAAAAAATTTGCCAGGATGTATTTGGTTTGGTTTTATAACGGTCAAACCGGTCAAAGTATACTTTCCTTTTAACTAGTCTTGTCCCGAATGATGAATCTATTTTTTTAATTTATTGTTTCGATGTTCCAAACGTACAGATCTGAAGAGCTAACGATTTTAGTGTTGTGATAATTTTATAAAAAAATTGCTAGATGTATTTGGTTTGGTTTTATAACGGTTAAACCGGTCAAAGTAGAGTTTCCTTTTAACTAGTCTTGTCCCGAATGATGAATCTACTTTTTTAATTTATTTTTTCGACGTTCAAAACGTACGGATGTGAAGATCTAACGATTTTAGTGATGTGGTAATTTATTAAAAAATTCGCTAGATGTATTTGATTTGGTTTTATAACGGTCAAACCGGTCAAAGTAGACTTTCCTTTTAACTAGTCTTGTCCCGAATGATGAATCTATTTTTTTTAATTTTTTTTCGACATTCCAAATGTATGGATGTGAAGATATAACGAATTTAATGATGTGGTAATTTTTAAAAAAATTTGCGAAGATGTATTTGGTTTCGTTTTATAACGGTCAAACCGGTCAAAGTAGACTTTCCTTTTAACTAGTCCTACCCCGAATGATGAATTTATTTTTTTAATTTTTTTTTGACATTCCAAATGTATGGATATGAAGATCTAACGAGTTTAGTGATGTGGTAATTTTTTAAAAATTTGCTAGATGTATTTGGTTTGGTTTTATAACGGTCAAACCGGTCAATGTAGACCTTCCTTTTAACAAGTCTTGTCCCGAATGATGAATCTATTTTTTTAAATTATTTTTTCGCATTCCAAATGTATGGATGTGAAGATATAACGATTTTAGTGATGTGGTAATTTTTTAAAAAATTTACTAGATGTATTTGGTTTGGTTTTATAAAGGTCAAACCGGTCAAAGTAGACTTTCCTTTTAACTAGTCTTGTCCCGAATGATGAATCTATTTTTTAATTTTTTTTCGACATTCCAAATGTATGGATATGAAGATCTAACGATTTTAGTGATATGGTAATTTTTTAAAAAGTTTGTCAGGATGTATTTTGTTTGGTTTTATAACGGTCAAACCGGTCAAAGTAGACTTTCCTTTTAACTAGTCTTGTCCGGAATGAAGAATCTATTTTTTTTAATTTATTGTTTCGATGTTCCAAACATACAGATGTGAAGATCTAAAGATTTTAGTGTTGTGATAATTTTATAAAAAATTTGCTAGATGTATTTGGTTTGGTTTTATAACTGTTAAACTGGTCAAAGTAGACTTTCCTTTTAACTAATCTTGTCCCGAATGATGAATCTATTTTTTTAAATTATATTTTCGACGTTCCAAACATACGGATGTGAAGAACTAACGATTTTAGTGATGTGGTAATATTTTAAAAAATTTGCTAGATGTATTTGGTTGGGTTTTATAACGGTCAAACCGGTCAAAGTAGACTTTTCTTTTAACTAGTCTTGTCCCGAATTATGCATCTATTTTTTTAATTTATTGTTTCGATGTTCCAAACGTACAGATGTGAAGATCTAACGATTTTAGTGTTGTGATAATTTTATAAAAAATTTGCTAGATGTATTTGGTTTGGTTTTATAACGGTTAAACCGGTCAAAGTAGACTTTCCTTTCAACTATTCTTGTCCCGAATGATGAATCTATTTTTTTAAATTATTTTTTAGACGTTCCAAATGTACGGATGTGAAGATCTAACGATTTTAGTGATGTGGTACTTTTTTAAAAAATTTGATAGATGTATTTGGTTTGGTTTTATAACGGTCAAACCGGTCAAAGTAGACTTTCCTTTTAACTAGTCTTGTCCCGAATGATGAACCTATTTTTTAAAATTATTTTTTCGACGTTCTAAATGTCTGGATCTGAAGATCTAACGATTTTAGTGATGTGGTAATTTTTTAAAAAATTGGCTAGATGTATTTGGTTTGGTTTTATAACGGTCAAACCGGTCAAAGTACACTTTCCTTTTAACTAGTCTTGTACCGAATGATGAATCTATTTTTTTATTGATTTTTTCGAAGTTCCAAACGTACGGATGTGAAGAACTAACGATTTTAGTGATGTGGTAATTTTTCTAAAAATTTGCTAGATGTATTTGGTTAGGTTTTATAAAGGTCAAACCGGTCAAAGTAGACTTTCCTTTTAACTAGTCTTGTCCCGAATGATGAATCTACTTTTTTAATTTATTTTTTCGACGTTCAAAATGTACGGATGTGAAGATCTAACGATTTTATTGATGTGGTAATTTTTTAAAAAATTCGCTAGATGTATTTGATTTGGTTTTATAACGGTCAAACCGGTCAAAGTAGACTTTCCTTTTAACTAGTCTTGTCCCGAATGATAAATCTATTTTTTTAATTTTTTTTCGACATTCCAAATGTATGGATGTGAAGATCTAACGAATTTAATGATGTGGTAATTTTTTAAAAAATTTGCCAGGATGTATTTGGTTTGGTTTTATAACGGTCAAACCGGTCAAAGTATACTTTCCTTTTAACTAGTCTTGTCCCGAATGATGAATCTATTTTTTTAATTTATTGTTTCGATGTTCCAAACGTACAGATGTGAAGATCTAACGATTTTAGTGTTGTGATAGATTTATAAAAAAATTGCTAGATGTATTTGGTTTGGTTTTATAACGGTTAAACGGTCAAAGTAGAGTTTCCTTTTAACTAGTCTTGTCCCGAATGATGAATCTACTTTTTTAATTTATTTTTTCGACGTTCAAAATGTACGGATGTGAAGATCTAACGATTTTAGTGATGTGGTAATTTTTTAAAAAATTCGCTAGATGTATTTGATTTGGTTTTATAACGGTCAAACCGGTCAAAGTAGACTTTCCTTTTAACTAGTCTTGTCCCGAATGATGAATCTATTTTTTTTAATTTTTTTTCGACATTCCAAATGTATGGATGTGAAGATATAATGAATTTAATGATGTGGTAATTTTTAAAAAAATTTGCCAAGATGTATTTGGTTTCGTTTTATAACGGTCAAATCGGTCAAAGTAGACTTTCCTTTTAACTAGTCTTGTCCCGAATGATGAATCTATTTTTTTAATTTATTGTTTCGATGTTCCAAACGTACAGATTTGAAGATCTAACGATTTTAGTGTTGTGATAATTTTATAAAAAATTTGCTAGATGTATTTGGTTTGGTTTTATAACGGTTAAACCGGTCATAGTAGACTTTCCTTTTAACTATTCTTGTCCCGAATGATGAATCTATTTTTTAAAATTAATTTTTAGACGTTCCAAATGTACGGATGTGAAGATCTAACGATTTTAGTGATGTGGTAATTTTTTAAAAATTTTGATAGATGTATTTGACGTTCTAAATGTATGGACGTGAAGATCTAACGATTTTAGTGATGTGGTAATTTTTTAAAAAATTTGCTAGATGTATTTGGTTTGGTTTTATAACGGTTAAACCGGTCAAAGTACACTTTCCTTTTAACTAGTCTTGTCCCGAATGATGAATCTATTTTTTTAATGATTTTTTCGACGTTCCAAACGTACGGATGTGAAGAACTAACGATTTTAGTGATTTGGTAATTTTTTAAAAAATTTGCTAGATGTATTTGGTTAGGTTTTATAAAGGTCAAACCGGTGAAAGTAGACTTTCCTTTTAACTAGTCTTGTCGCGAATGATAAATCTACTTTTTTAATTTATTTTTTCGACGTTCAAAACGTACGGATGTGAAGATCTAATGATTTTAGTGATGTGGTAATTTTTTAAAAAATTCGCTAGATGTATTTGATTTGGTTTTATGACGGTCAAACCGGTCAAAGTAGACTTTCCTTTGAACTAGTCTTGTCCCGAATGATGAATCTATTTTTTTAATTTTTTTTCGACATTCCAAATGTATGGATGTAAAGATCTAACAAATTTAATGATGTGGTAATTTTTTAAAAAATTTGCCAGGATGTATTTGGTTCGGTTTTATAACGGTCAAACCGGTCAATGTAGACTTTCCTTTTAACTAGTCTTGTCCCGAATGATGAATCTATTTTTTTAATTTATTGTTTCGATGTTCCAAACATACAGATATGAAGAGCTAACGATTTTAGTGTTGTGATAATTTTATAAAAAAATTGCTAGATGTATTTGGTTTGGTTTTATAACGGTTAAACTGGTCAAAGTAGAGTTTCCTTTTAACTAGTCTTGTCCCGAATGATGAATCTATTTTTTAAAATTATTTTTTCGACTTTCCAAACGTACGGATGTGAAGATCTAACGATTTTAGTGATGTGGTAATTTTTTAAAAAATTTGATAGATGTATTTGGTTTGGTTTTATAACGGTCAAACCGGTCAAAGTATACTTTTCTTTTAACTAGTCTTGTCCCGAATGATGAATCTATTTTTTTTAAATTATTTTTTCGACGTTCCAAACATATGGATTTGAAGATTTAACGATTTTAGTGATGTGGTAATTTTTTAAAAAATCTGATAGATGTATTTGGTTTGGTTTTATAACGGTCAAACTGGTCAAAGTATACTTTTCTTTTAACTAGTCTTGTACCGAATGATGAATCTATTTTTTTAAATTATTTTTTCGACGTTCCAAATGTATGGATGTGAAGATCTAACGATTTTAGTGATGTGGTAATTTTTTAACAAATTTGCTAGATGTATTTGGTTTGGTTTTATAACGGTCAAACCGATCAAAGTAGACTTTCCTTTTAACTAGTCTTGTCCCGAATGATGAATCTATTTTTTTAATTTTTTTTCGACATTCCAAATGTATGGATATGAAGATCAAACGATTTTAGTGATGTGGTAATTTTTTAAAAAATTTGCCAGGATGTATTTGATTTGGTTTTATAACGGTCAAACCGGTCAAAGTAGACTTTCCTTTTAACTAGTCATGTCCAGAATGAAGAATCTATTTTTTTAATTTATTGTTTCGACATTCCAAATGTATGGATATGAGGATCTAACGATTTTAGTGATATGGTAATTTTTTTAAAAAATTGCCAGGATGTATTTGGTTTGGTTTTATAACGGTCAAACCGGTCAAAGTAGACTTTTTTTTAACTAGTCTTGTCCGGAATGAAGAATCTATTTTTTTAATTTATTGTTTTGTAATAACCGTGAATTTACGAATAATATTTAATTTTGAGCCGAATTTTAGAGTCTCGATTTAATTAGTCAGCGGGAGAAAAACGAAATCTTTTTACTAAATATTTTCATCATTATAATTGTCCCCCATTTTTATTTCTTTTAATTTAATAATTACCCACCTTTTAAATAAAAAATTATTATGATTACACCACTACATGTTTTACAATGATTTTGTCTCCATGTTTTAATCTTTTAAATTTTTTATCCCAACCATTATCAATATCATGATTAATCAGTACATAATTTTTGTTATATAAGGGATTGGTCTCTACATTAACAAAACAACACCAATCTCTTTTGTTCACCAAACAAAACCCGGTTGTAGGCATACAAAACAGAAAACACATTGTTATCTCTCTTTTAAAAACAAACACATATGGTATCATTTTTTTCTAACAAAAAAACAACATCATCCCATTTTCTTTCTTTCTTGCAAGACTCATCTACTTCTCTTTCATTTTTAACCAAGAATTCGACCATATACACTAATATACCGGGTATGAAATGGCAGTTAAAGTATTTCAGTTTCTCAGTCTTATTTCGATTTGTAATCTGTGTGTATTCTTGTTGTGTTGGTCGATTGGGTTGTTTTTTTTTCGTTTTGTATTGGGATAACCGAATTAATGTTAAGAGAGAAGAGAGGGAGGCGAGAGAAATTGGTTGGGTTGTTGATTTTTTGGTGAGGAGTCGGTTAAGGGGAAGTCGGAGAGAGAGGATGGAGCGGAGAAAGTAAAGGGTGAGGGAGATTGTTGTTGATGAAGATGGAGATGTCGAGGGGGAGACGGAGAGATGAGTAGAGTAGAGAGAGTGGAGGGAGAGTGATGAACGGAGATAAGAAAGAGGAAGAGGTGAGGAGATGTTTTAGTTTTGTTGTGTTGTAATCGAAGAAAGGAGAGATAGATGGAATTGTTGGTAGTTGAATCGGGTGTTGGTTTGTGCGGTGCTGAGAGATTACAAGGGTGGGGGGGAAGAGAGATGAGCCGAGAGAGGAAGGGAGAGAGAGATTTTTGCGAGAGAGAGAGAGAGAGAGAGAGAGAGAGAGAGAGAGAGAGAGAGAGAGATAGAACGAGAGAGATTGTGAGAGATTGGTTGAGAGTTGCAAGAGAGAAACGCAGGGAACAGGGGTGGGGCCCACGGGGAAAGTGGGGCCCACATCAATTTTTTTTCTGTTAAAACGATACAGTTTAGTAAATTAGCGATAGTACGTTAAAAGTCAAGATTTTATTATTTGGACCGTTATTTAAATTAGTTAGTAAAATTGTTTTTAAAAATGGTTTAATTGTTTAATTCATTAAATAGAATTATTTAGAGTTTTTAAAAATGTAATTTAGAATTATTTAATTAATTAAATAAGTATTATTATGATTTTGAAAACAAATTAGAGATTTATTAATTTACAATAAAAAAGGGTATATTTGTGAGTAAACAGAATAATATATGATTTTATTCTGGAAAGCTGTTGTTAATATTTTCCGGTTTATTTTAGTTAACCGGATCGAGTTAGATTTATTTTAGAGATTAATACTTGATTTAAATAAATTAGAATTTGTGAGGTTGCTTAAAATTAGATTTCTTTGATAAATTATTTTAAAAATGAGAATAATTATTTTCGATTTAAATTGAATAAAAATGGATGTTTGAGTTTTTCATTTTGAGTAAGAATTTAGATTTCCAGATATTAAAAATAGGATTTATTTTCGAGATTTGATTCCTGAGTTCGAAGAGAGATTTATTTATCTGGGAATTATTTTCCGTTAATTCTTCGAGGGATATTTTATTATATTATTAATTATATTATTGGGTCGGGAATTTTTCATTCTGAAGAATCGCTCACGTATTTCTGGTTGCCATTTTTTAGAGAATAATTCTCGAGACGTAGATCGACGCCAAGTTCACGGGTAGAGTATAATTTTTTATCTGCATTCATTTGCACTTCGAAATCGAGGCAAGTTCATTCCTACCCTAACTTTTGGAAACTGTGAATTTCTGTTCGTGTTATTTAATTCCTTAATTATTTTCGAGATATTAAATGATTGATATTCTCTATTACTCTGTATGATGCAATAATTTCTTTTGAGAATTATTTCTTATTAAATATTATTATGCTGTTAAGTTAGTTTATTTGAGAATTATAATCCCTATAAGCATAGAAATAATTTAGTTGTTATCGGGTCGATCTCATTAATTCGAGACGACTATTATTTTGATTCAGTGAAACTAATCTCATTCGTCTGAGATAGTTAAATTTATTCTTTTCGATTGAATTTATTGTACAAATTCAATCGTTATTTATTGATTATCTTTTAGTTAGTTCCTCGTTTGAACTAACCGATAGGAGTTTAAAATTATAATTATTAGAGATTTTTATTCGTCGATCAAGTGAAAAATATTCTATTTAAACGTTCATCAATGTTGAGTATTATAAATATTGAGAAGTACTATTTGTTCAGTACGACTCCCAATTACTTCAATCTTAAGACTATTCTCATAAATTCGAGATAGCTGATCTTATTGTCAAGGTTTGGCATTTTGTTCATGTCAACCGATAAATTATTATTGAGAATTTACATCAGTGCATTGTTCGGATTGGTGGTAAAATCGAGTCATACTGGCAGTCCGCCAGATTTGTAAATATTTTCTGAAAGAGTTATCTCAAGTTATCTGTACCCCAAATATTCGGGAATTCTGTATTCTACTGGTCAATTTTGGGAAAGAGGCCCATTATAGAGAAAGAGAGACTCGTGTACCGTTTTACGGACCCGAGAATAATTAGGCACTTTGTTGCCTTGGTTGAATTGATAACCATTATGATGCTAGCATTCATACATATATTATAGTTGATATCGTATTGTAGCCGTGATCGGGCGAAGTGCGGTGTCATTGGAGGCCGGTATTCTTGGTTGGTTAGTTGATCACCCCATCGAGATACGGAGAGGTGGAAGACCAGTTCATTCTTAAATCATGAGTTATCAGAGTTAAATCAAATGAGTTATCGAGTATTCTGTTTCGAGATGAGTAATGAGTCTTTTGAGTATTCTGTTTTGAGATGAGTTTTGAGCCTTTCGAGTATGATATTTTCAAGATGAATTTGAGCCAAATCATATTGTGATATCCGATATTAAAATTTTGAGTATTTATTTCGGTAAACCTTATTATATTTATATACCGAGCAAGAAAAGAACTTGGTGAGCACTATAGTTGCTCATTCTTGCTTTACAACATTTTGTTCAGCTGTCAAGACGGAAAGAGGCGAGACGTCCAGCCAGGGCTATAAAGGCAGGGGAAAGCGCAAGGCTATGGCGACAATAATTAGAAGATCCAGATGGAATCTTTATATTTCTACTGTTGTGAACTTTTGTAACATATTGTTTCGAGATGTATCAAGTTGGATTGTACTATGTTGTGAAGACGATCTTGGACCTGCGGAGTGGGACATTTTATGCTCCGTTGCAATAAAATTTGGTATTGTTATTGCGTTATCATATTGAGACAATGTGATGACCCGAGTCCCCGGTCAGGGTGGATTTGGGGGCATTACAGTTTTGGTATCAGAGCCTTAGTTATATTTTTAGGAATCGTACGAGCCTAGAATTATAACACGACGTGAGAATTTAGAGGTATTATACAACGTGGAGATTTTAGCACCAAGTGCCTTACACCCTTAGATATTTATATGCGTTTATAGTCGACTAGAACCTGTTTGTGACCGAGACTCTTTGCTTTTGTAGATGTCTTCTTCAGGATCTACCGGTTTCTTTCCTACTGGAGACAGATCCCCTACCCCATACCCACTAGGACCTCTAGATCCTAGCTCAGGGACGAATAGTGACCCATCAGAGGAGTACATGGTGATCAGTAGCGACTCGGAGGATTCTTCTATCCAAATACTTACACCTTCACCTCCACTTGTGATTGACTTAGATACACCTCCACATGAGGTTCAGATAGAGACTGAGCAGATAGAGCAGACTACCTCACTGTTTACCCCCGAGATGTTTAGAGCTAAGACCCTAGAGCCAGAGATTGCTGATCAGGTTGATGAGAGGTTGCATTCACCTGTCCACACTGACGTAATGCCTAGTCCAGCTGCCCCAGAGTCTAGAGTTGATACACCCACCAGAGTGGCAGCTTTTGCTGACTGGTTTACTTCCCAGGTTCCAGTATATGTTTCGGCTCCGTCAGTCCCTACCATACCGAACTACATGTTTCCACAGGCCGGTGATACTCCTGCTTGTGATACTGCCCCATCGGCACCTACTATACCTGTTCGTGCTCCGACTCAGCCCACTGCGGCCCCTGTTACTACTACTGCGATGCCACCTGTTCACCCGGAGTATGAGGGAGCGGCAGGAGAGATGGTCCCTTGGCACGTTCATCATTCCCTCTTCCAGCATTATCGATGGTTATGGGCTCGTTATGAGGAGATCTTTGCTACTAGGGATGGTATCCTTAGATTGTTGGCTGTTCCTGATCCTTTTGTTGTGCATCACGGAAGGAGTTTACTGGTGAGAGATGTCCCCATGGAGATTATGCATCAGATTGCTCTTACCGTTTTGATGGGAATACAGACTGACTTTGCTGCCTTACCGTCATCGAGTACCAGGCTGATTGGCCGTGCCAGAGTTGCCACCTTGATTGCAGATATCGTAGCAGAGTTCCATAGGAGGGTCGGTGAGATGTTCCCACGTTGATGACCTATTTGCACGCTTGAGCATCCTCATCGTTTGGCTAGAGTAGCTAGCGGTGAACCAGTTTCTGGATGGCGTCACATTAGATCTTTCTGTATTGGGATGTACTTAGTTTCTTGTTATATGTATTTGATGTAGCTGAGATGTGTTATATTCAGTGTTATGACATGTACCGTACCAGTAGTTGTACCTTTTCATTATTGTATATTCCGATTTGTTAACTGCTATCTTGCTTTATTTATTGGAAAATTGTGTTACAGTAGAGTATCATGTGTTATTGTATCCTCGTGCTACCCTGATATAGATAACAACTTATTTGCAAAAGTTACGATTTAAAATGAGTTTAACGAAAATTTGAGAACCAGAGATTAATAACGATTGAATGATAGAACTTATAAGATTTCCCGAGAACTGCTAGTTATACTAAGAATAAGAGTAATTGTTTATAAAGAGACCGGAGAGAATCACGATTACCAATAATTTGACCAAGTATTTAATTATGAATGCCCATCATTACTATGCTAGCAATGGTGTCGTATAATTGCAAACCTGAGATATAACATACCATATTGTTTTCATCTTTATAGAAAAAGATGGCACCAAAAAGCGGAAGACCCGTAAAGAATCCTCGTCCTCAACCCGTGGTGAATCCAGAGAATGAGGTTCCACCTCAGAACCAAGTTCCAAACCCGGAACCACAACTCGCTCGAGATCTTAATCAAGAAAATAACCCGATGAGTCTACTTATGAACTTTCTTATTCAGCATACCCAGAACCTTCAGCCCCAACGGAACCAACATCCAGTGGGAGGAAATCTGCCTCCAGCTCAACTGACACAGGCTACCGTTAGTTTCAAATCATTTAAATCTCTGAATCCCCCTGAGTTTAAGGGTACTACCGATCCCGTTGAAGCAAGAATATGGTTACTTGAAATAGAAAAGACCTTTGAGATTGTAGGGGTAGAAGAAGAGAAGAAAACCATTTTTGCAGCCTACATGTTAAAAGGTGAAGCGAATTATTGGTGGGAATCAAAGAGAGCAATGGAAGGGGACGTAGTCATACCCTGGACCAGGTTCACGCAGCTATTCTTAGAGAAATATTTTCCTAAATACTTGGAGAGTCAAATGGAGGTCAAGTTTCTGGAACTCAAGCAAGGCAACATGACTGTAGCTGAATACGAAGCCAAGTTTTCTGAACTCTCTAGGTTTGTGCCTTACCATGTGGATACTGACGAAAAGAGAGCTAAACGTTTTCAACTAGGGCTGAAGCCATGGATCCAAAATCGAGTTGCGGTCCTAGAAATCACCAACTATGCTACTGTGGTTCAAAAAGCATCTATTGTGGAAAGTGGATCTGAGTTGTACTCAAAGGACAAGGATATGAAGAAAAGGAAGTTTCAGAATCGTGGAAATAATTTTGAGAGGAAGCCGGGCGATCGGAATGGAAAGAGACCTTTTGTGAAGCGGGAAGACAGAAGCAATGATACAAAGAGAACTGAGAATCAAGACACTAGGGGAAACAATCAAAAGTCCAGACCCACTCAGGCAGCCAATCTAATTCAAGGAAGGCCACCGCTACCCAAATGCAAAACGTGTGGAAGGAAGCACCCAGGACCATGTAATCTGGCCAGCATTGTTTGTTACAACTGTGGACAAAAAGGGCACTATTCTTCTCACTGCAAGGATAAGGCCGTTACTTGTTTCAATTGCGGAAAGAAGGGACATATTGCACGAGATTGCAAGTCACCACCAAAGGAGACAACTGCACCTAGACTCATGGCACCTCCTAGCAACAAGCCAACTGCTCGTACTTTCAACATGACGGTGAAGGATGCTATTGCTGATAGTGATGTAATTGCAGGTACGCTTTTAGTCAATTCTGTAGAAGCATGTGTTTTGTTTGATTCGGGAGCAACAAAATCTTTCATATCGGAGAATTTTAGGAATAAATTGGATATTCAATCCGTACCATTAGGGGAGACATTGATTATAGAAGTAGCAAATCAGGAAAAAGTCCCTGTAGATCAGATATGTCCAGATTGTGGAATCGAAATCCAAGGACAACGTTTCGAAGCAGACCTTCTTTCTTTTAATTTAGGGGAGTTTGATATAATTCTGGGAATGGATTGGTTGACACGTTATGATGCTCAAATCAATTGTCGGCATAAGTGGGTTAGTTTAAAGGGACCCAACGGCAAAAGAATACAATTTCGCGGAAAAACCTACCAGTAATTTTCTGACTATGATTCAAGCAAAGAAACTACTAAGGAGTGGGTGTCAAGCCTACTTAGCTTATGTGGTTGACAACGAGATGCAAGCCCCTGCCATTGATGAAATCCCTGTAGTGAATCAATTCGAAGATGTTTTTCCTGAAGAGTTACCTGGATTGCCGCCCGACAGAGAAATAGAATTCAATATCGATCTTGCCCCGGGAACTGCACCAATTTCCAAGGCACCATACCGAATGCCTCCAGTCGAGATGAAGGAGTTGGCTACCCAACTGCAAGAATTACTTGACAAAGGCGTAATTAGACCAAGTGTATCCCCGTGGGGAGCTCCAGTGCTGTTCGTGAAGAAGAAGGACGGATCCATGCGACTATGTATTGATTATCGTGAGTTGAACAAGATGACCATCAAGAATAAGTACCCTCTACCTCGAATCGACGATCTGTTTGACCAACTTAAGGGAGCTAGATGTTTTTCAAAGATTGATTTGAGATCCGGCTATCATCAACTAAAGATCAAGCCTGAAGATATTCCTAAGACTGCCTTTAGGACCCGATATGGACATTACGAATTCTTAGTCATGTCTTTTGGATTGACGAATGCGCCAGCTGCTTTTATGGATTTGATGAATCGTGTGTTCAAGAGATACTTGGACAAGTTCGTGATTGTATTTATTGATGACATCCTGATATACTCGAAGTCTCCTGAGGAACATGCTGAACGCCTCCATTTAGTTCTGGAAACGCTGAGGAAGGAAAAGTTATATGCGAAATTTTCAAAGTGTGAATTCTGGCTAAAAGAAAATTCAATTTTTGGGACGCATTGTAAGCGGCGAAGGGAATTCTGTAGACCCCGCAAAGATAGAAGCCGTAGCAGATTGGGAGAGACCCAAGACTCCAACCGAAGTTAGAATTTTCCTTGGATTGGCCGGATACTATCGTAGATTCGTGAAGGATTTCTCAAAGATAGCGACGCCACTGACCCGACTCACCAGAAAGAGTGAAAAGTTCGAATGGACCCCAAAATACGAAGAAAGCTTTCAAGAATTGAAGAATAGATTGACTACTGCCCCGGTGTTGACCTTACCCGATGAGAAAGGCGATTTCGTAATTTTCAGCGACGCTTCTCACAAGGGTTTAGGATGTGTTTTGATGCAACACGGAAAAGTAATAGCTTATGCCTCTCGACAACTGAAGGAGTATGAGTCCCGTTACCCTACTCACGATTTGGAGCTTGCTGCTATCGTTTTCGCACTCAAGATTTGGAGACATTACCTTTACGGAGAGAAATGCGAGATTTACACGGATCACAAGAGCTTAAATTATATATTCAGGCAGAAGGAATTAAACATGAGACAAAGAAGATGGTTGGAGTTGATCAAAGACTATGATTGCTCGATAAACTACCACCCAGGGAAGGCTAATGTTGTAGCTGATGCATTAAGTAGAAAGGAGAGACTAAACCTGTTGACAACCTCAGAAGAATTGGTCAGAGAATTTGAGAAAATGGAATTGGAAGTCAAGATCCCAGTCCAAAACAATGAAAGAGTTTACAGCATTCAGTTTCAACCGGAGTTACTCGAGAAGATTCGCCGTTGTCAAGAACAAGTAATGGAAGAAAGAAGATCAGAGTTGATCGGAGAAGAAATTCTAAGTTCAAAAGATGAAAAGGGAATTAAGCGATTTGCATCGAGAATATGGATTCCTAATGTTACAGAGTTGAAGGAGGAAATTATGAGCGAAGCGCATAACTCGAGATATTCCATTCACCTAGGGAGCACAAAGATGTATCAAGACATCAAGTTGAATTATTGGTGGCCCAACATGAAGAGGGAGATTGCAGAATGGGTAAGTAAGTGTTTGACATGTCAGAAAGTGAAGGCGGAACATCAACGACCAAGTGGACTTCTACAACCTTTAGAGATACCCGAGTGGAAATGGGAGCATATTACCATGGATTTTGTCGTAGGATTGCCCCGAACTAGAGCCAGTCACGATGCTATTTGGGTTATTGTCGACCGACTCACTAAATCTGCGCATTTCCTACCAATTAGTGATAAGTATTCCGTTGAGAGATTGGTGAACATATACCTAAAGGATATTGTGGTTCGTCACGGAGTACCTGTTTCGATTGTATCTGATAGAGATGCCCGTTTTACTTCTCGATTTTGGAAAAGTTTTCAAGAATGTCTTGGAACGAAGTTAAATCTGAGCACTGCTTATCATCCACAGACCGACGGACAAAGTGAAAGGACGATTCAAACAGTTGAAGATATGTTAAGAGCCTGTGCACTTGATTTTAAAGGAAGTTGGGATGAGCATTTGCCCCTAGTCGAGTTTGCTTACAACAATAGTTACCATTCGAGCATATGTATGACACCTTATGAAGCTTTGTACGGAAGGAAGTGTAGATCACCGTTATATTGGGATGAAGTAGGAGAAAGAAAGATACTAGGACCGGAATTACTTCAACAAACTAAGCAAGCAACCGAGGTTATTCGAAAAAGGTTAGTTGCGCTCAAGATCGACAGAGGAAGTATGCAAATCAAAAGAGGAAAGACAAAGCGTTTGAAGTGGGAGATAAAGTGATGCTAAAAGTTTCACCTTGGAAAGGAGTAATGAGATTCGGAAAGAAAGGCAAGTTAAGTCCCAGATATATAGGACCTTTTGAGATTCTTAAGAAGATAGGACCACTAGCTTATCAGTTGGCCCTACCTCCAGACCTTCAGCATATCCACGATGTGTTTCATGTTTCTGCGTTAAGAGAGTACCATTCTGATTTCAGGCATGTTATAACCTACGAACCAGTGGAAATTCGCCTCGACTTGACATACAAAGAAAAGCCAGTGGAGATCCTAGATTACAAAGTGCAAGAGTTAAGAACTAAGAAAGTAAATTTAGTGAAAGTACTTTGAAGAAACCACCAAGTTGAGGAAGCCACGTGGGAATTAGAAAGTGAGATGCGGAGTAAATATCCTGAATTGTTTAGTGCATAGTTTTGATTCCGAGGACGGAATCCTATAAGGGGGGAAGACTGTAATAACCGTGAATTTACGAATAATATTTAATTTTGAGCCGAATTTTAGAGTTTCGTTTTAGTTAGTTAGCGGGAGAAAAACGAAATCTTTTTACTAAATATTTTCATCATTATAATTGTCCCCCATTTTTATTTCTTTTAATTTAATAATTACCCACCTATTAAATAAAAAATTTATTATGATTACACCACTACATGTTTTACAATGATTTTGTCTCCATGTTTTAATCTTTTAAATTTTTTATCCCAACCATTATCAATATCATGATTAATCAGTACCTAATTTTTGTTATATAAGGGATTGGTCTCTGCATTAACAAAACAACACCAATCTCTTTTGTTCACCAAACAAAACCCGGTTGTAGGCATACAAAACAGAAAACACATTGTTATCTCTCTTTTAAAAACAAACACATATGGTATCATTTTTTTCTAACAAAAAAACAACATCATCCCATTTTCTTTCTTTCCTGCAAGACTCATCTACTTCTCTTTCATTTTTAACCAAGAATTCGACCATATACACTAATATACAGGGTATGAAATGGCAGTTAAAGTATTTCAGTTTCTCAGTCTTATTTCGATTTGTAATCTGTGTGTATTCTTCTTGTGTTGGTCGATTGGGTTGTTTTTTTTTTCGTTTTGTATTGGGATAACCGAATTAGTGTTAAGAGAGAAGAGAGGGAGGCGAGAGAAATTGGTTGGGTTGTTGATTTTTTGGTGAAGAGTCGGTTAAGGGGAAGTCGGAGAGAGAGGATGGAGCGGAGAGAGTAAAGGGTGAGGGAGATTGTTGTTGATGAAGATGGAGATGTCGAGGGGGAGACGGAGAGATGAGTAGATTAGAGAGAGTGGAGGGAGAGTGATGAACGGAGATAAGAAAGAGGAAGAGGTGAGGAGATGTTTTAGTTTTGTTGTGTTATAATCGAAGAAAGGAGAGATAGATGGAATTGTTGGTAGTTGAATCGGGTGTTGGTTTGTGCGGTGCCGAGAGATTACAAAGGTGGGGGGGAAGAGAGATGAGCCGAGAGAGGAAGGGAGAGATTTAGAGAAAGGGAGAGAGATTTTTGCGAGAGAGAAAGAGAGAGAGAGAGAGAGAGAGAGAGAGAGAGAGAGAGAGAGAGAGAGAGAGAGAGAAAGAGAGAGAGAGAGAGAGAGAGACAGAACGAGAGAGATTGTGAGAGATTGGTTGAGAGTTGCAAGAGAGAAATGCAGGGAACAGGGGTGGGGCCCATGGGGAAAGTGGGGCCCACATCAATTTTTTCTGTTAAAACGATACAGTTTAGTAAATTAGCGATAGTACGTTAAAAGTCAAGATTTTATTATTTGGACCGTTATTTAAATTAGTTAGTAAAATTGTTTTTAAAAATGGTTTAATTATTTAATTCATTAATTATTTAGACTTTTTAAAAATGTAATTTAGAATTATTTAATTAATTAAATAAGTATTATTATGATTTTGAAAACAAATTAGAGATTTATTAATTTACAATAAAAAAGGGTATATTTGTGAATAAATAGAATAATATATGATTTTATTCTCGAAAGCTGTTGTTAATATTTTCCGGTTTATTTTAGTTAACCGGATCGAGTTAGATTTATTTTAGAGATTAATACTTGATTTAAATAAATTAGAATTTGTGAGGTTGCTTAAAATTAGATTTCTTTGATAAATTATTTTAAAAATGAGAATAATTATTTTGGATTTAAATTGAATAAAAATGGATGTTTGAATTTTTTATTTTGAGTAAGAATTTAGATTTCCAGATATTAAAAATAGGATTTATTTTCGAGATTTGATTCCTGAGTTCGAAGAGAGATTTATTTATCCGGGAATTATTTTCCGTTAATTCTTCGAGGGATATTTTATTATATTATTAATTATATTATCGGATCGGGAATTTTTCATTCTGAAGAATCGCTCACGTATTTCTGGTTGCCATTTTTTAGAGAATAATTCTCGAGACGTAGATCGACGCCAAGTTCACGGGTAGAGTGTAACGCCCCCAAATCCCCCCTGACCGGGGACTCGGGTCGTCACATTGTCTCAATATGATAACGCAATAACAATACCAAATTTTATTACAACGGAGCGTAAAATGTCCCACTCCGCAGGTCCAAGATCGTCTTCACAACATAGTACAATCCAACTTGATTCATCTCGAAATAATATGTTACAAAAGTTCACAACAGTAGAAATATAAAGATTCCATCTGGATCTTCTAATTATTGTCGCCATAGCCTTGCGCTTTCCCCTTGCCTCTGTAGCCCTGGCTGGACGTCTCGCCTCTTTCCGTCTTGACAGCTGAACAAAATGTTGTAAAGCAAGAATGAGCAACTATAGTGCTCAGCAAGTTCTCTTCTCGCTCGGTATATAAATATAATATAGTTTACCGAAATAAATACTCAAAATTTTAATATCGGATATCACAATATGATTTGGCTCAAATTCATCTTGAAAATATCATACTCGAAAGGCTCAAAACTCATCTCAAAACAGAATACTCAAAAGACTCATTACTCAATTCGAAACAGAATACTCGTTAACTCATTTGATATAACTCTGATAACTCATGATTTAAGAATGAACTGGTCTTCCACCTCTCCGTATCTCGGTGGGGCGATCAACTAACCAACCAAGAATACCGGCCTCCAATGACACCGCACTTCGCCCGATCACGGCTACAATACGATATCAACAATAATATATATATATATGTATGAATGCTAGCATCATAATGGTTATCAATTCAACCAAGGCAACGAATGCCTAAATATTCTCGGGTCCGTAAAACGGTACACGAGTCTCTCTTTCTCTATAATGGGCCTCTTGCCCAAAATTGACCAGTAGAATACAGAATTCCCGAATATTTGGGGTACAGATAACTTGAAATAGTACTCCCAGAAAATATTTACGAATCTGGCGGACTGCCAGTATGACTCGATTTTACCACCAATCCGAACAATGGACTGATGTAAATAATAATAATTATCGGTTGACACGAACAAAATGCCAAACCTTGACAATAAAATCGACTATCTCGAATTTATGAGAATAGTCTTAAGATTGAAGTAATTGGGAGTCGTACTGAACAAATAGTACTTCTCAATATTTATAATACTCGACATTGATGAACGTTTAGATAGAACATTTTTCACTTGATCGACGAATAAAAATCTCTAACAATTATAATTTAAACTCCTATCGGTTAGTTCAAACGAGGAACTAACTAAAAGATAATCAATAAATAACGATTGGATTTGTACAATAAATTCAATCGAAAAGAATAAATTTAACTATCTCAGACGAATGAGATTAGTTTCACTGAATCAAAATAATAGTCGTCTCGAATTAATGAGATCGACCCGATAGCAACGAAATTATTTCTACGCTTATAGGGATTATAATTCTCAAATAAACTAACTTAACAACATAATAATATTTAACAAGAAATAATTCTCAAAAGAAATTATTGCATCATACGAAGCAACAGATAAATCTCAACATATAATATCTCGAAAATAATTAAGGAATTAAATAACACGAACAGAAATCCACAGTTTCCAAAAGTTAGGGTAGGAATGAACTTGCCTCGATCTCGAAGTGCAAATGAATGCAGATAAAAATTATACTCTACCCGTGAACTTGGCGTCGATCTACGTCTCGAGAATTATTCTCTAAAAATGGCAACCAGAAATACGTGAGCGATTCTTCAGAATAAAATACTCCCGATCCGATAATCTATTTAATAATAATATAATATCTCATAAAATCTCCGGAATAAATAACAGAAATTAATTTCGGAATAAATAAATATTTCTTCGAACACAGGAATTAAATCTGGGGAATATATCCTATTTTTAATATCTGAAAATCTAAATTCTTTGCTCAAAATGAAAAATTCAAACATCAATTTTTATTCCATAATTATTATTCTCATTTTTAAAATAATTCATCAAAGAATTCTATTTTTTTAAGAAATCTCACAAATTCAAATTTACTAAACTCATTAATACTATAAAACAAATTTTAATCTCTAAATTAAATCAGACTCGATTCGGTTAATTAAAATAAACCAGAAAAATATTAAATACATCCTTTCCAAAATAAAACATATTTTATTCTAATTATTCACAAATATACCCCTTTTATTGCAAATTAATAAATCTCTAATTTTGTTTTCAAAAATCACATAATAATACTTATTTAATTAATAAAGTAATAAATTCTAAATTACATCTAAAATTCTAAATAATTCTATTTAATCAATTAAATAATTAAACCATTTTAAAAAAAACAATTCATTACCAACTAATTTAAATACCGATCCAATAAAATCTTGATTTTTGATCGTTCAATTGCTAATATGTTAAACTGTATCATTTTAACCGAAAAATTATCGTGGGCCCCACCCACATCCCCCTGCGTCTTCCCCAACTGCACTCTGCACTCCCTCTCTCTGTTCTCTCTCTCTCTCTCTCTCTCTCTCTCTCTCTCTCTCGGCTCATCTCCCTGTCTCTCCTGACTCACTCTCTCCCGATCTCCCTCGCCCCTCACAGTCTCTCTCACCTTCTCCTCTTCCTCCTACTCGCACACCACCACCAGTTTCAACCAAAACCGACATCAATATCAGCCTCCCCTTTACTCCGATTACAACCCACCAATCAAACACCTCACACACAAACTCATACGCCAGTACCATATCAATATACAACAATTACTCGCATGAATTTGAGCCTACCGGATATCAAGAAACGAAATCGGAAAAATAGGAAAGAAAAAGAATTAGCAGAACAAACAATTTACCTGATTTCCCAGTATAAATCTATATATATATATATATGAATATATATAGCCGGGTTTTTGTTTGGTTAAAGAGAGAGAGTAGATGAGTTTGCTGTTTGCTGGAGTTTGTTTTAGTTTGAAAAAAAAGTAATTGTAACCCCTATTTTTTAAGTAAACATAGGCCGGTCTCTATTTTAAAGGAATAAAGCGTGGGGACAAAAAATGATGGAGCACTTCCGTGAAATGAGGCATGTTTTGGTCCGGGCTTTTTGTTTGGGAAAAAAAAAATGGAAGAGACAGTTATGCTACTGGCCTGGATGTTGTACCATTTATAAAATAAAATTGTAACCCACAATAATGTTGAATAATGATGATAATTTTAGTGTGGTATTTTATTAATTAAAAAGAAATAAATAATGGGGAACAATTCTAAATGGCATAATAATTGCAAGGTTAGTTCTATTTTCAGAAAAATAAAAAAATGATGACCCCTTAATCAGCTTATTTTCTCCCGGCTGACTAATTAAAACGGTACTCTAAAATTCGGCTCCAAATTAAAATATTATTCGAAAATTCGTGGTTATTACAGTCTTCCCCCCTTATAGGATTCCGTCCTCGGAATCAAAACTATGCACTAAACAATTCAGGATATTTATTCTGCATTTCACTTTCTAATTCCCACGTGGCTTCCTCAACTTGGTGGTTTCTCCAAAGTACTTTCACTAAATTCACTTTCTTAGTTCTTAACTCTTGCACTTTGTAATCTAGGATCTCCTCTGGCTTTTCTTCGTATGTCAAATCTGGACGAATTTCCACTGGTTCGTAGGTTATAACGTGCCTGAAATTAGAATGGTACTCTCTTAACGCAGAAACATGAAACACATCGTGGATATGCTGAAGGTCTGGAGGTAGGGCCAACTGATAAGCTAGTGGTCCTATCTTCTTAAGAATCTCAAAAGGTCCTATATATCTGGGGCTTAACTTGCCTTTCTTTCCGAATCTCATTACTCCTTTCCAAGGTGAAACTTTTAACATCACTTTATCTCCCACTTCAAACGCTTTGTCTTTCCTCTTTTGATTTGCATACTTCCTCTGTCGATCTTGAGCTGCAACTAACCTTTTTCGAATAACCTCGGTTGCTTGCTTAGTTTGTTGAAGTAATTCCGGTCCTAGTATCTTTCTTTCTCCTACTTCATCCCAATATAACGGTGATCTACACTTCCTTCCGTACAAAGCTTCATAAGGTGCCATACATATGCTCGAATGGTAACTATTGTTGTAAGCAAACTCGACTAGGGGCAAATGCTCATCCCAACTTCCTTTAAAATCAAGTGCACAAGCTCTTAACATATCTTCAACTGTTTGAATCGTCCTTTCACTTTGTCCGTCGGTCTGTGGATGATAAGCAGTGCTCAGATTTAACTTCGTGCCAAGACATTCTTGAAAACTTTTCCAAAATCGAGAAGTAAAACGGGCATCTCTATCAGATACAATTGAAACAGGTACTCCGTGACGAACCACAATCTCCTTTAGGTATATGTTCACCAATCTCTCAACGGAATACTTATCACTAATTGGTAAGAAATGCGCAGACTTGGTGAGTCGGTCGACAATAACCCAAATAGCATCGTGGCTGGCTCTAGTTCGGGGTAATCCTACGACAAAATCCATGGTAATATGCTCCCATTTCCACTCGGGTATCTCTAAAGGTTGTAGAAGTCCACTTGGTCGTTGATGTTCCACCTTCACTTTCTGACATGTCAAACACTTACTTACCCATTCTGCAATCTCCCTCTTCATGTTGGGCCACCAATAATTCAACTTGATGTCTTGATACATTTTTGTGCTCCCAGGGTGAATGGAATATCTCGAGTTATGCGCTTCGCTCATAATTTCTTCCTTCAACTCTGTAACATTAGGAATCCATATCCTCGATGCAAATCGCTTAATTCCCTTATCATCTTTTGAACTTAGAAATTCTACTCCGGTCAACTCTGATCTTCTTTCTTCCATTACTTGTTCTTGACAACGTCGAATCTTCTCGAGTAACTCCGGTTGAAACTGAATGCTGTAAACTCTTTCATTGTTTTGGACTGGGATCTTGACTTCTAATTCCATCTTCTCAAATTCCCTAACCAATTCTTCTGAGGTTGTCAACAGGTTTAGTCTCTCCTTTCTACTTAATGCATCATCTACAACATTAGCCTTCCCTAGTGGTAGTTTATCGAGCAATCATAGTCCTTGATCAATTCTAACCATCTTCTCTGTCTCATGTTTAATTCCTTCTGCGTGAATATATACTTTAAGCTCTTGTGATCCGTGTAAATCTCGCATTTCTCTCCATAAAGGTAATGTCTCCAAATCTTGAGTGCGAAAACAATAGCAGCAAGTTCCTAATCGTGAGTAGGGTAACGGGACTCATACTCCTTCAATTGTCGAGAGGCATAAGCTATTACTTTACCGTGTTGCATCAGAACACAACCTAAACCTTTGTGAGAGGCATCGCTGAAAATCACGAAATCGCCTTTCTCATCAGGTAAGGTCAACACTGGGGCAGTAGTCAATCTCTTCTTCAATTCCTGAAAGCTGTCTTCGCATTTGGGGGTCCATTCAAACTTTTCACTCTTTCTGGTAAGTCGAGTCAGTGGCGTAGCTATCTTTGAGAAATCCTTCACAAATCTACGATAGTATCCGGCCAATCCAAGAAAACTTCTAACCTCTGTTGGAGTCTTGGGTCTCTCCCAATTTGCTACGGCTTCTATCTTTGCGGGGTCTACAGAAATCCCTTCGCCGCTCACAATGTGTCCCAAAAATTGAACTTCTTTCAACCAAAATTCGCACTTTGAAAACTTTGCATATAACTTTTCCTTTCTCAATGCTTCCAAAACTAAACGGAGGTGTTCAGCATGTTCCTCAGGAGACTTCGAGTATATCAAGATGTCATCAATAAATACAATTACGAACTTATCCAAGTACTTCTTGAACACACGATTCATTAAATCCATAAAAGCAGCTGGCGCATTCGTCAATCCAAAAGACATGACTAGGAACTCGTAATGTCCATATCGGGTCCTAAAGGCAGTCTTAGGAATATCCTCAGGCTTGATCTTTAGTTGATGATAGCCGGATCTCAAATCGATCTTCGAAAAATATATAGCTCCCTTAAGTTGGTCAAACAAATCGTCGATCCGAGGTAGAGGGTACCTATTCTTGATAGTCATCTTGTTCAGTTCACGGTAATCAATACATAATCGCATAGTTCCGTCCTTCTTCTTCACGAACAATACTGGAGCTCCCCACGGGGATACACTTGGTCTAATTACACCTTTGTCAAGTAACTCTTGCAGCTGTGTTGCCAATTCCTTCATTTCTATTGGTGCCATTCTGTACGGCGCCTTTGAGATTGGTGCGGTTCCTGGTTCTAGATCAATCATAAACTCTATCTCTCGATCTGGTAGAATTCCAGGTAACTCGTCGGGAAAAACGTCTCTAAACTGGTTAACTACAGGGACCTCCTCGATCATAGGGGTATGTTTCTCGGTATCTATCACATAAGCTAGATAGGCTTGACATCCTTGCCGAAGTAATCTTTTAGCTTGAATTATTGACAGGAAATCCTTAGTCGGTTTCCGTCCGTGAAACGAAATACTTATACCGTTAGGTCCATTTAAGCTGACCTTCTTACGGCGACAATCTATTAGAGCATCATGACGTGATAACCAATCCATCCCTAGGATTACGTCAAATTCCCCTAACTTAAAAGGAATGAGGTCTGCATCAAAACGTTGCCCATGTATCTCTATAGAACAATTCGGACACAATCGGTTCACCGGTATAACCTCCTGATTAGCTACTTCCATATTCAGAATTCCCTCTAAGGGCACAGACTCAAGATTCAACTTATTCATGAAGTTATCAGAAATAAAAGATTTGGTAGCTCCAGAATCAACTAGAACACACGCATCCTCAGAATTTACTAGAAGCGTACCTGCGATCACATTGCCGTTATCAATGGCATCTCTTACTGTCATGTTGAAGGTTCTCGCGGTTGGCTTGTTGCTGGGAGGTGCTGTGAGTCGAGGCACCGGATTTTCCTTCGCAGGTTATCGGCAGTCTCGGGACACGTGACCTTTCCTTTCACGGTTGAAGCAGGTGACAGATTTATCCTTGCAACTAGAAGCATAATGACCCTTCTGTCCACAATTATAACAATTCACGGTCGCTAGATGATAGGGTCCGGGGTGTTTCTTCCCACATGTCTTGCATTCTGGCAAAGGTGGTCTTCCTTGCATCACATTAACTGTCCGTGGCTGTCTGATCCTCTGATTGCTTCCTCTGGTGTCAAAGTTCCCAAACCTTCTTGTATCAGCACTTTTATCTTCCCTTTTTACAAACGGTTTCTTATCACTCCGATTATCAAATCTCCTCGCAAAGTTACTTCCACTACTCTGAAACTTCCTCTTATTTCCATCTTTCGGGTATAGTTCACTTCCACTTTCCACTATCGCCGCTTTCTGAACTAAAGTTGCATAATTGGTGATCTCAAATACTGCAACGCGATTTTGTATCCATGGTTTCAATCCTTGTTGAAAGCGTTTTGCTCTCTTCTCTTCAGTGTCTACATGATAGGGTACAAACCTCGAGAGTTCTGTAAACTTGGCCTCGTAGTCTGCAACAGTCATCGTTCCTTGCTTGAGCTCTAAAAACTTTATCTCCATCTGGTTCTCCAGATATTTGGGGAAATACCTCTCTAGAAACAACATTGTAAATCTAGCCCACGGTATAATCGTATCACCTTCCATTGCTCTCTTCGCTTTCCACCAATAATTTTTATTTACCATAACATATTAACAGAGATAGTCCTAGCTTATTCAACACTATACAAAGAAAATATTCTACATTTCTCTCAACCATGTTCTCATTTCTTTTCCTATATGAAAAACTATCACTCTTTCATCAACAAATAATATATCATCAATGTATACTCAGTATCAACCCGCTTCTCACTTTTAAAAGATTGTTCCGCATTCAAACCAAATTCTTAGCACTTTATCACATAACCATGGGACACTACGTAGACTTTCGAAGATCTGACTAGCGACTAATTAGCGTAGTAGTCTATTCATAATTATAAATTGGTACTCAAACTCGAATTGCTGAAATTCTCTTTTCTGGGAGTAACGTTTCATCACATTCAAATTTCAGTATACCTCTTTGAAATTCTTAGACACCGATCATTTTAGGATCCATAAGAACATTGAATAGAGATAACTCATAAGGAATAGATGTTAAACAACACATGTACGCGCTCAATTCTTGATGGTGAGAATCTTTTATGAAAGGATTAGCTGAGAGATCATTATGATCATCGAACATTTGTTTTGTTGCATGTATCATTAGGACAACCGTCATAGTACACAAGGTGGCCAGCCTTTAGTACTCTAATTAACAACAACAGTACAAATGGTGGCGTCCCACCAGACTTCTATCACAGAGACAGACAGTCTTCCCCTGTGTAAGTAGGGTTGTTCATCTCAGTATCACAAAGGGGACAAATATAGGAAGGGATATGAAAGAGTTTTATATTTATAGAAGTACATGACGCTCTGCAAATGAACCTTTGAACAATATAGGTCTTTTCAAACAGGATAAATATTGCCTGAGTAAATTCGAATGATAAAAATCACCGATAATCATTGATAAGGAAGTTACTTGAGGAACGATTTCCTAGCACACAATAAGCTTTTAGGATCGACTATTGATTCTCGAGTAAAAGTGACACTCGTAGACTCCGGTAGCTCGTCAGGGAAGAAAATCTCTAAGAGTGGATGTACTAAAAACACAATATCATAAAGAACTATTTCAACCTCAATAAGTTATATCTCTGGTGCACGTAACCCGCGCTATTACAACTCTGACTCTGGTAAAGGTATTGACAACATTTATAAAATGTGGAAACTCTGTAAGGTATCATCCGATCTCATTTATAATGGGAAATTAGGCATCCTATCTTAAATTTATTAGGAACTAGGGGTCCATGTGAATAAGGTGTAGGAAGTCTATCTCGAGTAGAACGAAACTCAGTTGGTCTGGAAGTGGACATCTACAAAAGTACGAAAAACCTCGGTCAGGTTTCAATCGACTAGATATGCCTATAAATATATATATAAAAAGGCGTAAAGCGCTTAGTGCCAAAATCTCAACATCGCATAATATATCTCTAAATTCTCACGTCGCGTTATAGTTCTAGGCTCGTATTACATCTCTAATTTCTCGCATCAGGTTATACTCCAAGGCTCGTACGATTCCTAAAAATATAACTAATGCTCTGATACCAACTTTGTAACGCCCCCAAATCCCCCCTGACCGGGGACTCGGGTCGTCACATTGTCTCAATATGATAACGCAATAACAATACCAAATTTTATTACAACGGAGCGTAAAATGTCCCACTCCGCAGGTCCAAGATCGTCTTCACAACATAGTACAATCCAACTTGATACATCTCGAAATAATATGTTACAAAAGTTCACAACAGTAGAAATATAAAGATTCCATCTGGATCTTCTAATTATTGTCGCCATAGCCTTGCGCTTTCCCCTTGCCTCTGTAGCCCTGGCTGGACGTCTCGCCTCTTTCCGTCTTGACAGCTGAACAAAATGTTGTAAAGCAAGAATGAGCAGCTATAGTGCTCAGCAAGTTCTCTTCTCGCTCGGTATATAAATATAATATAGTTTACCGAAATAAATACTCAAAATTTTAATATCGGATATCACAATATGATTTGGCTCAAATTCATCTTGAAAATATCATACTCGAAAGGCTCAAAACTCATCTCAAAACAGAATACTCAAAAGACTCATTACTCAATTCGAAACAGAATACTCGTTAACTCATTTGATATAACTCTGATAACTCATGATTTAAGAATGAACTGGTCTTCCACCTCTCCGTATCTCGGTGGGGCGATCAACTAACCAACCAAGAATACCGGCCTCCAATGACACCGCACTTCGCCCGATCACGGCTACAATACGATATCAACAATAATATATATATATGTATGAATGCTAGCATCATAATGGTTATCAATTCAACCAAGGCAACGAATGCCTAAATATTCTCGGGTCCGTAAAACGGTACACGAGTCTCTCTTTCTCTATAATGGGCCTCTTGCCCAAAATTGACCAGTAGAATACAGAATTCCCGAATATTTGGGGTACAGATAACTTGAAATAGTACTCCCAGAAAATATTTACGAATCTGGCGGACTGCCAGTATGACTCGATTTTACCACCAATCCGAACAATGGACTGATGTAAATAATAATAATTATCGGTTGACACGAACAAAATGCCAAACCTTGACAATAAAATCGACTATCTCGAATTTATGAGAATAGTCTTAAGATTGAAGTAATTGGGAGTCGTACTGAACAAATAGTACTTCTCAATATTTATAATACTCGACATTGATGAACGTTTAAATAGAACATTTTTCACTTGATCGACGAATAAAAATCTCTAACAATTATAATTTAAACTCCTATCGGTTAGTTCAAACGAGGAACTAACTAAAAGATAATCAATAAATAACGATTGGATTTGTACAATAAATTCAATCGAAAAGAATAAATTTAACTATCTCAGACGAATGAGATTAGTTTCACTGAATCAAAATAATAGTCGTCTCGAATTAATGAGATCGACCCGATAGCAACGAAATTATTTCTACGCTTATAGGGATTATAATTCTCAAATAAACTAACTTAACAACATAATAATATTTAACAAGAAATAATTCTCAAAAGAAATTATTGCATCATACGAAGCAACAGATAAATCTCAACATATAATATCTCGAAAATAATTAAGGAATTAAATAACACGAACAGAAATCCACAGTTTCCAAAAGTTAGGGTAGGAATGAACTTGCCTCGATCTCGAAGTGCAAATGAATGCAGATAAAAATTATACTCTACCCGTGAACTTGGCATCGATCTACGTCTCGAGAATTATTCTCTAAAAATGGCAACCAGAAATACGTGAGCGATTCTTCAGAATAAAATACTCCCGATCCGATAATCTATTTAATAATAATATAATATCTCATAAAATCTCCGGAATAAATAACAGAAATTAATTTCGGAATAAATAAATATTTCTTCGAACACAGGAATTAAATCTGGGGAATATATCCTATTTTTAATATCTGAAAATCTAAATTCTTTGCTCAAAATGAAAAATTCAAACATCAATTTTTATTCCATAATTATTATTCTCATTTTTAAAATAATTCATCAAAGAATTCTATTTTTTTAAGAAATCTCACAAATTCTAATTTACTAAACTCATTAATAATATAAAACAAATTTTAATCTCTAAATTAAATCAGACTCGATTCGGTTAATTAAAATAAACCAGAAAAATATTAAATACATCCTTTCCAAAATAAAACATATTTTATTCTAATTATTCACAAATATACCCCTTTTATTGCAAATTAATAAATCTCTAATTTTGTTTTCAAAAATCACATAATAATACTTATTTAATTAATAAAGTAATAAATTCTAAATTACATCTAAAATTCTAAATAATTCTATTTAATCAATTAAATAATTAAACCATTTTAAAAAAAACAATTCATTACCAACTAATTTAAATACCGATCCAATAAAATCTTGATTTTTGATCGTTCAATTGCTAATATGTTAAACTGTATCATTTTAACCGAAAAATTATCGTGGGCCCCACCCACATCCCCCTGCGTCTTCCCCAACTGCACTCTGCACTCCCTCTCTCTGTTCTCTCTCTCTCTCTCTCTCTCTCTCTCTCTCTCTCTCTCTCTCTCTCTCTCTCTCTCTCGGCTCATCTCCCTGTCTCTCCTGACTCACTCTCTCCCGATCTCCCTCGCCCCTCACAGTCTCTCTCACCTTCTCCTCTTCCTCCTACTCGCACACCACCACCAGTTTCAACCAAAACCGACATCAATATCAGCCTCCCCTTTACTCCGATTACAACCCACCAATCAAACACCTCACACACAAACTCATACGCCAGTACCATATCAATATACAACAATTACTCGCATGAATTTGAGCCTACCGGATATCAAGAAACGAAATCGGAAAAATAGGAAAGAAAAAGAATTAGCAGAACAAACAATTTACCTGATTTCCCGGTATAAATCTATATATATATATGAATATATATAGCCGGGTTTTTGTTTGGTTAAAGAGAGAGAGTAAATGAGTTTGCTGTTTGCAGGAGTTTGTTTTAGTTTGAAAAAAAAGTAATTGTAACCCCTATTTTTTAAGTAAACATAGGCCGGTCTCTATTTTAAAGGAATAAAGCGTGGGGACAAAAAATGATGGAGCACTTCCGTGAAATGAGGCATGTTTTGGTCCGGGCTTTTTGTTTGGGAAAAAAAAAATGGAAGAGACAGTTATGCTACTGGCCTGGCTGTTGTACCATTTATAAAATAAAATTGTAACCCACAATAATGTTGAATAATGATGATAATTTTAGTGTGGTATTTTATTAATTAAAAAGAAATAAATAATGGGGAACAATTCTAAATGGCATAATAATTGCAAGGTTAGTTCTATTTTCAGAAAAATAAAAAAATGATGACCCCTTAATCAGCTTATTTTCTCCCGGCTGACTAATTAAAACGGTACTCTAAAATTCGGCTCCAAATTAAAATATTATTCGAAAATTCGTGGTTAGTACATAGAGTATAATTTTTATCTGCATTCATTTGCACTTCGAAATCGAGGCAAGTTCATTCCTACCCTAACTTTTGGAAACTGTGAATTTCTGTTCGTGTTATTTAATTCCTTAATTATTTTCGAGATATTAAATGATTGATATTATCTGTTACTCTGTATGATGCAATAATTTCTTTTGAGAATTATTTCTTGTTAAATATTATTATGCTGTTAAGTTAGTTTATTTGAGAATTATAATCCCTATAAGCGTAGAAATAATTTAGTTGCTATCGGGTTGATCTCATTAATTCGAGACGACTATTATTTTGATTCAGTGAAACAAATCTCATTCGTCTGAGATAGTTAAATTTATTCTTTTCGATTGAATTTATTGTACAAATTCAATCGTTATTTATTGATTATCTTTTAGTTAGTTCCTCGTTTGAACTAACCGATAGGAGTTTAAAATTATAATTATTAGAGATTTTTATTCGTCGATCAAGTGAAAAATATTCTATTTAAACGTTCATCAATGTTGAGTATTATAAATATTGAGAAGTACTATTTGTTCAGTACGACTCCCAATTACTTCAATCTTAAGACTATTCTCATAAATTCGAGATAGTTGATCTTATTGTCAAGGTTTGGCATTTTGTTCATGTCAACCGATAAATTATTATTGAGAATTTACATCAGTCCATTGTTCGGATTGGTGGTAAAATCGAGTCATACTGGCAGTCCGCCCGATTTGTAAATATTTTCTGAAAGAGTTATCTCAAGTTATCTGTACCCCAAATAATCGGGAATTCTGTATTCTACTGGTCAATTTTGGGCAAGAGGCCCATTATAGAGAAAGAGAGACTCGTGTACCGTTTTACGGACCCGAGAATAATTAGGCACTTTGTTGCCTTGGTTGAATTGATAATCATTATGATGCTAGCATTCATACATATATTATAGTTGATATCGTATTGTAGCCGTGATCGGGCGAAGTGCGGTGTCATTGGAGGCCGGTATTCTTGGTTGGTTAGTTGATCGCCCCACCGAGATACGGAGAGGTGGAAGACCAGTTCATTCTTAAATCATGAGTTATCAGAGTTATATCAAATGAGTTATCGAGTATTCTGTTTCGAGATGAGTAATGAGTCTTTTGACTATTCTATTTTGAGATGAGTTTTGAGCCTTTCGAGTATGATATTTTCAAGATGAATTTGAGCCAAATCATATTGTGATATCCGATATTAAAATTTTGAGTATTTATTTCAGTAAACCTTATTATATTTATATACCGAGCAAGAAAAGAACTTGATGAGCACTATAGTTGCTCATTCTTGCTTTACAACATTTTGTTCAGCTGTCAAGACGGAAAGAGGCGAGACGTCCAGCCAGGGCTATAAAGGCAAGGGGAAAGCGCAAGGCTATGGCGACAATAATTAGAAGATCCAGATGGAATCTTTATATTTCTACTGTTGTGAACTTTTGTAACATATTGTTTCGAGATGTATCAAGTTGGATTGTACTATGTTGTGAAGACGATCTTGGACCTGCGGAGTGGGACATTTTATGCTCCGTTGCAATAAAATTTGGTATTGTTATTGCGTTATCATATTGAGACAATGTAACGACCCGAGTCCCCGTTCAGGGTGGATTTGGGGGCGTTACATGTTTCGATGTTCCAAACATACAGATGTGAAGATCTAAAGATTTTAGTGTTGTGATAATTTTATAAAAAATTTGCTAGATGTATTTGGTTTGGTTTTATAACTGTTAAACTGGTCAAAGTAGACTTTCCTTTTAACTAATCTTGTCCCGAATGATGAATCTATTTTTTTAAATTATATTTTCGACGTTCCAAACATACGGATGTGAAGAACTAACGATTTTAGTGTTGTGGTAATTTTTTAAAAAATTTGCTAGATGTATTTGGTTGGGTTTTATAACGGTCAAACCGGTCAAAGTAGACTTTCCTTTTAACTAGTCTTGTCCCGAATTATGAATCTATTTTTTTAATTTATTGTTTCGATGTTCCAAACGTACAGATGTGAAGATCTAACGATTTTAGTGTTGTGATAATTTTATAAAAAAATTGCTAGATGTATTTGGTTTGGTTTTATAACGGTTAAACCGGTCAAAGTAGACTTTCCTTTTAACTATTCTTGTCCCGAATGATGAATCTATTTTTTTAAATTATTTTTTAGACGTTCCAAATGTACGGATGTGAAGATCTAACGATTTTAGTGATGTGGTAATTTTTTAAAAAATTTGATAGATGTATTTGGTTTGGTTTTATAACGGTCAAACCGGTCAAAGTAGACTTTCCTTTTAACTAGTCTTGTCCCGAATGATGAACCTATTTTTTAAAATTATTTTTTCGACGTTCCAAATGTATGGATGTGAAGATCTAACGATTTTAGTGATGTGGTAATTTTTTAAAAAAATTGATAGATGTATTTGGTTTGGTTTTATAACGGTCAAACCGGTCAAAGTACACTTTCCTTTTAACTAGTCTTGTCCCGAACGTTGAATCTATTTTTTAATGATTTTTTCGATGTTCCAAACATACGGATGTGAAGAACTAACGATTTTAGTGATGTGGTAATTTTTTAAAAAATTTGCTAGATGTATTTGGTTAGGTTTTATAAAGGTCAAACCGGTAAAAGTATTCTTTCCTTTTAACTAGTCTTGTCCCGAATGATGAACCTATTTTTTAAAACTATTTTTTCGAGGTTCTAAATGTATGGATGTGAAGATCTAACGATTTTAGTGATGTGGTAATTTTTTAAAAAATTTGCTAGATTTTGGTTTTATAACGGTCAAACCGGTCAAAGTACACTTTCCTTTTAACTAGACCTGTCCCGAATGATGAATCTATTTTTTTAATGATTTTTTCGATGTTCCAAACGTACGGATGTGCAGAACTAACGATTTTAGTGATGTGGTAATTTTTTAAAAAATTTGCTAAATGTATTTGGTTAGGTTTTATAAAGGTCAAACCGGTCAAAGTAGACTTTCCTTTTAACTAGTCTTGTCCCGCATGATGAATCTACTTTTTTAATATATTTTTTCGACGTTCAAAACGTACGGATGTGAAGATCTAACGATTTTAGTGATGTGGTAATTTTTTAAAAAATTCGCTAGATGTTTTTTATTTGGTTTTATAACGGTCAAACCGGTCAAAGTACACTTTCCTTTTAACTAGTCTTGTCCCGAATGATGAATCTATTTATTTAATTTATTGTTTCGATGTTCCAAATGTACAGATGTGAAGAGCTAACGATTTTAGTGTTGTGATAATTTTATAAAAAAATTGCTAGATGTATTTGGTTTGGTTTTATAACGGTTAAACCGGTCAAAGTAGACTTTCCTTTTAACTATTCTTGTCCCGAATGATGAATCTATTTTTTAAATTATTTTTTAGACGTTCCAAATGTACGGATGTGAAGATCTAACGATTTTAGTGATGTGGTAATTTTTTAAAAAATTTGATAGATGTATTTGGTTTGGTTTTATAACGGTCAAACCGGTCAAAGTATACTTTTCTTTTAACCAGTCTTGTCCCGAACGATAAATCTATTTTTTTAAATTATTTTTTCGACGTTCCAAGTGTATGGATGTGAAGATCTAACGATTTTAGTGTTGTGATAATTTTATAAAAAAATTGATAGATGTATTTGGTTTGGTTTTATAACAGTCAAACCGGTCAAAGTAGACTTTCCTTTTAACTAGTCTTGTCCCGAATGATGAATCTATTTTTTTAATTTATTTTCGACATTCCAAATGTATGGATATGAAGATCAAACGATTTTAGTGATGTGGTAATTTTTTAAAAAATTTGCCAGGATGTATTTGATTTGGTTTTATAACGGTCAAACCGGTCAAAGTAGACTTTCCTTTTAACTAGTCCTGTCCAGAATGAAGAATCTATTTTTTTAATTTATTGTTTCGAAATTCCAAATGTATGGAAATGAAGATCTAACGATTTTAGTGATATGGTAATTTTTTAAAAAATTTGCCAGGATGTATTTGGTTTGGTTTTATAACGGTCAAACCGGTCAAAGTAGACTTTCCTTTTAACTAGTCTTGTCCCAAATGATGAATCTATTTTTTTTAAATTATTTTTTCGACGTTCCAAACATATGGATGTGAAGATTTAACGATTTTAGTGATATGGTAATTTTTTAAAAAATCTGATAGATGTATTTGGTTTGGTTTTATAACGGTCAAACCGGTCAAAGTAGACTTTTCTTTTAACTAGTCTTGTCCCGAACGATGAATCTATTTTTTTAAATTATTTTTTCGACGTTCCAAATGTATGGATGTGAAGATCTAACGATTTTAGTGATGTGGTAATTTTTTAAAAAAATTTCTAGATGTATTTGGTTTGGTTTTATAACGGTCAAAACGGTCAAAGTAGACTTTCCTTTTAACTAGTCTTGTCCCGAATGATGAATCTATTTTTTTTAATTTTTTTTCGACATTCCAAATGTATGGATATGAAGATCAAACGATTTTAGTGATGTGGTAATTTTTTACAAAATTTGCCAGGATGTATTTGATTTGGTTTTATAACGGTCAAACCGGTCAAAGTAGACTTTCCTTTTAACTAGTCCTGTCCAGAATGAAGAATCTATTTTTTTAATTTATTGTTTCGACATTCCAAATGTATGGATATGAAGATCTAACGATTTTAGTGATATGGTAATTTTTTTAAAAATTTGCCAGGATGTATTTGGTTTGGTTTTATAACGGTCAAACAGGTCAAAGTAGACTTTCCTTTTAACTAGTCTTGTCCGGAATGAAGAATCTATTTTTTTAATTTATTGTTTCGATGTTCCAAACATACAGATGTGAAGATCTAACGATTTTAGTGTTGTGATAATTTTATAAAAAATTTGCTAGATGTATTTGGTTTGGTTTTATAACGGTTAAACCGGTCAAAGTAGACTTTCCTTTTAACTATTCTTGTCCCGAATGATGAATCTATTTTTTAAATTATTTTTTAGACGTTCCAAATGTACGGATGTGAAGATCTAACGATTTTAGTGATGTGGTAATTTTTTAAAAAATTTGATAGATGTATTTGGTTTGGTTTTATAACGGTCAAACCGGTCAAAGTAGACTTTCCTTTTAACTAGTCTTGTCCCGAATGATGAACCTTTTTTTTAAATTATTTTTTCGACGTTCTAAATGTATGGATGTGAAGATCTAACGATTTTAGTGATGTGGTAATTTTTTGAAAAATTTGCTAGATGTATTTGGTTTGGTTTTATAACGGTCAAACCGGTCAAAGTACACTTTCCTTTTAACTAGTCTTGTCCCGAATGATGAATCTATTTTTTTAATGACTTTTTCGATGTTCCAAACATTCGGATGTGAAGAACTAACGATTTTAGTGATGTGGTAATTTTTTTAAAAAATTTGCTAGATGTATTTGGTTAGGTTTTATAAAGGTCAAACCGGTCAAAGTAGACTTTCCTTTTAACTACTCTTGTCCCGAATGATGAACCTATTTTTTAAAATTAGTTTTTCGACGTTCTAAATGTATGGATGTGAAGATTTAACGATTTTAGTGATGTGGTAATTTTTTAAAAAATTTGCTAGATGTATTTGGTTTGGTTTTATAACGGTCAAACCGGTCAAAGTACACTTTCCTTTTAACTAGTCTTGTCCCGAATGATGAATCTATTTTTTTAATGATTTTTTAGATGTTCCAAACGTACAGATGTGAAGAACTAACGATTTTAGTGATGTGGTAATTTTTTGAAAAATTTGCTAGATGTATTTGGTTAGGTTTTATAAAGGAACCGGTCAAAATAGACTTTCCTTTTAACTAGTCTTGTCCCGCATGATGAATCTACTTTTTTAATTTATTTTTTCGACTTTCAAAACGTACGGATGTGAAGATCTAACGATTTTAGTGATGTGGTAATTTTTTAAAAAATTCGCTAGATGTATTTGATTTGGTTTTATAACGGTCAAACCAGTCAAAGTAGACTTTCCTTTTAACTAGTCTTGTCCCGAATGATGAATCTATTTTTTTTAATTTTTTTTCGACAATCCAAATGTATGGATGTGAAGATCTAACGAATTTAGTGATGTGGTAATTTTTTAAAAAAATTGCCAGGATGTATTTGGTTTGGTTTTATAACGGTCAAACCGGTCAAAGTAGACTTTCCTTTTAACTAGTCTTGTCCCGAATGATGAATCTATTTTTTTAATTTATTGTTTCGATGTTCCAAACGTACAGATGTGAAGAGCTAACGATTTTAGTGTTGTGATAATTTTATAAAAAAATTGGTAGATGTATTTGGTTTGGTTTTATAACGGTTAAACAGGTCAAAGTAGAGTTTCCTTTTAACTTGTCTTGTCCCGAATGATGAATCTATTTTTTTAATTTATTTTTTCGACTTTCCAAACGTACGGATGTGAAGATATAACGATTTTAGTGATGTGGTAATTTTTTAAAAAATTTGATAGATGTATTTGGTTTGGTTTTATAACAGTCAAACCGGTCAAAGTATACTTTTCTTTTAACTAGTCTTGTCCCGAACGATGAATCTATTTTTTTAAATTATTTTTTCGACGTTCCAAATGTATGGATGTGAAGATCTAACGATTTTAGTGTTGTTATAATTTTATAAAAAATTTGATAGATGTATTTGGTTTGGTTTTATAATGGTCAAACCGGTCAAAGTAGACTTTCCTTTTAACTAGTCTTGTCCCGAATGATGAATCTATTTTTTTAATTTTTTTTCGACATTCCAAATGTATGGATATGAAGATCAAACGATTTTAGTGATGTGGTAATTTTTTAAAAAATTTGCCAGGATGTATTTGATTTGGTTTTATAACGGTCAAACCGGTCAAAGTAGACTTTCCTTTTAACTAGTCCTGTCTAGAATGAAGAATCTTTTTTTTTAATTTATTGTTTCGACATTCCAAATGTATGGATATGAAGATCTAACGATTTTAGTGATGTGGTAATTTTTTAAAAAATTCGCTAGATGTATTTGATTTGGTTTTACAACGGTCTAACCAGTCAAAGTAGACTTTCATTTTAACTAGTCTTGTCCCGAATGATGAATCTATTTTTATAATTTTTTTTCGACAATCCAAATGTATGGATGTGAAGATCTAACGATTTTAGTGTTGTGATAATTTTATAAAAAATTTGCTAGATGTATTTGGTTTGGTTTTATAACTGTTAAACTGGTCAAAGTAGACTTTCCTTTTAACTAATCTTGTCCCGAATGATGAATCTATTTTTTTAAATTATATTTTCGACGTTCCAAACATACGGATGTGAAGAACTAACGATTTTAGTGATGTGGTATTTTTTTAAAAAATTTGCTAGATGTATTTGGTTGGGTTTTATAAAGGTCAAACCGGTCAAAGTTGATTTTCCTTTTAACTAGTCTTGTCCCGAATTATGAATCTATTTTTTTTAATTTATTGTTTCGATGTTCCAAATGTACAGATGTGAAGATCTAACGATTTTAGTGTTGTGATAATTTTATAAAAAATTTGCTAGATGTATTTGGTTTGGTTTTATAACGGTTAAATCGGTCAAAGTAGACTTTCCTTTTAACTATTCTTGTCTCGAATGATGAATCTATTTTTTTAAATTATTTTTTAGACGTTCCAAATGTACGGATGTGAAGGTCTAACGATTTTAGTGATGTGGTAATTTTTTAAAAAAATTTGATAGATGTATTTGGTTTGGTTTTATAACGGTCAAACCGGTCAAAGTAGACTTTCCTTTTAACTAGTCTTGTCCCGAATGATGAACCTATTTTTTAAAATTATTTTTCCGACGTTCTAAATGTATGGATGTGAAGATCTAACGAATTTAGTGATGTGGTAATTTTTTAAAAAATTTGCTAGATGTATTTGGTTTGGTTTTATAACGGTCAAACCGGTCAAAGTACACTTTCCTTTTAACTAATCTTGTCCCGAATGATGAATCTATTTTTTTAATGATTTTTTCGATGTTCCAAATGTACGGATGTGAAGAACTAAAATTTTTAGTGATGTTGTAATTTTTTAAAAAATTTGCTAGATGTATTTGGTTAGGTTTTATAAAGGTCAAATCGGTCAAAGTAGACTTTCCATTTAACTAGTCTTGTCCCGAATGATGAATCTACTTTTTTAATTTATTTTTTCAACGTTCAAAACGTACGGATGTGAAGATTTAACGATTTTAGTGATGTGGTAATTTTTTAAAAAAAATCGCTAGATGTATTTGATTTGGTTTTATAACGGTCAAAACGGTCAAAGTAGACTTTCCTTTTTACTAGTCTTGTCCCGAATGATGAATCTATTTTTTTAATTTTTTTTTCGATATTCCAAATGTATGGATGTGAAGATCTAACGAATTTAGTGATGTGGTAATTTTTTAAAAAATTTGCCAGGATGTATTTGGTTTGGTTTTATAGCAGTCAAACCGGTCAAAGTAGACTTTTCTTTTAACTAGTCTTGTCCCGAATGATGAATCTATTTTTTTAATTTATTTTCGACATTCCAAATGTATGGATATGAAGATCAAACGATTTTAGTGATGTGGTAATTTTTTAAAAAATTTGCCAGGATGTATTTGATTTGGTTTTATAACGGTCAAACCGGTCAAAGTAGAATTTCCTTTTAACTAGTCCTGTCCAGAATGAAGAATCTATTTTTTTAATTTATTGTTTCGAAATTCCAAATGTATGGAAATGAAGATCTAACGATTTTAGTGATATGGTAATTTTTTAAAAAATTTGCCAGGATGTATTTGGTTTGGTTTTATAACGGTCAAACCGGTCAAAGTAGACTTTCCTTTTAACTAGTCTTGTCCAAAATGATGAATCTATTTTTTTTAAATTATTTTTTCGACGTTCCAAACATATGGATGTGAAGATTTAACGATTTTAGTGATATGGTAATTTTTTAAAAAATCTGATAGATGTATTTGGTTTGGTTTTATAACGGTCAAACAGGTCAAAGTAGACTTTTCTTTTAACTAGTCTTGTCCCGAACGATGAATCTATTTTTTTAATTTATTGTTTCGATGTTCCAAATGTACAGATGTGAAGATCTAACGATTTTAGTGTTGTGATAATTTTATAAAAAATTTGCTAGATGTATTTGGTTTGGTTTTATAACGGTTAAATCGGTCAAAGTAGACTTTCCTTTTAACTATTCTTGTCCCGAATGATGAATCTATTTTTTTAAATTATTTTTTAGACGTTCCAAATGTACGGATGTGAAGGTCTAACGATTTTAGTGATGTGGTAATTTTTTAAAAAAATTTGATAGATGTATTTGGTTTGGTTTTATAACGGTCAAACCGGTCAAAGTAGACTTTCCTTTTAACTAGTCTTGTCCCGAATGATGAACCTATTTTTTAAAATTATTTTTCCGACGTTCTAAATGTATGGATGTGAAGATCTAACGAATTTAGTGATGTGGTAATTTTTTAAAAAATTAGCTAGATGTATTTGGTTTGGTTTTATAACGGTCAAACCGGTCAAAGTACACTTTCCTTTTAACTAATCTTGTCCCGAATGATGAATCTATTTTTTTAATGATTTTTTCGATGTTCCAAATGTACGGATGTGAAGAACTAAAATTTTTAGTGATGTTGTAATTTTTTAAAAAATTTGCTAGATGTATTTGGTTAGGTTTTATAAAGGTCAAATCGGTCAAAGTAGACTTTCCATTTAACTAGTCTTGTCCCGAATGATGAATCTACTTTTTTAATTTATTTTTTCAACGTTCAAAACGTACGGATGTGAAGATTTAACGATTTTAGTGATGTGGTAATTTTTTAAAAAAAATCGCTAGATGTATTTGATTTGGTTTTATAACGGTCAAAACGGTCAAAGTAGACTTTCCTTTTTACTAGTCTTGTCCCGAATGATGAATCTATTTTTTTAATTTTTTTTTCGATATTCCAAATGTATGGATGTGAAGATCTAACGAATTTAGTGATGTGGTAATTTTTTAAAAAATTTGCCAGGATGTATTTGGTTTGGTTTTATAGCAGTCAAACCGGTCAAAGTAGACTTTTCTTTTAACTAGTCTTGTCCCGAATGATGAATCTATTTTTTTAATTTATTTTCGACATTCCAAATGTATGGATATGAAGATCAAACGATTTTTGTGATGTGGTAATTTTTTAAAAAATTTGCCAGGATGTATTTGATTTGGTTTTATAACGGTCAAACCGGTCAAAGTAGACTTTCCTTTTAACTAGTCCTGTCCAGAATGAAGAATCTATTTTTTTAAATTATTGTTTCGAAATTCCAAATGTATGGAAATGAAGATCTAACAATTTTAGTGATATGGTAATTTTTTAAAAAATTTGCCAGGATGTATTTGGTTTGGTTTTATAACGGTCAAACCGGTCAAAGTAGACTTTCCTTTTAACTAGTCTTGTCCCAAATGATGAATCTATTTTTTTTAAATTATTTTTTCGACGTTCCAAACATATGGATGTGAAGATTTAACGATTTTAGTGATATGGTAATTTTTTAAAAAATCTGATAGATGTATTTGGTTTGGTTTTATAACGGTCAAACCGGTCAAAGTAGACTTTTCTTTTAACTATTCTTGTCCCGAACGATGAATCTATTTTTTTAAATTATTTTTTCGACGTTCCTAATGTATGGATGTGAAGATCTAACGATTTTAGTGATGTGGTAATTTTTTAAAAAAATTTCTAGATGTATTTGGTTTGGTTTTATAACGGTCAAAACGGTCAAAGTAGACTTTCCTTTTAACTAGTCTTGTCCCGAATGATGAATCTATTTTTTTTAATTTTTTTTCGACATTCCAAATGTATGGATATGAAGATCAAACGATTTTAGTGATGTGGTAATTTTTTACAAAATTTGCCAGGATGTATTTGATTTGGTTTTATAACGGTCAAACCGGTCAAAGTAGACTTTCCTTTTAACTAGTCCTGTCCAGAATGAAGAATCTATTTTTTTAATTTATTGTTTCGACATTCCAAATGTATGGATATGAAGATCTAACGATTTTAGTGATATGGTAATTTTTTTAAAAATTTGCCAGGATGTATTTGGTTTGGTTTTATAACGATCAAACCGGTCAAAGTAGACTTTCCTTTTAACTAGTCTTGTCCGGAATGAAGAATCTATTTTTTTTAATTTATTGTTTCGATGTTCCAAACATACAGATGTGAAGATCTAACGATTTTAGTGTTGTGATAATTTTATAAAAAATTTGATAGATGTATTTGGTTTGGTTTTATAACGGTCAAACCGGTCAAAGTAGACTTTCCTTTTAACTAGTCTTGTCCCGAATGATGAACCTTTTTTTTAAATTATTTTTTCGACGTTCTAAATGTATGGATGTGAAGATCTAACGATTTTAGTGATGTGGTAATTTTTTGAAAAATTTGCTAGATGTATTTGGTTTGGTTTTATAACGGTCAAACCGGTCAAAGTACACTTTCCTTTTAACTAGTCTTGTCCCGAATGATGAATCTATTTTTTTAATTTATTGTTTCGACATTCCAAATGTATGGATATGAAGATCTAACGATTTTAGTGATATGGTAATTTTTTTAAAAATTTGCCAGGATGTATTTGGTTTGGTTTTATAACGATCAAACCGGTCAAAGTAGACTTTCCTTTTAACTATTCTTGTCCCGAATGATGAATCTATTTTTTAAATTATTTTTTAGACGTTCCAAATGTACGGATGTGAAGATCTAACGATTTTAGTGATGTGGTAATTTTTTAAAAAATTTGATAGATGTATTTGGTTTGGTTTTATAACGGTCAAACCGGTCAAAGTAGACTTTCCTTTTAACTAGTCTTGTCCCGAATGATGAACCTTTTTTTTAAATTATTTTTTCGACGTTCTAAATGTATGGATGTGAAGATCTAACGATTTTAGTGATGTGGTAATTTTTTGAAAAATTTGCTAGATGTATTTGGTTTGGTTTTATAACGGTCAAACCGGTCAAAGTACACTTTCCTTTTAACTAGTCTTGTCCCGAATGATGAATCTATTTTTTTAATGACTTTTTCGATGTTCCAAACATTCAGATGTGAAGAACTAACGATTTTAGTGATGTGGTAATTTTTTTAAAAAATTTGCTAGATGTATTTGGTTAGGTTTTATAAAGGTCAAACCGGTCAAAGTAGACTTTCCTTTTAACTACTCTTGTCCCGAATGATGAACCTATTTTTTAAAATTAGTTTTTCGACGTTCTAAATGTATGGATGTGAAGATTTAACGATTTTAGTGATGTGGTAATTTTTTAAAAAATTTGCTAGATGTATTTGGTTTGGTTTTATAACGGTCAAACCGGTCAAAGTACACTTTCCTTTTAACTAGTCTTGTCCCGAATGATGAATCTATTTTTTTTAATGATTTTTTAGATGTTCCAAACGTACAGATGTGAAGAACTAACGATTTTAGTGATGTGGTAATTTTTTGAAAAATTTGCTAGATGTATTTGGTTAGGTTTTATAAAGGAACCGGTCAAAATAGACTTTCCTTTTAACTAGTCTTGTCCCGCATGATGAATCTACTTTTTTAATTTATTTTTTCGACTTTCAAAACGTACGGATGTGAAGATCTAACGATTTTAGTGATGTGGTAATTTTTTAAAAAATTCGCTAGATGTATTTGATTTGGTTTTATAACGGTCAAACCAGTCAAAGTAGACTTTCCTTTTAACTAGTCTTGTCCCGAATGATGAATCTATTTTTTTTAATTTTTTTTCGACAATCCAAATGTATGGATGTGAAGATCTAACGAATTTAGTGATGTGGTAATTTTTTAAAAAAATTGCCAGGATGTATTTGGTTTGGTTTTATAACGGTCAAACCGGTCAAAGTAGACTTTCCTTTTAACTAGTCTTGTCCCGAATGATGAATCTATTTTTTTAATTTATTGTTTCGATGTTCCAAACGTACAGATGTGAAGAGCTAACGATTTTAGTGTTGTGATAATTTTATAAAAAAATTGGTAGATGTATTTGGTTTGGTTTTATAACGGTTAAACAGGTCAAAGTAGAGTTTCCTTTTAACTTGTCTTATCCCGAATGATGAATCTATTTTTTTAATTTATTTTTTCGACTTTCCAAACGTACGGATGTGAAGATCTAACGATTTTAGTGATGTGGTAATTTTTTAAAAAATTTGATAGATGTATTTGGTTTGGTTTTATAACAGTCAAACCGGTCAAAGTATACTTTTCTTTTAACTAGTCTTGTCCCGAACGATGAATCTATTTTTTTAAATTATTTTTTCGACGTTCCAAATGTATGGATGTGAAGATCTAACGATTTTAGTGTTGTGATAATTTTATAAAAAATTTGATAGATGTATTTGGTTTGGTTTTATAATGGTCAAACCGGTCAAATTAGACTTTCCTTTTAACTAGTCTTGTCCCGAATGATGAATCTATTTTTTTAATTTTTTTTCGACATTCCAAATGTATGGATATGAAGATCAAACGATTTTAGTGATGTGGTAATTTTTTAAAAAAATTGCCAGGATGTATTTGATTTGGTTTTATAACGGTCAAACCGGTCAAAGTAGACTTTCCTTTTAACTAGTCCTGTCTAGAATGAAGAATCTATTTTTTTAATTTATTGTTTCGACATTCCAAATGTATGGATATGAAGATCTAACGATTTTAGTGATGTGGTAATTTTTTAAAAAATTTGCCAGGATGTATTTGGTTTGGTTTTACAACGGTCAAACCGGTCAAAGTAGACTTTCCTTTTAACTAGTCTTGTTCGGAATGAAAAATCTATTTTTTTAATTTATTGTTTCGATGTTCCAAACTGTTATAACCGCAAAATTTTCGAATAATAATTTTCTACTCGTTATTTAAATTTATTAAAGATTGATGAATTAATATTTTTTTAAATAGCGCGTTTCGGTAAAGTTTTAAAATTTTATGTAAATAAATATTATTTTATCTATTTATTTATATTTATTAGGTATTTATTAAAATTAGAAAATTTAGGAAAAGAGGATTTTAATTTTTGGACGGATATTATTTTTTTTAAAGCGTGGAATTTATTTAGAGAACAAAATTCGAGCCTCGTTTATTTGAGCCTGCAGAAAAACGACGAGATAAGTATTACTGATTTATCGTTAAGCACTAAGAGGAGGCAGTTTTCACAAATCAAGGCTTAAATTCCGGAATATTAATTGTCCCACTACGTTTTGTTCCCCATGCTTTGTCCCCCACGTTGTTTTGTCTCATTTTACAGGTTATATAAAAAAAAGGAAAGGAGTCTGGACCCCAAAACAGAACACACAGAGACCTTTTATTTCTTCTAAAAACAAATGCCATTCTTCATTTTTCTTTTCGTCAGTAAAACAAAGGCTCCACCATGTTTATACATATAAATCGGGCCTTATATTCACAAAAACAGAGAACACAAACGGACTATTTCTTTTGATAAATATAAAAACAGACCCGGTTACTTCATTTTGGATACAAAGCTCGACCATATATATTTATACAAAAACAGAGTGTCAATCAGAGTTTTGGGTTTGGGTTTGTTGTGCTGGTGGTTCGACTTGACCAAGGGGGAAATGAGGAGTAGTGCTTTGTTGATGTCGACTGTGGGTAGTTGGGAGAAGTCGACCACCACCGCTGCGGTGGTGGTGTTGTTTGGGGTTGTGAGAAGGCGAGGAATAGCGACGGAGAGATGAGAGTGGGGTGAGGGTTAGGACTCGTGTGTGTGTGCGTGCAGGGTGCGATTACTGCGTGTGTGGCACCCGTGTGTGCATGCATATGTGTATAACTGGTGCATGTTTTGTGTGTGTTCGGTGAAGGTGGTCAGGAATGGAGAAACAAGGTTGGGGTGTCGTTCTTGGTTGGTTTTCGGTTCTGTTTGCTAAGTTCTGTCTGAGCTCTGTTGATTATTTTCTTGCTGGGTTACGTGTAGTTGTATACTTGCGGGTTAGGCTGAGTGTTACTATTGTACGTGTGCCTCTGATAAGTGCCCAGGAGTGTGTTTGTGTGCAGTGTAACACGTTTAAGGAACAGGGCAGGGGTGTGTGAGTCTGAGTTCGAGTGTGTATGGTTGCATCTTGTGTTCGTATGTGTCTGTTATGATATAGAGATTGTGGAAAAAAGAAAATATAAGAGCTGGTGAAGGGAAGGTTAATGAGTGTAATTAATTTGTGTATATGGATGTGTCCAGCAAGAGAGTGCAGGGGAGGGGGAAGAAGAGTGCAGTTTATGTGTGTGTCATGTTCGTGTGTGTCCTGGTGTGTTAGCAGGGAGAGAGAGGCTGCTATAGAGTAGAAAATAAGAGATGGTAGTATGTTTATTATATCAATGGTGGTGCTGTGGTCGGGGAAAATCAGTTGTCCAGGTGCCGACTGAAAAGAAATAGCCGAGAGAGAGATAGAGTAAAGCCAGGGGAAGCTGGTAAAGTCTAAGGTATAAGACTATATTTTTTTATTTTATTAATTGAATATTTAGAGTAAATTTAGGAAATTTTAGTTGATAATTGGAGAAGAGTTTGTGTTTGAGAATTTGTGGATAAATTGAGAAAATGACATAGTATTTGATTAGCTTATTAGGTGATGAAATGGATTTTGGGATGTTAGTTTAAAAAATTTTGTAAAATGAATAAAATGTAGGACTTGGGCTGATTTTATAAATTAGTGGAAAAGTTGGATTTTAGAAATTATATTTTTATTTGGATAGAGGATTTTATGAGGAGCATTATGAAAATTTTTGGATAATTTTATGAGAAGTGAAAATGGAGATATGAATTTTATTTTAAGAATAGAATAAAATGATTTATTAATTTATTTTGTGGAATTTTGAGACTTGGTTGAATTATATTAATTAATGGATATGGTGAAAAATTCTGAAATTTGGTTATTAAATCAAGGAGGAAATGTAGTAATTTCTAAGATATTTGTGAGTGGTAGGAGTAATCGGATGAATTAGTTATTAAATTCAGAAAAATGGTTAAAATGGAAGCTTTGAGGAATTCTTATAAATGGTGGGAGGTTTAATTTTCGAAGGAAGTAATTTTATTTGGCTTTGGGATAATGTTAGAAGTTTTATGGAGATTTTTATTTTGATTTAACAATGAAGATCAATGGAGTTATGGATTTTACTAGAAAATAGAATATTAATGGTCATTTCTAAGGAGCCAAGAGTATTTTAATTAATTAAAATACTTCTTGAACTCGGAAATTTACGTATAAAATATGGACACGACCGTATCGAGATGTACTATTTAATCAAGTGGATTTCACTTAGAGATTTTGAAGAGAATACCCTGTTTCAAAGGAGAGAACAGATTAAAATGTTAGGTATCGCCGACAAGAATTTTGGTTTGGATATTCACTGTGTTAGTTGTATACATTTCATAGATACTGATTCGAGAGTTCCTAATTGAAGCATTGAGTTTATAAGCTTTTATAGAATATTAGAATTGTCGTCTGGAGACTGAATTACCGTATTATGTTTAACTATAGAAATTGACGCGCGAGATCGATAGCGGCGGATTAGACTCGTGGCAACCGCAAGAGCGTTGAACCAAATAATGATCAAATTAGAAGATTGGGACGCCGTAAGATAGAAGATGAAAGCAGTATTACTGTGACGTTTCATGATAGCTGAGAATTCGAGGCAAGTGTTTTCCCTTCACTTCTTGTTCAAGTGAGATTGTTTTAAATATGCTTATTATGGTATTATTTCATTTATTGTCGATCTTGTCGACATTTATTGTCATTCTTGTTTATTCAATTTATACCCTTTTACTGTATCGAACTTGTCGATAACCCTTGAAACTATTATTTCCTTAATGATGCTTCCTTATTAGGAGTACAACTAAACCGGTTGTTTAGGTAGTCGGGATCCCACTAGTAGAGCACTGAACCTATTATGTCCAAATACCCATTTCATACTTTATTTTAATCCATTCTGTGTTGATAGATTTTTGATTCGAAATATTTCTCTTGTGATTTGAGTTTTGATAGATTTTATATGTTTTCATTAACAATGATATTATTATTTATTTTAATCCATTCTGTGTTGATAGATTTTTGATTCGAAATACTTCTCTTGTGATTTGAGTTTTGATAGATGTTATATGTTTTCATCAACAATGATATTATTATTATTATTCCTGTTTTACTACACACTTGCTGAGCATTTCTTCCGCTCATACTTGTTTGTTTCGAAACCCTAACTTTTCAGTAAGGTAGTTTGGCGAGACATATCCGTACAATTCGAAGAGAGAAGAAGCAGACGCTATCTCGAAGATAACTTGACACGGGATGTCCTGATCCAAAGTAAGGTCTATTCTATTTAGTTTAACTCTGATAATTATTATTATGTATCAGATTAATTACCCTGGTATACTTCTAATCGAAGTCATACCAGTGATTTAAGTTTTGATCTAAGAGAATGTGGTAAAGAAGAAAGTTGGTATCCTATGGAATTTGGATTCTTGTTTCTAGCACTATAACCTAAAAGATCTTGGATTGTTTGGGGTCACAGAGATTATACTTCAATTTTTGACAATTACACGGAATAATGTTTTATTAAAGTGGTGATGTTATTTTGAGGATTCTCAGGTAACGACCAAATCTCCTGACCCGGATTTGGGGGTGTTACAGAATGGTATCAGAGCGAGGTTATAGTAAACTAGAAACGAGAGTGAGTAGGAGTGTGTATAGCTAAGCAAGGAACGTCTGAGCTCATATAGAGTTCGTGTTGGGCTATGGGATATAGTACCAATTAGCAGGTTAAGAATTGAGTGTTCGCGTGAGATGGTTACGCTAAATTAGATAAAACACCTTGCGACTGTAGGAGTCTACTACGAATTTTTAGAGAGTAAGTCTTAAGTGGTTTGAGCAAGCACAAAGACTGAGGCAAGTTCATTTTATCCCTTATTTCCTAAAGAAATTACGAGATTTCCTGAGAATATTACTTATGAAGGATTTCGGTTTATTATGGAAAATTCTTGGTGAAAATGATGGTTATTAAAATTTGATGAGAATTTTAGAGTGGATTTATTTTTTAAAATTCTAAATCATCAGTCGATCTCATTGATCGAGACGACTCTTTAATATTATTTGGCTGAAACTTGTCTTATCGATTTGAGATAGATAAATATTTATTTCTATTAGTTGAATTTATCTCTCAAATTCAACTACTTTTCTTGACATTGGGCAATGGTTCGTAATTCGGATCATTTATTAAAATGGTAACATTTATTTATTTTATCCCTTGATAATCAAGTTAAACTTCTTGAAGTGTCTACTTTGCTAAAATCGTTGAAGATTATTCAGTTGCTTTCAAAAAAAAAAATCTTGATAAATTCAGATAACGTACTTAGATTGAAATCTAGGGCGTCTTATTTATTCGAGACGACCCTTAAAGATTATTCAGTTATAACTACGCTCATATATCGAGGTAGTTTAAATTTTATTAACTTCAATCAGATCTATTGTTCATATCCGATAAATCTTGTTTCAATATTCAAATTTGATTCATTCTTCGAATCAAAATAGATACATTCAGAATAGAGAACAGAAGAACATCTTATCGTCAGAATTCCCTCTAAAAATACCTACTCTAGCGTATTTGGAAGTTTTCTTTTTTTTTAATCGAGCCGTTTTTATTATTTCAAGACGACTCCACAGGATTTATTCTAATCAGTGAACCTTTCTTGTTCAAGGTTTTTACTTTATTGTCTGGAATTGACATATTGTTCGTGTCAATATAATAAACTAAATTCTTTTGAAAATATTGCGACGGCCTATTGTTCAGGTCGGTCTCATACAAAGTTTAGATTGGCAATGGGGCCAGAAGCGAATAGGAATCCAAATCAATCAATTGTTAATCGGAGGAATAATCTTATAATCAACTGGTCAACATGGGAGATGGCCCATGGGTTTTCTTTCAGATCAACACGAGGAATAAACTCGTGGTATCGAAAGAGAAATATTTCAGGTTGACTTTTCAACCAACTTTTTGCTAGCAAAACGATATAGTGGTACTTGCGACATAGTAGTGATCGTGCTATGGGGTATCACGGTATGCGGTACTTGAGACACAACGGTTGATCGTATTGTGGGGTATCGTGAAAGCGGATAATTATTTTGGCACTAATGTTGCCAGGGTTGAAAATGATAACCCATTCTATGCTAGCAAAGAGAGAAAATTTGGTGGTACCACATCATAGCCCTAATCAGGTTGGGTGGGGTATCATAGGAGGACGGTACCTTGAGACATGGTAGTTGATCGCACCATGGGGGATACCGAAAGGTGGAAGACCAGTAATCTTTTCTTAAATTCTGAGCTGCCAAATAAATCGATGATTTTCTTGAAATTCTTGAAATTGTTGAGAAGTTTGTTTCTGATGATCTTGTGGTTGAGATGATTTGAATTCTTTGAGTTACTAGAGATTTTGAAAGAAGTTTTCTATATTCTCACAAATTTTGAGAAGTTGCCTATACGGCTTTCGTGACTGAAGATTTTATGAGTCTCCATTCCCTTCTAGCATTATCTTTCATTATCGTCGAAAAAAAAGAAAAAACAATGTGTAAGACTTGGGATAGTGAACTTGCCAAACATTTTATGTGCTCACCCTTGGTTATTATTTTAATGTCTCCAACAGTGAAATGTGAGAACGATGAGTCTTTCGAATAGAGATAAGAAGAATGTTGTGCCTGTTTTGGCCGTGATTGTATAATAAAACCTTAAGTGAACGGATGTGTGATGGCTAAGAAAGTTTCAAGGAATTAAAGGAAATACTATTATGAGTCGAGGGGACGTGCTCACTTGAGATGTTTTAGGCTAAAACTGAATAGAACTTCACGCGGTTGAAAATGTCTACTGAGGAACCTTTAGAGATTATTACAAGTTGACGTCGACGTAGGGTATCGATAAACTTAGGTCGTGCAGAAGAAGAGTTTAGATCGGATGACGAGTGTTGTAATGCTATTAGGTATCCCGACATATCACGAGTAGGGGTTAGATTCGTCCGAAGATTTGGCTATGGACGAACCAGCTGATTCGGAGCCGCATGAGCTAATTGGGCAACCGAAGCTACTAATTAGGGAGACGCCACCTAGATATCCGCATGTACCTTCTAGAAGTTTCGTCTACAATTCTAATTATGTAACGAGCATTATAGAGAGTACGAAAGGGCTACAAACAAGATGCAAAATGTGATTAATAGCACGTGTTGGGAGAAAGATCGTCTATAGAGATTTAACATTCATTGTGTTCTTCCTTGTTTTGCTGGCACCATATTTTAGTTGACGATCGATTATACTTCAATTAAAGATGAGCGTTGCATATACGATTCGTTTTGTTATAAACCATTATGATTCCTGAAAGTTATCAATGATTGAAAGAAGTAAAGACAGACATGTTAACCTACGAACTAGTGGAATTACATCCTGTTTTGACATAAGAAGAGCAGCCAGTGCAGATTCTAGACTACAAGGTGCAGGTGTTAAGAACTAAGAACGTAATTTTGGTAAAGGTACTTTGGAGAAATCACCAAGTTGAGGAATCTACGTGGGAATTAGAAGGCGAAATGCGGAATTTATATCCTGATTTGTTTAGTACGTAATTTTGATTCCGAGGACGGAATCCTATAAGGGGGGAAGACTGTTATAACCGCAAAATTTTCGAATAATAATTTTCTACTCGTTATTTAAATTTATTAAAGACTGATGAATTAATATTTTTTTAAATAGCGCGTTTCGGTAAAGTTTTAAAATTTTATGTAAATAAATATTATTTTATCTATTTATTTATATTTATTAGGTATTTATTAAAATTAGAAAATTTAGGAAAAGAGGATTTTAATTTTTGGACGGATATTATTTTTTTTAAAGCGTGGAATTTATTTAGAGAACAAAATTCGAGCCTCGTTTATTTGAGCCAGCAGAAAAACGACGAGATAAGTATTACTGATTTATCGTTAAGCACTAAGAGGAGGCAGTTTTCACAAATCAAGGCTTAAATTCCGGAATATTAATTGTCCCACTACGTTTTGTTCCCCATGCTTTGTCCCCCACGTTGTTTTGTCTCATTTTACAGGTTATATAAAAAAAAAGGAAAGGAGTCTGGACCCCAAAACAGAACACACAGAGACCTTTTATTTCTTCTAAAAACAAATGCCATTCTTCATTTTTCTTTTCGTCAGTAAAACAAAGGCTCCACCATGTTTATACATATAAATCGGGCCTTATATTCACAAAAACAGAGAACACAAACGGACTATTTCTTTTGATAAATATAAAAACAGACCCGGTTACTTCATTTTGGATACAAAGCTCGACCATATATATTTATACAAAAACAGAGTGTCAATCAGAGTTTTGGGTTTGGGTTTGTTGTGCTGGTGGTTCGACTTGACCAAGGGGGAAATGAGGAGTAGTGCTTTGTTGATGTCGACTGTGGGTAGTTGGGAGAAGTCGACCACCACCGCTGCGGTGGTGGTGTTGTTTGGGGTTGTGAGGAGGCGAGGAATAGCGACGGAGAGATGAGAGTGGGGTGAGGGTTAGGACTCGTGTGTGTGTGTGCGTGCAGGGTGCGATTACTGCGTGTGTGGCACCCGTGTGTGCATGCATATGTGTATAACTGGTGCATGTTTTGTGTGTGTTCGGTGAAGGTGGTCAGGAATGGAGAAACAAGGTTGGGGTGTCGTTCTTGGTTGGTTTTCAGTTCTGTTTGCTAAGTTCTGTCTGAGCTCTGTTGATTATTTTCTTGCTGGGTTACGTGTAGTTGTATACTTGCGGGTTAGGCTGAGTGTTACTATTGTACGTGTGCCTCTGATAAGTGCCCAGGAGTGTGTTTGTGTGCAGTGTAACACGTTTAAGGAACAGGGCAGGGGTGTGTGAGTCTGAGTTCGAGTGTGTATGGTTGCATCTTGTGTTCGTATGTGTCTGTTATGATATAGAGATTGTGGAAAAAAGAAAATATAAGAGCTGGTGAAGGGAAGGTTAATGAGTGTAATTAATTTGTGTATATGGATGTGTCCAGCAAGAGAGTGCAGAGGAGGGGGAAGAAGAGTGCAGTTTATGTGTGTGTCATGTTCGTGTGTGTCCTGGTGTGTTAGCAGGGAGAGAGAGGCTGCTATAGAGTAGAAAATAAGAGATGGTAGTATGTTTATTATATCAATGGTGGTGCTGTGGTCGGGGAAAATCAGTTGTCCAGGTGCCGACTGAAAAGAAATAGCCGAGAGAGAGATAGAGTAAAGCCAGGGGAAGCTGGTAAAGTCTAAGGTATAAGACTATATTTTTTTATTTTATTAATTGAATATTTAGAGTAAATTTAGGAAATTTTAGTTGATAATTGGAGAAGAGTTTGTGTTTGAGAATTTGTGGATAAATTGAGAAAATGACATAGTATTTGATTAGCTTATTAGGTGATGAAATGGATTTTGGGATGTTAGTTTAAAAAATTTGGTAAAATGAATAAAATGTAGGACTTGGGCTGATTTTATAAATTAGTGGAAAAGTTGGATTTTAGAAATTATATTTTTATTTGGATAGAGGATTTTATGAGGAGCATTATGAAAATTTTTGGATAATTTTATGAGAAGTGAAAATGGAGATATGAATTTTATTTTAAGAATAGAATAAAATGATTTATTAATTTATTTTGTGGAATTTTGAGACTTGGTTGAATTATATTAATTAATGGATATGGTGAAAAATTCTGAAATTTGGTTATTAAATCAAGGAGGAAATGTAGTAATTTCTAAGATATTTGTGAGTGGTAGGAGTAATCGGATGAATTAGTTATTAAATTCAGAAAAATGGTTAAAATGGAAGCTTTGAGGAATTCTTATAAATGGTGGGAGGTTTAATTTTCGAAGGAAGTAATTTTATTTGGCTTTGGGATAATGTTAGAAGTTTTATGGAGATTTTTATTTTGATTTAACAATGAAGATCAATGGAGTTATGGATTTTACTAGAAAATAGAATATTAATGGTCATTTCTAAGGAGCCAAGAGTATTTTAATTAATTAAAATACTTCTTGAACTCGGAAATTTACGTATAAAATATGGACACGACCGTATCGAGATGTACTATTTAATCAAGTGGATTTCACTTAGAGATTTTGAAGAGAATACCCTGTTTCAAAGGAGAGAACAGATTAAAATGTTAGGTATCGCCGACAAGAATTTTGGTTTGGATATTCACTGTGTTAGTTGTATACATTTCATAGATACTGATTCGAGAGTTCCTAATTGAAGCATTGAGTTTATAAGCTTTTATAGAATATTAGAATTGTCGTCTGGAGACTGAATTACTGTATTATGTTTAACTATAGAAATTGACGCGCGAGATCGATAGCGGCGGATTAGACTCGTGGCAACCGCAAGAGCGTTGAACCAAATAATGATCAAATTAGAAGATTGGGACGCCGTAAGATAGAAGATGAAAGCAGTATTACTGTGACGTTTCATGATAGCTGAGAATTCGAGGTAAGTGTTTTCCCTTCACTTCTTGTTCAAGTGAGATTGTTTTAAATATGCTTATTATGGTTTTATTCCATTTATTGTCGATCTTGTCGACATTTATTGTCATTTTTGTTTATTCAATTTATACCCTTTTACTGTATCGAACTTGTCGATAACCCTTGAAACTATTATTTCCTTAATGATGCTTCCTTATTAGGAGTACAACTAAACCGGTTGTTTAGGTAGTCGGGATCCCACTAGTAGAGCACTGAACCTATTATGTCCAAATACCCATTTCATACTTTATTTTAATCCATTCTGTGTTGATAGATTTTTGATTCGAAATATTTCTCTTGTGATTTGAGTTTTGATAGATTTTATATGTTTTCATTAACAATGATATTATTATTTATTTTAATCCATTCTGTGTTGATAGATTTTTGATTCGAAATACTTCTCTTGTGATTTGAGTTTTGATAGATGTTATATGTTTTCATCAACAATGATATTATTATTATTCCTGTTTTACTACACACTTGCTGAGCATTTCTTCCGCTCATACTTGTTTGTTTCGAAACCCTAACTTTTCAGTAAGGTAGTTTGGCGAGACATATTCGTACAATTCGAAGAGAGAAGAAGCAGACGCTATCTCGAAAATAACTTGACACGGGATGTCCTGATCCAGAGTAAGGTCTATTCTATTTAGTTTAACTCTGATAATTATTATTATGTATCAGATTAATTACCCTGGTATACTTCTTATCGAAGTCATACCAGTGATTTAAGTTTTGATCTAAGAGAATGTGGTAAAGAAGAAAGTTGGTATCCTATGGAATTTGGATTCTTGTTTCTAGCACTATAACCTAAAAGATCTTGGATTGTTTGGGGTCACAGAGATTATACTTCAATTTTTGACAATTACACGGAATAATGTTTTATTAAAGTGGTGATGTTATTTTGAGGATTCTCAGGTAACGACCAAATCTCCTGACCCGGATTTGGCGGTGTTACACAAACATACAGATGTGAAGATCTAAAGATTTTAGTGTTGTGATAATTTTATAAAAAATTTGCTAGATGTATTTGGTTTGGTTTTATAACTGTTAAACTGGTCAAAGTAGACTTTCCTTTTAACTAATCTTGTCCCGAATGATGAATCTATTTTTTTAAATTATATTTTCGACGTTCCAAACATACGGATGTGAAGAACTAACGATTTTAGTGATGTGGTATTTTTTTAAAAAATTTGCTAGATGTATTTGGTTGGGTTTTATAACGGTCAAACCGGTCAAAGTAGATTTTCCTTTTAACTAGTCTTGTCCCGAATTATGAATCTATTTTTTTAATTTATTGTTTCGATGTTCCAAATGTACAGATGTGAAGATCTAACGATTTTAGTGTTGTGATAATTTTATAAAAAATTTGCTAGATGTATTTGGTTTGGTTTTATAACGGTTAAATCGGTCAAAGTAGACTTTCCTTTTAACTATTCTTGTCCCGAATGATGAATCTATTTTTTTAAATTATTTTTTAGACGTTCCAAATGTACGGATGTGAAGTTCTAACGATTTTAGTGATGTGGTAATTTTTTAAAAAAATTTGATAGATGTATTTGGTTTGGTTTTATAACGGTCAAACCGGTCAAAGTAGACTTTCCTTTTAACTAGTCTTGTCCCGAATGATGAACCTATTTTTTAAAATTATTTTTCCGACGTTCTAAATGTATGGATGTGAAGATCTAACGAATTTAGTGATGTGGTAATTTTTTACAAAATTTGCCAGGATGTATTTGATTTGGTTTTATAACGGTCAAACCGGTCAAAGTAGACTTTCCTTTTAACTAGTCCTGTCCAGAATGAAGAATCTATTTTTTTAATTTATTGTTTCGACATTCCAAATGTATGGATATGAAGATCTAACGATTTTAGTGATATGGTAATTTTTTTAAAAATTTGCCAGGATGTATTTGGTTTGGTTTTATAACGATCAAACCGGTCAAAGTAGACTTTCCTTTTAACTAGTCTTGTCCGGAATGAAGAATCTATTTTTTTAATTTATTGTTTCGATGTTCCAAACATACAGATGTGAAGATCTAACGATTTTAGTGTTGTGATAATTTTATAAAAAATTTGCTAGATGTATTTGGTTTGGTTTTATAACGGTTAAACCGGTCAAAGTAGACTTTCCTTTTAACTATTCTTGTCCCGAATGATGAATCTATTTTTTAAATTATTTTTTAGACGTTCCAAATGTATGGATGTGAAGATCTAACGATTTTAGTGATGTGGTAATTTTTTAAAAAATTTGATAGATGTATTTGGTTTGGTTTTATAACGGTCAAACCGGTCAAAGTAGACTTTCCTTTTAACTAGTCTTGTCCCGAATGATGAACCTTTTTTTTAAATTATTTTTTCGACGTTCTAAATGTATGGATGTGAAGATCTAACGATTTTAGTGATGTGGTAATTTTTTGAAAAATTTGCTAGATGTATTTGGTTTGGTTTTATAACGGTCAAACCGGTCAAAGTACACTTTCCTTTTAACTAGTCTTGTCCCGAATGATGAATCTATTTTTTTAATGACTTTTTCGATGTTCCAAACATTCGGATGTGAAGAACTAACGATTTTAGTGATGTGGTAATTTTTTTAAAAAATTTGCTAGATGTATTTGGTTAGGTTTTAAAAAGGTCAAACCGGTCAAAGTAGACTTTCCTTTTAACTACTCTTGTCCCGAATGATGAACCTATTTTTTAAAATTAGTTTTTCGACGTTCTAAATGTATGGATGTGAAGATTTAACGATTTTAGTGATGTGGTAATTTTTTAAAAAATTTGCTAGATGTATTTGGTTTGGTTTTATAACGGTCAAACCGGTCAAAGTACACTTTCCTTTTAACTAGTCTTGTCCCGAATGATGAATCTATTTTTTTAATGATTTTTTAGATGTTCCAAACGTACAGATGTGAAGAACTAACGATTTTAGTGATGTGGTAATTTTTTGAAAAATTTGCTAGATGTATTTGGTTAGGTTTTATAAAGGAACCAGTCAAAATAGACTTTCCTTTTAACTAGTCTTGTCCCGCATGATGAATCTACTTTTTTAATTTATTTTTTCGACTTTCAAAACGTACGGATGTGAAGATCTAACGATTTTAGTGATGTGGTAATTTTTTAAAAAATTCGCTAGATGTATTTGATTTGGTTTTATAACGGTCAAACCAGTCAAAGTAGACTTTCCTTTTAACTAGTCTTGTCCCGAATGATGAATCTATTTTTTTTAATTTTTTTTCGACAATCCAAATGTATGGATGTGAAGATCTAACGAATTTAGTGATGTGGTAATTTTTTAAAAAAATTGCCAGGATGTATTTGGTTTGGTTTTATAACGGTCAAACCGGTCAAAGTAGACTTTCCTTTTAACTAGTCTTGTCCCGAATGATGAATCTATTTTTTTAATTTATTGTTTCGATGTTCCAAACGTACAGATGTGAAGAGCTAACGATTTTAGTGTTGTGATAATTTTATAAAAAAATTGGTAGATGTATTTGGTTTGGTTTTATAACGGTTAAACAGGTCAAAGTAGAGTTTCCTTTTAACTTGTCTTGTCCCGAATGATGAATCTATTTTTTTAATTTATTTTTTAGACTTTCCAAACGTAAGGATGTGAAGATCTAACGATTTTAGTGATGTGGTAATTTTTTAAAAAATTTGATAGATGTATTTGGTTTGGTTTTATAACAGTCAAACCGGTCAAAGTATACTTTTCTTTTAACTAGTCTTGTCCCGGACGATGAATCTATTTTTTTAAATTATTTTTTCGACGTTCCAAATGTATGGATGTGAAGATCTAACGATTTTAGTGTTGTGATAATTTTATAAAAAATTTGATAGATGTATTTGGTTTGGTTTTATAATGGTCAAACCGGTCAAAGTAGACTTTCCTTTTAACTAGTCTTGTCCCGAATGGTTTTGTCCCGAATGATGAATCTATTTTTTTAATTTTTTTTCGACATTCCAAATGTATGGATATGAAGATCAAACGATTTTAGTGATGTGGTCATTTTTTAAAAAATTTGCCAGGATGTATTTGATTTGGTTTTATAACGGTCAAACCGGTCAAAGTAGACTTTCCTTTTAACTAGTCCTGTCTAGAATGAAGAATCTATTTTTTTAATTTATTGTTTCGACATTCCAAATGTATGGATATGAAGATCTAACGATTTTAGTGATGTGGTAATTTTTTAAAAAATTCGCTAGATGTATTTGATTTGGTTTTACAACGGTCTAACCAGTCAAAGTAGACTTTCATTTTAACTAGTCTTGTCCCGAATGATGAATCTATTTTTATAATTTTTTTTCGACAATCCAAATGTATGGATGTGAAGATCTAACGAATTTAGTGATGTGGTAATTTTTTAAAAAATTTGCAAGGATGTATTTGGTTTGGTTTTATAACGGTCAAACCGGTCAAAGTAGACTTTCCTTTTAACTAGTCTTGTTCGGAATGAAAAATCTATTTTTTTAATTTATTGTTTCGATGTTCCAAACATACAGATGTGAAGATCTAAAGATTTTAGTGTTGTGATAATTTTATAAAAAATTTGCTAGATGTATTTGGTTTGGTTTTATAACTGTTAAATTGGTCAAAGTAGACTTTCCTTTTAACTAATCTTGTCCCGAATGATGAATCTATTTTTTTAAATTATATTTTCGACGTTCCAAACATACGGATGTGAAGAACTAACGATTTTAGTGATGTGGTATTTTTTTAAAAAATTTGCTAGATGTATTTGGTTGGGTTTTATAACGGTCAAACCGGTCAAAGTAGACTTTCCTTTTAACTAGTCTTGTCCCGAATTATGAATCTAATTTTTTAATTTATTGTTTCGATGTTCCAAATGTACAGATGTGAAGATCTAACGATTTTAGTGTTGTGATAATTTTATAAAAAATTTGCTAGATGTATTTGGTTTGGTTTTATAACGGTTAAATCGGTCAAAGTAGACTTTCCTTTTAACTATTCTTGTCCCGAATGATGAATCTATTTTTTTTAATTATTTTTTAGACGTTCCAAATGTACGGATGTGAAGGTCTAACGATTTTAGTGATGTGGTAATTTTTTAAAAAAATTTGATAGATGTATTTGGTTTGGTTTTATAACGGTCAAACCGGTCAAAGTAGACTTTCCTTTTAACTAGTCTTGTCCCGAATGATGAACCTATTTTTTAAAATTATTTTTCCGACGTTCTAAATGTATGGATGTGAAGATCTAACGAATTTAGTGATGTGGTAATTTTTTAAAAAATTTGCTAGATGTATTTGGTTTGGTTTTATAACGGTCAAACCGGTCAAAGTACACTTTCCTTTTAACTAATCTTGTCCCGAATGATGAATCTATTTTTTTAATGATTTTTTCGATGTTCCAAATGTACGGATGTGAAGAACTAAAATTTTTAGTGATGTTGTAATTTTTTAAAAAATTTGCTAGATGTATTTGGTTAGGTTTTATAAAGGTCAAATCGGTCAAAGTACACTTTCCATTTAACTAGTCTTGTCCCGAATGATGAATCTACTTTTTTAATTTATTTTTTCAACGTTCAAAACGTACGGATGTGAAGATCTAACGATTTTAGTGATGTGGTAATTTTTTAAAAAAAATCGCTAGATGTATTTGATTTGGTTTTATAACGGTCAAAACAGTCAAAGTAGACTTTCCTTTTTACTAGTCTTGTCCCGAATGATGAATCTATTTTTTTAATTTTTTTTTCGATATTCCAAATGTATGGATGTGAAGATCTAACGAATTTAGTGATGTGGTAATTTTTTAAAAAATTTGCCAGAAAGTATTTGGTTTGGTTTTATAGCAGTCAAACCGGTCAAAGTAGACTTTTCTTTTAACTAGTCTTGTCCCGAATGATGAATCTATTTTTTAATTTATTGTTTCGATGTTCCAAACGTACAGATGTGAAGAGCTAACGATTTTAGTGTTGAGATAATATTATAAAAAAATTTCTAGATGTATTTGGTTTGGTTTTATAACGGTTAAACCGGTCAAAGTAGAGTTTCCTTTTAACTAGTCTTGTCCCGAATGATGAATCTATTTTTTAATTTATTTTTTCGACTTTCCAAATGTACGGATGTGAAGATCTAACGATTTTAGTGATGTTGTAATTTTTTTAAAAATTTGATAGATGTATTTTGTTTGGTTTTGTAACAGTCAAACCGGTCAAAGTATACTTTTCTTTTAACTAGTTTTGTCTTGAACGATGAATCTATATTTTTAAATGTAATAACCGTGAATTTCCAAATATATTTTAATTTTGAGCCGAATTTTAGAGTTTCGTTTTAATTACTCAGCGGGAGAAAAATGAAATATTTTTTTTTTTAAAATATTTATATTTTCATCATTATCATTGTCCCCCATTTTTATTTCTTTTTATTTAATATTTACCACCTACAAAAAAAATCATAATTATGTAGGGTGACCACTAATTACCCCATAACAATTTGTTCCCCATTATTTTGTTTATAAACTGCATTATTGGTAATGCATTATGATTATACAGTTTAAAAAAATTATTATAGGAGCCCTGCATAATCATTGTAAGTCAAAATGGAATTCAGTTTATATTGACACAAACAAAAACACAGCCCATAACATAACACCGAGTATATACATAGCCTATGCTTTATTTTTTTATTCTCTGCAAAACAGAAGCAACCCAGTCTTTTAATTACAAAACAAAACTCACCCACTTCCCTCTCCATAACTCAGACCGAAACAGAGCACAACAACACAGGCCTCTCTCTTTCTTCTTAACCAAAACAAACTCGTTTCAATACATATACATACACCGAACAAAACAAAATCAAAACCCAGGTAGTTTATTTTTTTTTCTTTTTTTCTTTCGATTGCTGTTGTGCTTGTATTACTTGAATTTTGCCTTGTCTTTCCGGTTGTTTGCAGTCGGGTTGTGTATCGGAGTGAGAGAGTAATTGTGTTGTGATGGTGGAATTGTTGTTTTGTTGTGAGAAGATTTGGGTTTTGAGTTGGGATGTTCGTTGGGTTGTTGGTTTTTGGTGAGGAGTCGGTTAAGGGTAAGTCGAAGAGAGGGGAATGGAGCGGAGAGAGTGAAGGGCGAGGGAGATAGGGAGATTGTTTGTGGTTGTCGGGGTGTCGTTATTGCAGTCGGAGAACAGGGGAGAGGGGGGGGTCGACTGTGAGGGTGAGTGTTGCCGTGAGATGAGAGGAGAAACGGAGAAGAGAGGTCGAGAAACAAGAGGAGTACGGAGGGGAATTGTGGTGGTGATAAGAGAGGACGAAGAGAGATTATGATGAGATTAATTGTGGTTGTTTTTTTTTGTTTCCGATCGGTATGATTTTATTGTTGTTGCCGTGTGTATAGTGTTGGTGTTGGTGGTTTCGACGGAGATAGAGAGAGTGGAGAGATAAGGAGAGAGGAGGGGAGAGATTGTGAGAGAGATTGGATGCAGGGGAGAGAGAGGGAGAGAGAGAGAAAGAGAGAGAGAGAGAGAGAGAGAGAGAGACTGGGAGAGAGAGATGCAGGGGAGGGGGAAGGAGCAGGTGGGGCCCACACGGTGGGACCCACACCGTTGTGTAGTTGTTGTTTTAAATAATAAAATAGTAACGTAGACGTTCGGGTGTTATAAACGGGATTGTGTTAAACGAATAAAACGAGATTTAATAAGTTTTGTTAAAAATGGAATATTAATTAATTTGGTTAATAATTAATAATTTATTTAAATTGGTTTAGTTAATTAATTAATTAATTAATAAGATTTTAGATATAATTTAGAATTATTGATTTTATTGATTAAATAGAATTATTTGGAGTTTTAAACATAAGTTAGGAGTTTATTAATTGAGTAATTAAGTAGTAATATTATGTGATTTTGAGAATAAATTAGATAATTATTATTTTGCAATAAAAAGGGTTTAACAAAAAAAAAATAGATTATTTATTTGTTTGTTAAAAAGAGTTATTTTGGACGGAAATTAGGGATTTAATAATTTATTGATAAAAAGAAGAATATTTGTGAAATAAATAGAATAAAATATATGATTTTATTCTGGAAAGCTGTTTTTAATATTTTCCGGTTTATTTTAATTAACCGGATCGAGTCAGATTTAATTTAGAGATTTAAAATTTGTTTTATTAATGAGTTTAGTAAAATTAGAATTTGTGAGATTTCTTAAAAATTAGAATTCTTTGATAATTAGTTTAAAAATGAGAATATTAAATATGGATTTAAATTGAATAAAAACAGATGTTGAATTTTTCATTTTGAGTAAGAATTTAGATTTTCCAACATTAAAAATAGAATATATTTCCCAGATTTATTTCCCGTGTACGAATAAATATTTATTTATCCCGGAATTGATTTCTGTTATTTATTCCAGATATTTTGTGAGATATTATATTATTATTAATTAGATTATCGGGTCGGGAGTATTTTGTTTTGAAGAATCGCTTACGTATTTCTGGTTGCTATTTTTTTTAGAAAATAATTCTCGAGACGTAGATCGACGCCAAGTTCACGGGTAGAGTATATATTTTAGCTTCATTCATTCGTACTTCGAGATCGAGGCAAGTTCGTTCTTACCCTAACTTTTGGAAACTGTGAATTTCTGTTCGTGTTATTTAATTCCTTAATTATTTTTGAGATGTTATATATTGAGATTATCTGTTGCTCTATATGATGCAATAATTTCTTTTGAGAATTATTTCTTGTTAAATATTATTATATTGTCAAGTTAGTTTATTTGAGAATTATAATCCCTATATGCGTAGAAACAATTTAATTGATATCGGGTCGATCTCATTAATTCGAGACGACTATTATTTTATTCAGTGAAACTAATCTCATTCGTCCGAGATAGTTAAAATTTATTCTTTTCGATTGAATTTATTGTACAAATTCAATCGTTATTTATTGATTATCTTTCAGTTAGTTCCTCGTTTGAACTAACCGATAGGAGTTTAAAATTATAATTATTAGAGATTTTTCTTCGTCGATCAAGTGAAAAATATTCTATCTAAACGTTCATCAATGTGAGTATTATAAATATTGAGAAGTACTATTTGTTCAGTACGACTCCCAATTACTTCAATCTTAAGACTATTCTCATAAATTCGAGATAGTTGATCTTATTGTCAAGGTTTGGCATTTTGTTCATGTCAACCGATAAATTATTATTGAGAATTTACATCAGTCCATTGTTCGGATTGGTGTTAAAATTGAGTCATACTGGCAGTCCGCCAGATTTGTAAATATTTTCTGAAAGAGTTATCTCATGTTATCCGTACCCCAAATATTCGGGAATTCTGTATTCTACTGGTCAATTTTGGGCAAGAGGCCCTTTATAGAGAAAGAGAGACTCGTGTACCGTTTTACGGACCCGAGAATATTTAGGCATTCGTTGCCTTGGTTGAATTGATAACCATTATGATGCTAGCATTCATACATATATATTATAGTTGATATCGTATTGTAGCCGTGATCGGGCGAAGTGCGGTGTCATCGGAGGCCGGTATTCTTGGTTGGTTAGTTGATCGCCCCACCGAGATACGGAGAGGTGGAAGACCAGTTCATTCTTACATCATGAGTTATCAGAGTTATATCAATTGAGTCTTTTGAGTATTCTGTTTTGAGATGAGTTTTGAGCCTTTCGAGTATGATATTTTCAAGATAAATTTGAGTCAAATCACATTGTTACATTCGATATTAATATTTTGAGTACTTACTTCGGTAAACCTTATTATATTTATATATCGAGCGAGAAGAGAACTTGCTGAGCACTATAGTTGCTCATTCTTGCTTTACAACATTTTGTTCAGCTGTCAAGACGGAGAAAGGCGAGACGTCCAGCCAGGGCTATAAAGGGAAAGGGAAAGCGCAAGGCTATGGCGACAACAATTAGAAGATCCAACCGGAATCTTTATATTTCTATTGATGTGAACTTTTGTAATATATAAATTCGAGATGTATCAAGTTGTTTTGTACTATGTTGTGAAGACGATCTTGGACCTGCGGAGTGGGACATTTTATGCTCCGTTGTATTATATATTTTGCTTTGTTATTGCGTAACTTGTGCTACAGGATATTGAGACAATGTGACGACCCGGGTCCCCTGTCAGGGTGGATTTGGGGACGTTACAGTTTTGGTATCAAAGCCTTAGTTATATTTTTAGGAATCGTACGAACCTTGGAGTATAACCCGATGCGAGCATTTAGAGATATAATACGAACCTAGAATTATAACGCGACGTGAGAATTTAGAGATATGATACGAAGTTGAGATTTTGGCACTAAGCGCCTTACGCCTTTATATATATTTATAGGCATAGCTAGTTGATTGAAACCTGACCGAGATTTTCGTACTTTTGTAGATGTCTACTTCCGGGCCAGCAGATTTCCGTTCTACCCGAGATAGATCTCCTACACCTTACCCGCATGGACCACTTAGCTCAGGTTCAGACAGTGACCCGTCTGAAGAGTTTATGCTAATGGATAGTGACACGGATGACTCTTCGGTTCAGATCCTTACACCTTCTCCTCCACATGTGATAGATTTAGTAGATTCTCCTGACCAGATCATTGAGATAGTCGATTCTCCTCCACCAGTGATTGATGTAGAGGCTCCTACCCCTGCGACGTTCAGAGTTGAGACCCCAGTGCCCGAGATTACTGATCCAGTTGACGAGAGCCAGCTTTCACCCGTCCGTATTGAGGTTGTACCTACCTTGTCAGCTCCAGTATCCGGAGTTGATGTACCTACAGGAGTAGCAGCTCTTGCTGAGTTGTTTACTTTACCTGTTCCCGTATATGCTTCGACGCCGACAGTCCCTACCGTGCCTGATTACATGTTTCCACCTGTCAGTGCCATGCCTGCTTGTGATACTACTCCTCCTGCACCTGCTATACATATCCCTGCTTCAGAGGTGATTATCTCATCTGCTCCACCTTTCCCAGCACAGCCAGTTGGTATGCCCACGCAGCCGAGAGGGGATCGAGGGCCTGTACCTTGGATGGTTCATGATTATCTTTTCCAGCAGTTTCGATGGGCATGGCTTCGTTATGAGGAGGTTTTTGCCACTAGAGATGCTATATTGCGATTACTGTCGGTCGACCCTACCACAGTTCATGGAGGAGGCAGCTTGCTTGTGAGGAATGTTCCTATGGAGATCGTACATCAGATCTCTATTGCTATTCTGACTGGGCTACAGACTGATCTCACAGCCCTACCATCCTCTAGTACAGGAGCCGTGGATCGCAATGCTGTTACAGAGTTGATTGCCAGAGCTATCGAGGAGTTCCAGGGACGCGTGGGTGAGATGTTTGGCCGTTGAGACCGTAGCTGATATTGTAGCTTGGGCTTGTTCTTGATGACCCACTTTCTGTATAGTGATGCATTAGATTTGTTTGTATTATGGTGTTTATGTATGAGTTGGCTAGCTTGTATCAGATGTATGCATTAAACGTACCTTATGGTACCATGATGGATTATATGTGGATATTAATTTTTTTTGCACCCTTACCTGTTTCAGATTTATTATTGTCGTTGCGCTTTAATAATAGTACTCCTGTTAATAAAAAAAAATATATATATATATTGTGACACATGAGATATATCTTCAGCATTTTCAGAAATTCGACATAAGATTTTAAGAGTTTATGTTACCAGCACCGATATTCTGTTATAATTTTACCTAGTTTGACCAAGCTCCTGTTTTCAATTTTAATAGAAAAAAATGGCACCAAAAAGAGGAAGACCCGCAAAGAATCCTCGTCCTCAACCCGAGGTGAATCCAGGGAATGAGGTTCCACCTCAGAACCAAGTTCCAAACCCGGAACCACAACTCGCTCGAGGTCCCAACCAAGAAAATAACCCGATGAGTCTACTTATGAACTTTCTTATTCAGCATACCCAGAACCCTCAGCCTCAGCTATACCAAAATTTAGGAGGGAATCCACCTCCAGCTCAACTGACCCAAACTACTGTGAGTTTCAAATCATTCAAATCCTTGAGTCCACCTGAGTTTAAAGGTACCACTAACCCAGTGGAAGCTAGAATCTGGTTACGTGAAATAGAGAAAACCTTTGAGATCGTAGGGGTAGAAGAAGAGAAGAAAACCATCTTTGCAGCCTACATGCTAAAAGGTGAGGCGAATTATTGGTGGGAATCAAAGAGAGCAATGGAAGGGAACGTAGTCATACCCTGGACCAGGTTCACGCAGCTATTTTTAGAGAAATATTTTCCTAAATACTTGGAGAGCCAAATGGAGGTCAAGTTTCTGGAACTCAAGCAAGGCAACATGACTGTAGCTGAATACGAAGCCAAGTTTTCTGAACTCTCTAGGTTTGTGCCTTACCATGTGGATACTGACGAAAAGAGAGCTAAACGTTTTCAACTAGGGCTGAAGCCGTGGATCCAGAATCGAGTTGCGGTCCTAGAAATCACCAACTATGCTACTGTGGTTCAAAAAGCATCTATTGTGGAAAGTGGATCTGAGTTGTACTCAAAGGACAAGGATATGAAGAAAAGGAAGTTTCAGAATCGTGGAAATAATTTTGAGAGGAAGCCGGACGATCGGAATGGAAAGAGACCTTTTGTGAAGCGGGAAGACAGAAGCAATGATACAAAGAGAACTGAGAATCAAGACACTAGGGGAAACAATCAAAAGTCCAGACCCCCTCAGGCAGCCAATCTAATTCAAGGAAGGCCACCGCTACCCGAATGCAAAACGTGTGGAAGGAAGCACCCAGGACCATGTAATCTGGCCAACATTGTTTGTTACAACTGTGGACAAAAAGGGCATTATTCTTCTCACTGTAAGGATAAGGCCGTTACTTGTTTCAATTGCGGAAAGAAAGGACATATTGCACGAGATTGCAAGTCACCACCAAAGGAGACAAATGCACCTAGACTCATGGCACCTCCCAGCAACAAGCCAACTGCTCGTACTTTCAACATGACGGTGAAGGATGCTATTGCTGATAGTGATGTGATTGCAGGTACACTTTTAGTCAATTCTGTAGATGCATGTGTTTTGTTTGATTCGGGAGCAACAAAATCTTTCATATCGGAGAATTTTAGGAATAAATTGGATATTCAGTCCGTACCATTAGGGGAGACATTGATTATAGAAGTAGCAAATCAGGAAAAAGTCCCTGTAGATCAGATATGTCCAGATTGTGGAATCGAAATCCAAGGACAACGTTTCGAAGCAGACCTTCTTTCTTTTAATTTAGGGGAGTTTGATATAATTCTGGGAATGGATTGGTTGACACGTTATGATGCCCAAATCAATTGTCGGCGTAAGTGGGTTAGTGTAAAGGGACCCAACGGCAAAAGAATACAATTTCGCGGAAGGAAACCTACTAGTAATTTTCTGACTTTGATTCAAGCAAAGAAACTACTAAGGAGTGGGTGTCAAGCCTACTTAGCTTATGTGGTTGATAACGAGAAGCAAGCCCCTGCCATTGATGAAATTCCTGTAGTGAATCAATTCGGAGATGTTTTTCCTGAAGAGTTACCTGGATTGCCGCCCGACAGAGAAATAGAATTCAATATCGATCTTGCCCCGGGAACTGCACCAATTTCCAAAGCACCATATCGAATGGCTCCAGTTGAGATGAAGGAGTTGGCTACCCAACTGCAAGAATTACTTGACAAAGGCGTAATCAGACCAAGTGTATCCCCGTGGGGAGCTCCAGTGCTGTTCGTGAAGAAGAAGGACGGATCTATGCGACTATGTATTGATTATCGTGAGTTGAACAAGATGACCATTAAGAATAAGTACCCCTTACCTCGAATCGACGATCTGTTTGACCAACTTAAGGGAGCTAGATGTTTTTCAAAGATTGATTTGAGATCCGGTTATCATCAACTTAAGATCAAGCCTGAAGATATTCCTAAGACTGCCTTTAGGACCCGATATGGACATTACGAATTCTTAGTCATGTCTTTTGGATTGACGAATGCGCCAGCTGCTTTTATGGATTTGATGAATCGTGTGTTCAAGAGGTACTTGGACAAGTTCGTGATTGTATTTATTGATGACATCCTGATATACTCGAAGTCTCCTGAGGAACATGCTGAACACCTCCGTCTAGTTCTGGAAACGCTGCGGAAGGAAAAGTTATATGCGAAATTCTCGAAGTGTGAATTCTGGCTAAAAGAGGTTCAATTTTTGGGACACATTGTAAGCGGCGAAGGAATTTCTGTAGACCCCGCAAAGATAGAAGCCGTAGCAGACTGGGAGAGACCCAAGACTCCCACCGAAGTTAGAAGTTTCCTTGGATTGGCTGGATACTATCGTAGATTCGTGAAGGATTTCTCAAAGATAGCGACGCCACTGACTCGACTTACCAGAAAGAGTGAAAAGTTCGAATGGACCCCCAAATGTGAAGATAGCTTTCAAGAATTGAAGAAGAGATTGACTACTGCCCCGGTGTTGACCTTACCCGATGAGAAAGGCGATTTCGTAATTTTTAGCGACGCCTCTCACAAGGGTTTAGGATGTGTTTTGATGCAACACGGAAAAGTAATAGCTTATGCCTCTCGGCAACTGAAGGAGTATGAGTCCCGTTACCCTACTCATGATTTGGAACTTGCGGCTATTGTTTTCGCACTCAAGATTTGGAGACATTACCTTTACGGAGAGAAATGCGAGATTTACACGGATCACAAGAGCTTAAAGTATATATTCACGCAAAAGGAATTAAACATGAGACAAAGAAGATGGTTAGAATTGATCAAGGACTATGACTGCTCGATAAACTACCACCCAGGGAAGGCTAATGTTGTAGCTGATGCTTTAAGTAGAAAGGAGAGACTAAACCTGTTGACAACCTCAGAAGAATTGGTTAGAGAATTTGAGAAGATGGAATTAGAAGTCAAGATCCCAGTCCAAAACAATGAAAGAGTTTACAGCATTCAGTTTCAACCAGAGTTACTCGAGAAGATTCGACGTTGTCAAGAGCAAGTGATGGAAGAAAGAAGATCAGAGTTGACCGGAGAAGAATTTCTAAGTTCAAAAGATGAAAAGGGAATTAAGCGATTTGCATCGAGAATATGGATTCCTAATGTTACAGAGTTGAAGGAAGAAATTATGAGCGAAGCGCATAACTCGAGATATTCCATTCACCCAGGGAGCACAAAAATGTATCAAGACATCAAGTTGAATTATTGGTGGCCCAACATGAAGAGGGAGATTGCAGAATGGGTAAGTAAGTGTTTGACATGTCAGAAAGTGAAGGCAGAACATCAACGACCAAGTGGACATCTACAACCTTTAGAGATACCAGAGTGGAAATGGGAGCATATCACCATGGATTTTGTCGTAGGATTGCCCCGAACTAGAGCCAGTCATGATGCGATCTGGGTTATCGTCGATAGACTCACTAAATCTGCGCATTTCCTACCAATTAGTGATAAGTATTCCGTTGAGAGATTGGTGAACATATACCTAAAGGAGATTGTAGTTCGTCACGGAGTACCTGTTTCAATTGTATCTGATAGAGATGCCCGTTTTACTTCTCGATTTTGGAAAAGTTTTCAAGAATGTCTTGGCACGAAGTTAAATCTGAGCACTGCTTATCATCCACAGACCAACGGACAAAGTGAAAGGACGATTCAAACAGTTGAAGATATGTTAAGAGCCTGTGCACTTGATTTTAAAGGAAGTTGGGATGAGCATTTGCCCCTAGTCGAGTTTGCTTACAACAATAGTTACCATTCGAGCATATGTATGGCACCTTATGAAGCTTTGTACGGAAGGAAGTGTAGATCACCTTTATATTGGGATGAAGTAGGAGAAAGGAAGATACTAGGACCGGAATTACTTCAACAAACTAAGCAAGCAACCGAGGTTATTCGAAAAAGGTTAATTGCAGCTCAAGATCGACAGAGGAAGTATGCAAATCAAAAGAGGAAAGACAAAGCGTTTGAAGTGGGAGATAAAGTGATGTTAAAAGTTTCACCTTGGAAAGGAGTAATGAGATTCGGAAAGAAAGGCAAGTTAAGTCCCAGGTATATAGGACCCTTCGAGATTCTTAAGAAGATAGGACCACTAGCTTATCAGTTGGCCCTACCTCCAGACCTTCAGCATATCCACGATGTGTTTCATGTTTCTGCGTTAAGAGAGTACCATTCTGATTTCAGGCACGTTATAACCTACGAACCAGTGGAAATTCGCCCCGATTTAACATACGAAGAAAAGCCAGTGGAGATCCTAGATTACAAAGTGCAAGAGTTAAGAACTAAGAAAGTAAATTTAGTGAAAGTACTTTGGAGAAACCACCAAGTTGAGGAAGCCACGTGGGAATTAGAAAGTGAAATGAGGAATAAATATCCGGAATTGTGTAGTGCATAGTTTTGATTCCGAGGACGGAATCCTATAAGGGGGGAAGACTGTAATAACCGTGAATTTCCAAATATATTTTAATTTTGAGCCGAATTTTAGAGTTTCGTTTTAATTACTCAGCGGGAGAAAAATGAAATATTTTTTTTTTTTAAAATATTTATATTTTCATCATTATCATTGTCCCCCATTTTTATTTCTTTTTATTTAATATTTACCACCTACAAAAAAAATCATAATTATGTAGGGTGACCACTAATTACCCCATAACAATTTGTTCCCCATTATTTTGTTTATAAACTGCATTATTGGTAATGCATTATGATTATACAGTTTAAAAAAATTATTATAGGAGCCCTGCATAATCATTGTAAGTCAAAATGGAATTCAGTTTATATTGACACAAACAAAAACACAGCCCATAACATAACACCGAGTATATACATAGCCTATGCTTTATTTTTTTATTCTCTGCAAAACAGAAGCAACCCAGTCTTTTAATTACAAAACAAAACTCACCCACTTCCCTCTCCATAACTCAGACCGAAACAGAGCACAACAACACAGGCCTCTCTCTTTCTTCTTAACCAAAACAAACTTGTTTCAATACATATACATACACCGAACAAAACAAAATCAAAACCCAGGTAGTTTATTTTTTTTTCTTTTTTTTCTTTCGATTGCTGTTGTGCTTGTATTACTTGAATTTTGCCTTGTCTTTCCGGTTGTTTGCAGTCGGGTTGTGTATCGGAGTGAGAGAGTAATTGTGTTGTGATGGTGGAATTGTTGTTTTGTTGTGAGAAGATTTGGGTTTTGAGTTGGGATGTTCGTTGGGTTGTTGGTTTTTGGTGAGGAGTCGGTTAAGGGTAAGTCGAAGAGAGGGGAATGGAGCGGAGAGAGTGAAGGGCGAGGGAGATAGGGAGATTGTTTGTGGTTGTCGGGGTGTCGTTATTGCAGTCGGAGAACAGGGGAGAGGGGGGGGTCGACTGTGAGGGTGAGTGTTGCCGTGAGATGAGAGGAGAAACGGAGAAGAGAGGTCGAGAAACAAGAGGAGTACGGAGGGGAATTGTGGTGGTGATAAGAGAGGACGAAGAGAGATTATGATGAGATTAATTGTGGTTGTTTTTTTTTGTTTCCGATCGGTATGATTTTATTGTTGTTGCCGTGTGTATAGTGTTGGTGTTGGTGGTTTCGACGGAGATAGAGAGAGTGGAGAGATAAGGAGAGAGGAGGGGAGAGATTGTGAGAGAGATTGGATGCAGGGGAGAGAGAGGGAGAGAGAGAGAGAGAGAGAGAGAGAGAGAGAGAGAGAGACTGGGAGAGAGAGATGCAGGGGAGGGGGAAGGAGCAGGTGGGGCCCACACGGTGGGACCCACACCGTTGTGTAGTTGTTGTTTTAAATAATAAAATAGTAACGTAGACGTTCGGGTGTTATAAACGGGATTGTGTTAAACGAATAAAACGAGATTTAATAAGTTTTGTTAAAAATGGAATATTAATTAATTTGGTTAATAATTAATAATTTATTTAAATTGGTTTAGTTAATTAATTAATTAATTAATAAGATTTTAGATATAATTTAGAATTATTGATTTTATTGATTAAATAGAATTATTTGGAGTTTTAAACATAAGTTAGGAGTTTATTAATTGAGTAATTAAGTAGTAATATTATGTGATTTTGAGAATAAATTAGATAATTATTATTTTGCAATAAAAAGGGTTTAACAAAAAAAAATAGATTATTTATTTGTTTGTTAAAAAGAGTTATTTTGGACGGAAATTAGGGATTTAATAATTTATTGATAAAAAGAAGAATATTTGTGAAATAAATAGAATAAAATATATGATTTTATTCTGGAAAGCTGTTTTTAATATTTTCCGGTTTATTTTAATTAACCGGATCGAGTCAGATTTAATTTAGAGATTTAAAATTTGTTTTATTAATGAGTTTAGTAAAATTAGAATTTGTGAGATTTCTTAAAAATTAGAATTCTTTGATAATTAGTTTAAAAATGAGAATATTAAATATGGATTTAAATTGAATAAAAACAGATGTTGAATTTTTCATTTTGAGTAAGAATTTAGATTTTCCAACATTAAAAATAGAATATATTTCCCAGATTTATTTCCCGTGTACGAATAAATATTTATTTATCCCGGAATTGATTTCTGTTATTTATTCCAGATATTTTGTGAGATATTATATTATTATTAATTAGATTATCGGGTCGGGAGTATTTTGTTTTGAAGAATCGCTTACGTATTTCTGGTTGCTATTTTTTTTAGAAAATAATTCTCGAGACGTAGATCGACGCCAAGTTCACGGGTAGAGTATATATTTTAGCTTCATTCATTCGTACTTCGAGATCGAGGCAAGTTCGTTCTTACCCTAACTTTTGGAAACTGTGAATTTCTGTTCGTGTTATTTAATTCCTTAATTATTTTTGAGATGTTATATATTGAGATTATCTGTTGCTCTATATGATGCAATAATTTCTTTTGAGAATTATTTCTTGTTAAATATTATTATATTGTCAAGTTAGTTTATTTGAGAATTATAATCCCTATATGCGTAGAAACAATTTAATTGATATCGGGTCGATCTCATTAATTCGAGACGACTATTATTTTATTCAGTGAAACTAATCTCATTCGTCCGAGATAGTTAAAATTTATTCTTTTCGATTGAATTTATTGTACAAATTCAATCGTTATTTATTGATTATCTTTCAGTTAGTTCCTCGTTTGAACTAACCGATAGGAGTTTAAAATTATAATTATTAGAGATTTTTCTTCGTCGATCAAGTGAAAAATATTCTATCTAAACGTTCATCAATGTGAGTATTATAAATATTGAGAAGTACTATTTGTTCAGTACGACTCCCAATTACTTCAATCTTAAGACTATTCTCATAAATTCGAGATAGTTGATCTTATTGTCAAGGTTTGGCATTTTGTTCATGTCAACCGATAAATTATTATTGAGAATTTACATCAGTCCATTGTTCGGATTGGTGTTAAAATTGAGTCATACTGGCAGTCCGCCAGATTTGTAAATATTTTCTGAAAGAGTTATCTCATGTTATCCGTACCCCAAATATTCGGGAATTCTGTATTCTACTGGTCAATTTTGGGCAAGAGGCCCTTTATAGAGAAAGAGAGACTCGTGTACCGTTTTACGGACCCGAGAATATTTAGGCATTCGTTGCCTTGGTTGAATTGATAACCATTATGATGCTAGCATTCATACATATATATTATAGTTGATATCGTATTGTAGCCGTGATCGGGCGAAGTGCGGTGTCATCGGAGGCCGGTATTCTTGGTTGGTTAGTTGATCGCCCCACCGAGATACGGAGAGGTGGAAGACCAGTTCATTCTTACATCATGAGTTATCAGAGTTATATCAATTGAGTCTTTTGAGTATTCTGTTTTGAGATGAGTTTTGAGCCTTTCGAGTATGATATTTTCAAGATAAATTTGAGTCAAATCACATTGTTACATTCGATATTAATATTTTGAGTACTTACTTCGGTAAACCTTATTATATTTATATATCGAGCGAGAAGAGAACTTGCTGAGCACTATAGTTGCTCATTCTTGCTTTACAACATTTTGTTCAGCTGTCAAGACGGAGAAAGGCGAGACGTCCAGCCAGGGCTATAAAGGGAAAGGGAAAGCGCAAGGCTATGGCGACAACAATTAGAAGATCCAACCGGAATCTTTATATTTCTATTGATGTGAACTTTTGTAATATATAAATTCGAGATGTATCAAGTTATTTTGTACTATGTTGTGAAGACGATCTTGGACCTGCGGAGTGGGACATTTTATGCTCCGTTGTATTATATATTTTGCTTTGTTATTGCGTAACTTGTGCTACAGGATATTGAGACAATGTGACGACCCGGGTCCCCTGTCAGGGTGGATTTGGGGACGTTACATTAAATTATTTTTTCGACGTTCCAAATGTATGGATGTTAAGATCTAACGATTTTAGTGTTGTGATAATTTTATAAAAAATTTGATAGATATATTTGGTTTGGTTTTATAACGGTCAAACCGGTCAAAGTAGACTTTCTTTTTAACTAGTCTTGTCCCGAATGATGAATCTATTTTTTTAATTTATTGTTTCGATATTCCAAACGTACAGATGTGAAGATCTTACGATTTTAGTGTTGTGATAATTTTATAAAAAATTTGATAGATGTATTTGGTTTGGTTTTATAATGGTCAAACCGGTGAAAGTAGACTTTCCTTTTAATTAGTCTTGTCCCGAATGATGAATCTATTTTTTTAATTTTTTTTCGACATTCCAAATGTATGGATATGAAGATCAAACTATTTTAGTGATGTGGTAATTTTTTTAAAAAATTGCCAGGATGTATTTGATTTGGTTTTATAACGGTCAAACCGGTCAAAGTAGACTTTCCTTTTAACTAGTCCTGTCCAGAATGAAGAATCTATTTTTTTAATTTATTGTTTCGATATTCCAAATGTATGGATATGAAGATCTAACGATTTTAGTGATGTGGTAATTTTTTAAAAAATTCGCTAGATGTATTTGATTTGGTTTTATAACGGTCTAACCAGTCAAAGTAGACTTTCATTTTAACTAGTCTTGTCCCGAATGATGAATCTATTTTTTTAATTTTTTTTCGACAATCCAAATGTATGGATGTGAAGATCTAACGAATTTAGTGATGTATTAATTTTTTAAAAAATTTGCCAGGATGTATTTGGTTTGGTTTTATAACGGTCAAACCGGTCAAAGTAGACTTTCCTTTTAACTAGTCTTGTCCGGAATGAAGAATCTATTTTTTTAATTTATTGTTTCAATGTTCCAAACATACAGATGTGAAGATCTAAAGATTTTAGTGTTGTGATAATTTTATAAAAAATTTGTTAGATGTATTTGGTTTGGTTTTATAACTGTTAAACTGGTCAAAGTAGACTTTCCTTTTAACTAATCTTGTCCCGAATGATGAATCTATTTTTTTAAATTATATTTTCGACGTTCCAAACATACGGATGTGAAGAACTAACGATTTTAGTGATGTGGTATTTTTTTAAAAAATTTGCTAGATGTATTTGGTTGGGTTTTATAATGGTCAAACCGGTCAAAGTAGACTTTCCTTTTAACTAGTCTTGTCCCGAATTATGAATCTATTTTTTTAATTTATTGTTTCGATGTTCCAAACATACAGATGTGAAGATCTAACGATTTTAGTGTTGTGATAATTTTATAAAAAATTTGCTAGATGTATTTGGTTTGGTTTTATAACGGTTAAATCGGTCAAAGTAGACTTTCCTTTTAACTATTCTTGTCCCGAATGATGAACCTATTTTTTAAAATTATTTTTTAGACGTTCCAAATGTACGGATGTGAAGGTCTAACGATTTTAGTGATGTGGTAATTTTTTAAAAAAATTTGATAGATGTATTTGGTTTGGTTTTATAACGGTCAAACCGGTCAAAGTAGACTTTCCTTTTAACTAGTCTTGTCCCGAATGATGAACCTATTTTTTAAAATTATTTTTCCGACGTTCTAAATGTATGGATGTGAAGATCTAACGAATTTAGTGATGTGGTAATTTTTTAAAAAAATTGCTAGATGTATTTGGTTTGGTTTTATAACGGTCAAACCGGTCAAAGTACACTTTCCTTTTAACTAATCTTGTCCCGAATGATGAATCTATTTTTTAATGATTTTTTCGATGTTCCAAACGTACGGATGTGAAGAACTAACGATTTTAGTGATGTGGTAATTTTTTAAAAAATTTGCTAGATGTATTTGGTTAGGTTTTATAAAGGTCAAACCGGTCAAAGTAGACTTTCCATTTAACTAGTCTTGTCCCGAATGATGAATCTACTTTTTTAATTTATTTTTTCAACGTTCAAAACGTACGGATGTGAAGATCTAACGATTTTAGTGATGTGGTAATTTTTTTAAAAAAATCGCTAGATGTATTTGATTTGGTTTTATAATGGTCAAAACGGTCAAAGTAGAATTTCCTTTTAACTAGTCTTGTCCCGAATGATGAATCTATTTTTTTAATTTTTTTTCGATATTCCAAATGTATGGATGTGAAGATCTAACGAATTTAGTGATGTGGTAATTTTTTAAAAAATTTGCCAGGATGTATTTGGTTTGGTTTTATAGCGGTCAAACCGGTCAAAGTAGACTTTTCTTTTAACTAGTCTTGTCCCGAATGATGAATCTATTTTTTTAATTTATTGTTTCGATGTTCGAAACGTACAGATGTGAAGAGCTAACGATTTTAGTGTTGAGATAATATTATAAAAAAATTTCTAGATGTATTTGGTTTGGTTTTATAACGGTTAAACCGGTCAAAGTAGAGTTTCCCTTTAACTAGTCTTGTCCCGAATGATGAATCTATTTTTTAATTTATTTTTTCGACTTTCCAAATGTACGGATTTGAAGATCTAACGATTTTAGTGATGTTGAAATTTTTTAAAAAATTTGATAGATGTATTTGGTTTGGTTTTGTAACGGTCAAACCGGTCAAAGTATACTTTTCTTTTAACTAGTTTTGTCCCGAACGATGAATCTATTTTTTTAAATTATTTTTTCGACGTTCCAAACGTACGGATGTGAAGATCTAACGATTTTAGTGACGTGGTAATTTTTTAAAAAATTTGATAGATGTATTTGGTTTGGTTTTATAACGGTCAAACCGGTCAAAGTATACTTTTCTTTTAACAAGTCTTGTCCCGAACGATGAATCTATTTTTTTAAATTATTTTTTCGACGTTCCAAATGTATGGATGTGAAGATCTAACGATTTTAGTGTTGTGATAATTTTATAAAAAATTTGATAGATGTATTTGGTTTGGTTTTATAACGGTCAAACCGGTCAAAGTATACTTTTCTTTTAACTAGTCTTGTCCCGAACGATGAATCTATTTTTTTAAATTATTTTTTCGACGTTCCAAATGTATGGATGTGAAGATCTAACGATTTTAGTGTTGTGATAATTTTATAAAAAATTTGATAGATGTATTTGGTTTGGTTTTATAACGGTCAAACCGGTCAAAGTATACTTTTCTTTTAACTAGTCTTGTCCCGAACGATGAATCTATTTTTTTTAATTATTTTTTCGACGTTCCAAACGTACAGATGTGAAGATCTAACGATTTTAGTGTTGTGATAATTTTATAAAAAATTTGCTAGATGTATTTGGTTTGGTTTTATAGCGGTTAAACCGGTCAAAGTAGACTTTCCTTTTAACTAGTCTTGTCCCGAATGATGAATCTATTTTTTTAATTTTTTTTCGACATTCCAAATGTATGGATGTTAAGATCTAAGGATTTTAGTGTTGTGATAATTTTATAAAACATTTGCAAGATGTATTTGGTTTGATTTTATAACAGTTAAACCGGTCAAAGTAGAGTTTCCTTTTAACTAGTCTTGTCCCGAATGATGAATCTATTTTTTTAATTATTTTTTCGACGTTCCAAATGTACGGATGTGAAGATCTAACGATTTTAGTGACGTGGTAATTTTTTAAAAAATTTGATAGATGTATTTGGTTTGGTTTTATAACGGTCAAACCGTCAAAGTAGACTTTCCTTTTAACTAGTCTTGTCCCAAATGATGAATCTATTTTTTTTTAATTATTTTTCGACATTCCAAACATATGGATGTGAAGATTTAACGATTTTAGTGATGTGGTAATTTTTTAAAAAATCTGTTAGATGTATTTGGTTTGGTTTTATAACGGTCAAACCGGTCAAAGTATACTTTTCTTTTAACAAGTCTTGTCCCGAACGATGAATCTATTTTTTTAATTTATTTTTTCGACTTTCCAAACGTACGGATGTGAAGATCTAACGATTTTAGTGACGTTGCAATTTTTTAAAAAATTCGCTAGATGTATTTGGTTTGGTTTTATAACGGTCAAACCGGTCAAAGTATACTTTTCTTTTAACTAGTCTTGTCCCGAACGATGAATCTATTTTTTTAAATTATTTTTTCGACGTTCCAAATGTATGGATGTGAAGATCTAACGATTTTAGTGTTGTGATAATTTTATAAAAAATTTGCCAGGATGTATTTGGTTTGGTTTTATAACGGTCAAACCGGTCAAAGTAGACTTTCCTTTTAACTAGTCTTGTCCGGAATGAAGAATCTATTTTTTTAATTTATTGTTTCAATGTTCCAAACATACAGATGTGAAGATCTAAAGATTTTAGTGTTGTGATAATTTTATAAAAAATTTGCTAGATGTATTTGGTGTGGTTTTATAACTGTTAAACTGGTCAAAGTAGACTTTCCTTTTAACTAATCTTGTCCCGAATGATGAATCTATTTTTTTAAATTATATTTTCGACGTTCCAAACATACGGATGTGAAGAACTAACGATTTTAGTGATGTGGTATTTTTTTAAAAAATTTGCTAGATGTATTTGGTTGGGTTTTATAATGGTCAAACCGGTCAAAGTAGACTTTCCTTTTAACTAGTCTTGTCCCGAATTATGAATCTATTTTTTTAATTTATTGTTTCGATGTTCCAAACATACAGATGTGAAGATCTAACGATTTTAGTGTTGTGATAATTTTATAAAAAATTTGCTAGATGTATTTGGTTTGGTTTTATAACGGTTAAATCGGTCAAAGTAGACTTTCCTTTTAACTATTCTTGTCCCGAATGATGAACCTATTTTTTAAAATTATTTTTTAGACGTTCCAAATGTACGGATGTGAAGGTCTAACGATTTTAGTGATGTGGTAATTTTTTAAAAAAATTTGATAGATGTATTTGGTTTGGTTTTATAACGGTCAAACCGGTCAAAGTAGACTTTCCTTTTAACTAGTCTTGTCCCGAATGATGAACCTATTTTTTAAAATTATTTTTCCGACGTTCTAAATGTATGCATGTGAAGATCTAACGAATTTAGTGATGTGGTAATTTTTTAAAAAAATTGCTAGATGTATTTGGTTTGGTTTTATAACGGTCAAACCGGTCAAAGTACACTTTCCTTTTAACTAATCTTGTCCCGAATGATGAATCTATTTTTTTAATGATTTTTTCGATGTTCCAAACGTACGGATGTGAAGAACTAACGATTTTAGTGATGTGGTAATTTTTTAAAAAATTTGCTAGATGTATTTGGTTAGGTTTTATAAAGGTCAAACCGGTCAAAGTAGACTTTCCATTTAACTAGTCTTGTCCCGAATGATGAATCTACTTTTTTAATTTATTTTTTCAACGTTCAAAACGTACGGATGTGAAGATCTAACGATTTTAGTGATGTGGTAATTTTTTTAAAAAAATCGCTAGATGTATTTGATTTGGTTTTATAATGGTCAAAACGGTCAAAGTAGAATTTCCTTTTAACTAGTCTTGTCCCGAATGATGAATCTATTTTTTTAATTTTTTTTCGATATTCCAAATGTATGGATGTGAAGATCTAACGAATTTAGTGATGTGGTAATTTTTTAAAAAATTTGCCAGGATGTATTTGGTTTGGTTTTATAGCGGTCAAACCGGTCAAAGTAGACTTTTCTTTTAACTAGTCTTGTCCCGAATGATGAATCTATTTTTTTAATTTATTGTTTCGATGTTCGAAACGTACAGATGTGAAGAGCTAACGATTTTAGTGTTGAGATAATATTATAAAAAAATTTCTAGATGTATTTGGTTTGGTTTTATAACGGTTAAACCGGTCAAAGTAGAGTTTCCCTTTAACTAGTCTTGTCCCGAATGATGAATCTATTTTTTAATTTATTTTTTCGACTTTCCAAATGTACGGATTTGAAGATCTAACGATTTTAGTGATGTTGTAATTTTTTAAAAAATTTGATAGATGTATTTGGTTTGGTTTTGTAACGGTCAAACCGGTCAAAGTATACTTTTCTTTTAACTAGTTTTGTCCCGAACGATGAATCTATTTTTTTAAATTATTTTTTCGACGTTCCAAACGTAAGGATGTGAAGATCTAACGATTTTAGTGACGTGGTAATTTTTTAAAAAATTTGATAGATGTATTTGGTTTGGTTTTATAACGGTCAAACCGGTCAAAGTATACTTTTCTTTTAACAAGTCTCGTCCCGAACGATGAATCTATTTTTTTAAATTATTTTTTCGACGTTCCAAATGTATGGATGTGAAGATCTAACGATTTTAGTGTTGTGATAATTTTATAAAAAATTTGATAGATGTATTTGGTTTGGTTTTATAACGGTCAAACCGGTCAAAGTATACTTTTCTTTTAACTAGTCTTGTCCCGAACGATGAATCTATTTTTTTAAATTATTTTTTCGACGTTCCAAATGTATGGATGTGAAGATCTAACGATTTTAGTGTTGTGATAATTTTATAAAAAATTTGATAGATGTATTTGGTTTGGTTTTATAACGGTCAAACCGGTCAAAGTATACTTTTCTTTTAACTAGTCTTGTCCCGAACGATGAATCTATTTTTTTAAATTATTTTTTCGACGTTCCAAACGTACAGATGTGAAGATCTAACGATTTTAGTGTTGTGATAATTTTATAAAAAATTTGCTAGATGTATTTGGTTTGGTTTTATAACGGTTAAACCGATCAAAGTAGACTTTCCTTTTAACTAGTCTTGTCCCGAATGATGAATCTATTTTTTTAATTTTTTTTCGACATTCCAAATGTATGGATGTTAAGATCTAAGGATTTTAGTGTTGTGATAATTTTATAAAACATTTGCAAGATGTATTTGGTTTGATTTTATAACAGTTAAACCGGTCAAAGTAGAGTTTCCTTTTAACTAGTCTTGTCCCGAATGATAAATCTATTTTTTTAATTATTTTTTCGACGTTCCAAATGTACGGATGTGAAGATCTAACGATTTTAGTGACGTGGTAATTTTTTAAAAAATTTGATAGATGTATTTGGTTTGGTTTTATAACGGTCAAACCGTCAAAGTAGACTTTCCTTTTAACTAGTCTTGTCCCAAATGATGAATCTATTTTTTTTTAATTATTTTTCGACATTCCAAACATATGGATGTGAAGATTTAACGATTTTAGTGATGTGGTAATTTTTTAAAAAATCTGTTAGATGTATTTGGTTTGGTTTTATAACGGTCAAACCGGTCAAAGTATACTTTTCTTTTAACAAGTCTTGTCCCGAACGATGAATCTATTTTTTTAATTTATTTTTTCGACTTTCCAAACGTACGGATGTGAAGATCTAACGATTTTAGTGACGTTGCAATTTTTTAAAAAATTTGATAGATGTATTTGGTTTGGTTTTATAACGGTCAAACCGGTCAAAGTATACTTTTCTTTTAACTAGTCTTGTCCCGAACGATGAATCTATTTTTTTAAATTATTTTTTCGACGTTCCAAATGTATGGATGTGAAGATCTAACGATTTTAGTGTTGTGATAATTTTATAAAAAATTTGATAGATGTATTTGGTTTGGTTTTATAACGGTCAAACCGGTCAAAGTATACTTTTCTTTTAACTAGTCTTGTCCCGAACGATGAATCTATTTTTTTAAATTATTTTTTCGACGTTCCAAATGTATGGATGTGAAGATCTAACGATTTTAGTGTTGTGATAATATTATAAAAAATTTGATAGATGTATTTGGTTTGGTTTTATAACGGTCAAACCGGTCAAAGTAGACTTTCCTTTTAACTAGTCTTGTCCCGAATGATGAATCTATTTTTTTAATTTATTGTTTCGATATTCCAAACATACAGATGTGAAGATCTAACGATTTTAGTGTTGTGATAATTGTATAAAAAATTTGATAGATGTATTTGGTTTGGTTTTATAACGGTTAAACCGGTCAAATTAGAGTTTCCTTTTAACTAATCTTGTCCCGAATGATGTATCTATTTTTTTAAATTATTTTTTCGACGTTCCAAACGTACGGATGTGAAGATCTAACGATTTTAGTGACGTGGTAATTTTTTAAAAAATCTGATAGATGTATTTGGTTTGGTTTTATAACGGTCAAACAGGTCAAAGTATACTTTTCTTTTAACAAGTCTTGTCCCGAACGATGAATCTATTTTTTTAAATTATTTTTTCGACGTTCCAAATGTATGGATGTGAAGATCTAACGATTTTAGTGATGTGGTAATTTTTTAAAAAATTTGTTAGATGTATTTGGTTGGGTTTTATAACGGTCAAACCGGTCAAAGTAGACTTTCCTTTTAACTAGTCTTGTCCCGAATTATGAATCTCTTTTTTTAATTTATTGTTTCGATGTTCCAAACGTACAGATGTGAAGATCTAACGATTTTAGTGTTGTGATAATTTTATAAAAAATTTGCTAGATGTATTTGGTTTGGTTTTATAACGGTTAAATCGGTTAAAGTAGACTTTCCTTTTAACTATTCTTGTCTCGAATGATGAACCTATTTTTTAAAATTATTTTTTAGACGTTCCAAATGTACGGATGTGAAGGTCTAACGATTTTAGTGATGTGGTAATTTTTTTAAAAAAATTGATAGATGTATTTGGTTTGGTTTTATAACGGTCAAACCGGTCAAAGTAGACTTTCCTTTTAACTAGTCTTGTCCCGAATGATGAACCTATTTTTTAAAATTATTTTTCCGACGTTCTAAATGTATGGATTTGAAGATCTAACGAATTTAGTGATGTGGTAATTTTTTAAAAAAATTGCTAGATGTATTTGGTTTGGTTTTATAACGGTCAAACCGGTCAAAGTACAATTTCCTTTTAACTAATCTTGTCCCGAATGATGAATCTATTTTTTTAATGATTTTTTCGATGTTCCAAACGTACGGATGTGAAGAACTAACGATTTTAGTGATGTGGAAATTTTTTAAAAAATTTGCTAGATGTATTTGGTTAGGTTTTATAAAGGTAAAACCGGTCAAAGTAGACTTTCCATTTAACTAGTCTTGTCCCGAATGATGAATCTACTTTTTTAATTTATTTTTTCAACGTTCAAAATGTACGGATGTGAAGATCTAACGATTTTAGTGATGTGGTAATTTTTTTAAAAAAATCGCTAGATGTATTTGATTTGGTTTTATAATGGTCAAAACGGTCAAAGTAGACTTTCCTTTTAACTAGTCTTGTCCCGAATGATGAATCTATTTTTTTAATTTTTTTTCGATATTCCAAATGTATGGATGTGAAGATCTAACGAATTTAGTGATGTGGTAATTTTTTAAAAAATTTGCCAGGATGTATTTGGTTTGGTTTTATAGCGGTCAAACCGGTCAAAGTAGACTTTTCTTTTAACTAGTCTTGTCCCGAATGATGAATCTATTTTTTTAATTTATTGTTTCGATGTTCGAAACGTACAGATGTGAAGAGCTAACGATTTTAGTGTTGAGATAATATTATAAAAAAATTTCTAGATGTATTTGGTTTGGTTTTATAACGGTTAAACCGGTCAAAGTAGAGTTTCCCTTTAACTAGTCTTGTCCCGAATGATGAATCTATTTTTTAATTTATTTTTTCGACTTTCCAAATGTACGGATGTGAAGATCTAACGATTTTAGTGATGTTGTAATTTTTTAAAAAATTTGATAGATGTATTTGGTTTGGTTTTGTAACGGTCAAACCGGTCAAAGTATACTTTTCTTTTAACTAGTTTTGTCCCGAACGATGAATCTATTTTTTTAAATTATTTTTTCGACGTTCCAAACGTACGGATGTGAAGATCTAACGATTTTAGTGACGTTGTAATTTTTTAAAAAATTTGATAGATGTATTTGGTTTGGTTTTATAACGGTCAAACCGGTCAAAGTATACTTTTCTTTTAACAAGTCTTGTCCCGAACGATGAATCTATTTTTTTAAATTATTTTTTCGACGTTCCAAATGTATGGATGTGAAGATCTAACGATTTTATTGATGTGGTAATTTTTTAAAAAATTTGCTAGATATATTTGGTTTGGTTTTATAACGGTCAAACTGGTCAAAGTAGACTTTCCTTTTAACTAGTCTTGTCCCGAATGATGAATCTATTTTTTTTAATTTTTTTTCGACATTCCAAATGTATGGATGTTAAGATCTAACGATTTTAGTGTTGTGATAATTTTATAAAACATTTGCAAGATGTATTTGGTTTGATTTTATAACAGTTAAACCGGTCAAAGTAGAGTTTCCTTTTAACTAGTCTTGTCCCGAATGATGAATCTATTTTTTTAATTATTTTTTCGACGTTCCAAACGTACGGATGTGAAGATCTAACGATTTTAGTGACGTGGTAATTTTTTAAAAAATTTGATAGATGTATTTGGTTTGGTTTTATAACGGTCAAACCGTCAAAGTAGACTTTCCTTTTAACTAGTCTTGTTCCAAATGATGAATCTATTTTTTTTAATTATTTTTCGACGTTCCAAACATATGGATGTGAAGATTTAACGATTTTAGTGATGTGGTAATTTTTTAAAAAATCTGTTAGATGTATTTGGTTTGGTTTTATAACGGTCAAACCGGTCAAAGTATAATTTTCTTTTAACAAGTCTTGTCCCGAACGATGAATCTATTTTTTTAATTTATTTTTTCGACTTTCCAAACGTACGGATGTGAAGATCTAACGATTTTAGTGACGTTGCAATTTTTTAAAAAATTTGATAGATGTATTTGGTTTGGTTTTATAACGGTCAAACCGGTCAAAGTACACTTTTCTTTTAACTAGTCTTGTCCCGAACGATGAATCTATTTTTTTAAATTATTTTTTCGACGTTCCAAATGTATGGATGTGAAGATCTAACGATTTTAGTGTTGTGATAATTTTATAAAAAATTTGATAGATGTATTTGGTTTGGTTTTATAACGGTCAAACCCGTCAAAGTATACTTTTCTTTTAACTAGTCTTGTCCCGAACGATGAATCTATTTTTTTAAATTATTTTTTCGACGTTCCAAATGTATGGATGTGAAGATCTAATGATTTTAGTGTTGTGATAATTTTATAAAAAATTTGATAGATGTATTTGGTTTGGTTTTATAACGGTCAAACCGGTCAAAGTAGACTTTCCTTTTAACTAGTCTTGTCCCGAATGATGAATCTATTTTTTTAATTTATTGTTTCGATATTCCAAACGTACAGATGTGAAGATCTAACGATTTTAGTGTTGTGATAATTGTATAAAAAATTTGATAGATGTATTTGGTTTGGTTTTATAACGGTCAAACCGGTCAAAGTAGACTTTCCTTTTAACTAGTCTTGTCCCAAATGATGAATCTATTTTTTTAAATTATTTTTCGACGTTCCAAACATATGGATGTGAAGATTTAACGATTTTAGTGATGTGGTAATTTTTTATAAAATCTGATAGATGTATTTGGTTTGGCTTTATAACGGTCAAACAGGTCAAAGTATACTTTTCTTTTAACAAGTCTTGTCCCGAACGATGAATCTATTTTTTTAAATTATTTTTTCGACGTTCCAAATGTATGGATGTGAAGATCTAACGATTTTAGTGATGTGGTAAATTTTTAAAAAATTTGCTAGATGTATTTGGTTTGGTTTTATAACGGTCAAACCGGTGAAAGTAGACTTTCATTTTAACTAGTCTTGTCCCGAATGATGAATCTATTTTTTTAATTTTTTTTCGACATTCCAAATGTATGGATGTTAAGATCTGACGAATTTAGTGATGTGGTAATTTTTTAAAAAATTTGCCACGATGTATTTGGTTTGGTTTTATAACCGTCAAACCGGTCAAAGTAGATTTTCCTTTTAACTAGTCTTGTCCCGAATGATGAATCTATTTTTTTAATTTATTGTTTCGATGTTCCAAACGTACAGATGTGATGAGCTAACGATTTTAGTGTTGTGATAATTTTATAAAAAAATTGCTAGATGTATTTGGTTTGGTTTTATAACGGTTAAACCGGTCAAAGTAGAGTTTCCTTTTAACTAGTCTTGTCCCGAATGATGAATCTATTTTTTTAATTTATTTCTTCGACTTTCCAAACGTACGGATGTGAAGATCTAACGATTTTAGTGATGTGGTAATTTTTTTAAAAATTTGATAGATGTATTTGTTTTGGTTTTATAACGGTCAAACCGGTCAAAGTATACTTTTCTTTTAACTAGCCTTGTCCCGAACGATGAATCTATTTTTTAAAATTATTTTTTCGATGTTCCAAATGTATGGATGTGAAGATCTAACGATTTTAGTGTTGTGATAATTTTATAAAAAATTTGATAGATGTATTTGGTTTGGTTTTATAACGGTCAAACCGGTCAAAGTAGACTTTCCTTTTAACTAGCCTTGTCCCGAATGATGAGTCTATTTTTTTAATTTATTGTTTCGATATTCCAAACCTATAGATGTGAAGATCTAACGATTTTAGTGTTGTGATAATTTTATAAAAAATTTGCTAGATGTATTTGGTTTGGTTTTATAACGGTTAAACCGGTCAAAGTAGAGTTTCCTTTTAACTAGTCTTGTCTCGAATGATGAATCTATTTTTTTAAAATATTTTTTCGGTGTTCCAAACGTACGGATGTGAAGATCTAGCGATTTTAGTGATGTGGTAATTTTTTAAAAAATTTGATAGATGTATTTGGTTTGGTTTTATAACGGTCAAATCGGTCAAAGTAGACTTTCCTTTTAACAAGTCTTGTCCCAAATGATGAATCTATTTTTTTTAAATTATTTTTCGACGTTCCAAACATATGGATGTGAAGATTTAACGATTTTAGTGATGTGGTAATTTTTTAAAAAATCTGATAGATGTATTTGGTTTGGTTTTATAACGGTCAAACCGGTCAAAGTATACGTTTCTTTTAACTAGTCTTGTCCCGAACGATGAATATATTTTTTAAATTATTTTTTCGACGTTCCAAATGTATGGATGTGAAGATCTAACGATTTTAGTGATGTGGTAATTTTTTAAAAAATTTGCTAGATGTATTTGGTTTAGTTTTATAACGGTCAAACCGGTCAAAGTAGACTTTCCTTTTAACTAGTCTTGTCCCGAATGATGAATCTATTTTTTTTAATTTTTTTTCGACATTCCAAATGTATGGATACGAAGATCAAACGATTTTAGTAATGTGTTAATTTTTTAAAAAATTTGCCAGGATGTACTTGATTTGGTTTTATAACGGTCAAACCGGTCAAAGTAGACTTTCCTTTTAACTAGTCCGGTCCAGAATGAAGAATCTATTTTTTTAATTAATTGTTTCGATGTTCCAAACGTACGGATGTGAATATCTAACGATTTTAGTGTTGTGATAATTTTATAAAAAATTTGCTAGATGTATTTGGTTTGGTTTTATAATGGTTAAACTGGTTAAAGTGGACTTTCCTTTTAACTAATCTTCTCCCGAATGATGAATCTATTTTTTTAAATTACATTTTCGACATTCCAAACGTACGGATGTGAACAACTAACGATTTTAGTGATGTGGTAATTTTTTTAAAAATTTGCTAGATGTATTTGGTTGGGTTTTATAACGGTCAAACCGGTCAAAGTAGACTTTCCTTTTAACTAGTCTTTTCCCGAATGATGAATCTATTTTTTAATTTATTGTTTCGATTTTCCAAAAGTACAGATGTGAAGATCTAACGATTTTAGTGTTGTGATAATTTTATAAAAAAGTTGCTAGATGTATTTGGTTTGGTTTTATTACGGTTAAACCGGTCAAAGTAGACTTTCCTTTTAACTATTCTTGTCCCGAATGATGATTCTATTTTTTTAAATTATTTTTTCGACGTTCCAAATGTACGGATGTGAAGATCTAACGATTTTAGTGATGTGGGAATTTTTTAAAAAATTTGATAGATGTATTTGGTTTGGTTTTATAACGGTCAAACCAGTCAAAGTAGACTTTCCTTTTAGCTAGTCTCGTCCCGAATGATGAACCTATTTTTTAAAATTATTTTTTCGACGTTCCAAATGTATGGATGTGAAGATCTAACGATTTTAGTGATGTGGTAATTTTTTAAAAAATTTGTAAGATGTATTTGGTTTGGTTTTATAACGGTCAAACCGGTCAAAGTACACTTTCCTTTTAACTAGTCTTGTCCCGAATGATGAATCTATTTTTTTAATGATTTTTTCGACGTTCCAAACGTACGGATGTGAAGAACTAATGATTTTAGTGATCTGGTAATTTTTTAAAAAATTTGCTAGATGTATTTGGTTAGGTTTTATAAAGGTCAAATCGGTCAAAGTAGACTTTCCTTTTAACTAGTCTTGTCCCGAATGATGAATCTACTTTTTTAATTTATTTTTTCGAAGTTCAAAACGTACGGATGTGAAGATCTAACGATTTTAGTGATGTGGTAATTTTTAAAAAAATTCGCAATGTAATAACCGCGAATTTTCGAATTAATTTTTCCTACTCGATATTTTTTTTATTTATTTAAGAGCGGTGCACTTGTATATTTAATTAGCGCGTTTTTGTGAAATGTTAAGATTTTATTTATTCATATGTAACTAAATATTATATTATATCCATTTAATTATATTTATTTGGTGTTTATTAAAATCATGAAATTTAAAGAAATAATATTTTAATTTTCGATCAAATTTATTTATGAAACGAAATTAAAGTTTCGTCTTAATTAGCCAGCCGGGAAAAACGAATCCTTTTCACCAAATATTTCCCTAATCATGACCATTATTTCCTGCACTTAAATTGTTCCCCATATTTTATTTTATTTATTTTTTTTATTTATTTAAATAATTATCCACTTACCAAAAAAAATGATTATGTCTTATACCACTAAATATTCCACAATGTTTTGTCCCCCACATTTGTTAATTCAAATGATTAAACAGAAAAAACTCGGTTATTCTTTATATACACAAACAACTTCACTCTTTTTCTCTTAAAAACACAAAAGCTCCACCATATATTTTCATACCAAACACAAAGTACAGAGACCAAAACCAAACTTATACAACACAGAGCAAAAATGGCAGGTAGTATTTTCTTTCCTATTAATTGTTTTTACCTGTTGTTCAATTAGCTTAGGGGTATTACGTTTGTGTAGTTTTTCAGATTGGTATTATTAGTTGGATATTGTTACTGGGGTTGAACTGGTGTTTGGGTTTGAGGTGTGAGGAGGAGGACGAAGGTTCATATCGGGGAGAAGGATGGTAGTACTCGACGGGGGCGACTGGGAAGGAAGGAGGTGGAGATCGATTTGGTCATTTGAGGTTTATTATCGGAGGTTAAGGGAGGAGAATTGATTGATTGTGGTAGGAGTGTTGCCCTGGTTATATACGACTACCTTGCGGTGGTGGTGTTGGTTGGCGTTTGAATCTGAGTAGGGAGAGATTGATGGGGAGAGGGATGGTAGTGTTGATGATGTTGTGGTGGAGTCGAAAAAGAGAGAGCAGAGAAGATGTGGTGTTGTGTTGTTGTAGAAGAGAGGAGTCGATGTTGTTGTGGTTGTGCCAAATGTAGGCAGTGGCGTGAGAGATAGAGAATAGAGGAGGAAGAGGAATCGAGGAGTACAGAGGGAGATAAGAGGGATTGTGGAGAAGAGAGATGAGAGAGAGAGAGAGAGAGAGAGAGAGAGAGAGAGAGAGAGAGATTGAAACAGAGAGCATGGAGATTGGGAGAAAAACAGAGGTAGTTGAGGGAGAGAAGTGGTCGAGAGAGAGAGGTGCAGGTGGGACCCACACGGTGTAGGTGGGACCCACACGGTGCAGGTGGGACCCACATCGATGTTGAATAAAATAAAAATAAAACGATACAATTTTAGTAAATTAACGATTGAATGTTTAAAATCGATACTTATTTATTTGGTTTGCGATTTAAAATTTTGAGAAATAAAATAGTTTAATAGAAATGGTATAATTATTTAATTAGTTAAATAGAATTATTTAGAGTTCTTAGACGTAATTTAGAATTTATTATTTTATTAATTAAATAAGTATTATTATGTGATTTTGAAAACAAATTAGAGATTTATTATAAAAAAGGGAATATTTGTGAATAAATAGAATAATATATGATTTTATTTTGGAAAGCTGTTTTTAATATTTTTCCGGTTTATTTTAATTAACCGGATCGAGTCAGATTTAATTTAGAGATTAAATTTGTTATTAATGAGTTTAAATAAATTAGAATTTATGTGGTTGCTTAAAAGTAGAATTCTTTGATGAATTATTTTAAAATGAGAATAATTATTTTGGATTTAAATTGAATAAAAATGGATTTTTTGAATTTTTCATTTTGAGTAAGAATTTAGATTTTCAGATATTAAAAATAGGATATATTCTCCATATTTAATTCCTGTGTTCGAAGAGATATTTATCCCGGAATTAATCTCCGTTATTTATTCCGGAGATTTTTATGAGATATTATTTTATTATTAATTATATTATCGGATCGGGAATATTTTATTCTGAAGAATCGCTCACGTATTTCTGGTTGTCATTTTTAGAAAATAATTCTCGAGACGTAGATCGACGCCAAGTTCACGGGTAGAGTATAATTTTTATCTGCATTCATTTGCACTTCGAGATCGAGGCAAGTTCATTCCTACCCTAACTTTTGGAAACTGTGAATTTCTGTTCGTGTTATTTAATTCCTTAATTATTTTCGAGATATTATATGTTGAGATTTATCTGTTGCTTCGTATGATGAAATAATTTCTTTTAAGCATTATTTCTCGTTAAATATTATTATGCTGTTAATTTAGTTTATTGAGAATTATAATCCCTATAAGCGTAGAAATAATTTAGTTGTTATCGGGTCGATCTCATTAATTCGAGACGACTATTATTTTGATTCAGTGAAACTAATCTCATTCGTCTGAGATAGTTAAATTTATTCTTTTCGATTGAATTTATTGTACAAATGCAATCGTTATTTATTGATTATCTTTTAGGTAGTTCCTCGTTTGAACTAACCGATAAGAGTTTAAAAATTATAATTGTTAGAGATTTTTATTCATCGATCAAGTGAAAATTATTCTACTTAAACGTTCATCAATGTTGAGTATTATAAATATTGAGAAGTACTATTTGTTCAGTACGACTCCCAATTACTTCATTCTAAGACTATTCTCATAATTTCGAGATAGTTGAGTTTATTGTCAAGGTTTGACATTTTGTTCGTGTCAACCGATAAATTATTATTATTTAGAATTTACATCAGTCCATTGTTCGGATTGGTGGTAAAATCGAGTCAGACTGGCAATCCGCCAGATTTGTAAATATTTTCTGAAAGAGTTATCTCAAGTTATCTGTACCCCAAATATTCGGGAATTCTGTATTCTACTGGTCAATTTTGGGCAAGAGGCCCATTATAGAGAAAGAGAGACTCGTGTACCGTTTTACGGACCCGAGAATAATTAGGCACTTTGTTGCCATGGTTGAATTGATAACCATTATGATGCTAGCATTCATACATATATATATTATTGTTGATATCGTATTGTAGCCGTGATCGGGCGAAGTGCGGTGTCATTGGAGGCCGGTATTCTTGGTTGGTTAGTTGATCGCCCCACCGAGATACGGAGAGGTGGAAGACCAGTTCATTCTTAAATCATGAGTTATCAGAGTTATATCAAATGAGTTATCGAGTATTCTGTTTCGAGATGAGTAATGAGTCTTTTGAGTATTCTGTTTTGAGATGAGTTTTGAGCCTTTCGAGTATGATATTTTCAAAATGAATTTGAGCCAAGTCATATTGTGATATCCGATATTAAAATTTTTGAGTATTTATTTCGGTAAACCTTATTATATTTATATACCGAGCGAGAAGAGAACTTGCTGAGCACTATAGTTGTTCATTCTTGCTTTACAACATTTTGTTCAGCTGTCAAGACGGAAAGAGGCGAGACGTCCAGCCAGGGCTACAGAGGCAAGGGGAAAGCGCAAGGCTATGGCGACAATAATTAGAAGATCCAGATGGAATATTTATATTTCTACTGTTGTGAACTTTTGTAACATATTATTTCGAGATGTATCAAGTTGGATTGTACTATGTTGTGAAGACGATCTTGGACCTGCGGAGTGGGACATTTTTTTGCTCCGTTGTAATAAAATTTGGTATTGTTATTGCGTTATCATATTGACACAATGTGACGACTCGAGTCCCCGGTCAGGGTGGATTTGGGGGTGTTACAGTTTGGTATCAGAGCAATAGTTATATTTTTAGGAAACGTGAGAGCCTAGGAATATGACACGATGTGAGAATTTAGAGATTTAATAAGATGTTGAAATTTTAAGCACTAAGTGCTTTACACCCTTATATATTTATATGCGTTTATAGTCGACTAGAACCTGTTTGTGACCGAAACTTTTTGTACTTTGTAGATGTCTATTCCTGGATCTGTTGCCTTTCGTCCTATTCGAGACAGATCTCCTACACCTTATCCGCACAGATCCCTGGTTCCCAGTTGATTTAAGATAGGGTGCCTAAGTTTCCATTATTGTTAAGATTGGATGTTACCCTGCAGAGAGTTTCCACATTTTGTAGATGTTGTCAATATCTTTACCGGTCAGAGTTGGACTAACATGAGGTGCGTGCACCAGAGATGGACTTAAAGAGGGATGCAACTATGTGTTCCAAGTTTGAGGCTAAATTCTTAAACGATTTCATGATCGACAATATTTTTCTAGAGATATAACTTATAGAGGTTGAAATTGTTCTCTGTGTTGATGTGTTTTTCGTACATTCCCTTTTAGAGATTTTCTTCCCTAACGAGTTACCAGGGTCTGCAAGTGTCGCTTTTATTCGAGAATCAATAGTTGTTCCTATGAGCTTACTTTGAGCTAGGAAATCGTTTTTTTTAAATAACTTCCTTACCAATGATTATCGATAAATCTTACCATTCGAATTTACTCAGACAATTTCTACCATATTTGAAAAAGGACCTATGTTGTTTAGAGGTTAAGTTAACCATCATCATGTACTTTCATAAATATAAATCCATTTAATACCCATTCCTATATTTGATACCCTTTGAGATATTGAGATGAACAACCCTATATATAGGGGAAGACTATCAGTCTCTGTGATTGAAGTCTGGTGGGACGCCACCGTCTGTACTGTTGTTTGTCATTAGAGTACTAAAGGCTGGCCACCTTGTGTACTATGACGGTTGTCCTAATGACACATGCAACAAAACAGATGTTCAATGATCATCATGATCTCTCAGTTAATCCCTTGTTAAGATTCTCACTATCAAAACTTGAGTATTCACATGTTTTTGTTTAACATTAATTCCTTTATGAGTTATCTCTATTAAAAGTTCTTATGGATCCTAAAATGATCGGTGTCTAAGAATTTCAAAGAGGTATACTGACATTTGAATGTGATGAAACGTTACTCCCAGAAAAGAGAATTTCAGCAATTCGAGTTTGAGTACCAACTTCTAATTATGCATAGACTATTACGCTAATTATTCGCTAGTCAGATCTTCGAAAGCCTACGTAGTGTCTCATGGTTATGTGTTAAAGTGCTAAGAATTTGGTTTGAATGCGGAACAATCTTTTAAAAGTGAGAAGCGAGTCGATACCGAGTATACATTGATGATATATTACTTGTTAATGAAAGAGTGATCGTTTTTCATATAGGAAAAGAAATGAGAACATGGTTGAGAGAAGTGTAGAATATTTTCTTTGTATAGTGTTGAATAAGCTAGGACTATCTCCGTTAATATGTTATGGTAAATAAAGTTATTGGTGGAAGGCAAAAGAGAACTATTGAAGGCACGATGGTGATATCTTAAGTTAGAATAATTGAGTTGATATTTAGCAAGTACAATACTAAGTACATTGTGAAACATAGGGGAATCAAGCTCCTTAAAAAAAAATCCAAGACTATATGAGCAGAATATATATATATTTCTGGGAGAGGGTCAATATTATTAATTAAACTACGTAAAGAAGGGTATTCCTACTTCAAATGAGGAAGGAATGGAGATTTTGGATGAAAAATATTATTAACCCGAGAGAAAACACAGTTATAAGGTTGGCTACCCAACTGCAAGAATTACTTGAGAAAGGCGTAATCAGACCAAGTGTATCCCCGTGGGAAGCTCCAGTGTTGTTCGTGAAGAAGAAGGACGGATCTATGCGACTATGTATTGATTATCGTGAATTGAACAAGATGACCATCAAGAACAAGTACCCTCTACCTCGAATCGACGATCTGTTTGACCAACTTAAGGGAGCTAGATGTTTTTCAAAGATTGATTTGAGATCCGGCTATCATCAACTAAAGATCAAGCCTGAAGATTTTCCTAAGATTGCCTTTAGGACCCGATATGGACATTACGAGTTCTTAGTCATGTTTTTTTTTGATTGGCGAATGCGCCAGCTGCTTTTATGGATTTGATGAATCATGTGTTCAAGAGGTACTTGGACAAATTCGTGATTGTATTTATTGATGACATCCTGATATATTCGAAGTCTCCAGAGGAACATGCGGAACACCTCCGTTTAGTTCTGGAAGCGTTGAGAAAGGAAAAGTTATATGCAAAATTTTCAAAGTGTGAATTCTGGCTGAAAGAAGTTCAATTTTTAGGACACATTGTAAGCGGCGAAGGGATTTCTGTAGACCCCGCAAAGATAGAAGCCGTAGCAGATTGGGAGAGACCCAAGACTCCAACCGAAGTTAGAAGTTTCCTTGGATTGGCCGGATACTATCGTAGATTCGTGAAGGATTTCTCAAAGATAGCGACGCCACTGACCCGACTCACCAGAAAGAGTGAAAAGTTCGAATGGACCCCCAAATGCGAAGAAAGCTTTCAAGAATTGAAGAAGAGATTGACTACTGCCCCGGTGTTGACCTTACCCGATGAGAAAGGCGATTTCGTAATTTTTAGCGACGCTTCTCACAAGGGTTTAGGATGTGTTTTGATGCAACACGGAAAAGTAATAGCTTATGCCTCTCGACAACTGAAGGAGTATGAGTCCCGTTACCCTACTCACGATTTGGAGCTTGCTGCTATTGTTTTTGCCCTCAAGATTTGGAGACATTACCTTTATGGAGAGAAATGCGAGATCTACACGGATCACAAGAGCTTAAAGTATATATTCACGCAGAAGGAATTAAACATGAGACAAAGAAGATGGTTGGAGTTGATCAAAGACTATGATTGCTCGATAAACTATCACCCAGGGAAGGCTAATGTTGTAGCTGATGCATTAAGTAGAAAGGAGAGACTAAACCTGTTGACAACCTCAGAAGAATTGGTTAGAGAATTTGAGAAGATGGAATTAGAAGTCAAGGTCCCAGTCCAAAACAATGAAATAGTTTACAGCATTCAATTTCAACCAGAGTTACTCGAGAAGATTCGACGTTATCAAGAACAAGTAATGGAAGAAAGAAGATCAGAGTTGACCGGAGAAGAATTTCTAAGTTCAAAAGATGAAAAGGGAATTAAGCGATTTGCATCGAGAATATGGATTCCTAATGTTACAGAGTTGAAGGAAGAAATTATGAGCGAAGCGCATAACTCGAGATATTCCATTCACCCAGGGAGCACAAAAATGTATCAAGACATCAAGTTGAATTATTGGTGGCCCAACATGAAGAGGGAGATTGCAGAATGGGTAAGTAAGTGTTTGACATGTCAGAAAGTGAAGGCGGAACATCAACGACCAAGTGGACTTCTACAACCTTTAGAGATACCCGAGTGGAAATGGGAGCATATTACCATGGATTTTGTCGTAGGATTGCCCCGAACTAGAGCCAGCCACGATGCTATTTGGGTTATTGTCGACCGACTCACTAAATCTGCGCATTTCCTACCAATTATTGATAAGTATTCCGTTGAGAGATTGGTGAACATATACCTAAAGGAGATTGTAGTTCGTCACGGAGTACCTGTTTCAATTATATCTGATAGAGATGCCCGTTTCACTTCTCGATTTTGGAAAAGTTTTCAAGAATGTCTTGGCACGAAGTTAAATCTGAGCACTGCATATCATCCACAGACCGACGGACAAAGTGAAAGGACGATTCAAACAGTTGAAGATACGTTAAGAGCCTGTGCACTTGTTTTTAAAGGAAGTTGTGATGAGCATTTGCCCCTAGTCGAGTTTGCTTACAACAATAGTTACCATTCGAGCATATGTATGGCACCTTATGAAGCTTTGTACGGAAGGAAGTGTAGATCACCGTTATATTGGGATGAAGTAGGAGAAAGAAAGATACTAGGACCAGAATTACTTCAACAAACTAAGCAAGCAACCGAGGTTATTCAAAAAAAAGGTTAGTTGCAGCTCAAGATCGACAGAGGAAGTATGCAAATCAAAATAGAAAAGACAAAGCATTTGAAGTGGGAGATAAGGTGATGTTGAAAGTCTCACCTTGGAAAGGAGTAATGAGATTCGGAAAGAAAGGCAAGTTAAGCCCCAGATATATAGGACCTTTTGAGATTTTTAAGAAGATAGGACCCCTAGCTTATCAGTTGGCCCTACCTCCAGACCTTCAGCATATCCACGATGTGTTTCATGTTTCTGCGTTAAGAGAGTACCATTCTGATTTCAGACATGTTATAACCTATGAGCCAGTGGAGATACGTCCTGATTTATCGTACGAAGAAAAGCCAGTGGAGATTCTAGATGTAATAACCGCGAATTTTCTAATAATATTTTAATTTTGAACTGAATTTTAGAGTCTCGTTTTAATTAATCAGCGGGAGAAAAACGAAATCTTTTATTAAATAATTATATTAAATATTTGCATCATTATAATTGTCCCCCCCATTTTTATTCTTTTAATTTAATAATTACCCACCTATTAAATAAAAAATTTTTATGATGATTACACCACTAAATGTTACAATGATTTTTTTCTCCATGATTTAGTCTTTTTATTTATTTTATTGCAACCATTACCAGCATCATGATTACATTAGAGGTAGTATAATTCTATAAAAACCCGGACTTAGTTTCATACCAAATCACAGGATTAAACACAAATCCATAAACAACAAAAAAAAACAAACTCTCCTGTGTTCTCTCAAAAACAATACAGTTCCATACACCCGAGTATATACATAGCCCATACTCTCTTTTTATTCACTGCAAAAACAGAACCACCTACCAAACCTTAGCCTCTCTCTTTTTAGAACCAAAATACACGACCTATAGACTAATAACCGAACAAACAAAAACCCAGGTAGTTCTTTTTTTTTTCTTTTTGTTTCTTCTTCCTCCGTTATTTGTTTTGGCGAATTGTTGATTGGTAGGATCGAATTAAACTCGTAATTGTTTCGTTGTGTTGGTTTGTTTCTGATTTGCCTTGATTTTTGTGGTGATTGTCGTGACTGTGGTGTTGTGGTTGTTCGGGTGTCGCCGTGGAGCTTGTGAATTGTTCGTTGTTGTTTTGGTTGTTAATGGTAGTGTTAATCGGAGGTATAAGGTGAAGGGTTGATGTTGGTTTGGTTGAAATTTTTGTTGGAGTGGGGGGATGAAACGAGAGTGATGAGAGAGTGGAGAGATAAGGAGGGAGGAGGCGGAGAGATTGTGGGCGGAGAGAGACAACGGCGAGAAGGAGAATTGATGGTGAGCTTGTGTGGGTATAACGGTGGGGAAATTGGGGATGGGAGACAGACGGCGATCGAAGAAAGGGAGACAGGCGGGGAGAGAGATTGAGAGAAAAGAGAGAGATAGAGGGCAGAGAGATGAGAAAGAGAGAGAGAGAGAGAGAGAGAGAGAGAGAGAGAGAGAGAGAGAGAGAGAGAGAGAGAGAGAGAGAGATGGTAGAGAGAACAACGAGAGAGATGGTTGTTGGGGAGAAAAGAGAGGAATTGTCTGTGTTAGACGCAGGGGAGGGGGAGGGTGGGACCCACGGTGGGGAGATGTGGGGCCCACCTAATTTATCTGTTAAATAATAATAAAATAGTACGGAACTAATAAAACGATACAAATCGATACAGTTTTTATTTAGTTAACAATTGAACGTTATAAGTCGAGGTTTTATTATTTGGTCAGTTATTTAAATTAGTTGGTAATAATTGTTTTTAAAATGGTTTAATTGTTTAATTGATTAAAATAGAATTATTTAGAGTTTTTAAAATGTAATTTAGAATTTATTATTTACATAAGTGTTGTTATGTGATTTTGAAAACAAATTAGATATTTATTAATTTGCAATAAAAAGGGTTTAATAAAATGGATTAATTATTTGTTTGTTAAAAAGAGTTATTTTGTGATTTTTGGACGAAAATTATAGATTTATTAATTTATCGATAAAAAGAAGAATATTTGTGAAATAAATAGAATAAAATAAGTTTTATTGTGGAAAAGCTGTTTTTAATATTTTCCGGTTTATTTTAATTAACCGGATCGAGTCAGATTTAATTTAGAGATTAAAATTTGTTTTATATTATTAATGAGTTTAAATAAATTAGAATTTGTGAGATTTCTTAAAAATTAGAATTCTTTGATAATTATTTTAAAAATGAGAATAATAAATATGGATTTAAATTGAATAAAAACGGATGTTTGAATTTTTCATTTTGAGTAAGAATTTAGATTTCCAGAGATTAAAAATAGGATATATTCTCCAAATTTAATTCCTGTGTTCGAAGAAATATTTATTTATCCCGGAATTAATTTCTGTTATTTGTTCCGGAGATTTTATGAGATATTTTATTATTATTAATTAGATTATCGGATCGGGAGTATTTTATTCTGAAGAATCGCTCACGTATTTCTGGTTGCCATTTTTAGAAAATAATTCTCGAGACGTAGATCGACGCCAAGTTCCCGGGTAGAGTATATATTTTAGCTTCATTCATTCGTACTTCGAGACCGAGGCAAGTTCATTCCCACCCTAACTTTTGGAAACTGTGAATTTCTGTTCGTTTTATTTAATTCCTTAATTATTTTCGAGATATTGTGTGTTGAGATTTATCTGTTGCTTCGTATGATGCAATAATTTCTTTTGAGAATTATTTCTTGTTAAATATTATTATGTTGTTAAGTTAGTTTATTTGAGAATTATAATCCCTATAAGCGTAGAAATAATTTCGTTGCTATCGGGTTGATCTCATTAATTCGAGACGACTATTATTTTGATTCAGTGAAACTAATCTCATTCATCTGAGATAGTTAAATTTATTCTTTTCGATTGAATTTATTGTACAAATTCAATCGTTATTTATTGATTATCTTTTAGTTAGTTCCTCGTTTGAACTAACCGATAGGAGTTTAAAATTATAATTGTTAGAGATTTTTATTCGTCGATCAAGTGAAAAATATTCTATCTAAACGTTCATCAATGTCGAGTATTATAAATATTGAGAAGTACTATTTGTTCAGTACGACTCCCAATTACTTCAATCTTAAGACTATTCTCATAAATTCGAGATAGTCGATTTTATTGTCAAGGTTTGGCATTTTGTTCGTGTCAACCGATAAATTATTATTATTTACATCAGTCCATTGTTCGGATTGGTGGTAAAATCGAGTCATACTGGCAGTCCGCCAGATTCGTAAATATTTTCTGGGAGAACTATTTCAAGTTATCTGTACCCCAAATATTCGGGAATTCTGTATTCTACTGGTCAATTTTGGGCAAGAGGCCCATTATAGAGAAAGAGAGACTCGTGTACCGTTTTACGGACCCGAGAATATTTAGGCATTCGTTGCCTTGGTTGAATTGATAACCATTATGATGCTAGCATTCATACATATATATTATAGTTGATATCGTATTGTAGCCGTGATCGGGCGAAGTGCGGTGTCATCGGAGGCCGGTATTCTTGGTTGGTTAGTTGATCGCCCCACCGAGATACGGAGAGGTGGAAGACCAGTTCATTCTTGAATCGTGAGTTATCAGAGTTATATCAAATGAGTCTTTTGGGTATTCTGTTTTGAGATGAGTTTTGAGCCTTTCGAGTATGACATTTTCAAGATGAATTTGAGCCAAATCATATTGTGATATCCGATATTAAAATTTTGAGTATTTATTTCGGTAAACTTTATTATATTTACATACCGAGCGAGAAGAGAACTTGCTGAGCACTATAGTTGCTCATTCTTGCTTTACAACATGTTGTTCAGCTGTCAAGACGGAAAGAGGCGAGACGTCCAGCCAGGGCTATAAAGGCAAGGGGAAAGCGCAAGGCTATGGCGACAATAATTAGAAGATCCAGATGGAATCTTTATATTTCTACTGTTGTGAACTTTTGTAACATATATTATTTCGAGATGTATCAAGTTGGTCTGTACTATGTTGTGAAGACGATCTTGGACCTGCGGAGTGGGACATTTATGCTCCGTTGTAATAAAATTTGGCATTGTTATTGCGTTATCATATTGAGACAATGTGACGACCCGGGTCCCCTGTCAGGGTGGATTTGGGGGCGTTACACTAGATTACAAAGTACAAGAGTTAAGGACTAAGAAAGTAAATTTAGTGAAAGCACTACACCACAAATGGTCTATGGCAACACCAAAAAAAAGTGTTAAAAATGCTGAAAAATGTTACCATAGGATTTAAGGCAACACTTTTGTCAATTTTGCAGGTGTTGGGAATTTGCATGTGGGCTTAGAGGTTAAGCCAACATATTTTGTCAAAACTATGGCAACATCAACATGATGTTGCCTTAGGCACTTATGCCAACATTTTCATGTCTATAGCAACACCATTTTCGGTGTTGGCATAAAATCTATGGCAACACTGTCGACTCAACACCAACACCCTTGAGATGTTACCATATAGCCTATTGCAACATCTTTATCCCTCTACAGCAACACTAGTTGATATAACAGTTCATATTTTTGCCAACATCCTAACATGTTATGGTAACACCTTTTAGTTTACATTGTTCAAGTTTTAGCAACATTTTTACAGGCTATGGCAACATCTTTAATAATAATTTGTTAATAAATTGCTTCCTAAATGTAACATCCTAATATAAAACATAATCCATCCTAAGAATCAAGCAAGCCAACTAAAAGATGCAACTTCAACATATTTACAAATTTTCAATAATACTACCAATAATTACATAAACAAGTCTAAGTTCTTCAGAATGTCTCAAAAGATTTTATAACTACTAATAAGACAGAAGCATCAAGAAGTATCATCGTTGGCTTTACTTGCACTTGCATCACCGTTTTTAGATGGCTCCACACTTAGCTCTTCAATATCAACTTCAACTCTGGACACTTTTATGCCAGTTTGGACATCATCAGATTATAAACATTTTCTCGAACCTTCAAATCTCGAACCTTCAAATCTGGAAACTTATTTTAACATTTTAGTTAAAGTTTCTGGAATGCTTCTATTTCCAGATACTGCACTTTCAGATTCCACATCCGGCTTTTTACCAACAGAAGCTCCTTCTTGTCCTTCCTGTTATCAGTGTCAAGTGTAGAATAAAATTTTTTAGAAAAAGAATATAATGCGACTAATATAACTGCAACTAATATAAAATTACCTATAGTTGCCACTAGCTACTATAGGATCTAGCAATTTCACAGGTTCAAACTAATATAATGCGACTAATATAACAGTAACTAGAATATTCTAACTACAAGCATAAATGTTCCAAAATAATGCAATAATAGTATATAAAACTGCGTATATATCTGCCATGTTGTGATCTTACTTAAGCCTCTATTTTTTCCCAATGCAGACAATTATGGGTCAACATACATGAGCCAACATACATTATATGACAAGGTAAATAAAAGAAATTGACTATATAAGTAGCCATTAATCTGCACACAGATTTATTAAATAAAATTTAATCGTCAAGTTTATCATAGCTGACTAAGTGTTAAAGTAGCCGTGTATTAATTTTATAATGTAGATTGGCAAGATTAGTTTTCAAAGACAGAATTTGTAGAGAAAAATATAAAGAAATGTTTCTAAAAATCATCACAACCTTGGTGTTGTCTTCTGGATTCTTTAAGATAACATCAATTATTTGAAGCATTGGTACTAATGCAGGGCATACCATTCCAGCTGGTTGGGCAGTAATGGTCTGTCCTCCAGCTGTTGGAACAGAGTTCACAAACGTTTTGCACTTGGAACAAGATTTGGCCTTCTGTCTGGAAAGAGGAAGATTAAAAACTGATGGATGTAGTAGTATCAACATGTAAATATCATATGTATTTATTCGTAAAATTTAGTACACTTCTGTGCTATTGTCAGTCATTTATATAGCTATTAATTCCAGAACAACTCTACTGACTATTCATCTGTCTTCTGACACTAGTATCTTATAATAAAAACAATCCAGCACAAAGCCTGAGCAGAAAAAGTCAGGTTTAAGCACAAAAACAAAGCCTGAGCAGAGACAAAGTTTATATACTCGATAAACAGAAAGGTCAAAGAAGTTATGACAATTAACCATACTTCATTCAAGTTTTTAGTATTAATTTATAGCGAGTCGCGCTTCAAAATTGGAACTTGCGCTTTTTTTTGATTTTGCGCATTTCACAACAGGAAATAATATAATCTTGATCAAGATTATATTAGAAGAAAAATAGTCAGTTTACTTCATAAATCCTAAATATAAAACAGTGTTGGTACAGCCACATAGCCATGAGTGCATTTTCAATCATATTTAGCATTGGAAATTAACAAACATTCCAAAAACAGCTACCTGTTCATGCTAAAACCAATATCCTCCATGTCAACGCAATCTGAGACTCGGGCTGGTCACACACACGGCAGAACTGACAGGAGCCTTTCTGATTCTTCTCTTCCAATCTTGTAATCATCAGGAGAGGCAGTCACTGTGTTTTCATTGCACTTGGCGTAGAATACTTCTGTACAGAGGTGACAATGATGCTTGTGATTAAATAGGGTAAACACTGAATAGCTATTTGTAACATAGGGATTAATACACCAGATCAAAAGTTCATTATTTCTTGTTATCGTTGAAGTTTATATATTCGTTGTTATAGTATATGCAAATTATCGCATATACTACATAATTAAATCACTAACAGCTCGAATTATGCTTATGGACATAATAGAATTTCTATATAATCAAATCAGACACATATTAAATCTCCAACATTTACTGCCAAGTACTAGTGACTAACCTGTTTTGAAACACAAAGGGTATGAGCAAGCCGTGTCTTCCTAGATCTGTTTGAAAGTGAACAAAGCATAGATTAGATGTAAAACTTCAAATATTCTATACCATTTCTGGACATGAGCTCTCTCAAGAGAGTTACCGCTTCTCACCTGATTTTGAAATGAAATATCACGTCTGCGGCTGTAGCTCCTAATGTATTACAGCGCAAAGGACTTCAAACAGTACATTAGCAGTCTGGTAAGCTTTTCTAAGTTGGGCTCTGTTGCATATAAGTTTATAACATTTAATACCTGTCTGCTTGATCACAACCACAACATGTAGAAGAGGAATAGAGTCTACGGAATAGAGACAGATGTACATGCCTGTCTGCTTGATCTCCCTTGTCCAGAACTCTAGTGTAGTGCTCATAATAAAAGGCACCAATTTCCTGGGCATCAGATTCTTTAACCCTGGAAGCAAGACTTAAAACCTCATATATTTCACCGGTATAGTGCTGATATGAAATAATGATAATGTGGAATGCCAATCATGACCGTGGGCATCAAGAAATGTCATGTATTAGAAAACAGATGTAAAATATGTCATTCAAAGATCAATCAAAAATCATAAAAACTGCTGCAAATCAAGGTATACTTGTTTCTATATAACCGTCAAACCTATTCAAGCCTCTTAAACAACTGAGTATCGTCATTTTATACTCTCTTTTTTTAGTTCATCAGATCCTTAAACCAAGGCATTTAACACAAGTACAAAAATAAATGAAACCATCAGGTAATAAGAGAATCAGCACAAAAAATAAATATAAAAATACGAGTATTACTCCTATTTTGAGGCTCAGCTATGCTTATTAGTTAGGGTTTCACATTTCTTCTTCTTCTTCTAGTCAAATATTTTTACATCTATTCTCTCCAAAAGCACTCAAATCAAAAATGTATTCCAAACAAAAGATATCAAAAAAGAAACACTAAAATCACTTGCACGGATACAAAGAGTGTTCAAGAAGAAATTTAGGATGTCACCACCCTATTTTATTTGCGACATTAACATTAGTGGAGCCACGAGCTGCCTAGCTGGACTGCTGGAGCATCTCTACTTTCATTTTGTTTTTTTGTCCTTCCGCGCCGCTTTCTTGCTATTCTGCCAATAATATTAATACCTGGTGTTAATTTAGGCACTGAACCACTGATACATGCATTTTTTTGTGAAGAGCCTATTAAGGTAAACATCAAAATCCTTATATCAATTCTAATAGTATATTGTAATTTGTCCGAGGATAAGATATTGGAGAGTAGCAAGTAATTGATGTAAGAAACAAAAACCAATATTTACTACAAAATGTTCTTTCAAGGATCCAAAATGTACATAGTGTAATGCATGGTGTGTCTTTAAATGAACATTATGTATGCCACCAAATCTTTTCAATTAACACATGGTTACATATATAGACATCCTAAAATAAAATATAACAAGTGATTCATGATACTCGCAGCTGTAAGAACCTTTAGATGTCCACTAAAAGTCTAGTACAGTCCTAAAAACTTTACTAAAGCTCCATAAAAACTCAAACCATAATTGTAAAGCTTGATTACAATTCCAATATAATCTAAGAACATGGCAAGAGCTCAACTAAAATTTAAAACCCATAAAAGGGAGCATCATAAATAGACCTGATAGGAGCTTCATGGAAGGTTCAGTTGAGTCACATTTGTCATTTTTCCTCGATGAATCAACAACAATTCTCTGTCATGGGTTCGATATCTGCAATCCTGCTAGGGATGCAACATGCAATTTACTCAAACAAACAAATTGGAGATCACATTAAAGTTGTACTACTAATATCTGAAGTCCAATTACTCTTTTGCAACTGAGCAAGATCGGGTAGGTTATTCGAGTTTTCGAGTTGCCACATCTTTCCTGAAATCAAGATATTACCTGATTTCCAAAGGCTGGTCAAGGACAATGTCCAAGATTTCCTGATGACAGATAACAATGGACAAAGAAAAGCTAAAAAAAAGAACACACAACTTGTTAAATTAAGAAGCTTTAAATCAGTATAGATGTCACACATTGTTCCTCTTCGTATGTGTGTTCATCAACTCTTACCATCAACTTGCTGTCCACAACCTGGAGGAAATTACTATGTAAAGTTTTGTTTACCCAACTTCTTAGGTTCATTTTACCCGTAAACATCTCATCTGTGGGTTTCTTTCTTGTGAAGGCTTCCATTAACACAACACCATAATTGTAGACATCCCCTTTCGAAGATACTATCCCCTCACTTCCATATTATATGTGTAATAGATTAGAATGACAATAACTATTATAGCCATTGCCAATGTTACAATTTATAAGAAAAGAAAGATGCTAAATTAGTACAATTTATTACTGAATAAATTAGGGTTTATGAAACCCCAAAATTAAAATTAGGGTTTATGAAACATACCACACGAATCAATTGAGAGAGATGGAGGAGATGTACAACGGAGAGAGATGAGCACCAGAGATGGACGTACAATGGAGAGAGATGAGCACAGAGGTGTTTGAGCGGAGAGAGATGAGAGTGAGAGACGAGATGAAAGTGAGATTTTTATTTTGATTTCTTATTTTGTTTTATTGAGTGAGATGAGAGCGGGCTAAAAATTCATTCACTAACAGCGGGCTTTTTAATTTTTTGCCAAAATTTTAGCGGGCTGGGCTGTCATATTCAGTTCCAGCGGCAACATTTTTAAGGGGTCTAACGCAACATCAATTCATGTGTTGGCATTGAGGACTAAAAGTGTTTCTAAGCCAACATGAAGGGCAACATCCGATTAGGATGTTGGCTTATATCTAAATTATTCAATTTTTAGCATCTAAGGCAACATTTAACGTGGCAACATCGATTTTCAGTGTTGGCAAAGACCATTTGTGGTGTAGTGAAGTACTTTGGAGAAACCACCAAGTTGAGGAAGCCACGTGGGAATTAGAAAGCGAAATGAGGAATAAATATCCGAAATTGTTTAGTGCATAGTTTTGATTCCGAGGACGGAATCCTATAAGGGGGGAAGACTGTAATAACCGCGAATTTTCAAAATAATTTTTCCTACTCGATATTTTTTTATTTATTTAAGAGCGGTGAACTAGTATATTTAATTAGCGCGTTTTTGTGAAATGTTAAGATTTTATTTATTCATATGTAACTAAATATTATATTATATCCATTTAATTATATTTATTTGGTGTTTATTAAAATCAGGAAATTTAAAGAAATAATATTTTAATTTTCGGTCAAATTTATTTATGAAACGAAATTAAAGTTTCGTCTTAATTAGCCAGCCGGGAAAAACGAATCCTTTTCACCAAATATTTCCCTAATCATGACCATTATTTCCTGCACTTAAATTGTTCCCCATATTTTATTTTATTTATTTTTTTTATTTATTTAAATAATTATCCACTTACCAAAAAAAATGATTATGTCTTATACCACTAAATATTCCACAATGTTTTGTCCCCCACATTTGTTAATTCAAATGATTAAACAGAAAAAACTCGGTTATTCTTTATATACACAAACAACTTCACTCTTTTTCTCTTAAAAACACAAAAGCTCCACCATATATTTTCATTCCAAACACAAAGTACAGAGACCAAAACCAAACTTATACAACACAGAGCAAAAATGGCAGGTAGTATTTTCTTTCCTATTAATTGTTTTTACCTATTGTTCAATTAGCTTAGGGGTATTATGTTTGTGTAGTTTTTCCGATTGGTATTATTAGTTGGATATTGTTACTGGGGTTGAACTGGTGTTTGGGTTTGAGGTGTGAGGAGGAGGACGAAGGTTCATATCGGGGAGAAGGATGGTAGTACTCGACGGCGGCGACTGGGAAGGAAGGAGGTGGAGATCGATTTGGTCATTTGAGGTTTATTATCGGAGGTTAAGGGAGGAGAATTGATTGATTGTGGTAGGAGTGTTGCCCTGGTTATATACGACTACCTTGCGGTGGTGGTGTTGGTTGGCGTTTGAATCTAAGTACGGAGAGATTGATGGGGAGAGGGATGGTAGTGTTGATGATGTTGTGGTGGAGTCGAAAAAGAGAGAGCAGAGAAGATGTGGTGTTGTGTTGTTGTAGAAGAGAGGAGTCGATGTTGTTGTGGTTGTGCCAAATGGAGGCAGTGGCGTGAGAGATAGAGAATAGAGGAGGAAGAGGAATCGGGGAGTACAGAGGGAGATAAGAGGGATTGTGGAGAAGAGAGATTCGAGAGATTCGAGAGAGAGAGAGAGAGAGAGAGAGAGAGAGAGAGAGAGAGAGAGAGAGAGGGCATGGAGATTGGGAGAAAAATAGAGGTAGTTGAGGGAGAGAAGTGGTCGAGAGAGAGAGGTGCAGGTGGGACCCACACGGTGCAGGTGGGACCCACACGCTGCAGGTGGGACCCACATCGATGTTGAATAAAATAAAAATAAAATGATACAGTTTTAGTAAATTAACGATTGAATGTTTAAAATCGATACTTATTTATTTGGTTTGCGATTTAAAATTTTGAGAAATAAAATAGTTTAATAGAAATGGTATAATTATTTAATTAGTTAAATAGAATTATTTAGAGTTCTTAGACGTAATTTAGAATTTATTATTTTATTAATTAAATTAGTATTATTATGTGATTTTGAAAACAAATTAGAGATTTATTATAAAAATGGAATATTTGTGAATAAATAGAATAATATATGATTTTATTTTGGAAAGCTGTTTTTAATATTTTCCGGTTTATTTTAATTAACCGGATCGAGTCAGATTTAATTTAGAGATTAAATTTGTTATTAATGAGTTTAAATAAATTAGAATTTATGTGGTTGCTTAAAAGTAGAATTCTTTGATGAATTATTTTAAAATGAGAATAATTATTTTGGATTTAAATTGAATAAAAATGGATTTTTTGAATTTTTCATTTTGAGTAAGAATTTAGATTTCCAGATATTAAAAATAGGATATATTCTCCAGATTTAATTCCTGTGTTCGAAGAGATATTTATCCCGGAATTAATTTCCGTTATTTATTCCGGAGATTTTTATGAGATATTATTTTATTATTAATTATATTATCGGATCGGGAATATTTTATTCTGAAGAATCGCTCACGTATTTCTGGTTGTCATTTTTAGAAAATAATTCTCGAGACGTAGATCGACGCCAAGTTCACGGGTAGAGTATAATTTTATCTGCATTCATTTGCACTTCGAGATCGAGGCAAGTTCATTCCTACCCTAACTTTTGGAAACTGTGAATTTCTGTTCGTGTTATTTAATTCCTTAATTATTTTCGAGATATTATATGTTGAGATTTATCTGTTGCTTCGTATGATGAAATAATTTCTTTTAAACATTATTTCTCGTTAAATATTATTATGCTGTTAATTTAGTTTATTGAGAATTATAATCCCTATAAGCGTAGAAATAATTTTGTTGCTATCGGGTCGATCTCATTAATTCGAGACGACTATTATTTTGATTCAGTGAAACTAATCTCATTCGTCTGAGATAGTTAAATTTATTCTTTTCGATTGAATTTATTGTACAAATGCAATCGTTATTTATTGATTATCTTTTAGTTAGTTCCTCGTTTGAACTAACCGATAAGAGTTTAAAAATTATAATTGTTAGAGATTTTTATTCATCGATCAAGTGAAAATTATTCTACTTAAACGTTCATCAATGTTGAGTATTATAAATATTGAGAAGTACTATTTGTTCAGTACGACTCCCAATTACTTCATTCTAAGACTATTCTCATAATTTCGAGATAGTTGAGTTTATTGTCAAGGTTTGACATTTTGTTCGTGTCAACCGATAAATTATTATTATTTAGAATTTACATCAGTCCATTGTTCGGATTGGTGGTAAAATCGAGTCAGACTGGCAATCCGCCAGATTTGTAAATATTTTCTGAAAGAGTTATCTCAAGTTATCTGTACCCCAAATATTCGGGAATTCTGTATTCTACTGGTCAATTTTGGGCAAAAGGCCCATTATAGAGAAAGAGAGACTCGTGTACCGTTTTACGGACCCGAGAATAATTAGGCACTTTGTTGCCATGGTTGAATTGATAACCATTATGATGCTAGCATTCATACATATATATATTATTGTTGATATCGTATTGTAGCCGTGATCGGGCGAAGTGCGGTGTCATTGGAGGCCGGTATTCTTGGTTGGTTAGTTGATCGCCCCACCGAGATACGGAGAGGTGGAAGACCAGTTCATTCTTAAATCATGAGTTATCAGAGTTATATCTAATGAGTTATCGAGTATTCTGTTTCGAGATGAGTAATGAGTCTTTTGAGTATTCTGTTTTGATATGAGTTTTGAGCCTTTCGAGTATGATATTTTCAAGATGAATTTGAGCCAAATGATATTGTGATATCCGATATTAAAATTTTGAGTATTTATTTCGGTAAACCTTATTATATTTATATACCGAGCGAGAAGAGAACTTGCTGAGCACTATAGTTGTTCATTCTTGCTTTACAACATTTTGTTCAGCTGTCAAGATGGAAAGAGGCGAGACGTCCAGCCAGGGCTACAGAGGCAAGGGGAAAGCGCAAGGCTATGGCGACAATAATTAGAAGATCCAGATGGAATATTTATATTTCTACTGTTGTGAACTTTTGTAACATATTATTTCGAGATGTATCAAGTTGGATTGTACTATGTTGTGAAGACGATCTTGGACCTGCGGTGTAACGCCCCGACTTCCCAATACTATAAATATACTTTTATAATAAATTATTGGATTTAATTAGATAAAATGGATTTTTAATACAGGGAAATTTTAGAAAATTTCGGCATGAAGTATTCGTAATACGGACTATTCACCTGTATTTTGAATCCAAACCAATTCATTCCAACACCAACAACAATTTCAACTACTAAGAAATAATACAAACACATGTTCAACCTGTCCTAACTGATCAGGTGAACCATAACAAAATGCCCTCCCGATCAGAGCAAAGATCGGGGCGCAACAATACCAACTAAAAACATAAACCTTGATAACAAAATAACAAGAAATAAATACAACCCCACTACTAACCCGGATCTCTAACAGGTAGTGGTATGAAACACGCAACTACTAACTAAGTTATTACATTACAATACTAAATCCTTAATTGAAAAAAAAATACAGACACTCCACAAATATAAATACAACCAACTAGAACTATTACACAAATTTTTACTGATACCCAAAAGTCCAACCTTCTAGCAGAGTGCAACTAGGCTGCCTAAGGTCCACAACAAGTTCTTCTCTGATATATCTTCTAGCTTGTATTCTTCTCTTCTTTAACTGAAAAAGGGTTAGAAAAATAGCAAGGAGTAGGCCAAATGCTCAACAAGTGATAAAAATGGAAATAGAGAATCCACAACTGTATGCTGAATACAACAATATAAAGGTGCCAAGGAATACACAGGGTATTCTGATTTCAATTCATAATCTCAAGATAAGTCTGTCTAGCTATACAGTATGCTGCTCATGATATTTCAAAATCATCCTTTAAAAGTTTCTAAAACCTTTTTATTGAAGGCAGAAAATCATCAATTCTCTTTTTAAATAAATTTTCATTTTTTTTTAAAACATTTAAATTTGATTTTATTCTTCTCCTGATTACGGACAATACGGGTGATCAGCCACGTAAAGTCCCCGTTCCTTTGAAATTGGGTTCCCAATTAGGCAACACATTGGCCTTTAATGCTGGACTATGACCACCCTAGCCTCTTACGCTAAATAAAAGTGCTGGACTAGGACCACCCTAGCCTCTTACGCTTTTCCAATTTATAAAACCTTTAAAAACTTTAAAACATTTCCCCTTTCAGTCCATTATACTCACTGATAACAGATCAGCCCAGTATAAGGAATTTTAAAACATTTTTAAATAAATAAGCCATTTTAATTTGCATTTATAAAAGATTAGGGGTCAAGGAAACGTTCAGCAATAATTGCATAAAGTTCTCAAGATAGGAATTCAAGTGTGGTTAAAAGGGTATTTAAGAATATGGTTTTGTCAAACACATAACAATAATAAGAGGTGATGTGAAAGAAATATTAAATTAACTCGAGTAGGTTTCAGCAAAACAGGATTAAATCAAATAAAAGGTTACGAGCTAATGAGGGATAAGATAATTGTTAGGGTTTTAGAATTAAGGTTCCAGGGAATTATAAGTAGGATTTTTATTTGGGTAATTTAGGAATTAAGTGTACATAAAGGGTTTGTGATAAAGCAAGACATAAATTATGAATTAAGGTTTATAGTTTAACAGGAATTACAGTCACATTAGTGTGACAGTAGGGTACAGAAAGTTTAAACAATTATTCATGGCATCAACGATAAGGTACAAGGGTTTAAACAATAATTCATAAAGATAAATAACAGGGTACGGGAGTTTAATTAATTATTCAGAGGTACAAGCAAGAAGGTACAAGGATTTAAACATCAATTCATAAGAGCAAGTACTAAGGTACGAGAGTTAAACAATTATTCAAAAGGATAAGCAAGGTACAAGAGTTTAACAATTAGTTCACAAAGGTAGATAACAGGGTACAAGAGGTAACAACAAGTTATAAGGAATAAGCAGTAAGGTACAAAAGATTTCACAATAATTTTAAAAGGGTTACAGTAAGATATAAACGTTTAAGCAAATACTCATAAACAGTTGAAGAAATCTGAACTTAAATGCAAGGTTCGAATCACTTGCCTTAATAAGGTGCTTTCACTCTAGTCACCTAGCTCAAAAACCTTCCACCTTTGTTTTTCCTTTATCTCTTGAGTCTATGTCCTTCGAATCTACACATATAAACACTATTTTAGAATTCTATATTCCTTATACGTCTAATCCTAATCTACCCAAACGATCCATATATATCGATGATAATACATAAAACATATTACTTACCAAATAACTGACTACAATAAGCTAAGCACATAAACACATAGCATCTATAGCATGAAATCACGTAAGTCGCTTAAACATTTAACACATAATACCAACTTACTTGAAATCAACTTATAACCAAATATTATAGACTTTATAACTTATTATTCTAACGAAAATCGGGCATCATCTCCTTTATAAAATAGACTATCCCGTCGAAAACATTCGACTCAAATCACAATTAAAACCATCCGATGGATTTCAAATCCACCTACAAGCCCAATCATACTAATCCATTCTAAATCATATAATTTCTATTTATCAATGACAATTCCAGTTTAACACGCATGGATCACCACTATCAATAAACAACTAACTTAATTCATATCCCACAATTCACTATATACTATTGGAATATCATTAACATTACAATACTACTAGAATTCATATCAAGAATCCACCAATTTATACCATCATACTTCCATTCCGAACAATCCATTATAATAACTTATACCAATCCGATATATAATTCGGGCTTACCAATAAAAAATAGAATTACAATTTATGAATTATTAAATTAAATACTTTATGGCATAATTTACAATTCGTGTCAAAATATTATACGAATAACTTTAATAGTCAGATAACAACAATATAACACGAAATTAATTCAATCAATACAATTAAAGCATCACTGCAATACTGTATTTAATTTAATAACCAGCAACCCACAATGCTATACAATCCCACACTCGCTACTTTGAAACACACACACACACTCCCTTGAAAGAACGCACGCACACAGAGACATTCAGAGGCAGGAATGAACGGAAAGAAAAGCAGAAAAAAAACATACACCACCATGAACACAAGCACACGAAATTTAACACACACGCTTACAATATATACACGCTCACGACTTGGCCCAGCTGCTACCTCACACCATTTGCTCATATACATACACGCAGAAGATACATAGCAGGTAGGAGAGAAGAAGGAGAGTGTGAGGGAAGGTAATTTACAAGATAAAACTTGAGATTGTTGAAAGGAATGGAAGAGATAGAGACTAGAGAGATATGGGTTAATCGAGAGAGAGACTGTGACATTACCAGAACAATCGAGAGATTACCCAGCCCAACTGAATTTCAATTTAGGGATTTAAGAGTTGAATTGGGGAAAAGTGGAATATTACCTTACTACTTGAATTATAGTTTAAAAATTGAGCTGAAAATCATTTTATAAATTGAAGATAAAATAGATAATAATTACCAAAAATCTAAAACTAAAATTTAAAATGTAGAAAATAAAATTATCTGTCTCTTGATATTTTTAAAATATTTTTACGATCAAAAACGAATTAAATATGAATTTTACAAGATTAAATCAATAAAACAAAAATCAATTCATAAAATCATTTTAAAATCCTTATAAATCAAAATAAATCCATCTAATATTTTTAAAACTCAAATTATCTAATATAATTAATAATGTAAAAGATTTCATAATTTATACCAATCCCAATAATTTTATAAAAATCTCAGAAGATAAATGACACATGATTTAAATAGAATTTAATCCTAAAATTTAAACTAAAATAAAAATATGTAAACTTATCTGACACATTTAAATCATCAAATAAACCCACGAATATAATATCACACATATTTCACCTCCTCAACAATATTCACATCACATAACTCACAATTAATATTAAAAAAATAATTATAAATATTAAAAATTTCTAAGGCGTTATATCCTTCCCCCCTTAAAAGGATTCTGTCCCCAGAATCTATCTTAAGAAAACGTAATGACGGTATTACTCAACCATTTCTCTTTCCACTTTCCAAGTCATTTCTTTCATTCTAGCATCCATTTATATCATTTCACATATCGATAGGCTCATCCTATAGGCCTTCGAATTTCTAACATAAACTTAATCCTTTGGTTTGTATGTCTCGTTAATTCTAGGTACTGATCACTCACACGTGACGATCCTTTTTCTACCGAAAATCGCACATGACCTATTTGTATAATGGACTATGCCCTGTATACAACGCCTCAAGTACTAACCCAATCATCCACAATAATTCGCATATATATGAAAAATCTAAAACAAAATCTGTCTCGACTGGCAATACACAATAACTAAATAAGTCTTTAAATAAAATCCACGCAACTAAAACAATTGATGCCACTTCCACGCTTCTACCCATAATTCAGGTTGCCCCAGTTAAAACTTTGAGAAAAGGAATATCAAGAAATCCCCCAATCATTCTTACTCCCCTTTCAACGTACAATGTTACTCGAGGAGGGAATAATTGAGAAACTTCTATTCATCCTCAATCCCATTGTTTTACTGAGTAACCCTTTTCGAAACTAATAACCATTTACGTTGAAACGTGTATATCTTATTCGTAATACAAACTATCGTGGGATCACTACCCCTCAAAACCATTCCAAAATCAAATTTTCCAATAAAGCTCTAACTCTAATATCCACTTCTCAATCTGGAGGTAAACCGGGTAATCCTTTGAGAAAACGTCAGGGAACTCGTTAACTATGGGTATATCGTCTATCTTGATTTGCCACCTCTATCACTAAAGTTTGCTCTAAAGGTTAAATTTCGCATTGCAAATTGATAACAAACTTGTTCGAAACAAAAGACTTGGTTGCTCCAGAATCAATAAAAACTTTAGCCTCTACTGAGTTCACAGGGAGTGTACCGGCGACAACATCCGTTTCCTGAACGTCATCCTGCATTTTCATGTTGAAAATTCTGGCCCTAGGTGAAGACATCTGGGTCTGGGCTGGGGGTCCAGCTATCCTCAAAGCATGTGCTATTTGCACCGGTTCTTCACAATCTTTAGCAATATGACCAATTTTCCCGCAATTGTAGCATGTTATCCCTGGTTTTGAAGTCGGGCACTCTCCCGCATAATGTCCCTTCTTGTTGCACTTAAAACATGTAATACTTAGTTTGTGACAAACTCCCGAGTGCTTCTTCCCACAAGTTGTACATTCAGGTAGAGCTGGTCTGATTGCAAGCTGCTGATTGGTATTCTGAAAACCTCGGCTCCTGTCAAACTGACCTTCATTCCTTGGCTTGAATTTGTTATTATTATTATTACCTCTTAGGTTCTGGCTTCCCTCATTACTTCCGATCTTTCTTTTCTTTCCCGCCTTTTCCTTCTGATATAATTCACTTTCACCTTCAACAATCATAGCTTTCTCCACCACCATTGCATAGTTCTCTAGCTGAAACACTGCCACCTTGCTACGTATCCACGACTTTAGACCTTGTTGAAACCTCTTAGCTTTCTTCGCCTCAGTATTAACATATTCAGGAACAAACCTTGCTAACTCTGTAAATTTTGCCTCGTATTCCGCCACACTCATGTTCTCCTGCTTTAACTCTAGGAATTGAATCTCCAGCTGATCTTGCATATACCTTGGAAGATACTTCTCGAGAAATAACTCGGTGAATCTCTGCCATGTGATCACTCTATCACCTTGCAACAGTTTTGTTGACTCCCACCAATAATTTGCTTCAGCTTTCAAGAAGTAACTAGCATATTCTGTGACAATCCGAATTTTTTAAAATAAATTATTATTATTATTATTATTATTATTATTTAACTATGTTAATTAGTATTTAAAGGATGGAATTGGATTTGAGAATATCGTTGTGGAGTTCAACGATATTTAGTATCGAGTTTATATGAGTATATTTGGATTTATGTGTGCCCCAATATTTTTCATTTGTATTTTAGTGATTTAAAAGTATTTAAATCAAGTATTATTGATCCTCAAAAATCTTTATTAAATTATTAGAGTGGGATAAAATCACGAAATCTTTTGTGATATTATCTTTATGATATTATTTAGTTTTTAAAATTTATCGGAGAATTATTTTGGGTGTTTAAGTATTTTAGAATGATTTTAAGAGCTTTATTGTATTTAAAGGATCAAAACTTTGAAAATTCGTATTTAATTCAATTTTTATCCTAAAAATATTTTAAAAATATGTGGGTGTTCATAATTTTACACTCTTTGTTTTAAAAATGAAAATCCTAATTTTCCACCAATTTTCTATTTGATTTCAATTTTTAAAAGTGTGTAGTATTTAATTGTATTGATTTTAAATGTTATTGGGCCCAAGGCCCATTAGGTTAATTGAACACACATCACAGCAGATATATACATTACACAGCCGCACAACCGCACACAGAGAAACAGATTGGGGGAGAAAGAAATCGGCAAGAAGGGAGATACATACAATATATAAATATAAATATATACAATCGTGTGTGTGATTGTGTGTGTATACACGCGTGTGTGTGTGTGTGTATATGTGCGTGGATGTGTGTGTGTGTGTGCTGGTGTGTGACGCGAGAGAGCAGCTGTGAAAACGAGAGAGAGAGAGACCAGTAGAGAGAGAGAGATGAAGGAGGGAGAGATTTTCCGGCGAAGGGGAGGTGTTTTTGATTGCTTTAAGGTTGTGTTGATAAGGTAATCCTTAACCAATAATCTTAAATTTCTTCTTGAATCTTGATTTTTCTTTCTTAATATTCAGATTCTATATAGTTAAGCATGCCTACAAGTTTGATTTATTGTCTCAAAGAAGTTAAGCATGATTCTTAGTTTTGATTATGAAAATCCCAGCAACTGCCCTGTTTTGTGCTGTAATTTCGAGATAGTTAATGACCTTATTTGGTCTTGGCTATAAAATATGAATTATGGCTTGTGGTTTCTAGTTTGTGTAGGAGAAAACGGTGCGTAGTTTGAGTTAACGAGCAAGGAGAAAACGTTGTTTTAGTAACTGCTGTTCATAAACTTCGCTGCTCTCGGGAATTGCTACTTTGGAAGTCTGTTTCACCTAGTTAAACTTGTTCTTTTAAGTTGAAAATTTTACTGAGTATAGGGGAAGGAATTATAAAGATTTCAGAAAAAGATTTGCACAAAAATATGAAATGTTCGATTTATTAAAAATGCTAGAGTGTGACTGGTACAGGAGAATCTGCCCTTGTAATGGTAGTAATTAGATTAGTATGGTAAATTTTTATATTGTTTAATTGTGGTAATTTAACTAATAAGTGTTGTAATTTAAATTGATATAAATTGTGAGATTAATTGTGGGTTTGAGTATATGTGTTGATGATTATTAATGGTTAATTGTTGTTGTTGGGTAATACTTTCGGAAGTGGAATTTGAGGATTTTGGATATAAGTCGAGTTTGAGTAATTATCGAAATTCGTAATTGTCGAGTACTTGGTATTGATAATTGTTAGTTTAATTAAAGGAATAAATGGGACTCCTATGTTTAATTTAAGCGGACAATGGATTTATATGTATAATTGAATTGGCGTTTATATGCTAAAGATTTTAGGTTGGTTTCTTTTATAACCAGTGTTATATTTCGAGGTTACAGTTGAGTAGTGAATTGTAAATCTTAAGTTGTTTGTTAATATATGATTCAAATGTGAAATTGTCTTGTTTATGTGAATAGTGGATTGAGAGATATAATTGCGAGTTAAATGCATTAATTTTCATAATTAGACGAATGTTGTAAATTAAGAATATTGTGGTAAATGCTTATGTGCTAAACAGTATAAAGCGAGTCGTAGTGTTTGATGGTATTACTAGTTATAAATATTTAAGTGCTAATTGCTAAGTGTAATTAGTTGTAAATTCGAGGTGTTATTAATTGTTGTAAATTTATTTAGTTGTAAATTGCTAGTTTGATTCAGTAAGTAAATGAACAGTTATGTGTGTACGTGGGTCAATGGTAAGTATGGGAATACGTGATACATGTTAAATGTTAGAATTTTATAATAATTAGAATTGTGCTAGGGGTTACGAGAAGATCACAAGTTTTTAAATGTCAATATTTAAAGGACTTGTGTAATTCTTTTCGACTGATCCCTAGGGCCTACGAATATCCATGATTAACTATCACGGGTATAATTCATATACTTATGTGGTGTGATCATCGATATAGCGTAAGTAATAGTTAGTGCTAGGGGTTGTTCCCTAGGGCTTACGAACATCAATGATTGATTGTCACCTGTATCATTTAAATACGTGAGAAATACGATCATTGGTGTAGCGTAAGTAGTAGTGTAATGTAAATTATTATGTGCCGCATGTCTAGGCGGATACTTTTCCTTATGTGCTAGGTGCCGCATGTCTGGGCGGGTACTTTTCTTACTTGTTTACTTTTATGTTGCTGCAAGTTGAGGCAGCTTTATTTTTATAAAAAAACAGGGTTGTATTGTAATTGAGGGGCTGTGCCCATAGTCCGATAAACGAATAGGTCATGCCGAATTTTCTGAAAATCTCCTGCATTTAAATTTATTTAACTTATTTGACTTTAATGGTCTAAAGGCATGTTTTGGGGTGCTAAATGTTTATGTATATGTGTCAAGGAATTTATTTCGAGGATTATCTATTAAGTATTTTGTGTCATAGAATGTCAATGGCATTATAGTGGTATATGTTAAGTGGAGTTGACTAAGTGTTATAATTGTTTGAGGTGATTAACACCAGGAATGTCCACTTTATAAAGGGGACCCTTCCATTTGTTTTCTTTACTAAATGTGTTATGTGTACTAAGTGATAATAGAATAGTCAACTATAGGGAGGACACCTATAGTTTGACTTTATATGATTTAGTGACATTCCAAGTTGTGTTTACTCGAGATACGAGGTAGGACTGACACGTCTCGTAACTATTTCAGTACCATTAGGGTATAATCAAGTTGGAACGACGTGCATCAAAGAGGAAAGATCGGGGCGTCGTATGAAGAAAGGTAAGTTACCTCCATGGAATTGCTTGGACAAGGTGCGAAGGATTTATTCGCGATTTTCTGCTTTATGCTCAGGACCAGAGGCAAGTTTATCTATGCATACTCTATCGTTCAGAGTATTTGTATTTTGAAATATATGAAATGTGCGAACTAGATTTAAATCCATAAAAGCAAATATTCTTTCTAGCGGTTTATACCAGATCTTATCCATGCAATTTACATGCATATCTATTATTGTTGAGCTGTTTATTACACGAGATGTTTGCAATTTATTTTATAAGTTGGTTTATATTGTTGAGACGTTTATCGAAATACTTCATTTGTATTCGTAGAAGAAATGATAAAGATATATTTAATAATATTTTCATACTACAGAATATTTATATTTAAAAGTGGGATTATATATATATATATATATATATATAAAGTAAGTTATTGATTTACTGCTTCTAAAAGCAAAAATGACCGGAGTAACGCACCGGCCCAAACTGTTGCATATAAAGGGTGAAGGGCCGAGAAAGACGGCTCATCCTTCTGAGAAGTTTTATTTGGGTGGTTCGAGACGTCGACCATCCTTTCTATCGATAGAAAATGAGATGTGGCAATGGACTGATCATCCATTACTTGAGAAGGCGTTTCGAGAAGAAGTCCAATCTTAGATACCTTAGACTGTTAGCGGATGCCTTTGTGGTTCTGTTAATAGTAGAGGGTGTTGATCCGAGAAGTTATTAAATTATATTCGAATGGTATTTTGAGAAGTTATTGATTTATCTTTGAGCAGTATTTCGAGAAGTTATTGATTTATCTTTGAACAGTATTTTGAGAAGTTATTGATTTATCTTTGAGCAGTATTTTGAGAAGTTATTGATTTATTTTTCGAGTAGTATTTCGAGATTTATAAGAACTTCTGAGTTGATCTCTTTTCAAAAGCAATTATATTTATAAGTCGTATGGAGTAGTAAAAATATATTTTGAGTGAGTTGTGGTAGTATTTTAGTATACTCTGTTATATTACTTGCTGAGCGCCTCTTTCGGTCATTCTTGCTTTTGTTTTAATCTTATTTTACAGAGATAGATAGTGGATGCAGTTGACTTAGTTTAGCTCGAAGCAGGGCAAGTCATGGATCGAGTTGATGTTCGGCTCAGAGTGATTCTGTATTTTGAGTTTGTCTACAAGATGTTTAGTTAGACTGGTATGGTATTCATGTTCTTGAGTTGTAATATTTGTTGTATTAGAATATTGTGGTTGTTGTATACCTTATGTCAAGGTGATACTAACAACATAAGACTGTATAGGAGAATTGTTGTACCAAGAGTTGTAAGTTATTATAAGTGTTTTCGGATTTCTTGTTTCCAAGTCCATAACCTGAAAGATTCTTGGTAGTTAGGGGTCGGATGTCATGTTTTAGATTTAATATTGACAGTTGATTGTTTGGTTGTTAAGGTTTTCTGCGGTAGCGACCCATATCCATGACCCCGGATTTGGGGGCGCTACAGAATGGTATCAGAGCAAAGGTTATAGAAACTAGAAACAAGTGAGAGCGTAGGATTATATATATAGTTATGTGAGGGTGTCTGAACTCACATAGAGTTCGTGTTGGATTATCGGATATATTCCAATGAGTAAGTCGAGATTAGGATTCTACCTTGGGATGATGGTTCCGAGCCGAGTAGAATTCCTTGCGATTGGAGATTGCGGCAGTAGAGTCTTTAAAGACTGCTATGAGTTGTTATCGATGTAGGGTATCGTGTATCTTAAGACGTTGCGAAGAGAGTTTAGAATTGATTGATCGTTCGTCAGAAGAGCCGACTGAGGATGCATCTGTGGAGATCGCGGCAATATTCTTTTCATCTATAATTTATTTGATACTCCTTCACTGGAAGATTGTGTTAGAAGATATATTCCGTCTTCTAAGTTATAGTTCTTTTAAACATTTGTATTCACCCGATTGTTGGGTTTCGATTGTGTCAGAGGCTGTCATGATACCTATTTTTCAGGTTTTTCTGAAGCCCTGATAGGTTTGTTCAAATTGAACTTCCGCCTTAATTTTTCTAATGGTGGATAAATTTTATTCGTGGTACAGCACTACTTGATCGTCATGTGCTAGTATCCTCTCCCGTTAAATCTTTCTTTCGGGATTAACACCTTTGGAATTTGTTTAGTTTTGTCCAAGGTGTACGTTTGAAAGTTTCTTGCTATAAGATGCTATTTATTTGTTTAACCAGAAATTTCTTTCCAAAACTCCTTACTCTAGCTGAGACAAACAACCCTATTATATAGGGGACACAAGGACTATCTGTCTGTGTGATAGAAGTTGGATGGGACGCCATCACTTGTGTGTTGTGCAATACAAGAAGGCTAATTACCTTTAGTAATGTCTTAATTGAGACACGCAACGTTGAGTTTCTTGGATCATATTGATCTCTCAGTTATTCTTTTGTAACCTTTAATGGTCGCCTCAAGCTTTTTAATCATGATCACATTGTGTGACATTCAAATTGATAAGGAATCTATTTTATTCAAGGATTCCGTCATTTCAGTTGTTTTCATTATTCTTTTGTGTCTTAACGAATGGCGACATGGTGTTCGTGTTCTAGCGTTGTTGCTCGGTAAACAGTTGAAGAAGGAATAAATCGAGATCTTCCGATTGTTAGGTTCCTCGATCGACATTGTACGTTGAAAGTGGAATCATGGCTATTAGGGATTTCTCGAAATTCTTTTCACAGTTTAACCCGAAGCACTATTGGATATGAAGAATTCGAAATATGTGTACCGAATCGTCTGAGTCGCGAGATAGCAAAGTTGCGGGGATTTCCGTAGGCCTTGGGAATTTCAGTCGGAAGGAAGCGGTGCGTCTTAGAACCCCGTTCTTTCTTCTGCGGATTCCGGGGACGGAATCCTGTTAAGGAGGGAAGACTGTGACAATCCGAATTTTTTAAAATAAATTATTATTATTATTATTATTTAACTATGTTAATTAGTATTTAAAGGATGGAATTGGATTTGAGAATATCGTTGTGGAGTTCAACGATATTTAGTATCGAGTTTATATGAGTATATTTGGATTTATGTGTGCCCCAATATTTTTCATTTATATTTTAGTGATTTAAAAGTATTTAAATCAAGTATTATTGATCATCAAAAATCTTTATTAAATTATTAGAGTGGGATAAAATCACGAAATCTTTTGTGATATTATCTTTATGATATTATTTAGTTTTTAAAATTTATCGGAGAATTATTTTGGGTGTTTAAGTATTTTAGAATGATTTTAAGAGCTTTATTGTATTTAAAGGATCAAAACTTTGAAAATTCCTATTTAATTCAATTTTTATCCTAAAAATATTTTAAAAATATGTGGGTGTTCATAATTTTACACTCTTTGTTTTAAAAATGAAAATCCTAATTTTCCACCAATTTTCTATTTGATTTCAATTTTTAAAAGTGTGTAGTATTTAATTGTATTGATTTTAAATGTTATTGGGCCCAAGGCCCATTAGGTTAATTGAACACACATCACAGCAGATATATACATTACACAGCCGCACAACCGCACACAGAGAAACAGATTGGGGGAGAAAGAAATCGGCAAGAAGGGAGATACATACAATATATATATAAATATATACAATCGTGTGTGTGTGATTGTGTGTGTATACACGCGTGTGTGTGTGTGTATATGTGCGTGGATGTGTGTGTGTGTGCTGGTGTGTGACGCGAGAGAGCAGCTGTGAAAACGAGAGAGAGAGAGACCAGTAGAGAGAGAGAGATGAAGGAGGGAGAGATTTTCCGGCGAAGGGGAGGTGTTTTTGATTGCTTTAAGGTTGTGTTGATAAGGTAATCCTTAACCAATAATCTTAAATTTCTTCTTGAATCTTGATTTTTCTTTCTTAATATTCAGATTCTATATAGTTAAGCATGCCTACAAGTTTGATTTATTGTCTCAAAGAAGTTAAGCATGATTCTTAGTTTTGATTATGAAAATCCCAGCAACTGCCCTGTTTTGTGCTGTAATTTCGAGATAGTTAATGACCTTATTTGGTCTTGGCTATAAAATATGAATTATGGCTTGTGGTTTCTAGTTTGTGTAGGAGAAAACGGTGCGTAGTTTGAGTTAACGAGCAAGGAGAAAACGTTGTTTTAGTAACTGCTGTTCATAAACTTCGCTGCTCTCGGGAATTGCTACTTTGGAAGTCTGTTTCACCTAGTTAAACTTGTTCTTTTAAGTTGAAAATTTTACTGAGTATAGGGGAAGGAATTATAAAGATTTCAGAAAAAGATTTGCACAAAAATATGAAATGTTCGATTTATTAAAAATGCTAGAGTGTGACTGGTACAGGAGAATCTGCCCTTGTAATGGTAGTAATTAGATTAGTATGGTAAATTTTTATATTGTTTAATTGTGGTAATTTAACTAATAAGTGTTGTAATTTAAATTGATATAAATTGTGAGATTAATTGTGGGTTTGAGTATATGTGTTGATGATTATTAATGGTTAATTGTTGTTGTTGGGTAATACTTTCGGAAGTGGAATTTGAGAATTTTGGATATAAGTCGAGTTTGAGTAATTATCGAAATTCGTAATTGTCGAGTACTTGGTATTGATTAGTAGGTGGTTACTAATTTACCTTGATAATTGTTAGTTTAATTTAAGGAATAAATGGGACTCCTATGTTTAATTTAAGCGGACAATGGATTTATATGTATAATTGAATTGGCGTTTATATGCTAAAGATTTTAGGTTGGTTTCTTTTATAACCAGTGTTATATTTCGAGGTTACAGTTGAGTAGTGAATTGTAAATCTTAAGTTGTTTGTTAATATATGATTCAAATGTGAAATTGTCTTGTTTATGTGAATAGTGGATTGAGAGATATAATTGCGAGTTAAATGCATTAATTTTCATAATTAGACGAATGTTGTAAATTAAGAATATTGTGGTAAATGCTTATGTGCTAAACAGTATAAAGCGAGTCGTAGTGTTTGATGGTCTTACTAGTTATAAATATTTAAGTGCTAATTGCTAAGTGTAATTAGTTGTAAATTCGAGGTGTTATTAATTGTTGTAAATTTAGTTAGTTGTAAATTGCTAGTTTGATTCAGTAAGTAAATGAACAGTTATGTGTGTACGTGGGTCAATGGTAAGTATGGGAATACGTGATACATGTTAAATGTTAGAATTTTATAATAATTAGAATTGTGCTAGGGGTTACGAGAAGATCACAAGTTTTTAAATGTCAATATTTAAAGGACTTGTGTAATTCTTTTCGACTGATCCCTAGGGCCTACGAATATCCATGATTAACTATCACGGGTATAATTCATATACTTATGTGGTGTGATCATCGATATAGCGTAAGTAATAGTTAGTGCTAGGGGTTATTCCCTAGGGCTTACGAACATCAATGATTGATTGTCACGTGTATCATTTAAATACGTGAGAAATACGATCATTGGTGTAGCGTAAGTAGTAGTGTAATGTAAATTATTATGTGCCGCATGTCTAGGCGGATACTTTTCCTTATGTGCTAGGTGCCGCATGTCTGGGCGGGTACTTTTCTTACTTGTTTACTTTTATGTTGCTGCAAGTTGAGGCAGCTTTATTTTTATAAAAAAACAGGGTTGTATTGTAATTGAGGGGCTGTGCCCATAGTCCGATAAACGAATAGGTCATGCCGAATTTTCTGAAAATCTCCTGCATTTAAATTTATTTAACTTATTTGACTTTAATGGTCTAAAGGCATGTTTTGGGGTGCTAAATGTTTATGTATATGTGTCAAGGAATTTATTTCGAGGATTATCTATTAAGTATTTTGTGTCATAGAATGTCAATGGCATTATAGTGGTATATGTTAAGTGGAGTTGACTAAGTGTTATAATTGTTTGAGGTGATTAACACCAGGAATGTCCACTTTATAAAGGGGACCCTTCCATTTGTTTTCTTTACTAAATGTGTTATGTGTACTAAGTGATAATAGAATAGTCAACTATAGGGAGGACACCTATAGTTTGACTTTATATGATTTAGTGACATTCCAAGTTGTGTTTACTCGAGATACGAGGTAGGACTGACACGTCTCGTAACTATTTCAGTACCATTAGGGTATAATCAAGTTGGAACGACGTGCATCAAAGAGGAAAGATCGGGGCGTCGTATGAAGAAAGGTAAGTTACCTCCATGGAATTGCTTGGACAAGGTGCGAAGGATTTATTCACGATTTTCTGCTTTATGCTCAGGACCAGAGGCAAGTTTATCTATGCATACTCTATCGTTCAGAGTATTTGTATTTTGAAATATATGAAATGTGCGAACTAGATTTAAATCCATAAAAGCAAATATTCTTTCTAGCGGTTTATACCAGATCTTATCCATGCAATTTACATGCATATCTATTATTGTTGAGCTGTTTATTACACGAGATGTTTGCAATTTATTTTATAAGTTGGTTTATATTGTTGAGACGTTTATCGAAATACTTCATTTGTATTCGTAGAAGAAATGATAAAGATATATTTAATAATATTTTCATACTACAGAATATTTATATTTAAAAGTGGGATTATATATATATATATAAAGTAAGTTATTGATTTATTGCTTCTAAAAGCCAAAGTGACCGGAGTAACGCACCGGCCCAAACTGTTGCATATAAAGGGTGAAGGGCCGAGAAAGACGGCTCATCCTTCTGAGAAGTTTTATTTGGGTGGTTCGAGACGTCGACCATCCTTTCTATCGATAGAAAATGAGATGTGGCAATGGACTGATCATCCATTACTTGAGAAGGCGTTTCGAGAAGAAGTCCAATCTTAGATACCTTAGACTGTTAGCGGATGCCTTTGTGGTTCTGTTAATAATAGAGGGTGTTGATCCGAGAAGTTATTAAATTATATTCGAATGGTATTTTGAGAAGTTATTGATTTATCTTTGAGCAGTATTTCGAGAAGTTATTGATTTATCTTTGAACAGTATTTTGAGAAGTTATTGATTTATCTTTGAGCAGTATTTTGAGAAGTTATTGATTTATTTTTCGAGTAGTATTTCGAGATTTATAAGAACTTCTTAGTTGATCTCTTTTCAAAAGCAATTATATTTATAAGTCGTATGGAGTAATAAAAATATATTTTGAGTGAGTTGTGGTAGTATTTTAGTATACTCTGTTATATTACTTGCTGAGCGCCTCTTTCGCTCATTCTTGCTTTTGTTTTAATCTTATTTTACAGAGATAGATAGTGGATGTAGTTGACTTAGTTTAGCTCGAAGCAGGGCAAGTCATGGATCGAGTTGATGTTCGGCTCAGAGTGATTCTGTATTTTGAGTTTGTCTACAAGATGTTTAGTTAGACTGGTATGGTATTCATGTTCTTGAGTTGTAATAGAATATTGTGGTTGTTGTATACCTTATGTCAAGGTGATACTAACAACATAAGACTGTATAGGAGAATTGTTGTACCAAGAGTTGTAAGTTATTATAAGTGTTTTCGGATTTCTTGTTTCCAAGTCTATAACCTGAAAGATTCTTGGTAGTTAGGGGTCGGATGTCATGTTTTAGATTTAATATTGACATTTGATTGTTTGGTTGTTAAGGTTTTCCGCGGTAGCGACCCATATCCCTGACCCCGGATTTGGGGGCGCTACATATTCAGTCTTCTGATCTTCTCCTACATTTACCAAAACAAAGGCTTTTTCCATTTCGTTCAACCAAGCCCTAGCTTCTATAGGGTTAACAGTACCTTTGAACTCTGGAGGGTGTACGGCTTGAAAAGCTTTGAAGGTCACAATTGGTTGAGCGGGTCGTTGCTGAACTAGTGCGGCTGTCTGTTGTTGAAGAAGTTGGAGAATTTGAGTCATAGTCGGGTCAACTGGATTTTGACTACCAGTGTTCTGGTTTTCGGGATTTGTAGTAGGTGTTTTCTTCTTTGGAGGCATGATTCTGGTAAGAAAACAAATAGCTTATTAAACAACAGGCAAATATGTACAAAGATAAGGTTTACAAATTCGGAATTTGAGTTGTCTGTGATCATAAGATTTATAACGGCGTAAAGAAACAGGGAAACATAGGTATTATCTTAAACAAGAGATTTCAATAGGAAATATTTAGACAACTTAGAAATATAATAAAAGTTGCGTACATAGCAAGAAAATAAAGGTTATGGTACCAATAAGGTTAACAATAGACACAACAGTTTTAGAGTTCAAGGCACACTGTTAACAGTCCAACTACTAAAAGTAAATGCCGACTGCAGAAGCATCCTCCACCTGTGATGACGATACAGCGCAAAAAGAAAGTACTAAAGCAATGAAAGAATATCCTAAAGCTATTACCTACTGTCCTATTGATAACCTACACTTATCGCACCTATCCTATCCTATGTTTATAAGGGTTCAAATCCTATCTACACCTATCCTATACCTAATCCTGGCTTGTTTCAGTGACCAAAACCTGACAGCTCTGATACCAACCTGTAACGCCCCGACTTCCCAATACTATAAATATACTTTTATAATAAATTATTGGATTTAATTAGATAAAATGGATTTTTAATACAGGGAAATTTTAGAAAATTTCGGCATGAAGTATTCGTAATACGGACTATTCACCTGTATTTTGAATCCAAACCAATTCATTCCAACACCAACAACAATTTCAACTACTAAGAAATAATACAAAAACATGTTCAACCTGTCCTAACTGATCAGGTGAACCATACCAAAATGCCCTCCCGATCAGAGCAAAGATCGGGGCATCACAATACCAACTAAAAACATAAACCTTGATAAAAAAAAATAACAAGAAATAAATACAACCCCACTACTAACCCGGATCTCTAACAGGTAGTGGTATGAAACAAGCAACTACTAACTAAGCTATTACATTACAATACTAAATCCTTAATTGAAAAAAAATACATACACTCCACAAATATAAATACAACCAACTAGAACTATTACACAAATTTTTACTGATACCCAAAAGTTCAACCTTCTAGCAGAGTGCAACTAGGCTGCCTAAGGTCCACAACAAGTTCTTCTCTGATATATCTTCTAACTTGTATTCTTCTCTTCTTTAACTGAAAAAGGGTTAGAAAAATAGCAAGGAGTGAGCCAAATGCTCAACAAGTGATAAAAATGGAAATAGAGAATCCACAACTGTATGCTGAATACAACAATATAAAGGTGCCAAGGAATACACAGGGTATTCTGATTTCAATTCATAATCTCAAGATAAGTCTGTCTAGCTATACAGTATGCTGCTCATGATATTTCAAAATCATCCTTTAAAAGTTTCTAAAACCTTTTTATTGAAGGCAGAAAATCATCAATTCTCTTTTTAAATAAATTTTCATTTTTTTTAAAACATTTAAATTTGATTTTATTCTTCTCCTGATTACGGACAATACGGGTGATCAGCCACGTAAAGTCCCCGTTCCTTTGAAATTGGGTTCCCAATTAGGCAACACATTGGCCTTTAATGCTGGACTATGACCACCCTAGCCTCTTACGCTAAATAAAAGTGCTGGACTAGGACCACCCTAGCCTCTTACGCTTCTCAAATTTATAAAACCTTTAAAAACTTTAAAACATTTCCCCTTTCAGTCCATTATACTCACTGATAACAGATCAGCCCAGTATAAGGAATTTTAAAACATTTTTAAATAAATAAGCCATTTTAATTTGCATTTATAAAAGATTAGGGGTCAAGGAAACGTTCAGCAATAATTGCATAAAGTTCTCAAGATAGGAATTCAAGTGTGGTTAAAAGGGTATTTAAGAATATGGTTTTGTCAAACACATAACAATAATAAGAGGTGATGTGAAAGAAATATTAAATTAACTCGGGTAGGTTTCAGCAAAACAGGATTAAATCAAATAAAAGGTTACGAGCTATTGAGGGATAAGATAATTGTTAGGGTTTTAGAATTAAGGTTCCAGGGAATTATAAGTAGGATTTTTATTTGGGTAATTTAGGAATTAAGTGTAAATAAAGGGTTTGTGATAAAGCAAGACATAAATTATGAATTAAGGTTTATAGTTTAACAGGAATTACAGTCACATTAGTGTGACAGTAGGGTACAGAAAGTTTAAACGATTATTCATGGCATCAACGATAAGGTACAAGGGTTTAAACAATAATTCATAAAGATAAATAACAGGGTACGGGAGTTTAATTAATTATTCAGAGGTACAAGCAAGAAGGTACAAGGATTTAAACATCAATTCATAAGAGCAAGTACTAAGGTACGAGAGTTAAACAATTATTCAAAAGGATAAGCAAGGTACAAGAGTTTAACAATTAGTTCACAAAGGTAGATAACAGGGTACAAGAGGTAACAACAAGTTATAAGGAATAAGCAGTAAGGTACAAAAGATTTCACAATAATTTTAAAAGGGTTACAGTAAGATATAAACGTTTAAGCAAATACTCATAAACAGTTGAAGAAATCTGAACTTAAATGCAAGGTTCGAATCACTTGCCTTAATAAGGTGCTTTCACTCTAGTCACCTAGCTCAAAAACCTTCCACCTTTGTTTTTCCTTTATCTCTTGAGTCTATGTCCTTCGAATCTACACATATAAACACTATTTTAGAATTCTATATTCCTTATACGTCTAATCCTAATCTACCCAAACGATCCATATATATCGATGATAATACATAATACATATTACTTACCAAATAACTGACTACAATAAGCTAAGCACATAAACACATAGCATCTATAGCATAAAATCACGTAAGTCGCCTAAACACTTAACACATAATACCAACTTACTTGAAATCAACTTATAACCAAATATTATAGACTTTATAACTTATTATTCTAACGAAAATCGGGCAGCATCTCCTTTATAAAATAGACTATCCCGTCGAAAACATTCGACTCAAATCACAATTAAAACCATCCGATGGATTTCAAATCCACCTACAAGCCCAATCATACTAATCCATTCTAAATCATATAATTTCTATTTATCAATGACAATTCCAGTTTAACACGCATCGATCACCACTATCAATAAACAACTAACTTAATTCATATCCCACAATTCACTATATACTATTGGAATATCATTAACATTACAATACTACTAGAATTTATATCAAGAATCCACCAATTTATACCATCATACTTCCATTCCGAACAATCCATTATAATAACTTATACCAATCCGATATATAATTCGGGCTTACCAATAAAAAATAGAATTACAATTTATGAATTATTAAATTAAATACTTTATGGCATAATTTACAATTCGTGTCAAAATATTATACGAATAACTTTAATAGTCAGATAACAACAATATAACACGGAATTAATTCAATCAATACAATTAAAGCATCACTGCAATACTGTATTTAATTTAATAACCAGCAACCCACAATGCTATACAATCCCACACTCGCTACTTTGAAACACACACACACACACTCCCTTGAAAGAACGCACGCACACAGAGACATTCAGAGGCAGGAATGAACGGAAAGAAAAGCATAAAAAAAACATACACCACCATGAACACAAGCACACGAAATTTAACACACACGCTTACAATATATACACGCTCACGACTTGGCCCAGCTGCTACCTCACACCATTTGCTCATATACATACACGCAGAAGATACATAGCAGGTAGGAGAGAAGAAGGAGAGTGTGAGGGAAGGTAATTTACAAGATAAAACTTGAGATTGTTGAAAGGAATGGAAGAGATAGAGACTAGAGAGATATGGGTTAATCGAGAGAGAGACTGTGACATTACCAGAACAATCGAGAGATTACCCAGCCCAACTGAATTTCAATTTAGGGATTTAAGAGTTGAATTGGGGAAAAGTGAAATATTACCTTACTACTTGAATTATAGTTTAAAAATTGAGCTGAAAATCATTTTATAAATTGAAGATAAAATAGATAATAATTACCAAAAATCTAAAACTAAATTTTAAAATGTAGAAAATAAAATTATCTGTCTCTTGATATTTTTAAAATATTTTTACGATAAAAAACGAATTAAATATGAATTTTACAAGATTAAATCAATAAAACAAAAATCAATTCATAAAATCATTTTAAAATCCTTATAAATCAAAATAAATCCATCTAATATTTTTAAAACTCAAATTATCTAAAATAATTAATAATGTAAAAGATTTCATAATTTATACCAATCCCAATAATTTTATAAAAATCTCAGAAGATAAATGACACATGATTTAAATAGAATTTAATCCTAAAATTTAAACTAAAATAAAAATATGTAAACTTATCTAACACATTTAAATCATCAAATAAACCCACGAATATAATATCACACATATTTCACCTCCTCAACAATATTCACATCACATAACTCACATTTAATATTAAAAAAATAATTATAAATATTAAAAATTTCTAAGGCGTTATATGCGGAGTGGGACATTTTTATGCTCCGTTGTAATAAAATTTGGTATTGTTATTGCGTTATCATATTAACACAATGTGACGACCCGAGTCCCCCGGTCAGGGTGGATTTGGGGGTGTTACACGCAAGATGTATTTGATTTGGTTTTATAACGGTCAAACCAGTCAAAGTAGACTTTCCTTTTAACTAGTCTTGTCCCGAATGATGAATCTATTTTTTTTAATTTTTTTTCGACATTCCAAATGTATGGATGTGAAGATCTAATGATTTAAGTGATGTGGTAATTTTTTAAAAAATTTGCTAGGATGTATTTGGTTTGGTTTTATAACGGTCAAACCGGTCAAAGTAGACTTTCCTTTTAACTAGTCTTGTCCCGAATGATGAATCTATTTTTTTAATTTGTTGTTTCGATGTTCCAAACGTACAGATGTGAAGATCTAACGATTTTAGTGTTGTGATAATTTTATAAAAAATTTGCTAGATGTATTTGGTTTGGTTTTATAACGGTTAAACCGGTCAAAGTAGAGTTTCCTTTTAACTAGTCTTGTCCCGAATGATGAATCTAATTTTTTAAATTATTTTTTCGATGTTCCAAACGTACGGATGTGAAGATCTAACGATTTTAGTGATATGATAATTTTTTAAAAAATTTGATAGATGTATTTGGTTTGGTTTTATAACGGTCAAACCTGTCAAAGTAGACTTTCCTTTTAACTAGTCTTGTCCCGAATGATGAATCTATTATATTAATTTATTATTTTGATGTTCCAAATGTATGGATTTGAAGATCTAACAATTTTAGTGATGTGGTAATTTTTTAAAAAATTTGTTAGATGTATTTGGTTTGATTTTATAACGGTCAAACCGATCAAAGTAGAGTTTCCTTTTAACTAGTCTTGTCTCAAATGATGAATCTATTTTATTAATTTTTTTTTCGACATTCCAAATGTATGGATATGAAGATCTAACGATTTTAGTGATGTGGTAATTTTTTAAAAAATTTGCCAGGATGTATTTGGTTTGGTTTTATAGCAGTCAAACCGGTCAAAGTAGACTTTCCTTTTAACTAGTCTTGTCCCGAATGATGAATCTATTTTTTAATTTATTGTTTCGATGTTCCAAATGTACAGATGTGAAAATCTAACGATTGTAGTGTTGTGATAATTTTATAAAAAAATTTCTAGATGTATTTGGTTTGGTTTTACAACGGTTAAATCGGTCAAAGTAGACTTTCCTTTTAACTAGTCTTGTCCCGAATGATGAATCTATTCTTTTAAATTATATATTCGACATTCCAAATGTACGGATGTGAAGATCTAACGATTTTATTGATGAGGTAATTTTTTAAAAAATTTGATATATGTATTTGGTTTGGTTTTATAACGGTCAAACGGGTCAAAGTAGACTTTCCTTTTAACTAATCCTCCCCCGAATGATGAATTTATTTTTTTAATTTTTTTTGACATTCCAAATGTATGGATGTGAAGATCTAACGATTTTAGTGATGTGGTAATTTTTTTAAAAATTTGCTAGATGTATTTGGTTTGGTTTTATAACGGTCAAACCGGTCAAAGTAGACTTTCCTTTTAACTAGTCTTGTCCCAAATGATGAATCTATTTTTTTTAAATTATTTTTTCGACGTTCCAAACATATGGATGTGAAGATTTAACGATTTTAGTGATGTGGTAATTTTTAAAAAAATTTGCTAGATGTATTTGGTTTGGTTTTATAACGGTCAGACCGGTAAAAGTAGACTTTCCTTTTAACTAGTCTTGTCCCGAATGATGAATCTATTTTTTAAAATTATTTTTTTGCATTCCAAATGTATGGATGTGAAGATCTAACGATTTTAGTGATGTGGTATTTTTTTAAAAAATTTGCTAGATGTATTTGGTTTGGTTTTATAACGGTCAAACCGGTCAAAATAGACTTTCCTTTTAACTAGTCTTGTCCCGAATGATGAATCTATTTTTTAATTTTTTTTCGACATTCCAAATGTATGGATATGAAGATCTAACGATTTTAGTGATGTAGTAATTTTTTAAAAAATTTGTCAGGATGTATTTGGTTTGGTTTTATAACTGTAAAACCGATCAAAGTAGATTTTACTTTTAACTAGTCTTGTCTGGAATGATGAATCTATTTTTTTAATTTATTGTTTCGATGTTCCAAACATACAGATATGAAGATCTAACGATTTTAATGTTGTAATAATTTTATAAAAAATTTGCTAGATGTATTTGGTATGGTTTTATAACGGTTAAACCGGTCAAAGTAGACTTTCCTTTTAACTAGTCCTACCCCGAATGATGAATTTTTTTTTTTAATTTTTTTTTTTTGACATTCCAAATGTATGGATGTGAAGATCTAACGAGTTTAGTGATGCGGTAATTTTTTTAAAAATTTGGTAGATGTATTTGGTTTGGTTTTATAACGGTTAAACCGGTCAAAGTAGACTTTCCTTTTAACTAGTCCTACCCCGAATGATGAATTTTTTTTTTTAATTTTTTTTTTTGACATTCCAAATGTATGGATGTGAAGATCTAACGAGTTTAGTGATGCGGTAATTTTTTTAAAAATTTGGTAGATGTATTTGGTTTGGTTTTATAACGGTTAAACCGGTCAAAGTAGACTTTCCTTTTAACTAGTCTTGTCCAGAATGATGAATCTATTTTTTTAATTATTTTTTCGCATTCCAAATGTATGGATGTGAAGATCTAACGATTTTAGTGATGTGGTAATTTTTTAAAAAATTTACTAGATGTATTTGGTTTGGTTTTATAACGGTCAAACCGGTCAAAGTAGACTTTCCTTTTAACTAGTCTTGTCCCGAATGATGAACCTAATTTAAAATTATTTTTTCGACATTCCAAATGTATGGATGTGAAGATCTAACGATTTTAGTGATGTGGTAATTTTTTAAAAAATTTGCCAGGATGTATTTGGTTTGGTTTTATAACGGTCAAACCGGTCAAAGTAGACTTTCCTTTTAACTAGTCTTGTCCCGAATGATGAATCTATTTTTTTAATTTATTGTTTCGATGTCAAAACGTACAGATGTGAAGATCTAACAATTTTAGTGTTGTGATAATTTTATAAAAAATTTGCTAGATGTATTTGGTTTGGTTTTATAACGGTTAAACCGGTCAAAGTAGACTTTCCTTTTAACTATTCTTGTCCCGAATGATGAATCTATTTTTTTAAATTATTTTTTAAACGTTCCAAATGTGCGGATGTGAAGATCTAACGATTTTAGTGATGTGGTAATTTTTTAAAAAATTTGATAGATGTATTTGGTTTGGTTTTATAACGGTCAAACCGGTCAAAGTAGACTTTCCTTTTAACTAGTCTTGTTCCGAATGATGAACCTAATTTAAAATTATTTTTTCGCCGTTCTAAATGTATGGATGTGAAGATCTAACGATTTTAGTGATGTGGTAATTTTTTAAAAAATTTGCTAGATGTATTTGGTTTGGTTTTATAACGGTCAAACCGGTCAAAGTACACTTTCCTTTTAACTAGTCTTGTCTCGAATGATGAATCTATTTTTTTAATGATTTTTTCGACGTTCCAAACGTTTGGATGTGAAGAACTAACGATTTTAGTGATGTGTTAATTTTTTAAAAAATTTGCTAGATGTATTTGGTTAGGTTTTATAAAGGTCAAACCAGTCAAAGTAGACTTTCCTTTTAACTAGTTTTGTCCCGAATGATGAATCTACTTTTTTAATTTATTTTTTCGACATTCAAAATGTACGGATGTGAAGATCTAACGATTTTAGTGATGTGGTAATTTTTTAAAAATTTTCTAGATGTATTTGGTTTGGTTTTATAACTGTTAAATCGGTCAAAATAGACTTTCCTTTTAACTAGTCTTGTCCCGAATGATGAATCTATTCTTTTAAATTATATATTCGACATTCCAAATGTACGGATGTGAAGATCTAACGATTTTATTGATGTGGTAATTTTTTAAAAAATTTGATATATGTATTTGGTTTGGTTTTATAACGGTCAAACCGGTCAAAGTAGACTTTCCTTTTAACTAATCCTCCCCCGAATGATGAATTTATTTTTTTTAATTTTTTTTGACATTCCAAATGTATGGATGTGAAGATCTAACAATTTTAGTGATGTGGTAATTTTTTTTAAAAATTTGCTAGATGTATTTGGTTTGGTTTTATAACGGTCAAACCGGTCAAAGTAGACTTTCCTTTTAACTAGTCTTGTCCCAAATGATGAATCTATTTTTTTTAAATTATTTTTTCGACGTTCCAAACATATGGATGTGAAGATTTAACGATTTTAGTGATGTGGTAATTTTTTAAAAAATTTGCTAGATGTATTTGGTTTGGTTTTATAACGGTCAGACCGGTAAAAGTAGACTTTCCTTTTAACTAGTCTTGTCCCGAATGATGAATCTATTTTTTTAAATTATTTTTTTGCATTCCAAATGTATGGATGTGAAGATCTAACGATTTTAGTGATGAAGTATTTTTTAAAAAAATTTGCTAGATGTATTTGGTTTGGTTTTATAACGGTCAAACCGGTCAAAATAGACTTTCCTTTTAACTAGTCTTGTCCCGAATGATGAATCTATTTTTTAATTTTTTTTCGACATTCCAAATATATAGATATGAAGATCTAACGATTTTAGTGATGTAGTAATTTTTTAAAAAATTTGCCAGGATGTATTTGGTTTGGTTTTATAACTGTAAAACCGATCAAAGTAGATTTTACTTTTAACTAGTCTTGTCTGGAATGATGAATCTATTTTTTTAATTTATTGTTTCGATGTTCCAAACTTACAGATATGAAGATCTAAAGATTTTAATGTTGTGATAATTTTATAAAAAATTTGCTAGATGTATTTGGTATGGTTTTATAACGGTTAAACCGATCAAAGTAGACTTTCCTTTTAACTAATCTTGTCCCGAATGATGAATCTATTTTTTTAAATTATATTTTCGACATTCCAAACGTACGGATGTGAAGAACTAACGATTTTAGTGATGTGGTAATTTTTAAAAAAAATTGCTAGATGTATTTGGTTTGGGTTTATAACGGTCAAACCGGTCAAAGTAGACTTTCCTTTTAACTAGTCCTACCCCGAATGATGAATTTTTTTTTTAATTTTTTTTTACATTCCAAATGTATGGATGTGAAGATCTAACGAGTTTAGTGATGTGGTAATTTTTTTAAAAATTTGGTAGATGTATTTGGTTTGGTTTTATAACGGTCAAACCGGTCAAAGTAGACTTTCCTTTTAACTAGTCTTGTCCTGAATGATGAATCTATTTTTTTTAATTATTTTTTCGCATTCCAAATGTATGGATGTGAAGATCTAACGATTTTAGTGATGTGGTAATTTTTTAAAAAATTTACTAGATGTATTTGGTTTGGTTTTATAACGGTCAAACCGGTCAAAGTAGACATTCCTTTTAACTAGTCTTGTCCCGAATGATGAATCTATTTTTTTAATTTTTTTTCGACATTCCAAATGTACGGATATGAAGATCTAACGATTTTAGTGATATGGTAATTTTTTTAAAAATTTGCCAGGATGTATTTGGTTTGGTTTTATAACGGTCAACCGTCAAAGTAGACTTTCCTTTTAACTAGTCTTGTCCCGAATTATGAATCTATTTTTTTAATTTGTTGTTTCGATGTTCCAAATGTACAGATGTGAAGATCTAACGATTTTAGTGTTGTGATAATTTTATAAAAAATTTGCTAGATGTATTTGGTTTGGTTTTATAACGGTTAAACCAGTCAAAGTAGACTTTCCTTTTAACTATTCTTGTCCCGAATGATGAATCTATTTTTTTTAATTATTTTTTAAACGTTCCAAATGTGCGGATGTGAAGATCTAACGATTTTAGTGATGTGGTAATTTTTTAAAAAATTTGATAGATGTATTTGGTTTGGTTTTATAACGGTCAAACCGGTCAAAGTAGACTTTCATTTTAACTAGTCTTGTCCCGAATGATGAACCTAATTTAAAATTATTTTTTCGACGTTCTAAATGTATGGATGTGAAGATCTAACGATTTTAGTGATGTGGTAATTTTTTAAAAAATTTGCTAGATGTATTTGGTTTGGTTTTATAACGGTCAAACCGGTCAAAGTAGACTTTCATTTTAACTAGTCTTGTCCCGAATGATGAATCTACTTTTTTAATTTATTTTTTCGACATTCAAAATGTACGGATGTGAAGATCTAACGATTTTAGTGATGTGGTAATTTTTTTAAAAATTTGCTAGATGTATTCGGTTTGGTTTTATAACGGTCAAACCGGTCAAAGTAGACTTTCCTTTTAACTAGTCTTGTCCTGAATGATGAATCTATTTTTTTTAATTATTTTTTCGCATTCCAAATGTATGGATGTGAAGATCTAACGATTTTAGTGATGTGGTAATTTTTTAAAAAATTTACTAGATGTATTTGGTTTGGTTTTATAACGGTCAAACCGGTCAAAGTAGACATTCCTTTTAACTAGTCTTGTCCCGAATGATGAATCTATTTTTTTAATTTTTTTTCGACATTCCAAATGTATGGATATGAAGATCTAACGATTTTAGTGATCTGGTAATTTTTTTAAAAATTTGCCAGGATGTATTTGGTTTGGTTTTATAACGGTCAACCGTCAAAGTAGACTTTCCTTTTAACTAGTCTTGTCCCGAATTATGAATCTATTTTTTTAATTTGTTGTTTCGATGTTCCAAATGTACAGATGTGAAGATCTAACGATTTTAGTGTTGTGATAATTTTATAAAAAATTTGCTAGATGTATTTGGTTTGGTTTTATAACGGTTAAACCGATCAAAGTAGACTTTCCTTTTAACTATTCTTGTCCCGAATGATGAATCTATTTTTTAAATTATTTTTTAAACGTTCCAAATGTGCGGATGTGAAGATCTAACGATTTTAGTGATGTGGTAATTTTTTAAAAAAATTGATAGATGTATTTGGTTTGGTTTTATAACGGTCAAACCGGTCAAAGTAGACTTTCCTTTTAACTAGTCTTGTCCCGAATGATGAACCTAATTTAAAATTATTTTTTCGACATTCCAAATGTATGGATGTGAAGATCTAACGATTTTAGTGATGTGGTAATTTTTTAAAAAATTTGCCAGGATGTATTTGGTTTGGTTTTATAACGGTCAAACCGGTCAAAGTAGACTTTCCTTTTAACTAGTCTTGTCCCGAATGATGAGTCTATTTTTTTAATTTATTGTTTCGATGTCAAAACGTATAGATGTGAAGATCTAACGATTTTAGTGTTGTGATAATTTTATAAAAAATTTGCTAGATGTATTTGGTTTGGTTTTATAACGGTTAAACCGGTGAAAGTAGACTTTACTTTTAACTAGTCTTGTCCCGAATGATGAATTTATTTTTTTAAATTATTTTTTCGACTTTCCAAATGTACGGATGTGCAGATCTAACGATTTTAGTGATGTGGTAATTTTTTAAAAAATTTGATAGATGTATTTGGTTTGGTTTATAACGGTCAAACCGGTCAAAGTAGACTTTCCTTTTAACTAGTCTTCTCCCGAATGATGAATCTATTTTTTTAAATTATTTTTTCGACATTCCAAATGTATGGATGTGAAGATCTAACGATTTGAGTAATGTGGTAATTTTTTAAAAAATTCGCTAGATGTATTTGATTTGGTTTTATAACGATCAAACCGGTCAAAGTAGACTTTCCTTTTAACTAGTCTTGTCCCGAATGATGAATCTATTTTTTTAAATTATTTTTTCGACGTTCCAAACCTACGGATGTGAAGAACTAACCATTTTAGTGTTGTGATAATTTTATAAAAAATTTGCTAGATGTATTTGGTTTGGTTTTGTAACGGTTAAACCGGTCAAAGTAGACTTTCCTTTTAACTAGTCTTGTCCCGAATGATGAATCTATTTTTTTAAATTATTTTTTCGACATTCCAAATGTACGGATGTGCAGATCTAACGATTTAAGTGATGTGGTAATTTTTTAAAAAATTTGATAGATGTATTTGGTTTGGTTTTATAACGGTCAAACCGGTCAAAGTAGACTTTCCTTTTAACTAGTCTCGTCCCGAATGATGAACATATTTTTTAAAATTATTTTTTCGACGTTCCAAATGCATGGATGTGAAGATCTAACGATTTTAGTGATGTGGTAATTTTTTAAAAAATTTGCCAGATGTATTTGGTTTGGTTTTATAACGGTCAAACCGGTCAAAGTAGACTTTCCTTTTAACTAGTCTTGTCCCGAATGATGAATCTATTTTTTAAATTTATTGTTTCAAAGTTCCAAAGGTACAGATGTGAAGATCTAATGATTTTAGTGTTGTGATAATTTTATAAAAAATTTGCAAGATATATTTGGTTTGGTTTTATAACGGTTAAACCGGTCAAAGTAGACTTTCCTTTTAACTAGTCTACTCCCGAATGATGAATCTATTTTTTTAAATTATTTTTTCGACGTTTCAAATGTACGGATGTGAAGATCTAACGATTTTAGTGATGTGGTAATTTTTTAAAAAATTCGCTAGATGTATTTGATTTGGTTTTGTAACGGTCAAACCAGTCAAAGTAAACTTTCCTTTTAACTAGTCTTGTCCCGAATGATGAATCTATTTTTTTAATTTATTGTTTCGACGTTCCAAACGTACAGATGTGAAGATCTAATGATTTTAGTGTTGTGATAATTTTATAAAAAATTTGCTAGATGTATTTGGTTTGGTTTTATAACTGTTAAACCGGTCAAAGTAGACTTTCCTTTTAACTAGTCATGTCCCGAATGATGAATCTATTTTCTTAAATTATTTTTTCGACGTTCTAAACGTACGGATGTGAAGATCTAACAATTTTAGTGATGTGGTAATTTTTTAAAAATTTTATAGATGTATTTGGTTTGGTTTTATAACAGTCAAACCGGTCAAAGTAGACTCTCCTTTTAACAAATCTTGTCCCGAATGATGAATCTATTTTTTAAAATTATTTTTTTGACGTTCCAAATGTATGGATGTGAAGATCTAACGATTTTAGTGATGTGGTAATTTTTTTTAAAATTTGCTAGATGTATTTGGTTTGGTTTTATAACGGTCAAACCGGTCAAAGTAGACTTTCCTTTTAACTAGTCTTGTCCCGAATGATGAATGTATTTTTTTGATTATTTTTTCGACGTTCAAAATGTACGGATGTGAATAACTAACAATTTTAGTGATGTGGTAATTTTTTGAAAAATTTGACAGATATATTTGGTTAGGTTTTATAAAGGTCAAACCGGTCAAAGTAGACTTTCATTTTAAATAGTCTTGTCCCGAATGATGAATCTACTTTTTTAATTTATTTTTTCGACGTTCAAAATGTACGGAAGTGAAGATTTAAAGATTTGAGTGATGTGGTAATTTTTTAAAAAATTCGCTAGATGTATTTGATTTGGTTTTATAACGGTCAAACCGGTCAAAGTAGACTTTCCTTTTAACTAGTCTTGTCCCGAATGATGAATTTATTTTTTTAAATTATTTTTTGGACGTTCCAAACATACGGATGTGAAGAACTAACGATTTTAGTGATGTGGTAATTTTTAAAAAAATTTGCTAGATGTATTTGGTTTGGTATTATAACGGTCAAACCGGTCAAAGTAGACTTTCCTTTTAACTAGTCTTGTCCCGAATGATGAATCTATTTTTTTAATTTTTTTTCGACATTCCAAATGTATGGATGTGAAGATCTAACGATTTTAGTGATGTGGTAATTTTTTAAAAAATTTGGCAGGATGTATTTGGTTTGGTTTTATAACGGTCAAACCGGTCAAAGTAGACTTTCCTTTTAACTAGTCTTGTCCCGAATGATGAATCTATTTTTTTAATTTATTGTTTCGATGCCAAAACGTATAGATGTGAAGATCTAACGATTTTAGTGTTGTGATAATTTTATAAAAAATTTGCTAGATGTATTTGGTTTGGTTTTATAACGGTTAAACCGGTGAAAGTAGACTTTCCTTTTAACTAGTCTTGTCCCGAATGATGAATTTATTTTTTTAAATTATTTTTTCGACGTTCCAAATGTACGGATGTGCAGATCTAACGATTTTAGTGATGTGGTAATTTTTTAAAAAATTTGATAGATGTATTTGGTTTGGTTTATAACGGTCAAACCGGTCAAAGTAGACTTTCCTTTTAACTAGTCTTCTCCCGAATGATGAATCTATTTTTTTAAATTATTTTTTCGACGTTCTAAATGTATGGATGTGAAGATCTAACGATTTGAGTAATGTGGTAATTTTTTAAAAAATTCGCTAGATGTATTTTATTTGGTTTTATAACGTTCAAACCGGTCAAAGTAGACTTTCCTTTTAACTAGTCTTGTCCCGAATGATGAATCTATTTTTTTAAATTATTTTTTCGACGTTCCAAACCTACGGATGTGAAGAACTAACCATTTTAGTGTTGTGATAATTTTATAAAAAATTTGCTAGATGTATTTAGTTTGGTTTTATATGTTAAACCGGTCAAAGTAGACTTTCCTTTTAACTAGTCTTGTCCCGAATGATGAATCTATATTTTTAAATTATTTTTTCGACATTCCAAATGTACGGATGTGCAGATCGAACGATTTAAGTGATGTGGTAATTTTTTAAAAAATTTGATAGATGTATTTGGTTTGGTTTTATAACGGTCAAACCGGTCAAAGTAGACTTTCCTTTTAAATAGTCTCGTCCCGAATGATGAACATATTTTTTAAAATTATTTTTTCGACGTTCCAAATGCATGGATGTGAAGATCTAACGATTTTATTGATGTGGTAATTTTTTTAAAAATTTGCAAGATGTATTTGGTTTGGTTTTATAACGGTCAAACCGGTCAAAGTACACTTTCCTTTTAACTAGTCTTGTCCCGAATGATGAATATATTTTTTTAATGATTTTTTCGACGTTTCAAACGTACGGATGTGAAGAATTAATGATTTTAGTGATGTGGTAATTTTTTAAAAAATTTGCTAGATGTATTTGGTTTGGTTTTATAAAGGTCAAACCGGTCAAAGTAGACTTTCCTTTTAACTAGTCTTGTTCCGAATGATGAATCTACTTTTTTAATTAATTTTTTCGACGTTCAAAACGTACGGATGTGAAGATCTAATGATTTAGTGATGTGGTAATTTTTTAAAAAATTCGCTAGATGTATTTGATTTGGTTTTATAACGATCAAACCGGTCAAAGTAGACTTTCCTTTTAACTAGTCTTGTCCTGAATGATGAATCTATTTTTTTAAATTATTTTTTCGACGTTCCAAACCCACGGATGTGAAGAACTAACGATTTTAGTGTTGTGATAATTTTATAAAAAATTTCCTAGATGTATTTGGTTTGGTTTTATAACGGTTAAACCGATCAAAGTAGAGTTTCCTTTTAACTAGTCTTGTCCCGAATGATGAATCTATTTTTTAAAATTATTTTTTCGATGTTCGAAACGTACGGATGTGAAGATCTAACGATTTTAGTGATGTGATAATTTTTTAAAAAATTTGATAGATGTATTTGGTTTGGTTTTATAACGGTCAAACCGGTCAAAGTATACTTTTCTTTTAATTAGTCTTGTCCCGAACGATGAATCTATTTTTTTAAATTATTTTTTCGACGTTCCAAATGTATGGATGTGAAGATCTAACGATTTTAGTGATGTGGTAATTTTTTAAAAAATTTGCTAGATGTATTTTGTTTTGTTTTATAACGGTCAAACCGGTCAAAGTTCACTTTCCTTTTAACTAGTCTTGTCCCGAATGATGAATCTATTATTTTAATTATTTTTTCGACGTTCCAAATGTACGGATCTGAATAACTAACAATTTTAGTGATGTGGTAATTTTTTAAAAAATTTGCTAGATGTATTTGGTTAGGTTTTATAAAGGTCAAACCGGTCAAAGTAGACTTTCCTTTTAACTAGTCTTGTCCTGAATGATGATTCTACTTTTTTAATTTATTTTTTCGACGTTCAAAACGTACGGATGTGAAGATCTAACGATTTGAGTGATGTGGTAAATTTTTAAAAAAATTTCTAGATGTATTTGATTTGGTTTTATAACAGTCAAACCGGTCAAAGTAGACTTTCCTTTTAGCTAGTCTTGTCCCGAATGATGAATCTATTTTTTTTAAATTATTTTTTCGACGTTCCAAACGTACGGATGTGAAGAACTAACGATTTTAGTGATGTGTTAATTTTATAAAAAATTTGCAAGATGTATTTGGTTTGGTTTTATAACGGTCAAACCGGTCAAAGTACACTTTCCTTTTAACTAGTCTTGTCCCGAATGATGAATATATTTTTTTAATGATTTTTTCGACGTTCCAAACGTACGGATGTGAAGAACTAATGATTTTAGTGATGTGGTAATTTTTTAAAAAATTTGCTAGATGTATTTTGTTTGGTTTTATAAAGGTCAAATCGGTCAAAGTAGACTTTCCTTTTAACTAGTCTTGTCCCGAATGATGAATCTACTTTTTTAATTTATTTTTTCGATGTTCAAAACGTACGGATGTGAAGATCTAATGATTTAGTGATGTGGTAATTTTTTAAAAAATTCGCTAGATGTATTTGATTTGGTTTTATAACGATCAAACCGGTCAAAGTAGACTTTCCTTTTAACTAGCCTTGTCCCGAATGATGAATCTATTTTTTTAAATTATTTTTTCGACGTTCCAAACCTACGGATGTGAAGAACTAACGATTTTATTGTTGTGATAATTTTATAAAAAAATTTGCTAGATGTATTTGGTTTGGTTTTATAACGGTTAAACCGATCAAAGTAGAGTTTCCTTTTAACTAGTCTTGTCCCGAATGATGAATCTATTTTTTAAAATTATTTTTTCGATGTTCCAAACGTACGGATGTGAAGATCTAACGATTTTAGTGATGTGATAATTTTTTAAAAAATTTGATAGATGTATTTGGTTTGGTTTTATAACGGTCAAACCGGTCAAAGTATACTTTTCTTTTAACTAGTCTTGTCCCGAACGATGAATCTATTTTTTTAAATTATTTTTTCGACGTTCCAAATGTATGGATGTGAATATCTAACGATTTTAGTGATGTGGTAATTTTTTAAAAAATTTGCTAGATGTATTTTGTTTTGTTTTATAACGGTCAAACCGGTCAAAGTACACTTTCCTTTTAACTAGTCTTGTCCCGAATGATGAATCTATTATTTTAATTATTTTTTCGACGTTCCAAATGTACGGATCTGAATAACTAACAATTTTAGTGATGTGGTAATTTTTTAAAAAATTTGCTAGATGTATTTGGTTAGGTTTTATAAAGGTCAAACCGGTCAAAGTAGACTTTCCTTTTAACTAGTCTTGTCCTGAATGATGATTCTACTTTTTTAATTTATTTTTTCGACGTTCAAAACGTACGGATGTGAAGATCTAACGATTTGAGTGATGTGGTAATTTTTTAAAAAATTTGCTAGATGTATTTGATTTGGTTTTATAACAGTCAAACCGGTCAAAGTAGACTTTCCTTTTAGCTAGTCTTGTCCCGAATGATGAATCTAATTTTTTTAAATTATTTTTTCGACGTTCCAAATGTACGGATGTGAAGAACTAACGATTTTAGTGATGTGTTAATTTTTTAAAAAATTTGCTAGATGTATTTGGTTTGGTTTTATAACGGTCAAACTGGTCAAAGTAGACTTTCCTTTTAACTAGTCTTGTCCCGAATGATGAATCTATTTTTTTAATTTTTTTTTCGAAATTCCAAATGTATGGACGTGAAGATCTAATGATTTTAGTGATGTGGTAATTTTTTAAAAAATTTTCCAGGATGCATTTGGTTTGGTTTTATAACGGTCAAACCGGTCAAAGTAGACTTTCCTTTTAACTAGTCTTGTCCCGAATGATGAATCTATTTTTTAAATTATTTTTTCGACGTTCCAAACCTACGGATGTGAAGAACTAACGATTTTAGTGTTGTGATAATTTTATAAAAAATTTGCTAGATGTATTTGGTTTAGTTTTATAACGGTTAAACCGATCAAAGTAGAGTTTCCTTTTAACTAGTCTTGTCCCGAATGATGAATCTATTTTTTAAAATTATTTTTTCGATGTACCAAACGTACGGATTTGAAGATCTAACGATTTTAGTGATGTGATAATTTTTTAAAAAATTTGATAGATGTATTTGGTTTGGTTTTATAACGGTCAAACCGGTCAAAGTATACTTTTCTTTTAACTAGTCTTGTCCCGAACGATGAATCTATTTTTTTAAATTATTTTTTCGACGTTCCAAATGTATGGATGTGAAGATCTAACGATTTTAGTGATGTGGTAATTTTTTAAAAAATTTGCTAGATGTATTTTGTTTTGTTTTATAACGGTCAAACCGGTCAAAGTACACTTTCCTTTTAACTAGTCTTGTCCCGAATGATGAATCTATTATTTTAATTATTTTTTCGACGTTCCAAATGTACGGATCTGAATAACTTACAATTTTAGTGATGTGGTAATTTTTTAAAAAATTTGCTAGATGTATTTGGTTAGGTTTTATAAAGGTCAAACCGGTCAAAGTAGACTTTCCTTTTAACTGGTCTTGTCATGAATGATGATTCTACTTTTTTAATTTATTTTTTCGACGTTCAAAACGTACGGATGTGAAGATCTAACGATTTGAGTGATGTGGTATTTTTTTAAAAAATTTGCTAGATGTATTTGATTTTGTTTTATAACAGTCAAACCGGTCAAAGTAGACTTTCCTTTTAGCTAGTCTTGTCCCGAATGATGAATCTATTTTTTTTAAATTATTTTTTCGACGTTCCAAACGTACGGATGTGAAGAACTAACGATTTTAGTGATGTGTTAATTTTTTAAAAAATTTGCTAGATGTATTTTGTTTTGTTTTATAACGGTCAAACCGGTCAAAGTACACTTTCCTTTTAACTAGTCTTGTCCCGAATGATGAATCTATTATTTTAATTATTTTTTCGACGTTCCAAATGTACGGATCTGAATAACTAACAATTTTAGTGATGTGGTAATTTTTTAAAAAATTTGCTAGATGTATTTGGTTAGGTTTTATAAAGGTCAAACCGGTCAAAGTAGACTTTCCTTTTAACTAGTCTTGTCCTGAATGATGATTCTACTTTTTTAATTTATTTTTTCGACGTTCAAAACGTACGGATGTGAAGATCTAACGATTTGAGTGATGTGGTAATTTTTTAAAAAATTTTCTAGATGTATTTGATTTGGTTTTATAACAGTCAAACCGGTCAAAGTAGACTTTCCTTTTAGCTAGTCTTGTCCCGAATGATGAATCTAATTTTTTTAAATTATTTTTTCGACGTTCCAAATGTACGGATGTGAAGAACTAACGATTTTAGTGATGTGTTAATTTTTTAAAAAATTTGCTAGATGTATTTGGTTTGGTTTTATAACGGTCAAACTGGTCAAAGTAGACTTTCCTTTTAACTAGTCTTGTCCCGAATGATGAATCTATTTTTTTAATTTTTTTTTCAAAATTCCAAATGTATGGACGTGAAGATCTAATGATTTTAGTGATGTGGTAATTTTTTAAAAAAATTTCCAGGATGCATTTGGTTTGGTTTTATAACGGTCAAACCGGTCAAAGTAGACTTTCCTTTTAACTAGTCTTGTCCCGAATGATGAATCAATTTTTTTAAATTATTTTTTCGACGTTCCAAACCTACGGATGTGAAGAACTAACGATTTTAGTGTTGTGATAATTTTATAAAAAATTTGCTAGATGTATTTGGTTTAGTTTTATAACGGTCAAACCGGTCAAAGTATACTTTTCTTTTAACTAGTCTTGTCCCGAACGAAGAATCTATTTTTTTAAATTATTTTTTCGACGTTCCAAATGTACGGATGTGCAGATCTAACGATTTTAGTGATGTGGTAATTTTTTAAAAAATTTGATAGATGTATTTGGTTTGGTTTATAACGGTCAAACCGGTCAAAGTAGACTTTCCTTTTAACTAGTCTTGTCCCGAATGATGAATCTATTTTTTTAAATTATTTTTTCGACGTTCCAAACCTACGGATTTGAAGATCTAACGATTTTAGTGATGTGATAATTTTTTAAAAAATTTGATAGATGTATTTGGTTTGGTTTTATAACGGTCAAACCGGTCAAAGTATACTTTTCTTTTAACTAGTCTTGTCCCGAACGATGAATCTATTTTTTTAAATTATTTTTTCGACGTTCCAAATGTATGGATGTGAAGATCTAACGATTTTAGTGATGTGGTAATTTTTTAAAAAATTTGCTAGATGTATTTTGTTTTGTTTTATAACGGTCAAACCGGTCAAAGTAGACTTTCCTTTTAACTAGTCTTGTCCCGAATGATGAATCTATTATTTTAATTATTTTTTCGACGTTCCAAATGTACGGATCTGAATAACTTACAATTTTAGTGATGTGGTAATTTTTTAAAAAATTTGCTAGATGTATTTGGTTAGGTTTTATAAAGGTCAAACCGGTCAAAGTAGACTTTCCTTTTAACTGGTCTTTTCATGAATGATGATTCTACTTTTTTAATTTATTTTTTCGACGTTCAAAACGTACGGATGTGAAGATCTAACGATTTGAGTGATGTGGTAATTTTTTAAAAAATTTGCTAGATGTATTTGATTTTGTTTTATAACAGTCAAACCGGTCAAAGTAGACTTTCCTTTTAGCTAGTCTTGTCCCGAATGATGAATCTATTTTTTTTAAATTATTTTTTCGACGTTCCAAACGTACGGATGTGAAGAACTAACGATTTTAGTGATGTGTTAATTTTTTAAAAAATTTGCTAGATGTATTTGGTTTGGTTTTATAACGGTCAAACTGGTCAAAGTAGACTTTCCTTTTAACTAGTCTTGTCCCGAATGATGAATCTATTTTTTTAATTTTTTTTTCGAAATTCCAAATGTATGGACGTGAAGATCTAATGATTTTAGTGATGTGGTAATTTTTTAAAAAAAATTCCAGGATGCATTTGGTTTGGTTTTATAACGGTCAAACCGGTCAAAGTAGACTTTCCTTTTAACTAGTCTTGTCCCGAATGATGAATCTATTTTTTTAAATTATTTTTTCGACGTTCCAAACCTACGGATGTGAAGAACTAACGATTTTAGTGTTGTGATAATTTTATAAAAAATTTGCTAGATGTATTTGGTTTGGTTTTATAACGGTTAAACCGATCAAAGTAGAGTTTCCTTTTAACTAGTCTTGTCCCGAATGATGAATCTATTTTTTAAAATTATTTTTTCGATGTTCCAAACTTACGGATGTGAAGATCTAACGATTTTAGTGATGTGATAATTTTTTAAAAAATTTGATAGATGTATTTGGTTTGGTTTTATAACGGTCAAACCGGTCAAAGTAAACTTTTCTTTTAACTAGTCTTGTCCCGAACGATGAATCTATTTTTTTAAATTATTTTTTCGACGTTCCAAATGTATGGATGTGAAGATCTAACGATTTTAGTGATGTGGTAATTTTTTAAAAAATTTGCTAGATGTATTTTGTTTTGTTTTATAACGGTCAAACCGGTCAAAGTACACTTTCCTTTTAACTAGTCTTGTCCCGAATGATGAATCTATTATTTTAATTATTTTTTCGACGTTCCAAATGTACGGATCTGAATAACTAACAATTTTAGTGATGTGGTAATTTTTTAAAAAATTTGCTAGATGTATTTGGTTAGGTTTTATAAAGGTCAAACCGGTCAAAGTAGACTTTCCTTTTAACTAGTCTTGTCCTGAATGATGATTCTACTTTTTTAATTTATTTTTTCGACGTTCAAAACGTACGGATGTGAAGATCTAACGATTTGAGTGATGTGGTAATTTTTTAAAAAATTTGCTAGATGTATTTGATTTGGTTTTATAACAGTCAAACCGGTCAAAGTAGACTTTCCTTTTAGCTAGTCTTGTCCCGAATGATGAATCTATTTTTTTTTAATTATTTTTTCGACATTCCAAACGTACGGATGTGAAGAACTAACTATTTTAGTGATGTGTTAATTTTTTAAAAAATTTGCTAGATGTATTTGGTTTGGTTTTATAACGGTCAAACTGGTCAAAGTAGACTTTCCTTTTAACTAGTCTTGTCCCGAATGATGAATCTATTTTTTTAATTTTTTTTCGAAATTCCAAATGTATGGACGTGAAGATCTAATGATTTTAGTGATGTGGTAATTTTTTAAAAAATTTTCCAGGATGCATTTGGTTTGGTTTTATAACGGTCAAACCGGTCAAAGTAGACTTTCCTTTTAACTAGTCTTGTCCCGAATGATGAATCTATTTTTTTAATTTATTGTTTCAAAGTTCCAAACATACAGATGTGAAGATCTAATGATTTTAGTGTTGTGATAATTTTATAAAAAATTTGTTAGATATATTTGGTTTGGTTTTATAACGGTTAAACCGGTCAAAGTTGGAATAACCGCGAATATTTCGAATAAATTTTCCTATCGTTATTTAATTTAAGAGCGATTCGTTATAATATTTTAAATAGCTCTTTTTAATTTTTTTTGAGATTTTAAATATTCGTTTTATATTTAATTAGTTACATTTATTTAGTGTTTACTAAAATTAGAAAAATATTTAGGAAAATAGGATTTTAATTTTATTTTTGGATCGTATTTATTTTAGAAAATGGAGCTAGAGTCTCGTTTTATTGGCCAAGAGAAGAGACAGGGAGACATGATTATTATTTCCCGGAGCACACCACTACTTTCCTGTTTTTTTTTCTCCCCATTTTCTGCTAATCTTTTGTTTTTCAAATAGAGAGAAAGTGACTTAAATATTATAAAACAATACAGTAAAATACTCAGAGGTTATATAATTGTTTTATTACTTCAGTCTGCTAATAGAAAAACCCACAGATTAATTGTTTCTCCCCTACAAAAAAAAACCGAAGCATAACAGGCTTTATTCCTCTTTCTGCGAAACCAAGCAAACCACAAGCCTTATATTTATATTTTTTCTCTACCAAGCAAAACAACCCAGGTAGTTATTATTATGTTTTTTTTTCTTTCTTTCTCTTTTCTTTTCCTTGTTCCGATTGTTTTCAGTGTTGTAAGGATTTGCTTTTTGTGTGATTGTTTCGATTGTTATGAACTTGGTTGTGTTTGAATCAGATGAGGGGGGATGGGGTTTAACTGTAAATCGGTTTTATTGGTGTTGTAATCAGAGTATGGCGGTTGTGTTGGGATTGAACCGGAGGAATGGGGGGGTTGAAGAAGAGGGAGACGGGGTGAGGGAGATACAAGGGAGGTTGTGATTGTCGGAGTTTTGTTGGAGTTGGCGACGAGAGAGGAGAGGCAGAGAGATGTAGGTGAGGGGAGGAAGAGAGATTTAGAGGGGGAGAGAGATGTTCGGGGGGGAGATACAGAGAAAGGAGGATGGGAGAGAGAGAGAGAGAGAGGGAGAGAGAGAGAGAGAGAGAGAGAGGAGGGAGAGACACGGAAGAGAAGGAGAGAACGGGTGGGCGGCGGCGGTGTGGCGCGTGGGCCACACGCGCCGTCGAGCTTTATTAATTTTTGTACAGTTTTTTTTTAAAAACAGAATATGAATAAAATAAAAATATAATATATATATTTTAGAGTTAATAATAATAATAAAATAAAAAGAGATTAAATATTTCTTTTAAAATTAGTTTTTAAATAATTGAGATGTTAGTTTAAAATTTTGAGAAATAAAGAGTTAATAATAAAAGAGGTTAAATATTTTTTAAAAAATTTGGTTTTAATAATTGAGATAATATTATTAAAAAAATTATGAGAAATAAAACGAGTTAAATAAAATGGTGATAGATTTATTACTTAATAAAAATATTTTGTGACGTAAATTAGAGATTTATTGTTAATAAAAGAGTGAATATTAATGAATAATAGCGTAAAATATGGTTTTTTTATTTAAAAAGAGTTAATTTGTGATTTTTGAAAGAAAATTAGAGATTTAATAATTTGTCGATAAAAAGATGAGTAATTGTGAATAAATAGGATTAAAATACGATATAATTTTAGGAGATTTTTACTTATCGTTTCCGGAGTATTTAATTAACCGGATCGAGTTAGATTATTTTAGAGATTAAAATCGGAGTATTATTTAATTATTTACGAGATTAAAAATAGAGTATTGCCGTTAATTTCCGTAACCCTGTTTTCGTTTTAAGTCGGATTTACGGATAATTAAAAATAGGATTTATTTTCGAGATTTAATTCCTGAGTTCGAAGAGAGATTTATTTATCCGGGAATTATTTTCCATTAATTATCGTAGAGATTTTCGAGAGATATTTTATTATTATATTTAAATATTATATCATCGGTTGAGAAATATTCTATTATTGAAGAAGCGCTCACATATTTCTGGTTGCCATTTTTAGAGAATAAATTCCGAGCCGTAGACCGAAGCCGAGTTCACTGGTAGAGTACAAATTTTATCTACACTTATTTGCACTCCGAGATCGAGGCAAGTTCATTCCTACCCTAACTCTTAGAGATTTGAATTTTTGTTCGTATTATTTCATTCCTTATTTAATTTCGAGCTGTCAATTATGAGATTCTTTTGAGCATTATTTTCTCGTTGCGATATCATGTAACTGTTAAAATTAGTTTATTTGTGAATTATATCCCTTATAAGCGTGGAATTAATTTCTCTGCTATCGGGTCGATCTCATTAATTCGAGACGACTATTATTATGATTCAGTGAAACTATTCTCATTCATTCGAGATAGCTAAATTTATTCCTTTCAGTCGAATTTATTGTACAAATTCGACAATAATTATTGATTATCTTTTAGTTGGTTCGTCTCTCGAATCAATAAATAAAAGTTATAAAAATTAGGATCGTTAGAGTTTTACTCGTTGATCAAGTGAAAAATATTCTATTTAACGTTCATCAATTATGGGTATTATAAATATTCGAGGAGTACTATTTGTACAGTACGACTCCAAATTACTTCATTTTAAGACTATCCTCAATATTTCGAGATGGTTGACTTTATTGTCGAGGGTTGGCATCTTGTTCGTGTCAACCAATAAAATATTATTATTGAGAATTTACCTCAGTCCATTGATCAGATTGGTGGAACAATTGAGTCGGTCTGGCAGTCTGCCAGATTTGTAAATGTTTTCATGGAAGAATTATTTCGAGTTATCTGTTCATCAAATATTCGGGAATTCTGTATTCTACTGGTCAAATTTTGGGAAAGAGGCCCATTTTAGAGAAAGAGAGACTTGTGTACCGTTATGCGGACACGAGATATATTGGCACTATGCTGCCAGGGTTTAATTAATAACCCCTATGATGCTAGCATTCATATTTTTATATTATATTGTTGATAGCGTATTGTAGCCGTGATCGGGCGAAGTGCGATATCATTGGAGGACGGTATTCCCGGTCGGATAGTTGATCGCCCCACCGAGATACCGAGAGGTGGAAGACCAGTTTATTCTTAAATCATGAGTCAACAGAGTTATATCAATTGAGTCTTTCGAGAATTCTATTTTCGAGATGAGTATTGAGTTTTTCGAGTATTCTGCTTTCAAGATGAGTACTGAGTCAAAATCCAGATTTGTGATATTCTATTAATTTTGGGAAATCTTATTATATTTATATACCGAGTAAAAAGAGAACTTGCTGAGCACTGTAGTTGCTCATTCTTGCTTTACAACATTTTTATTCAGCTATCAAGAGGGAAAGAGGCGAGACGTCCAACCAGGGATCCAAGGGAAAGGAGAAAGCTCCAGGCTATGCTGGCGAGAACTAGAATGTCTAGCTGGAATCTTTATCTACCTACTTCTGTAAACATATGTAAAATATTATCCCGAGATGTATTATGTCGTATGATAACAATGTGTGAGACTGATCTTGGATTTGCGGAGTGGGACACTTATGCTCCGTTGTATTATATATTTTGCTTTATTATTGCGTAACTTGTGCTACAGGATATTGAGACAATGTGACGACCCGGGTCTCCGGTCAGGGTGGATCTGGGGGCGTCACAAAGTTGGTATCAGAGCATTAGTTATATTTTTAGGAATCGTACGAGCCTTGGAGTATAACCCGATACGAGAATTTAGAGATATAATACGAACCTAGAACTATAACGCGACGTGAGAATTTAGAGATATGATACAATGTTGAGATTTTGGCACTAAGCGCCTTACGCCTTTATATATATTTATAGGCATATCTAGTCGATTGAAACCTAACCGAGATTTTTCGTACTTTTGTAGATGTCTACTTCTAGACCAGCTGATTTTCGTTCTACCCGAGATAGATCTCCTACACCTTACCCGCATGGACCACTAGATCCTAGCTCAGGTTCAGACAGTGACCCGTCTGAAGAGTTTATGCTGATGGTTAGTGACACGGAGGATTCTTCGGTTCAGATCCTTACACCTTCTCCTCCACATGTGATAGATTTAGTATATTCTCCTGACCAGATCATTGAGATAGCCGATTCTCCTCTACCAGTGATTGATTTAGAGGCTCCTACCCCTGAGATGTTCAGAGCTGAGACCCCAGTGCCCGAGATTACTGATCCAGTTGATGAGAGCCAGCTTTCACCCGTCCGTACTGAGGTTGTACCTAGCTTGTCTGCTCCAGTATCCAAAGTTGATATACCTATCGGAGTAGCAACTCTTGCTGAGTTGTTTACTTTACCTGTTCCAGTATATGCTTCGACGCCGACAGTCCCTACCGTGCATGACTACATGTTTCCACCTGTCAGTGCCATTCCTGCTTGTGATACTACTCCATCTGCACCTACTATACCTGCATCTGCTCCTGCTCAGCCCACTGTGGTTGCTACTACTGCTGCTATGCCACCTGTTCCTTCTGAGCATCTTGTTGTGGCCGGAGGGATGGTCCCTTGGCATGTCCACCATACACTGTTCCAGCATTACCGTTGGTTGTGGGGACGTTATGAGGAGATTTTTACTACTAGGGATTGTATTCTTCGACTGTTGTCAGTTTCAGAACCTCTTGCCGTGCATCATGGAGGGAGTCTGTTGGTAAGAGACGTACCCATGGAGATTATGCACCAGATTGCCATGACTGTTTTGTCCGGGCTTCAGACTGACTTAGCCGCATTACCATCATCCAGCACTGGACAGATTGATCAGACCAGAGTTGCCACCATGGTTTTAGACATTATCAGAGAGTTCCATAGGAGAGTGGGTGAGATGTTTCCCTAGTGATGACGTCGAGATAGACCCTTCTGTAGTAGGGTTCATATATTATGTTGATCTTTGTATTTTAGACCTGATGCCCAGCCTGTTGGGTAGTAACCTTTATTATCTCTACTAGACTAGTATGTTGGTTAAATACTTTTACGATGTACTTATTATCAGCGGCCAGTTTGTATTCAGTACCATGACCTGGACTTTACCAGTATGGAACCTTATCAGTATTATATTGTGATCTGCTATAGTACCATTATCTCATTTTGTTTATTATAGATCTGTGTTATATTAGAATAGCATGTTAGAATAATTTCCATATTACCCCTGAATTAGTTAACAATTTCTTTTCCGATACTACGACTTAAAAAGAATTTTCGAGAACCAGAGATTTATGATGATTGAATTTTTTAGAACCGCCATTTAAATTGAGATAAATCTTCACGAGTATCTATATCGAGAAATAAGAGTAACTGTTTATAAAGAGACAAGAGAGAGTCGTGATTTGAGTATTGTGAGGAACCATAAATTTTGACCGAGTAGATATTTATGAATACCAATTTTAATTGTGCCAGCAATGGTGTTTGAGAATTGCATATCCGAAATATAACATACCTTATTGTTTTCGCTCTTATAGAAAAAGATGCCACCAAAGAGAGGAAGACCCGCAAGAAATCCTCGTCCTCAACCCGAGGTGAATCCAGAGAATGAGGTTCCACCTCAGAACCAAGTTCCAAACCCGGAACCACAACTCGCTCGAGATCCCAACAAAGAAAATAAACCGATGAGTCTACTTATGAACTTTCTTATTCAGCATACCCAGAACCCTCAGCCTCAGCTGTACCAAAATGTAGGAGGGAATCCACCTCCAGCTCAACTGACCCAAACTACTGTGAGTTTCAAATCATTCAAATCCTTGAGTCCACCTGAGTTTAAAGGTACCACTAACCCAGTGGAAGCTAGAATCTGGTTACGTGAAATAGAGAAGACCTTTGAGATAGTCGGAGTGAAAGAGGATAAGAAGACGGTATTTGAAGCTTATATGTTGAAAGGTGAAGCTAATTATTGGTGGGAAGCAAAGAGAGCCATGGAAGGTGATACGATTATACCGTGGGCTAGATTTACAATGTTGTTTCTAGAGAGGTATTTCCCCAAATATCTGGAGAACCAGATGGAGATAAAGTTTTTAGAGCTCAAGCAAGGAATGATGACTGTTGCAGACTACGAGGCCAAGTTTACAGAACTCTCGAGGTTTGGACCTTATCATGTAGACACTGAAGAGAAGAGAGCAAAACGCTTTCAACAAGGATTGAAACCATTGATACAAAATCGCGTTGCGGTATTTGAGATCACCAATTATGCAACTTTAGTTCAGAAAGCGGCGATAGTGGAAAGTGGAAGTGAACTATACCCGAAAGATGGAAATAAGAGGAAGTTTCAGAGCAGTGGAAGTAACTTTGCGAGGAGATTTGATAATCGGAGTGATAAGAAACCGTTTGTGAAAAGGGAAGATAAAAGTGCTGATACAAGAAGGTTTGGGAACTTTGACACCAGAGGAAGCAATCAGAGGAACAGACAGCCACAGACAGTTAATGTGATGCAAGGAAGACCACCTTTGCCAGAATGCAAGACATGTGGGAAGAAACACCCCGGACCCTGTCATCTAGCGACCGTGAATTGTTATAACTGTGGACAGAAGGGTCATTATGCTTCTAGTTGCAAGGATAAATCTGTCACCTGCTTCAACTGTGGAAGGAAAGGTCACGTGTCCTGAGACTGCCGACAACCTGCGAAGGAAAATACGGTGCCTCGACTCACAGCACCTCCCAGCAACAAGCCAACCGCGAGAACCTTCAACATGACAGTAAGAGATGCCATTGATAACAGCAATGTGATCGCAGGTACGCTTCTAGTAAATTCTGAGGATGCGTGTTCTAGTTGATTCTGGAGCTACCAAATCTTTTATTTCTGAGAACTTCATGAATAAGTTGAATCTTGAGTTTGTGCCCTTAGAGGGAATTCTGAATATAGAAGTAGCTAATCAGGAAGTCATACCAGTGAACCGATTCTGTCCGAATTGTTCCATAGAGATACATGGGAAACGTTTTGATGCAGACCTCATTCCTTTTAAGTTAGGGGAATTTGACGTAATCCTAGGGATGGATTGGTTATCACGTTATGATGCTCTAATAGATTGTCGCCGTAAGAAGGTCAGCTTAAGTGGACCTAACGGTATAAGTATTTCGTTTCACGGACGGAAACCGACTAAGGATTTCCTGTCAACAATTCAAGCCAAAAGATTACTTCGGCAAGGATGTCAAGCCTATCTAGCTTAGGGTTAATTATCATATAGGTCACTTATTACATGCCAATGTATCAAGCGGATCACCGGGGTTTTTTTGGTCTCATTTAAATCACTCAATACAAGAAATGTTACACTCCATTAACTTTCGAAAAATAAAAGTAATTTTTTGTTTATTCTGCACATTTTTCTTGAATGTTACCGTAACTAAATGAATAATTGTTAAATTCTAGTATTTTAGATAATATATTTAGATTTTTAAAAAATCATTTATTATTTATTTTAAATTTTATAGTTATTTTCCTTATTTTAATTAAAAATAAATAGTAAATGAACTTTTTAAATTTTAAATATATTATCTAAAATACTAGAATTTAACAATTGTTCATTTGGTTGCGCTAGAATTCAAGGAAAGTGTACAGATTCAACAAAAAATTACTTTTATTTTTCAAAAGTTAACGGAGTGTAACATTTTTTGTATTGAGTGGTTTAAATGAGACCCAAAAAAACCCAGTGATCCGCTTGATATATTGGCGTGTAATAAGTGACCTATATGATAATTAACCCATCTAGCTTATGTGATAGATATCGAGAAACATACCCCTATGATCGAGGAGGTCCCTGTAGTTAACCAGTTTAGAGACGTTTTTCCCGACGAGTTACCTGGAATTCCACCAGATCGAGAGATAGAGTTTACGATTGATCTAGAACCAGGAACCGCACCAATCTCAAAGGCGCCGTACAGAATGGCACCAATAGAAATGAAGGAATTGGCAACACAGCTGCAAGAGTTACTTGACAAAGGTGTAATTAGACCAAGTGTATCCCCGTGGGGAGCTCCAGTATTGTTCGTGAAGAAGAAGGACGGAACTATGCGATTATGTATTGATTACCGTGAACTGAACAAGATGACTATCAAGAATAGGTACCCTCTACCTCGGATCGACGATTTGTTTGACCAACTTAAGGGAGATATATATTTTTCGAAGATCGATTTGAGGTCCGGCTATCATCAACTAAAGATCAAGCCTGAGGATATTCCTAAGACTGCCTTTAGGACCCGATATGGACATTACGAGTTCCTAGTCATGTCTTTTGGATTGACAAATGCGCCAGCTGCTTTTATGGATTTAATGAATCGTGTGTTCAAGAAGTACTTGGATAAGTTCGTAATTGTATTTATTGATGACATCTTGATATACTCGAAGTCTCCTGAGGAACATGCTGAACACCTCTGTTTGGTTTTGGAAGCATTGAGAAAGGAAAAGTTATATGCAAAGTTTTCAAAGTGCGAATTTTGGTTGAAAGAAGTTCAATTTTCGGGACACATTATGAGCGGCGAAGGGATTTCTGTAGACCCCGCAAAGATAGAAGCCATAGCAAATTGGGAGAGACCTAAGACTCCAACAGAGGTTAGAAGTTTTCTTGGATTGGCCGGATACTATCGTAGATTTGTGAAGGATTTCTCAAAGATAGCTACGCCACTGACTCGACTTACCAGAAAGAGTGAAAAGTTTGAATGGACCCCCAAATGCGAAGACAGCTTTCAGGAATTGAAGAAGAGATTGACTACTGCCCTAGTGTTGACCTTACCTGATGAGAAAGGCGATTTCGTGATTTTCAGCGATGCATCTCACAAAGGTTTAGGTTGTGTTCTGATGCAACACGGTAAAGTAATAGCTTACGCCTCTCGACAATTGAAGGAATATGAGTCCCGTTACCCTACTCACGATTTAGAACTTGCTGCTATTGTTTTTGCCCACAAGATTTGGAGACATTACCTCTATGGAGAGAAATGTGAGATTTACACGGATCACAAGAGCTTAAAGTATATATTCACGCAGAAGGAATTAAACATGAGACAGAGAAGATGGTTAGAACTGATCAAAGACTATGATTGTTCGATAAATTACCACCCAGGGAAGGCTAATGTCGTAGCTGATGCTTTAAGTAGAAAGGAAAGACTCAACCTGTTGACAAACTCAGAAGAATTAGTCAGAGAATTTGAGAAAATGGAATTAGAGATCAGGGTCCCAGTCCAAAACAATGAAAGAGTATACAGTATTCAGTTTCAACCAGAGTTGCTCGAGAAGATTCGCCGTTGTCAGGAACAAGTAATGGAAGAAAGAAGATCAGAGTTGACTGGAGAAGAAGTTTTAAGTTCAAAAGAAGATAAGGGAATTAAGCGATTTGCATCGAGAATATGAATTCCTAATGTTACGGAGTTAAAGGATGAAATTATGAGTGAAGCGCATAACTCGAGATATTCCATTCATCCCGGGAGCACGAAAATGTATCAAGACATCAAGCAAAACTATTGGTGGCCTAACATGAAGAGAGAGATTGCAGAATGGATAAGCAAGTGCTTGACCTGTCAGAAAGTGAAAGCCGAACATCAACGACCAAGTGGACTTTTACAACCCTTAGAGATACCTGAGTGGAAATGGGAACATATTACCATGGATTTTGTCGTAGGATTGCCCCGAACTAGAGCCAGTCATGATGCAATTTGGGTTATCATCGATCGACTCACTAAATCTGCGCATTTCCTACCAATTAGTGATAAGTACTCTGTTGAGAGATTGGTAAATATGTATCTAAAGGAAATTGTAGTTCGTCACGGGGTGCCTATTTCGATTGTTTCTGATAGAGATGCCCGTTTTACTTCACGATTTTGGAAGAGTTTTCAGGAATGTCTTGGCACGAAGTTAAATCTGAGCACCGCATATCATCCGCAGACCGACGGACAAAGTGAAAGGACAATTCAAATAGTTAAAGATATGTTGAGAGCCTGTGCACTTGGTTTCAAAGGAAGTTGGGGTGATCATTTGCCCCTAGTTGAGTTTGCTTACAACAATAGTTACCACTCCAGCATAGGTATGGCACCATATGAAGCATTGTACGGAAGAAAGTGTAGATCACCTATATACTGGGATGAGGTAGGAGAAAGGAAGATACTAGGACCGGAACTACTTCAACAAACTAAGCAAGCGATCGAAGTTATTCGAAAAAGGTTAGTTGCAGCTCAGGATCGACAGAAGAAGTATGCGAATCAAAAGAGAAAGGATAAAGCATTCGAAGTGGGAGATAAAGTGATGCTGAAGGTTTCACCTTGGAAGGGAGTTATGAGATTCGGAAAGAAAGGCAAATTGAGTCCCAGATATATAGGACCTTTTGAGATTCTCAAGAAGATAGGACCCCTAGCTTACCAGTTGGCCCTACCTCCAGACCTCCAGCATATTCATGATGTGTTTCATGTTTCTGCATTAAGAGAATACCATTCTGACTTCAGACATGTTATAACCTACGAACCAGTGGAAATTCGTCCTGATTTGACATACGAGGAACAACCAGTACAGATCCTAGACTACAAAGTGCAAGAGCTAAGAACTAAGCGAATAAATTTAGTGAAAGTACTTTGGAGAAACCACCAAGTTGAGGAAGCCACGTGGGAATTAGAAAGCGAAATGTGGAATAGATATCCTGAATTGTTTGGTGTGTAATTTTTATTCCGAGGACGGAATCTTATAAGGGGGGAAGACTGTAATAACCGCGAATATTTCGAATAAATTTTCCTATCGTTATTTAAATTTTATTTAAGAACGATTCGTTATAATATTTTAAATAGCTCTTTTTAAATTTTTTTTGAGATTTCAAATATTCGTTTTATATTTAATTAGTTACATTTATTTAGTGTTTACTAAAATTAGAAAAATATTTAGGAAAATAGGATTTTAATTTTATTTTTGGATCGTATTTATTTTAGAAAATGGAGCTAGAGTCTCGTTTTATTGGCCAAGAGAAGAGACAGGGAGACAGGATTATTATTTCTCGGAGCACACCACTACTTTCCTATTTTTTTTTCTCCCCATTTTCTGCTAATCTTTTGTTTTTAAAATAGAGAGAAAGTGACTTAAATATTATAAAACAATACAGTAAAATACTCAGGGGTTATATAATTGTTTTATTACTTCAGTCTGCTAATAGAAAAACCCACAGATTAATTGTTTCTCCCCTGCAAAAAAAAAAACCCGAAGCATAACAGGCTTTATTCCTCTCTCTGCGAAACCAAGCAAACCACAAGCCTTATATTTATATTTTTTCTCTACCAAGCAAAACAACCCAGGTAGTTATTATTATGTTTTTTTTTTCTTTCTTTCTCCTTTCTTTTCCTTGTTCCGATTGTTTTCAGTGTTGTAAGGATTAGTTTTTTGTGTGATTGTTTCGATTGTTATGAACTTGGTTGTGTTTGAATCAGATGAGGGGGGATGGGGTTTAACTGTAAATCGGTTTTATTGGTGTTGTAATCGGAGTATGGCGGTTGTGTTGGGATTGAACCGGAGGAATGGGGGGGTTGAAGAAGAGAGAGACGGGGTGAGGGAGATACAAGGGAGGTTGTGATTGTCGGAGTTGTGTTGGTGTTGGCGACGAGAGAGGAGAGGCAGAGAGATGTAGGTGAGGGGAGGAAGAGAGATTTAGAGGGGGAGAGAGATGTTCGGGGGGGAGATACAGAGAAAGGAGGAGGGGATGTGGAATGGACTGGTGGTGGTGATCGGAAACTGGCGAGGGAGAGGGGAGAACGGAGAGAGGGAGAGAGAGAGAGAGAGAGAGAGAGAGAGAGAGGGGGGGGAGGGAAAGACACGGAAGAGAAGGAGAGAACGGGGCGGCGGCGGCGGTGTGGCGCGTGGGCCACACGCGCCGTCGAGCTTTATTAATTTCTGTACAGTTTTTTTTAAAACAGAATATGAATAAAATAAAAATATAATATATATATATATATATATATATTAGAGTTAATAATAATAAAATAAAAAGAGATTAAATATTTCTTTTAAAATTAGTTTTTAAATAATTGAGATGTTAGTTTAAAATTTTGAGAAATAAAGAGTTAATAATAAAAGAGGTTAAATATTTTTTTAAAAAATTTGGTTTTAATAAATGAGATAATATTATTAAAAAAATTATGAGAAATAAAACGAGTTTAATAAAATGGTGATAGATTTATTAATTAATAAAAATATTTTGTGACGTAAATTAGAGATTTATTGTTAATAAAAGAGTGAATATTAATGAATACTAGCGTAAAATATGGTTTTTTATTTAAAAAGAGTTAATTTGTGATTTTTGAACGGAAATTAGAGATTTAATAATTTGTCGATAAAAAGATGAGTAATTGTGAATAAATAGGATTAAAATACGATATAATTTTAGGAGATTTTTACTTATCGTTTCCGGAGTATTTAATTAACCGGATCGAATTAGATTATTTTAGAGATTGAAATCGGAGTATTGAATTAGTATTGCCGTTAATTTCCGTAACCCTGTTTTCGTTTTAAGTCGGATTTACGGATAATTAAAAATAGGATTTATTTTTGTGATTTAATTCCTGAGTTCGAAGAGAGATTTATTTATCCGGGAAATTTTCCCATTAATTATCGTAGAGATTTTCGAGAGATATTTTATTATTATATTTAAATATTATATCATCGGTTGAGAAATATTCTATTATTGAAGAAGCGCTCACATATTTCTGGTTGCCATTTTTAGAGAATAAATTCCGAGCCGTAGACCGAAGCCGAGTTCACGGGTAGAGTACAAATTTTATCTACACTTATTTGCACTCCGAGATCGAGGCAAGTTCATTCCTACCCTAACTCTTAGAGATTTGAATTTTTGTTCGTATTATTTCATTCCTTATTTAATTTCGAGCTGTCAATTATGAGATTCTTTTGAGCATTATTTTCTCGTTGCGATATCATGTTACTGTTAAAATTAGTTTATTTGTGAATTATATCCCTTATAAGCGTGGAATTAATTTCTCTGCTATCGGGTCGATCTCATTAATTCGAGACGACTATTATTTTGATTCAGTGAAACTATTCTCATTCATTCGAGATAGCTAAATTTATTCCTTTCAGTCGAATTTATTGTACAAATTCGACAATAATTATTGATTATCTTTTAGTTGGTTCGTCTCTCGAATCAATAAATAAAAGTTATAAAAATTATGATCGTTAGAGTTTTACTCGTTGATCAAGTGAAAAATATTCTATTTAACGTTCATCAATTATGGGTATTATAAATATTCGAGGAGTACTATTTGTACAGTACGACTCCAAATTACTTCATTTTAAGACTATCCTCAATATTTCGAGATGGTTGACTTTATTGTCGAGGGTTGGCATCTTGTTCGTGTCAACCAATAAAATATTATTATTGAGAATTTACCTCAGTCCATTGATCGGATTGGTGGAACAACTGAGTCGGTCTGGAAGTCCGCCAGATTTGTAAATGTTTTCATGGAAGAATTATTTCGAGTTATCTGTTCATCAAATATTCGGGAATTATGTATTCTACTGGTTAAATTTTGGGAAAGAGGCCCATTTTAGAGAAAGAGAGACTTGTGTACCGTTATGCGGACACGAGATATATTGGCACTATGCTGCCAGGGTTTAATTAATAACCCCTATGATGCTAGCATTCATATTTTTATATTATATTGTTGATAGCGTATTGTAGCCGTGATCGTGCGAAGTGCGATATCATTGGAGGACGGTATTCCCGGTCGGATAGTTGATCGCCCCACCGAGATACCGAGTGTAACGCCCCCAAATCCACCCTGACAGGGGACCCGGGTCGTCACATTGTCTCAATATCCTGTAGCACAAGTTACGCAATAACAAAGCAAAATATATAATACAACGGAGCATAAAATGTCCCACTCCGCAGGTCCAAGATCGTCTTCACAGTATAATACAAAACAACTTGATACATCTCGAATTAATATGTTACAAAAGTTCACATCAATAGAAATATAAAGATTCCAGTTGGATCTTCTAATTGTTGTCGCCATAGCCTTGCGCTTTCCCTTTCCCTTTATAGCCCTGGCTGGACGTCTCGCCTTTCTCCGTCTTGACAGCTGAACAAAATGTTGTAAAGCAAGAATGAGCAACTATAGTGCTCAGCAAGTTCTCTTCTCGCTCGGTATATAAATATAATAAGGTTTACCGCAATAAGTACTCAAAATTTAATATTGAAAATCACAATAAGATTTGGCTCAAATTCATCTTGAAAATATCATACTCGAAAAGCTCAAAACTCATCTCAAAACAGAATACTCAAAAGACTCATTTGATATAACTCTGATAACTCATGATTTAAGAATGAACTGGTCTTCCACCTCTCCGTATCTCGGTGGGGCGATCAACTAACCAACCAAGAATACCGGCCTCCGATGACACCGCACTTCGCCCGATCACGGCTACAATACGATATCAACTATAATATATATGTATGAATGCTAGCATCATAATGGTTATCAATTCAACCAAGGCAACGAATGCCTAAATATTCTCGGGTCCGTAAAACGGTACACGAGTCTCTCTTTCTCTATAATGGGCCTCTTGCCCAAAATTGACCAGTAGAATACAGAATTCCCGAATATTTGGGGTACAGATAACTTGAGATAACTCTTTTCAGAAAATATTTACAAATCTGGCGGACTGCCAGTATGACTCGATTTTACCACCAATCCGAACAATAGACTGATGTAAATTCTCAATAATAATTTATCGGTTGACATGAACAAAATGCCAAACCTTGACAATAAAATCGACTATCTCGAATCTATGAGAATAGTCCTAAGATTAAAGTAATTGGGAGTCGTACTGAACAAATAGTACTTCTCGATATTTATAATACTCAACATTGATGAACGTTTAAATAGAATATTTTTCACTTGATCGACGAATAAAAATCTCTAACAATTATAATTTTAAACTCCTATCGATTAGTTCGAACGAGGAACTAACTAAAAGATAATCAATAAATAACGATTGAATTTGTACAATAAATTCAATCGAAAAGAATAAATTTAACTATCTCAGACGAATGAGATTAGTTTCACTGAATAAAATAATAGTCGTCTCGAATTAATGAGATCGACCCGATATCAATTAAATTGTTTCTATGCTTATAGGGATTATAATTTTCAAATAAACTAACTTGACAATATAATAATATTTAACAAGAAATAATTCTCAAAAGAAATTATTGCATCATATAGAGCAACAGATAATCTCAATATATAATATCTCAAAAATAATTAAGGAATTAAATAACACGAACAGAAATTCACAGTTTCCAAAAGTTAGGGTAAGAACGAACTTGCCTCGATCTCGAAGTACGAATGAATGAAGCTAAAATATATACTCTACCCGTGAACTTGGCGTCGATCTACGTCTCGAGAATTATTTTCTAAAAATAGCAACCAGAAATACGTAAGCGATTCTTCAGAATAAAATACTCCCGATCCGATAATCTAATTAATAATAATATAATATCTCATAAAATCTCCGGAATAAATAAATAAATATTTATTCGAACACAGGAATTAAATCTGGGGAATATATCCTATTTTTAATATCTGGAAATCTAAATTCTTACTCAAAATGAAAAATTCAAACATCCGTTTTTATTCAATTTAAAACCATATTTATTATTCTCATTTTTAAACTAATTGTCAAAGAATTCTAATTATAAGAAATCTCACAAATTCTAATTTACTAAACTCATTAATAATATAAAACAAATTTTTAAATCCCTAAATTAAATCTGACTCGATCCGGTTAATAAAATAACTAATTATCAGGTTTAAAAACATATTTATTCATAATATACCCCTTCTTACCGACAATTTATTAAATCACCAAATTGTATTCAAAATCACAAATATTTCTATTTAATCATTAAGCAATTAAACCATTTTTAATAAAATAATTTAACTCTCTAAATTTTTAATAACAATTCAAGTAATTAAATCCCGATTATAACATACGATCCTAAATTCGGTACGTTATTATTATATCATTATTCTAACATCAACGTGGGACCCACCTGTGGGACCCACTGTTCGACCTCCCCCTTCCCCTGTTCTCTCTGCAATCTCTCTCTCTGCTCTATCTCTCTCTCTGTGCTATCTCTCCTGCAATCTCTCTTCTCTGAATCTCTCCCAGTCTCTCTCTCTCTCTCTCTCTCTCTCTCTCCCTCGCATCTCTCTCTCGCCTTCTGTCTCTCTCGAATTCCCCTCTTCTCCCTCCCTCCATTCTCCTCTCTCCGTTCTCCTTTCTCCCTCATCTCACTCTCCCTCTCTTTCTCTTTTTCTCATCTCTCCCTCATCTCTCTCCTTCCGCGCCTCTACCACACCACCTGCCGTTCTCCGATGACTCCGGTATCACCCCCTACAATCGATCCACCCCGCTCCTTACTCAAACCCCTCCTCCTACTCCGACAACAGAATAAACCACAACAAAATTAAGTCTCCCCCCCCCCCTGGTCCTCCGTTTCTTTCCACCACAATACACAACAATTTCATTCCCCCCCACAACACAATCTCTCTGGCCGTCCCTCTCACCACCGAACAAACCAACACCAAAACAAAACATATCAAGCCCAACAATTTATTAACTAAGCAATTCATTTTGAGCCTACCAGATACAAGAACTAAATCGGAAGCAAAATAATTAACGAAAATAAAAAAAAAACAAACTACCTGAGTATGAACTGATGTTGTCTATATATTTAACCGGGTTTGGATAGAAAAGGACAGGGGAGGTAGTGTCTCTGTTTTATGCGTGTAATAAGAGTTGGGCTTGTTTCTGAAAAAAAACTAGTATCGTTGGTGTTATAAAACAACCCTGCTTCTAATAATGTACAATGATGAAAATATTAGTGTGGTGTTTTATTAATTAAAAAGAAGTAAATAATGGGGAACAAATTGTTATGGGGTAATTAGTGGTCACCCTACATAATTATGATTTTTTTTGTAGGTGGTAATTATTAAATTAAAAGAAATAAAAATGGGGGACAATTATAATGATGAAAATATTTAATATAATTATTTAATAAAAGATTTCGTTTTTCTCCCGCTGATTAATTAAAACGAGACTCTAAAATTCGGCTCAAAATTAAAATATATTTCGAAAATTTACGGCTATTACACCGAGAGGTGGAAGACCAGTTTATTCTTAAATCATGAGTCAACAGAGTTATATCAATTGAGTCTTTCGAGAATTCTATTTTCGAGATGAGTATTGAGTTTTTCGAGTATTCTGCTTTCAAGATGAGTATTGAGTCAAAATCCAGATTTGTGATATTCCATTAATTTTGGGAAATCTTATTATATTTATATACCGAGTAAAAAGAGAACTTGCTGCGCACTGTAGTTGCTCATTCTTGATTTACAACATTTTTATTCAGCTATCAAGAGGGAAAGAGGCGAGATGTCCAACCAGGGATCCAAAGGAAAGGAGAAAGCTCCAGGCTATGCTGGCGAGAACTAGAATGTCTAGCTGGAATCTTTATCTACCTACTTCTGTAAACATATGTAAAATATTATCCCGAGATGTATTATGTCGTATGATAACAATGTGTGAGACTGATCTTGGATTTGCGGAGTGGGACACTTATGCTCCGTTGTATTATATATTTTACTTTATTATTGCGTAACTTGTGCTACAGGATATTGAGACAATGTGACGACCCGGGTCTCCAGTCAGGGTGGATCTGGGGGCGTCACAAAAGTAGACTTTCCTTTTAACTAGTCTTGTCCCGAACGATGAATCTATTTTTCTAAATTATTTTTTCGACGTTCTAAATGTACGGATGTGAGGATCTAACAATTTTAGTGATGTGGTAATTTTTTAAAAAATTTGATAGATGTATTTGGTTTGGTTTTATAACGGTCAAACCGGTCAAAGTAGACTTTCCTTTTAACTAGTCTTGTCCCGAATGATGAATATACTTTTTTAATTTATTTTTTCAACGTTCAAAACGTACGGATGTGAAGATCTAACGATTTGAGTGATGTGGTAATTTTTTAAAAAATTCGCTAGATGTATTTGATTTGGTTTTATACCGGTCAAACCGGTCAAAGTAAATTTTCCTTTTAACTAGTCTTGTCCCGAATGATGAATCTATTTTTTTAATTTATTATTTCGACGTTCCAAGCATACAAATGTGAAGATCTGATGATTTTAGTGTTGTGATAATTTTATAAAAAATTTGCTAGATTTATTTGGTTTGGTTTTATAACGGTTAAATGGTAAAAGTAGACTTTCCTTTTAACTAGTCTTGTCCCGAATGATGAATCTATTTTCTTAAATTATATTTTCGACGTTCTAAACGTACGGATGTGAAGATCTAACAATTTTAGTGCTGTGGTAATTTTTTAAAAATTTTATAGATGTATTTGGTTTGGTTTTATAACAGTCAAACTGGTCAAAGTAGACTCTCCTTTTAACTAGTCTTGTCCCGAATGATGAATCTATTTTTTTAATTTATAGTTTCGATGTTCCAAACGTACAGCTGTGAAGATCTAATGATTTTAGTGTTGTGATAATTTTATAAAAAATTTGCTAGATGTATTTGGTTTGGTTTTATAACGGTTAAACCGGTCAAAGAAGACTTTCCTTTTAACTAGTCTTGTCCCGAATGATGAATATATTTTTTAAATTATTTTTTCGATGTTCTAAACGTACGGATGTGAAGATCTAACGATTTTAGTGATGTGGTAATTTTCTAAAAATTTTATAGATGTATTTGGTTTGGTTTTATAACAGTCAAACCGGTCAAAGTAGACTCTCCTTTTAACTAGTCTTGTCCCGAATGATGAATCTATTTTTTTAAATTATTTTTTCGACGTTCCAAATGTATGGATGTGAAGATCTAACAATTTTAGTGATGTGGTAATTTTTTTAAAAATTTTCTAGATGTATTTGGTTTGGTTTTATAACGGTCAAACCGGTCAAAGTAGACTTTCCTTTTAACTAGTCTTGTCCCGAATGATGAATCTATTTTTTTAATTATTTTTTAGACGTTCAAAATGTACAGATGTGAATAACTAACGATTTGAGTGATGTGGTAATATTTTAAAAAATTCGCTAGATGTATTTGATTTGGTTTTATAACGGTCAAACCGGTCAAAGTAGACTTTCCTTTTAACTAGTCTTGTCCCGAATGATGAATCTATTTTTTAAATTATTTTTTCGATGTTCCAAACGTACGGATGTGAAGAACTAATGATTTTAGTGATGTGGTAATTTTTTAAAAAATTTGCTAGATGTATTTTGTTTGGTTTTATATCGGTCAAACCGGTCAAAGTACACTTTCCTTTTAACTAGTCTTGTCCCGAATGATGAATCTATTTTTTTAATTTTTTTTTTCGACATTCCAAATGTATGTATGTGAAGATCTAACGATTTTAGTGATGTGGTAATTTTTTAAAAAATTTGCCAGAATGTATTTGGTTTGGTTTTATAACGGTCAAATCGGTCAAAGTAGACTTTCCTTTTAACTAGTCTTGTCCCGAATGATAAATCTATTTTTTTAATTTATTGTTTCAATGTCAAAACGTACAGATGTGAAGATCTAACGATTTTAGTGTTGTGATAATTTTATAAAAAATTTGCTAGATGTGTTTGGTTTGGTTTTATAACTGTTAAACCGGTTAAAGTAGACTTTCCTTTTAACTAGTCTGGTCCCAAATGATGAATATATTTTTTTAAATTATTTTCTTGACGTTCCAAATGTACGGATGTGCAGATGTAACGATTTTAGTGATGTGGTAATTTTTTAAAAAATTTGATAAATGTATTTGGTTTGGTTTTATAACGGTCAAACCGGTCAAAGTGGACTTTTCTTTTAACTAGACTTGTCCCGAATGATGAATCTATTTTTTTAAATTATTTTTTCGACATTCCAAATGTATGGATGTGAAGATCTAACGATTTTAGTGATGTGGTAATTTTTTAAAAAATTTGCTAGATGTATTTGGTTTGGTTTTATAACGGTCAAACCGGTCAAAGTACACTTTTTGTAATAACCGCGAATTTTCTAATAATATTTTAATTTTGAACTGAATTTTAGAGTCGTTTTAATTAATCAGCGGGAGAAAAACTTAATCTTTTATTAAATAATTATATTAAATATTTGCATCATTATAATTGTCCCTCCCATTTTTATTCTTTTAATTTAATAATTACCCACCTATTAAATAAAAAAATTTTATGATGATTACACCACTAAATGTTACAATGATTTTTTTCTCCATGATTTAGTCTTTTTATTTATTTTATTGCAACCATTACCAGCATCATGATTACATTAGAGGTAGTATAATTCTATAAAAACCCGGACTTAGTTTCATACCAAATCACAGGATTAAACACAAATCCATAAACAACAAAAAAAAAACAAACTCTCCTGTGTTCTCTCAAAAACAATACAGTTCCATACACCCGAGTATATACATAGCCCATACTCTCTTTTTATTCACTGCAAAAACAGAACCACCTACCAAACCTTAGCCTCTCTCTTTTTAGAACCAAAATACACGACCTATAGACTCATAACCGAACAAACAAAAACCCAGGTAGTTCTTTTTTTTTTCTTTTTGTTTCTTCTTCTTTCGTTATTTGTTTTGGCGAATTGTTGATTGGTAGGATCGAATTATACTCGTAATTGTTTCGTTGTGTTGGTTTGTTTCCGATTTGCCTTGATTTTTGTGGTGATTGTCGTGACTGTGGTGTTGTGGTTGTTCGGGTGTCGCCGTGGAGCTTGTGAATTGTTCGTTGTTGTTTCAGTTGTTAATGGTAGTGTTAATCGGAGGTATAAGGTGAAGGGTTGATGTTGGTTTGGTTGAAATTTTTGTTGGAGTGGGGGGATGAAACGAGAGTGATGAGAGAGTGGAGAGATAAGGAGGGAGGAGGCGGAGAGATTGTGGGCGGAGAGAGACATGGGCGAGAAGGAGAATTGATGGTGAGCTTGTGTGGGTATAACGGTGGGGAAATTGGGGATGGGAGACGGACGGCGATCGAAGAGAGGGAGACAGGCGGGGAGAGAGATTGAGAGAAAAGAGAGAGATAGAGGGCAGAGAGATGAGAGAGAGAGAGAGAGAGAGAGATGGTAGAGAGGACAACGAGAGAGATTGTTGTTGGGGAGAAAAGAGAGGAATTGTCTGTGTTAGACGCAGGGGAGGGGGAGGGTGGGACCCACGGTGGGGAGATGTGGGGCCCACCTGATTTATGTGTTAAATAATAATAAAATAGTACGGTACTAATAAAACGATACAAATCGATACAGTTTTTATTTAGTTAACAATTGAACGTTATAAGTCGAGGTTTTATTATTTGGTCAGTTATTTAAATTAGTTGGTAATAATTGTTTTTAAAATGGTTTAATTGTTTAATTGATTAAAATAGAATTATTTAGAGTTTTTAAAATGTAATTTAGAATTTATTATTTAAATAAGTGTTGTTATGTGATTTTGAAAACAAATTAGATATTTATTAATTTGCAATAAAAAGGGTTTAATAAAATGGATTAATTATTTGTTTGTTAAAAAGAGTTATTTTGTGATTTTTGGACGAAAATTAGAGATTTATTAATTTATCGATAAAAAGAAGAATATTTGTGAAATAAATAGAATAAAATATGTTTTATTGTGGAAAAGCTGTTTTTAATATTTTCTGGTTTATTTTAATTAACCGGATCGAGTCAGATTTAATTTTGAGATTAAAATTTGTTTTATATTATTAATGAGTTTAAATAAATTAGAATTTGTGAGATTTCTTAAAAATTAGAATTCTTTGATAATTATTTTAAAAATGAGAATAATAAATATGGATTTAAATTGAATAAAAACGGATGTTTGAATTTTTCATTTTGAGTAAGAATTTAGATTTCCAGAGATTAAAAATAGGATATATTCTCCAGATTTAATTCCTGTGTTCGAAGAAATATTTATTTATCCCGGAATTAATTTATGTTATTTGTTCCGGAGATTTTATGAGATATTTTATTATTATTAATTAGATTATCGGATCGGGAGTATTTTATTCTGAAGAATCGCTCACGTATTTCTGGTTGCCATTTTTAGAAAATAATTCTCGAGACGTAGATCGACGCCAAGTTCACGGGTAGAGTATATATTTTAGCTTCATTCATTCGTACTTCGAGATCGAGGCAAGTTCATTCCTACCCTAACTTTTGGAAATTGTGAATTTCTGTTCGTATTATTTGATTCCTTAATTATTTTCGAGATATTGTATGTTGAGATTTATCTGTTGCTTCGTATGATGCAATAATTTCTTTTGAGAATTATTTCTTGTTAAATATTATTATGTTGTTAAGTTAGTTTATTTGAGAATTATAATCCCTATAAGCGTAGAAATAATTTCGTTGCTATCGGGTCGATCTCATTAATTCGAGACGACTATTATTTTGATTCAGTGAAACTAATCTCATTCATCTGAGATAGTTAAATTTATTCTTTTCGATTGAATTTATTGTACAAATTCAATCGTTATTTATTGATTATCTTTTAGTTAGTTCCTCGTTTGAACTAACCGATAGGAGTTTAAAATTATAATTGTTAGAGATTTTTATTCGTCGATCAAGTGAAAAATATTCTATCTAAACGTTCATCAATGTCGAGTATTATAAATATTGAGAAGTACTATTTGTTCAGTACGACTCCCAATTACTTCAATCTTAAGACTATTCTCATAAATTCGAGATAGTCGATTTTATTGTCAAGGTTTGGCATTTTGTTCGTGTCAACCGATAAATTATTATTATTTACATCAGTCCATTGTTCGGATTGGTGGTAAAATCGAGTCATACTGGCAGTCCGCCAGATTCGTAAATATTTTCTGGGAGAACTATTTCAAGTTATCTGTACCCCAAATATTCGGGAATTCTGTATTCTACTGGTCAATTTTGGGCAAGAGGCCAATTATAGAGAAAGAGAGACTCGTGTACCGTTTTACGGACCCGAGAATATTTAGGCATTCGTTGCCTTGGTTGAATTGATAACCATTATGATGCTAGCATTCATACATATATATTATAGTTGATATCGTATTGCAGCCGTGATCGGGCGAAGTGCGGTGTCATCTGAGGCCGGTATTCTTGGTTGGTTAGTTGATCGCCCCACCGAGATACGGAGAGGTGGAAGACCAGTTCATTCTTCAATCATGAGTTATCAGAGTTATATCAAATGAGTCTTTTGGGTATTCTGTTTTGAGATGAGTTTTGAGCCTTTCGAGTATGACATTTTCAAGATGAATTTGAGCCAAATCATATTGTGATATCCGATATTAAAATTTTGAGTATTTATTTCGGTAAACTTTATTATATTTACATACCGAGCGAGAAGAGAACTTGCTGAGCACTATAGTTGCTCATTCTTGTTTTACAACATTTTGTTCAACTGTCAAGACGGAAAGAGGCGAGACGTCCAGCCAGGGCTATAAAGGCAAGGGGAAAGCGCAAGGCTATGGCGACAATAATTAGAAGATCCAGATGGAATCTTTATATTTCTACTGTTGTGAACTTTTGTAACATATATTATTTCGAGATGTATCAAGTTGGTTTGTACTATGTTGTGAAGACGATCTTGGACCTGCGGAGTGGGACATTTATGCTCCGTTGTAATAAAATTTGGCATTGTTATTGCGTTATCATATTGAGACAATGTGACGACCCGGGTCCCCTGTGAGGGTGGATTTGGGGGCGTTACAGTTTTGGTATCAGAGCCTTAGTTATATTTTTAGGAATCGTACGAGCCTAGAATTATAACACGACGTGAGAATTTAGAGGTATTATACAACGTGGAGATTTTAATACCAAGTGCCTTACACCCTTATATATTTATATGAGTTTACAGTCGACTAGAACCTGTTTGTGACCGAGACTTTTTGCTTTTGTAGATGTCTTCTTCAGGATCTACCGGTTTCTTTCCTACTGGAGACAGATCCCCTACCCCATACCCACTAGGACCTCTAGATCCTAGATCAGGGACGGATAGTGACCCATCAGAGGAGTACATGGTGATCAGTAGCGACTCGGAGGATTCTTCTGTCCAGATACTTACACCTTCACCTCCACATGTGATTGATTTAGATACACCTCCACATGAGGTTCAGATAGAGACTGAGCAGATAGAGCTGACTACCTCACTGGTTACCCCCGAGATGTTTAGAGATGAGACCCCAGCGCCAGAGATTGCTGATCAGGTTGATGAGAGGTTGCATTCACCTGTCCACACTGACGTAATGCCTAGTTCAGCTGCCCCAGAGTCTAGAGTTGATACACCCACCAGAGTGGCAGCTTTTGCTGACTGGTTTACTTCCCAGGTTCCAGTATATGTTCCGGCTCCGTCAGTCCCTACCATACCGGACTACATGTTTCCACAGGCCGGTGATACTCCTGCTTGTGACACTGCTCCATCGGCACCTATTATACCTGTTCGTGCTCCGACTCAGCCCACTGCGGCCCCTGTTACTACTACTGCGATGCCACCTGTTCACCCGGAGTATGAGGGAGCGGCAGGAGAGATGGTCCCTTGGCACGTCCATCATTCCCTCTTCCAGCATTATCGATGGTTATTTTTGTGTTTCTTTGATAATCCTCATCTCATCTTATCCTAATTCTAGAGTTTTGTAGAAAAATCCCATGGTTTAAAGACTAATTTGCCTTTAATTTGTGTTAGTGGAAGATGATGCAGAGGATGATGTCATTGGATGCATCCTTTTTATTCTTTTCTTGATTTTCCTAGGTACAATACTAATAAATCTTGGTAATTACTAATGTGATATAATCCTTGTTATATTATTAATCTTGGTTGCTTGGTTTCCATACTCGTCTAATTGTGGTTCGTTTCGAGTATACCTCATCATCTTAGTGGTTTTCGAAATCATTTACAAATCCAATTTCCTTTGGTATTCTCTTGACTTAATAATCCCTTGGTTTAACTTAAATTTACTAATTCCTCAATATATAATTCCTTTAGTATTTCTATACTCCTTAATATCCAAGATATAGAAGTTCGTTCGAGCTCAAAATCCTCAAAATCAAAATTCAGGAATTTCTAAAATCCATCGTCATTTCGAGTCACTTATTTTCAATGTACAACACTAATATGGTTTCTGTTTACTCATTTTCCATCCCTAATATAGAGTACCTACACACCATTTCCCTGGATTCCTCAAGATCACTATTCATTTGGGCACTGTAGCCTTTCTAAAGTTAGGGTTATTACAGTCTTCCCCCCTTAAAAGGATTCCGTCCTGGAATCATGTTGGAAATGTCCATAAGTATCTTTTTCATTCACACCTTCTAACTTCCACTCTATTTCCTTTATCCTTTTCCTTTTGTGATATCTCTATCTTGTTTGCACAGAAATATACTAACATAACTTCCTTGTCATTCATCAACATGCCACTTAGTTTATCAATAGCAGTCCTTTTACTGTCTTCTCCTCACAAATCTCCTCCTGTTTCTAGTCATTCCATGTTATCTCGTCTCTCATTCCTCTTTTGATGAAGATATCCGCCACTACATTGACCTTTTCTGAATGGTAGTGTATCTCACTTATGGTTTGACCATCTTCTGATCTCTATCATGACATAAATATTAACTCCTCATTATTCCTATAGCTCCTCTCTGTAAAATTTTCCAGAAAATAAGCTCTAATAATATTCTTTAATACCACCTATAATATATATTTCCTGTTCGTCTCAACGAGCTTGTGTTTTCCCAAAACACTCCTACTTTTCTTTTCATAACGTTTCCTAGCCCTTAACAGATACTGATTTTTCTTATCTATATTATTAACTTATTTATTCCATTAATTGATTAAGTCGATCCTTAACCAAAGACTTACACACAAAATTTAAATCGAAAAGCAAGTACCTGTATCCGCATCTGGTTTCGTCAACGCTTCCCCTAAGGTCATGTTGTACACTCTAGCAGTAGGCCTATTTGAAGCAGCCCCACTCTGTCCTGGAGCGTATGACCCACCTGAACGGCAATCTCTAGCAATGTGTCCTAATTTCCCACACTGGTAACACTTAACATCTCTTATAGGGTTTGCATCAGTTGATGGGCACTGGTTAAGGTAGTGTCCTTTTTGTCCACACTTGAAACAAGTTACTCCCAGCACTCTACAGACTCCTATATGCTTCTTACCACACGTGTCACAATCTGGTAATGGTGGTCGTGATTGATTGGACTGAAATGTCCCTAAAGATTTTCCACCCTGATTCACCGTCTCACTAGTAGTCTTGTTACCCCCCCGACTTTCCCACAAATTGAGATTTTTGTCCTCTACCTCCTTTGTTAAAGTAGCTTCCCTCACTTGAACCTCCTTTTGGGCCCTCAAATCTTCTTTTCTTATTCTCTCGACCTATTTGAGCCTGCTCACTCTCGGCCTCTATAATTGATGCCTTTTGAACCACTGCAGCATAATCAGTCAACTCAAATGGGGCCACTCTCGTTCGTAACCAGGGTTTCAACCCTTGTTGAAACCTTTTTGCACGTTGTTCTTCAGTACGCACAAACTCGGGAACAAACCTCGACAGTTCTGTAAATTTATTTTCATACTCTGCTACTGTTAGGTTATCCTGTTTTAACTCCAGAAACTTTAATTCCATTTGGTTTTCTAAATACCTAGGAGAATACTTTTCTAGGAACACCCTAGTGAAACGCTCCCAGGTTATCACTCCCGCTTCTTCTAAGTTCTTCTTAGCTTCCCACCAGTAATTTGCCTCTCCCTTTAAGAGATAGGCGGCAAAAACGGTTTTCTGATCTTCCTCTATCCTCAGTATTTCGAAAGCTTTCTCCATTTCTTTTAGCCATGCCCTAGCTACTACTGGGTTATTGGTTCCCTCGAATTCTGGGGGCTTTAATGACTTAAAGGCACGAAAGGAATTAGCTGCCTGATTGGGAAGAACAGGTGGTTGTTGGGGATTCTGTGGATTAGCCAAATTCTGCCTTAATAAGTCCATGAATTGGGCAAAGGGATCACCTCCAGGATTCCTTTGTTGGCCAGTTGATTCCTCTTCTCCTTCTTCATGATTTTCTTCATTATAAGCATTTTCGTTCAGTCTAGTACCTTCTATATTTCGACTTCTTTCGTCTCTCTCATTTTCCCTTGCATTCGCTCTACTATCACGTCTAGGCGGCATAGTTCTGTACATAACAATAGTCCTTATTAATTACCCAAATTTGGGTTACAATATACATCATTTCTATATACACAATTATATCATTAATTAACTCATTTGCTCATCACAATATCTTTATCACGCGATTTGCATCTAGTTATATCATAACTTTAGTAGGTAAGTGTATCGCCCTTAACACGATAGCCTTTTCATTAAGTCAATCACCTTTTATACATCGATATTTTTGAGTCTCAACATTTATAAAAAAATAATGCAGCAAAAATTTAGATAGAAATGCACAAACTTCATTAATGTACATAAATATTTTACAATTTGGGTACAACATCTTTTACTGCTAATAATATACATCATCTAATACAAGGTTCGAAACCCAAAACATGGCCGTACATACTAATCCGATATCACAAAAGTACTACAAACTGTCCTCTAATCAGACTGGGATTAAAACAATGAACAACTAAACTAATCCCCAAAATGACATCAACAAGATGACTAGTCTGATTAGTGACGAAACTACTATCCCGGCTCACAACCCTGCCCTAACAACATCCCGGATCTGGACTACCATGGAAGTAACCGTATCAACTATCTGGGCCCTCCATGCCGGGTCTCCTCTATCACCCAACAACCTCCTAATATCTCCTAATGCTCGTAGCTCAATACTGATCATCCCCAGAGACATCCCATCAGGGATAACCCCTCCTATCCCTCTCTCTAACCTCTGTAGAAGGGTGTTTATAGTCCTGCGGGACTCCTCCAACTGTCCCTGAAGGGCAAAGTACTCGGTCAATAAGGTAGCTGAAAGTGGGTCACCCGCCGGTAAGGGTGCCTCCTGAGGGGGTACAGCTAGGGGAGGTGCATCCACAGGTGGAGGTGGTGGAGGTGCAAAGGGTGGGGATGGAGGAACCGACTCTGTCTCAGCATCCTCTGAAGGATCCTCCTCCTCCTCAAAAAACCCAAAATGCCCTGGAGGGGTAAACTGCTCAAAAGGATCACCTATAGGATCAGGACTAGGTAGAGGGGATGGAACTGGTGACGGCACTGGGACGGGTCGGACAGGGGTGGGAACCATCTGAATATCCCTCCACTCAATCGGCTCCTCAGGTATAACTGACAACCTAGGCCTCTTACGCAGTGGCCTCTCCTCCTCAGGGATCTCCGATCTCACTCTGGAAGGACCTGCCTCGTCAGATCCTATAGACGGTCTACCCATATATGGCACTAGGGCCACAACATCTCTCCGTCTCTGCTCCTCTGCCTCCTCTCTCTCTAATCGTTCTCTAGCCGCCGCCCGGCGTCTCTCCCTGAGGTCCTCAACTGCATACTCGGGGACCTTTACCCCGGCCAGCTGAAGATCTAATAGCTCCTGCTCTGACATCCCTAGCCACTGGGGGTCCTGACTCGGCTCACCCATCTCCGCTCCCTATAATAAAACATAAAATTCTATTAGTAACAGTCTATAAAATTATAATATATGCTTAAAGTAAATACTACCTGCGATATACCACCCCTGAACTTGATGGAAGTTCACAATTTATATTATAACTGATATATTTATTATTATTACTTTTGTTCTTGAGCATTATGACTCTTAGCTCTGATACCATCTGTGACGCCCCGGGATCCGGGGTCAAGGATCCGGGCCGTCAAGGTCCAATTTCCGATCAATATCAATATCTCTGTAGTCTTTTTTTTTTAAATAAGCAGTTGACCCCACACTAATACACACACACACACCAGTCATATGCTCATAGAACAACATCCACAATATTTAAAGGTTTTAAGGTTAACAGTTATTACAAGCCCAGAATTTATTAAATACATTGTTGAACAAAGCTTCTACAGGAAGCACTTCAACAACTAAAGTTTATTACAACTTACACACTTAATTTACATAAATCTACTAAGCCCCTTCGCTTGTCACTACCTCGGGGATGGTCGCCAGCACTCGCTCAAAAGGTCGCCTTTCCCTTACCCTCTTGCGGGGTGTGGTACGTAGTATCGGCATGGGACCTAGCTGCTATATACATAAGTAGCAAGAGTGAGCTATAACAGCTCAGCAAGATAATACTGTAACTAAAATTTAAAATGTGAATAGGTATATATATATATATATATATGTATATGTATATGCATATATAATAGCAGGGAACAATTAAAATCATTAAGGAAGAATAAAGCTCTTATTTAATAATACATCATCCACTCACTATTATAAGAAAGAAATCTGAATTAATATAATATCAGTTTTTCTTCATCTAATATAATATCAGTTTCTCTTCATCTGTAACCATAATTCCATCATTTCATATCATTATTCTGTTTTCAGTATAAAAATCTGAAAACCATTGTCTACACTTTCTTTTCAAAAACATTGGGGATATCTGCTGTCGCCTGATACGTTAGGACGATGATCAGTCGCCTAATCGTACCTGCTCTCTTTTTACTACCGGTAGAAGGAATGAAGAACATCCCTGGAGGAAGGCCACCTGCTAACATCCTCCCTTGGCATCTTCATGCCGTAATAAAAATAATAAATGCTGGGCTGTGTCGCACACAGCCCTAACACAGCCACTTACGCAAGTCTGTTGCAATCCCCCTCTTTATCACATCATTATTCTCTTTTCAAAATATCATTCCACATTTCCATTTTCTCACTTTCATTTCCACATATCATTCTCTCATATCATTTCCATTCTCGCACATTACTTCTATAAAATATATATATCATAATGCTTTGATTATGATTCAGACCTCTCTTTCATATTCAGAAATCAAATATACTTTTATATTCATAAAATATTCCATCTATTTTAAGAGTAATGCATGAAAATTAAATAATGTTTATTAAACCACTGATGCTCAAAAAGAACATTTTTAATATAATATTATAACCATATAACCCTCGATAACAACTGATACCATTCTCTCTTATTCTCATAATCATAAGGCATGTTCAATTCATGCATAATCATCTCTATACATATCCATCTCATACTCTTATTCATATTCATATACATCTTATACTCATATCCATATTCATATACATCTTCGTATATCTTTCTTTTCAATATTAATACTCAAGGAAGACAATTTCTTCACAATATAGTAATAATAGCATCACATATATATTCCACGAAATCAAGTTTCTTTGTGAAGATAAGTAGTTTTACAAATAGGGATAGAAGAAATCTTGCCTCGGTTTCGATATCCTGACGGTATGGCTCGTCCCTCTTCCGGAGTTTCTATAAACACAAAAGGACCGTCGTTAGAACCACATCTCTTACTCACTACACTCTTGTATAACATTACCTTTTGAAACTTTAATATATGTTTAACGTATTCTTATTACCCCAAAGGTTCAAGAACTTAGCCATTTAAAACCTTAATCGAAGTTTCAGGGGTTTTCACCATTTCCCTTAACGACCACACTCGACTGCAGAATTTCTTATAATTTTTAAATTTCGAATTTTATTGCAAGGTCAACTGGAAATAGTTCTTTGACCACACTACTACCATATCCCAAAATTTCGTGACTTTTAACAATGTTAAAGTATGGTAATTGTAACCTCAAGTTTGATACATTTACAGTTTCTCGGTTTCTGAACCGCTTTCACTAAAACTGACTTTTCTCCTAAACCGTTCATCAGATTTTAACGCACCTTATATCAAAACGATCTATGAACTAAGCTCTATCATTTCATAGTTAATTAGGAACCTGGACAGTAGGGTACCGTAAGGATGCAGGGGGTCCAAAACAGGGCAACTTACATCCTAACGAAAATCGGGCATTATAACGGCTATAATTTCGTACTTTCCATAAATCCAACTCCTCCAAATCAATTATCAAACACCATAATCATCACCTACACCATGTGGTCTTCTTCACCAGCCATGGTTACAATCCCAAACACTTCCATATTTAACTCAAACCACTTACAAACACATACAACATCATAATCTTGACATTTACACTATTTAATCACTAAACCAAACAATATCCACCATAAATATAAAAGAGCAAGCATGATTATACCTTCTTGAAGCTTTGATAACCCTTAAAAATCCTTGATATATCCTTAATCAACCTTATACTATCTTGAATCACTAAAAGAAACCATTAAAACAAAGTTAACACTTGAAAACACTATTCATCATCTTTTCTAACAACTTCCATGATTTTATTACCTTGCTAAATGATGATGGTTGGCCTTGAAACTTTGTATATGCTCCTTACTAATCTCCAAGAAGCTCCATGATTTTTCCCTTGAATTGTTAATGAAGAGAGCTAGGGTTTTGGTTTTTATTTTTATTTTTCTTCCTTTTTTCCTCCTATTTGGCTGAATGGTGTATTGGACAAGGTGGAGAGATATTTTTGTGTTTCTTTGATAATCCTCATCTCATCTTATCCTAATTCTAGAGTTTTGTAGAAAAATCCCATGGTTTAAAGACTAATTTGCCCTTAATTTGTGTTAGTGGAAGATGATGCAGAGGATGATGTCATTGGATGCATCCTTTTTATTCTTTTCTTGATTTTCCTAGGTACAATACTAATAAATCTTGGTAATTACTAATGTGATATAATCCTTGTTATATTATTAATCTTGGTTGCTTGGTTTCCATACTTGTCTAATTGTGGTTCGTTTCGAGTATACCTCATCATCTCAGTGGTTTTCGAAATCATTTACAAATCCAATTTCCTTTGGTATTCTCTTGACTTAATAATCCCTTGGTTTAACTTAAATTTACTAATTCCTCAATATATAATTCCTTTAGTATTTCTATACTCCTTAATATCCAAGATATAGAAGTTCGTTCGAGCTCAAAATCCTCAAAATCAAAATTCAGGAATTTCTAAAATCCATCGTCATTTCGAGTCACTTATTTTCAATGTACAACACTAATATGGTTTCTGTTTACTCATTTTCCATCCCTAATATAGAGTACCTACACACCATTTCCCTGGATTCCTCAAGATCACTATTCATTTGGGCACTGTAGCTTTTCTAAAGTTAGGGTTATTACAGAGGAAGTATGCAAATCAAAAGAGGAAAGACAAAGCGTTTGAAGTGGGAGATAAAGTGATGTTAAAAGTTTCACCTTGGAAAGGAGTAATGAGATTCGAAAAGAAAGGCAAGTTAAGTCCCAGATATATAGGACCCTTCGAGATTCTTAAGAAGATAGGACCACTAGCTTATCAGTTGGCCCTACCTCCAGACCTTCAGCATATCCACGATGTGTTTCATGTTTCTGCGTTAAGAGAGTACCATTCTGATTTCAGGCATGTTATAACCTACGAACCAGTGGAAATTCTTCCCGATTTGACATACGAAGAAAAGCCAGTGGAGATCCTAGATTACAAAGTGCAAGAGTTAAGAACTAAGAAAGTGAATTTAGTGAAAGTACTTTGGAGAAACCACCAAGTTGAGGAAGCCACGTGGGAATTAGAAAGTGAAATGCGGAATAAATATCCTGAATTGTTTAGTGCATAGTTTTGATTCCGAGGACGGAATCCTTTAAGGGGGGAAGACTGTAATAACCGCGAATTTTCTAATAATATTTTAATTTTGAACTGAATTTTAGAGTCTCGTTTTAATTAATCAGCGGGAGAAAAACGAAATCTTTTATTAAATAATTATATTAAATATTTGCATCATTATAATTGTCCCCCCCATTTTTATTCTTTTAATTTAATAATTACCCACCTATTAAATAAAAAAATTTTATGATGATTACACCACTAAATGTTACAATGATTTTTTTCTCCATGATTTAGTCTTTTTATTTATTTTATTGCAACCATTACCAGCATCATGATTACATTAGAGGTAGTATAATTCTATAAAAACCCGGACTTAGTTTCATACCAAATCACAGGATTAAACACAAATCCATAAACAACAAAAAAAAAACAAACTCTCCTGTGTTCTCTCAAAAACAATACAGTTCCATACACCCGAGTATATACATAGCCCATACTCTCTTTTTATTCACTGCAAAAACAGAACCACCTACCAAACCTTAGCCTCTCTCTTTTTAGAACCAAAATACACGACCTATAGACTCATAACCGAACAAACAAAAACCCAGGTAGTTCTTTTTTTTTTCTTTTTGTTTCTTCTTCTTTTGTTATTTGTTTTGGCGAATTGTTGATTGGTAGGATCGAATTATACTCGTAATTGTTTCGTTGTGTTGGTTTGTTTCCGATTTGCCTTGATTTTTGTGGTGATTGTCGTGACTGTGGTGTTGTGGTTGTTCGGGTGTCGCCGTGGAGCTTGTGAATTGTTCGTTGTTGTTTCAGTTGTTAATGGTAGTGTTAATCGGAGGTATAAGGTGAAGGGTTGATGTTGGTTTGGTTGAAATTTTTGTTGGAGTGTGGGGATGAAACGAGAGTGATGAGAGAGTGGAGAGATAAGGAGGGAGGAGGCGGAGAGATTGTGGGCGGAGAGAGACAACGGCGAGAAGGAGAATTGATGGTGAGCTTGTGTGGGTATAACGGTGGGGAAATTGGGGATGGGAGACGGACGGCGATCGAAGAGAGGGAGACAGGCGGGGAGAGAGATTGAGAGAAAAGAGAGAGATAGAGGGCAGAGAGATGAGAAAGAGAGAGAGAGAGAGAGATGGTAGAGAGAACAACGAGAGAGATTGTTGTTGGGGAGAAAAAAGAGGAATTGTCTGTGTTAGACGCAGGGGAGGGGGAGGGTGGGACCCACGGTGGGGAGATGTGGGGCCCACCTGATTTATGTGTTAAATAATAATAAAATAGTACGGTACTAATAAAACGATACAAATCGATACAGTTTTTATTTAGTTAACAATTGAACGTTATAAGTCGAGGTTTTATTATTTGGTCAGTTATTTAAATTAGTTGGTAATAATTGTTTTTAAAATGGTTTAATTGTTTAATTGATTAAAATAGAATTATTTAGAGTTTTTAAAATGTAATTTAGAATTTATTATTTAAATAAGTGTTGTTATGTGATTTTGAAAACAAATTAGATATTTATTAATTTGCAATAAAAAGGGTTTAATAAAATGGATTAATTATTTGTTTGTTAAAAAGAGTTATTTTGTGATTGTTGGACGAAAATTAGAGATTTATTAATTTATCGATAAAAAGAAGAATATTTGTGAAATAAATAGAATAAAATATGTTTTATTGTGGAAAAGCTGTTTTTAATATTTTCCGGTTTATTTTAATTAACCGGATCGAGTCAGATTTAATTTAGAGATTAAAATTTGTTTTATATTATTAATGAGTTTAAATAAATTAGAATTTGTGAGATTTCTTAAAAATTGGAATTCTTTGATAATTATTTTAAAAATGAGAATAATAAATATGGATTTAAATTGAATAAAAACGGATGTTTGAATTTTTCATTTTGAGTAAGAATTTAGATTTCCAGAGATTAAAAATAGGATATATTCTCCAGATTTAATTCCTGTGTTCAAAGAAATATTTATTTATCCCGGAATTAATTTCTGTTATTTGTTCCGGAGATTTTATGAGATATTTTATTATTATTAATTAGATTATCGGATCAGGAGTATTTTATTCTGAAGAATCGCTCACGTATTTCTGGTTGCCATTTTTAGAAAATAATTCTCGAGACGTAGATCGACGCCAAGTTCACGGGTAGAGTATATATTTTAGCTTCATTCATTCGTACTTCGAGATCGAGGCAAGTTCATTCCTACCCTAACTTTTGGAAACTGTGAATTTCTGTTCGTATTATTTAATTCCTTAATTATTTTCGAGATATTGTATGTTGAGATTTATCTGTTGCTTCGTATGATGCAATAATTTCTTTTGAGAATTATTTCTTGTTAAATATTATTATGTTGTTAAGTTAGTTTATTTGAGAATTATAATCCCTATAAGCGTAGAAATAATTTCGTTGCTATCGGGTCGATCTCATTAATTCGAGACGACTATTATTTTGATTCAGTGAAACTAATCTCATTCATCTGAGATAGTTAAATTTATTCTTTTCGATTGAATTTATTGTACAAATTCAATCGTTATTTATTGATTATCTTTTAGTTAGTTCCTCGTTTGAACTAACCGATAGGAGTTTAAAATTATAATTGTTAGAGATTTTTATTCGTCGATCAAGTGAAAAATATTCTATCTAAACGTTCATCAATGTCGAGTATTATAAATATTGAGAAGTACTATTTGTTCAGTACGACTCCCAATTACTTCAATCTTAAGACTATTCTCATAAATTCGAGATAGTCGATTTTATTGTCAAGGTTTGGCATTTTGTTCGTGTCAACCGATAAATTATTATTATTTACATCAGTCCATTGTTCGGATTGGTGGTAAAATCGAGTCATACTGGCAGTCCGCCAGATTCGTAAATATTTTCTGGGAGAACTATTGCAAGTTATCTGTACCCCAAATATTCGGGAATTCTGTATTCTACTGGTCAATTTTGGGCAAGAGGCCCATTATAGAGAAAGAGAGACTCGTGTACCGTTTTACGGACCCGAGAATATTTAGGCATTCGTTGCCTTGGTTGAATTGATAACCATTATGATGCTAGCATTCATAAATATATATTATAGTTGATATCGTATTGTAGCCGTGATCGGGCGAAGTGCGGTGTCATCGGAGGCCGGTATTCTTGGTTGGTTAGTTGATCGCCCCACCGAGATACGGAGAGGTGGAAGACCAGTTCATTCTTGAATCATGAGTTATCAGAGTTATATCAAATGAGTCTTTTGGGTATTCTGTTTTGAGATGAGTTTTGAGCCTTTCGAGTATGATATTTTCAAGATGAATTTGAGCCAAATCATATTGTGATATCCGATATTAAAATTTTGAGTATTTATTTCGGTAAACTTTATTATATTTACATACCGAGCGAGAAGAGAACTTGCTGAGCACTATAGTTGCTCATTCTTGCTTTACAACATTTTGTTCAGCTGTCAAGACGGAAAGAGGCGAGACGTCCAGCCAGGGCTATAAAGGCAAGGAGAAAGCGCAAGGCTACGGCGACAATAATTAGAAGATCCAGATGGAATCTTTATATTTCTACTGTTGTGAACTTTTGTAACATATATTATTTCGAGATGTATCAAGTTGGTTTGTACTATGTTGTGAAGACGATCTTGGACCTGCGGAGTGGGACATTTATGCTCCGTTGTAATAAAATTTGGATTGTTATTCCGTTATCATATTGAGACAATGTGACGACCCGGGTCCCCTGTCAGGGTGGATTTGGGGGCGTTACACTTTTCTTTTAACTAGTCTTCTCCCGAATGATGAATCTATTTTTTAATGATTTTTTCGACGTTCTAAACGTACGGATGTGAAGAACTAACGATTTTAGTGATGTGGTAATTTTTTAAAAAATTTGCTAGATGTATTTGGTTAGGTTTTATAAAGGTCAAACCGGTCAAAATAGACTTTACTTTTAACTAGTCTTGTCCCGAATGATGAATCTACTTTTTTAATTTATTTTTTCGACGTTCAAAACGTATAGATGTGAAGATCTAACGATTTTAGTGATGTGGTAATTTTTTTAAAAAATCGCTAGATGTATTTCATTTGGTTTTATAACGGTCAAACCGGTCAAAGTAGACTTTCCTTTTAACTAGTCTTGTCCCGAATGATGAATCTATTTTTTTAATTTATTTTTTCGACGTTCCAAACGTACGGATGTGAAGATCTAACGATTTTAGTGATGTGGTAATATTTTAAAAAATTTGATAGATGTATTTGGTTTGGTTTTATAACGGTCAAACCGGTCAAAGTAGACTCTCCTTTTAACTATTCTTTTCCCGAAAGATGAATCTATTTTTTTAAATTATTTTTTCGACGTTCCAAATGTATAGATGTGAAGATCTAACGATTTTAGTGATGTGGTAATTTTTTTAAAAATTTGCTTGATGTATTTGGTTTGGTTTTATAACAGTCAAACCTGTCAAAGTAGACTTTCCTTTTAACTAGTCTTGTCCCGAATGATGAATCTATTTTTTTAATTATTTTTTTCGACATTCCAAATGTATGGATGTGAAGATCTAACGATTTTAGTGATGTGGTAACTTTTTTAAAATTTTGCTAGACGTATTTGGTTTGGTTTTATAACGGTCAAACCGGTCAAAGTAGATTTTCTTTTTAACTAGTCTTGTCCCGAATGATGAATCTATTTTTTTAATTATTTTTTCGACGTTCAAAATGTACAAATGTGAATAACTAACGATTTGAGTGATGTGGTAATTTTTTAAAAAATTCGCTAGATGTATTTGATTTGGTTTTATAACGGTCAAACCGGTCAAAGTAGACTTTTCTTTTAACTAGTCTTGTCCCGAATGAAGAATCTATTTTTTTAAATTATTTTTTCGATGTTCCAAACGTCCGGATGTGAAGAACTAGTGATTTTAGTGATGTGGTAATTTTTTAAAAAATGTGCTAGATGTATTTTGTTTGGTTTTATAACGGTCAAGCCGGTCAAAGTAGACTTTCCTTTTAACTAGTCTTGTCGCGAATGATGAATCTATTTTTTTAATTTTTTTTCGACATTCCAAATGTATGGATGTGAAGATCTAACGATTTTAGTGATGTGGTAATTTTTTAAAAAAATTTCCAGGATGTATTTGGTTTGGTTTTATAACGGTCAAACCGGTCAAAGTAGACTTTTCTTTTAACTAGTCTTGTCCCGAATGATGAATCTATTTTTTTAATTTATTGTTTCGATGTCAAAACGTACAGATGTGAAGATCTAACGATTTTAGTATTGTGATAATTTTATAAAAAATTTTCTAGATGTATTTGGTTTGGTTTTATAACGGTTAAACCGGTCAAAGTAGACTTTCCTTTTAACTAGTCTTGTCCCGAATGATGAATCTATTTCTTTAAATTATTTTTTCCACGTTCCAAACGTACGGATGTGAAGATCTAACGATTTTAGTGATGTGGTAATTTTTTAAAAAATTTGATAAATGTATTTGGTTTGGTTTTATAACGGTCAAACCGGTCAAAGTAGACTCTCCTTTTAACTATTCTTTTCCCGAATGATGAATCTATTTTTTTAAATTATTTTTTCAACGTTCCAAATGTATAGATGTGAAGATCTAACGATTTTAGTGATGTGGTAATTTTTTAAAAAATTTGCTTGATGTAATTGGTTTGGTTTTATAACAGTCAAACCGGTCAAAGTAGAGTTTCCTTTTAACTAGTCTTGTCCCGAATGATGAATCTATTTTTTTAATTATTTTTTTCGACATTCTAAATGTATGGATGTGAAGATCTAACGATTTTAGTGTTGTGATAATTTTTTAAAAAATTCGCTAGATGTATTTGATTTGGTTTTATAACGGTCAAACCGGTCAAAGTAGACTTTCCTTTTAACTAGTCTTGTCCCGAATGATGAATCTATTTTTTTAAATTATTTTTTCGACGTTCTAAATGCACGGATGTGCAGATGTAACGATTTTAGTGATGTGGTAATTTTTTAAAAAATTTGATAAATGTATTTGGTTTTGTTTTATAACGGTCAAACCGGTCAAAGTGGACTTTTCTTTTAACTAGACTTGTCCCGAATGATGAATCTATTTTTTTAAATTATTTTTTCAACATTCCAAATGTATGGATGTGAAGATCTAACGATTTTAGTGATGTGGTAATTTTTTAAAAAATTTGCTAGATGTATTTGGTTTGGTTTTATAACGGTCAAACCGGTCAAAGTACACTTTTCTTTTAACTTGTCTTCTCCCGAATGATGAATCTATTTTTAATGATTTTTTCGACGTTCTAAACATACGGATGTGAAGAACTAACGATTTTAGTGATGTGGTAAATTTTTAAAAAATTTGCTAGATGTATTTGGTTAGGTTTTATAAAGGTCAAACCGGTCAAAATAGACTTTACTTTTAACTAGTCTTGTCCCGAATGATGAATCTTCTTTTTTAATTTTTTTTTTCGACGTTCAAAACGTATAGATGTGAAGATCTAACGATTTTAGTGATGTGGTAATTTTTTAAAAAATTCGCTAGATGTATTTCATTTGGTTTATAACGGTCAAACCGGTCAAAGTAGACTTTCCTTTTAACTAGTCCTGTCCCGAATGATGAATCTATTTTTTTAATTTTATTCAACATTCCAAATGTATGGATGTGAAGATCTAACGATTTTAGTGATGTGGTAATTTTTTAAAAAATTTGCCAGGATGTATTTGGTTTGGTTTTATAACGGTCAAACCGGTCAAAATAGACTTTCCTTTTAACTAGTCTTGTCCCGAATGATGAATCTATTTTTTTAATTTATTGTTTCGATGTTCCAAACGTACAGATGTGAAGATCTAACGATTTTAGTGTTGTGATAATTTTATAAAAAATTTGCTAGATGTATTTGGTTTGGTTTTATAACGGTTAAACCGGTCAAAGTAGACTTTCCTTTTAACTAGTCTTGTCCCGAATGATGAATCTATTTCTTTAAATTATTTTTTCCACGTTCCAAACGTACGGATGTGAAGATCTAACGATTTTAGTGATGTGGTAATTTTTTAAAAAATTTGATAAATGTATTTGGTTTGGTTTTATAACGGTCAAACCGGTCAAAGTAGACTCTCCTTTTAACTATTCTTTTCCCGAATGATGAATCTATTTTTTTAAATTATTTTTTCAACGTTCCAAATGTATAGATGTGAAGATCTAACGATTTTAGTGATGTGGTAATTTTTTAAAAAATTTGCTTGATGTAATTGGTTTGGTTTTATAACAGTCAAACCGGTCAAAGTAGAGTTTCCTTTTAACTAGTCTTGTCCCGAATGATGAATCTATTTTTCTTAATTATTTTTTTCGACATTCTAAATGTATGGATGTGAAGATCTAACGATTTTAGTGTTGTGATAATTTTTTAAAAAATTCGCTAGATGTATTTGATTTGGTTTTATAACGGTCAAACCGGTCAAAGTAGACTTTCCTTTTAACTAGTCTTGTCCCGAATGATGAATCTATTTTTTTAAATTATTTTTTCGACGTTCTAAATGCACGGATGTGCAGATGTAACGATTTTAGTGATGTGGTAATTTTTTAAAAAATTTGATAAATGTATTTGGTTTTGTTTTATAACGGTCAAACCGGTCAAAGTGGACTTTTCTTTTAACTAGACTTGTCCCGAATGATGAATCTATTTTTTTAAATTATTTTTTCGACATTCCAAATGTATGGATGTGAAGATCTAACGATTTTAGTGATGTGGTAATTTTTTAAAAAATTTGCTAGATGTATTTGGTTTGGTTTTATAACGGTCAAACCGGTCAAAGTACACTTTTCTTTTAACTTGTCTTCTCCCGAATGATGAATCTATTTTTAATGATTTTTTCGACGTTCTAAACGTACGGATGTGAAGAACTAACGATTTTAGTGATGTGGTAAATTTTTAAAAAATTTGCTAGATGTATTTGGTTAGGTTTTATAAAGGTCAAACCGGTCAAAATAGACTTTACTTTTAACTAGTCTTGTCCCGAATGATGAATCTTCTTTTTTAATTTTTTTTTCGACGTTCAAAACGTATAGATGTGAAGATCTAACGATTTTAGTGATGTGGTAATTTTTTAAAAAATTCGCTAGATGTATTTCATTTGGTTTATAACGGTCAAACCGGTCAAAGTAGACTTTCCTTTTAACTAGTCCTGTCCCGAATGATGAATCTATTTTTTTAATTTTATTCAACATTCCAAATGTATGGATGTGAAGATCTAACGATTTTAGTGATGTGGTAATTTTTTAAAAAATTTGCCAGGATGTATTTGGTTTGGTTTTATAACGGTCAAACCGGTCAAAATAGACTTTCCTTTTAACTAGTCTTGTCCCGAATGATGAATCTATTTTTTTAATTTATTGTTTCGATGTTCCAAACGTACAGATGTGAAGATCTAACGATTTTAGTGTTGTGATAATTTTATAAAAAATTTGCTAGATGTATTTGGTTTGGTTTTATAACGGTTTAACCGGTCAAAGTAGACTTTCCTTTTAACTAGTCTTGTCCCGAATGATGAATCTATTTTTTTAATTTATTTTTTTGACGTTCCAAACGTACGGATGTGAAGATCTAACGATTTTAGTGATGTGGTAATATTTTAAAAAATTTGATAGATGTATTTGGTTTGGTTTTATAACGGTCAAACCGGTCAAAGTAGACTCTCCTTTTAACTATTCTTTTCCCGAAAGATGAATCTATTTTTTTCAATTATTTTTTCGATGTTCCAAATGTATAGATGTGAAGATCTAACGATTTTAGTGATGTGGTAATTTTTTTAAAAATTTGCTTGATGTATTTGGTTTGGTTTTATAACAGTCAAACCTGTCAAAGTAGACTTTCCTTTTAACTAGTCTTGTCCCGAATGATGAATCTATTTTTTTAATTATTTTTTTCGACATTCCAAATGTATGGATGTGAAGATCTAACGATTTTAGTGATGTGGTAACTTTTTTAAAATTTTGCTAGATGTATTTGGTTTGGTTTTATAACGATCAAACCGGTCTAAGTAGACTTTCCTTTTAACTAGTCTTGTCCCGAATGATGAATCTATTTTTTTAATTATTTTTTCGACGTTCAAAATGTACAGATGTGAATAACTAACGATTTGTGTGATGTGGTAATTTTTTAAAAAATTCGCTAGATGTATTTGATTTGGTTTTATAACGGTCAAACCGGTCAAAGTAGACTTTTCTTTTAACTAGTCTTGTCCCGAATGATGAATCTATTTTTTTAAATTATTTTTTCGATGTTCCAAACGTTCGGATGTGAAGAACTAACGATTTTAGTGATGTGGTAATTTTTTAAAAAATGTGCTAGATGTATTTTGTTTGGTTTTATAACGGTCAAGCCGGTCAAAGTAGACTTTCCTTTTAACTAGTCCTGTCCCGAATGATGAATCTATTTTTTTTAATTTTTTTCAACATTCCAAATGTATGGATGTGAAGATCTAACGATTTTAGTGATGTGGTAATTTTTTAAAAAATTTGCCTGGATGTATTTGGTTTGGTTTTATAACGGTCAAACCGGTCAAAATAGACTTTCCTTTTAACTAGTCTTGTCCCGAATGATGAATCTATTTTTTTAATTTATTGTTTCGATGTTCCAAACGTACAGATGTGAAGATCTAACGATTTTAGTGTTGTGATAATTTTATAAAAAATTTGCTAGATGTATTTGGTTTGGTTTTATAACGGTTTAACCGGTCAAAGTAGACTTTACTTTTAACTAGTCTTGTCCCGAATGATGAATCTATTTTTTTAATTTATTTTTTCGACGTTCCAAACGTACGGATGTGAAGATCTAACAATTTTAGTGATGTGGTAATATTTTAAAAAATTTGATAGATGTATTTGGTTTGGTTTTATAACGGTCAAACCGGTCAAAGTAGACTCTCCTTTTAACTATTCTTTTCCCGAAAGATGAATCTATTTTTTTCAATTATTTTTTCGACGTTCCAAATGTATAGATGTGAAGATCTAACGATTTTAGTGATGTGGTAATTTTTTTAAAAATTTGTTTGATGTATTTGGTTTGGTTTTATAACATTCAAAACTGGCAAAGTAGACTTTCCTTTTAACTAGTCTTGTCCCGAATGATGAATCTATTTTTTTAATTATTTTTTTCAACATTCCAAATGTATGGATGTGAAGATCTAACGATTTTAGTGATGTGGTAATTTTTTAAAAAATTTGCTAGATGTATTTGGTTTGGTTTTATAACGATCAAACCGGTCAAAGTACACTTTTCTTTTAACTTGTCTTCTCCCGAATGATGAATCTATTTTTAATGATTTTTTCGACGTTCTAAACGTACGGATGTGAAGAACTAACGATTTTAGTGATGTGGTAATTTTTTAAAAAATTTGCTAGATGTATTTGGTTAGGTTTTATAAAGGTCAAACCGGTCAAAATAGACTTTACTTTTAACTAGTCTTGTCCCGAATGATGAATCTACTTTTTTAATTTATTTTTTCGACGTTCAAAACGTATAGATGTGAAGATCTAACGATTTTAGTGATGTGGTAATTTTTAAAAAAATTCGCTAGATGTATTCCATTTGGTTTTATAACGGTCAAACCGGTCAAAGTAGACTTTCCTTTTAACTAGTCCTGTCCCGAATGATGAATCTATTTTTTTAATTTTTTTCAACATTCCAAATGTATGGATGTGAAGATCTAACGATTTTAGTGATGTGGTTATTTTTTAAAAAATTTGCCAGGATGTATTTGGTTTGGTTTTATAACGGTCAAACCGGTCAAAATAGACTTTCCTTTTAACTAGTCTTGTCCCGAATGATGAATCTATTTTTTTAATTTATTGTTTCGATGTTCCAAACGTACAGATGTGAAGATCTAACGATTTTAGTGTTGTGATAATTTTATAAAAAATTTGCTAGATGTATTTGGTTTGGTTTTATAACGGTTTAACCGGTCAAAGTAGACTTTACTTTTAACTAGTCTTGTCCCGAATGATGAATCTATTTTTTTAATTTATTTTTTCGACGTTCCAAACGTACGGATGTGAAGATCTAACAATTTTAGTGATGTGGTAATATTTTAAAAAATTTGATAGATGTATTTGGTTTGGTTTTTGTAATAACCACGAATTTTCGAAATAGATTTTTATTTTTGTAGCCGAATTTTTGAGTCTCGTTTTAATTAGTCAGCGGGAGAAAAACGAAATCTTTTTATTAAATAACTATATTAAATATTTGCAATCAATTTGTCCCCCATTTGTTTTATTTCTTTTATTTATTAATTGTCACCTAAATTAATAATGATTATGCTTTATTGTCCACTAAAATTCTGCAATGATTTTGCCCCATAAATTTTTATTTTTTTTTAATTTTTTTAAACTGCATTATTGTTATACATAATGAGGATACAATTGATTAATTGATTCGTTTAGTATAAAATTCCTGCAGCAACACAGCTATACAAACAACACAGCTATAATACATATCTATACAAACAACACAGCTCTTGTTTTTTTTTCCAAAATCTCTCACCAACATAAACAGAGACAAACACAAGTCTTGCATCTTTGAACCAAAACAAAACCAAAATCGGACTTTGACAAACCCATTCTTGTATTCATAATAAACACAGGTAGTTATTTTCTTTAATTCCTTGTTTCTTTCAATTCGTTATTCTCGAATCTGTCTAGTCGAGTCGTGTTCATTTTGGTTGGTTCGTGTGGGGTGAGGAAACGAGAGTGATGAGAGAGTAGAGATAAGGAGGAGGAGAAAAGAGGGAAGAGGGGTGAGACGGAAATGGGTGGTGGCGGTTGTCGTTATCGGTGAGAGAGAAGAGAGGGAGTCGGGAGAGAGGGGCGGTAAAGAGAAGTGAGGAGAATGGAGGTTGTATTGTGGGTATGTGCGGGGAGGCCACCACCGAACGATGGTGGTGGCGGTGGGTGTTGATGAGAGATGGTATTCGCAGTCGTGGTGGCGTAGAGAGAAAACAGAGCGGAGAGAGAGATAGATTCCGAGAGAGGTGTGGTGATAGAGAGATTGAGAGTGCAGAGAGATTGAGGGGTTCAGGGAGAGAGAGGGGAGGCTGAGAGAGATAGGGAGAGAGGGAGAGTGACAAGAGAGAGATCGAGGGAGAGAAAACAGAGAGATAGGGGAGACATTGAAAGAGATTGTGCGCAGGGGTAGTAGGTGGGGCCCACACGGTGGGACCCACACCGAGGAGTAATGGCTATTAAAATGTAATATTAACGTATTTTGGTTCGTTATATTTTAATAATCGGGATTTAATTGTTTCGTTAAAAATGGATTATTAATTAATTTGGTTTGTAATTAGTAATTTATTTAAATTGGTTTAGTTAATTAATTAATTAATAAGATTTTAGATATAATTTAGAATTATTGATTTTATTGATTAAATAGAATTATTTGGAGTTTTAAACATAAGTTAGGAGTTTATTAATTGAGTAATTAAGTAGTAATATTATGTGATTTTGAGAATAAATTAGATAATTATTATTTTGCAATAAAAAGGGTTTAACAAAAATAGATTATTTATTTGTTTGTTAAAAAGAGTTATTTTGGACAGAAATTAGGGATTTAATAATTTATTGATAAAAAGAAGAATATTTGTGAAATAAATAGAATAAAATATTTTCATTTTGGAAAAGCTGTTTTAATATTTTCCGGTTTAGTTTATAATCCGGATCGAGTCAGATTTAATTTAGAGATTTAAAATTTGTTTTATTAAAGAGTTTAGTGAACTAGAATTTGTGAGATTTCTTAAAAATTAGAACTCTTTGATAATTAGTTTTAAAATGAGAATAATAAATATGGATTTAAATTGAATAAAAACGGATGTTTGAATTTTTCATTTTGAGTAAGAATTTAGATTTCTAGAGATTAAAAATAGGATATATTCTCCAGATTTAATTCCTGTGTTTTAAGAAATATTTATTTATCCCGGAATTGATTTCTGTTATTTATTCCAGATATTTTGTGAGATATTATATTATTATTAATTAGATTATCGGATCGGGAGTATTTTATTTTGAAGAATCGCTTACGTATTTCTGGTTGCTATTTTTAGAAAATAATTCTCGAGACGTAGATCGACGCCAAGTTCACGGGTAGAGTATATATTTTAGCTTCATTCATTCGTACTTCGAGATCGAGGCAAGTTCGTTCTTACCCTAACTTTTGGAAACTGTGAATTTCTGTTCGTGTTATTTAATCCCTTAATTATTTTTGAGATGTTATATATTGAGATTATCTGTTGCTCTATATGATGCAATAATTTCTTTTGAGAATTATTTCTTGTTAAATATTATTATATTGTCAAGTTAGTTTATTTGAGAATTATAATCCCTATAGGCGTAGAAACAATTTAATTGATATCGGGTCGATCTCATTAATTCGAGACGACTATTATTTTATTCAGTGAAACTAATCTCATTCGTCCGAGATAGTTAAATTTATTTTTTTCGATTGAATTTATTGTACAAATTCAATCGTTATTTATTGATTATCTTTCAGTTAGTTCCTCGTTTGAACTAACCGATAGGAGTTTAAAATTATAATTATTAGAGATTTTTTATTCGTCGATCAAGTGAAAAATATTCTATTTACACGTTCATCAATGTTGAGTATTATAAATATCGAGAAGTACTATTTGTTCAGTACGACTCCCAATTACTTTAATCTTAGGACTATTCTCATAGATTCGAGATAGTCGATTTTATTGTCAAGGTTTGGCATTTTGTTCATGTCAACCGATAAATTATTATTGAGGATTTACATCAGTCCATTGTTCGGATTGGTGGTGAAATTGAGTCATACTGGCAGTCCGCCAGATTTGTAAATATTTTCTGAAAGAGTTATCTCAAGTTATCTGTACCCAACTATTCGGGAATTCTGTATTCTACTGGTCAATTTTGGGCAAGAGGCCCTTTATAGAGAAAGAGAGACTCGTGTACCGTTTTACGGACCCGAGAATATTTAGGCATTCATTGCCTTGGTTGAATTGATAACCATTATGATGCTAGCATTCATACATATATATTATAGTTGATATCGTATTGTAGCCGTGATCGGGCGAAGTGCGGTGTCATCGGAGGCCGGTATTCTTGGTTGGTTAGTTGATCGCCCCACCGAGATACGGAGAGGTGGAAGACCAGTTCATTCTTACATCATGAATTATCAGAGTTATATCAAATGAGTCTTTTGAGTATTATGTTTTGAGATGAGTTTTGAGCCTTTCGAGTATTATATTTTCAAGATAAATTTGAGTCAAATCACATTGTTACATTCGATATTAATATTTTGAGTACTTATTTCGGTAAACCTTATTATATTTATATACCGAGCGAGAAGAGAACTTGCTGAGCACTATAGTTGCTCATTCTTGCTTTACAACATTTTGTTCAGCTGTCAAGACGGAGAAAGGCGAGACGTCCAGCCAGGGCTATAAAGGGAAAGGGAAAGCGCAAGGCTATGGCGACAACAATTAGAAGATCCAACCAGAATCTTTATATTTCTATTAATGTGAACTTTTGTAATATATAAATTCGAGATGTATCAAGTTGTTTTGTAATATGTTGTGAAGACGATCTTGGACCTGCGGAGTGGGACATTTTATGCTCCGTTGTATTATATATTTTGCTTTGTTATTGCGTAACTTGTGCTACAGGATATTGAGACAATGTGACGACCCGGGTCCCCTGTCAGGGTGGATTTGGGGGCGTTACAGTTTTGGTATCAAAGCTTTAGTTATATTTTTAGGAATCGTACTTGGAGTATAACCCGATGCGAGAATTTAGAGATATAATACGAACCTAGAACTATAACGCGACGTGAGAATTTAGAGATATGATACGAAGTTGAGATTTTGGCACTAAGCGCCTTACGCCTTTATATATATTTATAGGCATAGCTAGTTGATTGAAACCTGACCGAGATTTTCGTACTTTTGTAGATGTCTACTTCCAGACCAGCTGATTTCCGTTCTACCCGAGATAGATCTCCTACACCTTACCCGCATGGACCACTTAGCTCAGGATCAGACAGTGACCCGTCTGAAGAGTTTATGCTGATGGATAGTGACACGGATGACTCTTCGGTTCAGATCCTTACACCTTCTCCTCCACATGTGATAGATTTAGTAGATTCTCCTGACCAGATCATTGAGATAGTCGATTCTCCTCCACCAGTGATTGATGTAGAGGCTCCTACCCCTGAGACGTTCCAAGTTGAGACCCCAGTGCCCGAGATTACGGATCCAGTTGATGAGAGCCAGCTTTCACCCGTCCGTATCGAGGTTGTACCTACCTTGTCAGCTCCAGTATCCGGAGTTGATGTACCTACAGGAGTAGCAGCTCTTGCTGAGTTGTTTACTTTACCTGTTCCCGTATATGCTTCGACGCCGACAGTCCCTACCGTGCCTGACTACATGTTTCCACCTGTCAGTGCCATGCCTGCTTGTGATACTACTCCTCCTGCACCTGCTATACATATCCCTGCTTCAGAGGTGATTATCTCATCTGCTCCACCTTTCCCAGCACAACCAGTTGGTATGCCCACGCAGCCGAGAGGGGATCGAGGGCCTGTACCTTGGATGGTTCATGATTATCTTTTCCAGCAGTTTCGATGGGCATGGCTTCGTTATGAGGAGGTTTTTGCCACTAGAGATGCTATATTGCGATTACTGTCGGTCGACCCTACCACAGTTCATGGAGGAGGCAGCTTGCTTGTAAGGAATGTTCCTATGGAGATCGTACATCAGATCTCTATTGCTATTCTGACTGGGCTACAGACTGATCTCACAGCCCTACCATCCTCTAGTACAGGAACCGTGGATCGCAATGCTGTTACAGAGTTGATTGCCAGAGCTATCGAGGAGTTCCAGGGACGCGTGGGTGAGATGTTTGGCCGTTGAGACCGTAGCTGATATTGTAGCTTGGGCTTGTTCTTGATGACCCACTTTCTGTATAGTGATGCATTAGATTTGTTTGCATTATGGTGTTTATGTATGAGTTGGCTAGCTTGTATCAGATGTATGCATTAAACGTACCTTATGGTACCATGATGGATTATATGTGGATATTAATATTTTTGCACCCTTACCTGTTTCAGATTTATTATTGTTGTTGCGCTTTAATAATAGTACTCCTGTTAATAAAAAAAAAAATAAAAATAAAAAAAAAAATAAAAAAAAAAAAAAAAAAAAAATATATTGTGACACATGAGATATATCTTCAGCATTTTCAGAAATTCGACATAAGATTTTAAGAGTTTACGTTACCAGCACCGATATTCTGTTATAATTTTACCTAGTTTGATCAAGCTCCTGTTTTCAATTTTAATAGAAAGAAATGGCACCAAAAAGAGGAAGACCCGCAAAGAATCCTCGTCCTCAACCCGAGGTGAATCCAGGGAATGAGGTTCCACCTCAGAACCAAGTTCCAAACCCGGAACCACAACTCGCTCGAGGTCCCAACCAAGAAAATAACCCGATGAGTCTACTTATGAACTTTCTTATTCAGCATACCCAGAACCCTCAGCCTCAGCTATACCAAAATATAGGAGGGAATCCACCTCCAGCTCAGCTGACCCAAACTACTGTGAGTTTCAAATCATTCAAATCCTTGAGTCCACCTGAGTTTAAAGGTACCACTAACCCAGTGGAAGCTAGAATCTGGTTACGTGAAATAGAGAAAACCTTTGAGATCGTAGGGGTAGAAGAAGAGAAGAAAACCATCTTTGCAGCCTACATGTTAAAAGGTGAAGCGAATTATTGGTGGGAATCAAAGAGAGCAATGGAAGGGAATGCAGTCATACCCTGGACCAGGTTCACGCAGCTATTTTTAGAGAAATATTTTCCTAAATACTTGGAGAGCCAAATGGAGGTCAAGTTTCTGGAACTCAAGCAAGGCAACATGACTGTAGCTGAATATGAAGCCAAGTTTTCAGAACTCTCTAGGTTTGTGCCTTACCATGTGGATACGGACGAAAAGAGAGCTAAACGTTTTCAACTAGGGCTGAAGCCGTGGATCCAGAATCGAGTTGCGGTCCTAGAAATCACCAACTATGCTACTGTGGTTCAAAAAGCATCTATTGTGGAAAGTGGATCTGAGTTGTACTCAAAGGACAAGGATATGAAGAAAAGGAAGTTTCAGAATCGTGGAAATAATTTTGAGAGGAAGCCGGACGATCGGAATGGAAAGAGACCTTTTGTGAAGCGGGAAGACAGAAGCAATGATACAAAGAGAACTGAGAATCAAGACGCTAGGGGAAACAATCAAAGGTCCAGACCCACTCAGGCAGCCAATCTAATTCAAGGGAGGCCACCGCTACCTGAATGCAAAACGTGTGGAAGGAAGCACCCAGGACCATGTAATCTGGCCAACATTGTTTGTTACAACTGTGGACAGAAAGGGCACTATTCTTCTCACTGCAAGGATAAGGCCGTTACTTGTTTCAATTGCGGAAAGAAAGGACATATTGCACGAGATTGCAAGTCACCACCAAAGGAGACAAATGCACCTAGACTCATGGCACCTCCCAGCAACAAGCCAACTGCTCGTACTTTCAACATGACGGTGAAGGATGCTATTGCTGATAGTGATGTGATTGCAGGTACACTTTTAGTCAATTCTGTAGATGCATGTGTTTTGTTTGATTCGGGAGCAACAAAATCTTTCATATCGGAGAATTTTAGGAATAAATTGGATATTCAGTCCGTACCATTAGGGGAGACATTGATTATAGAAGTAGCAAATCAGGAAAAAGTCCCTGTAGATCAGATATGTCCAGATTGTGGAATCGAAATCCAAGGACAACGTTTCGAAGCAGACCTTCTTTCTTTTAATTTAGGGGAGTTTGATATAATTCTGGGAATGGATTGGTTGACACGTTATGATGCTCAAATCAATTGTCGGCGTAAGTGGGTTAGTGTAAAGGGACCCAACGGCAAAAGAATACAATTCCGCGGAAGGAAACCTACTAATAATTTTCTGACTTTGATTCAAGCGAAGAAACTACTAAGAAGTGGGTGTCAAGCCTATTTAGCTTATGTGGTTGATAACGAGAAGCAAGCCCCTGCCATTGATGAAATTCCTGTAGTGAATCAATTCGAAGATGTTTTTCCTGAAGAGTTACCTGGATTGCCGCCCGACAGAGAAATAGAATTCAATATCGATCTTGCCCCGGGAACTGCACCAATTTCCAAAGCACCATACCGAATGGCTCCAGTTGAGATGAAGGAGTTGGCTACCCAACTGCAAGAACTACTTGACAAAGGCGTAATCAGACCAAGTGTATCCCCGTGAGGAGCTCCAGTGCTGTTCGTGAAGAAGAAGGACGGATCTATGCGACTATGCATTGATTATCGTGAGTTGAACAAGATGACCATCAAGAATAAGTACCCCTTACCTCGAATCGACGATCTGTTTGACCAACTTAAGGGAGCTACATGTTTTTCAAAGATTGATTTGAGATCCGGCTATCATCAACTAAAAATCAAGCCTGAAGATATTCCTAAGACTGCCTTTAGGACCCGATATGGACATTACGAATTCTTAGTCATGTCTTTTGGATTGACGAATGCGCCAGCTGCTTTTATGGATTTGATGAATCGTGTGTTCAAGAGATACTTGGACAAGTTCGTGATTGTATTTATTGATGACATCCTGATATACTCGAAGTCTCCTGAGGAACATGCTGAACACCTCCGTCTAGTTCTGGAAACGCTGCGGAAGGAAAAGTTATATGCAAAATTCTCGAAGTGTGAATTCTGGCTAAAAGAAGTTCAATTTTTGGGACACATTGTAAGCGGCGAAGGGATTTCTGTAGACCCCGCAAAGATAGAAGCCGTAGCAAATTGGGAGAGACCCAAGACTCCAACCGAAGTTAGAAGTTTCCTTGGATTGGCTGGATACTATCGAAGATTCGTGAAGGATTTCTCAAAGATAGCTACGCCACTGACTCGACTTACCAGAAAGAGTGAAAAGTTCGAATGGACCCCCAAATGTGAAGATAGCTTTCAAGAATTGAAGAAGAGATTGACTACTGCCCCGGTGTTGACCTTACCCGATGAGAAAGGCGATTTCGTAATTTACAGCGACGCTTCTCACAAGGGTTTGGGATGTGTTTTGATGCAACACGGAAAAGTAATAGCTTATGCCTCTCGGCAATTGAAAGAGTATGAGTCCCGTTACCCTACTCACGATTTGGAACTTGCTGCTATTGTTTTCGCACTCAAGATTTGGAGACATTACCTTTACGGAGAGAAATGCGAGATTTACACGGATCACAAGAGCTTAAAGTATATATTCACGCAAAAGGAATTAAACATGAGACAAAGAAGATGGTTAGAATTGATCAAGGACTATGATTGCTCGATAAACTATCACCCAGGGAAGGCTAATGTTGTAGCTGATGCATTGAGTAGAAAGGAGAGACTAAACCTGTTGACAACCTCAGAAGAATTGGTCAGAGAATTTGAGAAAATGGAATTGGAAGTCAAGATCCCAGTCCAAAACAATGAAAGAGTTTACAGTATTCAGTTTCAACCGGAGTTACTCGAGAAGATTCGCCGTTGTCAAGAGCAAGTGATGGAAGAAAGAAGATCAGAGTTGACCGGAGAAGAATTTCTAAGTTCAAAAGATGAAAAGGGAATTAAGCGATTTGCATCGAGAATATGGATTCCTAATGTTACAGAGTTGAAGGAAGAAATTATGAGTGAAGCGCATAACTCGAGATATTCCATTCACCCAGGGAGCACAAAAATGTATCAAGACATCAAGATGAATTATTGGTGGCCCAACATGAAGAGGGAGATTGCAGAATGGGTAAGTAAGTGTTTGACCTGTCAGAAAGTGAAAGCCGAACATCAACGACCAAGTGGACTTCTACAACCTTTAGAGATACCCGAGTGGAAATGGGAGCATATCACCATGGATTTTGTCGTAGGATTGCCCCGAACTAGAGCCAGTCATGATGCGATCTGGGTTATCGTCGATAGACTCACTAAATCTGCGCATTTCCTACCAATTAGTGATAAGTATTCCGTTGAGAGATTGGTGAACATATACCTAAAGGAAATTGTAGTTCGTCACGGAGTGCCTGTTTCGATTGTTTCTGATAGAGATGCCCGTTTTACTTCACGATTTTGGAAAAGTTTTCAAGAATGTCTTGGCACGAAGTTAAATCTGAGCACTGCATATCATCCACAGACCGACGGACAAAGTGAAAGGACGATTCAAACAGTTGAAGATATGTTAAGAGCCTGTGCACTTGATTTTAAAGGAAGTTGGGATGAGCATTTGCCCCTAGTCGAGTTTGCTTACAACAATAGTTACCATTCGAGCATATGTATGGCACCTTATGAAGCTTTGTACGGAAGGAAGTGTAGATCACCGTTATATTGGGATGAAGTAGGAGAAAGAAAGATACTAGGACCGGAATTACTTCAACAAACTAAGCAAGCAACCGAGGTTATTCGAAAAAGATTAGTTGCAGCTCAAGATCGACAGAGGAAGTATGCAAATCAAAAGAGGAAGGACAAAGCATTTGAAGTGGGAGATAAGGTGATGTTGAAAGTTTCACCTTGGAAAGGAGTAATGAGATTCGGAAAGAAAGGCAAGTTAAGCCCCAGATATATAGGACCTTTTGAGATTCTTAAGAAGATAGGACCACTAGCTTATCAGTTGGCCCTACCTCCAGACCTTCAGCATATCCACGACGTGTTTCATGTTTCTGCATTAAGAGAGTACCATTCTGATTTCAGGCATGTTATAACCTACGAACCAGTGGAAATTCGTCCAGATTTGACCTACGAAGAAAAGCCAGTAGAGATCCTAGATTTCAAAGTGCAAGAGTTAAGAACTAAGAAAGTGAATTTAGTGAAAGTACTTTGGAGAAACCACCAAGTGGAGGAAGCCACGTGGGAATTAGAAAGTGAAATGCGGAATAGATATCCGGAATTGTTTAGTGCATAGTTTTGATTCCGAGGACGGAATCCTATAAGGGGGGAAGACTGTAATAACCACGAATTTTCGAAATAGATTTTTATTTTTGTAGCCGAATTTTTGAGTCTCGTTTTAATTAGTCAGCGGGAGAAAAACGAAATCTTTTTATTAAATAACTATATTAAATATTTGCAATCAATTTGTCCCCCATTTGTTTTATTTCTTTTATTTATTAATTGTCACCTAAATTAATAATGATTATGCTTTATTGTCCACTAAAATTCTGCAATGATTTTGCCCCATAAATTTTTATCTTTTTTTAATTTTTTTAAACTGCATTATTGTTATACATAATGAGGATACAATTGATTAATTGATTCGTTTAGTATAAAATTCCTGCAGCAACACAGCTATACAAACAACACAGCTATAATACATATCTATACAAACAACACAGCTCTTGTTTTTTTTTCCAAAATCTCTCACCAACATAAACAGAGACAAACACAAGTCTTGCATCTTTGAACCAAAACAAAACCAAAATCGGACTTTGACAAACCCATTCTTGTATTCATAATAAACACAGGTAGTTATTTTCTTTAATTCCTTGTTTCTTTCAATTCGTTATTCTCGAATCTGTCTAGTCGAGTCGTGTTCATTTTGGTTGGTTCGTGTGGGGTGAGGAAACGAGAGTGATGAGAGAGTAGAGATAAGGAGGAGGAGAAAAGAGGGAAGAGGGGTGAGACGGAAATGGGTGGTGGCGGTTGTCGTTATCGGTGAGAGAGAAGAGAGGGAGTCGGGAGAGAGGGGCGGTAAAGAGAAGTGAGGAGAATGGAGGTTGTATTGTGGGTATGTGCGGGGAGGCCACCACCGAACGATGGTGGTGGCGGTGGGTGTTGATGAGAGATGGTATTCGCAGTCGTGGTGGCGTAGAGAGAAAACAGAGCGGAGAGAGAGATAGATTCCGAGAGAGGTGTGGTGATAGAGAGATTGAGAGTGCAGAGAGATTGAGGGGTTCAGGGAGAGAGAGGGGAGGCTGAGAGAGATAGGGAGAGAGGGAGAGTGACAAGAGAGAGATCGAGGGAGAGAAAACAGAGAGATAGGGGAGACATTGAAAGAGATTGTGCGCAGGGGTAGTAGGTGGGGCCCACACGGTGGGACCCACACCGAGGAGTAATGGCTATTAAAATGTAATATTAACGTATTTTGGTTCGTTATATTTTAATAATCGGGATTTAATTGTTTCGTTAAAAATGGATTATTAATTAATTTGGTTTGTAATTAGTAATTTATTTAAATTGGTTTAGTTAATTAATTAATTAATAAGATTTTAGATATAATTTAGAATTATTGATTTTATTGATTAAATAGAATTATTTGGAGTTTTAAACATAAGTTAGGAGTTTATTAATTGAGTAATTAAGTAGTAATATTATGTGATTTTGAGAATAAATTAGATAATTATTATTTTGCAATAAAAAGGGTTTAACAAAAATAGATTATTTATTTGTTTGTTAAAAAGAGTTATTTTGGACAGAAATTAGGGATTTAATAATTTATTGATAAAAAGAAGAATATTTGTGAAATAAATAGAATAAAATATTTTCATTTTGGAAAAGCTGTTTTAATATTTTCCGGTTTATTTTATAATCCGGATCGAGTCAGATTTAATTTAGAGATTTAAAATTTGTTTTATTAAAGAGTTTAATGAACTAGAATTTGTGAGATTTCTTAAAAATTAGAACTCTTTGATAATTAGTTTTAAAATGAGAATAATAAATATGGATTTAAATTGAATAAAAACGGATGTTTGAATTTTTCATTTTGAGTAAGAATTTAGATTTCTAGAGATTAAAAATAGGATATATTCTCCAGATTTAATTCCTGTGTTTTAAGAAATATTTATTTATCCCGGAATTGATTTCTGTTATTTATTCCAGATATTTTGTGAGATATTATATTATTATTAATTAGATTATCGGATCGGGAGTATTTTATTTTGAAGAATCGCTTACGTATTTCTGGTTGCTATTTTTAGAAAATAATTCTCGAGACGTAGATCGACGCCAAGTTCACGGGTAGAGTATATATTTTAGCTTCATTCATTCGTACTTCGAGATCGAGGCAAGTTCGTTCTTACCCTAACTTTTGGAAACTGTGAATTTCTGTTCGTGTTATTTAATCCCTTAATTATTTTTGAGATGTTATATATTGAGATTATCTGTTGCTCTATATGATGCAATAATTTCTTTTGAGAATTATTTCTTGTTAAATATTATTATATTGTCAAGTTAGTTTATTTGAGAATTATAATCCCTATAGGCGTAGAAACAATTTAATTGATATCGGGTCGATCTCATTAATTCGAGACGACTATTATTTTATTCAGTGAAACTAATCTCATTCGTCCGAGATAGTTAAATTTATTTTTTTCGATTGAATTTATTGTACAAATTCAATCGTTATTTATTGATTATCTTTCAGTTAGTTCCTCGTTTGAACTAACCGATAGGAGTTTAAAATTATAATTATTAGAGATTTTTTATTCGTCGATCAAGTGAAAAATATTCTATTTACACGTTCATCAATGTTGAGTATTATAAATATCGAGAAGTACTATTTGTTCAGTACGACTCCCAATTACTTTAATCTTAGGACTATTCTCATAGATTCGAGATAGTCGATTTTATTGTCAAGGTTTGGCATTTTGTTCATGTCAACCGATAAATTATTATTGAGGATTTACATCAGTCCATTGTTCGGATTGGTGGTGAAATTGAGTCATACTGGCAGTCCGCCAGATTTGTAAATATTTTCTGAAAGAGTTATCTCAAGTTATCTGTACCCAACTATTCGGGAATTCTGTATTCTACTGGTCAATTTTGGGCAAGAGGCCCTTTATAGAGAAAGAGAGACTCGTGTACCGTTTTACGGACCCGAGAATATTTAGGCATTCATTGCCTTGGTTGAATTGATAACCATTATGATGCTAGCATTCATACATATATATTATAGTTGATATCGTATTGTAGCCGTGATCGGGCGAAGTGCGGTGTCATCGGAGGCCGGTATTCTTGGTTGGTTAGTTGATCGCCCCACCGAGATACGGAGAGGTGGAAGACCAGTTCATTCTTACATCATGAATTATCAGAGTTATATCAAATGAGTCTTTTGAGTATTATGTTTTGAGATGAGTTTTGAGCCTTTCGAGTATTATATTTTCAAGATAAATTTGAGTCAAATCACATTGTTACATTCGATATTAATATTTTGAGTACTTATTTCGGTAAACCTTATTATATTTATATACCGAGCGAGAAGAGAACTTGCTGAGCACTATAGTTGCTCATTCTTGCTTTACAACATTTTGTTCAGCTGTCAAGACGGAGAAAGGCGAGACGTCCAGCCAGGGCTATAAAGGGAAAGGGAAAGCGCAAGGCTATGGCGACAACAATTAGAAGATCCAACCAGAATCTTTATATTTCTATTAATGTGAACTTTTGTAATATATAAATTCGAGATGTATCAAGTTGTTTTGTAATATGTTGTGAAGACGATCTTGGACCTGCGGAGTGGGACATTTTATGCTCCGTTGTATTATATATTTTGCTTTGTTATTGCGTAACTTGTGCTACAGGATATTGAGACAATGTGACGACCCGGGTCCCCTGTCAGGGTGGATTTGGGGGCGTTACAGTTTTATAACGGTCAAACCGGTCAAAGTAGACTCTCCTTTTAACTATTCTTTTCCCGAAAGATGAATCTATTTTTTTCAATTATTTTTTCGACGTCCCAAATGTATAGATGTGAAGATCTAACGATTTTAGTGATGTGGTAATTTTTTTAAAAATTTGTTTGATGTATTTGGTTTGGTTTTATAACATTCAAACCTGGCAAAGTAGACTTTCCTTTTAACTAGTCTTGTCCCGAATGATGAATCTATTTTTTTAATTATTTTTTTCAACATTCCAAATGTATGGATGTGAAGATCTAACGATTTTAGTGATGTGGTAACTTTTTTAAAATTTTGCTAGATGTATTTGGTTTGGTTTTATAACGGTCAAACCGGTCTATGTAGACTTTCCTTTTAACTAGTCTTGTCCTGAATGATGAATCTATTTTTTTAATTATTTTTTCGACGTTCAAAATGTACAGATGTGAATAACTAACGATTTGAGTGATGTGGTAATTTTTTAAAAAATTCGCTAGATGTATTTGATTTGGTTTTATAACGGTCAAACCGGCCAAAGTAGACTTTTCTTTTAACTAGTCTTGTCCCGAATGATGAATCTATTTTTTTAAATTATTTTTTCGATGTTACAAATGTTCGGATGTGAAGAACTAACGATTTTAGTGATGTGGTAATTTTTTAAAAAATTCGCTAGATGTATTTCATTTGGTTTTATAACGGTCAAACCGGTCAAAGTAGACTTTCCTTTTAACTAGTCCTGTCCCGAATGATGAATCTATTTTTTTTAATTTTTTTCAACATTCCAAATGTATGGATGTGAAGATCTAACGATTTTAGTGATGTGGTAATTTTTTAAAAAATTTGCCTGGATGTATTTGGTTTGGTTTTATAACGGTCAAACCGGTCAAAATAGACTTTCCTTTTAACTAGTCTTGTCCCGAATGATGAATCTATTTTTTTAATTTATTGTTTCGATGTTCTAAACGTACAGATGTGAAGATCTAACGATTTTAGTGTTGTGATAATTTTATAAAAAATTTGCTAGATGTATTTGGTTTGGTTTTATAACGGTTTAACCGGTCAAAGTAGACTTTCCTTTTAACTAGTCTTGTCCCGAATGATGAATTTATTTTTTTAATTTATTTTTTCGACGTTCCAAACGTACGGATGTGAAGATCTAACGATTTTAGTGATGTGGTAATATTTTAAAAAATTTGATAGATGTATTTGGTTTGGTTTTATAACGGTCAAACCGGTCAAAGTAGACTCTCCTTTTAACTATTCTTTTCCCGAAAGATGAATCTATTTTTTTCAATTATTTTTTCGACGTTCCAAATGTATAGATGTGAAGATCTAACGATTTTAGTGATGTGGTAATTTTTTTAAAAATTTGCTTGATGTATTTGGTTTGGTTTTATAACAGTCAAACCTGTCAAAGTAGACTTTCCTTTTAACTAGTCTTGTCCCGAATGATGAATCTATTTTTTTAATTATTTTTTTCGACATTCCAAATGTATGGATGTGAAGATCTAACGATTTTAGTGATGTGGTAACTTTTTTAAAATTTTGCTAAATGTATTTGGTTTGGTTTTATAACGGTCAAACCGGTCTAAGTAGACTTTCCTTTTAACTAGTCTTGTCCCGAATGATGAATCTATTTTTTTAATTATTTTTTCGACGTTCAAAATGTACAGATGTGAATAACTAACGATTTGTGTGATGTGGTAATTTTTTAAAAAATTCGCTAGATGTAACGATTCTAGTGATGTGGTAATTTTTTAAAAAATTTGATAAATGTATTTGGTTTTGTTTTATAACGGTCAAACCGGTCAAAGTGGACTTTTCTTTTAACTAGACTTGTCCCGAATGATGAATCTATTTTTTTAAATTATTTTTTCGACATTCCAAATGTATGGATGTGAAGATCTAACGATTTTAGTGATGTGGTAATTTTTTAAAAAATTTGCTAGATGTATTTGGTTTGGTTTTATAACGGTCAAACCGGTCAAAGTACACTTTTCTTTTAACTTGTCTTCTCCCGAATGATGAATCTATTTTTAATGATTTTTTCGACGTTCTAAACGTACGGATGTGAAGATGTAACGATTTTAGTGATGTGGTAATTTTTTAAAAAATTTGCTAGATGTATTTGGTTAGGTTTTATAAAGGTCAAACCGGTCAAAATAGACTTTACTTTTAACTAGTCTTGTCCCGAATGATGAATCTACTTTTTTAATTTATTTTTTCGACGTTCAAAACGTATAGATGTGAAGATCTAACGATTTTAGTGATGTGGTAATTTTTAAAAAAATTCGCTAGATGTATTCCATTTGGTTTTATAACAGTCAAACCGGTCAAAGTAGACTTTCCTTTTAACTAGTCCTGTCCCGAATGATGAATCTATTTTTTTAATTTATTGTTTCGATGTTCCAAACGTACAGATGTGAAGATCTAACGATTTTAGTGTTGTGATAATTTTATAAAAAATTTGCTAGATGTATTTGGTTTGGTTTTATAACGGTTTAACCGGTCAAAGTAGACTTTCCTTTTAACTAGTCTTGTCCCGAATGATGAATCTATTTTTTTAATTTATTTTTTCGACGTTCCAAACGTACGGATGTGAAGATCTAACAATTTTAGTGATGTGGTAATATTTTAAAAAATTTGATAGATGTATTTGGTTTGGTTTTATAACGGTCAAACCGGTCAAAGTAGACTCTCCTTTTAACTATTCTTTTCCCGAAAGATGAATCTATTTTTTTCAATTATTTTTTCGACGTTCCAAATGTATAGATGTGAAGATCTAACGATTTTAGTGATGTGGTAATTTTTTTAAAAATTTGTTTGATGTATTTGGTTTGGTTTTATAACATTCAAAACTGGCAAAGTAGACTTTCCTTTTAACTAGTCTTGTCCCGAATGATGAATCTATTTTTTTAATTATTTTTTTCAACATTCCAAATGTATGGATGTGAAGATCTAACGATTTTAGTGATGTGGTAATTTTTTAAAAAATTTGCTAGATGTATTTGGTTTGGTTTTATAACGATCAAACCGGTCAAAGTACACTTTTCTTTTAACTTGTCTTCTCCCGAATGATGAATCTATTTTTAATGATTTTTTCGACGTTCTAAACGTACGGATGTGAAGAACTAACGATTTTAGTGATGTGGTAATTTTTTAAAAAATTTGCTAGATGTATTTGGTTAGGTTTTATAAAGGTCAAACCGGTCAAAATAGACTTTACTTTTAACTAGTCTTGTCCCGAATGATGAATCTACTTTTTTAATTTATTTTTTCGACGTTCAAAACGTATAGATGTGAAGATCTAACGATTTTAGTGATGTGGTAATTTTTAAAAAAATTCGCTAGATGTATTCCATTTGGTTTTATAACGGTCAAACCGGTCAAAGTAGACTTTCCTTTTAACTAGTCCTGTCCCGAATGATGAATCTATTTTTTTAATTTTTTTCAACATTCCAAATGTATGGATGTGAAGATCTAACGATTTTAGTGATGTGGTTATTTTTTAAAAAATTTGCCAGGATGTATTTGGTTTGGTTTTATAACGGTCAAACCGGTCAAAATAGACTTTCCTTTTAACTAGTCTTGTCCCGAATGATGAATCTATTTTTTTAATTTATTGTTTCGATGTTCCAAACGTACAGATGTGAAGATCTAACGATTTTAGTGTTGTGATAATTTTATAAAAAATTTGCTAGATGTATTTGGTTTGGTTTTATAACGGTTTAACCGGTCAAAGTAGACTTTACTTTTAACTAGTCTTGTCCCGAATGATGAATCTATTTTTTTAATTTATTTTTTCGACGTTCCAAACGTACGGATGTGAAGATCTAACAATTTTAGTGATGTGGTAATATTTTAAAAAATTTGATAGATGTATTTGGTTTGGTTTTATAACGGTCAAACCGGTCAAAGTAGACTCTCCTTTTAACTATTCTTTTCCCGAAAGATGAATCTATTTTTTTCAATTATTTTTTCGACGTTCCAAATGTATAGATGTGAAGATCTAACGATTTTAGTGATGTGGTAATTTTTTTAAAAATTTGTTTGATGTATTTGGTTTGGTTTTATAACATTCAAACCTGGCAAAGTAGACTTTCCTTTTAACTAGTCTTGTCCCGAATGATGAATCTATTTTTTTAATTATTTTTTTCAACATTCCAAATGTATGGATGTGAAGATCTAACGATTTTAGTGATGTGGTAACTTTTTTAAAATTTTGCTAGATGTATTTGGTTTGGTTTTATAACGGTCAAACCGGTCTAAGTAGACTTTCCTTTTAACTAGTCTTGTCCCGAATGATGAATCTATTTTTTTAATTATTTTTTCGACGTTCAAAATGTACAGATGTGAATAACTAACGATTTGAGTGATGTGGTAATTTTTTAAAAAATTCGCTAGATGTATTTGATTTGGTTTTATAACGGTCAAACCGGCCAAAGTAGACTTTTCTTTTAACTAGTCTTGTCCCGAATGATGAATCTATTTTTTTAAATTATTTTTTCGATGTTACAAATGTTCGGATGTGAAGAACTAACGATTTTAGTGATGTGGTAATTTTTTAAAAAATTCGCTAGATGTATTTCATTTGGTTTTATAACGGTCAAACCGGTCAAAGTAGACTTTCCTTTTAACTAGTCCTGTCCCGAATGATGAATCTATTTTTTTTAATTTTTTTCAACATTCCAAATGTATGGATGTGAAGATCTAACGATTTTAGTGATGTGGTAATTTTTTAAAAAATTTGCCTGGATGTATTTGGTTTGGTTTTATAACGGTCAAACCGGTCAAAATAGACTTTCCTTTTAACTAGTCTTGTCCCGAATGATGAATCTATTTTTTTAATTTATTGTTTCGATGTTCCAAACGTACAGATGTGAAGATCTAACGATTTTAGTGTTGTGATAATTTTATAAAAAATTTGCTAGATGTATTTGGTTTGGTTTTATAACGGTTTAACCGGTCAAAGTAGACTTTCCTTTTAACTAGTCTTGTCCCGAATGATGAATTTATTTTTTTAATTTATTTTTTCGACGTTCCAAACGTACGGATGTGAAGATCTAACGATTTTAGTGATGTGGTAATATTTTAAAAAATTTGATAGATGTATTTGGTTTGGTTTTATAACGGTCAAACCGGTCAAAGTAGACTCTCCTTTTAACTATTCTTTTCCCGAAAGATGAATCTATTTTTTTCAATTATTTTTTCGACGTTCCAAATGTATAGATGTGAAGATCTAACGATTTTAGTGATGTGGTAAATTTTTTAAAAATTTGCTTGATGTATTTGGTTTGGTTTTATAACAGTCAAACCTGTCAAAGTAGACTTTCCTTTTAACTAGTCTTGTCCCGAATGATGAATCTATTTTTTTAATTATTTTTTTCGACATTCCAAATGTATGGATGTGAAGATCTAACGATTTTAGTGATGTGGTAACTTTTTTAAAATTTTGCTAAATGTATTTGGTTTGGTTTTATAACGGTCAAACCGGTCTAAGTAGACTTTCCTTTTAACTAGTCTTGTCCCGAATGATGAATCTATTTTTTTAATTATTTTTTCGACGTTCAAAATGTACAGATGTGAATAACTAACGATTTGTGTGATGTGGTAATTTTTTAAAAAATTCCCTAGATGTATTTGATTTGGATTTATAACGGTCAAACCGGTCAAAGTAGACTTTTCTTTTAACTAGTCTTGTCCCGAATGATGAATCTATTTTTTTAAATTATTTTTTCGATGTTCCAAACGTTCGGATGTCAAGAACTAACGATTTTAGTGATGTGGTAATTTTTTAAAAAATGTGCTAGATGTATTTTGTTTGGTTTTATAACGGTCAAGCCGGTCAAAGTAGACTTTCCTTTTAACTAGTCTTGTCGCGAATGATGAATCTATTTTTTTAATTTTTTTTCGACATTCCAAATGTATGGATGTGAAGATCTAACGATTTTAGTGATGTGGTAATTTTTTTAAAAAAATTTCCAAGATGTATTTGGTTTGGTTTTATAACGGTCAAACCGGTCAAAGTAGACTTTCCTTTTAACTAGTCTTGTCCCGAATGATGAATCTATTTTTTTAATTTATTGTTTCGATGTCAAAACGTACAGATGTGAAGATCTAACGATTTTAGTGTTGTGATAATTTTCTAAAAAATTTGCTAGATGTATTTGGTTTGGTTTTATAACGGTTAAACCGGTCAAAGTAGACTTTCCTTTTAACTAGTCTTGTCCCGAATGATGAATCTATTTTTTTAAATTATTTTTTCCACGTTCCAAACGTACGGATGTGAAGATCTAACGATTTTAGTGATGTGGTAATTTTTTAAAAAATTTGATAAATGTATTTGGTTTGGTTTTATAACGGTCAAACCGGTCAAAGTAGACTCTCCTTTTAACTATTCTTTTCCCGAATGATGAATCTATTTTTTTAAATTATTTTTTCGACGTTCCAACTGTATAGATGTGAAGATCTAACGATTTTAGTGATGTGGTAATTTTTTTAAAAATTTGCTTGATGTATTTGGTTTGGTTTTATAACAGTCAAACCGGTCAAAGTAGAGTTTCCTTTTAACTAGTCTTGTCCCGAATGATGAATCTATTTTTTTAATTATTTTTTTCGACATTCCAAATGTATGGATGTGAAGATCTAACGATTTTAGTGTTGTGATAATTTTTTAAAAAATTCGCTAGATGTATTTGATTTGGTTTTATAACGGTCAAACCGGTCAAAGTAGACTTTCCTTTTAACTAGTCTTGTCCCGAATGATGAATCTATTTTTTTAAATTATTTTTTCGATGTTCCAAACGTTCGGATGTGAAGAACTAACGATTTTAGTGATGTGGTAATTTTTTAAAAAATGTGCTAGATGTATTTTGTTTGGTTTTATAACGGTCAAGCCGGTCAAAGTAGACTTTCCTTTTAACTAGTCTTGTCGCGAATGATGAATCTATTTTTTTAATTTTTTTTCAACATTCCAAATGTATGGATGTGAAGATCTAACGATTTTAGTGATGTGGTAATTTTTTTTAAAAAATTTCCAGGATGTATTTGGTTTGGTTTTATAACGGTCAAACCGGTCAAAGTAGACTTTCCTTTTAACTAGTCTTGTCCCGAATGATGAATCTATTTTTTTAATTTATTGTTTCGATGTCAAAACGTACAGATGTGAAGATCTAACGATTTTAGTGTTGTGATAATTTTATAAAAAATTTGCTAGATGTATTTGGTTTGGTTTTATAACGGTTAAACCGGTCAAAGTAGACTTTCCTTTTAACTAGTCTTGTCCCGAATGATGAATCTATTTTTTTAAATTATTTTTTCCATGTTCCAAACGTACGGATGTGAAGATCTAACGATTTTAGTGATGTGGTAATTTTTTAAAAAATTTGATAAATGTATTTGGTTTGGTTTTATAACGGTCAAACCGGTCAAAGTAGACTCTCCTTTTAACTATTCTTTTCCCGAATGATGAATCTATTTTTTTAAATTATTTTTTCGACGTTCCAAATGTATAGATGTGAAGATCTAACGATTTTAGTGATGTGGTAATTTTTTTAAAAATTTGCTTGATGTATTTTGTTTGGTTTTATAACAGTCAAACCGGTCAAAGTAGAGTTTCCTTTTAACTAGTCTTATCCCGAATGATGAATCTATTTTTTTAATTATTTTTTTCGACATTCCAAATGTATGGATGTGAAGATCTAACGATTTTAGTGATGTGGTAATTTTTTTAAAAATTTGCTTGATGTATTTGGTTTGGTTTTATAACAGTCAAACCGGTCAAAGTAGAGTTTCCTTTTAACTAGTCTTGTCCCGAATGATGAATCTATTTTTTTAATTATTTTTTTCGACATTCCAAATGTATGGATGTGAAGATCTAACGATTTTAGTGTTGTGATAATTTTTTAAAAAATTCGCTAGATGTATTTGATTTGGTTTTATAACGGTCAAACCGGTCAAAGTAGACTTTCCTTTTAACTAGTCTTGTCCCGAATGATGAATCTATTTTTTTAAATTATTTTTTCGATGTTCCAAACGTTCGGATGTGAAGAACTAACGATTTTAGTGATGTGGTAATTTTTTAAAAAATGTGCTAGATGTATTTTGTTTGGTTTTATAACGGTCAAGCCGGTCAAAGTAGACTTTCCTTTTAACTAGTCTTGTCGCGAATGATGAATCTATTTTTTTAATTTTTTTCGACATTCCAAATGTATGGATGTGAAGATCTAACGATTTTACTGATGTGGTAATTTTTTTAAAAAAATTTCCAAGATGTATTTGGTTTGGTTTTATAACGGTCAAACCGGTCAAAGTAGACTTTCCTTTTAACTAGTCTTGTCCCGAATGATGAATCTATTTTTTTAATTTATTGTTTCGATGTCAAAACGTACAGATGTGAAGATCTAACGATTTTAGTGTTGTGATAATTTTACAAAATATTTGCTAGATGTATTTGGTTTGGTTTTATAACGGTTAAACCGGTCAAAGTAGACTTTCCTTTTAACTAGTCTTGTCCCGAATGATGAATCTATTTTTTTAAATTATTTTTTCCATGTTCCAAACGTACGGATGTGAAGATCTAACGATTTTAGTGATGTGGTAATTTTTTAAAAAATTTGATAAATGTATTTGGTTTGGTTTTATAACGGTCAAACCGGTCAAAGTAGACTCTCCTTTTAACTATTCTTTTCCCGAATGATGAATCTATTTTTTTAAATTATTTTTTCGACGTTCCAAATGTATAGATGTGAAGATCTAACGATTTTAGTGATGTGGTAATTTTTTTAAAAATTTGCTTGATGTATTTTGTTTGGTTTTATAACAGTCAAACCGGGCAAAGTAGAGTTTCCTTTTAACTAGTCTTATCCCGAATGATGAATCTATTTTTTTAATTATTTTTTTCGACATTCCAAATGTATGGATGTGAAGATCTAACGATTTTAGTGATGTGGTAATTTTTTTAAAAATTTGCTTGATGTATTTGGTTTGGTTTTATAACAGTCAAACCGGTCAAAGTAGAGTTTCCTTTTAACTAGTCTTGTCCCGAATGATGAATCTATTTTTTTAATTATTTTTTTCGACATTCCAAATGTATGGATGTGAAGATCTAACGATTTTAGTGTTGTGATAATTTTTTAAAAAATTCGCTAGATGTATTTGATTTGGTTTTATAACGGTCAAACCGGTCAAAGTAGACTTTCCTTTTAACTAGTCTTGTCCCGAATGATGAATCTATTTTTTTAAATTATTTTTTCCATGTTCCAAACTTACGGATGTGAAGATCTAACGATTTTAGTGATGTGGTAATTTTTTAAAAAATTTGATAAATGTATTTGGTTTGGTTTTATAACGGTCAAACCGGTCAAAGTAGACTCTCCTTTTAACTATTCTTTTCCCGAATGATGAATCTATTTTTTAAAATTATTTTTTCGACGTTCCAAATGTATAGATGTGAAGATCTAACGATTTTAGTGATGTGGTAATTTTTTTAAAAATTTGCTTGATGTATTTGGTTTGGTTTTATAACAGTCAAACCGGTCAAAGTAGAGTTTCCTTTTAACTAGTCTTGTCCCGAATGATGAATCTATTTTTTTAATTATTTTTTTCGACATTCCAAATGTATGGATGTGAAGATCTAACGATTTTAGTGTTGTGATAATTTTTTAAAAAATTCGCTAGATGTATTTGATTTGGTTTTATAACGGTCAAACCGGTCAAAGTAGACTTTCCTTTTAACTAGTCTTGTCCCGAATGATGAATCTATTTTTTTAAATTTTTTTTTCGACGTTCCAAATGAACGGATGTGCAGATGTAACGATTTTAGTGATGTGGTAATTTTTTAAAAAATTTGATAAATGTATTTGGTTTGGTTTTATAACGGTCAAACCGGTCAAAGTGGACTTTTCTTTTAACTAGACTTGTCCCGAATGATGAATCTATTTTTTTAAATTATTTTTTCGACATTCCAAATGTATGGATGTGAAGATCTAACGATTTTAGTGATGTGGTAATTTTTTAAAAAGTTTGCTAGATGTATTTGGTTTGGTTTTATAACGGTCAAACCGGTCAAAGTACACTTTTCTTTTAACTAGTCTTCTCCCGAATGATGAATCTATTTTTAATGATTTTTTCGACGTTCTAAACGTACGGATGTGAAGAACTAACGGTTTTAGTGATGTGGTAATTTTTTAAAAAATTTGCTAGATGTATTTGGTTAGGTTTTATAAAGGTCAAACCGGTCAAAATAGACTTTACTTTTAACTAGTCTTGTCCCGAATGATGAATCTACTTTTTTAATTTATTTTTTCGACGTTCAAAACGTATAGATGTGAAGATCTAACGATTTTAGTGATGTGGTAATTTTTTAAAAAATTCGCTAGAAGTATTTCATTTGGTTTTATAACGGTCAAACCGGTCAAAGTAGACTTTCCTTTTAACTAGTCCTGTCCCGAATGATGAATCTATTTTTTTAATTTTTTTCAACATTCCAAATGTATGGATGTGAAGATCTAACGATTTTAGTGATGTGGTAATTTTTTAAAAAATTTGCCAGGATGTATTCGGTTTGGTTTTATAACGGTCAAACCGGTCAAAATAGACTTTCCTTTTAACTAGTCTTGTCCCGAATGATGAATCTATTTTTTTAATTTATTGCTTCGATGTTCCAAACGTACAGATGTTAAGATCTAACGATTTTAGTGTTGTGATAATTTTATAAAAAATTTGCTAGATGTATTTGGTTTGGTTTTATAACGGTTTAACCGGTCAAAGTAGACTTTCCTTTTAACTAGTCTTGTCCCGAATGATGAATCTATTTTTTTAATTTATTTTTTCGACGTTCCAAACGTACGGATGTGAAGATCTAACGATTTTAGTGATGTGGTAATATTTTAAAAAATTTGATAGATGTATTTGGTTTGGTTTTATAACGGTCAAACCGGTCAAAGTAGACTCTCCTTTTAACTATTCTTTTCCCGAAAGATGAATCTATTTTTTTCAATTATTTTTTCGACGTTCCAAATGTATAGATGTGAAGATCTAACGATTTTAGTGATGTGGTAATTTTTTTAAAAATTTGCTTGATGTATTTGGTTTGGTTTTATAACAGTCAAACCTGTCAAAGTAGACTTTCCTTTTAACTAGTCTTGTCCCGAATGATGAATCTATTTTTTTAATTATTTTTTTCGACATTCCAAATGTATGGATCTGAAGATCTAACGATTTTAGTGATGTGGTAACTTTTTTAAAATTTTGCTAGATGTATTTGGTTTGGTTTTATAACGGTCAAACCGGTCTAAGTAGAATTTCCTTTTAACTAGTCTTGTCCCGAATGATGAATCTATTTTTTTAATTATTTTTTCGACGTTCAAAATGTACAGATGTGAATAACTAACGATTTGAGTGATGTGGTAATTTTTTAAAAAATTGACTAGATGTATTTGATTTGGTTTTATAACGGTCAAACCGGTCAAAGTAGACTTTTCTTTTAACTAGTCTTGTCCCGAATGATGAATCTATTTTTTTAAATTATTTTTTCGATGTTCCAAACTTTCGGATGTGAAGAACTAACGATTTTAGTGATGTGGTAATTTTTTAAAAAATGTGCTAGATGTATTTTGTTTGGTTTTATAACGGTCAAGCCGGTCAAAGTAGACTTTCCTTTTAACTAGTCTTGTCCCGAATGATGAATCTATTTTTTTAATTTATTGTTTCGATGTCAAAAGGTACAGATGTGAAGATCTAACGATTTTAGTGTTGTGATAATTTTATAAAAAATTTGCTAGATGTATTTGGTTTGGTTTTATAACGGTTAAACTGGTCAAAGTAGACTTTCTTTTTAACTAGTCTTGTCCCGAATGATGAATCTATTTTTTTAAATTATTTTTTCCACGTTCCAAACGTACGGATGTAAAGATCTAACGATTTTATTGATGTGGTAATTTTTTAAAAAATTTGATAAATGTATTTGGTTTGGTTTTATAACGGTCAAACCGGTCAAAGTAGACTCTCCTTTTAACTATTCTTTTCCCGAATGATGAATCTATTTTTTTAAATTATTTTTTCGACGTTCCAAATGTATAGATGCGAAGATCTAACGATTTTAGTGATGTGGTAATTTTTTTAAAAATTTGCTTGATGTATTTGGTTTGGTTTTATAATAGTCAAACCGGTCAAAGTAGAGTTTCCTTTTAACTAGTCTTGTCCCGAATGATGAATCTATTTTTTTAATTATTTTTTTCGACATTCCAAATGTATGATGTGAAGATCTAACGATTTTAGTGTTGTGATAATTTTTTAAAAAATTCGCTAGATGTATTTGATTTGGTTTTATAACGGTCAAACCGGTCAAAGTAGACTTTCCTTTTAACTAGTCTTGTCCCGAATGATGAATCTATTTTTTTAAATTATTTTTTCGACGTTCCAAATGTACGGATGTGCAGATGTAACGATTTTAGTGATGTGGTAATTTTTTAAAAAATTTGATAAATGTATTTGGTTTGGTTTTATAACGGTCAAACCGGTCAAAGTGGACTTTTCTTTTAACTAGACTTGTCCCGAATGATGAATCTATTTTTTTAAATTATTTTTTCGACATTCCAAATGTATGGATGTGAAGATCTAACGATTTTAGTGATGTGGTAATTTTTTAAAAAATTTGCTAGATGTATTTGGTTTGGTTTTATAACGGTCAAACCGGTCAAAGTACACTTTTCTTTTAACTAGTCTTCTCCCGAATGATGAATCTATTTTTAATGATTTTTTCGACGTTCTAAACATACGGATGTGAAGAACTAACGATTTTAGTGATGTGGTAATTTTTTAAAAAATTTGCTAGATGTATTTGGTTAGGTTTTATAAAGGTCAAACCGGTCAAAATAGACTTTACTTTTAACTAGTCTTGTCCCGAATGATGAATCTACTTTTTTAATTTATTTTTTCGACGTTCAAAACGTATAGATGTGAAGATCTAACGATTTTAGTGATGTGGTAATTTTTTAAAAAATTCGCTAGATGTATTTCCTTTGGTTTTATAACGGTCAAACCGGTCAAAGTAGACTTTCCTTTTAACTAGTCCTGTCCCGAATGATGAATCTATTTTTTTAATTTTTTTCAACATTCCAAATGTATGGATGTGAAGATCTAACGATTTTAGTGATGTGGTAATTTTTTAAAAAATTTGCCAGGATGTATTTGGTTTGGTTTTATAACGGTCAAACCGGTCAAAATAGACTTTCCTTTTAACTAGTCTTGTCCCGAATGGTGAATCTATTTTTTTAATTTATTGCTTCGATGTTCCAAACGTACAGATGTGAAGATCTAACGATTTTAGTGTTGTGATAATTTTATAAAAAATTTGCTAGATGTATTTGGTTTGGTTTTATAACGGTTTAACCGGTCAAAGTAGACTTTCCTTTTAACTTGTCTTGTTCCGAATGATGAAACTATTTTTTTAATTTATTTTTTCGACGTTCCAAATGTACGGATGTGCAGATGTAACGATTTTAGTGATGTGGTAATTTTTTAAAAAATTTGATAAATGTATTTGGATTGGTTTTATAACGATCAAACCGGTCAAAGTGGACTTTTCTTTTAACTAGACTTGTCCCGAATGATGAATCTATTTTTTTAAATTATTTTTTCGACATTCCAAATGTATGGATGTGAAGATCTAACGATTTTAGTGATGTGGTAATTTTTTAAAAAATTTGCTAGATGTATTTGGTTTGGTTTTATAACGGTCAAACCGGTCAAAGTACACTTTTCTTTTAACTAGTCTTCTCCCGAATGATGAATCTATTTTTAATGATTTTTTCGACGTTCTAAACGTACGGATGTGAAGAACTAACGATTTTAGTGATGTGGTAATTTTTTAAAAAATTTGCTAGATGTATTTGGTTAGGTTTTATAAAGGTCAAACCGGTCAAAATGGACTTTACTTTTAACTAGTCTTGTCCCGAATGATGAATCTACTTTTTTAATTTATTTTTTCGACGTTCAAAACGTATAGATGTGAAGATCTAACGATTTTAGTGATGTGGTAATTTTTTAAAAAATTCGCTAGATGTATTTCCTTTGGTTTTATAACGGTCAAACCGGTCAAAGTAGACTTTCCTTTTAACTAGTCCTGTCCCGAATGATGAATCTATTTTTTTAATTTTTTTCAACATTCCAAATGTATGGATGTGAAGATCTAACGATTTTAGTGATGTGGTAATTTTTTAAAAAATTTGCCAGGATGTATTTGGTTTGGTTTTATAACGGTCAAACCGGTCAAAATAGACTTTTCTTTTAACTAGTCTTGTCCCGAATGATGAATCTATTTTTTTAATTTATTGCTTCGATGTTCCAAACGTACAGATGTGAAGATCTAACGATTTTAGTGTTGTGATAATTTTATAAAAAATTTGCTAGATGTATTTGGTTTGGTTTTATAACGGTTTAACCGGTCAAAGTAGACTTTCCTTTTAACTTGTCTTGTTCCGAATGATGAAACTATTTTTTTAATTTATTTTTTCGACGTTCCAAACGTACGGATGTGAAGATCTAACGATTTTAGTGATGTGGTAATATTTTAAAAAATTTGATAGATGTATTTGGTTTGGTTTTATAACGGTCAAACCGGTCAAAGTAGACTCTCCTTTTAACTATTCTTTTCCCGAAAGATGAATCTATTTTTTTCAATTATTTTTTCGACGTTCCAAATGTATAGATGTGAAGATCTAACGATTTTAGTGATGTGGTAATTTTTTTAAAAATTTGCTTGATGTATTTGGTTTGGTTTTATAACAGTCAAACCTGTCAAAGTAGACTTTCCTTTTAACTAGTCTTGTCCCGAATGATGAATCTATTTTTTTAAATTATTTTTTCGACGTTCCAAATGTATAGATGTGAAGATCTAACGATTTTAGTGATATGGTAATTTTTTTAAAAATTTGCTTGATGTATTTGGTTTGGTTTTATAACAGTCAAACCGGTCAAAGTAGAGTTTCCTTTTAACTAGTCTTGTCCCGAATGATGAATCTATTTTTTTAATTATTTTTTTCGACATTCCAAATGTATGATGTGAAGATCTAACGATTTTAGTGTTGTGATAATTTTATAAAAAATTTGCTAGATGTATTTGGTTTGGTTTTATAACGGTCAAACCGGTCAAAGTAGACTTTCCTTTTAACTAGTCTTGTCCCGAATGATGAATCTATTTTTTTAAATTATTTTTTCGACGTTCCAAATGTACAGATGTGCAGATGTAACGAATTTAGTGATGTGGTAATTTTTTAAAAAATTTGATAAATGTATTTGGTTTGGTTTTATAACGGTCAAACCGGTCAAAGTGGACTTTTCTTTTAACTAGACTTGTCCCGAATGATGAATCTATTTTTTTAAATTATTTTTTCGACATTCCAAATGTATGGATGTGAAGATCTAACGATTTTAGTGATGTGGTAATTTTTTAAAAAATTTTCTAGATGTATTTGGTTTGGTTTTATAACGGTTTAACCGGTCAAAGTAGACTTTCCTTTTAACTTGTCTTGTTCCGAATGATGAAACTATTTTTTTAATTTATTTTTTCGACGTTCCAAATGTACGGATGTGCAGATGTAACGATTTTAGTGATGTGGTAATTTTTTAAAAAATTTGATAAATGTATTTGGTTTGGTTTTATAACGGTCAAACCGGTCAAAGTGGACTTTTCTTTTAACTAGACTTGTCCCGAATGATGAATCTATTTTTTTAAATTATTTTTTCGACATTCCAAATGTATGGATGTGAAGATCTAACGATTTTAGTGATGTGGTAATTTTTTAAAAAATTTGCTAGATGTATTTGGTTTGGTTTTATAACGGTCAAACCGGTCAAAGTACACTTTTCTTTTAACTAGTCTTCTCCTGAATGATGAATCTATTTTTAATGATTTTTTCGACGTTCTAAACGTACGGATGTGAAGAACTAACGATTTTAGTGATGTGGTAATTTTTTAAAAAATTTGCTAGATGTATTTGGTTAGGTTTTATAAAGGTCAAACCGGTCAAAATAGACTTTACTTTTAACTAGTCTTGTCCCGAATGATGAATCTACTTTTTTAATTTATTTTTTCGACGTTCAAAACGTATAGATGTGAAGATCTAACGATTTTAGTGATGTGGTAATTTTTTAAAAAATTTGCCAGGATGTATTTGGTTTGGTTTTATAACGGTCAAACCGGTCAAAATAGACTTTTCTTTTAACTAGTCTTGTCCCGAATGATGAATCTATTTTTTTAATTTATTGCTTCGATGTTCCAAACGTACAGATGTGAAGATCTAACGATTTTAGTGTTGTGATAATTTTATAAAAAATTTGCTAGATGTATTTGGTTTGGTTTTATAACGGTCAAACCGGTCAAAGTAGACTCTCCTTTTAACTATTCTTTTCCCGAAAGATGAATCTATTTTTTTCAATTATTTTTTCGACGTTCCAAATGTATAGATGTGAAGATCTAACGATTTTAGTGATGTGGTAATTTTTTTAAAAATTTGCTTGATGTATTTGGTTTGGTTTTATAACGGTCAAACCGGTCTAAGTAGACTTTCCTTTTAACTAGTCTTGTCCCGAATGATGAATCTATTTTTTTAATTATTTTTTCGACGTTCAAAATGTACAGATGTGAATAACTAACGATTTGAGTGATGTGGTAATTTTTTAAAAAATTCGCTAGATGTATTTGATTTGGTTTTATAACGGTCAAACCGGTCAAAGTAGACTTTTCTTTTAACTAGTCTTGTCCCGAATGATCAATCTATTTTTTTAAATTATTTTTTCGATGTTCCAAATGTTCGGATGTGAAGAACTAACGATTTTAGTGATGTGGTAATTTTTTAAAAAATTTGCTAGATGTATTTTTTTTGGTTTTATAACTGTCAAGCCGGTCAAAGTAGACTTTCCTTTTAACTAGTCTTGTCACGAATGATGAATCTATTTTTTTAATTTTTTTTCGACATTCCAAATGTATGGATGTGAAGATCTAACGATTTTAGTGATGTGGTAATTTTTTTAAAAAAATTTCCAGGATGTATTTGGTTTGGTTTTATAACGGTCAAACCGGTCAAAGTAGACTTTCCTTTTAACTAGTCTTGTGCCGAATGATGAATCTATTTTTTTAAATTATTTTTTCCACGTTCCAAACGTACGGATGTGAAGATCTAACGATTTTAGTGATGTGGTAATTTTTTAAAAAATTTGATAAATGTATTTGGTTTGGTTTTATAACGGTCAAACCGGTCAAAGTAGACTCTCCTTTTAACTATTCTTTTCCCGAATGATGAATCTGTTTTTTTAAATTATTTTTTCGACGTTCCAAATGTATAGATGTGAAGATCTAACGATTTTAGTGATGTGGTAATTTTTTTAAAAATTTGCTTGATGTATTTGGTTTGGTTTTATAACAGTCAAACCGGTCAAAGTAGAGTTTCCTTTTAACTAGTCTTGTCCCAAATGATGAATCTATTTTTTTAATTATTTTTTTCGACATTCCAAATGTATGGATGTGAAGATCTAACGATTTTAGTGTTGTGATAATTTTTTAAAAAATTCGCTAGATGTATTTGATTTGGTTTTATAACGGTCAAACCGGTCAAAGTAGACTTTCCTTTTAACTAGTCTTGTCCCGAATGATGAATCTATTTTTTTAAATTATTTTTTCGACGTTCCAAATGTACGGATGTGCAGATGTAACGATTTTATTGATGTGGTAATTTTTTAAAAAATTTGATAAATGTATTTTGTTTGGTTTTATAACGGTCAAACCGGTCAAAGTGGACTTTCCTTTTAACTAGTCTTGTCCCGAATGATGAATCTATTTTTTTAAATTATTTTTTCGACGTTCCAAATGTATGAATGTGAAGATCTAACGATTTTAGTGATGTGGAAATTTTTTAAAAAATTTGCTAGATGTATTTGGTTTGGTTTTATAACGGTCAAACCGGTCAAATTACACTTTTCTTTTAACTAGTCTTCTCCCGAATGATGAATCTATTTTTTTAATGATTTTTTCGACGTTCTAAACGTACGGATGTGAAGAATTAACGATTTTAGTGATGTGGTAATTTTTAAAAAATTTGCTAGATGTATTTGGTTAGGTTTTATAAAGGTCAAATCGGTCAAAGTAGACTTTCCTTGTAACGCCCCCAAATCCACCCTGACCGGGGACTCGGGTCGTCACATTGTCTCAATATGATAACGCAGTAACAATACCAAATTTTATTACAACGGAGCATAAAATGTCCCACTCCGCAGGTCCATGATCGTCTTCACAACATAGTACAATCCAACTTGATACATCTCGAAATAATATGTTACAAAAGTTCACAACATTAGAAATATAAAGATTCCATCTGGATCTTCTAATAATTGTCGTCATAGCCTTGCGCTTTCCCCTTGCCTCTGTAGCCCTGGCTTGACGTCTCGCCTCTTTCCGTCTTGACAGCTGAACAAAATGTTGTAAAGCAAGAATGAGCAACTATAGTGCTCAGCAAGTTCTCTTCTCGCTCGGTATATAAATATAATAAGGTTTACCGAAATAAATACTTAAAATTTTAATATCGGATATGACAATATCATTTGGCTCAAATTCATCTTGAAAATATCATACTCGAAAGGCTCAAAACTCATCTCAAAACAGAATACTCAAAAGACTCATTACTCATCTCGAAACAGAATACTCGATAACTCATTAGATATAACTCTGATAACTCATGATTTAAGAATGAACTGGTCTTCCACCTCTCCGTATCTCGGTGGGGCGATCAACTAACCAACCAAGAATACCGGCCTCCAATGACACCGCACTTCGCCCGATCACGGCTACAATACGATATCAACAATAATATATATATGTATGAATGCTAGCATCATAATGGTTATCAATTCAACCAAGGCAACAAGGTGCCTAATTATTCTCAGGTCCATAAAACGGTACACGAGTCTCTCTTTCTCTATAATGGGCCTCTTGCCCAAAATTGACCAGTAGAATACAGAATTCCCGAATATTTGGGGTACAGATAACTTGAGATAATTCTTTCAGAAAATATTTACAAATCTGGCGGATTGCTAGTCTGACTCGATTTTACCACCAATCCGAACAATGGACTGATGTAAATTTTAAATAATATTAATTTATCGGTTGACACGAACAAAATGCCAAACCTTGACAATAAAATCAACTATCTCGAATTTATGAGAATAGTCTTAAGATTGAAGTAATTGGGAGTCGTACTGAACAAATAGTACTTCTCAATATTTATAATACTCAACATTGATGAACGTTTAGATAGAATATTTTTCACTTGATCGACGAATAAAAATCTCTAACAATTATAATTTTTTAAACTCCTATCGGTTAGTTCAAACGAGGAACTAACTAGAAGATAATCAATAAATAACGATTGAATTTGTACAATAAATTCAATCGAAAAGAATAAATTTAACTATCCCAGACGAATAAGATTAGTTTCACTGAATCAAAATAATAGTCGTCTCGAATTAATAAGATCGACCCGATAGCAACTAAATTATTTTACGCTTATAAGGATTATAATTCTCAATAAACTAAATTAACAGCATAATAATATTTAACGAGAAATAATGCTCAAAAGAAATTATTTCATCATACGAAGCAACAGATAAATCTCAACATATAATATCTTGAAAATAATTAAGGAATTAAATAATACGAACAGAAATTCACAGTTTCCAAAAGTTAGGGTAGGAATGAATTTGCCTCGGTCTCGTAGTGCAAATAAGTGTAGATAAAATTTGTACTCTACCCGTGAACTCGGCTTCGGTCTATGGCTCGGAATTTATTCTCTAAAAATGGCAACCAGAAATACGTGAGTGCTTTGTCAAAATAAAATATTTCTCAACCGATAATATAATATAATAAAATATCTCTCGAAAATCTCTACGATAAATAACAAAAATTAAATCCCGGATAAATAAATCTCTCTTTAAACTCAGAATTTAAATCTTGAAAATCAATCCTATTTTTTAATATCCGTAAATCCGACTTAAATGAAAATAGGGTTACGGCAATTAACGACAATACTCCATTTTTAAATTTCATAAATAATTAAATATTAATCCGATTTTAACCTCTAATCCACTCTCTCTCCCGTTCTCTCTCTCTCTTCTCTACCTCTCTCTTTCGTCGAACCTTCCTCTCTACTCCATCAATCTCTCCCGCCTCCATCTATCTATCTCTCGTTACCTCCCCCACCCACGTCTCTCTCTTTGTCCTCTTTTCTCTCTCAGTCTCAACCTCCCCCTCGACCAACACCAAAACCACACACCACAACAACAATAACAACACTCAACTATCCCTCAATCTCTCCCTGCAACTCTCCGTTAATTGCTCTCGCTTCAAACAATCTCTCTCGAACTCAACCTCGATCCCACTCTCTCCCGTCGGCCTCCCTCAATCTCGCCTCAATCTCTCTACATCAAAATCTCTCTCGCCTTAATCTCCTCTTCGACACACCCACAACCACAAACCCCTTCTCCTAACTCCGATACAACCCATCAATTAATACAAACCCAACCCAAATCGGAAGTACACACACAACACATGTTCAATCATCATGTTTCGTCTCCTCAATCTCTCTCAATCTCCCAACTCTCTCTCCGATCCAAACCACAACCAACACCACACGAACCCCCTAGGATCTCTCTCCCTACGCCTCAACGTCTCTCTCTGGCCTCTTTCTTTCGTCTCTCTTCTTTCCACCCCTGCATCCTCTCTTTCTCGCGACTACACAGACCGCCACCATCAGCTCCATCCCAATCAACATCACCACCGCCTCCGACCACCTCTCTGTCTCCCCCATCTCCCTCGACTCCCTCTTCTTCGAATACCCACACCCAACAAACAATCTCCTCCCAAGCTCTCTTCCCGCATCCCTCTCTTATCTCTCGTTAATTTCTGACAACAACGACCACAACAATCTCGAACAACCAATCGGAACAATAAAACGAAAAAGGAAAGAAAGAAAATAATAAGAGAAAATAAAACAACTACCTGCTGTTGACTCTGTGTGTTATAAGAATGGGTTTGTGTATATACTTCTGTCGGTTTTTGAGAGTGTGATTTGGTTTGGGCTCTTGTGGTCTTATAAAATAAACTGAATGCCACTAATAATGTACAATAATGATGATAATTTTAGTGTGGTCTTTTATTAATTAAAAAGAAATAAATAATGGGGAACAATTGTAGATGGCATAATAATTACAAGGTTAGTGTTATTTTCAGAAAAATAAAAAAAATGATGACCCCTTAATCAACTTGCTTCGCCGTGACGACTAATTAAAACGATACCCAAATTTTGTTTCCTAAAAATAAATTCGATCCACAACTAAAATTCTATTTTTCCTAATTTTAACAAAAACCAAATAAATATAATTAAATAAATATAATAAAATTTTACTTGCGTACGAATTTCGAAATTTTACAGAAACTCGTTAATTAAAATATACTAGTGCATCACTCTTAATTAAAATTTAAATATCGAGTAGGAAAATTAATTCGAAAATTCATGGTTATTACAGTCTTCCCCCCTTATAGGATTCCGTCCTCGGAATCAAAACTATGCACTAAACAATTCAGGATATTTATTTCGCATTTCACTTTCTAATTCCCACGTGGCTTCCTCAACTTGGTGGTTTCTCCAAAGTACTTTCACTAAATTCACTTTCTTAGTTCTTAACTCTTGCACTTTGTAATCTAGGATCTCTACTGGCTTTTCTTCGTACGATAAATCAGGACGTATCTCCACTAGCTCGTAGGTTATAATATGTCTGAAATCAGAATGGTATTCTCTTAACGCAGAAATATGAAACACATCGTGAACATGCTGAAGGTCTGGAGGTAGGGCCAACTGATAAGCTAGTGGTCCTATCTTCTTAAGAATATCAAAAGGTCCTATATATCTGGGGCTTAACTTGCCTTTCTTTCCGAATCTCATTACTCCTTTCCAAGGTGAAACTTTCAACATCACTTTATCTCCCACTTCAAATGCTTTGTCTTTCCTCTTTTGATTTGCATACTTCCTGAAAGGCATATGACTCAGCCTATTTGTAGTTAGAGGATCCTAATCAACTTAAACCAAATTGTAATAAGTAAATATACATATGAACTGTCACAGGAATCTCAAGAAGTATTATCTGTCAGAAGAAAGAAGAAAAGTCAATCTATAGTTTTGATGTCATACACTGGAAGACGATTCAGTTATCTCATCAAGCCCCAGTACAGCATTGAAGTTAATGGATTCATTTGAACAGTGACAGAGATTTTTCGAGTGATAGTTTGAAGATCAGTTACAGTACAAGAGAATTGAGAGAAGAAATAAACCACAACCTAAAGTCAAAAGTGAAGAAGCGTCATTGATGTTAGTCGTTCATGAACCAGACAGTACATCGAACGTCAACACAAATCAGTGGTAATTCTTTACTACCTTTAGTGGTTTGTAAGAATTAAATTAATTATTTATTGATTTAATTAAATTCATTTATAATTGATATAAATTAATTTAGTTGATTTAATTAAATGAATTAATTCTGGTAGAATTAATTTATTTATTAAATTAATTATTATATCAATTAAATATGAATTAGTTAAAACATTAACTAATTAATTGGATCAATAAGACTTAAAGAAAGAAAGTTGTTTAAGTCTTGGAAGGGATAAAACTCGGTAAGACTTAATTTAAGTCTTACTGACAGAAGCCTTTCCTGATTTAAGTCCTACCGACCTGATTTAAGTCCTACCGACCTGATTTAAGTCCTACCGACCTCTGCCAGCTGTTATAAGTCTTACCTAAATTCTGGTAAGTCTTACCGACACATTTTAGGTCTTAATGGAGGTTTGTGTAAGTCTTATTGAAGGAAAATCAAGTCTTGGAAGCTGTTTAAGTCATGCTGGAGCAAGTAAATATCCTACAGAAAGCCAGCAAGACCTGTTGTTGATATAAAAGATCAGAACAGACCAGATTAAGTCATAACTGAGAAAACACAGCAGAAACATTTCATCAAGAACAGATTTCTCTCTCTCAAGAACACCAAAGCTTAAACAATTCCCAGAAATTCAAGTTCTTCATCTTTGTGATATTCTATCCGATAGAACTTGTTTATTTGTGATTCTTGTACTACTAGCGAATTAAGTTTCCTAGTTCTTATCTTGATTATTATTAACTAAATTAGAAAAGTTCATGTCGAATTTTCTAATTAGTTATTAACATCTTGATAAGTTGTTATACTGATTTTGTAACACCACATCAAGTTAATATACAGTTATATTCAACTTGAAAAATTGTGTTAAATATTTCCGCAGATAAATTTGTCTTTATCAAATTTAATTTAAAGGACAAATTTCGATAAAAAGGTAAAGATTGTATTCAACCCCCCCCTTCTACAATCTTATCGGACCTAACAATTGGTATCAGAGCCGATTGATTGATACACAAATCATCGATCCCATTTTACTCGATTAAAAATCATCCCCGAATTTTTTAACTCTCTTAAAAAATTTATCATGTCTTCTAAAGTCGGAACTGTGAAAATTCCCATATATGACAAACAGTTATGATATGTGGAAGAACAAAATGTTAATGTTCCTCGAGGTTGCAAATCCTAAATACATGAAAGTCTTATCAGAAGGACCAATAATACCTTTTGGAGTAATTCCTGAAGTTGTTACTGATGGAATAGTTATTACCCCTGTAAGGTATGTATACAAAGACTCTTCTGATTACACTCTTGCTGAAAGAGAGGAAGCTGCACTTGACATTAATTTGAGACTGATCTTAATAGACTCTCTAGACTCTGTAATGTACAGTCATGTGATTAACTGCAAAACTGCAAAGCAAATGTGGGAAACCATTGAAACTGTGAATGAAGGAACAGAGGAAGTTAGGGAGAATCGACTAGAAATTCTGACTTCTGAGTACGAACACTTTCGATCAGTATACAATGAAAGTATTCAAGATGTGTTTGAAAGATATAACAAACTTGTCAATAATTTACAGATGCATGGCAAGTACTACACTTAGAAAGAGATCAACAGAAAATTTCTACTGTCAATGCCTGTTCATCTAGAACATAGAATTACAGCTATCAGAGAGTCAAGGAATCTAAGTCAAATATCTGTAGAAAGACTCTTTGGTGTTTTAAAAACCTATGAACAGGAACAATCTCAACAAAAGGAGATTTATGGAAAAGGAAGAGTTGCTAATACTTCTACAGCTCTTATTGTTGAGAACAAACAGGAAGTTGAAGATAAGGTTATCCAACCTTGTAAAGTTGAAAGTGGCAAGCTGGAAGTTGAAGTTGGTCAAACGAATGCTAGTCCAGATGAAGGAGACTTCTATTCGTTAGAAGAACTAGATCAGTTAGAAGATGAGTCCATGGCTTTGTTGGTAAGGAAATTCAGCAACTTCAGATTCAGGAAGAATCCCAAGTTCAGGTACAAATCTAACTACAACAGGTTTCAGAGAGGAGGTTCTTCATCCTCAAGTAACAGAGGAGGTTACAAAACTGGAACAGTTGAAAGAAGTAAAATTAGATGCTACAATTGTAATGAACTTGGACATTTTGCTACTGAATGTCAGAAGCCAAAACAAAACCAAAGAAAAGACTTTGGATCTGAGAAGAAGAAGACAGGTAGAGCCTATGTGGCTGCTGGAAAGAGTTGGGATGATACAGACTCTGAAGATGAAGAGTATGGCAATCTTGCTCTGATGGCAAAATCTGATAACTCCAGTGGTACATCATCTGAGGTATCATGTACTGAAAGTCAATATATTTATCAACTTACTGATACACTGGGTAATGCTAATAGAGAGATTGAAAGGCTAAATTTGTTAAATACAGATCTTAGTAATCAATTATCAGAATTACATGATGTACAAAATTGCCATGTTATACAAAAATCAGAAATAAGAATGCTAAAAGAACTTGAGAAGTCTCTAGCAGAGATAGTGGTTCAACAACGTGAAACGATAGCTGAACTAGAAATAAGGGTTAGTGCTACTTCTAATTCTTGTAAAGTGGCTAAAGAGTTGTTTAACCAACAAGCAATTAATCAAACTGTAGGAATTGGGTTTGATTATAATGAAGCTATTGGACGTAAAAAGCATTATTACCCCTAACCGTGTCAGTGCTGTAGAGAGGGGTATACCATTAGTGCTTAAGAGTGTTAGTAACCCACTCTTTAAGAAATCCATAGCAGAACCTTTGGATACAACATCTTTAATCATTAAGGAAGAGATGCGCATTGAGGATGTAGCTAATGGCGTAGTCTTAGAAAGTAATCAAGTTGTTAAAAATGATAAAGATAGAAAGACTGTGTTTGTAAAAGCAGAAAGAGTTGGTGAGTCTACTAGTTCATTGAAAACTAGTAGCAGAAGTAACAACATGAATAAATGCAACAACAAATCTACCATGCATGCTATTCCTGTTATTGATACTGCTCATAAGAAATGCGATGCTGTTAATTGCATGTCTTGTGCTTTTAATATAATGTCTGCTTACTTTAACGGTAATCATGCATGTGTTGATAAGAATGCTCCTAGACAGCAGATGAGCAGAAATAAACATGTTAGATCCAGGACTGTAACATCACCTAATTCTAAGATTAAGACTTCAAGTCTTTCTCAGGATTTGGTAAAGACATGGTTACCCAAGCTTAAACCAAAACAAGTTAAAGCTGTTTACAGGGTTAAATGTCCAGTACCTGAAGAAAATGTTGTTAAGATAAAAAGTGTTGCTTTACCTGATAAAGGTCAATTCTTTAAGTACTCCGGACCCAATCAAATTTGGGTTCCGAAGAAAGTCTAACCAATTTGTCATTGCAGGGTTTGAAACAGGTTGATCGAGTCATGTGGATTCTGGACAGTGGATGTTCAAGGCATATGACCGGAGATAAAGCCCTGCTGACAAATGTGGTGGAGAAGGCCGGCCCAGTCGTTACCTTTGGAGATAACAGCAAAGGTAAAACTGATGGATATGGCAGATTAGAAGCTGGAAATGTTATCGTTGAAGATGTCTCTTTTGTGAACGGCCTTGAGCACAATTTGCTCAGTATTAGTCAATTCTGTGACAGAGGTTATGAAGTTCATTTCAACAAGAAGAATTGTCTAATATCACACAAGAGAAATGAAAGGCCACAGTTGACTAGAGTAAGAAAAGGAAACTTGTACATAGCCAATATGAATTCTGGAAGCACAGAAGAAATTAGATGTTTTTATTCAAAGGCATCCACTGATGAAAGTTGGTTATGGCACAAGAAACTTTCTCACCTTAATTTCAAAACAATGAACTCTCTAGTGAAAAGAGAGTTGGTGAGAGGTTTACCTTCGATTGAATTTACTCAGGAAGGTCTATGTGATGCTTGTCAAAAAGGGAAGTTAAAAAGGGCAACTCACAGGAGCACTAACATATCATCAATAACTGAACCATTACAACTTCTCCATATGGATTTGTTTGGTCCAGTTAGTGTGATGTCTATGTCAAGAAAAAGATATGCTCTAGTGATTGTTGATGATTTCTCAAAATTCACATGGGTACTATTTCTGAACTCAAAAGATGAAACTCCACAACTGGTAGTTGATCACATTAAGTTAATTGAGCTGGATTCTAATCGTCCAGTAAGAGCTATAAGGTCAGACAACGGAACTGAATTCAAGAATGCAGTTCTGAATGACTTTTGCATTGAAAAGGGTATAACTAGACAGTACTCGGCTCCCAGAACTCCTCAGCAAAATGGGGTAGTTGAAAGAAAGAATAGAACCTTGATTGAAGCTGCACGTACAATGCTAAGTGAGTCAAGGCTTCCATTGAGCTTTTGGGCTGAAGCTGTCAACACTGCATGCTATACCCAGAATCGAACACTTATCAATAAAGACTTAATGAAGACACCTTATGAAGCTCTACATGACAAGAAACCAACTCTCAAGTACTTCCATGTATTTGGGACAAAATGCTTTGTGCTGAAAGAAGGAGATGATCAAGGTGGTAAATTTGAAGAGAAAGCACATGAAGCAATATTTATTGGTTATACTAGAAGAGCCTACAAGGTGTATCTTATTGATCAACAGAAAACTTTGGAAAGTGTCAATGTTACATTTGATGACACGAAACTCCCAAATATCCAAAATGAAGATCCATCTGAAAAGCTTAAGTTTGATGATATGTCAGACTCAGATTCAGATGATGACAATCAACCTGACGTTGTTGCTGATAATAATAATCCAAATATTGGTGGTAATGATCAAGGTGATGCTGGTGAAAACAATGATAATTTTCAAGACACCACTGATACTCTTGAACCATCAACAAGTCAAACTGGCAACAACTCAGGGGGAGATAATGAAGGGTCAACAAGTCATACTCAACATCATACTGAAGATCAAGGCGAATCGTCAAGATCAATTCTTCCCAGACAAACTGTTTGGAATAGAGCTCATCCTTTTGAGCTGATTCTTGGTGATCCAGATGTTGGTGTGAAAACAAGAAGAGCTTATCAGAATCAATGTAATTATTCTGGGTTTCTGTCTGTCATGGAACCTAAGAAAGTAGAAGAAGCTCTATCTGATCCTGATTGGGTGATTGCTATGCAAGATGAACTCAATCAATTTAAGCAACTAGAAGTATGGAAGCTGGTACCCAGACCTAAAGATAGAAAAGTGGTGGACACAAGATGGGTATTCAGAAACAAACTAGATGAAGATGGCACTGTGATAAGAAACAAAGCAAGACTGGTAGCTAAAGGTTATTCTCAAGCTGAAGGCATTGATTATGACGAGACCTATGCTCCAGTGGCAAGACTTGAGGCCATCAGAATATTCTTGGCATATGCATCCTATTCAAGATTCAAAGTTTATCAGATTGATGTCAAGAGTGCCTTTCTGAATGGTAAGCTAGATGAAGAAGTGTATGTAGAACAGCCTCCTGGTTTTGAAGATCAAGATCATCTGGACTATGTTTACTTTCTTTACAAAGCTATCTATGGTCTTAAGCAAGCCCCAAGAAAATGGTATGACACTCTTTCTGAATTTCTATTAGAAAATGGTTTTATAAGAGGTGTCATAGACAAAACGCTCTTCACTAAAAGACATAAGAATGATATAATACTAGTCCAAGTCTATGTGGATGATATTATATTTGGGTCTACTAATGAGCTTCTGTGCAAGAAGTTTTCTAAGTTAATGCAGGGTAGGTTTGAAATGAGCATGATGGGAGAACTGAAATTCTTTCTTGGATTACAAATAAGTCAGAGACAAGATGGAATATTTATTTGTCAATCTAAGTACATCAAGGAGCTCCTCAAGAAATATCACATGGAGGAGTGCTCATCAGCAAAGACACCATCAACTATAGCTGTCAAAATTGGTTTATGTGAAAGTTCTGCCAAGGTAGATATCACAGGCTATAGAGGTATGATTGGTTCATTGCTTTACCTAACTGCTAGTAGACCAGATATAATGTTTGCCACATGCTTGTGTGCAAGGTTCCAAGCGAACCCTAAAGAAATCCATCTCACTGCTGTCAAAAGAATCTTAAGATATCTAAAGGGTACGCCTAATTTAGGCATCTGGTACCCTAATGAATCTGGTTTTACTTTAATTGGATATACAGATTCTGACTATGCAGGAAGTGTTGTAGACAGGAAAAGTACATCTGGGAGTTGTCAATACCTAGGTGGAAGGTTGGTATCCTGGTTCAGTAAGAAACAGCAAACAGTTTCCAACTCTACAGCCGAAGCTGAATATATAGCTGCTGGAAGCTGTTGTGCTCAGATCTTATGGATAAGGAATCAATTAATGGACTATGGCATTGTATTGGAAAATATTCCTATTTTATGTGATAATACAAGTGCCATATCAATCGCAAGCAATCCTGTGCAGCATTCAAGGACAAAGCACATTGACATAAGGTATCATTTTATAAGAGAGCATGTAATGAATGGTACAGTGGAACTACTATTTGTAGGATCTGGAGATCAAACTGCAGATATTTTTACTAAGTCGCTTAATGAATCCTCATTCACTAGAATTGTTAGTGAATTGGGTATGTTAAACAGTCCTAGTAATTAATATCTGAAGTTTGATCCTTAATAATTTTACAAGTGATTTTACTGTGAATATTTGTTGTTTGAGATCACTTGTATAATTATTTTACCATCTGATTTTCTTGTTTGTTTAGTTATTTTTCACTCTGTTTATTCATAATATTTAATACTTCATACTTTTGTATTTTTAGAATAATTGTAGATATTTATTTCTATTTTAGTAATTGATTTATCATATGTTTTGTAATGTTTGTCCTGTTATTATTGCTTTGTTTTCGTTAATAGGTTAGCATATGGTATGTATAATTATTTTTATTATTTGTTTGATTTTATATAATATTTTTATTATTTTTAATAAGTTAATTGTATATTTTATAGTGTTTTTAATGTTTATTTAAAGTTAATATGACATAAAAATAGGAAAAACAGTCAATATGACTTAATTTAAAATCGGTATGACTTAAACAGGTTAAGTCTTACCGAGATTTTAAATTTAAGTCATATTCGCAGGTCAGTTCAGTTAAGTCTTACCGAGTCTATCTCGAATTTCGACTTAGACTTCGACTTAGGTTAAGTCATAATGAGTCTATCTCGAACTTCGACTTAGGTTAAGTCTTAATGAGTCTATCTCGAACTTCGACTTAGGTTAAGTCTTACTGAGTTTTGTAAGGTTAAGTCATATTCATGAGTTTTTAACTTAAGTCTTAGCGAGTTTTTAGTTTAGTCTTATTCAATTTAAGTCTTGTCAGTCTTTTTAGTTAAGTCTTTTTAGTTTTAAATTTAAGTCTTATTCGGAGTTTTAAGTCTTGTTTATATTAAGTCTTAATTTAATCTTAGTTTTTATTAAGTCATTATAGAATATTTTTTATTTAAGTCATATTCGAATATATATACATATTAGTTATGTCTTAATACAGTTAAGTCTTATTCGAGTTAAATATGTAAATATATATAAATAACAGTTATGTCTTAATACTAGTTTAACAGATATGTCTTAATGCTAGTTTAACAGTTATGTCTTAATGATAGTTTAAGTCTTATTCGGTCACTTGTATATATATTAGTATTAGTAATATTTTTAAGTCTTAATCAGTCTATTAGTATATATATATAACAGATAGGTTATTTTTAAGTCTTATTTCACATTTCTATCAAGTTAAGTCTTATAGAACAAAAAGGATACATACAATATATACACATATATCTCTCGAATCTCTGTCCAATTTTCGACCGATTTCTCTCAACCAAATCACGAATTAACCACATATCTGAATTCCTTGCTTAATTATCTGTGTTTTGAGTGGTTAAAATCGCGATTTTGTTCAGTTTTTAAAGAGTTAATTTTCGAAAAATTCGTTTTCAAGATCTACTTTTGTGGAAAACTGAGTTCGATTTTTGAAAAACTAAAAATACATGTGTGTTTGTGTGTATGCAAGGATTGTTGTGTGAATTTTTCAGAATTTTTGAAGAACTTTTAATTTTTTCGAATTTTTAATTAATTATTAATTCGAAAAATTAAATTTTAAATTAAAAATTTGTAAAATCTGAAATTTTTAAAGAAATTAAATCTTGATTAAAATGGCTGATCGATTTGAAATTATTAAACATAATTTAATCGGTTATTTTGATCCAGAAAAATGTTCAGTTGAACGTTTTCGACCGTGGATTCGGTTTTTAAATGGAAATTCACTGGTTCGCAATGCTTTGAGATTAGATGCTCCTCTGAAAATTGAACCTTTGCGAATCATGTGTACTACTGCTGTCATTTCTAATGATAACAGATCTTTTATCTTCTCTGTAGGAGATAATCAGTACACAGTGAATGAAAATACAATAAATACGGTCTTAAATTTTCCAACTGATAATTTCGAAGAATTACCATCAGATCAAGAAATGATAAATTTTTTAAATGGTGTATTCTATCAAGACAGTCCTGATCAAACTGTCTGGAATAAAAAGAACTTTGTTCAGGAATGGGATTATCTGTTTGACACACTAGGTAGAGTCTTTGCCAACACTACAAAAGGGAACTTCGGGGTATTACCATCATTCCTGCAGCATATTGGATATGCAGTTGCACACAACCAAAGGATTAATATTGGCAGACTACTGTGTGTTCCGATGGTTAGAAGAATCATTAATGCAAAGAAGAATTTTGATAATGGACATAAAGTTTCATGTTTTTATCCAAGATTCTTATCATTAATTTTTAATCATCTTGTGGAACTAGAAAACCAAGCCCAATTTCTGAATGGAGAATCACTGGCGTCAGGTAAACCTACTACCAGATTGTTCACTGAGTACAGCAACAAGCCAAAATTCACAAACATACCTGTAGTTGTCACCCAATACATGTCAAACTATATACAACTACCTGTTATTGAACCTGTACCAGAACCTGTACAACCAGAACAAAACCCAGAACCACCAGTGGAAAACATACTTGTTGATAATGAAAATCAAGGCAATCAACAAGTTGAACCTGCTCAGCAAATTGTTCCTCAGCCAGCTGCTCTTGCTGTTGAACATCCAGTGCAAGAAACTGCATCTGTCCCTGAACCTGAATTGGATCAACCCATCTTATCAAAGACTATTGCGGAATCAGCTGACCAGGTATTGCCTTCTGTTCCTCAAACTACTACTGCTTCTCAATCTGTTTCTGGAACCCAAGTGGTTGGTAGGTCTGACCAAGGGGTTGTAGTACCACAACCTCTAACCAAGGTCGTAGAGCCAAACACTCAACCACCAAAACTCATATCTTTTCACTCCAGAAAGAAATTGCAAGTAAAAAGAAGTCGAATTAGTAGTGGCAGTATGAGTGAACCCACAGCTCTGCCTCTAGAAAAGAAAAGTAGAACTCAACCTGAGGCAACTGTAAGCCCGTCTGTATCCTCCCAACAGGATATGGAAATTGATATGGCCGTTACACAGTTACTAGAATCATCTTCTCAACAGGATGATTTTATTGAAATTCTCCATAGGGCCGTGGCACCTTGTAGTGAGTCAAGCACACCTTCCCTATTACTCACAATGGGGGAAGACATACCTTTAAATGAGTCTCAGGACACACTGCAAGGAGAGCACGTAGAAAATGTGACAGTGCCTACCATAGTTACGGTAGAAGAGTCTTCACAGGCTTTAGAGGGAAATCTTGGTTCTCAGCCAACTTTAATAGAACCATCATCTCCCCTCCCAGGACAAACACTCCTGGCTCCCACAAGGGATTTTCCACTCGCAGTTTCGACTGGAGAAGGTGGAAGGCAACTTGATCAATATACTACTGAAGCAATTCAGTCAACAATTTCAAATGTTCAAGTAGATTTGATTAAGGACAGGGATTTGCGAACTCCCATTGCACCACCACTGACCTTCCCAGAGGAGGCTAGGGTGATTTTACATGCAGGTACAAATCTGGAAGCAGCCAAGGAATCTGAGAGGAGTGATGTGAGGAATACTATAAAATTGAGTGAAACACATGCACTTCAGGTGAGTGGATCTCAAAGTGAACGTCAGGTGAGCGCACACACTGACACATACACTCTCTCATTATTAGAAAAGATAAATGCTTTAGAGAAAGAACTTGCAGTCAGCAAGGCTGAAACAGAAATCCTGAGAGCACAAGTGGGTGAGCGATCTTCTACATCCACCTCTGTCAACAGTCAGCTTGCTGTAATGAAGAAGGACATAAACTACTTAAAGACATCATTCACCAAGAAGATAGAATCTCTCGAACTCTCTCATGAAAAGGCACTTGATGACTCTGGAGATATTATTGTTGCTCAAGACATGTTAATTTCTGAGATTTCCTTGAAAGTTGATAATCTACAGTCAGAGGTACAGCACAATCAAGAATCTACTGATTCTCGTCTGGACCAGATCGAAAAGCAGAATGCACACCAGGCTAAAGGGTTAAGACATTTGTTTAATCTTGTAAGTCAAAGTCGCAAACCTACAAATGAAGAAATTGAATTCCTTACAAGTAAGGGTGGTGATGATGATGAACAGGATCCTGAAGCTGGGGCATCTGATAAGTCTGTAGAGGATTCCACAACTAAGGGGGAGAAATCAAAGGGGTCACAAGATAAAACTACTAAGGAAAGAGAGAGAGAAGAAGGAAAATCTGGTAAATCTGACCATGGTGAAGATAAGAGAAAGAAAGTAGTTGAAGAAACTGAAGAACATATTCAAGACAAGAACACAGGTTATTATTACACGGGTGAACCGGATAACTTCGATGTTTTTGCTGATCTTGAATTCCCTGATCAAGGTGAAGAACTTCCTGAACCTGATCTTAGTCACTGGGAAGATGAAGGACCAGTGATATCCGAATTTGAAGCTCAACAAGCTGAGAAAGAATCTGAAGAATTATTTGCTCAAAGGGAAGCTAATTTGCAACTAAGAGAAGAAAAACTTCAAAAATCTTTAGAGCAAATTGCACGAAATGAAGAACTTCAGAAAGCTGAACAACAAGCATTACAACGACTACATGCTATAAATGTTGAGAAGAGAAAAACATACATCAGACTAAAGAGCGGTGACAAATGGGAACGTGCTCAAAGAGCAATTGATTCACCTCAGAGTTCTGATTATGAAGATCGTCGTCTTGGTCAAATTCTCGAAGAATTCAAACTGGCAAATCCAATTCACGAAATGTATATAAAGGCCTTACAGGTAGAAGTCATCAGGATAACTACTGCATTTGAACCCAAATCTGATGAGCTAGTAATATTTGTAGATTGTCATAAAGTTGGAACATTCAGAGTATCTATTCAATTCTTTTATGACAGATCACTGACAGAGATATGGGTACTTAGGCCTAAGGTAAGAACATCTTCTGAGCTAGGTGTATTGTTACATGAAAAGTTCAAAGAATTTGCTGAAAGATCTGGACCAGAAGTGATTAAGGAACCTCCACAAGTAAAATTTCTTAAGGGAGAGGTACTTCACACAATCAATCTTCAGACAGATGAGCTATACGAACATCATGCAAAGCACTTGGTATATGCTGAATATGCTCTCAGAAATCATGGATACTTGACTGAAGAAAAGGTAATAGCTGCAGATCACATTCGTTCCTATGCACAAACGAAAATAAAAGATTACAAGAAATTTCAAGGTGAACTGAGAAAGAAGCTTGGAATTCCTTTAGTCTTACCTCAAGGATTGTCATCAAGAAGAGAACGTCTTGTTGATTCTGATCTACACATGAAACTTCAAGTCACAGATGAGCCAGAAGAAGGAGAATTCAGAAGGGAAGACAATTGAAGATAAAGAATTGCTCTACATGTTATATCTTTAGAGCTTAGATAAATCTTGATAGGAATTTATATCATATGATCAGTCTAGAGGATCATCTATCTTGTATTTATCTTTCATGTTTGAATCTGGCAAATGTTAAATATAAACCAGAACTTTTTTTTTTCATATTTACTTAGTATTTAAAGTTTTATCTTTCATTTGGTTAAGTTGGATTAGTTGAGGTATCCTCTAGGAATTTGCTTGTTATTATCTAACAAACAAATAGGGGGAGATTGAAAGGCATATGACTCAGCCTATTTGTAGTTAGAGGATCCTAATCAACTTAAAACAAATTGTAATAAGTAAATATACATATGAACTGTCACAGGAATCTCAAGAAGTATTATCTGTCAGAAGAAAGAAGAAAAGTCAATCTATAGTTTTGATGTCATACACTGGAAGACGATTCAGTTATCTGATCAAGCCCCAGTACAGCATTGAAGTTAATGGATTCATTTGAACAGTGACAGAGATTTTTCGAGTGATAGTTTGAAGATCAGTTACAGTACAAGAGAATTGAGAGAAGAAATAAACCACAACCTAAAGTCAAAAGTGAAGAAGCGTCATTGATGTTAGTCGTTCATGAACCAGACAGTACATCGAACGTCAACACAAATCAGTGGTAATTCTTTACTACCTTTAGTGGTTTGTAAGAATTAAATTAATTATTTATTGATTTAATTAAATTCATTTATAATTGATATAAATTAATTTAGTTGATTTAATTAAATGAATTAATTCTGGTAGAATTAATTTATTTATTAAATTAATTATTATATCAATTAAATATGAATTAGTTAAAACATTAACTAATTAATTGGATCAATAAGACTTAAAGAAAGAAAGTTGTTTAAGTCTTGGAAGGGATAAAACTCGGTAAGACTTAATTTAAGTCTTACTGACAGAAGCCTTTCCTGATTTAAGTCCTACCAACCTGATTTAAGTCCTACCGACCTGATTTAAGTCCTACCGACCTCTGCCAGCTGTTATAAGTCTTACCTAAATTCTGGTAAGTCTTACCGACACATTTTAGGTCTTAGTGGAGGTTTGTGTAAGTCTTATTGAAGGAAAATCAAGTCTTGGAAGCTGTTTAAGTCATGCTGGAGCAAGTAAATATCCTACAGAAAGCCAGCAAGACCTGTTGTTGATATAAAAGATCAGAACAGACCAGATTAAGTCATAATTGAGAAAACACAGCAGAAACATTTCATCAAGAACAGATTTCTCTCTCTCAAGAACACCAAAGCTTAAACAATTCCCAGAAATTCAAGTTCTTCATCTTTGTGATATTCTATCCGATAGAACTTGTTTATTTGTGATTCTTGTACTACTAGCGAATTAAGTTTCCTAGTTCTTATCTTGATTATTATTAACTAAATTAGAAAAGTTCATGTCGAATTTTCTAATTAGTTATTAACATCTTGATAAGTTGTTATACTGATTTTGTAACACCACATCAAGTTAATATACAGTTATATTCAACTTGAAAAATTGTGTTAAATATTTCCGCAGATAAATTTGTCTTTATCAAATTTAATTTAAAGGACAAATTTCGATAAAAAGGTAAAGATTGTATTCAACCCCCCCTTCTACAATCTTATCGGACCTAACACTTCCTCTGTCGATCTTGAGCTGCAACTAACCTTTTTCGAATAACCTCGGTTGCTTGCTTAGTTTGTTGAAGTAATTCCGGTCCTAGTATCTTTCTTTCTCCTACTTCATCCCAATATAACGGTGATCTACACTTCCTTCCATACAAAGCTTCATAAGGTGCCATACATATGCTCGAATGGTAACTATTGATGTAAGCAAACTCGACTAGGGGCAATTGCTCATCCCAACTTCCTTTAAAATCAAGTGCACAGGCTCTTAACATATCTTCAACTGTTTGAATCGTCCTTTCACTTTGTCCGTCGGTCTGTGGATGATATGCATTGCTCAGATTTAACTTCGTGCCAAGACATTCTTGAAAACTTTTCCAAAATCGAGAAGTAAAACGGGCATCTCTATCAGATACAATTGAAACAGGCACTCCGTGACGAACTACAATCTCCTTTAGGTATATGTTCACCAATCTCTCAACGGAATACTTATCACTAATTGGTAGGAAATGTGCAGATTTAGTGAGTCGATCGACAATAACGCAAATAGCATCGTGGCTGGCTCTAATTCGGGGCAATCCTACGACAAAATCCATGGTAATATGCTCCCATTTCCACTCGGGTATCTCTAAAGGTTGTAGAAGTCCACTTGGTCGTTGATGTTCTGCCTTCATTTTCTGACATGTCAAACACTTACTTACCCATTCTGCAATCTCCCTCTTCATGTTGGGCCACCAATAATTCAACTTGATGTCTTGATACATTTTTGTGCTCCCTGGGTGAATGGAATATCTCGAGTTATGCGCTTCGCTCATAATTTCTTTCTTCAACTCTGTAACATTAGGAATCCATATTCTCGATGCAAATCGCTTAATTCCCTTATCATCTTTTGAACTTAGAAATTCTTCTCCGGTCAACTCTGATCTTCTTTCTTCCATTACTTGTTCTTGACAATGTCGAATCTTCTCGAGTAACTCTGGTTGAAACTGAATACTGTAAACTCTTTCATTGTTTTGGACTGGGACCTTGACTTCTAATTCCATCTTCTCAAATTCTCTAACCAATTCTTCTGAGGTTGTCAACAGGTTTAGTCTCTCCTTTCTACTTAATGCACCAGCTACAACATTAGCCTTCCCTGGGTGGTAGTTTATCGAGCAATCATAGTCTTTGATCAACTCCAACCATCTTCTTTGTCTCATGTTTAATTCCTTCTACATGAATATATACTTTAAGCTCTTGTGATCCGTGTAAATCTCGCATTTCTCTCCATAAAGATAATGTCTCCAAATCTTGAGGGCAAAAACAATAGCAGCAAGTTCCAAATCGTGAGTAGGGTAACGGGACTCATACTCCTTCAGTGGTCGAGAGGCGTAAGCTATTACTTTTCCGTGTTACATCAAAACACATCCTAAACCCTTGTGAGAAGCGTCGCTGAAAATTACGAAATCGCCTTTCTCATCAGGTAAGGTCAACACCGGGGCAGTAGTCAATCTCTTCTTCAATTCTTGAAAGCTATCTTCGCATTTGGGGGTCCATTCGAATTTTTCACTCTTTCTGGTAAGTCGTGTCAATGGCGTAGCTATCTTTGAGAAATCCTTCACGAATCTATGATAGTATCCAGCCAATCCAAGGAAACTTCTAACTTCAGTTGGAATCTTGGGTCTCTCCCAACCTGCTACAGCTTCTATCTTTGCGGGGTCTACAGAAATCCCTTCGCCGCTTACAATGTGACCCAAAAATTGAACTTCTTTTAGCCAGAATTCACACTTTGAAAATCTAGCATATAACTTTTCCTTTCTCAGCGCTTCCAGAACTAAACGGAGGTGTTCAGCATGTTCCTCAGGAGACTTCGAGTATATCAGGATGTCATCAATAAATACAATCACGAACTTGTCCAAGTACCTCTTGAACACACGATTCATCAAATCCATAAAAGCAGCTGGCGCATTCGTCAATCCAAAAAAAACATGACTAAGAACTCGTAATGTCCATATCGGGTCCTAAAGGCAGTCTTAGGAATATCTTCAGGCTTGATCTTTAGTTGATGATAGCCGGATCTCAAATCAATCTTTGAAAAACATCTAGCCCCCTTAAGTTGGTCAAACAGATCGTCGATTCGAGGTAGAGGGTACTTGTTCTTGATGGTCATCTTGTTCAATTCACGATAATCAATACATAGTCGCATAGATCAGTCCTTCTTCTTCACGAACAACACTGGAGCTCCCCACGGGGGTACACTTGGTCTGATTACGCCTTTCTCAAGTAATTCTTGCAGTTGGGTAGCCAACCTTATAACTGTGTTTTCTCTCGGGTTAATAATATTTTTCGTCCAAGATCTCCATTCCTTCCTCATTTGAAGTAGGAATACCCTTCTTTACGTAGTTTAATTAATAATATTGACCCTCTCCCAGAAATATATATATATTCTGCTCATATAGTCTTGTATTTTTTTTTAAGGAGCTTGATTCCCCTATGTTTCACAACATACTTAGTATTGTACTTGCTAAATATCAACTCAATAATTCTAACTTAAGATATCACCATCGTGCCTTCAATAGTTCTCTTTTGCCTTCCACCAATAACTTTATTTACCATAACATATTAACGGAGATAGTCCTAGCTTATTCAACACTATACAAAGAAAATATTCTACACTTCTCTCAACCATGTTCTCATTTCTTTTCCTATATGAAAAACGATCACTCTTTCATCAACAAGTAATATATCATCAATGTATACTCAGTATCGACTCGCTTCTCATTTTTAAAAGATTGTTCCGCATTCAAACCAAATTCTTAGCACTTTAACACATAACCATGAGACACTACGTAGGCTTTCGAAGATCTGACTAGCGAATAATTAGCGTAATAGTCTATGCATAATTAGAAGTTGGTACTCAAACTCGAATTGCTGAAATTCTCTTTTCTGGGAGTAACGTTTCATCACATTCAAATGTCAGTATACCTCTTTGAAATTCTTAGACACCAATCATTTTAGGATCCATAAGAACTTTGAATAGAGATAACTCATAAAGGAATTAATGTTAAACAAAAACATGTGAATACTCAAGTTTTGATAGTGAGAATCTTAACAAGGGATTAACTGAGAGATTATGATGATCATTGAACATCTGTTTTGTTGCATGTGTCATTAGGACAACCGTCATAGTACACAAGGTGGCCAGCCTTTAGTACTCTAATGACAAACAACAGTACAGACGGTGGCGTCCCACCAGACTTCAATCACAGAGACTGATAGTCTTCCCCTATATATAGGGTTGTTCATCTCAATATCTCAAAGGGTATCAAATATAGGAATGGGTATTAAATGGATTTGTATTTATGAAAGTACATGATGATGGGTAACTTAACCTCTAAACAACATAGGTCCTTTTTCAAATATGGTAAAAATTGTCTGAGTAAATTCGAATGGTAAGATTTATCGATAATCATTGGTAAGGAAGTTATCAAAAAAACGATTTCCTAGCTCAAAGTAAGCTCGTAGGAACAACTATTGATTTTCGAATAAAAGCGACACTTGCAGACCTTGGTAACTCGTCAGGGAAGAAAATCTCTAAAAGGGAATGTACAAAAAACACATCAACACAGAGAACTATTTCAACCTCTATAAATTATATCTCTAGAAAAATAATGTCGATCACGAAATCGTTTAAGAATTTAGCCTCAAACTTGGAACACATAGTTGCATCCCTCTTTAAGTCCATCTCTAGTGCATGCACCTCATGTTAGTCCAACTCTGGCCGGTAAAGATATTGACAACATCTACAAAATGTGGAAACTCTCTGCAGGGTAACATTCAATCTTAACAATAATGGAAACTTAGGCACCCTATCTTAAATCAACTGGGAACTAGGGATCTGTGCGGATAAGGTGTAGGAGATCTGTCTCGAATAGGACGAAAGGCAACAGATCCAGAAATAGACCTCTACAAAGGTACAAAAAGTTACGGTCAAAAACAGGTTTTAATCGACTATAAATGCATATAAATGTATAAGGGTGTAAGGCACTTAGTGCTTAAAATCTCAACATCTTATTAAATCTCTAAATTCTCACGTCGTGTCATATTCCTAGGCTCTCACGTTTCCTAAAAATATAACTATTGTTCTGATACCAAAACTGTAATGCCCCCAAATCCACCCTGACCGGGGACTCGGGTCGTCACATTGTCTCAATATGATAACGCAATAACAATACCAAATTTTATTACAACGGAGCATAAAATGTCCCACTCCGCAGGTCCAAGATCGTCTTCACAACATAGTACAATCCAACTTGATACATCTCGAAATAATATGTTACAAAAGTTCACAACAGTAGAAATATAAAGATTCCATCTGGATCTTCTAATAATTGTCGCCATAGCCTTGCGCTTTCCCCTTGCCTCTGTAGCCCTGGCTGGACGTCTCGCCTCTTTCCGTCTTGACAGCTGAACAAAATGTTGTAAAGCAAGAATGAACAACTATAGTGCTCAGCAAGTTCTCTTCTCGCTCGGTATATAAATATAATAAGGTTTACCGAAATAAATACTCAAAATTTTAATATCGGATATCACAATATCATTTGGCTCAAATTCATCTTGAAAATATCATACTCGAAAGGCTCAAAACTCATATCAAAACAGAATACTCAAAAAACTCATTACCCATCTCGAAACAGAATACTCGATAACTCATTAGATATAACTCTGATAACTCATGATTTAAGAATGAACTGGTCTTCCACCTCTCCGTATCTCGGTGGGGCGATCAACTAACCAACCAAGAATACCGGCCTCCAATGACACCGCACTTCGCCCGATCACGGCTACAATACGATATCAACAGTAATTGTTAAATATAATTGATGTGTTTTGATCAGTGTTTAAGTGTTACAGGGAGTTATCAGAGTTTAGCTGGAAGCAGTCAGAGTTTGTGTAAACTCTGACAGTTGGAAGCTCGACAGAGTTTGTTAAACTCTGTCTGGAGGAAGCGCGTCTACTGTTCAACAGTGATTAAAGATTATTTATGGAAGCGATATCTTTGAAGATTGGATAGCTATCAAAGAGATCGAGTTGACATAGGAGACGTGTGACAATCTGTAATTGATATCATTGTATAGCTGATTATTAGGAATATCAATTAGAGATTGTATCGTAGCTGTATGTTATAAATACAGATAGGTTAACCCTAGAAGGGTATCGATAACGAATTATCATTATTGTAACCTAGCAGCTCTTTGTGATATTTTACATCACAAAGAGGGTTTGAAATACCAGAAGTTTTTTTAAGTGCATAAACGCTTTTACTTGTTAATCTCTCATACAAAGTTGATTATTATTTGTGTATTCGGCCTAACAAGTGGTATCAGAGCCAATCTGTTACTTTATTACAGGTTAAGATCCAAACACAACAATAATCATGTCAGAAATTCCTCCACTAACACCTACCGCTTCTGAAAAGGCTCCTACTACTGTGAGTCGTTATGAACCAATCAGGGTTCCTATTCTGAGGCCATTAGAGTATGCTACGTGGAAGGTCAAGATGACTATGTTTCTGGAGGCTACAGATCCAGAATATCTTGACAGGATTTATGAAGGTCCTCACAATCCTACAAAGCTATCTGTTGCAGTTGCTGGTGAAGCAGCAAAAATGGTTCCAAAGGAAAAGAAGGACATGACTCCTGAAGATCTATCATCAATTGCTAAGGATGCAAAAGTTAGGCATTTACTACATAGTGCCTTAGACAATGTCATGTCTAACAAAGTCATTAACTGCACCACTGCAAAAGAGATATGGGATGCACTTGAAGTCAGGTGTCAAGGAACTGCAGCTATTAAGAAGAATAGGAGAAACATACTCACACAAGAGTATGAGCATTTTGAGGCTAAACCTGAAGAGACCATGACAGAAACATTTGATAGATTCTGTAAACTGATTAATGATCTGTCATTGGTCAACAAAGAGTATGATCTAGAAGACTCGAATCTCAAGTTTCTTCTTTCTCTACCTGAAAAGTGGGATGTGAAAACAACCACTATTAGAGACAACTATGATCTTGCTGAAACAGAGATTGATGAAATTTATGGACTGCTCAAAACTTATGAATTGGAAATGGAGCAGAGAAACAGGAGATCAAGTAGAAAAGGAAAGTCAGTTGCTCTTAATGTTGAAGAGAAGCCTCAGAAGAAAGAGGCATCAAGAAGGAAAATGAAGGGAAAAGCTTTGGTAATACATTCAGAAAGTGATTCACCAAACTCTGATTATGATTCAAACTCTTCTGAATCATCTGACTCTGAGGATGATGAAGAAGAAATGAGAAAAATGGCTGTGCTGATGGTGAAAACTTTCAAGAAAATGGGCTTCAAGAATTTCAAGAAAGGAAAAAGGTTTTCTAGGGATTCAAATGAAGACAGGAAAAGCTACAGGAAGTCTGATAAGAGAGATTCTAAAGGGAAGAAGGATAAGTCTGAAATTCAATGCTACAAGTGTAAGGAGATGGGTCACTATGCTCCTGAGTGCAAGAAGGGTAAAACTGGAAAGGTACTCTACACTAAAGGCAGAGATTGGGCAGATACTTCAGATTCTGATGAAGAAGTGAACTATGCTCTCATGGCTACAACTGAATCAGAATCCTCTGAAAATCAGGTACCTCCAACTACCTATGCTTATAATATTGATGACATTGCTCAATTAAGAATTTTTCTTAAGTCATTGCATATAAGTTATAGGGATCAGACTTTAGAAAATGAGAGGATAAAAGCTGAAAATTCTGAACTTAAAGAGAGAAATAAACTTGTTGAAGAGAAACTTGAAAACATGCAACAAGTTCAGAAAGAGAGAGATGATGCTGTTTGCAAAGAACAGATTTTGCTTCAGAAATATAAACAACTAGAATCTGAGTTGGAGGAAGCAAATAAGAAAATTAGGACTTGGACTAATTCTGGAAAGGACACTCAACAGATTTTTCAAACAGACACTGTTGGTCTAGGTTATAATGAGGAAGATGAACTTAGATTTCAAAATGAAGTTAAAGTCAGAACTAAATTTGTTCATGGAACCAGTAAATTTTTGTCTGAGAATGAAAAAGAAGCTGTCAATAGAAAACCAGTAAAAACTAGTGTTAATCAGGTTAATATTGGTTCAATGACAGATAAACAACTCAAACATAAACTGAAGGAGTTAAAATCTGTTGAGAAAAAGAAAGTGTCAAACAAGAACAGAAATGGAAAAGTAGGCATCACTTCAGGAAATAAACCAATGCTTGCTAGTTATGCTCCAAGAAAGACATGTCATAACTGTGGTAGTACTAAGCATCTTGCAAATTTCTGCAAGAAAAATAAAAATATAAATTCTTTACCTTCAAAGTCTGAGGTAAAGAAGGATTCTGCTAGAACTAAGCCACAGACTCTATGCACACACTGTGGAAGCACTTGGCATTCCATCTATACTTGCAGAAAATATCATGCTATCTATCATAATTACTATGAACTGAAACCCAATCTAAAATGGGTTAAAGTTGATACTGCAAGTGTAAACACTGATACTGTTAGCTCAAACTCTGATAATGTTAATTCCGCTGCAAAAGCTAACAAAGTTAAGAATGCCAAAGGATCCAAGCAAGTCTGGATCCTTAAAACTAATCCTCAGTAATTGTTTGTGATTGCAGGGTAACAGGGAGGCAACCCTAGTCGTGGACAGTGGATGTTCAGGACACATGACTGGAAATAAAGCCCTGCTATCAGAATATGAGGAGAAGGCTGGCCCAAAAGTTTCCTATGGTGATGGCAATATAGGAAGAACATTGGGATATGGCAATATCAATCTTGGAAATGTCATCATCAACAATGTAGCTCATGTCCCAGGACTCAAGCATGACCTGCTATCTGTGAGTCAAATCTGTGACAAGGGATATCATGTAGATTTTCAACCTGAATATTGTGAAGTTATCAGCAAATCTACAGGAAAGGTTGTTCTAGTTGGTCACAGGCAAAACAACATTTATGAAATCAAGCTTTTGATAGACTCTGTTGGAAAAGCTGTTTGCCTGTCTACAAGAATGTCTAGTGAAGAGAGTTGGAAGTGGCACAAGAAACTCTCACATTTGAACTTGAACAACATCAATGAATTGATCAGAAAGGATCTTGTAAGAGGACTTCCAAAGACCCTGTTAAATGTTGATGGCCTATGTGACTCATGTCAGAAGGCTAAACAAAGGAAGTCATCTTTCAAGAGCAAAACAGAATCTTCTATCACTGATCCTCATCATCTTCTTCATGTTGATCTATTTGGTCCAGTAAATGTTATGTCTATTGCAAGGAAGAAATATGCTTTAGTCATTGTTGATGAATACACTAGATTCACCTGGGTGTATTTTCTAGCAAAGAAGGATGAAACTGCATCAACTCTGATGGAGCATGTGAAGCTTCTGGACAAAGGATCAAGCAACAAAGTGAGAATCATCAGAAGTGATAATGGAACTGAGTTCAGAAATGCAACAATGGAAGAATTCTGCAAGGACAATGGAGTGAAACAAGAATTTTCAGCACCTGGTACACCACAACAAAATGGTGTAGTTGAGAGGAAAAATAGAACATTAATTGAAGCTGCCAGAACTATGCTTGATGAAGCAAAATTGCCAACTTATTTCTGGGCAGAAGCTGTTCAAACTGCTTGTTTTACTCAAAATGCAACACTGATCAATATGCATGGAAAGACACCATATGAGATGGTGAAGAAAAAGAAGCCTAACCTGAAATACTTTCATATTTTCGGGTGCAAATGTTTCGTTTTGAAGACTCATCCAGAACAGTTGACCAAGTTCGAGTTAAAGGCAGATGAAGGAATTTTTGTTGGCTATCCACTGTCAACAAAGGCATTCAGAGTTTACAATCTGAGAACTAAAGTGATCATGGAATCAATACATGTTTCTTTTGATGATAAGAAGATAACTGGACTTGAAGACAAAGACGAATATGATCAACTGAACTTTGGAAATGAAGTTTTAAACTCTGATGAAGGAAACACTGATGAAACAATTCTGACAGACTCTGTTGAAACAAACTTTGAACCTCTACTGGTAAATTCTGGAGAAACTTCTCAGTCACAACAAAGAGGAGAACCAGTTGAGGGGGAGCATGATCAAGATGAAGAATCAAATACTGATACTGAGTCAACTGAAAAATCTGGATCAAACTCTGATGCTTCAAACTCTGAAAATTCAAATTCTGACTCTGGACAGTCAAGTTCAGGGGGAGTCTCAGAAAACGAAAATAGATCACAACAGAATCAGGAGAGCATGGATCAAGGGGGAGGATCACATGTTGATAGAAGTCATTTGCCTTCTGCTAGGAAATGGACTAAATCACATACACCTGATTTGATAATTGGTGATCCAGATGCAAAAGTGAAGACAAGAAGTGCTACTGCTAGTGAATGTTTATTTCATGCATTCTTGTCTAAAAATGAACCAAAGAAAGTGGAAGAAGCTCTTCAAGATGCAGACTGGATAACAGCAATGCAGGAAGAGTTAAATGAATTTGAAAGAAATGAAGTTTGGACCCTTGTACCAAGACCAAAGAACAGATCTATTGTTGGTACTAAATGGGTTTTCAGAAACAAGACTGATAGTGAAGGTGTTATCACAAGGAACAAGGCTAGACTGGTAGCAAAAGGTTATTCATAGCAGGAAGGAATAGACTATGATGAAACATTTGCTCCAGTAGCAAGATTGGAGGCAATCAGAATTTTTCTAGCATATGCCTCTCACAAGAAATTCAAAGTGTTCCAGATGGATGTGAAAAGTGCTTTTCTGAATGGAAAGCTTGAAGAAGAAGTGTTTGTTGAACAACCACCAGGATTTGTGGACCCCAAATATCCAGATTATGTCTACAGGCTAGATAAGGCACTATATGGACTTAAGCAGGCACCAAGAGCATGGTATGAGACACTTGCTCAGTTTCTTCTAGAAAGTGGATTCAACAGAGGTACAATTGACAAAACTCTGTTTTATTTCAATCAAGGAAGTGACCTCCTTTTAGTTCAAATTTATGTTGATGACATCATCTTTGGGTCTACTAATGATAAACTCTGTAAGAAGTTTGCCAAGCTCATGCAGTCCAGATATCAAATGAGCATGATGGGAGAGCTTAGTTACTTTCTAGGCCTACAGGTGAAACAAACAGAAGATGGAATTTTCATTAATCAAGAAAAATACACCAGAAATCTTCTCAAGAAATTTGGTATGCTTGACTGTTCATCTGCATCAACTCCCATGGCAACAGCAACTAAACTGGACAAAGACACAGGAGTTTCAGTGGATATGACAAACTTCAGGGGCATGATAGGATCTCTTCTATACTTGACAGCTAGTAGGCCTGACATCATGTATGCAACCTGTCTTTGTGCAAGGTTTCAGGCAGATCCTAGAGAGCCACATCTGACAGCTGTGAAAAGAATCTTCAAGTATCTCAAAGGCACCATATCATTAGGTCTGTGGTACCCCAGAGAATCAGATTTTAAGCTACTTGGGTATTCCGATGCAGACTTTGCAGGCTGTAAGGTAGACAGAAAGAGCACCAGTGGAAGTTGTCAATTTCTTGGTGACAGACTTGTTTCCTGGTACAGCAAGAAACAGAAATCAATCTCCACATCTACAGCTGAAGCAGAGTATATTGCAGCTGGTAGCTGTTGTGCACAGATCTTATGGATGAAGAATCAATTGCTGGATTATGGATTGAGGTACAGTAATATACCTATTTACTGTGATAACCAAAGTGCTATTGCTATGACAGGTAATCCAGTACAGCATTCAATGACCAAGCACATCAGCATAAGGTACCACTTCATCAGAGAACATGTGGAAGAAGGAAATATTGAACTACAGTTTGTCTCTACAGAACAACAGCTTGCAGATATCTTCACTAAACCATTGAGTGAAGTTACATTTACAAGGCTGGTTAATGAACTAGGAATGATCTCTGGTTCTGACTAAAAATGTTGGTTAGATTCAAACTTTACTTATGTGATGTATTAATCATATTTCCTTATTGGTTAAATACTAAGTGAACTCTGTTGATTAAACTCTGTTATGCATACTCTGTTAAACTCTGTCATATTTTGTCCTCAAGAGTGTATTCGAGAAGTGACTAAGTGAGTGATTCGAGAACTGGAGTTGACTTGATCGATAACTCTGAGTTCTCGAATAGTGTTATCTTGACATATCGAATCACTTCTCGAATAGCTCTTTTCTCTGGGACTCCTTGAGATATCGAATAGAGCATTTTGACATATCGAATCCCTGAGATATCGAATAGAATATTGAGTCTTTGAGATGTCGAATGTATATATGTCATACACTGTTAATAAGTTTGATAAACTCTGTGAACTTTGAGTTGATTTTTGTCTGAATGAAAACACCAATGAAGAAATATGTATGAAGCATGATTCTCAGCAATTAATCATGAATCTTTCTGAGTTATTGAGATCTAATCTTAGATTGTGCAGAAAGTTAACACAGCATGATACTGGCTCATATTTATAGCATCTCTTAGTTTATTTTGTCCTAAACTCTGAGTCTATAAATACTGTGTGCATTACCTTTCATGAAGAACTACTGATGTTGATGAACTCTAAACTCTGTTAGTCATACTCTGATAAAATAAAATGTTTACTGCAATACCCCAAAGAAAGTGTATATAGGTTGTTATACTCCTTTGAGATTATGTTGGATACTAGGATGACCCAGGAACTTATTGGTATATAATATGTGCTAAAATTCTCTGATTTTTGGTGACTAGTTATATACTAGGATGACCCAGGAACTTATCAAAATGATAAGGGCTAAAATTTTTGAATTTTTGGTGACTGGTTCCAACCTCTGATTACTGGAATGAAAAAAAAAAAAAGTGTATATAAAGAGGGTATAAAATAAAAATTACTGTATAAAGTTCGAATACTTCAGAGTTTAGCTTTCATCATACAGTCAGTGTTTACTATGACAGTTTGTGCATCCAGTGTTTATTGATTTACTTTATGGATGTTATGAAAAATTAGATGCTCTAAAAATTGACTTAGTAAACTCAGCTTCACACACACACATATTCATAACTGTGCAATTTATGAAAGGGTTTCGATGATAAAGTTGGAGAATTGACAAACGCTGTTGATTCGTGATTTGTACTCTAAGGTAAATTTTCACTTGGACAATTTGAAAGTCTTGGAGTAAGTAGGGTTTTTGACAACTGTTAATCAGTGGATAGTTGATGAATGTGTTCTTTATATGATTACTTTAATTAGTTTTCATATTCTTTTCTTGATGTATTTTCTAGAAGAACAGTTCATATAACTCAAATAACAGTTGCAGAACATAATGAATATGATTAGAAAAGCAAAATTTTCATTGATAATAAGAAAGAGATTACAAGCAAATATTACATATTTTTGTTCTCTCTATCTGCTAATCTATTCAACAGGAAAGTAAAAGGTCCGTCCACACCACTCCATTGTTAGCAAAAACTCCCAGATCCCATCTTTGCCACTTTATTTGGGTGGAAGTTGAAGGGATAAGGTTATTTTTGCTGACATATTCATTAACAATGGTTGGTGGTGGTGGATGAGGATGCCTTCGAGGAGAGCCATGCCAATGTTGCTTGGAGGGCAGCATCGATGTCGATCACCCTTGCAGGTTTCTCTTTCTCGAGCTCTTCCAGACCAGCATCCATTTGCAGCCACAGCGTCTCAAGCTGCCTTTCCCACTCAAACGCTTCAAACTCTTCACGAGTATAGCTGAAGATGTCTCTGTTTTCGACAAGATGAAGGTTTTTCTCTTTGATGGTAAGGTTAGCCATTGTTTTTCAAGAGTATTTGGTTTGAAAGGTTTGTGATTTTACAGGGGAGACTGAAAGGTTAAAGGTTTGATGAAATAATCTGATCAAGTCTCTAGGCCTTAAATAGAGATGGGTAAGAACGAAGTCCTTAATCGCTTCGTATTCTGGTTATTAAAGGCAACAGGTAAACGTTTCAAATTCTGATTTTACTTGGGTCCAGATATTTTTAACAGAGTATTATTTGATTTTTGTTAAAATCAAATATTTTAATGCTTTAATTTTAATATACTCTTTTTAAAAATAGGCGCACATGACCCACTCGCCTTTAATGTGTCCCACTTACCTGTTATCGTGTCCCACTACACATTAATCAAGGAACTGATTGAGTATTTGTTACATAAGAGATTGAGTTTTTATTAATTTAATCACTTTTGTGTCCAAACGAGTTTGCTTTATTCTTATTCTCACAGTTTTCTTATTTTTCTCTTGGGCACTCACGCAAACACCTTTTCTACATTCATATCTTTTGGAAATTCTTGGAAATTCTTAACTCAATGGCATCTAAAGCATTCACTGCTCTTGGCTTACGGTTTGTTCCTAATAACTATGAAGCTCCACTCTATCATGAACGCGTTCCAGAATCGTTTCATCTCATGCAGAACTTTTTGAGGGATTCAGAGATTGGACAAGCTCTGACTGGACCTGCTACTCTTTCTGCGTCTCAAATTGCTTCATTCTGGCAGAACTCAGTTTATGTGGATGGAGGAGAAAGTGGAACTCCTACCATTATCTTCACCTATGACGACCAAGACCATGTGATTACTCCACAGACTGTACGAGATACGATGGGTTTTGACACACATACTTCTTATGCTCTGGTTAATGAAAGTTATCTGAGAGATATGCTACAAGAGATAGGTTACATGGAATCTCTTGACAAGCTTGGCAGTATAAAGCGACCAAATCTAAGAAAGGAATGGAATTTCTTCTTTGATTGCATAACAAGAACATTCCAGAAGAAAGTCACAAACTGGGATGCCATTCCAATGGATAGTCTCCATATCGGGTATTCTTTGCTCTATGGTATTAATTTTGATTTTGGTCGATATGTTTTGATGAACTTAGGTGATAAATTGTCAGAGACTACCACTGTCTACTATGCTCGTTTTTGTCAAATGTTGTTCAATGCATGTGTACCTGGTCTTGACATTGATGAAACTGATAAAGTTGATCCTTTCAGAGTCAATAAGCGCATATTCTCTGATATGACTAACAAGGATGTTGGTAAAGAAAATCTTCCTGAGTTTATCATGCCTCTTGCTCTACGAAATTTTCTAAATCAACCACAAGAACCACAACAAGACCAACAGGAACCACAACACGTTGCACCACAACAAGATGAACCTGAACAAGAACCACAACAACCTGAACCACACCCTGAACCTCAAATAGAACCAAACACTGACTCACCTGCAAAGCAATCTTCACCCACTTCAAACTCAAACTCTGATTCTCCATTAACATCAAAGTCTAAATCTCAAGGTGTTAAGAAAGCACTTGCTGCAAGACGTGCAAGTCTAAGACAGGCAGAAGAGACAAAGAGGAAATCAAAACAAAAATCTCCTGAAGCTGTTTACACTAGAAAAGGGAAGAGATTGAAAGCTCGAGCCAACATGCCTAAGTCACTACCTTGTGAAGAGGATTCAGATAATGTACCTCTAGCAAAACGAAGAAGAGTGATATTCTCTGACTCTGTGGATGAAGATATTGAAGCTCCAGAGGTTGTTTCACAGCGAATACCTTCTGTTGAGGCTGAGAAAGTTGCAATACCTGCAGAGGATGTAATGCCTGCAGAGGATAAAATTCCTGCAGAAGAGGATGCAAGAGATGGTGTTTCTCCAATAAATGATGTTCCTGATTCATTTATGCCATTTTCTGATCCTATCTCTAATGTTGGTGTAGTTGATCAACTTACATCTGTACCTTCTGAAGTTGTGGCATCTCATACTGAGATAATATCTGATGCTCACCACACTGTTGAAGAAGGTGAAGAAATTGATCAGGCAACCAAAGTAACTTCTCAGTCAATGTCTATTGCTGAGCCTGAGCAACATGAAGAAAATTCTCAAAAGCCTACAGACGATATTGCTAAATCTATGGCTGACGATGAACCAGTTAAAGCTACAAGTGTTGAAGCTGAAGGTGACAGTAGTGCAAACTCTGATAATTCTCTGAGTGCACCAGTACAAACTGATGATAAACATACACCTTTTTCTCAACCTTGTTCTTCTCATGAAGTTGAAAGAGCACAATTTGCCAAGAATGCTGCTGAATGGTACAAAGAAGATTGTATTTTTCCATCAAGAAGAGCAGCTACGTTTGTTAAGCAAAGTGCTGATACTATCTCTAATCCAGAGATTCTTTCTTGCTTGAAAGCAACTATAGTTCAAGTTAAAACTCTGGATAGACGATTTGATGCTACTAATTTGGCAATCACTTCTTTGAGAAATGAGGTTGTAGCTAGAGAGATGAAGATGGAAACACATTCAAAACTAGTGACTACAAAATTCTCTAAAGCTCAAGACAATATCCTTGCCAGATTGAGTAAAGTTGAAGAGAATCAGTCTGATTTATCTGCTAAAATTGATTCTATTGCTACCTCTCTGGAGTTAATTACTTCTATCCTTATGCCTGATGATGTCAAAAAGGGGGAGAGAGTTGTCAGAAGGGATAGTTCTGGAGATGGAGGGGCAGGTAACAAAGACAAAGGAAAGAAAAAGGCTGAGGAGGTTCAAACTCTGAGAACTAGTAAGTCATCCAAATCACAGTCTGTTGGGAGAAATACTGATACTCAAGGAACTTCAAGGACCAAGAGTTTACTGTTGTTTTCAAATCCACAAACTGATGAAGAGTTGGCTGCTAAGTTATTCATTGAAGAGAATGAGGAAGGAGTAACGATTGAAGACATTGAAGCTGAGGAAAAGAGTTTACATGAAGTACATCTTAAAGCTTTAAAGTCTGACAAGGTACAAAAAGAAAAAGCTCCTAGGCCTGTTCTTAAAGGCGTTGTGATCAAGGAAAATGTTGATGTTGATCAAAGATCACATTTATCTAGGAAATCAACAGAAGCTGAAACTAAACACAAGCTGAAAGGTATTGCTATGGAAGGAGAAGATTCAAAGAAGAAAGATACAACCTCTGTTGCTACACAAGTTGTGTTTAAACCTCTATCTTCTCAGTTGAAATCAGTTTTTGGCAAAGGAACAATTTCTGATCCAAATGAGTTATCTGGAGTCTCAATGAATATTTCTGATGGAAAAGCTTTATCTGGTAAGATTGGAAATAATAAGGCTGGATTAGGCTCATCTAGAGACAGAAGGCAATATACTGGTCCTAGAGATCCTTCTTCACTGGCTGTTCCAGGTCGTGGTGTACCTCAAGAGAGTCTGGATAGACTGGAATCAGTGCAGTTGGTTCATCAGAAGAGTTTAGATAAAGATTTTCTTCTTTACTTCATGGCTGATGGGACAGTATTCAAAGTTGGTGAGAATGATATCAGCTTGAAATATTGGGAAGAACTAGAGTATGTTCTATATCTTCTCAAGGTGAATAGTCGAAGGACTCAATCTGTTGCTAATGTTCTAAGACAGAAGATGACTCAGAATTTGGCTATTAGAGGACAGAAATATAACAGCAGATACATTCCTAAGTACAGGGATTATCAAGGCAATCTCATTGAAATGAAGAAAGGTACTGCAAAATTAAAAACTGATTTGGGAATCACAGTACTTGACTTCAATACTCAGGCAGAAAAAGACAGATTTATCAGACTGGGTAATGAAATGAGAAGAAACAAGATTTATGATCTTAGGGCTGCTATTTACCAAACAGATGAAAGTGATCCTCAACTCAGAGAAATCAAAGAAGCAATGATGACTGAACTTGAAAATGCAGAAAGAAGATTGCTGATTGATTATCTCAGAACCATGCCAGATCTTGAAATGATTAGAGATTAAAGTTCTGTAAGAATTTTCTTATTCTCTATAGTCTTTAAGCTTAAACTCTGAATCTGTATAAACACTGTATTTATCATTTGTTTTGACATCATCAATTATTGTTATTAACTTGTACATTTTTGATAATGAACAAGTTGGGGGAGATTGTTAAATATAATTGATGTGTTTTGATCAGTGTTTAAGTGTTACAGGGAGTTATCAGAGTTTAGCTGGAAGCAGTCAGAGTTTGTGTAAACTCTGACAGTTGGAAGCTCGACAGAGTTTGTTAAACTCTGTCTGGAGGAAGCGCGTCTACTGTTCAACAGTGATTAAAGATTATTAATGGAAGCGATATCTTTGAAGATTGGATAGCTATCAAAGAGATCGAGTTGACATAGGAGACGTGTGACAATCTGTAATTGATATCATTGTATAGCTGATTATTAGGAATATCAATTAGAGATTGTATCGTAGCTGTATGTTATAAATACAGATAGGTTAACCCTAGAAGGGTATCGATAACGAATTATCATTATTGTAACCTAGCAGCTCTTTGTGATATTTTACATCACAAAGAGGGTTTGAAATACCAGAAGTTTTTTTAAGTGCATAAACGCTTTTACTTGTTAATCTCTCATACAAAGTTGATTATTATTTGTGTATTCGGCCTAACAGTAATATATATATGTATGAATGCTAGCATCATAATGGTTATCAATTCAACCAAGGCAACAAGGTGCCTAATTATTCTCGGGTCCGTAAAACGGTACACGAGTCTCTCTTTCTCTATAATGGGCCTCTTGCCCAAAATTGACCAGTAGAATACAGAATTCCCGAATATTTGGGGTACAGATAACTTGAGATAATTCTTTCAGAAAATATTTACAAATCTGGCGGATTGCTAGTCTGACTCGATTTTACCACCAATCCGAACAATGAACTGATGTAAATTCTAAATAATATTAATTTATCGGTTGACACGAATAAAATTCCAAACCTTGACAATAAAATCAACTATCTCGAATTTATGAGAATAGTCTTAAGATTGAAGTAATTGGGAGTCGTACTGAACAAATAGTACTTCTCAATATTTATAAAACTCAACATTGATGAACGTTTAAATAAATATTTTTCACTTGATCGACGAATAAAAATCTCTAACAATTATAATTTTTTAAACTCCTATCGGTTAGTTCAAACGAGGAACTAACTAGAAGATAATCAATAAATAACGATTGAATTTGTACAATAAATTCAATCGAAAAGAATAAATTTAACTATCCCAGACGAATGAGATTAGTTTCACTGAATCAAAATAATAGTCGTCTCGAATTAATAAGATCGACCCGATAGCAACTAAATTATTTCTACGCTTATAGGGATTATAATTCTCAATAAACTAAATTAACAGCATAATAATATTTAACGAGAAATAATGCTCAAAAGAAATTATTTCATCATACGAAGCAACAGATAAATCTCAACATATAATATCTCGAAAATAATTAAGGAATTAAATAATACGAACAGAAATTCACAGTTTCCAAAAGTTAGGGTAGGAATGAACTTGCCTCGGTCTCGTAGTGCAAATAAGTGTAGATAAAATTTGTACTCTACCCGTGAACTCGGCTTCGGTCTATGGCTCGGAATTTATTCTCTAAAAATGGCAACCAGAAATACGTGAGTGCTTCGTCAAAATAAAATATTTCTCAACCGATAATATAATATAATAAAATATCTCTCGAAAATCTCTACGATAAATAACGAAAATTAAATCCCGGATAAATAAATCTCTCTTTGAACTCAGAAATTAAATCTTGAAAATCAATCCTATTTTTTAATATCCGTAAATCCGACTTAAATGAAAATATGGTTACGGCAATTAACGACAATACTCCATTTTTAAATTTCATAAATAATTAAATATTAATCCGATTTTAACCTCTAATATAATCTGACTCAATCTGATCAATTAAATTAATCCGGAAACGCTAATTATAAATCTTCTAAAATAATATCGCTTTTTAATTCTATTTATTCACAATTATTTCTCTTTTTATCGACAAATTAATAAATCTCTAATTTTCGTCCAAAAATCACAAAATTTCTCCCTTTAAATAATTAATCAATTAATTACACCATTTTTATTAAACTCTTTAATTATCTCAATTTTTAAAAATACTCCAATTTTAACGAAACTAATTGGATCTCTTTTATTTACTTCCCGATTATAACATCCGCTCGTTAATTTTATTGAACCGTATTATTTTATTATTGTTTTAGCTCTAACTGTAATGTGGGTCCCACCTTACCACTGCCACGCGCCACACCCGCTACCACTCGCCACCAACACTCCCCTGTTTTCTCTCCCTCCTCCACTCTCTCTCCCGTTCTCTCTCTCTCTCTTCTCTCCCTCTCTCTTTCGTCGAACCTTCCTCTCTACTCCATCAATCTCTCCCGCCTCCATCTATCTATCTCTCGTTACCTCCCCCACCCACGTCTCTCTCTCCGTCCTCTTTTCTCTCTCAGTCTCAACCTCCCCCTCGACCAACACCAAAACCACACACCACAACAACAATAACAACACTCAACTATCCCTCAATCTCTCCCTGCAACTCTCCGTTAATTGCTCTCACTTCAAACAATCTCTCTCGAACTCAAGCTCGATCCCACTCTCTCCCGTCGGCCTCCCTCAATCTCGCCTCAATCTCTCTGCATCAAAATCTCTCTCGCCTTAATCTCCTCTTCGACACACCCACAACCACAAACCCCTTCTCCTAACTCCGATACAACCCATCGATTAATACAAACCCAACCCAAATCGGAAGTACACACACAACACATGTTCAATCATCATGTTTCGTCTCCTCAATCTCTCTCAATCTCCCAACTTTCTCTCCGATTCAAACCACAACCAACACCACACGAACCCCCTACGATCTCTCTCCCTACGCCTCAACGTCTCTCTCTCTCTGGCCTCTTTCTTTCGTCTCTCTCCTTTCCACCCCTGCAACTTCTCTTTCTCGCGACTACACTGACCACCACCATCAGCTCCATCCCAATCAACATCACCACCGCCTCCGACCACCTCTCTGTCTCCCCCATCTCCCTCGACTCCCTCTTCTTCGAATACCCACACCCAACAAACAATCTCCTCCCAAGCTCTCTTCCCGCATCCCTCTCCTGTAATAACCGTAAATTTTCGAAATATATTTTGAACTGAATTTTAGAGTCTCGTTTTAATTATTTAGCTGGAAAAAAAAAGAAAGAAATCTTTCACTAATTATTTATATTAAATATTTGCATCATTATATCAAATCAATTTGTCCCCCATTTGTTTTAATTCTTTTTATTTATTATTTGCCACTTAATTAATAATGATTATGTTGCTTTGTCCACTAAAATTCTGCAATGATTTTTGTCCCATAATTTTATCTTTTCAATTTTTTTATAAACTGCATTATTGTTACAGTGGATTTCAGGTTTATAAAAGCCAGGCCATTCATTTCTTTTTACACAAAAACAAAAACTCTGTTCTCTCTTATATCACAACAGTCTAAACACAACAAAGTTCATTTTGATAAAAACCAAACAACACACACAGAGCAAGAAACGCAGCTCTGTCTCCTTCCCTTTCACCAAAATCTCGAACCCATATACCTACACATAAAACAAAATCAAACCCAGGTAGTTGGGGTTCCTTACTGTTAAATTTTTTTTCTTCCTCTTCTAATCCAAAACAAATACTCGGCTATACATAGAAGCAGGGTAGGATTCAAGCTTCTTTTTCTCTTGATTTTCTTTAGCTTCATTTTTAAATTTTTGTTCGATTAATACTTGTTTAAATTGTTGTTGTGTTATGATAAGAAAATGGTGATTTGGGTTGTTTGTTTCGAATTGGCTAAAGAGGAGTTTTTGTGTTGTGAATTGGGTTGGGTGGGTTTGGTTTTGTTGTCGTGAGAGACAGAGAACGGGGAAGGGGAGAGATGAGGGATCGGTGTGAGGGACGAGAGTAATGGATGGTGGTTCGTTGGTGTGGCAGATGGTAGTGGTTGTTGAAGACGACGAGAGAGATGAGAGGAGAGGTTGGTTGTTGTTTGTTAAGGACGAGTAAAGAGGGATTGAAAGGGAGGTTCGAAAGTGGTGTTGTGGTTGTTCGGGTGTCGCCGTGGAGCTTGTGAATTGTTCATTGTTGTTTCGGTTGTTAAGGGTAGTGTTAATCGGAGGTATAAGGTGAAGGGTTGATGTTGGTTTGGTTGAAAGTTTTGTTGGAGTTATAAGGGGAGATGGAGAGGTGAGGAATGGGTTAGTGTAGGTTGGTGTGTGCCGTGTGTTGGTGTCGGTCGTAGAAGGAGAAAAACGGAGAAAGTGCGGGGAGAGATTAGGATGAGATTGGGGAGAGTTGTGAGATGAGAGATTGTTGGGGTGGTGTGGAATCGGTAAAGAGAGAGAGAGAGAGAGAGAGAGAGAGAGAGAGAGAGAGAGAGAGAGAGAGAGAGGACAGTGAGAGAGATTGTTGTTGGGGAGGAAAGAAAGAAATTGGCTGTGTTAGACGCAGGGGAGGGGATGGTGGGACCCACGGTGGGAATATGTGGGGCCCACATGATTTATCTGTTAAATAAATAATAAAATAATACGGTACCAATAAAACGATACAGTTTTATTTAATTAGCAATTGAACGTTATAAGTCGAGGTTTTATTATTTGGTCAGTTATTTAAATTAGTTGGTAATAATTGTTTTTAATGGTTTAATTGTTTAATTGATTAAAATAGAATTATTTAGAGTTTTTAAAATGTAATTTAGAATTATTTAATTAATTAAATAAGTATTATTAGGTGATTTTTGAAAATAATTTAGAGATTTAATATAATTGTGATTTTGGACAAAATTTTAGAGATTTATTAATTTGTCAATAAAAGGGGTATAATTGTGATAAAATAGAGTTAAATATGATTTTAATCTGATAATTAATATTTTCAGATTATTTTAATTTACCGGATCGAGTCAGGTTTAATTTAGAGATTAAAATTTGTTCTATATTATTAATGAGTTTAGTAAATTAGAATTCTTTGGTAAATTATTTTAAAAATGAGAATAATTATTTTGGATTTAAATTGAATAAAAATTGATGTTTGAATTTTTCATTTTGAGTAAGAATTTAGATTTCCAGACATTAAAAATAGGATATATTCTCTAGGTTTAATTCCTGTGTTCGAAGAAATATTGATTTATTCCGGAATTAATTTCTGTTATTTGTTCCGGAGATTTTATGAGATATTTTATTATTATTAATTAGATTATCGGATCGGGAGTATTTTATTCTGAAGAATCGCTCACGTATTTCTGGTTGCCATTTTTAGAAAATAATTCTCGAGACGTTGATCGACGCCAAGTTCACGGGTAGAGTATATATTTTAGCTACATTCATTCGTACTTCGAGATCGAGGCAAGTTCGTTCTTACCCTAACTTTTGGAAACTGTGAATTTCTGTTCGTGTTATTTAATTCCTTAATTATTTTTGAGATGTTATATATTGAGATTATCTGTTGCTCTATATGATGCAATAATTTCTTTTGAAAATTATTTCTTGTTAAATATTATTATATTGTCAAGTTAGTTTATTTGAGAATTATAATCCCTATAAGCGTAGAAACAATTTAGTTGATATCGGGTCGATCTCATTAATTCGAGACGACTATTATTTTAATTCAGTGAAACTAATCTCATTCGTCCGAGATAGTTAAATTTATTCTTTTCGATTGAATTTATTGTACAAATTCAATCGTTATTTATTGATTATCTTTTAGTTAGTTCCTCGTTCGAACTAATCGATAGGAGTTTAAAATTATAATTGTTAGAGATTTTTATTCGTCGATCAAGTGAAAAATATTCTATCTAAACGTTCATCAATGTTGAGTATTATAAATATCGAGAAGTACTATTTGTTCAGTACGACTCCCAATTACTTTAATCTTAGGACTATTCTCATAGATTCGAGATAGTCGATTTTATTGTCAAGGTTTGGCATCTTGTTCATGTCAACCGATAAATTATTATTGAGAATTTACATCTGTCTATTGTTCGGATTGGTGGTAAAATCGAGTCATACTGGCAGTCCGCCAGATTTGTAAATATTTTCTGAAAAGAGTTATCTCAAGTTATCTGTACCCCAAATATTCGGGAATTCTGTATTCTACTGGTCAATTTTGGGCAAGAGGCCCATTATAGAGAAAGAGAGACTCGTGTACCGTTTTACGGACCCGAGAATATTTAGGCATTCGTTGCCTTGGTTGAATTGATAACCATTATGATGCTAGCATTCATACATATATATTATAGTTGATATCGTATTGTAGCCGTGATCGGGCGAAGTGCGGTGTCATCGGAGGCCGGTATTCTTGGTTGGTTAGTTGATCGCCCCACCGAGATACGGAGAGGTGGAAGACCAGTTCATTCTTAAATCATGAGTTATCAGAGTTATATCAAATGAGTTATCGAGTATTCTGTTTTGAGATGAGTTTTGAGCCTTTCGAGTATGATATTTTCAAGATGAATTTGAGCCAAATCATATTGAGATATCTGATATTAAAATCTTGAGTATTTATTTCTGTAAACTTTATTATATTTATATACCGAGCGAGAAGAGAACTTGCTGAGCACTATAGTTGCTCATTCTTGCTTTACAACATTTTGTTCAGCTGTCAAGACGGAAAGAGGCGAGACGTCCAGCCAGGGCTACAAAGGCAAGGGGAAGGCGCAAGGCTATGGCGACAATAATTAGAAGATCCAGATGGAATCTTTATATTTCTACTGTTGTGAACCTTTGTAACATATTATTTCGAGATGTATCAAGTTGGATTGTATTATGTTGTGAAGACGATCTTGGACCTGCGGAGTGGGACATTTATGCTCCGTTGTAATAAAATTTGGTATTGTTATTGCGTTTCATATTGAGACAATGTGACGACCATGGTCCCCGGTCAGGGTGGATTTGGGGGCGTTACATCTCTTATCTCTCGTTAATTTCTGACAACAACGACCACAACAATCTCGAACAACCAATCGGTACAATAAAACGAAAAAGGAAAGAAAGAAAATAATAAGAAAAAATAAAATAACTACCTGCTGTTGACTCTGTGTGTTATAAGAATGGGTTTGTGTATATACTTCTGTCGGTTTTTGAGAGTGTGATTTGGTTTGGGCTCTTGAGGTCTTATAAAATAAACTGAATGCCACTAATAATGTACAATAATGATGATAATTTTAGTGTGGTTTTTTATTAATTAAAAAGAAATAAATAATGGGGAACAATTGTAGATGGCATAATAATTACAAGGTTAGTGCTATTTTCAGAAAAATAAAAAAAAATGATGACCCCTTAATCAGCTTGCTTCCCTGTGACGACTAATTAAAACGATACCCAAATTTTGTTTCATAAAAATAAATTCGATCCACAACTAAAATTCTATTTTTCCTAATTTTAACAAAAACCAAATAAATATAATTAAATAAATATAAAAAAATTTTACTTGCGTACGAATTTCGAAATTTTACAGAAACGCATTAATTAAAATATACTAGTGCATAGCTATTAATTAAAATTTAAATATCGAGTAGGAAAATTAATTCGAAAATTCATGGTTATTACATTCCTTTTAACTAGTCTTGTCCCGAATGATGAATCTACTTTTTTAATTTATTTTTTCGACGTTCAAAACGTACGGATGTGAAGATCTAACGATTTTAGTGATGTGGTAATTTTTTAAAAAATTTGAAAGATGTATTTGATTTGGTTTTATAACGGTCAAACCGGTCAATGTAGACTTTCCTTTTAACTAGTCTTGTCCCGATTGATTAATCTATTTTTCTAATTTTTTTTTGACATTCCAAATGTATGGATGTGAAGATCTAACGATTTAAGTGATGTGGTAATTTTTTAAAAAATTTGCCAGGATGTATTTGGTTTGGTTTTATAACTGTCAAACCGGTCAAAGTAGACTTTCCTTTTAACTAGTCTTGTCCCGAATGATGAATCTATTTTTTTAATTTTTTTTCGACATTTCAAATGTATGGATGTGAAGATCTAACGATTTTAGTGATGTGGTAAGTTTTTAAAAAATTTGCCAGGATGTATTTGATTTGGTTTTATAACGGTCAAACCGGTCAAAGTAGACTTTCCTTTTAACTAGTCTTGTCCCGAATGATGAATCTATTTTTTAATTTATTGTTTCGATGTTCCAAATGTACAGATGTGAAGATCTAACGATTTTAGTGTTGTGATAATTTTATAAAAAATTTGCTAGATGTATTTGGTTTGGTTTTATAATGGTTAAACCAGTCAAAGTAGACTTTCCTTTTAACTAGTCTTGTCCCGAATGATGAATCTATTTTTTTAAATTATTTTTTCGACGTTCCAAACGTACGGATGTGAAGATCTAACGATTTTAGTGATGTGATAATTTTTTAAAAAATTTGATAGATGTATTTGGTTTGGTTTTATAACGGTCAAACCGGTCAAAGTAAACTTTCCTTTTAACTAGTCTTGTCCCGAATGATGAATCTATTTTTTTAATTTATTGTTTCGATGTCAAAACGTACAGATGTGAAGATCTAACGATTTTAGTGTTGTGATAATTTTATAAAAAATTTGCTAGATGTATTTGGTTTGGTTTTATAACGGTTAACCCGGTTAAAGTAGACTTTCCTTTTAAATAGTCTTGTCCCGAATGATGAATCTATTTTTTAAAATTATTTTTTCGACGTTCCAAATATACGGATGTGCAGATCTAACGATTTTAGTGATGTGGTAAGTTTTTAAAAAATTTGATAAATTTAATTGGTTTGGTTTTATAACGGTCAAACCGGTCAAAGTACACTTTTCTTTTAACTAGTGTTCTCTCGAATGATGAATCTATTTTTTAATGATTTTTTCGACGTTCTAAACGTACGGATGTGAAGAACTAACGATTTTAGTGATGTGGTAATTTTTTAAAAAATTTGCTAGATGTATTTGGTTATGTTTTATAAAGGTCAAACCTGTCAAAATAAACTTTAATTTTAACTAGTCTTGTCCCGAATGATGAATCTACTTTTTTAATTTATTTTTTCGACGTTCAAAACGTACAGATGTGAAGATCTAACGATTTTAGTGATGTGGTAATTTTTTAAAAAATTCACTAGATGTATTTCATTTGGTTTTATAACGGTCAAACCGGTCAAAGTAGACTTTCCTTTTAACTAGTCCTGTCCCGAATGATGAATCTATTTTTTTTAATTTTTTTCGACATTCCAAATGTATGGATGTGAAGATCTAACGATTTTAGCGATGTGGTAATTTTTTAAAAAAATTTCCAGGATGTATTTGGTTTGGTTTTATAACGGTCAAACCAGTCAAAATAGACTTTCCTTTTAACTAGTCTTGTCCCGAATGATGAATCTATTTTTTTAATTTATTGTTTCGATGTTCCAAATGTACAGATGTGAAGTTCTAACGATTTTAGTGTTGTGATAATTTTATAAAAAATTTGCTAGATGTATTTGGTTTGGTTTTATAACGGTTAAACCGGTCAAAGTAGACTTTCCTTTTAACTAGTCTTGTCCCGAATGATGAATCTATTTTTTTAAATTATTTTTTCGACGTTCCAAATGTACGGATGTGAAGATCTAACGATTTTAGTGATGTGGTAATTTTTTATAAAATTTGATAGATGTATTTGGTTTGGTTTTATAACGGTCAAACCGGTCAAAGTAGACTCTCCTTTTAAATATACTTTTCCCGAAAGATGAATCTATTTTTTTAAATTATTTTTTCGACGTTCCAAATGTATAGATGTGAAGATCTAACGATTTTAGTGATGTGGTAATTTTTTTAAAAATTTGCTTGATGTATTTGGTTTGGTTTTATAACAGTCAAACCGGTCAAAGTAGACTTTCCTTTTAACTAGTCTTGTCCCGAATGATGAATCTATTTTTTAATTTATTGTTTCGATTTTTTGGATGTGAAGTTCTAACGATTTTAGTGTTGTGATAATTTTATAAAAAATTTGCTAGATGTATTTGGTTTGGTTTTATAACGGTTAAACCGGTCAAAGTAGACTTTCCTTTTAACTAGTCTTATCCCGAACGATGAATCTATTTTTTTAAATTATTTTTTCGACGTTCCAAATGTACGGATGTGAAGATCTAACGATTTTAGTGATGTTGTAATTTTTTATAAAATTTGATAGATGTATTTGGTTTGGTTTATAACGGTCAAACCGGTCAAAGTAGACTCTCCTTTTAACTATTCTTTTCCCGAAAGATGAATCTATTTTTTTAAATTATTTTTTCGACGTTCAAAATGTATAGATGTGAAGATCTAACGATTTTAGTGATGTGGTAATTTTTTTAAAAATTTGTTAGATGTATTTGGTTTGGTTTTATAATGGTCAAACCGGTCAAAGTAGACTTTCCTTTTAACTAGTCTTGTCCCGAATGATGAATCTATTTTTTTTAATTATTTTTTTGACATTCCAAATGTATGGATGTGAAGATCTAACGATTTTAGTGATGTGGTAATTTTTTTAAAAATTTGTTAGATGTATTTGGTTTGGTTTTATAATGGTCAAACCGGTCAAAGTAGACTTTCCTTTTAACTAGTCTTGTCCCGAATGATGAATCTATTTTTTAATTATTTTTTCGACGTTCAAAATGTACAGTTGTGAATAACTAACGATTTGAGTGATGTGGTAATTTTTTAAAAAATTCGATAGATGTATTTGATTTGGTTTTATAAAGGTCAAACCGGTCAAAGTAGACTTTCCTTTTAAGTAGTCTTGTCCCGAATGATGAATCTATTTTTTAAAATTATTTTTTCGATGTTCCAAACGTACGGATGTGAAGAAATAACGATTTTAGTGATGTGGTAATTTTTTAAAAAATTTGCTAGATGTATTTGGTTTGGTTTTATAACGGTCAAACCGGTCAAAGTACACTTTTCTTTTAACTAGTCTTCTCCCGAATGATGAATCTATTTTTTAATGATTTTTTTGACGTTCTAAACGTACGAATGTGAAGAACTAACGATTTTAGTGATGTGGTAATTTTTAAAAAAATTCGCTAGATGTATTTCATTGTTGGTGTATACTGAAAATATTTATTTGAAGTATTTACATTTATTTCTGGCCGGTTTAATTGAGAATCATTTAAATGTTTACATGTTGTCTAAATATTATATATTGTGAATAATCTAGTATCAAATGGGATACAGAATATTAGATTATTAAATACGGTTTATATAATATAATAAGGTTCACAGCACAGGTGGAGTTAGACAATCCACTGGAATGGCTGTAGTATTATTTAGATTAGTTTATATTGACTAATAAATAATACTAATATACTTTGTGTATATTGAACAGGATCAAATTTAGAATTGTTCCCTTATACTGATTAGGAAGGTGAACTAAGATTCTATGTTATTATTAATGTTTAGGTTCTTAATCCGGAAATAATAATTGACACGTATATATTATTTACATGCTTTGATTTATATATGAAATAATTCTTTTGAATTATATCATTATATTTTGGGTGATGAAATAATATATATGGTGGGATATTATTTATTGAAGGAATCCATGTCCTGATAATATTCGGGTTAATGATGTCCCCTTGAAAGCTCAAAAGATTTAATTATGTGAAACCCTGCAGGTGGATTTATTCCGGCATAATTAAATAAAGGTAGAGTGGATGATCAAGGATAAAAGATATTAATTAAATGAATTATCAGTAATTTATTTAATTAATGGACATGCGATATTTTAAACATGGGGAATTTAATAAGCAAATAATATTGGAACCGAATTAATTAATTAAATTACGGTATTAGGAAAGGTAGTGCAAATATTAATTCTTTAGTGGATTGAATTAATATTTAATTACATTGGGCTATGCTCAAGATGTAATTAGAAGGCCCAACCTAATTGTCCATGATCCCTATTGTAGCCTATATATATTCTTATTCTCTTCTTGCTGGGGGTGGTCGAAAAAATTTAGTAGCCACCCAGGAGCAAGAAGAGAGGTTAACTTGAGAAGACGAAGGCCACACTTCGCTCAAGGGAATTTGGGAATACAATAGAAGAGCGTGGAATCAACCGTTAACAAGGTGACTTTTCTATTCGTACTCGTTAATTTATTATATCAAAAATCGTAGTGCCAAGATCTGATTGTCCCAACAATTGGTATTAGAGCCTGGTTCTATGGTTCTGCGATTTTTGATATGATGTCCATGTCGTAATTATATATGCATGTGTATAGTGGTAGGCTTGTATATTCTATTTTGCAGGTTGTTATCCACTATTATGGCCATGTTTTATAATTATGTGATTGGATCCCACGTGGTTTATCGTGGTTATTTTTATGCGATTGGATCCCACGTGGTTGTGTATGGTTTTGTTTTGGCTTGTAAAACACGAGGGTTGATCGTGTTAGAATAGATTTTGCAAAATTAGTTTTGTATTAGATCTATTTTTTTGTAATTGTTTGTTGGATTTTATTAAGATCCGGATATTTTGTAACAATTACGTGCGATCGGAAATTGAAACGGAGACAAAAATTTATCCGCTGCGTAGCTGCTGGTTCGATTTGTTTTTAATTAAGTAGTCGACAGAAGCTGCTGCTGTTCGAATAAGGAGGAAAAGAATTCTGGCGACAGAAGCAGGCGCGCGCGCGTGGAATTCTGGAAAAAGTCAGTAACGCAGGTCTGTCCTGCGTTACAGGATCACACAGGGTGTAACGCAGGTCTGTCCTGCGTTACAGGATCAAACAGATGTGTAACGCAGGCCGTGACTGCGCAACAGAGGGTTTTTACAGAAAAAAAAGGATTTTTTCAGAAGAACAGGGCTGGAAAATTATTTTTTTTCAAGGGGCCATAATAGTGGATTTAAATTATGTTTTTTAATTTTAATTCCGCTATTTAATTTTTTAATTATTGCTTTAAATAATTATTATGTGTGTTGTTAATTATGTGTGTAATTTTAATTGCATGTTTAACATAATTAGGACGACATGGACATTAATTTTATTTATTGCTTTAATTTTATGATGCATGCTGCTATGTTATGTGTTCTTTGTTTTGTTATTTTTATAACATGTAGACCTCGAAATAATAACATAGGGCGATGCATCTAGATAAAATTCCTCAATTTTAAATAAAAAATTCTAAGTGGGTGAGGGAATTAATTAGGAATTAAATCCCATGGTCTCCATTATTGTTTGTATGTAATTTAACACCGAGACGAATATAAATTATATACATGCCACCCATCGTGGCGTATGATTTATGGTGTAAGGTAGTGTTATGGATATTACTAGAACAAACTTCCTAAATTAATTACGAATATTGAAAGGTATACATGCCACCCATCGTGGCGTACCAAGTTTCATAGAATTCAATTAATTAGAAGGGTACCACTGATTGAATATAGATTTTGATATTGAGAGAAAGGATGATTCTGTCTAGAAAGGGGTCTTAAGTGATGCCTCTTGACAATGCTCCCCCCGATCTGGGAATTATCCTATTATCGATTATTGATTTGAAATATTTAATGGTGGTATCCAGTCTTTTTATTAATTTAATATTTAATAATGGTATACACTTAGCTATGAAAAATAATATATAGTCCACCCTAACGTGGCGTATTATTTAATAATAGGACCGAAGTAATATTTAAACGAATTTAAGTGGTATATATGTCACCCATCGTGGTGTACCAGATACTTATGGTGTTTAAATATTAATGCATTAATTTTAATTAATTTTTAGAGGAAACCAATAGGATTTAAGATTTATGCAACTATCTGATTATGTGTTACATGTATGATTCTCAGGATTAGATCACTATGGGCTTTAATCCACTATTCACCATACTTAAGGATAACAAACTTACTGGACCGAACTATATTGAATGGAAACGTAATTTGGACATAGTGTTGACTGCTGAGGAGTACAAATTTTGTACTTATGAACCCAAGCCAGATCAGCCTGCTGAAGATGCTCCTGAAAGTGAGAAGGAGTATTATAAACGGTGGGTTAAGGCAGATGAGATGTCGCGATGTTACATTCTGGCAGCAATGTCGGGTGTTTTGCAGCATCAGCATCAGGCTATGCCCACTGCTTCAGATATGCTCTTTAATCTCAAGGAACTTTTTGGAGAACAGAATAGGGCTGCTAGGCAAGTAGCAATGAAGGCTTTAATGAACACTCAGATGGTTGAAGGAACACCTGTGAGGGATCATGTTCTCAGAATGATGTCTCATCTGAATGAGATGGAGATCCTTGGTGCTGATATTGATGGGGAAACCCATATCGATATCATCCTTATGAGCTTGCCCAAAAGTTTTGAGCAGTTCCGCTTGAATTACACCATGAACAAAAGGATGTATAGTCTCGCGGAACTTCTGACAGAACTTCAGGCAGCTGAAGGACTCTTTAAGCAGAATGTTCAAGTGAATGTGGCTGAGAAAGCTTCTTCATCTAAGCCAAAAGGTAAGAAGAAGAAAAAGACTCAGACACAGAAAGCTGGAAAGATTTCTAATGCAGTGGGAGTTCAAGGTGGTGTGAAAAAGCCTAAGGGCAAGTGCTTCAGGTGAAAGCAGTCAGGTCACTGGAAACAGGATTGTCCTCTTCCTAAGAAGACAAACAATACTGGTATGTCTCTTTCTCTAGTTACAGAAACATATATAGCGGCTATATCTACGAGCACTTGGTGTGTAGATACAGGAGCCACTGACCATGTTTGTAACTCTATGCAGGGGTTCCAGCAATCCAGAATGCTTAGAGATGGCGAGATATATGTGTTCATGGGAGATGCTACGAAAGTAGCAGTAGTTGCAGTTGGAATAATTACATTATCTTTTGGCGATGATAGGATTTTGGTTTTGAACAACTGTCTTTATGTACCTTCGTTTAGAAGGAATTTAATTTCGGTTTCTAAACTTGCTATGGATGGTTATAATGTTTGTTTGGATCGTAATGTTTCTATTATGATGAATAAACGAGTTATATGTTCTGGTACATTGCAAGACAATTTATATATTATTAATCCTATCCAACCAATGCTGCAACATAAGGAAACTAATAACATTCTTTCTAGCTCAAATAAAAGAAAGAAACCTTCTGAATTGAACCAAACATATCTTTGGCACTTAAGATTAGGTCATATTAACTTGAGGAGGATTCAAAGACTGGTAGTAGATGGGCCATTAGGCTCGTTGGCAGTGGAGCCATTTCCAGTTTGCGAATCCTGCTTGGAAGGTAAGATGACTAATAGGCCTTTTAAAGCAAAGGGGAATAGAGCTAAAGAAGTGTTAGAATTGGTTCATACTGACTTATGTGGACCTATGAGTATCCAAGCAAGAGGAGGTTATGAGTATTTTGTCACTTTCATTGACGATTATTCTAGATATGGGTACATTTATTTGTTGCGCCGTAAGTCTGAGTGCTTTGAAAAATTCAAAGAGTACAAAGCAAGTGCGGAGAAGCGACATCTTGGAAAATGTATCAAGTCACTACGATCAAATCGTGGTGGCGAATACTTGCTTGGAGAATTTAGGGAATATTTATCAGAAAATGGGATTGCATCCCAATTGTCTGCACCTGGCACACCTCAGCAGAATGGTATAGCAGAGAGAAGGAATCGGACTCTTTTAGAGAGTGTTAGATCGATGATGAGTTATTCAGATTTACCCAAGTCGTTCTGGGGATATGCTATAGAAACAGCGGCTTACCTTCTAAACTTGGTACCTTCTAAGTCGGTTCCCAAGACTCCAATAGAATTGTGGACTGGTAGCAAACCAAGTCTAAGACATATTCGGATTTGGGGTTGTCCAGCACATGTGCTGAACAAGAACGCGACTAAGTTAGAATCTCGTACAGAAGTAAGGCTGTTTGTAGGCTATCCCATTGGAACGAAAGGTTATTCATTTTATAGTCCTAGGGATCGAGATATCATTGTTAGCACCAATGCTAGATTCTTAGAAGAAGACTATATAACGAAACACAAACCCATGAGTACTATCGTTTTAGAGGAACTATTGGGAGGGACAGATAATCCCCAAGTGCCAATAGTACAAGTAGATTAACCACAAGAAAATGCACAACCTGTCACTAATACCACACCGGTGCTTCGTCGTAGTGGGAGGGTTGTTCAACAACCTGATCGATTCATGTTTTTGGGAGAGTCCTCAGACTTGGTCTCTGGTGAACATGATGAGGATCCCAGGACATACGAAGAAGCAATTCTAGATAAAGATGCAGATCTTTGGCGAAAGGCAATGGAATCTAAGATGGAATCTATGTATTCTAGTCAAGTTTGGGAGCTCGTGGAACCACCCAAAGGTGTAAAACCCATTGGATGTATGTGGATCTACAAGAAGAAAAGAGGATCTGACAAAAAGGTGAAAGCCTGGAAAGCACGACTTGTTGCGAAAGGGTATACTCAGAAAGAAGGGATCGATTATGAGGAAACCTTTTCGCCGGTTATTATGCTTAAGTCGATCCGGATTCTTTTATCTATAGCAGCTCATCTCGATTATGAGATTTGGCAAATGGATGTCAAGACAGCTTTCCTTAATGGAAGTCTTGAGGAAACCATCTATATGCAACAACCAAAAGGATTCATTAAGGAAGGCCAAGAGCATCTTGTTTGTAAGCTTAAGAGGTCTATTTATGGACTAAAACAAGCTTCTAGGGACTGGAATATTCGTTTTGATCAGGCAGTCCAGTCATATGGATTTGATCAAAGTCCAAGCGAATCATGTGTGTATAAGAGAAGTGAGGGTAATGCAGTGGTTTTTCTAGTACTGTATGTGGATGACATTTTACTCATTGGAAACAATGTTAAGATGTTGTCATCAGTAAAGGCATGGTTGTTCAAACAATTTGAAATGAAGGACTTAGGTGAAGCGGCATACATCCTTGGGATCAAAGTAATAAGGGATCGCAAGAAAAGGATGTTGGCTTTATCTCAAGAGCCCTACATTGATGAAGTATTAGCTCGTTTTAACATGCAAAACTCTAAGAAAGGTTTTCTACCTTTTAAGCATGGAGTGGCTCTATCTAAGGAGCAGTGTCCTTCGACACCTGAGGATATAGAGAGCATGAAAGCAGTTCCTTATGCTTCGGCATGTGGAAGCTTAATGTATGCAATGTTATGTACGAGGCCTAACATCTGCTTTGCTGTAGGCATGGTTAGTAGATATCAGTCGAACCCAGGTCAGGAACATTGGAGTGCAGTAAAAACTATACTCAAGTACCTGAGAAGGACTAAGGAGTATATGTTAATTTACAAGGCCTCAGATCTATTTCCTTTGGGATATACTGATTCAGATTTCCAATCAGATAGGGATAAGCGGAAATCGACCTCGGGATATGTTTTTACTATGGGGGGTGGAGCTGTTATATGGAGGAGTGTAAAGCAGAAATGCATTGCAGACTCTACCATGGAAGCCGAGTACATGGCGGCCTCTGAGGCTGCAAAGGAGGCTGTATGGTTCAGGAACTTCCTTTTGGACTTGGATGTGGTAACTAATTTGCCTAGGAGCTTGACAGTGTATTGTGATAACACTGGTGCTGTGGCAAATTCGAAGTAACCGCGAGATCACAAAGCAGCTAAACATATTGAACGTAAGTATCATCTCATACGAGGAATCGTAAAGCGAGGAGATATAGTTGTGGCTCACATATCATCAGAAGAAAACCGGGCAGATCCTTTCACAAAGAGTTTGTCAGCCAAGGTTTTTGACAGGCATGTGGAAGCGATAGGAGTCAGATGGATGGACACATAGTTTTCTGTGTAATAGTGGATTAAATAAACACTGATATACTCATAGATTATTTTGAGTATAAGTGGGAGATTGTTGGTGTATACTGAAAATATTTATTTGAAGTATTTACATTTATTTCTGGCCGGTTTAATTGAGAATCATTTAAATGTTTACATGTTGTCTAAATATTATATATTGTGAATAATCTAGTATCAAATGGGATACAGAATATTAGATTATTAAATACGGTTTATATAATATAATAAGGTTCACAGCACAGGTGGAGTTAGACAATCCACTGGAATGGCTGTAGTATTATTTAGATTAGTTTATATTGACTAATAAATAATACTAATATACTTTGTGTATATTGAACAGGATCAAATTTAGAATTGTTCCCTTATACTGATTAGGAAGGTGAACTAAGATTCTATGTTATTATTAATGCTTAGGTTCTTAATCCGGAAATAATAATTGACACGTATATATTATTTACATGCTTTGATTTATATATGAAATAATTCTTTTGAATTATATCATTATATTTTGGGTGATGAAATAATATATATGGTGGGATATTATTTATTGAAGGAATCCATGTCCTGATAATATTCGGGTTAATGATGTCCCCTTGAAAGCTCAAAAGATTTAAATATGTGAAACCCTGCAGGTGGATTTATTCCGGCATAATTAAATAAAGGTAGAGTGGATGATCAAGGATAAAAGATATTAATTAAATGAATTATCAGTAATTTATTTAATTAATGGACATGCGATATTTTAAACATGGGGAATTTAATAAGCAAATAATATTGGAACCGAATTAATTAATTAAATTACGGTATTAGGAAAGGTAGTGCAAATGTTAATTCTTTAGTGGATTGAATTAATATTTAATTAAATTGGGCTAGGCTCAAGATGTAATTAGAAGACCCAACCTAATTGTCCATGATCCCTATTGTAGCCTATATATATATTCTTATTCTCTTCTTGCTGGGGGTGGTCGAAAAAATTTAGTAGCCACCCAGGAGCAAGAAGAGAGGTTAACTTGAGAAGACGAAGGCCACACTTCGCTCAAAGGAATTTGGGAATACAATAGAAAAGCGTGGAATCAACCGTTAACAAGGTGACTTTTCTATTCGTACTCGTTAATTTATTATATCAAAAATCGTAGTGCCAAGATCTGATTGTCCCAACATTCATTTGGTTTTATAACGGTCAAACCGGTCAAAGTAGACTTTCCTTTTAACTAGTCCTGTCCCGAATGATGAATCTATTTTTTTAATTTTTTTCGACATTCCAAATGTATGGATGTGAAGATCTAACGATTTTAGTGATGTGGTAATTTTTTAAAAAATTTGCCAGTATGTATTTGGTTTGGTTTTATAACGGTCAAACCGGTCAAAATAGACTTTCCTTTTAACTAGTCTTGTCCCGAATGATGAATCTATTTTTTTAATTTATTGTTTCGATGTTCCAAACGTGCAGATGTGAAGATCTAACGATTTTAGTGTTGTGATAATTTTATAAAAAAATTGCTAGATGTATTTGGTTTGGTTTTATAACGGTTAAACCGGTCAAAGTAGACTTTCCTTTTAACTAGTCTTGTCCCGAATGATGAATCTATTTTTTTAAATAATTTTTTCGACGTTCCAAACGTACGGATGTGAAGATCTAACGATTTTAGTGATGTGGTAATTTTTTAAAAAATTTGATAGATGTATTTGGTTTGGTTTTATAACGGTCAAACCGGTCAAAGTAGACTCTCCTTTTAACTATTCTTTTCCCGAAAGATGAATCTATTTTTTTAAATTATTTTTTCGACGTTCCAAATGTATAGATGTGAAGATCTAACGATTTTAGTGTAATAACCGTGAATATTTCGAATAAATTTTCCTACCGTTATATAAATTTTATTTAAGAGCGATTTGTTATAATATTTTAAATAGCTCTTTTTAAAAATTTTTGAGATTTTAAATATTCGTTTTATATTTAATTAGTTACATTTATTTAGTGTTTACTAAAATTAGAAAAAAATATTTAGGAAAATAGGATTTTTATTTTATTTTTGATCGAGTTTATTTTAGAAAACGGAGATAAAATCTCGTTTTATGGCCAATAGAAGAGACAAGGAGACAATATTTCAGATTTCCCGGAGCACACCTTCACTTTCCATATTTTTTCTCCCAATTTTCTGCTAATCATTTGTTTTAAAAATAGAGAGAAAATGACTTATCTAATTATAAAACACTACAGTTAAATACACAGAGAGGTTATATAATTTTTGTTGCTTAACACTGCAAAAACAGAAAAGCATAAGTCTTGTATATTTTGCAAACCCAGAAACAACACAGGACACAGTTTTTTTTTTCTTCCCTGCATATCAGACTTCTCTCTCTGCGAAACCAAGCAAACCACAAGCCTTATATTTATATTTTTTCTCTACCAAGCAAAACAACCCATGTAGTATATATTTTTTGTCTAGATTTACTTTTCAATGTTATTTATTTTTTTTCCCATTTATGCCAATTGTTGGGTGTTGAAATCGGTACTCATGGGGGGGGGGTATTTGTATTGTCTCGAACAGAGAAAGAGAGGTTGTTTTGTGTTTTGGTCGGCCGGAGTTATAAGGAGAGTCGGAGCGGGAATTAACGGGGAGGGGAGGCGAGTTGAAGGTGGAGAGAAAGAGAGGAAGAGAGAGATCGGGACAGAGAGATGGAGAGAGAGTGATTTGTGTGGATAGTTTTTGTTGGGTTTGAATCGATTGATGAGGGGTTGGGGTAAAAGAACCACCACCGATTGGTGGTGGTGGTGGTTATGGGGGATTGAGGGAGAGAGAAGAAAGGAGAAAGAGAGAAGAAAGAGAGAGAGAGATTGAGAGAGAGACAGAGGTGAGGGAGATTGAGGAGAGAACGGAAGGAGGCAGAGAGATTCGGAGAGATTACAGAGAGAGTGCAGAGAGAGGGAGAGAGATTTCAGGCAAAGAGGATGCGGGCGGTGGTGGAAGCGCGTGAGGCGCACGCGTCGCCGTAGTGTGGTATTTTTCTCCGGACTGGTTTAAACGGAGTGATAATATTAATAATAAAATAAAAATGTATTTATATAATAATAATAATAAAGAGTTAATAACAATATGAATAAAAAAGAGATTAAGTGTTCTTTTAAAATTAGTTTTTAAATAATTGAGATGTTAGTTTAAAATTTTGAGAAATAAAGATTTAATAATAAAAGAGGTTAAATATTTTTAAAATTTGGTTTTAATAATTTAGATAATATTATTAAAAATTATGAGAAATAAAATGAGTTTAATAAAACGGTGATAGATTTATTAATTAACAAAAATATTTTGTGACGTAAATTAGAGATTTATTGTTTCGTTAATAAAAGAGTGAATATTAATGAATAATAGCGTAAAATATGGTTTTTATTTAAAAAGAGTTAATTTGTGATTTTTGGACGGAAATTAGAGATTTAATAATTTGTCGATAAAAAGATGAGTAATTGTGAATAAATAGGATTAAAATACGATATAATTTCAGGAGATTTTTATTTATCGTTTCCGGATTAGTTAATTATCCGGATCGAGTTAGATTATTTTAGAGATTTAAATCGGAGTATTATTTAATTATTTACGAGATTAAAAATAGAGTATTGCCGTTAATTTCCGTAACCCTGTTTTCGTTTTAAGTCAGATTTACGGATAATTAAATATAGGAATTATTTTCGACATTTAATTCCTGAGTTCGAAGAGAGATTTATTTATCCGGGAAATTTTTCCCGTTATTTATCGCAGAGATTTTCGAGAGATATTTTATTATTTTATTTAAATATTATATTAACGGTTGAGAAGTATTCTATTTTTGACGAAGCGCTTATGTATTTTTGGTTGCCATTTTTAGAGAATAATTCACGAGCCGTAGACCGAAGCCGAGTTCACGGGTAGAGTACAAATTTTATCTACACTTATTTGCACTCCGAGATCGAGGCAAGTTCATTCCTACCCTAACTCTTAGAGATTTGAATTTCTGTTCGTATTATTTCATTCCTTATTTAATTTCGAGCTGTCAATTATGAGATTTAATTATCCTTTTGAGCATTATTTTCTCGTTGCGCTATTTTGTTACTGTTAAAATTATTTTATTTGTGAATTATATCCCTTATAAGCGTGGAATTAATTTCGTTGCTATCGGGTCGATCTCATTAATTCGAGACGACTATTATTATGATTCAGTGAAACTATTCTCATTCATTCGAGATAGTTAAATTTATTCCTTTCAGTCGAATTTATTGTACAAATTCGACAATAATTATTGATTATCTTTAAGTTGGTTCGTCTCTCGAATCAATAAATAAGAATTATAAAAATTAGGATCGTTAGAGTTTTACTCGTTGATCAAGTGAAAAATATTCTATTTAACGTTCATCAATTATGGGTATTATAAATATTCGAGGAATATTATTTGTATAGTAGGACTCCAAATTACTTCATTTTAAGACTATCCTCAATATTTCGAGATGGTTGACTTTATTGTCGAGGGTTGGCATCTTGTTCGTGTCAACCAATAAAATATTATTATTGAGAATTTACCTTGGTCCATTGATCTGATTGGTGGAACAATTGAGTCGGACTGGCAGTCCGCCAGATTTGTAAATGTTTTCATGGAAGAATTATTTCGAGTTATCTGTTCATCAAATATTCGGGAATTCTGTATTCTACTGGTCAAATTTTGGGAAAGAGGCCCATTTTAGAGAAAGAGAGACTTGTGTACCGTTATGCGGACACGAGATATATTGGCACTATGATGCCAGGGTTTAATTAATAACCCTTATGATGCTAGCATTCATATTTTTATATTATATTGTTGATAGGGTATTGTAGCCGTGATCGGGTGAAGTGCGATATCATTGGAGGACGGTATTCCCGGTCGGATAGTTGATCGCCCCACCGAGATATCGAGAGGTGGAAGACCAGTTTATTCTTAAATCATGAGTCAACAGAGTTATATCAATTGAGTCTTTCGAGAATTCTATTTTCGAGATGAGTATTGAGTTTTTCGAGTATTCTGCTTTCAAGATGAGTACTAAGTCAAAATCCAGATTTGTGATATTAAATTTATTTTGGGAAATCTTATTGTATTTATATACCGAGTAAGAAGAGAACTTGTTGAGCACTGTAGTTGCTCATTCTTGCTTTACAACATTTTTATTCAGCTATCAAGAGGGAAAGAGGCGAGACGTCCAACCAAGGATCCAAGGGAAAGGAGAAAGCTCCAGGCTATGCTGACGAGAACTAGAATGTCTAGCTGGAATCTTTATCTACCTACTTCTGTAAACATATGTAAAATATTATTCCGAGATGTATTATGTCGTATGATAACAATGTGTGAGACTGATCTTGGATTTGCGGAGTGGGACACTTATGCTCCGTTGTATTATATATTTTGCTTTATTATTGCGTAACTTGTGCTACAGGATATTGAGACAATGTGACGACCCGGGTCTCCGGTCAGGGTGGATCTGGGGGCGTCACAAAGTTGGTATCAGAGCATTAGTTATATTTTTAGGAATCATACGAGCCTTGGAGTATAACCCCATGCGAGAATTTAGAGATATAATACGAACCTAGAACTATAACGCGACGTGAGAATTTAGAGATATGATACGATGTTGAGATTTTGGCACTAAGCGCCTTACGCCTTTATATATATTTATAGGCATATCTAGTCGATTGAAACCTGATCGAGATTTTTTGTACTTTTGTAGATGTCTACTTCTAGACCAGCTGATTTTCGTTCTACCCGAGATAGATCTCCTACACCTTACCCGCATGGACCACTAGATCCTAGCTCAGGTTCAGACAGTGACCCGTCTGAAGAGTTTATGCTGATGGTTAGTGACACGGAGGATTCTTCGGTTCAGATCCTTACACCTTCTCCCCCACATGTGATAGATTTAGTATATTCTCCTTACCAGATCATTGAGATAGCCGATTCTCCTCTACCAGTGATTGATTTAGAGGCTCCTACCCCTGAGATGTTCAGAGCTGAGACCCTAGTGCCCGAGATTACTGATCCAGTTGATGAGAGCTAGCTTTCACCCGTCCCTATTGAGGTTGTACCTAGCTTGTCTGCTCCAGTATCCAGAGTTGATACACCTACCGGAGTAGCAGCTCTTGCAGAGTTGTTTACTTTACCTGTTCCAGTATATGCTTCGACGCCGACAGTCCCTACCGTGCCTGACTACATGTTTCCACCTGTCAGTGCCATTCCTGCTTGTGATACTACTCCATCTGCACCTACCATACCTGCATCTGCTCCTGCTCAGCCCACTGTGGTTGCTACTACTGCTGCTATGCCACCTGTTCCTTCTGAGCATCCTGTTGTGGCCGGAGGGATGGTCCCTTGGCATGTCCACCATACACTATTCCTGCATTACCGTTGGTTGTGGGGACGTTATGAGGAGATTTTTACTACTAGGGATAGTATTCTTCGACTGTTGTCAGTTTCAGAACCTCTTACCGTGCATCATGGAGGGAGTCTGTTGGTAAGAGACGTACCCATGGAGATTATGCACCAGATTGCCCTGACTGTTTTGACCGGGCTTCAGATTGACTTAGCCGCATTACCATCATCCAGCACCGGACAGATTGATCAGACCAGAGTTGCCACCATGGTTTCAGACATTATCAGAGAGTTCCATAGGAGAGTGGGTGAGATGTTTTCCAGTGATGACGTCGAGTTAGACCCTTCTGTAGTAGGGTTCATATATTATGTTGATCTTTGTATTTTAGACCTGATGCCCAGCCTGTTGGGTAGTAACCTTTATTATCTCTACTAGACTAGTATGTTGGTTAGATACTTTTACGATGTACTTATTATCAGCGACCAGTTTGTATTCAGTACCATGACCTGGACTTTACCAGTATGGAACCTTATCAGTATTATATTGTGATCTGCTATAGTACCGTTGTCTCATTTTGTTTATTATAGATCTGTGTTATATTAGAATAGCATGTTAGAATAATTTCCATATTACCCCTGAATTAGTTAACAATTTCTTTTCCGATACTACGACTTAAAAAGAATTTTCGAGAACTAGAGATTTATGATGATTGAATTTTTGAGAACCGCCATTTAAATTAAGATAAATCTTCACGAGTATCTAAAATCTTTTTTATATCGAGAAATAAGAGTAACTGCTTATAAAGAGACAAGAGAGAGTCATGATTTTGAGTATTGTGAGGAACCATAAATTTTGACCGAGTAGATATTTATGAATACCAATTTTAATTGTGCCAGCAATGGTGTTTGAGAATTGCATATCCGAAATATAACATACCTTATTGTTTTCGCTCTTATAGAAAAAGATGCCATCAAAGAGAGGAAGACCCGCAAGAAATCCTCGTCCTCAACCCGAGGTGAATCCAGAGAATGAGGTTCCACCACAGAACCAAGTTCCGAACCCGGAACCACAACTCGCTCGAGATCCCAACCAAGAAAATAACCCGATGAGTCTACTTATGAACTTTCTTATTCAGCATACCCAGAACCCTCAGCCTCAGCTGTACCAAAATGTAGGAGGGAATCCACCTCCAGCTCAACTGACCCAAACTACTGTGAGTTTCAAATCATTCAAATCCTTGAGTCCACCTGAGTTTAAAGGTACCACTAACCCAGTGGAAGCTAGAATCTGGTTACGTGAAATAGAGAAGACCTTTGAGATAGTGGGAATGGAAGAGGATAAGAAGACGGTATTTGCAGCTTACATGTTGAAAGGTGAAGCTAATTATTGGTGGGAAGCGAAGAGAGCCATGGAAGGTGATACGATTATACCGTGGGCTAGATTTACAATGTTGTTTATAGAGAGGTATTTCCCCAAATATCTGGAGAACCAGATGGAGATAAAGTTTTTAGAGCTCAAGCAAGGAACGATGACTGTTGCAGACTACGAGGCCAAGTTTACAGAACTCTCGAGGTTTGTACCCTATCATGTAGACACTGAAGAGAAGAGAGCAAAACGCTTTCAACAAGGATTGAAACCATGGATACAAAATCGCGTTGCAGTATTTGAGATCACCAATTATGCAACTTTAGTTCAGAAAGTGGCGATAGTGGAAAGTGGAAGTGAACTATACCCGAAAGATGGAAATAAGAGGAAGTTTTAGAGCAGTGGAAGTAACTTTGCGAGGAGATTTGATAATCGGAGTGATAAGAAACCGTTTGTGAAAAGGGAAGATAAAAGTGCTGATACAAGAAGGTTTGGGAACTTTGACACCAGAGGAAGCAATCAGAGGATCAGACAGTTAATTTGATGCAAGGAAGACCACCTTTGCGAGAATGCAAGACATGTGGGAAGAAACACCCCGGACCCTGTCATCTAGCGACCGTGAATTGTTATAACTGTGGACAGAAGGGTCATTATGCTTCTAGTTGCAAGGATAAATCTGTCACCTGCTTCAACTGTGGAAGGAAAGGTCACGTGTCCCGAGACTGCCGACAACCTGCAAAGGAAAATCCGGTGCCTCGACTCACAGCACCTCCCAGCAACAAGTCAACCGCGAGAACCTTCAACATGACAGTAAGAGATGCCATTGATAACAGCAATGTGATCGCAGGTACGCTTCTAGTAAATTCTGAGGATGCGTGTGTTCTAGTTGATTCTGGAGCTACCAAATCTTTTATTTCTGAGAACTTCATGAATAAGTTGAATCTTGAGTCTGTGCCCTTATAGGGAATTCTGAATATAGAAGTAGCTAATCAGGAGGTTATAGCAGTGAACCGATTGTGTCCGAATTGTTCCATAGAGATACATGGGCAACGTTTTGATGCAGACCTCATTCCTTTTAAGTTAGGGGAATTTGACGTAATCCTAGGGATGGATTGGTTATCACGTTATGATGCTCTAATAGATTGTCGTCGTAAGAAGGTCAGCTTAAGTGGACCTAACGGTATAAGTATTTCGTTTCGCGGACGGAAACCGACTAAGGATTTCCTGTCAATAATTCAAGCTAAAAGATTACTTCGGCAAGGATGTCAAGCTTATCTAGCTTATGTGATAGATACCGAGAAACATACCCCTATGATCGAGGAGGTCCCTATAGTTAACCAGTTTAGAGACGTTTTTCCCGACGAGTTACCTGGAATTCCACCAGATCGAGAGATAGAGTTTACGATTGATCTAGAACCAGGAACCGCACCAATCTCAAAGGCGCCGTACAGAATGGCACCAATAGAAATGAAGGAATTGGCAACACAGCTGCAAGAGTTACTTGACAAAGGTGTAATTAGACCAAGTGTATCCCCGTGGGGAGCTCCAGTATTGTTCGTGAAGAAGAAGGACAAAACTATGCGATTATGTATTGATTACCGTGAACTGAACAAGATGACTATCAAGAATAGGTACCCTCTACCTCAGATCGACGATTTGTTTGACCAACTTAAGGGAGCTATATATTTTTCGAAGATCGATTTGAGATCCGGCTATCATCAACTAAAGATCAATCCTGAGGATATTCCTAAGACTGCCTTTAGGACCCGATATGGACATTACGAGTTCCTAGTCATGTCTTTTGGATTGACGAATGCGCCAGCTGCTTTTATGGATTTAATGAATCGTGTGTTCAAGAGGTACTTGGATAAGTTCGTAATTGTATTTATTGATGACATCTTGATATACTCGAAGTCTCCTGAGGAACATGCTGAACACCTCCGTTTGGTTTTGGAAGCATTGAGAAGGGAAAAGTTATATGCAAAGTTTTCAAAGTGAGAATTTTGGTTGAAAGAAGTTCAATTTTTGGGACACATTGTGAGCGGCGAAGGGATTTCTGTAGACCCCGCAAAGATAGAAGCCGTAGCAAATTGGGAGAGACTCAAGACTCCAACAGAGGTTAGAAGTTTTCTTGGATTGGCCGGATACTATCGTAGATTTGTGAAGGATTTCTCAAAGATAGCTACGCCACTGACTCGACTTACCAGAAAGAGTGAAAAGTTTGAATGGACCCCCAAATGCGAAGACAGCTTTCAGGAATTGAAGAAGAGATTGACTACTGCCCCAGTGTTGACCTTACCTGATGAGAAAGGCGATTTCGTGATTTTCAGCGATGCCTCTCACAAAGGTTTAGGTTGTGTTCTGATGCAACACGGTAAAGTAATAGCTTATGCCTCTCGACAATTGAAGGAATATGAGTCCCTTTACCCTACTCACGATTTAGAACTTGCTGCTATTGTTTTTGCCCTCAAGATTTGGAGACATTACCTCTATGGAGAGAAATGTGAGATTTACACGGATCACAAGAGCTTAAAGTATATATTCACGCAGAAGGAATTAAACATGAGACAGAGAAGATGGTTAGAACTGATCAAAGACTATGATAGTTCGATAAATTACCACCCAGGGAAGGCTAATGTCGTAGCTGATGCTTTAAGTAGAAAGGAAAGACTCAACCTGTTGACAACCTCAGAAGAATTAATCAGAGAATTTGAGAAAATGGAATTAGAGATCAGGGTCCCAGTCCAAAACAATGAAAGAGTATACAGTATTCAGTTTCAACCAGAGTTGCTCGAGAAGATTCGCCGTTGTCAGGAACAAGTAATGGAAGAAAGAAGATCAGAGTTGACTGGAGAAGAAGTTTTAAGTTCAAAAGATGATAAGGGAATTAAGCGATTTGCATCGAGAATATGGATTCCTAATGTTACGGAGTTAAAGGATGAAATTATGAGTGAAGCGCATAACTCGAGATATTCCATTCATCCAGGGAGCACGAAAATGTATCAAGACATCAAGCAAAACTATTGGTGGCCTAACATGAAGAGAGAGATTGCAGAATGGGTAAGCAAGTGCTTGACCTGTCAGAAAGTGAAAGCCGAACATCAACAACCAAGTGGACTTTTACAACCCTTAGAGATACCTGAGTGGAAATGGGAACATATTACCATGGATTTTGTCGTAGGATTGCCCCGAACTAGAGCAAGTCATGATGCGATTTGGGTTATCGTCGATCGACTCACTAAATCTGTGCATTTCCTACCAATTAGTGATAAGTACACTGTTGAGAGATTGGTAAACATGTATCTAAAAGAAATTGTAGTTCGTCATGGAGTGCCCGTTTCAATTGTTTCTGATAGGGATGCCCGTTTTACTTCACGATTTTGGAAGAGTTTTCTGGAATGTCTTGGCACGAAGTTAAATCTGAGCACTGCATATCATCCACAGACCGATGGACAAAGTGAAAGGACAATTCAAACAGTTGAAGATATGTTGAGAGCTTGTGCACTAGATTTCAAAGGAAGTTGGGGTGATCATTTGCCCCTAGTTGAGTTTGCTTACAAAAATAGTTACCACTCCAGCATTGGTATGGCACCATATGAAGAATTGTATGAAATAAAGTGTAGATCACCTCTATACTGGGATGAGGTAGGAGAAAGGAAGATACTAGGACCGGAACTACTTCAACAAACTAAGCAAGCGATCGGAGTTATTCGAAAAAGGTTAGTTGCAGCTCAGGATCGACAGAAGAAGTATGAGAATCAAAAGAGAAAGGACAAAGCATTCGAAGTGGGAGATAAAGTGATGCTGAAGGTTTCACCTTGGAAGGGAGTTATGAGATTCGGAAAGAAAGGCAAATTGAGTCCCAGATATATAGGACCTTTTGAGATTCTCAAGAAGATAGGACCCCTAGCTTACCAGTTGGCCCTACCTCCAGACCTCCAGCATATTCATGATGTGTTTCATGTTTCTGCATTAAGAGAATACCATTCTGACTTCAGACATGTTATAACCTACGAACCAGTGGAAATTCTTCCTGATTTGACATACGAGGAACAACCAGTACAGATCCTAGACTACAAAGTGCAAGAGCTAAGAACTAAGCGAATAAATTTAGTGAAAGTACTTTGGAGAAACCACCAAGTTGAGGAAGCCACGTGGGAATTAGAAAGCGAAATGCGGAATAGATATCCAGATTTGTTTAGTGTGTAATTTTGATTCCGAGGACGGAATCTTATAAGGGGGGAAGACTGTAATAACCGCGAATATTTCGAATAAATTTTCCTATGGTTATTTAAATTTTATTTAAGAGCGATTCGTTATAATATTTTAAATAGCTCTTTTCAAAAATTTTTGAGATTTTAAATATTCGTTTTATATTTAATTAGTTACATTTATTTAGTGTTTACTAAAATTAGAAAAAAATATTTAGGAAAATAGGATTTTTATTTTATTTTTGATCGAGTTTATTTTAGAAAACGGAGATAAAATCTCGTTTTATGGCCAATAGAAGAGACAAGGAGAAAATATTTCAGATTTCCCAGAGCACACCTTCACTTTCCAGATTTTTTCTCCCCATTTTCTGCTAATCATTTGTTTTAAAAATAGAGAGAAAATGACTTATCTAATTATAAAACACTACAGTTAAATACACAGAGAGGTTATATAATTTTTGTTGCTTAACACTGCAAAAACATAAAAGCACAAGTCTTGTATATTTTGCAAACCCAGAAACAACACAGGACATAATTTTTTTTTCTTCCCTGCATATCAGACTTCTCTCTCTGCGAAACCAAGCAAACCACAAGCCTTATATTTATATTTTTTCTCTACCAAGCAAAACAACCCAGGTAGTATATATTTTCTGTCCAGATTTACTTTTCAATGTTATTTATTTTTTTCCCATTTATGCCAACTGTTGGGTGTTGAAATCGGTACTCATGGGGGGGTATTTGTATTGTCTCGAACAGAGAAAGAGAGGTTGTTTTGTGTTTTGGTCGGCCGGGGTTATAAGGAGAGTCGGAGCGGGAATTAACCGGGGAGGGGAGGCGAGTTGAAGGTGGAGAGAAAGAGAGGAAGAGAGAGATCGGGACAGAGAGATGGAGAGAGAGTGATTTGTGTGGATAGTTTTTGTTGGGTTTGAATCGATTGATGAGGGTTTCGGTTGAAGAACCACCACCGATTGGTGGTGGTGGTGGTTATGGGGGATTGAGGGAGAGAGAAGAAAGGAGAAAGAGAGAAGAGAGAGAGAGAGAGAGAGAGAGAGAGAGAGAGAGAGAGAGAGAGATAGAGAGAGAGACAGAGGTGAGGGAGATTGAGGAGAGAACGGAAGGAGGCAGAGAGATTCGGAGAGATTACAGAGAGAGGGAGAGAGATTTCAGGCAAAGGGGATGCGGGCAGTGGTGGAAGCGCGTGAGGCGCACGCGCCGCCGTAGTGTGGTATTTTTCTCCGGACTGGTTTAAACGGAGTGATAATATTAATAATAAAATAAAAATGTATTTATATAATAATAATAATAATAAAGAGTTAATAATAATATGAATAAAAAAGAGATTAAGTGTTCTTTTAAAATTAGTTTTTAAATAATTGAGATGTTAGTTTAAAATTTTGAGAAATAAAGAGTTAATAATAAAAGAGGTTAAATATTTTTAAAATTTGGTTTTAATAATTGAGATAATATTATTAAAAATTATGAGAAATAAAACGAGTTTAATAAAACGGTGATAGATTTATTAATTAACAAAAATATTTTGTGACGTGAATTAGAGATTTATTGTTTCTTTAATAAAAGAGTGAATATTAAAGAATAATAGCGTAAAATATGGTTTTTATTTAAAAAGAGTTAATTTGTGATTTTTGGACGGAAATTAGAGATTTAATAATTTGTCGATAAAAAGATGAGTAATTGTGAATAAATAGGATTAAAATACGATATAATTTCAGGAGATTTTTATTTATCGTTTCCGGATTAGTTAATTATCCGGATCGAGTAAGATTATTTTAGAGATTAAAATCGGAGTATTATTTAATTATTTACGAGATTAAAAATAGAGTATTGCCGTTAATTTCCGTAACCCTGTTTTCGTTTTAAGTCAGATTTACGGATAATTAAAAATAGGAATTATTTTCGAGATTTAATTCCTGATTTCGAAGAGAGATTTATTTATCCGGCAAATTTTTCTCGTTATTTATCGCAGAGATTTTCGAGAGATATTTTATTATTTTATTTAAATATTATATTAGCGGTTGAGAAGTATTCTATTTTTGACGAAGCGCTTATGTATTTTTGGTTGCCATTTTTAGAGAATAATTCACGAGCCGTAGACCGAAGCCGAGTTCACGGGTAGAGTACAAATTTTATCTACACTTATTTGCACTCCGAGATCGAGGCAAGTTCATTCCTACCCTAACTCTTAGAGATTTGAATTTCTGTTCGTATTATTTCATTCCTTATTTAATTTCGAGCTGTCAATTATGAGATTTAATTATCCTTTTGAGCATTATTTTCTCGTTGCGATATTTTGTTACTGTTAAAATTAGTTTATTTGTGAATTATATCCCTTATAAGCGTGGAATTAATTTCGTTGCTATCGGGTCGATCTCATTAATTCGAGACGACTATTATTATGATTCAGTGAAACTATTCTCATTTATTCGAGATAGTTAAATTTATTCCTTTCAGTCGAATTTATTGTACAAATTCGACAATAATTATTGATTATCTTTTAGTTGGTTCGTCTCTCGAATCAATAAATAAGAGTTATAAAAATTTGGATCGTTAGAGTTTTACTCGTTGATCAAGTGAAAAATATTCTATTTAACGTTCATCAATTATGGGTATTATAAACTACAATATCGTGAAGTAGAAGAATGGCAAAGGCGGCGACTTTTGGGGGTTTCAATCAAGGATGGGGAAGGGTTAATGGTGGGGGCTCTTGTCGAATATGGAGGAGGAAAGTAAGTACTACAAACTATGACAAGCTGTATAGATCGGGGCAGTTACAGATGAACGAGGATTGGTGGAATCAAAATATTGAATCATTAGATGAGGCGAAGAGAAAGTGGGAGAGGAGGTTTAAGAACTGGGAACAAAAGGAGACCATCAAGTATGGGGAGGGGGATAAACATGTAGAGAATCAGCTTCGCCAAAGAGTAATCGACTACAACAACAATGGAGAGATAAAATTAAGATTTGGTGATGAATCGCCGTGGAATGATAAGAAGGAGCGTGAATTGGAGGAGAACATCCAAAATATGAGAAAAGTGGAAAAAGAATTGGAGGGGAAAATGAAAGAAGAGATTCTACTAAAGAATCTTAAAGGTGTAATCTTCTTGAATAAAGCGCTGGTACATGAAAAAACCCTAATTGGGGTTACAGAAGGAGATAATAAAGCAATTTGGGATGCTCTGGATCAAATACACGAGAACAGTCTGATGAAAGGTAGAAAGGTAGATAATGGTCCAAGTTATGCTGAGATTTTGAAAAAAGGGGAACATATTGATAAACACAAGGAAAGGGAGTTGGAATTCAAAGGTGCGAGTGGAGATGAATGGCAAACTGTTTCGTATCGTAAGAAAGGAAAGGTGAACAAACGTGTTGAAAGTACTGTCTACATGGTTGGAATTCCGGAGAAGGCTTTAGCAAGGGAGGTTTGGGATTTTGTAGGTAGATATGGGCGAGTGAAGGATATAATACTTCCAAGAAAGAGGGACAAGTATGGAAAAAGAATTGGATTTATCAAAACTGCAAATGAGATAGAAGCGGAGAAAGTGACAAGGGGAATTGACGGAAGAGTGCTGCTTGGATGTAGAATAGCTGCAACTAGGGCTAAGCCAATAGCTAATAAGGATAGTGTGCTGGGTAAATTAGAAAGGGATGTTGGGGCAAAAGTGCAGAAACAAAACCCAGGGACCGAAAATGGAAGGGTGGTTAGTACTCATGAGGTGGATGATAAGAAAAAGAAAACCACAGATCGAGGGTGGGACAGATCGAAGGAATCTATCAAAGAGGTAGCGAGGTCAAAGACGTGTGAATTGAGACAGGATGATGCATTAGTAGAATTAGGAAATAGAAGTAAAATTGGCTTCACAAATGAGATGACAGAGGTGGATGTTCTGAAGGAAAAATTAGTGGGTGCAGGCTTTTGGGATCTGGAGATTAGGAAGATAACAAATAAACGGTTCTTAGTTTCCTGTGAAAATAAGGAAACCAAGGATGAGTTTGAGTGGGAACTACTAGATACTTGGTTTGAGAAGTTTGTGGAGGTGGAGGATAGTAATAGGGTGTTACCAAGGAAGACTTGGGTAGAGATTTTAGGGTTACCCTGGACAGCTTTTTCTTTAGAAAATTTGGACAAATTGCTAAAGGACTGGGGTTCAATAGAGGGGTGGTTTGGAGATGTATGGGGGAGTGGTAAAATACAAAATCCGGTGGTATGCCTGGCATCGGAAGTTATGAAGGAAATTAAAGAAACAATGATAATAGTGCTGGATGGTAAGGAATATAAGATTATGATTAATGAGGTAAACAGTCCTAATGTTGGATGGAATCTATTACCAAGACCAATTCAGAAGAACACAAAAGTTTTCAGCCAATAGGAGAAGAAGATAGATGATGAGATAGAGACAGAGACTGAGATGGTAAATGAATCGGTGGGTAGAAGAGATGAAGAGCAATGCTTTGAGAACAATGTTATAAGGAGGAGTGTTGAGGATGACGTGCAGAAAACAACAGAGGAGATTTCACAGCAACCCAGTTCATTGATTTCGTATGTCCCAGAATCAGTAAAACAAAGTTCTAAGAATAGTGACTCTCCTGAGGTAAATGCAGAAAAATCTGAAGAAGAAAGAAGAGAGGTTGTGTCATGTAGTGATTCGAAGGATGAAGGGAACTCAGGGAATGTTGGTAAACGAATTAGAAATTTAGATTTGCTGGTGACAGATAGTGAATTAAGCGAGGACAAGTGTACAGTTGTGAGTTCTAAGTTGGCGGAATGGAATATAGTTGAAGATACATGCAGATCAGTGCAAGACTCACATAATTCCCTTTGCAAAGTGTTGGACGGCATGAAACTAAGAGGGAAGAGAGGTAGGCCAAAGAAGATTAGTAGGTTGGTGAGGAATCCATTTGATTTTGGGAAAGTAAGAGGTAAAGCCAAAAATCCTGGGGGGAGGAAAAGGAGGGGTGAGGTTCGTACTTCAACGAAAGGTGATCAATTATGTAGAACAGAAGTAGAAAATTTTGAGCAAAATGCTGAGAAGATAGTTGAAGCTGCTGAGTGTATGGGTTTAGCAATCAAAGGGGGGAAAGATGTGGCAGTTCAGAACATTGCCAAGCAGTTGAAAGAAGGATCTCTGTGATCCTTGGTTCGACAAATTTCTAAAGCAGTAACCTTTTGTTAGTTATTTATGGAAGAAGTATCAATATTGTGTTGGAATATCCGGGGAGCGAATAACAGGGTCAATAGAGGAAATGCCAGAATTGCAGTTTTGAAAAATGGTGTGTCAATTATTTGTTTACAAGAAACCAAGTGCAAGGAGTGGTCAAATGGCATGAGGGAAGAGATTTGGGATAGTGAAAGTCATGGGTGGGAAGACCAGCAAGCTGATGGCCTATCAGGGGGACTGCTAACTACATGGGACAGTGAGATGTTTCAGAAGGTGGAGGCAAAAAAAACAAAAAAATGGATTTGGCTGAAATTAATGGTTAGGAACTCTGGTCAGTTTTTCCACTTGGTTAATGTGTACGCCCCACAAGAATACCAAGAGAAGAGAGGTGTGTGGCTCCAACTTAGTGAGATATGTGCAGGGGTGGAGGAAGAAGCGGTTTGTATAGCTGGAGATTTCAATGCTGTAAGGTCACGGGAAGAAAGAAAAAATTGCATATACAGGAAAGCGGACACGGAGGAGTTTAATTCTCTGATTAGAAACTTAAATTTGTTTGAGATTCCGACGGTTGGTGGTGATTTTACGTGGTTTGGACCAAGCAATAAAAGAAGCAAACTTGATCGCGTACTAGTTAACTATATGTGGATGGATAAAGGAAAATGGGTGACGCAACTGAAACAAAGAAAAAACTCTGATCACAAAATACTGGTGATGAGACAAGACATAGAAGATTGGGGACCGAAGCCTTTCAAATTTTTCAATATATGGTTAGAGGATAAAACTTTGGAGAATAATATAAAGACGGCATGGGAAAGCGCTAATAAATTTGAAGATGGGGTGAAAAATCTGCATATGGCTCTGAGGAAGATTAAAGCAACAATAAAAGATTGGAACCTTCAGCAAAACGGGAATATAGAAAATAAAATCAGAGAAAGAGAGAGGATGATTGATGAGGCAGAGGAGAAGGGTGAAAATGATGATATTTTAATCGACACAAGAAAGGAACTCGCCGAACTCTACAATGTGAAAGCCCAAATGTTGAAACAGAAGGCTAGGGTACAATGGGACATTGAAGGAGATAAAAACACTAGATTTTATCACCAAACAATTCTAAAAAGAAGAAGGAAAAATTTTATTAGAAAGATTTGGTGGAATGGAGAGTGGAAATACTCTAGACTAGACATTAAAGAAGCCTTCCTACAATACTTTGAGAGTTTCTTTATGAGTAAATCAAATAATGTTGTGTTTGGGGTGGGGAATGTCATAACTGTGAAGTTGTCAGATGAGGACGTCGATTGGCTACAAGAGGATTTTACATAAGAAGAAATATATAGAGCACTTTGTCAGTTAGGCCGGAACAAAGCGCCGGGTCCGGATGGTTTGAAAGCTGAGTTTATAATCAAATGGTGGGGAAGTGCAAAGAAGCTGATGATGGAAACAGTAAGAGATTTTATGCTCGGAAAGGGACTCCGGGGAGGAATGAATGCTGCCTTTATATCACTCATACCAAAAAAAATCTCCCCAGAGGGAATAGGGGACTTCAGGCCTATTAGTGTGATTAATACTTCGTTTAAAATAATAGCAAAGGCTCTCGCTATTAGAATGTCGTCAGTGATTGGAAAGTTAGTGGCTGAAACTCAAACAGCATTTGTCAAAGGACGACAGATTACAGATGGGATTATAATTTTGAATGAAGTGGTGGAGGCTCTGAAGATAAAAAGATGCAGAGGGGTTATCCTAAAGTTAGACTTCGAGAAGGCCTATGATACTATTGACTGGGGATTTCTGTTAAATCTTCTTGGTAAAATGGGGTTTAAAGATAGATGGATGGCATGGATGAATACGTACCTCGAATCAGCAAGAACATCTATCATAATAAACGGGTCACCAACAAAGGAGTTTTCACCGAAAAGGGGTCTACGCCAAGGTGATCCCTTATCACCCCTATTATTTATCCTAGTTGGTGAGGTTTTAAACTGTTTGATCAGAAATGCATGTGAAGCTGGGAAAATTAGAGGTATCTGCATTCCGGGGGAACAAGAACAACTGACTCACCTTCAATTTGCCGACGACACAGTGTTATTTCTGGAGGATTCAACGGAAGTAATACAAGAAGTCAAATTAATTCTACAATGTTTTCAAGCAACGACTGGACTTAAGATCAATTTCAAGAAAAGTGATTTGTATGTACTACATGGTGATCAGTCACTAGTACACAATTGGGCAACAACTCTTGGTTGTAAGGTGGGGACTCTACCAATGAAATACTTAGGAGTTCAGGTAGGTGCTTCTCCTAGAAAACGAATTTTCTGGAAACCACTGGTGGATAAAATCAAATCAAAACTAGCAAATTGGAAGTGCACGTCCACTAATATGGCGGGGAGGCTTGTGTTACTAAAAGCAGCCATTGACTCTATTCCGGTGTATTGGTTCAACATGTTTCGTATTCCCAATTCAATATGCAAAGAGGTCGACGGCATCAGACGAGACTTTTTGTGGGGCTGGAATTATACTAAGGAACCACCAACAAGAAAAATGCATCTGCTAAAATGGAATGAGGTATGTAAAAAAAAAGAAGTGGGGGGTCTGAATGTGCAGATTATTGAGAAGAGAAATTTGGCTTTATTAGGAAAGTGGTGGTGGAGGTGGAAGTATGACAGAGGAAGTTTATGGCAAAGAATTTTAAGTGATCTTTATGAGTGTAAAACAGGGGAGGGGATGGAGAGTTTATTGCAGAAGACAGTAAAATCCCATGTTGTAAAAGGTATAGTTAACCTTGCAAATACACATGAAATGGGTCCTCTTTTGGAGAGAAACCAATTTAAATGGCAGGTTAAAGGTGGTCAGGAATGTTTGTTTTGGATAGACTGGTGGCATCCTACTGGGATTTTACAGAATTGCTACCCAAGATTACACAGATTATCTAAGGGTAAGAACTGGTCAGTTAAGAGAATGAAAGAGATGGCAGGTGTTCATAGGGGGGGTAATGATATTGAATTGTGGATAAGACCGTTGAGACAGTGGGAAAATGATGATTGGGACCAAGTTATAGGCATACTGGATGGAGTACAGCTTCGACATGGGAGGGATGTACTTAAATGGGAAAGTACAGGGGACCAGTATAGTGTCAGCAAAGCTTATAGTATGATGACAGCAGATATGGGTGGATCACAGGAGAAGTGGGTTTTTCTATGGAAACTGAAATTGCCACCTAGGATTTCCTTATTTATGTGGAAAGTAATGCATAGAGTTCTTCCAACTATGGTTTTACTAAAAAACAGGATCAATGGTGACATGAATGCAATCTGCTCATGGTGCCAAATTAAAGAGGAAAATTTGGACCATATTTTCTGGGAATGTACCCCTGCTATCTGGGCATGGGATCATATAAGAGAATGGTGGGCAATACATAATAGAAACTGGAATAATAGTTGGGAATGGTTTTGGTTTTCTTTCTCATTGTTTAAAGGCAAATTTATGAGGCAAATATGGGGATTAGTACTAACAGCCACACTGTGGGCAATTTGGTTGTGTCGTAACCAATGTATCTTTAACAACAAGAAAGTCTCCAAGAAAGAATTGTTGTTTATGGTGTGTGATCGAATCAAATGCTGGCTACTGAGTCTTGACATCATTTCGGAGGGAGTCATGGAAATTTGGTGGAGTAATCCAGTGGGAGCAATATTACTTCATAATAGAGGTAAAAGTGTGAGATTAATTGAAAGCGCAGTTGAGGATCTGGTGTGCTACGTTGATGGTGCATGGAGTTCTAACGCGGATGGTAAGTTATGTGCTGGTATTGGAGGAACAATTATTGATAAAGAAAAAAATATTGTGTTCATGTTTTCTGGGCCCAGTAATGCGATGAGTGCGTTTGAGGCTGAATTACAAGCGGCAAAGTATGCATTCTCGGAATTCATAGGGAGTGCATACAGTAATATGTCTTTAAAAATCTTCTCTGACTGTCAAAGGGTGGTAAATCTCTTCCATTGTGAAAAATTCGGGTTGGAGAGGTCACAGAGTGAGAAACATTTCATTGATCTAGGACGACATTCAAGAATAGGGATGGTGTATGCTAGTAGAAATATCTTAACTACAGCTGATGAGTTGGCTAAACAAGGCATGGGTAGAGTTAATCTACTAAGTACGTGGTGTTAAAATAGGGTTATCTGCTAATTTAATAAAAGGGGTTGGGGGAGTATATCTGGAGCTTTCATTAAGTGAAACGTTAGATCACCTCGTTCTTCTCTCAGTTGCGGGTTCCCAAGGCGAATTCTCTTCTTGGAATTCCAAACGTTTGCCTCGCGGACTCTCTTTATTTATATTCTTTAGTACAGAGGTAATCTCTTTTCTCTCCTGTTCGTTTTTGACACAATAAGGTTGCAGGAGCATCTGGTGATCCAAGAAAACTTACAGGAAGTTATGAATCAGTTCGATATTCTTTATCCTAATTTCTTTGACAATGGAGTCTCAGCTCGACGTATTTCAGAGGTTCACGAAGATGCTAATAGAACAGCGGAATACATGGCAAGTTATGGTATGGAAAACATGTCTTTGTTTGCGGAAGTTCCTGTGATTTTTGGTAATTTGCAAGAGTATCTAGACAGGGACATGGGGTTGTTCTTGCCCTTTGACACTGGTCCTAACTTAGGGATGGGAGAGGTTATTGATGCATCACCTCCGCATTCTTTGGAAGAGGTGGTTTTACCAGAAGATCAGGTCTTAAACAATCAGGCTCAGAATATGGATTTGGACAATGGATTGCAAGAACTTATGATGATGCAAAATGCGGAGGGCGATCTTAAAGTGGAGGATGTGAACTTGGTTGACAATGAAAACTTGCTAGCAGCAGTTCCTCAGGTGCTTCCTATAAATGTTTTTCTTAATCCTCCAGTGGTTAATATTAATGTCTTGGTCAATGTCAATGTTAATCCTGATAATTTCATTGACCGTACTAATATGATTGAGAATTTGAAGGATTCAACTGTCTTGGATCTCAAGGAAAAAGCCAGTAAAGGTAAAGGAAAGGTACTGGGCTAATTAAAAATTTAATAAAGATGGTCTTTTGAGTTCTGAAGCAGTGAGAATTTGGATAGTGGTTTCTTAAAATCAATCTCTAAGTCTTTTGGGAAGAATGTGGTTGATTTAGATGAAGAAATAATTAGATGGGTCTTTGCAAAGGACATCCTTGAAAGTGCAGTTGTTGGAACGCTTGGTCAGTTGTTGGATAAAATCTCTCGAGAAAACTTGAAGATGACGGGTTTGAAAAACAATGGTTTGCAGATTGAAGTGACAGCAGGCCAAGGTCCAAAAGATGCATGAGATGACTTGAGGGTAGAGGTGGTGTTTGCATATGTCGAGTGATGTAGTTTCGAGTAGTAGGTTTCAACTTTTGTTCGTTTTTGTTTTCAGTTGGTGTCTTTCATTGGGGTAGGAAGGGTCTTTCCAGTGCTTTGGTCGGTTTCTGTTGAACAATGTATCGTACTGCTTCTTTCTAATAATTTTTCGGTGTTTATCAAAAAAAAAAATTATGGGTATTATAAATATTCGAGGAATACTATTTGTACAGTACGACTCCAAATTACTTCATTTTAAGACTATCCTCAATATTTCGAGATGGTTGACTTTATTGTCGAGCGTTGGCATCTTGTTCGTGTCAGCCAATAAAATATTATTATTGAGAATTTACCTCAGTCCATTGATCGGATTGGTGGAACAATTTGAGTCGGACTGGCAGTCCGCCAGATTTGTAAATGTTTTCATGGAAGAATTATTTCGAGTTATCTGTTCATCAAATATTCGGGAATTCTGTATTCTACTGATCAAATTTTGGGAAAGAGGCCCATTTTAGAGAAAGAGAGACTTGTGTACCGTTATGCGGACACGAGATATATTGGCACTATGATGCCAGGGTTTAATTAATAACCCCTATGATGCTAGCATTCATATTTTTATATTATATTGTTGATAGCGTATTGTAGCCTTGATCGGGCGAAGTGCGATATCATTGGAGGACGGTATTCCCGGTCGGATAGTTGATCGCCCCACCGAGATACCGAGAGGTGGAAGACCAGTTTATTCTTAAATCATGAGTCAACAGAGTTATATCAATTGAGTCTTTCGAAAATTCTATTTTCGAGATGAGTATTGAGTTTTTCGAGTATTCTGCTTTCAAGATGAGTACTGAGTCAAAATCCAGATTTGTGATATTCAATTAATTTTGGGAAATCTTATTGTATTTATATACCGAGTAAGAAGAGAACTTGCTGAGCACTGTAGTTGCTCATTCTTGCTTTACAACATTTTTATTCAGCTATCAAGAGGGAAAGAGGCGAGACGTCCAACCAGGGATCCAAGGGAAAGGAGAAAGCTCCAGGCTATGCTGACGAGAACTAGAATGTCTAGCTGGAATCTTTATCTACCTACTTCTGTAAACATATGTAAAATATTATCCCGAGATGTAAGATGTCGTATGATAACAATGTGTGAGACTGATCTTGGATTTGCGGAGTGGGACACTTATGCTCCGTTGTATTATATATTTTGCTTTATTATTGCGTAACTTGTGCTACATGATATTGAGACAATGTGACGACCCGGGTCTCCGGTCAGGGTGGATCTGGGGGCGTCACATTTAGTGATGTGGTAATTTTTTTAAAAATTTGCTTGATGTATTTGGTTTGGTTTTATAACAGTCAAACCGGTCAAAGTAGACTTTCCTTTTAACTAGTCTTGTCCCGAATGATGAATCTATTTTTTTAATTATTTTTTTCGACATTCCAAATGTATAGATGTGAAGATCTAACGATTTTAGTAATGTGGTAATTTTTTTAAAAATTTGCTAGATGTATTTGGTTTGGTTTTATAACTGTCAAACCGGTCAAAGTAGACTTTCCTTTTAACTAGTCTTGTCCCGAATGATGAATCTATTTTTTTAATTATTTTTTCGACGTTCAAAATGTACAGATGTGAATAACTAACGATTTGAGTGATGTGGTAATTTTTTAAAAAATTTGCTAGATGTATTTGATTTGGTTTTATAATGATCAAAACGGTCAAAGTAGACTTTCCTTTTAACTAGTCTTGTCCCGAATGATGAATCTATTTTTTTAAATTATTTTTTTGATGTTCCAAATGTACGGATGTGAAGAACTAACGATTTTAGTAATGTGGTAATTTTTTAAAAAATTTGCAAGATGTATTTTGTTTGGTTTTATAACGGTCAAACCGGTCAAAGTAGACTTTCCTTTTAACTAGTATTGTCGCGAATGATGAATCTATTTTTTTAATTTTTTTTTCGACATTCCAAATGTATGGATGTGAAGATCTAACGATTTTAGTGATGTGGTAATTTTTTTAAAAAAATTCCAGGATGTATTTGGTTTGGTTTTATAACGGTCAAACCGGTCAAAGTAGACTTTCCTTTTAACTAGTCTTGTCCCGAATGATGAATCTATTTTTTTAATTTATTGTTTCGATGTCAAAACGTACAGATGTGAAGATCTAACGATTTTAGTGTTGTGATAATTTTATAAAAAAATTTCTAGATGTATTTCGTTTGGTTTTATAACGGTTAAACCGGTCAAAGTAGACTTTCCTTTTAACTAGTCTTGTCCCGAATGATGAATCTATTTTTTTAAATTATTTTTTCCACGTTCCAAATGTACGGATGTGAAGATCTAACGATTTTAGTGATGTGGTAATTTTTTAAAAAATTTGATAAATGTATTTGGTTTGGTTTTAACTAGTATTGTCGCGAATGATGAATCTATTTTTTTAATTTTTTTTTCGACATTCCAAATGTATGGATGTGAAGATCTAACGATTTTAGTGATGTGGTAATTTTTTTAAAAAAATTCCAGGATGTATTTGGTTTGGTTTTATAACGGTCAAACCGGTCAAAGTAGACTTTCCTTTTAACTAGTCTTGTCCCGAATGATGAATCTATTTTTTTAATTTATTGTTTCGATGTCAAAACGTACAGATGTGAAGATCTAACGATTTTAGTGTTGTGATAATTTTATAAAAAAATTTCTAGATGTATTTCGTTTGGTTTTATAACGGTTAAACCGGTCAAAGTAGACTTTCCTTTTAACTAGTCTTGTCCCGAATGATGAATCTATTTTTTTAAATTATTTTTTCCACGTTCCAAATGTACGGATGTGAAGATCTAACGATTTTAGTGATGTGGTAATTTTTTAAAAAATTTGATAAATGTATTTGGTTTGGTTTTATAACGGTCAAACCGGTCAAAGTAGAGTCTCCTTTTAACTATTCTTTTCCCGAATGATGAATCTATTTTTTTAAATTATTTTTTCAACGTTCCAAATGTATAGATGTGAAGATCTAACGATTTTAGTGATGTGGTAATTTTTTTTTAAAAATTTGCTTGATGTATTTGGTTTGGCTTTATAACAGTCAAACCGGTCAAAGTAGAGTTTCCCTTTAACTAGTCTTGTCCTGAATGATGAATCTATTTTTCTAATTATTTTTTTCGACATTCCAAATGTATGGATGTGAAGATCTGACGATTTTAGTGTTGTGATAATTTTTTAAAAAATTCGCTAGATGTATTTGATTTGGTTTTATAACGGTCAAACCGGTCAAAGTAGACTTTCCTTTTAACTAGTATTGTCGCGAATGATGAATCTATTTTTTTAATTTTTTTTTCGACATTCCAAATGTATGGATGTGAAGATCTAACGATTTTAGTGATGTGGTAATTTTTTTAAAAAAATTCCAGGATGTATTTGGTTTGGTTTTATAACGGTCAAACCGGTCAAAGTAGACTTTCCTTTTAACTAGTCTTGTCCCGAATGATGAATCTATTTTTTTAATTTATTGTTTCGATGTCAAAACGTACAGATGTGAAGATCTAACGATTTTAGTGTTGTGATAATTTTATAAAAAAATTTCTAGATGTATTTCGTTTGGTTTTATAACGGTTAAACCGGTCAAAGTAGACTTTCCTTTTAACTAGTCTTGTCCCGAATGATGAATCTATTTTTTTAAATTATTTTTTCCACGTTCCAAATGTACGGATGTGAAGATCTAACGATTTTAGTGATGTGGTAATTTTTTAAAAAATTTGATAAATGTATTTGGTTTGGTTTTAACTAGTATTGTCGCGAATGATGAATCTATTTTTTTAATTTTTTTTTCGACATTCCAAATGTATGGATGTGAAGATCTAACGATTTTAGTGATGTGGTAATTTTTTTAAAAAAATTCCAGGATGTATTTGGTTTGGTTTTATAACGGTCAAACCGGTCAAAGTAGACTTTCCTTTTAACTAGTCTTGTCCCGAATGATGAATCTATTTTTTTAATTTATTGTTTCGATGTCAAAACGTACAGATGTGAAGATCTAACGATTTTAGTGTTGTGATAATTTTATAAAAAAATTTCTAGATGTATTTCGTTTGGTTTTATAACGGTTAAACCGGTCAAAGTAGACTTTCCTTTTAACTAGTCTTGTCCCGAATGATGAATCTATTTTTTTAAATTATTTTTTCCACGTTCCAAATGTACGGATGTGAAGATCTAACGATTTTAGTGATGTGGTAATTTTTTAAAAAATTTGATAAATGTATTTGGTTTGGTTTTATAACGGTCAAACCGGTCAAAGTAGAGTCTCCTTTTAACTATTCTTTTCCCGAATGATGAATCTATTTTTTTAAATTATTTTTTCAACGTTCCAAATGTATAGATGTGAAGATCTAACGATTTTAGTGATGTGGTAATTTTTTTTTAAAAATTTGCTTGATGTATTTGGTTTGGTTTTATAACAGTCAAACCGGTCAAAGTAGAGTTTCCCTTTAACTAGTCTTGTCCTGAATGATGAATCTATTTTTCTAATTATTTTTTTCGACATTCCAAATGTATGGATGTGAAGATCTGACGATTTTAGTGTTGTGATAATTTTTTAAAAAATTCGCTAGATGTATTTGATTTGGTTTTATAACGGTCAAACCGGTCAAAGTAGACTTTCCTTTTAACTAGTCTTATCCCGAATGATGAATCTACTTTTTCAATTTATTTTTTCGACGTTCAAAACATACAGATGTGAAGATCTAACAATTTTAGTGATGTGGTAATATTTTAAAAAATTCGCTAGATGTATTTCATTTCGTTTTATAACGGTCAAACCAGTCAAAGTAGACTTTCCTTTTAACTAGTCCTGTCCTGAATGATTAATCTATTTTTTTAATTTTTTTCGACATTCCAAATGTATGGATGTGAAGATCTAACTATTTTAGTGATGTGGTAATTTTTTAAAAAATTTGCCATGATGTATTTGGTTTGGTTTTATAACGGTCAAACCGGTCAAATTAGACTTTCCTTTTAACTAGTCTTGTCCTGAATTATGAATCTATTTTTTTATTTTTTTTCGACATTTCAAATGTATGGATGTGAAGATCTAACGATTTTAGTGATGTGGTAATTTTTTAAAAAAATTGCCCGGATGTATTTGGTTTGGTTTTATAACGGTCAAACCGGTCAAAGTAGACTTTCCTTTTAACTAGTCTTGTCCCGAATGATGAATCTATTTTTTTAATTTATTGTTTCGATGTTCCAAACGTACAGATGTGAAGATCTAACGATTTTAGTGTTGTGATAATTTTATAAAAAATTTGTTAGATGTATTTGGTTTGATTTTATAATGGTTAAACCGGTTAAAGTAGACTTTCCTTTTAACTAGTCTTGTCCCGAATGATGAATCTATTTTTTTAAATTATTTTTTCGACGTTCCAAACGTACGGATGTGAAGATCTAACGATTTTAGTGATGTGGTATTTTTTTAAAAAATTTGATAGATGTATTTGTTTTGGTTTTATAACAGTCAAACCGGTCAAAGTAGACTTTCCTTTTAACTAGTCTTGTCCCGAATGATGAATCTATTTTTTTAATTTATTGTTTCGATGTCAAAACGTACAGATGTTAAGATCTAACGATTTTAGAGTTGTGATAATTTTATAAAAAATTTGCTAGATGTATTTGGTTTGGTTTTATAACGGTTAAACCGGTTAAAGTAGACTTTCCTTTTAACTAGTCTTGTCCCGAATGATGAATCTATTTTTTTAAATTATTTTTTCGACGTTCCAAATGTACGGATATGCAGATCTAACAATTTTAGTGATGTGGTAATTTTTTAAAAAATTTGATAAATGTATTTGGTTTGGTTTTATAACGGTCAAACCGGTCAAAGTGGACTTTCCTTTTAACTAGACTTGTCCCGAATGATGAATCTGTTTTTTTAAATTATTTTTTCGACGTTCCAAATGTATGGATGTGAATATCTAACGATTTTAGTGATGTGGTAATTTTTTAAAAAATTTGCTAGATGTATTTGGTTTGGTTTTATAACGGTCAAACCGGTCAAAGTACACTTTTCTTTTAACTAGTCTTCTCCCGAATGATGAATCTATTTTTTAATGATTTTTTCGACGTTCTAAACGTACGGATGTGAAGAACTAACGATTTTAGTGATGTGGTAATTTTTTAAAAAATTTGCTACATGTATTTGGTTAGGTTTTATAAAGGTCATACCGGTCAAAATAGACTTTACTTTTAACTAGTCTTGTCCCGAATGATGAACTTCTTTTTTTAATTTATTTTTTCGACATTCAAAACATACAAATGTGAAGATCTAACGATTTTAGTGATGTGGTAATTTTTTAAAAAATTCGCTAGATGTATTTCATTTGGTTTTATAACGGTCAAACCGGTCAAAGTAGACTTTCCTTTTAACTAGTCCTGTCCCGAATGATGAATCTATTTTTTTAATTTTTCTCGACATTCCAAATGTATGGATGTGAAGATCTAACAATTTTAGTGATGTGGTAATTTTTTAAAAAATTTGTCATGATGTATTTGGTTTGGTTTTATAACGGTCAAACCGGTCAAAGTAGACTTTACTTTTAACTAGTCTTGTCCCGAATGATGAATCTATTTTTTTAAATTATTTTTTCCACGTTCCAAACGTACGGATGTGAAGATCTAATGATTTAGTGATGTGGTAATTTTTTAAAAAATTTGATAAATGTATTTGGTTTGGTTTTATAACGGTCAAACCGGTCAAAGTAGACTCTCCTTTTAACTATTCTTTTCCCGAATGATGAATCTATTTTTTTAAATTATTTTCTCGACGTTCCAAATTTATAGATGTGAAGACCTAACGATTTCAGTGATGTGGTAATTTTTTTAAAAATTTGCTTGATGTATTTGGTTTGGTTTTATAACAGTCAAACCGGTCAAAGTAGAGTTTCCTTTTAACTAGTCTTGTCCCGAATGATGAATCTATTTTTTAATTATTTTTTTCGACATTCCAAGTGTATGGATGTGAAGATCTGACGATTTTAGTGTTGTGATAATTTTTTTAAAAATTCGCTAGATGTATTTGATTTGGTTTTATAATGGTCAAACCGGTCAAAGTAGACTTTCCTTTTAACTAGTCTTGTCCCGAATGATGAATCTATTTTTTTAAATTATTTTTTCGACGTTCCAAATGTACGGATGTGCAGATCTAACGATTTTAGTGATGTGGTAATTTTTTAAAAAATTTGATAAATGTATTTCGTTTGGTTTTATAACGGTCAAACCGGTCAAAGTGGACTTTCCTTTTAACTAGTCTTGTCCCGAATGATGAATCTATTTTTTTAAATTATTTTTTCGACGTTCCAAATGTACGGATGTGAAGATCTAACGATTTTAGTGATGTGGTAATTTTTTAAAAAATTTGCTAGATGTATTTGGTTTGGTTTTATATCGGTCAAACCGGTCAAAGTACCCTTTTCTTTTAACTAATCTTCTCCCGAATGATGAATCTATTTTTTAATGATTTTTTCGACGTTCTAAACGTACGGATGTAAAGAACTAACGATTTTAGTGATGTGGTAATTTTTTAAAAAATTTGCTAGATGTATTTGGTTAGGGTTTATAAAGGTCAAACCGGTCAAAATAGACTTTACTTTTAACTAGTCTTGTCCCGAATGATGAATCTACTTTTTCAATTTATTTTTTCGACGTTCAAAACATACAGATGTGAAGATCTAACGATTTAAGTGATGTGGTAATTTTTTAAAAAATTTGCTAGATGTATTTCATTTCGTTTTATAACGGTCAAACCAGTCAAAGTAGACTTTCCTTTTAACTAGTCCTGTCCCGAATGATTAATCTATTTTTTTAATTTTTTTTCGACATTCCAAATGTATGGATGTGAAGATCTAACGATTTTAGTGATGTGGTAATTTTTTAAAAAATTTGCCATGATGTATTTGGTTTGGTTTTATAACGGTCAAACCGGTCAAATTAGATGTAATAACCGCAAATTTTCGAATAATATTTTATGCTCGTTATTTAAAGTTATTTAAGGGTCAAGGCATTAATATATTTAATTAGCGTATTTTTGGTTAAATTTTTAAAGTTTTATATTCGTATGTAAATAAATGTTTATTATATTTATTTATTTATATTTATTAGGTATTTATTTAAATTAGGAAATTTAGGAAATAGGATTTTAATTTTGGACGGATATTAATTTTATATCGCAGAATTATTTTTAGAGAACGAATTTGGGTCTCGTTATAATTATCCAGCAGGAAAAACGACGATATTAATGTCACCGTTTTAACTATTCGAATCGTTAATTACGGAGGAGGAGACAGCAAATCCTATTTTTCGGAACACAATACATTCTGTACAAACACCCGACATTCCTTACTAAACACAACTTATTCTTTACAAAACACTATATCACTTTTGCAAAACACGAATTGTTCTAACTCTTTTCTTTCACAGGACACTAAATGTTCTAGCTCTTCTTTTTAGTTCCCTCGTGTCTTTCTCTTTTTTTTTATAAGTGCCACAGACCGACCTTTGTTTTTACAGGACTTACACCTCTCATTTGGTCACAAAACAAAACCCAAACACACCCCATCATTGTTATTTCATATAAGAGATATCCTCCTCTACCTATTAAAAACAAATTCGACCCTGTACTTATTTACCAAAACAGAGCTCATACCCACAAGTTTATATTTCTTTTTTCTCTACTCTTCAAAACCGAGCAGCTCAGGCAACCACTTTTCTTTTGTTTTCTTTCCTTCTCTGCGCGTAGAGCTTAACCAAGGTAGATTGTTTTTTTTTCCTCTGTTATTTGTTCTTCCCCGTTCCCGTTTTGTACCATTTGGGACTAAGTTGCTTTGGTAGTGCATTTGTGTAGTAAGTGTTGTTGTGTGTGATGGTAATAGAGAGAATGAGGGTGAGGGAGAAGAGAACGAGAGAGAGGACAGGGGTTAGAGAGATGTACGGGGGAAGAGGGAGAGAGATTGTAGTTTAATGTAGCACCTTCCCTTAGTCTGTTCTGCACTCGACATTGTTACTGAGTGTATGTGCATGTTCTGTTGGTGGGAGTTATAGTATGTGTACGTAAAGAACAGAGTGCATGGGTGTAGTGATTGTGGTGTTAGAGAAAGAGTGGCATGCGGGTGTAGAGTAGTGTGTGAGTACAGGAGTTTTGTGGGTTGGTGTGCAAAGATGTGTCTTGTGGCTGTGAGTCTTGTGTCGTGTATGTTTTAAGAGAAAAGGTCGAGAGAGTGTGGAGAGGTGGCAGGGAGAGTAATCGGAATTGGTGGTGGTTGAACCGAACACAGGGACGACACGAAGAGAATTACGGCAGTGTCGTTGTTGGTATAGAACGAAGGGAGGAGGTTGAGGAAGAGTAGAGATCGAAGATTGGTAAGAGAGAGAGAGAGAGAGAGAGAGAGAGAGAGAGAGAGAGAGAGAGAGTGCAGAGAGATTTGAATAAGTAAATAAATATGTATTAATATATATATATATATATATATATATATATATATATATATATATATATATATATGTATTTATAAAATAAATAAAGAGATAATAATAAAAGAGGTTAAATATTAGTAAATTGAGAGAAATGATTAATTACTAAAAAGAGTTTAATAATATAGTAACTAATTAAATAAAGAGTTTAATAAATTGGACTAGTTTATTAATTATTTAAAAAGAGTTAAATTATGATTTTGGACGGAAATCGGAGAATTTATTATTGTGTCGATAAAACGAAGAATAATTAGAGTAAAAGGCGGTAATTATTTAGAAGTCGTATAATCAGCTATTCGGATTATTTTTTCTAATAACCGGATCGAACCGAATTACTTTTTGAGGCTAAAATTTGGATATTCAGTTAATTACGAGTTTTAAAACGAAAGAGAAACTAATTAGCGACAGGGAATAAAATTAGGATTTTCTATTAATGGATGTTCGTTCTTTTTCTAAAAATAGAAATATTGTTAATAACGGATTAAATTGAATAAAAATGGATTATCGGATTATTTTGAGAATAATTAGAAAATTAAATTAATTACGAGACGTAAGACACGGAGTATCGTCGTAGCCGTATTTTCATATTAAGTCGGATTTATGATAAATCTTGCGGGTTTATTTTTGCGGTTCGAAGAGAGATTTATTTATCCGGGGTTTATTATCCGTTAATTATCGAACAGATTTTCGAGAGTTATGTTATTATTATATTTTATTATTATTATCGGCTGAGAAGTATTTTATTCTGGCGAATCGCTCACGTGTTTTCTGGTTGACATTGTTAGTGCCTAATTCTCGAGCCGTAGACCGAAGTCGAGCCCACGGGTAGAGTATAACTCTTTTCTGCATTTCCCACACTTCGAGATCGAGGCGTCGTATGAAGAAAGGTAAGTTACCTCCATGGAATTGCTTGGACAAGGTGCGAAGGATTTATTCGCGGTTTTCTGCTTTATGCTCAGGACCAGAGGCAAGTTTATCTATGCATACTCTATCGTTCAGAGTATTCGTATTTTGAAATATATGAAATGTGCGAACTAGATTTAAATCCATAATTGCAAATTATTTCATTTATGCTCTAGTGTTCAGAGTATATATTATATCGATAGTATGATGCATCTATTGCAAGTCTACAAACCGTGCTCTTTCATTTAGAGTATGCATGTTTTTAAAATATCTATGATGAATGCTCTAGTGTAATATTATGCTTTCTTAAAAATGAGAATTTTGCAAATGCTTTATTTAATCTCGTAAATTCGCGAGAAGTCGCTCAAGTCATTTACCAGTTTTATAATTGCTTTCAACTTATCGCAAGCATGTGATTCTATCCCTTGTGTTACAAAAGTTTACAATTGTTCTTCACCCTATAAGAACTGTTTTATATTCTGTCGTGATTATGACACAACGTATTTAGAAGTTTCATTCCGCATCAAGTCGTTCTTATTATCTCAAGACGACTCCACAAGATTTATTCTGACCCGCGAACCTTTCTTGTTCAAGGTTGCTACTTTATTGTCTTGAATTGACATATTGTTTGTGTCAATACAATAAATTATTTCCTTTTGAGATTTTTGTGACGGCCTATTGTCCAGGTCGGTTTTGTACAAAGTGTAGATTGGCGATCGGCCAGAAGTGAATATGAATCCAAATCAATCAATTTTATTCGGAGGAATAATCGTATAATCCACTGGTCAACATGGGAGATGGCCCATGGGTTTCTTTCAGATCAACAAAGGGGAAATGAACTCGTGGTATCGAAAGAGAATGTTTATATTTTGGCACAAATGTTGCCAGGTTGGCTTTTCAACCACCTTTACGCTAGCAGAATGATATTGTGGTACTTGCGACATAGTAGTGATCGTGCTATGGGGTATCACGGGAGTGCGGTACTTGCGACACAGCGGTTGATCGCGCTGTGGGGTATCGTAGAGGCGGAAGACCAGTATCTCAAGCTTATCAATTTCAACTTCTTTATTCTGAGATAGATTGTTATTGTCTATCAGTAAGTGTTATCATTATCAAGACACATTGCCTGCAAATGAGAATCTTTCTTGATCAGAGTTGATCTCTTTTCAAAAGTAATTATATTTATAAGTCGTATGGAGTAGTAAAAATCATATTTTCATCGTTGAGAATCAAGCGTCGTATCATTTTGATTTGTTCTAAATTAATTCGAGATTCAGACTGTCGTTGAAGCATTTGTTGCACAGTGACTGTTAAAAATCGAGAATGAATTGAGATCTTCTCAATTATTCAACTCATTATTGTCAGGCCGGTTCGGCAGCTAGGTATATGGGTGCCTAGTGAACAATAATGAGATTGTAATAGTTGCGAATTTCTTGAATGTTTGTTTAATTGAGAGTTGATGTTGCTTCGTGAATTTCTTAAATGTTGTCTCTTAGTAGCTGAAGCATCTGTTGCTCAGTTATTCAAAGTTTTGATCGGAAATCGCTATAAAAATTGTTGAGATAAATATCAAAATCGTTTATAAAGCTGTCGAGATGAAATTCTTGTGAATTCTGCAAACCTCTTTCCTATTGGAAAATTATCGTTATGAATATTTCAAGAATGGTATCATCCTAAAAATTGGATTTTAAAACCTTCAAAGTTTTCCAAAAGTATTTTGGTATACTCTATTATATACTTGCTGAGCGCCTCTTTCGCTCATTCTTGCTTTTGTTTAAATCTTATTTTACAGAGATAGATAGTGGATGCAGTTGACTTAGTTTAGCTCGAAGCAGGGCAAGTCATGGATCGAGTTGATGTTCGGCTCAGAGTGATTCTGTATTTTGAGTTTGTCTACCAGATGTTTAGTTAGACTGGTATGGTATTCATATTCCTGAGTTATAATATTTGTTGTATTAGAATATTGTGGTTGTTGTATACCTTATGTCAAGGTGATACTAACAACATAAGACTGTATAAGAGAATTGTTGTACCAAGAGTTGTAAGTTAATTAAAGTAGTTATTATAAGCATTTTTGGATTTCTTGTTTCCAAGTCTATAACCTGAAAAGATTCTTGGTAGTTAGGGGTCGGATGTCATGTTTTAGATTTAATATTGGCAGTTGATTGTTTGGTTGTTAAGGTTTTCCGCGGTAGAAACCCATATCCCTGACCCCGGATTTGGGGGCGTTACATTAGACTTTCCTTTTAACTAGTCTTGTCCCGAATGATGAATCTATTTTTTTATTTTTTTTTCGACATTTCAAATGTATGGATGTGAAGATCTAACGATTTTAGTGATGTGGTAATTTTTTAAAAAATTTGCCAGGATGTATTTGGTTTGGTTTTATAACGGTCAAACCGGTCAAAGTAGACTTTCCTTTTAACTAGTCTTGTCCCGAATGATGAATCTATTTTTTTAAATTATTTTTTCGACGTTACAAACATACGGATGTGAAGATCTAATGATTTTAGTGATGTGGTAATTTTTTAAAAAATTTGATAGATGTATTTGGTTTGGTTTTATAACGGTCAAACCGGTCAAAGTAGACTTTCCTTTTAACTAGTCTTGTCCCGAATGATTAATCTATTTTTTTAATTTATTGTTTCGATGTCAAAACGTACAGATGTGAAGATCTAACGATTTTATTGTTGTGATAATTTTATAAAAAATTTGCTAGATGTATTTGGTTTGGTTTTATAACTGTTAAACCGGTTAAAGTAGACTTTCCTTTTAACTAGTCTTGTCCCGAATGATGAATCTATTTTTTTAAATTATTTTTTCGACGTTCCAAATGTACGGATGTGCAGATCTAACGATTTTAGTGATGTGGTAATTTTTTAAAAAATTTGATAAATGTATTTGGTTTGGTTTTATAACGGTCAAACCGGGCAAAGTGGACTTTCCTTTTAACTAGACTTGTCCCGAATGATGAATGTATTTTTTAAATTATTTTTCGACGTTCCAAATGTATGGATGTGAAGATCTAACGATTTTAGTGATGTGGTAATTTTTTAAAAAAATTTCTAGATGTATTTGGTTTGGTTTTATAAAGGTCAAACCGGTCAAAGTACACTTTTCTTTTAACTAGTCTTCTCCCGAATGATGAATCTATTTTTTAATGATTTTTTCGACGTTCTAAACGTACGGATGTGAAGAACTAACGATTTTAGTGATGTGGTAATTTTTTAAAAAATTTGCTACATGTATTTGGTTAAGTTTTATAAAGGTCAAACCGGTCAAAATAGACTTTACTTTTAACTAGTCTTGTCCCGAATGATTAATCTTCTTTTTTTAATTTATTTTTTCGACGTTCAAAACATACAAATGTGAAGATCTAACGATTTTAGTGATGTGGTAATTTTTTAAAAAATTCGCTAGATGTATTTCATTTGGTTTTATAACGGTCAAACCGGTCAAAGTAGACTTTCCTTTTACTAGTCCTGTCCCGAATGATGAATCTATTTTTTTTAATTTTTTTCGACATTCCAAATGTACGGATGTGAAGATCTAACGATTTTAGTGATGTGGTAATTTTTTAAAAAATTTGCCATGATGTATTTGGTTTGGTTTTATAACGGTCAAACCGGTCAAAGTAGAGTTTCCTTTTAACTAGTCTTGTCCCGAATGATGAATCTATTTTTTTAAATTATTTTTTCCACGTTCCAAAAGTACGGATGTGAAGATCTAACGATTTTAGTGATGTGGTAATTTTTTAAAAAATTTGATAAATGTATTTGGTTTGGTTTTATAACGGTCAAACCGGTCAAAGTAGACTCTCCTTTTAACTATTCTTTTCCCGAATGATGAATCTATTTTTTTAAATTAGTTTTTCGACGTTCCAAATGTATAGATGTGAAGATCTAACGATTTCAGTGATATGGTAATTTTTTTAAAAATTTACTTGATGTATTTGGTTTGGTTTTATAACAGTCAAACCGGTCAAAGTAGAGTTTCTTTTTAAATAGTCTTGTCCCGAATGATGAATCTATTTTTTAATTATTTTTTTCGACATTCCAAATGTATGGATGTGAAGATATGACGATTTTAGTGTTGTGATAATTTTTTTAAAAATTCGCTAGATGTATTTGATTTGGTTTTATAACGGTCAAACCGGTCAAAGTAGACTTTCCTTTTAACTAGTCTTGTCCCGAATGATGAATCTATTTTTTTAAATTATTTTTTCGACGTTCCAAATGTACGGATGTGCAGATCTAACGATTTTAGTGATGTGGTAATTTTTTAAAAAATTTGATAAATGTATTTGGTTTGGTTTTATAACGGTCAAACCGGTCAAAGTGGACTTTCCTTTTAACTAGTCTTGTCCCGAATGATGAATCTATTTTTTTTAAATTATTTTTTCGACGTTCCAAATGTATGGATGTAAAGATCTAACGATTTTAGTGATGTGGTAATTTTTAAAAAAATTTTCTAGATGTATTTGGTTTTGTTTTATAACGGTCAAACCGGTCAAAGTACAATTTTCTTTTAACTAATCTTCTCCCGAATGATGAATCTATTTTTTAATGATTTTTTCGACGTTCTAAATGTACGGATGTGAAGAACTAACGATTTTAGTGATGTGGTAATTTTTAAAAAAATTTGCTAGATGTATTTGGTTAGGTTTTATAAAGGTCAAATCGGTCAAAGTAGACTTTCCTTTTAACTAGTCTTGTCCCGAATGATGAATCTACTTTTTTAATTTATTTTTTCGACATTCAAAACGTACGGATGTGAAGATCTAACGATTTTAGTTATGTGGTAATTTTTTAAAAAATTCGCAAGATGTATTTGATTTGGTTTTATAACGGTCAAACTGGTCAATGTAGACTCTCCTTTTAACTAGTCTTGTCCCGATTGATGAATCTATTTTTTTAATTTTTTTTCGACATTCAAAATGTATGGATGTGAAGATCTAACGATTTAAGTGATGTGGTAATTTTTTAAAAAATTTGCCAGGATGTATTTGGTTTGGTTTTATAACGGTCAAACCGGTCAAAGTAGACTTTCCTTTTAACTACTCTTGTCCCGAATGATGAATCTATTTTATTTTATTTTTTTTTCGACATTTCAAATGTATGGATGTGAAGATCTAACGATTTTAGTCATGTGGTAATTTTTTAAAAAATTTGCCAGGATGTATTTGGTTTGGTTTTATAACGGTCAAACCGGCCAAAGTAGACTTTCCTTTTAACTAGTCTTGTCCCGAATGATGAATCTATTTTTTTAATTTATTGTTTCGATGTTCCAAACGTACAGATGTGAAGATCTAACGATTTTAGTGTTGTGATAATTTTATAAAAAATTTGCTAGATGTATTTGGTTTGGTTTTATAATGGTTAAACCAGTCAAAGTGGACTTTCCTTTTAACTAGTCTTGTCCCGAATGATGAATCTATTTTTTTAAATTATTTTTTTGACGTTCCAAACGTACGGATGTGAAGATCTAACGATTTTAGTGATGTGGTAATTTTTTAAAAAATTTGATAGATATATTTGGTTTGGTTTTATAACGGTCAAACTGGTCAAAGTAGACTTTCCTTTTAACTAGTCTTGTCCCGAATGATGAATCTATTTTTTTAATTTATTTTTTCGATGTCAAAACGTACAGATGTGAAGATCTAACGATTTTAGTGTTGTGATAATTTTATAAAAAATTTGCTAGATGTATTTGGTTTGGTTTTATAACGGTTAAACCGGTTAAAGTAGACTTTCCTTTTACCTAGTCTTGTCCCGAATGATGAATCTATTTTTTTAAATTATTTTTTCGACGTTCCAAATGTACGGATGTGCAGATCTAACGATTTTTGTGATGTGGTAATTTTTTAAAAAAATTGATAAATGTATTTGGTTTGGTTTTATAACGGTCAAACCGGTCAAAGTGGACTTTCCTTTTAACTAGACTTGTCCCGAATGATGAATCTATTTTTTTAAATTATTTTTTCGACGTTCTAAATGTATGGATGTGAAGATCTAACGATTTTAGTGATGTGGTAATTTTTTAAAAAATTCGCTAGATGTATTTGGTTTGGTTTTGTAACGGTCAAACCGGTCAAAGTATACTTTTCTTTTAACAAGTCTTCTCCCGAATGATGAATCTATTTTTTAATGATTTTTTCGACATTCTAAACGTACGGATGTGAAGAACTAACGATTTTAATGATGTGGTAATTTTTTAAAAAAATTGCTAGATGTATTTGGTTAGGTTTTATAAAGGTCAAACCGGTCAAAATAGACTTTACATTTAACTAGTCTTGTCCCGAATGATGAATCTACTTTTTTAATTTATTTTTTCGACGTTCAAAACATACAGATGTGAAGATCTAACGATTTTATTGATGTGGTAATTTTTTAAAAAATTCGCTAGATGTATTTTATTTGGTTTTATAACGATCAAACCGGTCAAAGTAGACATTCCTTTTAACTAGTCCTGTCCCGAATGATGAATCTATTTTTTTAATTTTTTTCGACATTCCAAATGTATGTATGTGAAGATCTAACGATTTTAGTGATTTGGTAATTTTTTAAAAAAATTGTCATGATGTATTTGGTTTGGTTTTATAACGGTCAAACCGGTCAAAGTAGACTTTCCTTTTAACTAGTCTTGTCCCGAATGATGAATCTATTTTTTTTATTTTTTTTTCGACATTTCAAATGTATGGATGTGAAGAACTAACGATTTTAGTGATGTGGTAATTTTTTAAAAAAATTTCCAGGATGTATTTGGTTTGGTTTTATAACGGTCAAACCGGTCAAAGTAGACTTTCCTTTTAACTAGTCTTGTCCCGAATGATGAATCTATTTTTTTAATTTATTGTTTCGATGTTCCAAACGTACAGATGTGAAGATCTAACGATTTTAGTGTTGTGATAATTTTATAACAAATTTGCTAGATGTATTTGGTTTGTTTTTATAATGGTTAAACCGGTCAAAGTAGACTTTCCTTTTAACTAGTCTTGTCCCGAATGATGAATCTATTTTTTTAAATTATTTTTTCGACGTTCCAAACGTACGGATGTGAAGATCTAACGATTTTAGTGATGTGGTAATTTTTTAAAAAATTGATAGATGTATTTGGTTTGGTTTTATAACGGTCAAACTGGTCAAAGTAGACTTTCCTTTTAACTAGTCTTGTCCCGAATGATGAATCTATTTTTTAAATTTATTGTTTCGATGTTCCAAACGTACAGATGTGAAGATCTAACGATTTTAGTGTTGTGATAATTTTATAAAAAATTTGCTAGATGTATTTGGTTTGGTTTTATAATGGTTAAACCGGTCAAAGTAGACTTTGCTTTTAACAAGTCTTGTCCCGAATGATGAATCTATTTTTTTAAATTATTTTTTCGACGTTCCAAACGTACGGATGTGAAGATCTAACGATTTTAGTGATGTGGTAATTTTTTAAAAAATTTGATAGATGTATTTGGTTTGGTTTTATAACGGTCAAACCGGTCAAAGTACACTTTCCTTTTAACTAGTCTTCTCCCGAATGAAGAATCTATTTTTTATTGATTTTTTCGACGTTCTAAACGTACGGATGTGAAGAACTAACGATTTTAGTGATGTGGTAATTTTTTAAAAAATTTGATAGATGTATTTGGTTAGGTTTTATAAAGGTCAAACCGGTCAAAATAGACTTTATTTTTAACTAGTCTTGTCCCGAATGATGAATCTACTTTTTTAATTTATTTTTTCGACGTTCAAAACATACAGATGTGAAGATCAAATGATTTTAGTGATGTGGTAATTTTTTAAAAAATTCGCTAGACGTATTTCATTTGGTTTTATAACGGTCAAACCGGTCAAAGTAGACTTTCCTTTTAACTAGTCGTGTCCAGAATGATGATTCTATTTTTTTAATATTTTTCGACATTCCAAATGTATGGATGTGAAGATCTAACGATTTTAGTGATGTGGTAATTTTTTAAAAAATTTGTCATGATGTATTTGGTTTGGTTTTATAACGGTCAAACCGGTCAAAGTAGACTTTCCTTTTAACTAGTCTTGTCCCGAATGATGAATCTATTTTTTTTTATTTTTTTTCGACATTTCAAATGTATGGATGTGAAGATCTAACGATTTTAGTGATGTGGTAATTTTTTAAAAAATTTGCCAGGATGTATTTGGTTTGGTTTTATAACGGTCAAACCGGTCAAAGTAGACTTTCCTTTTAACTAGTCTTGTCCCGAATGATGAATCTATTTTTTTAATTTATTGTTTCGATGTTCCAAACGTACAGATGTGAAGATCTAACGATTTTAGTGTTGTGATAATTTTATAAAAAATTTGCTAGATGTATTTGGTTTGGTTTTATAATGGTTAAACCGGTCAAAGTAGACTTTCCTTTTAACTAGTCTTGTCCCGAATGATGAATCTATTTTTTTAAATTATTTTTTTGACGTTCCAAACGTACGGATGTGAAGATCTAACGATTTTAGTGATGTGGTAATTTTTTAAAAAATTTGATAGATGTATTTGGTTTGGTTTTATAACGGTCAAACCGGTCAAAGTACACTTTCCTTTTAACTAGTCTTCTCCCGAATGATGAATCTATTTTTTATTGATTTTTTCGACGTTCTAAACGTACGGATGTGAAGAACTAACGATTTTAGTGATGTGGTAATTTTTTAAAAAATTTGCTAGATGTATTTGGTTAGGTTTTATAAAGGTCAAACCGGTCAAAATAGACTTTACTTTTAACTAGTCTTGTCCCGAATGATGAATCTACTTTTTTAATTTATTTTTTCGACGTTCAAAACATACAGATGTGAAGATCAAATGATTTTAGTGATGTGGTAATTTTTTAAAAAATTCGCTAGATGTATTTCATTTGGTTTTATAACGGTCAAACCGGTCAAAGTAGACTTTCCTTTTAACTAGTCGTGTCCAGAATGATGATTCTATTTTTTTAATATTTTTCGACATTCCAAATGTATGGATGTGAAGATCTAACGATTTTAGTGATGTGGTAATTTTTTAAAAAATTTGTCATGATGTATTTGGTTTGGTTTTATAACGGTCAAACCGGTCAAAGTAGACTTTCCTTTTAACTAGTCTTGTCCCGAATGATGAATCTATTTTTTTTATTTTTTTTCGACATTTCAAATGTATGGATGTGAAGATCTAACGATTTTAGTGATGTGGTAATTTTTTAAAAAATTTGCCAGGATGTATTTGGTTTGGTTTTATAACGGTCAAACCGGTCAAAGTAGACTTTCCTTTTAACTAGTCTTGTCCCGAATGATGAATCTATTTTTTTAATTTATTGTTTCGATGTTCCAAACGTACAGATGTGAAGATCTAACGATTTTAGTGTTGTGATAATTTTATAAAAAATTTGCTAGATGTATTTGGTTTGGTTTTATAATGGTTAAACCGGTCAAAGTAGACTTTCCTTTTAACTAGTCTTGTCCCGAATGATGAATCTATTTTTTTAAATTATTTTTTCGACGTTCCAAACGTACGGATGTGAAGATCTAACGATGTTAGTGATATGGTAATTTTTTAAAAAATTTGATAGATGTATTTGGTTTGGTTTTATAACGGTCAAACCGGTCAAAGTAGACTTTCCTTTTAACTAGTCTTGTCCCGAATGATGAATCTATTTTTTTAATTTATTGTTTCGATGTCAAAACGTACAGATGTGAAGATCTAACGATTTTATTGTTGTGAAAATTTTAAAAAAAATTTGCTAGATGTATTTGGTTTGGTTTTATAACTGTTAAACCGGTTAAAGTAGACTTTCCTTTTAACTAGTCTTGTCCCGTGTGACGCCCCCAGATCCACCCTGACCGGAGACCCGGGTCGTCACATTGTCTCAATATCCTGTAGCACAAGTTACGCAATAATAAAGCAAAATATATAATACAACGGAGCATAAGTGTCCCACTCCGCAAATCCAAGATCAGTCTCACACATTGTTATCATACGACATCTTACATCTCGGGATAATATTTTACATATGTTTACAGAAGTAGGTAGATAAAGATTCCAGCTAGACATTCTAGTTCTCGTCAGCATAGCCTGGACCTTTCTCCTTTCCCTTGGATCCCTGGTTGGACGTCTCGCCTCTTTCCCTCTTGATAGCTGAATAAAAATGTTGTAAAGCAAGAATGAGCAACTACAGTGCTCAGCAAGTTCTCTTCTTACTCGGTATATAAATACAATAAGATTTCCCAAAATTAATCGAATATCACAAATCTGGATTTTGACTCAGTACTCATCTTGAAAGCAGAATACTCGAAAAACTCAATACTCATCTCGAAAATAGAATTCTCGAAAGACTCAATTGATATAACTCTGTTGACTCATGATTTAAGAATAAACTGGTCTTCCACCTCTCGGTATCTCGGTGGGGCGATCAACTATCCGACCGGGAATACCGTCCTCCAATGATATCGCACTTCGCCCGATCACGGCTACAATACGCTATCAACAATATAATATAAAAATATGAATGCTAGCATCATAGGGGTTATTAATTAAACCCTGGCATCATAGTGCCAATATATCTCGTGTCCGCATAACGGTACACAAGCCTCTCTTTCTCTAAAATGGGCCTCTTTCCCAAAATTTGACCAGTAGAATACAGAATTCCCGAATATTTGATGAACAGATAACTCGAAATAATTCTTCCATGAAAACATTTACAAATCTGGCGGACTGCCAGTCCGACTCAATTGTTCCACCAATCAGATCAATGGACCAAGGTAAATTCTCAATAATAATATTTTATTGGTTGACACGAACAAGATGCCAACCCTCGACAATAAAGTCAACCATCTCGAAATAGTGAGGATAGTCTTAAAATGAAGTAATTTGGAGTCCTACTGTACAAATAGTATTCCTCGAATATTTATAATACCCATAATTGATGAACGTTAAATAGAATATTTTTCACTTGATCAACGAGTAAAACTCTAACGATCCTAATTTTTATAACTCTTATTTATTGATTCGAGAGACGAACCAACTAAAAGATAATCAATAATTATTGTCGAATTTGTACAATAAATTCGACTGAAAGGAATAAATTTAACTATCTCGAATGAATGAGAATAGTTCCACTGAATCATAATAATAGTCGTCTCGAATTAATGAGATCGACCCGATAGCAACGAAATTAATTCCACGCTTATAAGGGATATAATTCACAAATAACTAATTTTAACAGTAACAAAATATCGCAACGAGAAAATAATGCTCAAAAGGATAATTAAATCTCATAATTGACAGCTCGAAATTAAATAAGGAATGAAATAATACGAACAGAAATTCAAATCTCTAAGAGTTAGGGTAGGAATGAACTTGCCTCGATCTCGGAGTGCAAATAAGTGTAGATAAAATTTGTACTCTACCCGTGAACTCGGCTTCGGTCTACGGCTCGTGAATTATTCTCTAAAAATGGCAACCAAAAATACATGAGCGCTTCGTCAAAAATAGAATATTTCTCAACCGATAATATAATATTTAAAATATAATAATAAAATATCTCTCGAAAATCTCTGCGATAAATAACAAGAAATAATTCCTGGATAAATAAATCTCTCTTCGAACTCAGGAATTCAATCTCGAAAATAAATCCTATTTTTAATTATCCGTAAATCTGACTTAAAACGAAAACAGGGTTACGGAAATTAACGGCAATACTCTATTTTTAATCTCGTAAATAATTAAATCATAATCCGATTTTAATCTTTAAAATAATCTAACTCGATCCGGATAATTAACTAATCCGGAAACGATAAATAAAAATCTCCTGAAATTATATAGTATTTTAATCCTATTTATTCACAATTACTCATCTTTTTATCGACAAATTATTAAATCTCTAATTTCCGTCCAAAAATCACAAATTAACTCTTTTTAAATAAAAACCATATTTTACGCTATTATTCATTAATATTCACTCTTTTATTAACGAAACAATAAATCTCTAATTTACGTCACAAAATATTTTTGTTAATTAATAAATCTATCACCGTTTTATTAAACTCGTTTTATTTCTCATAATTTAACAATACTACAAATTTATAACTCCCTTTTATTTCTCAAAATTTTAAAAATAATATCTCAATTATTAAAACTAATTTTAAAAAGAATATTTAATCTCTTTTTATTCATATTGTTATTAACTCTTTATTATTATTATTATTATATAAATACATTTTTATTTTATTATTAATATTATCACTCCGTTTAAACTAGTCCGGGGAAAAATACCACACTGCGGCGGCGCGTGCGCCTCACGCGCTTCCACCGCCGCCCGCATCCCCTTTGCCTGAAATCTCTCTCCCTCTCTCTGCACTCTCTCTGTAATCTCTCCGAATCTCTCTGCCTCCTTCCGTTCTCTCCTCAATCTCCCTCACCTCTGTCTCTCTCTCTCTCTCTCGATCTCTCTCTCTCTCCCTCTCTCCCGTATCTCCCTCTCTCACAATCTCTCTCGTCCTCCCTCTCTATCTCCCTCTCCCTCTCCTCTCTTCTCTCTTTCTCCTTTCTTCTCTCTTCTCTCTCCCTTAATCCCCCATAACCACCACCACCACCACCAATCGGTGGTGGTTCTTCAACCCCAACCCCTCATCAATCGATTCAAACCCAACAAAAACAAATCATTCTCTCTCCATCTCTCTGTCCCGATCTCTCTCTTCCTCTCTTTCTCTCCACCTTCAACTCGCCTCCCCTCCCCGGTTAATTCCCGCTCCGACTCACCTTATAACTCCGGCCGACCAAAACACAAAACAACCTCTCTTTCTCTGTTCGAGACAATACAAATACCCCCCCTGAATACCGATTTCAACACCCAACAATTGGCATAAATGGGGAAAAAATAAATAACATTAAAAAGTAAATCTGGACAGAAAATATATACTACCTGGGTTGTTTTGCTTGGTAGAGAAAAAAAATATAAATATAAGGCTTGTGGTTTGCTTGGTTTCGCAGAGAGAGAAGTCTGATATGCAGGGAAGAAAAAAAAAACTGTGTCCTTTGTTGTTTCTGGGTTTACAAAATATACAAGACTTGTGCTTTTCTGTTTTTGCAGTGTTAAGCAACAAAAATTATATAACCTCTCTGTGTATTTAACTGTATTGTTTTATAATATTGAAGTCACTTTCTATCTATTTTAAAAACAAAAGATTAGCAGAAAATGGGGAGAAAATCTGGAAAGTGAAGGTGTGCTCCGGGAAATCTGAAATATTGTCTCCTTGTCTCTTCTATTGGCCATAAAACGAGATTTTATCTCCGTTTTCTAAAAAAAAGTCGATCAAAAAATAAAATAAAAATCCTATTTTCCTAAATATTTTTCTAATTTTAGTAAACACTAAATAAATGTAACTAATTAAATATAAAACGAATATTCAAAATTTCAAAAAAATTTAAAAAGAGTTATTTAAAATATTATAACGAATCGCTCTTAAATAAAATTTAAATAACGATAGGAAAATTTATTCGAAATATTCGCGGTTATTACAGTCTTCCCCCCTTATAAGATTCCGTCCTCGGAATCAAAATTACACACTAAACAAATCAGGATATCTATTCCGCATTTCGCTTTCTAATTCTCACGTGGCTTCCTCAACTTGGTGGTTTCTCCAAAGTACTTTCACTAAATTTATTCGCTTAGTTCTTAGCTCTTGCACTTTGTAGTCTAGGATCTGTACTGGTTGTTCCTCGTATGTCAAATCAGGACGAATTTCCACTGGTCCGTAGGTTATAACATGTCTGAAGTCAGAATGGTATTCTCTTAATGCAGAAACATGAAACACATCATGAATATGCGGGAGGTCTGGAGGTAGGGCCAACTGGTAAGCTAGGGGTCCTATCTTCTTGAGAATCTCAAAAGGTCCTATATATCTGGGACTCAATTTGCCTTTCTTTCCGAATCTCATAACTCCCTTCCAGGGTGAAACCTTCAGCATCACTTTATCTCCCACTTCGAATGCTTTATCTTTTCTCTTTTGATTCTCATACTTCTTCTGTCGATCCTGAGCTGCAACTAACCTTTTTCGAATAACTTCGATCGCTTGCTTAGTTTGTTGAAGTAGTTCCGGTCCTAGTATCTTCCTTTCTCCTACCTCGTCCCAGTATAGAGATGATCTACACTTTCTTCCGTACAATGCTTCATATGGTGCCATACCTATGCTGGAGTGGTAACTATTGTTGTAAGCAAACTCAACTAGGGGCAAATGATCACCCCAACTTCCTTTGAAATCAAGTGCACATGCTCTCAACATATCTTCAACTGTTTGAATTGTCCATTCACTTTGAAACAATCGAAACAAGCACTCCGTGACGAACTACAATTTCCTTTAGATACATGTTTACCAATCTCTCAACAGAGTACTTATCACTAATTGGTAGGAAATGCACAGATTTAGTGAGTCGATCGACGATAACCCAAATTGCATCATGACTGGCTCTAGTTCGGGGCAATCCTACGACAAAATCCATGGTAATATGTTCCCATTTCCACTCAGGTATCTCTAAGGGTTGTAAAAGTCCACTTGGTCGTTGATGTTCGGCTTTCACTTTCTGACAGGTCAAGCACTTGCTTACCCATTCTGCAATCTCTCTCTTCATGTTAGGCCACCAATAGTTTTGCTTGATGTCTTGATACATTTTCGTGCTCCCTGGATGAATGGAATATCTCGAGTTATGCGCTTCACTCATAATTTCATCCTTTAACTCTGTAACATTAGGAATCCATATTCTCGATGAAAATCGCTTAATTCCCTTATCATCTTTTGAACTTAAAACTTCTTCTCCAATCAACTCTGATCTTCTTTCTTCCATTACTTGTTCCTGACAACGGAGAATCTTCTCGAGCAACTCTGGTTGAAACTGAATACTGTATACTCTTTCATTGTTTTGGACTGGGACCCTGATCTCTAATTCCATTTTCTCAAATTCTCTGATTAATTCTTCTGAGGTTGTCAACAGGTTGAGTCTTTCCTTTCTACTTAAAGCATCAGCTACTACATTAGCCTTCCCTGGGTGGTAATTTATCGAACAATCACAGTCTTTGATCAGTTCTAACCATCTTCTCTATCTCATGTTTAATTCCTTCTGCGTGAATATATACTTTAAGCTCTTGTGATCCGTGTAAATCTCACATTTCTCTCCATAGAGGTAATGTCTCCAAATCTTGAGGGCAAAAACAATAGCAGCAAGTTCTAAATCGTGAGTAGGGTAACGGGACTCATATTCCTTCAATTGTCGAGAGGCGTAAGCTATTACTTTACCGTGTTGCATCAGAACACAACCTAAACCTTTGTGAGAGGCATCGCTGAAAATCACGAAATCCCCTTTCTCATCAGGTAAGGTCAACACTGGGGCAGTAGTCAGTCTCTTCTTCAATTCCTGAAAGCTGTCTTCGCATTTGGGGGTCCATTCAAACTTTTCACTCTTTCTGGTAAGTCGAGTCAGTGGCGTAGCTATCTTTGAGAAATCCTTCACAAATCTACGATAGTATCCGGCCAATCCAAGAAAACTTCTAACCTCTGTTGGAGTCTTGGGTCTCTCCCAATTTGCTACGACTTCTATCTTTGCGGGGTCTACAGAAATCCCTTCGCCGCTCACAATGTGTCCCAAAAATTGAACTTCTTTCAACCAAAATTCGCACTTTGAAAACTTTGCATATAACTTTTCCCTTCTCAATGCTTCCAAAACCAAACGGAGGTGTTCAGCATGTTCCTCAGGAGACTTCGAGTATATCAAGATGTCATCAATAAATACAATTACGAACTTATCCAAGTACCTCTTGAACACACGATTCATTAAATCCATAAAAGCAGCTGGCGCATTCGTCAATCCAAAAGACATGACTAGGAACTCGTAATGTCCATATCGGGTCCTAAAGGCAGTCTTAGGAATATCCTCAGGCTTGATCTTTAGTTGATGATATCCGGATCTCAAATCGATCTTCGAAAAATATATAGCTCCCTTAAGTTGGTCAAACAAATCGTCGATCCGAGGTAGAGGGTACCTATTCTTGATAGTCATCTTGTTCAGTTCACGGTAATCAATACATAATCGCATAGTTCCGTCCTTCTTCTTCACGAACAATACTGGAGCTCCCCACGGGGATACACTTGGTCTAATTACACCTTTGTCAAGTAACTCTTGCAGCTGTGTTGCCAGTTCCTTCATTTCTATTGGTGCCATTCTGTACGGCGCCTTTAAGATTGGTGCGGTTCCTGGTTCTAGATCAATCGTAAACTCTATCTCTCGATCTGGTGGAATTCCAGGTAACTCGTCGGGAAAAACGTCTCTAAACTGGTTAACTACAGGGACCTCCTCGATCATAGTGGTCTATTTCTCGGTATCTATCACATAAGCTAGATAGGCTTGACATCCTTGCCGAAGTAATCTTTTGGCTTGAATTGTTGACAGGAAATCCTTAGTCGGTTTCCGTCCGTGAAACGAAATACTTATACCGTTAGGTCCACTTAAGCTGACCTTCTTACGGCGACAATCTATTAGAGCATCATAACGTGATAACCAATCCATCCCTAGGATTACGTCAAATTCCCCTAACTTAAAAGGAATGAGTTCTGCATCAAAACGTTGCCCATGTATCTCTATGGAACAATTCGGACACAATCGGTTCACTGGTATAACCTCCTGATTAGCTACTTCTATATTCAGAATTCCCTCTAAGGGCACAAACTCAAGATTCAACTTATTCATAAAGTTCTCAGAAATAAAAGATTTGGTAGCTCCAGAATCAACTAGAACACACGCATCCTCAGAATTTACTAGAAGCGTACCTGCGATCACATTGCTGTTATCAATGGCATCTCTTACTGTCATGTTGAAGGTTCTCGCGGTTGGCTTGTTGCTGGGAGGTGCTGTGAGTCGAGGCACCGGATTTTCCTTCGCAGGTTGTCGGCAGTCTCGGGACACGTGACCTTTCCTTCCACAGTTGAAGCAGGTGACAGATTTATCCTTGCAACTAGAAGCATAATGACCCTTCTGTCCACAGTTATAACAATTCACGGTCGCTAGATGACAGGGTCCGGGGTGTTTCTTCCCACATGTCTTGCATTCTGGCAAAGGTGGTCTTCCTTGCATCACATTAACTGTCTGTGGCTGTCTGATCCTCTGATTGCTTCCTCTGGTGTCAAAGTTCCCAAACCTTCTTGTATCAGCACTTTTATCTTCCCTTTTCACAAACGGTTTCTTATCACTCCAATTATCAAATCTCCTCGCAAAGTTACTTCCACTGCTCTGAAACTTCCTCTTATTTCCATCTTTCGGGTATAGTTCACTTCCACTTTCCAGTATCGCCGCTTTCTGAACTAAAGTTGCATAATTGGTGATCTCAAATACTGCAACGCGATTTTGTATCCATGGTTTCAATCCTTGTTGAAAGCGTTTTGCTCTTTTCTCTTCAGTGTCTACATGATAGGGTACAAACCTCGAGAGTTCTGTAAACTTGGCCTCGTAGTCTGCAACAGTCATCGTTCCTTGCTTGAGCTCTAAAAACTTTATCTCCATCTGGTTCTCCAGATATTTGGGGAAATACCTCTCTAGAAACAACATTGTAAATCTAGCCCACGGTATAATCGTATCACCTTCCATTGCTCTCTTCGCTTCCCACCAATAATTAGCTTCACCTTTCAACATATAAGCTGCAAATACCGTCTTCTTATCCTCTTTCACTCCCACTATCTCAAAGGTCTTCTCTATTTCACGTAACCAGATTCTAGCTTCCACTGGGATAGTGGTACCTTTAAACTCAGGTGGATTCAAGGATTTGAATGATTTGAAACTCACAGTAGTTTGGGTCAGTTGAGCTGGAGGTGGATTCCCTCCTACTAGATTTTGGTACAGCTGAGGCTGAGGGTTCTGGGTATGCTGAATAAGAAAGTTCATAAGTAGACTCATTGGGTTATTTTCTTGGTTGGGATCTCGAGCGAGTTGTGGTTCCGGGTTTACAACTTGGTTCTGAGGTGGAACCTCATTCTCTGGATTCACCTCGGGTTGAGGACGAGGATTTCTTGCGGGTCTTCCTCTCTTTGGTGGCATCTTTTTCTATAAGAGCGAAAACAATAAGGTATGTTATATTTCGGATATGCAATTCTCAAACACCATTGCTGGCACAATTAAAATTGGTATTCATAAATATCTACTCTTTCAAAATTTATGGTTCCTCACAATACTCAAAATCACGACTCTCTCTTGTCTCTTTATAAGTAGTTACTCTTATTTCTCGATATAAAAAGATTTTAGATACTCGTGAAGATTTATCTCAATTTAAATGGCGGTTCTCAAAAATTCAATCATCATAAATCTCTAGTTCTCGAAAATTCTTTTTAAGTCGTAGTATCGGAAAAGAAATTGTTAACTAATTCAGGGGTAATACGGAAATTATTCTAACATGCTATTCTAATATAACACAGATCTATAATAAACAAAATGAGATAACGGTACTATAGCAGATCACAATATAATACTGATAAGGTTCCATACTGGTAAAGTCCAGGTCATGGTACTGAATACAAACTGGTCACTGATAATAAGTACATCGTAAAAGTATCTAACCAACATACTAGTCTAGTAGAGATAATAAAGGTTACTACCCAACAGGCTGGGCATCAGGTCTAAAATACAAAGATCAACATAATATATGAACCCTACTATAGAAGGGTCTATCTCGACGTCATCACTGGGGAAACATCTCACCCACTCTCCTATGGAACTCTCTGATAATGTCTGAAACCATGGTGGCAACTCTGGTCTGATCAATCTGTCCAGTGCTGGATGATGGTAATGCGGCTAAGTCAGTCTGAAGCCCGGTCAAAATAGTCAGGGCAATCTGGTGCATAATCTCCACGGGTACGTCTCTTACCAACAGACTCCCTCCATGATGCACGGCAAGAGGTTCTGAAACTGACAACAGTCGAAGAATACTATCCCTAGTAGTAAAAATCTCCTCATAACGTCCCCACAACCAACGGTAATGCTGGAACAGTGTATGGTGGACATGCCAAGGGACCATCCCTCCGGCCACAACAGGATGCTCAGAAGGAACAGGTGGCATAGCAGCAGTAGTAGCAGCCACAGTGGGCTGAGCAGGAGCAGATGCAGGTATGGTAGGTACAGATTGAGTAGTATCACAAGCAGGAATGGCACTGACAGGTGGAAACATGTAGTCAGGCACGGTAGGGACTGTCGGCGTCGAAGCATATACTGGAACAGGTAAAGTAAACAACTCAGCAAGAGCTGCTACTCCGGTAGGTGTATCAACTCTGGATACTGGAGCAGACAAGCTAGGTACAACCTCAATACGGACGGGTGAAAGCTGGCTCTCATCAACTGGATCAGTAATCTCGGGCACTGGGGTCTCAGCTCTGAACATCTCAGGGCTAGGAGCCTCTAAATCAATCACTGGTAGAGGAGAATCGGCTATCTCAATGATCTGGTCAGGAGAATATACTAAATCTATCACATGTGGAGGAGAAGGTGTAAGGATCTAAACCGAAGAATCCTCCGTGTCACTAACCATCAGCATAAACTCTTCAGACGGGTCACTGTCTGAACCTGAGCTAGGATCTAGTGGTCCATGCGGGTAAGGTGTAGGAGATCTATCTCGGGTAGAACGAAAATTAGCTGGTCTAGAACTAGACATCTACAAAAGTACGAAAAATCTCGGTCAGGTTTCAATCGACTAGATATGCCTATAAGTATATATATATATATATAAAAAGGCGTAAGGCGCTTAGTGCCAAAATCTCAACATCGTATAATATATCTCTAAATTCTCACGTCGCGTTATAGGTCTAGGTTCGTATTATATCTCTAAATTCTCGCATCGGGTTATACTCCAAGGCTCGTACGATTCCTAAAAATATAACTAATGCTCTGATACCAACTTTGTGACGCCCCCAGATCCACCCTGACCGGAGACCCGGGTCGTCACATTGTCTCAATATCCTGTAGCACAAGTTACGCAATAATAAAGCAAAATATATAATACAACGGAGCATAAGTGTCCCACTCCGCAAATCCAAGATCTGTCTCACACATTGTTATCATACGACATCATACATCTCGGGATAATATTTTACATATGTTTACAGAAGTACGTAGATAAAGATTCCAGCTAGACATTCTAGTTCTCGTCAGCATAGCCTGGAGCTTTCTCCTTTCCCTTGGATCCCTGGTTGGACGTCTCGCCTCTTTCCCTCTTGATAGCTGAATAAAATGTTGTAAAGCAAGAATGAGCAACTACAGTGCTCAGCAAGTTCTCTTCTTACTCGGTATATAAATACAATAAGATTTCCCAAAATTAATTGAATATCACAAATCTGGATTTTGACCCAGTACTCATCTTGAAAGCAGAATACTCGAAAAACTCAATACTCATCTCGAAAATAGAATTCTCGAAAGACTCAATTGATATAACTCTGTTGACTCATGATTTAAGAATATACTGGTCTTCCACCTCTCGGTATCTCGGTGGGGCGATCAACTATCCGACCGGGAATACCGTCCTCCAATGATATCGCACTTCGCCCGATCATGGCTACAATACGCTATCAACAATATAATATAAAAATATGAATGCTAGCATCATAGGGGTTATTAATTAAACCCTGGCATCATAGTGCCAATATATCTCGTGTTTGCATAACGGTACACAAGTCTCTCTTTCTCTAAAATGGGCCTCTTTCCCAAAATTTGACCAGTAGAATACAGAATTCCCGAATATTTGATGAACAGATAACTCGAAATATTCTTCCATGAAGACATTTACAAATCTGGCGGACTACCAGACCGACTCAATTTTTCCACCAATCCGATCAATGGACTGAGGTAAATTCTCAATAATAATATTATATTGGTTGACACGAACAAGATGCCAACCCTCGACAATAAAGTCAACCATCTCGAAATATTGAGGATAGTCTTAAAATGAAGTAATTTGGAGTCGTACTGTACAAATAGTACTCCTCGAATATTTATAATACCCATAATTGATGAACGTTAAATAGAATATTTTTCACTTGATCAACGAGTAAAACTCAAACGATCCTAATTTTTATAACTCTTATTTATTGATTCGAGAGACGAACCAACTAAAAGATAATCAATAATTATTGTCGAATTTGTACAATAAATTCGACTGAAAGGAATAAATTTAACTATCTCGAATAAATGAGAATAGTTTCACTGAATCATAATAATAGTCGTCTCGAATTAAAGAGATCGACCCGATAGCAACGAAATTAATTCCACGCTTATAAGGGATATAATTCACAAATAAACTAATTTTAACAGTAACAAAATATCGCAACGAGAAAATAATGCTCAAAAGGATAATTAAATCTCATAATTGACAGCTCGAAATTAAATAAGGAATGAAATAATACGAACAGAAATTCAAATCTCTAAGAGTTAGGGTAGGAATGAACTTGCCTCGATCTCGGAGTGCAAATAAGTGTAGATAAAATTTGTACTCTACCCGTGAACTCGGCTTCGGTCTACGGCTCGTGAATTATTCTCTAAAAATGGCAACAAAAAATACATGAGCGCTTCGTCAATAATAGAATATTTCTCAACCGATAATATAATATTTAAAATATAATAATAAAATATCTCTCGAAAATCTCTGCGATAAATAACGAGAAATAATTCCCAGATAAATAAATCTCTCTTCGAACTCACGAATTAAATCTCGAAAATAAATCCTATTTTTAATTATCCGTAAATCTGACTTAAAACGAAAACAGGGTTACGGAAATTAACGGCAATACTCTATTTTTAATCTCGTAAATAATTAAATAATACTCCGATTTTAATCTTTAAAATAATCTAACTCGATTGTTATAATACTCTAATTTTAAAAAGAATATTTAATCTCTTTTTATTCATATTGTTATTAACTCTTTATTATTATTATATAAATACATTTTTATTTTATTATTAATATTATCACTCCGTTTAAACTAGTTCGGGGAAAAATACCACACTGCGGCGGCGCGTGCGCCTCACGCGCTTCCACCGCCGCCCGCATCCCCTTTGCCTGAAATCTCTCTCCCTCTCTCTGCACTCTCTCTGTAATCTCTCCGAATCTCTCTGCCTCCTTCCGTTCTCTCCTCAATCTCCCTCACCTCTGTCTCTCTCTCGATCTCTCTCTCTCTCCCCCTCTCTCCCGTATCTCCCTCTCTCACAATCTCTCTCGTCCTCCCTCTCTATCTCCCTCTCCCTCTCCTCTCTTCTCTCTTTCTCCTTTCTTCTCTCTTCTCTCTCCCTTAATCCCCCATAACCACCACCACCACCAATCGGTGGTGGTTCTTTAACCCCAACCCCTCATCAATCGATTCAAACCCAACAAAAACAAATCATTCTCTCTCCATCTCTCTGTCCCGATCTCTCTCTTCCTCTCTTTCTCTCCACCTTCAACTCGCCTCCCCTCCCCGGTTAATTCCCGCTCCGACTCACCTTATAACTCCGGCCGACCAAAACACAAAACAACCTCTCTTTCTCTGTTCGAGACAATACAAATACCCCCCCTGAATACCGATTTCAACACCCAACAATTGGCATAAATGGGGAAAAAAAATAAATAACATTGAAAAGTAAATCTGGACAGAAAATATATACTACCTGGGTTGTTTTGCTCGGTAGAGAAAAAAAATATAAATATAAGGCTTGTGGTTTGCTTGGTTTCGCAGAGAGAGAAGTCTGATATGCAGGGAAGAAAAAAAAAACTGTGTCCTGTGTTGTTTCTGGGTTTGCAAAATATACAAGACTTGTGCTTTTCTGTTTTTGCAGTGTTAAGCAACAAAAATTATATAACCTCTCTGTGTATTTAACTGTATTGTTTTATAATATTGAAGTCACTTTCTATCTATTTTAAAAACAAAAGATTAGCAGAAAATGGGGAGAAAATCTGGAAAGTGAAGGTGTGCTCCTGGAAATCTGAAATATTGTCTCCTTGTCTCTTCTATTGGCCATAAAACGAGATTTTATCTCCGTTTTCTAAAATAAACTCGATCAAAAAATAAAATAAAAATCCTATTTTCCAAAATATTTTTCTAATTTTAGTAAACGCTAAATAAATGTAACTAATTAAATATAAAACGAATATTCAAAATCTCAAAAAATTTTAAAAAGAGCTATTTAAAATATTTTAACGAATCGCTCTTAAATAAATTTAAATAACGATAGGAAAATTTATTCGAAATATTCGCGGTCATTACATCCCGAATGATGAATCTATTTTTTTAAATTATTTTTTCGACGTTCCAAATGTACGGATGTGCAGATCTAACGATTTTAGTGATGTGGTAATTTTTTAAAAAATTTGATAAATGTATTTGGTTTGGTTTTATAACGGTCAAACCGGTCAAAGTGGACTTTCCTTTTAACTAGACTTGTCCCGAATGATGAATCTATTTTTTTAAATTATTTTTTTGACATTCCAAATTTATGGATGTGAAGATCTAACGATTTTTGGGATGTAGTAATTTTTTAAAAATTTGCTAGATGTATTTGGTTTGGTTTTATAACGGTCAAACCGGTCAAAGTACACTTTTCTTTTAACTAGTCTTCTCCCGAATGATAAATCTATTTTTTAATGATTTTTTCGACGTTCTAAACGTACGGATATGAAGAACTAACGATTTTAGTGATGTGGTAATTTTTTAAAAAAATTTATAGATGTATTTGGTTAGGTTTTATAAAGGTCAAACCGGTCAAAATAGACTTTACTTTTAACTAGTCTTGTCCCGAATGATGCATCTACTTTTTTAATTTATTTTTTCGACATTCAAAACATACAGATGTGAAGATCTAACGATTTTAGTGATGTGGTAATTTTTTAAAAAATTCGCTAGATGTATTTCATTTGGTTTTATAATGGTCAAACCAGTCAAAGTAGACTTTCCTTTTAACTAGTCATGTCCCGAATGATGAATCTATTTTTTTTAATTTTTTTCGACATTCCAAATGTATGGATGTGAATATCTAACGATTTTAGTGATGTGGTAATTTTTTAAAAAATCTGCCAGGATGTATTTGGTTTGGTTTTATAACGGTAAAACCGGTCAAAATAGACTTTCCTTTTAACTAGTCTTGTCCCGAATGATGAATCTATTTTTTTAATTTATTGTTTCGATGTTCCAAATGTATAGATGTGAAGATCTAACGATTTTAGTGTTGTGATAATTTTATAAAAAATTTGGTAGATGTATTTCTTTTGGTTTTATAACGGTTAAACAGGTCAAAGAAGACTTTCCTTTTAACTAGTCTTGTCCCGAATGATGAATCTGTTTTTTTAAATTATTTTTTCGACGTTCCAAACGTACGGATGTGAAGATCTAACAATTTTAGTGATGTGGTAATTTTTTAAAAATTTTGATAGATGCATTTGGTTTAGTTTTATAACGGTCAAACCGGTCAAAGTAGACTCTCCTTTTAACTATTCTTTTCCCGAAAGATGAATCTATTTTTTTTTAATTATTTTTTCGACGTTCCAAATGTATAGATGTGAAGATCTAACGATTTTAGTGATGTGGTAATTTTTTTAAAAATTTGCTAGATGTATTTGGTTTGGTTTTATAACGGTCAAACCGGTCAAAGTAGACTTTCATTTTAACTAGTCTTGTCCCGAATGATGAATCTATTTTTTTAATTATTTTGTCGACGTTCAAAATGTAGAGATGTGAATAACTAACGATTTGAGTGATGTGGTAATTTTTTATAAAATTCGCTAGATGTATTTGATTTGGTTTTATAACGGTCAAACCGGTCAAAGTAGACTTTCCTTTTAACTAGTCTTGTCCCGAATGATGAATCTATTTTTTTAAATTATTTTTTCATGTTCCAAACGTACGGATGTGAAGAACTAACGATTTTTGTGATGTGGTAATTTTTTAAAAATTTGCTAGATGTTTTTTGTTTGGTTTTATAACGGTTAAACCGGTCAAAGTAGACTTTCCTTTTAACTAGTCTTGTCGCGAATGATGAATCTATTTTTTTAATTTTTTTTCGACATTCCAAATGTATGGGTGTGAAGATCTAACGATTTTAATGATGTGGCAATTTTTTAAAAAAATTTCCAGGATGTATTTGGATTGGTTTTATAACGGTCAAACCGGTCAAAGTAGACTTTCCTTTTAACTAGTCTTGTCCCGAATGATGAATCTATTTTTTTAATTTATTGTTTCGATGTCAAAACGTACAGATGTGAAGAACTAACTATTTTAGTGTTGTGATAATTTTATAAAAAATTTGCTAGATGTATTTGGTTTGGTTTTATAACGGTTAAACCGGTCAAAGTAGACTTTCCTTTTAACTAGTCTTGTCCCGAATGATGAATCTATTTTTTAAATTATTTTTTCCACGTTCCAAACGTACGGATGTGAAGATCTAACGATTTTAGTGATGTGGTAATTTTTTAAAAAATTTGATAAATGTATTTGGTTTGGTTTTATAACGGTCAAACCGGTCAAAGTAGACTCTCCTTTTAACTATTCTTTTCCTGAATGATGAATCTATTTTTTTAAATTATTTTTTCGACGTTCCAAATGTATAGATTTGAAGATCTAACGATTTTAATGATGTGGTAATTTTTTTTAAAAATTTGCTTGATGTATTTGGTTTGGTTTTATAACAGTCAAACCAGTCAAAGTAGAGTTTCCTTTTAACTAGTCTTGTCCCGAATGATGAATCTATTTTTTTAATTATTTTTTCTGAAATTCCAAATGTATGGATGTGAAGATCTAATGATTTTAGTGTTGTGATAATTTTTTATAAAATTCGCTAGATGTATTTGATTTGGTTTTATAACGGTCAAACCGGTCAAAGTAGACTTTCCTTTTAACTAGTTTTGTCCCGAATGATGAATCTATTTTTTTAAATTATTTTTTCGACGTTCCAAATGTACCGATGTGCAGATCTAACGATTTTAGTGATGCGGTAATTTTTTAAAAAAATTGATAAATGTATTTGGTTTGGTTTTATAACGGTCAAACTGGTCAAAGTGGACTTTCCTTTTAACTAGTCTTGTCCTGAATGATGAATCTATTTTTTTAAATTATTTTTTCGACGTTCCAAATGTATGGATGTGAAGATCTAACGATTTTAGTGATGTGGTAATTTTTTAAAAAATTTGCTAGATGTATTTGGTTTGGTTTTATAATGGTCAAACCGGTCAATGTACACTTTTCTTTTAACTAGTCTTCTCCCGAATGATGAATCTATTTTTTAATGATTTTTTTGACGTTCCAAACGTATGGATGTGAAGAACTAACGATTTTAGTGATGTGGTAATTTTTTAAAAAATTCGCTAGATGTATTTCATTTGGTTTTATAACGATCAAACCGGTCAAAGTAGACTTTCCTTTTAACTAGTCCTGTCCCGAATGATGAATCTATTTTTTTTAAATTTTTTTCGACATTCCAAATGTATGGATGCGAAGATCTAACGATTTTAGTGATGTGGTAATTTTTTAAAAAATTTGCCATGATGTATTTGGTTTGGTTTTATAACGTTCAAACCGGTCAAAGTAGACTTTCCTTTTAACTAGTCTTGTCCTAAATGATGAATCTATTTTTTTAATTTATTGTTTCGATGTTCCAAACGTACAGATGTGAAGATCTAATGATTTTAGTGTTGTGATAATTTTATAAAAAATTTGCTAGATGTATTTGGTTTGGTTTTGTAACGGTTAAACCGGTCAAAGTAGATTTTCCTTTTAACTAGTCTTGTCCCGAATGATGAATCTATTTTTTTAAATTATTTTTTCGACGTTCCAAACGTACGGATGTGAAGATCTAACGATTTTAGTGATGTGGTAATTTTTTAAAAAATTTGATAGATGTATTTGGTTTGGTTTTATAACGGTCAAACCGGTCAAAGTAGACTCTCCTTTTAACTAGTGTTGTCCCGAATGATGAATCTATTTTTTTAATTATTTTTTCGACGGTCAAAATGTACAGATGTGAATAACTAACGATTTGAGTGATGTGGTAATTTTTTAAAAAATTCACTAGATGTATTTGATTTGGTTTTGTAACGGTCAAACCGGTCAAAGTAGACTTCCTTTTAACTAGTCTTGTCCCGAATGATGAATCTATTTTTTTAAATTATTTTTTCGATGTTCCAAACGTACGGATGTGAAGAACTAACGATTTTAGGGATGTGGTAATTTTTTAAAAAATTTGCCATGATGTATTTGGTTTGCTTTTATAACAGTCAAACCGGTCAAAGTAGACTTTCCTTTTAACTAGTCTTGTCCCGAATGATGAATCTATTTTTTTAATTATTTTTTTCGACATTCCAAATGTATGGATGTGAAGATCTAACGATTTTAGTGATGTGGTAATTTTTTTAAAAATTTGCTTGATGTATTTGGTTTGGTTTTATAACGGTCAAACCGGTCAAAGTAGACTTTCTTTTTAACTAGTCTTGTCCCGAATGATGAATCTATTTTTTTAATTATTTTTTCGACGTTCAAAATGTACAGATGTGAATAACTAACGATTTGAGTGATGTGGTAATTTTTTAAAAAATTCACTAGATGTATTTGATTTGGTTTTGTAACGGTCAAACCGGTCAAAGTAGACTTCCTTTTAACTAGTCTTGTCCCGAATGATGAATCTATTTTTTTAAATTATTTTTTCAATGTTCCAAACGTACGGATGTGAAGAACTAACGATTTTAGTGATGTGGTAATTTTTTAAAAAATTTTCCATGATGTATTTGGTTTGGTTTTATAACAGTCAAACCGGTCAAAGTAGACTTTCCTTTTAACTAGTCTTGTCCCAAATGATGAATCTATTTTTTTAATTATTGTTTTCGATATTCCAAATGTATGGATGAGAAGATCTAACGATTTTAGTGATGTGGTAATTTTTTTAAAAATTTGCTAGATGTATTTGGTTTGGTTTTATAACGGTCAAACCGGTCAAAGTAGACTTTCCTTTTAACTAGTCTTGTCCCGAATGATGAATCTATTTTTTAAATTATTTTTTCCACGTTCCAAACATACGGATGTGAAGATCTAACGATTTTAGTGATGTGGTAATTTTTTAAAAAATTTGATAAATGTATTTGGTTTGGTTTTATAACGGTCAAACCGGTCAAAGTAGACTCTCCTTTTAACTATTCTTTTCCCGAATGATGAATCTATTTTTTTAAATTATTTTTTCGACGTTCCAAATGTATAGATTTGAAGATCTAACGATTTTAGTGATGTGGTAATTTTTTTTAAAAATTTGCTTGATGTATTTGGTTTGGTTTTATAACAGTCAAACCGGTCAAAGTAGAGTTTCCTTTTAACTAGTCTTGTCCCGAATGATGAATCTATTTTTTTAATTATTTTTTCTGACATTCCAAATGTAAGGATGTGAAGATCTAATGATTTTAGTGTTGTGATAATTTTTTTTAAAAAATTCGCTAGATGTATTTGATTTGGTTTTATAACGGTCAAACCGGTCAAAGTAGACTTTCATTTTAACTAGTTTTGTCCCGAATGATGAATCCATTTTTTTAAATTATTTTTTGGACGTTCCAAATGTACCGATGTGCAGATCTAACGATTTTAGTGATGTGGTAATTTTTTAAAAAATTTGATAAATGTATTTGGTTTGGTTTTATAACGGTCAAACCGGTCAAAGTGGACTTTCCTTTTAACTAGTCTTGTCCCGAATGATGAATCTATTTTTTTAAATTATTTTTTCGACGTTCCAAATGTATGGATGTGAAGATCTAACGATTTTAGTGATGTGGTAATTTTTTAAAAAATTTGCTAGATGTATTTGGTTTGGTTTTATAATGGTCAAACCGGTCAATGTACACTTTTCTTTTAACTAGTCTTCTCCCGAATGATGAATCTATTTTTTAATGATTTTTTTGACGTTCCAAACGTACGGATGTGAAGAACTAAAGAATTTAGTGATGTGGTAATTTTTTAAAAAATTCGCTAGATGTAATTCATTTGGTTTAATAACGGTCAAACCGGTCAATGTAGACTTTCCTTTTAACTAGTCTTGTCCCGAATGATAAATCTATTTTTTTAATTATTTTTTTCGACATTCCAAATGTATGGATGTGAAGATCTAACGATTTTAGTGATGTGGTAATTTTTTTAAAAATTTGCTAGATGTATTTGGTTTGGTTTTATAACGGTCAAACCGGTCAAAGTAGACTTTCCTTTTAACTAGTCTTGTCCCGAATGATGAATCTATTTTTTTAATTATTTTTTCGACGTTCAAAATGTTCAGATGTGAATAACTAACGATTTGAGTGATGTGGTAATTTTTAAAAAAATTCACTAGATGTATTGGATTTGGTTTTGTAACGGTCAAACCGGTCAAAGTAGACTTCCTTTTAACTAGTCTTGTCCCGAATGATGAATCTATTTTTTTAAATTATTTTTTCAATGTTCCAAATGTACGGATGTGAAGAACTAACGATTTTAGTGATGTGGTAATTTTTTAAAAAATTTGCCATGATGTATTTGGTTTGGTTTTATAACAGTCAAACCGGTCAAAGTAGACTTTCCTTTTAACTAGTCTTGTCCCGAATGATGAATCTATTTTTTTAATTATTGTTTTCGACATTCCAAATGTATGGATGTGAAGATCTAACGATTTTGTGATGTGGTAATTTTTTTAAAAATTTGCTAGATGTATTTGGTTTGGTTTTATAACGGTCGAACCGGTCAAAGTAGACTTTCCTTTTAACTAGTCTTGTCCCGAATGATGAATCTATTTTTTTAATTATTTTTTCGACGTTCCAAATGTATAGATGTGAAGATCTAATGATTTTAGTGTTGTGATAATTTTATAAAAAATTTTCTAGATGTATTTGGTTTGGTTTTATAACGGTTAAACCGGTCAAAGTAGACTTTCCTTTTAACTAGTCTTGTCCCGAATGATGAATCTATTTTTAAAATTATTTTTTACACGTTCCAAACGTACGGATGTGAAGATCTAACGATTTTAGTGATGTGGTAATTTTTTAAAAAATTTGATAAATGTATTTGGTTTGGTTTTATAACGGTCAAACCGGTCAAAGTAGACTCTCCTTTTAACTATTCTTTTCCCGAAAGATGAATCTATTTTTTTTAATTATTTTTTCGACGTTCCAAATGTATAGATGTGAAGATCTAACGATTTTAGTGATGTGGTAATTTTTTAAAAAATTTGCTTGATGTATTTGGTTTGGTTTTATAACAGTCAAACCGGTCAAAGTAGACTTTCCTTTTAACTTGTCTTGTCCCGAATGATGAATCTATTTTTTTAATTATTTTTTTCGACATTCCAAATGTATGGATGTGAAGATCTAACGATTTTAGTGATGTGGTAATTTTTTTAAAAATTTGCTAGATGTATTTGGTTTGGTTTTATAACGGTCAAACCGGTCAAAGTTGTGACGCCCCCAGATCCACCCTGACTGGTGACCCGGGTCGTCACATTGTCTCAATATCCTGTAGCACAAGTTACGCAGTAATAAAGCAAAATATATAATACAACGGAGCATAAGTGTCCCACTCCGGAAATCCAAGATCAGTCTCACACATTATTATCATACGACATAATACATCTCGGGATAATATTTTACAAATGTTTACAGAAGTAGGTAGATAAAGTATCCAGCTAGACATTCTAGTTCTCGTCAGCATAGCCTGGAGCTTTCTCCTTTCCCTTGGACCCCTGGTTGGACGTTTTGCCTTTTTCCCTCTTGATAGCTGAATAAAAAATATTGTAAAGCAAGAATGAGCAACTACAGTGCTCAGCAAGTTCTCTTCTTACTCGGTATATAAATATAATAAGATTTCCCAAAATTAATTGAATATCACAAATCTGGATTTTGACTCAGTACTCATCTTGAAAGCAGAATACTCGAATAACTCAATACTCATCTCGAAAATAGAATTCTCGAAAGACTCGATTGATATAACTCTGTTTACTCATGATTTAAGAATAAACTGGTCTTCCACCTCTCGGTATCTCGGTGGGGCGATCAACTATCCGGGAATACCGTCCTCCAATGATATCGCACTTCGCCCGATCACGGCTACAATACGCTATCAACAATGTAATATAAAAGTATGAATGCTAGCATCATAGGGGTTATTAATTAAACCCTGGCAGCATAGTGCCAATATATCTCGTGTCCGCATAACGGTACACAAGTCTCTCTTTCTCTAAAATGGGCCTCTTTCCCAAAATTTGACCAGTAGAATACAGAATTCCCGAATATTTGATGAACAGATAACTCGAAATAATTCTTCCATGAAAACATTTACAAATCTGGCGGACTGCCAGACCGACTCAATTGTTCCACCAATCCGATCAATGGACTGAGGTAAATTCTCAATAATATTTTATTGGTTGACACGAATAAGATGCCAACCCTCGACAATAAAGTCAACCATCTCGAAATATTGAGGATAGTCTTAAAATGAAGTAATTTGGAGTTGTACTGTACAAATAGTACTTCTCGAATATTTATAATACCCATAAATGATGAACGTTAAATAGAATATTTTTCACTTGATCAACGAGTAAAACTCTAACGATCCTAATTTTTATAACTTTTATTTATTGATTCGAAAGACAAACCAACTAAAAGATAATCAATAATTGTCGTCGAATTTGTACAATAAATTTGACTGAAAGGAATAAATTTAACTATCTCGAATAAATGAGAATAGTTTCACTGAATCATAATAATAGTCGTCTCGAATTAATGAGATCGACCCGATAGCAACGAAATTAATTCCACTCTTATAAGGGATATAATTCACAAATAAACTAATTTTAACAGTAACAAAATATCGCAACGAGAAAATAATGCTCAAAAGGATAATTAAATATCATAATTGACAGCTCGAAATTAAATAAGGAATGAAATAATACGAACAGAAATTCATATCTCTAAGAGTTAGGGTAGGAATGAACTTGCCTCGATCTCGGAGTGCAAATAAGTGTAGATAAAATTTGTACTCTACCCTTGAACTCGGCTTCGGTCTACGGCTCGTGAATTATTCTCTAAAAATGGCAACCAGAAATACGTAAGCGCTTCGTCAAAAATAGAATACTTCTCAACCGCTAATTTAATATTTAAATAAAATATCTCTCAAAAATCTATACGATAATTAACGGAAAATAATTCCCGGATAAATAAATCTCTCTTCAAACTCAGGGATTAAATCTCGAAAATAAATCCTATTAATTATTCGTAAATCCGTCTTAAAACGAAAAAGGGTTACGGAAATTAACGGCAATACCCTCTTTTTAATCTCGTAAATAATTAAATAATACTCCGATTTTAATCTCTAAAATAATCTAACTCGGTCCGTTTAATTAAATAATCCGGAAACGATAATTATAAATCCCCTAAAATCATATCGTATTTTAATCCTATTTATTCACAAATACTCATTTTTTTATCGACAAATTATTAAATCTCTAATTTCCGTTTAAAAATCAAAAATTAAATCTTTTTAAATAAAAACCATATTTTACGCTATTATTCATTAATATTCACTCTTTTATTAACGAAACAATAAATCTCTAATTTACGTCACAAAATATTTAATTAATAAATCTATCACCATTTTATTAAACTCGATTTATTCTCATAATATTATCTCAATTATTAAAACCAAATTTTAAAAATATGTAACCTCTTTTATTAATAATATCTCTTTATTTCTCAAAATTTTAAACTAATATCTTAATTATTAAAACTAATTTTAAAAAGAATATTTAATCTCTTTTTGTTCATATTGTTATTAACTCTATATTAATATTATTATATAAATACATTTTTTATTTATTTTATTATTAATATTTTCTCACCGTTAAACCAGTCCGGGAAAAAAAACGACACTACGGCGGCGCGTGGGGCTCACGCGCCTCCACCGCCCGCCACACACCTCCCTCCAGCTCTCTTTTCTCTCTCTCTCTCTCTCTCTCTCTCTCTCTCTCTCTCTCTCTCTCTCCCTCTCTCCCGTATCTCCCTCTCTCACAATCTCTCTCGTCCTTCCTCTCTATTTCCCTCTCCCTATCCTCTCTTCTCTCTCCCGACGTATCTCCTCCATCGTCTCTTCTTTCCGATCTAACACCCCCACCATCAATCCCTCATCTCGGTTAAATCTCTCGCCTCCTCTGTCTCCCCTTCCCCGTCGATTCCTCATAACCACCACCACCACCACCACCACCAATCGGTGGTGGTTCTTCAACCCCCCACAACTCCGATTATTTCTCCGGCCAAACCAATCGACCCAAAACAATTATTCCGGCCGGCAACAACACAACACAGCCTCTCTTCTCTGTTCGAGGCAATACGAAAACCCCCCTCATGAACACCAATTTCAACACCCAATCTGTTACCACAATTCAAGCACTGAAGAAAAGAAAAAATAAAAATAGGATGTAATAAAAAAACAAAGTAATATATGTAACTACCTGGGTGTTTCTGGTTTTGCAGGGAGATAAAAAAATAAACAAGACCTCTGGTTCGTTCTGTTTTGCCGAGTTAAGTAACAAGAATTATATAACCTTTCTATATATTTAACTGTTTTGTTTTATAATCATTTAAGTCATTGTCTCTCTATTTTAAAACAAAAAGTTAGCAGAAAATGGGGAGAAAAATCTGGAAAGTAGTGGTGTGCTCCGGGAAAACAGAAAGTTGTCTCCTCCTCGTGCTGGGTGAATTAAAACGATACTTTTATTCCGTTTTCTAAATAAACTCGATCCAAAAATAAAATAAAAATCATATTTTCCTAAATATTTTTCTAATTTTAGTAAACACTAAATAAATGTAACTAATTAAATATAAAACGAATATTTAAAATCTTAAAAATTATTAAAAAGCGCTATTTAAAATATTATAATGAATCGCTCTTAAATAAAATTTAAATAACGATAGGAAAATTTATTCGAAATATTCACGGTTATTACAGTCTTCCCCCCTTATAGGATTCCGTCCTCGGAATCAAAACTATGCACTAAACAATTCAGGATATTTATTCCGCATTTCGTTTTCTAATTCCCACGTGGCTTCCTCAACTTGGTGGTTTCTCCAAAGTACTTTCACTAAATTCACTTTCTTAGTTCTCAACTTTTGCACTTTGTAATCTAGGATCTCCACTGGATTTTCTTCGTATGTCAAATCTGGACGAATTTCCACTGGTTCGTAGGTTATAACGTGCCTGAAATCATAATGGTATTCTCTTAACATATATACGTGAAACACATCTTGAATATGTTGGAGGTCTGGAGGTAGGGCCAACTGATAAGCTAGGGGTCCTATCTTCTTGAGAATCTCAAAAGGTTCTATATATCTGGGACTCAACTTCCACCTCTTTCCAAATCTCATAACTCCCTTCCATAGTGAAACCTTCAGCATCACTTTATCTCCCACTTCGAATGCTTTGTCCTTTCTCTTTTGATTCGCATACTTCCTCTGTCAATCCTGAGCTGCAACTAACCTTTTTCGAATAACCTCAGTTGCTTGCTTAGTTTGTTGAAGTAGTTCTGGTCCTAGTATCTTCCTTTCTCCTACCTCATCCCAGTATAGAGGTGATCTACACATTCTTCCGTACAATGCCTCATATGGTGCCATACCTATGCTGGAGTGATAACTATTGTTGTAAGAAAACTCAATTAGGGGCAAATGATCATCCCAACTTTCTTTGAAATCAAGTGCACAGAATCTTAATATTACAAAGAGGAAAGAAATGAGGTTGCTCTCCGTGCTTTTCCGAGGTTTAAATATTGTCTTTTCACTTTGTTCGTCGATCTGTGGATGATATGCAGTGCTCATATTTAACTTCGTGTCAAGACATTCCTGAAAACTCTTCAAAAATCGAGAAGTAAAACGGGCATCTCTATCAGATACAATTGAGATAGGCACTCTATGACGAACCATAATTTCCTTTAGGTATATCTTCACCAATCTTTGAACGGAGTACTTATCACTAATTGCTAGGAAATGCGTAAATTTGGTGAGTCGATCGACGATAACCCAAATCGCATCATGACTGGCTCTAATTCGGGGCAATCCTACGGCAAAATCCATGGTAATATGTTCCCATTTCCACTCAGGTATCTCTAAGGGTTGTAAAAGTCCACTTGGTTGTTGATGTTCGGCTTTCACTTTCTGACAGGTCAAGCACTTGCTTACCCATTCTGCAATCTCTCTCTTCATGTTAGGCCACCAATAGTTTTGCTTGATGTCTTGATACATTTTCGTGCTCCCTGGATGAATGGAATATCTCAAGTTATGCGCTTCACTCATAATTTCATCCTTTAACTCCGTAACATTAGGAATCCATATTCTCGATGCAAATCGCTTAATTCCCTTATCATCTTTTGAACTTAAAACTTCTTCTCCAATCAACTCTGATCTTCTTTCTTCCATTACTTGTTCCTGACAACGGCGAATCTTCTCGAGCAACTCTGGTTGAAACAGAATACTGTATACTCTTTCATTGTTTTGGACTGGGACCCTGATCTCTAATTCCATTTTCTCAAATTCTCTGACTAATTCTTCTGAGGTTGTCAACAGGTTGAGTCTTTCCTTTCTAATTAAAGCATCAGCTACGACATTAGCCTTCCCTGGGTGGTAATTTATCGAACAATCATAGTCTTTGATCAGTTCTAACCATCTTCTCTGTCTCATGTTTAATTCCTTCTGCGTGAATATATACTTTAAGCTCTTGTGATCCGTGTAAATCTCACATTTCTCTCCACAGAGGTAATGTCTCCAAATCTTGAGGGCAAAAACAATAGCAGCAAGTTCTAAATCGTGAGTAGGATAACGGGACTCATATTCCTTCAATTGTCGAGAGGCGTAATGTAATAACCGTAAATTTTCGAAATATATTTTAATTTTGAACCGAATTTTAGAGTCTCGTTTTAATTAGTCAACGGGAGAAAAATGAAATATTTGTACTAAATATTTATATTAAATATTGTCATCATTATAATTGTCCCCCATTTTTATTTCTTTTAATTTAATAATTATCCACCTACAATAAAGTAATTTTGCATTATGAGCACTAAATATTTCCTTAATTATTTTGTCTCCCATGATTTTCTATTGTAATGATTAAACAGAAAAAAAAAACTCGGTTATATTCTTTATAAACACCCGACCCTATATTCTGTAAATCAACATATTCACCCATATTCTTTTCTTTCTCTCAAGAGATACTACCTCCCCTGTTGTTTTTTTTTCCTATCCAAACACCCGGTTAAACATATAGATTACTCAGGTAGTTTGTTGTCTTATTAACTGGTTTTGCATTGTTTTTTTTTCTTTTTTTCTCTTTCTTTCATTTTTTTTCTTTGTTTTCTTTACCGATCGGTGATCGAAAGGGGGGGGTGTTCGATCCTTGCCGCTGTGAATGGTGGTATTAATCGGAGTGAAGGAATGATATGTGGTTTGGAAATTGATGAGAGTGTTATGGTTGGTGTTGGTCGGAGAAGGGGTTCGAAGTTGGGATTGGGTGAGATGACCACCACCGATTTGTGGTGGTGGTGGTGATAAGAGAGAATGAGAAAGATTGTTGTTGTTGTCGTGTATTGAGAGAGATTAAGAGAGTGGTTGTTGTTGTTATTATCGGAGTAATAAGGGAAGGGGGGGCTGTGTTGTATGTCGGGGAAGGAGAGGGGATAAAATCGAGAGAGAGGTGAGGGAGATAGAGAGAAGTGAGTTGGAGGAAGGAGAGATTTGCGAGTGGAGAAGAAGAGAGATAGAGACGGAGATTGGAAGCGAGGGAGAGAGACAGTGAGGTTGAGGGAGAGATAAGGCGGTGGTGGTTGTGGTTGCCGGAGAGAGAGAGAGAGAGAGAGAGAGAGAGAGAGAGAGAGAGAGAGAGAGAGACTGAGAGAGAGACTGGGAGAGAGTCGAAGGGGGAGATGCAGGGGAGGAAAGAAACAGGTGGGGCCCACACGGTGGGTGTGGGACCCACATCGTTGTTTAATTGCTGTTAAAATGTAATATTAACGTATTTTTGGTTCGTTATATTATAATAATTGGGATTTAATTGTTTCGTTAAAAATGGATTATTAATTAATTTGGTTAGTAATTAATAAGTTATCTAAATGGTTTAGTTAATTGATTAATTAAATAAGATTTTTTATGAAAGTTAGAATTTATTATTTATTAATTAAATAAGTGTTATTATGTGATTTTGAAAACAAATTAGATATTTATTAATTTGCAATAAAAAGGGTTTAATAAAATGGATTAATCATTTGTTTGTTAAAAAGAGCTATTTTGTGATTTTTGGACGGAAATTAGAGATTTAATAAATCGTTGATAAAAAGAAGAATATCTGTGAAATAAATAGAATAAAATATGTTTTAATTGGAAAAGCTGTTTTAATATTTTCCGGTTTATTTTTAATTAACCGTATCAAGTCAGATTTAATTTAGAGATTTAATATTTGTTTAGTAAATTAGAATTCTTTGACAATTAGTTTAAAAATGAGAATAATAAATATGGTTTCAAATTGAATAAAAATTGATGTTTGAATTTTTCATTTTGAGTAAGAATTTAGATTTCCAGATATTAAAAATAGGATATATTCTCCAGATTTAATTCCTGTGTTCGATGTAATATTTATTTATCCCGGAATTAATTTCTGTTATTCCGGAGATTTTATGTGATATTATATTATTAATTAGATTATCGGATCGGGAGTATTTTATTCTGAAGAATCGCTTACGTATTTCTGGTTGCCATTTTTTAGAGAATAATTCTCGAGACGTAGATCGACGCCAAGTTCACGGGTAGAGTATAATTTTTATCTGCATTCATTTGCACTTCGTGATCGAGGCAAGTTCGTTCTTACCCTAACTTTTGGAAACTGTGAATTTCTGTTCGTGTTATTTATTTCCTTAATTATTTTGAGATATTATATATTGAGATTATCTGTTGCTCTATATAATGCAATAATTTCTTTTGAGAATTATTTCTTGTTAAATATTATTATATTGTCAAGTTAGTTTATTTGAGAATTATAATCCCTATAAGCGTAGAAACAATTTAATTGATATCGGGTCGATCTCATTAATTCGAGACGACTATTATTTTATTCAGTGAAACTAATCTCATTCGTCCGAGATAGTTAAATTTATTCTTCTCGATTGAATTTATTGTACAAATTAAATCGTTATTTATTGATTATCTTTTAGTTAGTTCCTCGTTCGAACTAACCAATAGGAGTTTAAAATTATAATTTTTAGAGATTTTTACTCGTCGATCAAGTGAAAAATATTCTATCTAAACGTTCATCAATGTGAGTATTATAAATATTGAGAAGTACTATTTGTTCAGTACGACTCCCAATTACTTCAATCTTAAGACTATTCTCATAAATTCGAGATAGTTGATCTTATTGTCAAGGTTTGGCATTTTGTTCATGTCAACCGATAAATTATTATTGAGAATTTACATCAGTCCATTGTTCGGATTGGTGTTAAAATTGAGTCATACTGGCAGTCCGCCAGATTTGTAAATATTTTCTGAAAGAGTTATCTCATGTTATCCGTACCCCAAATATTCGGGAATTCTGTATTCTACTGGTCAATTTTGGGTAAGAGGCCCTTTATAGAGAAAGAGAGAGTCGTGTACCGTTTTACGGACCCGAGAATATTTAGGCATTCGTTGCCTTAGTTGAATTGATAACCATTATGATGCTAGCATTCATACATATATATTATAGTTGATATCGTATTGTAGCCGTGATCGGGCGAAGTGCGGTGTCATCGGAGGCCGTTATTCTTGGTTGGTTAGTTGATCGCCCCACCGAGATACGGAGAGGTGGAAGACCAGTTCATTCTTAAATCATGAGTTATCAGAGTTATATCAAATGAGTCTTTTGAGTATTCTGTTTTGAGTTTTGAGCTTTTCGAGTATGATATTTTCAAGATGAATTTGAGCCAAATCTTATTGTGATAAAGTTTGAGTACTTATGTCGGTAAACCTTATTATATTTATATACCGAGTGAGAAAAGAACTTGCTGAGCACTATAGTTGCTCATTCTTGCTTTACAACATTTTGTTCAGCTGTCAAGACGGAGAAAGGCGAGACGTCCAGCCAGGGTTATAAAGGCAAAGGGAAAGCGCAAGGCTATGGCATCAACAATTAGAAGATCCAGTTGGAATCCTTATATTTCTACTGTTGTGAACTTTTGTAATATATTATTTTCGAGATGTATCAAGTTGGATTGTATTATGTTGTGAAGACGATCTTGGACATGCGGAGTGGGACATTTATGCTCCGTTGTATTAGATATTTTGCTTTGTTATTGCATTGAGACAATGTGACGACCCGGGTCCCCTGTCAGGGTGGATTTGGGGGCGTTACAGTTTTGGTATCAGAGCCTTAGTTATATTTTTAGGAATCGTACGAGCCTTGGAGCATAACCCGATGCGAGCATTTAGAGATATAATACGAACCTAGAACTATAACGCGACGTGAGAATTTAGAGATATGATACGAATTTGAGATTTTGGCACTTAGCGCCTTACGCCTTTATATATATTTATAGGCATAGCTAGTTGATTGAAACCTGACCGAGATTTTCGTACTTTTGTAGATGTCTACTTCCGGACCAGCAGATTTCCGTTCTACCCGAGATAGATCTCCTACACCTTACCCGCATGGACCACTTAGCTCAGGTTCAGACAGTGACCCGTCTGAAGAGTTTATGCTGATGGTTAGTGACACGGAGGATTCTTCAGTTCAGATCCTTACACCTTCTCCTCCACATGTGATAGATTTAGTAGATTCTCATGACCAGATCATTGAGATAGTCGATTCTCCTCCACCAGTGATTGATTTAGAGGCTCCTACCCCTGAGACGTTCAGAGTTGAGACCCCAGTGCCCGAGATTACTGATCCAGTTGACGAGAGCCAGCTTTCACCCGTCCGTATTGAGGTTGTACCTACCTTGTCAGCTCCAGTATCCGGAGTTGATGTACCTACAGGAGTAGCAGCTCTTGCTGAGTTGTTTACTTTACCTGTTCCCGTATATGCTTCGACGCCGACAGTCCCTACCGTGCCTGACTACATGTTTCCACCTGTCAGTGCCATGCCTGCTTGTGATACTACTCCTCCTGCACCTGCTATACATATCCCTGCTTCAGTGGTGATTATCTCATCTGCTCCACCTTTCCCAGCACAGCCAGTTGGTGTGCCCACGCAGCCGAGAGGGGATCGAGGGCCTGTACCTTGGATGGTTCATGATTATCTTTTCCAGCAGTTTCGATGGGCATGGCTTCGTTATGAGGAGGTTTTTGCCACTAGAGATGCTATATTGCGATTACTGTCGGTCGACCCTACCACAGTTCATGGAGGAGGCAGCTTGCTTGTGAGGAATGTTCCTATGGAGATCGTACATCAGATCTCTATTGCTATTCTGACTGGGCTACAGACTGATCTCACAGCCCTACCATCCTCTAGTACAGGAGCCGTGGATCGCAATGCTGTTACAGAGTTGATTGCCAGAGCTATCGAGGAGTTCCAGGGACGCGTGGGGGAGATGTTTGGCCGTTGAGACCGTAGCTGATATTGTAGCTTGGGCTTGTTCTTGATGACCCACTTTCTGTATAGTGATGCATTTGATTTGTTTGCATTATGGTGTTTATGTATGAGTTGGCTAGCTTGTATCAGATGTATGCATTAAACGTACCTTATGGTACCATGATGGATTATATGTGGATATTAATATTTTTGCACCCTTACCTGTTTCAGATTTATTATTGTTGTTGCGCTTTAATAATAGTACTCCTGTAAATAAAAAAAAAAATATATTGTGACACATGAGATATATCTTCAGCATTTTCAGAAATTCGACATAAGATTTTAAGAGTTTACGTTACCAGCACCGATATTCTGTTATAATTTTACCTAGTTTGACCAAGCTCCTGTTTTCAATTTTAATAGAAAAAAGTGGCACCAAAAAGAGGAAGACCCGCAAAGAATCCTCGTCCTCAACCCGAGGTGAATCCAGGGAATGAGGTTCCACCTCAGAACCAAGTTCCAAACCCGGAACCACAACTCGCTCGAGGTCCCAACCAAGAAAATAACCCGATGAGTCTACTTATGAACTTTCTTATTCAGCATACCCAGAACCCTCAGCCTCAGCTATACCAAAATATAGGAGGGAATCCACCTCCAGCTCAACTGACCCAAACTACTGTGAGTTTCAAATCATTCAAATCCTTGAGTCCACCTGAGTTTAAAGGTACCACTAACCCAGTGGAAGCTAGAATCTGGTTACGTGAAATAGAGAAAACCTTTGAGATCGTAGGGGTAGAAGAAGAGAAGAAAACCATTTTTGCAGCCTATATGTTAAAAGGTGAGGCGAATTATTGGTGGGAATCAAAGAGAGCAATGGAAGGGAACGTAGTCATACCCTGGACCAGGTTCACGCAGCTATTTTTAGAGAAATATTTTCCTAAATACTTGGAGAGCCAAATGGAGGTCAAGTTTCTGGAACTCAAGCAAGGCAACATGACTGTAGCTGAATACGAAGCCAAGTTTTCTGAACTCTCTAGGTTTGTGCCTTACCATGTGGATACTGACGAAAAGAGAGCTAAACGTTTTCAACTAGGGCTGAAGCCGTGGATCCAGAATCGAGTTGCGGTCCTAGAAATCACCAACTATGCTACTGTGGTTCAAAAAGCATCTATTGTGGAAAGTGGATCTGAGTTGTACTCAAAGGACAAGGATATGAAGAAAAGGAAGTTTCAGAATCGTGGAAATAATTTTGAGAGGAAGCCGGACGATCGGAATGGAAAGAGACCTTTTGTGAAGCGGGAAGACAGAAGCAATGATACAAAGAGAACTGAGAATCAAGACACTAGGGGAAACAATCAAAAGTCCAGACCCCCTCAGGCAGCCAATCTAATTCAAGGAAGGCCACCGCTACCTGAATGCAAAACGTGTGGAAGGAAGCACCCAGGACCATGTAATCTGGCCAACATTGTTTGTTACAACTGTGGACAAAAAGGGCACTATTCTTCTCACTGCAAGGATAAGGCCGTTACTTGTTTCAATTGCGGAAAGAAAGGACATATTGCACGAGATTGCAAGTCATCACCAAAGGAGACAAATGCACCTAGACTCATGGCACCTCCCAGAAACAAGCCAACTGCTCGTACTTTCAACATGACGGTGAAGGATGCTATTGCTGATAGTGATGTGATTGCAGGTACGCTTTTAGTCAATTCTGTAGATGCATGTGTTTTGTTTGATTCGGGAGCAACAAAATCTTTCATATCGGAGAATTTTAGGAATAAATTGGATATTCAGTCCGTACCATTAGGGGAGACATTGATTATAGAAGTAGCAAATCAGGAAAAAGTCCCTGTAGATCAGATATGTCCAGATTGTGGAATCGAAATCCAAGGACAACGTTTCGAAGCAGACCTTCTTTCTTTTAATTTAGGGGAGTTTGATATAATTCTGGGAATGGATTGGTTGACACGTTATGATGCTCAAATCAATTGTCGGCGTAAGTGGGTTAGTGTAAAGGGACCCAACGGCAAAAGAATACAATTCCGCGGAAGAAAACCTACTAGTAATTTTCTGACTTTGATTCAAGCGAAGAAACTACTAAGAAGTGGGTGTCAAGCCTACTTAGCTTATGTGGTTGACAACGAGAAGCAAGCCCCTGCCATTGATGAAATCCCTGTAGTGAATCAATTCGAAGATGTTTTTCCTGAAGAGTTACCTGGATTGCCGCCCGACAGAGAAATAGAATTCAATATCGATCTTGCCCCGGGAACTGCACCAATTTCCAAAGCACCATACCGAATGGCTCCAGTTGAGATGAAGGAGTTGGCTACCCAACTGCAAGAACTACTTGACAAAGGCGTAATCAGACCAAGTGTATCCCCGTGGGGAGCTCCAGTGCTGTTCGTGAAAAAGAAGGACGGATCTATGCGACTATGCATTGATTATCGTGAGTTGAACAAGATGACCATCAAGAATAAGTACCCCTTACCTCGAATCGACGATCTGTTTGACCAACTTAAGGGAGCTACATGTTTTTCAAAGATTGATTTGAGATCCGGCTATCATCAACTAAAGATCAAGCCTGAAGATATCCCTAAGACTGCCTTTAGGACTCGATATGGACATTACGAATTCTTAGTCATGTCTTTTGGATTGACGAATGCGCCAGCTGCTTTTATGGATTTGATGAATCGTGTGTTCAAGAGATACTTGGACAAGTTCGTGATTGTATTTATTGATGACATCCTGATATACTCGAAGTCTCCTGAGGAACATGCTGAACACCTCCGTCTAGTTCTGGAAACGCTGCGGAAGGAAAAGTTATATGCGAAATTCTCGAAGTGTGAATTCTGGCTAAAAGAAGTTCAATTTTTGGGACACATTGTAAGCGGCGAAGGGATTTCTGTAGACCCCGCAAAGATAGAAGCCGTAGCAGATTGGGAGAGACCCAAGACTCCCACCGAAGTTAGAAGTTTCCTTGGATTGGCTGGATACTATCGAAGATTCGTGAAGGATTTCTCAAAGATAGCTACGCCACTGACTCGACTTACCAGAAAGAGTGAAAAGTTCGAATGGACACCCAAATGCGAAGATAGCTTTCAAGAATTGAAGAAGAGATTGACTACTGCCCCGGTGTTGACCTTACCCGATGAGAAAGGCGATTTCGTAATTTTCAGCGACGCCTCTCACAAGGGTTTAGGATGTGTTTTGATGCAACACGGAAAAGTAATAGCTTATGCCTCTCGGCAACTGAAGGAGTATGAGTCCCGTTACCCTACTCATGATTTGGAACTTGCTGCTATTGTTTTCGCACTCAAGATTTGGAGACATTACCTTTACGGAGAGAAATGCGAGATTTACACGGATCACAAGAGCTTAAAGTATATATTCACGCAGAAGGAATTAAACATGAGACAAAGAAGATGGTTGGAGTTGATCAAAGACTATGATTGCTCGATAAACTATCACCCAGGGAAGGCTAATGTTGTAGCTGATGCATTAAGTAGAAAGGAGAGACTAAACCTGTTGACAACCTCAGAAGAATTGGTTAGAGAATTTGAGAAGATGGAATTAGAAGTCAAGATCCCAGTCCAAAACAATGAAAGAGTTTACAGCATTCAGTTTCAACCAGAGTTACTCGAGAAGATTCGACGTTGTCAAGAGCAAGTGATGGAAGAAAGAAGATCAGAGTTGACCGGAGAAGAATTTCTAAGTTCAAAAGATGAAAAGGGAATTAAGCGATTTGCATCGAGAATATGGATTCCTAATGTTACAGAGTTGAAGGAAGAAATTATGAGTGAAGCGCATAACTCGAGATATTCCATTCACCCAGGGAGCACAAAAATGTATCAAGACATCAAGTTGAATTATTGGTGGCCCAACATGAAGAGGGAGATTGCAGAATGGGTAAGTAAGTGTTTGACATGTCAGAAAGTGAAGGCAGAACATCAACGACCAAGTGGACTTCTACAACCTTTAGAGATACCAGAGTGGAAATGGGAGCATATTACCATGGATTTTGTCGTAGGATTGCCCCGAACAAGAACCAGCCACGATGCTATTTGGGTTATTGTCGACCGACTCACTAAATCTGCGCATTTCCTACCAATTAGTGATAAGTATTCCGTTGAGAGATTGGTGAACATGTACCTAAAGGAGATTGTAGTTCGTCACGGAGTACCTGTTTCAATTGTATCTGATAGAGATGCCCGTTTTACTTCTCGATTTTGGAAAAGTTTTCAAGAATGTCTTGGCACGAAGTTAAATCTGAGCACTGCTTATCATCCACAGACCGATGGACAAAGTGAAAGGACGATTCAAACAGTTGAAGATATGTTAAGAGCCTGTGCACTTGATTTTAAAGGAAGTTGGGATGAGCATTTGCCCCTAGTCGAGTTTGCTTACAACAATAGTTACCATTCGAGCATATGTATGGCACCTTATGAAGCTTTGTACGGAAGGAAGTGTAGATCACCTTTATATTGGGATGAAGTAGGAGAAAGGAAGATACTAGGACCGGAATTACTTCAACAAACTAAGCAAGCAACCGAGGTTATTCGAAAAAGGTTAGTTGCAGCTCAAGATCGACAGAGGAAGTATGCAAATCAAAAGAGGAAAGACAAAGCGTTTGAAGTGGGAGATAAAGTGATGTTAAAAGTTTCACCTTGGAAAGGAGTAATGAGATTCGGAAAGAAAGGCAAGTTAAGTCCCAGATATATAGGACCCTTCGAGATTCTTAAGAAGATAGGACCACTAGCTTATCAGTTGGCCCTACCTCCAGACCTTCAGCATATCCACGATGTGTTTCATGTTTCTGCGTTAAGAGAGTACCATTCTGATTTCAGGCATGTTATAACCTACGAACCAGTGGAAATTCGTCCTGATTTGACATACGAAGAAAAGCCAGTGGAGATCCTAGATTACAAAATGCAAGAGTTAAGAACTAAGAAAGTAAATTTAGTGAAAGTACTTTGGAGAAACCACCAAGTGGAGGAAGCCACGTGGGAATTAGAAAGTGAAATGCGGAATAAATATCCGGAATTGTTTAGTGCATAGTTTTGATTCCGAGGACGGAATCCTATAAGGGGGGAAGACTGTAATAACCGTAAATTTTCGAAATATATTTTAATTTTGAACCGAATTTTAGAGTCTCGTTTTAATTAGTCAACGGGAGAAAAATGAAATATTTGTACTAAATATTTATATTAAATATTGTCATCATTATAATTGTCCCCCATTTTTATTTCTTTTAATTTAATAATTATCCACCTACAATAATGTAATTTTGCATTATGAGCACTAAATATTTCCTTAATTATTTTGTCTCCCATGATTTTCTATTGTAATGATTAAACAGAAAAAAAAAACTCGGTTATATTCTTTATAAACACCCGACCCTATATTCTGTAAATCAACATATTCACCCATATTCTTTTCTTTCTATCAAGAGATACTACCTCCCCTGTTGTTTTTTTTCCTATCCAAACACCCGGTTAAACATATAGATTACTCAGGTAGTTTGTTGTCTTATTAACTGGTTTTGCATTGTTTTTTTTTCTTTCTTTCTCTTTCTTTCATTTTTTTTCTTTGTTTTCTTTACCGATCGGTGATCGAAAGGGGGGGTGTTCGATCCTTGCCGCTGTGAATGGTGGTGTTAATCGGAGTGAAGGAATGATATGTGGTTTGGAAATTGATGAGAGTGTTATGGTTGGTGTTGGTCGGAGAAGGGGTTCGAAGTTGGGATTGGGTGAGATGACCACCACCGATTTGTGGTGGTGGTGGTGATAAGAGAGAATGAGAAAGATTGTTGTTGTTGTCGTGTATTGAGAGAGATTAAGAGAGTGGTTGTTGTTGTTATTATCGGAGTAATAAGGGAAGGGGGGGCTGTGTTGTATGTCGGGGAAGGAGAGGGGATAAAATCGAGAGAGAGGTGAGGGAGATAGAGAGAAGTGAGTTGGAGGAAGGAGAGATTTGCGAGTGGAGAAGAAGAGAGATAGAGACGGAGATTGGAAGCGAGGGAGAGAGACAGTGAGGTTGAGGGAGAGATAAGGCGGTGGTGGTTGTGGTTGCCGGAGAGAGAGAGAGAGAGAGAGAGAGAGAGAGAGAGAGAGACTGAGAGAGAGACTGGGAGAGAGTCGAAGGGGGAGATGCAGGGGAGGAAAGAAACAGGTGGGGCCCACACGGTGGGTGTGGGACCCACATCGTTGTTTAATTGCTGTTAAAATGTAATATTAACGTATTTTTGGTTTGTTATATTATAATAATCGGGATTTAATTGTTTCGTTAAAAATGGATTATTAATTAATTTGGTTAGTAATTAATAAGTTATCTAAATGGTTTAGTTAATTGATTAATTAAATAAGATTTTTGATGAAAGTTAGAATTTATTATTTATTAATTAAATAAGTGTTATTATGTGATTTTGAAAACAAATTAGATATTTATTAATTTGCAATAAAAAGGGTTTAATAAAATGGATTAATCATTTGTTTGTTAAAAAGAGCTATTTTGTGATTTTTGGACGGAAATTAGAGATTTAATAAATCGTTGATAAAAAGAAGAATATCTGTGAAATAAATAGAATAAAATATGTTTTAATTGGAAAAGCTGTTTTAATATTTTCCGGTTTATTTTAATTAACCGTATCAAGTCAGATTTAATTTAGAGATTTAATATTTGTTTAGTAAATTAGAATTCTTTGACAATTAGTTTAAAAATGAGAATAATAAATATGGTTTCAAATTGAATAAAAATGGATGTTTGAATTTTTCATTTTGAGTAAGAATTTAGATTTCCAGATATTAAAAATAGGATATATTCTCCAGATTTAATTCCTGTGTTCGATGTAATATTTATTTATCCCGGAATTAATTTCTGTTATTCCGGAGATTTTATGTGATATTATATTATTAATTAGATTATCGGATCGGGAGTATTTTATTCTGAAGAATCGCTTACGTATTTCTGGTTGCCATTTTTTAGAGAATAATTCTCGAGACGTAGATCGACGCCAAGTTCACGGGTAGAGTATAATTTTTATCTGCATTCATTTGCACTTCGTGATCGAGGCAAGTTCGTTCTTACCCTAACTTTTGGAAACTGTGAATTTCTGTTCGTGTTATTTATTTCCTTAATTATTTTGAGATATTATATATTGAGATTATCTGTTGCTCTATATAATGCAATAATTTCTTTTGAGAATTATTTCTTGTTAAATATTGTTATATTGTCAAGTTAGTTTATTTGAGAATTATAATCCCTATAAGCGTAGAAATAATTTAATTGATATCGGGTCGATCTCATTAATTCGAGACGACTATTATTTTATTCAGTGAAACTAATCTCATTCGTCCGAGATAGTTAAATTTATTCTTCTCGATTGAATTTATTGTACAAATTAAATCGTTATTTATTGATTATCTTTTAGTTAGTTCCTCGTTCGAACTAACCAATAGGAGTTTAAAATTATAATTGTTAGAGATTTTTACTCGTCGATCAAGTGAAAAATATTCTATCTAAACGTTCATCAATGTGAGTATTATAAATATTGAGAAGTACTATTTGTTCAGTACGACTCCCAATTACTTCAATCTTAAGACTATTCTCATAAATTCGAGATAGTTGATCTTATTGTCAAGGTTTGGCATTTTGTTCATGTCAACCGATAAATTATTATTGAGAATTTACATCAGTCCATTGTTCGGATTGGTGTTAAAATTGAGTCATACTGGCAGTCCGCCAGATTTGTAAATATTTTCTGAAAGAGTTATCTCATGTTATCCGTACCCCAAATATTCGGGAATTCTGTATTCTACTGGTCAATTTTGGGTAAGAGGCCCTTTATAGAGAAAGAGAGACTCGTGTACCGTTTTACGGACCCGAGAATATTTAGGCATTCGTTGCCTTAGTTGAATTGATAACCATTATGATGCTAGCATTCATACATATATATTATAGTTGATATCGTATTGTAGCCGTGATCGGGCGAAGTGCGGTGTCATCGGAGGCCGTTATTCTTGGTTGGTTAGTTGATCGCCCCACCGAGATACGGAGAGGTGGAAGACCAGTTCATTCTTAAATCATGAGTTATCAGAGTTATATCAAATGAGTCTTTTGAGTATTCTGTTTTGAGTTTTGAGCTTTTCGAGTATGATATTTTCAAGATGAATTTGAGCCAAATCTTATTGTGATAAAGTTTGAGTACTTATGTCGGTAAACCTTATTATATTTATATACCGAGTGAGAAAAGAACTTGCTGAGCACTATAGTTGCTCATTCTTGCTTTACAACATTTTGTTCAGCTGTCAAGACGGAGAAAGGCGAGACGTCCAGCCAGGGTTATAAAGGCAAAGGGAAAGCGCAAGGCTATGGCATCAACAATTAGAAGATCCAGTTGGAATCCTTATATTTCTACTGTTGTGAACTTTTGTAATATATTATTTTCGAGATGTATCAAGTTGGATTGTATTATGTTGTGAAGACGATCTTGGACATGCGGAGTGGGACATTTATGCTCCGTTGTATTAGATATTTTGCTTTGTTATTGCATTGAGACAATGTGACGACCCGGGTCCCCTGTCAGGGTGGATTTGGGGGCGTTACACGTAAGCTATTTACTTTACCGTGTTGCATCAGAACACAACCTAAACCTTTGTGAGAGGCATCGCTGAAAATCACGAAATCGCCTTTCTCATCAGGTAAGGTCAACACTGGGGCAGTAGTCAATCTCTTCTTCAATTCCTGAAAGCTGTCTTCGCATTTGGGGGTCCATTCAAACTTTTCACTCTTTCTGGTAAGTCGAGTCAGTGGTGTAGCTATCTTTGAGAAATCCTTCACAAATCTACGATAGTATCCGGCCAATCCAAGAAAACTTCTAACCTCTGTTGGAGTCTTGGGTCTCTCCCAATTTGCTACGGCTTCTATCCTTGCGGGGTCTACAGAAATCCCTTCGCTGCTCACAATGTGTCCCAAAAATTGAACTTCCTTCAACCAAAATTCACACTTTGAAAACTTTGCATATAACTTTTCCTTTCTCAATGCTTCCAAAACCAAACGGAGGTGTTCAGCATGTTCCTCAGGAGACTTCGAGTATATCAAGATGTCATCAATAAATACAATTACGAACTTATCCAAGTACCTCTTGAACACACGATTCATTAAATCCATAAAAGCAGCTGGCGCATTCGTCAATCCAAAAGACATGACTAGGAACTCGTAATGTCCATATCGGGTCCTAAAAGGAGTCTTAGGAATATCCTCAGGCTTGATCTTTAGTTGATGATAGCCGGACCTCAAATCGATCTTCGAAAAATATATAGCTCCATTAAGTTGGTCAAACAAATCATCGATCCGAGGTAGAGGGTACCTATTCTTGATAGTCATCTTGTTCAGTTCACGGTAATCAATACATAATCGCATAGTTCCGTCCTTCTTCTTCACGAACAGCACTGGAGCTCCCTACGGGGATACACTTGATCTAATTACACCTTTGTCAAGTAACTCTTGCAGCTGTGTTGCCAATTCCTTCATTTCTATTGGTGCCATTCTGTACGACGCCTTTGAGATTGGTGCGGTTCCTGGTTCCAGATCAATCGTAAACTCTATCTCTCGATCTGGTGGAATTCCAGGTAACTCGTCGGGAAAAACGTCTCTAAACTGGTTAACTACAGGGACCTCCTCGATCATAGGGGTATGTTTCTCGGTATCTATCACATAAGCTAGATAGGCTTGACATCCTTGCCGAAGTAATCTTTTAGCTTGAATTATTGACAGGAAATCCTTAGTCGGTTTCCGTCCGCGAAACGAAATACTTATACCGTTAGGTCCACTTAAGCCGACCTTCTTACGGCGACAATCTATTAGAGCATCATAACGTGATAACCAATCCATCCCTAGGATTACGTCAAATTCCCCTAACTTAAAAGGAATGAGGTCTGCATCAAAACGTTGCCCATGTATCTCTATGGAACAATTCGAACACAATCGGTTCACTGGTATAACCTCCTGATTAGCTACTTCTATATTCAGAATTCCCTCTAAGGGCACAGACTCAAGATTCAACTTATTCATGAAGTTCTCAGAAATAAAAGATTTGGTAGCTCCAGAATCAACTAGAACACACGCATCCTCAGAATTTACTAGAAGCGTACCTGCGATCACATTGCTGTTATCAATGGCATCTCTTACTGTCATGTTGAAGGTTCTCGCGGTTGGCTTGTTGCTGGGAGGTGCTGTGAGTCGAGGCACCGGATTTTCCTTCGCAGGTTGTCGGCAGTCTCGGGACACGTGACCTTTCCTTCCACAGTTGAAGCAGGTGACAGATTTATCCTTGCAACTAGAAGCATAATGACCCTTCTGTCCACAGTTATAACAATTCACGGTCGCTAGATGACAGGGTCCGGGGTGTTTCTTCCCACATGTCTTGCATTCTGGCAAAGGTGGTCTTCCTTGCATCACATTAACTGTCTGTGGCTGTCTGATCCTCTGATTGCTTCCTCTGGTGTCAAAGTTCTCAAACCTTCTTGTATCAGCACTCTTATCTTCCCTTTTCACAAACGGTTTCTTATCACTCCGATTATCAAATCTCCTCGCAAAGTTACTTCCACTGCTCTGAAACTTCCTTTTATTTCCATCTTTCGGGTATAGTTCACTTCCACTTTCCACTATTGCCGCTTTCTGAACTAAAGTTGCATAATTGGTGATCTCAAATACTGCAACGCGATTTTGTATCCATGGTTTCAATCCTTGTTGAAAGCGTTTTGCTCTCTTCTCTTCAGTGTCTACATGATAGGGTACAAACCTCGAGAGTTCTGTAAACTTGGCCTCGTAGTCTGCAACAGTTATCGTTCCTTGCTTGAGCTCTAAAAACTTTATCTCCATCTGGTTCTCCAGATATTTGGGGAAATACCTCTCTAGAAACAACATTGTAAATCTAGCCCACAGTATAATCGTATCACCTTCCATGGCTCTCTTCGCTTCCCACCAATAATTAGCTTCACCTTTTAACATATAAGCTGCAAATACCGTCTTCTTATCCTCTTCCACTCCCACTATCTCAAAGGTCTTCTCTATTTCACGTAACCAGATTCTAGCTTCAACTGGGTTAGTGGTACCTTTAAACTCAGGTGGACTCAAGGATTTGAATGATTTGAAACTCACAGTAGTTTGGGTCAGTTGAGCTGGAGGTGGATTCCCTCCTACATTTTGGTACGGCTGAGGCTGAGGGTTCTGGGTATGCTGAATAAGAAAGTTCATAAGTAGACTCATCGGGTTATTTTCTTGGTTGGGATCTCGAGCGAGTTGTGGTTCCGGGTTTGGAACTTGGTTCTGAGGTGGAACCTCATTCCCTGGATTCACCTCGGGTTGAGGACGAGGATTTCTTGCGGGTCTTCCTCTCTTTGGTGGCATCTTTTTCTATAAGAGCGAAAAAAATAAGGTATGTTATATTTCGGATATGCAATTCTCAAACACCATTGCTGGCACAATTGAAATTGGTATTCATAAATATCTACTCGGTCAAAATTTATGGTTCTTCACAATACTCACAATCACGACTCTCTCTTGTCTCTTTATAAGCAGTTACTCTTATTTCTCGATATAAAAAGATTTTAGATACTCGTGAAGATTTATCTCAATTTAAATGGCGGTTCTCAAAAATTCAATCATCATAAATCTCTGGTTCTCGAAAATTCTTTTTTAAGCCGTAGTATCGGAAAAGAAAATTGTTAACTAATTCAGGGGTAATATGGAAATTATTCTGACAGGCTATTCTATTATAGCATAGATCTATAATAAACAAAATGAGATAACGGTACTATATCAGATCACAATATAATACTGATAAGGTTCCATACTGGTAAAGTCCAGGTCATGGTACTGAATACAAACTGGTCGCTGATAATAAGTACATCGTAGAAGTATCTAACCAACATACTAGTCTAGTAGCGATAATAAAGGTTACTACCCAACAGGCTGGGCATCAGGTCTATTTCTATTTAGAAATTGTCACTCCGACTTGAGTTGTTGAAATTTCCATTTCTGGAAGAGAAGTTTCATCAATTTCAAATTTTCGTATACCACTTTGTGAATTCTTAGGCCCCAATCATTATAGGATCCATAAGAACATTGAATAGAGATAACTCATAAGGAATAGATGTTAAACAACACATGTGCACACTCAATTCTTGATGGTGAGAATCTTTTATGAAAGGATTAGCTGAGAGATCATTATGATCATCGAACATTTATTTTGTTGCATGTATCATTAGGACAACTGTCATAGTACACAAGGTGGCCAGCCTTTAGTACTTTAATTAACAAACAACAGTACAAATGGTGGCGTCCCACCAGACTTCTATCACAGAGACAGACAGTCTTCCCCTGTATAAGTAGGGTTGTTCATCTCAGTATCAGAAAGGGTGACAAATATAGGAAGGGATATGAAAGAGTTTTATATTTAGAGAAGTACATGACGCTCTGTAAATGAACCTTTGAACAATATAGGTCTTTTCAAACAGGATAGATATTGCCTGAGTAAATTCGAATGATAAAAATCACCGATAATCATTGTCAAGGAAGTTACTTAAGGAACGATTTCCTAGCACACAATAAGCTCTTAGGATCGACTATCGATTTTCGAATAAAAGTGACACTCGTAGACTCCGGTAAAGGTATTGACAACATTTACAAAATGTGGAAACTCTGTAAGGTATCATCCGATCTCATTTATAATGGAAAATTAGGCATCCTATCTTAAATTAATTGGGAACTAGGGGTCCATGTGAATAAGGTGTAGGAAGTCTATCTCGAGTAGAACGAAAGTCAATTGGTCTGGAAGTAGACATCTACAAAAGTACGAAAAACCTCGGTCAGGTTTCAATCGACTAGATATGCCTATAAATATATATATAAAAAGGCGTAAGGCGCTTAGTGCCAAAATCTCAACATCGTATAATATATCTCTAAATTCTCACGTCGCGTTATAGTTCTAGGCTCGTATTACATCTCTAAATTCTCGCATCCGGTTATACTCTAAGGCTCGTACGATTCCTAAAAATATAACTAATGCTCTGATGCCAACTTTGTGACGCCCCCAGATCCACCCTGACCGGAGACCCGGGTCGTCACATTGTCTCAATATCCTGTAGCACAAGTTACGCAGTAATAAAGCAAAATATATAATACAACGGAGCATAAGTGTCCCACTCCGTAAATCCAAGATCAGTCTCACACATTATTATCATACGACATAATACATCTCAGGATAATATTTTACAAATGTTTACAGAAGTAGGTAGATAAAGTATCCAGCTAGACATTCTAGTTCTCGTCAGCATAGCCTGGAGCTTTCTCCTTTCCCTTGGACCCCTGGTTGGACGTTTCGCCTTTTTCCCTCTTGATAGCTGAATAAAAAATATTGTAAAGCAAGAATGAGCAACTACAGTGCTCAGCAAGTTCTCTTCTTACTCGGTATATAAATATAATAAGATTTCCCAAAATTAATTGAATATCACAAATCTGGATTTTGACTCAGTACTCATCTTGAAAGCAGAATACTCGAATAACTCAATACTCATCTCGAAAATAGAATTCTCGAAAGACTCGATTGATATAACTCTGTTGACTCATGATTTAAGAATAAACTGGTCTTCCACCTCTCGGTATCTCGGTGGGGCGATCAACTATCCGACCGGGAATACCGTCCTCCAATGATATCGCACTTCGCCCGATCACGGCTACAATACGCTATCAACAATGAAATATAAAAATATGAATGCTAGCATCATAGGGGTTATTAATTAAACCCTGGCAGCATAGTGCCAATATATCTCGTGTCCGCATAACGGTACACAAGTCTCTCTTTCTCTAAAATGGGCCTCTTTCCCAAAATTTGACCAGTAGAATACAGAATTCCCGAATATTTGATGAACAGATAACTCGAAATAATTCTTCCATGAAAACATTTACAAATCTGGCGGACTGCCAGACCGACTCAATTGTTCCACCAATCCGATCAATGGACTGAGGTAAATTCTCAATAATATTTTATTGGTTGACACGAACAAGATGCCAACCCTCGACAATAAAGTCAACCATCTCAAAATATTGAGGATAGTCTTAAAATGAAGTAATTTGGAGTCGTACTGTACAAATAGTACTTCTCGAATATTTATAATACCCATAAATGATGAACGTTAAATAGAATATTTTTCACTTGATCAACGAGTAAAACTCTAACGATCCTAATTTTTATAACTTTTATTTATTGATTCGAAAGACGAACCAACTAAAAGATAATCAATAATTGTTGTCGAATTTGTACAATAAATTCGACTGAAAGGAATAAATTTAACTATCTCGAATAAATGAGAATAGTTTCACTGAATCATAATAATAGTCGTCTCGAATTAATGAGATCGACCCGATAGCAACGAAATTAATTCCACTCTTATAAGGGATATAATTCACAAATAAACTAATTTTGACAGTAACAAAATATCGCAACGAGAAAATAATGCTAAAAAGGATAATTAAATATCATAATTGACAGCTCGAAATTAAATAAGGAATGAAATAATACGAACAGAAATTCATATCTCTAAGAGTTAGGGTAGGAATGAACTTGCCTCGATCTCGGAGTGCAAATAAGTGTAGATAAAATTTGTACTCTACCCATGAAATCGGCTTCGGTCTACGGCTCGTGAATTATTCTCTAAAAATGGCAACCAGAAATACGTAAGCGCTTCGTCAAAAATAGAATACTTCTCAACCGCTAATTTAATATTTAAATAAAATATCTCTCGAAAATCTATTAGATAATTAACGGAAAATAATTCCCGGATAAATAAATCTCTCTTCAAACTCAGGGATTAAATCTCGAAAATAAATCCTATTAATTATCCGTAAATCCGTCTTAAAACGAAAAAGGGTTACGGAAATTAACGGCAATACCCTCTTTTTAATCTCGTAAATAATTAAATAATACTCCGATTTTAATCTCTAAAATAATCTAACTCGGTCCGGTTAATTAAATAATCCGGAAACGATAATTATAAATCCCCTAAAATCATATCGTATTTTAATCCTATTTATTCACAAATACTCATTTTTTTATCGACAAATTATTAAATCTCTAATTTCCGTCTAAAAATCACAAATTAACTCTTTTTAAATAAAAACCATATTTTACGCTATTATTCCTCAATATTCACTCTTTTATTAACGAAACAATAAATCTCTAATTTACGTCACAAAATATTTAATTAATAAATCTATCACCATTTTATTAAACTCGATTTATTCTCATAATATTATCTCAATTATTAAAACCAAATTTTAAAAATATGTAACCTCTTTTATTAATAATATCTCTTTATTTCTCAAAATTTTAAACTAATATCTTAATTATTAAAACTAATTTTAAAAAGAATATTTAATCTCTTTTTATTCATATTGTTATTAACTCTATATTATTATTATTATATAAATACATTTTTTTTATTTTATTATTAATATTTTCACACCGTTAAACCAGTCCAGGGAAAAAAACGACACTACGGCGGCGCGTGGGGCTCACGCGCCTCCACCGCCGGCCACACACCTCCCTCCAGCTCTCTTTTTTCTCTCTCTCTCTCTCTCTCTCTCTCTCTCTCTCTCTCTCTCTCTCTCCCTCTCTCCCGTATCTCCCTCTCTCACAATCTCTCTCGTCCTTCCTCTCTATTTCCCTCTCCCTCTCCTCTCTTCTCTCTCCCGACGTATCTCCTCCATCGTCTCTTCTTTCCGATCTAACACCCCCCACCATCAATCCCTCATCTCGGTTAAATCTCTCGCCTCCTCTGTCTCCCCTTCCCCGTCGATTCCTCATAACCACCACCACCACCAATCGGTGGTGGTTCTTCAACCCCCCACAACTCCGATTATTTCTCCGGCCAAACCAATCGACCCAAAACAATTATTCCGGCCGGCAACAACACAACACAGCCTCTCTTCTCTGTTCGAGGCAATACGAAAACCCCCCTCATGAACACCAATTTCAACACCCAATCTGTTACCACAATTCAAGCACTGAAGAAAAGAAAAAATAAAAATAGGATGTAATAAAAAAAACAAAGTAATATATGTAACTACCTGGGTGTTTCTGGTTTTGCAGGGAGATAAAAAAATAAACAAGACCTCTGGTTCGTTCTGTTTTGCCGAGTTAAGTAACAAGAATTATATAACCTTTCTATATATTTAACTGTTTTGTTTTATAATCATTTAAGTCATTGTCTCTCTATTTTAAAACAAAAAGTTAGCAGAAAATGGGGAGAAAAATCTGGAAAGTAGTGGTGTGCTCCGGGAAAACAGAAAGTTGTCTCCTCCTCGTGCTGGGTGAATTAAAACGATACTTTTATTCCGTTTTCTAAATAAACTCGATCCAAAAATAAAATAAAAATCCTATTTTCCTAAATATTTTTCTAATTTTAGTAAACACTAAATAAATGTAACTAATTAAATATAAAACGAATATTTAAAATCTCAAAAATTATTAAAAAGCGCTATTTAAAATATTATAACGAATCGCTCTTAAATAAAATTTAAATAACGATAGGAAAATTTATTCGAAATATTGACGGTTATTACAAAAGTAGACTTTCCTTTTAACTAGTCTTGTCCCGAATGATGAATCTATTTTTTTAATTATTTTTTCGACGTTCAAAATGTACAGATGTGAATAACTAACGATTTGAGTGATGTGGTAATTTTTTTAAAAATTCGCTAGATGTATTTGATTTGGTTTTATAACGGTCAAACCGGTCAAAGTAGACTTTCCTTTTAACTAGTCTTGTCCCGAATGATGAATCTATTTTTTAAATTATTTTTTCATGTTCCAAACGTACGGATGTGAAGAACTAACGATTTTTGTGATGTGGTAATTTTTTAAAAAATTTGCTAGATGTTTTTTGTTTGGTTTTATAACGGTCAAACCGGTCAAAGTAGACTTTCCTTTTAACTAGTCTTGTCGCGAATGATGAATCTATTTTTTTAATTTTTTTTCGACATTCCAAATGTATGGGTGTGAAGATCTAACGATTTTAATGATGTGGTAATTTTTTAAAAAAATTTCCAGGATGTATTTGGTTTGGTTTTATAACGGTTAAACCGGTCAAAGTAGACTTTCCTTTTAACTAGTCTTGTCCCGAATGATGAATCTAGTTTTTAAATTATTTTTTCCACGTTCCAAACGTACGGATGTGAAGATCTAACGATTTTAGTGATGTGGTAATTTTTTAAAAAATTTGATAAATGTATTTGGTTTGGTTTTATAACGGTCAAACCGGTCAAAATAGACTCTCCTTTTAACTATTCTTTTCCTGAATGATGAATCTATTTTTTTAAATTATTTTTTCGACGTTCCAAATGTATAGATTTGAAGATCTAACGATTTTAGTGATGTGGTAATTTTTTTAAAAATTTGCTTGATGTATTTGGTTTGGTTTTATAACAGTCAAACCGGTCAAAGTAGACTTTCCTTTTAACTAGTCTTGTCCCGAATGATGAATCTATTTTTTTAATTATTTTTTTCGACATTCCAAATGTATGGATGTGAAGATCTAACGATTTTAGTGATGTGGTAATTTTTTTAAAAATTTACTAGATGTATTTGGTTTGGTTTTATAACGGTCAAACCGGTCAAAGTAGACTTTCCTTTTAACTAGTTTTGTCCCGAATGATGAATCTATTTTTTTAAATTATTTTTTCGACGTTCCAAATGTACCGATGTGCAGATCTAACGATTTTAGTGATGTGGTAATTTTTTAAAAAATTTGATAAATGTATTTGGTTTGGTTTTATAACGGTCAAACCGGTCAAAGTGGACTTTCCTTTTAACTAGTCTTGTCCCGAATGATGAATCTATTTTTTTAAATTATTTTTTCGACGTTCCAAATGTATGGATGTGAAGATCTAACGATTTTAGTGATGTGGTAATTTTTTAAAAAATTTGCTAGATGTATTTGGTTTGGTTTTATAATGGTCAAACCGGTCAATGTACACTTTTCTTCAACTAGTCTTCTCACGAATGATGAATCTATTTTTTAATGATTTTTTTGACGTTCCAAATGTACGGATGTGAAGAACTAACGATTTTAGTGATGTGGTAATTTTTTGAAAAATTCGCTAGATGTATTTCATTTGGTTTTATAACGGTCAAACCGGTCAAAGTAGACTTTCCTTTTAACTAGTCCTGTCCCGAATGATGAATCTATTTTTTTTAATTTTTTTCGACATTCCAAATGTATGGATGTGAAGATCTAACAATTTTAGTGATGTGGTAATTTTTTAAAAAATTTGCCATGATGTATTTGGTTTGGTTTTATAACGTTCAAACCGGTCAAAGTAGACTTTCCTTTTAACTAGTCTTGTCCTGAATGATGAATCTATTTTTTTAATTTATTGTTTCGATGTTCCAAACGTACAGATGTGAAGATCTAATGATTTTAGTGTTGTGATAATTTTATAAAAAATTTGCTAGATGTATTTGGTTTGGTTTTATAACGGTTAAACCGGTCAAAGTAGATTTTCCTTTTAACTATTCTTGTCCCGAATGATGAATCTATTTTTTTAAATTATTTTTTCGACGTTCCAAACGTACGGATGTGAAGATCTAACGATTTTAGTGATGTGGTAATTTTTTAAAAAATTTGATAGATGTATTTGGTTTGGTTTTATAACGGTCAAACCGGTCGAAGTAGCCTCTCCTTTTAACTATTCTTTTCCCGAAAGATGAATCTATTTTTTTAATTATTTTTTCGACGTTCCAAATGTATAGATGTGAAGATCTAACGATTTTAGTGATGTGGTAATTTTTTTAAAAATTTGCTTGATGTATTTGGTTTGGTTTTATAACAGTCAAACCGGTCAAAGTAGACTTTCCTTTTAACTAGTCTTGTCCCGAATGATGAATCTATTTTTTAATTATTTTTTTCGACATTCCAAATGTATGGATGTGAAGATCTAACGATTTTAGTGATGTGGTAATTTTTTTAAAAATTTACTAGATGTATTTGGTTTGGTTTATAACGGTCAAACCGGTCAAAGTAGACTTTCTTTTTAACTAGTCTTGTCCCGAATGATGAATCTATTTTTTTAATTATTTTTTCGACGTTCAAAATGTACAGATGTGAATAACTAACGATTTGAGTGATGTGGTAATTTTTAAAAAAATTCACTAGATGTATTTGATTTGGTTTTGTAACGGTCAAACCGGTCAAAGTACACTTCCTTTTAACTAGTCTTGTCCCGAATGATGAATCTATTTTTTTAAATTATTTTTTCAATGTTCCAAACGTACGGATGTGAAGAACTAACGATTTTAGTGATGTGGTAATTTTTTAAAAAATTTTCCATGATGTATTTGGTTTGGTTTTATAACAGTCAAACTGGTCAAAGTAGACTTTCCTTTTAACTAGTCTTGTCCCGAATGATGAATCTATTTTTTTAATTATTTTTTTCGACATTCCAAATGTATGGATGTGAAGATCTAACGATTTTAGTGATGTGGTAATTTTTTTAAAAATTTTCTAGATGTATTTGGTTTGGTTTTATAACGGTCAAACCGGTCAAAGTAGACTTTCCTTTTAACTAGTCTTGTCCCGAATGATGAATCTATTTTTTTAATTATTTTTTCGACGTTCAAAATGTACATATGTGAATAACTAACGATTTGAGTGATGTGGTAATTTTTTAAAAATTTCACTGATGTATTTGATTTGGTTTTGTAACGGTCAAACCGATCAAAGTAGACTTCCTTTTAACTAGTCTTGTCCCGAATGATGAATCTATTTTTTTAAAACTGTAACGCCCCAAGCCCACTACAAGTGACTTCGGGTCATTACATCACCATTTCGAATACCTGTATTATAAACATATGTATAAAACCTCGTACCTCGCCGCACAGATCCCAAGGCCGAGTACTCGTCTCATAAGTCTACTGTCTAACAATATTATTACAAACCTTACCATTATTTAGTACAACACACTTAAACCATTACAAAAGATGTTTTAACAGATAATACTAAGCATACATTAAGAAAGGCAACTTTTCTATTCCTTGCTCTGAACATGCTCTTTCCCCTTGCTCTTGAGATGATCCGTTTTCTGGCTGTCCGCCTGGTATGAGCCATATTCGTCCTTAACTGTTAAAATATTAAGATATATAACAAAATGAGCAAATGATTGCTCCGCAAGCTCACTACTCCAGAACAATAAAACAACACAATAATAATTTCACCGGATATAGCAGCAATTCAAAAGAGATTTGAAAAGGACCAAGAAATCATTTTAATAGAAGGGACTTCAAAGATAATTTTATTAGCTTCAACACTCCAGCTTCGGATAAAGACTACTGGTCTTTCCACCGCTCGGTACCCCCATGGTGCGATCAACTACCATGCCGCAAGTACCGTTCTCCTGTGATACCACACACAGCCCGATCACAACTATAATGTGGCGTCACCGAAATTCTCTATTGCTAGCATAAAATGGGTTATCATTTTCAACCCAGGCAACATTAATGCCATTATTATCCAATTTTTCTCGGATAATATACCTCGCCAAAACCGCGGGTAAGTGTCCGCGTTGACCAGTCTTTACAAGATTCCTCCCCGAGTACAAACACTTCTCCTCCAAAAAGAATTCCTTCGAGTCGAATAGAATTATATTCAAGTCTGATCTGTCATCCAGGCTTTCACAACATCACATTAATCTGAACAATAGATTAATTATAAGATTACCATGAATTTCTTAAGTGGTACGAATGATGCACCACTTCGGTTTGACAAGAATTTAGCTATCTCGAAAGAATGAGAATAGCACTTATTATGATTATTTATTGATTGTTGTACAAGGTATCTTCTAGAAGATTGTTAATGAACATCTTGTACCGATTTTCAAGAATTACTGAATTTTTAATGATTTTAGTTGAGGAAAATAATTGATCTTATTTAGCGGTAGTGATTCGAACAAGGAATCACTTACTTTAAATAACGTAGTCGAGATTTGAAAAATAAATTCGACAGATAATTGAATAAGCTTTCTACCATCTTGAATGATAAGACTGGCTTTATTGGAAACAAATCACTTAAATAGTAGAACTGGTAGAGATTTTAAAAAAATTCGGATCCAATATAACTAGGGTTATACTACTATAATGTAACAAACATTCGATGCTAAGATATTGTTGTTAACGCGAAAATAAAAGGACGACCAAATTGTTTAAGAGGGAATCAATAATTACATAAGAAACAAATTCACAACAATCCCATAGAAATTATAAAAGAGCAGGGAAAAGAGTGAACTTGCCTCAGTCCTGGTGCTTGCTTATATCCACTTACGACTCAATTTATGAGATTTACAAATCCCGAGCTATTTAGACTTCTAATAAAATATCATTTAAAAGGAATAATTTAGTACAATAAAGTTTCACTCCAAAATCTACACGATATTTAATAATCTAAAAAAAAAATCCAATATTTAATCAATTTGTATCGATTTCAACCCATAAAAAAAATCGATTCATAAAATTCTTTAATATTTGCTACTCCAAAAATTCCCGAAATAATAATAATAAGATCCTTAATTTACAAGTAATAATTATTCTCTTATCGCTAAGTCCACTAATGAAATAATACGTAATTAATTTGGAAATAATATTCTACCACCTTATTAATCCTCTTTTTTTTTATTTATTAAACCATACTCCAATTTTATTAATCTTTATTCTTTAATTATCAACCTGTCCATCAATCTAATTATTAAAATATTTTACAAGTAAACCATTCATAAAAATTTACCCTCTCCATGTTTTATTATTCATTTATTATTAATACTATTATTATTATTACTACATCTCTACTACCTAGGAATTTATTGTATTATCCCTCCTCCTTCACCCTACCACTGGTATCATCCCTGTCTTCCAGTTTCCGATGAGCTGTCGGCCGGAACTTTTCCGGCAACTGTCTTCCCCTCACCCATCTCTCTCTCTCTCTCTCTCTCTCTCTCTCTCTCTCTCTCTCTCTCTCTCTCTCTCTCTCTCCTCCTGTTTCCACCACCATTCGGTGGTTCCTCCCACCATGCTACAAACACACGCACACCACACACCCACTCACGCACACTACACACTCACGAGCACACCCATCCACCAAAACCCCATGCGCACACCAACTCCTCCCCTCTGCCTTTCCTGCAACTTCTAACCGCAACCACCGCCGCCGGCGACCACTGTCGCGGCGGTTCTGTCCGATTTCCAGCCACCCACAACCCCAAATACCGTCCCAATAATACTTATTCAATACCCACAAGTCATTTGCATTAACAATTTATTAGACAAGCTCTGAATTAGAAAACCCCCAATTTTATAAAAACCCTAATTTAGTTTTATTTCCATACACAGGTTTTTTTTTTTTTTAAACGTGTAACATTACTATAATACCTAGAAGTATGTACATGGCCTTCCAAAATATTGTCTAGCAAAGTGATAGCAACTAACTAACGAATCAGTCAATAAAAGAAAGTAATATTTATTCCTACTCCACCAACACAATACAATCTAAATCACTACTATAAATAGAAAGCAATCAAAGATTATAAGTAGAAAGTATAGAATCTTTACCTTTATTAGAGTCAATAGAATCAGAAACCTCTCGCTATCCACGTACTCCAGTCCTCTTGTTTTTGGTAAATTTAACGTATATAATACTACTTAACTATTGTGATAATCTTCCGTCATTTTCTAGAGAGATGTATAACATTATAAAATTGGCTAATCCATAAATATCTAATCCCATACTTATCCATAGCATCATTATGACTATTATTAATATTAATATTTTTATTATTATTATTATTATTAACAATTATATCATTAACATAAATTAATGTAATTAATACAACTTTCTTGAGCATCATAACGAAATAAAAAAAAACGTTAATGATACACTCACTATCTAAGAAATCAAATGATTAAAACAGGAGTTGACAAAAATCCGGAAATTTTCAACACACCCATTGGCGATTTAACTATTTAATCCGATAAATAATAAATTACAGTAATATCTACCTTTTTTTTTTGGTCGTTACAGTCTCTCCCCCTTAAAGGATTCCGTCCTCGGAATCAACGTTGTCATCAAATAGTGAAGCGTAATTCTTGCGCATTTCTTTCTCCAATTCCCATGTTGCTTCTTCCACTGCATGATTTCTCCAAATTACTTTAACCAAATTAATCTTTTTGTTTCTCAATTCATGGACTTTCCTATCTACAATCTTCATCGGATACTCTTTATATGTCAAATCAGGCTGTACTTCTATGGGTTCATAGTCGAGAACGTGTCGATTATCAGCCTTGTACGGTTTCAATACTGAGATGTGGAACACGTCATGAATATATTGAAGATCTGGTGGTAAAGCTAATTGATACGACACCGCTCCCACTTTCCTCAAGATCTCAAATGGTCCAATATATCTAGGACTTAACTTGCCTTTCTTCCCAAATCGCATCACTCCCTTCCAGGGTGACACTTTTAGTAACACTTTCTCACCAACTTCAAATGTACGATTCTTTCTTCCCAGATCTGCATACTTCTTTTGTCGATCCTGAGCCGCCACCAATCTTTTCCGTATAGTTTCAACCGATTGTTTGGTTTGGTGGATCAATTCTGGCCCTAACATCTTCCTTTCTCCAACTTCATCCCAACAGAGGGGAGACCTACATTTCCTTCCATATAGCTTCGTAAGGGGCCATACCAATGCTAGAATGATAACTATTATTATAAGCAAACTCCACTAGAGGTAAATAATCATCCCAGCTTCCTTTGAAATCTAATGCGCATGCTCTCAACATGTCCTCAATGGTCTGAATTGTCCTTTCACTTTGTCCATCAGTTTGGGGATGATATGCAGTGCTTAAATTTAACTTTGTTCCTAAACAATCCTGAAAACTCTTCCAAAACCTCGATGTGAATCGGGCGTCTCTATTTGAAACAATAGATACGGGAACTCCATGTCTTGTTACAATTTCTTTCAAATACAGGCCCACTAACCTCTCAATTGTGTATCTTTCATTAATTGGAAGAAAATGTGCTGATTTAGTAAGCCTATCTACTATGACCCATATCGCATCATGATTTGCTCGAGTCCGTGGTAATCCAACAATGAAATCCATGGTGATATGTTCCCACTTCCATTCTGGAATCTCTAAGGGTTGTAACATCCCACTAGGTCTCTGATGTTCAGCCTTTACTTTTTGACAAGTGAGACATCTACTTACCCATTCCGCAATCTCTCTCTTCATATTTGGCCACCAATAATTCTTTTTGACATCCTGATACATTTTTGTACTTCCTGGGTGAATGGAATATTTCGAGTTATGTGCTTCACTCAGAATCTCATCCTTTAACTCAGCAACATCTGGAATCCAAATCCTGCCAGTAAATCTTTTAATTCCTTTATCATCCTTTGGGCTCAAATACTCTTCACCGGTTAGCTCAGATCTGTGCTCTTCCATCATCTTCTCTTGACAACGTTTAATCTTTTCCAGTAGCTCCGGCTGCAATAATATCTCAAAAATCTTCTCATTGGTTTGAACTGAAACCTTTATCTCCAACTCCATTTTCTCGATTTCTTTAATTAGCTCTCTTGACAAAACTAACATTTTAAGTCTCTCTTTCCGACTTAAAGCATCGGCTACCACGTTAGCTTTACCTGGATGATAATTAATTGTACAATCATAATCCTTAATTAATTCCAACCACCTTCTTTGCCTCATATTTAACTCCTTCTGTGTAAAGATATACTTCAAGCTCTTATGATCTGTATATATTTCGCACTTCTCCCCATACAAATAATGTCTCCATATTTTGAGTGCAAACACTATGGCAGCTAGTTCTAAATCATGGGTTGGATATTTCAACTCATATTCTTTTAACTGTCTAGAAGCATAAGCAATTACTTTTCCATGTTGCATCAGCACGCATCCTAACCCCTTGTGAGAAGCGTCACTAAATATCACAAAATTTCCAGTATCGTCAGGTAAGGTTAGCACAGGTGCCGTTATTAGTCTCTTCTTTAACTCCTGGAAACTTTCTTCGCACTTTGATGTCCACTCAAATTTTTCATTCTTTCTGGTCAATCTTGTTAATGGCGTAACAATCTTTGAAAAATCTTGCACAAACCTTCGATAGTATCCTGCTAATCCAAGAAAACTTCTTACTTCAGTCGGCGTCTTAGGCCTTTCCCAATTTGCCACCGCCTCTACTTTTGCCGGATCCACGGATATTCCTTCTCGACTCACCACGTGACCAAGGAACTGAACCTTTTCTAACCAGAATTCACATTTGGACAACTTTGCATACAATTTTTCCTTTCTTAAAATATCCAAGGCTAGACGTAGATGATATGCATGCTCCTCCCGAGTCTTCGAGTAGATTAATATATCATCAATGAATACAATTACAAATTTATCCAAATACCTCTTGAAAACTCGATTCATTAAGTCCATAAAAGCAGCTGGAGCATTGGTCAGTCCAAAAGGCATCACTAAAAACTCATAATGTCCATAGCGTGTTCGAAAAGCTGTTTTAGGGACATCCTCTGGTTTAATCTTCAACTGGTGATAGCCTGATCTCAAGTATATCTTTGAAAAATACGATGCTCCTTTTAATTGATCAAACAAATCGTCGATCCTAGGTAAGGGATACTTGTTCTTTATGGTCATCTTATTCAATTCCCTATAATCTATACACAATCGCATGGATCCATCCTTTTTCTTAACAAACAAGACGGGAGCTCCCCACGGGGACACACTAGGACGAATCACCCCTTTATCAAGTAGCTCTTGCAGTTGAGTCGCTAGCTCTTTCATTTCTACCGGTGCCATCCGATAAGGGGCTTTAGATATAGGCGCAGTTCCTGGAACAAGATCAATTGTGAACTCTATCTCTCTATCAGGAGGTAATCCAGGCAAATCATCAGGAAAAACATCTGCATATTCATTAACAACGGGGATTTCTTCTAACTTAGGACTTTGCTTTTCGATATCTACTACATGTGCTAGATAAGCCTGACATCCATGCCGAAGCAGTCTCCTTGCTTGAACCATTGTTAAAAACTTCCTTGCTTGTTTCTGACCTCGTAACATGATCCTCTTTACATTTATTCCTTTTAAACTCACTCGCTTCAATCGACAGTTAATTTGAGCATCATATTGGGTCAACCAATCCATCCCTAATATTACATCGAATTCTCCTAACTTAAAAGGAATAAGATCTATGTCAAATCGTTGCTTTTGTATCACTACTTCACAATTGGGACATACCTGGTCTACAGAAATTACTTCTTGATTTGCTATCTCTATCGTCATAATCTCTCCTAACGGTACTGACTTGATACCCAATTTATGCATAAAACTTTCAGAGATAAAAGATCTGGTAGCACCGGAGTCAATTAATACACACGCATTCTCAGAGTTAATCAAAAGCGTACCTGTGTTATTCCCAGATTACACACTTGTATAATTGTAGAAGGGGGGGTTGAATACAATTCTTGATATTTATAAATTTCTGATAAGAACTTCAGAAACTTATGAAGAGATAATTGCAATGTAAGAATTAAACACAAATACATATAAAATCAGGTGGTTAAAATGCACCACCTGAAGCTTTTATTTGAAGAAAACTCTGTGATACAAAATGTACACAGCTGCCGTTTTACAACTCTTTGCTTCTAAAGATATTCAAGAAACCCTAAGCAAATATGTCTGTTTTCTTAACCTACAAAGAGTTGCTACACTTGGTTATATATCCCAAGTTTTACAAGTACTACTGGAATAAGATAATACTAATCTAATTCTAGTTGACTTGCTACTACACTCCAAATACACATGTAGCCGAAAGGTTGTCCTTGTGTTCAGACATGTCTCTTGCACCTTTCTTGTATTCATAGTGTAAATGGAATGCTTCTTTCTTCTGTGTTTCCAAAGTATGGCTGCCATACTGCTTTTTGTATCTACTTTCAACTCATGTGATCTGTCAGTCAAACATGTCCTTGTCAACTGCTAATCTCCAGCTAATCATAGAAATCAGTGTCAATGATTATCCGTTGATGATGTACACTGACATCCGTTGATGATGTATACTGACATCCGTTGATGATGTATAGAGCAGTATCCGTTGATATTGGGACTTGAGCTGTATCCGTTGATAGAGTGGATTTGAGTTGTATCCGTTGATAGAGTTTAGTCTTCATCCGTTGATACACTTTCACTTAGACAGAATTACATAGCATAGCTTATTTACAATTGGCTACCCTATTCTGCCTATCCGTTGATAGTCAACATGACTGTGGATAAAAACACTATCAACTGATAACATAGAGATATTGCAGTGTGCTACAAAACCTCATCCGTTGATGAGCTACCTGTCCACGGATAGAGTTATAAATCCTCATCCGTTGACAGCTACAAAACCTTAAACAATTTGATTGATTGTGAAGTTATCATCAAGTACAACATATTCCTAACAATCTCCCCCAATTTATACTTGATGGCAATAAAGCATAAATTCAGGACCTTGATGATAACAAAACATTCCTAAAGATATATAAAGAACAATACATAAATTGTATTAAGCTACAATAATTAAAAACTGAAAGTTTGAGAAATTTACAGAGAAGTGCTCCTCTAGACTGAGCAGATTAGGACTGTTTCTTTCCTCTTGTTGGCATCACCCTTGATTTTCCTTCCTTGGCAGAGTTGGACTCAATCTGTATTTGGAGTTGCCTATAGAAGGCATCTTCTTCATCAACCTTTGGATTTAGCTTCTGTTGTAGCCATCTCAGGTATTGAGAACTAGCCTTTGGTAGTTGGTCTTCTAACCTGAAGAATCTCCTGTTACCATCTTCATCCCTGAACTCCATCATCCAGAAAGGTTGGAGGTGGATTTTCTGTCCATTGTATGGGATCTTCATTTTCCTTGGTAGACTTGATGGTGAGTTCCAATCCCTCCTTATTTGTTCTATTTTGTCCAGTATCTCCCCTTTTGCTATCTTGGAGAACCCTGTATATCTCTTGATTGCAGAGAATACTTTGGTTAAGGTATGATAATTTTCTCCAAGAACCCTTTGTAGTGGCCATGTCCTTTCCGTTCCTCCCTTGTATACAAAGACCAATCTTTCAGGCAAATGTTTATATTTGTCAATTCCTCTTACTTCTAACAATTCATCCAGATAAAGATTCATGTCAGAGTATTCTTCAATATCTGCCTGATAGATAAAATCATCCTTGTTTTCCAAGATTGGCTGCCTGACAATTGCAGGTACCCTAGCAACTTGAATTGATTCCTTTGAAGGTTGCTTCCTTGGTTTCCTTTTCTTCTGTGTAGGCTTCTGTTGAGGCTTCAGCAAGAATGAAGGAACCTCAATGGAGTCAAGATTCATTGGTTCCTCTTTAGGTACTATAGGCTCACCATGGAAATTTACATCTGGGTTGAATACTTTCACATCAATAGGTTGTGATGAACCAACTGTCTCTTTGTTTTCAGTTTCTGGAGAGACATGCCTCCTTGCATGTGATTTTAATCTCTTGGATTTGGGGACTGATTTCCCTTTCTTTTTGAATTTGGGGACTTCCTCAGGTTCCCTCAATTCATCCTCTACCTCATCCAATAACTCTTGAGCCAGCCTTGCTTGCTTTTCATCTGAGTTTTCATATAGATATTCAGTGCTTGGTTGAGATTCTCTTAGCAGCCTTGAAGTCTCTTCTCTCTTGGCTTCAACAAATCTAGGATGGCTGTTGGATATGTTTAGAACTTTTCCATTCCTTATGATTACAGCCATCCATTCTCTTACACAACTGTTAGTCTTCTCCTTGAATTCCTTGATTGCCTTACCCATCAACTTCTCTTCATCATCCTTGGGAAATGGAAAGTCCAGTTGTAACTTGTTCTTCCCATTTGCTTTTGGTGGTGAGAAGGGTCTTGATTTGATGTAGGGTTCAAATTCCTTAACATGAGAAGGCTCAGCATCATAGAATGTAGGAGCCACAATTGCTGGAGTGAGCACCTTCAGAATTGTTGAAGATATTGTTGGAGCTGAGGTTTGGCTAGAGAACAGATTTGATGCAATAGATTGATTGATCAATCTTTCTGTCCTCATTATCCTTTCATAGTTTTCTTCTTTCATCTTTTGGAGAGCTTCAATTTTGGCTAGCTTTTCTTCTTATGTCAAGTTTGAAAGATCAAACTCTTCAGATAGAGGTTTGGATTTGCTGGGGGAAGCTGTCACAATGAATTCTTGTGGATTGACCACTATGGTAGGCTGCTGCTCCCCCTCACTTGCTGCTTCCCTTCTTTCAGAAATTAAGATTTGACTTGTAGTTGCCACAGCCTCTTCCACTTTCTCCCCCTTTTTGTTAGCATCAAGGGTTTGACTAAAAGTTGGGGCTGCAACTAACTTTTCTAGCAGTTGGGTTTGCAGTTTCTGATGTTGAAGAAATTGCTCCATCTGGGATTCCATCTTTTCCACTCTTGAAGTGAGAAGTTGCACAGATTTAGCCAGGTTGTCTTCTTTGAGAAACCTTTGTTGCAACACCCTCTGAGTGGTTGTAGGAGCTAGTTGCTCTAGCTTGGAATCCACAGAGATCTTCACATCCTTGATTTCTTGTTTGACCTCCTCTAAATTAGATCTCTGAATCACCATTTGCATCTTTTGTAACTTTAGGGAGTCAATTGCCTGTTGAAGAACAACCTTTCTCTGTGGATCTGCTTCTGGGTGCTCAGCCAGGGCAGATTTATATTGCCTTATGATTTCCATATCAAGTTGATGATAGGTGTAGTTTTGAGCAAATGAAAAATCATGAATACTGCTACCACCTTCATCTTCAGAGCTCTGGCTGTCTTCATCTTCAGAATTGTCAAATTCATCACTCTCAGCAGTGGTTGGCAGAGCTGCTATAGATTCCTTAGCTCTAAGTAGAGATTGTGAGGTGTGCACTAGGTGCATTGCCTCCTCTGCTTCCACATTGCCCTGTTGTGCCAGAATTTGATATGCAGGAACAGGGTGAGTAAAGGTTTCAGCATCCAAAGAAATGGAGTCAATCATGGACTGATATTCTCTTTGAAATTCCATTTCCTTGGATGCATCCTCAACCCCCATTGACTCACTAGCAATGGCTGCTTCTTCCATCCTTATCTCTCCTGTAGTCCCTTCTCTCCCCTCATCTCTCTTTTCTTGCATCAAGGGCTCCCCTTGGCTCACACCTCTCACACCCTCACCTTCACCTACTAAGGTGGTACTCTCAAACTCTCCTTTTGCCTGACCGGAAGAAATGGCCAGCCTCTCATTATTTATCTCTCCTTTTGCCTGCTCACAAGGCAGCCTCTCACTCCCTTCCCTCAAACCTAAAAGTGTTTCAACTACTGAGAACTCCTCTACACTTGACACTGGAATGTCAGATATAGCAGTGGTAGAGTGAGTTATCAACGGATAAGGAATATCCGTTGATGAAGTAGTTATAGCTGTCAACGGATGGCTAGATAGAGGCGCATCCGTTGATGGAGAAACACTTGTCAACGGATGAAGGATATCCGTTGAGGAAGGAATAATTATATCCGTTGAAGAGAAAACCAACACTGAATCTGTGGAGATTGATTTTAAGTTCGAGGCCACAGTCTGTGTTGAGAATTCTGGAAGGGAAGATTGATGGTCCAACAAATCATCTAAAAGATGATGACCACCAATTATAGAGTGGGGCTTCTCCAAGAATCTTAAAGATGGAGAATCAGGAATTGATGTAGATATCATATCCACATCCAGAGAAGGAGTTGGTGATGGTGGATTGTAATGTGTATCGATTTGAAGATTAAGATCAAGGGGCTGTGACTCCACATTTATTGAAGCCACATCAAACTGAGTTTGAGAAGGTACAGTTTCCTGTACAGTGTGTGCACCCTGTGATTCCCCTGTGGTTTTAGATTTCACTCTTCTTCCATAGGTTTTTGGGATTGGGCTATAGGTGTCCCTAACCCTCTTGTGCAGTGTTCCTTGTGGGGAACTTGATTCAGTAGTCACACTCTTTTGGGAGAGTGTAACTAGAATTTGGCCTGTAATTACATTAGCAGTCTTTTGAGAGACTGAAATGGTGGTTGCACTCATCTCTCCTTCCTTATCCTTAGGGCTTCTTTGATGTTCACCCTGTCCCTCACCACTCACTACCACCTTCACACTCCCCTCAAGAGGTTTGGTAGTTTTTACAACAGGTGTCTTTTGAGAGACACTTGAGGTTTGCCTTTTAGAATGTGGTTTTGGAACTTTGGATTTGGTCACTTTGGTAGGAGCCTGTTTGGTCACAACTACAGACTCCATTGTGAGAAGAAATTTGGGGGTTGGAGATAGGGGTTTCAGAGTTAGAGATAGTTACCTGAACAATTGGTAGATATACCAACTGTACTCCTGCATTAAGGTTCATTCGAATCAGGTCACTTAAGACTCTCTTCTCCTGAACAAAACATTGGAACTTGCTATCCGGGTTAGCAATGGATAGCTTATTCTCAGACACATGCAGTGCTAAGAGCATTAAAAATCTAGCAAAGTAGATATTCTTGCTCCTAGTTTCCTTTTTACCCAACTTTGCAGCTATCTCATACATAACTAATGTGCCAAAATTATAGAATTTATCATTTAAAAGCATACACATCATTGTTAGCATGGACTGGGTAACAGCATCAAAATTACTAATTTTTCCTGAAAATTTTTTAATGAAGGCATCACAGAAGTAGCTCCATTCTTTAACCATTCCTTTTCTAGCAATTTTCCCTAAGTTTTCAGTACTAAGGGCATAATTAATAGAATTAAGCATGGCAACAATTTCAGCATCAGTAGGTACTTTCAGACAGTTATTCTCAGGCAATTTTAAACAAGCAGTTATTACATCAGAATTAACCACATAGTTTTTACCCTTTAAAGAAAAAGCAATTGTACCGTCTGTGCCATTGTACTCAGCAGATGTCCACATTTCTTCAATTACCTCGTGGATTAAGGGAGTGGTAGCCGTCATAGCATATGACAGTTTGCATTTCTTCACGAAACTCATCAAAGTGTGGTAAGCTTCTGGAGCATTCACTGTGTCAACAAAGGCTGCGAAATTGTTCTTCTCATAGGTAAACCCAGTGGAGGACATCATCTTAACAATAGGCGCCATTGAAGTGATTGAACTTTGGTTACAGAGAGTTTTAGGGAAGAAGATGCAGTTAACTTTTGATATGCTTGAAAATGAATAAAAGTGAGATGTGAGAGAACAAGTCCGCCTTTTATATTTTTCAAGAATTAAAAATGAAATAATTAAAAGTAATTACTCCATTGGTCAAAAGTAACTGTCAGATAATAAATAAAAAGAGAATAAGTACAGCCATGATTAGATATACACGGTTACCAACGGTTAAAAAAAATGTATATCAACGGATATAGAATGAACGGTTGAGATACAGTTTATCCGTTGATGACGTGGATAGCCTGTTACCCATTGACATGCAAAAATCTAGTAATGTGTTTATACTATCAACGGATAAAAGGATATCCGTTGATAAGCTAATTTTGCCTTAGGCAAAATTTCTGCAGAAAATTTTTCTGAAAGTTTTAACTTTCAAGTAAATCAAAACACATTTCCAGCTACAAATCATTGAAATCAAATATCACTAGAAATTATGACAAGTTAAGCATACCTAGCTCACCTACCAATCTTGTGAATGTGGATTCATCAAGAGGCTTGGTGAAGATATCTGCAAGCTGCATTTCACTTGGCACAAAGTGCATTTCTACTGTACCATTCATCACATGTTCTCTAATGAAGTGGTATTTGATGTCAATGTGCTTGGTTCTCGAATGTTGCACTGGATTCCCTGTGATGGCAATAGCACTTGTGTTGTCACAGAAAATTGGAATCTTCTCAACTTTTAGACCATAGTCAATGAGTTGGTTTCTCATCCATAGAATCTGTGCACAACAGCTTCCAGCCGCAATGTACTCAGCTTCAGCTGTAGAAGTGGAGACTGAGTTTTGTTTCTTACTGAACCATGACACAAGCCTGTTTCCTAGAAATTGACAGGAACCTGTAGTACTTTTCCTATCAACTCTGCAACCTGCATAATCTGCATCTGAATAGCCAGTTAGATCAAAACCAGATTCTCTTGGGTACCAAATGCCAAGGTTTGGTGTTCCCTTGAGATACCTGAAAATTCTTTTAATAGCTATTAAGTGAGACTCTCTAGGATCAGCTTGAAATCTAGCACAAAGACAAGTAGAAAACATTATATCAGGTCTACTAGCTGTTAGGTATAAAAGTGAACCTACCATGCCTCTATAACTTGAGATGTCCACAGACTTTTCCTTAGTATTCAACTCAAGCTTAGTTGCAGTGGCCATAGGTGTTTTAGCAGATGTACAATCCATTAAGTCAAATTTCTTTAAGAGATCATAAATATATTTTGTTTGACTTATGAAAATGCCCTCATTAACTTGCTTTACTTGTAGGCCAAGAAAGTAAGTTAATTCACCCATCATACTCATTTCATACCTACTTTGCATAAGTTTGGCAAACTTTTTGCAAAGATTCTCATCTGTAGACCCAAAAATAATATCATCTACATAGATTTGAACAAGTATTGAAGAGCCATTAATATCCCTATGAAATAAGGTTTTATCTACTGTACCTCTAGTGAAGTGGTTCTCCAAAAAAAATTGAGATAAAGTGTCATACCAGGCTCTTGGTGCTTGCTTCAAACCATAAAGTGCTTTCATGAGAAGATATACATATTCTGGAAATTCTGGATCCTCAAAACCAGGAGGTTGATGGACATAGACCTCTTCTTCCAGTTCCCCATTTAGAAAGGCACTTTTGACATCCATCTGATAGACTTTGAAATTGGCATGTGCTGCATAGGCTAGAAAGATTCTTATTGCCTCAAGTCTTGCTACTGGAGCAAAAGTTTCATCAAAATCTATTTCTTCTTCTTGAGAATAGCCCTTTGCCACTAATCTAGCTTTATTCCTCACAATTATGCCATTTTCATCTGTCTTATTCTTGAGAACCCATTTAGTACCTATGACACTTCTATCATCAGGTTTGGGCACAAGTTTCCATACTTTATTCCTTTCAAATTGGTTTAGCTCTTCTTGCATTGCTAACACCCAATCTGGATCTAGAAGGGCATCTTCCACTTTCTTAGGTTCCTCTTGAGACAGGAAGCTACTGTATAGACATTCTGCTTGAGTGGCCCTTCTAGTTTGGACTCTTGAATTTGATTCACCAATGATTAACTCAAATGGATGATTTCTAGTCCATTTTCTTGCAGGTGGAAGATTTGATCTTGATGAGGTTACTTCATTTCCATGATCATGTTGATTTAGCATTGAACTTTGACCATGAGAAACTCCCCCTGAGTTTGTTGTCCTTGCTGAGTTATGAAGTTGACTGTCAATGGATGCATCATTTTGCCTGTCGACGGATGCTTGAGAATTTCTGTCAACGGATGCATCTCTAATAGTGTCAACGGATGTTGCAGAATGACTGTCAACGGATGCTTCATTTTCAGTGTAAGCATCACTTCTAGTTGGTATAACAGCTCTAGGTGGATTTCTGTGGTCATGATCTTCATTCTCCTCATCATCATCATAGTACATTCTTCCTTCACCTTCATTCTCAAATTCCAACTTTTCATGGTAGCCTTCATCATTTAGGCCTAGAATCTTTTGATCATCAAACACAACATGTACAGATTCCATAACAATGTTGGTTCTTAGATTGTAGACCTTGTAGGCTTTCCCTACTGCATATCCAACGAAAATAGCTTCATCTGCCTTTGCTTCAAATTTTCCTAAATTATCTCCATGATTCCTTAGCACAAAACACTTACATCCAAAGACATGTAGAAAAGCTAAAGTTGGTTTCTTGTTGGTTAATAACTGATAAGGAGTCATTCCTCTAGCTTGATTGACCAAGGAAATATTCTGAGTAAAGCATGCAGTGTTGACAGCTTCAACCCAGAAGTATGTTGGTAATCTTGATTCACTTAACATTGTTCTAGCTGCTTCAATGAGAGTTCTGTTTTTCCTTTCAACAACCCCATTTTGTTGAGGTGTTCTGGCAGCAGAAAACTCATGGACAATTCCATTCTCTTCACAGAAAATCTTCATTGTGGAATTTTTGAATTCAGTACCATTGTCACTCCTGATCCTTTGTACTCTGTCTTCAGAACCATTGTTTAGCATTCTGAGGTGATTGATAATGATTTCACTTGCACAATCCTTGGAGTGCAGGAAGAAAGTCCATGTGAACTTAGAAAAATCATCTACAATCACCAGACAGTATTTCTTCTTTGAAATAGACATGACATTTACTGGACCAAATAAATCCATATGCAGCAATTGAAGAGGCTTAACAATGGATGACTCTGTCTTGCTTTTGAAAGATGATTTCTTTTGTTTCCCTAATTGGCAGGCATCACATAGCCCATCTTTGACAAACTCCAAATGAGGGATTCCTCTAGCAAGATCCTTTCTTACCAAATCATTCATAACTTTAAAATTCAAATGTGACAGCTTCTTATGCCATAGCCAACTCTCATCCTTACTTGCTTTGCTGAAGAGACAAGTAATGGATTCTGAGCATGCTGAATTGAAGTCAGCTATGTAAACATTTCCTTTTCTAAAGCCTGTCAATACCACATTGTTGTCTTCCTTGGCAGAAACAACACAGGCTTCTTTTGTGAACTTTACTTCATAGTCTTTGTCACAAATCTGACTGATACTCAGCAAATTGTGCTTTAAACCTTCAACTAAAGCCACTTCTTCAATGATGACATTGTCTTTTGAAATCAGGCCATATCCCTTAGTATATCCTTTGCTGTCATCCCCAAAGGTAATTCTAGGGCCAGCTCCTTCCTTGAACTCTATGAGCAGGGTTGAATCTCCTGTCATGTGCCTAGAACATCCACTGTCTAGGTACCATAGATTCATTCTGTTTCCCTGCACACATTTCAAAAACAAATCAAGTTGATTTTGGTACCCAAGCTTCCTTGGGTCCTTTCTTGTTAGCCTTTGACTTTGCACTCTTAGCATTCTTCATCTTAGGTGTAGATGCTTGAGTAATGGGGTTTGACAAATGCTCATTTGCATGAATATTGGATGCATGCATGTGTGGAAAATTGGCATACATATTATTCATGTTAGGTTGGTTCCATGACATTTGTGGCACATTCATAGATTGAAAGTATGGATTAGACACATATGGCATGTTCACATATGGATTTGAAAAACTAGCATTTTGATACAAACCAGGCATAACAGGCATTGCAGGCATACATGGCATTGGTTGAGGTACATGAACAGGAGCCTTGTTGACAATCTTGCAATTAGAAGATAAATGATTGACACTATTACAATTACTACAAGTTTTCCTAGGAGCAAACTTGTCAGGAGAGTAATTGTTTTTCTTGTTGATGCCTATCTTACCATTTCTGTTCTTTTTCTTTTTGCCCTCAATTTCTACCTTTTCATTGTCTGATTTACCAACAGCCTTTTTGTTGTGTAAATCACCTGTCTTAGCCTTCCCACTGGATTTGGTTTTGCTGCACTCACCACTAACAAAATTCTTGTTTACTGGACCATACTTGATGTCCAGTTTCCTAAGTTCCTTCTTACTAACAGACTTTTTGTTAGTCGATGGATACCTCTCATCCGTTGACGGTTCATCTGTCAACGGATGATCACTATCCGTTGATTCACAAATAGTCTCTAGATCCTCAAGGCCAGGTTCTAGCTCCTTTTTCTTTTGAGTCCAGGTATCCTTCACAAATGATTCTATTCCCTGAACTTCTATTATGTTTTGAGAAACATTCCTACAACTTTGAAATTTAGCAATTATCCCTTGTTCTTTTTCAAGCTGGTCTTTTAAAATCAGTTCTCTTTTTAACACAGCTTCAAGTTCACTTTTAGCATTATTGCAATCAACTCTCATTTTCTCAAATTCTAGAAATTGAGATTCTAGAGCAGCATTTCTATCACTTAAAAACAGATTAGACTCTTTAATTCTATTGTTCTCTTTAGTAAGTGATTTAAGAGTAACACTTAAGTGATATAGTTCAGTAGACATTTCATCTATAACACTATTGCATTCCTCTTTAGTGAGCTCAGAGAGATTAGTAGAAAATACCTGATTGCTAGCTGAACTTGCTTCCTGCTCTCCAGAATCAGCCATTAAAGCAAGGTTGACTAACTCAGCATCATCATCAGAATGATTGTCATCAACAGCCCAGTCATACTCTTGGGTCAAGAATGCCTTTCCTTTCTGCCTGAGAAGATCAAAATATTTCTTCTTATAGTCAACAACCTCAGTTGGCTTTCCCTTGTTCTCAGATCTAGGTTTCCTGCATTCACTTATCATATGACCAGCAATCCCACAATTGTAGCATTTAATTTTGGATTTATCCACATAGTTGTTTGTGGAAAAATCCTTGTTAAATGGCTTGGCCATCCCAGAGTTTCTCTTGAATTTCAGCTTAGAGAATCTCCTAGATAGAAAAGCTAAGTGCTCATCTATCTCATCCAATTCATCCTGCTGAAGGGCATTCAATTCCTCAGACACCTTTTCCTTGCTCCTGCTTGATTCTGCTCTACCTTTACAAACCTCCCTGTTTGGTGTAGAACTAGCAGTTTCTGTCCTTTCCTCCTTTTGCTCCAAATTGGCAACGAGTGCAACTGACCCACTTTTCTTTTGAGACTTCTCAATCTCTTCATCCTGCTCCATTTCCAGCTCATAGGTCTTTAAAGTTCCATAGAGCCTTTCAAGAGTAAATGTCTTGTACTCTTGAGTGTTTCTTAGAGAAACAGTCATTGGCTTCCATTCCTTGGGCAGTGATCTCAGAAATTTGAGATTAGAGTCTTTAACCTGATAGACTCTTCCATACAGTTTCAAACCATTTAGTAGCTTTTGAAATCTACTAAATGTATCATTCAATGTTTCTCCACTCTTAAAGTGAAAATGTTCATACTGTTGGATTAGTAGTTGCATCTTGTTTTCCCTTACCTGTTCTGTTCCTTCACACAGGGTTTGAACAATGTCCCATACTTCCTTGGCGGTAGTGCAGTTAATAACATTGTCAACCATGTCTGTTTCTAGACCATTGAACAGAATATTCATGGCCTTTTTGTCTTTGTGGACTTCTGCAATATCATCAAGACTCCACTCAGAAACAGGTTTGGGAATGAAAGTGTCAGGCACATCATCAGCCAGGCCAACTCTTGTTGTTGTCTTCATTGGAACGTGAGGACCCTTGTCAATGCAATCCACAAAACCCTCATCAATAGACGAGAGATGTAGACGCATTTTTACTTTCCAGTGAAAGTAATTTTCTCTATCAAGAACTGGAATCTTCACTCCATAATCCTTCTTAGACATGTTGGAAGTGTGTTGATCTTTAAACTTCAAATATGTTAGAAGCTTGCTCTGATACCAATTGTTATTCCCAGATTACACACTTGTATAATTGTAGAAGGGGGGGTTGAATACAATTCTTGATATTTATAAATTTCTGATAAGAACTTCAGAAACTTATGAAGAGATAATTGCAATGTAAGAATTAAACACAAATACATATAAAATCAGGTGGTTAAAATGCACCACCTGAAGCTTTTATTTGAAGAAAACTCTGTGATACAAAATGTACACAGCTGCCGTTTTACAGCTCTTTGCTTCTAAAGATATTCAAGAAACCCTAAGCAAATATGTCTGTTTTCTTAACCTACAAAGAGTTGCTACACTTGGTTATATATCCCAAGTTTTACAAGTACTACTGGAATAAGATAATACTAATCTAATTCTAGTTGACTTGCTACTACACTCCAAATACACATGTAGCCGAAAGGTTGTCCTTGTGTTCAGACATGTCTCCTGCACCTTTCTTGTATTCATAGTGTAAATGGAATGCTTCTTTCTTCTGTGTTTCCAAAGTATGGCTGCCATACTGCTTTTTGTATCTACTTTCAACTCATGTGATCTGTCAGTCAAACATGTCCTTGTCAACTGCTAATCTCCAGCTAATCATAGAAATCAGTGTCAATGATTATCCGTTGATGATGTACACTGACATCCGTTGATGATGTATACTGACATCCGTTGATGATGTATAGAGCAGTATCTGTTGATATTGGGACTTGAGCTGTATCCGTTGATAGAGTGGATTTGAGTTGTATCCGTTGATAGAGTTTAGTCTTCATCCGTTGATACACTTTCACTTAGACAGAATTACATAGCATAGCTTATTTACAATTGGCTACCCTATTCTGCCTATCCGTTGATAGTCAACATGACTGTGGATAAAAACACTATCAACTGATAACATAGAGATACTGCAGTGTGCTACAAAACCTCATCCGTTGATGAGCTACCTGTCAACGGATAGAGTTATAAATCCTCATCCGTTGACAGCTACAAAACCTTAAACAATTTGATTGATTGTGAAGTTATCATCAAGTACAACATATTCCTAACAACCTGCAATCACATCATTATCCACAATAGCATCCTTTACAGTCATGTTAAAAGTGCGTGTTGTAGGCTTGTTGTTGCTACTACTCGGAGGTGCCATGAGTTTGAGTACAGAGCTTTCCTTGCGCGGTTGCTTGCAATCCCTCGAGATATGTCCCTTCCTTCCACAGTTGTAACACACCACTGCTTTCTCCTTGCAATTTGAAGCATAGTGTCCTTTTTGTCCGCAATTATAACAATTAACAGATTCCTGATAACAAGGTGCTGGATGTTTCTTTCCGCAAGTTTTACATTCTGGCAATGGAGGTCTTCCCTGAAGTAAATTTGTAGTCTGCGGAGTTCTAACTTTCTGATCACCCTTGTTCTCACTTCGCACGTTACCATCCCTTTTATCCTCTCTTTTCACAAATGGCTTCTTCACATTCTGGTTCCCAAATCTCTTTCCTGACTTTCCATCAAATTGTGGAATCTTTCTTTTCTTTTCGTTCTTATCTTTTGCATAAAGCTCACTTCCACTTTCCACGATTGCCGCTTTTTGAACCAAAGTTGCATAACTGGTAATTTCTAACACTGCCACCATATTCTGAATCCACGGCTTTAAACCTTGCTGGAAACGTCTAGTCCTCTTTTCTTCAGTGTCAACATGATATGGTACGAACCTAGAGAGTTCTGTAAATTTAGCTTCATATTCAGCCACAGTCATGTTTCCTTGTTTTAACTCTAAGAACTTGAGTTTCATCTGATTTTCCAAATACTTAGGGAAGTATTTCTCTAAAAACAGTTCGGTGAATCTAGACCAAGGAATAGTGTTTGCTCCTTCCAGAGCTCTTTTAGCTTCCCACCAAAAATTAGCTTCCCCCTTAAGCATATAAGCAGCAAAGATAGTCTTTTTATTTTCTTCTACTCCAACTATCTCAAAAGTCTTCTCGATTTCCCTAAGCCATGTTTTAGCTTCCAAAGGATCAGTAGTTCCCTTAAACTCCGGAGGGTTTAGTGATTTGAAGGTCTTAAAGGTTACAGTGGAATGTGTTTGCTGATTTGAGGGATTATCCGCTCCTTGTGGAGGTCTGTCTTGCCTAGCCTGGGGATTTTGGGTATGTTGTCGAAGAAATTCAAACAATAGATGCATAGGATCATTGTTATTGTTGTTATGGTTGTTTGGCTCTGGTTGAGGTTCTGGTTCTGCGTTTTGGATTTGAGGTATTACTTCTTCATTCAGGCTTTCTTCTGGGGGTTTACTGGGTTTCTTCGGGGTCTTCCTCTTCTTGGAGGCATCTTTTCTCTAAAAAAACAAGTTGATTATACAAAACAAATAATATAAAGAAGCAATGAAATCTTCTAGTAAATGGACAATTATTTGGTTCCAAAGTTCTTACATATGGTTTTGCTCAAATAATTTTTTTTTTTTTTCAACTGAGATTTTGATATACTCATACAGGTGAAATATTATCAATGATAGGACAATATTAGAATTTTCAAGTGACTTTTTTTTTCTTTTTTTTTTTTTGAGCAAGGGATAATAATCACATAGAAGTATTTGGAAGTTTCAATTATAGATGCATTGTTGAATTTAACAAATCGATAAACAAAATGGTGAAGATCAATAATGCCACAAATGATAAATAACAGGCCATCATTAACTAATAGAATTCGATACATCCACGGTCAAGATACTAAGTACATCATCATAGAGTCTGGGTCAGCATAAGTACATCTGATAATATCCCCTGGCCAACTAGATACATAACAAAAGATACCACTTATCCATAAACTATATCCCCTGATATCTACCACTGTCATAGAGTCAAACAGATCTGTACCAAACAAAATGATCTGCAACCAACTCCATCCAGGTCTGCGTCATATACCATATACATCACCAAAAGAAGTAAGATAGCGCAAGTCCTCCCACAAAGTCAAAAGTGGCTATCTACATTCCCCCGTCATCTATCACTGGGGTCCGAATAACTCAGTCACTCGTCTCTGATACTCTGACACTGCCTGTCCCACCATCATAGAAACAACAGTACCATCCAACTGTCCTGAGCTAGAAGAGGGTAGTCCCGCTATACATGCCCGAAGTCCCTCAAGAACTGATGTAGCAATCTGATGTGCAACCTCCATAGATACATCCCTAACTATAGTACCACCACCCTGAGGAGCCCTAGGTACACCTACATTCGCCATCATCCTAAGTAAAGCATCTCGAGTATGAAATACCTCCTCATATCGAGCAAAAACACCATGATTGTGGTGTAACAGGTCCATGTACATAGAAGTAGGTACAGTATCACCAAACATACCCACCATACCAACTGAAAGTGGCGAAGCAGTAGTAGCAGATCCAACTACCCCAGAAACAACAGCCGAAACTGGCACAGTCGGTGCAGGAGGTGCAAGATCACACACAGGAGCCTCATGCACAGATACCATCGGAAGATCCGGAACTGTCATAGCTGCAGAAGTCTGAGTATAAGTCGGTGTGGGTGCCATAAACATCCCAGAGATGGAAGATAGAGGTACATGTACTCCTGTCTCAAAACCTGACGACGTAACACTAGTAAAAACCTCAGTACGTCCCAAAGTGAACTGCTGATCACCTAAAGACTCAGTAGTAATGGGTGGAAGAACCCCTGTATAATATCTGGCAGACATCGGCATAGCAGGAATCGTAACAGTGGTCTCTGGTAAGGTCGGCTGGATATTGCTAAGTAGGTCAGCAATCACATGATCACCCTCTCCAGTAACATGAGTCACATAAGCTGAGGTCAAGGTGGTAACAGATACAGTGGGAATCTGGGTCACCTCAGGTAAAGAAGCAAAAACCGCAGTCAAAGGCTCCTCCTGATGTGGAGCCTCAACTAAGTCAGTCACTGATGGTGGAGGGTCACCTGCATCCTCATCTGTGTCCAAGTCTATGATCTGAGGAGATGGAGGTGATAAGATCTGTATAGATGAATCCTCAGAATCCAGATCCACGATCATATGCTCCTCGGAAGGATCACTATCAGAACTAGAATCCACACTCTCTCGTGGATAAGGGGTGGGAGATCTGTCTCGAACTGATCGATAATCTGCCATCTACACAAGGAATAATGATATTATCACAACCGTATCATTATTAGATATACACATATGTACATATATCATCTAAGGTTTTGGTTTCACTCAACTTTTAGTGAGACCTTTCTTATACCTTAACTTATATACTTCACTAATTCCTCTCTTCGGTTAAGAACTACCGTAAGCTATATTCCTAGACGGTCACATACTCCTAAGAATATAACCTCCGCTCTGATACCAAAACTGTAACGCCCCAAGCCCACTACAAGTGACTTCGGGTCATTACATCACCATTTCGAATACCTGTATTATAAACATATGTATAAAACCTCGTACCTCGCCGCACAGATCCCAAGGCCGAGTACTCGTCTCATAAGTCTACTGTCTAACAATATTATTACAAACCTTACCATTATTTAGTACAACACACTTAAACCATTACAAAAGATGTTTTAACAGATAATACTAAGCATACATTAAGAAAGGCAACTTTTCTATTCCTTGCTCTGAACATGCTCTTTCCCCTTGCTCTTGAGATGATCCGTTTTCTGGCTGTCCGCCTGGTATGAGCCATATTCGTCCTTAACTGTTAAAATATTAAGATATATAACAAAATGAGCAAATGATTGCTCCGCAAGCTCACTACTCCAGAACAATAAAACAACACAATAATAATTTCACCGGATATAGCAGCAATTCAAAAGAGATTTGAAAAGGACCAAGAAATCATTTTAATAGAAGGGACTTCAAAGATAATTTTATTAGCTTCAACACTCCAGCTTCGGATAAAGACTACTGGTCTTTCCACCGCTCGGTACCCCCATGGTGCGATCAACTACCATGCCGCAAGTACCGTTCTCCTGTAATACCACACACAGCCCGATCACAACTATAATGTGGCGTCACCGAAATTCTCTATTGCTAGCATAAAATGGGTTATCATTTTATGCCATTATTATCCAATTTTTCTCGGATAATATACCTCGCCAAAACCGCGGGTAAGTGTCCGCGTTGACCAGTCTTTACAAGATTCCTCCCCGAGTACAAACACTTCTTCTCCAAAAAGAATTCCTTCGAGTCGAATAGAATTATATTCAAGTCTGATCTGTCATCCAGGCTTTCACAACATCACATTAATCTGAACAATAGATTAATTATAAGATTACCATGAATTTCTTAAGTGGTACGAATGATGCACCACTTCGGTTTGACAAGAATTTAGCTATCTCGAAAGAATGAGAATAGCACTTATTATGATTATTTATTGATTGTTGTACAAGGTATCTTCTAGAAGATTGTTAACGAACATCTTGTACCGATTTTCAAGAATTACTGAATTTTTAATGATTTTAGTTGAGGAAAATAATTGATCTTATTTAGCGGTAGTGATTCGAACAAGGAATCACTTACTTTAAATAACGTAGTCGAGATTTGAAAAATAAATTCGACAGATAATTGAATAAGCTTTCTACCATCTTGAATGATAAGACTGGCTTTATTGGAAACAAAACACTTAAATAGTAGAACTGGTAGAGATTTTAAAAAAAATTCGGATCCAATATAACTAGGGTTATACTACTATAATGTAACAAACATTCGATGCTAAGATATTGTTGTTAACGCGAAAATAAAAGGACGACCAAATTGTTTAAGAGGGAATCAATAATTACATAAGAAACAAATTCACAACAATCCCATAGAAATTATAAAAGAGCAGGGAAAAGAGTGAACTTGCCTCAGTCCTGGTGCTTGCTTATATCCACTTACGACTCAATTTATGAGATTTACAAATCCCGAGCTATTTAGACTTCTAATAAAATATCATTTAAAAGGAATAATTTAGTACAATAAAGTTTCACTCCAAAATCTACACGATATTTAATAATCTAAAAAAAAAATCAAATATTTAATCAATTTGTATGGATTTCAACCCATAAAAAAATCGATTCATAAAATTCTTTAATATTTGCTACTCCAAAAATTCCCGAAATAATAATAATAAGATCCTTAATTTACAAGTAATAATTATTCTCTCATCGCTAAGTCCACTAATGAAATAATACGTAATTAATTTGGAAATAATATTCTACCACCTTATTAATCCTCTTTTTTTTTATTATTTATTAAACCATACTCCAATTTTATTAATCTTTATTCTTTAATTATCAACCTGTCCATCAATCTAATTATTAAAATATTTTACAAGTAAACCATTCATAAAAATTTACCCTCTCCATGTTTTATTATTCATTTATTATTAATACTATTATTATTATTACTACATCTCTACTACCTAGGAATTTATTGTATTATCCCTCCTCCTTCACCCTACCACTGGTATCATCCCTGTCTTCCAGTTTCCGATGAGCTGCCGGCCGGAACTTTTCCGGCAACCGTCTTCCCCTCACCCATCTCTCTCTCTCTCTCTCTCTCTCTCTCTCTCTCTCTCTCTCTCTCTCTCTCTCCTCCTGTTTCCACCACCATTCGGTGGTTCCTCCCACCATGCTACAAACACACGCACACCACACACCCACTCACGCACACTACACACTCACGAGCACACCCATCCACCAAAACCCCATGCGCACACCAACTCCTCCCCTCTGCCTTTCCTGCAACTTCTAACCGCAACCACCGCCGCCGGCGACCACTGTCGCGGCGGTTCTGTCCGATTTCCGGCCACCCACAACCCCAAATACCGTCCCAATAATACTTATTCAATACCCACAAGTCATTTGCATTAACAATTTATTAGACAAGCTCTGAATTAGAAAACCCCCAATTTTATAAAAACCCTAATTTAGTTTTATTTCCATACACAGGTTTTTTTTTTTTTTAAACGTGTAACATTACTATAATACCTAGAAGTATGTACATGGCCTTCCAAAATATTGTCTAGCAAAGTGATAGCAACTAACTAACGAATCAGTTAATAAAAGATAGTAATATTTATTCCTACTCCACCAACACAATACAATCTAAATCACTACTATAAATAGAAAGCAATCAAAGATTATAAGTAGAAAGTATAGAATCTTTACCTTTATTAGAGTCAATAGAATCAGAAACCTCTCGCTATCCACGTACTCCAGTCCTCTTGTTTTTGGTAAAGTTAACGTATATAATACTACTTAACTATTGTGATAATCTTCCGTCATTTTCTAGAGAGATGTATAACATTATAAAATTGGCTAATCCATAAATATCTAATCCCATACTTATCCATAGCATCATTATGACTATTATAAATATTAATATTTTTATTATTATTATTATTATTATTAACAATTATATCATTAACATAAATTAATGTAATTAATACAACTTTCTTGAGCATCATAACGAAATAAAAAAAACGTTAATGATACACTCACTATCTAAGAAATCAAATGATTAAAACAGGAGTTGACAAAAATCCGGAAATTTTCAACACACCCATTGGCGATTTAACTATTTAATCCGATAAATAATAAATTACAGTAATATCTACCATTTTTTTTTGGTCGTTACAAATTATTTTTTCAATGTTCCAAACGTACGGATGTGAAGAACTAACGATTTTAGTGATGTGGTAATTTTTTAAAAAATTTGCCATGATGTATTTGGTTTGGTTTTATAACAGTCAAACCGGTCAAAGTAGACTTTCCTTTTAACTAGTCTTGTCCCAAATGATGAATCTATTTTTTTAATTATTGTTTTCGACATTCCAAATGTATGGATGTGAAGATCTAACGATTTTAGTGATGTGGTAATTTTTTTAAAAATTTGCTAGATGTATTTGGTTTGGTTTTATAACGGTCAAACCGGTCAAAGTAGACTTTCCTTTTAACTAGTCTTGTCCCGAATGATGAATCTATTTTTTAAATTATTTTTTCCACGTTCCAAACATACGGATGTGAAGATCTAACGATTTTAGTGATGTGGTAATTTTTTAAAAAATTTGATAAATGTATTTGGTTTGGTTTTATAACGGTCAAACCGGTCAAAGTAGACTCTCCTTTTAACTATTCTTTTCCCGAATGATGAATCTATTTTTTTAAATTATTTTTTCAACGTTCCAAATGTATAGATTTGAAGATCTAACGATTTTAGTGATGTGGTAATTTTTTTAAAAATTTGCTTGATGTATTTGGTTTGGTTTTATAACAGTCAAACCGGTCAAAGTAGAGTTTCCTTTTAACTAGTCTTGTCCCGAATGATGAATCTATTTTTTTAATTATTTTTTCTGACATTCCAAATGTATGGATGTGAAGATCTAATGATTTTAGTGTTGTGATAATTTTTTTAAAAAAATTCGCTAGATGTATTTGATTTGGTTTTATAACGGTCAAACCGGTCAAAGTAGACTTTCCTTTTAACTAGTTTTGTCCCAAATGATGAATCCATTTTTTTAAATTATTTTTTCGACGTTCCAAATGTACCGATGTGCAGATCTAACGATTTTAGTGATGTGGTAATTTTTTAAAAAATTTGATAAATGTATTTGGTTTGGTTTTATAACGGTCAAACCGGTCAAAGTGGACTTTCCTTTTAACTAGTCTTGTCCCGAATGATGAATCTATTTTTTTAAATTATTTTTTCGACGTTCCAAATGTATGGATGTGAAGATCTAACGATTTTAGTGATGTGGTAATTTTTTAAAAAATTTGCTAGATGTATTTGGTTTGGTTTTATAATGGTCAAACCGGTCAATGTACACTTTTCTTTTAACTAGTCTTCTCCCGAATGATGAATCTATTTTTTAATGATTTTTTTGACGTTCCAAACGTACGGATGTGAAGAACTAACGATTTTAGTGATATGGTAATTTTTTAAAAAATTCGCTAGATGTATTTCATTTGGTTTTATAACGGTCAAACCGGTCAAAGTAGACTTTCCTTTTAACTAGTCTTGTCCCGAATGATGAATCTATTTTTTTAATTATTTTTTTCGACATTCCAAATGTATGGATGTGAAGATCTAACGATTTTAGTGATGTGGTAATTTTTTTAAAAATTTGCTAGATGTATTTGGTTTGGTTTTATAACGGTCAAACCGGTCAAAGTAGACTTTCCTTTTAACTAGTCTTGTCCCGAATGATGAATCTATTTTTTTAATTATTTTTTCGATGTTCAAAATGTACAGATGTGAATAACTAATGATTTGAGTGATGTGGTAATTTTTTTAAAAATTCACTAGATGTATTTGATTTGGTTTTGTAACGGTCAAACCGGTCAAAGTAGACTTCCTTTTAACTAGTCTTGTCCCGAATGATGAATCTATTTTTTTAAATTATTTTTTCAATGTTCCAAACGTACGGATGTGAAGAACTAACGATTTTAGTGATGTGGTAATTTTTTAAAAAATTTGCCATGATGTATTTGGTTTGGTTTTATAACAATCAAACCGGTCAAAGTAGACTTTCCTTTTAACTAGTCTTGTCCCGAATGATGAATCTATTTTTTTAAATTATTTTTTCGACATTCCAAATGTACGGATGTGAAGATCTAACGATTTTAGTGATGTGGTAATTTTTTTAAAAATTTGATAGATGTATTTGGTTTGGTTTTATAACGGTCAAACCGGTCAAAGTAGACTCTCCTTTTAACTATTCTTTTCCCGAATGATGAATCTATTTTTAAATTATTTTTTCCACGTTCCAAACGTACGGATGTGAAGATCTAACGATTTTAGTGATGTGGTAATTTTTTAAAAAATTTGATAAATGTATTTGGTTTGGTTTTATAACGGTCAAACCGGTCAAAGTAGACTCTCCTTTTAATTCGTCTTGTCCCGAATGATGAATCTATTTTTTTAATTATTTTTATCGACGTTCCAAATGTATGGATGTGAAGATCTAACGATTTTAGTGATGTGGTAATTTTTTTAAAAATTTGCTAGATGTATTTGGTTTGGTTTTATAACGGTCAAACCGGTCAAAGTAGACTTTCCTTTTAACTAGTCTTGTCCCGAATGATGAATCTATTTTTTTAATTATTTTTTCGACGTTCAAAATGTACAGATGTGAATAACTAATGATTTGAGTGATGTGGTAATTTTTTTAAAAATTCACTAGATGTATTTGATTTGGTTTTGTAACGGTCAAACCGGTCAAAGTAGACTTCCTTTTAACTAGTCTTGTCCCGAATGATGAATCTATTTTTTTAAATTATTTTTTCAATGTTCCAAACGTACGGATGTGAAGAACTAACGATTTTAGTGATGTGGTAATTTTTTAAAAAATTTGCCATGATGTATTTGGTTTGGTTTTATAACAGTCAAACCGGTCAAAGTAGACTTTCCTTTTAACTAGTCTTGTCCCGAATGATGAATCTATTTTTTTAAATTATTTTTTTGACATTCCAAATGTACGGATGTGAAGATCTAACGATTTTAGTGATGTGGTAATTTTTTTAAAAATTTGATAGATGTATTTGGTTTGGTTTTATAACGGTCAAACCGGTCAAAGTAGACTCTCCTTTTAACTATTCTTTTCCCGAATGATGAATCTATTTTTAAATTATTTTTTCCACGTTCCAAACGTACGGATGTGAAGATCTAACGATTTTAGTGATGAGGTAATTTTTTAAAAAATTTGATAAATGTATTTGGTTTGGTTTTATAACGGTCAAACCGGTCAAAGTGGACTTTCCTTTTAACTAGTCTTGTCCCGAATGATGAATCTATTTTTTTAAATTATTTTTTCGACGTTCCAAATGTATGGATGTGAAAATCTAACGATTTTAGTGATGTGGTAATTTTTTAAAAAATTTGCTAGATGTATTTGGTTTGGTTTTATAAAGGTCAAACCGGTCAATGTACACTTTTCTTTTAACTAGTCTTCTCCCGAATGATGAATCTATTTTTTAATGATTTTTTTGACGTTCCAAACGTACGGATGTGAAGAACTAACGATTTTAGTGATGTGGTAATTTTTTAAAAAATTCGCTAGATGTATTTCATTTGGTTTTATAACGGTCAAACCGGTCAAAGTAGACTTTCCTTTTAACTAGTCCTGTCCCGAATGATGAATCTATTTTTTTTAATTTTTTTCGACATTCCAAATGTATGGATGCGAAGATCTAACGATTTTAGTGATGTGGTAATTTTTTAAAAAAATTTGCCATGATGTATTTGGTTTGGTTTTATAACGGTCAAACCGGTCAAAGTAGACTCTCCTTTTAACTATTCTTTTCCCGAATGATGAATCTATTTTTTTAAATTATTTTTTCGACGTTCCAAATGTATAGATGTGAAGATCTAACGATTTTAGTGATGTGGTAATTTTTTTAAAAATTTGCTTGATGTATTTGGTTTGGTTTTATAACGGTCAAATCAGTCAAAGTAGAGTTTCCTTTTAACTAGTCTTGTCCCGAATGATGAATCTATTTTTTTAAATTATTTTTTCGACGTTCCAAACGTACGGATGTGAAGATCTAATGATTTTAGTGATGTGGTAATTTTTTAAAAAATTTGATAGATGTATTTGGTTTGGTTTTATAACGGTCAAACCGGTCAAAGTAGACTCTCCTTTTAACTATTCTTTTCCCGAAAGATGAATCTATTTTTTTTAATTATTTTTTCGTCGTTCCAAATTTATAGATGTGAAGATCTAACGATTTTAGTGATGTGGTAATTTTTTTAAAAATTTGCTTGATGTATTTGGTTTGGTTTTATAACGGTCAAACCGGTCAAAGTGGACTTTCCTTTTAACTAGTCTTGTCCCGAATGATGAATCTATTTTTTTAAATTATTTTTTTCGTCGTTCCAAATGTACCGATGTGAAGATCTAACGATTTTAGTGATGTGGTAATTTTTTAAAAAATACGCTAGATGTATTTCATTTGGTTTTATAACGGTCAAACCGGTCAAAGTAGACTTTCCTTTTAACTAGTCCTGTCCCGAATGATGAATCTATTTTTTTTTAATATTTTTCGACATTCCAAATGTATGGATGCGAAGATCTAACGATTTTAGTGATGTGGTAATTTTTTAAAAAATTTGCCATGATGTATTTGGTTTGGGTTTATAACGGTCAAACCTGTCAAAGTAGACTTTCCTTTTAACTAGTCTTGTCCTGTGTAATAACCGCGAATTTTCGAATAATATTTTAATTTTGAACCGAATTTTTGAGTCTCGTTTTAATTATTCAGCGGGAGAAAAACGAAATCTTTTTACTAAATATTTACATTAATATTTTCATCATTATATTTGTCCCCCATTTTTATTTCTTTTATTTATTAATTACCACTTAAATGATAATGATTAAGCATTATGTCCACTAAACATTTTTGCAATGATTTTGTTTCCATTAATTAGTCCTTTTTAATTTTTAAATTTATCAGCACTAAATTACACAACCCCTGCCTCTTTAAAACAGAAAGCCGGCCCATTCATTTTACAAAAACTTATACACAAAAGACAGAGCACAACACAAACTTGTTATTTTCTTTTCACAAACAAACCTCAGGTAGTTTGTTTTTTTCTTTTTCGTGTTCTTTTTCTTTCGTTAATTACTTTTGGTCGATTTCTAGTATTTGTTAAGCTTGATTGTTGGGTTGAAATCGGTGATAGGGGGAGATTAATTGTTGAATTGGTAGAATCGAGTGGTGCTTGTATTGTTTGGTTTTTTGTCTCATTTTTCCGATTGATTTCGGTCGGAGAAGGAAGTTAGGTGGGTCGGCTGTGATTGTTGTGGATTATGTTTGTGATGGTTGTGTTGTTTAATGTAGAGTCGAAGAAGATAGTGGTAGAAGAGAGGAGAGATTACGAGAGATGGTTGTGGGGAGAGTGAGGGAGAGACGAACAAAGAGTGAGGAACGAGAGGGGGAGGGGGTGTAGAATTAAGTGTTGGGTGTGGTAATCGGTAGAGAAAGGAGGAAGGTTGTGGTCGGATTGAGAAGAAGTGGTCGGAGTAGTGTTCGACGGGGAGAAGAAAAAGAGGGAGAGGGAGAAGAGAGAGAGAGAGAGAGAGAGAGAGAGAGAGAGAGAGAATGAGAGAGATGCAGAGAGTTTAGTTGGGGGAGATGCAGGGAACAGGGGTGGGGCCCACGGGGAAAGTGGGGCCCACATCAATTTTTTTTTCTGTTAAAACGATACTGTTTAGTAATTTAGCGATAGTTCGTTAAAAATCAAGATTTTATTATTTGAACCGTTATTTAAATTATTGGGTAAATAATAATTTAATTGCGTTATTAATTAAATAGAATTATTTAGAATTTTAGATGTAATTTAGAATTTATTATTTATTAATTAAATAAGTATTATTATGTGATTTTGAAAACAAATTAGAGATTTATTATAAAAAAGGGGTATATTTGTGAATAAATGGAATAATATATGATTTTAATTTGGAAAGCTGTTTTTAATATTTTCCGGTTTATTTTAATTAACCGGATCGAGTCAGATTTAATTTAGAGATTTAAAATTTGTTTTATATTATTAATGAGTTTAGTAAATTAGAATTTGTGAGATTTCTTAAAAAATTAGAATTCTTTGATAAATTAGTTTAAAAATGAGAATAATTATTTTGGATTTAAATTGAATAAAAATGGATGTTTGAATTATTCATTTTGAGTAAGAATTTGGATTTCCATATATTAAAAATAGGATATATTCTCCAGATTTAATTCCTGTGTTCGAAGAAATATTTATTTATCCCGGAATTAATTTCTGTTATTTATTCCGGAGAATTTATGAGATATTATATTATTATTAATTAGATTATCGGATCGGGAGTATTTTATTCTGAAGAATCGCTCACGTATTTCTGGTTGCCTTTTTCTAGAAAATAATTCTCGAGACGTAGATCGACGCCAAGTTCACGGGTAGAGTATAATTTTTATCTGCATTCATTTGCACTTCGAGATCGAGGCAAGTTCATTCCTACCCTAATTTTTGGAAATTGTGAATTTCTGTTCGTGTTATTTAATTCCTTAATTATTTTCGAGATATTATATGTTGAGATTATCTGTTGCTCTGTGTGATGCAATAATTTCTTTTGAGAATTATTTCTTGTTAAATATTATTATCTTGTTAATTATGATCCCTATAAGCGTAGAAATAATTTAGTTGCAATCGGGTCGATCTCATTAATTCGAGACGACTATTATTCTGATTCAGTGAAACTAATCTCATTCGTCTGAGATAGTTAAATTTATTCTTTTCGATTGAATTTATTGTACAAATTCAATCGTTATTTATTGATTATCTTTTAGTTAGTTCCTCGTTTGAACTAACCGATAGGAGTTTAAAAATTATAGTTGTTAGAGATTTTTATTCGTCGATCAAGTGAAAAATATTCTATTTAAACGTTCATCAATGTTGAGTACTATAAATATTGAGAAGTACTATTTGTTCAGTACGACTCCCAATTACTTCAATCTTAAGACTATTCTCATAAATTCGAGATAGTTGATCTTATTGTCAAGGTTTGGCATTTTGTTCATGTCAACCGATAAATTATTATTATTGAGAATTTACATCAGTCCATTGTTCGGATTGGTGGTAAAATCGAGTCAGACTGGCAGTCCGCCAGATTTGTTAATATTTTCTGGAAGAATTATTTCAAGTTATCTGTACCCCAAATATTCGGGAATTCTGTATTCTACTGGTCAATTTTGGGCAAGAGGCCCATTATAGAGAAAGAGAGACTCGTGTACCGTTTTACGGACCCGAGAATAATTAGGCACCTTGTTGCCTTGGTTGAATTGATAACCATTATGATGCTAGCATTCATACATATATATTATAGTTGATATCGTATTGTAGCCGTGATCGGGCGAAGTGCGGTGTCATTGGAGGCCGGTATTCTTGGTTGGTTAGTTGATCGCCCCACCGAGATACGGAGAGGTGGAAGACCAGTTCATTCTTAAATCATGAGTTATCAGAGTTATATCTAATGAGTTATCGAGTATTCTGTTTCGAGATGAGTAATGAGTCTTTTGAGTATTCTGTTTTGAGATGAGTTTTGAGCCTTTCGAGTATGATATTTTCAAGATGAATTTGAGCCAAATCATATTGTGATATCCGATATTAAAGTTTTGAGTATTTATTTTGGTAAACCTTATTATATTTATATACCGAGCGAGAAGAGAACTTGCTGAGCACTATAGTTGCTCATTCTTGCTTTACAACATTTTGTTCAGCTGTCAAGACGGAAAGAGGCGAGACGTCCAGCCAGGGCTACAGAGGCAAGGGGAAAGCGCAAGGCTATGGCGACAATAATTAGAAGATCCAGATGGAATCTTTTTATTTCTACTATTGTGAACTTTTGTAACATATTATTTCGAGATGTATCAAGTTGGTTTGTACTATGTTGTGAAGACGATCTTGGACCTGCGGAGTGGGACATTTTATGCTCCCTTGTAATAAAATTTGGTATTGTTATTGCGTTATCATATTGAGACAATGTGACGACCCGAGTCCCCGGTCAAGGTGGATTTGGGGGCGTTACAGTTTTGGTATCAGAGCCTTAGTTATATTTTTAGGAATCGTACGAGCCTAGAATTATAACGCGACGTGAGAATTTAGAGGTATTATACAACGTGGAGATTTTAACACCAAGTGCCTTACACCCTTATATATTTATTTATATGCGTTTATAGTCGACTAGAACCTGTTTGTGACCGAGACTCTTTGCTTTTGTAGATGTCTTCTTCAGGATCTACCGGTTTCTTTCCTACTGGAGACAGATCTCCTACCCCATACCCACTAGGACCTCTAGATCCTAGCTCAGGGACGGATAGTGACCCATCAGAGGAGTACATGGTGATCAGTAGTGACTCGGAGGATTCTTCTGTCCAAATACTTACACCTTCACCTCCACATGTGATTGACTTAGATACACCTCCACATGAGGTTCAGATAGATACTTAGCATATAGAGCACACTACTTCACTGTTTACCCCCGAGATGTTTAGAGCTGAGACCCCAGAGCCAGAGATTTCTGATCAGGTTGATGAGAGGCTGCATTCACCTATCCACACTGACGTAGTGCCTAGTTCAGCTGCCCCAGAGTCTAGAGTTGATACACCCACCAGAGTGGCAGCTTTTGCTGACTGGTTTACTTCCCTGGTTCCAGTATATGTTTCGGCTCCGTCAGCCCCTACCATACCGAACTACATGTTTCCACAGGCCGGTGATACTCCTGCTTGTGATACTGCTCCATCGGCACCTACTATACCTGTTCGTGCTCCGACTCAGCCCATTGCGGCCCCTGTTACTACTACTGCGATGCCATCTGTTCACCCGGAGTATGAGGGAGCGGCAGGAGAGATGCTCCCTTGGCACGTTCATCATTCCCTCTTCCAGCATTATCGATGGTTATGGGCTCGTTATGAGGAGATCTTTGCTACTAGGGATGGTATCCTTAGATTGTTGGCTGTTCTTGATCCTTTTGTTGTGCATCACGGAAGGAGTTTACTGGTGAGAGATGTCCCAATGGAGATTATGCATCAGATCGCTCTTACCGTTTTGATGGGACTACAGACTGACATTGCTGCCTTGCCGTCATCGAGTACCGGGCAGATTGACCGTGCCAGAGTTGCCACCATGATTGCAGATATCGTCGCAGAGTTCCATAGAAGGGTCGGTGAGATGTTCCCACGTTGATGACCTATTTGCACGCTTGAGCATCCTCATCGTTTGGCTAGAGTAGCTAGCGGTGAACCAGTTTCTGGTTGGCGTCACATTAGATCTTTCTGTATTGGGATGTACTTAGTTTCTTGTTATATGTATTTGATGTAGCTGAGATGTGTTATATTCAGTGTTATGACATGTACCGTACCAGTAGTTGTACCTTTTCATTATTGTATATTCCGATCTGTTAACTGCTATCTTGCTTTATTTATTGGAAATTTGTGTTACAGTAGAGTATCATGTGTTATTGTATCCTCATGCTACCCTGATGTAGACAACAACTTATTTGCAAAAGTCACGATTTAAAATGAGTTTAACCAAAATTTGAGAACCAGAGATTAATAACGATTGAATGTTAGAACTTATAAGATTTCCCGAGAACTGCTAGTTATACTAAGAATAAGAGTAATTGTTTATAAAGAGACCAGAGAGAATCACGATTACCGAGAATTTGACCGAGTATTTATTTATGAATGCCTATCATTACTGTGTCAGCAATGGTGTCGTATAATTGTGAAGGAATTTTCGGATGAGCGGAAGCGCAAATAACAATTATTTCCGTAAAAACCATATATCGCACATATAGAAAATCATGTAAAAATGAAATACGAGGGATTCGTAACCATACCTTGAAATCGAAGCTTTACAAAAATGGTGTTTTAGCAGTTGCTCCTCAGAGTGTGAAGCACTCTACCGGTATCCACCAAGATAAATTTCTTCGATGAAGCTTTTTATAAAAACAAAGTTTTATAAAAATGGAGGTTTGAGAGAGAGAGAGAGGGAGATGAAGAAGATGAGGGAGGCAACTAGGTTTTTCACAAAAACCAAAAGTGTGTAAACTCATTCTCATCTCATTCTATTTATAGGGCTCATGTAGGGTTTTCATAATTAATATATCATTATATATTAATATATAAATCCTACACTTTATCTTATAAAATGTTAAATAATAATCAAAACAATTTTAATCATTATTAAAACACCTTGCTCTCTCAAAATACCTTCATCAATAAATTAATCTTTTTATGGTGTGACCCTGTAGGTTCAATATTAAGCCGGTAGTAGAAATAAATAATAATAAACATTTTATTTATTATTTATATGAATTCTAATAATTCATTAAATATAATTAACTGATTAATTATATTTATTCTACATCGTGAGTGATGCTTCTCAACATATCGCGACTATCCGGATAATATGAATTCACTGCTTAGAATACCAAGAACCTGTCAGTGACTAGTTACCGTACAATCAATTCCTTCTACCCTACAATATCCCGATTAAATACAAGGCATGGATCTCGTGTCAGGCCTATCAAATTTAATCATATGATTTCTTATTCATAACGCAAAGTTCATATTAATGCAAATTAGAAACTCCTTTCTAATGTCATACACTCTGGCCAGAGATTCCAGAACTCGCATACTAAGAATAACATAGGATATTCACTTCCTTACTGGAAGGGGTAGATTCTTTATTGATCGTTAACTATCTCCATACATAAATCCCTGTACCCAGAATAGACCTAATGTATGTCCTTGAGACTAAGGACTAAACCAAAGTGGCCACGCCCGTCGTCGACGCGCCGAATTGATAATGAATGTTTTACTCTACTATGTTCGCACTTAACTATAAAATATAGCAAATGTGGCAAGTAGGGATCGAACCCAAGGGAATAGCGTTCAATACTAGAGTAATGTAAAATGGTGGGGGGGGTTTTTACTTGTTTGTGGTGTTTTATCAAACACCTTGACTACAAGAAATAAATTGCTAGAGAAATATGATTATGGAACTTTCAATCATCCAATTTTTCCAACACAACAAGGCACAATGTTTAAATTAACAAGAATAAAGAGATATTTGACCCAAGGATTATGGAAACTCAAGTTCTTCACCCATACACATATAAACAAGATTTAATCAACTCTACCTAACCAAGATAATTGGTGAAGCACACAATCACTTATTTCTCTTCTAAAAACACTAATTTAGTGAAGCACATAAATTAGCTCTCTTGATATAAGCAACCAATAGTGAAGCACTACAAATTTAACCCAATCAAGGAATCAATCAAAGAGAGGCTAGGACAAACCCAAGGATGAGAAGCTCAACCTAGGTATTTGCACTTGAATTTTGTGAATTTAGGTACACTAAATCTTGTGCTACTATAATGAATGCACTAACAATTACGGATTAGCACAAACAATTAGCAATTAAAATTACAAGAAGAGTAAGGTGAAGCAACTTACAATCTCCAAGCAAAATCATAAACAATACAACACAAATATTCAAGATAGAGTGAAATAGATCTTACTTAAGTGAAATGGGTTTTGATACAAGAGCTCCTCCTTGAGCCAAATATATGAAGTTAGTTACTCATAATCAATGCTAGATTATGAGTAATTGATGTTTTTCTCTCTACTTGACTAACCCTAATTTGGTTCTTGAGAAGGCTTAGAAAAGAGGCTACAATGAGATGTGAAGATATGATATTAGGTTAAGAGATAATATGTTCATTTAATACTCAGCAGCTCCGTACGGCCTGCTGTACGGCCGTACAGCTGCCCGTACGAAAATTCTGCTCCTTTGAACGGCCTGTTGAACGGCCGTACAGCTGCCCGTACGAGATAAAATCTTCAATATAATGCATTAAACACCTCCCGGCATCACGAGCTTGCATCTTCTAACTTCTCTCTTGAATAATCTTCGCTTTCAAGCCCAAAATAATCCATCTTTTCAACAAGTAAGCATGAGGCACTGAAAGATGAAAAACATAACAAATATTAATAAAACAACATTCGAAACTAACAAAAATGCAGAAGAATAAAAGACAAAACGTGTATAAAATACGCGTTATCAAATCTTCCCCCACTTAAACTTTGCTAGTCCCGAGCAAACTAAAATTAACATAACTATATAATTCTAACTAGTACCACTTCCGTAGGTGATCACGGTTGCATTTGGCATATGCAACAAGCCCTTGGAACCCCTAGGTAGCCCTAGTGGACGAGTGAGGTCTCGTGAGGGTTTATAGATGATGTACCCACAAAATCACAAAAATCACCAACAAACAAAAAACTAACAATACCTACTAAATAAGCTAACTACTACACTCACATGTCCGAGCCGTCTACTTGTAACTAAAATCAGACATATAGAGCTATTCACCTTGTCATCCACTAAAACGAGCTAACAACCAATTCAAGAATCAAGATGACACACCTTGTGCAAAATGTAACCATGACATTAAAGATAGAATGAATGCACTTCAATCGTGAACACTAGACAAGATGATCACAAAGCATACATGGCCTCGCATTAAGAAGATGAAATCGTATGGTGAAAAATCTCACATCTCTCAATTATGTATCACACAAGTATGGGCTAGAGATTTCACTCAACTCCAAGTCTAAATGCATGCGCTCTACTTGACCTTGCATGTCCACCTAAATTTCGGATTGCACCAAAAACAAGGAATTCATAAAATGGGTTGTAATGAGGCTAGGGTGAAGGTGTGAAAATTTAAGTTCAAGGAAGGTGTAAAAGCCTCGCTAGTTGAGTCAAAATGACGCTTGCTCGCTTCATCCACCAAATTCTCAAACTAAAGAATGTCTTCACTCATTTACAATTACAAAACACAACCACATTTACCAAGAAAATTGAAACAAAATAAAGTACAAAGATTTATTGCTTTTTTTTTCTATTTCCCTTTTTTTTTCTTTTCTTTTTTTTTTCTTTTTTTTTTTTTACATCCCCTTTATTATTATTATTTTTTTTTTTAGCAAAGGGAATGCATAACATAAATAAATACTACAAAGAACTTTGAACCACATCTAGATATACACATCGAACTAGCTCCCACTTACAATAAATAGAATTCTTCCTCTTCACAATTTCTCCAAATTCACATGCTCATCAATCAATTCTTTCCAAGACTCAACTAGCTCGACTAGGTCGAGAGTGAAGTATTTGGCTATGACTCATGTATAAAAGGGGAGAGTGACGAAGAAAAATATGGATATAAGCTTCAAAGGGGTAACTAGGGATTAATTTCATGGTTCACAAGCTAAAAAGGTCAAAAAAGTTATCCTAAATAGAATTTCCTTATTATGGTGCATCCATGAATGAAGGTTTAATGCAAGCCCTAGAGCAACAAACACACATAAAGAGGGAGCAACACACAAGCAAAAGAATCATCGTTCAAGGCCTCACAAGGTTTAAGTTTTAATAACATCTTCTCGATTTGATTCCATGTATGCTAAGAGATAATCGTCATGTTCACAATTTAATTACAACAATCTAGACTTTTCATGCCATTTTAAGTGTGTGTGTGCAATAAGGTGCATCAAACTTATAGATTCACATCAAAATGGTAATGCTAGACACGTAATAGGAGAAAATAAGACTACAAGCTCACAATGTCATAAATTTTACAAACAAATGCAAACGAAACGGACATCAACATAAACAATCCAAAATAAACAATCCTTCCCCCACTTAAATCATGGCATGTCCTCATGCATGACAATAAAAACGAAGTAGAGATATGAGTAAAAGAGAACTCCCCTAAAAATAAATAACAAGGATCGGGAGCACCACTCATATTTGCCAAAATCCAACTCCGAAATTGCACGAATTGAATAAATGCCACCAATCACAATCATCCCAACGAAAATAATCAACAAGCCAAATCCACACCCTACAAAGCCCTGCAACACTTATTAAGGATATATAAATAATAAAAATATTTGTTTTGTTTTCTTTTAAAAATAAAATAAAATAAAATAACTAACCAATTAATAAAAAAAATCAAATAAAAATCAAATCAAATTTAAAACTGAAATAATAATAAAAGCAAAAATCAAAGTTAAAACTAAAATAAAATAAAATAAAATAACTAAGTAATTAATAAAAAATCAAAATTTAAAACTAAAATAATAATAATAAAATCAAAAATCAAATTTAAAACTAAAACTAAAATAAAATAATTACTTAGTTTTAGAAAATTAAAAACTAAAATCAAAATTAAAAAGAATTAAATTTTCGTTTTTGATTTTTTTTTTTTGATTTTTTTTTTAAAAAGAAAAGATAAATTAAAATAAAAGAAAATAAATCACTAACCTATTAAAAATAAAATCAAAAATCAAAATAAATTAAAATTAAATTCATTTCTGAATTTATAAAAAAAAATTAATTTAGAAAATTAAAAAAAAATAAAATGAAAGAAGTAGTGAATAAAAGTAAATAAAATAAAATAAAATAAAATAAAACAAAACAAAAATAACTAACTAATTTTTTTTTTATAAATTCAGAAATCAATTTAAATTTACTTTATTTTGATCAGCGGCGCCAAAATTTGGCCACGCCCGTCGTCGACGCGCCGAATTGATAATGAATGTTTTGCTCTACTATGTTCGCACTTAACTATAAAATATAGCAAATGTGGCAAGTAGGGATCGAACCCAAGGGAATAGCGTTCAATACTAGAGTAATGTAAAATGGTGGGGGGGGGGGTTTACTTGTTTGTGGTGTTTTATCAAACACCTTGACTACAAGAAATAAATTGCTAGAGAAATATGATTATGGAACTTTCAATCATCCAATTTTTCCAACACAACAAGGCACAATGTTTAAATTAACAAGAATAAAGAGATATTTGACCCAAGGATTATGGAAACTCAAGTTCTTCACCCATACACATATAAACAAGATTTAATCAACTCTACCTAACCAAGATAATTGGTGAAGCACACAATCACTTATTTCTCTTCTAAAAACACTAATTTAGTGAAGCACATAAATTAGCTCTCTTGATATAAGCAACCAATAGTGAAGCACTACAAATTTAACCCAATCAAGGAATCAATCAAAGAGAGGCTAGGACAAACCCAAGGATGAGAAGCTCAACCTAGGTATTTGCACTTGAATTTTGTGAATTTAGGTACACTAAATCTTGTGCTACTATAATGAATGCACTAACAATTACGGATTAGCACAAACAATTAGCAATTAAAATTACAAGAAGAGTAAGGTGAAGCAACTTACAATCTCCAAGCAAAATCATAAACAATACAACACAAATATTCAAGATAGAGTGAAATAGATCTTACTTAAGTGAAATGGGTTTTGATACAAGAGCTCCTCCTTGAGCCAAATATATGAAGTTAGTTACTCATAATCAATGCTAGATTATGAGTAATTGATGTTTTTCTCTCTACTTGACTAACCCTAATTTGGTTCTTGAGAAGGCTTAGAAAAGAGGCTACAATGAGATGTGAAGATATGATATTAGGTTAAGAGATAATATGTTCATTTAATACTCAGCAGCTCCGTACGGCCTGCTGTACGGCCGTACAGCTGCCCGTACGAAAATTCTGCTCCTTTGAACGGCCTGTTGAACGGCCGTACAGCTGCCCGTACGAGATAAAATCTTCAATATAATGCATTAAACACCTCCCGGCATCACGAGCTTGCATCTTCTAACTTCTCTCTTGAATAATCTTCGCTTTCAAGCCCAAAATAATCCATCTTTTCAACAAGTAAGCATGAGGCACTGAAAGATGAAAAACATAACAAATATTAATAAAACAACATTCGAAACTAACAAAAATGCAGAAGAATAAAAGACAAAACGTGTATAAAATACGCGTTATCACAAAGCACAGTTCATTATATATAAGATAACTTTAACGATCTCAAGTCTAAGGACACTTGTACAACTATCACTCAGTGAATAACTATTGACACGTGAGTAAACTCCATTAGTTGTCCAACTTATCGAGTCATGTTCAGTGAACTTATTCCCTAATAAGTACCTACATACTAGCTATAGTGTCACCACACAAATGCCTATGAGAACAGACATCCTCCTAAAAGGAGCAAGCATAGTATGTACCAATCTTTGCGGATTCACTAACTTCCGATTAGTTATCCTATGATCGGGAACTGTTTAAGTCTAGAGTTATCATCTTCTAGATCTCACTATTATAATCTCATTATAATTCTAGAAGCTTTACTTTAAACCATGGAATATCTTATTTAAAACACTTTAAATAGATAAGGCCCGTAATAAAAACAAATAAGTCTTTTATTAATATTAATGAAATCAAATAAGAGTACAAGAAAGTTCTTCCTAAATCATCATACATGATTGGATTTTATGACAAACTCTTTCAATCTCCCACTTGTACTAAAGCCAATCACTCTAGTATCTAATACCCATTCACTCATTATGACGATCGAAAGTGAATCTGAGATTGCGGCTTAGTGAGTGGGTCTACTATGTTGTTATGTGTGTCAACTCTCTCAATGTTGACATCTCTACTTTCAATGATCTCCCTATCAAAAGAAAGCGCCACAAAACAGTTTTGCAGCGTCACTTGCATCTATAAACTCTGCTTCCGCTGTTGAGTCAGCCGTTGTAGGCTGCTTGGAACTCTTCCAACTAATCGCACCACCATTCAAAGTAAACACATACCCTGACATGGATTTGCTATCACTTTCTGATTGAAAACTAGAGTCAGTATAACCCTCTATTTTCAATTCAGATCCACCAAAAACAAGAAAAATATCCTTAGTCCTTCGCAAGTACTTAAGGATGTTCTTCACTGCTTTCCAGTGGTCTTCACCTGGATTGGACTGATATCTACTCGTTACACTAATTGAATAAGCAACATCAGGCCTAGTACATAACAACGCGTACATGATAGATCCTATTGCTGAAGCATAAGGAATCTTACTCATACGCTCTCTTTCCTCAAGTGTCTTAGACATCTTCTCGGAAAGGGATACTCCATGGCTCATCGATATGAGACCTCTCTTGGAGTTTTCCATGCTAAACCTTTTAAGCACTTTCTCGATGTATGTACCCTGGGTAAGACCTATCATTCTTCTAGATCTATCTCTATAGATCTTCATACCGAGAATGTTAGATGCTTCTTCCAAGTCCTTCATAGTGAAGTTCTTCGATAGCCACACTTTGACTGATTGTAGCATCGATATATCATTTCCTATAAGAAGTATGTCATCCACATACAACACAAGAAATGTTACCGTGCTCCCACTAACCTTCTTGTAAACACATGGTTCATCTATGTTTTTGATAAAATCAAACTCTTTGATTGTCTCATCAAAATGGATGTTCCATCTACGAGAAGCTTGCTTCAATCCATATAGGGATCGCAAGCAAAATCCGAATTGATTTGAGTAGGGCTACATGCAAAAAGTTTCATCAAAGTCAATCCTTTGCCTTTGTCTGAATCATTTTGCCATAAGCCTAGCCTTGTAGGTCTCCACCTAGCCATCTACTCCAATCTTTCTCTTGTATACTCTTTAGCACCTAATGAGTCTAACGTCCTCAGGTGCTTCAACCAAGGTCCATACCAGGTTGGCATACATAGAATCCATTTCGAATTTCATGGCACTCTGCCATTTCTCAGAGTCAATACTATATCACATAAGGTTGTTTAGTGTGAACAGGAGTTTCCTCTTGAACCGTAGTAGTTTGTGTTCCATGAACTTCTTTAAGTTCAATCTTGCTCCCACTGTTCCCTTCAAGGATAAACTATTTTTCTAAGAAGGTTGCATGTCTGGAGACAAACACCCTATGATCGGTGTAAAAGTGATGCCCTAAAATCTCTTTAGGATATCCCACAAACCTATATTTTACGGATCGAGATTCCAGCTTATCATGGTCAACTTTCTTGACATAAGCTGGACATCCCCAAATCTTAACGTGTTTAAGACTCGATTTCCTTTCTTTCCATATCTCATATGGAGTTTTAGGAACAGATTTGGAAAGCACCTTATTCAGTAAATATGCTGAGGTTTCCAATGCATAACCCCAAAGGAATACTGGAAGATTTGCGTAGCTCATCATGGACCGAACCATGTCTAACAAAGTTCGATTTCTCCTTTCAGATACTCCATTCAACTGTGGAGTATATGGAGGAGTCCACTGAGAGACTATACCATTTTCTTTGAGATAATCTAGAAACTCTCCATTTAAATATTCACCACCTCGATCTGATCGAAGGGTTATAATACTATGTTTGGTTTGTTTCTCCACTTCATTCTTATATTCTTTGAACTTTTCAAAGGCTTCAGATTTGTGTTTCATTAAATACACATATCCGAATCTAGATCGATCATCTATGAAAGTAATGAAGTACGAAAATCCGCCCATGGCTTGCGTAGACATCGGTCCACATACATCTGTGTGTACCAGTCCTAGCAATTCTGCAGCCCTCTCTCCATGTCCACTAAATGGAGATTTGGTCATTTTACCCAATAGACAAGACTCGCATGTAGGATATGATTCAAAATCAAAGGGGTCAAGTAACCCTTCCTTATGCAATGTCCGCAGTCTATTTTCACTAATATGACCAAGTCTGCAGTGCCACAAATAGGTGAGATTTTCATCATCTCTTTTCCTTTTATTAGCATGTTCAATTTGTAGTAAATCATGCTCTATGTCACACACATATAGACCATTATTTAAAATACCACTACCATAAAGAACATTATCTCTAAGAATTGAACATTCATTATTCTTAATAACAAACGAAAATCCATCCAAGTCCAACATGGGAATAGAAATAATATTCCTCACAATCGAGGGAACAAAATAACAATTATTTAAAACAATAGTCTTGCCCGTAGGCATATGTAAATCAAACGATCCTACAGATTCAGCAGCAACTCTTGCTCCATTTCCCATCCGTAGAATCACCTCATTATCCTCGAGAGTCCTACTTCTCCTTAGTCCCTGCAACGAATTGCAAATGTGAGAACCACAGGCGGTATCTAATACCCAAGTAGAATTTTGATTTATTGACATATTCACTTCAATCATGAACATACCTGAACCAGAAGCGACAGTCTCACTATCTTTCTTCTTTTTCATTTCTGCAAGGTAAACCTTGCAGTTCCTCTTCCAGTGCCCCACCTTGTTACAGTGAAAGCAAACAGCTTTGCTCTTGGGGTCTTCAGCTTTTGGTGGAACCGGCTTTTTCTCACCAACTTTCTTCTTCTTGGAAGGGTTCTTCTTCCTTTTCTTAGGATTGGAACCCTCACCAATTAGAAGAACAGAACTCTTCTTAGAGGGAAAATTCGATTCCGCAGTCTTCAACATGTTGTGGAGTTCAGCCAGGCTGACGTCCAACTTATTCATGTGAAAGTTCACAACAAACTGCGAAAATGAACCCGGAAGTGATTGCAAGACCAAGTCTTGAGTCAGTTCCCTATCCATGACAAAACCAAGTTGCCCAAGACGTTCAATCAAATTGATCATCTTAAGTACATGGTCATTCACGGATGATCCCTCAGACATCCTACAACGGAACAGCTCCTTCGATATCTCATATCGAGCTGTCCTCCCTGCCACATCATACAACTCTTGCAGATGCTCTAGGATAGTGTGAGCATCCATAAGCTCATGTTGCTTCTGTAGCTCATCGTTCATGGAAGCTAGCATGATACATTGAGCAACATTAGCATCATCTATCCACTTACGATACACAACATGTTCATCATTATGTGCATCGTCAGCAGGTACAGCAGGCTTAGGTGAGTCAAGCACATATTCCAGCTTCTCAACCCTGAGAACAATTCTCAAGTTTCGAAGCCAGTTAGCAAAATTCGGACCAGTCAATTTGTGAGCATCTAGTATGCTCCAGAGTGATAGTGCACCAGACATAGTGTATATAGTAAATCTGTAAATGATAAACACATAACAACACTTAGCAAATATTCAATTTCATTTTAAAAACACTATATGAATCGGGTCTTTATTCATAAGTGACTCCCACTAGTTTATCTAATTTATTCAACCCCCTTAAGTGAAAAATTAAGCATTCATAATGCTAGTGGGAATAGGGATCCTATATTCCATCACACAACCTCGGCTGTGGCACGAAACGCCATGTGATGTTCAATAGGCAGACAACTCTTGTCAATTACATCTCATGTTATTCCCTAATAAAACTTTAGCCTCTTGAATAATTGAGTCACGGCTGTGGCACGACAAACTCAATATTCTAAGTCAAGTCTAACCCAACATTCCGTACAACTGAATCAGTCTCCAACGGCCCACGGCTGTAGCACGTAACGACCATTAGATTCTAATTCATTGTACACATCTCTATGTAATAGACAAGTATTTCTTATTTCAAAATCAAAGCCCTCGGCTGTAGCACGAAACGACAATGATTCAAAAATAAGAACTACTTTCTACCATGTTGGAAGGCTATGACCGACACAAGCCCGTTGTGTCATTGGCCAATTACTACTTGATATTATTTAATTTTAGAGGGATTATATTATGTTACAATCATAATCTTATTATAAAGAGATTCTTCCTTTTAAATTAAATATTTCAAATCAATAATCGATAATTGGATGATTCCCAGATCGGGGGGAGCATTGTCAAGAGGCGTCACTTAATACCCCTTTCTTACAGATCGAAATCCGTTTTTGACAGAATCATCCATTCTCTCAATACTGAAAATTCATATTTAATTACGTGTTTCACAAACACAAGAATCTCATGATTGTATTCATAATATTATTATTAAGGCAAGAAACGATTCCTATTCTAGATTTTCTAGAGCACGCCTTATTTTGTTTTAAGTTCACCTAAATCTATCATCGCATGGTAAACATAGGCATATATCACATATATAAAATTAAATCAACAAGTAAGCATGCAAGCAATATCATGTCACACAATGATATAATGATGTATGGATTTATTATAGTATTTAAAAGCAATTAATCCAATTAAAACATGCTTTAAAACACTCCCATAAATATAAATAATTCAAAATTATTATATAAAAAATATTTGACCACTCCATTAGATCCGTCTCGGAAATACGAATCCAACGATATATTGCACGCCCAAAACGGAGTTACGAAACTCCCAAAAAATCATATTTAATGTGGACAGAAAGCTGAAACGCATTTACCGAATGCGTTACAGCCATTTAATTCAATTAAATGCTGTAAACCATTTAGCTCCTGCGCAACCAGCCCTGTCACGCATATCAGGAATGCGCGACACCCCCGAGCGTGGGCTACACGCGCCGACCTGATCCGACAGTTTCCTTTTTTGTGTGTTTTTTTTTTCTTTTTTCTTATTAATCGACCGTTTGAGTTCTGTCATATCATGTTTGTCAGACTGTCACTTGAAAAAAAAACGTCAGAGTTAATTGTTAACACAAAAACGAAACGCACGAGTTTAATGCTGTAATAACTTTTATTATTATTTAATTTTACTATTAATAAATTATTAACAATTAATTAATAAATTAATAAAAAATTATCAAAACATGATTTCTAAAATCAATCAGCAGCAAAAAATAATAGATCAACAAGGGGTTCTTGTGCAAAATTTTTATTTCATATTTTCCATATGCATGATTATTTTATGAATTTTAATTAAAACAATTTTAAAAAATTCATAACAAATAATCTACACATCACAAAATTATGAGAAAAATACCCAGATCATCTACAACACTTGTAGAACTCAGATTAGTGGTCAAAATCATATGCAAATATTATTTCGAATTAATTCATAATTAAATTCAAATAAACTTGCAAAAAATCATAATAAATCCATACATGCATAAAAAAAATCTGAAATTTTTATATGACTCTCTATATGCAAGAACCTGGCTCTGATACCATTGAAGGAATTTTCGGATGAGCGGAAGCGCAAATAACAATTATTTCCGTAAAAACCATATATCGCACATATAGAAAATCATGTAAAAATGAAATACGAGGGATTCGTAACCATACCTTGAAATCGAAGCTTTACAAAAATGGTGTTTTAGCAGTTGCTCCTCAGAGTGTGAAGCACTCTACCGGTATCCACCAAGATAAATTTCTTCGATGAAGCTTTTTATAAAAACAAGGTTTTATAAAAATGGAGGTTTGAGAGAGAGAGAGAGGGAGATGAAGAAGATGAGGGAGGCAACTAGGTTTTTCACAAAAACCAAAAGTGTGTAAACTCATTCTCATCTCATTCTATTTATAGGGCTCATGTAGGGTTTTCATAATTAATATATCATTATATATTAATATATAAATCCTACACTTTATCTTATAAAATGTTAAATAATAATTAAAACAATTTTAATCATTATTAAAACACCTTGCTCTCTCAAAATACCTTCATCAATAAATTAATCTTTTTATGGTGTGACCCTGTAGGTTCAATATTAAGCCGGTAGTAGAAATAAATAATAATAAACATTTTATTTATTATTTATATGAATTCTAATAATTCATTAAATATAATTAACTGATTAATTATATTTATTCTACATCGTGAGTGATGCTTCTCAACATATCGCGACTATCCGGATAATATGAATTCACTGCTTAGAATACCAAGAACCTGTCAGTGACTAGTTACCGTACAATCAATTCCTTCTACCCTACAATATCCCGATTAAATACAAGGCATGGATCTCGTGTCAGGCCTATCAAATTTAATCATATGATTTCTTATTCATAACGCAAAGTTCATATTAATGCAAATTAGAAACTCCTTTCTAATTTCATACACTCTGGCCAGAGATTCCAGAACTCGCATACTAAGAATAACATAGGATATTCACTTCCTTACTGGAAGGGGTAGATTCTTTATTGATCGTTAACTATGTCCATACATAAATCCCTGTACCCAGAATAGACCTAATGTATGTCCTTGAGACTAAGGACTAAACCAAAGCACAGTTCATTATATATAAGATAACTTTAACGATCTCAAGTCTAAGGACACTTGTACAACTATCACTCAGTGAATAACTATTGACACGTGAGTAAACTCCATTAGTTGTCCAACTTATCGAGTCATGTTCAGTGAACTTATTCCCTAATAAGCACCTACATACTAGCTATAGTGTCACCACACAAATGCCTATGAGAACAGACATCCTCCTAAAAGGAGCAAGCATAGTATGTACCAATCTTTGCGGATTCACTAACTTCCGATTAGTTATCCTATGATCGGGAACTGTTTAAGTCTAGAGTTATCATCTTCTAGATCTCACTATTATAATCTCATTATAATTCTAGAAGCTTTACTTTAAACCATGGAATATCTTATTTAAAACACTTTAAATAGATAAGGCCCGTAATAAAAACAAATAAGTCTTTTATTAATATTAATGAAATCAAATAAGAGTACAAGAAAGTTCTTCCTAAATCATCATACATGATTGGATTTTAGGACAAACTCTTTCAAATTGCAAACCTGAGATATAACATACCATATTGTTTTCATCTTTATAGAAAAAGATGGCACCAAAAAGAGGAAGACCCGCAAAGAATCCTCGTCCTCAACCCGTGGTGAATCCAGAGAATGAGGTTCCACCTCAGAACCAAGTTCCAAACCCGGAACCACAACTCGCTCGAGATCCTAATCAAGAAAATAACCCGATGAGTCTACTTATGAACTTTCTTATTCAGCATACCCAGAACCTTCAGCCCCAACGGAACCAACATCCAATAAAAGGAAATCTACCTCCAGCTCAACTGACATAGGCTACCGTTAGTTTCAAATCATTTAAATCTCTGAATCCCCCTGAGTTTAAGGGTACTACCGATCCCGTTGAAGCAAGAATATGGTTACGTGAAATAGAAAAGACTTTTGAGATCGTAGGGGTAGAAGAAGAGAAGAAAACCATCTTTGCAGCCTACATGTTAAAAGGTGAAGCGAATTATTGGTGGGAATCAAAGAGAGCAATGGAAGGGAACGTAGTCATACCCTGGACCAGGTTCACGCAGCTATTTTTGGAGAAATATTTTCCTAAATACTTGGAGAGTCAAATGGAAGTCAAGTTTCTGGAACTCAAGCAAGGCAACATGACTGTAGCTGAATATGAAGCCAAGTTTTCTGAACTCTCTAGGTTTGTGCCTTACCATGTGGATACTGACGAAAAGAGAGCTAAGCGTTTTCAACTATGGCTAAAGCCGTGGATCCAGAATCGAGTTGCGGTCCTAGAAATCACCAACTATGCTACTGTGGTTCAAAAAGCATCTATTGTGGAAAGTGGATCTGAGTTGTACTCAAAGGACAAGGATATGAAGAAAAGGAAGTTTCAGAATCGTGGAAATAATTTTGAGAGGAAGCCGGACGATCGGAATGGAAATAGACCTTTTGTGAAGTGGGAAGACAGAAGCAATGATACAAAGAGAACTGAGAATCAAGACACTAGGGGAAACAATCAAAAGTCCAGACCTACTCAGGCAGCCAATCTAATTCAAGGAAGGCCACCGCTACTCGAATGCAAAACGTGTGGAAGGAAGCACCCAGGACCATGTAATCTGGCCAGCATTGTTTGTTACAACTGTGGACAAAAAGGGCACTATTCTTCTCACTGCAAGGATAAGGCCGTTACTTGTTTCAATTGCGGAAAGAAAGGACATATTGCACGAGATTGCAAGTCACCACCAAAGGAGACAACTGCACCTAGACTCATGGCACCTCCCAGCAACAAGCCAACTGCTCGTACTTTCAACATGACGGTGAAGGATGCTATTGCTGATAGTGATGTAATTGCAGGTACGCTTTTAGTCAATTCTGTAGATGCATGTGTTTTGTTTGATTCGGGAGCAACAAAATCTTTCATATCGGAGAATTGTAGGAATAAGTTGGATATTCAGTCCGTACCATTAGGAGAGACATTGATTATAGAAGTAGGAAATCAGGAAAAAGTCCCTGTAGACCAGATATGTCCAGATTGTGGAATCGAAATCCAAGGACAACGTTTCGAAGCAGACCTTCTTTCTTTTAATTTAGGGGAGTTTGATATAATTCTGGGAATGGATTGGTTGACACGTTATGATGCTCAAATCAATTGTCGGCGTAAGTGGGTTAGTGTAAAGGGACCCAACGGCAAAAGAATACAATTTCGCGGAAGGAAACCTACCAGTAATTTTCTGACTATAATTCAAGCGAAGAAACTACTAAGGAGTAGGTGTCAAGCCTACTTAGCTTATGTGGTTGACAACGAGAAGCAAGCCCCTGCCATTGATGAAATCCCTGTAGTGAATCAATTCGAAGATGTTTTTCCTGAAGAGTTACCTGGATTGCCGCCCGACAGAGAAATAGAATTCAATATCGATCTTGCCCCGGGAACTGCACCAATTTCCAAAGCACCATACCGAATGGCTCCAGTTGAGATGAAGGAGTTGGCTACCCAACTGCAAGAATTACTTAACAAAGGCATAATCAGACCAAGTGTATCCCCTTGGGGAGCTCCAGTGCTGTTCGTGAAGAAGAAGGACGGATCCATGCGACTATGTATTGATTATCGTGAGTTGAACAAGATGACCATCAAGAATAAGTACCCTCTACCTCGAATCGACGATCTGTTTGACAAACTTAAGGGAGCTAGATGTTTTTCAAAGATTGATTTGAGATCCGGCTATCATCAACTAAAGATCAAGCCTGAAGATATTCCTAAGACTGCCTTTAGGACCCGATATGGACATTACAAATTCTTAGTAATGTCTTTTGGATTGACGAATGCGCCAGCTGCTTTTATGGACTTGATGAATCGTGTGTTCAAGAGGTACTTGGACAAGTTCGTGATTGTATTTATTGATGACATTCTGATATACTCGAAGTCTCCTGAGGAACATGCTGAACACCTCCGTTTAGTTCTGGAAACGCTGCGGAAGGAAAAGTTATATGCGAAATTCTCAAAGTGTGAGTTCTTGCTAAAAGAAGTTCAATTTTTGGGACACATTGTAAGCGACGAAGGGATTTCTGTAGACCCCGCAAAGATAGAAGCCGTAGCAGATTGGGAGAGACCCAAGACTCCAACCGAAGTTAGAAGTTTCCTTGGATTGGCTGGATACTATCGAAGATTCATGAAGGATTTCTCAAAGATAGCTACGCCACTAACTCGACTTACCAGAAAGAGTGAAAAGTTCGAATGGACCCCCAAATACGAAGAAAGCTTTCAAGAATTGAAGAAGAGATTGACTACTGCCCCGGTGTTGACCTTACCCGATGAGAAAGGCGATTTCGTAATTTTCAGCGACGCTTCTCACAAGGGTTTAGGATGTGTTTTGATGCAGCACGGAAAAGTAATAGCTTATGCCTCTCGAAAATTGAAGGAGTATGAGTCTCGTTACCCTACTCACGATTTGGAACTTGCTGCTATTGTTTTTGCACTCAAGATATGGAGACATTACCTTTATGGAGAAAAATGCGAGATTTACACGGATCACAAGAGTTTAAAGTATATATTCACGCAGAAGGAATTAAACATGAGACAGAGAAGGTGGTTAGAATTGATCAAGGACTATGACTTCTCGATAAACTACCACCCAGGGAAGGCTAATGTTGTAGCTGATGCATTAAGTAGAAAGGAGAGACTAAACCTGTTGACAACCTCAGAAGAATTGGTTAGAGAATTCGAGAATATGGAATTAGAAGTCAAGGTCCCAGTCCAAAACAATGAAAGAGTTTACAGCATTCAGTTTCAACCAGAGTTACTCGAGAAGATTCGACGTTGTCAAGAACAAGTAATGGAAGAAAGAAGATCAGAGTTGACCGGAGAAGAATTTCTAAGTTCAAAAGATGAAAAGGGAATTAAGCGATTTGCATCGAGAATATGGATTCCTAATGTTACAGAGTTGAAGGAAGAAATTATGAGCGAAGCACATAACTCGAGATATTCCATTCACCCAGGGAGCACAAAAATGTATCAAGACATCAAGTTGAATTATTGGTGGCCCAACATGAAGAGAGAGATTGCAGAATGGGTAAGTAAGTGTTTGACATGTCAGAAAGTGAAGGCAGAACATCAACGACCAAGTGGACTTCTACAACCTTTAGAGATACCCGAGTGGAAATGGGAGCATATTACCATGGATTTTGTCGTAGGATTGCCCCGAACTAGAGCCATCCACGATGCTATGTGGGTTATTGTCGATCGACTCATTAAATTTGCGCATTTCCTACCAATTAGTGATAAGTATTCCGTTGAGAGATTGGTGAACATATACCTAAAGGAGATTGTAGTTCGTCACGGAGTACCTGTTTCAATTGTACATGATAGAGATGCCCGTTTTACTTCTCGATTTTGGAAAAGTTTTCAAGAATGTCTTGGCACGAAGTTATATCTGAGCACTGCATATCATCCACAGACCGACGGACAAAGTGAGAGGACGATTCAAACAGTTGAAGATATGTTAAGAGCCTGTGCACTTGATTTTAAATGAAGTTGGGATGAGCATTTGCCCCTAGTCGAGTTTGCTTACAACAATAGTTACCATTCGAGCATATGTATGGCACCTTATGAAGCTTTGTACGGAAGGAAGTGTAGATCACCTTTATATTGGGATGAAGTAGGAGAAAGAAAGATACTAGGACCGGAGTTACTTCAACAAACTAAGCAAGTGACCGAGGTTATTCGAAAAAGGTTAGTCGCAGCTCAAGATCGGCAGAGGAAGTATGAAAATCAAAAGGGAAAAGACAAAGCATTTGAAGTGGGAAATAAAGTGATGTTGAAAGTTTCACCTTGGAAAGGAGTAATGAGATTCGGAAGGAAAGGCAAGTTAAGCCCCAGATATATAGGACCTTTTGAGATTCTTAAGAAGATAGGACCACTAGCTTATCTGTTGGCCCTACCTCCAGACCTTCAGCATATCCACGATGTGTTTCATGTTTCTGCATTAAGAGAGTACCATTCTGATTTCAGGCATGTTATAACCTACGAACCAGTGGAAATTCGTCCCGATTTGACATACGAAGAAAAGCCAGTGGAGATCCTAGATTACAAAGTGCAAGAGTTAAGAACTAAGAAAGTAAATTTAGTGAAAGTACTTTGGAGAAACCACCAAGTTGAGGAAGCCACGTGGGAATTAGAAAGTGAGATGCGGAGTAAATATCCTAAATTGTTTAGTACATAGTTTGATTCCGAGGACGGAATCCTATAAGGGGGGAAGACTGTATAACCGCGAATTTTCGAATAATATTTTAATTTTGAACCGAATTTTTGAGTCTCGTTTTAATTAGTCAGCGGGAGAAAAACGAAATCTTTTTACTAAATATTTACATTAATATTTTCATCATTATATTTGTCCCCCATTTTTATTTCTTTTATTTATTAATTACCACTTAAATGATAATGATTAAGCATTATGTCCACTAAACATTTTTGCAATGATTTTGTTTCCATTAATTAGTCCTTTTTAATTTTTAAATTTATCAGCACTAAATTACACAACCCCTGCCTCTTTAAAACAGAAAGCCGGCCCATTCATTTTACAAAAACTTATACACACAAGACAGAGCACAACACAAACTTGTTATTTTCTTTTCACAAACAAACCTCAGGTAGTTTGTTTTTTTCTTTTTCGTGTTCTTTTTCTTTCGTTAATTACTTTTGGTCGATTTCTAGTATTTGTTAAGCTTGATTGTTGGGTTGAAATCGGTGATAGGGGGAGATTAATTGTTGAATTGGTAGAATCGAGTGGTGCTTGTATTGTTTGGTTTTGTGTCTCGTTTTTCCGATTGATTTCGGTCGGAGAAGGAAGTTAGGTGGGTCGGCTGTGATTGTTGTGGATTATGTTTGTGATGGTTGTGTTGTTTAATGTAGAGTCGAAGAAGAGAGTGGTAGAAGAGAGGAGAGATTACGAGAGATGGTTGTGGGGGAGTGAGGGAGAGACGAACAAAGAATGAGGAACGAGAGGGGGAGGGGGTGTAGAATTAAGTGGTGGGTGTGGTAATCGGTAGAGAAAGGAGGAAGGTTGTGGTCGGATTGAGAAGAAGTGGTCGGAGTAGTGTTCGACGGGGAGAAGAAAAAGAGGGAGAGGGAGAAGAGAGAGAGAGAGAGAGAGAGAGAGAGAGAGAGAGAGAGAGAGAGAGAGAGAGAGAGAGAGAGAGAGAGAGAGAGAGAGAAAGAGAGAGAGAGAGAGATAGAGAGACCAGGAGAGAAAGAGAGAGATTATTGAGAGAGAGAGAGAGAGAGAGAGAGAGAGAGAGAGAGAGAGAGAATGAGAGAGATGCAGAGAGTTTAGTTGGGGGAGATGCAGGGAACAAGGGTGGGGCCCACGGGGAAAGTGGGGCCACATCAATTTTTTCTGTTAAAACGATACCGTTTAGTAATCTAGCGATAGTTCGTTAAAAATCAAGATTTTATTATTTGAACCGTTATTTAAATTATTGGGTAAATAATAATTTAATTGCGTTATTAATTAAATAGAATTATTTAAAATTTTAGATGTAATTTAGAATTTATTATTTATTAATTAAATAAGTATTATTATGTGATTTTGAAAACAAATTAGAGATTTATTATAAAAAAAGGGTATTGTAATAACCGTAAATTTTTTAAATATATTTTGAACTGAATTTTTGAGTCTCGTTTTAATTATTCAGCGGGAGAAAAAAAAAAGAAATCTTTTTATTAAATAATTATATTAAATATTTGCATCATTATAATTGTCCCCCATTTTTATTCTTTTAATTTAATAATTACCCACCTATTAAATAAAAAAAATTTATGATGATTACACCACTAAATGTTGCAATGATTTTTTTCTCCATGATTTAGTCTTTTTATTTATTTTATTACAACCATTACCAGCAACATGATTACATTAGAGGTAGTATAATTCTATAAAAACCCGGACTTAGTTTCATACCAAAACAGAAAACACACAACACAAGTCTTGCCTTGTACAAAACACAAGCCCATTCTTGTATTCATATAATAGCAGTATAAACACAAGTACTGCCTCTTTGAACCAAAAACCAAAACACTCGAACCTTTTATACTCATAAACCGAACAAGACACCATACACTCTTGTCTTTTCTTTTACCCAAAATCTATATCCAGTATATACATATACACGAACCAAAACAACACCCAGGTAGTTTGTTTTTTTTCCTTTTCGTGTTTTTTTTTTCTGTTCGTTAATTGCTAGTACTAGTTTTACTTTTGTCCGATTGATTGCTTTGTTTGGTACTACCGTGTGGTAGTCGAGAGAGAAGAGTGGCTGTGGTTTTGTTGGTTGCGATGGTGATGGTAGTCGGGGGAATTGAGGGAGGCAGGAGAAGGAGGATTGGTGTTGGTGTTGTTGAAATCGGAGTTATAAGGAGATGAGAGTGATTTGGCCGGAGTTATAAGGTTGGTGGTGTCGCCGTGTGGTCGAATGCGAGAGAAGGGGGAGGGATTGAAACAAACGAGGAAATTGCTGTGATGGGTTAATCGAAAATTTGAGATGTCGAGGGAGAGAGATAGAGAAAAGAGAGAGAGAGAGAGAGAGAGAGAGAGAGAGAGACGGAGAGAGGTAGAGAGAGGAGAGATTTGGAAATTGAGTTCGGTCAAAGAGAGTGATGCAGGGGAGGAAGAAACAGGTGGGGCCCACACGGTGGGACCCACATCGATGTTTAATTGCTGTTAAAATGTAATATTAACGTATTTTTGGTTCGTTATATTATAATAATCGGGATTTAATTGTTTCGTTAAAAATAGATTATTAATTAATTTGGTTAGTAATTAATAATTTATTTAAAATGGTTTAGTTAATTAATTAATTAAATAAGATTTTAGATGTAATTTAGAATTTATTATTTATTAATTAAATAAGTGTTATTATGTGATTTTGAAAACAAATTAGATATTTATTAATTTGCAATAAAAAAGGGTTTAATAAAATGGATTAATTATTTGTTTGTTAAAAAGAGTTATTTTGTGAATTTTGGACGGAAATTAGAGATTTAATAAATCGTTGATAAAAAGAAGAATATCTGTGAAATAAATAGAATAAAATATATTTTATTTTGGAAAAGCTGTTATTAATATTTTCAGATTATTTTATAATCCGGATCGAGTCAGATTTAATTTAGAGATTTAAAATTTGTTTTATTAATGAGTTTAGTAAATTAGAATTTGTGAGATTTCTTAAAAAATTAGAATTCTTTGATAATTAGTTTAAAAATGAGAATAATAAATATGGATTTAAATTGAATAAAAACGGATGTTTGAATTTTTCATTTTGAGTAAGATTTTAGATTTCCAGATATTAAAAATAGGATTAATTTTCGAGATTTAATTCCTGTGTTCGAATAAATATTTATTTATCCCGGGATTTATTTCTGTTATTTATTCCGGAGCTTTTATGAGATATTATATTATTATTAATTAGATTATCGGATCGGGAGTATTTTATTCTGAAGAATCGCTTACGTATTTCTGGTTGCTATTTTTAGAAAATAATTCTCGAGACGTAGATCGACGCCAAGTTCACGGGTAGAGTATATATTTTAGCTTCATTCATTCGTACTTCGAGATCGAGGCAAGTTCGTTCTTACCCTAACTTTTGGAAACTGTGAATTTCTGTTCGTGTTATTTATTTTCTTAATTATTTTTGAGATATTATATATTGAGATTATCTGTTGCTCTATATGATGCAATAAATTCTTTTGAGAATTATTTCTTGTTAAATATTATTATATTGTCAAGTTAGTTTATTTGAGAATTATAATCCCTATATGCGTAGAAACAATTTAATTGATATCGGGTCGATCTCATTAATTCGAGACGACTATTATTTTATTCAGTGAAACTAATCTCATTCGTCCGAGATAGTTAAATTTATTCTTTTCGATTGAATTTATTGTACAAATTCAATCGTTATTTATTGATTATCTTTCAGTTAGTTCCTCGTTTGAACTAACCGATAGGAGTTTAAAATTATAATTATTAGAGATTTTTATTCGTCGATCAAGTGAAAAATATTCTATTTACACGTTCATCAATGTTGAGTATTATAAATATCGAGAAGTACTATTTGTTCAGTACGACTCCCAATTACTTTAATCTTAGGACTATTCTCATAGATTCGAGATAGTCGATTTTATTGTCAAGGTTTGGCATTTTGTTCATGTCAACCGATAAATTATTATTGAGAATTTACATCAGTCTATTGTTCGGATTGGTGGTAAAATCGAGTCATACTGGCAGTCCGCCAGATTTGTAAATATTTTCTGAAAAGAGTTATCTCAAGTTATCTGTACCCCAAATATTCGGGAATTCTGTATTCTACTAGTCAATTTTGGGCAAGAGGCCCATTATAGAGAAAGAGAGACTCGTGTACCGTTTTACGGACCCGAGAATATTTAGGCATTCGTTGCCTTGGTTGAATTGATAACCATTATGATGCTAGCATACATACATATATATTATAGTTGATATCGTATTGTAGCCGTGATCGGGCGAAGTGCGGTGTCATCGGAGGCCGGTATTCTTGGTTGGTTAGTTGATCGCCCCACCGAGATACGGAGAGGTGGAAGACCAGTTCATTCTTAAATCATGAGTTATCAGAGTTATATCAAATGAGTTATCGAGTATTCTGTTTCGAGATGAGTAATGAGTCTTTTGAGTATTCTGCATTGAGATGAGTTTGAGCCTTTCGAGTATGATATTTTCCAGATGAATTTGAGTCAAATCTTATTGTGATTTTCAATATTAAAATTTTGAGTATTAATTTCGGTAAACCTTATTATATTTATATACCGAGCGAGAAGAGAACTTGCTGAGCACTATAGTTGCTCATTCTTGCTTTACAACATTTTGTTCAGCTGTCAAGACGGAAAAAGGCGAGACGTCCAGCCAGGGCTATAAAGGCAAGGGGAAAGCGCAAGGCTATGGCGTCAATAATTAGAAGACCCAGATAGAATCTTTATATTTCTACTGATGTGAACTTTTGTAATATATTAAATCGAGATGTATCAAGTTGTTTTGTACTATGTTGTAAAGACGATCTTGGACCTGCGGAGTGGGACATTTTATGCTCCGTTGTATTATATATTTTGCTTTGTTATTGCGTAACTTGTGCTACAGGATATTGAGACAATGTGACGACCCGGGTCCCCTGTCAGGGTGGATTTGGGGGCGTTACAGTTTTGGTATCAGAGCCATAGTTATATTTTTAGGAATCATATGAGCCTTGGAGTATAACCCGATGCGAGCATTTAGAGATATAATACGAACCTAGAACTATAACGCGACGTGAGAATTTAGAGATATGATACGAAGTTGAGATTTTGGCACTAAGCGCCTTACGCCTTTATATATATTTATAGGCATAGCTAGTTGATTGAAACCTGACCGAGATTTTCGTACTTTTGTAGATGTCTACTTCCAGACCAGCTGATTTTCGTTCTACCCGAGATAGATCTCCTACACCTTACCCGCATGGACCACTTAGCTCAGGTTCAGACAGTGACCCGTCTGAAGAGTTTATGCTGATGGTTAATGACACGGAGGATTCTTCAGTTCAGATCCTTACACCTTCTCCTCCACATGTGATAGATTTAGTAGATTCTCCTGACCAGATAATTGAGATAGTCGATTCTCCTCCACCAGTGATTGATTTAGAGGCTCCTACCCCTGAGACGTTCAAAGTTGAGACCCCAGTGCCCGAGATTACTGATCCAGTTGATGAGAGCCAGCTTTCACCCGTCCGTATTGAGGTTGTACCTACCTTGTCAGCTCCAGTATCCGGAGTTGATGTACCTACAGGAGTAGCAGCTCTTGCTGAGTTGTTTACTTTACCTGTTCCCGTCTATGCTTCGACGCCGACAGTCCCTACCGTGCCTGACTACATGTTTCCACCTGTCAGTGCCATGCCTGCTTGTGATACTACTCCATTTGCACCTACCATACCTGCACCTGCTCCTGCTCAGCCCACTGTGGTTGCTACTACTGTTGCTATGCCACCTGTTCCTTCTGAGCATCCTGATGTGGCCGGAGGGATGGTCCCTTGGCATGTCCACCATACACTGTTCCAGCATTACCGTTGGTTGTGGGCACGTTATGAGGAGATTTTTACTACTAGGGATAGTATTCTTCGACTATTGTCAGTTTCAGAACCTCTTGCCGTGCATCATGGAGGGAGTCTGTTGGTGAGAGACGTACCCATGGAGATTATGCACCAGATTGCCCTGACTGTTTTGACCGGGCTTCAGACTAACTTAGCCGCATTACCATCATCCAGCACAAGACAGATTGATCAGGCCAGAGTTGCCACCCTGGTTTCAGACTTTATCAGAGAGTTCCATAGGAGAGTGGGTGAGATGTTTCTTCAGTGATGACGTCGAGATAGACCCTTCTGTAGTAGGGTGCATATATTATGTTGATCCTTGTATTTTAGACCTGATACCCAGCCTGTTGGGTAGAAACTTTGTTATCTCTACTAGACTAGTATGTTGGCTAGTTACTTTTACGATGTACTTATTATCAGCGACCAGTTTGTATTCAGTACCATGACCTGGATTTCACCAGTATGGAATCTTATCAGTATTATATTGTGATCTGCTATAGTATCGTTATCTCATTTTGTTTAGATTTGTGTTATATTAGAATAGCATGTTAGAATAATTTCCATGTTACCCCTGAATTAGTTAACAATTTCTTTTCCGATACTACGACTTAAAAAGAATTTTCGAGAACCAGAGATTTATGATGATTGAATTTTTGAGAACCGCCATTTAAATTGAGATAAATCTTCACGAGTATCTAAAATCTTTTTATATCGAGAAATAAGAGTAACTGCTTATAAGAGACAAAAAAGAGTTGTGATTTTGAGTATTGTGAGGAACCATAAATTTGATCGAGTATTTATTTATGAATGCCTATCATTACTTTGCCAGCAATGGTGTCGTATAATTGCAAACCTGAGATATAATACCATATTGTTTTCATCTTTATAGAAAAAGATGGCACCAAAAAGAGGAAGACCCACAAAGAATCCTCGTCCTCAACCCGAGGTGAATCCAGGGAATGAGGTTCCACCTCAGAACCAAGTTCCAAACCCGGAACCACAACGCGCTCGAGGTCCCACCCAAGAAAATAACCCGATGAGTCTACTTATGAACTTTCTTATTCAGCATACCCAGAACCCTCAGCCTCAGCTATACCAAAATGTAGGAGGGAATCCACCTCCAGCTCAACTGACCCAAACTACTGTGAGTTTCAAATCATTCAAATCCTTGAGTCCACCTGAGTTTAAAGGTACCACTAACCCAGTGGAAGCTAGAATCTGGTTACGTGAAATAGAGAAGACCTTTGAGATCGTAGGGGTAGAAGAAGAGAAGAAAACCATCTTTGCGGCCTACATGTTAAAATGTGAAGCGAATTATTGGTGGGAATCAAAGAGAGCAATGGAAGGGAACGTAGTCATACCCTGGACCAGGTTCACGCAGCTATTTTTAGAGAAATATTTTCCTAAATACTTGGAGAGCCAAATGGAGGTCAAGTTTCTGGAACTCAAGCAAGGCAACATGACTGTAGCTGAATACGAAGCCAAGTTTTCTGAACTCTCTAGGTTTGTGCCTTACCATGTGGATACTGACGAAAAGAGAGCTAAACGTTTTCAACTAGGGCTGAAGCCGTGGATCCAGAATCGAGTTGCGGTCCTAGAAATCACCAACTATGCTACTGTGGTTCAAAAAGCATCTATTATGGAAAGTGGATCTGAGTTGTACTCAAAGGACAAGGATATGAAGAAAAGGAAGTTTCAGAATCGTGGAAATAATTTTGAAAGGAAGCCGGACGATCGGAATGGAAAGAGACCTTTTGTGAAGCGGGAAGACAGAAGCAATGATACAAAGAAAACTGAGAATCAAGACACTAGGGGAAACAATCAAAAGTCCAGACCCCCTCAGGCAGCCAATCTAATTCAAGGAAGGCCACCGCTACCTGAATGCAAAACGTGTGGAAGGAAGCACCCAGGACCATGTAATCTGGCCAACATTGTTTGTTACAACTGTGGACAAAAAGGGCACTATTCTTCTCACTTCAAGGATAAGGCCGTTACTTGTTTCAATTGCGGAAAGAAAGGAAATATTGCAAGAGATTGCAAGTCACCACCAAAGGAGACAACTGCACCTAGACTCATGGCACCTCCCAGCAACAAGCCAACTGCTCGTACTTTCAACATGACGGTGAAAGATGCTATTGCCGATAGTGATGTGATTGCAGGTACGCTTTTAGTCAATTCTGTAGATGCATGTGTTTTGTTTGATTCGGGAGCAACAAAATCTTTCATATCGGAGAATTTTAGGAATAAGTTGGATATTCAGTCCGTACCATTAGGGGAGACATTGATTATAGAAGTAGCGAATCAGGAAAAAGTCCCTGTAGATCAGATATGTCCAGATTTTGGAATCGAAATCCAAGGACAACGTTTCGAAGCAGACCTTCTTTCTTTTAATTTAGGGGAGTTTGATATAATTCTGGGAATGGATTGGTTGACACGTTATGATGCTCAAATTAATTGTCGGCGTAAGTGGGTTAGTGTAAAGGGACCCAACGGCAAAAGAATACAATTCCGCGGAAGGAAACCTACTAGTAATTTTCTGACCATGATTCAAGCGAAGAAACTACTAAGGAGTGGGTGTCAAGCCTACTTAGCTTATGTGGTTGACAACGAGAAGCAAGCCCCTGCCATCGATGAAATTCCTGTAGTGAATCAATTCGAAGATGTTTTTCCTGAAGAGTTACCTGGATTGCCGCCCGACAGAGAAATAGAATTCAATATCGATCTTGCCCCGGGAACTGCACCAATTTCCAAAGCACCATACCGAATGGCTCCAGTTGAGATGAAGGAGTTGGCTACCCAACTGCAAGAATTACTTGACAAAGGCGTAATCAGACCAAGTGTATCCCCTTGGGGAGCTCCAGTGCTGTTCGTGAAGAAGAAGGACGGATCCATGCGACTATGTATTGATTATCGTGATTTGAACAAGATGACCATCAAGAATAAGTACCCTCTACCCCGAATCGACGATCTGTTTGACCAACTTAAGGGAGCTAGATGTTTTTCAAAGATTGATTTGAGATCCGGCTATCACCAACTAAAGATCAAGCCTGAAGATATTCCTAAGACTGCCTTTAGAACCCGATATGGACATTACGAATTCTTAGTCATGTCTTTTGGATTGACGAATGCGCCAGCTGCTTTTATGGATTTGATGAATCGTGTGTTCAAGAGGTACTTGGACAAGTTCGTGATTGTATTTATTGATGACATACTGATATACTCGAAGTGTCCTGAGGAACATGCTGAACACCTCCGTTTAGTTCTGGAAACGCTGCGGAAGGAAAAGCTATATGCGAAATTCTCTAAGTGTGAGTTCTGGCTAAAAGAAGTTCAATTTTTGGGACACATTGTAAGCGGCGAAGGGATTTCTGTAGACCCCGCAAAGATAGAAGCCGTAGCGGATTGGGAGAGACCCAAGACTCCAACCGAAGTTAGAAGTTTCCTTGGATTGGCCGGATACTATCGTAGATTCGTGAAGGATTTCTCAAAGATAGCTACGCCACTGACTCGACTTACCAGAAAGAGTGAGAAGTTCGAATGGACCCCCAAATGCGAAGATAGCTTTCAAGAATTGAAGAAGAGATTGACTACTGCCCCGGTGTTGACCTTACCCGATGAGAAAGGCGATTTCGTAATTTACAGCGACGCTTCTCACAAGGGTTTGGGATGTGTTTTGATGCAACACGGAAAAGTAATAGCTTACGCCTCTCGGCAACTGAAGGAGTATGAGTCCCGTTACCCTACTCACGATTTGGAACTTGCTGCTATTGTTTTCGCACTCAAGATTTGGAGACATTACCTTTACGGAGAGAAATGCGAGATTTACACGGATCACAAGAGCTTAAAGTATATATTCACGCAGAAGGAATTAAACATGAGACAAAGAAGATGGTTGGAGTTGATCAAAGACTATGATTGCTCGATAAACTACCACCCAGGGAAGGCTAATGTTGTAGCTGATGCATTAAGTAGAAAGGAGAGACTAAACCTGTTGACAACCTCAGAAGAATTGGTCAGAGAATTTGAGAAAATGGAATTGGAAGTCAAGAACCCAGTCCAAAACAATGAAAGAGTTTACAGCATTCAGTTTCAACCGGAGTTACTCGAGAAGATTCGCCGTTGTCAACAACAAGTAATGGAAGAAAGAGGATCAGAGTTGACCGGAGAAGAAATTCTAAGTTCAAAAGATGAAAAGGGAATTAAGCGATTTGCATCGAGAATATAGATTCCTAATGTTACAGAGTTGAAGGAGGAAATTATGAGTGAAGCTCATAACTCGAGATATTCCATTCACCCAGGGAGCACAAAGATGTATCAAGACATCAAGTTGAACTATTGGTGGCCCAACATGAAGAGGGAGATTGCAGAATGGGTAAGTAAGTGTCTGACATGTCAGAAGGTGAAGGCAGAACATCAACGACCAAGTGGACTTCTACAACCTTTAGAGATACCCGAGTGGAAATGGGAGCATATTACCATGGATTTTGTCGTAGGATTGCCCCGAACTAGAGCCAGCCACGATGCTATTTGGGTTATTGTCGACCGACTCACTAAATCTGCGCATTTCCTACCAATTAGTGATAAGTATTCCGTTGAGAGATTGGTGAACATATACCTAAAGGAGATTGTAGTTCGTCACGGAGTACCTGTTTCAATTGTATCTGATAGAGATGCCCGTTTTACTTCTCGGTTTTGGAAAAGTTTTCAAGAATGTCTTGGCACGAAGTTAAATCTGAGCACTGCTTATCATCCACAGACCGACGGACAAAGTGAAAGGACGATTCAAACAGTTGAAGATATGTTAAGAGCCTGTGCACTTGATTTTAAAGGAAGTTGGGATGAGCATTTGCCCCTAGTCGAGTTTGCTTACAACAATAGTTACCATTCAAGCATATGTATGGCACCTTATGAAGCTTTGTACGGAAGGAAGTGTAGATCACCGTTATATTGGGATGAAGTAGGAGAAAGAAAGATACTAGGACCGGAATTACTTCAACAAACTAAGCAAGCAACCGAGGTTATTCGAAAAAGGTTAGTTGCAGCTCAAGATCGACAGAGGAAGTATGCAAATCAAAAGAGGAAAGACAAAGCATTTGAAGTGGGAGATAAAGTGATGTTAAAAGTTTCACCTTGGAAAGGAGTGATGAGATTCGGAAAGAAAGGCAAGTTAAGCCCCAGATATATAGGACCTTTTGAGATTCTTAAGAAGATAGGACCACTAGCTTATCAGTTGGCCCTACCTCCAGACCTTCAGCATATCCACGATGTGTTTCATATTTCTGCATTAAGAGAGTACCATTCTGATTTCAGGCACGTTATAACCTACGAACCAGTGGAAATTCGTCCAGATTTGACATACGAAGAAAAGCCAGTGGAGATCCTAGATTACAAAGTGCAAGAGTTAAGAACTAGGAAAGTGAATTTAGTAAAAGTACTTTGGAGAAACCACCAGGTTGAGGAAGCCACGTGGGAATTAGAAAGTGAAATGCGGAATAAATATCCGGAATTGTTTAGTGCATAGTTTTGATTCCGAGGACGGAATCCTATAAGGGGGGAAGACTGTAATAACCGTAAATTTTCGAAATATATTTTGAACTGAATTTTTGAGTCTCGTTTTAATTATTCAGCGGGAGAAAAAAAAAACGAAATCTTTTTATTAAATAATTATATTAAATATTTGCATCATTATAATTGTCCCCCATTTTTATTCTTTTAATTTAATAATTACCCACCTATTAAATAAAAAAATTTTATGATGATTACACCACTAAATGTTGCAATGATTTTTTTCTCCATGATTTAGTCTTTTTATTTATTTTATTACAACCATTACCAGCAACATGATTACATTAGAGGTAGTATAATTCTATAAAAACCCGGACTTAGTTTCATACCAAAACAGAAAACACACAACACAAGTCTTGCCTTGTACAAAACACAAGCCCACTCTTGTATTCATATAATAGCAGTATAAACACAAGTACTGCCTCTTTGAACCAAAAACCAAAACACTCGAACCTTTTATACTCATAAACCGAACAAGACACCATACACTCTTGTCTTTTCTTTTACCCAAAATCTATATCCAGTATATACATATACACGAACCAAAACAACACCCAGGTAGTTTGTTTTTTTTCCTTTTCGTGTTTTTTTTTTCCGTTCGTTAATTGCTAGTACTAGTTTTACTTTTGTCCGATTGATTGCTTTGTTTGGTACTACCGTGTGGTAGTCGAGAGAGAAGAGTGGCTGTGGTTTTGTTGGTTGCGATGGTGATGGTAGTCGGGGGAATTGAGGGAGGCAGGAGAAGGAGGATTGGTGTTGGTTTTGTTGAAATCGGAGTTATAAGGAGATGAGAGTGATTTGGCCGGAGTTATAAGGTTGGTGGTGTCGCCGTGTGGTCGAATGCGAGAGAAGGGGGAGGGATTGAAACAAACGAGGAAATTGCTGTGATGGGTTAATCGAAAATTTGAGATGTCGAGGGAGAGAGATAGAGAAAAGAGAGAGAGAGAGAGAGAGAGAGAGAGAGAGAGAGAGAGAGAGAGGTTGAGAGAGGAGAGATTTGGAGATTGAGTTCGGTCAAAGAGAGTGATGCAGGGGAGGAAGAAACAGGTGGGGCCCACACGGTGGGACCCACATCGATGTTTAATTGCTGTTAAAATGTAATATTAACGTATTTTTGGTTCGTTATATTATAATAATCGGGATTTAATTGTTTCGTTAAAAATGGATTATTAATTAATTTGGTTAGTAATTAATAATTTATTTAAAATGGTTTAGTTAATTAATTAATTAAATAAGATTTTAGATGTAATTTAGAATTTATTATTTATTAATTAAATAAGTGTTATTATGTGATTTTGAAAACAAATTAGATATTTATTAATTTGCAATAAAAAAGGGTTTAATAAAATGGATTAATTATTTGTTTGTTAAAAAGAGTTATTTTGTGAATTTTGGACGGAAATTAGAGATTTAATAAATCGTTGATAAAAAGAAGAATATCAGTGAAATAAATAGAATAAAATATATTTTATTTTGGAAAAGCTGTTATTAATATTTTCAGATTATTTTATAATCCGGATCGAGTCAGATTTAATTTAGAGATTTAAAAGTTGTTTTATTAATGAGTTTAGTAAATTAGAATTTGTGAGATTTCTTAAAAAATTAGAATTCTTTGATAATTAGTTTAAAAATGAGAATAATAAATATGGATTTAAATTGAATAAAAACGGATGTTTGAATTTTTCATTTTGAGTAAGATTTTAGATTTCCAGATATTAAAAATAGGATTTATTTTCGAGATTTAATTCCTGTGTTCGAATAAATATTTATTTATCCCGGGATTTATTTCTGTTATTTATTCCGGAGCTTTTATGAGATATTATATTATTATTAATTAGATTATCGGATCGGGAGTATTTTATTCTGAAGAATCGCTTACGTATTTCTGGTTGCTATTTTTAGAAAATAATTCTCGAGACGTAGATCGACGCCAAGTTCACGGGTAGAGTATATATTTTAGCTTCATTCATTCGTACTTCGAGATCGAGGCAAGTTCGTTCTTACCCTAACTTTTGGAAACTGTGAATTTCTGTTCATGTTATTTATTTTCTTAATTATTTTTGAGATATTATATATTGAGATTATCTGTTGCTCTATATGATGCAATAAATTCTTTTGAGAATTATTTCTTGTTAAATATTATTATATTGTCAAGTTAGTTTATTTGAGAATTATAATCCCTATATGCGTAGAAACAATTTAATTGATATCGGGTCGATCTCATTAATTCGAGACGACTATTATTTTATTCAGTGAAACTAATCTCATTCGTCCGAGATAGTTAAATTTATTCTTTTCGATTGAATTTATTGTACAAATTCAATCGTTATTTATTGATTATCTTTCAGTTAGTTCCTCGTTTGAACTAACCGATAGGAGTTTAAAATTATAATTATTAGAGATTTTTATTCGTCGATCAAGTGAAAAATATTCTATTTACACGTTCATCAATGTTGAGTATTATAAATATCGAGAAGTACTATTTGTTCAGTACGACTCCCAATTACTTTAATCTTAGGACTATTCTCATAGATTCGAGATAGTCGATTTTATTGTCAAGGTTTGGCATTTTGTTCATGTCAACCGATAAATTATTATTGAGAATTTACATCAGTCTATTGTTCGGATTGGTGGTAAAATCGAGTCATACTGGCAGTCCGCCAGATTTGTAAATATTTTCTGAAAAGAGTTATCTCAAGTTATCTGTACCCCAAATATTCGGGAATTCTGTATTCTACTAGTCAATTTTGGGCAAGAGGCCCATTATAGAGAAAGAGAGACTCGTGTACCGTTTTACGGACCCGAGAATATTTAGGCATTCGTTGCCTTGGTTGAATTGATAACCATTATGATGCTAGCATACATACATATATATTATAGTTGATATCGTATTGTAGCCGTGATCGGGCGAAGTGCGGTGTCATCGGAGGCCGGTATTCTTGGTTGGTTAGTTGATCGCCCCACCGAGATACGGAGAGGTGGAAGACCAGTTCATTCTTAAATCATGAGTTATCAGAGTTATATCAAATGAGTTATCGAGTATTCTGTTTCGAGATGAGTAATGAGTCTTTTGAGTATTCTGCATTGAGATGAGTTTGAGCCTTTCGAGTATGATATTTTCCAGATGAATTTGAGTCAAATCTTATTGTGATTTTCAATATTAAAATTTTGAGTATTAATTTCGGTAAACCTTATTATATTTATATACCGAGCGAGAAGAGAACTTGCTGAGCACTATAGTTGCTCATTCTTGCTTTACAACATTTTGTTCAGCTGTCAAGACGGAAAAAGGCGAGACGTCCAGCCAGGGCTATAAAGGCAAGGGGAAAGCGCAAGGCTATGGCGTCAATAATTAGAAGACCCAGATAGAATCTTTATATTTCTACTGATGTGAACTTTTGTAATATATTAAATCGAGATGTATCAAGTTGTTTTGTACTATGTTGTGAAGACGATCTTGGACCTGCGGGGTGGGACATTTTATGCTCCGTTGTATTATATATTTTGCTTTGTTATTGCGTAACTTGTGCTACAGGATATTGAGACAATGTGACGACCCGGGTCCCCTGTCAGGGTGGATTTGGGGGCGTTACAGGTATATTTGTGAATAAATGGAATAATATATGATTTTAATTTGGAAAGCTGTTTTTAATATTTTCCGGTTTATTTTAATTAACCGGATCGAGTCAGATTTAATTTAGAGATTTAAAATTTGTTTTATATTATTAATGAGTTTAGTAAATTAGAATTTGTGAGATTTCTTAAAAAATTAGAATTCTTTGATAAATTAGTTTAAAAATAAGAATAATTATTTTGGATTTAAATTGAATAAAAATGGATGTTTGAATTTTTCATTTTGAGTAAGTATTTGGATTTCCAGATATTAAAAATAGGATATATTCTCCAGATTTAATTCCTGTGTTCGAAGAAATATTTATTTATCCCGGAATTAATTTCTGTTATATATTCCGGAGATTTTATGAGATATTATATTATTATTAATTAGATTATCGGATCGGGAGTATTTTATTCTGAAGAATCGCTCATGTATTTCTGGTTGCCTTTTTTTAGAAAATAATTCTCGAGACGTAGATCGACGCCAAGTTCACGGGTAGAGTATAATTTTTATCTGCATTCATTTGCACTTCGAGATCGAGGCAAGTTCATTCCTACCCTAATTTTTGGAAATTGTGAATTTCTGTTTGTGTTATTTAATTCCTTAATTATTTTCGAGATATTATATGTTGAGGTTATCTGTTGCTCTGTGTGATGCAATAATTTCTTTTGAGAATTATTTCTTGTTAAATATTATTATGTTGTTAATTATGATCCCTATAAGCGTAGAAATAATTTAGTTGCAATCGGGTCGATCTCATTAATTCGAGACGACTATTATTCTGATTCAGTGAAACTAATCTCATTCGTCTGAGATAGTTAAATTTATTCTTTTCGATTGAATTTATTGTACAAATTCAATCGTTATTTATTGATTATCTTTTAGTTAGTTCCTCGTTTGAACTAACCGATAGGAGTTTAAAAATTATAGTTGTTAGAGATTTTTATTCGTCGATCAAGTGAAAAATATTCTATTTAAACGTTCATCAATGTTGAGTACTATAAATATTGAGAAGTACTATTTGTTCAGTACGACTCCAAATTACTTCAATCTTAAGACTATTCTCATAAATTCGAGATAGTTGATCTATTGTCAAGGTTTGGCATTTTGTTCGTGTCAACCGATAAATTATTATTATTGAGAATTTACATCAGTCCATTGTTCGGATTGGTGGTAAAATCGAGTCAGACTGGCAGTCCGCCAGATTTGTTAATATTTTCTGGAAGAATTATTTCAAGTTATCTGTACCCCAAATATTCGGGAATTCTGTATTCTACTGGTCAATTTTGGGCAAGATGCCCATTATAGAGAAAGAGAGACTCGTGTACCGTTTTACGGACCCGAGAATAATTAGGCACCTTGTTGCCTTGGTTGAATTGATAACCATTATGATGCTAGCATTCATACATATATATTATAGTTGATATCGTATTGTAGCCGTGATCGGGCGAAGTGCGGTGTCATTGGAGGCCGGTATTCTTGGTTGGTTAGTTGATCGCCCCACCGAGATACAGAGAGGTGGAAGACCAGTTCATTCTTAAATCATGAGTTATCAGAGTTATATCTAATGAGTTATCGAGTATTCTATTTCGAGATGAGTAATGAGTCTTTTGAGTATTCTGTTTTGAGATGAGTTTTGAGACTTTCGAGTATGATATTTTCAAGATGAATTTGAGCCAAATCATATTGTGATATCCGATATTAAAGTTTTGAGTATTTATTTCGGTAAACCTTATTATATTTATATACCGAGCGAGAAGAGAACTTGCTGAGTGTAATAACCGCAAAATTTTCGAATAATAATTTTCTACTCGTTATTTAAATTTATTAAAGATTGATGAATTAATATTTTTTTAAATAGCGCATTTCGGTAAAGTTTTAAAATTTTATGTAAATAAATATTTATTTTATCTATTTATTTATATTTATTAGGTATTTATTAAAATTAGAAAATTTAGGAAAAGAGGATTTTAATTTTTGGACGGATATTATTTTTTTTAAAAAAAAACGTGGAATTTATTTAGAGAACAAAATTCGAGTCTCGTTTATTTGAGCCAGCAGAAAAACGACGAGATAAGTATTACTGATTTATCGTTAAGCACTAAGAGGAGGCAGTTTTCACAAATCAAGGCTTAAATTCCGGAATATTAATTGTCCCATTACGTTTTGTTCCCCATGCTTTGTCCCCCAAGTTTATTCCTTTTTAACTCTTATGACCACAAAACCCGGATGGGCATATAACCGAGAGAGAGAGAGATACATTACCCAGGAGGGGGGATTATATTCTTTCACACAATCATACACCACTTACATGTTACAACCTCTCCCATTTCTTTTTAACAAAAACACTTCAACCTTATATACAGTTATATACACGAACCGAACAAAACCCAGGTATTTTAGTTTTTCTCTGTAAAACTTTTTTCTTTGTTTCTTTTCCCCTTTTCCTTTTCCGATTTTTCCCCCTTGGTTTTCCGATTGGTGTTGTTCTGTTTTGGCTGTGTTCGAATTGGTTAAGGGGGGTGTTTATTGTTGAGATTGTGATTGAATTGATTTTTGGTGTTGCCGTGTGTGGGGGGGGGGGTTCGGAGACGGCCACCCCGTGGTGGCGTTATTATTATGGTGGTGTGGGAATTAACGAGAAATGAGGAAGGGATTCGATCTTGTTGCGCTTAAACGGGTATTGCCGTGAATCACTGAGAGAGAGAGAGAGAGGGATGATCGGAATTGTTGTGTGGTGTTGGGTTTGAGTCGGAGAAGAGGGATTAGAGAGAGAGGCGGACTGGTGGTGTCGGAGAAGAGACTGGAGAGGGTCGTGGAGACAGAGGGATGTACGGGAGAGAGGTTAGGAGGGAGGGTTATGGAGTGATTGAGTTGGGAGAGATAGAGACACAGGGAGAGATAGAGAATAGACGAGAGAGAGAGAGAGAGAGAGAGAGAGAGAGAGAGAGAGAGAGAGAGGAGGGAGAGATGGGTTGGAAGAGAGTTTCAGGGGGGCGGCTGGACGGCGGTGGTGGCGCGTGGGCCCCACGCGCCGTCGTGGAAAAAATTATTTTCTGTACAGTTTTTTTAAAAACAAAGGAATAGGAAATAAAAATATATTATAATATATATATATATATAATATAGAGTTAATAATAATAATAAAATAAAAGAGATTAAATATTCTTTTTAAAATTGGTTTTAAATAATTGAGATATTAGTTTAAAATTTTGAGAAAATAAAAGAGATAATAATAAAAGAGGTTGAATATTTTAAAAGTTGGTTTTAATGATTGAGTTATTAATATTATTAAATTGTGAGAAATGATTAATTAATAAAATGAGTTTAATAAATGGTGATCGATTTATTAATTAATTAAATAAAAAAAATTTTTGGCGTAAATTAGAGATTTATTGATTCGTTAATAAAAGAGTGAATATTAATGAATAATAGTGTAGAATATGATTTTTTTTTATTTTAAAAGAATTGAATTGTGATTTTTGGACGATAATGAGAAATATAATAATTTGTCGATAAAATAGAATAATTGTGAATAAATAGAGAAAAGTATGGTTTAATTTTGGAAGGTTATATTCAGTAATTCCGGATTATTTTTATTAACCGGATAGAATCAGATTATTTTATAAACTAAAACCGGAATTATTATTAAGCTATTTACAAGATTAAAATGAATTCGTGGATTATTTTATTTCTGGAATAAAATAGAGATTTATACCCTCGTTCCAATAAAAATGAATTCTTGAATTTTGAGAATAAATGAGATTAATATTAATTAGAGAATTCTAGAGACTTGAAGATGATTCATAAGAGCTAATTTTATTTTTTTGAAAATGTGATTTTAATAGATAATTAATTGTTAGCGAATACTTAGAGATAATTAGAGACCTTTTAAATGAAGAATTGTCGTTATATTTCGGTAACCCTATTTTCGTTTTTAAGAAGAATTTACGGATATTAAAATATCATATATAGATTGGATTCCTGAGTTCGGAGAAGTTTTACTTATCCGGGGATTTAGTGGGAAGTTTGACTCAGAATTGTCGGCGGATATAAGTGAGGGTTAAATGAGGAAGGATGAAGATGGATGAGGTATTGGTGGTGGTTGTTGAATTCTCTGTGAGGCGTTTTCCAACGGGAAAACATATATGTTCAGAGGGGACGTCTTCGATTATCTTCTTCCAACAGAGAAATTGGTGAGTATGGTAAATACGTTCAAGTTGAGTTTATAAGCGTTTATAGAAACTATTAGAATTGTCGTCTAGAGACTAAAGTATTGTCTTATGTTTGATACTGGAATTGGCGCGCGAGCTCGGTATCGGCGGATTAGACTCGTGGCAACCGCAAGAGCGTTGAGCCAAATAATGATCGAATTAGAAGATTGTCACGCCGTGAGATAGAAGATGAAAGCAGTATCACTGTGACATTTCATGATAGTTGAGAATTCGAGGCAAGTGCTTTCCCTTGGTAAGCTGAATGCACAAGCAGTAAGTAAAGTAAAGAGCAGAAACAGTAAAGTGCAGAAAAGTAAAGAACACAAGAAACTTTTAGCCAGGTTCGACCCCTAATCCCCTATGGTCTACGTCCTGGTCCCTTACCAACTTGGTAAGAGAATATATTATTGATCAACGAAATAAATCAATTACAAGATACAATAATATATCTCCCTTTTAACCCAGCTGTTGACAAATGGCGTGCTGAACTCCTGTTTCTGAACTTGCCCTCTAAGCTATACTTCCCAAGTATACTTCTCTAGCAACGATCACCAAACCCTAGTCCCTTAGCCAATCCGTCCAACAACTAATGAATACAAATCAAACAATACAATCAAGAACAAATCGAACAATACAATCAAGAATGAATACAACTCAAAACTATGAACTCTCTAAGAATAGCACGTATGTAATATATTAAGAGCTCGAGAAAATTGAAAGGATATAGCAATGAAAAACTGAGTTGTTTGTGTTCTTTATGTGCTTGAATATTTTCTGACTTGATTAGTACGAATGAACACAAGAACAAGGTTTATAAAGCTTTACAACCAACGTTCTAAAATCAATCAATCAATTTCAAACGTCTAGAAATCAATTTTCTAACGTTCAATTGGTTAGAGAGATTTTGCAACGTTCTTGTTACCGTTTAACAGAGGGTTTGGAAGAGATGAATCGAAGAAAACATAACCCTTCTGTTTGTATAGATATAAAACGCGTATAGGAGATTTTAAAGAAAGAAATCTTTTAAAAATGGCAAACTCCTATTATTTAGGAAATTGATATAAAATCAGTTTTGATAAAGATTTGAGCTCCATAATATATTATGCACGTATTATATCATAAAGAATCCTTACAATGTGTCTAATTGAGTTTCCTGAAATAAATCCAAGAAATCGAACTTGATCTCTATCTTCAGGATTCTGGACAGTTGGAAATGGCTTGCTATTTGTGAAGTGACTGTGTGCAACTGGCTTGCCAGACTGTCTTTGTTGTAGCACCAAATTGGTTGCTGTTTGTAAATTCCGATTAAACAATCAGTAGGCTATTTTTCCCTTCAAAACCAAGTTAGTACAACATAGAAATAACATGATGTTTTATATCAAACTACAAGCAATCGGCTTGCTGAATGTGATCATCAAAACCATAGGAGTATCAGGAATTGTTGCCTTGGAGCATACTGCTGCTGATAACCTGAAGGATTGAATGGCTTAGCTCCGTATTGCTGACCTTGAAATTGCTGATAAGGCTGTTGTGGTTGTTGCATACCACCTTGATTATTGCTCCAGCTGAAATTAGGATGGTTTCTGTTGCTCGGATGATAGGTGGCTGGAGCTGGCTGTGGTGGTCTCTGAAGGTTGCTCACAAACTGTGCCGATTCACTAGATAAGGCAAATTGATTCGTCTCATGTACACCTGCACAAAGCTCACAAACACTAGCCACTTGTTGAACTCCATAGTTAGTCAGAGAATCCACCTTCATAGTCAAAGCCTTCAACTGAGCTGCTATAGCTGTAGCCGCATCCACTTCCAGAATTCCTGCTACTTTGCCTTGTGGTAGTCTCTGAGATGGATTCTGATATTCATTAGCAGCCATCGTCTCAATTAGCTCATAAGCTTCCTCGTAGCTCTTTGCCCATAAAGCTCCACCTGATGCTGCATCTAACAATGGTCTAGATTGTGCTCCCAACCCATTATAGAAACCATTGATCACCATCCAATCGGTCATTCCACGATGAGGACACTTTCTAAGCATCTCCTTGTAGCGCTCCCAAGCTTCACATAAAGATTCTCCCGATTGCTGTGCAAATTGAGTAAGAGAGTTCTTGATTGCTGCTGTTTTTGCCATGGGGAAGAATTTAGTGTGAAATTTCTGAGCAAGATCCTCCCATGTCGTAATAGAACCGGCTGGTAAAGAGTGTAACCAGCCTTAGCCTTATCCCTCAGAGAGAATGGGAAAATTCTCAATTTCACAGCATCTTCTGACACACCGTTGAACTTGAAAGTGTCACAGATCTTGTTGAAGTTCCGGATGTGCATATTAGGATCTTCCGTTGGAGCACCCCCAAACTGAAATGAATTCTGTACCATTTGAATCGTGCCAGGATTGATTTCAAAGGTATTAGTTGCAATTGCTGGTCTGACAATGCTAGACTGAATGTCATTGATTTTCGGCTGAGAATAGTCCTTCAATGCTTTCGTTGCTGCTGCTGGTTCTCCCATCTGTACTATTTTTTCACGTTCTTCTTCTTCCTGTTTATCCTTACGAGATTGAGAACGTGTTCGCATACACGCTCAAGTACCTGAAACACACAGAACAAAGCAAGATAAGTAAGAAAAATAATCCGAGTCAGTGAACTTTAAGGATCACTGATGACAAGCACATAAACTATAATAAACACCGAGTTCCCGGTAGCGGCGCCAAAAACTTGTTCGTACTAAATCACGAAAGCGTACGCAGTCACAAGTAATATAAGACTAAGTAGAGTTCGTTTCCACAAAGACTGGTATATTTCAGATTATGCAACTTATGCAACAATGTCTGATTATTATTCACTGCTAAGACAAGTATCAAAGTTGGGTTTTGATTAAGTAAATTAACAAATAAGCAATTTAACAGTACTAAGAATTAATTAACTAACGTGATTAAAACTGAATTACTTATGAGAGACAAAACATGGGATTCTAACTTCATTAAATACTTCGTTTAGAGTTGAAGCCTTTAATCAGTGTATGTGATGCTTATGACAACTAATCGAATAACACGAAGTTAAAACACGCTACCTTTCAGTATACGTATACCATACCACTCAACATCCACAAAATAGATAGAAGCTGGGTAGACACCAATTATTTTTAGACCCTATATGTCTATAAGATTTGAAAACATAACGGTTTAAGCACAAGTTATCCATTGAGATCACATAGGGCAGCATAAGATGGTTAAAATTACACTGATAATCATGCATGTCAAAACATCCACAAACCTATGCTAGCATGGCAAGTTCTAAATCTCTATATCCACTGTCGCTTCAATAGAAATTAACAATTTAGATGTTAGCTACGCATCCAAAAGCATTAAGTATAACCATACGAGGAAATCAATAATTCATCACACACAAATCTTTAAAGTGATCAAACTACTAAACTCTGTAAATAAATCCGTTAGAATCCCATGACAATGATTAGTTCATAATCGAACGGATCATCATCATGGGATCTAGTGATAACATGATATAAAACAAGATCTGAATAATAACGAGAGTACTAGAGTAATAAAGTTTAGAAAACAAATCCAAAACGAGCATCCCAAAGAATCGCCTAATTAGAAGAACACAAAAGATGTAGATCTAGATCTCCGATTGTTGTCACGATCTTCGGTGAATCCTTCTCCAAGTCTCTCTTCTGTAAAACGTGCTCTTTCTGTTGTCTAGAGGTGTATTTATAACCCCAGCGTCTTGCCCTCCAAGAAAATACCCAAAAATCCGATTTTAAGTTGAATCAGGAAAACTGGTAGCCGTCCACCGCGCGCCCGCGCACGCCCGTGCCCTCTGCTGTCTCTCTCGCGCACCCGCGCTCTCTGTTTCAGCCAGATTTTGCTTTTTCTTTGTTTTCTTCGTTTTCTCTTCCGTTTCTTTCGCAAGCTATCATTCTTCAACTCTTAAGCTTAAATCCACCATATAACTTGCAAAAGCATCTCCTTGCTTCAAGATAGTATCCCTGCACAATCTCACTAAAAATGCATAAAAACACGACTTACTTGAGGTCAAGTCACCAATTTAAGCCGAAACGAAGTGTTCCAAGTGGATATGAAATCCACTTGTTAGGCCGAATACACAATTATAATCAATTAAGTATGAGCGAAATAACAATTAGTTCTTAAAAGACTTTAAAAACTGTTTTGGAATTAACTCCTCTCTCAGTGATGTAAAATATCACAGAGAGCTGCTTAGGTTACAATGAAATGATATTGCGTTACACGATCGATACCCTTCTAGGGTTAACATAACTGTATTTATAAAATATACAGCTGCTATACAATCGATAATTGATTCTCCTATAAATCAACTATACAAATATTATCAATTACGATTGCTACACGTTTTTCTAGTCAGCACGACTTCTTTTACAGCTATCCAATCTTCAAAGATATTTGCTTCCATAATTATCTTCAATAATTCTGTTACTGACCAGCAAATGCTTCTCCAGACAGAGTTTAATAAACTCTGTCGAGCTTCCAACTGTCAGAGTTTAACTAAATTCTGACTGCTTCCAGTTTCAAGTTAAACTCTGTTTTTCCCTGTAAAACTTAAATACTGATATTAACCACATCAATTATATTTAACAATCTCCCCCAACTTTTCATTAGTAAAAATGCACAAGTTAACAGTAATTGATGATGTCAAAACAATTTTATACAAACACAGTGTTTATTCAAATAAGCAGAGTTTAATCTAGACTTAACAAAATTTACAGAAAATAAGAATTACTTACAGACTTTTTCTACCTAACCTCCTCAATATCTGGTGTTATTCTAAGGTAGTCTATAAGCAGTCTTCTTTCTGCATTCTCGAGCTCTCTTTGCATTATCTCCTTGATCTCTTTCAACTTAGGATCATCTTCTCCAGTTTGATAGATGGCAGCTTTCTGAGAATAAATTTTGTTTTTCCTCATTTCATTTCCAAGCCTGATAAAATATGCTTTCTCTGATTTAGAATTGAAGTCCAGCACAGTTATACCCAAGTCAGTCTTCAGTCGAGCACTATTCCTCTTCATTTCAACAAGATTTCCATGATAGTCTCTGTACTTAGGAACATACTCTTTGTTAAATATAATTGATGTGTTTTGATCAGTGTTTAAGTGTTACAGGGAGTTATCAGAGTTTAGCTGGAAGCAGTCAGAGTTTGCGTAAACTCTGACAGATGGAAGCTCGACAGAGTTTGTTAAACTCTGTCTGGAGGAAGCGCGTCTACTGTTCAACAGTGTTTAAAGATTAATTATGGAAGCGATATCTTTGAAGATTGGATAGCTATCAAAGAGATCGAGTTGACATAGGAGACGTGTGACAATCTGTAATTGATATCATTGTATAGCTGATTATTAGGAATATCAATTAGAGATTGTATCGTAGCTGTATGTTATATAAATACAGATAGGTTAACCCTAGAAGGGTATCGATAACGAATTATCATTATTGTAACCTAGCAGCTCTTTGTGATATTTTACATCACGAAGAGGGTTTGAAATACAAGAAGTTTTTTAAGTGCATAAACGCTTTTACTTGTTAATTTCTCATACAAAGTTGATTATTATTTGTGTATTCGGCCTAACAAGTGGTATCAGAGCCAATCTGTTACTTTATTACAGGTTAAGATCCAAACACAACAATAATCATGTCAGAAATTCCTCCACCAACACCTACTGTTTCTGAAAAGGCTCCTACTACTGTGAGTCGTTATGAACCAATCAGGGTTCCTATTCTGAGGCCATTAGAGTATGCTATGTGGAAGGTCAAGATGACTATGTTTCTGGAGGCTACAGATCCAGAATATCTTGATAGGATTTATGAAGGCCCTCACAATCCTACAAAGCTATCTGTTGCAGTTGCTGGTGAAGCAGCAAAAATGGTTCCAAAGGAGAAGAAGGACATGACTCCTGAAGATCTATCATCAATTGCTAAGGATGCAAAAGTTAGGCATTTACTACATAGTGCCTTAGACAATGTTATGTCTAACAAAGTCATTAACTGCACCACTGCAAAAGAGATATGGGATGCACTTGAAGTCAGGTGTCAAGGAACTGCAGCTATTAAGAAGAATAGGAGAAACATACTCACACAAGAGTATGAGCATTTTGAGCCTAAACCTGAAGAGACCATGACAGAAACATTTGATAGATTCTGTAAACTGATTAATGATCTGTCATTGGTCAACAAAGAGTATGATCTAGAAGACTCGAATCTCAAGTTTCTTCTTTCTCTACCTGAAAAGTGGGATGTGAAAACAACCACTATTAGAGACAACTATGATCTTGCTGAAACAGAGATTGATGAAATTTATGGACTGCTCAAAACTTATGAATTGGAAATGGAGCAGAGGTTTTCACTTGATATTATGTTAGCTCAGCTGGTCTTCTAGTTGTTTTTCAAGTGGGGACACCTGTGTTCGACTCCCAAAGACAACAATTGTCTTAATTTTTTGCTTATATCTAATATCTATATATTACTACTACATATGGACTATTTATATCGTGCAGAATTCTCTCATAGATGGCCAAGGTTCGATTTCTTTAGGCTACATTTTTACCTTTTCAAAAAAATTTCGCACTTCGCGCGGGACCCTTACAAATTCCGCTGGGCAACAATTTTTGCCTAGGTCCGCCACTGACAAATAATTAAGAAAACAAATCTAGAATCCAAAGTAACACAAAAGATGAAGTAGATCTAGATCTGTTGCTTGTCACGAGCGTTGAATCATTCTCCTTTTCTCCCTTGCAGATCTAAGCTATGATACAATAAAAAAAACTCCCCTAATTACAATGCTAAGATGTGTTTAAATAGGCTCTAGATTTCTTGCCCAGTAGGAAATTACCTTCTATTACAATTAGAATTCGATTAAGGTACTAAAACCTGCCCAAAATATAATTAGAATTAGAAAAAGGGTAAAACAGTAATCTTTCAGCCTTGCTTCACAAAGAACACGTGCGCGAATTTTAACTACACGTTCCCTGCACCTGCTATCTATCCCAGGTTGTAGAAAATCTCCCAAGCTTCGCGTAAGCTGTAAGATCGCTGAAAACGGACTTCTAGAACTCCAGATATGGCCAAAACAGTGTAGACTGCGCAACCTTCCCGGAAAATCCGAATTTTAATCAATTAATCCTCCAAACATGATAGAAGCATCCACCATAATCGACATTCTTGCAACTCTGCACAAATAAGCAAAACACATCAAAACTACAACAAACTTGAGTCCAAGACAATCAATTTAAGCCGATATGGAACGCTCCAAGTGGATATAAATCCACTTATCAGAAGCGTACAAGGTGGCGAGACGAGAGGCAATAAATGCTGTGGCGAAAGCCAAAGGTGAAGCCTATGAGGGGCTGTATAAGCACCTAGATACCAAGGAAGGAGCGAACGCTATTTTTAAACTAGCTAAAGCTAGGGAGAGAGGGCGGCGCGACCTGGGTTCTGTTAAGTTTGTTAAGGATGATTCAGGCCAAGTATTAGTGAATGAAGTTGCTATTAAGGAGAGGTGGAGTTCGTATTTTCATATTCTTTTCAATGAGGCTAGGAGGAGTGGTGCCGGTGTGGAGCAAGAGGTATCTCTTTCGTTTGTGCGTTCTTTTGGTTCCTGTGAGCGTATCAGCAAGGATGAAGTCAAGGGGGCCCTTCAAAAGATGGCTAGAGGGAAGGCGATTACTCCGGATTAGATCCCAATCGAGGTGTGGTTGTGTCTTGGTGAGGTTGGCGTTCAATGGCTAGCAGATCTGTTCAATGTGCTCCTCTTGGGTGCTAAGATGCCAGCTGAATGGAGGCCTAGTATTGTGGTCCCTTTTTTCAAGAACAAAGGAGATGCTCAGAGTTGTAGTAACTATCGGGGTATTAAATTACTCAATCATACTATGAAACTTTGGGAGAGAGTGGTTGAATGTCGGATTAGAAGAGAAGTTGAAATCTCAGATAATCAATTTGGTTTTATGCCTGGGAGATCGACGACCGAGGCCATTCATCTCGTCAGACGCCTTATGGAGAAGTTCAGGGAACGTCGCAAAGACCTCCATATGTTGTTCATTGATCTTGATAAGGCTTATGATAGCATCCCCCGTGAAGCTATTTGGAAGAGCCTTGAGGAGATGAGAGTGTCATCGTCGTATGTTAGGGTGATTCAAGACATGTACTCCCAAGCTAGTTCCTGCGTCCGGACCCCAGTTGGTGACTCCCATTTTTTCCCTGTTGAGATTGGGCTACACCAGGGGTCGGCCCTAAGTCCTCTTCTTTTCGCCCTTATCCTAGATGTCATGTCGCGAGGGATTCAAGATGGCATCCCTTGGTGCATGCTTTTCGCTGATGATATCGTGTTAGTGGCGGAGTCGAGGGGGGAGGTGAACGAGAAGTTGGAGTTATGGAGATCTACTTTGGAGCCCCAAGGCTTGCATCTGAGCCGGTCTAAAACCGAGTATCTCTGGTGTAACTTCAGTGGCGAGGCCAACGAGGAAGGGGTGGAGGTTAGGATTGAAGATCAGATCGTCCCTCGTACGGATAAGTTCAAGTATTTGGGTTCGATCATCCAGAAGGAAGGTGAGATTGAAGACGATGTCACGCATCGTATCAAGGCTGGGTGGCTAAGGTGGAGGGCAGCGTCAAGGGTGATGTGCGACAAGAAAGTCCCGTTAAAGTTGAAAGGGAAATTCTATAGAGCGGCAATCCGTCCTGCGATGTTATATGGTTCGGAGTGATGGACGGCGAAGAAGGCCCTCGAGAGCAAGTTGGAAGCGGCTGAAATGAGGATGTTGCGGTGGTCTTGTGGGCGCACGATGTTGGATAGAATCCCGATTGTGGTTTTTAGGAGCGAGCTTGAGGTGGCGCCTTTTTCTACGAAAGTTAGGGAATGGAGACTGAGATGGTTCGGCCACGTCCGTAGGAGGCTGGCTGAAGCCCCAGTGAGGAGGGTCGAGAGTCTTTCGATTGTTGGGGTGAGGAGGAGAGGTAGATCGAGGAGGTCGTGGGAAGAGCAGCTTAGGTTGGATTTAAAGGCATTAAACTTAAATGAGACCATGACCGCTGATAGATGTTCTTGGAGGCGCCAAATCAGAGTGGTGGATTCTCTTTTAGGGAGCGGCTCTGTGGCTGAGAGCCTCAGAGTTGGGTTGTCTCGGTTAGCTTTATCTTAGAAGTTCGGTTGTTTCGTTCTTATTTCTCGTTTTATTGTCTTCTGTTCTATAGTTTTGCAGTTTCAGGTAGCTTGGCCAGGTGTCATCTTAGATCTGAGTGTTTTGAAGAGCGGAGTAGTCAATCTCCTGGTAGGTAAGCCCCATGTGTTCTAAGCCATGGGCTCAGGTATGACGATGAGCCTTTTTCAAATCTTAGATAACCTTTGTGAATATCACACACTATTAGCTTAATGTGCACTTAACCGGGGGTCTTCACGGAAACAACCTCCCTACCATTAAAAGCAGGGGCATGGTCTGCGTACATCTCACCCCCCCCAGACCCTGCTCTGAGCGGGATATACTGGGTATGTTTGCTTTGGTTTTTGGTTTTATATGTGACCGTAGATATTCCGCATACCACTATAGACAATTACCTCACAAGTGAATTAGAAAATGGAGTTTTGAGAGCATAAGTATTTTATGTTCTTGATGTTAATTCCGGATTTTAACGATTGTAAATTGTTCCTTGCTATGAGGACCTAAATTTTCATATATGGGTCTAAGTAATTTTCTTAGTGAAATCCATAGATAAATAGAGTTGAAGTGGGTAGCTTGAAAGAGCTTGAAAAAGAGAATGTGTATTTGTCCCACATTGAAATAAATAAAAGAGGTTATTGGCTTTATATACAATCACACACATGGGTAGTGTACAACTACTAAGGTGTATGATGGTGCATGCTGTTACTGTGTGCTTCACGCGAACACACACGCGCCGCCGCCCGCCTTGCCACGTCTTCACTTCTTGTTCAAGTGAGATTATTTTAAATATGCTTATTATGGAATTATTCCATTTATTGTCGATCTTGTCGACATTTATTGTCATTCTTGTTTATTCAATTTATACCCCATTTACTGTATCAAACTTGTCGATAACCTTTGAGACTATTATCTCCTTAGTGATGCCTCCTTGTCAGGAGTACAATTAAACCAATTGTTTAGGTAGTCGGGATCCCACTAGTAGAACACTGAACCTATCATGTCCGAATACCCATTTCACACCTTATTTTAATCCATTCTGTGTTGATAGATTTTTTATTCGAAATATTTCTCTTGTGATTTGAGTTTTGATAGATTTTATATGTTTTCATTAACAATGATATTATTATTACTCCTGTTTTACTACACACTTGCTGAGCATTTCTTCCGCTCATACTTGTTTGTTTCGAAACCCTAACTTTTCAGTAAGGTAGTTTGGCGAGACATATTCGTACAATTCGAAGAGAGAAGAAGCAGACGCTATCCTGAAGAAAACGTGATACGGGATGTCCTGATCCAGAGTAAGGTTTATTTAATATAGTTAAACTCTAATAATTATTATTATGTATTGTTGGCCTGGTATACTTCTTGTCGAAGTTATACCAGTGATCTAGGTTTTGATTTAAGAAAATGTGGTAAAGCTGAAAGTTGCTATTCTATGGAATTTGGATTCTTGTTTCTAGCACTATAACCTAAAAGATCTTGGATTGTTTGGGTCACAGAGATTATATTTCAATTTTCGATAATTACACGGAACAATGTTTTATTAAAGTGGTTACGTTATTTTGAGGATTTTCAGGTAACGACCAAATCTCCTGACCCGGATTTGGGGGTGTTACACTGAGCACTATAGTTGCTCATTCTTGCTTTACAACATTTTGTTCAGCTGTCAAGACGGAAAGAGGCGAGACGTCCAGCCAGGGCTACAGAGGCAAGGGGAAAGCGCAAGGCTATGGCGACAATAATTAGAAGATCCAGATGGAATCTTTATATTTCTACTGTTGTGAACTTTTGTAACATATTATTTCGAGATGTATCAAGTTGGTTTGTACTATGTTGTGAAGACGATCTTGGACCTGCGGAGTGGGACATTTTATGCTCCGTTGTAATAAAATTTGGTATTGTTATTGCGTTATCATATTGAGACAATGTGACGACCCGAGTCCCCGGTCAAGGTGGATTTGGGGGCGTTACATCCTGAATGATGAATCTATTTTTTTAATTTATTGTTTCGATGTTCCAAATGTACAGATGTGAAGATCTAATGATTTTAGTGTTGTGATAATTTTATAAAAAATTTGCTAGATGTATTTGGTTTGGTTTTATAACGGTTAAACCGGTCAAAGTAGACTTTCCTTTTAACTAGTCTTGTCCCGAATGATGAATCTATTTTTTTAATTATTTTTTCGACGTTCCAAACGTACGGATCTGAAGATCTAACGATTTTAGTGATGTGGTAATTTTTAAAAAAATTTGATAGATGTATTTGGTTTGGTTTTATAACAGTCAAACCGGTCAAAGTAGACTCTGCTTTTAACCATTCTTTTCCCGAAAGATGAATCAATTTTTTTAAATTATTTTTTCGAAGTTCCAAACGTACGGATGTGAAGATCTAACGATTTTAGTGATGTGGTAATTTTTTAAAAAATTTGATAGATGTATTTGGTTTGGTTTTATAACGGTCAAACCGGTCAAAGTAGACTCTCCTTTTAACCATTCTTTTCCCGAAAGATGAATCTATTTTTTTAAATTATTTTTTCGACGTTCCAAATGTATAGATGTGAAGATCTAACGATTTTAGTGATGTGGTAATTTTTTTTAAAAATTTGCTTGATGTATTTGGTTTGGTTTTATAACAGTCAAACCGGTCAAAGTAGACTTTCCTTTTAACTAGTCTTGTCCCGAATGATGAATCTATTTTTTTAATTATTTTTTTCGACATTCCAAATGTATAGATGTGAAGATCTAACGATTTTAGTGATGTGGTAATTTTTTTAAAAATTTGCTAGATGTATTTGGTTGGGTTTTATAACGGTCAAACCGGTCAAAGTAGACTTTCCTTTTAACTAGTCTTGTCCCGAATGATGAATCGATTTTTTTAATTATTTTTTCGACGTTCAAAATGTACAGATGTGAATAACTAACGATTTCAGTGATGTGGTAATTTTTTAAAAAATTCGCTAGATGTATTTGATTTGGTTTTATAACGGTCAAACCGGTCAAAGTAGACTTCCTTTTAACTAGTCTTGTCCCGAATGATGAATCCATTTTTTTAAATTATTTTTTCAATGTTCCAAACGTACGGATGTGAAGAACTAACGATTTTAGTGATGTGATAATTTTTTAAAAATTTGTCATGATGTATTTGGTTTGGTTATTTAACGGTCAAACCGGTCAAAGTAGACTTTCCTTTTAACTAGTCTTGTCCTGAATGATGAATCTATTTTTTTAATTTATTGTTTCGATGTTCCAAACATGCGGATGTGAAGATTTAATGATTTTAGTGTTGTGATAATTTTATAAAAAATTTGCTAGATGTATTTGGTTTGGTTTTATAACGGTTAAACCGGTCAAAGTAGACTTTCTTTTAACTAGTCTTGTCCCGAATGATGAATCTATTTTTTTAAATTATTTTTTCGACGTTCCAAACGTACGGATGTGAAGATCTAACGATTTTAGTGATGTGGTAATTTTTTAAAAAATTTGATAGATGTATTTGGTTTGGTTTTATAACGGTCAAACCAGTCAAAGTAGACTCTCCTTTTAACTATTCTTTTCCCGAAAGATGAATCTATTTTTTTAAATTATTTTTTCGACGTTAAAAATGTATAGATGTGAAGATCTAACGATTTTAGTGATGTGGTAATTTTTTTAAAAATTTTCTTGATGTATTTGGTTTGGTTTTATAACGGTCAAATCGGTCAAAGTAGACTTTCCTTTTAACTAGTCTTGTCCTGAATGATGAATCTATATTTTTAATTATTTTTTTCGACATTCCAAATGTATGGATGTGAAGATCTAACGATTTTAGTGATGTGGAAATTTTTTAAAAAATTTGCTAGATGTACTTGGTTTGGTTTTATAACGGTCAAACCGGTCAAAGTAGACTTTCATTTTAACTAGTCATGTCCCGAATGATGAATCTATTTTTTTAATTATTTTTTCGACGTTCAAAATGTACAGATGTGAATAACTAACGATTTGAGTGATGTGGTAATTTTTTAAAAAATTCGCTAGATGTATTTGATTTGGTTTTATAACGGTCAAACTGGTCAAAGTAGACTTTCCTTTTAACTAGTCTTGTCCCGAATGATGAATCTATTTTTTTAATTTATTGATTCGATGTCAAAACGTACAGATGTGAAGATCTAACGATTTTAGTGTTGTGATAATTTTATAAAAAAATTGCTAGATGTATTTGGTTTGGTTTTATAACGGTTAAACCGGTCAAAGTAGACTTTCCTTTTAACTTGTCTTGTCCCGAATGATGAATCTATTTTTTTAAATTATTTTTTCGACGTTCCAAACGTACGGATGTGAAGATATAACGATTTTAGTGATGTGGTAATTTTTTAAAAAATTTGATAGATGTATTTGTTTTGGTTTTATAACGGTCAAACCGGTCAAAGTAGACTCTCCTTTTAAATTATTTCAAAGTACGGATGTGAAGATATAACGATTTTAGTGATGTGGTAATTTTTTTAAAAATTTGCTTGATGTATTTGGTTTGGTTTTATAACAGTCAAACCGGTCAAAGTAGAGTTTTCTTTAAACTAGTCTTGTCCCGAATGATGAATCTATTTTTTTAATTATTTTTTTCGACATTCCAAATGTATGGATGTGAAGATCTAACGATTTTAGTGATGTGGTAATTTTTTAAAAAATTTGCTAGATGTATTTGGTTTGGTTTTATAATGGTCAAACCGGTCAATGTACACTTTTCTTTTAACTAGTCTTCTCCCGAATGATGAATCTATTTTTTAATGATTTTTTTGACGTTCCAAACGTACGGATGTGAAGAACTAACGATTTTAGTGATGTGGTAATTTTTTAGAAAAATCGCTAGATGTATTTCATTTGGTTTTATAACGGTCAAACCGGTCAAAGTAGACTTTCCTTTTAACTAGTTCTGTCCCGAATGATGAATCTATTTTTTAAATTTTTTTCGACATTCCAAATGTATGGATGCGAAGATGTAAGGATTTTAGTGATGTGGTAATTTTTTAAAAAAATTTGCCATGATGTATTTGGTTTGGTTTTATAACGGTCAAACCGGTAAAACTAGACTTTGCTTTTAACTAGTCTTGTCCTGAATGATGAATTTATTTTTTAATTCATTGTTTCGATGTTCCAAACGTACAGATGTGAAGATCTAATGATTTAAGTGTTGTGATAATTTTATAAAAAATTTGCTATATGTATTTGGTCTGGTTTTATAACGGTTAAACCGGTCAAAGTAGACTTTCCTTTTAACTAGTCTTGTCCCGAATGATGAATCTATTTTTTTAAATTATTTTTTCGACGTTCCAAACGTACGGATGTGAAGATCTAACGATTTTAGTGATGTGGTAATTTTTTAAAAAATTTGATAGATGTATTTGGTTTGGTTTTATAACGGTCAAACCAGTCAAAGTAGACTCTCCTTTTAACTATTCTTTTCCCGAAAGATGAATCTATTTTTTTAAATTATTTTTTCGACGTTCCAAATGTATAGATGTGAAGATCTAACGATTTTAGTGATGTGGTAATTTTTTTAAAAATTTGCTTGATGTATTTGGTTTGGTTTTATAACAGTCAAACCGGTCAAAGTAGACTTTCCTTTTAACTAGTCTTGTCCCGAATAATGAATCTATTTTTTTAATTATTTTTTTCGACATTCCAAATGTATGGATGTGAAGATCTAACGATTTTAGTGATGTGGTAATTTTTTTAAAAATTTGCTAGATGTATTTGGTTTGGTTTTATAACGGTCAAACCGGTCAAAGTAGACTTTCCTTTTAACTAGTCTTGTCCCGAATGATGAATCTATTTTTTTAAATATTTTTTCGACGTTCAAAATGTACAGATGTGAATAACTAACGATTTGAGTGATGTGGTAATTTTTTTAAAAAATTCCCTAAATGTATTTGATTTGGTTTTATAACGGTCAAACCGGTCAAAGTAGACTTCCTTTTAACTAGTCTTGTCCCGAATGATGAATCTATTTTTTTAAATTATTTTTTCAATGTTCCAAACATACGGATGTGAAGAACTAACTATTTTAGTGATGTGGTAATTTTTTAAAAAATTTGCCATGATGTATTTGGTTTGGTTTTATAACGGTCAAACCGGTCAAAGTAGACTTTCCTTTTAACTAGTCTTGTCCTGAATGATGAATCTATTTTTTTAATTATATTTTTCGACATTCCAAATGTATGGATGTGAAGATCTAACGATTTTAGTGATGTGGTAATTTTTTAAAAATTTGCTAGATGTATTTGGTTTGGTTTTATAACGGTCAAACCGGTCAAAGTAGACTTTCCTTTTAACTAGTCTTGTCCCGAATGATGAATCTATTTTTTTAATTATTTTTTCAACGTTCAAAATGTACAGATGTGAATAACTAACGATTTGAGTGATGTGGTAATTTTTTAAAAAATTCGCTAGATGTATTTGATTTAGTTTTATAACGGTCAAACCGGTCAAAGTAGACTTCCTTTTAACTAGTCTTGTCCCGAATGATGAATCTATTTTTTTAAATTATTTTTTCAATGTTCCAAACGTACGGATGTGAAGAACTTACGATTTTAGTGATGTAGTAATTTTTTAAAAAATTTGCTAGATGTATTTTGTTTGGTTTTATAACGGTCAAACCGGTCAAAGTAGACTTTCCTTTTAACTAGTCTTGTCGCGAATGATGAATCTATTTTTTTAATTTATTTTTTCGACATTCCAAATGTATGGATGTGAAGATCTCACGATTTTAGTGATGTGGTAATTTTTTAAAAAAATTTCCAGGATGTATTTGGTTTGGTTTTATAACGGTCAAACCGGTCAAATTAGACTTTCATTTTAACTAGTCTTGTCCCGAATGATGAATCTATTTTTTTAATTTATTGTTTCGATGTCAAAACGTACAGATGTGAAGATCTAACAATTTTAGTGTTGTGATAATTTTATAAAAAATTTGCTAGATGTATTTGGTTTGGTTTTATAACGGTTAAACCGGTCAAAGTAGACTTTCCTTTTAACTAGTCTTGTCCCGAATGATGAATATATTTTTTTAAATTATTTTTTCAACGTTCCAAACGTACGGATGTGAAGATCTAACGATTTTAGTGATGTGGTAATTTTTTAAAAAATTTGATAGATGTATTTGGTTTGGTTTTATAACGGTCAAACCGGTCAAAGTAGACTCTCCTTTTAATTATTCTTTTCCCGAATGATGAATCTATTTTTTTAAATTATTTTTTCGACGTTCCAAATGTATAGATGTGAAGATCTAACGATTTTAGTGATGTGGTAATTTTTTTAAAAATTTGCTTGATGTATTTGGTTTGGTTTTATAACAGTCAAACCGGTCAAATTAGAGTTTCCTTTTAACTAGTCTTGTCCCGAATGATGAATCTATTTTTTTAATTATTTTTTTTCCACATTCCAAATGTATGGATGTGAAGATCTAACGATTTTAGTGATGTGGTAATTTTTTTAAAAATTTGCTAGATGTATTTGGTTTGGTTTTATAATGGTCAAACCGGTCAAAGTAGACTTTCCTTTTAACTAGTCTTGTCCCGAATGATGAATCTATTTTTTTAATTATTTTTTTCGACATTCCAAATGTATGAATGTGAAGATGTAACGATTTTAGTGATGTGGTAATTTTTTTAAAAATTTGCTAGATGTATTTGGTTTGGTTTTATAACGGTCAAACCGGTCAAAGTAGACTTTCCTTTTAACTAGCCTTGTCCCGAATGATGAATCTATTTTTTTAATTATTTTTTCGACGTTCAAAATGTACAGATGTGAATAACTAACGATTTGAGTGATGTGGTAATTTTTAAAAAAATTTGCTAGATGTATTTTATTTGGTTTTGTAACGGTCAAACCGGTCAAAGTAGACTTCCTTTTAACTAGTCTTGTCCCGAATGATGAATCTATTTTTTAAATTATTTTTTCGATGTTCCAAATTTACGGATGTGAAGAACTAACGATTTTAGTGATGTGGTAATTTTTTAAAAAATTTGCTAGATGTATTTTGTTTGGATTTATAACGGTCAAACCGGTCAAAGTAGACTTTCCTTTTAACTAGTCTTGTCGCGAATGATGAATCTATTTTTTTAATTTCTTTTTTCGACATTCCAAATGTATGGATGTGTGGATCTAACTATTTTAGTGATGTGGTAATTTTTTAAAAAAAATTCCAGGATGTATTTGGTTTGGTTTTATAACGGTCAAACCGGTCAAAGTGGACTTTATTTTTAACTAGTCTTGTCCCGAATGATGAATCTATTTTTTTAAATTATTTTTTCGACGTTCCAAATGTATAGATGTGAAGATCTAACGATTTTAGTGATATGGTAATTTTTTTAAAAATTTGCTTGATGTATTTTGTTTGGTTTTATAACAGTCAAACCGGTCAAAGTAGACTTTCCTTTTAACTAGTCTTGTCCCAAATAATGAATCTATTTTTTTAATTATTTTTTTCGACATTCCAAATGTATGGATGTGAAGATCTAACGATTTTAGTGATGTGGTAATTTTTTTAAAAATATGCTAGATGTATTTGGTTTGGTTTTATAACGGTCAAACCGGTCAAAGTAGACTTTCCTTTTAACTAGTCTTGTCCCGAATGATGAATCTATTTTTTTAATTATTTTTTCGACGTTCAAAATGTACAGATGTGAATAAATAACGATTTGAGTGATGTGGTAATTTTTTAAAAAATTCGCTAGATGTATTTGATTTGGTTTTATAACGGTCAAACCGGTCAAAGTAGACTTCCTTTTAACTAGTCTTGTCCCGAATGATGAATCTATTTTTTTAAATTATTTTTTCAATGTTCCAAACGTACGGATGTGAAGAACTAACGATTTTAGTGATGTAGTAATTTTTTAAAAAATTTGCTAGATGTATTTTGTTTGGTTTTATAACGGTCAAACCGGTCAAAGTAGACTTTCCTTTTAACTAGTCTTGTCGCGAATGATGAATCTATTTTTTTAATTTATTTTTTCGACATTCCAAATGTATGGATGTGAAGATCTCACGATTTTAGTGATGTGGTAATTTTTTAAAAAATTTTCCAGGATGTATTTGGTTTGGTTTTATAACGGTCAAACCGGTCAAATTAGACTTTCATTTTAACTAGTCTTGTCCCGAATGATGAATCTATTTTTTTAATTTATTGTTTCGATGTCAAAACGTACAGATGTGAAGATCTAACGATTTTAGTGTTGTGATAATTTTATAAAAAATTTGCTAGATGTATTTGGTTTGGTTTTATAACGGTTAAACCGGTCAAAGTAGACTTTCCTTTTAACTAGTCTTGTCCCGAATGATGAATATATTTTTTTAAATTATTTTTTCAACGTTCCAAACGTACGGATGTGAAGATCTAACGATTTTAGTGATGTGGTAATTTTTTAAAAAATTTGATAGATGTATTTGGTTTGGTTTTATAACGGTCAAAACGGTCAAAGTAGACTCTCCTTTTAATTATTCTTTTCCCGAATGATGAATCTATTTTTTTAAATTATTTTTTCGACGTTCCAAATGTATAGATGTGAAGATCTAACGATTTTAGTGATGTGGTAATTTTTTTAAAAATTTGCTTGATGTATTTGGTTTGGTTTTATAACAGTCAAACCTGTCAAATTAGAGTTTCCTTTTAACTAGTCTTGTCCCGAATGATGAATCTATTTTTTTAATTATTTTTTTCGACATTCCAAATGTATGGATGTGAAGATCTAACGATTTTAGTGATGTGGTAATTTTTTTAAAAATTTGCTAGATGTATTTGGTTTGGTTTTATAATGGTCAAACTGGTCAAAGTAGACTTTCCTTTTAACTAGTCTTGTCCCGAATGATGAATCTATTTTTTTAATTATTTTTTTCCACATTCCAAATGTATGAATGTGAAGATGTAACGATTTTAGTGATGTGGTAAATTTTTTAAAAATTTGCTAGATGTATTTGGTTTGGTTTTATAACGGTCAAACCGGTCAAAGTAGACTTTCCTTTTAACTAGCCTTGTCCCGAATGATGAATCTATTTTTTTAATTATTTTTTCGACGTTCAAAATGTACAGATGTAAATAACTAACGATTTGAGTGATGTGGTAATTTTTTAAAAAATTCGCTAGATGTATTTTATTTGGTTTTGTAACGGTCAAACCGGTCAAAGTAGACTTCCTTTTAACTAGTCTTGTCCCGAATGATGAATCTATTTTTTAAATTATTTTTTCGATGTTCCAAATTTACGGATGTGAAGAACTAACGATTTTAGTGATGTGGTAATTTTTTAAAAAATTTGCTAGATGTATTTTGTTTGGATTTATAACGGTCAAACCGGTCAAAGTAGACTTTCCTTTTAACTAGTCTTGTCGCGAATGATGAATCTATTTTTTTAATTTCTTTTTTCGACATTCCAAATGTATGGATGTGTGGATCTAACTATTTTAGTGATGTGGTAATTTTTTTAAAAAAATTCCAGGATGTATTTGGTTTGGTTTTATAACGGTCAAACCGGTCAAAGTGGACTTTATTTTTAACTAGTCTTGTCCCGAATGATGAATCTATTTTTTTAAATTATTTTTTCGACGTTCCAAATGTATAGATGTGAAGATCTAACGATTTTTGTGATATGGTAATTTTTTTAAAAATTTGCTTGATGTATTTTGTTTGGTTTTATAACAGTCAAACCGGTCAAAGTAGACTTTCCTTTTAACTAGTCTTGTCCCAAATAATGAATCTATTTTTTTAATTATTTTTTTCGACATTCCAAATGTATGGATGTGAAGATCTAACGATTTTAGTGATGTGGTAATTTTTTTAAAAATATGCTAGATGTATTTGGTTTGGTTTTATAACGGTCAAACCGGTCAAAGTAGACTTTCCTTTTAACTAGTCTTGTCCCGAATGATGAATCTATTTTTTTAAATATTTTTTCGACGTTCAAAATGTACAGATGTGAATAACTAACGATTTGAGTGATGTGGTAATTTTTTAAAAAATTCGCTAAATGTATTTGATTTGGTTTTATAACGGTCAAACCGGTCAAAGTAGACTTCCTTTTAACTAGTCTTGTCCCGAATGATGAATCTATTTTTTTAAATTATTTTTTCAATGTTCCAAACGTACGGATGTGAAGAACTAACTATTTTAGTGATGTGGTAATTTTTTAAAAAATTTTCCATGATGTATTTGGTTTGGTTTTATAACGGTCAAACCGGTCAAAGTAGACTTTCCTTTTAACTAGTCTTGTCCTGAATGATGAATCTATTTTTTTAATTATTTTTTTCGACATTCCAAATGTATGGATGTGAAGATCTAACGATTTTAGTGATGTGGTAATTTTTTTAAAATTTGCTAGATGTATTTGGTTTGGTTTTATAACGGTCAAACCGGTCAAAGTAAACTTTCCTTTTAACTAGTCTTGTCCCGAATGATGAATCTATTTTTTTAATTATTTTTTCGACGTTCAAAATGTACAGATCTGAATAACTAACGATTTGAGTGATGTGGTAATTTTTTAAAAAATTCGCTAGATGTATTTGATTTGATTTTATAACGGTCAAACCGGTCAAAGTAGACTTCATTTTAACTAGTCTTGTCCCGAATGATGACTCTATTTTTTTAAATTATTTTTTCAATGTTCCAAACGTACGGATGTGAAGAACTAACGATTTTAGTGATGTAGTAATTTTTTAAAAAATTTGCTAGATGTATTTTGTTTGGTTTTATAACGGTCAAACCGGTCAAATTAGACTTTTTCTTTTAACTAGTCTTGTCGCGAATGATGAATCTATTTTTTTAATTTATTTTTTCGACATTCCAAATGTATGGATGTGAAGATCTCACGATTTTAGTGATGTGGTAATTTTTTAAAAAATTTTCCTGGATGTATTTGGTTTGGTTTTATAACGCTCAAACCGGTCAAATTAGACTTTCATTTTAACTAGTCTTGTCCCGAATAATGAATCTATTTTTTTAATTTATTGTTTCGATGTCAAAACGTACAGATGTGAAGATCTAACGATTTTAGTGTTGTGATAATTTTATAAAAAATTTGCTAGATGTATTTGGTTTGGTTTTATAACGGTTAAACCGGTCAAAGTAGACTTTCCTTTTAACTAGTCTTGTCCCGAATGATGAATCTATTTTTTTAAATTATTTTTTCAACGTTCCAAACGTAAGGATGTGAAGATCTAACGATTTTAGTGATGTGGTAATTTTTTAAAAAATTTGATAGATGTATTTGGTTTGGTTTTATAACGGTCAAACCGGTCAAAGTAGACTCTCCTTTTAATTATTCTTTTCCCGAAAGATGAATCTATTTTTTTAAATTATTTTTTCGACGTTCCAAATGTATAGATGTGAAGATCTAACGATTTTAGTGATGTGGTAATTTTTTGAAAAATTTGCTTGATGTATTTGGTTTGGTTTTATAACAGTCAAACCGGTCAAATTAGAGTTTCCTTTTAACTAGTCTTGTCCCGAATGATGAATCTATTTTTTTAATTATTTTTTTTCGACATTCCAAATGTATGGATGTGAAGATCTAACGATTTTAGTGATGTGGTAATTTTTTTAAAAATTTGCTAGATGTATTTGGTTTGGTTTTATAATGGTCAAACCGGTCAAATTAGACTTTCTTTTTAACTAGTCTTGTCCCGAATGATGAATCTATTTTTTTAATTATTTTTTTCGACATTCCAAATGTATGAATGTGAAGATCTAACGATTTTAGTGATGTGGTAATTTTTTTAAAAATTTGCTAGATGTATTTGGTTTGGTTTTATAACAGTCAAACCGGTCAAAGTAGACTTTCCTTTTAACTAGTCTTGTCCCGAATAATGAATCTATTTTTTTAATTATTTTTTCGACATTCCAAATGTATGGATGTGAAGATCTAACAATTTTAGTGATGTGGTAATTTTTTTAAAAATTTGCTAGATGTTTTTTGTTTGGTTTTATAACGGTCAAAGTAGACTTTCCTTTTAACTAGTCTTGTCCCGAATGATGAATCTATTTTTTTAAATATTTTTTCGACGTTCAAAATGTACAGATGTGAATAACTAACGATTTGAGTGATGTGGTAATTTTTTGAAAAATTCGCTAAATGTATTTGATTTGGTTTTATAACGGTCAAACCGGTCAAAGTAGACTTCCTTTTAACTAGTCTTGTCCCGAATGATGAATCTATTTTTTTAAATTATTTTTTCAATGTTCCAAACGTACGGATGTGAAGAACTAACTATTTTAGTGATGTTGTAATTTTTTAAAAAATTTGCCATGATGTATTTGGTTTGGTTTTATAACGGTCAAACCGGTCAAAGTAGACTTTCCTTTTAACTAGTCTTGTCCTGAATGATGAATCTATTTTTTTAATTATTTTTTTCGACATTCCAAATGTATGGATGTGAAGATCTAACGATTTTAGTGATGTGGTAATTTTTTAAAAATTTGCTAGATGTATTTGGTTTGGTTTTATAACGGTCAAACCGGTCAAAGTAGACTTTCCTTTTAACTAGTCTTGTCCCGAATGATTAATCTATTTTTTTAATTATTTTTTCGACGTTCAAAATGTACAGATGTGAATAACTAACGATTTGAGTGATGTGGTAATTTTTTAAAAAATTCGCTAGATGTATTTGATTTGGTTTTATAACGGTCAAACCGGTCAAAGTAGACTTCCTTTTAACTAGTCTTGTCCCGAATGATGAATCTATTTTTTTAAATTATTTTTTCAATGTTCCAAACGTACGGATGTGAAGAACTAACGATTTTAGTGATGTAGTAATTTTTTAAAAAATTTGCTAGATGTATTTTGTTTGGTTTTATAACGGTCAAACCGGTCAAAGTAGACTTTCCTTTTAACTAGTCTTGTCGCGAATGATGAATCTATTTTTTTAATTTCTTTTTTCGACATTCCAAATGTATGGATGTGAAGATCTCACGATTTTAGTGATGTGGTAATTTTTTAAAAAATTTTCCAGGATGTATTTGGTTTGGTTTTATAACGGTCAAACCGGTCAAATTAGACTTTCATTTTAACTAGTCTTGTCCCGAATGATGAATCTATTTTTTTAATTTATTGTTTCGATGTCAAAACGTACAGATGTGAAGATCTAACGATTTTAGTGTTGTGATAATTTTATAAAAAATTTGCTAGATGTATTTGGTTTGGTTTTATAACGGTTAATGTAATAACCGCAAATTTTCGAATAATATTTTATACTCGTTATTTAAATTTATTTAAGGTCAATGCGTTAATATATTTAATTAGCGTATTTTTGGTTAAATTTTAAAATTTTATATTCGTATGTAAATAAGTGTTTATTTTATCGATTTATTTATAATTAGTAGGTATTTATTAAAATAAGAATATTTAGGAAAATAGGATTTTTAAATTTTGGTCGGATATTAATTTATATCGTAGAATTTATTTTCGAAAACGAATTTGGGTCTCGTTATAATTATCCGGCAGGAAGCGACGATATTAATGTTTCGGTTTTAACCGATCGGGTCGTTAAACACGAGAAGAGACAGCATTTTCGATCGCAGAGAACGAGTTATTCTGTCACAAAACACAAAAATATTCTGTACAAAACACGATATTCTTTTACAGACACGAGACACTCTTTTACAAAGCACGACACATCTTTTGTTTAAAACAAGAAGCCCAGCCCATGTTTGTGTGTTTTGTTTAGCCAAATATAAAACTCAAAACCGACCCAGACCATTCTTATTAACAAGCATAATTACATTGCTTTCTTTTCACAAAATTACCCAACCCTTCTTTTCTCACCAGTTACAAAACACCTCTGACTCTTTTAGGCAAAACAAAACCAAATCCCCTCCTTTATTTCTCTCTGTACCACCAGAAACGCCAAACCCAACTATTTCTTTCCTTCTTATTTCATTTTTTTACCTCCTCTGCAAAACAGAGAAATCGCAGGTAGATTTTATTTCTTTCTTTTTCATTTTTCGGTTACCTTCTTCGTTTCCTTTTCTCTTTGGTTCCATTGTACCAATTGGTGTGTGTTGTTTGGTTTACGTTTTTGGTTAAGGGGGGGGGTAGTCGGCGTTTTGGTTATCATCGAAATCTGTCCGCGTGTTTGTTGTGTTAGCCGGAAGAGAAGTAGGAGTATAGAGGGGTCGAGTATTGTTGTAGCTGCGTTTTGTACTGTGATGGGTGTGTGCGTGAATCTTGTGGTGGGTGTCGATGCAGTCGGCGAGAGGGAGATGAGGAGTAGTAGTATGAAGAGGGGGAGTAGTCGATTAGGGGAGAGAGTGGGTGTGTGTGTATAGCTGTTTTGGCCGAGTGTGTGATGCTGTGTGAGTAATGAAACCAAGGAAGAGGTATTAAAGGAGATATGTTGATGCAGGGCGTTGTGTTTGTGCTTAGAGCATTCACAATTTAGCGTGTATTTTGGTTACTGTATGGTTCGATAGAGGCGGGAGGGTTGACCTTGTCTATGTCTGTGAACTTCCGTGTGTTAGTATGCATAAGTGTGTTATAAACCGTGTGTGTTGTGCCAGTTTTGCGTGCGTGGTTGAACCAAACACAGGGGCAACACAGAGAGTTTTGTTGCGTGTGGGTTGTTGGAGAACGAGAGGGGAGAGGTTAGAAGTGGGTTTGTTGTGTTCACTCGTTGAATGCGACTTAAAGTCACTTCAGTTAAACACTTGGTGTTTCATAGTCTTATTTGTCTTTCTCTGCTAGACTAAGTTTGTTTTTGTTGAGGAAGCTTTAACGTAGTCACTAATCACTGGAAGCCAATTTTCTGAGTTTAACAGTTCATAGCAATCATACTGCACATTCAGCTAATAACAGCATGTCCCCCAGTCATAACTAATAATGAGCGGATTAATTAAATAAAATGTTGGCATATAAATAATTATATAAATAATAATATTAATGATAATAATAATAATATTAATAATAATGAGTAAATAAAATGAAAAAGGGTGGAAGTTTTTAAAAGTGGTTTATTAATTAATATGTGGGAATATTATTTAGAGATTGTGAGAAATAAATAATTAAAATGGTTGGTAATAAATGATTTAGTAAAAATGTTATAATTAAGTTATTAATTAAATAGAAAATATTTTGTGATTATTTGGGCATACTTTAGAGATCTAATAATTAGTTGATAAAAGAGAGATTTAATTGTGAATAAAAATGAAGTCTTGAATATTTTTTTGAGATTAATACTTATTAAATTAGGGAATTTTAGAGAAATTATAAGAGTTAGTTTAAATTAGAAGTACAATTTGATTAATAAAATGATAAAAGTAGTTTATTATCTAGATTGTGAGAAATAAGAATATTTATAGAATAAAAGGAGTTGGATAAAAATGGAGTATTTATTTATTAATTTGTTAAAGTAATCATTTAATGATTTTTGGATAAAAATTGGAGATTTATTGATTTGTCGATAAATAGAGAAATAATTGTGGATAAATTGGATTAAAAACGGTGTTATTTTTAGAAGACTTATAATTAGCGATTATGATTTATTTTAATTAATCGGATCAGGCCAGACTAATTTAGAGTCCATTCGGGGTTTTATAATATTAAATACGAGATTAAAAATGGTGAGAGTAATATTAATAATTGCGGATTAAATTGAATAAAAGTGGATTGTCGGATTATTTTGAGAATAATTAGAAAGTTCAATTATTTACGAGACGTAAGACACGGAGTATCGTCGGAGCCGTATTTCTTATTTACGATAAATATTACGGGTTTATTTTCGAGGTTCGAAGAGAGATTTAGCCGGGGTTTATTATCCGTTAATTAATCGAGCAGATTTTCGAGAGTTATGTTATTATTATATTTAATTATTATTATCGGCGGAGAAGTATTTTATTTTGACGATTCGCTCACGTATTTTCTGGTTGACATTGTTAGTGCCAAATTCTCGAGCCGTAGACCGAAGTCGAGCCCACGTGTAGAGTATAATTTTATCTGCTTTTTTTCTTCTGCACTTCGAGATCGGGGCGTCGTATGAAGAAAGGTAAGTTACCTCCATGGAATTGCTTGGACAAGGTGCGGAGGATTTATTCGCGATTTTCTGCTTTATGCTCAGGACCAGAGGCAAGTTTATCTATACATACTCTATCGTTCAGAGTATTCGTATTTTTAAAATATATAAAATGTGCGAACTCGATTTAAATCCATGATTGCAAATTATTTAATTTATGCTTTATTGTTCAGTGTATATATATTATATCGAAAGTATGTTGCATGACTACTAATCGTGCTCTTTCATTCATAGTATGCATGTTTTTAAAATATCTATGAGGAATGCTCTAGTGTATTATTATGCTTTTTTAAAAATGAGAATTTTGCAAATGCTTTATTTAATCTCGTAAATCCGCGAGAAATCACTAAGTTATTTACCAGTTTTATAATCGCTTTCAACTCATCGCAAGCATGTGATTCTATCCCTTGTGTTACAAAAGTTTACAATTGTTCTTCACCCTATAAGAACTGTTTTATATTCTGTCGTGATTATGACACATCGTATTTAGAAGTTTCATTCCGTATCAGGTCGTTCTTATTATCTCAAGAGGACTCCACAAGATTTATTCTGACCCGCGAACCTTTCTTGTTCAAGGTTGCTACTTTATTGTCTTGAATTGACATATTGTTTGTGTCAATACAATAAATTAGTTCCTTTTGAAATTATTGTGACGGCCTATTGTCCAGGTCGGTTTTGTACAAAGTGTAGACTGGCGATCGGCCAGAAGTAAATATGAATCCAAATTCAATCAATTTTATTCGGAGGAATAATCGTATGATCCACTGGTCAACATGGGAGATGGCCCATGGATTTCTTTCAGATCAACACGGGGAAAATATAAACTCGTGGTATCGAAAGAGAATGTTTATACTTTGGCACAAATGTTGCCAGGTTGACTTTTCAACCACCTTTACGCTAGCAGAATGATATTGTGATACTTGCGACATAGTAGTGATCGTGCTATGGGGTATCACGGGAGTGCGGTACTTGCGACACAGCGGTTGATCGCGCTGTGGGGTATCGTAGAGGCGGAAGACCAGTATCTCAAGCTTTTCAATTTCAACTTCTTTATTCTGAAATAGATTGTTATTGTCTATTAGTAAGTGTTATCATTATCAAGACACATTGCCTGAAAAATCATATTTTCTTCGTTGAGAATCAAGCATCAAATCTTTTTGATTTGTTCTAAATTAATTCGAGATTCAGACTGTCGTTGAAGCATTTGTTGCACAGTGACTGTCAAAAATCGAGAATGAATTGAGATCTTCTCAATTATTCAACTCATTATTGTCAGGCCGGTTCGGCAGCTAGGTATATGGGTGCCTAGTGGACAATAATGAGATTGTAATAGTTGCGAATTTCTTGAATGTTTGTTTAATTGAGAGTTGATGTAGCTTCGTGAATTTCTTAAATGTTTTTTCTTAGTAGCTGAAGCATCTGTTGCTCAGTTATTCAAGGTTTTGATCGGAAATCGCTATAAAAAAAAATTGTTGAGTTAAATATCAAAATCGTCTATAAAGCTGTCGAGATGAATTTCTTGTTGAATTCTGCAAATCTCTTTCCTATTGAAAAATTTTCGTTATGAATATTTCAAGATTGGATTCATCCTCAAAGTTGGATTTTTAAAACCTTCAAAGTTTTCCAAAAGTAATTTAGTATACTCTATTATATACTTGCTGAGCGCCTCTTTCGCTCATTCTTGCTTTTGTTTAAATCTTATTTTACAGAGTTAGATAGTGGATGCAGTTGACTTAGTTTAGCTCGAAGCAGGCGAGTCATGGATCGAGTTGATGTTCGGCTCAGAGTGATTCTGTATTTTGAGTTTGTCTACCAGATGTTTAGTTAGACTGGTATGGTATTCATATTCCTGAGTTATAATATTTGTTGTACTAGAATATTGTGGTTGTTGTATACCTTATGTCAAGGTGATACTAACAACATAAGACTGTATAAGAGAATTGTTGTACCAAGAGTTGTAAGTTATTATAAGCATTTTTGGATTTCTTGTTTCCAAGTCTATAACCTGAAAAGATTCTTGGTAGTTAGGGGTCAGATGTCATGTTTTAGATTTAATTTTGGTAGTTGATTGTTTGGTTGTTGAGGTTTTCCGCGGTAGCGACCCATATCCCTTACCCCGGATTTGGGGGCGATACAGAATGGTATCAGAGCAAGGGTTATAGAAACTGGAAACAAGTGAGAGCGTAGGACTATATATATAGTTATGTGAGGGTGTCTGAACTCACATAGAGTTCGTGTTGGATTATCGGATATATTCCAATGAGTAAGTCGAGATTAGGATTCTACCTTAGGATGATGGTTCCGAGCCGAGTAGAATTCCTTGCGATTGGAGACTGCGGCAGTAGAGTCTTTAAAGACTGCTATGAGTTGTTATCGAGGTAGGGTATCGTGTATCTTAAGACGTTGCGAAGAGAGTTTAGAATTGATCGATCGTTCGTCACAAGAGTCGACCGAGGATGCATCTGTGGAGAATCGCGACAATATTCTTTTTCATCCATAATTCATTTGATACTCCTTCATTGGAGGATTGTGTTAGAAGATATATTCCGTCTTCTAAGTTATAGTTCTTTTAAACACTTGTATTCACCCGAATATTGGGTTTCGATTGTGTCAGAGGCTTTCATGATACCTATTTTTCAGGTTTTTCTGAGGCCCTGTCAAGTTTGTTCAAATCAAACTTCCGCCTTTATTTTTCTATTGGTGGATAAAAAAAATGTTATTCGTGGTACAGCACTGCTTGCTCGCCGTGTGCTAGTATCCTCTCCCGTTAAATCTTTCTTTCGGGAATAACACCTTTGGAATTTGCCTTCTTTTGTCCAAGGTGTACGTTTGAAAGTTTCTTGCTATAAGATGCTATTTATTTGTTTAACCAGAAATTTCTTTCCAAAACTCCTTACTCTAGCTGTGACAAACAACCCTATTATATAGGGGACACAAGGACTATCTGTCTGTGTGATAGAAGTTGGATGGGACGCCATCACTTGTGTGTTGTGCAATACAAGAAGGCTAATTACCTTTAGTAATGTCTTAACTGAGACACGCAACGTTGAGTTTCTTGGATCATATTGATCTCTCAGTTATTCTTTTGTAACCTTTAATGGTTGCCTCAAGCTTTTTAATCATGATCACATTGTGTGACATTCAAATTGATAAGGAATCTATTTTATTCAAGGATTCCGTCATTTCAGTTGTTTTCATTATTCTTTTGTGTCTTAACGAATGGCGACATGGTGTTCGTGTTCTAGCGTTGTTGCTCGGTAAACCGTTGAATAAGGAATAAATCGAGATCTTCCGATTGTTAGGTTCCTCGATCGACATTGTACGTTGAAAGTGGAATCATGGCTATTAGGGGTTTCTCGAAATTCTTTTCACGGTTTAACCCGAAGCACTATGGGTATGAAGAATTGGAAATATGTGTACCGAATCGTCTGAGTCGCGAGATAGCGAAGTTGCGGGGATTGCCGTAGGCCTTGGGAATTTCAGTCGGGAGGAAGCGGTGCGTCTTAGAATCCCGTTCTTTCTTCTGCGGATTCCGGGGACGGAATCCTGTTAAGGAGGGAAGACTGTAATAACCGCAAATTTTCGAATAATATTTTATACTCGTTATTTAAATTTATTTAAGGTCAATGCGTTAATATATTTAATTAGCGTATTTTTGGTTAAATTTTAAAATTTTATATTCGTATGTAAATAAATGTTTATTTTATCGATTTATTCATAATTAGTAGGTATTTATTAAAATAAGAATATTTAGGAAAATAGGATTTTTAAATTTTGGTCGGATATTAATTTATATCGCAGAATTTATTTTCGAAAACGAATTTGGGTCTCGTTATAATTATCCGGCAGGAAGCGACGATATTAATGTTTCGGTTTTAACCGATCGGGTCGTTAAACACGAGAGAGACAGCATTTTCGATCGCAGAGAACGAGTTATTCTGTCACAAAACACAAAAATATTCTGTACAAAACACGATATTCTTTTACAGACACGAGACACTCTTTTACAAAGCACGACACATCTTTTGTTTAAAACAAGAAGCCCAGCCCATGTTTGTGTGTTTTGTTTAGCCAAATATAAAACTCAAAACCGACCCAGACCATTCTTATTAACAAGCATAATTACATTGCTTTCTTTTCACAAAATTACCCAACCCTTCTTTTCTCACCAGTTACAAAACACCTCTGACTCTTTTAGGCAAAACAAAACCAAATCCCCTCCTTTATTTCTCTCTGTACCACCAGAAACGCCAAACCCAACTATTTCTTTCCTTCTTATTTCATTTTTTTACCTCCTCTGCAAAACAGAGAAATCGCAGGTAGATTTTATTTCTTTCTTTTTCATTTTTCGGTTACCTTCTTCGTTTCCTTTTCTCTTTGGTTCCATTGTACCAATTGGTGTGTGTTGTTTGGTTTACGTTTTTGGTTAAGGGGGGGGGGGTAGTCGGCATTTTGGTTATCATCGAAATCTGTCCGCGTGTTTGTTGTGTTAGCCGGAAGAGAAGTAGGAGTATAGAGGGGTCGAGTATTGTTGTAGCTGCGTTTTGTACTGTGATGGGTGTGTGCGTGAATCTTGTGGTGGGTGTCGATGCAGTCGGCGAGAGGGAGATGAGGAGTAGTAGTATGAAGAGGGGGAGTAGTCGATTAGGGGAGAGAGTGGGTGTGTGTGTATAGCTGTTTTGGCCGAGTGTGTGATGCTGTGTGAGTAATGAAACCAAGGAAGAGGTATTAAAGGAGATATGTTGATGCAGGGCGTTGTGTTTGTGCTTAGAGCATTCACAATTTAGCGTGTATTTTGGTTACTGTATGGTTCGATAGAGGCGGGAGGGTTGACCTTGTCTATGTCTGTGAACTTCCGTGTGTTAGTATGCATAAGTGTGTTATAAACCGTGTGTGTTGTGCCAGTTTTGCGTGCGTGGTTGAACCAAACACAGGGGCAACACAGAGAGTTTTGTTGCGTGTGGGTTGTTGGAGAACGAGAGGGGAGAGGTTAGAAGTGGGTTTGTTGTGTTCACTCGTTGAATGCGACTTAAAGTCACTTCAGTTAAACACTTGGTGTTTCATAGTCTTATTTGTCTTTCTCTGCTAGACTAAGTTTGTTTTTGTTGAGGAAGCTTTAACGTAGTCACTAATCACTGGAAGCCAATTTTCTGAGTTTAACAGTTCATAGCAATCATACTGCACATTCAGCTAATAACAGCATGTCCCCCAGTCATAACTAATAATGAGAGGATTAATTAAATAAAATGTTGGCATATAAATAATTATATAAATAATAATATTAATGATAATAATAATAATATTAATAATAATGAGTAAATAAAATGAAAAAGGGTGGAAGTTTTTAAAAGTGGTTTATTAATTAATATGTGGGAATATTATTTAGAGATTGTGAGAAATAAATAATTAAAATGGTTGGTAATAAATGATTTAGTAAAAATGTTATAATTAAGTTATTAATTAAATAGAAAATATTTTGTGATTATTTGGGCATACTTTAGAGATCTAATAATTAGTTGATAAAAGAGATATTTAATTGTGAATAAAAATGAAGTCTTGAATAATTTTTTGAGATTAATACTTATTAAATTAGGGAATTTTAGAGAAATTATAAGAGTTAGTTTAAATTAGAAGTACAATTTGATTAATAAAATGATAAAAGTAGTTTATTATCTAGATTGTGAGAAATAAGAATATTTATAGAATAAAAGGAGTTGGATAAAAATGGAGTATTTATTTATTAATTTGTTAAAGTAATCATTTAATGATTTTTGGATAAAAATTGGAGATTTATTGATTTGTCGATAAATAGAGAAATAATTGTGGATAAATAGGATTAAAAACGGTATTATTTTTAGAAGACTTATAATTAGCGATTCTGATTTATTTTAATTAATCGGATCAGGCCAGACTAATTTAGAGTCCATTCGGGGTTTTATAATATTAAATACGAGATTAAAAATGGTGAGAGTAATATTAATAATTGCGGATTAAATTGAATAAAAGTGGATTGTCGGATTATTTTGAGAATAATTAGAAAGTTCAATTATTTACGAGACGTAAGACACGGAGTATCGTCGGAGCCGTATTTCTTATTTACGATAAATATTACGGGTTTATTTTCGAGGTTCGAAGAGAGATTTAGCCGGGGTTTATTATCCGTTAATTAATCGAGCAGATTTTTGAGAGTTATGTTATTATTATATTTAATTATTATTATCGGCGGAGAAGTATTTTATTTTGACGATTCGCTCACGTATTTTCTGGTTGACATTGTTAGTGCCAAATTCTCGAGCCGTAGACCGAAGTCGAGCCCACGTGTAGAGTATAATTTTATCTGCTTTTTTTCTTCTGCACTTCGAGATCGGGGCATCGTATGAAGAAAGGTAAGTTACCTCCATGGAATTGCTTGGACAAGGTGCGGAGGATTTATTCGCGATTTTCTACTTTATGCTCAGGACCAGAGGCAAGTTTATCTATACATACTCTATCGTTCAGAGTATTCGTATTTTTAAAATATATAAAATGTGCGAACTCGATTTAAATCCATGATTGCAAATTATTTAATTTATGCTTTATTGTTCAGTGTATATATATTATATCGAAAGTATGTTGCATGACTACTAATCGTGCTCTTTCATTCATAGTATGCATGTTTTTAAAATATCTATGAGGAATGCTCTAGTGTATTATTATGCTTTCTTAAAAATGAGAATTTTGCAAATGCTTTATTTAATCTCGTAAATCCGCGAGAAATCGCTAAGTTATTTACCAGTTTTATAATCGCTTTCAACTCATCGCAAGCATGTGATTATATCCCTTGTGTTACAAAAGTTTACAATTGTTCTTCACCCTATAAGAACTGTTTTATATTCTGTCGTGATTATGACACATCGTATTTAGAAGTTTCATTCCGTATCAGGTCGTTCTTATTATCTCAAGACGACTCCACAAGATTTATTCTGACCCGCGAACCTTTCTTGTTTAAGGTTGCTACTTTATTGTCTTGAATTGACATATTGTTTGTGTCAATACAATAAATTAGTTCCTTTTGAAATTATTGTGACGGCCTATTGTCCAGGTCGGTTTTGTACAAAGTGTAGACTGGCGATCGGCCAGAAGTAAATATGAATCCAAATTCAATCAATTTTATTCGGAGGAATAATCGTATGATCCACTGGTCAACATGGGAGATGGCCCATGGGTTTCTTTCAGATCAACACGGGGAAAATATAAACTCGTGGTATCGAAAGAGAATGTTTATACTTTGGCACAAATGTTGCCAGGTTGACTTTTCAACCACCTTTACGCTAGCAGAATGATATTGTGATACTTGCGACATAGTAGTGATCGTGCTATGGGGTATCACGGGAGTGCGGTACTTGCGACACAGCGGTTGATCGCGCTGTGGGGTATCGTAGAGGCGGAAGACCAGTATCTCAAGCTTTTCAATTTCAACTTCTTTATTCTGAAATAGATTGTTATTGTCTATTAGTAAGTGTTATCATTATCAAGACACATTGCCTGAAAAATCATATTTTCTTCGTTGAGAATCAAGCATCAAATCTTTTTGATTTGTTCTAAATTAATTCGAGATTCAGACTGTCGTTGAAGCATTTGTTGCACAGTGACTGTCAAAAATCGAGAATGAATTGAGATCTTCTCAATTATTCAACTCATTATTGTCAGGCCGGTTCGGCAGCTAGGTATATGGGTGCCTAGTGGACAATAATGAGATTGTAATAGTTGTGAATTTCTTGAATGTTTGTTTAATTGAGAGTTGATGTAGCTTCGTGAATTTCTTAAATGTTGTCTCTTAGTAGCTGAAGCATCTGTTGCTCAGTTATTCAAGGTTTTGATCGGAAATCGCTGTAAAAAAAATTGTTGAATTAAATATCAAAATCATCTATAAAGCTGTCGAGATGAATTTCTTGTTGAATTCTGCAAATCTCTTTCCTATTGAAAAATTTTCGTTATGAATATTTCAAGATTGGATTCATCCTCAAAGTTGGATTTTTAAAACCTTCAAAGTTTTCCAAAAGTAATTTAGTATACTCTATTATATACTTGCTGAGCGCCTCTTTCGCTCATTCTTGCTTTTGTTTAAATCTTATTTTACAGAGTTAGATAGTGGATGCAGTTGACTTAGTTTAGCTCGAAGCAGGCGAGTCATGGATCGAGTTGATGTTCGGCTAGAGTGATTCTGCATTTTGAGTTTGTCTACCAGATGTTTAGTTAGACTGGTATGGTATTCATATTCCTGAGTTATAATATTTGTTGTACTAGAATATTGTGGTTGTTGTATACCTTATGTCAAGGTGATACTAACAACATAAGACTGTATAAGAGAATTGTTGTACCAAGAGTTGTAAGTTATTATAAGCATTTTTGGATTTCTTGTTTCCAAGTCTATAACCTGAAAATATTCTTGGTAGTTAGGGGTCAGATGTCATGTTTTAGATTTAATTTTGGCAGTTGATTGTTTGGTTGTTGAGGTTTTCCGCGGTAGCGACCCATATCCCTGACCCCGGATTTGGGGGCGTTACAGTTAAACCGGTCAAAGTAGACTTTCCTTTTAACTAGTCTTGTCCCGAATGATGAATCTATTTTTTTAAATTATTTTTTCAACGTTCCAAACGTACGGATGTGAAGATCTAACGATTTTAGTGATGTGGTAATTTTTTAAAAAATTTGATAGATGTATTTGGTTTGGTTTTATAACGGTCAAACCGGTCAAAGTAGACTCTCCTTTTAATTATTCTTTTCCCGAATGATGAATCTATTTTTTTAAATTATTTTTTCGACGTTCCAAATGTATAGATGGGAAGATCTAACGATTTTAGTGATGTGGTAATTTTTTTTAAAAATTTGCTTGATGTATTTGGTTTGGTTTTATAACAGTCAAACCGGTCAAAGTAGAGTTTCCTTTTAACTAGTCTTGTCCCGAATGATGAATCGATTTTTTTAAATTATTTTTTCGACGTTCCAAATGTATGGATGTGAAGATCTAACAATTTTAGTGATGTGGTAATTTTTTAAAAAATTTGCTAAATGTATTTGGTTTGGTTTTATAACGGTCAAACCGGTCAAAATATACTTTCCTTTTAACTACTCTTGTCCCGAATGATAAATCTATTTTTTTAATTATTTTTTCGACGTTCCAAACGTACGGATGTGAAGAACTAACGATTTTAGTGATGTGGTTATTTTTTTAAAAATTTGCATTAATATTTTTCGAATAACCGCGAATTTTCGAATAATATTTTTCTACTCGTAATTTAAATTTATTTAAGGTCAATGTATTAATATATTTAATTAAGCGCATTTTTGGTTAAATTTTTTAAAATTTTATATTCGTATGTAAATATATATATTTATTATATCTATTTATTTATATTTATTAGGTATTCATTAAAATTAGAAAATTTAGGAGAATAGGATTTTAATTTTGGACGGGTATTAATATTTTTAAAGCGCAGAATTTATTTTTGAGAACGACTTTTGGGTCTCGTTATAATTATCCAGCAGGAAAACGACGATATTAATATTTCGGTTTTAACTGATCGGGTCGTTAAACACGATGAGGAGACAGTATTTCTCGATCTCAGAAAACGATAATATTCTCGCAGGACACAATTATTCTTCACGAAACACTATATTCTTTTTTTCAAACCCGAAACATTCCGGTACATTCTTTTTCCTGTTCCCTCACGTTTTGTCTCGTTCATAAATTACTAGTACAGGACTGTATAAACAAAATACACGGCCTTTATTTGGTTCTATATACAAATACAACACAAAAGTCTTATTCTCTCTTTCACAAACTAAACCCACAGGCTATCCTTTTTTTTCTTTTTTTTTTCCTTCTCTGCGCACAGAGCATAACCAAGGTAGTTTGTTTTCTTTTTTCTTTTCCTCTGTTAAATGTTCTTCCTCGTTTCCGTTTTGTACCGTTTGGTATTATGTTGCTTTGGTAGTGTAACTGTGTTGGTGGGTTGTTGTTGGATATTGAACCGAGAAGAACGGAAACAGGGAGGGAGAGATCGATGTTGTGGTTTTTTTTTTCTTTTTTTTGTGGTTCGATTTGGTTTAAAGAGAGAGGCGAACGAAAGAGGGGGAAGTCAGGAGTCGTTGAGTTCGATTTATGAGAAACTGTCGATATTGTGTTTGAATCAATAGTGGTGGTTCGGTGTTGGTGTTGTAATCGGAGAAGAGAACGGAGAGAGACAGGGGTGAGAGACCATGGTGGTGGTGTGTTGTTGGTATCGAATTAGGGGGAGGGGAAAATGAGATCGTTGCGTTGTGTGAGAGAGGTGAGGTTGGAGTTCGAAGAGGGTGGAGAGGAGGTGAAGGCAGAGAGCTTTAGAGGAGAACGGAGAGAGAGAGAGAGAGAGAGAGAGAGAGAGAGAGAGAGAGAGAGAGAGAGAGAGAGAGAGAGACAGGGAGGGAGAGATTTCGAGAGGGAGAGTGAGGCAGAGAGATTTCGGGGGGGGGGGGGGGGTTCGATTCTTTTTCATTATTTTGTTTGTTGTGTTTTTTTTTTATTTATTCATGATTAATGGACTTACTATAATTTTGGCCCATAAAAGAAAATAGGAAATAAATGATTGTGTGTTTTAAAATTGGTTTTAATAAGTTGTTTGGTAAAAATGGTAATTGATTAATTTGGAATATTTTAAGGTTAGGATATTACTTTAAATCGGTTAATAATAAATAGTTTAATAAAAACGGTGTAATTAATTATTAAGTTGAATTTTTTTTAAAAGGAATAATTGTGACATTTAAAATGAGAATAAAATGTGATATGTTTAATTTAGTGGAATACTAAAAATGGTATAATTAACTAAATTAATTAAATAAGAATAATTTGTGATTATTTAAGTCATAATTAGGGATTTATTAATTGTCGGTAAAAGAGGAATAAATATGAATAAATAGGTTTATAAAGCTAAATAATTTTAGGAGATTTATATTTATCGTTTCCGGTTCATTTTATTAACCGGATCGAGTTAAATTATTTTAGAAATTAAAATCGGAGTACTATTTAATTATTTACGAGATTAAGATTAGAATATTGCCGTTAATTTCCGTAACCCTATTTTCGTTTTAAGTCGGATTTACGGGTATTAAAAATAGGATTTATTTTCGAGATTTAATTCCGGAGTTCGAGGAGAGATTTATCTATCCGGGAACTGTTTTCCGTTATTTATCGTGGGGATTTTTGAGAGATATTTTATTATTATATTTAAATATTATATTATCGGATCAGGATTACTTTCTTTTGACGAATCGCTCACGTATTTCTGGTTGCCATTTTTAGAGCATATTTCCCGAGCCGTAGATCGACGGGTAGAGTATAAATTTTATCTGAGTTCATTTGCACTTCGAGATCGAGGCAAGTTCCTTCCTACCCTAACTCTTAGAGACTTGTATTTCTGTTCGTATTATTTCAGTCGTTAATTATTTTTGAGCTATTAATTATGAGATTTATTTGTGGTTCCTTATGATGCAATAATCATTATTTTCTCGTCGCGATATTTTGCTACTGTTAAAGTTACCTTACTTGCGAACTTTATATCCCTTATAAGCGTAGTATCAATTTCGTTGCTATCGGGTCGATCTCATTAATTCGAGACGACTCTTATTATGATTCAGTGAAACTAATCTCATTCGTTCGAGATAGTTACATTTATTCTTTTCAGTCGAACTTATTGTACAAGTTCGACAATAGTTATTGATTATCTTTTGGTTGGTTCATCTCTCGAATCAACAAATAAGAGTTACAAAAAATTAGGATCGTTAGGATTTTACTCATTGATCAAGTGAAAAATATTCTATATAAACGTTCATCAATTATGAGTATTATAAATATTCGAGAAGTACTATTTGTACAGTACGACTCCCAATTACTTCATTTTAAGACTATCCTCAATATTTCGAGATGGTTGACTTTATTGTCGAGGGTTGGCATTTCGTTCGTGTCAACCAATGAAATATTATTATTGAGAATTACCTCAATCCATTGTTCGGATTGGTGGGACAATTGAGTCAGACTGGCAGTCCGCCAGATTTATAATTACTTTCCTGGAAGTGTTATTTTATCTCATCTGTTCAACAAATATTCGGGAATTCTGTATTCTACTGGTCAAATTTGGGAAAGAGAGACTTGTGTACCGTTATGAGGACACGAGATATTTTTGGCACTATGCTGCCAGGGTTTAATTAATAACCCCTATGATGCTAGCATTCATACATTTATATTATAACGTTGATAACGTATTGTAGCCGTGATCGGGCGAAGTGCGATATCATTGGAGGACGGTATTCCCGGTCCTATAGTTGATCGCCCCACCGAGATACCGAGAGGTGGAAGACCAGTTTATTCTTAAATCATGAGTCACCAGAGTTATATCAATTGAGTCTTTCGAGTAATCAGTTTCGAGATGAGTATTGAGTCAATGCCAGATTGTGTTATCAAATTCTAAAATTTCGAGTATTTCTTTTGGTAAATCTTTCTATATTTATTTACCGAGCAAGGAGAGAACTTGCTGAGCACCATAGTTGCTCATTCTTGCTTTACAACATTTTGTTCAGCTGTCAAGATGGAAAGAGGCGAGACGTCGAGCCAGGGATCCAGAGGAAAGGGAAAAGCTCCAAGCTATGCTGACAAGAACTAGATTATCCAGCTGGAACCTTGATATTTACACTTTTGTAAACGTTTGTAAGATATTATCCTAAGATGTACTAAGTCGTATTGTAATGTTTTGTGAGACCGATCTTGGATCTGTGGAGTGGATCACTTATGCTTCGTTGTATTAAATATTTTGCTTTATTATTGCGTTAACATGTGTTGTAGGATATTGAGACAATGTGACGACCCGGATCCCCGGTCCGGGCGGATCTGGGGGCGTTACAGTTTTGGTATCAAAGCCTTAGTTATATTTTTAGGAATCGTACGAGCCTAGAATTATAACACGACGTGAGAATTTAGAGATATAGTACAACGTTGATATTTTAGCACTAAGTGCCCTACACCGTTATATTTATACCTTTATCTAATCGATTTGGAACCTAGTTGTAACCGAGACTTTTTGTACTTTTGTAGATGTCTACATCCGGACCAGCTGACACTCGTTCTATCCGAGATAGATCTCCTACACCTTACCCGCACGGACCACTAGATCCCAGTTCGGGTTCGGACAGCGATCCGTCAGAGGAGTACATTCCGATTGATAGTGTTTCGGAGGATTCTTCGGTTCAGATTCTTACACCTTCTCCTCCGCAGGTGATAGACCTAGCAGATTCTCCTGATCAGGTCTTCGAGGTGATCGATTCTCCTATCCCGGTGACTGATGTCGAGGCTCCTACTCTTGAGGCTGAGCAGCTAGCTCAGATTCCAGCTCCCGAGATGTACAGACAGGAGACACCTGAGCCTTTTCTATCCGAGTTGATTGTGGAGGGCCAGCTTTCGCCCATTCGCACCGGAGTAGCAGCTCCCATTGGCATGTTTCCTCCTTCTGGGCCATTCTATGTGACGACTTCAGCAATTCCTACCATACCCGATTACATGCTTCCAGCAGTCAGTGATGCTCCAGCTTGTGACACTACTCCATCTGCACCTACCATCCATATCCCTGCTCCAGTGGGGATGATTTCATCTGCTCCGCCTTTTCCAGTTCAGCCAGTCGGTATGCCTACACAGCCGATAGTAGGTCGAGAGCCAGTGCCTTGGATTGTACATGATCACCTTTACCAGCAGTTTCGCTGGGTATGGATGCGTTACGAGGAGATTTTTGCTACGAGGGATGCTATTCTGCGATTATTATCAGTTGATCCTATGGCAGTTCATGGGGGTGGTAGCCTACTTTTGAGGGATGTATCCATGGAGATTGTACATCAGATCTCTATCTCTATCCTGACAGGGCTACAGACTGACATTACAGCCTTACCATCTTCCAGTACCGGAGCTGTGGACCGTAGTACTGTTGCCGACCTGATTGCTAGAGCTATTGAGGAGTTTCACAGGCGTGTTATCGAGATGTTTGGTCGCTGAGACCACTCCTGATGTTGTAGTTCGGGTTTTTGCCACTTTTGGGGGATAGACTTCTGTTTAGAGTACTTATGTTTGTATCTAGTCTGTCATAGGTAGACCCACACTCTATGGATTTAGTAGGTTGATGTACTAGCTGACTAGAGGATTTTGGATGTAGTCTTTGGTCTTGCCTGATGTACCATTTGGAATTATATGTTGATATTCGTACTTTTGCGCTTTTATCTGTATCAGATTTTATTACTGTTACGCTTTATTTATAGCACCCCTGTTAAAAAAAATATTTATATATAATAATAATAAAAAAAAGGAGTTTTCGAGAACCAAGGATTAATGACAATTGAATTTTTTAAAACTTATAAGGTTTTCTGAGAATCGCCATTTAAACTGGGATAGGTCCTTACAAATATGGGAAACCTTTTTATATCAAGGAATAAGAGTAATTGTTATAAAGAGACAAGAGAGAGTCATGATTTTGAGTATGTAATTATTTTTGAATACCTTTCATAACTGTGCCAGCAATGGTGTCTTATAACTGCATATCTGTGATATAACATACCTTATTGTTTTCGCTCTTTATAGAAAGAGATGCCGCCAAAGAGAGGAAGACCCCCAAGAAATCCCCGTCCTCAACCTGAAGCGAATCGAGATGAGGAGGTTCCACCTCGGAACCCAGTTCCGAACCCAAATCCAAACCCAGGACCAGAGCCCGCTCAAAATCCCAACCAGAATAATAACCCGATGAACCTACTTCTGAACTTTCTTCTTCAACATGCTCAAAACCCTCAACCTCAGCAGAACCAAAATCAGATTAGAGGAAATCCACCTCCGGCTCAACTGACTCAAGCTACAGTGAGTTTCAAATCGTTCAAATCTTTGAATCCACCTGAATTTAAAGGTTTCACTAACCTAGTGGAGGCTAGAGTCTGGTTACGAGAAATAGAGAAGACTTTTGAGATTGTGGGGTGGAAGAGGATAAGAAGACAGTATTTGCAGCTTATATGTTAAAAGGTGAACCTAACTACTGGTGGGAAGCGAAGAGAGCTATGGAAGGTAATGCGGTTATACCGTGGGCCAGATTTACAACATTGTTCCTAGAGAGGTATTTCCCCAAGTATCTGGAGAATCAGATGGAAATTAAGTTTTTGGAACTCAAGCAAGGGACAATGACTGTTGCAGACTACGAGGCCAAGTTTGCAGAACTCTCGAGGTTTGTGCCCTATCATGTAGACACTGAGGAGAAGAGAGCAAAGCGTTTTCAACAAGGATTGAAGCCCTGGATACAGAATCGAGTCGCAGTGTTTGAGATCACCAATTATGCGACCTTAGTTCAGAAGGCGGCTATAGTGGAAGGTGGGAGTGATCTGTACCCTAAGGATGAAAAGAAGAGGAAGTTTCAGGGCAACGGAAGTAACTTTGTGAGAAGATTTGATAATCGGAGTGACAAGAAACCATTTGTGAGGTGGGAGGATAGAAGCACTGATACAAGGAGGTTTGGGAATCATGACACCAGAGGAAGCAACCAGAGGTTCAAACAGCCACAGACAGTTATTGTGATGCAAGAAAGGCCACCTTTGCCAGAATGCAAGACATGTGGGAAGAAACACCCTGGACCCTGTCATTAAGCGAGTGTGAATTGTTATAACTGCGGATAGAAGGGTCATTATGCTTCTAGTTGCAAGGATAAATCTGTCACCTGCTTCAACTGTGGAAGGAAAGGTCACGTGTCCCGAGACTGCCGATAACCTGCGAAGGAAAATCCAGTGCCTCGACTCACAGCACCTCCCAGCAACAAGCCGACAGCAAGAACCTTCAACATGACTGTACGAGATGCCATCGATGACAGCGATGTGATCGCAGGTACGCTTCTAGTAAACTCTGAGGATGCATGTGTACTAGTTGATTCTGGAGCTACCAAATCCTTTATTTCTGAAAACTTCATGAATAAGTTGAATCTTGAATCTGTTCCCTTATAGGGAATTCTGAGCATAGAAGTAGCTAATCAGGAAGTCATACCAGTAAACCGAGTGTGTCCAAATTGTTCTATAGAGATACATGGGCAACGTTTCGATGCAGACCTAATTCTTTTTAAGTTAGGGGAATTTGACGTAATCCTAGGGATGGATTGGTTATCATGTTATGATGCTCAAATAAATTGTCGTCGTAAGAAGGTCAGCTTAAGGGGAACTGATGGTACAAGAATTCCGTTTTGCGGACGGAAACCGACTAAGGATTTCCTATCAATAATTCAAGCTAAAAGATTACTTCGGCAAGGATGTCAAGCCTATCTAGCTCATGTGGTAGATACCGAGAAGCGGACCCCCACGATCGAAGAGGTCCCTGTAGTTAATCAGTTTGAAGATGTTTTTCCTGACGAGCTACCAGGAATGCCACCGGATCGAGAGATAGAATTCACAATCGACCTAGCACCAGGAACCGCACCAATCTCAAAGGCGCCGTATAGAATGGCACCAGTGGAAATGAAGGAGTTGGCAACACAACTGCAAGAGTTACTGGACAAAGGTCTGATCAGACCAAGTGTATCCCCGTGGGGAGCTCCAGTGTTGTTCGTAAAGAAGAAGGACGGATCCATGCTGTTGAGTATTGAATACAGTAAAAGAATACAGAGGGGGGGGTGAATGGATTCTTGAACTTTTCTTTGTTCTTGAATCTTTGCAGCAAGATAAGTGATGAGTATGTGAGATGTGAAGATGCGGATAAATAAAGACAAACACAACACAATATCACTTTAATCTAATATCTTATTAGATAAAGATTTTGCTACAATCTGTGAATACAAATGATAGTATTCTCAGCTTCGTTTTTCTCAGAGAGATATTTTCTGGGTATTTGAGAAACTTCAACACCTTAACAGCTAAGGAAGTGAGGCTGTATCCTTATAGACATGGATACACCCACTTACTACCAATGAGGTAGGTAAAACAAAATCACTTTCCAGTCTGTCTATCTCATTTTAGTAAGAGTCCAAACGGCTACAGATTTGACTTTGAAAAGCCTGTTTAGATCCACTTCTTCAGCTCCTTGTCCCTTGTCTTATCTCTCCAAGCTTCTTTGTAGGCTTTCCAGCATGCTTTATAGGACAGAGTCAAATAAAGTATCCTGGCTTGTTGCAGGTTTCTGACTTGTACAATTCTTCAGTATTTTGTCCTCAAGAATGTATTCGAGAAGTGACTAAGTGAGTGATTCGAGAACTGGAGTTGACTTGATCGATAACTCTGAGTTCTCGAATAGTGTTATCTTGACATATCGAATCACTTCTCGAATAGCTCTTTTCTCTGGGACTCCTTGAGATATCGAATAGAGCATTTTGACATATCGAATCCCTGAGATATCGAATAGCATATTGAGTCTTTGAGATATCGAATGTAGCATTGACTTGTTGACCCTTTGAGAACTCGAACTGTTGACTCCTTGAGTTCTCGAACCGTGTAATAGACATATCGAATCCCTGAGATATCGAATGAGATATCGAGAGATATCGAATAGTGTCTTCTGAGATATCGAACTCCAGACTTCTCGAATGCTAGACTTCTCGAATAAACAAATGTACTTCTCGAATTAGTACTTAGGCAATTTCTTCATTTCTTCAATTCTTCAAATCCCAACTGTGATTATTTGACAGTCTTCATTTCCTTGCTTGAGGCATGAACCTTAGAACTTCTTTCAAGCTTTATTCTTGACTTAGTAGGTACAGTTACACAGATAGAATTTGATGCCTATTACATAGTACAAACAAGTAGAAACTCTACAACTAGAGGTTCCCTCAGTTAAGAGGTCATGTAGGTAATGCATAGCATTACGAACCACTTGGGCTTGTTATTAGATGTATTCAGGCATGCCTCTGTGACTAACAATCTCCCCCAAATTGTGAGTAAGACCCTTAGTCACAATTTCATGTCTGATAACAAGCCTAACATACATAAAGATAAAACTTGACAGTACAGGTATGAATTCCCATTAGCAATTTGGATAGAACTACAGAGTGAGTAATCTTACAGCCTATGATGAAGAACTAGCCATTGTCTTTTGATTCCCTTTCCATAGCTTTGGCTTGAAATTCATCATATTCTTTCTCTCTTCTTTCTTTCTCCTTCCTTGTATTCTCATCCATAGCTTTTATTATTTCTGCCATAGCATCCAATTCTTCAAGCAAAATTGAGTCTTTGAAATCTTCAAGTACTGGTTCCAGAATATTTGCAGGATAGTGGTTGAGTAGATTCATTCTGATGTTGACTTGATTTCCATTTCTCCTCCTATACTTTACCATGTAGGGGTTGAACTGAACTCTACACAAACCCTTTTTCCTCAGCTTTTCTGCTTCACTTTCCAGTCTCTCAATTTCTCTCTCTCTTGCCAGCCATTTCTCAAAACACCCTTTTCTGACTTTTTCCTCATGATCTCTCTTCATTTTCACAAAATCAATTAGCTCCAGCTTCCATACTCTCTCCACTTTATCTTCTGAGCTCAACAGTGCAATGATTCTCTCTATGTCATATAGCTTGCCCCAGTGTTGACATCCTCCTTGTTTGAATTTTTCCTCCCTTCCATCAGAATATTTAATCTCAAGGCAATTATCAACAATGGCAACATGATAGATTCTTTGAGCTTGCAAAAATTGCAGTTGGTCTACATCATAATCTTCATCTAGTGGTTGGAGTTTTAGGCCTGGATAGATTGTCAGGGCTTTTGATATGGTTGGCTTTGATTTCCTTGCAGCTTGCTTGAACTTGATTCTTTTTACATGATTACTTGGCAGCAGTATGTGACCTTTGTTTGTAGACCATTGTAGTATTCCATTAGCAGTTTGCTTTTTGAAACATACAGATGGTTTCTTGACTTGAATCTTCTTCTCTTCTTGAGGTGGCAAGACAGTTGCAGAAGCCATAGATGCAAATTTTGAAAGGTCACTACTGGCAGCATTCACCCTAGACTTAGAGTCTTGCGTTGTGGTGAGGTTACTGTCAGCAATGCCTGAGGCTTGCTGTCTTCCACTTTTCCTCTCAGAGCCTTTACCTTGATCATCATCATTCTTCCTCTTCTCATCATCCTTCTTCTTCTTCTTGTCTTCATCACCCTTATTACTCCTGTGATGTCTTCTCCTTCCGTCACTTTCATCTTCATCCTTGTCTTGATCTTTGCTTGGGTTGAACTTAGCAGTCTCAGATATAATGCCAGTTACAATATATGACCTGAGATAAGATATAGCTTCTAATTCTTCTGCTGTTCTTGATCCCTTCTTCTTGATCAGTTTCTCAATGATGGCTATGATGAGATTTTTATTTTGAGGAGTTAGATGCTTAGGAATGACCAGCTGCTTGATATCTTCAATTCTTGTTCCAGCCTGGTAGATAATAGTTCTAGGATCTGTGAAAACTTCAGGTAGCCTTGAAGGTTGACCATTCCTCAAGTCATCATGAAGACTCTTGTTGTTCTCATTTCCCTTCTCAATTAGTCCAAGGAGCACATTCACTTCTGAGTGCTTTAGACTCTGTAGAGTATTGATGGTTAAGTGCCATATCTTGTTCTTTCCTACCATCAATATCTCCTTGAGCCATAGATCATTAAGCCTCCTTGGTACTACAGTGAGACAGTCAATCTGACTCTTCAAACTCTCATGATATAGCAGAGCATCACCAGCCTGTTCTCTAGAGACTTTCAGAAACTCCAAGAATGCATCATCATGATAGACATTTGAGTTTGCAATTTCTTGTAGCTTGGCCTCAGTGACCACCTTCACTTCTACTGGCTTGGCACTCTTAGATATTGAGATTTGAGGCTTGTCAGATGGCATACTCCCTGCAACCACTGTGGTTGTGATAGACTGCCTTTGACCATCAGGAGTAGTGATGTGCACAGTTGGTAGAGTGACAACTGACAGAGAAGTGGGAGGCTTGGGAGGCTCATCAACTTTGTCCTTTCCTTTTCCAGGCACATGAGTAGAAGATTTCAAAGTTCTCTGATGGCCACCCTCAGTGATCTTGATGCCCTTTTCTAGTGGTCTCTCCCCCTTTGGATTTGAGTTCTTTGATATCCTCTTCTCCCCCTTAGGCTTGTTGACAGACACAGGGGCTGTAGGAGGCACCTTTGGAGTTGAAGATTCATCGGGTAGAGGGAGACCCATGTGCTTCATCATTGCAGACAACATTGATTGTTGATGCAGAAGAACATCAGCTGTGGTGGTGGCTTGAGTGTTCAACTGCACAGTCAGAGTTGTCACAGTGTCTGTAAGATGAGCATTGGACTTGTGGAGAGAGACTACCTCCTTTTCAAGAGTATCCACTTTAATGAAGAGTTCATTGGCCTTAAAACCAGATAGGGATTGATCCTTCAGTCTCTGCACTTCGAACCTTGACATCTCATGCACAGGAACCTCAGTGACCAGCTTGTCTCCATATTGATTTGCAAAGAGGGTCCTGAGCATGGCATTGGCATCAGTTGTCTGATCTGATAAGGATTGAAATTTGTGCCCCAGACCTGTGACAGCATCCTTGAGAATAGCCAAACCATTGTCCATCCTGGTGCAAGTAGCATTGCAGGTTCGAATGTCCTTGAGAACAGTCTCCAATTGAGGGAATTTAGCATCAAAAGTCCTCTTGATCTCATGCACCTCCTTGGTTGTAGCTGAACACACTTCATTAATTTCTGTCTTTAAGCCTTTACCAAGATAGTGTGCAGCCTTGAGAATGCCTTTATAGTTATCATTCACTGCTTCAAACACATCAGTAGGGTTGAGAGATTTGGCATTGGATCCTAGTGAAGTGATGTACTCTTCTCTGAGGTACTGGAGACCTTCTGAGAGAGGGATTGAATTGGTTCCTTGCAGCCAAGCATCGATATTCCCATCTCTCTCAGTTTCATCTATGATCTTCTCCTTCTGTAGCTCTACATCCTCTTTGTGACATAGGAGGATAGCTTCATAGTCTGGATTGGGCATGTTTGCAGTGAGAAGGTGCTGAGCAATTTTTGTGAACTCAGGGATCTGATCCACAACTAAGCTTTGAAGTGCTTCAACCGTCAATTGTGGTGGAACAGACCCTGATCCTGAAGCACTGTCATGTTGCACAGGCTTCAGCCATTGAGACATAAAGTTAGAGCTAGAGCTAGGCTTGCTAGGCTCCTCAGTTACAGATGCAACTTCTGCAACCGGATGAACATACTCTACTACTGCTGTCTCCACAGAAGTGGGATGAGTTACAACAGTAGTTGACACAGGCACAGAGTCTCTAGTAAGAACTAGTGAATCCTCTGTGTTTGTGATGGTGTCATTAGGATATGCCCCAGCATGCATTCCCTGACCATCCAAATGTGGTACCTGGGTGGTGAGCAAAGTGTCATGCACCAAGTCACTTGAATTCATTGGCTCATCAAAGGAAAAGAATTCTTGATGATCAATGCCTTGCTCCTCAATTGCTTGAGTTGCAGGCTTCAAAGAAATATGAGTGGTAGATTCTGAAAGAGAAGTGTGTTGTAGACAAGATTTTGGCAACTCCCCCTGAGAAATAGAGGGAGTTTCAGTTATGATGTGCTCTCCACTCAGTGTTGTGCCAGCCTTATCACTCCCTTGTGCTGACTCTTTACAGATAGGTGCATTGGGGAGGATGCTTGATTCTATAGATGCATCCTGTTGAGAGGATACATCTAGTGAGCTGTGTGCCCCTGATTTTACAACTTCAGCCATTTGAGTGACTGAAGAGGTGGTTTTAGACTTCTTCTTCTTCTTTTGGCTTATGATAGGTGACTCAGGTGTCTCACTTTCTAACCCTAGTTCTACAGCCAAGGCTGCTTCAGTTAAGATTTCTAAAGGTTCAGAAGCAGCCTGTTTTCTCTTCTTTTTACTAACATCACCCTTTTGAGAGGATGATGCAGTTGGCTCTTTGCTGGATAGAGTGTTTGGCTGAGGGGGTTGGTTAGCAGGCCTTGGGTTAGCACTTTGTTCTCCTTGCTTAGGCTGTGCTAACTGTGATTTTGAATCAAATATTGGCATGTTGTGGGGGTAAGACCTAAACAAACCCTCCATGTGGGGAGTTATGTTAAGTCTTACATCCACATCATTCCTAGTCTCCAAATTACCAAAAATGAGTTTGGTCATGGACTTAGGATAGCCTATTTTACTCTTATCTACTCCAGGCAATTCAATCAATGAAGCATTTTTAAAGTTAAGCACTGATTGAATAAAGCGAGGAAAGAAAATTTCATTACCTCTCTTGGCTGTGGTCTGACCAAGTCTCCCATAGAGTTCCTGTAGGATGAGAAGTGCAACATCTATCTTTCTCCCATGAGCCAAGGCATAGGCAAGCTGCTGCACGGGTGTACTAATCTGATCAAAGCTTGATTTCCGTGCAGTGAATACTTGAAGGAGTGTAGCAAATACAAAGCTCCATTCTTTCCTCAAGAACTTCCTATTCAACTTTCCCAGCTTGATAGTATCAGAGTAGTTGATGAAGTCAAAGAATTCTTCCAACTCATCATTGGAGGCCAGAGCATCATACGTCTCTTGCTGCATATCCAAGGCTTGATTCATGTCTGCAGTGGTGATAGTGATATCCTCTCCTTGAATCTTGCAGTGAACAATATAAGAGGTGATAGCATTCTCAAGAGCGATGACCTCCACAGTAGCAGTCCTCCAGAATTGTTCCAATAGATCTATGTACAGAGTTGGGTTGGCTGAGAGCGCACTCTTGATGTATGATTCAGACAACCACCGAACAAAGCACTTGAAATTGGCATTCGGTGCTTCCACATCACTGGAGATTGCGATGAAATTAGTTTGGGATGGTATGGTGAGTTGAGTGTTTGCCATTTGGGTAGAGAAGAAAAGAGAATTAGGATTGAAGAAGAAATTCGCAGTTAGGGTTTTTCAGAGGTTTCAGGAGTTGAGATGCTTGAGAAATCGAACGAAATGAATTGAATAGTTGTGAAGTTGTATATATAAATGTCTTGAGTTGTCGATAGATAAGTGTTCTGTAGCGACAAGTCATTCGAGAAGTATGAAACAACTATTGGAGAAGTCAAGAAAGGCTTATTCGATATCTCAGGCAGTTTTTAACTCACAGCTGGCAGTGATTTAACTCAGAAAATAATTCAAAGTTAAGTAAAATATATTTTTATGAGTGAAATGAAGGTTTGAATATAAATCCAAAAAGCGATTAAGTGTCAGCGAAAAATCAGCCTTTTCAAATGATTCGATAACTCAAATGCAGCATTCGAGAACTCTATCATTAGAGAACTAAAATACTCTATTCGAGAACTCAAAGTGTGCTATTCGATTTCTCTAAAAGACACTATTCGAGAACTCAAGAGGGTTCTAGATAGGCCTATTCGAGAACTCGAGCCAAGACATAACAATGAACCATTCGAGAAGTCTGACTTATCGAACTGTACTTTTCACTCATAAAATTCAATTTCCACTATCCTTTAAAATTTACTAGAAATATTCATTGACGAATATTCTACCAAATTAAATAGTGGTTTACTCAAAATTTTTACAGAAATTTCAAGCTACATATGTATGATTTTCAACATGTGCAGCATTGGAATATGTATACATCATACTCCAGCCAATACTTACTTCAGAAATATTAGGCATTTGATAAAGTAAGTATTTACTGCTGCAACAATCTAGTTGATATATTCACTTAGCCAGAATTCGAAGAATTCAGCATTCCAATCTCACTGACCAGCCTAGTGAAGGTGGCTTCATCTAATGGCTTAGTGAATATGTCAGCTAGTTGTTTTTCTGTAGAGACATAATGCAACTCAATGGTTCCATTAGTTGCATGTTCTCTAATGAAATGATATCTGATGTCAATGTGCTTTGTCCTAGAATGATTGACAGGATTGGCAACTATAGAGATTGCACTTGTGTTGTCACACATAATAGGAATTCTTTCCAACACAAGTCCATAATCTCTAAGTTGGTTTCTAATCCAAAGCACTTGAGCACATCAACTTCCAGCAGCTATGTATTCAGCTTCAGCTGTGGAAGTTGACACAGATTGTTGTTTCTTGCTGTACCAAGAGACTAACCTTTGTCCAAGAAACTGGCAGCTACCTGATGTGCTTTTCCTATCCACTCTGCATCCAGCATAATCAGCATCAGAATAACCAACCAGATTGAACCCTGTGTCCTTAGGATACCATAACCCCAAGTTTGGTGTGCCTTTCAGATATTTGAAGATCCTTTTTATTGCTATCATGTGTGATTCCTTTGGGTTTGATTGAAACCTTGCACATAAGCATGTAGCAAACATGATATCTGGCCTACTAGCAGTGAGGTAGAGTAGAGAACCAACCATGCCTCTGTAGATTGAGATATTTACCTTTTTGCCCTTAGCGTCATCATCTAACTTGGTGGCAGTGGCCATGGGTGTCTTCGCAGGTGAACATTCTTCCAAATCAAATTTCTTCAGTAAATCTTTAATGTATTTGGTTTGACTTATAAAAATGCCATCCTTCCTTTGACTAACTTGCAGTCCAAGAAAGAATGTTAATTCTCCCATCATACTCATCTCATATCTGCTTTGCATGAGCTTAGAGAATTTTTCACACAGCTCCTCATTTGTAGAGCCAAATATGATATCATCCACATAGATTTGAACTAGGATAATATCATCACCATGTTTCTTGTAGAACAGTGTCTTGTCCAGTGTGCCTCTAGTGAATTGATTCTCCAGTAGAAATTGTGACAGTGTGTCATACCATGCCCTAGGAGCTTGCTTGAGTCCATACAATGCTTTAAGTAATCTGTAGACAAAGTGGGGAAACTGTGGATCCTCAAAGCCAGGTGGTTGTTGCACATATACTTCTTCTTCCAACTCCCCATTCAGGAATGCACTCTTGACATCCATTTGATAGACCTTGAAATTAGAATGTGCAGCAAATGCCAAGAAAATTCTGATGGCTTCTAGTCTAGCAACAGGGGCAAAGGTCTCATCATAGTCAATACCTTCCTGTTGAGAGTATCCTTTTGCAACCAACCTTGCTTTGTTTCTTATGACTACACCATTTTCATCCATCTTATTCCTTAGAACCCATTTAGTTCCAACAACGGTTCTATCCTTTGGTGCAGGCACTAGTTCCCATACTTTGCTCCTTTCAAATTGATTTAGCTCCTCTTGCATAGCAATTATCCAGTCAGGATCCAACAATGCATCATCAAGTTTCTTAGGCTCAACTTGGGATAGAAAGCAGCCATAGAGACATTCATTTATAGTTGCTCTCCTTGTCCTTACTCCTGCATTTGGATTTCCAATTATCTGATCTGCAGTGTGTGATCTATCCCATTTCCTTGTATGTTCAGATTGATTTCTCATCCTTGATGTTGCTTCATCATTTAGATCATGATCATCTACATTTCCTCCCCCTGTGAAGTTGTCACTCCTCACAGGTGTATCTTGGATGCTTGTTTCTTCATTGTTGGTTGACACAGGTTCTTCATTCACTTGAGTTTGTTGGATTATGAGTTCAGATTCACTTTCAATCTCCTCATCAGAATCATCTAGATTGTCAAACTTCAAGGGATCTTTATCTTCATCATTGGCTTCTTCTAATCCAGGTAGTTTGCTGTCATCAAATGTTACATCTGTGCTCTCCATTACTTTCTTTTGACAAATGACATAAACTTTGTATGCAATTCTTTCCATAGAGTAGCCAAGAAAGATTCCTTCAAATGCCTTTGCATCAAACTTTCCAACATATTCTGAATTATCTTTTAGCACAAAGCACTTGCTTCCAAAAGTATGAACATACTTTAGAGTAGGCTTCTTTCCAGTCATCAAGTTGTAAGGTGTCTTTCCAGTGTTTTTGTTGATGAGGGTTCTGTTTTGGATGTAGCATGCAGTGCTCACAGCCTCAGCCCAAAAACATGTAGGCATCTTTGCATCAAGTAGCATTGTTCTAGCAGCCTCTATCAGAGTCCTATTCTTTCTCTCAACAACTCCATTTTGTTGTGGGGTCCTTGGAGCTGAGAATTGTTGAGAAACACCATTTTCTTTGCAGAATGCTCCAAGCATGGCATTTCTGAATTCTGTCCCATTATCACTTCTTAATGCAATCACACTTGCATTTATGGCCTTTGCTTCTTTGTCAACTTTCTTTATGTGTTCAATGATTACTTGTGGAGCCTCATCCTTTGATGCCAGAAATTCTACCCATGTATACCTTGTAAAATCATCAACCATCACTAGAGCATACTTCTTCCTTCCTAGTGACATAATATTGACAGGCCCAAACAAATCCATATGAATCAGTTGCAGGGGTTTGGTTATAGATGTCACTGTTTTTGACTTGTGGCTTGATCTTTTCATTTTTCCCTTTTGACACGCCTCACACACTCCTTCTTGACAGAATTCAAGTGTGGGCATGCCTCTCACTAACTCCCTTTTGACTAGGGAATTAATGGCTTTGAAGTTCAGGTGTGATAGCTTCTTGTGCCACAGCCAACTGTCTTCATTTGATGCTTTTGAGTAGAAGCAACAAATTGTGTCCTTGCTTGCAGAGTCCATATTGGCTACAAACAGGCTTCCCTTCCTTACTCCAGACAGAGCAAAATCACCAGTCTTCTTGTGGGTGATCAAACATTCATCTTTGTCAAAGTTCACTTTGAAGCCTCTGTCAGTGAATTGACCAACACTCAGTAGATTATGCTTGAGCCCCTTGACCAGTGCTACATTCTCAATGATGACATTTCCAATTTCCAACTTGCCATATCCCAGTGTGTTGCCAATGCTGTCATCTCCAAAAGCAACCATTGGGCCAGCCTTTTCCTCATACTGTGATAGCAGGGCCATATCACCAGTCATATGATTTGAGCATCCACTGTCCAAAATCCACATGACCTTCTTTTTACTTTCTTTGCCCTGCAAACACAAAAGTATTACTTCTCCTTTGGTACCCAAACGAGTTTGGGTCCATGTGACTTAGTGACAGTTTTATCAAAATCAGCATGCTTATGAGTTTTCTTGATGTTGGTCTTCTTGTCACTGTTGGGAGTCTTAGAATCAGGGTTCTTAGACTTAGGTGACAGAGGTACCTTCCTAACTTTAGGAGGACTTGAAGACTTTGTCCTTGTGTAGTGTGTGTGAACATTATGATTGATACAGCCCTCCATGAATTGTCTTCTCAAATTAAAACAACTAGTCATCACATTCATGTTACATGGCATACAATCAAGTTTATCACAGAAAGGAGAGTCTCTATGTCTTAAAGGCACAGAGCAATCATAGAATGGTTTAGCAACACTACCAGATGGTTTCTTGCAAGCATGTGTCAAATGATTAGAGCTAAAACAGTTTTGACAAACTTTCCTAGGGGCATTTGGCACATAAGCATAGTTGTTATCTTTGTTAATCCCTAATTTGCCATTCCTGTTTGGTCTCTTATTAGTCACTTTCTTCTTAGTCTCATAATTTCCAGCTGAAACAAAATTTACAGATTTCTCAAGTCTAGGTCTACCTCCTACTGGCTCCTTGGCTTTGGTTTTGACATTCTTACTCTCAGAGGATGCTTGTTGTTCATTTGATTGTGCCTCATCTTCATCCTCCAACATTTGCTTGATGAGTAAGGCATCCTCATCAATCTCAAGTGTTGGTGTTTTAAATATTGGATTCTCAGTCTTTTTCAAAACCTGAGGCACCTCCTCTTGAACAACAATGTCATCTTCAATGACTGCATAGCCTTTCCTCTGTTTAAGAGTGTCATAATCAAGTCCAATGGCAGCCTTAGGTCTAGCTAGATTTTTCTCATGATAAGACTGCAATAGACTAGAGGAATTCTTAAATGTCTTCAACTTAAATTCATTTTCAGCTAATTCATCCCTAAGAGCTTTCTCAACTTGACTAGCACATAGAACTTTATTCTTTAGATACTCAATCTCTTGTTTAAGATTTTCTATTTGCACAGTAGTTAGCTCTAGTTCCTCATTTCTCTTATTTAACAGTTCATTCCTAGTAGACAGTTTAGCAATCTCTTCATTAGCAGCAGTCATACTAGTATGAATGTTAAACATCTCAACGGATAGTTGTTCAACCAAAGATTTATATTCAGAAACAGACATGTCTATGGTAGTGAGAGATGGTACCTGTGAGTCTGATGCAGATGGTTCTTCCTTGGAATTGGCCATCAAGGCATAGTTGCAGAATTCTTGTTCTTCCCCATCACTGTCAGAATCATCCCAACACTTCCCTTCAGCTATGTAGGCCTTACCTGGTGTCTGCTTCTTTAGAAGGGCCTCATACTTAGCTTCAAGCTCAAGAAACTCCTTATCCTTCTTTTTAGGCTTCTTGCATTCACTGGCAAAATGCCCTAGGTCATTGCATCTATAACATCTTACAGATGACCTATCCACATAGCTGGTTTTGAATCTGTTCTTGTTTGTTTTCATAGGTGCCTTGCTCTTGTTGAATGAATGATTTTGAGGTCTAGGCTTGAAGGGCTGATTCCTCTTGAATCTGATGTTTGGGAATTTTCTAGCCATAAAAGCATATGATGTATTTTCCATGCCATCCAGCTCTTCAAGAGTGTAGAACTCATCTTCTTCCTTGTCATCAGCAGGTTCAGTCACTACTTCCTCAGTTTCTTCATCATCTACTATCTCTTCTATTCTCAGCTGACTTGCAGATGCTTCCAGGTCTTGAATAGATTTGTTGACAATCAAGGCACAGGATGTGTTTATCATTCTGCCTTGGTTAGCCTGGATAGCCCTCTTTTGAAGCAACTCAAGCTCGTGTGTCTTTAAAACCCCATAGAGCACATCATACGTGACTTTGTTCAAATCTCTTTCTCTTAGGGATATGACCCTTTGCTCTAGATGGTTTGGTGACGATAGTAGAAACTTCATATTTAATTCCTTAGTGCTGTAAACCTTCCCATTCATTTGGAGCTCAGTCACCAGCTTGTGAAATCTTTCAAACATATCAGTGATACTTTCCTTGGACTGTGCCATGAACGCCTCATACTGTGTGACCAGTATCTGTTTCTTATTTTCTCTTACCTCCTCTGTCCCTTCACATAACACCTCGATGTGATTCCACATGTCCTTGGCTGATTTGCATGATGCTATGTTGGCAAACATCGATATATCCATGGAGTCTATGATTAACAACATGAGGTGGCTGTCTAGGGCAATCTTTTCCTTCTCTGAGTCCGTCCATTTGGATGGCTCTTTTGGAACGTATGATCTAGGAATGACTACTGCGCCCACTGTGGATTCAGCAACTTCTTGTTGTGGTATGAATGGACCATTCTTGAGAATGTTAGGGTAGAGAGGATTGGCAGCTTTGATGAACAACAGCATTTTTATTTTCCAGAGGTTGTAATTCTCTTTGTCGAACTTAGGGACCTTTACCGTACCTGTAGTCTTTGGTGTATTCGAACTCATGATCGTTTTCTGTTTAGATTAAACAGCCTGCTCTGATACCACTTGTTGAGTATTGAATACAGTAAAAGAATACAAAGGGGGGGGGTGAATGGATTCTTGAACTTTTCTTTGTTCTTGAATCTTTGCAGCAAGATAAGTGATGAGTATGTGAGATGTGAAGATGCGGATAAATAAAGACAAACACAACACAATATCACTTTAATCTAATATCTTATTAGATAAAGATTTTGCTACAATCTGTGAATACAAATGATAGTATTCTCAGCTTCGTTTTTCTCAGAGAGATATTTTCTGGGTATTTGAGAAACTTCAACACCTTAACAGCTAAGGAAGTGAGGCTGTATCCTTATAGACATGGATACACCCACTTACTACAAATGAGGTAGGTAAAACAAAATCACTTTCCAGTCTGTCTTTCTCATTTTAGTAAGAGTCCAAACGGCTACAGATTTGACTTTGAAAAGCCTGTTTAGATCCACTTCTTCAGCTCCTTGTCCCTTGTCTTATCTCTCCAAGCTTCTTTGTAGGCTTTCCAGCATGCTTTATAGGACAGAGTCAAATAAAGTATCCTGGCTTGTTGCAGGTTTCTGACTTGTACAATTCTTCAGTATTTTGTCCTCAAGAATGTATTCGAGAAGTGACTAAGTGAGTGATTCGAGAACTGGAGTTGACTTGATCGATAACTCTGAGTTCTCGAATAGTGTTATCTTGACATATCGAATCACTTCTCGAATAGCTCTTTTCTCTGGGACTCCTTGAGATATCGAATAGAGCATTTTGACATATCGAATCCCTGAGATATCGAATAGCATATTGAGTCTTTGAGATATCGAATGTAGCATTGACTTGTTGACCCTTTGAGAACTCGAACTGTTGACTCCTTGAGTTCTCGAACCGTGTAATAGACATATCGAATCCCTGAGATATCGAATGAGATATCGAGAGATATCGAATAGTGTCTTCTGAGATATCGAACTCCAGACTTCTCGAATGCTAGACTTCTCGAATAAACAAATGTACTTCTCGAATTAGTACTTAGGCAATTTCTTCATTTCTTCAATTCTTCAAATCCCAACTGTGATTATTTGACAGTCTTCATTTCCTTGCTTAAGGCATGAACCTTAGAACTTCTTTCAAGCTTTATTCTTGACTTAGTAGGTACAGTTACACAGATAGAATTTGATGCCTATTACATAGTACAAACAAGTAGAAACTCTACAACTAGAGGTTCCCTCAGTTAAGAGGTCATGTAGGTAATGCATAGCATTACGAACCACTTGGGCTTGTTATTAGATGTATTCAGGCATGCCTCTGTGACTAACACATGCAACTCTGTATTGATTATCGTGAACTGAACAAGATGACTATCAAGAATTGGTACCCTCTACCTCGGATCGACGATTTGTTTGACCAACTTAAGGGAGCTATGTATTTTTCGAAGATCGATTTGAGATCCGGCTATCATCAACTAAATATCAAGCCTGAGGATATTCCTAAGACTGCCTTTAGGACCCGATATTGACATTACGAGTTCTTAGTTATGTCTTTTGGATTGACGAATGCGCCAGCTGCTTTCATGGATTTGATGAATCGTGTGTTCAAGAGGTACTTGGACAAGTTCGTGATTGTATTTATTGATGACATCTTGATATACTCGAAGTCTCCTGAGGAACATGCTGAACACCTCCGACTGGTGCTGGAAACGCCGAGGAAGGAGAAGTTATATGCAAAATTTTCGAAGTGTGAATTCTGGCTAAAAGAAGTTCAATTTTTAGGACACATTGTGAGCGGAGAAGGAGATTTCTGTAGACCCCGCAAAGATAGAAGTTGTAGCAGATTGGGAGAAACCCAAGACTCCAACAGAGGTTAGAAGTTTCCTTGGATTGGCCGGATACTATCGTAGATTCGTGAAAGACTTCTCAAAGATAGCTACGCCACTGACTCGACTTACCAGAAAGAGTGAAAAGTTTGAATGGACCCCCAAATGTGAAGACAGCTTTCAAGAATTGAAGGAGAGATTGACTACTGCCCCAGTTTTGACTTTACCCGATGAGAAAGGCGATTTCGTGATTTTCAGCGATGCCTCTCACAAGGGTTTAGGATGTGTTCTGATGCAACATGGAAAAGTAATAGCTTACGCCTCTCGATAATTGAAGGAATATGAGTCCCGTTACCCTACTCACGATTTAGAACTTGCTGCTATTGTTTTTGCCCTCAAGATTTGGAGACATTACCTTTATGGAGAGAAATGCGAGATTTATACGGATCACAAGAGCTTAAAGTATATATTCACACAGAAGGAATTAAACATGAGACAAAGAAGATGGTTAGAATTGATCAAAGACAATGATTGCTCGATAAACTACCACCCAGGGAAGGCTAACGTTGTAGCTGATGCTTTAAGTAGAAAGGAAAGACTTAACCTGTTGACAACCTCAGAAGAATTGGTCCGAGAATTTGAGAGAATGGAATTGGAGGTCAAGGCCCCAGTCCAAAACAATGAAAGAGTTTATAGTATTCAGTTTCAACCAGAGCTACTCGAGAAGATCCGCCGTTGTCAGGAACAAGTAATGGAAGAAAGGAGATCAGAGTTGACCGGAGAAGAAGTTCTAAGTTCAAAGGATGATAAGGGAATTAAGCGATTTGCATCGAGAATATGGATTCCTAATGTTACAGAATTGAAGGAAGGAATTATGAGCGAAGCACATAACTCGAGATATTCCATTCACCGAGGGAGCACAAAAATGTATCAAGACATCAAGCAGAATTATTGGTGGCCTAACATGAAGAGAGAGATTGCAGAATGGGTAAGCAAGTGTTTGACCTGCCAGAAAGTGAAGGCCGAACATCAACGACCAAGTGGACTTTTACACCCCTTAGAGATACCCGAGTGGAAATGGGAACATATCACCATGGATTTTGTCGTAGGATTGCCCCGAACTAGAGCCAGCCATGATGCAATTCGGGTTATTGTCGACCGACTCACTAATTCTGCTCATTTCCTACCAATTAGTGATAAGTACTCAGTTGAAAGATTGGTGAACATTTACCTAAAAGAAATTGTGGTTCGCCATGGAGTGCCTGTTTCAATTGTATCTGATAGAGACGCCCGTTTTACTTCTCGATTTTGGAAGAGTTTCCAGGAATGTCTAGGCACGAAGTTAAATCTGAGCACTGCATATCATCCACAGACCGACGGACAGAGCGAGAGGACAATCCAAACAGTTGAAGATATGTTGAGAGCCTGTGCACTTGATTTCAAAGGAAGTTGGGGTGACCATTTGCCCCTAGTTGAGTTTGCTTACAACAATAGTTACCACTCCAGCATAGGCATGGCACCATACGAAGCTCTATACGGAAGAAAGTGTAGATCACCTCTATACTGGGATGAGGTAGGAGAAAGGAAAATACTAGGACCAGAATTACTTCAACAAACTAAGCAAGCGACTGAAGTTATTCAAAAAAGGTTAATTGCAGCTCAGGATCGACACAGGAAGTATGCGAATCAAAAGAGAAAGGACAAAGCATTTGAAGTGGGAGATAAAGTGATGCTGAAAGTTTCACCTTGGAAGGGAGTAATGAGATTCGGAAAGAAAGGCAAATTGAGTCCCAGATATATAGGACCTTTTGAGATTCTCAAGAAGATAGGACCCCTAGCTTACCAGTTGGCCCTACCTCCAGACCTCCAGCATATTCATGACATATTTCATGTTTCTGCATTAAGAGAGTACCATTCCGATTTCAGACATGTCATAACCTATGAACCAGTGGAAATCCGTCCTGACCTGACATACGAAGAGCAACCAGTGCAAAGTCTAGACTACAAGGTGCAAGAGTTAAGAACTAAGAACGTAAATTTGGTAAAGGTACTTTGGAGAAACCACCAAGTCGAGGAAGCCACGTGGGAATTAGAAAGCGAAATGCGGAATAAGTATCCTGAGTTGTTTAGTGCGTAGTTTTGATTCCGAGGACGGAATCTTATAAGGAGGGAAGACTGTAATAACCGCGAATTTTCGAATAATATTTTTCTACTCGTAATTTAAATTTTTTTAAGGTCAATGCATTAATATATTTAATTAAGCGCATTTTTGGTTAAATTTTTTAAAATTTTATATTCATATGTAAATATATATATTTATTATATCTATTTATTTATATTTATTAGGTATTCATTAAAATTAGAAAATTTAGGAGAATAGGATTTTAATTTTGGATGGGTATTAATATTTTTAAAGCGCAGAATTTATTTTTGAGAACGACTTTTGGGTCTCGTTATAATTATCCAGCAGGAAAACGACGATATTCATATTTCGGTTTTAACTGATCGGGTCGTCAAACACGAGGAGGAGACAGTATTTCTCGATCTTAGAAAACGATAATATTCTCGCAGAACACAATTATTCTTCACGAAACACTATATTCTTTTTTTCAAACCCGAAACATTCCGGCACATTCTTTTTCCTGTTCCCCCACGTTTTGTCTCGTTCATAAATTACTAGTACAGGACTGTATAAACAAAATACACGACCTTTATTTGGTTCTATATACAAATACAACACAAAAGTCTTATTCTCTCTTTCACAAACCAAACCCACAGGCTATCCTTTTTTTTCCTTCTCTGCGCACAGAGCATAACCAAGCTAGTTTGTTTTCTTTTTTTTCCTCTATTAAATGTTCTTCCTCGTTTCCGTTTTGTACCGTTTGGGATTATGTTGCTTTGGTAGTGTAACTGTGTTGGTGGGTTGTTGTTGGATATTGAACCGAGAAGAACGGAAACAGGGAGGGAGAGATCGATGTTGTGGTTTTTTTTTTTCTTTTTTTGTGGTTCGATTTGGTTTAAAGAGAGAGGCGAACGAAAGAGGGGGAAGTCAGGAGTCGTTGAGTTCGATTTGTGAGAAACTGTCGAGATTGTGTTTGAATCAATAGTGGTGGTTCGGTGTTGGTGTTGTAATCGGAGAAGAGAACGGAGAGAGACAGGGGTGAGAGACCATGGTGGTGGTGTGTTGTTGGTATCGAATTAGGGGGAGGGGAAAATGAGATCGTTGCGTTGTGTGAGAGAGGTGAGGTTGGAGTTCGAAGAGGGTGGAGAGGAGGTGAAGGCAGAGAGATTTAGAGGAGAACGGAGAGAGAGAGAGAGAGAGAGAGAGAGAGAGAGAGAGAGGGAGAGGGAGAGAGAGAGAGAGAGAGAGAGTGAGAGAGAGAGAGAGACAGGGAGGGAGAGATTTCGAGAGGGAGAGTGAGGCAGAGAGATTTCGGGGGGGGGGGGGTTCGATTTTTTTTCATTATTTTGTTTGTTGTGTTTTTTTTTATTTATTGATGATTAATGGACTCACTATAATTTTGGCCCATAAAAGAAAATAGGAAATAAATGATTGTGTGTTTTAAAATTGGTTTTAATAAGTTGTTTGGCAAAAATGGTAATTGATTAATTTGGAATATTTTAAGGTTAAGATATTACTTTAAATCGGTTAATAATAAATAGTTTAATAAAAATGGTGTAATTAATTATTAAGTTGATTTTTTTTAAAAGGAATAATTGTGACATTTAAAATGAGAATAAAATGGGATGTGTTTAATTTAGTGGAATACTAAAAATGGTATAATTAACTAAATTAATTAAATAAGAATAATTTGTGATTATTTAAGTCATAATTAGGGATTTATTAATTGTCGGTAAAAGAGGAATAAATATGAATAAATAGGTTTATAAAGCTAAATAATTTTAGGAGATTTATATTTATCGTTTCCGGTTCATTTTATTAACCAGATCGAGTTAAATTATTTTAGAAATTAAAATCGGAGTACTATTTAATTATTTACGAGATTAAGAGTAGAGTATTGCCGTTAATTTCCGTAACCCTATTTTCGTTTTAAGTCGGATTTACGGGTATTAAAAATAGGATTTATTTTCGAGATTTAATTCCGGAGTTCGAGGAGAGATTTATCTATCCGGGAACTGTTTTCCGTTATTTATCGTGGGGATTTTTGAGAGATATTTTATTATTATATTTAAATATTATATTATCGGATCAGGATTACTTTCTTTTGACGAATCGCTCACGTATTTCTGGTTGCCATTTTTAGAGCATATTTCCCGAGCCGTAGATCGAAGCCAAGTTCACGGGTAGAGTATAAATTTTATCTGCGTTCATTTGCACTTCGAGATCGAGGCAAGTTCCTTCCTACCCTAACTCTTAGAGACTTGTATTTCTGTTCGTATTATTTCAGTCGTTAATTATTTTTGAGCTATCAATTATGAGATTTATTTGTGGTTCCTTATGATGCAATAATCATTATTTTCTCGTCGCGATATTTTGCTACTGTTAAAGTTACCTTACTTGCGAACTTTATATCCCTTATAAGCGTAGTATCAATTTCGTTGCTATCGGGTCGATCTCATTAATTCGAGACGACTCTTATTATGATTCAGTGAAACTAATCTCATTCGTTCGAGATAGTTACATTTATTCTTTTCAGTCGAACTTATTGTACAAGTTCGACAATAGTTATTGATTATCTTTTGGTTGGTTCATCTCTCGAATCAACAAATAAAAGTTACAAAAAATTAGGATCGTTAGGATTTTACTCATTGATCAAGTGAAAAATATTCTATCTAAACGTTCATCAATTATGAGTATTATAAATATTCGAGAAGTACTATTTGTACAGTACGACTCCCAATTACTTCATTTTAAGACTATCCTCAATATTTCGAGATGGTTGACTTTATTGTCGAGGGTTGGCATTTCGTTCGTGTCAACCAATGAAATATTATTATTGAGAATTACCTCAATCCATTGTTCGGATTGGTGGGACAATTGAGTCAGACTGGCAGTCCGCCAGATTTATAATTACTTTCCTGGATGTGTTATTTTATCTCATCTGTTCAACAAATATTCGGGAATTATGTATTCTACTGGTCAAATTTGGGAAAGAGGCCCATTTAAGAGAAAGAGAGACTTGTGTACCGTTATGCGGACACGAGATATTTTTGGCACTATGCTGCCAGAGTTTAATTAATAACCCCTATGATGCTAGCATTCATACATTTATATTATATCGTTGATAACGTATTGTAGCCGTGATCGGGCGAAGTGCGATATCATTGGAGGACGGTATTCCCGGTCGGATAGTTGATCGCCCCACCGAGATACCGAGAGGTGGAAGACCAGTTTATTCTTAAATCATGAGTCACCAGAGTTATATCAATTGAGTCTTTCGAGTAATCAGTTTCGAGATGAGTATTGAGTCAATGCCAGATTGTGTTATCAAATTCTAAAATTTCGAGTATTTCTTTTGGTAAATCTTTCTATATTTATTTATCGAGCAAGGAGAGAACTTGCTGAGCACCATAGTTGCTCATTCTTGCTTTACAACATTTTATCCAGCTGTCAAGATGGAAAGAGGCGAGACGTCGAGCCAGGGATCCAGAGGAAAGGGAAAAGCTCCAGGCTATGCTGACAAGAACTAGATTATCCAGCTGGAAACTTGATATTTACACTTTTGTAAACGTTTGTAAGATATTATCCTAAGATGTACTAAGTCATATTGTAATGTTTTGTGAGACCGATCTTGGATCTGTGGAGTGGATCACTTATGCTTCGTTGTATTAAATATTTTGCTTTATTATTGCGTTAACGTGTGCTGCAGGATATTGAGACAATGTGACGACCCGGATCCCCGGTCCGGGCGGATCTGGGGGCGTTACATGATGAATCTATTTTTTTTTTAATTATTTTTTCGACGATCCAAATGTACGGATATGAAGATCTAACAATTTTAGTGATGTGGTAATTTTTTAAAAAATTTGCTAGATGTATTTGGTTTGGTTTTATAACGGTCAAACCGGTCAAACTAGACTTTCCTTTTAAGTAGTCTTGTCCCGAATGATGAATCTATTTTTTTAAATTATTTTTTAGATGTTCCAAACGTACAGATGCCAAGATCTAACGATTTTAGTGATGTGGTAATTTTTTAAAAAATTTGCTGGATGTATTTGGTTTGGTTTTATGATGGTCAAACAGGTCAAAGTAGACTTTCCTTTTAACTAGTCTTGTCCCGAATGATGAATCTATTTTTTTAAATTATTTTTTCGACGTTCCAAACTTACGGATGTCAAGATCTAACGATTTTATTGATGTGGTAATTTTTTAAATTATTTTTTCAAATTAATTTTTTCCAATTCTATTTTCTACAATATTGAAAACTTGACATATTTTCAAAATATATACAATAATATTTAATTTTTCATCTATTTTTTACTTTAAAGTTTAAAATATTTTTGTATAGAATATAAAATTTTATATAAAATATATTATGAATTGCAACTATTTTTTTTAAAAACGATATATAATATATTTTCAATTTTTCTTACAAACTTAATTTTAAATTCAGAAATTAAGATTACAATTAAGAAGAAAAGAACAACACAATAACACAGAACTTAGTACACAGCAAGCACCAATTGAAAATTTTGGGTGGCTCATTTTCCCTCTTTACGAAAAAATTGACACTTAACTTCCACCAAAAACACACTTATTTTCCCACAAGAACACACTCTGCCTCCTTTCCTCTACTCACCTCTATTTCTCTCTCTGCTCCCTCATCTAACCAAATACTCTCAACCGGGATTGTAAGATCTGATTGGTAATTATATACTCATTTTCATGCGTTTTATTATCTACTTTCGACTCAATTTATTTATTTTACGGGTGATTAATTTGGTGCTTTCATTCTAGGGTTTTGGTTTTGGTAGTATTAAAATTAAGATTCAATTTTGTTTTGTGTTTGGTTTCAATTAAACTACATTTATGTCCTTTCTTTGCAACATGAAATATAGTAAACTGTATACAGGGTTGGTTTTTGATGATGATTTCCCTTGTAAATGTAAATGAAGGAAAACTACACCGAGGTTCCACCAAGCCCTGCATCAATTTGCAGCAGTGGCTTTGAGAAATCTTGGAGCCCAACACCATCGGATCTACATCCTTCAGAGGAAAATATGATGCCACTCGCCTTTATGGAAATCACCTCTAATCTAAATGGTAAGTATTGAAGATAATTTACTGTTTCTTTACTGATACGGATAATGAGTGTGACTCTACCGAAAAGAAGAGCCGAAACGAGAAGAAACGCGAGTCTCGCCGTGCTGTTGGTTTGGCTATGGACCTCCCTGCTTTTTCTCCGCCTCAAATCAAACGTATCCTCAGGTATATATTCTTGTCTCAGCTGGGCATTTACCCAAACACTTTCACGGATGGATAACTTTTATTCATCTCAGCAACGCATTATTACAAGCACTTTTACCCAATATTCCATTGCAATTTAATAAACACCATTGCGATTAAAATTGGTTTTGTACTTAATTGGTTTTCGTATTATTTGGTTACTACTGATTTGATTTTGCTGCTAATTGTGCATTGTTAATTCTTGATGTGTATGTTCATAATGTGTATGTTCTTGATGTGTATCTCTGGGATGTTTCAGATCTTATTGTTATATGTTAAATGATGTTTCACTCTGATGCTGTATTGATCTCTTCTCCATCTTTGCCTCTTCCCTAAGTAAACTACTAAACCTTACAATAGAATTGTAGTTTTGAATTAGGATCTTTGTCCAGCTTGACAATATTTGATAGATATTCTGATTACTTGACAATGTATTAATGAAATGCTTATATTTAGTCCCTGTTTTATCAAATGAGTTAAAGCTGGTGCTAATCTTGATTGCGAAACAAATGAAAATCAAATGAGTTCGTTGTGTGCAAATGACAGCAGCCAATTTAAGGTTTTAGCAATTTTATTCTTGTTCTGCCCCTTGTTTTTTCATTCAGATTGAAATAATGAAATTGTCATCTAAAAGTTTATCATGTCTCTTGGACCTTAAACTGTCTTCCGTGACACTGTGATCTCTCCAATAGAGATGAAAAAAATATAAGTAATTTTTATTTTTCCCTTTGCTTCATTAGTAATGGGCCCATTCGTTCTAAAAAAAAAAAGTTCACATATGCATTTTCTATTTTGGACCTTACTGTAGAATCAATACTTATATGTCCATCTACCTTGCAGATTTTGGAGCTAAGTAATCAGATTGAGAAGAATGGAAGCATTTTGAAGTCATTAGAGGATCTTGACAGGGTTTTAAACCGGTATTTTCTTTATACGGTTACAGGTCATTGCATTTTATCTAAACTCTCAACTGTTTCATAAAAGGATAATTTTATTTGATGCATTTAGGTTTGATGCCATAGAAAATATTGAGGATGCTTTGACGGGCCTAAAAGTGATTCAAATCGAGAATAACAACATAAAGTTATCGTTGACAACATACGCTCCGTACCTAGAAAATTTGTTCTCTCAACTAAAAATAGAAGACATGATTAATCCATATGAACAAACAGTAACACATTAATTGGTACTGGAGCTTGTGGATGGTAGCATGTTGCTAAAAAATGCTGAGGTATGATCTTTCTAACAGCTGCATTCAATTTATTACATAACCATTGTCCATGTATTATGGTTCTACACTTTGAAGAGTACAGATAAAGTAAACCAAGTACTTTTTCAAGTCCCTGCTAATTTACTTTTCCACACCATGTCCTGGTCGGATATGGTTTTGGTGATACTTGAAATTCTATATTACTTCTTTAATGTGTTATCTACACATTTCTAAAATGCCTATACTTGTATTTGTAAATAAGAAATGCTTGAACTATCACTACAAGAAAAAGTTCAATAGACATCACACATTAGACATCGGTTGCTAATGCCACTGATGTTAAAAGATGTAATAACATCACCCTGCATTAATTTGATGTATTTATATTTTTAAGACATCGCTTATTTTAAAACTGATGTCTAAAATTCAACTAAAAAAATTTCAAAAACCCGCCCACTTCATTTGTTTCCCCCCTTAGTCAAAATTTCCCCAAATATTTCCCCCTTACCAATTTTCCCCCTTCCAGACAAAACTAATACAACTAAAACAAATTTAAAAAAACTAACACGACTCACCTCTCTCGACTCTCTTCTCTCTCTCGACTGATACTCTCTCTCTCTCTCTCTCTCTCTCTCTCTCTCTCTCTCTCTCTCTCTCTCTCTCTCTCATCTCTCACTACACCACTCACCTCTGCTATACTCACCACCACCACCACCACCACTCACCTCTGATCTACTCATCTCCGTCCTCTCTACTCACCACCATCACCACTCACCTCATCTCTTGTCGCTCCTTTGCTCGTCTGCACGAATTTTAATCTTCTTTGCACGAATAGGATCTCCTCTGCTATTTTTAGGGTGTTTTTTTTTATTGAAATTGGTAAGCTTTGATTTGGGGTTTTTTTAAAATCAAAACCCTAATTTTTAAAATTAGAGATTTTCATTTACTTGGATGTATTTGTTATACCCTAATTATTTTGAATTTGTTTAGAAAGCCGTATGGTAAATGGAAAGTTGGAAGCTTAGATGAAGACACTACTTAGATGATAACAGTGCATATTCAAGCAAAGAGAAGCCTCCCTTAAGACGCCGTGAGAACAATTCAAAGCGTGTTTCATATGGAGTAAGTTTCTCCTCTTTGTTTTAGTTTCAAAAAACTTCTCTTCCTTTTCGTTTTGTGAAACCTTTAGACTTTTCCTCATTAAAATAACTAAAGAAGCGGATAATATCGTCCAAAAAAAAATGGATAGTTGAGTTATTAAAATGGTTCATAGGATGGTTGAATAATCTGGATATATTCACATTAAAAAACTAAACCCAGATCTTGTTATGTGTTTGTTCATTTGGTTCTACATTCTAAATTCTTGCACTAGCACAGACAATTATTTTGGAGAATATAATGTCTTTTACCACGATTCTTGTGTTTAGATATTCAATTCATAAACTCTGTTCCAAGCTTAAACTCTTGTAAACTACAACGTTGGAATATGGAAGCCTGGCATGGACTATTCTGGTAAAAATCCCTGGATACATAGTCATTCAAATTGCAAGCCGGGAATTATGTTAACACTGTAAAGTGGTAGAAGTGTACTTTTTGTCAAGGCATGTTAACCATTTGACATGCTTAAGCACTTCACTCTCTTTCTCTACCAGATTGTCACATGTTAAAACAGTTATCTGTTTACTGTATTTAACCAGTGGATGAAACTAAAAGCATATTGTTTAGAAAGCCTAATTGTTTCTTATTGTCTCAGCCAAATCCTCAACCATAGCTAAAGCCAAATCCATAGCCGCAGCCGCAGTCGAGGCCAAATCCACAGCAACCAAAGCCAAATCCACAGCCGCAACCTACACCAAAACCTGCCACACAAGCACGATCGGGTGCGAAATTTTGTGTAGCAGTGTAGCAAAACCAGAGGCATCTGATGCAACATTACAAGCCAATATTGACTATGTGTGCAACAAAGGAGCTGATTGCAACCCCATTTAGGCCGGTGGTGCTTGTTTTGATCAAAATAGCGTTAGGGCTCATGCGCAGTTCATCATTAACTTTTACTACCAAATCAATGGACGGACTGCCTTCAACTGCGATTTCTCCGGCACCGATGTCATCACAACCAATGATCCAAGTAAGTAGCTTGCTTTTGTTCCTCTTGATCCACATTTTGTGCATTTATTTTTCTTGTTTACGTCTTCAATATTGAGCTCATTTTTTATTTTTTATTTCAGGTTATGGTAGTTGTAAGTACATGGCTTAAGGTAGTTGGATCACTGCAGCATAATGCAGCTTTTGCACTATATGGACTCGAAGATAATGAGGTATTATTTTTTCTTGTTTACTTCTGTTTAGAATTTCACATTAATTTCAGAGTAAAATCAGTGTTTTCACTGCTCTTTTTACGACATAGGACAATATCATGGATCTTATTGTGATCGGAGGAGTTCAGAAACTGCAGGGCGGAGAATTTCTTGTCCAAGTAATTTTCTCTTACCTTTTCATATTACTTTAGCAATTTAGTCTAGCAAATTTTATATTCTTGTTCTTATGGGGTCTATCTTAAAATCTATGTTAAACAAGTAGCGATTTAGAATGATGATCACATTCACTTCACTGCATAAGTCTATTTCTAGTTTGTTTACTTATGTATGGCTGCTACTCTTAAGATCAATTTGCAAGTAGCGATTTATTATAACATTGAAAGTTGTTTTTACATTTTTTTAAATAATTCCAAAAAATAATATGTATAAAAAATAATTGATAGAAACAAATTGAAATTATCATTTTTAGATCTACAATGTCAGCAAAAATTCATCAAAATAGAATAAAAATAGGAAAAATTAATACACATGTAAGTTTATATATTTGGAGGCCTTTATAATTGGGAGGCCTAAAGCAATGGCTTTATTGGCCTTATGGTCGTGCTGCCCCTTCCTGTATGAGTTGTGTTGATTATGATACTGATGAAATTATGGTTCTAGCACCGAAGCTAAGGAATTACTGGTCTCGTGGCATCGTTCCAATTAAATTTGAAGGGGAAGAAAAATGTTAATGTTTATGTACAATTATGGCAAACTATTGAATACCGATGGTCTTTATCAGAGAACAAGTTACTGGAATATTTTCTTCGGCTTATGCTAATGTTTCCAGGACTTGGTAGTGCCATGAGTCTTACTATTGACTTGGATACCATTAAGGTAACATTATATTGCTTTTTTGTGATGATCCATATGTTATTCCTTATATCCCTCTGTGAAAGAAGATTTTACTAAATATTTTGATTGTATAACATACGTGCTTAGTCAAATTACTATATGGGCCTTCAATATTATTAAAAAAATCCAACTATCCATATACATTCAAACATGAGAATCTGTATCCTCCCTCCCAAGTTACTCCAATTGCACTTTTAAGTATTCTATAAGTCAATAAAATTCCATTCTTATTTTGGTCACTTATAGTTATTTATGTAGTAATATAGTACTGGTGAACATCTGATGCAGTTCAAACTCTTTTAATTGAAAAATGTTATAAGTTATAACAATGTTAACTGATAAATTATTATAAAATTATGTATATAAATGTTATTTGGGAAAAGTGGTTGCGATTATGAGATTCTGCAGAAGCTCATATATTCGAATACTGCAGAAGCTCATATATTCGAATACTGCAGAAAGGATTTTAATAAGCAACTGACCCGCTAATTTAGACCAGTGCATTCTGAAATTCAGTCCTAATTTACTGTCTAGTTCATCATTGTTGTTTTGATCTTAATTAAAGTGTTTTATCTTTCCTAGGCACTTTTGCAGATTTCTGACTTCCTCGTAGATTTTCCATCTCCATTTCATAACTTGAAGTATGTGAAGCTACCAAGGGGATACAAGGAACGAAGTTTAACTACCACCGTCAAAAACTACTTAGTAGGTGCCTCTCCAGGAGCCACTTTTGTGAAAACAGCGCCTCAGGTACTCAAATACATATCAATACTTCTCGAAAATTTAATTGGTTCAGTAGAAAAGATCTATTCATGTGATCTTGTAGTGATTATAGTTCCTGCATGTGACGAGACTTGGAAGAACAAGCATAAAACACTATGAAGGGTTTTGGTGTTACTATATACTATATATTCACTTCCTCGAGCAAACGTTTTTCAGTGAGAAGTTCTCTCAAATGAGACATTAAATGCTTGGCAAGTAATCCTTCTGGTTACTGCTATTCAGCAGTTTGGAGTTCTAATTGAGCAAACCCTTTTACAAATAGTTGTAATGGGTATGAAATTGAAGGGTGTGAAATTTCAAACGTCATCAATTTCATACTCGAATTTGTGTTTAATATGCACATGTTGCTTTCATGCAGCTAGACTCTTGAAACATCCCTTATTTCTTCCATATTGAGATCTTGATATGCTTTATTGTACTTGCTTCTTATTTGTATTCTTAGAATAAGATTTTGAAACACCAAAGGACAAAGTATTGCGTCGGAATTGAAGTGATAAATAGTCTTTTGCAACTAAAGAGTATTTAATCACAAGAGTCAATATCATAAAAGTCACGAAAAGAGATGTAAACAAGAGGCGTGCTAAGAGGGTTGTGTGTGATATGTTATTTGTTACTGGACTACATTTATGTCAATAGGCGAAACTGTATGTAAAGCTATGTCAAATAAACATAATTTCAGAATGTTGTAATTAATTTGGTGCATTAATTGTCCATAATTTTAGTGTGGCATATGGCCTCATGCATTATTTCCTAATTATGTGTATGGTGGGTATTACACTACTACAACAGTATCATGTGCTCAGAACATTGTAATTAATAGAGTACCGTCTTTGTTTTCGTATTACAAAGTCAGCGGACAAGGTCTTTTTATTTAGGTCACAATATCAAAGGATGACACTGTTGTTCTTGATGGGGCTGGTGCGGATTGAGGCTTCACAATTCATCCAAGACCACATTTGACGACACAAGTCTTCTTTTGGCAAGGTTTAATTAATATATTGCATTTACAAACATAGTTATTTGACTATGACTAGTTAAGCAGGTTATGTACTTTGTTTTATGGATGGGTACTTTATGTAGTTTAGTTGATTTTGCGGATATGTAGTCATGTTTACTTATTTTGGATTTGCACTACTAAAAAAACAGGATTAGACATCGCACTTTAGACATCGGTTACAAATTCCCCCGATGTTAAAAACCTTTATTACATCGATAATTTTAAAAACGATGTCTTTTATAAATTATACATCAGTTTTATTTAAAAGCGATGTCTAAAACTTAGGGTAAAAAATTCTAACAAAGACTCAGACATCAGTTTTCTTTTATAGGGATGTCTAAAAGTTGAAGACATCAGTTTGATGTCACCTTTTAAAGCGATGTCTAAAAACTCTTTTTAAAAAAGTCTAACAACTCGACCTCCCCTATCTTTTTCCCACCTTAGAAAATTTCTAGAATTACTTTCCCCCCTTAACAAATTTTTCCCCCTTAAACTAAATTTGCCCTCCCGCCCATGTTCAAATCCCATCCAGCTATTCCCTTAAACAATAAAATTTTAAAACAAAATTCATAAGAAACACATTAAACAAAAAAAATAACTTCAGTGGAGTTTATTTCTGCCAAACCAAAATCAATTAAGCTCTCTCCCTTTCTTCCCCCTTGTCAAGGTAACCCTAAATTTGAGGTGCAATCCTTGTACGTGATTCAATTTTATGCAATTTGTGTCCTAGATAATTACATCTAATGTTGCTGTTTATCTTCAAAGTCTGGAATTTGATACACATCTCAATAATGACTTCAGTGGAATGCTTTATTAATAATTTTGCATTTAATTCTTTATTATTAAGTAACTCATAAGAATAAAAAAACTAAACTTCTACTTTGAGCATGTTGCCCTGTATTGATGTTGAAATAATAAAGAACAGCAAATTAAGTGGAGGCTAGGATTTAGTCTTATAGCCTTATATTGTGAGGATTTTTTATTCTTTGCTCAGTATATGCTGAAGCTGCCTAATCTGATTTGGCTTAGGATTTGTGTTGCAGGTAGTACTTTTTTTTTTTTTTTGCTAAATTGGTAGTACTTTCTCCATACCTTTGTTCCAAACAGGTTATCACTCTTATATTTGTTTGAAATTTACTATCTCAGTAGTCTGATTAACATTAGGTTCATTACGTAGGTTGCTGAGTTCTCCAGCTTGTCCAGTTCTTGAAGCACTTGGCAAGAAGCTCTCATTTGAGATTGCAGTTGGCTTAAATGGCCGTGTTTGGATATATTACTATTATGGTACTTCAGTTTTTAGATTTCAGTTAAGTTTTGTCTAACTTGTGCATAATTTCGCTCCTTAAATAATGTCTGTAAATTCTCTCTTGCTTCAGGTGAATGCTGCATCTCCATTAACTGTTATCCTCGTCTATAACGCAATCATGAATTCTGAGACTTTGACAGGTGTGCAGCAAAAACTTATGGTAGACAAATTGCTCCAGAAAACACAATAGGAACTAGCAGCATTCATGTCTTAGTTATATTTTCATTTTACAAATTGCTAAATCCCTGTTGTTCTATATTCTCTTTATTGAAATTATTTGTTTCTCTTCTGCATATTCAAATATTTGGGTTCTTATGCCATCTTTCTCTGACTAAATTTAGCAGGTCCACAAGGAATTGCTCTTTAACAATTAGTTAAAAGGTTTGTTTGGTTTGTGATGTGGGAAGTTGTTGTCACTTGATTCACTTCTCTCTCTACTATATGGATTTTTTGTTTTGGTAGCTTTTGAATATAAAGAGATTATTGTATGCAAATCTGGTCCTCTTCTAAGGTGTACATAGATAAATGGGTTGTGTTGATGTCCATGCACTATCCTTCTTTTGGAACCAATTACTGTGTATATATATTCATCTAAAGCTATTTCTATTTTTCTTTGTATAATTTCAGGTATAGCTTAGGCTACATTACTTTCTACATATGGCTGTTGCGTATATGTTACAAAGATGGTGTGTATTCTGGTTCGACATGTAAGCAGGGAGAGCTTGAGGCTGTGGTCATTGGCACCGGGGTTCACACAACTTTAGAAAGCAAAAATTGTTCAATTTAAACTTGGATTCTTGTTGTAATGAATTTTGTATTTGGTAATGAATAGTTGAGAAATGTCATCCAAGTTCCGTTTATTTACTTGTTTTTGTTGTTTTGGTTCTACCTGTTGAATATAGGAGGAATAATACATGCAATCAAGCAAAATTAACAACACATATAAGTGAAAATCGATGTAAAAAAACAGAAATAACATCATATTAAAACTTTTAATCGATGTGAAAAATTAGATCTTTCTAGCATTCAATAAAAATAACTAATGTTTAAATGTACCAAAGACATCAGTGTGAATTCACAAATTCGATGCCAAATTCAGGTTTATACATCACCTGATAACAAGTTAACCGATGTCAATAGAGCTCTATTACATCGATTGTTTCAAGAAAACCGATGTTAATGTAAAATTCAACAACAGGTATTGATTATAAACCGATGTGAAAATATGTATTAGACATCGGTGAAAAACCGATGTCTAAACTTCAGACTTTTAACATCACACGCGAAGACATCGGTTAATTTTCAAAAAAGACATCGGTTTTTACCCGATGTCTATTGCCATATTTCTAGTAGTGTTGGTACATTGGATATGCAATTTATGTAATTTGGATGTTGATGACATTGATTTTTATTTTGTCAATAGCCACATAATGACAATTGTCACATCTATTATTACCAAATAAAGTGATTTTACCAAATAATGATGTCTAAAACAAAGATATACATCACATTTTTTCTACAATGTCCGATGTCTAAAAAACAAATAGAAATCACTTTTTATTTATAAAATCTGATGTGTAAGAGACACATATAAATGTGTTTTTTCAGAAAAACTGATGTTTATACCTACATTAGACATAAGTATAGGATGATGTCTAAGATAGCTATACACGTTGCTTTTTTTAAAACGAAAATGATGTTTATAAGAACATTAGACATCAGTCTAGGATGATGTCTAAGATAACTATAGACATCACTTTATCTGCTAAAATTATGATGTCTAATATCCAAATAGACATCTTTTCCAAAAAAAGAAAGTGATGTGTATGTGAAAAATAACTTAGTTTATTATATGTTTTCTAGAATATAAGGCATGCAAGTTGTTTATAAAATTAATTATATCTAACCTATTTTGTAGAACAACCGATGTGTATTGAAGTAAATACCGATGTTTATTGATAAGTGCATATTTTTGCATATTTTTATTACCTATTTATTGTTTGAATTCGTATTTTAATAAATTATTTTGTTGTATTTCAGGAAATTCAAGAAAAATTGAAGAAATTGCAAAATAAAGAAATAAAGGTCAAAGAAGAGAAAAAGAAGAAGAAGAAGGACCAAAATAGAAGAAAAGGAAAGAAGAGGGAGTTTGGTGCAAAAGCTGAATTTTTATTTAAAAACTAAAAAGAAAGAAAAGAATAAATAAAAAAATAAATAAAAATGGAGGGCTAGGATTTAATCCCACCAAACAAAAATGAATGGTGGGGATTAATCCACACCAACCACAAATCTCAATCTATTTCCTATAAATAGATTCATTTTTTCTCTTGTAACACCAACTTAGAATTAGGAGTAGATTAGAATTAGGATTAGTTTTTAGTTCAATTCCTAAATTTTAGTTGTAATTTTCTTTCTGCAGTTCTTGTAAGCAATTTTAAATTTTCGGTTCATATTTTTCCTGCATTTATTTCCAGCATTTAGTTGTTAATTCAAAGCTTCATTATTTCTTCCCTGTTTCCTAGTTTGCAAACTCAGCCTCTGTCATCTCTCTTTCTAATCGTTACATACACATAAACACAAAAACCCATCTCCCATTTGTCTTAATCACCGATTGAAAGCACTCTTCCCTGCTCTTTCCCTCACCTCTATTCTTCAAAATAGCTCTTACTCCCTTGTCATCTCTCTCTCTCTCTCTACGATTCATACCCACAAACCTGCCAATCCTTCCTCTACTTCCACACAAACACCCTCCTTTTTCCTTAGTCGAATTAACACCCCCATACTCCTTCTTTACTCTTCTTTTCTTTTGTTCATAGTTTTCTGTAAATTAGAATCGAAGTTTAGTGTGTTCATCTTATTTAAATGGAGTTCGATTTCGAGTAGAGTTGTGTTGAGCTTGTTGTTTGAGTTGAATCAATGCTGTGTACTGAATTCTTCTTGTCATGATTTGTAGTTCTTAATTGTTTGTGTTGAACTGCTGTCTTTCGAGTTCTGTATTTGTCCGAGTTATAGTAATTTTATTACTACGTTGGCTGTCCGAGTATGGTGTCCTTTCTGTTGAATTTCTGCTGGATTGTAATTTCGTCGTAATCAGTTTGTGTTTTATTTGTGTTGTAATTTCGTTGTAATGATTTCTGAGTTGATTTGCATTTACGTTTCAGGTCATTGTTTCGTTTCAAATTGCTGGAGTCGGAGTTACAATTTGCTGTTTTTTTTTGTTCGTTGTTATAGTAGTGTATTTTTTCACTTTCTTGTTTTAATTCGACTGAGTTTAAAGGTTTGTTGTGTTCTGTTTTGCTACGGTTTGGGTTGTCATTCTGCGTCGCATTTGTTTGTTCGCAGAGTTCGCCTGGGTCCTTCCGGAGTTCGTTTATTTCATTTGTTTTCGTTTTGTTCCAAGTCTAGTGTTTGGTCTTATTATCTGTCTTGTAAACTTGGTTTAATAGCTGTCTGTTTTAAGTCTGATTTATGCCAAGTCTATCACAGAGTCTTCGAGTCCAGTTGAATTTGTTCTAGTTTTCTCCCTTTGTCTACTCGATTAAGTTGTAATTGTTACTTCGCCGGTCGAACTGAGTTGCTGCGGAGTGTTGTAAGTAATGTTTCGTTCGAGTGATGCTGAGTCTTTCCATATGCTGTGATTGTTAGGTTGATTTTCTGAGTGTTAATTCTCATGGTAGTTGTTGAAATCTGCTGAGTTCTGTGTTTGGTCTAAGTCTGAATTTGTTGCCTGAGCTGTACAATTTTTGCTTCTGAGTTTGTTTTTACTAAGTTCAATTCGATTTCCTTTGCCGAGTCTGTTAGTTTACGGTTTGTTTACCAGTCGAATTTTTGTCTTTTCGTGTTATGGCTGAGTCGAATTTGATGATGTTTTACTAAGTCCCGTACTGTTTTGCGAGTTCTGTTAATCCCGGCCCTGTTCTGCATCTTTGTTATTTGTTTATGGTGGTTCTTGTTTAATTTTTTTAGTGTTAATGTAAATAAAATAAAATAGAGTTTTAATATAAAATCTAGTTTTAATTAAAACTTAGAATAATTTAGTTTTTGGTTCTTCTCATTTTTAATTAGTAGTTTAAAATTAGAATAAATCAAATTTTCTTTTAAAAAATTATTTTAATTTTTCTTTTAGGAAATAATTAGTTAAAACCAAAATTCCCAAAACCCAAATTTGTTCTAGTTCGATTAAATTAGAATTAAGGATTTGCGAAAATATTATTCCCTGTGGATCGAATCTAAAAATACTAAAACGATGATCGTGCGCTTGCGATTTTAATTGTATCATTTCCGCCACATCAAGTTTTTGGCGCCGCTACCGGGGAGTAATTATTTTTCGCACCTTAATTTTTAATTTTTCGGATTAGTTTTCTTTCGCTTGCCTTATTTTTATTTCATTTTTTTTAGGAAAGTTTGGAATGTCGGGAATCTTCTCACAGAGCTCGGAACGAATTGGAATTCTTGGAAGCGTGTTTCGGTAACCCGTATCTCACTCTTTTCGCCTTTTTATTTTTAGAGAATCACAAAAAAATCAAAAAATCAAAAATCACAAAAAAATTGAAAATTGAAAAATCAAAAAAAGTATTATTTGTAAATACATACTTGTGCATCATGCATTTAATCACTTAGGGCACATCATCTAGATTTTTAATTTCTTGTTTTTAATTTTTCGTACCTATTAAATTGTGGTGATTGCTGGAGGACCCAAAGATACGTTAAATTCATCTTTCTTTTAGATTAGGACACGTAGTGTAAGCATCCATATTTGTTCATAATTTTTTGTATATATCATTGTGTGTTGCATCGTTTGTAGCCTTAATAAAATTAATTAGACATTTGCCCTCTAGGATTTCGCGCTCAATTAGGAAGGTATCTAAGAAACGAAATAATCATTAATTATTCCGACTCTTTGGTGTCTAGGCAAGCGAAAGCTTACCTGGCCAATTAAGATTTGGTGTCTAAGTGACGAGTTTGGCCTCTTGGCAATGCCTGCTCTAATCTGGCCAAATCGGTCCGAATAAATTCTGATTTATCGAGTTTTTGGTGGTCCTTACGGTTAGAAGCATTGTCTAGTTATTTTATTTAGGGAACCTAGGTTAGATTTTTCTTTTAATTTTTCACCCTTTTTTGTGTGCTTATTTTGTGTGATCAATAATGTGGTCAAATTATAATTCTTATACACTAGGGTTTACAAATTGCCATGAATTTGAGCAAGATAATTCTATGTGTCAACAAACTCTTAGGAATGACCCATTTGTACCTACCTACAATCCCGGGTGGGGGAATCACACAAATTACTCACGGGATTACGACGAGGAGTTATCGGATAATACGATGTGGTGTGAGTCAATTAGGGAACCTAGTGTTTATAACGAGTCGTCTAGTACTTTGAGTGATTTGCATTATAGTGAAAACGATATTGCAATAAACTCTGAATTAGATGCTATTAATAGACGACTCGAAGCCTTAGAAACCCTTAGTGGTCATTCACACACATCTTGGCACCCAAATTTCAACTCTCCGAGTCTCGATTTTCAACACGGCCCCGACTCTTGTCAAGTCAACGCCATGTTTCAACCAACCTCTCGAAATGACCATTTTACATCGTCTTCTAACTCCGGTTGGAGAGATTATCCTGATCTCTCATGGAACCAAGGTCATAGCTATCAAACTCCGCCTCCACATTTTCAAGAACCGAACTCTTATCCAATTCCGAGTCAACTTGACACCTTAGAAAAGAGTATCGAGGCTTTATTGATTTCTCAAGCAGACTTCATGCAAACCGTGACCCAAGATAGGCAAATTTTGAACCCTAATGCTCAAGCCTTATCTAAGTTAGAATTTCAAATGAATCAATTAGCCACCATGTGCGAGCGTGAGACGATAACCACCCCGAAACCACCCGAGGTCAACCCTGAGTTTCTTATCACTCAAAGACCTATCAATACTTTCGATGATATAATTTCTCCTAGGTCTAATGTTCAAGTTGACACTCCTTTCGGTGGTGATTCACACGAAGAAGATTCTAATGCTGACATCTTTCATTCTCTAGGTCAAACAAAGAATCCCGATGATTCTGAGTTTGTGGCTTCACCTAGACAACCATCATCTTCTTCTAGTGAACTTTTCCTTTCATCTTCCAAATATCTTCCCGAAAAACCCGAAGAACTTCATATTCAACCAATAGGAGCTGATCTAGTTAAGGAGGTTGTTTCAAGGTCAAATTTGGACGATCATGAGATTGAGTCTCTTCTTAAACAAGATTTTCAATTGCATTACGAGACCAATCGAGAGCTCCACGAATCTTTTAAAGATTTGTCCTTGGAAGAGATGTTTGGAGAGATGATGAATATTTGTTCCAAATGGGAAACCCAACATGAGGATAGTTCTTGTGATCCTAATTCTGTTGGTAAAATATTTTTCGAAGAGCCACCCCCACCCGTTTCTATTTCTTCATTTTCCACTCGTGCTCCATCTTTCATCGAAACTCATGATATTCATGACCAACATCTTATCGTAATTAATCTTCTTAAACAACAAAAAGAAGCATCTTCGTGGTCTATGGATGAAGTTAGGAATATGAGTTTTATTCTTGCGCCTAATCGGATCGTTCGAGTGGTCTATGCTATTTTTGTGGGTAAGTTTCTGAAATATGTTGGTTGTGTGACAAAAATAGTTTTTCCGAGAGCAGGTATTGGTTAGTTAATATTTGTTTTGTACCTCCCATAGTAGAATGTAGGTATGGGGGAGTTACATTGTGTGCGTGTGTGAGTTGTTTTCTTTCATAGTTTTTCAGCAGTTTGTCATTCTCCGTCATCCCTTATCAGGTATTTCCTCCTCTCTATTTTATTCTCGTTCATTTTGCATACATTGAGGACAATGCATGATTTAGGTATGGGGGAGGATTTTAGTGTAAATACATAAAATTGAAAAATCCAAAAAAATTGAAAAATTTTAAAAAATCCAAAAATAGAGTTATTTTAGCTTAGTTGTCCTTCCCACTCTTTAAATTCTAGAACTAGTTGGTGTTGACTATTTTTCGAAAATTATATGTATAATGCCTTTAGATAATTTGAACGTAGTCAAGTAAGGTTTTCCTCATGAAACTTGTGTCGAACAAATTTTTTCTTAAAAGACCAAGACGACACATTTGCACAAGACTTTTGATGGAGAAATTGTATAGGAATGTTATTCGATACCTGAGAGAGAACCCACATGTTAGAACAATGTCGAATCAAACCTTTGCGAGATGTTGCTTCTATAGTGTCAAAAAAAAAAAAAAATCAATAAATGTTTGTAATTGTTGAGTGCTAGTGTAATGTTGTAATAATAAATTCTTAGTAGGGAAGTCGGCTAGGTTGGGCTCATTAATAACCCGAGTAAGTAAGTCCGAGGGGACTTTGTGCCTAGCAGCAACCTAAGGTCCTTTGTGGTCTGGGATTGTTGACCTAAAACTCGCTAAATGGGTATTGATGCAAAAGTCTTTTGGGACCTCAACCATTGCACAGTCGGTCTAACTACTAAGAACGTGAAGTTTGGCTAGAACCTTGTTTTGATAGAGATTGGGTCAGTTCAATATTGGTTGAAAAAGAGAAAATGTTCGTATGCAGTTAATCCATCAAAGGCCTTAAATTCACTACACACCTTGGGATTTTTTGTAAATTTTTTAGTCTAATCATGTGGATTGTGGGAACCTATAACTTGGCTATTATTAGAATAATCTTTAAGGCATATATTTTCCTACAAAATTGTTTCGTTAACACCAATGAAAGCTAGTTTGAAGGAGGAAAGTTGGATACTTGCTGACTTATCTCAAAGATTTTATGGGTATATCTTCTGTAAACCCTTAGGAGACAACACTCCTCCTGTAGAGATCGTCTATAGGTTTAACGGGTTGGTAAACCTAAAATTACCCGTGATTCCTACGACAGTGAGTATAGGTTTTTCATTATGCATTTTTCCTTTTGTTTTACTCGAGGACGAGCAAAAGATAGGTATGGGGGCATTTGATAAGTGCATATTTTTGCATATTTTTATTACCTATTTATTGTTTGAATTCGTATTTTAATAAATTATTTTGTTGTATTTCAGAAATTCAAGAAAAATTGAAGAAATTGCAAAATAAAGAAATAAAGGTCAAAGAAGAGAAAAAGAAGAAGAAGAAGGACCAAAATAGAAGAAAAGGAAAGAAGAGGGAGTTTGGTGCAAAAGCTGAATTTTTATTTAAAAACTAAAAAGAAAAAAAGAATAAATAAAAAAATAAATAAAAATGGAGGGCTAGGATTTAATCCTACCAAACAAAAATGAATGGTGGGGATTAATCCACACCAACCATAAATCTCAATCTATTTCCTATAAATAGATTCATTTTTTCTCTTTTAACACCAACTTAGAATTAGGAGTAGATTAGAATTAGGATTAGTTTTTAGTTCAATTCCTAAATTTTAGTTGTAATTTTCTTTCTGCAGTTCTTGTAAGCAATTTTAAATTTTCGGTTCATATTTTTCCTGCATTTATTTCCAGCATTTAGTTGTTAATTCAAAGCTTCATTATTTCTTCCCTGTTTCCTAGTTTGCAAACTCAGCCTCTGTCATCTCTCTTTCTAATCGTTACATACACATAAACACAAAAACCCATCTCCCATTTGTCTTAATCACCGATTGAAAGCACTCTTCCATGCTCTTTCCCTCACCTCTATTCTTCAAAATAGCTCTTACTCCCTTGTCATCTCTCTCTCTCTCTACGATTCATACCCACAAACCTGCCATCTTCTCCCATCCTTCCTCTACTTCCACACAAACACCCTCCTTTTTCCTTAGTCGAATTAACACCCCCCATACTCCTTCTTTACTCTTCTTTTCTTTTGTTCATAGTTTTCTGTAAATTAGAATCGAAGTTTAGTGTGTTCATCTTATTTAAATGGAGTTCGATTTCGAGTAGAGTTGTGTTGAGCTTGTTGTTTGAGTTGAATCAATGCTGTGTACTGAATTCTTCTTGTCATGATTTGTAGTTCTTAATTGTTTGTGTTGAACTGCTGTCTTTCGAGTTCTGTATTTGTCTGAGTTATAGTAATTTTATTGCTACGTTGGCTGTCCAAGTATGGTGTCCTTTCTGTTGAATTTCTGCTGGATTGTAATTTCGTCGTAATCAGTTTGTGTTTTATTTGTGTTGTAATTTCGTTGTAATGATTTCTGAGTTGATTTGCATTTACGTTTCAGGTCATTGTTTCGTTTGAAATTGCTGGAGTCGGAGTTACAATTTGCTGTTTTTTTTTTGTTCGTTGTTATAGTAGTGTATTTTTTCACTTTCTTGTTTTAATTCGACTGAGTTTAAAGGTTTGTTGTGTTCTGTTTTGCTACGGTTTGGGTTGTCATTCTGCGTCGCATTTGTTTGTTCGCAGAGTTCGCCTGGGTCCTTCCGGAGTTCGTTTATTTCATTTGTTTTCGTTTTGTTCCAAGTCTAGTGTTTGGTCTTATTATCTGTCTTGTAAACTTGGTTTAATAGCTGTCTGTTTTAAGTCTGATTTATGCCAAGTCTATCACAGAGTCTTCGAGTCCAGTTGAATTTGTTCTAGTTTTCTCCCTTTGTCTACTCGATTAAGTTGTAATTGTTACTTCGCCGTTCGAACTGAGTTGCTGCGGAGTGTTGTAAGTAATGTTTCGTTCGAGTGATGCTGAGTCTTTCCATATGCAGTGATTGTTAGGTTGATTTTCTGAGTGCTAATTCTCATGGTAGTTGTTGAAATCTGCTGAGTTCTGTGTTTGGTCTAAGTCTGAATTTGTTGCCTGAGCTGTACAATTTTTGCTTCTGAGTTTGTTTTTACTAAGTTCAATTCGATTTCCTTTGCCGAGTCTGTTAGTTTACGGTTTGTTTACCAGTCGAATTTTTGTCTTTTCGTGTTATGGCTGAGTCGAATTTGATGATGTTTTACTAAGTCCCGTACTGTTTTGCGAGTTCTGTTAATCCCGGCCCTGTTCTGCATCTTTGTTATTTGTTTATGGTGGTTCTTGTTTAATTTTTTTAGTGTTAATGTAAATAAAATAAAATAGAGTTTTAATATAAAATCTAGTTTTAATTAAAACTTAGAATAATTTAGTTTTTGGTTCTTCTCATTTTTAATTAGTAGTTTAAAATTAGAATAAATCAAATTTTCTTTTAAAAAATTATTTTAATTTTTCTTTTAGGAAATAATTAGTTAAAACCAAAATTCCCAAAACCCAAATTTGTTCTAGTTCGATTAAATTAGAATTAAGGATTTGCGAAAATATTATTCCCTGTGGATCGAATCTAAAAATACTAAAACGATGATCGTGCGCTTGCGATTTTAATTGTATCATTTCCGCCACATCATTTATGTTAGCACAAACATCAGTTTCTGATCGATGTCTAGAATAGACATCTCCGACCTAGACATCACATGCAAAATAACATAGACATCGGCCATAAACTGATGTCTATTGACCCTTTTCTTGTAGTGTATCTAACACATCTTGGCCTGGCTATCAGCCAAAACATTTGGTGGTCCAGCGAGATCTCAGATGCATTAATTTATGATTTATAGGAGTCTATGAGGAGGCTTATATAATATATTTTATATGTTTAACACGAATTTATTAATAGATACATAAGTAGTCATTGTATTGAAACATGCATACATAAAACCTACCGTTCCATTTATTTCTCGGACACTAATTTCTTTCAGTCATATAACTAGCACCTTGTGACATGATGAATTTTCAGTGATTTAGTCAATCCTCTAACTTTTGAACAAGCATGTCATTGAACTACAATTGCTTATACTTTGTCCTTTGTCTAATGTTTTCTGCTCTTCTCTTCTAGATATTTCCATCCGATGTGTTCATAAATGAAATTGTTGATGATGCAAAGTCGTTCAGGTATATCTTGCCCATTAGGTTCATATTCTGATTTTCTCTGTAGGTTGTATATATATGAGCATCTCCTGCATACTTGATTATTTTCTTCAGAGCTGGTCTGTCACAATGAGTTTCCAAAATTTAATAATAGAGCTTCTTACAAATATAGGCACTCCATTGAGTATATAGAAAGAGATGATTCAATAGTGGCTCATATGGTTGGCGGAGTTGTTGCTTTCATTAAAGTACATCAAAGCTAGCCATTACATGGTTCTCCACTGAAGCTAATATCCCTCAAGAACTGAAGTCCACATTCAAATGAAATTTCTTTGAGCTTTCTTTGCAAAGTTGAGGTGAGTTACGTCTATTCTATTGAGTTTCTTCTTTTATTGCATTGACAGCATTCTCATATTTATAAATCTATAAATCAATATAATCATTAGTAATCTTGTGTTAAGTAGTGAAATGATGTCAAAATATGGTCGAAGTATATGATTATGATCTCTGTATGTTGTGGGCACACACATATTAACCTTGGAAATTGCTTCAGAACTATTGACCAGCTTGCAATATCCTATACATTGTTTATTACATAATACTAATAAACATGGGGTAAGTGTTATTTCACATGAGTTGTTTTTAAATTCTTGCATGGTTCCCTCTCACATTCGTACCAATGACGTGTTTAATGTCCATGAGGAAAAAACAGAAAGAATAGTAAAACATGTTGAGTTCATTACATCAGTTGATCTCACTAATTATATCAAAATAGAAGGGTAGCTATGAGGACTTTATGGAGGTCTTTGAATTTGCTTGAGTAATCTTAAGTAATGCAGGTACTGGTTTTGTTTTCATGTACTGGTGAATTTTCCTTAGTCATTTGTGAGTTTGTTTTCCCAGTCCTTTATAGTCCAAAAAAGAAGTTCAATTGTCCTGATGATGTACATATTTTAGATTATAGTGTATGTTTTCTGTTACATGCTAGTATTGTAAATCTTAATAATCAATCTGACATGCATGTAATTTCAGGAGAAGGCTTTGGCTCTAGCTAGTGCATGCATTATGTAGCAATTGAGTATGGATGATTTTAAATGTGCTCAGGAACAGGTACCACAAGTGGTTGATTATGCGTCATCGTAGTTGACTTTAAATTTTGAGTAGCTTGTAGATATGTTTACTGCATTTGGCATCGCAGTTTGAGAACGATCTTGATGTATATTTTTCTTTAGCTATTGATTTTACATTCGTACATGCTTGATTTTGGTTTGTGTTTAACAAATAAACAATAAGCATGTTATGTAATTTACATTGGCTATCTTAATAACAATTTTGTATTAATTGCATTCAGGTATGTGCAAGTGTGTCATCTGAGATTGCAAATATGAGCGAGCTTCTCCAGAGGAATGACTTGTATGGTGAAGGTGGATCGAGAAAGAAGACCTCTCTTGGCTACTTCATGTAGAGGAGCTAGCCAAATGTAAAGCATTCAACTTTTTGGATATTGTAGAGTTTCGTACTTTTGAAGTTTGAATTGGCATAGTTTGAACTTAGAATTAGTGCATGTGCTTCGTATTAGTACATGTTGGTAAGAATTTGTAGAACTGTTAAGTATTTTTGTTAGGCTGCATCATTGCATTGTGGTTGGTTTTTGAACCTTTAGTTATTGTTGTCTTGGTTTGCACATGATGGTTTTATGTATAAACAAAGCAACCATTTCAAATTTTTGTGAAAAAGTTTTGCATTTGACTATATATGATGTTGCATTATGGTATATTTAGTGTTGCTAAAAATACTTCTAATGTTGCAAAAAAAAAATATGATGTTGCATTAGACCAAACTAGTGTTGCATTAGATAGTGGTCCCCACTGCTGATGTGGCACCATGTGGGCCCCACTACTGACATGGCATCCTATGGGCCCCACTGCTGACGTGGCACCATGGTGGGCCCCACACCCACTGTTGACGTGGCATCATGTGGGTCCCAATATTGACGTGGCATAATGGTGGGCCCCACTACTGATGTGGCACCATGTTGGGCCCCCACTACTGACGTGGCACCATGGTGGGGCATGACATCTTATGCAACACCATGTGGTGTTGCCTTTGAGTGTTTTTGGTGTTGCATGAGGCCACTTATGCAATACTTTTGTGGCGTTGCAATAGCTTGGAAAAGCGTTGCATTAGGGGTCTTATGCAACGTCAATATTGGCAACGCCCCTCTGGTGTTGTGTAAGGCCTTACGCAACACTTTTCAGGTCTTTTGCAACTTTATTTGGGGGTTGCGTATGCTCACATATGGCGTAGTGGAAGAATCTACTTTATAAAAGTAAAGCAACTACTTTACTTTAGAAAAGCATCTGCTTTTTCTAGTGGAGCATCTACTTTATCTAAAGAAGAAAGCAAGGCATCTACTTTAGAAAAAAACATCCGCTTTACAATAATGCAAGTTATCTTCAGTAATGCTGATTATTGTACAGATCCTCGACCTTGGTCTATAAAAGGCGAGTTAAGTTTTCAGCTAAGGGCATCGAAAATCATACACCAAAAACACTGTATGAAATGTCAGAGCGTCCAGATAATGTGTGAGTAAACCCTTAGGGGTTGTGAGTGCAAACATACTCATAATGAGTCCACATCTGTATAATTATTCTGATCAATAAAAAGTCTTTTTCTTTCAAATGTTGAGTTATATTCTGAGTTATTCTAGAGTCCGCATTGGAGCACAGGGAGTACCGCTCGGCAGGAGGCCGTTAGGGAAACACCGCTCACAGGATTGAAGACAAAGAATAATAACCAGAAGATTTAGACAAGAAAAGGAAGTTTTAAAGATCAATGGTTTTCTATACGGACAAAGATCATTGAAGGAGCCTGGTAAAACTCACAACCTTATTTAAATAAATTTTATACAAATTTTTATCAATCGTTATAATCATGAGTGATAAACCATGGTTTGTTAACATCAAAGGTAACGTCATGATCGACATGTCTAACCTTGAATATCTAGATCATCTCTTAGAGACCTCTAGAAATATTGTTTCCCCTGGAAATCAAGCAAACATTAAATTCCTAATCTGGGATTTAGAAGCTATAAAGGACGAGCAACCCTCCTTTTATAATAGATGTTCTAGTATTATAGAAAATGAAATTCGTAATTTAAAAAGAATTATGAAATTAGAACCTTATCCTCGTAATAGGAACAAAATATCAGAGGCCGGTTCCTCAAATATGTCAACATGATTAGAAATAATCAAATTCTAGACTTCTTTTGGTTGCAAAAGAACGGAGGAGACTCCATTACTAAGAAAACATCTGCTTCCGCACCTAGCTTTCGTCACTGACCTAGCGTCTCTTCCACCCTTGATAAAATGTTGCAACCAATAATGTCTTGATAGTAGCGGTTCATAGCGACTTGACATGCCTAATAGATCACATGGGTTGATACACTTAAAAAGAGTATGGAAGCCAGTATTGGAAACGAAGAAGAAAGAAACATTCCTTATTCTCACAAACAATTTGGCTGGTAAATCTAGTGAAGATCTGTTCAAGACAATCCAGACAAAATTATATCAAATGGAGACGAGGAGTGGCAGCAAACCTGCAAATACTTTGACTTTGTAATATTTGCATTATTTGTAGGGTTTGTAAACTTGGAGTATATGTATCTTCAAGTGTAGCAAGACTAAGTAAGAAGAAAACACTGAGCATACACGCATAGAGCATTAGGTTTTCTTGTATACACTAAGTCTTGAACAATACAATCCTCAGGTGGACTCAACAAATCCACCTGAAATTTTAAGATTGTGTTGTAAATTTTCTTTTATGTTTCTGTATTTTATTTGTTCATCTTGAATCTTTCAGAAGCCTCGTTAATTCGAAAGAAATTTCCAGTCAAGATTGTATTCAACCCCATCTATAATATTGGTGTACAACTGGGAAATATCATGCCTCAACTTACAAATTGAGGGATACAAGTAAACAGATCTTCTTGGTTTTCCCATGTCATGGGTTTTAACTTTTAACAGTGGACTCCTTAACATAAGGCATCCACATTATTGAGTTGACAGTGATAAAAAGCACGCTGCATGCGATATACTACTTAGCATACAAGAATAAAACACTAGTTAGAAAGGAACAAGGAGACAAACAACCAAAATCAACATTTGAAGTTGGTTAATTAAGGGCCTTAGCCTATTTGATTATACATATAAGTCGGTTAATATAATGGTCATTTTGTCAATTAAGAAAAATGACTTACAAGTAAAACATATTTTTTAAAAAGTTGGATGTCAGGTTTTCTTTGAGGAAAATTAAATATTACAGGCACATGTTTGGCTTAGAACGGTAAATCGAAATTGACATCTTTCCTTTTCTCATCTGACATCATTTTAAAACTTAATTATAATTAGCTTAAAGCCCGTGCGATGCATGGATTCTTTTTAATATTACATGAATTTTTTTCATTAATTTAAATTATTTTTTTAATACATGAATTTTGGAGGCTTAAATTTTTTTATGAGATGTTCTGATAATAAATATATATTAGTGAGCGCGATCGGGTAACCCAAGTGGTAAAGGGTGTATCCTCTGTTGTCCCATGTCATGTTCGACTCTCGCTCATCCTGAAAAAATTATCTTAGAAAAGATACTAAATTGTAAGGCATATAAGCCTATATATATATATATATATATATATATATATATATAAATGTTATCCGTGATATTTATAGAAAAGGAGGGATTTTAGTTAGAAAATTTACAAAAAATGATAGGTTTTAGTTGAAAAAGGTAATCGGTTAATTGTTAGTAATTATAAAATTATTATTTTATTTTATTAAATATAATGCCCTTGATATGATTGAAAAAAGAGAGAATTTAGTTATATATATAAATGTTATCCGTGATATTTATAGAAAAGGAGGGATTTTAGTTAGAAAATGTACAAAAATTGATAGGTTTTAGTTGAAAAAGGTAATCGGTTAATTGTTAGTAATTATAAAATTATTATTTTATTTTATTAAATAGAATGCCCTTTATATAATTGAAAAAAGAGAGAATTTAGTTAAATAAAATTTAAAAGGTAACATGTTCTAGATGAACAAGATAATTGATTAGTTTATAGTAATTATAATTTAATTACGTTATTTTACTAAATACAATTACTCGTAATATTTTTAGAAAAGGTGAAATTAATATTGTCCGTGATATTTTTATTAAAAAAGGGATTTTAGTTAGAAAATATTAAAAGAATTATACGTTTTAGCTAAAAAAAGTAATCGATTAATTATTAATATTATAATATTATTAGTTTATTGTATAAAATAGAACCTCTTGTGATATAATTGGAAAATAGAGACTTTAGTTAGAGAAAATAGAAAGGTAACATGAAAATTAAAAAAGTGACATGATTTATGTAAAAAATGTGATTGATTAGTTTATAGTAATTATAATTTAATTATGTTATTTTACTAAATAAAATTCCTCATAGTGTTTTTAGAAAATGAGATATTAATGTTGCCCGTGATATTTCTAAAAAAAAGGGAATTTAATTTGGGAAAAATAGAAAAGATGATACGTTTTAGCTGAAAAGGTAATCGGTTAATAATTAGTATTATGATATTATTATTTTATTTTTATTAAATAAAAACGCCCATGATACAATTGGAAAAAGAGATGTTTTAGTAAGAGAAAATAAAAAAGGTAACGTGTTTTGCCTGAAAAGGTAATCGTCCATGATATAATTGGAAAAAGAGAGATTTTAGTTAGAGAAAAGAGAAAAGGTAACGTGGCTGAAAAGGGTAATTGATTAGTTAATAGTAATCATCAATATATATAAATAAAGGAGGATACGCGGGAGTTTTGGTGGTGCTCTAAGATCGTCTCAATCTATTTTTCTAATTTTTTAGAATTTTAGGTTTTTAAACACTAATTAATATACAAATATCTTTTAATATATTAGAAGTAGAATAGGTCGATGTTCAAATTTATAGATGAGAAGAGTTCGAATTTATAGGGAAGTCATATAATTAGAAGTTATATTGAAAGTAGAATATGTATTTAATTATAAGACATCTGATTAAAAGTTCTATTGGAAGTAGAATAGGAGTTCGAATAAACACTAATAAATATAAAAATATCTTTTAACATATTAGAAGTAGAATAGGTGTTCGAATTTATAGTTGAGAAGAGTTCGAATTTATAGGTAAGATATATAATTAGAAGTTCTATTGGAAATATAATAGGTATTTATAAGGCATATGATTAAAAGTTCTATTGGAAGTGGAATAGGAGTTTGAATTTATAGAGAATAAGAGTTCGAATTTATAGAGAATAAGAGTTCGAATTTATAGAAAAAACATATAATTATAAGTTCTATTGGAATCAGAATAGGTGTTTGAATATATAGAGTAGACATATAATTAAAAATTTTATTAGAAGTAGAATACAAGGACGGTGGTGACATTTTTTACGATATTCTAAAATTACATATTTTTTATATAAGTTATTTACACATCTATTAGGAAAAATTTTCATAAATCCAATACTAATCTCATAAAAAAAAGTCTTCGTATTTCAAAAGAAAAGAATTGATGTGTTAACATAATAAATGAAAATTCTCATGCGAGAATCCTAAATAAATACAGGAGTATTATGATATAAAGAGAAAATAAGATGGTTTTAAAAATTTTAAAACTCCATAAATTTTAGAAAGCTTGGAGAAAATAAAATTTGAAATTCACTATATTTTTAGGTTTTGATTTTAAGGAAAAAAGTTGTATAAGATAAGTATCAGCAATAATATGTAATGAAGTTGGAATTTCGATCCCAAAAGTGAGCGGCTCGAAACGTGTTTAACGGGAAGACGGTTCACTAGAAAAAATTGGATTAGTTATTAGAATTTGATATCGATGTTATAAATTTTATTTCATTTTTAGGATTCAATTTTTATGGATAAATATTGTTATACAATTAATACATGTAAAAGTTAGGGTTTTGATCTCGAGCGGCTCAATAGGAATAACCGTGCTTAACGAGAAAGTGGTTCATTAAAGAAAACCGCGTTGAATAGTATTGATGATATAATAAAAAATAAATAAATTTCAATTTTTTAGAATTTTTGTATTTTAAATATTAATAACTAAAAAACTATCTTTTAATATTTTAGAAGCATAATAGGTGTTCAAATTTATGGACAATAAGAATTTGAATTCATAGGGAAGACATATAATTAAAAGTTCTATTGGAAGTAGAATATCTGTTCGTAAGAGATATAATTAAAAGTTTTAATGTAAGTAAAATAGGAATTCAAATTTATAAATAAAAACAGTTTGAATTTATAGAAAATACATATAATTAAAAAAATTATTGGAGGTAGAAAGATGTTTGAATATATAGAGAATACATATAATAAAATGTTTTATTAGAAGTAAAATACGGGGACGGTGGAGACGTCTTATACGATTTTTTAAAATTATATATCTTTTTTCCTAGAAATCCTTTATTTTAAATTTTTTATACAAGTTAATTTTACTTGTATTAGAAAAATATGTCCATAAATTCAATATTATTCCCATAACGAAAAATCTTTGCATTTAAAAAAATTGATGTGTTAAAAAATAAAAAAACATTCCATGTGAAAGCTGTAAATATCTATAATATACAGAAAATATAAGATGTATTTTCATCTTTTAAAACTCCATAAATATTAGAATGGTTAGAGAATGTAAAAATTGGAATTTACACTCTTTCAAAGTTTTAATCTTTAGAAAAAAAGTTATTTCGTAAGATAAGTGTCATCAATAATATGTAATGAAGTTACAATTTCAGTTCCAAACAAGAACGGCTCGAAACATGTTTTAACGGGAAGACGGCTCAATAGAAAAGATTGTATTAACTATTAGAATTTGATACTAATGTCATATTTTTTTATTTTCATTTTTAAGGTTCAATTTTTGTGGATAGAAATTATTATATAAGTCTTTGTAGTATATGTGAAAGTTGGGATGTAAGTCATATGTTTACCCTATTTGTAAACATCGAGGATTCAACTCAAACTCAAACAAGAATGTAATAGTAAATAGTATATGTACAGTCACAAGGATCTCAAATGCTTAACTATCAAGAGAAAGAAGACAAAGACAATCTACCGTTTTGAGGTATACTACACTTGAAGAAGTTCATTCAACCGATCAAGCGTCAGTGGAGTAATCAAGACAGTGGGTTCTATTTATAGTGACAAGATGTTCCTACAGTGATATAATACAGGTTATAAAGGTTTGAATAAAGAGTGAGGAAAAGGATGACAGGAACCACAGCTTTAAAGTCAATATATGAAGAACAATCATTGCGGTTAGTCACTCATAAACCAGACCGTGCATCGAGTGTTAACATTAAATAGTAGTTGTTCGTCATTAACTTCAGTGATTCACGCTATCAAGGCTGGTATGAGGGAAAATCATTGTGAAAGCAACAGGAGTGCTAAATTCATTCACCACAATGATTTTAATATCAAGTGGACTGGCTGTGAGGAAAAAGAATTATCACAAAGAAATGTAAAGTTATATTTCTTAAAGCTGGAACCCCGATTGGAATTGATATATTTTTTGCTAAGCAAAAGGAGTCCGGTTCCAGACCCTCAGAAGACCGCAACTTAATCATTAAGGATTTAATTATATTAATAAATATTTAAATTATTTAGAGAATTATATTTATAAATATCTAATAATATTATATATTTATTTTTATAATTTCTGAATTAAATATTTATTAATTAAAAATTATAAATTGTGCTGGTTAAAAATAATTTATATGGAACTAAATGTTTTACTAACTTCAAAAAGGTGGCGGGTGAAATCATTTTTTAGTATTGATTTGGCGCTTGTGATTCTTTGGTTTTTAAACCAAAATGATCAAAAAAAGTGGCCAGGTAGTTTTTGGTTTTGATATGACTAAATCTAAGTCATGCCGCTTGTTTTAAGTCCAGCTTGTGAGAGTCATGGTCACAATAGCTAAGTCATACCGAGCACAGAAAATAGTAAGTCATTTTCAAATGCTGCTGCCACCTTTTTGGTCATATCGACAGAAATCAGTACAAGGTCATGCCCAGCCTCCTTTGTGTAGTCATGGTGAGATCTCTACCAATTTTAAGTCATACCGTACTTCATCAATATGACCATAGAGTCATACCGACATTAAAAGATAAAAAGGAGGCATAAGACTATAAAGAATTACCAGCCGCCAAACTTGATTTTAATCTTCACAATTTCTTTCTTCTCAACAAACATACCCGAGAGCAGGAGAGAAAAGAGATCAAAGAGACATAGTTCCTGCGCTTCATTTAATTTCTTGTAAATTATTTTTGGACTTTATTGTTAAATCTAAACTGATAGAAATAGTTTACTTGTACTATTGGAAATATCTAGGGGATTAAGTTCCCTAGAACTTATCTCTCGAATATCCTTTTAGCATTCGATCTTTTTATTACAAATATAGAAAAGTTCATGTCGAATTTTCTATAGAATTTGTAATAATTAGTTTGGTCATCAAACCTTATAATTTGTACCCGTACATTAAGGCACACCCCTCCAAGTTAATATAAATTTTATATTTAACTTGAATATTGGCTTCGTTTTATTCCGCATCGAATTGTTAAGAAAATAATATACCCACAAAGAACAGTTTCGATAAAACGGTATAGTTTGTATTCAACCCACGTTCTACAAACTATTTTGGACCCAACAATTGGTATCCGAGTCTTTTGATGGTCACACAAATCAAGATCCTTATTCTTGTGGTCCAGCAATTGGTTTTCGAGTTTATTGACCCATACAAAAATTAAATCCGGTATTAGACCAAAAAGTCAACTCCTAAATTTTCAAATTCTTTAACCTTCAAAAATATTCATTTTTGAGATTTTTTGATTGTTAAATAATCTTAACTTATATTCAAATTTTTTAATTCTTGAAATGATTAATTCTTGGAAATTTTGATTTTTAAACAACTTCAGTTTATTTTCAAATTGTTTAACTCTCAAAATTTTTAATTCTTGATACTTTCGAATTTTAATTAACTTGAATTTATTTTCGGATTCTTTAACTCTCAAAAATTTTCATTTCTTGAGATTTTAGATTCTTAATTAATTTGACTCTAATTTTGAATTTTAATTAATTTGAACTTACTTTCAAATTTTTTATTTCTAAAAAATTTTCAAGTCCTTGAAGTTTTTGAATTTTAAATATTTTGAATTTATTCTAAGCCAATGGTTCTTAGAAGATTGTTAGTTGAAAATTCCTCTGGGTTGTCAAAGATGATTCGAATCTTTTGAAGAAGATGCATTTTTTCAATGGAATTAATTTCTACCTGCTGAAGATTAATTTGTTAAGTTTTTGTAAGTCATATTCCATGTGACTTATTGGTTTTTTTCAGAAGCATGAATGGAAGAGGTTTTAGTGGATGAAATTTTTCTTGAAGATTTTAGTCAACTCTAGTGATTCAATGATATACAAACACTTAGTGGTTTGTACCAATTGTATATCTTTCAAGAAATCAACAGAGATTTTAGAAGAATGGAATCAAGGAGGTTTGAGAATGGACTAGACTGCAAACATCTCAGTCAGAAATTAATGATGGAACCTCAGAACAGACAAGAAGAGTTACTAATTCAGAAAGAGTATACTAAAGCTACATCCAGGGATTAGGCCTATCTATTCTGAAACAGAAATTCTTCAGGATATAGTTCAACTTCAAGAGGTGGTTACAAGACTGAGATGGTGGAAAGAAACAAGACTTGATAATTGCAGTGTTAGGTCCCGAAGTATCGTAGAAGGGGGGGTTGGATACGATACTACCAAACAAAAATTCCGAGAATATATCTTTATTGATAATAAACTCGAAGGGGTGTTACAACTTCTAATCCAATGGATTAGCTTCAAAACTAGAACACTCCTAAGGATAGTTTAGGCATGAGGACCTTCTACCCAACAATTCTTGAAAGCGGGCTAAGCCGGCTTCCCTACTAGATGGATTGTCTAGCAGCATACACAGAGAAGATATGAGAGAGAGAGAAGAGAGAGTTGTGTGTTGAGGTGTGTTTTGAAATGAAATACAACCGGCCTATTTATAGGTTTTAGAAAGTCACTATGCTGCACTATTCTAGTGGGCCCCATCTGCATAGTAACACTATTCCACCAACCAAACCGCGTCTGCTGAAAATTTTCATTTCACGTGGACCCCACCACCCACTATTTGCATAGTACCAGCCACTATTTACACAATGCCACTATTTGCACAGTAATCACTATTTGCACGGTAATCACTTTTTGCACAGTAACCACTATTTGTACCGTAACCAATATTTGCACAGTACCTGCAGAGTAACCGCGCTTAGTAGTTGTAACACCCCCAGATCCGGGGTCCGGGATCCGGTGGTTACGGTTTCCAATTCTGTCCATAACAATTAAACTTTCCTTAACATAAAATAAATTACGTCTCTATGACCCAACACAACAATATAAAACACACCCGTTATAGTCCCAGAGATGAAATCAGAGTAACAATCAAATTTTTATTAATCACATTATGAGTTCTTACAATCCAAAAGGATTTCAATATAAATACATACCCTTTGCCATCCATTTACATAAGTCATACTAGACTATATTCTTGGTACTGAAAGAATAAATATACCCTACCAATAGCTTCCTCTACAGCTCTGGTAGTCTCATCGTCCTCGCCCGCGTCGAGTGCGCCTTGTGCGAGTCATCTGGTCTAACTGTTGTTGTGATATAATAATAAAGCAAGGGTGAGCAATAGCCCACCAACAATAATATATAACTGAACAATAATGTATAACAGTTCAAAAGTATCTTTCAAACCATATGCCATGCATTTACGGAAATGATGCCAGTATAATATGAACGATGAAGTTACAAGGTAACTTAAAGTATTTGTTTGAAGAAATATCTGCTACATCAAAGTAAGCGAGATATTCTTATTGTTATTAAGAAGAGGAACTTGCAAGAAAAAGGTTGCAATTCCAGTTATGACTCTTTTCCAACTCTGCCAACAGTAATCATGTTGCAGGAAATAAATGAATTTGGATGATGAACCAATGATGGAGTATTCACCGCGCCCGCTGTTCCAATCTTGATGATCAGTCGAGATCGTACAGCTCAATTTAGATTTACTACCGGTAGAAGGAAGAACTGACGGCTTTACTTGTATACCGCCTTGCTAGCTCTCCCCGGCCAACGGTTGGGCCAAGGGGATGGACCGGCGCTACTCGGCCTCTTACACGACTCCTAGTTCAAATAGAATTCATGATTCTGAATATAACGTTCGTCCCCCTTTCCCCAAGTATAATACTTGTTGATAAGACTCCACAAAGTAGTCGTATCTAGTTGGAAAGGAAAATTTACCAATAACTCCCAAGCTATTACTTGGTAACGGATATCAACTTGTTCCAGTAATCTTACCCCTCGAAAGATGAGAAGGTAAGCAACGACTTAATAAGTCAACAGCACCCGAGTTGCGGGTGAAGGGAATACTTTATGACCGGGAAGTCAACAAGATAAATAACATTTTCCAAGTAAGGTTCCCTTATTATTAAGGGGATAGACTCAAAGAAGAATGATGTCTGAGAACCTTTCTTGATATAAGATTAATAATAATATGACTCCGAAATATTTTCTGTAATAATCGAAGAAGATAAACCTTATCGAGGTTATTCTAAGTATGGAATAAATATTCAGAGAATATTTATTGAGTTAAAATATTTAAGGAGTATTTGGGAATATGAAAGAATATCTTTAATCAGAGTATTTCTCAAAATAATCCCTGAAGAAATATCAGGAGAATATTTATTGCATAATTAAATAATCAAATGAATATTCAAAGTAATATTCATTACTTAATAAGTCCTGAAAGGAATATTTAAAATATTTAAAATAATATTCGGTGATTAAATAGAACCCTGATGAATATTCAAAATAATATTCATAATTAATTAGGAATTTAAATGAATATTGATAAAGTAATATTCATTTAATGAATAATATTCTAAATGAATATCAAGTAATATTCATTTAGTAATCCAAGCTTTAAGGAATATTCGAGATAATATTCGATAATTAAATCAAGCTTCAGATGAATATTAAAATAATATTCATCAAGTATTTAATATCTTAAATGCATATTCAAAAGTAATATTTATTTAATAAAATAATATTCTAAAAGAATATCCAAATAATATTCATTTAGTAGTCTCATCTTTAGAAGAATATTCGAAATAATATTCGATAATCAATTCGACTCTGAATGAATATTGACAAATATTATTCGTCGAATGATTACGTTCAAATAATTATTTGAAGTAAGGATCATTAAATAAATAATCTCGAACGAATATTCAAATAATATTCGTCGCCTGAATAATGGAAAATATTTACTTAAATATTTTCCTCCGAGGTAATCTCGATATATCAAGGAATATTGACTCCCGGTCTATATTTGATGAATAAAGATGTATACGCCCTTCTATGAGGGTCTTATAATAACCGGCTTATAACTGATATATAACTATCTAGCTTATAAGCCAACAATAACATTCAGGGAACAAGTATATCAATTCAACTTGAAAGTAGGCATGCATGCAATGGCATATGTATATCAGCAATCATATATATATATTTATTCAATCACAACAACAGCCTAAAAGAAGGGAATTGAAACTTGCCTGGTAGTCGAGTACGGTAAGGGGTAGTGGTAGCGGGTCCCGGTTCAGCTTGGTGATCTATAAATAGCCAAGGCATTCGGGATTAATCACTTAACATATTAAAAGTTAAGTTATACTTAAATCGAAACACGTTCTCGAGTTATCTCGTTATAGCCCCTTTAGTGGATTACTTATTATCACTGATCCGACCCGACATTCGTTCGTTAATACGACATGTCATTGTACTTATACTTGGGACATACTTAAGTCATATGAGTTCTAAAGTCGATCGTTACGAACCAATACTATACTCCGAGTTTTATCGTCCGTTTTCTAAGTGTTTTACCGAAGTTATAAAAGAGTCGTCTTTTAGGGGTTCGTTCGCGTTTAACCTCGACTCGAACATTTTTAATAAATCGAAAAATGATCCTTTTGACATACGGTTTTCTTTCACGCCTTCCTTTTTACCTCTAGTATTTATTTACCAAGATTCACCATGACGTTACATAGTTTACGAGGGTTCAATTACAGTTATGAACTTTCGTTTACGGATTCGAACTACTTTTAGTAATTTGGTCATAAATCCTAAACCGTAAGTCCGTTTCACGTGATCTTTATATCAAAACGAAGCTTAGAACATTACCTATCCTATCATGGCAGATTGCAAAGCTAGGCAGTGAGTTACATCTACTGTCCAAGTTGTTTTTCTTAAGGTTAACGAAATTTCGGCATTACGACGGCTATATATCGAACGTTCCAAAAATTATAACAATCCAACCAAGCCACACCGGGCATCCACACAACTTATCACATGATTATGAACATCATCAAGTCCAGATCATACCAGTTTACCACAATAATTAACATGCTTTCTTGCTCAACTAAATCACTTACTAATTATGCTTATAATCATGCTAACATCATAACCAAGCTTAGCTCATCAAAAACATCCATAAACTTAAAGTTGATCTAGGGTTTCAAGAGTGTTATACCTTCTTGAGAGTATGTACTAGCCTTACAAAGCTTGTTATAGTCCTTGGATAGCCTTAGGGTAGCTAAGATCAACCATGAAAACAAAAAAAATCAAAGATTAGTTCATGAAACACTATTCATCCTCCTATTTCATGATTTTTTTGAAAATGGAAACAAAGGAGTTTGGACTTGAAATTTTTAGGAGATTGCTTTTATGAAATATAGGACTCACCATAAAAATTTGATGATCAAACAAGGAGTGGAAGCTTGGTTTGGAAATCTAAAAATTCCAAAAATTCGAAGTCTTGTTTCTTGAGGGGAAAAACAGGGTGATTTTCTTGAATTTATTTACCTATCCAAACGATCTTCAAAAATTATGAAATTTTGAACGAATACTCTACATATATTGAGGAAGCTATGGTTAAAATTTGGTGATCTATGAATGGGTAGAAGTGGAGATATGAATTTTTATTTCATGGTGGTTCTTGCTGGGCAGTTTGAAGAAAATGGAGAGAGATGGAGTTGCTTGGCTTTTCTCTCCCACTTTGTTTCAATTGATAAATGATATGTTTCTATGATATTTCCCTTGCCAAGGATCAGATGTAACCAGCCTTGTCACCCCTCAATCCATGTGCCAAAGATTTGTGGTTAGAAAGAAAAAGAGTAACAAGGTGCATTGTTGGCTTGTTCTTGATCAAACACCTCATGAATCCACTTGTTCTTGATTTGTTTCACACTTAATCCTCTTATGACTTGCATGAGCTGATCTTGCATGTAATATATCTGTGTTGTGTTGTATTTTAAAGCTCATTAAGCGTTTGTTTGATCGCTTAATCTCGTTTTAAAAATTCTAGCGATTTCTAGAACGCTCGTTTTTCTAACTCGAAGGTTTTTGTTCTAAATCCTTAAATTGTATTTAATAAAAATAAAATCCTTGATATAATAATTCTCTTTTCTTGTTCGTATTGACATGCTCTTCACTGCTTGATCCAATTTTCCATAAAAATAGAGTTTGGAATTTCTGAATTCCGATCGCGTTTACATACACTTATTTACCTTGTAGATTACTAATATGACTTCGAAATATCCATACCATGTCTCGTACATAGGTGGCATGAAAAATTTCTTAAACCTCAAAAATCACTATACATCCACAAAATCACTATGCACATACAGGAAACACTATGCACGTACGGGAAATACTATGCACGTACGGGAAATACTATGCACGTACTCATTTCCCTTCAAGGATCCATTAGCTCCTTCCTGGATGGTAGATTATTCTTATCTAGGTCCTCAACCATCGAATTACTCTATTCTGACAATATACCAATGCATCAAGATCATTGTCCAAAGTAATATCCATTCATTACAATCATTGTTCCTCATTTTATCATTACTTAATAAAAAGTTTTAATTATATCCAAAATTTGGGGTTCTTACAGTCTCCCCTCCTTAAAAGGATTCCGTCCCGGAATCAGGCTGGAAGCAAAGAGTCGTTTGCCTGTCGTTCACTTTTTGGCTTCCCGGTCAATTCTTAGTCGTTCTACCCTTCCTCAGCACATCTTCTAGTGCTACAATCCATACTGTATCCTTTTTTTCATCAACGTTGCTACTTTTCGTTCAACTCACTATCCGGGTTGTACTCTTAATCAGTCTTATCCTTATTGATACCTGCAGTAACATTGGTATCACTATCACCCTACGAATTCGGAGGTAACCTCGCTCGTACTGTGCATTTCCTGATTGCTTTAATCTTCGCAATCTCGATCAATATAGATAAGTGGAAAGATTTATTGAGAGATCACTTATGATCAATTGAACATTTGTTATATTGCATAGTTAGTACAGAAGGGGGCCAGCCTTTAGTACTTGACAAGCAATTAAACAAGTCATGGTATTCCACTTAGACTTCTATCACATAGACAGATAGTCACGTAGCAGTACCTCCCCTCCTAAAAAGGTTGTTCTTCTCAATTCATAAAGAAGATGAATAAGAGAGAAGAAGAGGAAAGAGTTCCAAAGGATTATAGAAAGCTTTCATGATTGTAGAATATCATACTCAGAATTTACCTCTGAACTATAGAGGTTTATCAAAGAAGAAATTAATCATAATTATATCCAATACTATTTGATCGCAATCTCACGTGCCAACATATCTTGCTGCTTTGTCCATTATTCTATGGACAAATACTCTTGTTCAATCTTAGCGATACTCACATTCGGGAAATCCTTCAACCTTTCAGGTTAAATCTTAGATTTCTCACTTGACATCATTAGTACTGACATCCCATATCATGTTACTAGCTTTTTCATAACTATAATATTGACACTATCAGGTTGTCATCCTGAGAATTCATTAGAAACCCATTCATAACATTCCTTGCTTCTCATTCCATAGTTGCTTTCCCAGCCTTTTCTTTATCAATCACATCCTTCTTATTATCTGATTCTTACTCATTTCTATTATTTACTTTCACCTTCACCTCTTTATTGAGACACCTTTTTGCACTTGGTACCTCCTTATCGGTATTCCGTCACATTTATTTTATAATCATCACGTTATTCCAATTTAAATTTTCCGAAATGAATCTGGCCCGATCCCTTTAACTTAGATTCATATAATCTACTTCTGCCAACCTTGTTTCTCATCACTTGTTCTTTTCTATCCGTGGTTTTCCACTGGTTGTCTTTCGTAAGTCAGACCAGGTCGTATATCTACATGCTCGTACTCCTATCATCTGTTGAACATCTGCATTTCACTGGCGTAGCCTGGCCACATGAAAACCCGTTATGACCGTGCTATAAGTTTTGGGGGTAAGGCTGGCTCGAATACCACCGTCCGAACACTTATAAACTCTCAGGTGGCCCAATAAGTCTCGGGCTCAACCGCCCTTCCCTCCAAGTCTCATTAATTCTTTCTACGGGAATACGTTTAGCATCACGAATTATCAACCTCATATTCTCTATCTTGTTTGTGCAGAAGTACACTAACACAAACTTGCTTGTCATTCATCAACATGCCATTTAGCTTATCAATAGCAGCACTTTCTTTATCTTTACGTTGTCATCTCCTTTCTTAGAAGAATCACCCTCGCTTGTTGTTTACGTAGTGCGTTAATAGTTAACCCTACGGGTTTCAAATCCCTTAGGGAGACAAAGTAATCATTATTCCTTATCCATAAGGAACACTTCCTGAACTTGAAGTAGATATAACATGAAGCAGATAGAATTGCAGAAGAGTTTCAAGCATCGCAGCTAGGTCCGGTTGATGAAACTATCACTTATGCATCTTCCATAAAAGACTGGAAACTTAACGGTTTACTTCATCAATTTTTTTTTTTTTTGTACCATGGTCCTGGTTTGCCTCAAAACGGAACCTTCTAAGGTACGTAATATGCTTAAGACTCCATCAGGAATCGAATCTTTACTTAAACTATTATTACCTTCGATTCTTGCACAATCATCAAAGGAATGTAACTTCCTCCACTCCAATATGACCTTCCAGGTCTTTCCAAATATCATTTTGTTTCTTCGGTATGAACATTTATAATTATTCCTTTATACTTAGACTGTCAGCCACCTCATTGGCCTTTCCTGATAATAATTTCTGGTAATCCTTGTTCTCTGGATATATTCCAATTCAAACATTTCTACCTCATTCCTATCATTATTGGGTGAAAGCATTCTCCCTTAAGCTCTGCTGATGGAGAAAAAATATATTTATCAGTCTTTCTCCATAAGTCATTGCTTCCACCTACCCGTGGGAACTTTATCACGTTTATTCCCAATCCTACTTAGGATACTTCTTTTCTTAGTTCCTTCCTTATCTTAGGATAATCTCAACCTTTATAGGTTCAATCCATACTCCCTCAGGGTTTCATACATTCATCATCTGGTATATTGTTATTGTGTCTTACATTCTCTTCCAAACTTCTAGTTGGAAACTCAGAATATTAGCTTTTCCTTGTAAGGTTTCTTAGGTCGTCCTCATCATTCCTCCTGTATTTTCTAGGTACAGGGTATATCAAAACGTCATTGATCAATACTCTAATAATTCTATCTCTGTTCTTTCCAGAACTCTTTTTAATAATCTTTACAGGTCATTGTTGCCTTAGCAAATCTAACTCATATCATCTGAATTCACAATGTCTTTATTAGGGTTAGTGCCATCCCTTGTGCATTCCCCAGGGTTTGCCTTACTTTATGGATATCCTATCCTTAATTCAACTGCCAAGGAATTCTTGCATTTTATACTTGGCAATCAAATCATGCATCCTTAATAAGGGTCTCTTTCCAATCATTCTCATTTGATAATCGATCGGTGGCTTAATGCTAACCTCTTCTTTCAGATAGTTGTCAGCCTATTTGACCTTCCCAAAGACAACGTATGTCTATCTGCTCTCTTACAGAACTTGGTACTAGTAGTAAGGATGTTTTGGAAGATATTGGTCGAGTCGAGTTCAACGTGAATCTCTTAGTACTTATCGTTCTTCTCAAAGGTAATTGCCTTAGATGAAATTTCTACAGCATACTGATCCATATCTGACCATTTCTATACTCTCTTCATAAACCTTCGTTGTTTACTTTCCTCAGTCATAATATATTCATGGTATTCATGATACCCTAACATCATACATCTCAAGTCATTATACTTCCATTTTTTTTTTTCGTAATCTTGGACGATCATATACACATGAGTCACTTCAGTACGGGTGACCCCATCCCAAAAAGGTCTAGTGAATTCCCAATCAAAACATGGGTTGTTCGGCAGAAGATTCAAACGATCTCATTAATGTTTCCTTTATATCAGAAGCCCTTGCAGTCGGTGCTTTCTTAGAAGCAACCCTGCTTTGTCCTTTCACTGATGGTCTAGTCACTCGATAATCCTTTGTGACTTGGCCTCAACTGGCCACACTAAAATAAAATAAAATAATAAAAAAAAAAATGATTTTAGGGGTTGGCTAATAGCATTACTTTTCTAGCAATTGCCGGCATAGTGCCTTCTTCTTTGATACCTTTCTACCTTTCCAAAACTTTACTCCAAATAAGTCTTAATCGACTACTCGGCACTGTCTCCGGTCACCTTTCCTCCACTTTTATCTTTTCAACTATTCTTATCACTCCCACGTGCCACGCAAGCTTACCATTCCTGGCATAACAGCCTTTTCACTTAAGTCAATCCCGAAGTTTCTCAGTCCGGCTGGTTTCTTACTTACATTTCCTCTTTTCGTCCAATCTCACTTCATCATTGTATTTCTACAATCAATCGCGATAACCAGGGTCTGTCCACCAACCCATTTTACCGCATCCTTACCCAAATCACAGGGTTTGCTCCAAATTTTTTTTTTTTACTCTCTTCCATGACATTCTCTGATATTCAGAAAGACCAGGTTTGCCAAAATTCACAGAATTCCTTTCCAGACTCAGGGAAATTTTGATCAATCTACCCACCTACTGGTAACATTAAGGAGACCAGTTTCGAAACCTGAAGAATAGTTCTATGAACCTCCAAGCAGGTGGAATCATAAGCAGTCATAGTTAACGAAATAATCATCATCGGATTGGAAGTTTACCCACTGGAGAGGAATCAATTATATACATCCCTTAGAAGGGAATCAATAGTTTCAAACTGAAACCTGTCACAACGTCCTGATATTCAATACTACTAAATGTCGGTCTACCTAACCCTTTATGCGAAGCGTCATTGGAAGCACAAAGTCTCCTTTTTTTCCATTAAGCAATGCCAGCTCTTGGTCATTACCAATTTCACCTTTTTGCTCCAGGAGGATTTTCTCACATTTTTCTCTTTAACTGCTGATCATATTACTTGATCTATTATAATTCCGTGTCGGAGTAAACTTAAGGTAACTATTATAATCCATTCAAAGAGAAGAAGGAATTTAATATTCCTCTGAATCACATGCATCTAACGTTTCTGGTTCATCATTTAACTGAGTTGAATTAACTCTATACTCAGTCTCTGGCAGTAGTCTCATTACGAGTTCATCTTGACTCACTGGTCTTATCTTCCGGTAGGTTCTGAGATCATTGTCTTGCTTACTACTTCCTTATATAATTTTACCCAATCATGCTGTCACTTCCCAATGTCTTTACTTTCTAACTGATTCATTCATAAAATGGACATTTTCCTGAATAAAACAATTTCATCAACCTCAATTTGGTTCCATAAATTACAACCTATGACATCTGCCTTCTCATGGCGAATTATTACTGACCATATTCATACTAATTCATTTATCAAATGATATGGCACTTACTGCCTCCTTCTCAACTATTCCTAGGGACTCTGCTCCTCGCCCTAAATCGATGTATTTGATAATCATACATCCCTCTAGCTCTTTCTTTGTTAAGATGAAAATCTCTAAGGATTCTCATCTATTTCCGTATAAGATCTCAAGTAATTCTTCCAATCCTTCTTTCTTGCTGGTACTACATCTGGTAGTCCGGCTATGAATCCAACATGAATCTTCAGTTCTCTTGCTAATAACTCAGTTCTTTATGCTCCCTTTTCTGAGCACTATACTTTAATCATCACAGTTTTTCTGGCTGCAACCCTCATTCCTCAAGGGTAAGCTCTTTATCCTAACAGGACTTTTCCTTATCTACTGGAACCTCTTCCGGGTCTCCAAATAGGGTACTTCATCGAATTACCCGCTGATCTTCAGTATACAAAGCATCATCGCGCTGCTGCTCGTATGCCTCAAGGTCTGTCGCCTTACTCGTCAATACGATATCGAGCTAAGTTACTATCACGATACTTAAGAGTTCCCATAAGGGTTTTATATGTCATCACTACATTAAGTAGTCCGACGATGAACTTGGCAAGAGTTCTTATTATATTAATGAATTTATTGTTTTAACGTCGCCTCATCTCTGGGGTTTATAACGTACGCTCTGATACCACTTCTGTAACACCCCCAGATCCGGGGTCCGGGATCCGGTGGTTACGGTTTCCAATTCTGTCCATAACAATTAAACTTTCCTTAACATAAAATAAATTACGTCTCTATGACCCAACACAACAATATAAAACACACCCGTTATAGTCCCAGAGATGAAATCAGAGTAACAATCAAATTTTTATTAATCACATTATGAGTTCTTACAATCCAAAAGGATTTCAATATAAATACATACCCTTTGCCATCCATTTACATAAGTCATACTAGACTATATTCTTGGTACTGAAAGAATAAATATACCCTACCAATAGCTTCCTCTACAGCTCTGGTAGTCTCATCGTCCTCGCCCGCGTCGAGTGCGCCTTGTGCGAGTCATCTGGTCTAACTGTTGTTGTGATATAATAATAAAGCAAGGGTGAGCAATAGCCCACCAACAATAATATATAACTGAACAATAATGTATAACAGTTCAAAAGTATCTTTCAAACCATATGCCATGCATTTACGGAAATGATGCCAGTATAATATGAACGATGAAGTTACAAGGTAACTTAAAGTATTTGTTTGAAGAAATATCTGCTACATCAAAGTAAGCGAGATATTCTTATTGTTATTAAGAAGAGGAACTTGCAAGAAAAAGGTTGCAATTCCAGTTATGACTCTTTTCCAACTCTGCCAACAGTAATCATGTTGCAGGAAATAAATGAATTTGGATGATGAACCAATGATGGAGTATTCACCGCGCCCGCTGTTCCAATCTTGATGATCAGTCGAGATCGTACAGCTCAATTTAGATTTACTACCGGTAGAAGGAAGAACTGACGGCTTTACTTGTATACCGCCTTGCTAGCTCTCCCCGGCCAACGGTTGGGCCAAGGGGATGGACCGGCGCTACTCGGCCTCTTACACGACTCCTAGTTCAAATAGAATTCATGATTCTGAATATAACGTTCGTCCCCCTTTCCCCAAGTATAATACTTGTTGATAAGACTCCACAAAGTAGTCGTATCTAGTTGGAAAGGAAAATTTACCAATAACTCCCAAGCTATTACTTGGTAACGGATATCAACTTGTTCCAGTAATCTTACCCCTCGAAAGATGAGAAGGTAAGCAACGACTTAATAAGTCAACAGCACCCGAGTTGCGGGTGAAGGGAATACTTTATGACCGGGAAGTCAACAAGATAAATAACATTTTCCAAGTAAGGTTCCCTTATTATTAAGGGGATAGACTCAAAGAAGAATGATGTCTGAGAACCTTTCTTGATATAAGATTAATAATAATATGACTCCGAAATATTTTCTGTAATAATCGAAGAAGATAAACCTTATCGAGGTTATTCTAAGTATGGAATAAATATTCAGAGAATATTTATTGAGTTAAAATATTTAAGGAGTATTTGGGAATATGAAAGAATATCTTTAATCAGAGTATTTCTCAAAATAATCCCTGAAGAAATATCAGGAGAATATTTATTGCATAATTAAATAATCAAATGAATATTCAAAGTAATATTCATTACTTAATAAGTCCTGAAAGGAATATTTAAAATATTTAAAATAATATTCGGTGATTAAATAGAACCCTGATGAATATTCAAAATAATATTCATAATTAATTAGGAATTTAAATGAATATTGATAAAGTAATATTCATTTAATGAATAATATTCTAAATGAATATCAAGTAATATTCATTTAGTAATCCAAGCTTTAAGGAATATTCGAGATAATATTCGATAATTAAATCAAGCTTCAGATGAATATTAAAATAATATTCATCAAGTATTTAATATCTTAAATGCATATTCAAAAGTAATATTTATTTAATAAAATAATATTCTAAAAGAATATCCAAATAATATTCATTTAGTAGTCTCATCTTTAGAAGAATATTCGAAATAATATTCGATAATCAATTCGACTCTGAATGAATATTGACAAATATTATTCGTCGAATGATTACGTTCAAATAATTATTTGAAGTAAGGATCATTAAATAAATAATCTCGAACGAATATTCAAATAATATTCGTCGCCTGAATAATGGAAAATATTTACTTAAATATTTTCCTCCGAGGTAATCTCGATATATCAAGGAATATTGACTCCCGGTCTATATTTGATGAATAAAGATGTATACGCCCTTCTATGAGGGTCTTATAATAACCGGCTTATAACTGATATATAACTATCTAGCTTATAAGCCAACAATAACATTCAGGGAACAAGTATATCAATTCAACTTGAAAGTAGGCATGCATGCAATGGCATATGTATATCAGCAATCATATATATATATTTATTCAATCACAACAACAGCCTAAAAGAAGGGAATTGAAACTTGCCTGGTAGTCGAGTACGGTAAGGGGTAGTGGTAGCGGGTCCCGGTTCAGCTTGGTGATCTATAAATAGCCAAGGCATTCGGGATTAATCACTTAACATATTAAAAGTTAAGTTATACTTAAATCGAAACACGTTCTCGAGTTATCTCGTTATAGCCCCTTTAGTGGATTACTTATTATCACTGATCCGACCCGACATTCGTTCGTTAATACGACATGTCATTGTACTTATACTTGGGACATACTTAAGTCATATGAGTTCTAAAGTCGATCGTTACGAACCAATACTATACTCCGAGTTTTATCGTCCGTTTTCTAAGTGTTTTACCGAAGTTATAAAAGAGTCGTCTTTTAGGGGTTCGTTCGCGTTTAACCTCGACTCGAACATTTTTAATAAATCGAAAAATGATCCTTTTGACATACGGTTTTCTTTCACGCCTTCCTTTTTACCTCTAGTATTTATTTACCAAGATTCACCATGACGTTACATAGTTTACGAGGGTTCAATTACAGTTATGAACTTTCGTTTACGGATTCGAACTACTTTTAGTAATTTGGTCATAAATCCTAAACCGTAAGTCCGTTTCACGTGATCTTTATATCAAAACGAAGCTTAGAACATTACCTATCCTATCATGGCAGATTGCAAAGCTAGGCAGTGAGTTACATCTACTGTCCAAGTTGTTTTTCTTAAGGTTAACGAAATTTCGGCATTACGACGGCTATATATCGAACGTTCCAAAAATTATAACAATCCAACCAAGCCACACCGGGCATCCACACAACTTATCACATGATTATGAACATCATCAAGTCCAGATCATACCAGTTTACCACAATAATTAACATGCTTTCTTGCTCAACTAAATCACTTACTAATTATGCTTATAATCATGCTAACATCATAACCAAGCTTAGCTCATCAAAAACATCCATAAACTTAAAGTTGATCTAGGGTTTCAAGAGTGTTATACCTTCTTGAGAGTATGTACTAGCCTTACAAAGCTTGTTATAGTCCTTGGATAGCCTTAGGGTAGCTAAGATCAACCATGAAAACAAAAAAAATCAAAGATTAGTTCATGAAACACTATTCATCCTCCTATTTCATGATTTTTTTGAAAATGGAAACAAAGGAGTTTGGACTTGAAATTTTTAGGAGATTGCTTTTATGAAATATAGGACTCACCATAAAAATTTGATGATCAAACAAGGAGTGGAAGCTTGGTTTGGAAATCTAAAAATTCCAAAAATTCGAAGTCTTGTTTCTTGAGGGGAAAAACAGGGTGATTTTCTTGAATTTATTTACCTATCCAAACGATCTTCAAAAATTATGAAATTTTGAACGAATACTCTACATATATTGAGGAAGCTATGGTTAAAATTTGGTGATCTATGAATGGGTAGAAGTGGAGATATGAATTTTTATTTCATGGTGGTTCTTGCTGGGCAGTTTGAAGAAAATGGAGAGAGATGGAGTTGCTTGGCTTTTCTCTCCCACTTTGTTTCAATTGATAAATGATATGTTTCTATGATATTTCCCTTGCCAAGGATCAGATGTAACCAGCCTTGTCACCCCTCAATCCATGTGCCAAAGATTTGTGGTTAGAAAGAAAAAGAGTAACAAGGTGCATTGTTGGCTTGTTCTTGATCAAACACCTCATGAATCCACTTGTTCTTGATTTGTTTCACACTTAATCCTCTTATGACTTGCATGAGCTGATCTTGCATGTAATATATCTGTGTTGTGTTGTATTTTAAAGCTCATTAAGCGTTTGTTTGATCGCTTAATCTCGTTTTAAAAATTCTAGCGATTTCTAGAACGCTCGTTTTTCTAACTCGAAGGTTTTTGTTCTAAATCCTTAAATTGTATTTAATAAAAATAAAATCCTTGATATAATAATTCTCTTTTCTTGTTCGTATTGACATGCTCTTCACTGCTTGATCCAATTTTCCATAAAAATAGAGTTTGGAATTTCTGAATTCCGATCGCGTTTACATACACTTATTTACCTTGTAGATTACTAATATGACTTCGAAATATCCATACCATGTCTCGTACATAGGTGGCATGAAAAATTTCTTAAACCTCAAAAATCACTATACATCCACAAAATCACTATGCACGTACAGGAAACACTATGCACGTACGGGAAATACTATGCACGTACGGGAAATACTATGCACGTACTCATTTCCCTTCAAGGATCCATTAGCTCCTTCCTGGATGGTAGATTATTCTTATCTAGGTCCTCAACCATCGAATTACTCTATTCTGACAATATACCAATGCATCAAGATCATTGTCCAAAGTAATATCCATTCATTACAATCATTGTTCCTCATTTTATCATTACTTAATAAAAAGTTTTAATTATATCCAAAATTTGGGGTTCTTACAGTAGTCGTGCATAGTAACCTTGCATAGTAATCGTGCATAGTAACTTTGCATAGTATTACTATTTTTGGCTGCTTCTTTTGGGCTTCTCTCTTCTGTTTCAAATATTCTGCTGAATTAATTCATCTCAAAAAATAGTTCAAGTACCAGATTAATTTAATTATTTATTATAAATAATTAATTAATCTGTTACTTTGTTAATTTTCAGAGTAAATTAATTTTTGACAATACCTTGAGATATTATGTTTGTCCTTGATCTTCAATAGGCTTTGACAATTCTTTCTATGAATTAATGTGTTGATCCTTCTCGTATGTGCTGACACTTAGTGCACTGGTCTGGTTCACAAGTGACTTGCACTGATCTTGATCTTCACACCTTCGTTACATTCCAATTGATTAGCCTGCAGCAGTATCTTCAAATAATATAAATACATGGAATCTTTTTGGCCCTTCAACTAAATCATCTGTACATCTTATTCTGTCACTGAGGCTTGATCATGTTAATGAACTTCTTTCAGACTTGATCCTTGTTGATGTCTGTTCTTCAAATTTCACGATCCCTGTATAGAGTTAATATTATTTATCTTTTATCCTAGTTGAGTTATATATGTCATCTATTACATATTACATTACATTATGCTTTACAATCTCCCCCTATTTGATTGTTAGGGTTTGACAAGCAAATTCCTAGAGGATAACTCAATGGATACAACAACAAAAAAATAAACTTCAAAGTTAAATATTATTAAAGTGCATTCTAGATCATATATATACATTTTCCAGATTTCTAAAATTAACCAAGTGCAAGATAATTGTTCCCTTAGACTGAACAAATCTTCAAGTTTGCCTTTGCTTTCTTTCCACATAGCACTAATACTCCCATTAGCTTTTCCTTTCCCAAAATAAAGTTAATTCCGTGTCAACAACCTTTTCCTTGCCCTTACGCCTAGTAGATTTTTCTTGGTCATCCACCTTCTCCCCCTCAGTTGGGTTATCCTCCAGAGTAGTAGGATGTGGAGTTGGTAAATTAGACGAAGATGGCTTTACCAAGGAGTTGATTGCATCATTTAACTTGGTTGCCATGGTATTCAATTGAACCTGGAATACATCATGTTGAATAAGTTGCAAATTTTTGATTTCTGCAATGGACTTACAGATATTTGGCAACTCTTTCTCCATTGTTTGGACCCGTGTAAGGAGTCTGTTGTATTCCTTTCTGGTTACAGGTGCATGTGGTTGAATAGGTTACAGACTCGTACGTTCTGCAGGTGTTTCACTCAACACTCTATATTCACTCGGTTTAGTGGTTTGGGTTACACTTAGATGTTCTGCTCGTGTTTCCCTCAACTCTCCTCCAGAGCTTCCACTCATATGTGTACCTGTATATGAAATCATCCTAGCCCCTTTTTCAGAGGTCAAGGATGGTGCAATGAAAGTTCGTGAGCTTCCATCCTCGCGTGAAGCGATTTGTCGACCACTGGTAAAGAGTGGTAAATCTTGAAAGAGATCCATAGATTTTCACTCTGGGAGGTTAAACTTGAATCGATTAAATGGCACAAAACCCAAGTTTCCCTCGACTGTCTGTGAAGACACTTGGTTCATAAAAGAACCACCTACCGACGGATCTTTCCATAAAATGGAAGATTCACCAGCAGTTATTGAGGTAGGTAATTCCACCTCGGATGCTTGTGAAGGCATTTGATCTTTAGAAAGATCATCAACCACTCTTATGTTCCGTGAAATGGAACTCAAGATAGTTGCTCCCATCAATTCAACCTTATTTACATTTTCACTCATTTGACAAGGAAGAATTGTTTCACTAACAGTTGCAGTTACCTCAGGTTTATTTGGTTTACTTATTTTAGAATGAGGTAGAGCTGCTGATGTAACAAACTCCTTATGTGGTGCTACTGAGGCACTATCTCCCTCAAAAGTGTTGATGGCTGGTCGTTTAAGTGACAATTGAGGTGTAGGAGTGTGTTGTGTTTGTGTTTGCAGTTGTAGAATGGGCTCTTCGACTTTTGTTAGAGTCAGTGGGATTTCCTGATCTTGGTCGGGTAAGATGGCCACTAGGGGCTGTAGAAACTGTATTTCCTGTGACACAACAGGGAATACAGAGGTTGAAATAGCAGGGATTGAAATATTACCTTGTCGTATACCTGCTCTCACTGGTCTTGGTAATAATGGAAGTGGGACAGTCTTTAGATATTCAGTTAGGACTGTAGGCACATCCGTATAGTTCTTTTTGCTTATGTAATTAATTACATTCGTCTTCATGTAAGAACATTCCACCTTTCGACCATTTTCCAAGCGTACCCTGTCTTCATCATTCAAAAAATCATTTAATATTAGCGGTAGAAACCTTGGATATAGACATTTGACATTTTGAGTCCGAACATCTCTTCTTCCCAAGTGTTTCATCTTTAAAATGATTTGAACAAGCACTATTTTCCCAAAATTAATCCTTATATTATTGGCGACCGCATACCCTATTTTTTGAATAAATTCAGGTATTCGATCTTGATTTGTTCTATTTGAGGAAAATACATGGTTAAGAGTGTGAAAGAAGAAATTCCAGAACTGGGTTAGAAACGTTCTAGAAAGATTACCAGTATTGAAATTGCCATCTTGGTACCTTATAAAATGAAAGAACATTTCAATCTGTTCAGCTGTAGGATCAGAAACAAGATTTTCCATAGGAAAATGAAGAATTCGATTAACATCTTGTTCAGTGACCCTAAATGACCTACCAAATAGTCGATATGTGATTGCACACCCGTCCTGTCCAGAAGTGTTAACCGCACTGCAATATAGTTCACGAAATGCATCATGGTTAAGCTGCACTGGTGTAACTAAAGCATAGTGAATTAATGAATGGTCATTCAGAAATTGTGTCCAAGCCCGAAATTGCTCATCCAGAATGGTTTCGATTTGCTGAATAGAAATAGGATTAACTTTAGCAATTAAAAAGCTTCCTTGCAATGCCATTTTCAAAACTTTGAGGAAATTCAAAAACAAGGGTTAGTTTTTATAAAGGATGATGTATAAAGCAAAAATATGAAATCTGATCTAAAAACCACCAGCTAGATTGAGAGATCTTTCCGATCAAAGCTCGAAATATTTAGCAATTGTGTGTATATGCTCTGTATATCTGAAAAATGATGATGTTAAACACAAACAAAAACTCATCATTTATAAGGTTTCAAGGTTTAATGGGTTAGGTGTGATAGTGACAGGTTATGTTGAAAAAATAACACCGCTCAATAATTTCTCAACTAGCAACTTAATTAACCAAAAACATCTTATCACTGAAACCTGTCAGCCGAAAAACATCTTATCACCGAAACCTATCAACCTATACACATATACAAATATTTAATACTTCTAATTATTATGGATTTAAAAATAATCACGCAGTAAATCAAGAATTAATCCACAATAATTAGATAAACTCACAATTAAATAGACATAAAATTAACAAAATATCATTAATTGATATATGTCAATAAAATATTTATTTAAATATGTTACAATGATATCTCCAGAATAATCATGCAGATAAGCAAATAAAACAAAAAAAATCTAGAGAATGAAATTCACTGGCTGCAACTAATTGAACATATATTTTAAAAGATCATGTGATATTTAACATACCAAGCTCACTTACCAACCTTGAAGAGGTTGCTTCATCCAAAGCTTTAGTAAAAATGTCTGCCAACTGTTTTTCACTAGGAACAAAATGCAGTTCCATAGTGCCTTCCATCACATGCTCCCTGATGAAATGGTATCTGATGTCTATGTGCTTGGTTCTAGAATGCTGCACTGGATTCTGTGATATTGCAATTGCACTAGTGTTGTCACAAAAAATTGGAATCTTTTCAACTTTAACTCCATAGTCAAGTAGTTGATTTCTCATCCATAGAATCTGTGCACAATAACTCCCAGCTGCTATGTATTTAGCTCTATAGTTGAGGTAGATACTGAGTTCTGCTTCTTACTGAACCATGAGACTAGCTTGTTTCCCAAGAATTTATAGGTTCCTGTGGTACTTTTTATATCCATTTTGCAACCTGTATAATCTGCATCTGAGTAACCAATTAGATCAAAACTAGAATCTCTAGGGTACCAAATGCCAAGGTTTGGTGTTCCCTTGAGATATCTGAAAATCCTTTTAATAGCTACTAAGTGAGATTCCCTAGGATCGGCTTGAAATCTAGCACATAAACATGTAGCAAACATAATATCAGGTCTACTAGCTGTTAAGTATAAAAGAGATCCAACCATGCCCCTATAGCTTGTCATGTCCACCTTCTTTTCCTTAGTATTCAGTTCAAGCTTAGTGGCAGTGGCCATGGGAGTTTTTGCAGAAGAGCAATCTGCTAAACCAAACCTTTTTAAAAGATCATAAATGTATTTTGTTTGACTTATAAAAATTCCCTCATTCACTTGTTTAACTTGTAAACCAAGAAAATAAGTTAATTCACCCATCATACTCATTTCATATCTACTTTGCATGAGTTTGGCAAATCTCTTGCAAAGTTTGTCATCTGTAGACCCAAATATTATATCATCTACATAAATTTGGACAAGTATTATAGAGCAATTGACATTTCTATAAAAGAGAGTTTTATCAACAGTACCTCGAATGAAGTGATTCTCTATAAGGAACTGTGAGAGTGTGTCATACCAGGCTCTAGGTGTTTGCTTCAGGCCATAAAGTGCTTTGAGTAGAAAGAACACATATTCTAGAAAGTCTGGATCTTCAAAACCAGGCGGTTGACTAACATACACCTCCTTCTCTAGAATACCATTCAAAAATGCACTCTTGACATCCATTTGATAGACTTTGAAATTGGCATGCGCTACATAGGGCAAGAAGATCCTTATTGCTTCTAATCTTGCCACTGGTGCAAAGGTTTCGTCAAAGTCAATTCCTTCCTCTTAACAGTAGCCTTTAGCCACTAATCTAGCTTTATTCCTTGTGACTATGCCATTCTCATCCATCTAGTTCTTGAATACCCACTTAGTGCCAATCACTGATTTGTCTTTAGGTTTGGGTACAAGTTTCCATACTTCATTTCTTTCAAACTGGTTTAGCTCTTCTTGCATTGCTAAAACCCAGTCTGGATCCAGAAGAGCATCTTCAACTCTCTTAGGTTTCTCTTTGGATAGAAAATTGCTATATAAGCATTCTTCTTGAGTTGCTCTTCTGGTTTGGACTTTTGCATTAGGATCTCCAATGATAAGCTTAAATGGATGATCCCTGGTCCATTTTCTTTGTGGTGGTAAGTTTGACCTTGATGAAGTGGCTTCATTTTCTCTGTATTGATCATTGTGACTTGTTGTTGAATTTTGACTGTGAGAAACTCCCCCTGAGTGTATGGCCCTCTAGATTGATGGAGTTCTTACAGATTCATCAACAGATGCTTCTCTTTGATTTTTTACAGATGCTTCAAATTGATTTCCAACTGATGGTGTAAGTTGCTCTTCAACAGGTGGTTCATTCTGCACTTTAACTGATGATCCTTTTCTGTTTCTCACACCATTTGATCTCCATTCTTCATCGTCATCTTCACTTTCTTCACCACTTCTCTCATTCTCAAATGAGAGAGACTCATGAAAATCTTCATCTACTAGACCAGATATTTTTTTGTCATTAAAGACAACATGTATGGACTCCATTACAATGTTTAGTCTTAGGTTGTACACTCTGTAGGATTTTCCAGCTGAGTATACAACAAAGATAGCTTCATCTACCTTTGAATCAAATTTTCCAAGATGCTCACCACGATTTTTTAGTATAAAGCATTTGCATCCAAAGACATGCAGAAAGTTGATTGTTGGTTTCTTGCCTTTGAAAAGTTGATAAGGTGTCATGCCTTTTGCTTGATTGACCAAAGAAATATTCTGAGTGTAGCATGCAGTGTTTATAGCTTCTGCCCAGAAGTATGTTGGTAGCTTAGACTATTCAAGCATTGTTCTTGCAGCTTCAATTAGAGTTCTGTTCTTTCTTTCCACTACACCATTTTGTTGAGGAGTTCTTGGTGCAGAGAATTCTTGGATAATTCCTTCTTCTTCACAAAACTCTCTTATTACAGAATTCTTGAACTCAGTTCCAATGTCACTTATAATTCTCCTTACTTTGAGTAGAGGATTGTTGTTGACTATCTTGATGTGATTTATAATGACTTCACCCGCCTCATCCTTATAGTGCAGAAAGAATGTCCAAGAGAATTTTGAGAAATCATCAATAATCACAAGACAGTATTTCTTCTTTGAGATTGACAACACATTGACTGGTCCAAAGAGATCCATGTGAAGTAGTTGCAAGGGTTGATCAATTGATGACATTGACTTTGATTTGAAAGAGGCCTTCGTCTGCTTCCCTTTCTGGCATGCATCACACAATCCATCATTGGAGTAATCCTTTGGAATAACTTTAACCAAATCCTTCTTTACTAACTCATTCATTGCTTTAAAACTCAAGTGTGGAAGTCTTTTATGCCAAAGCCAACCTTCATCTACACTTTCCTTGCTGAGAAGACATGTAGTCATGTTTGCATTAGTTGAATTGAAGTCAGCAATGTACACATTTCCTCTTCTATCTCCTGTCAACACTACCTTGTTGTCACTTTTCTTGAACATGACACAACTTCAGATGTGAACCAAACATTCTGGCCTTTATCTCACAGTTGACTGACACTTAGCAAGTTATGCTTAAGTTCATCAACCAGTGCTACTTCTTCAATGACAACATTCCCTTGTAAAATCAAGCTATATCCTCTAGTATATCCTTTGCTGTTGTCTCCAAAGGTAATGCTAGGGCCAGCTCTCTCCTCAAGCTTAGTGAGCAGGGTAGAATCTCCAGTCATATGCCTAGAACAACCACTGTCCAGATACCAAAGATTCTTTCTGTTTCCCTGCACACATCAAAACAAAATCAAGTATATTTTGGTACCCAAGTTTTCTTGGGTCCTGCCTTGTTAGCCTTTTTCTTATTTTTCAAGCCCTTACTACCCTGGGTTCTGATTGAGTTAAATCAACCTTAACTCTAGGTGTAGGTTTCTGAAAAATAGGTTGTTTCACTTGCTCACATGCATTAAAACTAGATGTATAATTTGGCATAGTCTGTGCAAACATGTTATTCATCATCCATGGCAACCGAGGCCTGTAAAAAGTATTGTAATATGGATTATGCATGAATGGCATGTTAGCATACTGACTAGATGCATGAGCAGGTTGGACAAACATGTTAGGTGTAACATTCATAGCAGGGATAGGCATAGATATAGGCATACTAGGCATAAAAGCATCTTTAACAGTTTTACAGTTGACAGACAAATGATTAACACTATCACATTTTACACATTCTTTCCTAGGAGCATACTTATCAGGTGTGTAATTGTTGTGTTTTTTAATTTCTACTTTGCCATTTTTATTCTTCTTTTTAGCCTTAGCCTTTGGTTCTGTCTTTTCTAATTTATCCTCCAATTTCTTGATGGATAAATGGCCTATGTTTCCTTGTTCAACAGATTTGGTTTTTCTGCATTCTCCAACTATAAAGTTTTTGCTGACAGGTCCATATTGGTTATTTAGTTTAATCAAGGTTGCTTTGCTGATAGGTTCCAACTTCAATGGACATACCACATCCATTGAGTCACTGTCTAAAGTAGTCTCCCCATCAACTCCTAACTTTACTTCTGCTAATTTGTGAAAAGAATCAACTCCTTGTATATTATAAATTTCTTCAGTTTTAGCCTTTGATCCCTTCCACTTAGCAATTAAGTCTTTCCTCTTTTAACTATTTTATTAAACACTCTTCTCTTTTCAGAGCCTCAAGTAACTCATTCTTAGCATCCTGGCAATCTCTTTTCATTGTTTCAAACTCAATTAGTTGAGTCTCTAACAAAGTATTCCTCTCACCCATTTTAGCATTAAGATCTTTAATCTTTTGGTTCTCCTTGCTACGCAATTTTAATGTGACATGCATGTTATACAATTCATTAGACATTTCATTAACAACATTATCACATTCATCTTTGGAAAGTTCAGTTAGGTTTGTAGAGTATACCTGGTTGCTTGCTGAACTAGCCTCTTCATCAGTTTCGTTTGCCATGAGTGCAAGATTGACAAACTCCTCTTCTGCATCTGAGTCTCCTCCAGCTGCCCAATCATCATCTCTAGATACAAATGCTCTTTCCTTTTGCTTGAGAAGATCAAAGTATTTATTTTTTTAATCAACAGTCTCGAACTGTTTCTTCTTTTTCTCAGCTTTGGATTTTCTGCATTCATTGGCAAAGTGACCAGCAATTCCATAGCTATAGCATTTGATCTTTGATCTTTCAACCACATCCTTGTTCAGTTGATAGATTTTCTTGAATTGCCCGGCTCCTGCTGGATTCTTCTTGAATCTTAGCTTCGAAAATCTCTTTGACAGAAATGCCAAATACTCATCTAGATCTTTAGCTTCATCCTCACTTAATGCATCAGGTTCTTCAATCATCTTGCTTTTACCTTTGCTAGTTGTAGCTCCACCTTCACAAGTTCTTTGACTTGGTATGGCTTCCACATTCTTCATCTTCTCTCCATCTTGGTTGTTGGAATATTGGCCACCAAAGCTACACTTCCACTTTTCTTCTGGCCCTTCTCAACTTCTTCATCTTGTTGCAACTCGAGCGCATAGGTCTTTAAAATTCCATACAGTCTCTCATGTGTAAAATCATTGTAATCTTGAGAATTTCTCAATGAGACTGTCACTGGCTTCCATTCTTTAGGTAAAGACCTCAGAAATTTTAGGTTGGAATCTTTGGTTTCATATACTCTCCCATACAGCTTTAGCCCATTTAATAGTTTCTGAAATCTGCTAAATATATCAGTTAAACTTTCACCTGAATTAAAGAGAAAATGTTCATACTGCTGTATTAGGAGTTGCATCTTATTCTCTCTAACTTAAGTCCCTTCACAGAGTGTTCGTATAGTGTCCCACACTTTGGTAGTGGTGTAGTTTATGACATTATCGAACATGTCTTGATCAATTCCATTGAACAAAATGTTCATGGTCTTCCTATCTTTTTGAATCTCCTCCAAGTCTTCATCTATGTACTCAGCTTGATTATATTGAATAGGCCTTCCAGCAGCTACAGTGCCAGCATCTTGACCAATCCCAGAGTTGGCCTTAATTGGAACATGAGGTCCTTTCTCTATGCAATCTACATAGCCTTCATCGATGGCTGAGAGATGAAGGTGCATTTTTACTTTCTAGTGAAAGTAATTATCTTTGTCAAGCATTGGAATCTTCACACCTGTATCCTTCCTTCCCATGGTTTTGATCTTTAGACTTCTTGTATGCTAGAAGTTTGCTCTGATACCAATTGTTAGGTCCCAAAGTATCGTAGAAGGGGGGGTTGAATACGATACTACCAAAAAAAAATTCCAAGAATATATCTTTATTGATAATAACTCGAAGGGGTTTTACAACTTCTAATCCAATGGATTAGCTTCAAAACTAGAACACTCCTAAGGATAGTTTAGGCACGAGGACCTTCTACCCGGTACTTCCTGAAAGCGGGCTAAGCCGCCTTCCCTACTAGATGGACTATCTAGCAGCTTACACAGAGAAGTTATGAGAGAGAGAAGAGAGAGTTGTGTGTTGAGGTGTGTTTTGAAATGAAATACAACAGGCCTATTTATAGGTTTTAGAAAGTCACTATGCTATACTATTCCAGTGGGCCCCACCTGCATAGTAACACTATTCCACCAACCAAACCACGTCTGCTGAAAATTTACATTCCACATGGGCCCCACCAACCACTATTTGCACAGTACCAGCCACTATTTGCACAGTACCACTATTTGCACAGTAATCACTATTTGCACGGTAACCACTATTTGCAGAGTACCTGCATAGTAACCGCGCATAGTAGTCGCGCATAGTAACCTTGCATATTAATCGTGCATTGTAACTTTACATAGTATTACTATTTTTGGCTGCTTCTTTTGGGCTTCTCTCTTCTTTTTCAAATACTCTGTTGAATTAATTCATCTTAGAAAATAGTTCAAGTACCAGATTAATTTAATTATTTATTATAAATAATTAATTAATCTGTTACTTAGTTAATTTTCAGAGTAAATTAATTTTTGACAATACCTTGAGATATTATGTCTATCCTTGATCGTCAATAGGCTTTGGCAATTCTTTCTATGAATTAATGTGTTGATCCTTCTCGTATGTGCTGACACTTAGTGCAGCGGTTTGGTTCACAAGTGACTAGCACTGATCTTGATCTTCACACCTTCGTTACATTCCAATTGATTATCCTGTAGCAGTATCTTCAAATAATATAAATACATGGAATCTTTTTGGCCCTTCAACTGAATCATCTGTACATCTTATTCTGTCACTGAGGCTTGATCATGTTAATGAACTTCTTTCAGCGAGTTGATCCTTGTTGATTCCTGTTCTTTAAATTTCACGATCCCTGTATAGAGTTAATATTATTTATCTTTTATTCTAGTTGAGTTATATATGTCCTCTATTACATATTACATTACATTATGCTTTACATGCAGTGATGATAAGATATATGTGATAAGTAACTATCAAGGTGTGCAACACAGTACATAATTCTGATAGACAAGGATGAATAGGGATTCATTAATTGAGATGAAACAAAGGCATCAGGGCAGAACTTATTGCAAAAGAAAAGAGCTGGGATGGATCAAATGATGATGAGAAGAACTTTACGAATATCATGCTTTCATTGCAATCGCTGAAGATGATTCACCTCACTTGTCTCAGGTATCAATTCTTTGAACTAATGTAATATGTAACTGTTGCCCAGTAATTAACAATTGTAGAAGTGGGGTTGAATACAATTGTATAAGATTTTCGACTTAAATAGAAATGATAACACAAGTATGAATAAATAACAGTTTTATTAACTCTGATATAGAACTTTTACAAACTCTCTCAAGAAATTCTGATGTTCTTGAGAGCTGTAAGGTTACAAGATATCTCGTGTAAAGTGATTACTAAAATGTTAAACCTAAACTATGTTTATATACATCACACAACTGCCCTATCAATTACAAGATATGTCAAATCAATAAACAACTTTTTACAATGCATATCCGAACTGATAGTTACGATCCTATAAAATAGGAGTCGATAAATCAATCTTCCTTGATCTCTGGACTAATAAAAATCTTCATCTAATCCTGACAAGCTTCCAATACTGATAACTCCCAATACTGACGTTGTACTACTGATGACATCAGCATCAGTATCTGATCAGCAGTCCAGATCCTGATATCACTTGAATCAATATCTAACAATCTTCCCCAATTTGTACTTTGTAAATAAAGCACAAAATCCTTGATCCAATGATATCAAAAACTCAAAACAAAATACCTTCTAAAAATCATCAAGAACAGTTTCAGAAATTCTTTGATAGAAAAGATTCATCTTCAAGAAATCTGATAGCAACTCTTCTTCCTTGCTTTCGAGAATTTGAAATAGTTTCTTCTTCAGATTCTTGAGTTCTTCAACTTCCTCATTAATCTAATAAATAGCTGCCCTGAGATTCTGTATTGAGCTTCTAGGTAAATCTAATTCTCCCAACAGTATATATGCAAATTCCTTCCCATAAGGATTAAGAGACAACTGTTCCACACCAAGGTATTCTTCCTTAACAGCAGTGCTTCTCAGGATTTCAATTTCTTTGCCTCTAGAATTTAAGTACATGGGAGTATAGTTACCATCATACCTTGTTCCTCCATCCAGAAATTTCTGTCTGATAATTTTGAGAATCATACTATACCAGTTCTTGTAGACTTCAATCTTTTTAACTTTGATTCTTTTACCTTTGAGAAGATAAAGAACATATTTCAGTTCCTTTGTAGATTTGCATAATAACTCATCAATAGTTAATTTCTTGACAGTCTTATCTTTCATGAAGTACAACAATTTCTCCACCTTCTTAGCACTTGCATGACAATCAGCAATAATAGCAACAGCTTCAAGTTTCCACAGATGATCAGCAGTTAATTCATTATCAATCCTGTCAACTAGAGCATGTTGATATGTCTGTGCAGTAGAGATATTTTGAGCTTGATTATAACCAATACCTCCTCTGGTTTTAGGTTCCAAACCCTTCAGGCTAGACTAAATATCTGCCCAAAGTAATTTGGATTTTCGAAGTGTTTGTGAAGTACCAGCTTCAGTGATCAAAGGAAATTCAGTTATAGAAGCACCTGATTCAAAAACAACTGGTCCTTGATACTCCCATTCATCAATACTCTTCCATTTCTTGTTCTTCTTCTTCTTGTCTGGTGCATAATTCTGTCGATGTTCTGGAACAAGTATATTTCGATCATACCACAGCAATCTATTTGATTCAACTACATTTTTCACGTACTTTCTGGTTTCTTTAATCTCAATATCCCTTGATCTTTCTCTGACCTCCTTTTCTTTTTCAAATCTTCTGAATCTTTCTTGATCAATTCTTAGTGTTTCTTCATCAACTTTCAGATTGTGAGATTCAATCACAATGGTAAGAATCATGACTTCAAGTTCTTTCAAGATTTCAGCTTCTTTAGGATCAGCAATAGTATTAGGAATTGAATCAATGTCAGGAACAACATCTTGAACTGTTTCAACAGCAACATCCTGTGCTTCTACAGTCACTTTTCTCCTCCTTGCTGTCAATTGATTTTCCTCTTCAATTCCTTCAGATACATTTCCAATTCCTTCAGGTACATTGAATTTGTTGTCTGGAGTCATTTCAAGAAATAGTGGAGTTTTCTTCTTTTTAGCTTTGTGAGGATCTTCAATTATCTCCTCTATTGTAATTCCACTAGACCTTGTCTGTCTTGAACTTGTCTGAACAAGCTTTCTTCCTTTGCCTCTACCTCTACCTCCTCTGCCTCTTCCTCTACCTACAACAGGAGTTTCTTTCAGTTTGGCAATTTCTTTAAGAATCCTCTTTTGTTCTTCTAAGATCTCTTTAGTGCTCATGTCAGGATTCTCTTTAGAAGTCAAGTCAAGTGCCTTCCTAGCATGATATTGTTGAACTTTAATATCATTGTGATACACAATCTCACTCTCACCTGCATTAGAAGTAATTTTCTTGAAGAGATATGGAGCATCTTGTATCTCAGTAATAACCAAATCTTCATCTTCTTCAGGAATTGTTGGAAGTGTTTGATTTTGACCAGGTAGAAACTGTTCTTCCGTCAATACTTGAGATTGCACCATTGTCCTTACTGTTCTCTGTCCAGTTCTAGAAACATGAGTTAACTGCTTGGTTTGAGTTTTAGACTGACTTCTCCTTATTACGAATGCAACATCAGAGGTTCCTGCTCTATGTGTTTGAGCACCACCATCATTTCCAGAAGTATCATCATCCTTTCTTACAACCGGATTAGGTGTGCATTTTGTTTTGACTACCTTCTCCCCCTTTTTGACATCAGGATCAGTCAATAAAGATAAGATAAGTTGGAGAGAGGCTTCAACGTTGTCAACTTTACTTTCAAGAGAATCAAGTCTCTTATTAGTTTTCTCAACCTCTTTGGTCAGAATCCGACCCTGAGAACCGGTAGCAGATAATTCAAGTTTGGACAGTAACTCAGCTCGAGTATGCGCATGAAAATCCTTAACCGAAGCAATTTCAGTTTGAAGACCTTTAGAAAGAATAGTAGACATTTTCACAACATCTCGTAGAGGGACATTATTAGTCAAAGTTCTAGCTACAGAGCGAGCATGACCTTGTGCATTTTTAAAAGAAATAGTTTCTCTAGGACTAGCCCAGCTGTTATCCCATTCATAACTGCTAACACGTTCAGCATTCTCTCCAGTGCCAGTATCATGAATGATCTCAGGATGTAACAAGCCTCGTTTATGTGCAACTGAACCCTTTGTAGTTTTACCAATAGATTCCATAAATTTGCTGGAAGATCCATGAGTGGCACCAAGACTATCATGAATGGCCTTTTTAAGCTGTGCTGTCCCAGGATCATCCTCATCTGAGCTATCACTATCATTAGCATCAGGAACATCATCACTTTGATTATCATCAGGATTCTGAATACCCTTTAATTTCAAATCAGCAGAAGAAGAAGCTGAAATATTCGGAGGACCTGCATTTGAAACAAAAACAATTCCTAAATCTCTCTGTTCTTTTAAAGTGATCTCATCACTTCTCACTACTTTTCCTAAGTCACTTTCAATAGTGACTGCTACCTCACTAGAAGTTTGAAACTTCTCACTCTGTTCTACCTCTTCTTTTGCCAGTTAAGGAGACTGTCTCTCTTCACTCTTCTTTTTCTCTAATTGTTCACTCTCATTCTCACAAGAAAGGTTCTGACTCAACAAATTCAAAGAAATAAGAGAGGGCTGAGAGAAGTGGACTGAAGTCATACAAATAGAGGTATCCCTTATATCAGGTCTATCTGTAATCATACTATCAGTAGTAAAAGAAGTAGAGATAGAAGTGTTACCTGATGAAGTTGAGATAGATTCCATTGGTCTTGAAGAAATTGGTTCAATGAGCAGTGGAATATTTGGATCAAAAATACTTTCATCAGGATTCACATCTGCAACTGGAGAATGACTTGCATCAGTATGTGCTACCAATGGATCTTGTGTAGTCTGAGATTGTGAAGCTGCTTCCACACTTTGAGTCAAAGGTTCTTGTGTGCTTCCCTCAAATGCAGTGTCTTTAAGTACCTCATCACATTCAGCAATGTGCATATCATGAGCAGCTTTATCTGCCAGACTTCGAGCTAAGTCAAATTCAATTTCAGGAATCCCTTGAGCAGTGTTAGGAAACTTCTGTGCTGATGTGAGCTTGCCTGCATCTTCACTTTGAGAAGATGGTTCTTGTGGGGCAGGAATGTTCTTGTCTTCACCTTCCCTTTGAGAAAGTGGTTCTTGTGTGACTATTCCTTCAGAAATGTCTGCACCCACACTTTGAGTGGGTGGTTCTTATGTGACTGGATCTTCATTAGCTGTTGAACTCTTTTGAAGTTCAGGTTCTTGTGGACTAGATCCTTTCAGAGGTGAAGTGATCCTCTGTTTCTTCTGTCTATGAAAAACTCTTGCTTCAACATGTTTCTTTTGAAGTGCTGTTGGTTATAAACCAAGCTGAGCAGCAATAGTATTCACTTGCTCCACTGACATCTCAACTATTCTTCGTTTTGGAGAAGCAAGTGCTGGAGAATTAGAAATCTCAACAGTCTTCACAGGTGAATTATCAGGAGTATAAGTGTCAAGATTGACAGTTGTGTCAGGAACTGATGAGTTGTCAGGATTGGTAGAGACTTCAGCCATAGTCTCTGTATCATCAAGAAGATTCTGTATTTCCAGAGGAATGGAATAACTGCTTTTGTTGATAATCTTTCTTCTTTTCTTTGGCTTGTCAGAGATAGCCATTTCTTCAGTAGCAACTACAGTAACTTCCTTTTTCTTTAATGCAATTGATAAAGGTAATGTATCATCACCAGAATCAGAAGTAGAATCCTCTGACTGTAAAAACTTCCTTTTCTCTCCTATTTCTTTGTACACACCCATTTTAATTAAAGAATCATCAACCTTAAGACCAGGTTTCTTCTTAACCAGGACCCCTTGTGCACCCCCTTGTGACTTCTTTTGAGTGATGGTAGGAGTGGAGATATCCTTTGATCCTAATTGTCTTCAAGACACATCAGATCTAGCTGATTTCTTTTCTTTTACAAGTGATGCCTTTTGGGAGACACCAGAGGTGGTTAACTGTTTGGATTGCTCTTTGTGTGATGTGCTTGTGTCAGGAACAGGATGTGTTTGGTCCTGTCCCATAGCACTTGTTGCTGAGCCATAAAGAACAGGCAATCTCTTTTCCAAGAGAAGCCGGACCTCATCAGGAATGTAAGGATTTCCCTCAAAGCCATTTGCCTTATCAGAATTAACTAAGGACTTTATGTTATTTTCTGAAATTCTACAGATAGGTAATATTGTATCATTTTCAAATGTAGCATTTGGACATAAGTGAGAAAATATCAATTGAAGAAATCTAAGAAAGCAGACATAACCACATTTTTCTTCTTTTCTATCACTAAATGCTTTCAGAATAAAAGTCCCATATTCAAAAGAAAGATCATGAATTAGAGAGTACCCAATTTTAGCAGTGCCAGTTGGTAGTGCATCAAAGTTTGAAACTTTGTTCAGGAAGCATCTACTGATTGTATCAAAGAATAAATTCCATTCCTTCTTAAGCTTGGTTCTGTAAAGGCTCCCAAATTTCTTTGGCTCTCCATTGTAACCTAGACTTATGGCAAACTCAAGAAGTGCTAAATCAGGAATATTGTTAGGAGTCTTACCATTGAGAGATGGTAAGTGAAGAGCTTCAACTACAACTTCAGGAGTCACATGATGTGTAACACCATTGTATTCAAAGTTCATTTGAGGCTTTACTGATGTAGATCCTTTCCCAAAGACAGCAGTATTCCATACCTGCATAATAGACTTAAAAGAGATCTTGGCAGGTTGGGTTAAAGCATAGTTGATTGGGCTTGAGGCCATAAAGTCCTGAATGATGTGAAAATCATTGGGAAAAGCTTCATGATCAAGAACCGCAACGAAGTTGTTAGTAGCAAAAGTAACTCCGTTGATTACAACCTTACTGTTTATGAATGATGAGGCTTCCATTATTGTTGAGAATGTGTGGGAAATTGAGATTTTTAAAATTAGGCTTTATGTTCACACAGAGAGAAAAAGAAGATGTAATACTGATCGTTTGAGAATAATGGACAATTTAGAAAACTAAATTGATTTTAGACAAAACAAATTATTTCTCAAAACAGGTGTCAGTGTCTGATTTGTGCAAACATAAGTAGTGGACTAATATACGTGAGAGAGTGATGATAACCGCACGCGACACGATTTACAATGTGTATCTATATGTATCTATGAGTGAAACTGTTAAATATAATTGATGTGTTTTAATCAGTGTTTAAGTGTTACAGTGAATTATCAGAGTTTAGCTGGAAGCAGTCAGAGTTTAGTGTAAACTCTGACAGATGGAAGCTCGACAGAGTTTGTCAAACTCTGTCTGGAGGCAGCGTCTACTGGTCAACAGTGATTGAAGATTTATTATGGAAGCGATATCTTTGAAGATTGGATAGCTATCAAAGAGATCGAGTTGACTTAGGAGACGTGTGACAATCTGTAATTGATATCATTGTATAGCTGATTATTAGGAATATCAATTAGAGATTGTATCGTAGCTGTATGTTATATAAATACAGTTAGGTCAACCCTAGAAGGGTATCGTACAACGAATTATCTTTATTGTAACCTAGCAGCTCTTTGTGACATTTTTACATCACGAAGAGGGTTCTTAATACAAGAAGTTTTTAAGTGCATAAACGTTTTACTTGTTAAACTCTCATACGAAGTTGATTATTAATTGTGTATTCGGCCTAACAAGTGGTATCAGAGCCAATCTGTTACTTTATTACAGGTTAAGATCCAAACACAACAATAATCATGGCAGCAATTCCTCCACCAACACCTACTGTTTCTGAAAAGGCTCCTACTACTGTGAGTCGTTATGAACCAATCAGGGTTCCTATTCTCAGGCCATTAGAGTATGCTATGTGGAAGGTCAAGATGACTATATTTCTGGAGGCTACAGATCCAGAATATCTTGACAGGATTTATGAAGGCCCTCACAATCCTACAAAGCTATCTGTTGCAGTTGCTGGTGAAGAAGCAAAAATGGTTCCAAAGGAAAAGAAGGACATGACTCCTGAAGATCTATCATCAATTGCTAAGGATGCAAAAGTTAGGCATTTACTGCATAGTGCTTTAGACAATGTTATGTCTAACAAAGTCATTAACTGCACCACTGCAAAAGAGATATGGGATGCTCTTGAAGTCAGGTGTCAAGGAACTGCGGCTATTAAGAAGAATAGGAGAAACATACTCACACAAGAGTATGAGCATTTTGAGGCTAAACATGAAGAGACCATGACAGAAACATTTGATAGATTCTGTAAACTACTCAATGATCTGTCATTGGTCAACAAAGAGTATGATCTAGAAGACTCAAATCTCAAGTTTCTTCTTTCTCTACCTGAAAAGTGGGATGTGAAAACAACCACTATTAGAGACAACTATGATCTTGCTGAAACAGAGATTGATGAAATCTATGGATTGCTCTAAACTCATGAATTGGAAATGGAGCAGAGAAACAGGAGGTCAAGCAGAAAAGGAAAGTCTGTTGCTCTTACTGTTGAAGGGAAGCCTCAGAAGGAAGAAGCATCAAGAAGGAAAATGAAGGGAAAAGCTTTGGTCATACATTCAGAAAGTGAATCATCAAACTCTGATTGTGATTCAAACTCTTCTGAATCATCTGACTCTGAGGATGATGAAGAAGAAATGAGGAAAATGGCTGTGTTGATGGTGAAGACTTTCAAGAAAATGGGCTTCAAGAATTTCAAGAAAGGAAAAAGGTTTTCTAGAGATTCAAATGAAGACAGGAAAAGCTTCAGGAAGTCTGATAAGAGAGATTCTAAAGGGAAGAAGGATAAGTCTGAAATTCAATGCTACAAGTGTAAGGAGATGGGTCACTATGCTCCTGAGTGCAAGAAGGGTAAAACTGGAAAGGTACTCTACACTAAAGGCAGAGATTAGGCAGACACTTCAGATTCTGATGAAGAAGTGAACTATGCTCTCATGGCTACTACTGAATCAGAAACTTCTGAAAATCAGGTACCTCTAACTACCTATGCTTATAATATTGATGACATTGCTCAATTAAGAATTTATCTTAAGTCATTGCATATAAGTTATAGGGATCAGACTTTAGAAAATGAGAGGATAAAAGCTGAAAATTCTGAACTTAAGGCAAGAAATAAACTAGTTGAAGAAAAACTTGAAAACATGCAACAAGTTCAGAAAGAGAGAGATGATGCTGTTTGTAGAGAACAGAATTTGCTTCAGAAATATAAACAACTAGAGTCAGAGTTGGAGGAAGCAAATAATAAAATTAGAACTTGGACTAATTCTGGAAAGGACACTCAACAGATTTTTCAAACAGACACTGTTGGTCTAGGTTATAATGAGGGAGATGAACTTAGATTTCAAAATCAAGTTAAAATCAGAACTCACTTTGTACATGGAACCAGTAAATTTTTGTCTGAAAATGAAAAAGAAGCTGTCAAAAGTAAACAAGTAAAAACTAGTGTTAAACAGGTTAATATTGGTTCAATGACAGATAAACAACTCAAACATAAATTGAAGGAGTTAAAATCTGTTAAGAAACAGAAAGTATCAAACAAGAACAGAAATGGAAAAGTAGGCATCACTTCAGGAAATAAACCAATGCTTGCTAGTTATGCTCCAAGAAAGACATGTCATAACTGTGGTAGTACTAAGCATCTTGCAAATTTCTGCAAGAAAAATAAAAATAAAAATTCTTTACCTACAAAGTCTGAGGTGAAGAAGGATTTTGCTAGAACTAAGCCACAGACTTTATGCACACACTGTGGAAGCACTTGGAATTCCATTTATACTTGCAGAGAATATCATGCTATCTATCATAATTACTATGAACTGAAACCAAATCTGAAATGGGTTAAAGTTGATACTGCAAGTGTAAACACTGATACTGTTAGCTCAAACTCTGATAATGTTAATTCCGCTGCAAAAGCTAACAAAGTTAAGAATGCCAAAGGATCCAAGCAAGTCTGGATCCTTAAAACTAATCCTCAGTAATTGCTTATGATTGCAGGGTAACAGGGAGGCAACCCTAGTCGTGGAAAGTGGATGTTCAGGACACATGACTGGAAATAAAGCCCTGCTATCAGACTATGAGGAGAAGGCTGGCCCAAAAGTTTCCTATGGTGATGGCAATGTAGGAAGAACATTGGGATATGGCAATATTAATCTTGGAAATGTCATCATCAACAATGTAGCTCATGTCCCAGGACTCAAGCATGACTTGTTATCTGTGAGTCAAATCTGTGACAAGGGATATCATGTAGATTTTCAACCTGAATATTGTGAAGTTATCAGCAAATCTACAGGAAAGGTTGTTCTAGTTGGTCACAGGTAAAACAACATTTATGAAATCAAGCTTTTGATAGACTCTGTTGGAAAAGCTGTTTGCCTGTCTACAAGAATGTCTAGTGAAGAGAGTTGGAAGTGGCACAAGAAACTCTCACATTTGAACTTGAACAACATCAATGAATTGATCAGAAAGGATCTTGTAAGAGGAATCCCAAAGGCTCTGTTAAATGTTGATGGCCTATGTGATTCATGTCAGAAGGCTAAACAAAGGAAGTCATCTTTCAAGAGCAAGACAGAATTTTCAATCACTGATCCCTATCATCTTCTGCATGTTGATCTCTTTGGTCCAGTAAATGTTATGTCTATTGCAAGGAAGAAATATGCTTTAGTTATTGTTGATGAATACACTAGATTCACTTGGGTGTATTTTCTAGCAAAGAAGGATGAAACTGCATTAACTCTGATGGAGCATGTAAAGCTTCTGGACAAAGGATCAAGTAACAAAGTAAGAATCATCAGAAGTGATAATGGAACTGAGTTCAGAAATGCAACAATGGAAGAATTCTGCAAGGAAAATGGAGTGAAGCAAGAATTTTCAGCACCTGGTACACCACAACAAAATGGTGTAGTTGAAAGGAAAAATAGAACCTTGATTGAAGCTGCCAGAACTATGCTTGATGAAGCAAAATTGCCAACTTATTTCTGGGCAGAAGCTGTTCAAACTGCTTGTTTTACTCAAAATGCAACACTGATCAATAAGCATGGAAAGACACCATATGAGATGGTGAAGAAAAAGAAGCTTAACCTGAAATACTTTCATATTTTCGGGTGCAAATGTTTTGTTTTGAAGACTCATCCAGAACAGTTGACCAAGTTTGAGCTAAAGGAAGATGAAGGAATTTTTGTTGGCTATCCACTGTCAACAAAGGCATTCAGAGTTTACAATCTGAGAACTAAAGTGATCATGGAATCTATACATGTATCTTTTGATGATAAAAAGATAACTGGACTTGAAGACAAAGATGAATATGATCAACTGAACTTTGAAAATGAAGATTTAAACTCTGATGAAGGAAACTCTGATGAAACAATTATGACAGACTCTGTTGAAACAAACTCTGAACCTCTACTGGTAAACACTGGAGAAACTTCTCAGCCACAACAAAGGGGAGAACCAGTTGAGGGGGAGCATAATCAAGATGAAGACTCAAACACTAATACCGAGTCAACTGAAAAATCTGGATCAAACTCTGATGCTTCAAACTCTGAAAATTAAAATTCTGACTCCGGGCAGTCTAGTTCAGGGGGAGTCTCAGAAAACGAAGATAGATCACAACAAAATCAGGAGAGCATGGATCAAGGGGGAGGATCACATGCTGATAGAAGTCATTTGCCTTATGCTAGGAAATGGATTAAATCACATACACCTGATTTGATAATTGGTAATCCAGATGCAAAAGTGAAAACAAGAAGTGCTACTGCAAGTGAATGTCTGTTTCATGCATTCTTGTCTAAAAATGAACCAAAGAAAGTGGAAGAAGCTCTTCAAGATGCTGACTGGATAACAGCAATGCAGGAAGAGTTGAATGAATTTGAAAGAAATGAAGTTTGGACCCTTGTACCAAGGCCAAAGAACAGATCTATTGTTGGTACTAAATGGGTTTTCAGAAACAAGACTGATAGTGAAGGTGTTATCACAAGGAACAAGGCTAGACTGGTAGCAAAAGGCTATTCACAGCAGGAAGGAATAGACTATGATGAAACATTTGCTCCAGTTGCAAGATTGGAGGCAATCAGAATTTTTCTAGCATATGCCTCTCACAAGAAATTCAAAGTGTTCCAGATGGATGTGAAAAGTGCTTTTCTGAATGGAAAGCTTGAAGAAGAAGTGTTTGTTGAACAACCACCAGGATTTGTGGACCCCAAATATCCAGATTATGTCTACAGGCTAGATAAGGCACTATATGGACTTAAGCAGGCACCAAGAGCATGGTATGAGACACTTGCTCAATTTCTTCTAGAAAGTGGATTCAACAGAGGAACAATTGACAAAACTCTGTTTTATTTCAATCAAGGAAGTGACCTCCTTTTAGTTCAAATTTATGTTGATGACATTATCTTTGGGTCTACTAATGATAAACTCTGTAAGAAGTTTGCCAAGCTCATGCAGTCCAGGTATCAAATGAGCATGATGGGAGAGCTTAGTTACTTTCTAGGCCTACAGGTGAGACAAACAGATGATGGTATTTTCATTAATCAAGAAAAATATACCAGAAATCTTCTCAAGAAATTTGGTATGCTTGACTGTTCATCTGCATCAACTCCCATGGCAACAGCAACTAAATTGGACAAAGACACAGGAGTTTCAGTGGATATGACAAACTACAGGGGCATGATAGGATCTCTTCTATACTTGACAGCTAATAGGCCTGACATCATGTATGTAACCTGTCTTTGTGCAAGGTTTCAGGCAGATCCTAGAGAGCCACATCTGACAGCTGTGAAAAGAATCTTCAAGTATCTCAAGGGCACCATATCATTAGGTCTGTGGTACCCCTGAGAATCAGATTTCAAGCTACTTGGGTATTCTGATGCAGACTTTGCGGGCTGCAAGATAGATAGAAAGAGAACTAGTGGAAGTTGTCAATTTCTTGGTGACAGACTTGTTTCCTGGTACAGCAAGAAACAGAAATCAATCTCCACATCTACAGCAGAAGCAGAGTATATTGCAGCTGGTAGCTGTTGTACACAGATCTTATGGATGAAGAATCAATTGCTGGATTATGGATTGAGGTACAGTAAAATCCCTATTTACTGTGATAATCAAAGTGCTATTGCTATGACAGGTAATCCAGTACAGCATTCAATGACCAAGCACCCAAGCACATCAGCATAAGGTACCACTTCATCAGAGAACATGTGGAAGAAGGGAATATTGAACTACATTTTGTGTCTACAGAACAACAGCTTGCAGATATCTTCACTAAACCATTGAGTGAAGCTACATTTACAAGACTGGTCAATGAACTAGGAATGGTCTCCGGTTCTGACTAGGAATGTTGGTTAGATTCAAATTTTACTTATGTAGTGTATTACTCATATTTCCTGATTTGTTAAATGCTAAGTGAACTCTGTTGATTAAACTCTGTTATGCATACTCTGTTAAACTCTGTCAGCATGCCTGTATGTCATTCACTGTTAATAAGTTTGATAAACTCTGCGAACTCTAAGTTGATTTTTGTCTGAATGAAAACACCAATGAAGAAATATGTATGAAGCATGATTCTCAGCTGAGTTATTGTGATCTAATCTTAGATTGTGCAGAAAGTTAACACAGCATGATACTGGCTCATATTTATAGCATCTCTTAGTTTATTTTGTCCTAAACTCTAAGTCTATAAATACTGTGTGCATTAGACGCAGAGAGAGTATCAGGTCCAACCAGAGCTTGTCCAATCTCTGAATCTCTCAAGAAATTCTGCATTAGATGAAACGGTTCTGGAACACGTTCATGATAGAATGGAGCTTCATAGTTGTTAGGAACAAACCGTAAACCAAGAGCAGTGAATGCTTTAGAAGCCATTTGCAAGAATTTCCAAGAGAAATGTATGTAGGAAAGGTGTTTGCGAGAATGCCCAAGTGAAAAATGAGAGAACTGTGAGATGTAAGAATAAAACACAACCGTTTGGACACAAAAGTAATTAGAGTAATTAAAAACCCAATCTCTTATGTAATCAAACACTCAATCAGTTCCTAGATTAATGTGTAGTGGGACATGATAATGGGTGAGTGGGACACATTAATGGGCGAGTGGGTCACGTGCGCTTATTTTTAAGAAGAGTATTTTGCAAATTAAAACATTAAAATATTTGATTTAAACAAAAATCAAATAATACTCTCTTAAAATATCTGGACCCAAGTAAAACCAGAATATGAAGCGTTTACCTGTTGCCTTTAATAACCAGAATACGAAGCGTTTAAGGACTTCGTTGCTTACCCATCTCTATTTAAGGCCTAGAGACTTGCTCAGATTAGTTCATTAATCCTTTAACCTTTCAGTTTCCCCTGTAAAATCACAAACCCTTCAAACAAAACACTCTGAAAAACAATGGCCAACCTTACCATCAAAGAAAAGAACCTCCATCTTGTCGAGAATAGGGATATCTTCAGCTATACGCGTGAAGAGTTTGAAGCGTTTGAGTGGGAAAGGCAGCTTGAGACGTTGTGGCTGCAAATGGATGTCGGTCTGCAAGAGATCGAGAGAGAGAAACCTGCAAGGGTGATCAATATCGATGCTGCTCTCCAAGCAACATTTGCATGGCTCTCCTCGAAGGCATCCTCATCCAACACCACCAACCATTGTTAATGAATATGTCAGCAAAAATAACCTTATCCCTTCAACTTCCACCCAAATAAAGTGGCAAAGATGGGATCTGGGAATTTTTGCTAACAATGGAGTGGTTTGGACTGACCTTTTATTTTCCTGTTGAATAGATTAGCAGATAGAGAGAACAAAAAGATGTAATATTTGCTTGTAATCTCTTTCTTATTATCAATGAAAAATTATGTTTCTCTAATCTTATTCATTGTGTTCTGCAATTTTTATTTATGTTTTATGAACTGTTCTTCAAGGAATTAAATCAAAGAAGAGAATATGAAAACTAATTAAAGTAATCATATAAAGAACACACTCATCAACAATCCACTGATTAACAGTTGTCAAAATCCCTATTTACTCCAAAATTTTCAAATTATCCAAGTGAAAATTTACCTTAGAGTACAAATCACGAATCAACAGCGTTTGTCAATTCTTTAACTTTATCACCGAAACCCTTTCATTAATTGCACAGTTGTGAATATATGTGTGTGTGAAGCAGAGTTTACCAAATCAATTTTTAGAGCATCTAATTTTTCATAAAATCCATAAAGTAAATCAATAAACACTGGATGCACAAATTGTCATAGTAAACACTGACTGTATGATGAAAGCTAAACTCTGAAGTAATCAAACTATATACAGTAACTTTTATTTTATACCCCCTCTATATACATTTTTTTTAAATTTTTTTTTTATTCATTCCAGTAATCAGAGGTTGGAACCAGTCACCAAAAATTCAAAAATTTTAGCCCTTATCATTTTGATAAGTTCCTGGGTCATCCTAGTATTTAACTAGTCACCAAAAATCAGAGAATTTTAGCACATATTATATACCAATAAGTTCATGGGTCATCCTAGTATCCAACATAATCTCAAATGAGTATAACAACCTATATATATTTTCTTTGGGGTATTGCAGTAAGCATTTTATTCTACCAAAGTATGACTCAAATTGCTACATTTTGGCAGAATTCAGTTTATGTGGATGGAGGAGAGAATGGAACTCCTAACATCATCTTCACTTATGAAGAACAAGATTATGTGATTACTCCACAAACTGTAAGAGATACAATGGGGTTTGACACACATACTTCTTATACTCTGGTTAATGAAACTCATTTGAGAGAGATGCTACAAGAGATAGGTTACATGGAATCTCTTGACAAGCTTGGCGGTATAAAGAGACCAAATCTCAGGAAGGAATGGAACTTTTTCTTTGATTGCATTACAAGGACGTTCCAGAAGAAAGTCACAAACTGGGATGCCATTCCAATAGACAGTCTCCAAATCGGGTATTCTCTACTATATGGTAGTAATTTTGATTTTGGTCGATATGTTCTGATGAACTTAGGTGATAAACTGTCAGAATCTACTACTGTTTATTATGCTCGTTTTTGTCAAATGCTGTTCAATGCTTGTGTACCTGGTCTAGAAATTGCTGATACTGATGAAATTGATCCTTTTCGAGTCAACAAGAGAATATTCTCTGATATGACTAATAAGGATGTTGGTAAAGCAAATCTCCCTGCTTTTGTCATGCCACTTGCTTTGCAAAATTTTCTCAATCAACCTCAAGAACCACGACAACCTGAACCACAACCACAACCACAACAACAACCTGAACCACAACAACAACAACAACCTGAACCACAACCACAACCACAACCACAACAACAACCTGAACCACACCCTGAACCTCAACCTGAATCGCTAAACATTGATCGTACTCAAAAACCAACCACTGAATCACCTACATCACCTACTCACTCAGCACCTACAAAACAACATTCACACACTTCACAAACAAACTCTGATTCATCACAATCTCCACCAGAATCACAGTCTAAAGCACAAAGAGTTAAGAAGGCAATTACTGAACGACATGCAAGGGTTAAGCAGGCGAAAGAGACACAAAGAAAATCAAAACAGACATCTCCTGGAGCTGTTTATACTAGAAGAGTGAAAAGAATAAAACAAATGGCAAACATACCTAAGTCACTCTCAGTTGTAGAACAATCTCCACAATCTAGTGAAGAGGACTCAGATAATGTACCTCTAGCAAAGAGAAGAAAACTGGTATTCTCTGATTCTGTGGAAGAAGATATTGATGCTCCAGAGGTAGGTTCACAGCAAACACCTACTGTTGAGGTTGACAAAGATGCAATACCTGCAGAGGTTGAAATACCTGCAGAGGTTGAAATGCCTGCAGAGGACAAAATGCCTGCAGAAGAGGATACTAGAGATGGCCTTTCTCAAATAAATGATATTCTTGATTCATTTATGCCATTCTCTGATCCTATCTCTGATACTGGTGCAGCTGATCAACCTACGGTTGTTCTTTCTGAAGCTGTGGCATCCCATACTGAGTTATTATCTGATGCTCACCAAACTGTTGAAGAAGGAGATGAAATTGATCAAGCAACCAAGGCTACTTCTCAGTCTTTGCCAGTTGCTGAGCCTGAGCAACATGGAGAAAATCTTGACAGGCCTACAGAAGAAATTGCTAAAACTGTGGCTGAAGATGAACATGCTAAAGCTACAAGTGTTGAACCTGAAGGTGAAAGTAGTGCAAACTCTGATTCTTCTCTGAGTGCACCAGTACAAACATATAATAAACATACACCTTTCACTCAACCTTGTACGTCTCATGAAGTTGAGAGAGCACAATTTGCAAAGAATGCTGCTGAATGGTACAAAGAGGATTGTATTTTTCCACGAGGAAGAGCAGCTGATTCTGTTAAACAAAATGCTGATACTATCTCCAATCCAGAGATTCTTTCTTGCTTAAAAGCAACTGTAGTTCAAGTCAAAACTCTGGATAGAAGATTTGATGACACTACAATGGCAATCACTGCTTTGCGGAATGAGGTTGTAGCTAGAGAAATGAAAATGGAAAGAGATTCAAAACTAGTGACTACAAAATTTTCTACAGCTCAAGACAATCTCTTTGCCAGGCTGAGTAAAGTTGAAGAGAATCAGTCTAACTTATCTACTAAAATTGATTCTATTGCTACCTCCTTGGAGTTAATTACATCTATTCTTATGCCTGATGATGTCAAAAAGGGGGGGAGAGTTGTCAGAAGGGATAGTGCTGGAGATGGAGGGGCAAGTAGTAAAGGAAAGAACAAGGCTGAAGAGGTTCAAACTTTGAGAACTAGCAAGTCATCTAAATCACAGTCTGTTGGGAGAAATACTGATACTCAAGGTACTTCAAAGACCAAGAGTTTGCTGTTACCTTCTAATCCACAAACTGATGAAGAATTGGCTGCTAAGCTGTTTATTGAAAAGAATGAGGAAGGACTTACGATTGAGGACATTGAAGCTGAAGAAAAGAGTTTACAAGAAGAACATCTCAAAGCTTTAAAGTTTGGTAAGGTACAAAGAGGAAAAGCTCCTAGACCTGTTGTTAAAGGTGTTGTGATCAAAGAAAGGGCTGATGTTAGTCAAAGATCTCGGTTTTCAAAGGAAACAATGGAAACAGAAGCTAAACTCAAGCTGAAAGGCATTGAAGGAGAAAATTCACAGAAGAAAGTTACAACTTCTGTTGCATCACAAGTAATGATCACACCTTTACACTCTTCTCAGTTGAAATCGGTTTTTGGGAAAGGAACAATTCAAGATCCAAATGTATTATCTGGAGTTTCTATGAATGTTTCTGATGGAAGAGCTTTGTCTGGCAAAGTTGGAAATAATAAGGGTGGACTAGGTTCACACAGAGACAAAAGGCAATATACTGGTCCTAGAGATCCTTCTTCACTGGCTGTTCCAGGTCGTGGTGTTCCTCAAGAGAGTTTGGACAGACTGGAATCAGTACAGTTAGTTCATCAGAAGAGTTTAAACAAGGATTTTCTCTTGTACTTCATGGCTGATGGGACAGTATTTAAAGTTGGTGAGAATGATATTGGCTTGAAATGTTGGGAAGAACTAGAGTATGTTCTATATCTTCTCAAGGTGAATAGTCAATGGACTCAATCAGTTGCTAATGTGCTCAGACAGAGAATGCTTCAGAATTTGGCAATCAGAGGAGAGAAGTATAATAGCAGATATGTTCCTAAGTACAGGGATTATAAAGGAAATCTCATTGAAATGAAGAAAGGTACTGCAAAGTTAAAGACTGATTTGGGAATCACAGTACTTGATTTCAATTCACAGTCAGAAAAAGTCAGATTTATCAGACTGGGAAATGAGATGAGAAGGAACAAAATCTATGATCTTAGGGCTGCTATCTACCAGACAGATGAGAGTGATCCTCAGCTCAGAGAAATTAAAGAAGCTATGAAGATTGAGCTTGAAAATGCAGAAAGAAGATTGCTCATAGATTATCTCAGAGCTATGCCAGATCTTGAAGTGATAAGAGATTAAGGTCCGTAAGGATTTTCTTATTCTCTGTAGTTTTTGTTAAGTAGAAGCTTAAACTCTGAATTTGTATAAACACTGTATTTGTCTATTTGTTTTGACATCTTTAATTATTGTCATTAACTTGTGCATTTTTGATAATGAACAAGTTGGGGGAGATTGTTAAATATAATTGATGTGTTTTAATCAGTGTTTAAGTGTTACAATGAATTATCAGAGTTTAGTGTAAACTCTGACAGATGGAAGCTCGACAGAGTTTGTCAAACTCTGTCTGGAGGTAGCGTCTACTGGTCAACAGTGATTGAAGATTTATTATGGAAGCGATATCTTTGAAGATTGGATAGCTATCAAAGAGATCGAGTTGACTTAGGAGACGTGTGACAATCTGTAATTGATATCATTGTATAGCTGATTATTAGGAATATCAATTAGAGATTGTATCGTAGCTGTATGTTATATAAATACAGTTAGGTCAACCCTAGAAGGGTATCGTACAATGAATTATCTTTATTGTAACCTAGCAGCTCTTTGTGATATTTTTACATCACGAAGAGGGTTCTTAATACAAGAAGTTTTTAAGTGCATAAACGTTTTACTTGTTAAACTCTCATACGAAGTTGATTATTAATTGTGTATTCGGCCTAACAGAAACACACGCGCTCGTACCTTTTATTCAAGAAATACAATTGTGATAATGAAAAAAATATGGCAATTAAAATATTTAATCAAATATCACAATCTAAAAATACCTGGTTCCGGTAAAAATCAGAATACGAAGTGTTTCATGTCCTCGTTCGTCTCCCACCTCTATTTAACATGTTGAGTCCTGTCCACTATCTCTTTAACCTTAAACTCTTCATTCTCTTCTGAGAAAAATCTAAAAACCCTTTCAACGAGAACACCTTAGTGAAAAGATGTCAAGCATATTTATCAAAGAAAAGAATCTCCATCTTATAGAGAAAAGAGATATCTTTAGTTATACTCGTAAAGAGTTTGAAGCCTTTGACTGGGAAAGGCAACTTGAGACTTTGTGGCTACAGATGGACGCCAGTCTTGAAGAGATCGAGAAGGAAAAACATGCAAAAGTGGTTGACATCGATGCTGCTCTCCAATCAACATTTGAATGGCTTTCCTCTAAGGCATCCTCATCCAAAACCACCAACCATTGTTAATGAATATGACAGCAAAAATAACCTTATCCCTATCAACTTCCACCCAAACAAATTGGCAAAGATGGGATCTGGGATAGCTACTAGCAATGGAGTGGTTTGGACTTCACTTTCTTTTGCTGTTGAATAGATTAGTATATAGAGAAAACAAAAAATTTGATGTATGCATGTAATCTCTTTCTTATTATCAATGAAAAACCTTGTTTCTATAATCTTATTCATTATTTTCTACACTTTTTATGTTATTGAACTGATCTGTGAAGTAAGAAATTAGAGTAGTAATCATGAAAAACTAATTAAAGTAATCACATAATTCACAAGTTCATTAACAATCGCCACAAATAAATCAAGGAAACAGAATAAAAAGGAATCATTTAGATCCTGATCATTATACTGATAAATGAACTGTTGCATCAGGATTTGATGTTTGACTAAAGTCAGGATTGACTTTTTGTCAGGATTCGATATGCATCCGGATCTTATGATCATCAGTGTTTGATCTCCCCTTGTTCTCAGAAACTCTCATAGTTCACCATTCCTAATTCATTCACCAATTTTGTAAAAATAGCTTCAGGATTCCCAATAATTAAATCAGGAGTGTGACTTTTAGTCCATTTCCTTGCTGATGGTAAATCATTTCTTGAATTTGATGCTCCCCCTGGATTGGTGTTTTCTTCAAAAGAACTAGAATTGTTAGAAGCTCCCCCTGAGATAGTGCTATCTCCTTCTGATCGACTGTCAGAATTATCACTTGAATCTGTTTCTGATGAATTTCCTCCTGATGTTTGAGTTATTTCTGTATTGATGGTTTCTTGCTGTTGCTCCCCCTCAACATTTGCATTACCATCAGTAATTTATGTCTCATCAGGATTGAGAGGATCGTCAGGATCTGATGGAGTATCAGTATCTGAAATGGTTTCATCAGGATTCTTGGTAGCTTTATTTGCAAAAATCGAACTGTCATGTGAGTCTTCAGCAATCCATGTTATCGTCTTCTCATCAAAAGATACATTGATAGACTCCATGACTGTATTTGTTCTTAGATTGTAGACTTTAAAGGCTCCAGTTATTGGATAGCAAATAAAGATGCCCTCATCAGCTTTAGTCTCGAAATTTCCTAGCTGTTCAGGATGAGGTCTTAGAAAAAACCACTTGAAGCCAAACACATGTAGATGCTTCAGACTAGGCTTCTTTTTTTTAATCATTTGATAAGGAGTTACACCATGCCTTTTGATTAAATTAATGTTCTGAGTATAGCATGCTGTGTTGACTGCTTCTGCCCAGAAATATGTAGGTAGTTTGGCTTCCTCCAATATAGTTCTTCCAGCTTCAATAAGAGTTCTGTTCTTTCTTTCAACTACTCCATTTTGCTGGGGTGTGCTAGGAGCAGAGAATTATTGAACTATTCCTTTGTATTTGCAAAACTCTTCCATTACTGAATTCTTGAATTCAGTTCCATTATCACTTCTTAGAATCTTGACTTTATGCTTTGTACCAGTTTCAATGAGTCTCACATGGTCCAAAAGTATCTCAGCAGTTTCATCTTTTCTGTACAAAAAATATACCCAGGTAAATCTAGTATATTCATCAATAATGACTAGAGTATACCTTTTCTTACTGATGGACATTATGTTGACTGGTCCAAACAAGTCAAGGTGAAGCATGTGATATGGTTCATTAATCGAGGATTTTGTTTTACTCTTGAATGATATCCTTCTCTGTTTAATCTTCTGACAAACATCACAGAGTCCATCAGGAGTATACAATGCCTTTGGTAATCCTCTCACCAAATCTTTCTTAACCAACTCATTGATGTTATTGAAGTTGAGATGAGAAAGCTTCTTGTGCCAATTCCAACTTTCACCTATAGATTTTTTACTGATGAGACATGTAGAGGGACCATCAGTATTGGTGTAGATTTTGGCTTCATAAATGTTACCATGTCTTAGACCAGTTATGGCAACTTTTCCTGATGCCTTGCTGATTACTTCAAAATGAGAGTCATAGAAGTTGACAATGTAACCTCTGTCTGTGATTTGACTAACACTTAGCAGGTTTTATTTGAGTCCCTTCACGAGAGCTACTTTATCAATGATGACATTTCCAATGATTATCTTGCCATATCCAAAAGTTTGTTCATTGTTGCCATCTCCATAAGACACTGTTGGGCCAGCTTTCTCCTCAAATTCTGATAGCAAGGTTTTGTTTCCAGTCATGTGCACAGAGCATCCACTATCCATCACTAACACATTTTTCTTTTTACCCTGCAATCAGAAACACAAAGAACTAAGTTAGAATTTTTAAGAACCCACACTTGTTAGCAGCAAAAGTCATATTAACAAAAGTAGTTCTGTCAGATTTGAATCCATTAGAATTTTCTTTGTCATTATCAGAATTAACAAATGCATGCTTAGTATTCACACTCTTTGTTTTACCAGAATTTGCACTTTTATTAAACTTTGGCAATGGATCATAATGGTTGTAGTACAAACTATGGTATTCTTCAAATGTATAAATAGAATGCCATTTACTGCCACAGTGAAAACAGGGATTCTGTGGTTTATAAAATACTGATCTATTCCTAATGTCAGACTTAGGAACTAGAATAGCATTCTTTTTACTTTTCCTATAATCAATAGCAAGATGATTAGAGTTACCACAGTTGAAACACACTTTTCTTGGTGCATTTGGAATATACTTGTAATAATTCTCTTTGTTTATTCCAACTTTACCATTCTTGTTTCTCTTAGCAGTAGATGTTTTCTTTCTATCTGTAACTTCACAAATTTTGTCCCTCAATTATTTTTTTAGACAAAAGACCTACATTCTTTGAATTTGTCAACTTAACATTTTTAGGCACACTCTCTGTATTTTGTTTAGTAGAAGTTGATCTTTTTTCAGTAACTGAATTTGAATCTTTACTATACAAAAAATTGACAGGTTTAATATCAAACTTGGTGTTGTCTATTACATGTCAGTAGATCTTTGGTTTTGTTGACTCACTAAAAACAACTTTTTCTTTTATTCTTTTTCTGATATGTTTCTGGTTTATAACCTAGACACTCTTTCCAATTTTTGTCAGTGATTATTTCATGTGTCTTTGTTCCAGAGTGAGTCCAGGTTCGGAGTTTCTGATTAGCATCTTCAAGTTCTTTTTCAAGTGCAGTACATTTAAATTCCATTTCTAATTTCATGTGCCTAGCCTTATCACATTCATTTTGTACTTCTTGCATAAAGAGTAACTCTGCTTCTAGATGATCATTTCTTTTAGACAATTCTGACATCTCAGATATTATTCTAGCATTTTCAAGAGATTGACTTCTAAAGCTAATATGCAGAGACTTTAAGAATGATATTAACTCAGAAACATTATCAGTATCAAAATCAAAAACAGTTTCAGGTACCTTATTTTCAGGAGCAACAATCTCATCAACATTTGCCATCAATGCATAGTTCACCTTTTCCTCTTCAGATTCTGAGGAAGAGTCCACCCAATCCTTGCTTGATAAGATAAGAGCTTTGGTCTTAGCATTTTTGCATTCAGTTGCAAAGTGACCCATTCCATCACAGTTGTAGCCTTTGACCTTTGACTTGTCAAACTTGCTGCCTTTGCCTTCATTCTTCTTGTACCTGTTCTTATCAGTATTGAAAGGTTTCTTCTGAAAGTTGCCTTGTCTTCTAGCCTTTCTAAACTTCATCTTCTTGAAGCCTTTGACTATCATAGCAACCATTTCCATCTTGTCAAAATCAGTAGAGTCGTCATCAGTATCAGTATCAGGATTGACATCAGGATCTGATGATGAGTCATCAGTATTGGACTCAACTACTCTACTTCTTCTCCTTGAAACCTCCACAGCTTTTCCTTTTGATTTTGATTCAACATTTAAAGCAACAGCCTTTGCTTTGTTGCTTTTCTTATTCTTCCTTTGTTGAACCTCAAGATCATGGGTTCTTAGCATCCCATAGACTTCATCAAGAGACACACCATTAAGATCATACTGATGCCTAATGATCGAGGTTTGAGTATCCCACTCCTCAGGCAAAGCTCTAAGAAACTAGGTGTTCGAGTCCTCTGGTTCATACTCTTTACCTACCAATGATAGATTATTCAATAGTGTCAGAAATCTATCATACAGATCAGTGAGGCTCTCATCAGATTTTGCATCAAACTGTTCATACTCTTGAATCAACATAGCCCTTCTGTTCCTTTTGATAGATTCAATGCCCTGGCATTGAGTTTCCAAATTTTTCCAGATTTCCTTAGCAGTTTTACATGCTATCACTCTGTTTGACATGACAACATCAAGACGATTATGAAGGATATTCTTCACCTTTGCATCTCTGAGTACTTCAGGCTTTTCCTCAGGAGTCCATTCAGCCTTTGTCTTCTGAACATAGTGCTCAGGTAAAGTATTTGTTCTAGCAACCAGTCTCTTAGGGATATATATACCATCATATATTCGATCGAGATAGTTAGGATCAGTTGCCTCCAGATACATCAACATCTTTACCCTCCATGTAGGGTATTCAGCCTTTTTGAGGACAGGAATTTTAATACTCTCATACTTGCTTGTCGATATCTTAAGATCGTCTCTGATTGTAATAATCAGTTAGCTCTGATACCAATTATTTCCCAGTAATTAATAACTATAGAAGGGGGGTTGAATACAATTGTATAAGATTTTCGATTTAAACAGAAATGATAACATAAGTATGAATAAATAACAGCTTTATTAACTCTGATATAAAACTGTTACAAACTCTCTCAAGAAATTCTGATGTTCTTGAGAGCTGCTAGGTTACAAGATATCTCGTGTAAAGCGATTACTAAAATGTAAAACCTAAACTGTGTTTATATACATCACACAGCTGCCCTATCAATTACAAGATATGTCAAATCAATTAACAACTGTTTACAATGCATATCCTAACTGATAGGTACGATCCTATAAAATAGGAGTTGATAAACCAATCTTCCTTGATCTCTGGACTAATAAAAATCTTCATCTAATCCTGACCAGCTTCCAATACTGATAACTCCTAATACTGACGTTGTACTGCTGATGACGTCAGCATCAGTATCTGATCAGCAGTACAGATCATGATATCACTTGAATCAATATCTAACATTAATTCTCAAAAATTCAAAGCATGTTAAAATCTTAGCTTTTAACTGTTAAATCCTTGGTTAGAAGATCTCAATATGTGGATGAATATTTGTTGAATTTGATTAATTGCAATAGTGAGTTAGAGCTGTTCCTTAGACAATATCTTTTAATTCTTAATTGCTATATGTTAAGCATATAAGACCTTTGCTTAAGCTAGTTTCAGGATCCCCAGTAAAATAGATTTGTTTATTCATTTTGAATTGTTTGTTAAGGTTTAAAAAGTTTCAAATATGGATTGATTACCTAGGTTGTTTGTAGAACACAAAGCTGTATCTAAAACTGACTTAGGTAATACAGACAATTTGTGGTTTATAACAATATCCTTGGATTGGTTAGAATTAGTGATTACTTATTAATTCTTCTATTCCAACTGGTTTTAGAAAATTCTTGTATATAGGTTAACTGGATTTTCTAAATAGCATTACATGTCATAGTTTGCACGTTTTAAATGTGTGATGGTTTGATTGCTATATGAATGCTATGTTTGTTGTTACCACTAATGCATTACATGTCACAGTTTGCATGTTTTAAATGTGTAATGGATTGTATTCTGTATGTATGTCAAGTCTGTAGATTACCTCTATAAATAGAGATATCTTTAATCCATCTGGACCCAAGTAAATCTGGGTACCGAGAACTTTTTATCCATTTGTGAATGTAGAGATTAACAGGTTAATCAATTATGCATTATTATTGATTTATTCAAAGCATATCATCGAAGAAAGAACCCTGCTATCAAATGTGAATGTGAAGACAGGTCAAGTGGTTCTTCCCTTGGAGACAACAACAAGGGTATGACCCAGGGTCATGGTTATTTAATAGCTAGGAATGTTGTCATTAATAATACCTCTTATGTGGAAGGTCCCAAGCATAACTTCTCAGGATTATACAATTATAAATCTGTCAAGAGAAGTGTCCGATCTTACACAAGAGAGATGGTAAGCTTATTATTCGAGGATAAAGGAAAGTGAACTTATTCGTAGCTGATAAGGAATTCAGCAAGGGAATTTCAACAAGAGTAAAGGTGAAGCCAATATTGATTAATCAAAAGATTCATTAGATAAGATTTCAACTATGACATAAGAAGATCTCAAAACTAAATATCTAATGAAGAGATTCTTTCCTGAAATCGAATCAATGAGAAGACTGCCTCATTTGTAATGAAAGGCAAAATGAAATTGTGAGGCATGTCATGAAGGGAAGTCAAAGAAGCATCACACATAAGTTCTACATTAAAGCTAAATATACATTAGTGGTGATAACTGATGACTTCTCTCAATAAACAAGTTGTTGTTTAAACAATCTAAAGACAAGACACTATTGATGGTGATTAATCACATTTAGAAGATTGTAAGGAAGCAAAACTGACTATAACAACTTGAAGTTCAGATTACAGGGTTAAATCCAACAATTGGTGTCCTGGATGATTTCTGCATCTACAAGAGTATTAATGCTGAAGGAGTCAATAGTTTGCTACTGACATGATTAAACCCCAATCAGTAAGAAATATAGGATGACCCCATAAGTTATGAAGGAAATTGTTTTGCAATGATAAATGAAAGTGAGCATTAGCTAATGCTCAAGAGGATAATTTCCCTGGTTACTCAATGGAGTCAACAACCAACATGGTGATTGTTATTAATCAACAGAAGGTGATTGAAAGTCTTAGTGATGTTCAACAACTTCTAGCTCCCAGCTGTCAATGGTGATGATTATTCAAATCTAACCAATGTGAAACATGATGAATCTTCATGTAAACCCAACATCAGCTTAGGGGGAGCAAATGAAGGATCAACCATTCAACTCAACCACATTGAAAATCATAGGACACTATAAGAACATGTCTGCCAAGACAAATAATGTTGACTCAATTAATTCTTTGTTTTAGTTCTTAGTGTTTCCTAATGGTGGAAGTAAAAGACTAGCAGAGCTTCAAGTACCGATGATTATTTCTTTAGTTTTTTTATAATAAACTAAGAAAGCTACAAAGGCTCTGAAAGATCTAGATTGAGTGATTGCAATGCAAGATGATCTCAATCAGTACAAAAGGAAGATTGTAGGGAAGCTGGTATCCAGACCAAACAACAAGCCTATATTTGGTACATGGATAACTAGAAGTCTACCTGGATGATGTCAAAGCATTGTTATGAGGGACAAGGCCAAACTGGATGCAAGGTTACAAGCTGATAAGACAGAATATCTGACAAGAAGCACCAGTGACAAGACTTAAGGATATCAGGCACCTGCTGCACATTCATGATTATAATGGACATCTAGACCTACTGAATCTGGATGCTAGAAGAATGTGAACAAGTGCACTCCTGGTTGGTGAGATAATGGAAGATCTCTACAGGTTAGTATGAACTGGTATCATCACTCAAGCAATCATGGAAGACATGGTATGACACCCTAACTATAATTTCACATTTGGTATCAATCTTTAACAGTTGGTATCTTTTAACAATCGGTGTCATATTTATAGAACTCTCTACATCTTTAGGCACAAACATAAATGATATATATGTGCAATGATATCTTGATTATATTTTATGTTGGTCTACTAACTATAAATTGGTATCAAGATATTTGCTGTTTTGATATTGGTAAAGTTGCAATTCATTTGATTTACTTTAGTAAGCCAAAAGAATGATGACAATAAAAGTAAGTCAAGTATCTTTTGTTTTTGTTCAGAAGATTCTAGATCTGTCAAGACTCTCTGTCAACACATCACTATAGTTGGCTTTTGACCTATTAGTTTGGACCTAACAAGTTGGTTATTCAAAAATCTTAAGTTGGACCCAAATCTGGGGAAATGGTACCCTAGAGATATTTGACCCAACAAGTTCAGGAACAACTAATTAGGAACTAATCAGGCTATAGAGGAATCATCAACTCATTATCTTATTAAATTGCTAATAAATCACTTACATGCATATTATATTCTCAATATGCAAATATGCAAGGCCCCAAGTGGAACCTAGAGAATCTATTCTTGTAGTTATTACACTTGATTTTCATATGTCTTAAGTTAGACCCAAATATGCGGAGATGGTACACTAGAGACATCAGTTCTGACATGTTTTACTGCATAGAGACAGATCAAATGAGTTGTAAGAAAGTAGGAGAACACAAGGAATCAAATTCATCTTCAACAACTTTGTGGAACACTCAAGGACTAAGCATCGTGCATAAGGTATTAATTATTTCGAGAGCATGTCTTTAATTAAGATTAACTTGCAAACATGTTTGCTAAATGACTTGATGAAATTAATTTTTCAAGATTGGTTTGTAAACTTGGGATTTTATTAATGCTATATGATTTGTAAATCCCATCTGTTAAGTAATTCTTAAGTAAGCTCACAAGTATTCAATTGTTCGTATTGAAAGGACTTGTGATTTTACTATAAGTAATTCTTAAATGAGTTTACAAGTATTCAATTGTCAGTATTGAAATGACTTGTGAATTCATTGTAAGCAATTCATAAATGAGTTCATAAGTATTCAATTGTCCGTATTGAAAGGATTTGTGAACTTATTTACATCCAGACCTCACGTTGAGATTTATCTGTTGAATGATTGCCATGTGTATAATTGCAATATATTTCAGTAGTGATTATTTAAGGATAATATAAATACTTAAATGCTAAAACCTAACTCATAGAGATTTAATATTTATTTATTTAATTATTTACTTTGATTAATATGAGTTATAGAACCTGAAGCAATTCAATTTAGTATTTGCTCCGTGCCTCATATATCAAAATAAATCTGTATCATAACTAATTTGGACCTAATTTGTGTTAGTCTTCAATTAGTTGTGAGATGTTAATTCTAGTAAATTTATCAATGCTCCATTTTCAGAAATTCACTATAATTAATATCATGGTTCTAACAATTGGTTGTATTGATGTTTTGAGTTATATCAGTTAATGATATTTAGTTAGAATTCTATTTACTAAATAATTATGAGATGTATTGGCATGAGTGAAATTACTTAGTACTCCTCTAAGTAATTTATATTGTATCTTTTGAAATTCACTCATACTACTATACAAGGTGTGAAAATTTTCTAAGTGAAAATTTACTTGGAATAATTTTTATGCTTAATTGCAATTTCTAATCACTTTGATAATAAATGTTATATACAATGGATCAAGGTGAATTGGACTTAGAATATTTTTTTTAAGATTGCATACAAGACAGCTTTGGTAATTAATTCTTATTTATAGAACCAAGGTTGTCTAATAAAAGCAGTTGTTAGGAGTTAACAATTGTTATTAACGAGGAGTTGCCTTGAAGTCATAAGTTTGAAATGTTACATCTTAAGAGCTTCTGCATTTCTTGTCAACTAGTTCCTCGTACTTATGAATATCAGTGAATGATAATCATAAGTAGTTAGATACTAATATTCATTCTGTCAATTGGTATTCAATGTAACAATTCAATCTTCACTGAATTGAATTTATCAAACAATTGGTATCATTGAATATTTAGTATTTAACAGTGATTATTTATATCCTAGTTAAATTATGACGTGAAGCAATTCAATGGTTTATTTGCTCATAATTTAATTTTGGTAGAGTAATCATAAAAACAATTACTTGCATTCTAAAGTGTTTGATAAAAACTAACAGTTGGTATCAAATAGTAAAATATTTGTTTACTAACAATTGTTAGTTGCTATGATACTTTATTGCAAACTAATTGTGATGTATATATTATCTCTAATGATATTACTTCGGATTTATTTTAAGTAAATGTTGCTTATCTATAAATCATTAGTGTTAGTAGATATTTAGATGTTCAACTTTCTAAGTGAGTGAGACTTAATGAAACACTATGTCTCCAATCATATTATAGAGTGGTGAGAGTTTTTCAAAATTAAAATTCTCTAATTCAAGTTTTACACCACGTTGTATATATGATATTTCTTAGAATGTTTTGCATCCATCAGTCAATTACTTAGTCTATGTTGTGCTAAGTAATGAAGCGCCAAAGGAGAGACATTGGTTATCTGTACTTATGTACTTGGTAATCTTTGTTACCTAAACGACATCAAGTGCATGTATGAGTCTTTTTACTATCTGTTGGGGTAAAGTACTTTCACTACGTCAAATTTGGGATTCCGCCACTCTTTTGTACAGTAAGGGCTGTGACACTTTGGAAAAAACAAGTGGCTAAAGGTCATCGTCCCAAGTTTTAGCCACACAATTGTTTTTCGAGTGACCGAAAACACATTTTTTGGAAGACTTACTCACAATTTTAAAAAATGTGTGACAATATTTAGCCACGTTCCAAATATGTGACCAAATATGATAAAACAACATGATTTTTTGTTGACTTTGACCAATTCCAAAATTTATAGTCATACTTGAGAGATAGAAGTGTGACAATAACTAGCGACGCTTCTTTGCTGTTTCTAAATGTTACGAAACGGCCACAGTCATTTTCGGTGATGTGGATAAATGGAAAACAACATATGGTCACTACATTTTTTTAAGTGACTAAAAAGTAGAGTTTTCTGCATATGTTAGAACTTTGTTCGCTTAAGGAAGCTAAAAACTAGTGATTGTATTATTGTGTGACTAAAAGGAGTACCTTCTTGAAACAGAGTATCCTCTATTTTCAAGATCCTCTTTTCCAACTGATCTGTCACATTATTACATTTGTCTGTGGCAAAATATTTATGTTTATAACCATTGAATAGGTGTCGTTCTTTTTACATTGGTACAACCATTTTTTTGCTCTTGTATTTGTATTGTACAATGGTTTTTTTTGCTCTTGGTAGAAGTTCTGGTCTAAAGAAAAAAATTATGCCATCCATTTTCAACATTTGGCCAAGAAATACCAAGACATTTATGCTGGGGAAACTCTATAAACAGGACTCTAAATGATCTCCCTGGCCAATTTTCCGTGAATAACAAAGCACAAAACTTCTTAAATAAAATTGTTACATCTAAAATCGCATGAATGCAAAGATTCTACATTGTAAAGTGCAAGTGTGCAATCCCCCTGGAAAGAAGAAACCAGCATTTAGTTCTTACACCTGATTCTTTGGCTTATAACTGAAAGAGAAGTGTCCTAAATCCAATCATGGATGATGAGTTAGGATAAACTTTCTTGAAATCTTAGTAGGTTTTATGATTATTAGTGAAAGACATATTTGTCTTTATACGGGCTTTATCTATTTAAATTGTATTAAATCAAATGTTCCATAGTTTAGAGTAAAGCTTCTAGAATTATAATGAGATTATAATAATGAGATCTAGAAGATGATAACACTAGACTTAAACTATTCCTGGTCATAGGATAACTAATTGGAAGTTAGTTAATCCGTAAAGATTAGTACATACCATGCTAGCTTCCTAGGAAGGATGTCTGTTCTCATAGGCATTTGTGTGATGACACTATAGCTAATATGTAGGTGCTTATTAGGGAATAAGTTAACTGAACATGACTCGATTAATGGACCAACTAATGGAGTTTACTCACGTGTCGATAGTTGTTCACTAAGTGATAGTTGTACAAGTGTCCTTAGACTTGAAATCGTTAGAGTAATCTTGTATATAATGAACTATGCTTTGGTTTAGTCCTTATTCTCAAGGACACCCATTAGGTCTATTATGGGTATAGGGATTTGTGTATGGAGATAGTTAACGGTCAATAAAGGATTTACCCCTTCCAGTAAGGAAGAGAATATCTTATGCTATTCTTATTATGCTAGTTCTGGAATCTCTGGCCAGAGTGAATGAAATTAGAAAGGAGTTTCTAATTTGCATTAATATGAGCTATGCATTATGAATAAGGAATCATATGATTAAATTTGATAGGCTTGACACGAGTTCCATGCCTTGTATTTAATCGGGATATTGTAGGGTGGAAGGAATTGATTGTACGGTAACTATTCACTGACTAGGTTCTAGGTATTCTAAGCAATGAATTCATATTATCCGGATAGTCGCGATATGCTGTGAAGTATCCCTCACGATGTAGAATAAATATGATTAATTATTTAATTAATTATATTTAATGAATTAGAAGAATTCATATAAATAATAATAAAATAGTTTTATTATTATTTATTTCTTCGACCGGCTTAATATTGAACCTACAGGGTCACACAATAAAAGAGACTGATTTATTGGTGGAGGAATTAATTAATAATGGCTAGTAATTATTTATTTGTGAAATAAATAATTTATTAGCAATTTTATAATTGATTAAATAAGATTTAATTGATTATAAATTTATTAAGAAGAGTTATTAATATTATTAATTAAGTATTTAATTTTTAAAAAAATCAAATGAAGAGAGAGAATTATTTTCTAAAGAGTTTAGGAAAAGAATTAATGATTAAAAGAGTTTTAATTATTAATTAATTGATTAATGAGATTAATTAATTAATGGGGTTAATAATTATATTATATTATAGGAAAAAATTAGCTGAGATTTTGCCTATAAATATAATGTTATAAACCCTATTTTTGCTTTAGTTATTTTTACGTAAGATTTCAAAAGGTAACCTAATTCTCTCTCAACCCCTCTTCCTCCATCCATTAAATTCTTCTCTTGGTGGATACTTGTGGAGTGCTTCACGCTTGAGTAGCAACTGCTAAGAGACTATCACACCATCATTGGATCGCTTTTAAAGGTTAAAAATCGAACATACGTTTTTATCATTTAATCTTATGCATATATATGCGATATATATGTAAATAATTGTGATTTACGCTTCGGTTTATGTATAATATTCCTTCAATGGTATCAGAGCATAGGTTGTATGCATATAGATTCATCTGTAAATTTTCAGAATTTTTGAATTACGTATGAATTTATTACGGATTTTACAAGTTTATTTTGATTTAATTATGAATTAATTCGAAATAAATTTTGTTTTGATATTTGACCACAGATCTGGGTTCTACAATTGTTGTGGATCGTCTGGATATTTTTTTCATAATTTTCTGATGTGTAGATTATTTATTATGAATTTTTGAATTTGTTTTAATTAAATTCAAAATAATAAAATACATTCTGATGAGAATTATGTGTGTATAAATGTTTGGTTGTTGCACGAAAAAACATGGCCTCTGACTGATTGTTGTCTGACATCGTACTGATAAAAAAAAGTGTACTGCTGTTGAATCGTACTACTGTTATTGTGTAAAGTTTTGTACTGGTGTTTAAACTGTTGGTTGAGAAACGCATAGGGGAGGAAGAACCGCGCGTTTGCGCCAGGCGCGTGAGTTCCATGCGCGGTTTGTCCACGCGCAAGCGCGTGTGGCTCACACGCTAGATGTGCTGTCTATCGAAGCATGACGTCATCATGACGTCACGTTGATGTCAGGAAGGATTGGAAGGTTGTAACGCATCTTTTGAATTCGTTACAGTGTGTAACTCATTAGTGGAATGTGTGGCCTTTAACGCATTAGTGGAACGCATTTCGGAAATGCATTATAGCCTTTAACGTGTTTTGGAAATGCGTTATAGGTCCGTCCTTTGGCCATTTTCTTCTTTTACCTTTTCTGGGAGCTTGGAGACTCCGTTTTGGGCGTGCAATATATCGTTGGATTAGTTTTTTCGAGACGGATCTGATGGTGTGGTCAAATATTTTTTATAAAATAGTTTTGAACTATTTATTTCTTAAAAAGTGTTTTAAAGCATGTTTTTTAAATGTTTAATTGTTTTATAATGCATATTATGATACATAGAGATGTATATAATTGTGTTATATGTTATAACATGCCTACCTTTATGTTCCTTTATGTTTATATATGTGATATATGCTTATGTTTACCATGCGATGCTAGATTTAGGTGAACATAATTGACATAAGGCGTAGTTTGGCAGATTTAGGATTTGTGAAATCGTTTCACAAGTTTAATATTAATATTATGAATACAATCATGTGATTCTTGTGTCGTGTGAAACACGTAGTTAAATATGAATTTTCAACATTGAGAGAAAGGATGATTCTGTCAAAAACGGATTACGATCTGTAAAAAGGGGTATTAAGTGACGCCTCTTGACAATGCTCCCCCCGATCTGGGAATTATCCATTATCGATTATTGATTTGAAATATTTAATTTAAAAGGAAGAATCTCTTTATAATAAGATTATGATTGTAACATAATATAATACCTCTAATATTAAATAAGTCAAGTTGTAATTGGCCAAAGACACAAAAGGGTTTGTGTCGGTTTTGGTATTCCAACATGATAGAAAGTGTTTCTTGTTTTCGGTGCATTGTCGTTTCGTGCTACAGCCGAGGTCTTTGTTACCGATCAACATGAAAGTACTTGCCTGTTACATTAGATGTGTACAAAATTAAATTTCAGTGGTCGTTACGAGCTACAACCATGGACTATTGGAATCAGATTTAATTGTACGAGATGTTGGTTCTGACTTGACTAAATAATATTGAGATTTGTACTGTTTTATTATAGATTTAGATATCTATTAAATTTAAAACATGTAAGACTTATAGGTTCATACAAAAATGTTTCGTGACCTTAGCAAAATAAAAACCCTATTTTATTTAATATCAAGTGATAAAATGGCCAAGGGCATAGCGGGCATGTGTCGGTCATAGCCTTCCAACATGGTAGAGAATGGTTCTTATTTTAGGGCATTGTCGTTTCGTGCCACAGCCGAGGGCTTTGTTTCTAAAATAGGAGGTACTAGTCTATTACATTAGATGCGTGAATTAATTAGAGTTCAATGGTCGTTACGTGCCACAGCCGTGGGCTATTGAAATCTGATTTAATTTGAACGAGATGTTGGGTTTGACTTGACTTAGAATATTGAGTTTGTCGTGCCACAGCCGTGACTCAATGATTCAAGAGGCTAAAGTTTTATTATGGAATAACATGAGATGTAATTGACAAGAGTTGCCTGCCTATGGAACATCACATGGCGTTTCGTGCCACAGCCAGGGTTGTGTGATGGAAAGTAGGATCCCTATTCTCACTAGCATTGTGAATGCTCAGTTATACATATAGAGGGTTATATAACTTATGTAAAGCATAATGTAATGTAATATGTAATAGAGGATATATATAACTCAACTAGGATAAAAGATAAATAATATTAAATCTATACAGGGATCGTGAAATTTGAAGAACGGGCACCAACAAGGATCAAGTCGTTGAAAGAAGTTCATTAACATGTTCAAGCCTCAGTGACAGAATTAGATGTACAGATGATTCAGTTGAAGAGCCAAAAAGATTCCATGTATTTACATAATTGAAGATACTGCTACAGGCTAATCAATTGGAATGTAACGAAGGTGTGAAGATCAAGATTCGTGCTAGTCACTTGTGAACCAGACTAGCGCACTAAGTGTCAGCACATACGAGAAGGATCAACACATTAATTTACAGAAAGAATTGCCAAAGCCTATTGACGATCAAGGACAGACATAATATTTCATGGTATTGCCAAAAATTAATTTACTCTCTGAAAATTAAATAAGTAACAGATTAATTAATTATTTTAAACAAATAATTAAATTAATCTAGTACTTGAATTATTTTCAGAGATGAATTAAAACAGCAGAATAAAACAGAAGAAAGAAGCCCAAGAGATACAAAAATAGTATTACTATGCGCAGTTACTATGCAAAGTTACTATGCATGGTTACTATGCATAGTTACTATTTGGGGTTGGTGTAATAGTTCCCGGTTACTATTTGAGGTTGGTGAAATAGTGTCCGGTTACTATTTGGGGGTTGTTGGAATAGTGCTCGGTTATTATTTGGGGGTTGTTGGAATAGTGTCAAATAGTGACTTTCTATATAATCTATAAATAGGCCTGCTGTATTTCATTTCAAGACACACCTCAATACACAACTCTCTCTTCTCTCTTATATCTTCTCTGTGTAAGCTGCTAGACAGTCCATCTAGTAGGAAAGCCTGTTAAATATAATTGATGTGTTTTAATCAGTGTTTAAGTGTTACAGTGAATTATCAGAGTTTAGCTGGAAGCGGTCAGAGTTTAGTGTAAACTCTGACAGATGGAAGCTCGACAGAGTTTGTCAAACTCTGTCTGGAGGAAGCGTCTACTGGTCAACGGTGATTGAAGATTTATTATGGAAGCGATATCTTTGAAGATTGGATAGCTATCAAAGAGATCGAGTTGACTTAGGAGACGTGTGACAATCTGTAATTGATATAATTGTATAGCTGATTATTAGGAATATCAATTAGAGATTGTATCGAAGCTGTATGTTTTATAAATACAGTTAGGTTAACCCTAGAAGGGTATCGTACAACGAATTATCTTTATTGTAACCTAGCAGCTCTTTGTGATAGTTTACATCACGAAGAGGGTTCTTAATACCAGAAGTTTTTAAAGTGCATAAACGTCTTACTTGTTAAACTCTCATACGAATTTGATTATTAATTGTGTATTCGGCCTAACAAGTGGTATCAGAGCCAATCTGTTACTTTATTACAGGTTAAGATCCAAACACAACAATAATCATGTCAGCAATTCCTCCACCAACACCTACTGTTTCTGAAAAGGCTCCTACTACTGTGAGTCGTTATGAACCAATCAGGGTTCCTATTCTCAGGCCAATAGAGTATGCTATGTGGAAGGTCAAGATGACTATGTTTCTGGAGGCTACAGATCCAGAATATCTTGACAGGATTTATGAAGGCCCTCACAATCCTACAAAGCTATCTGTTGCAGCTGCTGGTGAAGAAGCTAAAATAGTTCCAAAGGAAAAGAAGGGCATGACTCCTGAGGATCTATCATCAATTGCTAAGGATGCAAAGGTTAGGCATTTACTGCATAGTGCTTTAGACAATGTTATGTCTAACAAAGTCATTAACTGCACCACTGCAAAAGAGATATGGGATGCTCTTGAAGTCAGGTGTCAAGGAACTGCGGCTATTAAGAAGAATAGGAGAAACATACTCACATAAGAGTATGAGCCTTTTGAGGCTAAACCTGAAGAGACCATGACAGAAACATTTGATAGATTCTGTAAACTGCTCAATGATCTGTCATTGGTCAACAAAGAGTATGATCTAGAAGACTCAAATCTCAAGTTTCTTCTTTCTCTACCTGAGAAGTGGGATGTGAAAACAACCACTATTAGAGACAACTATGATCTTGCTGAAACAGAGATTGATGAAATCTATGGGCTGCCCAAAACTCATGAATTGGAAATGGAGCAGAGAAACAGGAGATCAAGCAGGAAGGCAAAGTCTGTTGCTCTTAATGTTGAAGAGAAGCCTCAGAAGAAAGAGGCATCAAGAAGGAAAATGAAGGGAAAAGCTTTGGTCATACACTCAGAAAGTGAATCATCAAACTATGATTGTGATTCAAATTCTTCTGAATCATCTGACTCTGGGGATGATGAAGAAGAAATGAGGAAAATGGCTGTGTTGATGGTGAAGACCTTCAAGAAAATGGGCTTCAAGAATTTCAAGAAAGGGAAAAGGTTTTCTAGAGATTCAAATGAAGACAGGAAAAGTTTCAGGAAGTTTGATAAGAGAGATTCTAAAGGGAAGAAGGATAAGTCTGAAATTCAATGCTACAAGTGTAAGGAGATGGGTCACTATGCTCCTGAGTGCAAGAAGGGTAAAACTGGAAAGGTACTCTACACTAAAGGCAGAGATTGGGCAGATACTTCAGATTCTGATGAAGAAGTGAACTATGCTCTCATGGCTACTACTGAATCAGAAACTTCTGAAAATCAGGTATCTCTAACTACCTATGCTTATAATATTGATGACATTGCTCAATTAAGAATTTATCTTAAGTCATTGCATATAAGTTATAGGGATCAGACTTTAGAAAATGAGAGGATCAAATTTGAAAATTCTGAACTTAAGGTTAGAAATAAACTTGTTGAAGAAAAACTTGAAAACATGCAACAAGTTCAGAAAGAGAGAGATGATGCTGTTTCTATAGAACAGAGTTTGCTTCATAAATATAAACAACTAGAATCTGAGTTAGAGGAAGCAAATAAGAAAATTAGGACTTGGACTAATTCTGGAAAGGACACTCAACAGATTTTTCAAACAGACACTGTTGGTCTAGGTTATAATGAGGGAGATGAACTTAGATTTCAAAATCAAGTTAAAATCAGACCTCATTTTGTACATGGAACCAGTAAATTTTTGTCTGAAAATGAAAAAGAAGCTGTTAAAAGTAAACCAGTAAAAACTAGTGTTAAACAGGTTAATATTGGTTCAATGACAGATAAACAACTCAAACATAAACTGAAGGAGTTAAAATCTGTTAAGAAACAGAGAGTGTCAAATAAGAACAGAAATGGAAAAGTAGGCATCACTTCAGGAAATAAACCAATGCTTGCTAGTTATGCTCCAAGAAAGACATGTCATAACTGTGGTAGTACTAAGCATCTTGCAAATTTCTGCAAGAAAAATAAAAATAAAAATTCTTTACCTACCAAGTCTGAGGTAAAGAAGGATTTTGCTAGAACTAAGCCACAGACTTTATGCACACACTGTGGAAGCACTTGGCATTCCATTTATACTTGCAGAGAATATCATGCTATCTATCATAATTACTATGAACTGAAACCCAATCTGAAATGGGTTAAAGTTGATACTGCAAGTGTAAACACTGATACTGTTAGCTCAAACTCTGATAATGTTAATTCCGCTGCAAAAGCTAACAAAGTTAAGAATGTCAAAGGATCCAAGCAAGTCTGGATCCTTAAATCTAATCCTCAGTAATTGCTTGTGATTGCAGGGCAACAGGGAGGCAACCCTAGTTGTGGACAGTGGATGTTCAGGACACATGACTGGAAATAAAGCCCTGCTATCAGACTATGAGGAGAAAGCTGGCCCAAAAGTTTCCTATGGTGATGGCAATGCAGGAAGAACATTGGGATATGGCAATATTAATCTTGGAAATGTCATCATCAACAATGTAGCTCATGTCCCAGGACTCAAGCATGACTTGTTATCTGTGAGTCAAATCTGTGACAAGGGATATCATGTAGATTTTCAACCTGAATATTGTGAAGTTATCAGCAAATCTACAGGAAAGGTTGTTCTAGTTGGTCACAGGCAAAACAACATTTATGAAATCAAGCTTTTGATAGACTATGTTGGAAAAGCTGTTTGCCTGTCTACAAGAATGTCTAGTGAAGAGAGTTGGAAGTGGCACAAGAAACTCTCACATTTGAACTTGAACAACATCAATGAATTGATCAGAAAGGATCTTGTAAGAGGACTCCCAAAGGCTCTGTTAAATGTTGATGGCCTATGTGATTCATGTCAGAAGGCTAAACAAAGGAAATCATCTTTCAAGAGCAAGACAGAATTTTCAATCACTGATCCCTATCATCTTCTGCATGTTGATCTCTTTGGTCCAGTAAATGTTATGTCTATAGCAAGAAAAAAATATGCTTTAGTCATTGTTGATGAATACACTAGATTCACTTGGGTGTATTTTCTAGCAAAGAAGGATGAAACTGCATTAACTCTGATGGAGCATATGAAGCTTCTGGACAAAGGATCAAGTAACAAAGTAAGAATCATCAGAAGTGATAATGGAACTGAGTTCAGAAATGCAACAATGGAAGAATTCTGCAAGGAAAATGGAGTGAAGCAAGAATTTTCAGCACCTGGTACACCACAACAAAATGGTGTAGTTGAAAGGAAAAATAGAACCTTGATTGAAGCTGCCAGAACTATGCTTGATGAAGCAAAATTGCCAACTTATTTCTGGGCAGAAGCTGTTCAAACTGCTTGTTTTACTCAAAATGCTACACAGATCAATAAGCATGGAAAGACACCATATGAGATGGTGAAGAAAAAGAAGCCTAACCTGAAATACTTTCATATTTTCGGGTGTAAATGTTTTGTTTTGAAGACTTATCCTGAACAGTTGACCAAGTTTGAGCTAAAGGCAGATGAAGGAATTTTTGTTGGCTATCCACTGTCAACAAAGGCATTCAGAGTTTACAATCTGAGAACTAAAGTGATCATGGAATCTATACATGTATCTTTTGATGACAAGAAGATAACTGGACTTGAAGACAAAGATGAATATGATCAACTGTGTTGGGACAATCAGATCTTGGCACTGCGAATTTCGATACAATAAATTAACGAGTACGAATAGAAAAGTCACCTTGTTAACGGTTGATTCCACGCTCTTCTATTGTATTCCCAAATTCCCTTGAGCGAAGTGTGGCCTTCGTCTTCTCAAGTTAACCTCTCTTCTTGCTCCTGGGTGGCTACAAAATTTTATCGACCAGCCCCCAGCAAGAAGAGAATAGGAATATATATAGGCTACAATAGGGATCATGGATAATTAGGTTGGGCCTTCTAATTACATCTTGAGCCTAGCCCAATGTAATTAAATATTAATTCAATCCACTAAAGAATTAATATTTGCACTACCTTTCCTAATACCGTAATTTAATTAATTAATTCGGTTCCAATATTATTTGCTTATTAAATTCCCCATGTTTAAAATATCGCATGTCCATTAATTAAATAAATTACTGATAATTCATTTAATTAATATCTTTTATCCTTGATCATCCACTCAACCTTTATTTAATTATGCCGGAATAAATCCACCTGCAGGGTTTCACATAATTAAATCTTTTGAGCTTTCAAGGGGACATCATTAACCCGAATATTATCAGGACATGGATTCCTTCAATAAATAATATCCCACTATATATATTATTTCATCACCCAAAATATAATGAAATAAATCAAAAGAATTATTTCATATATAAATCAAAGCATGTAAATAATATATACGTGTCAATTATTATTTCCGGATTAAGAACCTAAGCATTAATAATAACATAGAATCTTAGTTCACCTCCTTAATCAGTATAAGGGAACAATTCTAAATTTGATCCTGTTCAATATACACAAAGTATACTAGTATTATTTATTAGTCAATATAAACTAATCTAAATAATACTACAGCCATACCAGTGGATTGTCTAACTCCACCTGTGCTGTGAACCTTATTATATTATATAAACCGTATTTAATAATCTAATATTCTGTATCCCATTTGATACTAGATTATTCACAATATATAATATTTAGACAACATGTAAACATTTAAATGATTCTCAATTAAACCGGCCAGAAATAAATGTAAATACTTCAAATAAATATTTTCAGTATACACTAACAATCTCCCACTTATACTTAAAATATTCTATGAGTATATCAGTGTTTATTTAATCCACTATTACACAGAAAACTATGTGTCCATCCATCTGACTCCTATCGCTTCCACATGCCTGTCAAAAACTTTGGCTGGCAGGCCTTTTGTGAAAGGATCTGCCCGGTTGTCTTCTGATGATATGTGAGCCACAACTATATCTCCTCGCTTTACGATTCCTCGTATGAGATGATACTTACGTTCAATATGTTTAGCTGCTTTGTGATCTCGCGGTTCCTTCGAATTTGCCACAGCACCAGTGTTATCACAATACACTGTCAAGCTCCTAGGCAAATTAGGTACCACATCCAAGTCCAAAAGGAAGTTCCTGAACCATACAGCCTCCTTTGCAGCCTCAGAGGCCGCCACGTACTCGGCTTCCATGGTAGAGTCTGCAATGCATTTCTGCTTTACACTCCTCCATATAACAGCTCCACCTCCCAAAGTAAAAACATATCCCGAGGTCGATTTCCTCTTATCCCTATCTGATTGGAAATCTGAATCAGTATATCCCAAAGGAAATAGATCTGAGGCCTTGTAAATTAACATATACTCCTTAGTCCTTCTCAGGTACTTGAGTATAGTTTTTACTGCACTCCAATGTTCCTGACCTGGGTTCGACTGATATCTACTAACCATGCCTACAGCAAAGCAGATGTCAGGCCTCGTACATAACATAGCATACATTAAGCTTCCACATGCCGAAGCATAAGGAACTGCTTTCATGCTCTCTATATCCTTAGGTGTCGAAGGACACTGCTCCTTGGATAGAGCCACTCCATGCTTAAAAGGTAGAAAACCTTTCTTAGAGTTCTGCATGTTAAAACGAGCTAATACTTCATCAATGTAGGGCTCTTGAGATAAAGCCAACATCCTTTTCTTGCGATCCCTTATTACTTTGATCCCAAGGATGTATGCCGCTTCACCTAAGTCCTTCATTTCAAATTGTTTGAACAACCATGCCTTTATTGATGACAACATCTTAACATTGTTTCCAATGAGTAAAATGTCATCTACATACAGTACTAGAAAAACCACTGCATTACCCTCACTTCTCTTATACACACATGATTCGCTTGGACTTTGATCAAATCCATATGACTGGACTGCCTGATCAAAACGAATATTCCAGTCCCTAGAAGCTTGTTTTAGTCCATAAATAGACCTCTTAAGCTTACAAACAAGATGCTCTTGGCCTTCCTTAATGAATCCTTTTGGTTGTTGCATATAGATGGTTTCCTCAAGACTTCCATTAAGGAAAGCTGTCTTGACATCCATTTGCCAAATCTCATAATCGAGATGAGCTGCTATAGATAAAAGAATCCGGATCGACTTAAGCATAACAACCGGCGAAAAAGTTTCCTCATAATCGATCCCTTCTTTCTGAGTATACCCTTTCGCAACAAGTCGTGCTTTCCAGGCTTTCACCTTTTTGTCAGATCCTCTTTTCTTCTTGTAGATCCACATACATCCAATGGGTTTTACACCTTTGGGTGGTTCCACGAGCTCCCAAACTTGATTAGAATACATAGATTCCATCTCAGATTCCATTGCCTTTTGCCAAAGATCTGCATCTTTATCTAGAATTGCTTGTTCGTATGTCCTGGGATCCTCATCATGTTCACCAGAGACCAAGTCCGAGGACTCTCCCAAAAACATGAATCTATCAGGTTGTTGAACAACCCTCCCACTACGACGAAGCACCGGTGTGGTATTAATGACAGGTTGTGCATTTTCTTGTGGTTGATCTACTTGTACTATTGGCACTTGGGGATTATCTGTCCCTCCCACTAGTTCCTCTAAAACGATACTACTCATGGGTTTGTGTTTCATTATATAGTCTTCTTCTAAGAATCTAGCATTGGTGCTAACAATGATATCTCGATCCCTAGGACTATAAAATGAATAACCTTTCGTTCCCATGGGATAGCCTACAAACAGCCTTACTTCTGTACGAGATTCTAACTTGGTCGCGTTCTTGTTCAGCACATGTGCTGGACAACCCCAAATCCGAATATGTCTTAGACTTGGTTTGCTACCAGTCCACAATTCTATTGGAGTCTTGGGAACCGACTTAGAAGGTACCAAGTTCAGATGGTAAGCCGCTGTTTCTATAGCATATCCCCAAAACGACTTGGGTAAATCTGAATAACTCATCATCGATCTAACACTCTCTAAAAGAGTCCGATTCCTTCTCTCTGCTACACCATTCTGCTGAGGTGTGCCAGGTGCAGACAACTGGGATGCAATCCCATTTTCTGATAAATATTCCCTAAATTCTCCAAGCAAGTATTCGCCACCACGATCTGATCGTAGTGACTTGATACATTTTCCAAGATGTCGCTTCTCCGCACTTGCTTTGTACTCCTTGAATTTTTCAAAGCACTCAGACTTACGGCGCAACAAATAAATGTACCCATATCTAGAATAATCGTCAATGAAAGTGACAAAATACTCATAACCTCCTCTTGCTTGGATACTCATAGGTCCACATAAATCAGTATGAACCAATTCTAACACTTCTTTAGCTCTATTCCCTTTTGCTTTAAAAGGCCTATTAGTCATCTTACCTTCCAAGCAGGATTCACAAACTGGAAATGGCTCCACTGCCAACGAGCCTAATGGCCCATCTACTACCAGTCTTTGAATCCTCCTCAAGTTAATATGACCTAATCTTAAGTGCCAAAGATATGTTTGGTTCAATTCAGAAGGTTTCTTTCTTTTATTTGAGCTAGAAAGAATGTTATTAGTTTCCTTATGTTGCAGCATTGGTTGGATAGGATTAATAATATATAAATTGTCTTGCAATGTACCAGAACATATAACTCGTTTATTCATCATAATAGAAACATTACGATCCAAACAAACATTATAACCATCCATGGCAAGTTTAGAAACCGAAATTAAATTCCTTCTAAACGAAGGTACATAAAGACAATTGTTCAAAACCAAAATCCTATCATCACCAAAAGATAATGTAATTATTCCAACTGCAACTACTGCTACTTTGGTAGCATCTCCCATGAACACATATATCTCGCCATCTCTAAGCATTCTGGATTGCTGGAACCCCTGCATAGAGTTACAAACATGGTCAGTGGCTCCTGTATCTACACACCAAGTGCTCGTAGATATAGCCGCTATATATGTTTCTGTAACTAGAGAAAGAGACATACCAGTATTGTTTGTCTTCTTAGGAAGAGGACAATCCTGTTTCCAGTGACCTGACTGCTTGCACCTGAAGCACTTGCCCTTAGGCTTTTTCACACCACCTTGAACTCCCACTGCATTAGCAATCTTTCCAGCTTTCTGTGTCTGAGTCTTTTTCTTCTTCTTACCTTTCGGTTTAGATGAAGAAGCTTTCTCGGCCACATTCACTTGAACATTCTGCTTAAAGAGTCCTTCAGCTGCTTGAAGTTCTGTCAGAAGTTCCGCGAGACTATACATCCTTTTGTTCATGGTGTAATTCAAGCGGAACTGCTCAAAACTTTTGGGCAAGCTCATAAGGATGATATCGATCTGGGTTTCCCCATCAATATCAGCACCAAGGATCTTCATCTCATTCAGATGAGACATCATTCTGAGAACATGATCCCTTACAGGTGTTCCCTCAACCATCTGAGTGTTCATTAAAGCCTTCATTGCTACTTGCCTAGCAGCCCTATTCTGTTCTCCAAAAAGTTCCTTGAGATTAAAGAGCATATCTGAAGCAGTGGGCATAGCCTGATGCTGATGCTGCAAAACACCCGACATTGCTGCCAGAATGTAACATCGCGACATCTCATCAGCCTTAATCCACCGCTTATAATACTCCTTCTCACTTTCAGGAGCATCTTCAACAGGCTGGTCTGGCTTGGGTTCATAAGTACAAAATTTGTACTCCTCAGCAGTCAACACTATGTCCAAATTACGTTTCCATTCAATATAGTTCGGTCCAGTAAGTTTGTTATCCTTAAGTATGGTGAATAGTGGATTAAAGCCCATAGTGATCTAATCCTGAGAATCATACATGTAACACATAATCAGATAGTTGCATAAATCTTAAATCCTATTGGTTTCCTCTAACAATTAATTAAAATTAATGCACTAATATTTAAACACCATAAGTATCTGGTACGTCACGATGGATGACATATATACCACTTAAATTCGTTTAAATATTACTTCGGTCCTATTACTAAATAATACGCCACGTTAGGGTGGACTATATATTATTTTTCATAGCTAAGTGTATACCATTATTAAATCTTAAATTAATAAAAAGACTGGATACCACCATTAAATATTTCAAATCAATAATCGATAATAGGATAATTCCCAGATCGGGGGGAGCATTGTCAAGAGGCATCACTTAAGACCCCTTTCTAGACAGAATCATCCTTTCTCTCAATATCAAAATCTATATTCAATCAGTGGTACCCTTCTAATTAATTGAATTCTATGAAACTTGGTACGCCACGATGGGTGGCATGTATACCTTTCAATATTCGTAATTAATTTAGGAAGTTTGTTCTAGTAATATCCATAACACTACCTGACACCATAAATCAAACGCCACGATGGGTGGCATGTATATAATTTATATTCGTCTCGGTGTTAAATTACATACAAACAATAATGGAGACCATGGGATTTAATTCCTAATTAATTCCCTCACCCACTTAGAATTTTTATTTAAAATTGAGGAATTTTATCTAGATGCATCGCCCTATGTTATTTTTTCGAGGTCCACATGTTATAAAAATAACAAAACAAAGAACACATAACATAGCAGCATGCATCATAAAATTAAAGCAATAAATAAAATTAATGTCCATGTCGTCCTAATTATCTTAAACATGCAATTAAAAATTACACACATAATTAACAACACACATAATAATTATTTAAAGCAATAATTAAAAAATTAAATAGCGGAATTAAAATTAAAAAATATAATTTAAATCCACTATTATGGCCCCTTGAAAAAAAAATAAATTTCCAGCACTATTCTGCTGAAAAAATCTATTTTCTGCCAAAAATCTGCTGTGGCGCATCTAGAAGCTGCGTTACTGCCCTGAAAGCTTTGTTGCGCATGACGCACATGCGTTACAGGTCCTGGAAGCCCTGTTGCGCATGTGCAACATGCGTTACACCCCTGGAAGCCCTGTAACGCAGGACAGACCTGCGTTACTCATGTTTTCCAGAATTTTCACGCGCGCCGCCTTCTCCTCTGTTCTCCAGATCTGTTTCTGTTCGACTTAAACGAAACCAGCAGCCACAATCAACTACGCAGCGGACAATTTTGTTTCTCCGATTTGATTTCCGATCGAACGTAATTGTTACAAAATACCCGGATTTTTACATAATCCATCAAACAATTACATACAAAACAGATCTAATACAAAACTAATTTTGTAAATCTATTCTAACACGATCAACCCTCGTGTTTTACAACCACGATAAACCACGTGGAAACCAAACAAAATAACCACGATTAAACCACGTGGGATCCAAACACATAATTAAAATTACATGGCCATAATAGTGGATACTAAACAACCTGCAAAAGATTATTATCCAAGCATACCACTATACACATGCATATATAATTACGACATGGACATCGTATCAAAATTCGCAGAACCAATGAACCAGGCTCTTGATACCAATTGTTGGGACAATCAGATCTTGGCACTGCGAATTTCGATACAATAAATTAACGAGTACGAATAGAAAAGTCAACTTGTTAACGGTTGATTCCACGCTCTTCTATTGTATTCCCAAATTCCCTTGAGCGAAGTGTGGCCTTCGTCTTCTCAAGTTAACCTCTCTTCTTGCTCCTGGGTGGCTACAAAATTTTTTCGACCAGCCCCCAGCAAGAAGAGAATAGGAATATATATAGGCTACAATAGGGATCATGGATAATTAGGTTGGGCCTTCTAATTACATCTTGAGCCTAGCCCAATGTAATTAAATATTAATTCAATCCACTAAAGAATTAATATTTGCACTACCTTTCCTAATACCGTAATTTAATTAATTAATTCGGTTCCAATATTATTTGCTTATTAAATTCCCCATGTTTAAAATATCGCATGTCCATTAATTAAATAAATTACTGATAATTCATTTAATTAATATCTTTTATCCTTGATCATCCACTCAACCTTTATTTAATTATGCCGGAATAAATCCACCTGCAGGGTTTCACATAATTAAATCTTTTGAGCTTTCAAGGGGACATCATTAACCCGAATATTATCAGGACATGGATTCCTTCAATAAATAATATCCCACCATATATATTATTTCATCACCCAAAATATAATGAAATAAATCAAAAGAATTATTTCATATATAAATCAAAGCATGTAAATAATATATACGTGTCAATTATTATTTCCGGATTAAGAACCTAAGCATTAATAATAACATAGAATCTTAGTTCACCTCCTTAATCAGTATAAGGGAACAATTCTAAATTTGATCCTGTTCAATATACACAAAGTATACTAGTATTATTTATTAGTCAATATAAACTAATCTAAATAATACTACAGCCATACCAGTGGATTGTCTAACTCCACCTGTGCTGTGAACCTTATTATATTATATAAACCGTATTTAATAATCTAATATTCTGTATCCCATTTGATACTAGATTATTCACAATATATAATATTTAGACAACATGTAAACATTTAAATGATTCTCAATTAAACCGGCCAGAAATAAATGTAAATACTTCAAATAAATATTTTCAGTATACACTAACAAACTGAACTTTGAAAATGAAGATTTAAACTCTGATGAAGTAAACTCTGATGAAACAATTCTGACAGACTCTGTTGAAACAAACTCTGAACCTCTACTGGTAAACACTGGAGAAACTTCTCAGCCACAACAAAGGGAAGAACCAGTTGAGGGGGAGCATGATCAAGATGAAGACTCAAACACTGATACTGAGTCAACTGAAAAATCTGGATCAATCTCTGATGATTCAAACTCTGAAAATTCAAATTCTGACTCTGGGCAGTCAAGTTCAGAGAGATTCTCAGCAAACGAAGATAGATCACAACAAAATCAAGAGAGCATGGATCAAGGGGGAGGATCACATGCTGACAGAAGTCATTTGCCTTCTGCTAGGAAATGGACTAAATCACATACACCTGATTTGATAATTGGTGATCCAGATGCAAAAGTGAAAACAAGAAGTGCTACTGCAAGTGAATGTCTCTTTCATGCATTCTTGTCTAAAAATGAACCAAAGAAAGTGGAAGAAGCTCTTCAAGATGCTGACTGGATAACAGCAATGCAGGAAGAGTTGAATGAATTTGAAAGAAATGAAGTTTGGACCCTTGTACCAAGGCCAAAGAACAGATCTATTGTTGGTACTAAATGGGTTTTCAGAAACAAGATTGACAGTGAAGGTGTTATCAAAAGGAACAAGGCTAGACTGGTAGCAAAAGGCTATTCACAGCAGGAAGGAATAGACTATGATGAAACATTTGCTCCAGTTTCAAGATTGGAGGCAATCAGAATTTTTCTAGTAAATGCCTCTCACAAGAAATTCAAAGTGTTCCAGATGGATGTGAAAAGTGCTTTTCTGAATGGAAAGCTTAAAGAAGAAGTGTTTGTTGAACAACCACCAGGATTTGTGGACCCCAAATATCCAGATTATGTCTACAGGCTAGATAAGGCACTATATGGAATTAAGCAGGCACCAAGAGCATGGTATGAGACACTTGCTCAATTTCTTCTAGAAAGTGGATTCAACAGAGGAACAATTGACAAAACTCTGTTTTATTTCAATCAAGGAAGTGACCTTCTTTTAGTTCAGATTTATGTTGATGACATTATCTTTGGGTCTACTAATGATAAACTCTGTAAGAAGTTTTCCAAGCTCATGCAGTCCAGGTATCAAATGAGCATGATGGGAGAGCTTAGTTACTTTCTAGGCCTACAAGTGAGACAAACAGATGATGGTATTTTCATTAATCAAGAAAAATATACCAGAAATCTTCTCAAGAAATTTGGTATGCTTGACTGTTCATCTGCATCAACTCCCATGGCAACAGCAACTAAATTGGACAAAGACACAGGAGTTTCAGTGGATATGAAAAACTACAGGGGCATGATAGGATCTCTTCTATACTTGACAGCTAGTAGGCCTGACATCATGTATGCAACCTGTCTTTGTGCAAGGTTTCAGGCAGATCCTAGAGAGCCACATCTGACAGCTGTGAAAAGAATCTTCAAGTATCTCAAGGGCACCATATCATTTGGTCTGTGGAACCCTAGAGAATCAGATTTCAAGCTGCTTGGGTATTCTGATGCAGACTTTGCAGGCTGCAAGATAGACAGAAAGAGCACTAGTGGAAGTTGTCAATTTCTTGGTGACAGACTTGTCTCCTGGTACAGCAAGAAACAGAAATCAATCTCCACATCTACAGCAGAAGCAGAGTATATTGCAGCTGGTAGCTGTTGTGCACAGATCTTGTTGATGAAGAATCAATTGCTGGATTATGGATTGAGGTACAGTAAAATTCCTATTTACTGTGATAATCAAAGTGCTATTGCTATGACAGGTAATCCAGTACAGCATTCAATGACCAAGCACATCAGCATAAGGTACCACTTCATCAGAGAACATGTAGAAGAAGGGAATATTGAACTACATTTTGTGTCTACAGAACAACAGCTTGCAGATATCTTCACTAAACCGTTGAGTGAAGCTACATTTACAAGACTGGTCAATGAACTAGGAATGGTCTTTGGTTGTGACTAGGAATGTTTGGTTAGATTCAAATTTTACTTATGTAATGTATTACTCATATTTCCTGATTGGTTAAATGCTAAGTGAACTCTGTTGATTAAACTCTGTTATGCATACTCTGTTAAACTCTGTCAGCATGCCTGTATGTCATACACTGTTATTAAGTTTGATAAACTCTGTGAACTCTGAGTTGATTTTTGTCTGAATGAAAACACCAATGAACAAATATGTATGAAGCATGATTCTCAGCAATTAATCATGAATCTTTCTGAGTTATTATGATCTAATCTTAGATTGTGTAGAAAGTTAACACAGCATGATACTGGCTCATATTTATAGCATCTCTTAGTTTATTTTGTCCTATACTCTGAGTCTATAAATACTGTGTGCATTACCTTACATGAAAAACTACTGATGTTGATGAACTCTAAACTCTGTTAGTTATACTCTGGTAGAATAAAATGCTTACTTCAATACCCCAAAGAAAATGTATATAGGTTGTTATACTCCTTTGAGATTATGTTGGATACTAGGATGACCCAGGAACTTATTGGTATATAATATGTGCTAAAATTCTCTGATTTTTGGTGACTAGTTAAATACTAGGATGACCCAGGAACTTATCAAAATGATAAGGGCTAAATTTTTTGAATTTTTGGTAACTGGTTCCAACCTCTAATTACTAGAATGAATAGAATTAAAAAAAAATTGTATATATAGAGGGGGCATTAAATAAATTTTAAAAGTTAATGTATATAGATTGATTACTACAGAGTTTAGCTTTCATCATACAGTCAGTGTTTACTATGAAAGTTTGTGCATCCAGTGTTTATTGATTTACTTTATGGATTTTATGAAAAATTAGATGCTCTAAAAATTGATTTAGTAAACTCTGCTTCACACACACATATTTTCACAACTGTGCAATTTATGAAAGGGTTTCGGAGATAAAGTTGGAGAATTGACAAACGCTGTTGATTCGTGGTTCGTACTCTAAGGTAAATTTTCATTTGGATAATTTGAAAATCTTGGAGTAAATAGGGTTTTGACAACTGTTAATAAGTGTATTGTTGATTTGTGGTTCATACTCTGAGTCTCAAAGTTTTCGAATAGAACAAAACACTTCTCGAATTAGTACTCTGTTCTGCTCCTGATTTAAATTGATGAATTTGTTCCTTATATGATTACTTTAATTAGTTTTCATATTCTCTTCTTTGATTTACTTCCTTGAAGAACATTTCATAAATATTAAAAAAAAATTACAGAACACATTGAATAAGATTAGAGAAACATAATTTTTCATTGATAATAAGAAAGAGATTACAAGCAAGTTTTACATCTTTTTGTTCTCTCTATCTGCTAATCTATTCAACAGGAAAATAAAAGTTCAAGTCCAAACCACTACATTGTTAGCAAAAATCCCAGATCCCATCTTTGCCACTTTATTTGGGTGGAAGTTGAAGGGATAAGGTTATTTTTGCTGACATATTCATTAACAATGGTTGGTGGTGTTGGATGAGGATGCCTTCGAGGAAAGCCATGCTAATGTTGCTTGGAGAGCAGCATCGATGTCGATCACTCTTGCAGGTTTTTCTCTCTCGATCTCTTCCAGACCGGAATCCATCTGCAGCCACAGAGTCTCAAGCTGCCTTTCCCAGTCAAACGCATCAAACTCTTCACGCGTATAGCTGAAGATATCCCTATTCTCGATGAGATGGAGATTCTTTTCTTTGATGGTAAGGTTTGACATTGCTATTCAGAGTGTTTTGTTTGAAGGGTTTTAGATTTTTCAGGGGAGAATGAAAGGTTAAAGGGTTAGTGAACTAATCTGAACAAGTCTCTAGGCCTTAAATAGAGATGGGTAAGCAACGAAGTTCTAAATCGCTTCGTATTCTGGTTATTAATGGTTACAGGTAAACGCTTCCTATTCTGGTTTTAATTGGGTCCAGGTATTTTAAGAGAGTGTTATTTGATTTTTTTTTAAATAAAATATTTTATTGTTTTAATTTGCAAAATTCACCTCTTAAAAATACGAGCACGTGACCCACTCACCCATTAATGTGACCCACTCACCCATTAATGTGTCCCACTCACCCATTATCGTGTCCCACTACACATTAATCTAGGAACTGATTGAGTGTTTGATTACATAAGAGATTGGGTTTTTAATTAATCTAATTACTTTTGTGTCCAAACGGTTGTGTTTTATTTTTACATCTCACAGTTCTCTCACTTTTCACTTGGGCATTCTCGCAAACACCTTTCCTTCAAACATTTTTCTTAGAGATTCTTGCAAATTTCTTAACTCAATGGCTTCAAAACCATTCACTGCTCTTGGACTACGATTTGTTCCTAACAACTATGAAGCTCCACTCTATCATGAACGTGTTCCAGAAGCGTTTCATCTAATGTAGAATTTCTTGAGAGATTCAGAATTGGACAAGCTCTGGTTGGACCTGATACTCTCTCTGCATCTCAAATTGCTACATTTTGGCAAAATTCAGTCTATGTGGATGGAGGAGAAAGTGGGACTCCTAACATCATCTTCACTTATGAAGAAGAAGAGTTTGTGATTACTCCACAAACTGTCAGAGATACAATGGGGTTTGATACACATACATCTTATACTCTTGTTAATGAAACTCTATTGAGAGAGATGCTACAGGAGATAGGTTACATGGAATCTCTTGACAAGCTTGGAGGTATAAAGAGACCTAATCTCAGGAAGGAATGGAACTTTTTCTTTGATTGCATTACAAGGACATTCCAGAAGAAAGTCACCAACTGGGATGCCATTCCGATAGACAGTCTACAAATCGGGTATTCTCTACTCTATGGTAGTAATTTTGATTTTGGTAGATATGTTCTGATGAATTTAGGTGATAAACTGTCAGAGTCTGCTACAGTTTATTATGCTCGATTTTGTCAAATGCTGTTCAATGCTTGTGTAACTGATCTAGAGATTGCTGATACTGATGAAATTCAGCCTTTTAGAGTCAACAAGAGAATATTCTCTGATATGACTAATAAGGATGTTGGTAAAGAAAATCTCCCTGCCTTTGTTCTGCCACTTGCTTTGCAGAACTTTCTCAATCAACCTCAGGACCAACAACAACCAGACCCACAACCAGAACCACAACCAGAACCTCAACCAGAACCACAACAAGAAGCACAAACTGAACCACTAAACATTGATCGTACTCAAACACCAAACACTGAACCACCTACATCAACTACTCCCTCAGCACCTACAAAACAACCTTCACACACTTCACAAATAAACTCTGAATCATCACAATCTCCACCACAATCACAGTCTAAAGCACAAAGAGTTAAGAAGGCAATCACTGAATGACATGCAAGGGTTAAGCAGGCAATAGAGACACAAAGAAAAGCAAAACAGACATCTCCTGGAGCTGTTTATACTAGAAGAATGAAAAGAATAAAACAAAAGGCAAACATACCTAAGTCACTCTCAATGGTAGCACAATCTCCACAATCTAGTGAAGAGGATTCAGATGAAGTGCCTCTAGCGAAGAGAAGAAAACTGGTAATCTCTGATTCTGTGGATGAAGATATTGAAGCTCCAGAGGTGGTTTCACAGCAAACACCTACTGTTGAGGTTGAGAAAGATGAAATACCTGCAGAGGTTGAAATACCTGCAGAGGTTGAAATGCCTGCAGAGGACAAAATGCCTGCAGAAGAGGATACTAGAGATGGCTTTTCTCCAATGAATGATATTCTTGATTCATTTATGCCATTCTCTGATCCTATCTCTGATACTGGTGCAGCTGATCAACCTACAGTTGTTCTTTCTGAAACTGTAGCATCACATACTGAATTACTCTCAGATGCTCACCAGACTGCTGAAGGAGGTGATGAGGTTGATCAAGCAACCAAGACTACTTCTCAGTCTATGCCTGTGGCTGACAATGCTCAGCACAGTGTTTTACTTGAAGATGAACATGCAAAAGCTGCAAGTGTTGAACCTGAAGGTGAAAGCAGTGCAAACTCTGATTCTTCTCTGAGTGCACCAGTACAAACAGACAATAAACATACACCTTTCACTCAACCTTGTCAGTCTCATGAAGTTGAAAGAGCACAACTTGCAAAATTTGCTGTTGACTGGTACAAAGAGGACTGCATTTTTCCACGAGGGAGAGCAGCTGATTTTGTTAAGCAAACTGCTGATACTATTTCTAATCCAGAGATTCTTTCTTGCTTAAAAGCAACTGTGGTTCAAGTCAAAACTCTGGATAGAAGATTTGATGACACTACAAAGGCAATCACTGATTTGAGGACTGAGATCCTAACTACAGAAATGAAAATGGAAAGAGAGTCAAAACTCATGAATACAAAATTTTCTAAAGCTCAAGACAATCTCTTTGCCAGGCTGGGTAAAGTTGAAGAAAATCAGTCTGCCTTGTCTGTTAAAATTGATTCTATTGCTACCTCCTTGGAGTTAATTACATCTATTCTTATGCCTGATGATGTCAAAAAGGGGGAGAGAGTAGCTAAAGACAAGTGCAAGCAATCTCAAACTCTGATCAGAAGGGATAGTGCTGGAGATGGAGGAGCTAGCAGTAAAGGAAAGAAAACTGAAGAAGTTCAAACTTTGAGAACTAGCAAGTCATCTAAATCACAGTTTGTTGGGATAAATACTGATACTCAAGGTACTTCAAAGACCAAGAGTTTGCAATTACCTTCCAATCCACAGACTGATGAAGAATTGGCTGCTAAGTTGTTCATTGAAGAGAATGAGGAAGGAGTTACAATTGAGGACATTGAAGCTGAAGAAAAGAGTTTACAAGAAGAACATCTCAAAGCTTTAAAGTCTGGTAAGATAAAAATAGGAAAAGCTCCTAGGCCTGTTGTTAAAGGTGTTGTGATCAAGGAAAGTGCTGATGTTAGTCAAAGATCTCGGTTTTCAAAGGAAACAATGGCAGCAGAAGCTCAACTCAAGCTGAAGGGCATTGAAGGAGAAAGTTCACAGAAGAAAGTTACAACTTCTGTTGCATCACAAGTTATAACCACACCTTTACAATCTTCTCAGTTGAAATCGGTTTTTGGGAAAGGAACAATTCAAGATCCAAATATATTATCTGGAGTTTCTATGAGTATTTCTGATGGAAGAGCATTGTCTGGTAAAGTTGGAAACAATAAGGGTGGACTAGGTTCACACAAAGACAAAAGGCAATATACTGGTCCTAGAGATCCTTCTTCACTGGCTGTTCCAGGTCGTGGTGTCACTCAAGAGAGTTTGGACAGACTGGAATCAGTACAGTTAATTTATCAGAAGAGTTTAAAGAAGGACTTTCTCTTGTACTTTATGGTTGATGGGACAGTATTTAAAATTGGTGAGAATGATATTGGCTTGAAATATTGGGAAGAACTAGAATATGTTCTATATCTTTTCAAGGTGAATAGTCAAAGGACTCAATCAGTTGTTAATGTGCTCAGACAGAGGATGCTTCAGAATTTGGCAATCAGAGGAGAGAAGTATAATAGCAGATATGTTCCTAAGTACAGGGATTGCAATGGAAATCTTATTGCAATGAAGAAAGGTACTGCAAAATTAAAGACTGATTTGGGAATCACAGTACTTGACTTCAATTCACAGTCAGAAGAAGTCAAATTTATCAGACTGGGAAATGAGATGAGAAGGAACAAAATCTATGATCTTAGGGCTGCTATCTACCAGACAGATGAGAGTGATCCTCAGCTCAGAGAGATTAAAGAAGCTATGGAGATTGAGCTTGAAAATGCAGAAAGAAGATTGCTCATTGATTATCTCAGAGCTATGCCAGATCTTGAAGAGATAAGAGATTAAGGTCTGTAAGGATTTTCTTATTCTCTGTAGATTTTGTTAAGTAGAAGCTTAAACTCTGAATTTGTATAAACACTGTATTTGTCTATTTGTTTGACATCATCAATTATTGTCATTAACTTGTGCATTTTTGCTAATGAACATGTTGGGGGAGATTGTTAAATATAATTGATGTGTTTTAATCAGTGTTTAAGTGTTACAGTGAATTATCAGAGTTTAGCTGGAAGCGGTCAGAGTTTAGTGTAAACTCTGACAGATGGAAGCTCGACAGAGTTTGTCAAACTCTGTCTGGAGGAAGCGTCTACTGGTCAACGGTGATTGAAGATTTATTATGGAAGCGATATCTTTGAAGATTGGATAGCTATCAAAGAGATCGAGTTGACTTAGGAGACGTGTGACAATCTGTAATTGATATCATTGTATAGCTGATTATTAGGAATATCAATTAGAGATTGTATCGAAGCTGTATGTTTTATAAATATAGTTAGGTTAACCCTAGAAGGGTATCGTACAACAAATTATCTTTATTGTAACCTAGCAGCTCTTTGTGATAGTTTACATCACGAAGAGGGTTCTTAATACCAGAAGTTTTTAAAGTGCATAAACGTCTTACTTGTTAAACTCTCATACGAATTTGATTATTAATTGTGTATTCGGCCTAACAAAGCCGGCTTAGCCCGCTTTCAGGAAGTATCGGGTAGAAGGTCCTCGTGCCTAAACTATCCTAGGAGTGTTTGATTTTGTAGCTGTTAGGTCCGTTAAGATTGTAGAAAGGGGGGTTGAATACAATCTATACCATTTTCTCAAAATTTATTCGTTAAATAATTTTGCCTTAAACGAATATTTTTTGTGCGGAATAATATAACACAAATTTCAAGTTGAATATAGCAATATATTAACTTGAGGGGTGTTACAAAATCAGCCCAAATGATTATCAAGGGATTAATAACTAATTAGAAAATTCAACATGAACTTTGCTAATTTAGTTAATAAAATCAAGATATCAATTTGTGAACTAGGAAACTTAATTCGCTAGTAGTACAAGAATCACAAGTAAACAAGTTCCAACGGATAGGATATTACAACTGAGATGAACTTGAATTTACAGAATTAAATTTGAAGGTGTTCTTGAGCTTGAGAGAGAGAGAAAACAGCTGCTGTGTATTTTTCTTATGTTTGGTTCGACTGATTCTGATCTTACTGCCTTCTTCTGCCTTATATACACAGCCATAGTCATATTACTTGATTTAAACTGATATGGCAATCATTTTACATTAATATGACAATCGGTATAACTATCAAATCAATGTAATATGACTGTCCAGCTTAAATATAACTTTCGGTATAACTTAACTAGTCAATATAACATTCGCTATGACTTACCAAATGAATATAACATTCGGTATAACTTACCAATTGAATGAAATATGACTATCTCCATTTAACTGAATATGACTATCTCCATTTAACTGAATATGACTATCGGTATAACTATCAGTTTGATAGTTATATCATCATATTTTTCAGTTTATAATTAATTAAATGACTTATTAAAAATCATTTAACTAATTAATTCTTTTTCATATTAATTCTTCTTTAATTAATCTAATAATCACTTTAACAAAAATATTAATTCTGATAGAATTAATTAATTTATTAACTTAATTACTTGACTTAATCAATTAAAATAGAATTAATATAAATTCTTTAATAGTCAATACTCCGCTGAAAACCACGTAATTATAATAAGGAACATACACTGGCATGATGTTGACGTTCGATGTACTGTCTGGTTCATGAACGACTAACTCCAATCTATGTTCTTCATTGTGACTTTTAACACTGTAGTCTTTTATACTCTTCACTCTCATCAATCATTCGATACTGAAATTGTTTCTTGTCACTAATAGAAATCTCGGTCTTCGTAAATGAATCCACTTGTTTCATTGCTACCTTGAGGCCTGATCAGATATCTGAATCTTCTTCCAGTGTAAAACATCAAAACTATAGATTGACTTGTTGATTTTTCTTCTGACGGTTATCATCTTTTGAGATTCCTGTGACAGTTGATATTATTTACTTATTACAATCTAGTTTAATTGGATTAGGATCCTCGAACTACAAATAGGCTGAGTCAGATGCCTTTCAATCTCCCCCTATTTGTTTGTTATACAATAACAAGCAAATACCTAGAGGATTCTTCAACTAATCCCAATTAAACAAATAAAAGAAAACACTTTAAATGCTAAGTAAATAATGTAAAAGTTCTGGTTTATATTAACATTATCCAGATTCAAACAAAAAAGATAAATACAAGATAGATGATCCTCTAGACTGATCATATAAGACAATTATCCTATCTTGTTCTATCAAAGCTCTAATGATATAACTTGTAGAGCTAATCTTCATTTACCACTTTCTTTCTCATTGATTTCTCCTTCTTCTTGTTCATCCATGTCCGGTAGATTCTTGATCATTTCTGAATCAACAAGTAAATCCCTTCTGGATGACACATCTGTAGGATAGACCAGTGGTATTCCAAGTTTCTTTCTTAACTCACCTTGATACTGCTTGTATTTCTTCATGTTGGTCTGAGCATAGGATCGAATATGATTTGTAGCTTCAATCTTTTCCTGTGATGCAAAACCATGATTCCGAAGAGCATATTCAACATATACCAAGTGTCTGGCAAGATGTGTATACAATTCGTCTGTCTGAAGATTAACAGTATGAATGACTTCTCCCTTGAGAATTTTAACTTGTGGAGGGTCATTTATAACTTCAGGACCAGCTCTTTCAGCAAACTCTTGAAACTTTTCATGAAGCAGTATGCCTAGTTCAGAAGATGTTCTTACTTTTGGTCTCAACACCCAAAGCTCTGACAGAGATCTATCATAGAAGAACTGAAGCGATACTTTGTGAGATCCGAGCTTATGACATTCAACGAAGATAAGTAGCTCACCATTCTTAGGATCAGATGCAGTGGTTATTCTCACAATTTCTGTCTTTAAAGCTTTCAAATACATATCATGTATAGGGTTCTTCTGTTTAAAGCTTTCAAAAATAGCAATCATCCGACGATCATCATAGTCAGAAGTTTGTGGTGAGTCAATTACCTTTTGAGCACGTTCCCACTTATCACCATTTTTGTACTTGATGTACATCTTCCTAGCTTCCAGCTTCTGAGCATGTTGCTTTTGAAGTGCTTCCTGTTCTGCCTTTTGAAGTCTCTCATTATGAGCTAACTGTTCAAGTGTCTTCTTGAGTCTTTCTTCTCTCATAGCCAGATTAGCTTCATTCTGTTCGAGTTCTTTGTTTGCTTCAAAATTCATTTGTTGTGTTTCAACAGAATCAGGAATTATTTGCTCTTCATCATCCCAAAAACTGAGATCTGGTTCATCAAATTCTTCACCAACATCAGGAAACTGTAAGTCAGCAAACAGATCAATATCAGGTTCACCTGTATAGTAAAAACCTTCTACATCATCATCTTCCTGTTCTGTTGCTTGATGAGTTGTCTTCTTCCCTTCACTCCTATCTTCAAATTTTTCTTTACTTGCACTTGCTCCCCCTCTAGATTTCTCCCCCTTAGTTGAGGAATCCTCTACAGTCTTGTGACTTGTACCAGCTCCAGGGTCACTTCCATCACTACCTCCAAAGAATTTCTTCTCCTCTGCTGTAAGTGAGTGAGTTCTGCTGATGATATTATATAAATGTCTTAACCCCTTTGCTTGATGATCACTTTGCTTTTCAATCTGACTGAGACGATGTTCAGTGGTTAAATGATTTTCATTTATGTTGTTCTGAAGATCTTCAATCTGATTAGCCATAGATGATATAATAAGATCTTGAGCCACTGTGACATCTCCAGAGTCTTCAACTGCTTGTTGTTGAGAGAGTTTAAGTGCATTGATTTTGTTGTTGAAGATAGTTCTCATGTTATCCATATCAAACCTCAAGTTTTTGTTGTCCTCTTCAGCTTGAGCAAGACTTTCTTTCATCTGATTGAGTTGAGTAATGAGAGATAAATTGTATGTGTCATTGTGTGCTCTCACTTCAATAGCTCTCTGAGTATCACTCACCTCACGTGCTGGTGTTTCACTCAGATTTGAAGTAATTCTCACATCACTCCTCTCATTATCCTTAGCTGCATCCATTGTACCTGCACTGGAGATCACCCTAGCCTCCTCTTGGAAGGTCAGTGGTGGTGCAATGGGATTTCGCAAATCCCGATCAACCTGTGAAGGTTCTTCTGCCGTAACAATGGCAGGCACTATAACTTGCTCCACTTGCATAACAATATTTTCAGCTTCATTTGCAAAAATATCTTCCCCCATTGTGAGTAACAGGGGTGAGCTTGAAGGAATGAATGGGTTTAAGATTGCCTTTGACATGGTTTTACTTTTCTTTTGTGATGGCAAATCTGTTTCACTCACACTATCACTACTGGGAATAGCTCTTTTGAATGACAATTTCTTTCTACGATAGTGTTTGGAGAATTTAGGATCAGTGTTTGGTGCATTGACCTGGGATAAAGGTTGTGGATCTACAACCCCTTGGTCACTTCTCACAATCATTTGACTACCAGAAAGATATTGAGATTGTAGCAGAGTTGAGTCAAATACCTGATCATTGACATGTACATCATCTTCATTCTGAGTGTGTTGATCCACTGGAAGTTGATGCTCAAGAACATTCAAGGGTTCAGAATCAGGTTGAGGTACTGGAACTTGTTCTGCTTCAGGCTGTGGAGCTTGTTGAACTAAAGGTACCACAGCATCTGGCTGTGGCATGACATTTGGCAAATGTATGTATGTAGACATATAAGGTGTTATGACTACAGGAACATGCAACAAGACCTTAGAAGTGTCCAGCCTGGTGTAGAACTTCTTGTTTGGTTTACCAGACCATTGAATTCGATCATTTGGAAACGGAGCAGGTTGATCCTTAGGCATTAGATGATTAAAAATTAGTGTCAAAAATCGAGGATAATGACACTTAACCTGTTTACCTTTTCCAAAATTCTTTGTAGCCTTCGTCAATCGATTCAGCAGAATAGGCCATATCAAGCTGCCAAAATTGATTCTTCTATTGTGAGCAATTGAGAAACCAATTGACTGTAACATACCTGTGATGACAGTATTGTTGCTCTTTGTAGAATTAGCAAACACCTTTGCTATGATCTCGAAGAAGATATTCCATTCTTGAACAAGATTGCTTTTGAGTGGTCGTTTCAGATTCAGTTGACCATGATAGTTGATATTTGTGAAAAATTGGGTCAACTCATCATTTGAAGGCAATTCAGCAAATCGTTCAGTAGGAAGTCCCAGAGCAGCATTGAAGACAGATTCATCCACTGTATATGTCTGGCCATTAAAATCGAATGAAAACGATCTTTCATCTGAGACAGCTGTAGTACACATTAATTTGAGTGGACCAAATTTCATTGGAACATTTGCAGTTATAGAGTGACTACAGAGATTTTGCTCATTTAGAAACTTTATCCAGGACTTGAACCGATCCACTGGGCAATCCTCGGGATTAAAGTATCCAATATAATTGTGATTCACAAGTTCAAAATTATTATAAGCACCAGCCATTGCAAATCAGGGATTAAAATTAGTAAATCTGCAAAATTCAACAATTTAACCCAATTAAGTTACAAAATTCGAATTAACAAATAATTAAAAAAAATTCGAAAAATCAAAATCTCTATCAAAAATTCTGAAAAATTCAGACAATGATCTTGATTGTAATACAAACACACATGTATTTTTAGTTTTTACAAAATCACAACCAATTGTTCGGATTTTTAGATCAAAAATTCGAATTTTTTCAACCTCAAAAACTCAAAACTCGATCAAATCTTACATTTTCAACCTTGATTAGGAATGTTATACACTGGGTAATCACAAATGATCCTTAGAAACGTGTTTTGAGTAAGATTTGAGGCAGAAATTGGACAGAAATTCGTTCGAATTCTGTGTGTATATGTGTGTATATCGAACGGATTGGGTGACTTAACACGCCAATATAACAACCACTATGATATGACTGTCAAATATAACTTAGTTAATATATATCAAATAACTGTGATATGACTATCGGGTGATAGTCATACCGATAGTTATATTACGTTTAAAACGTAATATGACTACCCTAGGCTGTTCTAATATAACTACCGAAAGCACTCAATATAACAATTAAATCTTAGTTATACCGATAGTTATATTACTGTTAAAACACTCAATATAACTATAAACTATTTTAACAGTTATATTTAAACAAAAACAAAAACAAAGTTATATCTAATTTATTTCTAAGTTATATTACATTATTTAAAACTAATATAACTAATCAAACGTTCGAATATAACAATCAAGGAGATTGTTATACCGATAGTTATATTCTAACAAATCAGTTAATATAACTAACTAACAACAGAACATTAACAGAATTTAAATCAAGAAAAATACATTAATAATTTTCATAAACAAAAATAGCAAATTAATTTATACTAAAATTTTAAAACCTAATAAAAATTATAAAAACGATCATATGTAGTCCCTTTTACGAAATCAAACATTAATAACAGAAGGACAAACATTACAAATTAAATAACATAAAATAAAACCAAATAATTATACTACATATTTACATAATTATTTCTGATGAGTTAATAAATCTATAAATTTTCTAATAAAACAATTTCCATATAGAAAATTATTCAAAAAGAAACTATGATTTATTTAAACAACAAAAATAATCAAACTGAATTAAAAACAATAACATTTTCAAGAAAAATAGATTTCTCATAAATTACAGCTTGTAAAATTCGAGAAAAATATTTTCAAAGAAAATGGATTAATCTAAAAATATAATAAGTAACTAAAAATATGTACAGAAGATAATAACAATGGTTTTAAGATGAAATAAGCAAGGGTATAAGTTGATAAAATAATTATACAAGTGATTTAATAAGAAATATTAACACAATAATCACTTGTAAATTATTAAAGATCAAACCTCAGATATTAACCAGTTTAATTACTAGGACTATTTAACATACCCAATTCACCAACAATTCTGGTAAATGTGGATTCGTCAAGAGACTTAGTAAAAATATCTGCTGTTTGTTCTTCCATGGGTACAAAAAATAACTCCACGGTACCATTCATGACATGCTCTCGAATAAAATGATACCTGATGTCAATATGCTTTGTCCTTGTGTGCTACACAGGATTGTTAGAGATTGCTATGGCACTTGTATTATCACATAAAATTGGAATTTTATCAAGCACAAAGCCATAGTCTCTCAGCTGATTCCTGATCCACAAAATCTGTGCGCAACAGCTTCCAGCAGCTATATATTCAGCTTCAGCCGTTAAGTTGGAAACTGTCTGTTGTTTCTTGCTGTACCAGGAAACTAGTCTACCACCTAGGAATTGACAACTCCCAGATGTGCTTTTTCTATCCACAACACTTCCTGCATAGTCAGAATCTGTATATCCAACAAGATTAAAACCAGAATCTTTAGGGTACCAGATGCCTAGGTTAGGAGTACCCTTAAGATATCTCAGAATTCTTTTAACAGCAATGAGATGAACATCTCTAGGATCCGATTGGAACCTTGCACACAAACACGTAGCATGCATAATATCAGGTCTACTCGCAGTAAGATAAAGTAATGAGCCTATCATACCTCTGTAGCTTGTGATATCTACCTTGGCAGAATTTTCACATGCTCCAAATTTGACAGCTGTGGATGATGGTGTCTTTGTTGAAGAAGAGTCCTCCATTTGATACTTCTTGAGAAGCTTTTTGACATACTTGGATTGACAGATAAATATTCCATCTGTCCTTTGACTTATTTGCAATCCAAGAAAGAACTTCAACTCACCCATCATGCTCATTTCAAATCTACCCTGCATTAACTTTGCAAATTTCTTGCACAAAAGATCATTAGTAGACCCAAATATTATATCGTCCACATAGACTTGGACTATAATTGTATCATTCTTATGTTTCTTTGTAAAGAGAGTTTTGTCTATGACACCTCTAACAAAATCATTTTCAAGTAAAAATTCAGAGAGAGTGTCATACCATTTCCTTGGTGCTTGCTTAAGACCATAGACAGCCTTGAAAAGGAAGTAGACATAGTCAATTAAATCCTGATCTTCAAAGCCAGGGGGCTGTTCTACATAAACCTCTTCATCTAGCTTGCCATTCAAGAAAGCACTCTTGACATCCATTTGATAAACTTTAAAGTTTGAAAATTCTGCGAATGCCAAGAATATTCTTATGGCCTCAAGTCTAGCCACTGGAGCATAGGTCTCATCATAGTCAATGCCTTCAGATTGGGAGTAACCCGTTGCTACCAGTCTTGCTTTATTTCTCGTCACGGTGCCATCTTCATCAAGTTTGTTTCTGAATACCCACATTGTGCCAACTACTGGTCTGTCTGTAGGTCTGGGTACCAGCTTCCAAACTTCTTGTTGTTTAAATTGATTGAGTTCATCTTGCATAGCAATCACCCAATCAGGATCAGAAAGAGCTTCTTCAGTTTTCTTAGGTTCCATTTCAGATAGAAACCCTGAATAATTGCATTGATTCTGAAGAGCTCTTCTAGTCTTTACACCAACAACTGGATCACCAATGATTAACTCAAAAGGATGAGCTTTATTCCAAACAGTCTGTCTGGGAAGATTAGATCTTGATGATTCTCCTTGACCTTCATTGGGATGTTGTGTGTGACCAGTTGACCCTTCATTTTCTCCCCCTGAGTTGTTGCTAGGTTGACTAGATGATGATTGATTAGGAGAGTCAGAGGAATTTTGACTACTATCATTGATTTCATCATCATTACCCTGATCATCATTGTTGTCATTAGCATCAGCAAAAATCTCAGGTGCATTGTCATCATCTGAATCTGTATCTGTCTTGTCATCGAAAGATAGCTTCTCAGATGGATTCTCAGTTTGGATACTATGGAGTTTAGTGTCATCGAATGTTACATTGACACTTTCAATCATCTTCTGTTCATCAATCACATACACCCTGTATGCTCTCATTGAATAACCAATAAAAATTGCTTCAAATGCTTTGGTATCAAATTTACCACCTTGATCATCACCTTCTTTAAGCACAAAGCACTTTGCCCCAAATACATGAAAGTATTTGAGTGAAGGTTTCTTATCAGCCATAATTTCATAGGGTGTCTTCATTTGATCTTTATTGATTAGAGTTCGATTCTGGGTATAACACGCAGTATTGACAGCTTCAGCCCAAAAGTACAATGGAAGCCTTGATTCACTTAGCATAGTACGTGCAGCTTCAATCAAGGTTCTATTCTTTCTTTCTACTACCCCATTTTGCTGAGGAGTTCTTGGAGCTGAATATTGTCTGGTTATACCCTTCTCAGTGCAAAAGTCATTTAGAACTGCATTCTTGAATTCAGTTTCATTATCTGATCTTAAAGCTCTCACTGGATACGTAGAATCTCGCTCAATTAACTTGATATGATCAATCACCAGTTGTGGAGTCTCATCTTTAGAATTCAAAAACAGAACCCATGTGTATTTTGAAAAATCATCAACAATCACTAGAGCATATCTCTTCCTTGACATAGACATCACATTAACTGGACCAAACAAATCCATATTAAGTAATTGTAATGGTTCAGTTATTGAGGATGTATCAGTGCTCCTGTGACTTGCCCTTTTTAGCTTGCCCTTTTGACATGCATCACACAGTCCTTCTTGAGTGAATTCCATTGAAGGCAAACCTCTCACCAATTCTCTTTTGACCAGAGAATTCATTGTATTAAAATTAAGATGAGAAAGTTTCTTGTGCCATAGCCAACTTTCATCATTAGATGCTTTAGTGTAGAAGCAAGTGACTTCTTCAGTGCTTCCTGAGTTCATATTGGCTACGTACAGATTGCCTTTCCTAACTCCTGTCAGTTGTGGCTTTTCATGTCTCTTGTATGAAATTAGACAATTCTTCTTGTTGAAATGAACTTCATAACCTTTATCACAGAATTGACTGACACTGAGCAAATTGTGCTCAAGTCCTTTCACAAAAGAAACTTCATCAATGATAACATTTCCAGCTTCAAGTCTGCCATATCCATCAGTTCTACCTTTGCTGTTATCTCCAAAGGTAACTACTGGGCCGGCCTTCTCCACCACATTTGTCAGCAGGGTTCTATCTCCAGTCATATACCTTGAACATCCACTGTCCAAGATCCAGGTCACTCGATCAACCTGTTCAATACCCTGCAATGACAAATGAGTTAAACCTTCTTCGGGACCCAAATTTGATTGGGTCCTGCGTACTTAAAGTATTGACCTTTGTCAGGCAAAACAACATTTTTAAGTTTAACCTCTTTAGTCAATAAACATTTAACCTTATAAACAGATTTGAAAATCTTTTGTTTACTCTTGGGTATCCATGTTTCTCTCGCAGCAGTAGCACTTGTGTCATTGACTGGACATTTGACCTGGTAGACATTCTTGGTAATCTTTTGTTTAGTCTTAGGTACAAATGTCTCTCTCCTAACTTGAGGAGGAAAAGCAGTCTTAGATCGAACATTATTGTTCCTGTTCATGTGCTGTCGAGGAGCATTCTGTTTAACACATGCGTAATTACCATTAAAATAAGCACGCATATTGTTAAAAGCACAAGACATAGAATTGATAATACCACATGCTTTATGATTAGAGTTAATAGTAGGCATGGTACTTTTCTGCTTTGACTTGTTACTACCTAATCCAGTCTTAGAAGTACTAGCTGATTCAACAACTTTGACTGGTACTTTAGGTACATCTTTCTTGGGTGACACATTTGTTGTGTTAACGTCCTCAACTGATTTAGCCTTAACAAATACTGTGACATTTTTCTTGGATGACACATTCTTTGTATTATAGTTTTTAGCTGTTTTATTCTTAACACATTTATTCTCAACAAGAACTGTGCCATTTGCAGCATCCTCATTTCTCATTTCTTCATGTATAACCATAGAACGAATATCTGGTGGACCAGCATCAGATTTTGTAAACATTGGTTTTTCAACATTCTTGAGAATATGTGGTATACCTCTTTCTTTAGCTGGTATAGAATTAGGGGAATGATTACTCAAGGAACCAACAGCTTGACTGTAATCAAATCCTATTCCTACAGTTTGTTCTAATGCTTGTTTGTTGAAGAAATCTTTAGAAACTTTAACAGTATTATAACACGCTCTAACCTGTGTTTCAAGTTCTCTAATCTTAGTTTCTTGTTCAGCAATTTTATCAACTTGTTTTGTCATGTAATCTCCTAGACCTTTTTCTCTGCAGTTAAGTCGAGCTATTTCTTCTATATTCTTATCTTGATTAACCTGCACCTTTTTTAAATCTAACATTTGATTTTCAAGGTTAGTGTTAACAAGACTTATTCTCTCGTACCCTCTTTCTGCATTAGTCAAGGAACTACGTAAACTATCAATTAACTGAGCATCAGTAAGAATTACCGGAGTGGTATAATAAGTTGAAGATTCAGCATTTGCCACCAACGCAAAGTTTCCATATTCTTCATCTTTGCTATCTGTATCATCCCAGCTTTTACCAGCAGCCACATAAGCTCTTCCACTTTTCTTCTTTTCAGAAGCATAATCTTTCTTCTGTGCTTGCTTGGGTTTCTGACACTCAGTAGCAAAATGTCCCAACTCATTACAATTGAAACAACGGATTTTGCTTCTGTCAACAGTTCCAGTTTTATAACCTCCCCTGTTACTAGAGGATGAAGAACCTCCTCTCTGAAACCTGTTATTTGACTTAAACCTGAACTTTGGATTTCTTCTGAATCTGAAGTTACTAAATTGTCTCACCATCATTGCCATAGATTCATCTTCCAATTGATCCAGCTCTTCAAGTGAATAAAATTCTCCACCATCCTGAGTAGCTGGTGTTTGGCCAAGTTCTACTTCAGTTTGTTCCTTGTTGAAACTGATAGGTTGAACCACTTTAGTTTCCACTTCCTTAGGAACCTCAACCACTAAAGCTGTAGAAGAATTTACCATTCTGCCTTTGCCATAGAATTCCTTTTGCTGTACTTGTTCTAATTCATATGTTTTCAGAACACCAAACAGCCTTTCAAGAGCAACCTGAGTCAAGTCCTTAGATTCTCTGATGGCAGTAATTCTATGCCCCAAGTGAGTAGGCATTGTTAGTAAAAACTTCATGTTGATCTCCTTCTGAGTATAATGCTTGCCATGAACTTGCAAGTTGTTAATTATCTTGTTATACCTTTCGAACACTTCCTGAATGCCTTCATTAGGGCCAGCTCTAAAGTGTTCATATTCAGAAGTTAGAATTTGCAGTCTATTTTCCTTGACTTCATCAGTCCCTTCATTAATGACCTCAATAGTTTCCCAGATGTGCTTAGCAGTTTTACAATTTCTCACATGGCTATACATTACAGCATCTAGGGAATCCAACAGAATGAGTCTCAAATTTTTATCCAATCCAGCTTCCTCCTTATCTTCAGAGGTATAGTTCTTAGGGTCCTTTGGATAGGATCTGGCAGGGACTGTTACAGTTCCATTTACAACTGTTTCAGTATCATGTTGCATGGGAGTTACTGGTCCATTTTCCAAAACCCACAAAAATCTTGGGTTTGCTACATCAAGAAATAACTCCATTTTGTTTTTCCACATATCATAATTATCTTTATAAAAGATAGGAATTTTGACATTGCCTTTGGCAGACATGATGAATTTTTAAGAGAGTTAAAAATTCGAGCTTAATTTTTGATTGAGTAAAATTAGGATCTGGATTTGTGTATCAATCAATAGGCTCTGATACCAATTGTTAGGTCCGTTAAAATTGTAGAAGGGGGGGTTGAATACAATCTATACCATTTTCTCAAAATTTATTCGTTAAATAATTTTGCCTTAAACGAATATTTTTTGTGCGGAATAATATAACACAAATTTCAAGTTGAATATAGCAATATATTAACTTGAGGGGTGTTACAAAATCAGTCCAAATGATTATCAAGGGATTAATAACTAATTAGAAAATTCAACATGAACTTTGCTAATTTAGTTAATAAAATCAAGATATCAATTTGTGAACTAAGAAACTTAATTCGCTAGTAGTACAAGAATCACAAGTAAACAAGTTCCAACGGATAGGATATTACAACTGAGATGAACTTGAATTTGCAGAATTAAATTTGAAGGTGTTCTTGAGCTTGAGAGAGAGAGAAAACAGCTGCTGTGTATTTTTCTTGTGTTTGGTTCGACTGATTCTGATCTTACTGCCTTCTTCTGCCTTATATACACAGCCATAGTCATATTACTTGATTTAAACTGATATGACAATCATTTACATTAATATGACAATCGGTATGACTATCAAATCAATGTAATATGACTGTCCAGCTTAAATATAACTTTCGGTATAACTTAACTAGTCAATATAACATTCAGTATGACTTACCAAATGATTATAACATTCGGTATAACTTACCAATTGAATGAAATATGACTATCTCCATTTAACTGAATATGACTATCTCCATTTAACTGAATATGACTATCGGTATAACTATCAGTTTGATAGTTATATCATCATATTTTTCAGTTTATAATTAATTAAATGACTTATTAAAAATCATTTAACTAATTAATTCTTTTTCATATTAATTCTTCTTTAATTAATCTAATAATCACTTTAACAAATATATTAATTCTGATAGAATTAATTTATTTATTAACTTAATTACTTGACTTAATCAATTAAAATAGAATTAATATAAATTCTTTAATAGTCAATACTCCGCTGAAAACCACGTAATTATAATAAGGAACATACACTGGCATGATGTTGACGTTCGATGTACTGTCTGGTTCATGAACGACTAACTCCAATCTCTGTTCTTCATTGTGACTTTTAACACTGTGGTCTTTTATACTCTTCACTCTCATCAATCATTCGGTACTGAAATTGTTTCTTGTCACTAATAGAAATCTCTGTCTTCGTAAATGAATCCACTTGTTTCAATGCTACCTTGAGGCCTGATCAGATATCTGAATCTTCTTCCAGTGTAAAACATCAAAACTATAGATTGACTTGTTGATTTTTCTTCTGACGGTTATCATCTTTTGAGATTCATGTGACAGTTGATATTATTTACTTATTACAATCTAGTTTAATTGGATTAGGATCCTCGAACTACAAATAGGCTGAGTCAGATGCCTTTCAGTAGCTGATCCATAGGATTAGATTGTGTAGCAAACCTCCGGGTTTTATCTATTGAAAGATATTTCCCAAACAGTTGTGTTATTTCGATTCAGTATTTTTGATCTCATATCCACATCAAAAATAGAAATATTTTTAGAATAACGCATTCAACCCCCCTTCTACGTTATTCCGGACCTAACAATTGGCATCAGAGCCACTTTGTTATTATACAACAGTTAAGATCCAAAAATCTATACAATAATGACAGAGAAAACACGAAGAGATTCAAATTTCGAAAAGAAGAATTTCAGAAAAGCTGAGGAAAAAGAAGGCAGGTCTGGGAAGTGGACAAGTCCAAGATCAAATGCAATAATTGTGGTGAAAAAGGACAATTTGCACCTGAGTGCAAGAAAGCCAAAGCTGATAAAGGCCAAGCTTACATCACAAAGAAGAAGGAATGGGCTGACACTTCAGACTCTGAAGATGAGGTGAACTATGCCTTGATGGCAAATGCTGATAGTATCTCTGAAGCTACTGAGACCAAGGTACCTCACTCTACTCTAGCTTTTGATATTACAGATATATCTGACTTAAGACTCTTTCTTAAAAACTTACATGTTATACCAATTGTTGGGACAATCAGATCTTGGCACTGCGATTTTTGATACAATAAATTAATAAGTACAAATAGAAAAGTCACCTTTTTAACGGTTGATTCCACGCTCTTCTATTGTATTCCCAAATTCCCTTGAGCGAAGTGTGGCCTTCGTCTTCTCAAGTTCACCCCTCTTCTTACTCCTGGGTGGCTACAAAAGTTTTTTTGACCCACCCTCGCAAGAAGGGAGTAAGAATATATATAGGCTACAATAGGGATCATGGACAATTAGGTTGGGCCTTCTAATTACATCTTGGACATAGCCCAATGTAATTAAATATTAATTCAATCCACTAAAGAATTAATATTTGCACTACATTTCCCAATACCGTAATTTAATTAATTAATTCGGTTCCAATATTATTTGCATATTAAATTCCCCATGTTTAAAATATCGCATGTCCATTAATTAAATAAATTACTGATAATTCATTTAATTAATATCTTTTATCCTTGATCATCCACTCAACCTTTATTTAGTTATGCCGGAATAAATCCACCTGCAGGGTTTCACATAATTAAATCTTTTTGAGCTTTCAAGGGGACATCATTAACCCGAATTTTATCAGGACATGGATTCCTTCAATAAATAATATTCACCATATATATTATTTCATCACCCAAAATATAATGAAATAAATCAAAAGAATTATTTCATATATAAATCAAAGCATGTAAATAATATACACGTATCAATTACTATATCTGGATTAAGAACCTAAGCATTAATAATAACATAAAATCTTAGTTCACCTTCTTAATCAGTATAAGGGAACAATTCTAAATTTGATCCTGTTCAATATACACAAAGTATACTAGTATTATTTATTAGTCAATATAAACTAATCTAAATAATACTACAGCCATTCTAGTGGATTGTCTAACTCCACCTGTGCCGTGAACCTTATTATATTATATAAACCGTATTTAATAATCTAATATTATGTATCCCATTTGATACTAGATTATTCACAATATATAATATTTAGACAACATGTAAACATTTAAATGATTCTCAATAAAATAGGCCAGAAATAAATGTATATACTTCAAATAAATATTTTCAGTATACACCAACAATCTCCCATTAATACTCAAAATATTCTATGAGTATATCAGTGTTTATTTAATCCATTATTACTCAAAAAACTACTTTATAACCAAATACCTGACTCCTATCTTTCTGGAAATCTGAATCCGTATTCCCCAAAGGAAATAGATCTGAGGCCTTGTAAATTAACATATACTCCTTAGTCCTTCTCACGTACTTGAGTATAGTTTTTACTGCACTCCAATGTTCCTGACCTGGGTTCGACTGATATCTACTAACCATGCCTACAGCAAAGCAGATGTCAGGCCTCGTACATAACATAGCATACATTAAGCTTCCACATGCCGAAGCATAAAGAACTACTTTCATGCTCTCTATATCCTTAGGTGTCGAAGGACACTGCTCCTTGGATAGAGCCACTCCATGCTTAAAAGGTAGAAAACCTTTCTTAGAGTTCTGCATGTTAAAACGAGCTAATACTTCATCAATGTAGGGCTCTTGAGACAAAGCCAACATTCTTTTCTTGCGATCCCTTATTACTTTGATCCCAAGGATTTATGCCGCTTCACCCAAGTCCTTCATTTCAAATTGTTTGAACAACCATGCCTTTACTGATGACAACATCTTAACATTGTTTCCAATGACTAAAATGTCATCAACATACAGTACTAGAAAAACCACTGCATTACCCTCACTTCTCTTATACACACATGATTCGCTTGGACTTTGATCAAATCCATATGACTGGACTTCCTGATCAAAACGAATATTCCAGTCCCTAGAAGCTTGTTTTAGTCCATAAATAGACCTCTTAAGCTTACAAACAAGATGCTCTCGGCCTTCCTTAATGAATCCTTTTGGTTGTTGCATATAGATGGTTTCCTCAAGACTTCCATTAAGGAAAGCTGTCTTGACATCCATTTGCCAAATCTCATAATCGAGATGAGCTGCTATAGATAAAAGAATCTGGATCGACTTAAGCATAACAACCGATGAAAAGGTTTCCTCATAATCGATCCCTTCTTTCTGAGTATACCCTTTCGCAACAAGTCGTGCTTTCCAGGCTTTCACCTTTTTGTCAAATCCTCTTTTCTTCTTGTAGATCCACATACATCCAATGGGTTTTACACCTTTGGGTGGTTCCACGAGCTCCCAAACTTGATTAGAATACATAGATTCCATCTCAGATTCCATTGCCTTTTGCCAAAGATCTGCATCTTTATCTAGAATTGCTTCTTCGTATGTCCTGGGATCCTCATCATGTTCACCAGAGACCAAGTCCGAGGACTCTCCCAAAAACATGAATCTATCAGGTTGTTGAACAACCCTCCCACTACGACGAAGCACCGGTGTGGTATTAGTGACAGGTTCTGCATTTTCTTGTGGTTGATCTACTTTTACTATTGGCACTTGGGGATTATCTATCCCTCCCACTAGTTCCTCTAAAACGATACTACTCATGGGTTTGTGGTTCATAATATAGTCTTCTTCTAAGAATCTAGCATTGGTGCTAACAATGATATCTCGATCCCTAGGACTATAAAATGAATAACCTTTCGTTCCCATGGGATAGCCTACAAACAGCCTTACTTCTGTACGAGATTCTAACTTGGTCGCGTTCTTGTTCAGCACATGTGCTGGACAACCCCAAATCCGAATATGTCTTAAACTTGGTTTGGTACCAGTCCACAATTCTATTGGAGTCTTGGGAACCGACTTAGAAGGTACCAAGTTTAGAAGGTAAGCCGCTGTTTCTATAGCATATCCCAAGAATGACTTGGGTAAATCTGAATAACTCATCATCGATCTAACACTTTATAAAAGAGTCCGATTCCTTCTCTCTGCTACACCATTCTGCTGAGGTGTGCTAGGTGCAGACAACTGGGATGCAATCCCATTTTCTGATAAATATTCCATAAATTCTCCAAGCAAGTATTCTCCACCACGATCTGATCGTAGTGACTTGATACATTTTCCAAGATGTCGCTTCTCCGCACCTGCTTTGTACTCTTTGAATTTTTCAAAGCACTCAGACTTACGGCGCAACAAATAAATGTACCCATATCTAGAATAATCGTCAATGAAAGTGACAAAATACTCATAACCTCCTCTTGCTTGAATACTCATAGGTCCACATAAATGAGTATGAACCAATTCTAACACTTCTTTAGCTCTATTCCCCTTTGCTTTAAAAGGCCTATTAGTCATCTTACCTTCCAAGGAGGCCAAGGTACTGAGACCAAGGTACCTCACTCTACTCTAGCTTTTGATATTACAGATATATCTGAGTTAAGACTCTTTCTTAAAAACTTACATGTTACTGAGACCAAGGTACCTCACTCTACTCTAGCTTTTGATATTACAGATATATCTGAGTTAAGACTCTTTCTTAAAAACTTACATGTTAGCTATAGGGACCAGACTTTATAAAATAAAAAAATAAAATCTGAAAGTCTAGACCTTAGAAAGAGAAATGACTATCTAAAATTAGAATTAGTCCAGATGTTAAAAATTCAGAAAGAGAGAGATGATGCTATTATTGTTAAAACTGAATTATTTAAAAATCATGCTTATCTTGAATCTGAACTTGCTAAAGAAAGAAACATTATTAAAACTTGGATTAACTCTGGTAAAACTACTCAGAGTGTCTTAGAGAATGGTTGTTGGATACAAGGTCTAGGTTACACTGATAAAAAGAAAACTGCCAACCTAGAAGCGGAGACCTCTAAACCTGTATTTACTGAAAGGGCTGCAAAGCCCAAAATTAATCCTGTGAGGTTTGTACCAAAATCTGACAAACCAAAACAGGATGAAGTCAAATCAGTAAATATTGACTTAATGTCTCAGAAACAGCTTAAACACAAGCTGAAGGAGATAAAAGGAGTGAACAATGTAAAAGAACCTAGGAGAAATAGAAATGGAAAGGTAGGCATCAATAAAAGCAATAACTATATGCCTATTCCCAATGCTTCTAGGAAGAAATGTCACAACTGTGGAAATCCTAACCATCTTGCTACTTTTTTCAGGAAGAATAAAAATATAAACTCTATACCTCCTAAGTCAGGAGTTAAGAGTGGTTCAGTTAGGTTTAAGCCACAGAATCCTTGTTTTCACTGTGGCAGTATTTGGTACTCTATTTATACATGCAAAGAGTATCATAATTTGTATTATGATTATTATGAACTTAAACCCTCTTTGAATAAATTCGAGATTGATTCTACATGTATAAATTTTGATAAAAAATATGTTAGCACAAACTCTGATAAGACTTCTGCTGCAAAAGCTAACAAACTTAATAAGGCAAAAGGATCCAAGCAAGTCTGGGTCCTTAAAACTAATCATTAGTGGTTTTTGTGATTGCAGGGTAACAGGAAAAATATCCTTGTTCTGGACAGTGGATGCTCAGGACACATGACTGGAAATAAAGCCCTGCTATCAGAATTTGTGAAGAAAGCTGGCCCAAGTGTTTCTATGGAGATGGCAACATAGGAAGGACTCTAGGATATGGCAATATCAATCTTGGGAATGTCATCATTGAATCTGTAGCTCTAGTATCAGGACTCAAACATAATCTGCTAAGTGTGAGTCAAATCTGTGACAGAGGTTATCATGTGGATTTCTTTGAAGAACACTGTGAAGTTATAAGCAAATCTACATGCAAAGTTGTTCTGAAGGGATACAGGCATGGTAACATTTATGAAGCCAAGCTTTCAACAAACTCTAAAGGCTCTGCAATCTGTCTACTGAGTAGAGCATCAATTGAAGAAAGATGGAGCTGGCACAAGAGACTTTCTTATCTGAATTTCAACAGCATTAATGAGCTAGTGAAGAATGATCTTGTGAGAGGATTGCCCAAATCAGTTTTTACTCCAGATGGCCTTTGTGACTCATGTCAGAAGGCAAAACAAAGGAAAACTTCATTCAAAAGTAAGACTGAATCCTCAATTCTTGAGCCATATCACTTATTGCATGTTGATTTATTTGGTCCAGTAAATATAATGTCTATTGGAAAGAAAAGATATGCATTGGTTATTGTAGATGAATACACCAGATATACATGGGTGTATTTCATGCACAAGAAAGAAGAAACTACATCAATCTTAACAGAGCATGTCAGACAACTGGACAAAGGATCTAAGCATATAGTGAAAATCATAAGAAGTGATAATGGCACTGAGTTCAAGAATGCAGCCATGGAAGAATATTGTAAAGAAAAGGGAATAAAACAATAATTCTCTGCACCTGGAACTCCACAACAAAATGCAGTAGTAGAGAGAAAGAACAGGACTCTCATAGAAGCTGCAAGGACCATGCTTGATGAAGCAAAGCTGCCAACTTACTTTTGGGCTGAAGCTGTGCAAGCTTCTTGTTTCACACAGAATGCTACACTGATAAACAAGCATGGTAAAACACCATATGAGATGGTGAAAAATAAGAAGCCTAACCTGAAGTACTTTCATGTGTTTGGATGTAAGTGTTTTGTTCTTAAGACTCATCCAGAACAGCTTTCCAAATTGATTTAAAAGCCGATGAATGAATCTTTGTTGGATACCCACTATCCACAAAAGCATTCAGAGTCTACAATCTAAGAACAAAAGTGGTCATGGAATCTATCCATGTGTCTTTTGATGATAAGAAGATAACAGGACTTGAAGATTTTGATGAACATGACCAGCTGAGATTTGAAAATGAAGAAATAAATGTTGATCTACAAAATTCTTATACTCTTTCAGACTATATTGTTCAATCTATACAAGTAGATCAGACTACAGCACATGTTGAGGGGGAGCAAGTGAACGATGAAAATGAACCACAATCAAGTGAAGAAACATCAAAGAATGCATCTACTGCTAATGATTCATTAAACTCTAATTCATCAAACTCTGAAAGCAACAGCTCAGGGGGAACAAACAATGATTTTGGATCTATTAGTCGTCACACTCAACACAATTATGAACTTGGGGAATCATCAAGATCAAATCTGCCGAGTCAAAGGGTATGGAATAGAGCGCATCCCTTTGAACAGATCATTGGTGAACCGGACACGGGTGTACAGACTAGAAGAGCAACACAGAATGAATGCAATTTCGCAGGATTTCTATCTCAAATTTAACCTAAAAAGGTTGATGAAGCTCTTGATGATTCAGATTGGGTAACTGCAATGCAAGAAGAACTCAATCAGTTCGAAAGGTAGAAAGTTTGGAAGCTGGTATCAAGACTAAAAGATAAATCTGTAATTGGCACTAGATGGGTGTTTAGGAATAAACTGGACGAAAATGGTATTATTATGAGGAACAAGGCTCGATTGGTAGCAAATGTTTACTTTCAAGAAGAGGGAATTAATTATGATGAAACCTATGCTCCCGTTGCAAGACTTGAAGCAATCAGGATGTTCCTAGAATTTGCTGCACACTCCAACCTTAAGGTTTTTTAGATGGATGTAAAGAGTGCATTTTTGAACGGAGATCTAGAAGAAGAAGTCTATGTTGAACAACCCCCTGGGTTCGAAGACAAGGAATTTGAAGGTTTTGTATACTTTCTCTTCAAAGCTCTCTATAGTCTCAAGCACGCTCCTCGAACATGGTATGATACTCTCTACAAGTTCTTACTTGAAAATGGTTTTACAAGAGGTATCATCGACAAAACTCTCTTTCATAAAAAGCATAAAAATGATATAATTCTGGTGCAAGTATATGTGGATGATATAATATTTGGTTCTACTAATGATTTGCTATGCAAGAGATTTGCTAAGCTAATACAGAGTAAGTACGAGATGAGCATGATGGGTGAGTTATCCTTCTTCCTTGGATTTCAAGTTGTTCAGAAGCCTGATGGTATTTTCATCTGCCAGTCAAAATACATAAAGGATCTTCTGAAGAAGTATGGGATGGAAGAAGCAGCTACTTCCAAGAACCCGATGCCAACTGTTGTCAAGCTTAATCAAGACAAATCTGGTAAGTCAGTTGACATCACGAAGTATGGAGGTATGATCGGCTCTCTCTTATACTTAACTGCTAGTAGACCAGATATTATGTTCGCAACTTATGTGCTAGATTCCAGGCTGACCCTAAAGAGTCACATCTTATAGCTGTTAAACGTATTTTCAGATACCTTAAGGGAACCCCCAATCTTGGGATTTGGTGCCCTAAAGGAACTGGTTTTGACCTAGTTGGCTATACAGATTCTGATTTCGTAGGTTGTAAGATTGATCGGAAAAGTACTTCTGGAAGCTGTCAGTTTCTAGGAAGAAGGTTGGTATCTTGGTACAGCAAGAAGCAACACTCAGTATCTGCCTCGACAGCCGAAGCAGAATACATTGCGGCAGGTAGTTGTTGTGCTCAGATCCTGTGGATGAGGAATCAACTTCAGGACTATGGACTCATGTTGGACAAAATTCCAATTCTATGCGACAACACGAGTGCCATTGCCATTGCCAACAATCCAGTTCAACATACCAGGACTAAGCACATTGATATCAGGTATCATTTCTTACGAGAGCATGTCATGAATGGAACTGTGGTATTATATTTTGTTCCCACAGATCAACAAATTGCAGACATCTTTACTAAACCTCTGGATGAATCCACTTTCTCCAGGTTAGTTGGTGAACTTGGGATGTTAAATCTGTCTAATTAATTTTGGATAATCAATAACTGCAATTTGTAATAATTTCACATGTATTTTAAATGTCCATATGTTTAGGACTTGTGAATTTATTTGCATTCAGTCCTCATATTACAGTTATCTCTATATTAATTACCATGCTTATAAATGCTATATTTTATGGTAATTAGTTAGTAAATAATTGTGTCAATTGTAGCATAATTAAATAAATATTTTATTGACATATATCAATTAATGATACTTTGTTAATTTTATGTTTATTTAATTATGAGTTTGTCTGATTATTGTGGAATAATTCTTGAATTAATGATTGGTTATTTTAAATCCACAATAATTGGAAATAATAAATGTGTATGTGTGTGTGTACATAGGTTGATAGGTTTCCGTGATAAGATGTTTTTTCGGCTGACAGGTTTCGGTGATAAGATGTTTTTCGGCTAAGTAGGTTGTTAGGTGAGAACTTATTGAGCGGTGTAATTTTTTAAACATAATCTGTCACGCTCTCACCTAACCCACTAGTCCTTGAAACCTTATAAATAATGAGTTTTTGCTTGTGTTTAACATCATCATTTTTCAGATATACAGAGCATATACACACAATTGCTGAATATTTCGAGCTTTGATCGGAAAGATCTCTCAATCTAGCTGGTGGTTTTTAGATCGGATTCATATTCTTGCTTTATACATCATCCTTTATAAAAACTAACCCTTGTTTTTGAATTTCCTCAAAGTTTTGAAAATGCCATTGCAGGGAAGCTTTTTAATTGCTAAAGTTAATCCTATTTCCATTCAGTAAATCGAAACCATTCTTGATGAGCAACTTCGGGCTTGGACACAATTTCTGAATGAACATTCATTAATTCGCTATGCTTTAGTTATACCAGTGTAGCTTAACCATGATGCATTGCGTGAACTATATTGCAGTGGGGTTAACACTTCTGGACAGGACGGGTGTGCAATCACATATCAACTGTTTGGTAGATCGATTATGGTCACTGAACGAGATGTTAGTCGAATTCTTCATTTTCCTATGGAAAATCTTGTTTCTGATCTTACACCTGAACAGATTGAAATGTTCTTTCGTTTTATAAGATACCAAGATGGCAATTTCAATACTGGTAATCTTTCTAGAATGTTTCTAACCCAGTATTGGAATTTCTTATTTCACACTCTTAACCATGTTTTTTCCTCAGATAGAACAAATCAAGATCAAATACCTGCATTTATTCAAAAAATATGGTATGCGGTCGCCAATAATTTGAGGATTAATTTTGGAAAAATAGTGCTTGGTCAAATCATTTTAGAGATGAAACACTTGGAAACAAGAGATGTTCGGACTCAAAATGTCAAATGTCTATATCCAAGGTTTCTACAGCTAATATTAAATGATTTTTTGAATGATGAAGACAGGGTACGCTTGGAAAATGGTCAAAATGTGGAATGTTCTTACATGAAGATGAATGTAATTAATTACATAAGCAAAAAGAACTATACGGATGTGCCTACAGTCCTAACTGAATATCTAAAGACTGTCCCACTTCCGTTGTTACCAAGACCAGTGAGAGCAGGTATACGACAAGGTAATATTTCAATCCCTACTATTCCAACCTCTATATTCCCTTTTGTGTCACAGGAAATACAGTTTCTACAACCCCTAGTGGCCATCTTACCCGACCAAGAGCAGGAAATCCCACCGACTCTAACACAGGTCGAAGAGCCCATTCTACAAATGCAAACACAAACACAACAAACTCCTTCACCTCAATTGTCACTTAAACGACCAGCCATCAACACTTTTGAGGGGGATAGTGCCTTAGCAGCACCACATAAGGAGTTAGTTACATCAGCAGCTCTACCTCATTCTAAAAGAAGTAAACCAAATGAACCTGAGGTAACTGCAACTGTTAGTGAAACAATTCTTCCTTGTCAAATGGGTGAAAATGTAAATAAGGTTGAATTGATAGGAGCAACTATCTTGAGTTCCATTTCACGGAACATAAGAGTGGTTGATGATCTTTCTAAAGATCAAATGCCTTCATAGGCATCCGAGGTGGAATTACCTACCTCAATAACTACTGGTGTATCTTCCATTTTACGAAAAGATCCATCGGTAGGTGGTTCTTTTATGAACCAAGTGTCTTCACAGACGTACGAGGGAAACTTGGTTTCTGTGCCATTTAATCGATTCAAGTTTAATCTCCCAGAGGGAAAATCTCTGGATCTCTTTCGAGATTTACCACTCTTTACCAGTGGTCGGCAACTCACTTCACGCGAGGAGGAAAGCTCACGACTTTCATTGCACCATCCATGACCTTTGAAAAAGGGGCTAGGATGATTTCATTTGCAGGTACACATATCGGTGGAAGCTCTGGAGGAGAGTTGAGGGAAACACGAACAGAACATGCAAGTGTAACGCAAACCACTAAACCGAGTGAATATAGAGTGTTGAGTGAAACACCTGCAGAACGTATGAGTGAGTAACCTACTAAACCACATGCACCTGTAACCAGAAAGGAATACAATAGACTCCTTACACGGGTCCAAACAATGGAGAAAGAGTTGTCAAATATCTGTAAGTCCATTGCAGAAATCAAAAATTTGCAACTTATTCAACATGATGCATTCCAGGTTCAATTAAGTTCCATGGCAACCTAGTTTAGTCATGAAATTAATTCCTTGGTGAAGACAACTTCGTCCAATTTACCAACTCCACATCCTACTATTCTGGAGGATAACCCAACTGAGGGGGAGAATGTGGATGGGCAAGAAGCTACTAGGCGTAATAAGAGCAAGGAAAAGGTTGTTGACACGGAATTAACTTTATTTTGGGAAAGGAAAAGCTAATGGGAGTATTAGTGCTATGTGGAAAGAAAGCAAAGGCAAACTTGAAGATAAATTCAGTCTAAAGGAACAATTGTCTTAAACTTGGTTAATTTTAGAAATCTGGAAAATGTATGTATATGATCTAGAATGCGCTTTAATATTATTTATCTTTGTATTTTATTTTTGTTGTATAAATTGAGTTATCCTCTAGGGATTTTCTTGTCAAACCCTAACAATCAAATAGGGGGAGGTTGTAAAGCATAATGTAATGCAATATTTAATAGAGGATATATATGACTCAACTAGGATAAAAGATAAATAATATTAAATCTATACAGGGATCGTGAAATTTGAAGAACGGGCACCAACAAGGATCAAGTTGTTGAAAGAAGTTCATTAACATGTTCAAGCCTCAGTGACAGAATAAGATGTACAGATGATTCAATTGAAGAGCCAAAAAGATTCCATGTATTTACATAATTTGAAGATACTGCCACAGGCTAATCAATTAGAATGTAACGAAGGTGTGAAGATCAAGATCAGTGCTAGTCACTTGTGAACCATACTAGCACACTAAGTGTCAGCACATACGAGAAGGATCAACACATTAATTTACAGAAAGAATTGCCAAAGCCTATTGACGATCAAGGACAGACATAATATTTCAAGGTATTGTCAAAAATTAAATAAGTAACAGATTAATTAATTATTTATAACAAATAATTAAATTAATCTAGTACTTGAATTGTTTTTAGAGATGAATTAAAACAGCAGAATAAAACAGAAGAAAGAAGCCCAAGAGATACAAAAATAGTATTACTATGCGTAGTTACTATGCAAAGTTACTATACATGGTTACAGTGCACGGTTACTATTTGGGGTTGGTGTAATAGTGCTCGGTTACTATTTGGGGTTGGTGAAATAATGTCTGGTTACTATTTGGGGGTTGTTGGAATAGTGCTCGGTTACTATTTTGGGGTTGTTGGAATAGTGTCAATTAGTGACTTTCTATAATCTATACATAAGCCTGTTGTATTTCATTTCAAAACAAACCTCAACACACAACTCTCTCTTCTCTCTTATATCTTCTCTGTGTAACCTGCTAGATAGTCCATCTAGTAGGAAAGCCGGCTTAGCCCGCTTTCAGGAAGTGTCGGGTAGAAGGTCCTCGTGCCTAAACTATCCTAGGAGTGTTTGATTTTGTAACTGATCCATAGGATTAGATTGTGTAGCAAACCTCCGGGTTTTATATATTCAAAGATATTTCCCAAACAGTTGTGTTATTTCGATTCAGTATTTTTGATCTCATATCAACATCAAAAATCGAAATATTTTTAGAATAACGCATCAACCCCCCTTCTACGTTATTCCGGACCTAACAACTTAGATAAAATAGTGGGAGCCGCCAATGAATAAAGACCCAATTCATTTGGTGATAAGATTATACAATTGAATATTCTACTTATGTTGTTAATTTTATTTAAAGATTTTAAAATATAAATGTGATGTCTTCTGCACTGTAGAAATAGCATAATGGATGCTAGGTCAATGACTTGTTGACATGGAAAGTGAGAATAGTTTTCACAAACAGAATAGATTGTTTTTCGTCTTGAACTCACCAATCTTCGTAAGTTGTGTAAGATGTATCTAACGATGAGTGAGATGTCACATTTTGTTCATCTTCAAGGGTTGTTAGATGAATAAGTTAGGGACATAGATATAAGATATCGATGTTGTTTATCGATAACAACAATTTATAATTATTTCTATCAATGACCTTGTTTTATATGATCAATTAGATTGTTCGTTTATATAACTGGTCTTTAGATAGATATATAGCTAATTCAAGATGTGATCTTGAGATCTCATTGTAAGAATAAAGTCAAGATGTGATCTTGAGGTCTTATTACAAGAATAGGAAGGTGAGTTGAAAAGACACAATCTTGAAGATAAGAGTTAGCCAAGAAAGCAAAGGTATTAGACTTCCACTGAATAAGGATAGGATATTGGAATTGGATTATGTAAGATAAGTCTTACAAAATCAAGGAAGTAAAAGGTTAGTGTAACCGTAACTTCAATATAAGTTTGTTAATAGTTGAAATGAATAAATCTATAAGTCAATCATCTACTTGGGTATTAGACACCACTTAGGTTCAAGGATTACGAATCTTAACCAAAGGACAAGTAGATAGCTAGACGTCGATGAAATCCTATATAATTGAAATAGAACAACCGTTGTTGTTTCAATTATGAGAACTTGTTGATTAGTCATGTTGTTGGACTTATGGATTACATATTTCATATTGAACAAATTAGATATAATGAGATATATTAGGTTTGATACCTTGTTACATTCAATGACGATCATTATAAATAAGGATATGTGTATTTGTTGAAATACAAAATCCAAGTTTTATTGATAGGTTCAATGAATGCTGAGGTATGACAACGAACTATTTAAGAGTATTGGAAACATTCAATGAGATTAAGGTTTGTCAATATTTAAATAGTCAGTTCCTGAATTATCTCACATATCATGATATTAGTTCGCTGAAGACTCTTGTTAGACAAGGTTCAGTTTATAGTGAATGATATCAATAATTCCGGTATCTATTAAGAAAATGACTTAGTAGAATAGTCAAATTACTCGATAAGGTATCCTCAACACAAGTTAACTAAAGTCTCCATGAGATGTGGATTAAGGAAACATAAGTCTCAATTGGCTTGAGATTTGGGGTCGTCTAACCTGTATCAAGAGTTGAATAAGTTAGAGACTGAATTTGAATAAAGAAGGTTTGTGGTTAGTCTTAAACAGAGTTTAGGACAACTATATGCAATCTTGCTGAGCAAGGAGTATTTATTTTATAGACACTGGGAGTGTTTTGTTTTGGAGATACTCCACCTTTTTGGAAAATTAGTTTACCCTTCAAGGGCTCAATGGGAGCTATAGTGAACTTGATGAAGTTCAGGAACCACAAATCATCGCGGATTAAGTATGAAATCTATTTGAGAAGTTGAATTTTTTGTACAACAACACTGTTGTAATCTAGGAGGGTATCATAGTTTCATCATTAAGAATGGTGATGCAATATCCACTAAAAAGGATAGTGACAATGTTTTGAGTTTTAATGACTCTGAGGAGTGACAGAGTGCCATGGAATCTTAATGGTTTTGTAGAGAGTTTTGAACGGATGGCAAGGTAGAGACCTATAAAGCCTGGCTAGTTATAAAGATTTAAGTGAATGTAATGTGATCACCTTAAAGAAACTTTTATCGAATAGCCATGATCAAAACCATGAAGATTTCGAATGCATGATTCTCGGTAATGGAACATTAATTTTGATGAGATAGTCAAAAAGTTTGACTTTATCAAAAAGGTGAATGATCCATTTAATGGTACAAGAGTTTAGTGGGAGTGATGTAATAAAATAATATATGTGGATATATTAGTGAAAATATACCTTTGATAATTTTGGTTTTCATTAGAATTAAGCTATCAAAGAATTTCTTCTTGGACTAGAGTCAGGCCTTGAAATAAACTAAGGGTGATGATCTATGTTGATAGATCACGATTAGGATAAGAGGTCTGACATAAATAATGTACATTGATTAGATGCTGAAATGTTCAGCATGGTAACTCCAAGTGATGTTTCATAATGATGAACATGGGAGAATATCTCTCTGAGAGAGAGGACACGTGAATGGAATGTCCCTGAGAATCATTTTAATCCATTCTGTGTTACATGATATGTACAAAAAATGATATTACTTGTTGTGACAAGCAAATATCAATCTACTCCTAGGAGAAAAAGATCAGATGACAATAAAGTGTCGTAGTATACTTGAGAAGGCATGGAAATATATTTATTTTCTCTGATGGATCTAAATTAAAACTAAAGGTCCTTGTAGACTCAAGTTTTAATCAAGATCAGTTTGATAGTAGATTAATTTCGGGGCACTGGATAGTCCTGAGTGGAAAGACAGTGAGTTGAAATAGTTTCAAGCAGTAGACACTCATTAATATTAGATCAGAAAGCATAGTGTGTTTTGTTGCAAGTGTGTTGCAATAGTGGATTGGAAAACTAGTTTCTATGTTGGGTTAGTTCATGGCAGATAATAAGCCATTAAGTAGTAAATGTGACAACTCAAGGGCATCAAATTAGCGCATGCTAAGGAACCGTGACCCCATCTAAGATCTAAGCACATAATTGCGGCTCTCTCATCAGATTAGGGAGATCGATGAAAGAGAGGTTGTCAATATTGTGAAAGTTGACATACACAAACAACGTTGTAGACCCATTGTTAAAGCCGTTTCTTAGACTCACTTTGATCTTCACGTAGTGAAGATAGGTATGCGATACCGAAGTGATTGCTTTTAGTACAAGTGGGAGATTGAAAGAGAAGTGTCCTAAATCCAATCATGGATGATGAGTTAGGATAAACTTTCTTGAAATCTTAGTAGGTTTTATGATTATTAGTGAAAGACATATTTGTCTTTATACGGGTTTATCTATTTAAAGTGTATTAAATCAGATGTTCCATAGTTTAGAGTAAAGCTTCTAGAATTATAATGAGATTATAATAATAAGATCTAGAAGATGATAACACTAGACTTAAATTGTTCCTGATCATATGATAACTAATTGGAAGTTAGTTAATCTGTAAAGATCAGTACATACTATGTTAGCTTCCTAGGAAGGATGTCTATTCTCATAGGTATTTGTATGATGACACTATAGCTAGTATGTAGGTTCTTATTAGGGAATAAGTCACTGAACATGACTCGATTAGTGGAGCAACTAATGGAGTTTACTCACGTGTTGATAGTTGTTCACTAAGTGATAGTTGTACAAGTGTCCTTAGACTTGAGATTGTTAGAGTAATCTTGAATATAATGAACTATGCTTTGGTTTAGTCCTTAGTCTCAAGGACACCCATTAGGTCTATTATGGGCATATGGATTTGTGTATGGAGATAGTTAACGGTCAATAAAGGATCTACCCCTTCCAGTAAAGGAAGAGAATATCTTATGCTATTCTTATTATGCTATTTCCGGAATCTCTGGCCAGAGTGAATGAAATTAGAAAGGAGTTTCTAATTTGCATTAATATGAACTATGCATTATAAATAAGGAATCATATGATTAAATTTGATAGGCTTGACACGAGTTCCATGCCTTGTATTTAATCGGGATATTGTAGGGTGAAAGGAATTGATTGTACGGTAACTATTCACTGACTAGGTTCTAGGTATTCTAAGCAGTGAATTCATATTATCCGGATAGTCGCGATATGCTGTAAAGTATCCCTCACGATGTAGAATAAATATGAGTAATTATTTAATTAATTATATTTAATGAATTGGAAGAATTCATATAAATAATAATAAAATAATTTTATTATTATTTATTTCTACGACCGGCTTAATATTGAACTTACAGGGTCACACAATAAAAGAGACTGATTTATTGGTGGAGGAATTAATTAATAATGGCTAGTAATTATTTATTTGTGAAATAAATAATTTATTAGCAATTTTATAATTGATTAAATAAGATTTAATTGATTATAAATTTATTAAGAAGAGCTCTTAATATTATTAATTAAGGATTTAATTTTAAAAAAAATTAAATCAAGAGAGAGAATTATTTTCTAAAGAGTTTAGAAAAAGAATTAATGATTAAAAGAATTTTAATTATTAATTAATTGATTAATGAGATTAATTAATTAATGGGGTTAATAATTATATTATATTATATTATAGGAAAAAATCAGCTGAGATTTTGCCTATAAATATAATGTTATAAACCCTATTTTTGCTTTAGTTGTTTTTACGTAAGATTTCAAAGGTAACCTAATTCTCTCTCAACTCCTCTTCCTCCATCCATTAAATTCTTCTCTTGGTGGATACTTGTGGAGTGCTACACACTTGAGGAGCAACTGCTAAGAGACTGTCACACCATCATTGGTTCGCTTTTAAAGGTTAGAAATCGATCATACGTTTTTATCATTGAATCTTATGCATATATATATGCGATATATATGTAAACAATTGTGATTTACGCTTCCGTTTATGCATAATATTCCTTCAATAACTCCTATCGCTCCAAAATGAGCCGTTCCTTTAAATCCTAGCCATAGCCAGCGACCAAAACTATATGCACCAGTTTATTGTCGTCGACCTTAATAATCCACATTCGAATTTGGCAATCGTGTACAGTTTCTGAGTGAAAATCATAAATTTCTATAGAATTATATGCCAATAAAAAAATTAAACTAGATATCAGAATCAGAGCTCTTTTCCTCCTTAGGTGGGGTAAACTGCTTGCTCAGTCGGGACCTTGTCCATGGATCCAAAGGCGCTCTTTGTGGTGGTTGAGGAGCAGGGGGTTTCGACTGTCTAAGCTTGTTCTCTCTGTCTATAAACCTGTTTGTGCAAATATGGATATATATAATACCAGAAGAATACTCGCAAAGAAAAACAAAAAATGAGCTACATTCCAAGAACTTTTAAGAAGGAACATGGAACAATGCCCTTCTTAGAAAATAATTGCACTCCCACTAATTGAGGATGAGAGATGATGCATTCCAGGAAATAATTTATCTCAGGGATAACATCTGTTTCCTAGGTATGTGACAGTAACTAAAGCCAGAGTAAATTCAACTAATTAATATTATCAAGATTCAAGGGCATTAAGGATCTTCAGGCCCGCTTAATAGTCCTAAATTTAAAACAATTTCCAGTTATGAGAACGACCCAAGAAGAGTATCTCTAATCGGGAACAACACTTAAAAAAAGAGTTCAGCAATTGAGACCATATACACAGTAACACAGTTATTTCAGAAGGCCAAAATGATCCAAGTAAAGAAAAGAATCTTTTTTCTATTAACTGGTTTCGAAAATAAATTTGTAGAGAAAAGATTTTAAGAAAGCTTTGAAAGTTATCGTATGTTTCAATTTGGCAATTGGTGTAAGGACAGGGTTGGATTATTATAAGCATAGCAATAAAACCTCATACCTCAATAAAGTTGAAGTGAAGGTGGAAGGGATGTCGACAAAAAGAGTGTCTAAAAAGCCCGAGTTGGACTCTGCTAAGTTGTAGGTATAATAGCTCTATTCATATGCTCAGAGATATTACCATTTGAGGTTTAAGAATGATGATCACTTTTGGGGTTGACAAGAGTGGTGGAGTCTGGAGGTTGCATGTGGTAGATTAATGAAGCAAGGGAGATAGGCATAATGCACAGTGCCTTGGGTTGAAGAAGCTGCACAACAGCTCCAACATTTTCTTCCATGAGCTTAGCTACTTGTCGTTCTGTGCCATCATCTGACCATTTCTCCCATGGAGTTTGGTTTCTTTGATCTTCATTGCCTTCTTCCTGCACATAAAATCCTCAACTGATGAAAAAAGTAAGTGAATGAACAGTTTTCTTCGGCTGCAATTTAAACATCTTGTTACCCCAATTGAAGAGATGGGGATATCAGTCACATGGGGTGCTACGAAACCAGCACCACCTAGTCTACTCATGCTCAACTCCTGTAAAGATAAAGAATTGAGTCAATCTACGAATATTTAAGCAATCAAGGAAAGTCATTTATATAGTGATTAATCAAAAGCAAAAAAGATCTATCTTTCAGTCATTCAGCAAAACAGTCCCTAGATGCAAGATGCTCAGTACTACTTGTTGAAAATTTTAAATTACTTCATGTCATATCCCATATAGGAAAACCAGCAGTTCAACAATTTTTATATAAAATTTTAGTCTCAAGTATAATATATAAGGACCAACCAATGACCTTCCGCATATACATTGATATAAAAATGAAGATGAATAATGGCCACATTACAAGATATTATCACTTAATAGTCAATACTCTAAAAAAACAAGAATATTCATGATCAACATTGAACCATTTCCAAATGTGAATTATTACTAAATAATAGTGGCTTTCATTGATGAGATCCGTTTAAGGTTTCTGGTAGAACAACAGTCTTGCCATAACAAATTAAATCACAAACAACTAACCTGTGTTTAACTATGATAACCAGCAGTCTTTCAAACATAAAGAAGCCTAGCATTGTTCCCCACCAAATCAAGAACATCATTCGACATATATCTAAGAGGATAGGACCTAAGAGAAGAAATTTGGACTTAAGGAGGTGAAGTTAAGGAGACAACCCACCGTCCAATTGAGCCAATTAAGCTTCGATTTTGACTAATTGAAAATCAATTTGAGGATTCAATGTTTGTATCTTTTTCAAGCCTAAAACTAGGGTTCTTATTCAAGGAGGAGATTATTTGTTAGAGAGAGAGAGGGGGAAGTGAGTAGAGAAAGAGGGCTAGTGAGGTGAGCAGCGGGAGAGAGTCGGAGATTGTGAGAGAGTCTGGAGAGATGAGCAGCGAGAGATATGTTGGGGAGAGAGAGATGTGAGAGTGAGGTGAGGTGTTTATGTGAAAAAAGGGGGGAGATCTGAATAATTGGGGGGGGGGAGAATGTTGATAATTGGGGGGAGAGGTCAAAATTGGGAATACGTGGGGGGGGGGAATTTTTGGTAAAAGGAGAAATATTTGGTTGATACTTTTAAAATAGATATAAATAGTACTATTAATATTACTAAATATTATAGAAGATTAGTTTAAATTTTTTATTTTTTTTGCATATCACTGAAATCAATATATATTATCATTCGTATGGTTTTTTCTTCGAAAAAATATTTTTAAAAAATAGATTACGTTCAGTCGGGACGAGACTAGTTAGAAGGAGTAGTAATTTTAAATATGTTTGAATGACTTTTTCGACGATCGAACCATACGAATGTTAGTAACCACTAATTTTAGTGTTGGGAAAAAAATCAAAACATAAAAATGTCGGGTTGTACGAGATTTTAACAAAAATGTAGTAAAAGTGTTACTTCCTATAACGGGACACGATCTAGATTCACTGAATAATTTTGTTGAAAGATTTCTTTGACGATCGAACCATACGAATGTTAATAAACACTCATTTTAGTGTTGGAAAAAAATAATTAAAAAATAAAAAGGTCGGGTCGTACGAGATTTTAACAAAAATGTAGTAAAAGTGTTGCTTCCTATAACGGGACATGATCTAGATTCACTGAATAATTTTTTTGAAAGATTTTTTCGACGATCGAACCATACGAATGTTAGTAAACACTCATTTTAGTGTTGGGAAAAAATAATCAGAAAATAAAAAGGTCGGGTTGTACGAGATTTTAACAAAAATGTAGTAAAAGTGTTGCTTCTTATAACGGGACACGATCCCGATTCACTGAATAATTTTTTTGAAAGATTTCTTCGACGATCGAACCGTAGGAATGTTAATAAACACTCATTTTAGTGTTGGGAAAAAATAATTAGAAAATAAAAAGGTCGGGTTGTACGAGATTTTAAAAAAATGTAGTAAAAGTGTTGCTTCCTATAACAGGACACGATCCAGATTCACTGAATAATTTTTTTGAAAGATTTCTTCGACGATTGAACCGTACGAATGTTAGTAAACACTCATTTTAGTGTTGGAAAAAATTAATCTGAAAATAAAAAGGTCGGGTTGTACGAGATTTTAACAAAAATGTAGTAAAAGTGTTGCTTCTTATAACTGGACACGATCCAGATTCACTGAATAATTTTTTTGAAAGATTTCTTCAACGATCAAACCGTACGAATGTTAATAAACACTCATTTTAGTGTCGGGAAAAAATAATCAAAAATAAAAAGGTCGGGTTGTACGAGATTTTTAATGTTATTTCCAAAATTTTAGAAAAAAATAAATTTATTTGATTTGATAAATATAAAGACTCGGTTGTGCCGCATCTTAACAAAACCGTTATAATAAAAATTGAATATTTCTTTCTTTAAGTTTAAGTGATAAAATTTTTAAAAAATTAAAGCATTACATTATATTTTGTTTATATTTAAAATAACAAATTGAATATATTTTTACAAATTATATTATTACATTTCAATTTTTGAGCCTTTTGCCCGCCAAACCCAAAAATTTCCCCCCTTTTTAACAAAACAATTCCCCCCCCTTAAAAGTCAAAACATAAAACTTAAAAACATAAAAACCCCATTTTCTCTCCCAACTCCCCCCTCGTTTGCCGAACTAAAGAACCCTAACCCCCTTTTCTCTCAATCCTAATTAACCCTAATTAACTCTTAGCCCGTGGTGCTCAGCTCTTGGCGGTCATATCTCAGCTCTTGGCGGTCATATATGCTCGTATATGAGTTCGTGGTGTTCATATCAGCTCGTGGTGTTCATTCTCAATTGGGTTACTTCGAAAGCTTTTCAAGTGGGAAAACTTTTAATTATATATATAGTATTTCAATTTAGTTTAAAGTTCGGGGTTAATTTTTGAAACCCTTAGTGCTATTCATGTTTATCATCTCTCGCTCTCTAAATTGTGTATGCGCGATGTCAAGCACCAAATGCCAGATTGGAAAAACAAGTTTCCTGGTATGTATGTAATACCTTTTATTAATGAAATGAAAAATGCATGCCTCACTACATTATCAAATTAGCATACCGAATGATCAAAATTGTGCGTATTCCAGTGTTGCATCATAAATTCATCATTCATAACACCATCTGTTAAATGTTTAGGACCTCTAGCATTTTTATTTTTTATTTTATTTGTTTTATATATATCAAAGGGGTTGGAGCTGCAAGAATTTTTGTTAAGCATTGTAGCAATATGTGTGACATGTATTGATTTTGTTAATTTTGTATTGAAGGCAAAATATACAGGTAGGGGGAAATCTAAAGAATTTCAAGAGGTGATTGGATTGACCCATATGGATAAAACATTGTGTGTAAGAGGAGCTCGGATTGCATATACGATTTGGAAAGTTGAAGGTAATTAGCTACCTAATCGACTTTTTTCCAAGGGATTTTCGATTCATATCTTTAGACATGAATTTTAAATGATATATGATGTAAGAAATGATAATCAAAAGCAGCTTCCAGGTGATTGTAAAGATTCCATAGTAATACTATTCATGTTTGATCTTACAAGTTGTTGTACACTAAATAGGTAAACCTAGCTAAATGGTGTCACATTGTGTTATAGAATATAATTTTAATCAAGTCTAATTAGTTGAAATATGCTGCAATTACATAATACTTCCAGAGAATAAGTTTCATGACCTTGATTATATGTTTTTCCTCTGCCACTGTTATTAGGTGGTATCAGGAAGCCCGAAAATGGAATCAGGTGAGTGATGCTTTGAATCTGTTTGATAATTGCCCTCACCCTCATTGTTTGATAGTATAATTCATTTGCTTATTTGATTTGTTGCAGAGCGCAATTTCAGTATTAGTAGGAACGAAGTTTGACAATTTTGTTCAATTACCCTTAGATCTACAATGGACCATCGCTAATCAGGTAAACTCCATCTTACTACTCTTTTTCAAAATTTGTTAGGCAACTTTCTTTGTACAAGTCCATCAAACATTGATCATTCAATCAAAAGTCTATCAACTAGTTTATGTATGACACATAAATTCATGTCTGATGATATTGAAAAGATACGACAACCTAAAGAAGTACTTAATGGGAGTTTAAATGCACAAATTCTGATCATAATCCCAAAGAAGATGTCAAGAACCAAATGTCAAGTCATTCGCTGTTAATGTAAAACAATCTAGACTTGATGATGTTATTTTTGTTCTGTTTATTTGTGAAAATATCTATTTCGAAATGTAATACATTATGTAACTTAGTTTGAGAGTAAGAGGAATATGAGCCACTTCTTATGTTTGTTGTTACAATGTATAGCTGCTGTTGCATCAAATACTGGTTGATCAGTACGCGCTGAAGCATTAAATAAACTCTCCAGGAAGAAAGGTATAAGAATTGCAGAAGATACCAGACTAGATCTTATGGCCAAGGCTTCAAGACCTTCTATTAATTGTTTGGTTGATGGATTATAAAAGGTTGTTACTAAAGATGATGACATCTACATTAGAGTTTGGAAATTCAAGAAATAATGTGCTTCTTTTGTAAACAGACTTGTAGATTTGATGATGCAACTAGTTTTGACTCGTAACCCCCCAATTTATATAACATTGTGATTCTCCTGTGAAGATATAAAACACATGACCTAGAATATAACACAACTTCATGGAAGTTTAGACAAATGTAGTGTTCCTGCATAGAAAAATAAATCATATTTAAAAATAATTTTTAGGTATTTTTCCTTTTTTAAAACTGAAAATTCTTGTAGTGCCTGTAATTTGGTTAAGTATATGTGGCTAAAACTATTCTTCAGCCACACTACCTATTACAAACAATCTTTATTATATTGGGCCTGAAAAAAGGTTTTAGCCAGAACGATAGTTACTACAATTATTTGTGACTAAATTCAGAGTCTTAATAGTGTATATAACATAGAAACGACCACACCAAAATTATATAATGTAGCCATACCAAAGCTTTTTGTCATGATTTACCGATAAATAGTGAGACCAAAACTAAGCCTTTCATGAATGTTGGTATGTAGCCATGTTATTAATCCTCTTTAGCCACTACGCATCCTGTGGCTGCAAGTTGGTATTTAGTCACACTTTTGAGCTTAAAATGGGGGCTGTCAGACCCAAATGGTGGTATGACTTAGTCACTCTGTTTTGAGTTACAGCCACACAATCGGGGTGTGTCCTTAGGGGGCGTAAAATGATCCGACCTTAGGTGACACTTGGCTGAAAAATTAAAGAGTGACGTAAAGTTCATAGCCACACATATTTTATGTGGCGGAAGCTAAAATTTGACGTAGTGTTTATACACTATAAACACTTAAAATCTATCTTTCTTTCTATTTTAATTACTGCGAAGTCAAGAGTTTGTGTCTTTTAAAAATAAAACGACATAGTTTTCCTTAAAATACATGATTATATAATTTTTGTGCATAAATACAAATTCTTGCACATTAACAGTTTTTAAAAGAAAACTCAATCTTTCTATAGTTTTGATTGCTTATATTTTAAAACTTTTTGAAATCAAAACTGTACATCATTTTTCTCAAATGATATAATGCATATGCTTTCACTCAATGTTCTGGTATTTTGTAAATGCATTCTATCTCTATATTGCTCTACTGCTATGTAATGCAGGTTCAGCTCCTAATGGGAGTTTTCTCACAATTGAAAGTCATGAGGTTGTAAACCCAACAACTTCTATCCCAGACTATAAATTCAAATCAAAACACATCCTAACTTACCCCTGAAGTGGAAGTAACCTATTAGACTAGAGGTCAATAAGGGAGTAACTGTACTTGTTACAACAAATAAGGATATGAAGGATAGAAAACCCACAGCTCTACCTCTCAAGGAGAATAGATATATACTAATTGAGGTATCTGTAAGCTCGCCTGCATTCTCCCAAAAGGATGCAGAGCTAAAAATGGCACTAAAACAGTCTCTGGATTCATTCTCTCAACAGGATAAGTCTATTGAAATTCTCCTGTCAGCCAGGGCATCTGTTGGTTCCTATGCACAAGACTAAAATACTTCCTATGCACAAAGTGAGACTGCACACACTAAGGACAAATTGACGGAAACAACTAATACTCCGACCATATTACGGTTAGGATTATAAGTTGAAGGTTCCTCAAAGAACCAAGAGTCTTCACAGACCTCGAGAGAAGGCTTTGATCCCTAATGCAAAATCTTTCAGGATCACTGTCTAAGTCCCCAGAAGGAACATCTCTAGATCCTCGGGTATCAGGTCCGATATAGGTGTGGATCGACAACTTGTTAACTATGATTCAGATTCACCTGATGAGTTAAACAAGGAGATGTCGTCACAGACATTAGAAGGAAACATGATCTTAATTCTAAGTTTTGATTTCATTGTTTACTTTCTAAGAATTTAATTCTGAAACCCAAAAAAAGGGAAAATTTTATCAACTTGTAGATTATGACTCAGATTCGTCTAACGAGTCCAACGAGGATCGGGGATTTGCGAAACCCCATTGCACCACCAGTGACCTCTCTAGAAGGGGCTATGGTGAATTTTCCTTGCAGGTACACATGGATGTTGGAGCTATGAGAGATTTGAATGATAGACTAGTGGACATTAGTCCAAACGCTTAAGAGATGAGAGAAGAGATCACTCCTTTTAAGTGTTATGTGTAAGACCCCGATAATTTTATATGATTAAATACTAAATATAAATTAATTTATTGGGAAAAAGAAAAAGAAAAAAAAAGAAAAAGAAAATAAAATAAAAGACGTTACAAAAAAAAAGGGATAGTTAAACTTACGTTATTTTATTTCAGAGGGGAAGAAGGAAAAGTGGGAGGAGAAAGAGAAGGAGGAAGAGAAAGAGATGGGTAATACAATCTAATTGGGAGAAGGATTTTGGAGTTTTAAGGTAAAAACACAAACCCCTTGTTTATAGACTATCATATTCGATTTAGAATTTAGAACTTACGAGTTTTATGTTATATATACATGTATTAGGTTTTAGAGTGATTGGGAAATCTGAAATTCTTGATCACCATTCGTAATTTCTGAGTTTTAAGGTACGGATATCATCTTTATGCTTTTTACTTCGTTACGATTGTAAGGAATTGCCGTATTTGGTCTTTTACATGTGCTGAGTTCTTGTAAAATATGTATAAAATTCAATTTTTATCATATGATGATGATTTTACTGTCCCTGGAAAGGTATTTGAATTATCTACAACTTTTGTTCCTTAACTTTTCTGAGATTCTACGCGTAAGTAGGTGTATTCTGCGATTTTAGTGACCTTCCAGGGAATTTTCTGAACTGATACTCGTACTTTGAAAATTCGTATTAAATTGAAATTTTGTGCATATTTTATGAGTAATATATCTACAGAAAGGTATTTCCGCGTTATACGTTTCTTGTTTACACTCCGCTGCTAAATTCTATGTTTCTATTGTCGTAAATAGTATAATACTAAATAAGTCAGGTGCTAATTCTGTTTTGCTGTTCGCAAATATCTACTTTCAGAGTTCGTAATTTGTCCGTTTTTAATAACCCTTACCATTCTGGAAAGGTCTTGGAATTTCCTACGATTTTCGTGTTTTATACTTTTTTATTTGAATTTATCTTCATAGTGTAATTTCCCATTTTTCAGAACTGATCAGGTTATGATTTCGCTATCCTTTGTCTATTTTGTAATATAATTGGGTTTGTGATATTTGAGAATTATGTTTTGGTTATATTTTGATATAAATGTGATTTGGGAGATTGTAAGATATCCGTCACGAGTGGATAATCTCGTGCTTGGCACCTCCTATACGGTGTATTTAAATAGTATAGGCGTGTCGCCGGAAGAGTGGGACACGTATAGTCATGACTATTCCGTATATGTATGTTTGGCCATTTTGGGTAGCATTTGCTTTGTGCTATGCAAGCCCCTGTAAGTTTCTTTTGATGACTACATATTTCTGGATAACCGAAAATGTAGGACATCCTGTAAGTGTAAGATTGTCTCCTCTATTAGTGTGTAAGTTTTGCTTTCCATTATATTGTTTTGAGTATGATTTGTAAGTGTAAGTGTATGTATAAAGCATGGCTATTTTGGATTGGAAAACACGTATGTTTACATTGTGGTTTTAAGATTTTGTGGTATTTTTATTTTTTCCAAGTTTGTCTTTATTTCTCGTTTAGATATTTTGTTTATTTCTTTATTGTCATCATGTCTAACTCTTATTCACCTCGTCATCATTCTTATCCGTATATGAGCTTTTGCTCACTGCCGGTTTTTGTTTCTTGTTTTTCCCCGGCAGGTAATCCTCACTAGTTGGGCCACTTATGGGATGAGCGCGAGTGCGGGTTTAGCGGAGCTAATTTATTTTCTTGCATTTTTATTAGAATTATAGAATTTATTTAGGACTTTAGTAAATGTGCTTTTGAATTTGGAGTTGGACACTATAAGTTTTATCTTTATTTTATGGACTGTAAGTTGGAGATTGGTATTGTTTGGATTGGTTACTTCTTGGAGAATTTAAATTTAGTGGACTTGAAAATGTTTATTATTTTAAGATAAATGTTGGGATGTTAAAGTTGGCATCAGAGCCAAGGTTTTATGATTCTGCAGACTTGCATTAGGCTCGACCTGTGAGGATTGGGTAGATGTAGGATATGTTGTGTTTTTTGTTATTTCACTGCGTTGCATTGCATATATATTTGGCCTCCATATTTTGGTACTTGTGGAACTGAATTAATTGGTGATTGTAGGATGGCTACTCGACGATCCACCCGACTTTCTGGTGAGCAGCCTTCTAGTGAGGCTAACCGCTCTGTACCAGGGCGTAGGGGTAGAGGATCTGCTTCATCTAGTAGGGGTAGAGGAAGAGCTACTCATGCTATTCAGAATACGACGACACAAGCAGAAACTGTGCCTCAAACTGAGCAAGGGGGAAATGTCCTAGGGGAAAATGAGCAGCCAGCACCTCAACAACCAGTGGCACAACCTCAGAATCAATTAGCTATTGATCCGAATGTGTTGGCTAATGTTGTGAGTCAGGCAGTGGTTAGCTCCCTTGAGCGAATTGTCAGTCCTAATGTGGTTGGTCAGAATCAGGGGCAAAATGTGGAGTAACCTAATAATGTGGTGCAGAATAACAATAATAATCAGCAGGGGGTTGATCAAAATACAATTGTGGTTCCCGATTATGATACATATGAATATCCCCAGAATCAGGCTACTTACATTCCTATGTTTGAGAGATTTAATAAGCAGAAGCCTAGGAGTTTTAATGGGCAAGGTGGACCGGAAGTAGCTGAGAACTGGTTGGGGTACCTCAGAAAAATTTTCCGATTGATTGGTTGTTCTGAAAATACTATGGCAACGTTTGCTGCATATAAGTTGGAGGATGATGCTGATAGATGGTGGACTACTGTAACTGCCACCAAACCGGAGCACTATATGGATGTTTTGACTTGGAATGAGTTTGAGGAGCTTTTTAATCAGATGTACTTTCCAGTGGCTGATAGGGAGAGGTATGTGCGTGAGTATCAGACAGTGAGACAGGGTGACACCGAGACAGTGGTAGAGTATATCTCCAGGTTTAACAGGTTGGCTAGTTTTGCAGCTTCAGAGATTAAGTCAGAGGAAGATAAGGCTAACAAGTTCAAGTGGGGTCTTAGGGTGGAGTACAGGCATAACATTATTTCTACCAGGTTTGCGAGTATGGAGCAGGCTATTAGTGCAGCTAAGTATCAGGAGTTATCTGTTCTAGACGGTAAGGAGGATCCCAGTAGGAAAAGGGCTAGGGATGAGCCACAGAGTTCTAATCACAACCAACAGAGCTTTCGAGTTAATCAGTTTCAGGGTGCTCAGCAGCAGGGGAATCACTTGTCTCGATAGAGTGGGTCGTCTTACTCCCGAAATAATGTAGGGAGTCGAGGTTTTCAGAGGGGTCAGCAAAATATTGGTAGTGGAAGGAGGCCGGGAACCTATAATGGTAATAGAGGGAGCTTTCAAGGAAACCGACAGGCAAGGGATCGATGCAGGACTTGTGGGGGTAACCATCCAGGAAAACCATGTTTTAGGGAGACAGGAGCTTGTTATATATGTGGGAGGACTGGAGATTTTACTAGAGATTGTATTGTGCAACGTAAGGAGCATCATCAGACTCCATCTAATGCTAATCCGGGACAGACACAACATCAATAGGAAGGCAATCAGGTTCAGAGAAATGCCGGTCGTGTTTATGCCACCACAGCTAGGGATGCAACAAATATCCCGGGTATTATTTCTGGTACTTTGTTTGTTGGCAATAAAGATGCTAGAGTGTTATTTGATATTGGTGCTACACATTCTATTGTTTCTTCTAGTTATGCTAAACATCTTGGGGTGCAATCATGTGAGTTAGTTCCATCAATTTGTATTAGCACAGCTGTAGGTATGAGTGTAGATGTGCATGTTGAGTATTCTAATTGTCCTATCAGGGTAGGGAATCATATACTACCAGCTAGTTTGCTACCTTTACATATGCGAGATTTTGATGTGATTTTAGGCATGGATTGGTTGGAAAAGTATGGGGCAGTTATCGATTGTGAGAGTAGAATTGTGAAGTTCAAGTTAGGTGATAGTTTGGTAGCCGAATATCATGGGTCCAAACCTAGTGCTTTATATGAGATGATATCTGTCATGAAGGCTGTGAGATCAATGAAGAAGGGTTGTTCTGGTTATCTTGCTTATATAGTTGATACAAATACGGTACAACCGCAACTAAAGGATGTGCCAGTGGTTATGGAATTCAGTGATGTGTTTCCGGATGATCTTCCAGGATTACCCCCACAGAGGGAGGTTTAGTTTGCTGTAGAGCTTGTACCAGGTTCTGAGCCGATCTCTAAGGCTCCTTACCGAATGGCTCCAGCTGAATTAAAGGAGTTGAAGGAACAGTTACAAGAGTTACTTGATAATGGTGTTATCCGCCCAAGTGTATCTCCTTGGGGTGCTCCAGTTCTTTTTGTGAAGAAGAAGGATGGGTCGATGAGACTTTGTATTGATTATAGAGAGTTGAATAAGATCACAGTACGTAATAGATACCCATCACCACGTATTGATGACCTGTTTGATCAATTACAAGGGGCCAAATTTTTCTCAAAAATTGATTTGCGATCAGGTTACCATCAGTTACGGGTGAGAGATGAGGATGTGCCGAAGACAGCTTTTTGAACACGATATGGACATTATGAGTTTCTTGTCATGCCATTTGGGTTAACTAATGCTCCTTCAGTCTTTATGGATTTGATGAATAGGGTCTTCAGGGACTTCTTGGACAAGTTTGTTATTGTATTCATTGATGACATTCTTGTATACTCGAGGTCTAAAGAAGAGCATGAGGAACACCTACGAGTAGTTTTGGAGGTCTTGAGGAGCCGTTAGTTGTTTGATAAGTTTTCAAAGTGTGAGTTTTGGCTGAGGCAAGTTTCATTCTTGGGGCATGTTGTTTCCGCGGAAGGGATACAGGTGGACCCGTAAAAAATAGCAGCTGTGAAAGAATGGTCGAGACCAACTACAGTGACAGGGGTTAGGAGTTTTCTGGGTCTAGCTGGGTATTACCGAAGGTTTGTGGAAGGTTTTTCTACTATCTCTATGCCTTTGACATGGTTGACGAGGAAGAATAATCGATTTGTGTGGACAAATGAGTGTGAGCAGAGTTTTCAGGAATTGAAGAAGAGGTTGACTACAGTCCAGTATTGACACTACCATCAGGGTCGGAGGGATTTGTTATTTATAGTGACGCTTCAAGAAAGGGGTTATGAGCGGTTTTATTGCAGCATGGTAAGGTGATTGCATATGCATCTAGACAGTTGAAGACACATGAGGAAAATTACCCGACTCACGACTTAGAGTTGGCAGCCATCGTGTTTGCTCTAAAGTTATGGCGACATTATTTGTATTGGGTTTCTTGCGAGATTTGGACTGATCACCAAAGTCTTAAATACATCTTCACCCAGAAGGAGCTGAATATGAGGCAACGGAGATGGCTCGAGTTGATTAAGGACTACGATGTGCAGATTCAGTATAAGCCTGGTAAGGCTAATGTTGTTGCAGATGCACTCAGTCGCAAAAATTCTGGTCAGCTTTCTTTCTTGTTTGCATTACCTAATGAATTGAAAGAAGAAATACAAAGAATGGGGTTGGCTCTTGGTGTGCGAGGTGTGGCTGGTGTGTTGGCTAATTTGCAAATGGAACCGACATTGATTTCTAGGATTAAGGAAGCACATAATGAGGAGTTAGAGATACAAGAGATTGTTCGAAATATTCAAGATGGTAAGCCATCAGATTTTAACGTGGATGATTATGGCGTTGTTTGGCTTTTGGGTCGATTGTGCGTTCCAAGGTCAGCTATTCGAGAGGAGCTTTTGGCGGAAGCTCATAACTCACCATTTTCTGTACATCCCGGCAGTACAAAAATGTATAGGGACATGAAGGATCATTTTTGGTGGAGTGGCATGAAGAAGGATATTGCTGATTATGTGTCAAAGTGTATGACTTGTCAACTTGTCAGGATTGAACACCAAAGGCCAGGTGGGGAATTACGTTCATTGGAGATACCCGAGTGGAAATGGGAACATATATGCATGGACTTCCTTATGGATTTACCTAGAACATTGAAGAAACATGATGCTATTTGGGTGGTCGTGGACCGACTTACGAAATCTGCCCACTTTCTTGCAATTCGGGCAATTGATTCAGTTGACAAATTGGCTGAAATCTATAGAGATGAGGTTATGAGATTACATGGGGTTCCAGTTAGTATTGTTTCAGATAGAGATCCACGGTTTACATCTTGATTTTGGGAAGGATTTCAAAGGGCATGGGGTACTAAACTTAGTTTCAGCACAGCATTCCATCCGCAAATAGATGGTCAATCGGAGAGAACCATTCAAACCTTAGAGGATATGCTGAGGGCTTGTGCACTAGATTGGGCTGGCAGGTGGGACGAACACTTACCACTTGTGGAGTTTGCTTACAACAATAGTTGGCAAGCTAGTATTGGGATGGCACCGTATGAAGCTTTGTATGGGAGGAGATGTAGAACACCTATATGTTGGGATGAGGTTGGTGAGAGGAAGTTGGAAGGGCCCGAAATAGTTCAAGAGACTAATGATAAGGTAATGGTGATACGAGAAAAATTGAGACAAGCTCAAGACCTACAAAAGAAATATGTAGATGTGCATCGTAGGAGCTTAAGTTTTGAGCCTGGTGAAAAAGTATTCTTAAAGGTTTCTCCATGGAAGGGAGTACATCGTTTTGGGTTGAAAGGAAAGTTGAATCCAATATTTATTGGCCCATTTGAAATTTTAGAAAAAGTAGGAGAGGTAGCATATAAGTTGGCTTTGCCGCCTCAATTGTCAAGGGTACATAATGTGTTTCATGTGTCTTTATTGAGAGGATATAATTATCACCCATCGCATGTGGTAAATTGTCCATTGGATAAAGTTCGACCGGATTTGACCTATGAGGAAGAACCCGAAAGAATTTTAGAGCGTGAAGAAAGGGTAATGCGTCGTCGAACGATTCCTTTTGTGAGGGTATTGTGGAAAGGACATTCAGAGAGAGAGGCTACTTGGGTGACGGAAGAAATTGTTCGTGCACGTTATCCGCATCTTTTTGAGCAAAGGTATGTATGATAAATTTCGAGGATGAAATTTCTATTAGGAGGGAAGAATGTAAGACCCCGATAATTTTATATGATTAAATACTAAATATAAATTAATTTATTGGGAAAAAGAAAAAGAAAAAAAAAGAAAAAGAAAAGAAAAGAAAAGACGTTACAAAAAAAAGGGGATAGTTAAACTTACGTTATTTTATTTCAGAGGGGAAGAAGGAAAAGTGGGAGGAGAAAGAGAAGGAGGAAGAGAAAGAGATGGGTAATACAATCTAATTGGGAGAAGGATTTTGGAGTTTTAAGGTAAAAACACAAACCCCTTGTTTATAGACTATTATATTCGATTTAGAATTTAGAACTTACGAGTTTTATGTTATATATACATGTATTAGGTTTTAGAGTGATTGGGAAATCTGAAATTCTTGATCACCATTCGTAATTTCTGAGTTTTAAGGTACGGATATCATCTTTATGCTTTTTACTTCGTTACGATTGTAAGGAATTGCCGTATTTGGTCTTTTACATGTGCTGAGTTCTTGTAAAATCTGTATAAAATTCAATTTTTGTCGTATGATGATGATTTTACTGTCCCTGGAAAGGTATTTGAATTATCTACAACTTTTATTCTTTAACTTTTCTGAGATTCTACGCGTAAGTAGGTGTATTCTGCGATATTAGTGACCTGCCAGGGAATTTTCTGAACTGATACTCGTACTTTGAAAATTCGTATTAAATTGAAATTTTGTGCATATTTTATGAGTAATATATCTACAGAAAGGTATTTTCACGTTCTACGTTTCTTGTTTACACTCCGCTGCTAAATTCTATGTTTCTATTGTCCTAAATAGTATAATACTAAATAAGTCAGGTGCTGATTCTGTTTTGCTGTTCGCAAATATCTACTTTCAGAGTTCGTTATTTGTCCGTTTTTAATGAGCCTTACCATTCTGGAAAGGTCTTGGAATTTCCTACGATTTTCGTGTTTTATACTTTTTGATTTGAATTAATCTTCATAGTGTAATTTCCCATTTTTCAGAACTGATCAGGTTATGATTTCGCTATCCTTTGTCTATTTTGTAATATAATTGGGTTTGTGATATTTGAGAATTATGTTTTGGTTATATTTTGATATAAATGTGATTTGGGAGATTGTAAGATATCCGTCACGAGTGGATAATCTCGTGCTTGGCACCTCCTATACGGTGTATTTAAATAGTATAGGCGTGTCGCCGGAGGAGTGGGACACGTATAGTCATGACTATTCCGTATATGTATGTTTGGCCATTTTGGGTAGCATTTTCTTTGTGCTATGCAAGCCCCTGTAAGTTTCTTTTGATGACTACATATTTCTGGATAACCGAAAATGTAGGACATCCAGTAAGTGTAAGATTGTCTCCTCTATTAGTATGTAAGTTTTGCTTTCCATTATATTGTTTTGAGTATGATTTGTAAGTGTAAGTGTATGTATAAAGCATGGTTATTTTGGATTGGAAAGCACGTATGTTTACATTGTGGTTTTAAGATTTTGTGGTATTTTTATTTTTTCCAAGTTTGTCTTTATTTCTCGTTTAGATATTTTGTTTATTTCTTTATTGTCATCATGTCTAACTCTTATTCACCTTGTCATCATTCTTATCCGTATATGAGCTTTCGCTCACTGCCGGTTTTTGTTTCTTGTTTTTCCCCGGCAGGTAATCCTAACTAGTTGGGCCACTTATGGGATGAGCGCGAGTGCGGGTTTAGCGGAGCTAATTTATTTTCTTGCATTTTTATTAGAATTATAGAATTTATTTCGGACTTTAGTAAGTGTGCTTTTGAATTTGGAGTTGGACACTATAAGTTTAAGCTTTATTTTATGGACTGTAAGTTGGAGATTTGTATTGTTTGGACTGGTTATTTCTTGGAGAATTTTAATTTAGTGGACTTGAAAATGTTTATTATTTTAAGATAAATGTTGGGATGTTAAATTATGAGTGGAGAGATGAGTTAAACACTTGTGAGGTACACGAAACAGAATCACACACTCACAGTAAGAAAGAAAGATAAACACCAAATCCCATTCCCTATCCCCAAACAAAGTTCACTTACTAGAGTTGGGAGATATAAGGAAATTGTCAGGAGATTTGGTCGCCAGGATGATCAACTGTGAGGCCATTCTATAATATCTAAATGGAAAAGTTGATCAGTCTACATACTTCTATTCAAGAAGTCTTCATGAAAATCCTTCAACACAAGCAAATTTTCTTTTCTTTATTGCAGCCTACAATGGTATATGTATATATAATCAGTTGTACTAAAGGTAAGAGGTGATATAATTGAAATATTTGGTATCATCTAATTTTTAATTGGATGTTTGCTATAATTGGATGCTTGGAGGATTCCTCAACTGAGGGGGAGAGATATATTGAAGAATATATACGCAAAGCTTACCTTAGTAAGATATACTCAACTAAGGGGGAGATCATTCAAGAAGAAGTTTATCTTTACCTCAACTAAGAGGGAGAGATATTCAAGAACAAGCTTACCATAGTAAGAGGGAGATTTTCTATCTAAGGGGGAGAGATATGGAATAAATAGTATAAACCTTAGGAAAGGTGAGAGATATGAAAAGGCATTCACCTTGTCAGGGGGAGTAATCAGTATTCACCTTGTTAGGGGGATTGAAACAGTATGAAACAGTATTCACCATTATAAGGAGGAGACATATCACCTTAGGTAGGGGGAGATTGTAAGTCATTTGTTTACCCTATTTGTAAACATCGAGGATTCAACTCAAACTCAAACAAGAATGTAATAGTAAATAGTAGATGTACTGTCACAGGGATCTCAAATGCCTAACTCTCAAGAGAAAGAAGACAAAGACAATCTACCGTTTTGAGGTATACTACACTTGAAGAAGTTCATTTAGTTGATCAAGCGTCAGTGGAGTAATCAAGATAGTGGGTTCTATTTATAGTGACAAGATGTTCCTACAGTGATAGAATATAGGTTATAAAGGTTTGAATAAAGAGTGGAGAAAAGGATGACAGGAACCACAACTTTAAAGTCAATATATGAAGAACAATCATTGCGGTTAGTCAATCATGAACCAGACCGTGCATCGAGTGTCAACATTAAATAGTGGTTGTTCGTCATTAACTTCAGTGGTTCACGCTATCAAGACTGGTATGAGGGAAAATCATTGTGAAAGCAACAGGAGTGCTAAATTCATTAACCACAATGATTTTAATATCAAGTGGACTGGCTGTGAGGAAAAAGAATTATCACAAAGAAATGTAAAGTTATATTTTCTTAAAGCTGGAACCCCGATTGGAATTGATACATTTTTTGCTAAGCAAAAGGAGTCCGGTTCCAGACCCTCAGAAGACCGCAACTTAATCATTAAGGATTTAATTATATTAATAAATATTTAAATTATTTAGAGAATTATATTTATAAATATCTAATAATATTAGATATTTATTTTTATAATTTCTGAATTAAATATTTATTAATTAAAGATTATAAGTTATGCGGGTTAAAAAGAATTTCTACGGAACTAAATGTTTTACTAACTTCAAAAAGGTGGCGGGTGAAATCAATTTTTAGTATTGATTTGGCGCGTGTGATTCTTTGGTTTTTAAACCAAAATGACCAAAAAAAGTGGCCAGGTAGTTTTTGGTTTTGATATGACTAAATCTAAGTCATGCTGCTTGTTTTAAGTCCAGCTTGTGAGAATCATGGTCACAATTGCTAAGTCATACCGAGCATATAAAATAGTAAGTCATTTTCAAATGTCGCTGCCACCTTTTTGGTCATATCGACAGAAATCAGTACATGGTCATGCCCAGCCTCCTCTGTGTAGTCATGGTGAGATCTCTACTGTTGAGTATTGAATGTACCAAAGAGAATACAGAGGGGGGAGGGGTGAATGGATTCTCAAACTTTTCTTCTGATAAGTGTTTTAGGTAAAGGTTGTTTTAAGGGTTTGAATCTGGTTGTGTAACAAAGTGTACGTGTGTTTAACAGATTATGTAAGTGCGGAATATAAACACAAGAACACGATCACTCACTTTAATCTAATATTGTATTAGATAAAGATTTTCTACAATCTGTGAATACAAATGTTCGTATTCTCAGCTTCTTTCTCAGAGATATATTACTTGTAAAAACTATTGATCACTCTTTTGATACTTTCTAAAGAAGTAGGGTTGTTCACTTATATCATGTGAACAACTTGCTTACAATAAATAAGGTAGCAAACAAATTTGCTTTCTAATGTGTCTATCCTATTTTAGTAAACATCCAAATTGCTACAGATTTGACTTCTTAGAACTCTGTTCAGATCCACTTCTTTAGCTCTTTGTCTCTTGTACTATCTCTTCAAGCTTCTTTGTAGGCTTTCCAACGTGCTTTACAGTATATGGTCCATAAAGCGTCTTGGCTTGTTGCAGGTTTCTGACTTGTACAATTCTTCAGTATTTTGTCTCCAAGATTCTATTCGAGAAATAACTCTGCTGGTGATTCGAGAACTAGAATTTGCTTAATCGATAACTCTGAGTTCTTGAATACTGTTGAGCTGACATATCGAATCACTTCTCGAATAAGTCTTTTCTCCAGAAATCCTTGAGATATCGAATAGAGCATTTTACTTATCGAATCCCTGAGATATCGAATAGCTTCCTGAGTCATTGAGATATCGAATGGAACATTGACTTGTTGACTCCTAGAGAACTCGAATGATACTTTGACTTGTTGACTTTCTGAGTTCTCGAATAGAGTAGTAGACATATCGAATCTCTGAGATATCGAACAGTGCATTCAGAGATATCGAATAATGTCTTTGTAGATATCGAATCCCTGACTTCTCGAAAACTAGACTTCTCGAATAGATCAAAACACTTCTCGAATTGGTACTTAGGCAAATCTTCATTCTCAAAATTCCAACCGTGTTTATTTTGAAAGTCTTGGTCTTCAAGCTTGAGGCATGATCCTTGGAACTTCTTTCAAGCATTATTCTCTGACTTTAATTAAAGTTACGCAGGTAGAATTTGATGCTTATTACAAGTACTATAACAAGTAGAAACTCTACAACTAGAGGTTCCCTCAGGTAAGAGGTCATGTTGGTAATGCACAGCATTACAGTCAATTAGGCTTGTTATTAGATGTATACAGGCATGCCTCTATGACTAACAATCTCCCCCAAATTGTGAGTAAGACCCTTAGTCACAATTTCATGTCTGATAACAAGTTAACATACATAAAGATAAAACTTAAAAAGTACATGTATGTAATTTGATTGAAAATACAAAGAGGCATCCTTACAAGTTATGAAGAATTACTAGCCATATCCTTTTGGATTCATCTCTTGAGCTTTGGCTTGCAGATTCTCATTTTCTTCTTTTCTTCAACTTCTTTAGCTTTCTTCTTTGCATTTTCTTCCATAGCAAGAGCAATGTCTTCTATAGCAGTGAGTTTCTCAATTAGAGGAAAGCCTGATAGATCTTTAAGAACTTCATTCAGCTGTTTCTCAGAGTGGGAACTGATGTAGTCCATTCTAATCTTCACAGTTCTTCCATATTTCTTGTATTCAATAATGTAAGGATTATACTTGACTCTACACAGACCCATGGCTCTTAACTCATCAGCCTTAGCTTCCATAACAGCAAACTCCTCCTCTCTTTTCTTTAACAGCTCCTCACTTTTCTTTTTCTGTTCTGCCTGGTGATCTCTCTTCATCTTGACAAAGTCAATCAGCTCCAGCTTCCATACTCTTTCCACTCTATCTTTAGAATCCAACATAGCAATAATCATTTCTATATCATCTAGCTTGCCCCAATGCTGACATGTCCCTTGCCTGAATTTTTTCTATCTTCCATCAGTATATTTAATTTTAAGGCAGTCATCGACAATGGCAACATGATAGATACTTTGAGCCCATAGGAAATGTTGTTGGTCTTCATCAAAGTCTTCATCTAGTGGTTGGAGTTTTAATCCTGGAATGATATTTAGGGCCCTTGATTTAGATGGCTTCACTCTTCTTGAAGCATGTTTGAATTTGATCTTTTTCACTTGGTTGTTTGGCAGAAACTTGTGACCTTTGCTGGTAGACCATTGTAGTACACCATTAGCACTTTGCTTTTGGAAACATACAGATGGTTTCTTGAGTTGAATATCCTTCTCTTCTTGAGGTGGCAAAACAGTTTTAGAAGCCATAGATATAGATTTTGATAGATCACTACTAACTGTATTCACCCTAGACTTAGAGTCTTGTGTTATGGTGAGGTTACAGTAATTAGCAATGCCTAAGGCTTTCTGTTTTCCACTTTTCCTCTCATAGACTTTGCCTTGGTCATGATCATCCTTCTTGTCCTTGCTGTCCTTCTTCTTCTTCTTGTCTTCATCACCCTTATATATCACTCTTGTGATGTCTTCTTCTCCCATCACTTTTGTCTTCATCTTCATCATCCTTATTTCGCCTTCCTTTGGCTATTTCTAGAATCTCACCTGTGGCAATGAAGGTTCTGATAATGTGCAATGCCTCTACTTCTTCACCGATTCTCATCCCATTCTTCTTTTGTAATTTATCAATAATGTCAATGATAAGTCTGTGATTCTGGAGAGTGAGATCCTTGGGAATGACCAGCTGTTTGATATCCTCAATCTTTGTGCCAGACTGATAGATAATTGTTCTTGGATAAGTGAAAACTTCAGGCAACCTAGCTTGGTGACCATTCCTCAGATCAGCATATAGACTCTTGTTGTTCTCTCCCTTCTTCTCTATCAACCTCATGATATCATCAATCTCTGTGAATTTTAGAGCCTTTAAGGTGTCATAAGATAGATGCCATATTTTACCACTGGTCACCATCATAATCTCCTTGAGATAAATTTGATTTAGCTTCCTTGGAATCACTGTTAGAAATTTGATTTGTTCTCTCAGACTCCCTCTGTACTCCAATGTATCCCATCCAACCTTTGCTCGAGATACTTGCAAAAACTTCAAGAAGGCAGCATCATGATAAGTTTTTGAATTTGCTACTTCTATCAGCTTGGCCTTAGTAACTACATCCACTTCATCTGGTTGATCTTCTTCATTTCTGGAGGTTTTAGCTTGCTCAGTTTGCATAGATCCTGCAACTACTGTAGAGGTGATGATTTGTTTTTGGCCACTTGGGGTAGTGATGTGTACATGAGGTAGAGTGACATTTGGTAGAGAAGGTAGAGGTGCATTGACTTTGGCTTTGACCTTGCCTTGTACATGAGAGGTTGTAGGTTTTGAGATTTTTGGTTGACCACCCTCAGTTATGATTATGCCTTTCTCCTTAGGCTTCTCCCCCTTAGGATTTGATGTCCTTAAGTTCCTCTTCTCCCCCTTAGGCTTGTTGTCAGGCATAGAGGCTTTGGTAAAGACCCTTGGGTTGGAAGAGGTGGGATTAACAGATTCATCATGTAGAGGGAGCCCCATATGCTTCATCATAGCAGACAGCATCAGTTGTTGATGAAGAAGAACATCAGCTGTGGTGGTAGCTTGAGTGTCCAACTTCTCAGTGAGAGTTGTTACTGTGTCTATAAGATGAGCATTTGACTGCTTGAGTGAGCTCACTTCTTTCTCCAGAGTATCCACCTTGGTGAATAACTCATTAGCTTTAAAGCCAGACAATGATTGTTCCTTGAGCCTTGCTACCTCAAACTTGGTCATATCTAAAGTTAGAAACTTTGCAGCAAATTCTCTCTTGATTTCTCCCACTGTATTGGATGTTTCAACACACACCTTGTTGACTTCTGTCTTAACACCCTTGCCAAGATAGTGTGCAGCCTTGAGGAATCCCTTATAAGAATCATTCATGGCTTCATACACTTTACCAGGAGTCAGAGATTTAGCATTTGAACCCAGTGAAGTGAGGTATTCCTCTTTTAGATATTGAAGGGCTTCATTGAGAGTAATATCATATTTCCCTTGCAGCCAGGCATCTACATTCCCATCTCTCTCAGCCTCATCTGCTATTTTCTATTTCTGCATCTCTACATCATCCCTGTGATACAGCAGAATGGCTTCATAGTCTGGGTTTGACATATTTGATGTGACAAGGTTTTGGGCTATTTTTACAAACTCAGGAATCTGATCCACAACTAAGCTTTGAAGTGCTTCAACCGTCAATTGTGGTGGAGTAGACCCTGATCCTGAAGCAATGTCATGTTGCACAGGCTTCAGCCATTGTGACAAGAAGTCAGAGCTAGAGCTAGGCAACCTAGACTCCTCAGTTACAGATGCAACTTCTGCAACCGGATTAAATGACTCTACTACTGGTGTCTCCACAGGAGTGGGAAGAGTTACACCAGTAGTTGACACAGGCACAGAGTCTCTAGTAAAAACTAGTGAATCCTCTATGTTTGTGATGGTGTCATTAGGATATGCCCCAGCTAGCATTCCCTCACCATCTAAATGTGGTTCCTGGGTGGTGAGCAAACTATCATGCACTAAGTCACTTGAGTCCATTGGCTCACCAAGAGAAGAAAATTCTTTGTGATCAATGCCTTACTCCTCAATTACTTGAGTTGTAGGCTCCAAAGAAATATCATTGTAAGATTCTGAAAGAAGAGTGTCTTATAGATTGGATTTTGGCAACTCCCTCTGAGAAATAGAGGGAGTTTCAAGTGTGATGTGCTCTCCACTCAGTGTTGTGCCAACCTTATCACTCCCAGGTGATGACTCATTACAAGATAGTGCATTGGGGAGGATGCTTGATTCTATAGATGCACCCTGTTGAGAGGATACATCTAGTGAGCTGTTTGACCCTGATTTTACAACTTCAGCCATTTGTGTGACTGAAGAGGTGATTTTCTTAGCTTTCTTCTTCTTTGGCTTTTGCAAGGGTGACACAGGTGCCTCACTTTCTAAGCCTAACTCAGCATTTAATGCTGCTTCTGTTAGCATTTCCAAGGGTTCAAAGGCTATCTCCTTTCTCTTCTTTTTACTAACACCACCCTGTTGAGAGGATGATGCAGGTGGCTCTGTGTTTGGTAGAGTGTTTGTTTGAGGGGGTTGGTTAGCAGGCCCTGGGTTAGCATCTTGTTATATTTGCTTAGGCCTAGCTAACTCAGATTTAGAGGCAAATATTGGCATGTTGTGGGGGTAAGTCCTAAATAAACTCTCCATATGGGGAGTTATTTTAAGTCTTAAATCCACATCATTCTTAGTCTCCAAGCTACCAAAAATGAGTTTGGTCATGGATCTAGGTTAACCTATTCTAGATTTATCTATCCCAGGCAGTTCAATCAATTTGTTATTTACAAAATTAAGTGCAGATTGAATAAAACAAGGGAAGAAAATTTCAGTACCTCTCTTGGTTGAGTTCTTACAAAGTCTCCCATTTAGCTCCTGCATTATGATTAGTCCAACATCAATCTTTTTCCCATACGCTAGGGCATAGCCTATTTGTTGAACAGGTGTACTGATTTGGTCAAAGCTAGACTTCCTTGTTGTAAAGACTTGGAGAAGAGTGGCAAAGACATAGCTCCATTCTTTTCACAAGAACTTCCTATTCAAATTTCCAAGTTTGATTTTATCCGAATAGTTGATAAAATCAAAGAAGTCCTCCAATTCAGCATTAGTGGCTAGTGGGTCATACACTCCTTGTTGTAGCCCTAGTGCTTGATTCATGTCTGCAGTAGTGATGGTGATCTCCTTGTCCTGAATCTTGCAGTAGACTATATATGAAGTTATAGCATTCTCAAGAGCAATGACCTCCACAGTAGCAGTCCTCCAAAATTGTTCTAGCAAAGCTAAATACAGTGTTGGGTTGGCTGAAAGTGCATCCTTGATGTAGGCCGGACTCAGACATCCATCGAAAAAGTACTTGAAATTAGCATTGGGTGCTTCCACGTCACTAGTAATAGCAATGAAGTTGGTGTGGGTAGGAATTTTGAGTTGGGTATTTGCCACTGTTACACAGAGAGACGAGAGAAGAGAATGGAGGTTGAAGAAGAAATTTAGCTTTTGACCTTAGGGTTTTCAGAGGTTTTGGAACTTTAGATGCTTGAAAAATCGAATGAATTGAAATGAATAGATGTAAAACTGTATAAGTATGAAGTACTTGAATTGTCGATTAGATATATGTTTTATATCGACAAGTCAGGCATTCGAGAAGTAGAAATCAACTATTCGATAAGTCAAGAAAGGCTTAATCGATATCTCAAGTAGTTTGTAACTCCCAGATGGCTATTATCTAACTTAGAAATAATTCCAAATTAAATAAAATATTTTTTTATGAGTGATTTAAAATTCTGAATAAAAATCCAAAAACGGTTAAGATTCAGGGAAAATTAAGCCTTTTCAAATGATTCGACAACTCAAATGTTCTATTCGAGAACTCAGTCATTAGAGAACTCAAATGTCCTATTCGAGAAGTCAAGCAAGTCTTTATTCGATTTCTCCAAAATGCACTATTCGAGAACTCAAGAGTGTTCCAAATAGACTTGTTAGAGAAGTTGACCATAGACATGAAAATCATTAGAGAAGTCTGACTTATCGAGCTACACTTTTCACTCATAAAAGTTATTTTCAATATCTTTTCAAAATTCACCAGAATTATTCAATGAAGAATATTCTAACAAATTAAATAGTGATAATCTTAAAATTCATAGAAATTTCAAGCTAATACGAATATGATTTTCAACATATGCAACAGAATTGAAATATTTATAAATCATATTTCAGCCAAACTTACTTCAAAAATATTGAGAATTTAGATCAAGTAAGGGTTTACTGCTACAACAATCTAGTTGATATTTTCACTTAGCCAGATTCTGAAGAGTTCAGCATTCCAATCTCACTAACCAACCTTGTGAAGGTGGCTTCATCTAATGGCTTAATGAATATATCAGCTAACTATTTATCTGTAGGGACATAATGCAACTCAATGGTTCCATTAGTTGCATGCTCCATAATGAAATGATATATGATGTCAATGTGCTTTGTCCTAGAATGATTGACAGGATTGGCAACTATAGAGATTGCACTTGTGGTGTCACACATGATTGGAATTCATTCCAACACAAGTCCATAATCTCTAAGCTGATATCTAATCCAAAGCACTTGAGCACAGTAACTTCCAGCAGCTATGTATTCATCCTCAGCTGTGGAAGTTGACACAGATTGTTGTTTCTTGCTGTACCAAGAGACTAACCTTTGTCCAAGAAACTGGCAGCTACCTGAGGTTCTTTTCCTATCCACTCTGCATCCAGCATAATTAGCATTAGAATAACCAACCAGATTGAAACCTGTGTCCTTAGGATACCATAAACCCAAGTTTGGAGTGCCCTTCAGATATCTATAGATCCTTTTTATAGCAATCAAATGTGACTCTTTTGGATTTGATTGAAACCTTACACACAGACATGTAGCAAACATGATGTCTGGCCTACTTTCAGTAAGATAGAGTAGAGAACCAACCATGCCTCTATAGACTGAGATATCTACTCTCTTGCCTTTGACATCTTCATCCAATTTGGTGGCAGTGGCCATGGGTGTCTTTGCAGGTGAACAGTCTTCTAAGTCAAACTTCTTTAATAAATCCTTGATGTACTTGGTTTGACTAATGAAGATACCATCCTTCCTCTGACTAACTTGCAATCCAAGAAAGAATGTTAACTATCCCATCATACTCATCTCATATCTGCTTTGCATGAGCTTAGAGAATTTCTCACATAGCTTCTCATTTGTAGATCCAAATACGATATCATCCACATAGATCTGAACTAGAATAATATCATTACCATGCTTCTGGTAAAACAGTGTCTTGTCCAATGTGCCTCTAGTGAATTGATTTTCAAGAAGAAACTGTGATAAAGTGTCATACTATGCCCTAGGAGCCTGCTTAAGTCCATACAATGCCTTAAGCAATCTGTAGACAAATTCTGGGAAATGTGGATCCTCAAAGCCAGGTGGTTGTTGCACATAAACTTCTTCTTCCAACTCGCCATTCAGAAATGCACTCTTGACATCCATTTGATAGACTTTAAAGTTTGAATGAGCAGTAAATGCCAAGAAGATTCTGATGGCTTCCAGTCTAGCAATAGGAGCAAATGTCTCATCATAGTCAATGCCTTCTTGTTGAGAGTATCCTTTTGCAACCAACCTTGCTTTGTTTCTTACTATTACACCATCTTCATCCATCTTATTATTCAGAACCCATTTTGTTCCAACAATGGTTCTGTTCTTTGGTGCAGGCACAAGTTCCCATACTTTGTTTCTTTCAAATTGATTCAGCTCCTCTTGCATAGCAATAATCCAATCTGGATCCAACAGTGCATCATCAAGTTTCTTAGGCTCAATCTGAGATAGAAAGCAGCCATAGAGGCACTCGTTTTGAGTTGATCTCCTAGTTCTCACTCCTGCATTTGGATCTCCAATAATTTGCTCTTCAGTGTGTGACCTATCCCATTTCCTTGAGTGCTCAGTTTGATTTCTCAACCTTGATGTTGCTTCATCATCCAAGTCATGATCATTTTCATATCCTCCCCCTGTGAAGTTGCTACTATTCACAGGTGTGTCTTGGATGCTAGTCTCTTCACTGTTAATTGGATCAGATTCTTCTCTTGTTTCATCATTCACTTGAGTTTGTTGAATTAGAGTTTCAACTTCAGTTTCAATCTCTTCATCAGAATCATCTAGATTTTCAAACTTTAATGGATCTCTATCTTCATCATTGGCTTCTTCTAATCCAGGTAGTTTGCTGATAAGTGCATAATTATGCATATTTTTATTACCTATTTATTGTTTGAATTCGTATTTTAATAAATTATTTTGTTATATTTCAGGAAATTCAAGAAAAAATGAAGAAATGACAAAATAATGAAATAAAGATCAAAGAAGAGAAAAAGAAGAAAAAGAAGGACCAAAATATAAGAAAAGGAAAGATGAGGGGGTGTGGTGCAAAGGAAAATTTGAAGGCTAGGATTAAACCACACCAAAAAAAATGAATGGTGGGGATTAATCCACACCAACCAAAAATCCAAATCTATTTCCTATAAATAGATTCATTTTTTTTCTCTTGAAACACAACTTAGAATTAGGATTAGAACCCCTTAATTTTAGTACACTTCTAAATTGCAGTTGTAAATTTTCTTTAGCTCTTGTAAACATTTTAATTTCCAATTCATATTTATTTTTTTATTTTTTTCTGCATTTATTTGTTAATTCTAATGCTAGGTTTTATCCCTTATTTTCTCAGCTAGATACACAGGCCAAAAACCATTTCCATGTTCTCCTCTTCTCATTCCTCAAACTCTTTCTTTACTCCTCTCTTTTTGGCCCAAATATAAACACCTCTTCCCTGTTTTTTTTTCCGTTCAATCAAACCCCCCTAAACCCACAGATTTCACAAATCTCCCTCTCCTCTTTATCCCTTCGATTCCAGCCCCCATCTCATCTCTCTTCTTCTGCCTTTTTATTTATTTACTTCGATTTTTTTTTTTGCTAAATTTATAATTAAATAGAAAAAGAAAGATTAAAGGGATTGACCCTTGCTCTATGCCAAGGCAAAGAGAGAGCTAACTAAGACCAATCTAACTTACAAGAAAAATTGGAAAAAGAAAGAACACAAAAAAAGAATCCAATCCTACTCTGAGATACTAAATAAAAACCCAGCTATAAAACACTAAATTCGCTGTTTTAATGAACCATTCCATATTTCGCAGCTTCGTTTTTATATCAACCATGATCCCCTTAATTAAAAGGTTTGGCCCCAATGAGCCGTTATCATGTAATCTCGAGTTCCTATCTCTCCATAAGTGATATGAGAAAGTCTGTGCAGCAAGTAGGGCAACAGTTCGAAGAATGTGATCAGAAATACACCCCAAGGAATCCAGGAGCTCCACCCAAGATGTTCCTGCAAAGACAATGTTTAGCAGGCCAAACATTTTTGTCAAAATGTAGCTACTGTAAGGGCAAGTAACAAACAAATGAGAGTCCATTTCGATGCCCCCTACACAGAAATAGCAAAACTGAGATACATCCAAGCCGAAATGGGCGAGCCTGTGCGAAGTTGGCAAACGTCCATGGCATAACATCCATTCATGGTGTGCATAGCGCAGTATTTTGAGCTTGTGCCAGACATGCTTTGCCCAGGTAACTTGTGGGGATTGCGTTCGAAGAGAATGCCAGATATTCCGAGCTTTAATCTTGTTAATTGGCAAGCCATCCCAAAGAATGACATCAGTATCACAAAGATTGAAACCTGGAAAATCAAAATGTTGAGTCCAAAGGGCCAGATCAGGGTGCACGTGGTGAATTCTGTTTGAGGTTCGAGGGAGAACCCAAACGCCCGTATGAATGATTGTATTCACCGTAGCATCGCCTTGAAGACCAGATTGAGCAATGATGAGAGCATGCTTGTTAGCAGCCAAGCATGTAGAGTTCCACCATGGGTCGAACCATAGAGACGTACCAAGGCCATTCCCAATCTTGAAAGAGATAAATTGGCGAGCTGTTGATCTTAGCTTAAGAACATTTCTGAGAATCCACGAGCAATCATTGGGCATTGGCATTGTCCAGATGTTGTGGTTCTTAAGGACAGTTGTGTTAATCCAACGAGGCCACAATGCCTTGTTTTTTTGACACCAACTTAAATAGATGCAGCAAGATTTGTGCTTGATTCCAGTCTTTGGGTTGCTTAAAACCTAAGCCCCCTTCGTCCAGAGGAAGACAGATGGAGTCCCAGCTAATTCTCACTCCCCCTTTAGAGTTGATATTCCCCTTCCACAAGAAGCGAGTGAGGATTGAATGAATGGAGAAATGCACAGAAGCAGGAAGGATAAAATTCCTGGACCAGTAACCTTGCACTGCAAAGATCACAGCCCTAATAAGCTGCACACGACCTGCGAAGGACAACAGTAAAGAAGTCCAGCAACAAATCCTAGCAGTTATCCTGTCGATAAGAGGGATAGAATCATTGTGACTTAACCTCGTTGAGATTAAAGGAACCCCAAGAAATCGAACAGGAAGCTCCCCGTGTGTAAAACCATACAATTTCAAAAATAAAATCTTCTTTACAATTTCAAAAATAAACCGTGCTTTTAACCGTGCTTGGGCGTAACCCACTAACATCCGCAAAGCGATACATACAATCCATAAGATGAGTAACAGACTCAATTTCGGCATTAGAGAATAGTAAAACATCGTCTGCGTAGAAAAGATGCGTGAGCTTCATGTCTTTACAATGCCAATGAAATCTAAAATCATCAAGAGTTTTTGCAAGCATAGAGGACAAGACGTTCATAGCAATAGCAAATAGGTATGGAGAAATAGGGTCCCCTTGCCGTAGGCCTTTCTTACCATGAAAAAAACCACACAACGAGCCATTAACTTTGACAAAGAAAGAAGTAGTAGAAATGCATAAATAAATCCACCTCATAAACTCTGCAGGAAAATTAAGTTTCCGAAGAGCACCCATGATAAAGTCCCAATTTAGCGAGTCAAAAGCTTTATTCAAATCAAGCTTTAGAGCACACTTAGGTAAACCCGTCTCTCTATGATATCCTCGAAACAACTCTTGCGCCATGAGAATATTATCTGAGATATTACGTCCAGGAATAAAAGTAGATTGAGAGATGTCAGTGATACTAGGCATAACAAATTTAAAACGAGATGCAAGTATCTTGGCAATACACTTGTAAGGTATTGAGCACAGCGAGATAGGCCTGAAATCTCGCATTGTTGTAGGGGTTGGGATCTTCGGGATAAGGGTGATGCTTGTGACATTAACCGAGTTAAGGAAAGTTTCAGAGGAGAAAAAACCTTTAACTGCCTCACAAAAGGTGCTGCCAACAATTTCCCAAGAAGCTAAAAAGAACTCGACTGTGAAGCCGTCAGGCCCCGGTGCCTTGTTCTTTTTCATTGCCTTTAAGGTGGCCAGAATTAGGTCATCAGAAACAGGGGCTTCCAGTAAAATAGCCTGTGCAGGAGAGATCAAATCACAGTCAAAAGAATCGAAGTCACAAGGCGGCAGGTTCGAGCTCGAACCCAGGGTGCTCGAAAAGAAATCCACGGCCACTTTAGAGACATTTTATGGCCAGAAACCAAAAGCCCCTCATTATCTTCTATAGCCAAAATCTTGTTCACATTCCAGTTTGCTTTTGTTCTATTGAAAAAATAACTGTTATTACCATCTCCGTAATTAAGCCACTTCACCCTCAGTTTTTGCAAAAGAAATCGCTCCTCCTCTAGTAAAACAGTCTGCAACTTCTCCGAGTAGTGAATTTCTTCTTGAAGTAAAATGACATTCTCACAATCATTCACCAGTTGATCTTGCACTGCTGAGAGAGAAGATCTGACCATTGCCACATTATTATGCACATTACCATGAGTCTTATTCAAACCTACCAAAGCACTTTTGACATGCTTCAATTTGCGAACCAAGATTGCCATGGGGTCCCCATACCACTGATTATCCCAGGCTCTTGATACAGTTTCCATAAACCCATCTACCTCAGTCATGTAGTTATGGAATTGAAATGGCTTTACAACCTTTTCAAGATGCAGAGGAACACAACAAATCAAAGGATTGTGATCCATGATCCCCTTGTTTTTTACCATAACTGTAGCTTCAGTGAAAGCATTGAACCAATCCTTATTAGCCAACATGCGGTCAAGGCGTTTGTGAATAAGAGATGATCGTTTATTAGTCCATGTATAAAGAGACCCTAGAGTTTTAATGTGCCCCAGAGCAGAGACAGAAACACAATCCATAAAGTTTTGCATACCCGTCGTCCAGTGTTCACGACCTCCCTTAACCTCGTTCAAGGCTAAAATACAGTTAAAGTCCCCATTCATGCACCAAGGCATTGAGATATTCCGACTCAAATGCTCAAGATCCCTCCAAAGGGGCTCCCTCTGATGAGGTTGATTCAAAGCATAAACAAAAGTTACGCAGAAAGTTATTTTCTTCTCCAAAAACGTCACAAAACAAGTGATATGCTGTGATGTTTTCATATAGGCAGTGACATACCAAATAGAAGGGTCCCAACCAACCCACACACGACCAAAATCATGCTCATCATAATTAAAAATCCATTTCCAGTTTTTATTGATACGCCTAGAAATATCAATAGAATTGTCGACCCTAACTTTAGTTTCTACCAAGCCCATAAGAGAAATTTTATTTGCTGAAATGAAGTTAATCACTTCTTGCTGATGAGGACTCCTATTGATACCCTCACATTCCAAACTGCGAAATTCATGGTAAACGAGTAAGAGTCGTTGGCGTTCCTGCCAACCTGGAGCTTTTTCTATTAAAGACTTTAGTAAATCCTTTGTCATCCATGATTTTTTTCGGTGTTACTGTTATAGTATTATGCTTATAAACAGTGTCAGCAGTTTGTATTCCACGGGGGCTTGGCAATTTGTCATTTTTTTCTTTTCTTTCCTGGGGATTTCACAATTTGCACAGCATGGTGATCCTCAGGTAGGTCAGAAAGGGCCTCAAACCCATTGTCTATAGCAAGAGGTGCTGTAAATCTAGCCCTAGGAAGAGTAGGATTACTTGGCACCCTATCGAATTCTTCAAAATTGTCTTCCAAAAAAGCTTCCGAGTTGCTCTCCCCTTTGTTTTTGTCCTCTTCCCTTTCGATAGCAGTCTGGTTTGTAGTCTCTCTTTCAATTTCTTCTAGAATCTCATCACCATCCATGACCACGTCGCAACCACAGAATTTACCAATAGTATATGGGATCAATTCCATGCTATTCAAGTAGTCTTCTTTGGTTGGGATAGGAGAGCTACCTGATGCTTTGTCTTTGGTCGAATGTGGATCCATTCTTGGTTTCTTCGAAATTCTTTCCAGATTTTTTATACATCTTGCAAGGGAATGTCCAAAGGCCTTGCACAAGCTACACGAGTAAGGAAGTTGGGGATACTGCACTTCAACTTTTTCTTGTTCCTCTATACCATCTACATTCAGAATAGTGACCCAAACAAAGGGTGGTCTCGGGGCAGAATATGCAAGCTCCACTTGAACATTAGCATACTTAAGTGGTTTAAATCTAGCCGTAGCATCGTCAAACTTCAGAGGTTTGCCCACAGCTCGAGCAATAGAGGTTAAACTGTTCTTTGATCCCTCCATCCAAGGCATTAAGTAGAGAGATTTCCCACCTATCTGCACCGAATGTAGGTTAAGAGCTGCATTTTTCTCTTCCATCGTGCCAAATCTAAACGTATAGTACCCTTTAGAGCTGTAATACACTCCAACTAGACCTTTGTTACTCCATAATTTGTTTGCATGCTCACGAACAAATTTGAAAGCAAAGTTCCCCCCAATAAAATGACCAATGATGCTGGTTTCCCATTGCTATTGAGCCTGAATCATGAATTCCCTAGAGAACTTAACTGTAGCAGATCCATCTTCATTATAGCTGATACAAGCCTCCGAAGTATCAGTCCTAGTAGCTGGGTCAACAACATTCTTTCCAACAATAGAGCTCCATGTAACAGATTTAGGTGCAATCAATTGCTCATCATTAACAGTCTTAGATAATTTTGGAACTCCATTATTAACCTCATGAAGCTCAAGAGGGGGTTGAGATTCTGTACCTTGGTTATCTTTATGAGCTGTCTGATTTGCCTATGTTTGGTTGACCTGTGAGTTAACCTCTTTAGGAGAAGCGTTTTTATCACTGGATCCACCACGAGAAGCAATAGATGAAGCTGTGTAAGCTGGGCCAGGAGCAGCTAGCTCAGTGCCATCGTTAAGGATGAGCTGAGTCCGTTCTTGAATCCTTCTCAAAGATCTAGGAGATAAAGGTTCTCACATAACATTATCAGAGTTGAATGATTCATTCTCCGCACCAAACTGAAACACTGGCTGGAAATTGATGTTAGGAACATTAGGGGCAACGTAGTTGTGTCCAATGAGGTAAGAGAACTCGTCAGAGTTCATCGAGCCAGAATGCTCAGAGTTTCTAGAACCCATCTGCGAAGCAACCAAACAGATCAAGGCAAAAAACAGAGGCAAGTAACAATGGAGGTTGAGGTGAGGAAGGAGATGAGGAGCGAGGGGCAAACAGGAAGTGGAGACGATGGAGGATGAAGGTCAACGGATCTGAGAGTGGTGGAAACCGGTGGCTAGAGAGAAAAGCTAGCCAACCCCCACCCCCTATTCTTTCCTTGTTCGAACCACCACAAACCCACTTCTTCTTCGTTTTCATTTTCAAAACCTTCTTTCCCTCTTCTCTTGGCTTTTGTTTTTAATTTCGTGGTATCAAAGTAATTTAATACGCTGTTTGTTTTGAATTTATGGGTTCTGAGTTTACGAAATATTGCTGAGTCAATTTTGGTAGTTCTGTGTTTTGATTTTGCGGTTTCTAACCACCGGTTTACTATTGTCTTAAGTTCGAGTTTTTGCTTGATTTTTCTGAGTTGGTTTCGAGATCTTAGTTTCTAAATTGCTGATAGTTGTTCTCCGTATAATGGCTGTTTTTGTTAGTTTTGTTTTGTTCACTGCTTGGTTTTAGTTCTGTTCTTGAGTCTAATTATGCCGAGTTCTAGTTTTCGAAGTGCTGCGTTTAGTTGATTTACTTTTACTGCGTTGCTGTCGAATTCTTGTTCTGAGTTCACTGTGTTTTTGAGTTGAGTTGGAGTGTCTTGTTAGTGACTTGTTTTGTGTTGTTGATTGTGTCCGAGTTGTTTGAATCTGCTGCTACGTTTTAATTTCTTGCGAGATTGTTCTACATATTGCTGAGTGTTCTTTGTGGGTTCAGCCCAGTTGCGTCACCGTATCCGAATTCCTTTTACTGTTGAATTGCTAAAAGAATGTGCTTAAATTTTAGAAACCAAGTTGTCTATTTAGTGTTGCTGAGATGCTGAGTTGCGGAATTTAGTCTGCTAAGTCGAGTTTTCCGAGTCCATGAGTCTGAGTTTATTTTATTTTATTTTTATTTTTGTTTTGTTGAGATGATGAAAGGATGTGATTCGATTAAATTTGTATTATGGTTTATGTCCAAATTTTGTTAAGTATTTTTGGTTAATAAAATTAGTTAATTTTGTTTCCTTTCATTGTTAAAATCATTTTTATTCTAATTTCATTTTTTTTTGTTTAATTTAAAATAACTTAAATTTTCTTTAGGAATTAAAACATGAAATAAAATCTAATTTTTTTTTTATTTTTTAATTAGTTAAATTAAAATTAGATTAAATTAAATTCTCTTAAAAATAGATAATTTTTCTTTTAGGAATTAAATAGAAAAATAAAAAATCTTCCAAATCCCAAAATTGTTCTAGTTTGATTAAATTGAAAAGAAAGGTTTGCGAAAATGTTAGTCTCTGTGGATCGAATCTTAAATACTAAAACGATGATCGTGCGCTTGCGATATTGAATTGTCATATTTTCGGCACATTAAGTTTTTGGCGCCGCTGCCGGGGAATAATTATTTTTCGCACCTTAATTTTTAATTTTTCGGATTAGTTTTCTTTCGCTTGCCTTATTTTTTTATTTCATTTTTTTTAGGAAAGTTTGGAATTTCGAGAATCTTTTCACGGAGCGTGGAAAAATTGGAATTTCTGGAAGCGTGCTTCGGTAACCCGTATTTTTCTCTTTTCATTCTTTTAAAAAAAATCAAAAATCAAAAAAAAAATTTAAAAATTGAAAAAAATCCAAAAAAATTAGCCAGTAAATACATAATTGTTGAATCAAGCATTTAAATCACTTAGGGCACATCATTTAGATTTTTATTTTCTTGTTTTTAATTTTTCGTATCTTATAAATTGTGGTGATTGCTGGAGGACCCAAAGGTACGTTAAATTTCTTCTTTCTTTTAGTTAAAACACGTAGTGTAAGAATCCATAATTGTTTATAGTTTTGTATATATATCGTTGTTCGTGGCATTAATTAGACGTTTGCCCCTAGGATTTCACGTTCAATTAGAAAGGTGCCTAAAAATAAACGTAACTAAGACTTATTCACGACCTTCAGTGTCTAAGGTTCGCCTGGCTGTTAAGATTCGGTGTCTAAGTGACGAGTTTGGCCTCTTGGCAATGCCTGCTCTAATCTGGCCGAATCGGTCTGAATAATTCTCAATTTACGGAATTTTTAGTGTGTCTTAACGTTATGAGCAATGTATAGTTATTTTATTTAGGAATCCTAGGTTAGATCTTTCTTTTGATTTTTCACCCTTTATTTTGTGTGCTTAATTTTTTTGCAAATTATTTGCTAAGTGTTTTCTTCCTGTTCATGCGCACTACTTAGGTTAGAGATAATTCGGCTAGGCTAGTGAGGCCAATTGAGTGTTCATCCTCTTCAGAATCCGAACCCGTAGAAATTCTTGACCCCGTAGTGACCATGGCCTTGTCTCTTAAGGACCGTTGCTATCCCACTCGCTCCGCTCAACCCTCGTGTATCACTCTTCCACCGGTTACTGGTAATAATTTTGAGATTAAACCCCACTTTTTTAGCATGTTACCTAAATTTACCGGGAGTGAGGGTGAGGATCCGTATCTTTTCCTTCATGAATTCGAGGAGGTTTGCGCATTGCAAAAACTCCAACAACTTTCCGAGGACTCCATTAGGCTTAGACTTATCAACTTCGCTTTGAAAGAAAACGCTAAGAAATGGTTGTATAGTCTTCCCGTTAATTCAATTTCCACGTGGGAGGGTTTCGTAGTCATCTTTCTAAAAAATTCTTTCCAATCCATAAAACTACGAAACTCATTAATGAGATTAATCAATTTCGTAAAAAACACAACGAACCATTTTGGACGTGTTTTCACCACTTTAAAAATCTTTTATCTCAATGTCCCCACCATGGAATCGAAAAATGGAGGCTCTGTAAGATTGTGTACGAGGCCTTAGATGGTTCAACAACTGCATTGTTGGAATCTATGTGCCAAGGGAAATTCATGGATAAGGACGAGGACGAAGGGTGGAAATTTTTTGAAGAGTTAGCCGAGAAGACAATGTTGTGGGAGTCCATTAGGGAACCAAATAAGTCTACCGAATCGTCTAGTTCATCTTCTAGGGGTTTGCATTCAATTGGAATTAACATCGCAACCGATGCCAAGTTAGCCACCCTTACTAGACGACTCGAAGCCCTAGAAACGCATAGTGGTCCCTCACACATGTCTACGTACCCAAATCAAGGGATGCAAAGTTTCCCAGATTTTCAACAAGTCAATGCGGTGTTTCAACCCAACCCTAGGAATGACCCTTTTGCACCTACATACAATCCCGGTTGGAAGATTCACCAAAATTTCTCGTGGAACCAGGGCCAAAATTTTCAATCTCCGCCACCTTCTTTTCAACCTTCTTTTCAAAGGCCCAATCAGAATTCTTACTCGCCTGCAAACCAAGGACCTTTTCCAAACCCAACTCAAAATCATGGTCCTATTCCGACTCAAACACCCGCCCATCCTCCCGGCTTTCATGAGTCAGATAATAAACTTAATTCCTTGGAAAAGAGCCTTGATGCGCTTCTAAAATCAACAACTAATTTGGCTCAATCTCAACAAGCCTTCATGCAGACCATGACTCAAGATAGGCAAATTTTGAACGCTAGTACTCAAGCCATATCTAAGTTGGAAGTTCAAGTGAGTCAGTTAGCCAACACCATGAGTGAGCGTGAGAAGAATAAATTCCCAAGTCAACCTGAGGTAAACCCTAGATTCCCCCTTAACCAAAGACCTCCTGAAAGTATTAATGTTAGGCCGAATACACAATTAATAATCAAATTCATATGAGAGTTTAACAAGTAAGATGATTATGCACTTTAAAACTTCTGGTATTAAGAACCCTCTTCGTGATGTAAACTATCACAAAGAGCTGCTAGGTTACAATAAAGATAGTTCGATGCACGATACCCTTCTAGGGTTAACCTAACTGTATTTATAAAATATACAGCTTCGATACAATCTCTAATTGATATTCCTAATAATCAGCTATACAATGATATCAATTACAGATTGTCACACGTCTCCTAAGTCAACTCGATCTCTTTGATAGTTATCCAATCTCCAAAGATCTCGCTTCCATATCAATCTTCAATTGATCTCTAATATCTTCAATTGACTCTGTACGCGCTGCTTCCAGACAGACTTTACTAAACTCTGTCCAGCTTTCGTCAGTCAGACTTTACTAAACTCTGACTTCCTTCCAGTTAAACTCTGATATTTCACTGTTACACTTAAACACTGATTAAAACACATCAATTATATTTAACAATCTCCCCCAACTTGTTCATTAGCAAAAATGCACAAGTTAATAACAGTAATTGATGATATCAAAACAAATAGACAAATACAGTGTTTATACAAATTCAGAGTTTAAGCTTCTACTTAACAAAATCTATAGAAAATAAGAAAATCCTTACAGACTTTAATCTCTAATCTCTTCAAGATCTGGTGTAGCTCTGAGATAATCTATGAGTAATCTTCTTTCTGCATTCTTAAGCTCAATCTTCACAGCTTCTTTAATCTCTTTTAGCTGAGGATCACTCTCATCTGTCTGATAGATAGCATACCTAAGATCATAGATTTTGTTTCTTCTCATCTCATTACCCAGTCTAATAAATTTGAATTCTTCTGACTGTGAATTGAAGTCAAGTACTGTGATTCCCAAATCAGTCTTTAATTTCGCAGTACCCTTCTTCATTTCAATAAGATTTCCATTCCAATCCCTGTACTTAGGAACATATCTGCTATTATACTTCACTCCTCTGATTGCCAAATTCTGGAGCATTTTCTTTCTAAGCACATTTGCAACTGATTGAGTCCTTTGACTATTCACCTTGAAAAGATATAGAACATATTCTAATTCTTCCCAATATTTCAAGCCAATATCATTCTCACCAATTCTAAATACTGTCCCATCAGCCATGAAGTACAAGAGAAAGTCCTTCTTTAAACTCTTCTGATAAACTAACTGTACTGATTCCAGTCTGTCCAAACTATCTTGAATGACACCACGACCTGGAACAGCCAGTGAAGAAGGATCTCTAGGACCAGTATATTGCCCTTTGTCCTTGAGTGAACCTAGTCCACCCTTATTTTTTCCAACCTTACCAGACAAGGCTCTTCCATCAGAAAAATTCATAGAAACTCCAGATAATAGATTTGGATCATGAAGTGTTCCTTTCCCAAAAACTTATTGCAACTGAGAAGATAAAGGTCTAGACACAACTTGTGTAGCAACAGAGGTTGTGTTTTCTTTTTTCTGTACAACTTGTGTAGAAACAGAGGTTGTAACTTTCTTCTATGAACTATCTCCTTCAATGCCTTTCAGCTTGAGTTTAGCTTCTGCTGCCATTGTTTCCTTTGATAACTGAGATTTTTGACTAACATCAGCACTTTCCTTGATAACAATGCCTTTAAGAACAGGCCTAGGAGTTTTTCCTTTCTTTAACTTACCAGACTTTAAAGCCTTGAGATGTTCTTCTTGTAAACTCTTTTCTTCAGCTTTAATGTCCTCAATTGTAACTCCTTCCTCATTCTCTTCAATAAACAACTTAGCAGCCAATTCTTCATCAGTCTGTGGATTAGAAGATAATAGCAAACTTTTGGTCTTTGAAGTACCTTGAGTATCATTGTTTATCCCAACAAACTGTGATTTAGAGGACTTGCTAGTTTTCAGAGTTTGAAATTCTTCAGTTTTGCCCTTTCCTTTACTACTTGCTCCTCCATCTCCAGCATTATCCTTTCTGATCAGAGTTTGAGATTGCTTGCATTTGTCTTTAGCAACTCTCTCCCCCTTTTTTGACATCATCAGGCATAAGAATAGATGTGATTAGCTCCAAGGAGGTAGCAATAGAATCAATCTTTAAGGACATATCATTCTGATTTTGTTCAACTTTGCTCAGCCTGTGAGACAAAGTTTCTTGATTCTGAGTAAGATAGTGAAATTTATTCTTGTTGTCTAGTTTAATCATATCAGCTCCTCTAACAACATCACCTCGAACATCAGAGATTGCCTTTTGACAAAGATCAAACCTATAGTTGAGAGTCTTCACTTGTACAACTGTAGCCTTGAGACAAGATAGAATCTCTGGATTTGTAATTGTTCTAGAGGTTCTCTTGACAAATTCAGCTGCTCTTGCAGCAGGAAAGATACAAGTGTCCTTGTACCAGTCATTTGAAAATTGTTCAAGGTGTTCTTCTTCAACATCTGCTTGATTTGAAGGACCAGCAAAATCCTTAACCTTAGCATCAGTTTGGACTGGTAAACTCTGAGAAGAGCTTGACTCAGTATTCCCTTCAGTTTCATCTCCAACCTCAGCTTCAACATGGTGAGTGGATGGAGGAATTGGAATAGATGCATCAACAGTGTGAATAACATCCTCTGTAACAGGTTCAATAGTAGAGTCAACAATAGGCTGTACAACATCCTTTGCAGATTGCACAATAGTCTCAGAGTTTATCTCCTTAGGTTGTTGATCAATTTCCTCACCATGTTCAACAGATTGATGAGCATCAGAGAGTAATTTTGTATGTGATGCTACAGTTTCAGAAAGGACAACTGTAGGTTGATCAGCTGCACCAGTTGCTTCAGATTGAGCAAAGATTGATGGGATAGGATCAGAGAATGGCATGAATGAATCAAGAATATCAGCCATTGGACAAAAACCATCTCTAGTATCCTCTTCTGCAGGCATTTTGTCCTCTGCAGGCATTTCAACCTCTACAGGCATTTCAACCTCTGCAGGCATTGTATCTTTTTCAGCCTCAACAGTAGGTGTTTGCTGTGAAACTACCTCTGGAGCTTCAACATTTTCATCAACAGAATCAGAGATTACCAGTTTTCTTCTCTTAGCTAGAGGCACTTCATCTGAATCCTCTTTACTAGATTCTGCTACCACAGAGGGTGACTTAGGTCTTCTTGCTCTTTGTATCATTCTTCTAGTATAAACAGCTCCAGTAGATGTCTGTTTTGCTTTGATGTTTGTCTTTATTGTCTTCTTAACTCTTGCATGTCTTTCAGTGGTTGCAGATGATTGCTTTACTCTGCCTCTTTTTGCTTTAGGTTGTGGTTGTGGTTAAGATTGTGATGGTTCAGAGTTTATTTGTGGAGTGTGTAAAGATTGTTTTGTTATTGGAGATTGAGGGTTTTGGGTTGGAGCAGTGTTTGTGATTGGTGATGAAGGTTGTTGAGTAGGTACAGTGTGGGGAGGTGATGTAGGTGGTTCAGTGTTTAAGGTATGAGAATGATCAGTGTTTAGTGGTTCAGGTTGTGGTTGGTCCTGAGGTTGGTTGAGAAAATTCTGCAAAGCAAGTGGCAGAACAAAGGCAGGTAGGTTCTCTTTACCAGAATCCTTATTAGTCATATCAGAGAATATTCTCTTGTTGACTCTAAAAGGCTGAATTTCATCAGTTTCAGCAATCTCTAAACCAGATACACAAGCAGTGAATAGCATTTGACAAAATCGAGCAAAATAAACTGTAGTAGACTCCGACAGTTTATCACCTAGATTCATCAGAACATATCTACCAAAATCAAAATTACTGCCATAAAGTAGAGAATACCTGATTTGTAGACTGTCCATTGGAATAGCATCCCAGTTAGTGACCTTCTTCTGGAATGTCCTTGTAATGCAATCGAAGAAAAAATTCCATTCCTTCCTGAGATTAGGCCTCTTTACACTGCCAAGCTTGTCAATAGATTCCATGTAACCTATCTCCTGTAGCATCTGTCTCAATTGAGGTTCAGCAACGTAAGTATAAGAGGTGTGTGTATCAAACCCCATCGTGTCTCTGACAGTTTGTGGAATAATCACAAACTCTTGTTCTTCATGAGTGAAGATGATGTTTGGAGTCCCATTCTCTCCTCCATCCACATAGATTGAGTTTTGCCAAAAAGTGGCAATTTGAGATGCAGAGGGAGTACTAGGTTCAACCAGAGCTTGTCCAATCTCTGAGTCTCTCAAGAAATTCTGCAAAAGATGAAACGCTTCTGGAACACGTTCATGATGGAGTGGAGCTGCATAATTGTTAGGGACAAAACGTAGACCAAGAACAGTGAATGGTTTAGAAGCCATTGAATCAAGAGAAAAGTGTATGTAGGAAAGGTGTTTGTGAAAATGCCCAAGTGAACACTGAGAGAACTGTGAGATGTAAAAGTGAGTGGGTGAAAGTAAAACACAATCGTTTGGACACAAAAGTAATTAGAGTAATTAAAAACTCAATCGTTTATGTATTCAAACACTCAACAGTTCCTAGATTAATGTGTGAGTGGGACACAATAATGAGTGAGTGGGACACAGTAATGGGTGAGTGGGATACACGCGCTCGTAATTTTAAGAAGTGTTTTTGTGAATATAACAATAAAATATTTGATTTAAAAAAAAATCAAATAACACTCTCTTAAAATACTTGGAGCCATTAAAAACCAGAATACGAAGCGTTTACCTGGAACCATTAAAAACCAGAATACGAAGCGTTTTAGTACTTCGTTACTTACCCATCTCTATTTAACGCCTAGAGACTTGTCCACTATCCCTTTAACCTTTCATTCTCTCCTGAAAATCAAAAACCCTTCACACAACACACCGTTAAACAATGTCAACACTTACCATCAAGGAAAAGAATCTCCATCTCGTAGAGAACAGAGATATCTTCAGTTATACTCGTGAAGAGTTTGATGCGTTTGACTGGAAAAGGCAGCTTGATACTCTGTGGCTGCAGATGGATGCCAGTCTTCAAGAAATCGAGAGAGAAAAGCCTGCAAGAGTGATCGACATCGATGCTGCTCTTCAAGCAACATTAATATGGCTTTCCTCTAAGGCATCCTCATCCAACACCACCAACCATTGTTAATGAATATGTCAGCAAAAATAACCTTATCCCTTCAACTTCCACCCAAACAAAGTGGCAAAGATGGGATCTGGGATGGCTGCTAACAATGGAGTGGTTTGGACTTCACTTTTGTATTTTCCTACTGAATAGATTATTAGATAGAAAGAAAAAAAAGATGCAATATTTTCATGGAATCTCTTTCTTATTATCAATGAAGGATCCTTTTTCTCTAATCTTATTCAATGTGTTCTGCAATTTTTTATGTTTATGAACTGTTCTTCAAAGAATTAAATCAAAGAAGTGAATATGAAAACTAATTAAAGTAATCATGTTAGTAACAAATTCATTAACAATAACCACAATTAAATCAGGAACAGAACAATTAGGGATTACTTGTATCACCGCTGTATTCTCTTTCCTATTTCCAAGACACTTTAACACAATACACTTATTAACAGTTGTCAAAAGCACTATTTACTCCAAAATTTTCAAATTGTCCAAATGAAAATTTACCTCAGAGTACGAACCACAAATCAACAGCGTTTGTCAATTCTCCAACTTTATCACCGAAACCCTTTCAGAAATTGCACAGTTGTGAAAATATGTGTGTGTGAAGCAGAGTTTACTAAATCAATTTTTAGAGCATCTAATTTTTCATAAAATTCATAAAGTAAATCAATAAACACTGGATGCACAAACTTTCATAGTAAACACTGACTGTATGATGAAAGCTAAACTCTGTAGTAGTCAATCTATATACAGTAACATTTAATTTATTTTATACCCCCTCTATTGCTAATTTTTTTTATAATTCTATTCATTCCAGTAATTAGAGGTTGGAGCCAGTCACCAAAAATTCAAAAATTTTAGCCCTTATCATTTTGATAAGTTCCTGGGTCATCCTAGTCTTTGACTAGTCACCAAAATTCAGAGAATTTTAGCACATATTATATACCAATAAGTTCCTGGGTCATCCTAGTCTCCAACATAATCTCAAAGGAGTATAGCAACCTATATACATTTTCTTTGGGGTATTGCAGTAAGCATTTTAATCTACCAGAGTATAACTAACAGAGTTTAGAGTTCATCAACATCAGTAGTTATTCATGAAAGGCAATGCACACAGTATTTATAGACTCAGAGTTTAGGACAAAATAAACTAAGAGATGCTATAAATATGAACTAGTATCATGCTGTGTTAACTTTCTGCACAATCTAAGATTAGATCACAATAACTCAGAAAAATTCATGATTAATTGCTGAGAATCATGCTTCATACATATTTCTTCATTGGTGTTTTCACTCAGACAAAAATCAACTCAGAGTTCATAGAGTTTATCAAACTTTTTAACAGTGTATGACATACAGGCATGCTGACAGAGTTTAAAAGAGTTTGACAGAAAAACATGTTAATAGAGTATGCATAACAGAGTTTAATCAACAGAGTTCACTTAGCACTTAACAAATCAAGGAAATATGAGCAACACATTACATAAGAAAAATTTGAATCTAACCAACATTCCTAGTCAGAACCAGAGACCATTCCTAGTTCATTGACCAGTCTTTTAAATGTAGCTTCACTCAATGGTTTGGTGAAAATATCTGCAAGCTATTGTTCTCTAGACAGAAAATGTAGTTCAATATTCCCTTCTTCCACATGTTCTCTGATGAAATGGTACCTTATGCTGATGTGCTTGGTCATTGAATGCTGTACTGGATTACCTGTCATAGCAATAGCACTTTGATTATCACAGTAAATAGGAATCTTACTATACCTCAATCCATAATCCAGCAATTGATTCTTCATCCACAAGATCTGTGCACAACAGCTACCAGCTGCAATATACTCTGCTTCAGCTGTAGATGTAGAAATTGATTTCTGTTTCTTGCTGTACCAAGAGACAAGTCTGTCACCAAGAAATTGACAACTTCCACTAGTGCACTTTCTGTCTATCTTGCAGCCTACAAAGTCTGCATCAGAATACCCAAGTAGCTTGAAATCTAATTCTCTGGGGTACCACAGACCTAATGATATGGTGCCCTTGAGATACTTGAAGATTCTTTTCACAGCTGTCAGATGTGGCTCTCTACGATCTGCCTGAAACCTTGCACAAAGACAGGTTGCATACATGATGTCAGGCCTACTAGCTCTCAAGTAAAGAAGAGATCCTATCGTGGCCCTGTAGTTTGTCATATCCACTGAAACTCATGTGTCTTTGTCCAATTTAGTTTCTGTTGCCATGGGAGTTGATGCAGATGAACAGTCAAGCATACCAAATTTCTTGAGAAGATTTCTGGTATATTTTTCTTGATTAATGAAGATACCATCATCTGTTTGTTTCACCTGTAGGCCTAGAAAGTAACTAAGCTCTCCCATCATGCTCATTTGATACCTGGACTGCATGAGCTTGGCAAACTTCTTACAGAGTTTATCATTAGTAGACCCAAAGATAATGTCATCAACATATATCTGAACTAAAAGGAGGTCACTTCCTTGATTGAAATAAAACAGAGTTTTGTTAATTGTACCTCTGTTGAATCCACTTTCTAGAAGAAATTGAGCAAGTGTCTCATACCATGCTCTTGGTGCCTGCTTAAGTCCATATAGTGCCTTATCTAGCCTGTAGACATGGTCTGGATATTTTAGGTCCACAAATCCTGGTGGTTGTTCAACAAACACTTCTTCTTCAAGCTTCCCATTCAGAAAAGCACTTTTCACATCCATCTGGAACACTTTGAATTTCTTGTGAGAGGCATATGCTAGAAAAATTCTGATTGCCTCCAATCTTGCAACTGGTGCAAATGTTTCATCATAGTCTATTCCTTCCTGCTGTGAATAGCCTTTTGCTACCAGTCTAGCCTTGTTCCTTGTGATAACACCTTCACTGTCAGTCTTGTTTCTGAAAACCCATTTAGTACCAACAATAGATCTGTTCTTCGGCCTTGGTACAAGGGTCCAAACTTCATTCCTTTCAAATTCATTCAACTCTTCCTGCATTGCTGTTATCCAGTCAGCATCTTGAAGAGCTTCTTCCACTTTCTTTGGTTCATTTTTAGATAAGAACGCATGAAACAAACATTCACTTGCAGTGGCACTTCTTGTTTTCACTTTTGCATCTGGATCACCAATTATCAAATCAGGTGTATGTGATTTGGTCCATTTCCTTACAGAAGGCAAATGACTTCTGTCAGCATGTGATCCTCCCCCTTGATCCATGCTCTCCTGATTTTGTTGTGGGCTTTCTTCATTTTCTGAGACTCCCCCTGAACTTGACTGCCCAGAGTCAGAATTTGAATTTTCAGAGTTTGAATCATCAGAGTTTGATCCAGATTTTTCAGTTGACTCAGTATCAGTGTTTGAGTCTTCATCTTGATCATGCTCCCCCTCAACTGGTTCTTCCCTTTGTTGTGGCTGAGAAGTTTCTCCAGTGTTTACCAGTAGAGGTTCAGAGTTTTTTTCAACAGAGTCTGTCAGAATTGTATGATCAGAGTTTACTTCAACAGAGTTTAAATCTTCATTTTCAAAGTTCAGTTGATCATATTTATCTTTGTCTTCAAGTCCAGTTATCTTCTTGTCATCAAAAGACACATGTATAGATTCCATGATCACTTTAGTTCTCAGATTGTAAACTCTGAATGCCTTTGTTGACAGTGGATAGCCAACAAAAATTCCTTCATCTGCCTTTAGCTCAAACTTGGTCAACTGTTCAGGATGAGTCTTCAAAACAAAGCATTTGCACCCGAAAATATGAAAGTATTTCAGGTTAGGATTCTTTTTCTTCACCATCTCATATGGTGTCTTTCCATGCTTATTGATCAGTGTGGCATTTTGAGTAAAACAAGCAGTTTGAACAGCTTCTGCCCAGAAATAATTGGCAATTTTGCTTCATCAAGCATAGTTCTGGCAGCTTCAATCAAGGTTCTATTTTTCCTTTCAACTACACCATTTTGTTGTGCTGTACCAGGTGCTGAAAATTCTTACTTCACTCCATTGTCCTTGCAGAATTCTTCCATTGTTGCATTTATGAATTCAGTTCCATTATCACTTCTGATGATTCTGACTTTGTTACTTGATCCATTGTCCAGAAGCTTCACATGCTCCATCAGAGTTAATGTAGTTTCATCCTTCTTTGCTAGAAAATACACCCAAGTGAATCTAGTGTATTCATCAACAATGACTAAAGCATATTTATTTCTTGCTATAGACATAACATTTACTGGACCAAAGAGATCAACATGCAGAAGATGATAAGGATCAGTGATTGAAAATTCTGTCTTGCTCTTGAAAGATGACTTCCTTTGCTTGGCCTTTTGACATGAATCACATAGGCCATCAACATTTAACAGAGCCTTTGGGAGTCCTCTTACAAGATCCTTTCGGATCAATTCATTGATGTTGTTCAAGTTCAAACGTGAGAGTTTCTTGTGCCACTTCCAACTCTCTACACTAGACATTCTTGTAGATAGGCAAACAGCTTTTCCAACAGAGTCTATTAAGAGCTTGATTTCATAAATGTTGTTTTGCCTATGACCGACTAGAACAACCTTTCCTGTAGATTTGCTGATAACTTTACAATATTCAGGTTGAAAATCTACATGATATCCCTTGTCACAGATTTGACTCACAGATAGCAAGTCATGCTTGAGTCCTGGGACATGAGCTACATTGTTGATGATGACATTTCCAAGATTAATATTGCCATATCCCAATGTTCTTCCTACATTGCCATCACCATAGGAAACTTTTGGGCCAGCCTTCTCCTCATAGTCTGATAGCAGGGCTGTATTTCCAGTCATGTGTCCTGAACATCCACTGTCCACAACTAGGGTTGCCTCCCTGTTGCCCTGCAATCACAAGCAATTACTGAGGATTAGATTTAAGGATCCAGACTTGCTTGGATCCTTTGACATTCTTAACTTTGTTAGCTTTAGCAGCGGAATTAACATTATCAGAGTTTGAGCTAACAGAATCAGAGTTTACACTAGCAGTATTAACTTTAACCCATTTCAGATTGGGTTTCAGTTCATAGTAATTATAATAGATAGCATGATACTCTCTGCAAGTATAAATGGAATGCCAAGTGCTTCCACAGTGTGTGCATAAAGTCTGTGGCTTAGTTCTAGCAAAATCCTTCTTTACCTCAGACTTGGAAGGTAAAGAATTTATATTTTTGTTTTTCTTGCAGAAATTTGCAAGATACTTAGTACTACCACAGTTATGACATGTCTTTCTTGGAGCATAACTAGCAAGCATTGGTTTATTTCCTGAAGTGATGCCTACTTTTCCATTTCTGTTCTTATTTGACACTCTCTGTTTCTTAACAGATTTTAACTCCTTCAGTTTATGTTTGAGTTGTTTATCTGTCATTGAACCAATATTAACCTGTTTAACACTAGTTTTTACCGGTTCATTTTTAACAGCTTCTTTTTCATTATCAGACAAAAATTTACTGGCTCCATGTACAAAATGAGGTTTGATTTTAACTTGATTTTGAAATCTTAGTTCATCTCCCTCATTATAACCTAGACCAACAGTGTCTGTTTGAAAAATCTATTGAGTGTCCTTTCCAGAATTAGTCCAAGTCCTAATTTTCTTATTTGCTTCCTCCAACTCAGATTCTAGTTGTTTAAATTTCTGAAGCAAATCCTGTTCTATAGAAACAGCATCATCTCTCTCTTTCTGAACTTGTTGCATGTTTTCAAGTTTTTCTTCAACAAGTTTATTTCTAACCTTAAGTTCAGAATTTTCAGATTTTATCCTTTCATTTTCTAAAGTCTGATCCCTATAACTTATATGCAATGACTTAAGATAAATTCTTAATTGAGCAATGTCATCAATATTATAAGCATAGGTAGTTAGAGGTACCTGATTTTCAGAAGTTTCTGATTCAGTAGTAGCCATGAGAGCATAGTTCACTTCTTCATCAGAATCTGAAGTGTCTGCCCAATCTCTGCCTTTAGTGTAGAGTACCTTTCTAGTTTTTCCCTTTTTGCACTCAGGAGCATAGTGACCCATCTCCTTACACTTGTAGCATTGAATTTCAGACTTATCCTTCTTTCCCCTTGAATCTCTCTTATCAGACTTCCTGAAGCTTTTCCTGTCTTCATTTGAATCTCTAGAAAACCTTTTCCCTTTCTTGAAATTCTTTAAACCCATTTTCTTGAAGGTCTTCACCATCAACACAGCCATTTTCCTCATTTCTTCTTCATCATCCTCAGAGTCAGATGATTCAGAAGAGTTTGAATCACAATCAGAGTTTGATGATTCACTTTCTGAGTGTATGACCAAAGCTTTTCCCTTCATTTTCCTTCTTGATGCCACTTTCTTCTGAGGCTTCTCTTCAACCTTAAGAGCAACAGACTTTGCCTTCCTGCTTGATCTCCTGTTTCTCTGCTCCATTTCCAATTCATGAGTTTTGAGCAGCCCATAGATTTCATCAATCTTTGTTTCAGAAAGATCATAGTTATCTCTAATAGTGGTTGTTTTCACATCCCACTTTTCAGGTAGAGAAAGAAGAAACTTGAGATTTGAATCTTCAAGATCATACTCTTTGTTGACCAATGACAGATCATTGAGCAGTTTATAGAATCTATCAAATGTTTCTGTCATGGTCTCTTCAGGTTTAGCCTCAAAGTGCTCATACTCTTGTGTGAGTATGTTTCTCCTATTCTTCTTAATAGCTGCAGTTCCTTGACATCTGACTTCAAGAGCATCCCATATCTCTTTTGCAGTGGTACAGTTAATCACTTTGTTAGACATAACATTGTCTAAAGCACTATGCAGTAAATGCATAACCTTCTCATCCTTAGCAATTGATGATAGATCTTCAGGAGTCATGTCCTTCTTTTCCTTTGGAACTATTTTAGCTTCTTCACCAGCAGTTGCAACAGATAGCTTTGTAGGATTGTGAGGGCCTTCATAAATCCTGTCAAGATATTCTGGATCTGTAGCCTCCAGAAACATAGTCATCTTGACCTTCCACATAGCATACTCTAATGGCCTGAGAATAGGAACCCTGATTGGTTCATAACGACTCACAGTAGTAGGAGCATTTTCAGAACTAGTAGGTGTTGGTGGAGGAATTGCTGACATGATTATTGTTGTGCTTGGATCTTAACCTGTAATAAAGTAACAGATTGGCTCTAATACCACTTGTTAGGCCGAATACACAATTAATAATCAAATTCGTATGAAAGTTTAACAAGTAAGATGATTATGCACTTTAAAACTTCTGGTATTAAGAACCCTCTTCGTGATGTAAACTATCACAAAGAGCTGCTAGGTTACAATAAAGATAGTTCGATGCACGATACCCTTCTAGGGTTAACCTAACTGTATTTATAAAATATACAGCTTCGATACAATCTCTAATTGATATTCCTAATAATCAGCTATACAATGATATCAATTACAGATTGTCACACGTCTCCTAAGTCAACTCGATCTCTTTGATAGCTATCCAATCTCCAAAGATCTCGCTTCCATATCAATCTTCAATTGATCTCTAATATCTTCTGTTGACTCTGTACGCACTGCTTCCAGACAGACTTTACTAAACTCTGTCCAGCTTCCGTCAGTCAGACTTTACTAAACTCTGACTTCCTTCCAGTTAAACTCTGATATTTCACTGTTACACTTAAACACTGATTAAAACACATCAATTATATTTAACAATTAATGCCATAATTTCTTTAAGGTCGGGGAATCCAGTTGAAAATCAAGTAGGTGTCGAGTCTCCAGAAAAAGAGGAAGAGTCAAATGTTGAATCTGACCATAACATTAATCACTCAACTCCTGATTCAACAGAATCTTCTCATAAACCTTCCTCATCTTCCCAAACACCTTCTTTCTCTTCACCTACCAAATCTTCGTTAGATACTCCACTTCCAAAATCCCTTCCCGATGTGTCTAATGAGCGAGTCTTTAAGCCAAAAGCTCCGTATCCTCAAAGACTCCTCCTTCCCAAGGAATCGGCTCAAGTAGACAAAATTTTGGAAGTTTTCAGGCAAGTCGAGATAAACATTCCTCTTTTAGATGCCGTTCAACAAATTCCTTCATATGCCAAGTGTCTAAAAGAGTTTTGTACTCATAAACGAACCACCCAAGTCCTTAGGAAAGCCTTCTTGACGTCCCAAGTGAGCTCAATTCTTTCTAACCAAATTCCCGTGAAATACAAGGACCCCGGTTGTCCAACTATTTCATGTGTCATACGTAATACTTTCGTGGACAAGGCTTTACTTGACTTAGGCGCTAGTGTGAATCTCCTCCCATTTTCGGTCTATCAAGCCCTAGGTTTAGGCGAGCTCAAAAAGACCAATATGACACTTCAACTTGCCGATCGTTCTATAAAAATGCCCAAGGGATTAATTGAAGATGTCTTGATTAAAATTGGCGATTTTATCTTTCCGGTTGACTTTGTTGTCCTCGAGACTCAACCCGTCATGAATCCCAAGAACCAAATTCCTGTCATCTTAGGAAGACCTTTTCTTGCTACATCTAATGCCTTAATCAATTGTAGGAATGGTTCGATGAAACTCACTTTCGGTAACATGACTATTGACCTTAATATTTTCAATGTAGGGAAAGAACCCAATGAGCTTTATGAACCATCAGTAGGGGTTAATGTTGTCAACAAGTTTTTCACATGGTCTAGCTTTGAGTATAAAGAGATTGAGTCTCTTCTCGTTGAGGATTTCAAAGTCAACCAAGAGTCTACTCGAGAGTATGCTGTATCATTGAGAGATATGACTTCGGAAGAGATGCTGAGAGAGTTAGATGCGATTTGTTCACCGTGGGAGACCCCATCCGAGATTGTTAATAGTGAGACTGTCGTTGAGAGTCTCGTCGCACCACATCCACCTGCATTTGACTTGATTGTTTATCATCCCGAGTTTGATCAACAGCTTTTAGGAGGAACCGGACCCTCATCTTTTGTCATTTCTAGTGATTCGACCCCTAACCAGACTTTTATTATCCCTAATCTGCTTAAACAAAATAAAGAATCCTCAAGTTGGTTTAGGGTGAACACTAGTGATTCTTGTTCTAATAGGTTGCATGATCCCACGCTAATTGAGAAAGGCTGTTCTAATCAAAATTTTCAAATATGTCTTAATCTTTTCTCACAGCTTCACCCAAAGTTTCCCACCGGCATCGGCTAAGTCGGTTTTTCTTCTTTTACCTCCCCTCGTGAATTTCAGGTATGGGGGACGATTTGTGTGTATCTGTGCGTGAGAGTTGTTTTCTTTCTTGTTTTTAGAAGTTTGTCATTCTCCGTCATCCCTTATCAGGTATTTCCTCCTATCTCTGTTATTCTCGTTCATTTTGCATACATTGAGGACAATGCATGATTTAGGTATGGGGGAGGGTTTTAGTGTCAATACATACATAAAATTAAAAAAATAATAATAAAAAAAAAATTAATTAAAAAATTTGAAAAATCCAAATATAGAGATATTTTAGCTTAGTTGTCCTTCCCACTCTTTAAATTTTAGAACTAAATGGTGTTGACAATTTTTCGAAAATTATATGTATAATGCCTTTAGATAATTTGAACGTCGTAAGGTAAGGTTCTTCCTCATGAAACTTGTGTCGAACAAATTTTTTGCTTAAAAGACCAAGACGACACATTTGCACAAGACTTTTGATGGAAAAATTGTATAGGAATGTTATTCGATACCTGAGAGAGAACCCACATGTTAGAACAATGTCGAATCAAACCTTTGCGAAATTTGGTTCCTAAAGTGTCAAAAAAAGAATTCAAAAAAAATTCAAAAAAAAGAAAAAGAAAACAAAAAGAGTCAATAAATGTTTGTAATTGTTGAGTGCTAGTGTAATTTTGTAATAATAAATTCTTAGTAGGGAAATCGGCTAGGTTGGGCTCATTAATAACCCGAGTAAGTAAGTCCGAGGGGACTTAGTGCCTAGCAACCTAAGGTCCTTTGTGGTCTGGGATTGTTGACCTAAAACTCGCTAAATGGGTATTGATGCAAAAGTCTTTTGGGACCTCAACCATTGCACGATCGGTTTAACTACTAAGAACGTGAAGTTTGGCTAGATACTTGTTTTAATAGAGATTGGGTCAGTTCAATATTGGTTGAAAAAGAGAAAATTTCCGTATGCACTTTATCCATCATAAGCCTTGAATTCACTACACACCTTGGGATTTTTTGTAAATTTTTAGAGTCTAATCAAGTGAATTGTGGGAACCTATAACGTGGCTATTATTAGAATAATCTTTAAGGCATGTATTTTCCTACCAAATTGTTTTGTTAACACCAATGAAAGCTATATTGAAAGAGGAAAGTTGGATACTGGCTGATTTATCTGAAAGATTTTATGGGTATATCTTCTGTAAACCCTTAAGAGACAACACTCCTCCTGTAGAGATCGTCTATAGGTTTAACGGGTTGGTAAACCTAAAATTACCCGTGATTCCTACGACAGTGAGTTTAGGTTTTTCATTATGCATTTTTCTTTTTTTTTTGTTTTACTCGAGGACGAGCAAAAGATAGGTATGGGGGCATTTGATAAGTGCATAATTTTGCATATTTTTATTACCTATTTATTGTTTGAATTCGTATTTTAATAAATTATTTTGTTATATTTCAGGAAATTCAAGAAAAAATGAAGAAATGACAAAATAATGAAATAAAGATCAAAGAAGAGAAAAAGAAGAAAAAGAAGGACCAAAATAGGAGAAAAGGAAAGATGAGGGGGTGTGGTGCAAAGGAAAATTTGAAGGCTAGGATTAAACCACACCAAACAAAAATGAATGGTGGGGATTAATCCACACCAACCAAAAATCCCAATCTATTTCCTATAAATAGATTCATTTTTTTTCTCTTGAAACACAACTTAGAATTAGGATTTGGACCCCTTAATTTTAGTACACTTCTAAATTGCAGTTGTAAATTTTCTTTAGCTCTTGTAAACATTTTAATTTCCAATTCATATTTATTTATTTTTTATTTTTTTTTCTGCATTTATTTGTTAATTCTAATGCTAGTTTTTATCCCTTATTTTCTCAGCTAGATACACAGGCCAAAAACCATTTCCATGTTCTCCCCTTCTCATTCCTCAAACTCTTTCTTTACTCCTCTCTTTTTGCCGCAAATATAAACACCTCTTCCCTGTTTTTTTTCCGTTCAATCAAACCCCCCTAAACCCACAGATTTCACAAATCTCCCTCTCATCTTTATCCCTTCGATTCCAGCCCCCATCTCATCTCTCTTCTTCTGCCTTTTTATTTATTTACTTCGAATTGACAACCCCCACCCCCTGTTCTTTCCTTGTTCGAACCACCACAAACCCACTTCTTCTTCGTTTTCGTTTTCAAAACCTTCTTTCCCTCTTCTCTTTGCTTTTGTTTTTAATTTCGTGGTATCAAATTAATTTAATACGCTGTTTGTTTTGAATTTATGGGTTCTGAGTTTACGAAATATTGCTGAGTCAATTTTGGTAGTTATGTGTTTTGATTTTGTTGTTTCTAACCACCGGTTTACTATTGTCTTAAGTTCGAGTTTTTGCTTGATTTTTCTGAGTTGGTTTCGAGATCTTAGTTTCTAAATTGCTGATAGTTGTTCTCCGTATAATGGCTGTTTTTGTTAGTTTTGTTTTGTTCACTACTTGGTTTTAGTTCTGTTCTTGAGTCTAATTATGCCGAGTTCTAGTTGTCGAAGTGCTGCGTTTAGTTGATTTATTTTTACTGCGTTGCTGTCGAATTCTTGTTCTGAGTTCACTGCGTTTTTGAGTTGAGTTGGAGTGTCTTGTTATTGACTTGTTTTGTGTTCTTGATTGTGTCCGAGTTGTTTGAATCTGCTGCAACGTTTTAATTTCTTGCGAGATTGTTCTGCATATTGCTGAGTGTTCTTTGTGGGTTCAGCCGAGTTGTGTCACCGTATCCGAATTCCTTTTACTGTTGAATTGCTAAAAGAATGTGCGTAAAGTTTAGAAACCAAGTTGTCTATTTAGTGTTGCTGAGATGCTGAGTTGCGGAATTTATTCTGCTAAGTCGAGTTTTCCGAGTCCTTGAGTCTGAGTTTATTTTATTTTATTTTTATTTTTGTTTTGTTGAGATGATGAAAGGATGTGATTCGATTAAATTTGTATTATGGTTTTTGGCTAGTTGAAATTTCAAATGGTTTATGTCCAAATTTTGTTAAGCATTTTTGGTTAATAAAATTAGTTAATTTTGTTTCCTTTCATTGTTAAAATCATTTTTATTCTAATTTCATTTTTTTTGTTTAATTTAAAATAACTTAAATTTTCTTTAGGAATTAAAACATAAAATAAAATTTAATTTTTTTATTTTTTAATTAGTTAAATTAAAATTAGATTAAATTAAATTCTCTTAAAAATAGATAATTTTTCTTTTAGGAATTAAATAGAAAAATCAAAAATCTTCCAAATCCCAAAATTGTTCTAGTTCGATTAAATTGAAAATAAAGGTTTGCGAAAATGTTAGTCCCTGTGGACCGAATCTTAAATACTAAAATGATGATCGTGCGCTTGCGATATTTAATTGTCATATTTTCGGCACATCATTTGCTGTCAACAAATGTAACACCCCCAAATCCGGGGTCAAGGATTTGGTCGTCACACGGAAATTCTCAATATCAAATCACCTGTTTAATATAACATTAGCCACCTGTAATCACTTAATAACTGAATTACAACATTTGAGACCTCAACCACCAAGCATCTTTTAGGTTATAGGGCTAGAAACAAGAACTCAAATACTTACATTCCTCATTACATTCATTTAATTACATCACCCTATGTCTTACAAATCTTATACTACTAGTGTAACTTCGTTGAGAAGTACACCAGCAACTAGTACTATTCGGTACAAAGTAATATATATATATATATATATATTACACATCAATATACCTAAATATTACTTACTCCAGCTAAAGATTTTCTGAACCATATTGTCTTCATTAAGGGATACTGCCTGCTTCTCCCGAGCCATGCAGATAAGCCTCATCCGCCTACCTTCCTCTGAAAGGTTAATATTTGAAAACAAGCAAGTATGAGCAAAAGAATTGCTCAGCAAGTTATTACTAGAGTTTAACAAAATATCCCATCATATGTATGGGGTTTCCAACATTCAACTGATATTTAATATCTTTCCTGAAACATTTATAACCATGAAATTTCAATAGGGGAAGTATAACGTTTAAAAATAACATCAACTGAACAAATTAAGCTCATAATAACACGGTTAACCCTCATACCTTAGCAAAATAGTATACACTATACTTTTACCCTTTTTAGAAAACCTTTCAGAATAGGCAGTTCAATATACTACTATGTCAGTTTATTATTTTCAATATAAGGTTCCCTTTCAATATATCCCAAGTATGAAGGTACATATATATACATTTATTATTTTCGTCAAAACACCCTACAGTTCAATATTCTGTACAGGGTATAAGTACTTTAACCACTTGTCAAGTTCAAAACTCGGTAGTAACTGATAGTAAGAGAGTCTGAGTAAAGAGTCAGCTATAATAGCTCAGCAAGACAAAGTTTTTAAACCATTATGAAGTATAACATACAATCAATTTATAACAATCCCGGAAACGTTTGATATCCATAAACGAACATTATTATAATATAAAGGATGAAGTTACCGGGTAATTAAATAAAATATTGCCATAAAAGATATATTTTGTTTGCACAGAAATACACCAACATAAACTTGCTTGTCATTTGTTGAGAAATCACTTTTCCATTTATCCTCATATAATATCAGTTTCTCTTCTAAACATGTAGTATGTTCCATTATTCCCTGCCTGTTCCTGTTTACTACTAGTAGAAGGAATGATCCTCTCCGGTCATCATCCCTGGAGGAAAGTTCTCCACAATCCCCCCTCGGCAACCCATGGGCCGGAATAAAATATTGCAAGCTGGACTGCATTGAACTCAGCCCAAAGATAGAATCCCCATTATCAAGTTAATATTCCATTTATTCTGAAAATTTCATTTTCATAATTCAATTTTTCAAAATAACCCCTTTTATCCATAAAGTACCTTGCCTTATTCATGTTCATAAATAATTTTCATAATTCAAGAAACATGTCCCTTGCAAAGTGAAAATATGAAATCATGTATACATATATATATTTTTCAACAAAACCATTTTCCATGAATTTTATAATTTATTAAAGTAAAGATTAAAGAACTCTTGCAATAACCATATTCATCTCAAGTAATAGCAGAAATCAGGGAAAACATGCTCTTATCAGTATGATATTCATAGAACCATATTCATAGCTAGCAAAACCATGTTTCCATAACCTTGCAATATATATATATATATATATATATATATATATATATATATATATATATATATTAAAGTAAAGATTTGGGAAATCCTGCCTAGGTAGAATCAAAATATAATATTTTAAACAACTATGAAATTCCTTAAACAACCTTTAAACAGTAGTTAATAACCCTTAGAACACTTAGAATATTTAATAAATATTCAAATAATATTTATTAAATAATAACTATTCAATAATTCCTTTTTAAAAGAATATTCAAATCAATATTCATTTATTGAAATAAATATTCTAATAATATTTACTACTAATATTGAAATATTTAATAACCTCAAAACCCCCAAATGTAACTCTTGGAATATTCCTAATCAACATCAAGACATTACCTTTCCGGCAGTCTCCGGACTTTAAGCACTTTATCAGAATAATTACAACTGACCCTCGGTCAATAAGAAATAATTACTACGTATGGAAATCCATTTTAAATGAATATTATAATTAATATTCATGGAATTGAGTAAACATTTAAATAACATATATCAATATCATTCTAGCTATTTTAGCCGAAAATATCCAATTTATAACCATTGGAATACTTTTAATCCGCATTTGAAAATAAATTATCTCCGATAAAATTTTGGGTTTTCCGATAGTGTTCATAGAACAAATATTAAACAATCCATAATTCTTTTTAAAAGAATATTTAACTTAATATACATTCCATCGAATAACTAGAAACATTATATTTATTTATACTACTTAAACCTCAATATATCCAAAGTATAATATTTGAAGTATTATAATAACAAGATACAGATCAGGGGGTGGAGTCATAAAAATACCGGTGCCCCTTAACAGTCTTATAAGTCATGGGATTTTGACAATTGGCATAAGCAGAATTTAATAACATTAGCAAAGCCAAAAATATTCAGGTTTTTGATGAGGAAGCACAGGGTTGGAAAACTCGCAATTATGGATTTAAATCTGACCCACACCTTTCATATATTTCAAAATACAGATACTCTGAACGATAGAGTATGCATAAATAAATAAACTTGCCTGTGGTCCTTAGCAGAGAATAGAAAATCAATAATAAATCCTTCACACCTCGTCCAAGCAATTCCATGGAGGTACTCTACCTTTCTTGATACAACGCCACGATCTTTCCTTTTTAATGCCCATCGCTCCAACTCGATTACGCTCTAACGGTACATTTTCGGTTCGCTCCGACCCAACGTATATCAATCTCCACCATCTCTCTCCCTCTCACATGTCATCTCTCTCTCTCTCTCTCTCTCTCTCTCTCTCTCGCAACACCACCAGCACACATCCCCCTCTCCTCTTCGCGACCTTCTGCTGGTCGACCTCCCCTTCGCCGAACCACCACTGGACAACGCCAGCGCCACCCTTCTCCGGCCACACCCATTGCGCGAACCACATATATACACCACTCATGTGTATACACACGCAGATACATACACACACACACTCATCCCCTCTTATTCTCTTTCAATTACAACCCCCAATTTGATTTTCCCCAATTTTTTTCTTCTAAATCCCTAATTTCCTCCTCCCCAATTCACTTTCTCTCTCCCCGATTCTTTTTCTCTGTTGTGTGTGTGTTGTGTGTTTTTATTGGGCTTGGCCCAATCCCCTTCTACTACTACAGAATAATAACCCACTTCTAATTAAACTCGCATAATATCACTCGGATAAAATAATAATTTGGGTTAAAAATCTTGATCCGTAAAAATAATAATTCCAGCATAATTAAATACTTGAATATCTTTAAAGATTTTCGGAGAAAGAATTAGAATTAATTCTAATTTTTCTGAATTGATATGCATTTTACAAATTATTAATAATTTATAAAACAATTCATTTACCACAGATATTGTTGTTTTAGTAAAATCTCAAATTCTCGATCTTTATATATTCATCGAGTAATTTCTGTAAATCCCCAAATAATTACAAATAATCTTTTACCACAGATTTTAAAATCTCCAAATTATTCAACAATTTAAAATAAAGTCCTTACTAAATAAATCCACACTTCAAAATCAAGCCCTTGCTCAAATAAACCATTGACTCGAGATATCTACTCGATCGTTAAAACTTTTAAGAAAACCGGATTACACTGAACCGGAAAATAATTAAATATTTCACTTTTGAAATTACTTGAACTGGAACAATGATCAATAAAATAAATAATAATATAATAAAAAATTCCTCCTTATTTTAGGAAAAACATAATTATTATTGAAATAATAATAAAATCATCTTGAAAAAAAAAATCCGGGTTATCATAGTCTACCCTCCTTAAAAGGATTCCGTCCTCGGAATCAGCTAAGGCCAAAACTGGGATTCCTTAACTCTTTCATCATCAACACTTATTCTGCCATACCAGAGATAGTGTCCATTCGTAAATAACTTCCCCGAAACCTCAATCCAACTATAGGATCCCTATTTGACACAATTATCACTAGAGTCTTACAACCCATCGTTATTCCTTTCACATATATATCTTAACCAACTTTCCATTATCATACTATCTTTGAGAGAGTTCACTGATTCCATTAACATAATATCCTTGAGAGAGAGAATGCACCGATTTCATTAACATGACATCCTTGAGAGAGAGAACGAACTAATTCTATCGACACGTCACTGATATTCTATTCGTCTTGGGACTCGTTCTTGCTCTTGGTGATTCCGCTCGAATCTACCTTCTATCAGCGAATTTTTGACTTGGCTGACCTGGTTGGCATCCCCTTAAAATTTATTAGAGATAACAAGAACAATGGAACTTGGAAAAAAAACTGCCATATCAAGGCAATGTCATTCACTAGTCTTCATAAGGTTATGAATTTTGAAGTAAACCTTATTTGAGATAAGAGAATTCACTGAGAGATCAATATGATCATAAGAACTCACGTTGCATGTCTCAATTAAGACATTACTAAAGGTAGTTAGCCTTCTTGTATTTCACAACTCACAAGTAACGACGTCCCGTTAGACTTCTATCACACAGACAGATAGTTCTTGTGGCCCCTATCAGTATAGGGTTGTTCGCCTCAGTAGAAGTTGAGAAGTATGAAAGCAATTCAAAGTCAAGTAAATAATTATCATCTTTTGACAATTAGTTCTCAAATGGACACCTTGGATTAAAATTGAACATATTCCAAAGTGCAATTTCCAAATAAAGGATAACAGAAAGATACTGGTATACAACAAGCAAGTGGTGCTACATCACCATGGGATTATCCACTATTGAAGAAAAGTGGAAGTTTAAATAACATAATTTGACAAGGTTTCAGAAACCTGAAAGTAGGTATAATGAAAGCTTCTGGCATAATTGAAACCAAATATGGCTTAACACAATTATAAAAAAAAAAATTCGAAGAGGGAATATACCCTTTATTAAAATTCTCCCTTGGAGATATGTCAAGATAGATCATAGATTGGAGAGGTAACCAAAATAATTTGCAATTGGGGAGGGTATTTCCAAGGTCTTCACGGATGTCTTTAATGTCGGCCCTTCTAACGAGTAATCATTCGATTCTAAAGTTTTTCTTTTCCGTGCACACCATGAGGTGCTCGATAACTTATGCCATCGTCGATTCCCAATAATCGCTAAGGATTCAGTCATCGACCTTTATAATCGCAAGGAGTTCTATTCAACTCTGCACAAGCATATTAAGCAAGCGTCCTATTCTTTAAGGAGACTCCGATACCGGTACCGCCCCTAGTAATGACGAATTCCACATTTCGACTAGGCGATATTCCGGAACATCACTATAAAATACATGCTTAAATCCATTCACCTTCATAACCGTCTTTATGCCACACATTCCTTTTCTCATATCAATCTCGTGTGCTACCTAAGCTTAGCACTTTTGGCGTAACAGCCTTTTTATTTAAGTCTTTCTCGAACTTTCTCATTCAGTCTTGCTTCTTAAAATATATCTCGTCTTTATCGACCAACCTCAACTTCACCATTTAACTCCTATAATCAATTGAAACAATCAGTGTCTATATACCAATCCATCTGTAATATTACCTCAAGCTCTCTTAAACTCGAGAAGATTTAAACACCCGTAACTTCGGCTCATAATCTTTCATAGTGATCTTGTTTTATTTCCCTTCCGGAATTTTAACAGTATGAGTACGTTCTCAAAACGTCCTTGCCACAATACTAGATGCCAACCTTCCATCCTTCACCATCACATCAAAACTTCTTATAGTTCGCGGGAATACATAACTACATCCATGAATCCCCTAAAATCATCTTAATCTTAGGTCTCGGGCGATTTATGCGCCTGCCGACCAATACTTGTCTCTGAGAATTCCTTAGTAGACATCCATCGCCAAAAGAAGTGAAGTCTATCTCAACATATTCCTCAGCATGGCATTCCAATCTTAACTTAATCATTGGCACTACGTCCAGTAGTCCAACATGAACTCTACATGAGCTCTAACGTTCTCACATAACTATACACACTCCTACTCACTCTCATTTCTAGTTTACTATAATCTCAACTCTGATACCAATTCTGTAATACCCCCAAATCTGGGGTCAAGGATTTGGTCGTCACACGGAAATTCTCAATATCAAATCACCTGTTTAATATAACATTAGCCACCTGTAATCGCTTAATAACTGAATAACAACATTTGAGACCCCAACCACCAAGAATCTTTTAGGTTATAGGGCTAGAAACAAGAACTCAAATACTTACATTCCTCATTACATTCATTTAATTACATCACCCTATGTCTTACAAATCTTATACTGCTAGTGTGACTTCATTGAGAAGTACCCCAGCAACTAGTACTATTCCGTACAAAGTAATATATATATATTACACATCAATATACCTACATATTACTTACTCCAGCTATAGATTTTTTGAACCATATTGTCTTCATTAAGAAATACTACGTGCTTCTACCGAACCATGCAGATAAGCCTCATCGACCTACCTTCCTCTGAAAGGTTAATATTTGAAACAAGCAAGTATGAGCGAAAGAATTGCTCAGCAAGTTATTACTAGAGTTTAACAAAATATCCCATCATATGCATGGGGTTTCCAACATTCAAATGATATTTAATATCATTCTTGAAACATTTATAACCATGAAATTTAAATAGCGGGAGTATAACGTTTAAAACTAACATCAACTGAACAAATTAAGCTCATTAAGCTCATAATAACACGGAGAACCCTCATACCTTAGCAAAATAGTATACACTATACTTTTACCCTTTTTAGAAAACCTTTCAGAATAGGCAGTTCAATATACTACTATGTCAGTTGCTCTATATCATACACAAACCGACTCTTTTATAAGGTTCCCTTTCAATATATCCCAAGTGTGAAGGTACATACATATACATTTATTATTTTCGTCAAAACACCCTACAGTTCAATATTCTGTACAGGGTATAAGTACTTTAACCACTTGTCAAGTTCAAAACTCGGTAGTAACTGATAGTAAGAGAGTCTGAGTAAAGAGTGAGCTATAATAGCTCAGCAAGATAAATTTTTAAACCATAACGAAGTATAACATATAATCAATTTATAACAATCCCGGAAACGTTTGATATCCATAAACGAACATTATTAAAATATAAAGGATGAAGTTACCAGGTAATTAAATAAAATATTGCCATAAAAGATATATTTTGTTTGCACAGAAATACACCAACATAAACTTGCTTGTCATTTATTGAGAAATCACTTTTCCATTTATCATCATATAATATCAGTTTCTCTTCTAAACATGTAGTATGTTCCATTATTCCCTGCCATTTCCTTCTTTTCAAAAATATTAAGAAAATCAAATTTTCAGCAATTTCTTTTAAGAATTTAGGGGATCTTCACCATAGCCAGATACGACAGGACGATGATCAGTCACCCTATACGTACATGTTCCTGTTTACTACTAGTAGAAGGAATGATCCTATCCGGTCATCATCCCTGGAGGAAAGTTCTCCACAATCCCCCCTTGGCAACACATGGGCCGGAATAAAATATTGCAAGCTGGACTGCATTGAACTCAACCCAAAGATAGTATCCCCATTATCAAGTTATTATTCCATTTATTCCGAAAATTTAATTTTCATAATTTAATTTTTCCAAATTACCCCTCTTATCCATAAAGTACCTTGCCTTATTCATGTTCATACATAATTTTCATAATTCAAGAAACATGTCCCTTGCAAAGTGATAATATGAAATCATGTATACATATATACATTTTTCAACAAAACCATTTTCCAAGAATTTTATAATTTATTAAAGTAAAGATTAAAGAACTCTTGCACTAACCATATCCATCTCAAGTAATAGCAGAAATCAGGGATAACATGCTCTTATCTGTATGATATTCATAGAACCATATTTATAGCTAGCAAAACCATGTTTCCATAACCTTGCAATATATATATATATATATATATATATATATATATATATTCAAATATTTAAACAATATTTAATATTTAAACAATAATTAATAACCCTTATAACACTTAGAATATTTAATAAATATTCAAATAATATTTATTCAATAATAACTATTCAATAATCCCTTTTTAAAAGAATATTCAAATCAATATTCATTTATTGAAATAAATATTCTAATAATATTTACTACTAATATTGAAATATTTAATAACCTCAAAACCCCCAAATGTAACTCTTGGAATATTCCTAATCAACATCAAGACATTACCTTTCCGGCAGTCTCCGGACTTTAAGCACTTTATCAGAATAATTACTACTGACCCTCGGTCAATAAGAAATAATTACTACGTATGGAAATCCTTTTTAAATGAATATTATAATTAATATTCAAGGAATTGAGTAAACATTTAAATAACATATATCAATATCATTCTAGCTATTTTAGCCGAAAATATCCAATTTATAACCATTGGAATACTTTTAATCCGCATTTGAAAATAAATTATCTCCGATAAAATTTTGGGTTTTCCGATAGTGTTCATAGAACAAATATTAAACAATCCATAATTCTTTTTAAAAGAATATTTAACTTAATATACATTCCATCGAATAACTAGAAACATTATATTTATTTATACTACTTAAACCTCAATATATCCAAAGTATAATATTTGAAGTATTATAATAACAAGATACAGATCAGGGGGTGGAGTCATAAAAATAACGGTGCCCTTTAACAGTCTTATAAGTCATGGGATTTTGACAATTGGCATAAGCAGAATTTAATAACATTAGCAGAGCCAAAAATATTCTGGTTTTTGATGAGGAAGCACAGGGTTGGAAAACTCGCAATTATGGATTTAAATCTGACCCACACCTTTCATATATTTCAAAATACAGATACTCTGAACGATAGAGTATGCATAAATAAATAAACTTGCCTGTGGTCCTCAGCAGAGAATAGAAAATCATTAATAAATCCTTCACACCTCGTCCAAGCAATTCCATGGAGGTACTCTACCTTTCTTGATACAACGCCTCGATCTTTCCTTTTTAATGCACGTCGCTCCAACTCGATTACGCCCTAACGGTACATTTTCGGTTCGCTCCGACCCAACGTAAATCAATCTCCACCATCTCTCTCCCTCTCACATGTCATCTCTCTCTCTCTCTCTCTCTCTCTCTCTCTCTCTCTCTCTCTCTCTCTCTCTCTCTCTCTCTCTCTCTCTCGCAACACCACCAGCACACATCCCCTCTCCTCTTCGCGACCTTCTGCTGGTCGACCTCCCCTTCGCCGAACCACCACTGGACAGCGCCGGCGCCACCCTTCTCCGGCCACACCCATCGCGCGAACCACATACATACACCACTCATGTGTATACACACGCAGATACATACATACACACACTCATCCCCTATTATTCTCTTTCAATTACAACCCCCAATTTTTTTCTTCTAAATCCCTAATTTCCTCCTCCCCAATTCATTTTCTCTCTCCCCGATTCTTTTTCTCTGTTGTGTGTGTGTTGTGTGTTTTTATTGGGCTTGGCCCAATCCCCTTCTACTAATACAAAATAATAACCCACTTCTAATTAAACCCGCATAATATCACTCGGATAAAATAATAATTTGGGTTAAAAATCTTGATCCGTAAAAATAATAATTCCAGCATAATTAAATACTTGAATATCTTTAAAGATTTTCGGAGAAAGAATTAGAATTAAATATAATTTTTCTGAATTGATATGCATTTTACAAATTATTAGTAATTTATAAAACAATTCACTTACCACGGATATTATTGTTTTAGTAAATCTCAAATTCTCGTTCTTTATATATTCATCGAGTAATTTCTGTAAATGCCCAAATAATTACAAATAATCATTTACCACAGATTTTAAAATCTCCTAATTATTCAAAAATTTAAAATAAAGTCCTTACCAAATAAATCCACACTTCAAAATTAAGCCCTTGCTCAAATAAACCATTGACTCGAGATATCTACTCGATCGTTAAAACTTTTAAGAAAACCCGATTACACTGAACAGGAAAATAATTAAATAATTTACTTTTGAAATTCCTTGAACTGGAACAATGATCAATAAAATAAATAATAATAATAATAATAATAATAATAATAGTAAAATTCCTCCTCATTTTAGGAAAAACATAATTATTATTGAAATAATAATAAAATCATCTTGAAAAAAAAATCCGGGTTATCACATCAAATGTCACATCTGTGCTTTCCATAACTTTCTTTTGACTGATGACATAAACTTTGTATGCAATTATCTCCATAGAATAGCCAAGAAAAATTCGTTCAAATGCCTTTGCATCAAACTTCCTAACATATTCTGAATTTTCTTTCAACACAAAGCATTTGCTTCCAAAAGAATGAACATACTTTAGAGTAGGCTTCTTACCAATCATCAAGTTGTAAGGTGTCTTTCCAGTATTTTTGTTGATGAGGGTTCTGTTCTGGATATAGCATGCAGTGCTCACAGCCTCAGCCCAAAAACATGTAGGCATCTTTGCATCAAGCAACATTGTTCTAGCAGCCTCAATTAAAGTTCTATTCTTTCTCTCAACTACTCCATTTTGTTGTGGAGTCCTTGGAGCTGAGAATTATTGAGAGATGCCATTCTCTTTGCAAAATGCTTCAAGTAAGGCATTTCTGAACTCTGTTCTATTATCACTTCTCAATGCAATCACACTTGCATTATTGGCTTTTGCTTCCTTATCAACTTTCTTTATGTGCTCAATGAATACTTATGGAGCCTCATTGTTTGCTAATAACGCGCAAGCGTACACGGTCACAAGTAATATATGAATAAGTCGAGTTCGTTCCCACAGAGATCTGGTTATGGTTTTAATTCAGTAGATGTACCTATGCAACAATGTATGATTATTATTCACTGCTAAGACAATTAACAAATTGGAGTTTGATTAACTAAAAATTAACTAAGAAACAAATTAACAAACTAAGAATTAACTAACTAACGAGAATTTAAATCTAATTACTGCTGCAAGAGAAAGCATGGAATCCTAACTTCATTAAATACTTTGCTTAGATCTGACGCCTTTAATCACTATATGCAATGGTTATGATATCTGATCGGACAACACGAAACAAGTATACGCTACTTCTCAGTATACGAATACCAAACTAAACATACATCCACAAAAGAGATAGAAGATGAATAGACACCAATTATGCTTAGACCCTATATATCTATAGAATTTGAAAACATAACGGTTGAAGAACAAGTTATCCATTAAGATCACACAGGGCAATATAAGTATTTTCATCTCATACTACGAATCATGTTGATAAACAATCATGAACCTATGCTAGCATGGCAAGTTCTAAATCTCAAGATCCACTTTCACTTCACAAGAGATTAACAAATTAGATGTTAGCTACGCATCTAGCAATTAAGCACAACCATACGAGGATATCAGATATACATCACACACAGATCTTTAAAGCAATCAAGATACTAAAGCTCCATAAATAAATCCGTTAGAATCCCATGACAACGATTAGTTCACAATCGAACCTCTCGTCATCATGGGATCTAATGAAACCATGATAAAAACAAAGTATGAAAATATACAAATAAAACTAAGCAATTGATATGTAATGGTTCTCTCCTAATGATACAAATTACAAGGGTTGGATGTGTTTATATAGGCTCTAGAAGTCTTGCCCACCAAGCAATTGCCGTTTCAGAGTTGGAATAGAAGATTGGCAATTTCCGTTCTTGAATGAGAATAGAATTGCAAATTCCATGTATAGATCTGATTCCGGAATGTTCTAGCCGCCCAGAACAATTACCATACTTATTAAAAGTAGGAATTATAGCAATTTCCTTGTCAAAGTTGAATTTCTGCAGCTCGGCACATAATACGTTTCCTAAACTGATTCGGTTTTGAAGGAAAAATTCGTAGCTGTCTTTTCATAAGTATTTCTGGAACGTTCCAATCATAATTGGACCTCTGGACCACCTTAGAATGATAGAAAATCTCGTTATCTTCGCGTGGACTGCTTACGGGCCTCAAACGGACTTCTAGAACTCAAGATATGGCCAAAACAGTAATTTTCAAGATTTTCCAAGCGCAACCTGCGCCCAGCAGTCTGTTTGTCGCGCAGCCTGCGCCAACCACGCGCAACCTGCCCGTGCAACACCTGTCCCATATTGTAGAAAATCTCCCAAGCTTCGTGTGGGCAGTAAGATCGCTGAAAACGGACTTCTAGAACTCCAGATATGTCCAAAACAGTGTAGACTGCGCAATTGTCTCAGAAATCCGAATTTCAATCAATTAATTCTCCAAAAACGATAGAAGCATCAACCTTAATCAACATTCTCGTAAATCTGCACAACTAAGCAAAACACATCAAAACTACAACAAACTTGAGCCCAAGACAATCAATTTAAGCCGATATGGAACGCTCCAAGTGGATATAAATCCACTTATCACACCCCCAAACTTAAACCGATGCTTGTCCTCAAGCATAAACAATTACAACTAATTAATTAGTACCACTTCCGTAGGTGATCACGGTTGCATTTGGCATATGCAACAAGCCCTTTAAACCCTTAGGCAGCCCTAGTGGACGAGTAAGGTCTCGTGAGGGCCTATAGCGAATGAACCCACAAAATCCATTTAACCTAATGCAATGCAATGCATGAATGCACTAAATGAAAATGCAACGATCCCTTTCAAACTAACCAAAACCAACTAGCAAGCAAATATCTCAAAGAATGCAACTAAATCCAAATAGAGCTCGACTAAGTTCCCGTATACTAACAATACATGAACAGAAACGTGCGTGTGTGCAATGCTCATCAGAAATACTCCCAACACTAGGTCAAAAATCATACATATTCTTCGCCAAGACAATCACAGGTTTATAAATAGAATAGACTGTAGACACTTCATAACCTAGGAACACCTCTATCCTCATTCAAGTTTGACAGGAATTCATGCTTTATTAACGACAAACAACTATATAGAACACAAACAAACATGCTTATTTGACCGTGCAATGAATGAGACCCCTAAAGGCTTATACAATAATACCCATGTAGCGAGTGTTAGGTCAGCAATCCCAAACCACAAGGGCTTTAGGTTACCAGGACTAAGTCCCCTCAGACTTAATTACTCGAGTATTAAAGAGCTCACTCGTGGCCAATTATGCAACTACACATTCACACAACTTTTTTTTTTCCTTTTTTTTTCTTTTTTTTTTCTCTTTTCTCTTTTTTTTTTTATGTATGCAATCTGGAATGAGAATTCTCAATTCCAACCCTAGACTACTCATAAAAATATGAGCCGGCTACTAGCCATTTGACACCTAGCCATTATTAATAACAATTAGCATGAAATTCCTGGTTTCCCCCAAACTTAGACTTTAGTGCTCCTACGCCATCAAGGGAATAACGAAAATTCTAATTATAATCAAGTGATTAAATCTAAAACAACCAAACAAGCATGACCTCAACCTAGCCCAAAAGCAAACAATGAGTCTGTGTAAAGGTTTTGTTCCCGTAACATGCACGTCAATTTCATAAGAACTATAAATCAACCCTCTATTCATCATTACCACACTCAATTAGACATCTACCTACCAATCAGAATTAGCTCGTTCTAAGGGATAATGAAAAATGCATGCCATGAAAATGAAACTATTATGAACTCACATGATATACGAACATAAAAACAGAATGTCCTATATGAAACAAACGTAGATATCATGAACATAAATGCATAATTTACTACTAATATGCAAAGCATGAAATCCTACATGAACACAATGACTCAAAATCACAATATATACACTACTTATCCCTCAAACCACCCCCAAACTTAAAATATTCAATGTCCTCATTGAATGGAAGTAAATACGAGGGAAAGTAGAAAACATACCAGTATACAACAATGCTTGGGTTGCCTCCCAAGAAGCGCTTCTTTAACGTCAATAGCTTGACGTTACTTCCAAGCCTCCATTAAGGATGATAATAGTTTGCCTGGTCCTCTCTTCGTGAGACTTCATCGTCATCACGGCGGCACACTTTCTGCCCCTTATCCTCGCTTGGCCTATTCGTATAACAAATATGTCCTGTTCCAATGCCTTCTTCTGTTGACCCAAAATCTGTCAATTTGTAGAACAACACACCTTCGCGGGCTTCGGTTCAATATAATGGAGGAGGATAAATGTAAGTTGCTGAAGCCTTTGGTTCCTCAAAGAGAACTTCCTCCATTGGCTTTAATGCACTACCTCCATCTTTACACTCTGAGACAAGTAGAAGATCTGCATCTTTCCCATGTTCTTCAGCCTCTTGGTACGCACATACCACTTCTCGAAATTTGTGCAGCTCATCAGTGTCTATTCCAAATAGTGCCCTTTCCAAATCATCCACCATCCTAACATGATCAAATTCCTCACATGGCTTGCGAATGCTCACCTCACCTTGGAATTTGTCTTCTTCGATTAAGCATGCAGTACCTTGCTCCAAGTCACCGTTATTTTCTGGAATTGCCTCTCGTATGGATTGCTGTTTCTCTTGTTCCAAGACACTCAAAACTTGAGCAACTAGTGTCTCCATAGATTTGAGATTCTTCTCATGACCCTCTACAAGAATCCTAATCTCCTTCCTAATCTCCTTCAAATCATCAACCTCATCTGACTGAAAAGTAGGAGTAGGTTGCTGATGTTGAAACTCTTCACTTCCAAAGAAATATGACATGTCTGGAACATCTTGCTGGTACTGTTGAGGATGGTATGGAAAATATGGTTGTTCCTCATAAGTGACATATGGATCAACTCCTTCGTAGTAACAATATTGTGACGGATCATGAACGCCAAAACACCGCTCACATTGATAAGGCATGGATGTCCTCGAATATGCCCACCATGGCAACTCCTCGCATGCCATCTTCAAAAACTCAAGTACCTGAAACACAACGATCTAAACAAGAATAGATAAGTAACTAATCCGAGTCAGTGAACTCTAACGACCACTATTGACAGCACATAAACCAAAAATAAAACACCGATGATCCCCGGCAGCGGCGCCAAAAACTTGTTTGCTAATAACGCGCAAGCGTACACGGTCACAAGTAATATATGAATAAGTCGAGTTCGTTCCCACAGAGATCTGGTTATGGTTTTAATTCAGTAGATGTACCTATGCAACAATGTATGATTATTATTCACTGCTAAGACAATTAACAAATTGGAGTTTGATTAACTAAAAATTAACTAAGAAACAAATTAACAAACTAAGAATTAACTAACTAACGAGAATTTAAATTTAATTACTGCTGCAAGAGAAAGCATGGAATCCTAACTTCATTAAATACTTTGCTTAGATCTGACGCCTTTAATCACTATATGCAATGGTTATGATATCTGATCGGACAACACGAAACAAGTATACGCTACTTCTCAGTATACGAATACCAAACTAAACATACATCCACAAAAGAGATAGAAGATGAATAGACACCAATTATGCTTAGACCCTATATATCTATAGAATTTGAAAACATAACGGTTGAAGAACAAGTTATCCATTAAGATCACACAGGGCAATATAAGTATTTTCATCTCATACTACGAATCATGTTGATAAACAATCATGAACCTATGCTAGCATGGCAAGTTCTAAATCTCAAGATCCACTTTCACTTCACAAGAGATTAACAAATTAGATGTTAGCTACGCATCTAGCAATTAAGCACAACCATACGAGGATATCAGATATACATCACACACAGATCTTTAAAGCAATCAAGATACTAAAGCTCCATAAATAAATCCGTTAGAATCCCATGACAACGATTAGTTCACAATCGAACCTCTCGTCATCATGGGATCTAATGAAACCATGATAAAAACAAAGTATGAAAATATACAAATAAAACTAAGCAATTGATATGTAATGGTTCTCTCCTAATGATACAAATTACAAGGGTTGGATGTGTTTATATAGGCTCTAGAAGTCTTGCCCACCAAGCAATTGCCGTTTCAGAGTTGGAATAGAAGATTGGCAATTTCCGTTCTTGAATGAGAATAGAATTGCAAATTCCATGTATAGATCTGATTCCGGAATGTTCTAGCCGCCCAGAACAATTACCATACTTATTAAAAGTAGGAATTATAGCAATTTCCTTGTCAAAGTTGAATTTCTGCAGCTCGGCACATAATACGTTTCCTAAACTGATTCGGTTTTGAAGGAAAAATTCGTAGCTGTCTTTTCATAAGTATTTCTGGAACGTTCCAATCATAATTGGACCTCTGGACCACCTTAGAATGATAGAGAATCTCGTTATCTTCGCGTGGACTGCTTACGGGCCTCAAACGGACTTCTAGAACTCAAGATATGGCCAAAACAGTAATTTTCAAGATTTTCCAAGCGCAACCTGCGCCCAGCAGTCTGTTTGTCGCGCAGCCTGCGCCAACCACGCGCAACCTGCCCGTGCAACACCTGTCCCATATTGTAGAAAATCTCCCAAGCTTCGCGTGGGCAGTAAGATCGCTGAAAACGGACTTCTAGAACTCCAGATATGTCCAAAATTGTGTAGACTGCGCAATTGTCTCAGAAATCCGAATTTCAATCAATTAATTCTCCAAAAACGATAGAAGCATCAACCTTAATCAACATTCTCGTAAATCTACACAACTAAGCAAAACACATCAAAACTACAACAAACTTGAGCCCAAGACAATCAATTTAAGCCGATATGGAACGCTCCAAGTGGATATAAATCCACTTATCACTCATCCTTTGATGCTAGAAATTCCACCCATGTATACCTTGTGTAGTCATCAACCATCACTAGGGCATACTTCTTTCTTGAGAGTGACATAATATTGACAGGCTCAAACAAATCCATATGAATTAAAGAGTGGCATACTTCTTTATTGATGTCACTGTCTTTGACTTGTGGCTTGACCTTTTCTTCTTTCCTTTTTGGCAAGCCTCACACACTCCTTCTTGATAGAATTCAAGTTTGGGCATGCCTCTCACTAACTCTCTTTTGACTAGAGAATTAATGGCCTTGAAGTTCAGGTTAGTGTAGGTGCCCTAGAGGCAATACATTGTTTCTTTGAATAAACCTTTATGTCATTTGATCATTCAATAAACGTATTTATTATGACTTTAATTACTGCGATATATTTGTTAGCATAATAAATGTCCTTAGAATCATGATACACATTATATAGCTTAAGTACATGACTTGAACTTGAGATTATATAATATATCATATTCTCAAAAGGTCCCTGGTCGAGTATTATTATTATAGGACAATAATAATACATAAATAGACTAGTATGTTGTTTGACAGATAACCACATCTCATTGGTTATAAGTATGGAGATACTAAAGTCAATACATAGGTACATGTAGGAGTACATGGTATTGGATAGACCCACAGTGAGATTCTTCATGTTTAATAAAGTCATAAGAAAGACTCACAGTGATAATGGTGTAATGATCCTTTGACTTGAGATCATTATATTTCTATACGAGGATTAATATACTTTGACTATATTAAAAGTTACCTTTGACCGGGTGATGATAAAAGGGGACATCGGGTATATCATGAGTCGTATGAGAAATATGAATGATAGATAAAGGATTTAACCCTCCTAGAATTAGGAGAGATATTATTGGCCTCTTGATTGAGTGAGACTATAAAATGCAAGGCCGTGCTCAAATAATGATTTGTTTTTAATAGTCTACTCATGGATCAAGTAAACCCGGATTAAATGTTGAAGAGGATGACTAAACACATGCCTCGAGTTTAATCTATAATATTTGATTAAAGGAATTATATTACACGGAAACATTAATCACGAAAGGTTTAATATGGATCACCATTTAAATTATTATTACTTGGGTAGCAATGATGTATTACTCTAGATGCCGCTCTTTGTTTACGATTTTAATTGAGACTTTAAAATCGTTGCCAACGTAATAATAACCTATAGGGTCACACACTTAGAATGCCTTAAAAGGAGTTTTAATTTAAATTGAGAATTTAAATTAAATCATTATTAAATAAAGAATTGGATATTTAATTAATTGGACTGGTCCTAATTAATTATCTAAGTAAATTCGAATTTAATAAAGTAAGAACAGAATTTGGTATAAAGAAATCCAATAATAAAATCAAAATAAAATTAGAATTGGGTTTAAGGAAGCCCAATTCGGTTTTTTGATTTTAGCCCACTATCTCTCATATAAATACAAGATGATGTATTACTTTAGGGTTTGGGATTTCATAAAATCATTTTATTAAAAACCCTAGCAGCTCTTTGAGAGGTTGTTCTTCGCGGGCTAGTACTTGGCTCCTCGGATCGTTGGACGGTCGGACATTCGTGTGGATTACCTTAGAGACACAGATCTTGACGTGAAGATTGTGTGTGGTGATTTCAAGCTAGGATCTCCGTTAAGTTCGTGAAAGTAAAGCTTTTTAAAGGTATGATTCGTAATCACCATAATCTGTGCATAATTATACATGGATCCTGGTTTGGGTTTCGAAAATTTATTGTTTTATTTACGTTTACCCGCTGCGTTTTATGCCTCGAAACCCAACAATGGCATCAGAGCTACGGGTATAAGGGGCTGATTTGGTTACGTGTTTACTGTATTCGATGCATGTATGCATGTTATATGAATCTGCCATGAAACAGTTATGAGATATGTCGATTATAATATGTTATGTCATTCATATATGATTCTGTTATGTTGAATATTATGATATAATGATACAAGCATGTTTACAATCTGTCATGACTGATAAGTTTACGATTTTTGTATGTTATGCATGTTGTCAGGTTTATATAGTTATATAAATTGTTGGACAGATTGTGTATGGACACGATCTGTAAATTGGGATACGATTTGAATGTATATGATTTCTCAAGAGCTCGACCACCGCCAGGGGCCGCCGCCCCCGGACCCCCACGGAGTTTGTTTATATGTTCTTAATTGTTTATTTGAGCATGGTGCTAGTTATGGCCTTATGACCCTTAGTTTAATGATTTGTGGTTTTATAAATACGACTTGCATGTCGTTTTCTTCATTCTTTTAATTGTTTAACCTCGAATGTAACTCGAGTTTTATTATGTAAGTACATCAGTATAGGTTGTATTCAATTATTCAATGTAATGTACTTGAAGATTAAAGGACGATCAATGAGGAGAAGCAACCAAGGAGAAAGAGAAGAATGAAGACTTGTAATTGTATATATATTTATCCACCATAGATTGACCTTGATTCTTTTCATTAGCTTGAAAAGGATCATTTAGGATAAAGGCCATAACCAAGCACGTTTACTTACTGCACTTTACAAATATATGAATGTATGCGATATATAATGTATGTGTAGAGATAAAGATGCATGTTTGATTAGATTAATCATGTATGTATTAGATACATCACCCATGCCATGCCTGCTTAAACAAGTTAAAATTTGTAATGATTCGAGATTTTAAAATTTAACATAACGATCATGAGATTTCTGTGTTTATGAAACACGGAATTAAATATGAATTTTCAATTATTTCGATATGGGGAGATTTTGTCAAAAACGGGTTTTACCTGTAAGGAAGTTGGGTATTAAGCGAGGCCACTTGTGACTCCTCCAACAACCTGGAAATCAAACTATTGATGAATATTGATTTGAAGTATTTAATTCAAGGAAAAATTGGGAATTTCTTTATGATGGGATCATGGTCGTTTTTAATTCTAAACCCCTTAACAAAAAATATTAAGTTTTAATCAGATGCTTTCCAATGAATGAACACTCATCGAATCCTAGATCGATAAGGGTCCCAAACAGGCTTTAAAGCCTAAAGGTGGGGTTGCTAAGGGTGAATGTCACTACTGTAAGAAAACTGGTCACTGGAAGAGAAACTGTCCTGTTTACTTGGAGGATCTGAAGAAAATGAAGGCTGTTCAGATTTCTGGATCAGGTATTTATGTTATAGAAGTCAATCTATCTACTTCTACATCTTGGGTATTGGATACTTGATGTGCTTCTCATATTTGTATAAATGTGCAGGAACTGCAGAGAAGTAGGACTTTGGCTAAGGGAGAAGTGGACCTACGAGTAGGCAATGGAGCAAGAGTTGCTGCTTTAGTTGTAGGAACTTATTATTTATCTTTGCCCTCTGGGCTTGTTTTAGAACTTGAAGACTGTTTTTACGTGCCTGCGATTCGCAGAAACATTATTTCTGTTTCTTGTTTGGACAAGAAAGGTTTTTCGTTTACAATAAAGAACAACAGTTGCTCTTTTGCTTTGAATGATTTAACCTATGGTGTTGCGCGTTTGTTTAATGGTTTATATGTTTTTGATTTAGATAATCCTGTCTGTAATATAGAAAACAAACGACTTAAAGTTAATGACTCAAATTAAACATACCTCTGACATTGTCATCTAGGCCATATAAATGAGAAACGCATATCCAAATTACATAAGAATGGATATTTGGATAAGTTTGATTTTGAATCATACCAAGAATGCGAATCTTGTTTGCTTGGTAAGATGACTAAAGTCCCTTTCACTGGTAAACGTCAAAGGGCTACTCAACGTCTCGAGCTAATACATAGTGATGTATGTGGCCCAATGCGTGTGATGGCTAGAGGAGGATACTACTACTTCATAACATTTACTGATGATTTCAGTAGATATGGATATATCTTATGAAGAACAAATCCGATTCTTTTGAAAAGTTCAAAGAATACAAGGCTGAAGTAGAGAAGCAAATTGGCGGTGGTGCAAGTATTAAGATCTTACGATCCGATCGTGGGGGTGAATACTTAAACACTGACTTTAAAGAGTATTTAAAGGAGTGTGGTATTGTATCACAACTCACTCCGCCAGGTACACCTCAATGGAATGGAGTTTTAGAGAGGAAAAATCGCACCTTATTGGACATGGTGCGATCGATGATGAGTCATGCAGATCTTTCAATAAGTTTCTGGGGTTATGCTCTAGAAACAGCGGCTTTCACACTTAACCGTGTTCCTACTAAGAAGGTTCAAAAGACTCCATATGAGATATGGGAGGAGAAACGGTCAGGCATGAGCTTTATGAAAGTTTGGGGATGCAAGGCGTTTGTGAAACGTCAAGTATCTGACAATATTGGACCTAAATCCGAAGAGTGCAATTTTGTGGATACCCTAAAGAAACAAAAGCGTATTATTTTTATAGTCCTTCTGAGCAAAAAGTGTTTATTGCTCGAGATGCTGTCTTCATGGAAAGAGATTTTCTTTCCAAAAGAAACAGTGGGAGAACTATAGATCTCGATGAAGATCGAGAATCACAAAACAACATTGAACCTGAAGTGGAACAAGAGCAGGATGCTAATAATGCTTAACAAACACAAGCTATTCGTAGATCTGGTAGAATTCGCCATGAGCCAGAGAGATATGTATTTCTCTTAACTAAATGTGGTGATTTGATGCTCATAGATGAAGATGAGCCTCTTACATACCAAGATGCTATGAACAGTCCAGACTCTAAGAGATGGCTTGAAGCCATGAAATCCGAGATGGATGCCATGTACGAAAACCAAGTATGGACTTTGGTTGATCCACCTGAAGGGGTAAAACCCGTAGGGTGCAAATGGGTTTTAAAGAAGAAATTGACATGGATGGAAATGTTCAGACCTATAAAGCAAGGCTGGTGGCAAAAGGTTTCAAACAAATTCATGGTATTGACTATGATGAAACTTTCTCACCAGTGGCTATGGTCAAGTCCATAAGGATTTTTCTTGCCATTGCAGCATTCCATGATTATGAAATCTGGCAAATGGATATCAAAACAGCCTTCCTTAATGGAAGCCTTGAAGAGGATATGTACATGACACAACCTGAAGGTTTTGTCGATCCAAGGAATGTTGGCAAGGTATGTAAATTATGTCGATCCATTTATTGATTGAAGCTAGCATCTAGGAGATGGAATATTCGTTTTGATGAAACAGTCAAAGAGTATGGCTTTGTTCAAAACGAAGATGAACCTTGTGTTTATATGAAGGTTAGTGGGAGCCATGTGGCATTCATAGTACTATATGTTGATGATATACTACTAATGGGGAATGACATACCTTCTCTAAAGGCTGTTAAGACTTGGTTAGGGAGCAACATCTCTATGAAAGACTTAGGAGATGCAACCTACATTCTAGGACTGAGGTTCTATAGAGTAGATCTAGAAGGATGATCGGTCTAAGTCAGAGCACATACATTGATAAGGTTTTGCATCGTTTGGTATGCAAAATGCAAAAAGGGGATATGTCCCCGTGTCTCAAGGGATAACGATCTCTAAAGACCAGTGTCAAAAATCATTGGATGAGAAGAATCACATGAGTAAGGTTCCATATGCCTCAGCAATTGGATCTATCATGTATGCAATGGTATGTACTCGCCAAGATGTTTCATATGCTTTGAGCATGACGAGCAGATACCAGTCTAATCCAGGTGAAGGTCACTAGACGGCAGTCAAGAATATTCTAAAGTACCTGAAAAGGACTAAAGATTCATTCTTGGTGTATGGAGGAGAGGAGAAACTGGTTGTAAAAGGTTACACCGATGCAAGTTTTCAAACAGACAGGGATTATACTGTATCACAGTCTGGTTTTTTGTTTTGTCTAAATGGAGGTGCTGTAAGCTGGAAGAGTTCAAAGCAAGAAACAGTAGCTGATTCTACAATGGAGGCTGAGTACATTGCAGCTTGTGAAGCAGCTAAGGAGGCTGTTTGGATTCGAAAATTCATTACTGATTTGGGAGTGGTTCCATCAATCGCATATCCCATTGATCTATACTGCAATAATAATGGAGCCATTGCACAGGCTAAAGAACCTAGATCACACTCCCGAACCAAACATATACACAGGAGATTTCACCTTATTCGAGAGATTAATGAAAGGGGTGACATACACATATGTAAAGTGAACACAAATGATAACATTGCAGACCCACTGACCAAAGGCTTGTCACCGCAGAATCACGATGGTCATACTAGTTCCATGGGTATTAGATACATGGGTGATTGGCTCTAGTGCAAGTGGGAGATTGTTAGTGTAGGTGCCCTAGAGGCAATACATTGTTTCTTTGAATAAACCTTTATGTCATTTGATCATTCAATAAACGTATTTATTATGACTTTAATTACTGCGATATATTTGTTAGCATAATAAATGTCCTTAGAATCATGATACACATTATATAGTTTAAGTACATGACTTGAACTTGAGATTATATAATATATCATATTCTTAAAAGGTCCCTGGTCGAGTATGATTATTATAGGACAATAATAATACATAAATAGACTAGTATGTTGTTTGACAGATAACCACATCTCATTGGTTATAAGTATGGAGATACTAAAGTCAATACATAGGTACATGTAGGAGTACATGGTACCGGACAGACCCACAGTGAGATTCTTCGTGTTTAATAAAGTCATAAAAAAGACTCACAGTGATAATGGTGTAATGATCCTTTGACTTGAGATCATTATATTTCTATACGAGGATTAATATACTTTGACTACATTAAAAGTTACCTTTGACCGGGTGATGATAAAAGTGGACATCGGGTATATCATGAGTCGTATGAGAAATATGAATGATAGATAAAGGATTTAACCCTCCTAGAATTAGGAGAGATATTATTGGCCTCTTGATTGAGTGAGACTATAAAATGCAAGGCCGTGCTCAAATAATGATTTGTTTTTAATAGTCTACTCATGGATCAAGTAAACCCGGATTAAATGTTGAAGAGGATGACTAAACACATGCCTCGAGTTTAATCTATAATATTTGATTAAAGGAATTATATTACACGGAAACATTAATCACGAAAGGTTTAATATGGATCACCATTTAAATTATTATTACTTGGGTAGCAATGATGTATTACTAGATGCCGCTCTTTGTTTACGATTTTAATTGAGACTTTAAAATCGTTGCCAACGTAATAATAACCTATAGGGTCACACACTTAGAATGCCTTAAAAGGAGTTTTAATTTAAATTGAGAATTTAAATTAAATCATTATTAAATAAAGAATTGGATATTTAATTAATTGGACTGGTCCTAATTAATTATCTAAGTAAATTCGAATTTAATAAAGTAAGAACAGAATTGGGTATAAAGAAATCCAATAATAAAATCAAAATAAAATTAGAATTGGGTTTAAGGAAGCCCAATTCGGTTTTTTGATTTTAGCCCACTATCTCTCATATAAATACAAGATGATGTATTACTTTAGGGTTTGGGATTTCATAAAATCATTTTATTAAAAACCCTAGCAGCTCTTTGAGAGGTTGTTCTTCGCGGGCTAGTACTTGGCTCCTCGGATCGTTGGACGGTCGGACATTCGTGTGGATTACCTTAGAGACACAGATCTTGACGTGAAGATTGTGTGTGGTGATTTCAAGCTAGGATCTCCGTTAAGTTCGTGAAAGTAAAGCTTTTTAAAGGTATGATTCGTAATCACCATAATCTGTGCATAATTATACATGGATCCTGGTTTGGGTTTCGAAAATTTATTGTTTTATTTACGTTTACCCGCTGCGTTTTATGCCTCGAAACCCAACAATGGCATCAGAGCTACGGGTATAAGGGGCTGATTTGGTTACGTGTTTACTGTATTCGATGCATGTATGCATGTTATATGAATCTGCCATGAAACAGTTATGAGATATGTCGATTATAATATGTTATGTCATTCATATATGATTCTGTTATGTTGAATATTATGATATAATGATACAAGCATGTTTACAATCTGTCATGACTGATAAGTTTACGATTTTTGTATGTTATGCATGTTGTCAGGTTTATATAGTTATATAAATTGTTGGACAGATTGTGTATGGACACGATCTGTAAATTGGGATACGATTTGAATGTATATGATTTCTCAAGAGCTCGACCACCGCCAGGGGCCGCCGCCCCCGGACCCCCACGGAGTTTGTTTATATGTTCTTAATTGTTTATTTGAGCATGGTGCTAGTTATGGCCTTATGACCCTTAGTTTAATGATTTGTGGTTTTATAAATACGACTTGCATGTCGTTTTCTTCATTCTTTTAATTGTTTAACCTCGAATGTAACTCGAGTTTTATTATGTAAGTACATCAGTATAGGTTGTATTCAATTATTCAATGTAATGTACTTGAAGATTAAAGGACGATCAATGAGGAGAAGCAACCAAGGAGAAAGAGAAGAATGAAGACTTGTAATTGTATATATATTTATCCACCATAGATTGACCTTGATTCTTTTCATTAGCTTGAAAAGGATCATTTAGGATAAAGGCCATAACCAAGCACGTTTACTTACTGCACTTTACAAATATATGAATGTATGCGATATATAATGTATGTGTAGAGATAAAGATGCATGTTTGATTAGATTAATCATGTATGTATTAGATACATCACCCATGCCATGCCTGCTTAAACAAGTTAAAATTTGTAATGATTCGAGATTTTAAAATTTAACATAACGATCATGAGATTTCTGTGTTTATGAAACACGGAATTAAATATGAATTTTCAATTATTTCGATATGGGGAGATTTTGTCAAAAACGGGTTTTACCTGTAAGGAAGTTGGGTATTAAGCGAGGCCACTTGTGACTCCTCCAACAACCTGGAAATCAAACTATTGATGAATATTGATTTGAAGTATTTAATTCAAGGAAAAATTGGGAATTTCTTTATGATGGGATCATGGTCGTTTTTAATTCTAAACCCCTTAACAAAAAATATTAAGTTTTAATCAGATGCTTTCCAATGAATGAACACTCATCGAATCCTAGATCGATAAGGGTCCCAAACAGGCTTTAAAGCCTAAAGGTGGGGTTGCTAAGGGTGAATGTCACTACTGTAAGAAAACTGGTCACTGGAAGAGAAACTGTCCTGTTTACTTGGAGGATCTGAAGAAAATGAAGGCTGTTCAGATTTCTGGATCAGGTATTTATGTTATAGAAGTCAATCTATCTACTTCTACATCTTGGGTATTGGATACTTGATGTGCTTCTCATATTTGTATAAATGTGCAGGAACTGCAGAGAAGTAGGACTTTGGCTAAGGGAGAAGTGGACCTACGAGTAGGCAATGGAGCAAGAGTTGCTGCTTTAGTTGTAGGAACTTATTATTTATCTTTGCCCTCTGGGCTTGTTTTAGAACTTGAAGACTGTTTTTACGTGCCTGCGATTCGCAGAAACATTATTTCTGTTTCTTGTTTGGACAAGAAAGGTTTTTCGTTTACAATAAAGAACAACAGTTGCTCTTTTGCTTTGAATGATTTAACCTATGGTGTTGCGCGTTTGTTTAATGGTTTATATGTTTTTGATTTAGATAATCCTGTCTGTAATATAGAAAACAAACGACTTAAAGTTAATGACTCAAATTAAACATACCTCTGACATTGTCATCTAGGCCATATAAATGAGAAACGCATATCCAAATTACATAAGAATGGATATTTGGATAAGTTTGATTTTGAATCATACCAAGAATGCGAATCTTGTTTGCTTGGTAAGATGACTAAAGTCCCTTTCACTGGTAAACGTCAAAGGGCTACTCAACGTCTCGAGCTAATACATAGTGATGTATGTGGCCCAATGCGTGTGATGGCTAGAGGAGGATACTACTACTTCATAACATTTACTGATGATTTCAGTAGATATGGATATATCTTATGAAGAACAAATCCGATTCTTTTGAAAAGTTCAAAGAATACAAGGCTGAAGTAGAGAAGCAAATTGGCGGTGGTGCAAGTATTAAGATCTTACGATCCGATCGTGGGGGTGAATACTTAAACACTGACTTTAAAGAGTATTTAAAGGAGTGTGGTATTGTATCACAACTCACTCCGCCAGGTACACCTCAATGGAATGGAGTTTTAGAGAGGAAAAATCGCACCTTATTGGACATGGTGCGATCGATGATGAGTCATGCAGATCTTTCAATAAGTTTCTGGGGTTATGCTCTAGAAACAGCGGCTTTCACACTTAACCGTGTTCCTACTAAGAAGGTTCAAAAGACTCCATATGAGATATGGGAGGAGAAACGGTCAGGCATGAGCTTTATGAAAGTTTGGGGATGCAAGGCGTTTGTGAAACGTCAAGTATCTGACAATATTGGACCTAAATCCGAAGAGTGCAATTTTGTGGATACCCTAAAGAAACAAAAGCGTATTATTTTTATAGTCCTTCTGAGCAAAAAGTGTTTATTGCTCGAGATGCTGTCTTCATGGAAAGAGATTTTCTTTCCAAAAGAAACAGTGGGAGAACTATAGATCTCGATGAAGATCGAGAATCACAAAACAACATTGAACCTGAAGTGGAACAAGAGCAGGATGCTAATAATGCTCAACAAACACAAGCTATTCGTAGATCTGGTAGAATTCGCCATGAGCCAGAGAGATATGTATTTCTCTTAACTAAATGTGGTGATTTGATGCTCATAGATGAAGATGAGCCTCTTACATACCAAGATGCTATGAACAGTCCAGACTCTAAGAGATGGCTTGAAGCCATGAAATCCGAGATGGATGCCATGTACGAAAACCAAGTATGGACTTTGGTTGATCCACCTGAAGGGGTAAAACCCGTAGGGTGCAAATGGGTTTTAAAGAAGAAATTGACATGGATGGAAATGTTCAGACCTATAAAGCAAGGCTGGTGGCAAAAGGTTTCAAACAAATTCATGGTATTGACTATGATGAAACTTTCTCACCAGTGGCTATGGTCAAGTCCATAAGGATTTTTCTTGCCATTGCAGCATTCCATGATTATGAAATCTGGCAAATGGATATCAAAACAGCCTTCCTTAATGGAAGCCTTGAAGAGGATATGTACATGACACAACCTGAAGGTTTTGTCGATCCAAGGAATGTTGGCAAGGTATGTAAATTATGTCGATCCATTTATTGATTGAAGCTAGCATCTAGGAGATGGAATATTCGTTTTGATGAAACAGTCAAAGAGTATGGCTTTGTTCAAAACGAAGATGAACCTTGTGTTTATATGAAGGTTAGTGGGAGCCATGTGGCATTCATAGTACTATATGTTGATGATATACTACTAATGGGGAATGACATACCTTCTCTAAAGGCTGTTAAGACTTGGTTAGGGAGCAACATCTCTATGAAAGACTTAGGAGATGCAACCTACATTCTAGGACTGAGGTTCTATAGAGTAGATCTAGAAGGATGATCGGTCTAAGTCAGAGCACATACATTGATAAGGTTTTGCATCGTTTGGTATGCAAAATGCAAAAAGGGGATATGTCCCCGTGTCTCAAGGGATAACGATCTCTAAAGACCAGTGTCAAAAATCATTGGATGAGAAGAATCACATGAGTAAGGTTCCATATGCCTCAGCAATTGGATCTATCATGTATGCAATGGTATGTACTCGCCAAGATGTTTCATATGCTTTGAGCATGACGAGCAGATACCAGTCTAATCCAGGTGAAGGTCACTAGACGGCAGTCAAGAATATTCTAAAGTACCTGAAAAGGACTAAAGATTCATTCTTGGTGTATGGAGGAGAGGAGAAACTGGTTGTAAAAGGTTACACCGATGCAAGTTTTCAAACAGACAGGGATTATACTGTATCATAGTCTGGTTTTTTGTTTTGTCTAAATGGAGGTGCTGTAAGCTGGAAGAGTTCAAAGCAAGAAACAGTAGCTGATTCTACAATGGAGGCTGAGTACATTGCAGCTTGTGAAGCAGCTAAGGAGGCTGTTTGGATTCGAAAATTCATTACTGATTTGGGAGTGGTTCCATCAATCGCATATCCCATTGATCTATACTGCAATAATAATGGAGCCATTGCACAGGCTAAAGAACCTAGATCACACTCCCGAACCAAACATATACACAGGAGATTTCACCTTATTCGAGAGATTAATGAAAGGGGTGACATACACATATGTAAAGTGCACACAAATGATAACATTGCAGACCCACTGACCAAAGGCTTGTCGCCGCAGAATCACGATGGTCATACTAGTTCCATGGGTATTAGATACATGGGTGATTGGCTCTAGTGCAAGTGGGAGATTGTTAGTGTAGGTGCCCTAGAGGCAATACATTGTTTCTTTGAATAAACCTTTATGTCATTTGATCATTCAATAAACGTATTTATTATGACTTTAATTACTGCGATATATTTGTTAGCATAATAAATGTCCTTAGAATCATGATACACATTATATAGTTTAAGTACATGACTTGAACTTGAGATTATATAATATATCATATTCTTAAAAGGTCCCTGGTCGAGTATGATTATTATAGGACAATAATAATACATAAATAGACTAGTATGTTGTTTGACAGATAACCACATCTCATTGGTTATAAGTATGGAGATACTAAAGTCAATACATAGGTACATGTAGGAGTACATGGTACCGGACAGACCCACAGTGAGATTCTTCGTGTTTAATAAAGTCATAAGAAAGACTCACAGTGATAATGGTGTAATGATCCTTTGACTTGAGATCATTATATTTCTATACGAGGATTAATATAATTTGACTACATTAAAAGTTACCTTTGACCGGGTGATGATAAAAGTGGACATCGGGTATATCATGAGTCGTATGAGAAATATGAATGATAGATAAAGGATTTAACCCTCCTAGAATTAGAAGAGATATTATTGGCCTCTTGATTGTGTGAGACTATAAAATGTATGGCCGTGCTCAGATAATGATTTGTTTTAATAGTCTACTCATGGATCAAGTAAACCCGGATTAAATGTTGAAGAGGATGACTAAACACATGCCTCGAGTTTAATCTATAATATTTGGTTAAAGGGATTATATTACGAGGATATATTAATCACGAAAGGTTTAATATGGATCACCATTTAAATTATTATTACTTGGGTAGCAATGATGTATTACTAGATGCCGCTCTTTGTTTACGATTTTAATTGAGACTTTAAAATCGTTGCTAACGTAATAATAACCTATAGGGTCACACACTTAGAATGTCTTAAAAGGAGTTTTAATTTAAATTGAGAATTTAAATTAAATCATTATTAAATAAAGAATTGGCTATTTAATTAATTGGACTGGTCCTAATTAATTATCTTAGTAAATTCGAATTTAATAAAGTAAGAATAGAATTGGGTTTAAGGAAATCCAATAATAAAATCAAAATAAAATTAGAATTGGGCTTAAGGAAGCCCAATTCGGTTTTTTGATTTTAGCCCACTATCTCTCATATAAATACATGCTGATGTATTACTTTAGGGTTAGGGATTTCATAAAATCGTTTTATTAAAAACCCTAGCAGCTCTTTGAGAGGCTAGAGAGATAGAGAGAGGCTGTTCTTCGCGGGCTAGTACCTGGCTCCTCGGATCGTTGGACGGTCGGACATTCGTGTGGATTACCTTAGAGACACAGATCTTGACGTGAAGATTGTGTGTGGTGATTACAAGCTAGGATCTCCGTTGAGTTCGTGAAAGTAAAGCTTTTTAAAGGTATGATTCGTAATCTCCATAATCTATCCATAATTATACATGGATCCTGGTTTGGGTTTCGAAAATTTATTGTTTAATTGACGTTTATCCGCTGTGTTTTATGCCTCGAAACCCAACAGTCCAGGTGTGATAACTTCTTATGCCATAGCCAACAATCTTCATTTGATGATTTTGAGTAGAAGCAAAAAACTTTGTCCTTGTTTGCAGAGTCCATATTGGCTACAAACAAGCTTCCTTTTCTTACTCCAGATAGAGCAAAATCACCAGTCTTCTTGTGGGTGATCAAACATTCATCTTTGTCAAAATTTACCTTGAATCCTCTATCAGTAAACTGACCAACACTTAATAGATTATGCTTGAGACCCTTGACTAGTGCTACATCTTCAATGATGACATTACCAACTTTTAAATTTCCATATCCCAATGTGTTACCCATGCTGTCATCTCCAAAAGTAACCATTGGGCCAGCCTTCTCCTCATATTGTGATAGAAGGGCCATATCACCAGTCATGTGATTTGAGCATCCACTGTCCAAAATCCACATGACCTTCTTTTCACTTTCTTTGCCCCACAAGCACAAAGGTATTACTTCTTCTTTGGTACCCAAACAAGTTTGGGTCCACTTGGCTTAGAAACAGATTTATCAAAAACAGCATGCTTATCAACTTTCTTAGGACTAGTCTTCTTGTCACTGTTAGAAGTCTTAGAATCTGAATTCTTAGACTTAGGTGACATAGGTACCTTCCTAACTCTAGGAGGACTTGAAGACTCTAGCCTTGTGTAGTGTGTGTGAATGTTGTGACTGATGCAACCATCCATGAATTGTCTTCTTAAATTAAAGCAGCTAGTCATAACATTCATGTTGCATGGCATACAGTCAAGTTTATCATAGAAAGGTGAATCTCTATGTCTTAAAGGCACAGAGCAATCATATAAAGGTTTAGCTACACTACCAGTTGGTTTCTTGCATGCATGAGTTAAGTGATTAGTGCTAAAATAGTTTTGACAAACTTTCCTAGGGGCATTTGGCACATAAGCATAATTATTATTCTTGTTTATCCCTAGCTTGCCATTCCTATTTTGTTTCTTATTAGCCACTTTCTTCTCAGATTCATTTTTCCCAGCTGAAACAAACTTCACAAACTTCTCAGGTCTAGGTCTACCTCCTACTGGCTTCTTGGCTTTTGGCTTGACACTCTCACTCTTAGAGGATGCTGGTTGTTCACTAGATTGTGCCTCATCCTCATCATTTAACATTTGCTTTATGAGTAAGGCATCCTCATCAATTTCAAATGTTGGTTCTTTACAAATTTGAGACTCAGTCTTTTTCAAAATTTGAGGCACTGTTAACACAATATCACGCAACCGTACGTGGTCACAAGTAATATATAAGGTTAAGTCCAAATTCGTTCCCACAGGGATCAGGTTATGGTTCTTTTCAGTAAATGCACCTATTCAACAATGTATGATCTTAATTCACTGCTAAGATAATTAACAAATATGGGTTTTAATTATCTAAATTAAACTAAGATGCAAAGTAAAAACTAATTAACTAATGAGAATTAAATATGAATTACTTATAAGAATAAAAACATGGGATCCTAACTTCATTATCTACTTCACTTAGAGTCGCAACGTTTAATCAATACATGTTATGGTTTTGATATCTGATCGGATAACACGAAATAAGTAAAAGCTACCTCTCCGTATACTAATACCAAACTACGCATGCATCCACAAAAGAGATAGAAGATGGGTAGACACCAAATATGTTTAGACCCTATATCTCTATAGAATTTGAAAACATAAAGGTTTAAGCACAAGTTATCCACATAGATCACATAGGGCAGCATAATATATCTATTTACGCCACAAATCATGATATTAAAACATCAACCTATCCTATGCTAGCATGGCAAGTTCTAAATCTCAAGATCCACTCTCGTTTCGTAAGAGACTAACAAATTAGATGTTCGCGACGCATCTAAATACATGAAACACAACCATACGTGTTGGGACAATCAGATCTTGGCACTACGATTTTTGATACACTAAATTAACGAGTACGAATAGAAAAGTCACCTTGTTAACGGTTGATTCCACGCTCTTCTATTGTATTCCCAAATTCCCTTGAGCGAAGTATGGCCTTCGTCTTCTCAAGTTCACCTCTCTTCTTGCTCCTGGGTGGCTACAAAATTTTTTCGACCAGCCCTCGCAAGAGGAGAATAAGAATATATATAGGCTACAATAGGGATCATGGACAATTAGGTTGGGCCTTCTAATTACATCTTGAGCCTAGCCCAATGTAATTAAATATTAATTAAATCCACTAAAGAATTAATATTTGCACTACCTTTCCTAATACCGTAATTTAATTAATTAATTCGGTTCCAATATTATTTGCTTATTAAATTCCCCATGTTTAAAATATCGCATGTCCATTAATTAAATATATTACTGATAATTTATTTAATTAATATCTTTTATCCTTGATCATCCACTCAACCTTTATTTAATTATGCCGGAATAAATCCATCTCCAGGGTTTCACATAATGAAATCTTTTTTAGCTTTCAAGGGGACATCATTAACCCGAATATTATCAGGACATGGATTCCTTCAATAAATAATATCCACCATATATATTATTCCATCACCCAAAATATAATGAAATAAATCAAAAGAATTATTTCATATATAAATCAAAGCATGTAAATAATATACACGTGTCAATTACTATATCTGGATTAAGAACCTAAGCATTAATAATAACATAGAATCTTAGTTCACCTTCTTAATCAGTATAAGGGAACAATTCTAAATTTGATCCTGTTCAATATACACAAAGTATACTAGTATTATTTATTAGTCAATATAAACTAATATAAATAATACTACAACCATTCCAGTGGATTGTCCAACTCCACCTGTGATGTGAACCTTATTATATTATATAAACCGTATTTAACAATCTAATATCCTGTATCCCATTTGATACTAGATTATTCACAATATATAATATTTAGACAACATGTAAACATTTAAATGATTCTCAATAAAATAGGCCAGAAATAAATGTATATACTTCAAATAAATATTTTCAGTATACACCAACAATCTCTCACTTATACTCAAAATATTCTATGAGTATATCTGTGTTTATTTAATCCACTATTACACAAAAAACTATGTGTCCATCCATCTGACTCCTATCGCTTCCACATGCCTGTCAAAAACTTTGGCTGGCAAACTCTTTGTGAAAGGATCTGCCCGGTTGTCTTATGATGATATGTGAGCCACAACTATATCTCCTCGCTTTATGATTCCTCGTATGAGATGATACTTACGTTCAATATGTTTAGCTGCTTTGTGATCTCGCGGTTCCTTCGAATTTGCCACAGCACCAATGTTATCACAATACACTGTCAAGCTCCTAGGCAAATTAGGTACCACATCCAAGTCCAAAAGGAAGTTCTTGAACCATACAGCCTCCTTTGCAGCCTCAGAGGCCGCCACGTACTTGGCTTCCATGGTAGAGTCTGCAATGCATTTCTGCTTTACACTCCTCCATATAACGGCTCCACCTCCCAAAGTAAAAACATATCCCGAGGTCGATTTCCTCTTATCCCTATCTTATTGGAAATCTGAATCAGTATATCCCAAAGGAAATAGATCTGAGGCTTTGTAAATTAACATATACTCCTTAGTCCTTCCCAGGTACTTGAGTATAGTTTTTACTGCACTCCAATGTTCCTGACCTGGGTTCAACTGATATCTACTAACCATGCCTACAGCAAAGCAGATGTCAGGCCTCGTACATAACATAGCATACATTAAGCTTCCACATGCCGAAGCATAAGGAACTGCTTTCATGCTCTCTATATCCTTAGGTGTCGAAGGACACTGCTCCTTGGATAGAGCCAATCCATGCTTAAAAGGTAGAAAACCTTTCTTAGAGTTCTGCATGTTAAAACAAGCTAATACTTCATCAATGTAGGGCTCTTGAGATAAAGCCAACATCCTTTTCTTGCGATCCCTCATTACTTTGATCCCAAGGATGTATGCCGCTTCACCTAAGTCCTTCATTTCAAATTGTTTGAACAACCATGCCTTTACTGATGACAACATCTTAACATTGTTTCCAATGAGTAAAATGTCATCTACATAAAGTACTAGAAAAACCACTGCATTACCATCACTTCTCTTATACCCACATGATTCGCTTGGACTTTGATCAAATCCATATGACTGGATTGCCTGATCAAAACAAATATTTCAGTCCCTAGAAGCTTGTTTTAGTCAATAAATAGACCTCTTAAGCTTACAAACAAGATGCTCTTGGCCTTCCTTAATGAATCCTTTTGGTTGTTGCATATAGATGGTTTCCTCAAGACTTCCATTAAGGAAAGCTGTCTTGACATCCATTTGCCAAATCTCATAATCGAGATGAGCTGCTATAGACAAAAGAATCCAGATCGATTTAAGCATAACAACCGGCGAAAAAGTTTCCTCATAATCGATCCCTTCTTTCTGAGTATACCCTTTCGCAACAAGTCGTGCTTTCCAGGCTTTCACCTTTTTGTCAGATCCTCTTTTCTTCTTGTAGATCCACATACATCCAATGGGTTTTACACCTTTGGGTGGTTCCACGAGCTCCCAAACTTGATTGGAATACATAGATTCCATCTCAGATTCCATTGCCTTTTGCCATAGATCTGCATCTTTATCTAGAATTGCTTCTTCGTATGTCCTGGGATCCTCATCATGTTCACCAGAGACCAAGTCCGAGGACTCTCCCAAAAACATGAATCTATCAGGTTGTTGAACAACCCTCCCACTACGACGAAGCACCGGTGTGGTATTAGTGACAGGTTGTGCATTTTCTTGTGGTTGATCTACTTGTACTATTGGCACTTGGGGATTATCTGTCCCTCCCACTAGTTCCTCTAAAACGATACTACTCATGGGTTTGTGGTTCATTATATAGTCTTCTTCTAAGAATCTAGCATTGGTGCTAACAATGATATCTCGATCCCTAGAACTATAAAATGAATAACCTTTCGTTCCTATAGGATAGCCTACAAACAGCCTTACTTCTGTACGAGTTTCTAACTTGGTCGCGTTCTTGTTTAGCACATGTGCTGGACAACCCCAAATCCGAATATGTCTTAGACTTGGTTTGCTACCAGTCCACAATTCTATTGGAGTCTTGGGAACCGACTTAGAAGGTACCAAGTTTAGAAGGTAAGCCGCTGTTTCTATAGCATATCCCCAGAACGACTTGGGTAAATCTGAATAACTCATCATCGATCTAACACTCTCTAAAATAGTCCGATTCCTTCTCTCTGCTACACCATTTTGCTGAGGTGTGCCAAGTGCAGACAACTGGGATGCAATCCCATTTTCTGATAAATATTCCCTAAATTCTCCAACCAAGTATTTGCCACCACGATCTGATCGTAGTGACTTGATACATTCTCCAAGATGTCGCTTCTCCGCACTTGCTTTGTACTCTTTGAATTTTTCAAAGCACTCAGACTTACGGTGCAACAAATAAATGTACCCATATCTAGAATAATCGTCAATGAAAGTGACAAAATACTCATAACCTCCTCTTGCTTGGATACTCATAGGTCCACATAAATCAGTATGAACCAATTCTAACACTTCTTTAGCTCTATTCCCCTTTGCTATAAAAGGCCTATTAGTCATTTTACCTTCCAAGCAGGATTCACAAACTGGAAATGGCTCCACTGCCAACGAGCCTAATGGCCCATCTACTACCAGTCTTTGAATCCTCCTCAAGTTAATATGACCTAATCTTAAGTGCCAAAGATATGTTTGGTTCAATTCAGAAGGTTTCTTTCTTTTATTTGAGCTAGAAAGAATGTTATTAGTTTCCTTATGTTGCAGCATTGGTTGGATAGGATTAATAATATATAAATTGTCTTGCAATGTACCAGAACATATAACTCGTTTATTCATCATAATAGAAACATTACGATCCAAACAAACATTATAACCATCCATGGCAAGTTTAGAAACCGAAATTAAATTCCTTCTAAACGAAGGTACATAAAGACAATTGTTCAAAACCAAAATCCTATCATCACCAAAAGATAATGTAATTATTCCAACTGCAACTACTGCTACTTTTGTAGCATCTCCCATGAACACATATATCTCGCCATCTCTAAGCATTCTGGATTGCTGGAACCCCTGCATAGAGTTACAAACATGGTCAGTGGCTCCTGTATCTACAAACCAAGTTCTCGTAGATATAGCCGCTATATATGTTTCTGTAACTAGAGAAAGAGACATACCAGTATTGTTTGTCTTCTTAGGAAGAGGACAATCCTGTTTCCAGTGACCTGACTGCTTGCACCTGAAGCACTTGCCCTTAGGATTTTTCACACCACCTTGAACTCCCACTGCATTAGCAATCTTTCCAGCTTTCTGTGTCTGAGTCTTTTTCTTCTTCTTACCTTTCGGCTTAGATGAAGAAGTTTTCTCGGCCACATTCACTTGAACATTCTGCTTAAAGAGTCCTTCAGCTGCCTGAAGTTCTGTCAGAAGTTCCGCGAGACTATACATCATTTTGTTCATGGTGTAATTCAAGCGGAACTGCTCAAAACTTTTGGGCAAGCTCATAAGGATGATATCGATCTGGGTTTCCCCATCAATATCAGCACCAAGGATCTCCATCTCATTCAGATGAGACATCATTCTGAGAACATGATCCCTTACAGGTGTTCCTTCAACCATCTGAGTGTTCATTAAAGCCTTCATTGCTACTTGCCTAGCAGCCCAATTCTGTTCTCCAAAAAGTTCCTTGAGATTAAAGAGCATATCTGAAGCAGTGGGCATAGCCTGATGCTGATGCTGCAAAACACCCGACATTGCTGCCAGAATGTAACATCGCGACATCTCATCCGCCTTAACCCACCGCTTATAATACTCCTTCTCACTTTTAGGAGCATCTTCAGCAGGCTGATCTGGCTTGGGTTCATAAGTACAAAATTTGTACTCCTCAGCAGTCAACACTATGTCCAAGTTACGTTTCCATTCAATATAGTTTGGTCCGGTAAGTTTGTTATCCTTAAGTATGGTGAATAGTGGATTAAAGCCCATAATGATCTAATCCTGAGAATCATACATGTAAACACATAATTAGAGGGTTGCATAAATCCTAAAACCTATTGGTTTCCCCTAACAATAAATTAAAATTAATGCACTAATATTTAAACACCATAAGTGTCTAGTACGCCACAATGGGTGACATATATACCACTTAAATTCGTTTAAATATTACTTCGGTCCTATTACTAAATAATACGCCATGTTAGGGTGGACTATATATTATTATTCATAGCTAAGTGTATACCATTATCAAATCTTAAATTAATAACAATAAGACCGGGTGCCACCATTAAATATTTCAACTCAATAATCGATAATAGGATAATTCCCAGATCGGGGGGAGCATTGTCAAGAGGCGTCACTTAAGACCCCTTTCTAGACAGAATCATCCTTTCTCTCAATATCGAATATCTATATTCAATCATTGGTATCCTACAAATTAATCGAATTCTATGAAACTTGGTACGCCACGATGGGTGGCATGTATACCTTTCAATATTCGTAATTAATTTAGGAAGTTTGTTCTAGTAATATCCATAACACTACCTGACACCATAAATCATACGCCACGATGGGTGGCATGTATATAATTTATATTCGTCTCGGTGTTAAATTACATACAAACAATAATGGAGATCATGGGATTTAATTCTTAATTAATTCCCTCACCCACTTAGAATTTTTATTTAAAATTGAGGAATTTTATCTAGATTGTTAAATATAATTGATGTGTTTTAATCAGTGTTTAAGTGTTCCAGGGAGTTATCAGAGTTTAGCTGGAAGCAGTCAGAGTTTTAGTAAACTCTGACAGGTGGAAGCTCGACAGAGTTTGTCAAACTCTGTCTGGAGGAAGCGCGTCTACTGTTTAACAGTGATTGAAGATTAATTATGGAAGCGATATCTTTGAAGATTGGATAGCTATCAAAGAGATCGAGTTGACATAGGAGACGTGTGACAATCTGTAATTGATATCATTGTATAGCTGATTATTAGGAATATCAATTAGAGATTGTATCGTAGCTGTATGGTATATAAATACAGATAGGTTAACCCTAGAAGGGAATCGATAACGAATTATCTTTATTGTAACCTAGCAGCTCTTTGTGATATTTTACATCACGAAGAGGGTTCGAAATACAAGAAGTTTTTTTTAAGTGCATAAACGCTTTTACTTGTTAATCTCTCATACAAAATTGATTATTAATTGTGTATTCGGCCTAACAAGTGGTATCAGAGCCACTCTGTTACTTTATTACAGGTTAAGATCCAAACACAACAATAATCATGTCAACAATTCCTCCACCAACACCTACTGTTTCTGAAAAGGCTCCTACTACTGTGAGTCGTTATGAACCAATCAGGGTTCCTATTCTGAGGCCATTAGAGTATGCTATGTGGAAGGTCAAGATGACTATGTTTCTGGAGGCTACAGATCCAGAATATCTTGACAGGATTTATGAAGGCCCTCACAATCCTACAAAGCTATCTGTTGCAGTTGCTGGTGAAGCAGCAAAAATGGTTCCAAAGGAAAAGAAGGACATGACTCCTGAAGATCTATCATCAATTGCTAAGGATGCAAAAGTTAGACATTTACTGCATAGTGCATTAGACAATGTTATGTCTAACAAAGTCATTAACTGCACCACTGCAAAAGAGATATGGGATGCTCTTGAAATCAGGTGTCAAGGAACTGCAGCTATTAAGAAGAATAGGAGAAACATACTCACACAAGAGTATGAGCATTTTGAGGCTAAACCTGAAGAGACCATGACAGAAACATTTGATAGATTCTGTAAACTGATTAATGATCTGTCATTGGTCAACAAAGAGTATGATCTAGAAGACTCGAATCTCAAGTTTCTTCTTTCTCTACCTGAAAAGTAGGATATGAAAACAACCACTATTAGAGACAACTATGATCTTGCTGAAACAGAGATTGATGAAATCTATGGACTGCTCAAAACTCTTGAATTGGAAATGGAACAGAGAAACAGGAGATCAAGCAGGAAAGGAAAGTCTGTTGCTCTTAATGTTGAAGAGAAGCCTCAGAAGAAAGAGGCAACAAGAAGGAAAATGAAGGGAAAAGCTTTGGTCATACATTCAGAAAGTGAATCACCAAACTCTGATTATGATTCAAATTCTTCTGAATCATCTGACTCTGAGGATGATGAAGAAGAAATGAGGAAAATGGTTGTGTTAATGGTGAAGACTTTCAAGAAAATGGGCTTCAAGAATTTCAAGAAAGGAAAAAGATTTTCTAGGGATTCAAATGAAGACAGGAAAAGCTACAGGAAGTCTGATAAGAGAGATTCTAAAGAGAAGAAGGATAAGTCTGAAATTCAATGCTACAAGTGTAAGGAGATGGGTCACTATGCTCCTGAGTGCAAGAAGGGTAAAACTGGAAAGGTACTCTACACTAAAGGCAGAGATTGGGCAGATACTTCTGATTCTGATGAAGAAGTGAACTATGCTCTCATGGCTACTACTGAATCAGAATCCTCTGAAAATCAGGTACCTCTAACTACCTATGCTTATAATATTGATGACATTGCTCAATTAAGAATTTATCTTAAGTCATTGCATATAAGTTATAGGGATCAGACTTTAGAAAATGAGAGGATAAAAGCTGAAAATTCTGAACTTAAAGAAAGAAATAAACTTGTTGAAAAGAAACTTGAAAACATGCAACAAGTTCAGAAAGAGAGAGATGATGCTGTTTGCAAAGAACAGAATTTGCTTCAGAAGTATAAACAACTAGAGTCAGAGTTGGAGGAAGCAAATAATAAAATTAGGACTTGGACTAATTCTGGAAAGGACACTCAACAGATTTTTCAAACAGACACTGTTGGTCTAGGTTATAATGAGGGAGATGAACTTAGATTTCAAAATCAAGTTAAAGTCAGAACTAAATTTGTTCATGGAACCAGTAAATTTTTGTCTGAAAATGAAAAGGAAGCTGTCAAAAATAAACCAGTAAAAACTAGTGTTAAACAGGTTAATATCGGTTCAATGACAGATAAACAACTCAAACATAAACTGAAGGAGTTAAAATCTGTTGAGAAAAAGAAAGTGTCAAACAAGAACAGAAATGGAAAAGTAGGCATCACTTCAGGAAATAAACCAATGCTTGCTAGTTATGCTCCAAGAAAGACATGTCATAACTGTGGTAGTACTAAGCATCTTGCAAATTTCTGCAAGAAAAATAAAAATATAAATTCTTTACCTGAAAAGTCTGAGGTAAAGAAGGATTTTGCTAGAACTAAGCCACAGACTTTATGCACACACTGTGGAAGCACCTGGCATTCCATTTATACTTGCAGAGAATACCATGCTATCTATCATAATTACTATGAACTGAAACCCAATCTGAAATGGGTTAAAGTTGATACTGCAAGTGTAAACACTGATACTGTTAGCTCAAACTCTGATAATGTTAATTCCGCTGCAAAAGCTAACAAAGTTAAGAATGCCAAAGGATCCAAGCAAGTCTGGATCCTTAAAACTAATCCTCAGTAATTGTTTGTGATTGCAGGGTAACAGGGAGGCAACCCTAGTCGTGGACAGTGGATGTTCAGGACACATGACTGGAAATAAAGCCCTGCTATCAGAATATGAGGAGAAGGCTGGCCCAAAAGTTTCCTATGGTGATGGCAATATAGGAAGAACATTGGGATATGGCAATATTAATCTTGGAAATGTCATTATCAACAATGTAGCTCATGTCCCAGGACTCAAGCATGACCTGCTATCTGTGAGTCAAATCTGTGACAAGGGATATCATGTAGATTTTCAACCTGAATATTGTGAAGTTATCAGCAAATCTACAGGAAAGGTTGTTCTAGTTGGTCACAGGCAAAACAACATTTATGAAATCAAGCTTTTGATAGACTCTGTTGGAAAAGCTGTTTGCCTGTCTACAAGAATGTCTAGTGAAGAGAGTTGGAAGTGGCATAAGAAACTCTCACATTTGAACTTGAACAACATCAATGAATTGATCAGAAAGGATCTTGTAAGAGGACTCCCAAAGACCCTGTTAAATGTTGATGGCCTATGTGACTCATGTCAGAAGGCTAAACAAAGGAAGTCATCTTTCAAGAGCAAGACAGAATATTCTATCACTGATCCCTATCATCTTCTGCATGTTGATCTCTTTGGTCCAGTAAATGTTATGTCTATTGCAAGGAAGAAATATGCTTTAGTCATTGTTGATGAATACACTAGATTCACTTGGGTGTATTTTCTAGCAAAGAAGGATGAAACTGCATCGACTCTGATGGAGCATGTGAAGCTTCTGGACAAAGGATCAAGCAACAAAGTCAGAATCATCAGAAGTGATAATGGAACTGAGTTCAGAAATGCAACAATGGAAGAATTCTGCAAGGACAATGGAGTGAAACAAGAATTTTCAGCACCTGGTACACCACAACAAAATGGTGTAGTTGAAAGGAAAAATAGAACCTTAATTGAAGCTGCCAGAACTATGCTTGATGAAGCAAAATTGCCAACTTATTTCTGGGCAGAAGCTGTTCAAACCGCTTGTTTTACTCAAAATGCAACACTGATCAATAAGCATGGAAAGACACCATATGAGATGGTGAAGAAAAAGAAGCCTAACCTGAAATACTTTCATATTTTCGGGTGCAAATGTTTTGTTTTGAAGACTCATCCAGAACAGTTGACCAAGTTTGAGCTAAAGGAAGATGAAGGAATTTTTGTTGGCTATCCACTGTCAACAAAGGCATTCAGAGTTTACAATCTGAGAACTAAAGTGATCATGGAATCTATACATGTTTCTTTTGATGATAAGAAGATAACTGGACTTGAAGACAAAGATGAATATGATCAACTGAACTTTGAAAATGAAGTTTTAAACTCTGATGAAGGAAACTCTGATGAAACAATTCTGACAGACTCTGTTGAAACAAACTCTGAACCTCTACTGGTAAATTCTGGAGAAACTTCTCAGTCACAACAAAGGGAAGAACCAGTTGAGGGGGAGCATGATCAAGATGAAGACTCAAACACTGATACTGAGTCAACTGAAAAATCTGGATCAAACTCTGATGCTTCAAACTCTGAAAATTCAAATTCTGACTCTGGGCAGTCAAGTTCAGGGGGAGTCTCAGAAAACGAAGATAGATCACAACAAAATCAGGAGAGCATGGATCAAGGGGGAGGATCACATGCTGATAGAAGTCATTTACCTTCTGCTAGGAAATGGACTAAATCACATACACCTGATTTGATAATTGGTGATCCAGATGCAAAAGTAAAGACAAGAAGTGCTACTACAAGTGAATGTCTGTTTCATGCATTCTTGTCTAAAAATGAACCAAAGAAAGTGGAAGAAGCTCTTCAAGATGCAGACTGGATAACAGCAATGCAGGAAGAGTTAAATGAATTTGAGAGGAATGAAGTTTGGACCCTTGTACCAAGGCCAAAGAACAGATCTATTGTTGGTACTAAATGGGTTTTCCGAAACAAGACTGACAGTGAAGGTGTTATCACAAGGAACAAGGCTAGACTGGTAGCAAAAGGCTATTCACAGCAGGAAGGAATAGACTATGATGAAACATTTGCTCCATTTGCAAGATTGGAGGCAATCAGAATTTTTCTAGCATATGCCTCTCACAAGAAATTCAAAGTGTTTCAGATGGATGTGAAAAGTGCTTTTCTGAATGGAAAGCTTGAAGAAGAAGTGTTTGTTGAACAACCACTAGGATTTGTGGACCCCAAATATCCAGATTATGTCTATAGGCTAGATAAGGCACTATATGGACTTAAGCAGGCACCAAGAGCATGGTATGAGACACTTGCTCAGTTTCTTCTAGAAAGTGGATTCAACAGAGGAACAATTGACAAAACTCTGTTTTATTTCAATCAAGGAAGTGACCTCCTTTTAGTTCAAATTTATGTTGATGACATCATCTTTGGGTCTACTAATGACAAACTCTGTAAGAAGTTTGCCAAGCTCATGCAGTCCAGATATCAAATGAGCATGATGGGAGAGCTTAGTTACTTTCTAGGCCTACAGGTGAAACAAACAGATGATGGAATTTTCATTAATCAAGAAAAATATACCAGAAATCTTCTCAAGAAATTTGGTATGCTTGACTGTTCATCTGCATCAACTCCCATGGCAACAGCAACTAAATTGGACAAAGACACGGGAGTTTCAGTGGATATGACAAACTACAGGGGCATGATAGGATCTCTTCTATACTTGACAGCTAGTAGGCCTGACATCATGTATGCAACCTGTCTTTGTGCAAGGTTTCAGGCAGATCCTAGAGAGCCACATCTGACAGCTGTGAAAAGAATCTTCAAGTATCTCAAGGGCACCATATCATTAGGTCTGTGGTACCCCAGAGAATCAGATTTCAAGCTACTTGGGTATTCTGATGCAGACTTTGCAGGCTGCAAGGTAGACAGAAAGAGCACTAGTGGAAGTTGTCAATTTCTTGGTGACAGACTTGTTTCCTGGTACAGCAAGAAACAGAAATCAATCTCCACATCTACAGCTGAAGTAGAGTATATTGCAGCTGGTAGCTGTTGTGCACAGATCTTATGGATGAAGAATCAATTGCTGGATTATGGATTGAGGTACAGTAATATCCCTATTTATTGTGATAATCAAAGTGCTATTGCTATGACAGGTAATCCAGTACAACATTCAATGACCAAGCACATCAGCATAAGGTACCACTTCATCAGAGAACACGTGGAAGAAGGAAATATTGAACTACATTTTGTATCTACAGAACAACAGCTTGCAGATATCTTCACTAAACCATTGAGTGAAGCTACATTTACAAGACTGGTCAATGAACTAGGAATGGTCTCTGGTTCTGACTAGAAATGTTGGTTAGATTCAAACTTTACTTATGTGATATATTAATCATATTTCCTGATTGGTTAAATGATAAGTGAACTCTGTTGATTAAACTCTGTTATGCATACTCTGTTAAACTCTGTCAGCATGTCTGTATGTCATACACTCTTAATAAGTTTGATAAACTCTGTGAACTCTGAGTTGATTTTTGTCTGAATGAAAACACCAATGAAGAAATATGTATGAAGCATGATTCTCAGCAATTAATCATGAATCTTTCTGAGTTATTGTGATCTAATCTTAGATTGTGCAGAAAGTTAACACAGCATGATACTGGCTCATATTTATAGCATCTCTTAGTTTATTTTGTCCTAAACTCTGAGTCTATAAATACTGTGTGCATTACCTTTCATGAAAAACTACTGATGTTGATGAACTCTAAACTCTGTTAGTTATACTCTGATAGAATAAAATGTTTACTGCAATACCCCAAAGAAAATGTATATAGGTTGTTAGACTCCTTTGAGATTATGTTGAATACTAGGATGACCCAGGAACTTATCAAAATGATAAGGGCTAAAATTTTTGAATTTTTGGTGACTGGTTCCAACCTCTGATTACTGGAATAAAAAAAAGTATATAAAGGGGGTATAAAATAAAAATTACTGTATAAAGTTCGATTACTTCAGAGTTTAGCTTTCATCATACAGTCAGTGTTTACTATGACAGTTTGTGCATCCAGTGTTTATTGATTTACTTTATGGATTTTATGAAAAATTAGATGCTCTAAAAATTGACTTAGTAAACTCTGCTTCACACACACAAATATTCACAACTGTGCAATTTATGAAAGGGTTTCGGTGATAAAGTTGGAGAATTGACAAACGCTGTTGATTCGTGATTTGTACTCTAAGGTAAATTTTCACTTGGACAATTTGAAAGTCTTGGAGTAAGTAGGGTTTTTGACAACTGTTAATCAGTGGATAGTTGATGAATGTGTTCTTTATATGATTACTTTAATTAGTTTTCATATTCTCTTCTTGATTTATTTTCTTGAAGAACAGTTCATAAAAAAAAAAAAAATAACAGTTGCAGAACACAATGAATATGATTAGAAAAATTTTCATTGATAATACGAAAGAGATTACAAGCAAATAGTACATCTTTTTGTTCTCTCTATCTGCTAATCTATTCAACAGGAAAGTAAAAGGTCCGTCCACACCACTCCATTGTTAGCAAAAATTCCCAGATCCCATCTTTGCCACTTTATTTGGGTGGAAGTTGAAGGGATAAGGTTATTTTTGCTGACATATTCATTAACAATGGTTGGTGGTGTTGGATGAGGATGCCTTCGAGGAGAGCCATGCCAATGTTGCTTGGAGGGCAGCATCGATGTCGATCACCCTTGCAGGTTTCTCTCTCTCGAGCTCTTCCAGACCAGCATCCATTTGCAGCCACAGCGTCTCAAGCTGCCTTTCCCACTCAAACGCTTCAAATTCTTCACGCGTATAGCTGAAGATGTCCCTATTCTCGACAAGATGAAGGTTCTTTTCTTTGATGGTAAGGTTGGCCATTGTTTTTTCAAGAGTATTTGGTTTGAAGGGTTTGTGATTTTACAGAAGAGACTGAAAGGTTAAAGGTTTAATGAAATAATCTGAGCAAGTCTCTAGGCCTTAAATAGAGATGGGTAAGAACAAAGTTCTTAGTCGCTTCGTATTCTGGTAATTAAAGGCAACAGGTAAACGCTTCAAATTCTGGTTTTACTTGGGTCCAGATATTTTTAAAAGAGTATTATTTGATTTTTGTTTAAATCAAATATTTTAATATTTTAATTTTTAATATACTCTTCTTAAAAATAAGCGCACGTGACCCACTCGCCCTTTAATGTGTCCCACTTACCTATTATCGTGTCCCACTACACATTAATCAAGGAACTGATTGAGTGTTTGTTACATAAGAGATTGAGTTTTTCATTACTTTAATCACTTTTGTGTCCAAACGATTTTGCTTTATTCTTACATCTCACAGTTTTCTTATTTTTCTCTTGGGCACTCACGCAAACACCTTTTCTACATACATATCTCTTGGAAATTCTTGCAAATTTCTTAACTCAATGGCATCTAAAGCATTCACTGCTCTTGGTTTACGATTTTTTCCTAATAACTATGAAGCTCCACTCTATCATCAACGCGTTCCAGAATCGTTTCATCTCATGCAGAACTTCTTGAGGGATTCAGAGATTGGACAGGCTCTGATTGGACCTGCTACTCTTTCTGCGTCTCAAATTGCTATATTCTGGCAGAATTCAGTTTATGAGGATGGAGGAGAGAGTGGAACTCCTACCATTATCTTCACTTACGAAGACGAAGATTATGTGATTACTCCACAGACTGTACGAGATACAATGGGGTTTGACACACATACTTCTTATACTCTGGTTAATGAAACTTATCTGAGAGAGATGCTACAAGAGATAGGTTACATGGAATCTCTTGACAAGCTTGGCGGTATAAAGAGACCAAATTTCAGAAAGGAATGGAACTTCTTCTTTGATTGCATAACAAGGACGTTCCAGAAGAAAGTCACCAACTGGGATGCCATTCCAATAGACGGTCTCCAAATTGGGTATTCTCTGCTCTATGGTACTAATTTTGATTTTGGTCGACATGTTCTGATGAGCTTAGGTGATAAACTGTCAGAATCTACTACTGTTTATTATGCTCGTTTTTGTCAAATGCTGTTCAATGCATATGTACCTAGTCTTGAAATTGATGATACTGATAAAATTGATCCTTTTAGAGTCAATAAGCGCATATTCTCTGATATGACTAACAAGGATGTTGGTAAAGCAAATCTCCCTGCTTTTGTCATGCCTCTTGCTCTACGAAATTTTCTCAATCAACCACAAGAACCACAAGAACCTGAACCACAACAAGATCAACAAGAACCACAACAACATGAACCTGAACAACAACAACAACACCCTGAACCACATCCTGAACCTCAACCAGAACCAAACACTGAATCACCTGCTCAGTCAGCACCTACAAAACAACCTTCACCCACTTCACACACAAACTCTGATTCGTCACAATCTCCACCAGCATCACAGTCTAAAGTACAAAGAGTTAAGAAGGCAATTACTAAACGACATGCAAGTCTAAAGCAGGCGGAAGAGACACAAAGAAAATCAAAACGGAAATCTCCTGAAGCTGTTTACACTAGAAAGGTGAAAAGAATGAAAGCTCGGACAAAAATGCCTAAGTCACCATCTAGTGAAGAGGATTCAGATAATGTACCTCTAGCAAGACGAAGAAAACTGATATTTTCTGATTCTGTGGATGAAGATATTGAAGCTCCAGAGGTTGTTTCACAGCAAACACCTCTTGTTGAGGTTGAAAAAGATGAAATACCTGCAGAGGATGTAATGCCTGCAGAGGACAAAATACCTGCAGAGGATGTAATGCCTGCAGAGGACAAAATGCCTGCAGAGGACAAAATGTCTGCAGAAGAGGATGCAAGAGATGGTGTTTCTCAGATAAATGATATTCCTGATTCATTTATGCCATTCTCTGATCCTATCTCTGATATTGGTATAGCTGATCAACCTACTGCTGTTCTTTCTGAAGCTGTGGCAACTCATACTGAGTTAATATTTGATGCTCACCAAACTGTTGAAGAAGGTGAAGAAATTGATCAGGCAACCAAAGTCACTTCTCAGTCAATGCCTGTTGCTGAGCCTGAGCAACATGGAGAAAATCTTGATAAGCCTACAGAAGAAATTGCTAAACCTATGGCTGAAGATGAACCAGTTAAAGCTACAAGTGTTGAAGCTGAAGGTGACAGTAGTGCAAACTCTGATGCTTCTCTGAGTGCACCAGTACAAACTGACAATAAACATACACCTTTTCCTCAACCTTGTACTTCTCATGAAGTTGAGAGAGCACAATTTGCTAAGAATGCTGCTGAATGGTACAAAGAAGATTGTATTTTTTCACAAGGAAGAGCAGCTAAGTTTGTTAAGCAAAGTGCTGATACTATCTCCAATCCAAAGATTCTTTCTTGCTTGAAAGCAACTATAGTTCAAGTTAAAACTCTGGATAGACGATTTGATGATACTAATTTGGCAATCACTGCTTTGCGAAATGAGGTTGTAGCTAGAGAGATGAAGATGGAAAGAGATTCGAAACTAGTGACTACAAAATTCTCTAAAGCTCAAGACAATCTCTTTGCCAGGCTGACTAAAGTTGAAGAGAACCAGTCTGACTTATCTGCTAAAATTGATTCTATTGCTACCTCCCTGGAGTTAATTACTTCTATCCTTATGCCCGATGATGTCAAAAAGGGGGAGAGAATTGTCAGAAGGGATAGTGTTGGAGATGGAGGGGCAAGTAACAAAGGAAAGAAAAAGGCTGAAGAGGTTCAAACTCTGAGAACTAGCAAGTCATCAAAATCACAGTCTGTTGGGAGAAATACTGATACTCAAGGTACTTCAAGGACCAAGAGTTTGCTGTTATCTTCTAATCCACAAACTGATGAAGAATTGGCTGCTAAGCTGTTCATTGAAGAGAATGAGGAAGGAGTTACGATTGAGGACATTGAAGCTGAGGAAAAGAGTTTACAAGAAGAACATCTTAAAGCTTTAAAGTCTGATAAGGTACAAAGAGAAAAAGCTCCTAGAGCTGTTGTTAAAGGTGTTGTGATCAGAGAAAGGACTGATGTTAGTCAAAGTTCTCGGTTCTCAAAGGAAGCAATTACAGCAGAGGCTAAACTCAAGCTAAAAGGCATTGAAGGTGAAAGTTCACAGAAGAAAGTTACAACTTCTGTTGCATCACAAGCAATGATCACATCTTTACACTCTTCACAGTTGAAATCTGTTTTTGGAAAAGGAACAATTCATGATCCAAATGTGTTATCTAGAGTCTCAATGAATGTTTCTGATGGAAAAGCTTTATCTGGCAAGGTTGGTAATAATAAGGGTGGACTAGGTTCACATAGAGACAAAAGGCAATATACTGGTCCTAGAGATCCTTCTTCACTGGCTGTTCCAGGTCGTGGTGTTCCTCAAGAGAGTTTGGACAGACTGGAATCAGTGCAGTTAGTTCATTAGAAGAGTTTAGACAAGGATTTTCTTTTATACTTCATGGCTGATAAGACAGTATTTAAAGTTGGTGAGGATGATATTGGCTTGAAATGTTGGGAAGAACTAGAGTATGTCCTATATCTTCTCAAGGTGAATAGTCGAAGGACTCAGTCAGTTGCTAATGTGCTCAGACAGAAAATGACTCAGAATCTGGCAATCAGAGGACAGAAATATAATAGCAGATATATTCCTAAGTACAGGGATTACAAAGGCAATCTCATTGAAATGAAGAAAGGTACTGCAAAGTTAAAAACTGATTTAGGAATCACAGTACTTGATTTCAATACACAGGCAGAAAAAGTCAGATTTATCAGACTGGGTAATGAAATGAGAAGGAACAAGATTTATGATCTTAGGGCTGCTATCTACCAGACAGATGAAAGTGATCCTCAGCTCAGAGAAATCAAAGAAGCAATGAAGATTGAACTTGAAAATGCAGAAAGAAGATTGCTGATTGATTATCTCAGAACCATGCCAGATCTTGAAATGATAAGAGATTAAGTTTTGTAAGAATTTTCTTATTCTCTGTAGTTTTTAAGTAGAAGCTTAAACTCTGAATTTGTATAAACACTGTATTTGTCTATTTGTTTTGACATCATCAATTATTGTCATTAACTTGTGCATTTTTGCTAATGAACAAGTTGGGGGAGATTGTTAAATATAATTGATGTGTTTTAATCAGTGTTTAAGTGTTACAGGGAGTTATCAGAGTTTAGCTGGAAGCAGTCAGAGTTTTAGTAAACTCTGACAGGTGGAAGCTCGACAGAGTTTGTCAAACTCTGTCTGGAGGAAGCGCGTCTACTGTTTAACAGTGATTGAAGATTAATTATGGAAGCGATATCTTTGAAGATTGGATAGCTATCAAAGAGATCGAGTTGACATAGGAGACGTGTGACAATCTGTAATTGATATCATTGTATAGCTGATTATTAGGAATATCAATTAGAGATTGTATCGTAGCTGTATGGTATATAAATACAGATAGGTTAACCCTAGAAGGGAATCGATAACGAATTATCTTTATTGTAACCTAGCAGCTCTTTGTGATATTTTACATCACGAAGAGGGTTCGAAACACAAGAAGTTTTTTTTTAAGTGCATAAACGCTTTTACTTGTTAATCTCTCATACAAAATTGATTATTAATTGTGTATTCGGCCTAACATAGATGCATCGCCCTATGTTATTTTTTCGAGATCTACATGTTATAAAAATAACAATACAAAGAACACATAACATAGCAGCATGCATCATAAAATTAAAGAAATAAATAAAATTAATGTTCATGTCGTCCTAATTTTGTTAAATATGTAATAAAAAATTAAACACATAATTAACAACAAACATAATAATTATTTAATGCAATAATTAAAATTAAATAGCGGAATTAAAAATTAAAACAATAATTAAATCCACTATTATGGCCCATTAAACAATTTCAGCAGGCCTAGAAAATTTTCTGCAAACTGCAACAGTCGCCAGCCGCCAATCTGCTACAGTACCCGGTTTGCTATAGTACCCAGTTTGCTACAGTAACCGGTTTTCTACAGTACCAGTTTGCTACAGTACCATGATAATTTTCTGCTAATGTTTTGCCGAATTCAGTTCTGAATATTAACACCAGCAGCCAATAACAGCTAGCGCAGTGGAATAATTTTGATCTCCGTTTTGATTTCCGATCGCACATAATTGTTACAAAATACCCGGATTATATAAAATCCATCAAACAATTACATAAAAAATAGATCTAATACAAAACTAATTTATAAAATCTATTCTAACACGATCAACCCTCGTGTTTTACAACCACGATAAACCACGTGGAAACCAAACAAAATAACCACGGTTAAACCACGTGGGATCCAAACACATAATTAAAATATACATGGCCATAATAGTGGATACTAAACAACCTGCAAAAAGATTATTATCCAAGCACACCACCATACAAACATGCATATATAATTACGACATGGACATCGTATCAAAAATCGCAGAACCATTGAACCTAGCTCTTGATGCCAATTGTTGGGACAATCAGATCTTGGCACTGCGATTTTTGATACACTAAATTAACGAGTACGAATAGAAAAATCACCTTGTTAACGGTTGATTCCACGCTCTTCTATTGTATTCCCAAATTCCCTTGAGCGAAGTGTGACCTTCGTCTTCTCAAGTTCACCTCTCTTCTTGCTCCTGGGTGGCTACAAAATTTTTTCGACCAACCCCAGCAAGAAGAGAATAGGAAAATATATAGGCTACAATAGGGATCATGGACAATTAGGTTGGGCCTTCTAATTACATCTTGAGCCTAGCCCAATGTAATTAAATATTAATTCAATCCACTAAAGAATTAATATTTGCACTACATTTCCTAATACCGTAATTTAATTAATTAATTCGGTTCCAATATTATTTGCTTATTAAATTCCCCATGTTTAAAATATCGCATGTCCATTAATTAAATAAATTACTGAAAATTCATTTAATTAATATCTTTTATCCTTGATCATCCACTCAACCTTTATTTAATTATGCCGGAATAAATCCACCTGCAGGGTTTCACATAATTAAATCTTTTTGAGCTTTCAAGGGGACATCATTAACCCGAATATTATCAGGACATGGATTCCTTCAATAAATAATATTCACCATATATATTATTTCATCACCCAAAATATAATGAAATAAATCAAAAGAATTATTTCATATATAAATCAAAGCATGTAAATAATATACACGTGTCAATTACTATATCTGGATTAAGAACCTAAGCATTAATAATAACATAGAATCTTAGTTCACCTTCTTAATCAGTATAAGGGAACAATTCTAAATTTGATCCTGTTCAATATACACAAAGTATACTAGTATTATTTATTAGTCAATATAAACTAATCTAAATAATACTACAGCCATTCCAGTGGATTGTCCAACTCCACCTGTGCTGTGAACCTTATTATATTATATAAACCGTATTTAACAATCTAATATTCTGTATCCCATTTGATACTAGATTATTCACAATATATAATATTTAGACAACATGTAAACATTTAAATGATTCTCAACAAAATAGGCCAGAAATAAATGTATATACTTCAAATAAATATTTTCAGTATACACCAACAATACGAGGATATCAAGAATTCACCACACATAAATCTTTAAGGCATACAAACTACTAAGCTACATAGATAACTCCGTTAGAATCCCAAGACAACGATTAGCTCATAACTGAACCGTTCATCGTCATGGGATTTGATGAAAACATGATATAAAACAAGATATGGATAAAAGAAATAATTATATTAATAAACGAAGAGTTAAGAAAACAAATCTATAATCCAAAGTAACACAAAAGATGAAGTAGATCTAAATCCGTTGCTTGTCACGACCGTTGAATCCTTCTCCACTTTTCTCCCTTGCAGATCTAAGCTATGATACAATAATAATCACTCCCATAATTACAATGCTAAGTTGTGTTTAAATAGGCTTTAGCTTTCTTGGCCAGCAGGAAATTACCTTCTATTACAATTAGAATTCGATTAAGGTACTAAAACCTGCCCAAAATATAATTAGAATTAGAAAAAGGGCAAAACAGTAACTTTCCAGCCTTGCTTCACAAAGAACACGTGCGCGAATTTTAACTACATGCTCCCTGCACCTGCTATCTATCCCAGGTTGTAGAAAATCTCTCAAGCTTCGTGTGAGCTGTAAGATCGCTGAAAACGGACTTCTAGAACTCCAGATATGTTCAAAACAGTGTAGACTGCGCAACCTTCCCGGAATATCCGAATTTTAATCAATTAATCCTCCAAACACGATAGAAGCATCCACCATAATCGACATTCTTGCAACTCTGCACAACTAAGCAAAACACATCAAAACTACAACAAACTTGAGTCCAAGACAATCAATTTAAGCCGATATGGAACGCTCCAAGTGGATATAAAATCCACTTATCAGGCACTTCATCCTGAACAACTATGTCATTTCAATGACAGCATAGCCTTTCCTCTGTTTAATAGTGCCATAGTCAAGCCCAATGGCAGCCTTGGATTTAGCTTGGTTTTTCTCATGGTAGGACTACAATAAACTAGAGGAGTTCTTAAAGGTTTTCAGTTTGAATTCATTTTCAGCTAGTTCATCCCTAAGAGCCTTCTCAACCTGAATAGCACATAGAACCTTATTCTGCAGATATTCAATTTCTTTCTTTAAGTTATCTACTTGCATAGCAGTTAGCTCAAGTTCCTCATTCTTCTTGTTTAACAGTTCATTCTTAGCAGACAGTTTGGCAATCTCTTCATTAGCAGCAGTCATACTAGTATGAATATTAAACATTTCAACAAATAGTTGTTCAACCATGCATTTATACTTAGAAACAGACATATCTATGGTAGTGAAAGATGGTACCTGAGAGTCAGACAGAGATTGTTCATCCTTGGAATCAGCCATTAAGGCATAGTTGTAGAATTCTTGCTCCTCTCCATCACTATCAGAGTCATCCCAACACTTCCCTTCAACTATGTAGGCCTTGCCTTGTGTTTGCTTTTTCAGAAGGGCCTCATACTTAGCTTCAAGCTCTAGAAACTCCTTATCCTTCTTTTTTGGCTGCTTGCATTCACTGGTAAAATGCCCTAGGTTGTAATACCCCCAGATCCGGGGTCAGGGATCGGGTCGTTACGGTCTCAATTCCGTCAATAATACTTGAATTACATCAAAATACATAAGCAACATGTTATGACCCTGCAATAATATCACATCACACACACACAACCAGTTATAGTCCCAGAGATGAAATCAGAGTAAATAACAACTATTATTAGTCGCAAGATTGAGTTCTTACAACCCAAAAGAATTACAATTTAACCATTACATACTCTTTGCCATCCATTTGTATCTGTCGCATAATAAATACATTTGATACTCAAATGCTACCAACTAGCCTACCAAAAGCTTCCTCTTCAGCAATGGTAGCTATGATCTCAGCGGTTAATCCTTTGACGGCGATCACTTGCTCGCACCGATTGCACTTTGTGCGGGCCATCAGATCTAGCTGTTGTTGTGATGCAGATAAATAAAGCAAGGGTGAGCAATAGCCCACCAAAAAGAATATACTGAACGTTGATAATATACAACAGTTCATAATATCTTTGTAACCATATGCCATGCATTTACGAAGATAAGGCTAGTATAATGTAAACGATGAAGTTACAAGGTAACTTAAAATATATATGCTGCAAAAATACCTGCTAAGCAAGATATTATCATTTATTATAAAAGAGGAACTTGCAGGAAAAAATATTGCAATTCCAGTTTTGAACACTTTTCAACCCTGCCAACATTGAGAATGTTGCAGAAAATAAATAGATTTGGATTATAAACTAATGCGGGAGTATTGTCGCGCCAGATGACACCACCTTACGATGATCAGTCGTAGGTTGTGCATCTCAAGATTTGTTTCTCTACATGTAGAAGGAAGAAAGTACGCCGGATCTACCTAGCTAACGGTTGGGCATAGTTGGGACCGGCGCCACTCGGACCCTATTTTCAGGATGGACTGTCCCACATCCTCTTATACCAGCTTTACTGATGGACTGTCCCACAGCCTCTTACACAGATTTTTAATGATGGACTGTCCCACAGCCTCTTACATAAATACTCCTAGTTCGAATAAATCCATGACTCTGAAATGTAAAGCTCGTCCCCCTTTCCCCAAGTATAATACTTGTTGATAAGACTCCACAAAGTAGTCGTATCTAGTTGGAAAGGAAAATTCACCAATATTTCCCAAGATGATGCTTGTTAATGGATATTGACTTGTTCCAAAAAGCTTACCCCTCGAATGATGAGGAAGTAACAAACAAACTCAATTTGATGGTTAGCAACCAAGTTGCGAATGAAAAGAATAGTTTAACAAGTATATGACCGGGCAGTCAACGAAATAACAGCTCTCAAGCAAGGTTCTCTTATATATTTTAGAAGATAGATTCGAATGAAGAATGGAGTTTTGAGAACCTTCCTTGATAAAATAATAATAATACGACTCAGAGATAATTTACATGGTATTTGAATATCAAGGAAATTTTTGAATAAAATATCTCATTTTAGAACTAGTTGAAAGATTTAAATAAATATTCAAAGAATATTTAATAAACCAGAAAATAGTTCAAGAATATTCTTAATATAAATACTGCTCATGATTAACCCTCGAATAAGTGTATATAAAATATTCATTAAATAAATAATTCCTCGAATAAATATTTGAAATAATATCCAAGAAAATAATAAAATCTTGAATGAATATCCAAGATAATATTCGTTAAGTAAATAAACTCAAAGGAATATTCGAAAATAACCAATTAACTCAAATGAATATTCGAAATAATATTCATTTAAATAAATAAAGCTCGAATGAATATTAAAAATAATATTCACTAAATAAATAACTTTGAATGAATATTCCAAAATAATATTCATCTAATTCAAGTAGCCTCAAATGAATAATCAAAATAATATTCATTAAATAAATACTCCCAAATGAGTATTCAAATAACATTCCTCGAATAATTCCCGAGTAGTTAATACTTATGGAAATATAGATAATGTTTATAAATAACATTCCTCAAGTAATCTGTTACTGGAATCCCTTCGGGTTTCCAAGACTATCTATATATTACAAAATACCGACTCCCGGTCTATATTTCATGAAGGAAGATCACATGCCGTTCACTAAGGGTCTTAACACAATCCGGCTTACAACTAATATATCGTATCTAGCTTACAAGCCAACTTGGAATCAGGGAACAAGTATCACAATATACTTTGAAAACAGGCATGCATGCTATGGCATATGTAAAACAACAATCTCATATATATATTATCACAACAACAGGTTCAAGGGTTTGAACACTTGCCTGGTACTCCCGCTGTGCTAGTGGTATGACTTGGGGTGGTCCGGCAATCAATAAACAACCAAAATTATCCCGGGTTAATCACCTATCACTTTGAAACGCCAATTAAATACTTTACTTAAGCGAAAGCACATTTTCAAGTTATCGCTCATTAACACCGTTATGACCCGACACTTGTTCGTTATTACGGCTCGTCATTACACTTACACTTGGTATATACTTAAGTCATGTAAGTACTAAGGTAGGTCGTTTACGAACCAAGGTTGTACCTCAAGTTTTATCGCCCATTTTTTAAGGGATTAACCAAAGTTATAACCAAGTGTGCCTTTAGGGGTTCGCTCGCGCTGAACCTCGATTCGAACATTTTTGTAAAATCAGAAAACGATCCGTTTGACATGTGGTTTTCTCTCACACCTTCCTTTTTATCTCTAATATTTAATTACCATGATTCGCCACTGAATTAAATATTTTACAGGGGTTCAATTTCAGTTACGAACTCTTGTTTACGGTTTCAAACCACTTTTAGTAAAGCGGCCGTAATTCCTAAACCGTAAGTCCAAATGCTTCGATTTTCGCACCAAAATGATCTATGACTCGAGATCTACAAGGGTATGTCATATACTTATCAAGTCCCGAAATTTATACCAACTGTTATGCTCCATTTTTAAGGTTTAACGAAAATCATGCATTACGACGGCTATAAATCAAACGTTTCTAAATTTTTAAATCACGATCAAACATCAACCAAGCCACACCGGGCATACATACACTATAATCAGTCCATAAGCATCTGATTTCACCATCATATGCATCATTTTACTTAGATCCACTAAACCACTAATTAATCATGCTTAATATAACATCGTAATCATACTAATCTCTAAACTACCAAGAACATCATAAATCTCAAAACTAGATCTACGGTCATTAAGAATTATACCTTCCTTGGAGAGTGTAATAGAATTGATAAACCTTGTTTAGTCCTTAGAACTCCTTAACCAAGTTTAAACTATCAAGAAGCATCAAGAATATACTTAGAGATTTTCGGAGTTTCTATAACCAAGTTTTAACCAAGTTTCTATAACCTGGCTAAAAGATCATAAAAAACGAAGGCCTTACCGAGGTTTTCTGGACGAGGCTTCTAAAGGATAGTTGTAGAGCATCTAACCAACTTTCGAACAAGCTAAATAACACCAAATTTCATTTAGTAATAAAGGAGATATGGCCGTTTGAAATCATCACAGAAACTGTCAAACAATCTGGACAGTTTGGTTTCTTCTCTTGGGGAGGAGATTTGACTAGGCTACACTTATTAGAATGCCATGAAATTTTGCTAATACTGCCCATGGAGTGGAAAGGCTTTGCTTAAAATTTGGTGATTTTATCATGGATAGAAATGGAGATATGAATTTTCTTCTTTGAGGTGTTCTTGCTGGGTAGTTTGAGAGAATGAGAGAAAATGGAGTTGCTTGGCTTCTCTTGCACTCATCTAGCATAAAGTGATGTATTATTGGTTGTGTATGGATAATATCTTCCATAAAGTACCTTTAATAAAGTGCTAGGTCATGGATGATGCCATCTTGGTGGACAAGTGTTAGGATTTTGTGATGAGATGATGCAATTGTGCTAGGTACTTAGTTTGTTTCTAATACTACTAGTTAGCATTGTAACTAGCTTGGTCACTTGCTCTTATCCATTTGCACATGCATGCATCTTGGCTTCCTGCTTGTTCTTTTGTTCCGTTTATTACCCCATTTCAATAATCGTTCGGAGGAATATCTCAAATATTTTTCATTTAAGGTTTTACTGGGAACCTTCTTAATATTTATACTAATATCTTTAATCCTCCTTTATAATCCTTGAATTCCCTTAAATCTCTTAAATAAATCCTTAAATCCTTCAGTGTCCAGGGAAATCTCGGAGAAAATAAAAGTGCTATTTTTCTAAATCCGATATCGTTTACATACACTTATTTCGTCCACTGATCATCGATACGAACTCAGAAATCCGTTCTAAATACTTCTACATAGTGTCGTCAATAATATTCCAAATTCCCTTAAAAATAATATTCATTGCTTATTCTCTTTTTATTCCTTGTACTTAGAAAAATGCTCTCGCGCTTTCCCGTGCGTTCCTTAATCCTTTTACGGAGTTACTTAACTTATCCTAGATATCGATTTTGATGACTTGAGAATACTTCCTCGGTTTGTATATCATATCTTACTTCCTCGACGATAGATTACATTGTTCATGGCACATAAACATTTGAATCCAATCCATTCAATATTCATCTATTAACCCCTGATACATTCATACTCCAATACATAATAAAAAGTTTTAATTAGTACCAAAAATCTGGCTTCTTACATAAGTCATTGCATCTATAACACCTTACAGATGACCATCCACATGGCTGGTTTTGAATTTATTCTTGTTTGCTTTCATAATTGCCTTGCTCTTGTTGAATGAATGGTTTTGGGGTCTAGGTTTGAAGGGTTGGTTCCTCTTGAATCTGATGTTTGGAAACTTTCTGGCCATGAAATCATATGAATTGTTTTCCATGCCATCTAGATCTTCAAGAGTATAGAACTCTTCTTCTTCATTCTCATCAATAGGTTCAGTCACTTCACCTTCACTTTCTTCATCATCTACTATCTCTTCTATCCTCAGCTGACTTGTAGATGCTTCTAGGTCTTGAACAGATTTGCTGACAATCAAGGCACATGATGTGTTTACCATTCTGCCTTGGTTGGCTTGGATAGCCCTCTTCTGAAGCAACTCAAGCTCATGAGTCTTTAAAACCCCGTAGAGCACATCATATGTGACTTTGTTCAAATCTCTTTCTCATAGAGAAATGACCCTTTACTCTAGATGGTTTGGTGAGGACAATAGAAACTTCATGTTCAATTCCTTGGTGCTGTAAACCTTCCCATTCATCTGTAGCTCAGTCACCAGCTTGTGAAACCTTTCAAACATGTCAGTAATGCTTTCCTTGGTCTGAGCCATGAAATCTTCATACTTTGTGACCAGTATCTGTTTCTTGTTTTCTCTAACCTCCTCTGTTCCTTCATATAACACCTCAATATGATCCCACATCTTCTTTGCTGTTTTGCAAGAGGCTATGTTAGCAAACATTGACATTTCCATAGAATCTATGATTAATAACATGAGATGACTATCGAGAGCACTCCTTTTCTGTCTCTATCCATTTGGATGGTTCTTTAGCCACATAGGATCTTGGAATGGTTACAGTTCTAACAGTCTTTTCAGGAATCTCCTGTTGTGGAACAAATGGACCATTCTTGAGTATCTCAGGATATAGAGGGTTAGCAGCTTTGATGAACAACAGCATTTTAATTTTCCAGAGGTTGTAATTCTCTTTGTCGAACTTAGAGACCTTCACTGTTCCTGTAGTCTTTGGTGTATGCATGATCTTTTTCTGTTTTTAAATAAACAGCCTGCTCTGATACCACTTGTTGAGTATTGAATATACCGAAGAGAATACAGAGGGGGGGTGAATGGATTCTCAAACTTTTCTTCTGATAAGTATTTTAGGTGAAGGTTGTTTTAAGGGTTTGAATCTGGTTTTGTAACAAAGTGTGTGTTTGTGTTTACCAGATTATGTAAGTGCGGAATATAAACACAAGAACACGATCACTCACTTTAATATAATATTGTATTAGATAAAGATTTACTACAATATGTGAATACTAATGTTCGTATTCTCAGCTTCTTTTTCAGAGAGATATTACTCGTAAAAACTATTGATCACTCTTTTGATACTTTCTAAAGAAGTAGGGTTGTTCACTTATATCATGTGAACAACTTGCTTACAACAAATAAGGTAGCAAACAAATTTGCTTTCTAATGTGTCTATCCTATTTTAGTAAACATCCAACCTGCTACAGATTTGACTTCTTAGAACTCTGTTCAGATCCACTTCTTTAGCTCTTTCTCTCTTGTACTATCTCTCCAAGCTTCTTCGTAGGCTTTCCAACGTGCTTTACAGTATGTGGTCCATAAAGCGTATAGGATTGTTTCAAGTTTCTGACTTGTACAATTCTTTAGTATTTTATCTCCAAGATTGTATTCGAGAAGTAACTCTGTTGGTGATTCGAGAACTAGAATTGGCTTAATCGATAACTCTGAGTTCTCGAATACTATTGAGCTGACATATCGAATAACTTCTTGAATAAGTCTTTTCTTCAGAAATCCTTGAGATATCGAATAGAGCATTTTACTTATCGAATCCCTGAGATATCAAATAGCTTCCTGAGTCATTGAGATATCGAATGGAACATTGACTTTTTGACTCCTAGAGAACTCGAACGATACTTTGACTTGTCGACTTTCTGAGTTCTCGAATAAAGTAGTAGACATATCGAATCTCTGAGATATCGAATGAGATATCAAACAGTGCATTCAGAGATATCGAATAATATCTATGTAGATATCGAATCCCTGACTTCTCGAAAGCTAGACTTCTCGAATAGATCAAAACACTTCTCAAATTGGTACTTAGGCAAATCTTCATTCTCCAAATTCCAACTATGTTTATTTTGAAAGTCTTGGTCTTCAAGCTTGATGCATGATCCTTGGAACTCCTTTCAAGCATTATTCTCTTACTTTAATTACAGTTACACAGGTAGAATTTGATGTCTATTACAAGTACTACAACAAGTAGAAACTCTACAACTAGAGGTTCCCTCAGTTAAGAGGTCATGTAGGTAATGCACAACATTACAGTCAATTAGGCTTGTTATTAGATGTATACAGGCATGCCTCTGTGACTAACATTTACCCATTTTAAGTCATACCGAACTTCATCATTATGACCATAGAGTCATACCGAGAGTAAAAGATAAAAAGGAGGTAGAAGACTATAAAGAAGTACCAACAGCAGACTTGATTTTAAACTTCACAATTTCTTTCTTCTCAACAAACAGACCCGAGAGCAAGAGAGAAAAGAGATCAAAGAGACATAGTTCCTGATCTTCATTTATTCTTATAAATTATTTCTGGACTTTATTGTTAAATCTAAACCGATAGAAATAGTTTACTTGTACTATTGGAACTATCTAGCGGATTAAGTTCCCTAGAACTTATCTCTCGAATAGCTTTTTAGCATTCGATCTTTTTATTACAAATATAGAAAACTTCATGTCGAATTTTCTATAGAATTTGTAATAATTAGTTTGGTCATCAAACCTTGTAATTTGTACCCGTACATTAAGCCACACACCTCCAAGTTAATATAAATTTTATATTTAACTTGCGTATTGGCTTCGTTTTATTCCGCATCGAATTGTTAAGAAAATAATATACCCACAAAGAACAGTTTCGATAAAACGGTATAGTTTGTATTCTACCCCCCTTCTACAAACTATTTTGTACCTAACATGGGATTTCAGTTTTAACGAGAGAGTGGGTCAATCGAAAGAATCGTGTTTAACAAGAAATCGGTTCATTAGAAAAGATTGTGTAACTATTAAAATTTAATATTTATAATATAATATAATGTAAATATGTATTGAATTTTTTTTTAAAAAATTGTAATGCAGCCGTGAAGTGCGGCTTTATCGACTAGTTATAATGTAATTACGTTATTTGATTAAACAAAATTGCTCGTATTGTTATTAAAAAAAGAGAAATTTTAGTTAGAGAAAATGTAAAAGATATTGTATTTTACCTGAAAAAAGGAAATAATTTTGTTTTTGAAAAATAGAAAAGGTAATATGTTTAACTTTAAAAAGGAATTTGATTAATAAAGGAGAAATTTTAGTTAGATAAATAATATAAGATATTATATTTTACCTGAAAAAGGAAATTGTTTAGTTATTGAAAAATAGAAAAGATAATATGTTTAACCTGAAAAAAGAAATTGATTAGTTAGTAGGATGAGTAAGGGTAAATAAGAAAAATCAACAGGTACTGTACCGACCGACCATACTTTTAATGTTTCGGCTTTTATATAACAGTATAGATTAAAGATATAATATATTTATTAATTTTAAGAATACATATAAATTATATTAATTTAGATAAATTATAAATTTATTTATTTATTTTAATAATCGGTTCGGTTCGGTTTTAACCTATAACCGGAACCAGAACCGGAACAAGAACCAAAAGTCTCGGTTTTTAAAAATCAAAAATCGCAACTGTCGATTCTGTTTCGATTTCAGTTTTTTCGATCGGTTTTGGCCGGTTTCGGTTCAGTTTCGGTTTCAATTCGGTTTTTTGCTCACCCCTATTATTCAGAAAGACAAGAAATATATGTCAAGCATGAAAATTTGACTGATGTCATTATCAGTAATTGTAATTTTTTCTAATCTCTAAGATCAACCGCAATTTTTCCTTGAAAATAGTTTGAAGATTACTAAATAATATAGATAAATTTTTTATTCGATTATAACCTATATCTTAGTCTCTTCGTATTGAAAAGTGCTATGTCAAACATTTCAATGATATCTATGTCGATACTGGACATATTATTAGATAAAATTAACTAACTATATACATTTTAGGATCTTGAAGCTCTTGTAAATACATTGAGCCAGGGAGTTACATCCATATGTAACATGTGATTGATCGGTTAATTAACAGTGTGTTAAGGTCACTAGCAACGAGCGGCTTGAATACTGTGAAGTAATCTACAATTAAACTATTACTTCAAGACAATAAGTTACCGGAGGTAATCTATGTGAAGTTTAGCATGCATGACCATTCAATAGCCTTTAAAGGCATTAAACCCATTCAATAGCTTATGAGGTCCAATTACCAGTACATGGCCATTTAGCAGCTTCCAAAAAGTGATCACTTCTTGTTTTTAATTGCATTCATAGAAGGAATAATGTATACTTACTTTATTTTTCTATTAGTACTTAACTAATTATGCTTTAATTGTTTTTTATTTTCGATCCTCAAGATATTTCTATATTGAACTGAACTTTCCGTAAAAATAGCATAAAATATCGTAAAATTATTTGGGAAAAAAACAAAATATTAGAAAAATAAGTTATTTTTGATACTTATATATGTTTTTGTAATAATTTTAAATTTTTTAAAATTGTGCTTTGGATGCGCGGTTAAAATGCTAATTGATATTAAGTTATCGATTTTTTTAGAAACTGGTTTTTCTAACATTTTAATTAAATCATCTACATTATATCATTTCTTTACCTATTCCGATAATGGAGGGATTACTCTATTGCCAACATTTTAATTAAACGAAAATGCTAGCTTCCCCGAGCTGGATCCCAAAATTTTTCCCAAATTACTCATGTCACTCTCTGATTGGCTATAACCTTAATGGACCCACCAGGGTCACATCAATCTCACCAATTAAAATCGTTCATACTGCCAACTCATTCATGCCACATCACTCGGGATTTTTTTTGGGAACCAATTCGGGGTACCTAACACTACTCTTTAATTAAATCATCTACATTATAATTTCTTTACATATTCCGATTATGGAGGGATTACTCTAAAATTTTAATAATTTGATTTTATGATAATAAGATACAACCTAAAGACTACTACTATATGGATTCGGAGAGTGTCACTGTAATTATATGCACTCCTATGAACTGTAGGAATCTATTTCGCATAAGTCTATATATACTTTTCATTGTATTGTTTGTGTTCATTATATACTTCATATTGAAACAAGCAGCAATATAATTTTATACATAGTGCCGAGAGTTTCGCCTTCTTTGCTCTATAAACATGGATAATTGGGAGGAACAACCAATGAATGATGATGGATGGATTCATGATAACGAATCAGTGGATGATTATGAATTTATGGACATTAATGAGTCCATGAATTATAGAGTACTGAAAAGAGATGATATACAGAAATATCAATAGGATGACATTACACTAGTTTCTTCTACTTTGTTTGTATCAAGAACAGCTGTTATTATCTTCCTACAGCATTATACGTGGAACTGTCAGAAGGCGCAAGATGCATGGTTTAATGACGAAGATGGATTGCGGAAATCTGTTGGCCTAACGAACAAGCCTGCCGTTGAATTCCGTAAACCTGGAGAGTTACTGGTATGTGGTACATGTTTCGAAACTTATGTTTAGATATTAGATTTAAAAGTGTTGCAGAATTTTGTGGTCATAGTTTTTGTTATAACGGAAGCAAGAAATATGATAAACGTAAAGAGAAAATATATGCAGAAGAGAAACTAGTTTATATTAATCTGATCTTGAGGATAAAGAGATTACAGAATTTTCAGATGCTTTACAATCCTTACATGCATTTCTATTTATAGACACAATCTAAGGGGTTAGGTGTGGTAGGTGGTGTTAGGCCACCAACCAAGTTAGGAAAGCCATAATCTTTGACTAACATTAATGGTTGGTGGCCTACAAATTCAAGGCATTCTAACAAATCTCTACCTTGACTTGAATCCTCTCACAAATAACAGATAACAGATGTACCAGATGTAACACCCCCAAATCTGGAGTCTGGGATATGGGTCGCTACTGCGGAAAACCTTAATAATCAAACAATCACCTGCTAATATTTAATCTAAAACATGACATCCGACCCCCAACCTAACAAGATCTTTTCAGGTTATAGACTTGGAAACAAGAAATCCAAAAACACTCATAATAATAACTTCTTTTATTACAAATCAAATCTCTAAACACAACAATTCTCTTATACAATCTTATGCTGTTTGTATCACCTTGATAAAAGGTATACAACGGCCACAATAATCTAATACAACAAATAATACAATAGAAGAATATGAATACCATACCAGTCTAACTAAACATCTAGTAGACAAACTCAAAAGACAGAATCGCTCTGAGCCAAACATCAACTCGATCCAAGATTTGCCCTGCTTGGAGCTAAACTAAGTCAACCGCATCAACTATCTATCTCTGAAAAACAAGATTTAAAAGAAAAGCAAGAATGAGCGAAAGAAATGCTCAGCAAGTATATAATAGAATATACTAAAATACTTTTCAACATAAGTTAAAAAGGGAATTTTCAAATCCGATAGCGAATTGATATCTTTCAAAACTTTTGTGAAAGAAATAGAAGTAAATAAGAAAACATTTCTTTGTATAACACAAGAGTATATTTGAAAACAAGCAACAGTTCAATGAAGTATCTCTTTTGAAAAAGAACCGATACAATTTATAGAACCAGGGTCGAAATTTTGTAACACGAGTAAAGATTGTATGAAAGGAAATTTCAAACAGACTACAGTTTAATAAAAGTATCTTTTATCTAACAACATTATTTCCAGTCAAATATGAAATTTTTTTTTTCTTAAGTGATATGTGAAATATCAACAGTTGCAAGAGTTAAGCTGATGATCAGTCCCGCTTAACCCAAAAACCATGCACACATGATGTACAGGCTATAAAAATATGGATCCTGATGGCACTTATTGCTATTGGCCTAAAGAAGACCGTCACTAGTCTCTTTTAAAGCTGGACCTGCAACCGGCCTCTTACGCTAAACATATTCACATATCAAAACAAAACATTTTTGTCTAGAGATCAAGGGATAAGCATCTCTAAAGTTTTATTCCTAACTTATATTGTAGGAATAACATTTTAAAACAATTGGGCAGTAAAACTACCAAATCAGTGAAATTCTTAAATAACAGTTTCTCACTGAATATTTATATAACAGAGTTAAATTTGAAGATGTAAAGATCTTTTATTAAAAACAATCATAAACTTTTAAAACATGATACAAACATGCTCGATCATAAGTTGGAAGTGATACGAACTGATTTGATTAATTTAAACGGGTTCTCGATGATTACGAGTTTTTAAATAAAACATTCGGCATAAAATTTAAGGAAAATTAAACATACTCTGAATAAAAGAGTACGGTTAGGTAACTTGCCTTATTCGGAGCTTAAACTCTGCTAGAAGCTGACTAATATTCTGACTGCTAGCTACCCCACACTTTATGTCTATTTGATCCTTAGTCGCTAGCTATGACGTAGATCCGAAATAACACAACGATCTTCTTCCCGATCGATCTTATTTGCTCCTACGACTGCCACGAGTCCGAACTACCTCGATCGAGCCCGCGCGTCAATTCTACAATTAAATACAAGACGACACTTCAGTCTTCAGAATAAATCTATGGTCTACCAACGTTTGTACGCATACTTTAATCATGTTTAAATTAAATCACATAACACATACGGTTAATCACATAAGCATACTCGATTAAATACGTAGTCACGATGACAAGTAACATATAAGAAACATTTAATCGACACACGTAACTTAATCACGTAACTGACATGTAAAAATATAATAATATTTAATAAACGACTCAATTAAATCAAATTATAACATATAAACATTTATCAAATACAACGGTCAAACTCGATTATTAATACTTGACTCGACTCGTAAAATAATAATCAGCTCGACGTTTCGTAAAACATCTCGAATTAAATAAAATATATTTTGACATCTTTATAATACGTCTCGAGTCATTAAGATGACTCGTGAAAATTAAATCTAATTTAATTGGATTTAATCGAACTCGTTACGCTAGTTAATCGTACAATTAAGACTCACACAATCATTTAAAAAAAAAATTAACTATCTCTTACAATTAAAAGGAAGTCCAAAATAATTTTTTGAATTAATTAGAAATTTTTAAATGATTAAAATATATTTTTAGGAATATTTTCCTATTTTTAAATCATTTTTAAATCATTTTCAAAAATTAAATTAATTTTTGGAAAATAATAGATAATTAAGATTTCCGAAATAAATCTGTAAAATAAATTACATAATATTAAATAAATATTTCAGAATTTAAAAATAATTTTTCAGAAATTAAATCCTATTTTTAAATTAATTTTAAAGTAAAAATCAATATTTAAAAATCAATTTTCGAAATTAAATTATTATTATTTTTTTTTTCGAATTAAATAAATAATAAATATTAATTATTTAAATATTTAAATAACTCAAATAATAATTAAATAATTATATAAAATAATTTTTCTGATTTTTAGAAATTTAAAATAAAAATATAAAATTTTTATTCAAAAACACTATTCATCTTCTTCCCTACCTGGGAAAGAAGATCAAACGCTACTGTTCATCATCTCCCTCACGAAGAACACGATGAATGCTTCATGACAGCTTTAATGGAGGTTTGCCGGAATCCGGAAATTTTCCGGTAATCTCCAAAAGTTCCGGCGACCATAACTTTCACATAACTAAACCAAATCAAGCGTAAAATATATGGATCTTGACTAAAATTTCACGACAAACTCAACCGTGCCAACGAAAAAAACAAAAACGCGGCCGAAATCCGGCGGGCTTGAACCCAAATTCGGCCGGAATCGACTTCGCATAAATCCGGAACCAAACTTCAAGATTCTTATGGCAAAACGAAGCTTAGACAACAACAAATTCAATACTAACAACCAATTACATGAACAATAACACATACTTAAGATACGATTGATTTTATAAACTAATAAAAACCATTAACTCGTTTTCACCAATCTTGAACACAAACATTGAAATTAAACATGTAAATCAACTATATACAACACCCTAAAGCTATTACAATCATCAAAATCAATGAAAAATTAACCATACGAAAACTCCCAATTTGGGTATGAACCCTAGAATTCGAATTTTACAAATTAGGTATAGAATGATGAAATTGAACACATAATTGAGCTCCTGGTAACCATACAAAACTATACAAACCATCAAAACATGTGAACGAACTCAAAATTGAAAAGCCCTAATTTTGATTATGAACCCTAATTCGGCAGATTCAAAGAAAAATTCATAGAAAATCAGAAATTTACCCAACACGAAAACTGATTGTAGATTATGAAACTAGATGTTGAGAGCTTCGATTCGACTACAAGATCGCCAAAATCAGATGTCTACAACACCTTCAAATTGAGTTTGATCTTGAAGAACAAGAGAGAGAAAATCTACTTTACTATTTAACTTTTGTAAAAATCTGATTTTTGTGATTTTTGTCAATAAATAAAAATAATTTTAGGCTATTTATATTTAACGAATATTAGTACATCGAAAACTATTTTTTGGTTCGATAATGAATCGATGAATCGTTAAAATCGAAAAACTAATCGTTTAAAAAGATAAATATCAAAGATATACGGATAATTACAATAATTATACTCTGGACTAATAAACGATAAATACGAATAAAAAATGTATTTATCTCGCATTTTAAAAATATTTTTGGCTCAACGGATAAAACATTGGTACGAACGATGTACCAATACATACGAATAATTAAGAAATAGACGAACCAAAATAGATGTTTATCCAAAAGAAAGATATCAACAATGAAACGGACACGAAAAATGAGAAAATAATTATAAGAACATAGAGTACTGGTAAAAGAACTAAGTCTTTTAAGTAAAGCCCCTATAATTAGTAATTACGGGGTACAGAGTAAAAGATATTTTAATAGATTCGTTTTACGAGAAAAACCCCGAACATTAGCAATTAACACGGAACACATAATATACACACCGATACATTTCTAATACCCTTAATTTCTATTTTTGTTTCGTTAAAATTTATTTAAACGATAAAAATATATCCGTAACGTAACTTTCGTGTCGTTTAAAATAATTTCAAAATGCGATACTTTAAAATCCAAAAATTTTAATAAATGAATAAAATACACATACACGTATCGTTTATTTAATTAAAATAATAACCTTGAACTAAAATAATTACTGAATCGAATATTTTGAAAAACCGTATCTACAACAATTAATAGAACGTACAGATAAACATTTAAACACGTAACATTTAATCACATAATTGTATCACATACGAATAAATATTATAACTAATATTTAAATATTATATTCTCGTCAAATCTATCGGTCAATGCAAAATAATAAATTTATTTTGAAAATTCGGGTTGTTATAATATTCCCCCCTTAACAGGATTCCGTCCTCGGAATCAACAGAAGAAAGAACGAGATTCTAGGACGCACCGCTTCCCTCTAACTAAAGTTCCAGCGGTCTACGGTAATCACTGCAACTTCGCGACTAAAACAATTTGTACACCAATCTTAAGTCACAAAAGAATGTTGAAAAATAACTGAAATGATGGAACCCTTGAATAGAAGAAATTCCTTAACAATTTGAATGTCACATAATGTGATCGAAAAATTTTAAGAATTTTACGTAACCATTGAAGATTACAAAGGAATAACTGAGAGATCAATATGATCTAGGAAACTCAACGTTGCGTGTCTTAGTTAAGACATTACTAAAGGTAATTAGCCTTCTTGTATTACACAACACACAAGTGATGGCGTCCCATCCAACTTATATCACACAGACAGATAGTTCTTGTGTCCCCTATATAATAGGGTTGTTTGTCTCAGTTAGAGTAAGGAGTTTTGAAATGAAATTTCTGATTAAGCAAATAAATATCATCTTACAACGAGAAACTTTCAAACGCATACCTTGGATAAAACTAGGCAAATTCCAAGGGTGTTAATCCCGACAGAAAAATTTAACGGGTGAGGATACTAGCACAAAACGAGAAGGTAGTGCTGTATCACGAATAAAATTTTATCCACCACTAGAAAAATAAAGGCGGAAGTTTGATTTGAATAAATTTGGCAGGGCCTCAAAAATCCTGAAAAATAGGTATTATGATAGCCTCTGACACAATCGAAACCCCACATTCGGGTGAGCTCAAATATTTAAAAGATCTATACTTAGAAGACGGAATATATCTTCAAACAAAACTTCCATTGAAGGAGAGTCAAATAAATCATAGATGAAAAAAATGATTGCCCCGATCTCTACCGATGCATCCTCTGCTGGTTCTTCTAACAGACGATCGATCAATTTTAAACTCTCTCCACAACGTCTTAAGATACACGATTCCCTATGTCGACGACAACTCACAATGGTCTCCAAGGACTCCACTGCAACTATTTACAATCACAAGCATATCTATCCAACTCGGCACAATCATCTCATGAGAGTGTTCCAATCTATAGAAGACTTTGCTACCGGTGCTGCTCTCATTAATAAATCAACGATAAATTCTATATCTCTAATAAGTGGTACTTAGAAGGTCGTTAGGAGCTACATCCTCGAATCCAATCATTTTTATAATCTTATCTATACTAACATTTATATTCACGTACCAATCACATCTTCTAAATAAGCTTATCATCTTTGGCATCACAGCCTTTCCATTCAAGTCATTTTCTGAAATTCTCAGTCCTTTTTCCTTTGAAATATAATCTCATCCTTACCGAATAATCTTAACATCACCATTTTATCACTATAGTCAATCCAAATATTAGAATCCACCAATCAATCCATTTACTATATTACATCACTTTCCTAACTCAAAAAGTTTTACAAACAAGTAACTTCAACTCGTACCCTATCATACTCATCCAAAGATCCCGCAATACAACGACAGTCTCAATATATCACTATCATATTACCAGATACTAACTATCCATCCTTTAATGTCCTGCTAAAGTTATCTATAGGTCAGAAAGTACAGAACTATATCCATGAATCATCTAAACCATAAGTAGCCAGATCCAACTCAGCAAATTCTTAATTCAGACACCCCATTCTTACTCACTTATTGGTACTACATCCAGTAGTCCAACACAAACTCTATGTGAGTTTAGACACTCTCACATAACTATATATAATCCTAAACTCTCTCTTGTTTCTAGTTTCTATAACCTCAGCTCTGATACCAACTTGTAACACCCCCAAATCTGGAGTCTGGGATATGGGTCGCTACTGCGGAAAACCTTAATAATCAAACAATCACCTGCTAATATTTAATCTAAAACATGACATCCGACCCCCAACCTAACAAGATCTTTTCAGGTTATAGACTTGGAAACAAGAAATCCAAAAACACTCATAATAATAACTTCTTTTATTACAAATCAAATCTCTAAACACAACAATTCTCTTATACAATCTTATGCTGTTTGTATCACCTTGATAAAAGGTATACAACGGCCACAATAATCTAATACAACAAATAATACAATACAAGAATATGAATACCATACCAGTCTAACTAAACATCTAGTAGACAAACTCAAAAGACAGAATCGCTCTGAGCCAAACATCAACTCGATCCAAGATTTGCCCTGCTTGGAGCTTAACTAAGTCAACCGCATCAACTATCTATCTCTGAAAAACAAGATTTAAAACAAAAGCAAGAATGAGCGAAAGAAATGCTCAGCAAGTATATAATAGAATATACTAAAATACTTTTCAACATAAGTTAAAAAGGGAATTTTCAAATCCGATAGCGAATTGATATCTTTCAAAACTTTTGTGAAAGAAATAGAAGTAAATAAGAAAACATTTCTTTGTATAACACAAGAGTATATTTGAAAACAAGCAACAGTTCAATGAAGTATCTCTTTTGAAAAAGAACCGATACAATTTATAGAACCAGGGTCGAAATTTTGTAACACGAGTAAAGATTGTATGAAAGGAAATTTCAAACAGACTACAGTTTAATAAAAGTATCTTTTATCTAACAACATTATTTCCAGTCAAATATGAATTTTTTTTTCTTAAGTGATATGTGAAATATCAACAGTTGCAAGAGTTAAGCTGATGATCAGTCCCGCTTAACCCAAAAACCATGCACACATGATGTACATGCTATAAAAATATGGATCCTGATGGCACTTATTGCTATTGGCCTAAAGAAGACCGTCACTAGTCTCTTTTAAAGCTGGACCTGCAACCGGCCTCTTACGCTAAACATATTCACATATCAAAACAAAACATTTTTGTCTAGAGATCAAGGGATAAGCATCTCTAAAGTTTTATTCCTAACTTATATTGTAGGAATAACATTTTAAAACAATTGGGCAGTAAAACTACCAAATCAGTGAAATTCTTAAATAACAGTTTCTCACTGAATATTTATATAACAGAGTTAAATTTGAAGATGTAAAGATCTTTTATTAAAAACAATCATAAACTTTTAAAACATGATACACACATGCTCGATCATAAGTTGGAAGTGATAAGAACTGATTTGATTAATTTAAACGGGTTCTCGATGATTACGAGTTTTTAAATAAAACATTCGGCATAAAATTTAAGGAAAATTAAACATACTCTGAATAAAAGAGTACGGTTAGGTAACTTGCCTTATTCGGAGCTTAAACTCTGCTAGAAGCTGACTAATATTCTGACTGCTAGCTACCCCACACTTTATGTCTATTTGATCCTTAGTCGCTAGCTATGACGTAGATCCGAAATAACACAACGATCTTCTTCCCGATCGATCTTATTTGCTCCTACGACTGCCACGAGTCCGAACTACCTCGATCGAGCCCGCGCGTCAATTCTACAATTAAATACAAGACGACACTTCAGTCTTCAGAATAAATCTATGGTCTACCAACGTTTGTACGCATACTCTAATCATGTTTAAATTAAATCACATAACACATACGGTTAATCACATAAGCATACTCGATTAAATACGTAGTCACGATGACAAGTAACATATAAGAAACATTTAATCGACACACGTAACTTAATCACGTAACTGACATGTAAAAATGTAATAATATTTAATAAACGACTCAATTAAATCAAATTATAACATATAAACATTTATCAAATACAACGGTCAAACTCGATTATTAATACTTGACTCGACTCGTAAAATAATAATCAGCTCGACGTTTCGTAAAACATCTCGAATTAAATAAAATATATTTTGACATCTTTATAATACGTCTCGAGTCATTAAGATGACTCGTGAAAATTAAATCTAATTTAATTGGATTTAATCGAACTCGTTACGCTAGTTAATCGTACAATTAAGACTCACACAATCATTTAAAAAAAAATTAACTATCTCTTACAATTAAAAGGAAGTCCAAAATAATTTTTGGAATTAATTAGAAATTTTTAAATGATTAAAATATATTTTTAGGAATATTTTCCTATTTTTAAATCATTTTTAAATCATTTTCAAAAATTAAATTAATTTTTGGAAAATAATAGATAATTAAGATTTCCGAAATAAATCTGTAAAATAAATTACAGAATATTAAATAAATATTTCAGAATTTAAAAATAATTTTTCAGAAATTAAATCCTATTTTTAAATTAATTTTAAAGTAAAAATCAATATTTAAAAATCAATTTTCGAAATTAAATTATTATTATTTTTTTTTTCGAATTAAATAAATAATAAATATTAATTATTTAAATATTTAAATAACTCAAATAATAATTAAATAATTATATAAAATAATTTTTCTGATTTTTAGAAATTTAAAATAAAAATATAAAATTTTTATTCAAAAACACTATTCATCTTCTTCCCCACCTGGGAAAGAAGATCAAACGCTACTGTTCATCATCTCCCTCACGAAGAACACGATGAATGCTTCATGACAGCTTTAATGGAGGTTTGCCGGAATCCGGAAATTTTCCGGTAATCTCCAAAAGTTCCGGCGACCATAACTTTCACATAACTAAACCAAATCAAGCGTAAAATATATGGATCTTGACTAAAATTTCACGACAAACTCAACCGTGCCAACGAAAACAACAAAAACGCGGCCGAAATCCGGCGGGCTTGAACCCAAATTCGGCCGGAATCGACTTCGCATAAATCCGGAACCAAACTTCAAGATTCTTATGGCAAAACGAAGCTTAGACAACAACAAATTCAATACTAACAACCAATTACATGAACAATAACACATACTTAAGATACGATTGATTTTATAAACTAATAAAAACCATTAACTCGTTTTCACCAATCTTGAACACAAACATTGAAATTAAACATGTAAATCAACTATATACAACACCCTAAAGCTATTACAATCATCAAAATCAATGAAAAATTAACCATACGAAAACTCCCAATTTGGGTATGAACCCTAGAATTCGAATTTTACAAATTAGGTATAGAATGATGAAATTGAACACATAATTGAGCTCCTGGTAACCATACAAAACTATACAAACCATCAAAACATGTGAACGAACTCAAAATTGAAAAGCCCTAATTTTGATTATGAACCCTAATTCGGCAGATTCAAAGAAAAATTCATAGAAAATCAGAAATTTACCCAACACGAAAACTGATTGTAGATTATGAAACTAGATGTTGAGAGCTTCGATTCGACTACAAGATCGCCAAAATCAGATGTCTACAACACCTTCAAATTGAGTTTGATCTTGAAGAACAAGAGAGAGAAAATCTACTTTACTATTTAACTTTTGTAAAAATCTGATTTTTGTGATTTTTGTCAATAAATAAAAATAATTTTAGGCTATTTATATTTAACGAATATTAGTACATCGAAAACTATTTTTTGGTTCGATAATGAATCGATGAATCGTTAAAATCGAAAAACTAATCGTTTAAAAAGATAAATATCAAAGATATACGGATAATTACAATAATTATACTCTGGACTAATAAACGATAAATACGAATCAAAAATGTATTTATCTCGCATTTTAAAAATATTTTTGGCTCAACGGATAAAACATTGGTACGAACGATGTACCAATACATACGAATAATTAAGAAATAGACGAACCAAAATAGATGTTTATCCAAAAGAAAGATATCAACAATGAAACGGACACGAAAAATGAGAAAATAATTATAAGAACATAGAGTACTGGTAAAAGAACTAAGTCTTTTAAGTAAAGCCCCTATAATTAGTAATTACGGGGTACAGAGTAAAAGATATTTTAATAGATTCGTTTTACGAGAAAAACCCCGAACATTAGCAATTAACACGGAACACATAATATACACACCGATACATTCCTAATACCCTTAATTTCTATTTTTGTTTCGTTAAAATTTATTTAAACGATAAAAATATATCCGTAACGTAACTTTCGTGTCGTTTAAAATAATTTCAAAATGCGATACTTTAAAATCCAAAAATTTTAATAAATGAATAAAATACACATACACGTATCGTTTATTTAATTAAAATAATAACCTTGAACTAAAATAATTACTGAATCGAATATTTTGAAAAACCGTATCTACAACAATTAATAGAACGTACAGATAAACATTTAAACACGTAACATTTAATCACATAATTGTATCACATACGAATAAATATTATAACTAATATTTAAATATTATATTCTCGTCAAATCTATCGGTCAATGCAAAATAATAAATTTATTTTGAAAATTCGGGTTGTTATAATATTCCCCCCTTAACAGGATTCCGTCCTCGGAATCAACAGAAGAAAGAACGAGATTCTAGGACGCACCGCTTCCCTCTAACTAAAGTTCCAGCGGTCTACGGTAATCACTGCAACTTCGCGACTAAAACAATTTGTACACCAATCTTAAGTCACAAAAGAATGTTGAAAAATAACTGAAATGATGGAACCCTTGAATAGAAGAAATTCCTTAACAATTTGAATGTCACATAATGTGATCGAAAAATTTTAAGAATTTTACGTAACCATTGAAGATTACAAAGGAATAACTGAGAGATCAATATGATCTAGGAAACTCAACGTTGCGTGTCTTAGTTAAGACATTACTAAAGGAATAACTGAGAGATCAATATTATAACTAATATTTAAATATTATATTCTCGTCAAATCTATCGGTCAATGCAAAATAATAAATTTATTTTGAAAATTCGGGTTGTTATACCAGACGCATCATAATAATGCCAGATGTACCAGATAAAACTCTTTTGCCTCAGATTTGGCCATCAAAAGGGTAGTCAACAACTCCGAACATTTAGCAAGTCCAAACAATGTTGAAACTTGCTATGTGAAACCGGCTTAGTAAGCATATCAGCTGGGTTATCAGCAGTACCCACTTTTCTCACCTTAATTCTCATCTCACTTCTTAGAAAATGATATCTTACATCTATGTGCTTAGTCCGCTCATGATGCACTTGATCCTTGGCTAAACAGATTGCACTAAGACTATCACAAAATACTATAGCCTGATCATGATGTAGACCTAGATCACTGATCAATCCTTTCAACCAGATTCCTTCTTTTGCGGCTTCTGTCAATGCCATGTACTCTGATTCTGTAGTAGAAAAAGTCACTATAGGTTACAGAGTAGCTTTCCAACTGACAATCGAACCACCGAGAGTGAAAGCATAACCAGTCATAGACCTTCTACTGTCAACATCTCCAGCATAATCAGAGTCTGAAAACCCTGTCACCAAACACTCAGTATCACCTCCATAAATGAGACCAACATCAGATGTACCTTTTAAGTACCAAAAAACCCTCTTCATAGCTTGCCAATGCTCCTTTCCTGGATCACCCATGAACCTACTAACAACACTGATAGACTGTGCAAGATCAGGTCTAGTGTAGACCATTGCATACATCAAGCTTCCTACTGCACTAGCATAGCACTACGTCAAATTTTGGCTTTTGCCACATAAAATATGTGTGGCTGTTCACTTTTTGTCATGTTTTTTTTCCGGACCAAGTGTGACCAAAGGTGAAAGCATCGTAGGTATCATACAGACACTATTTAAATTAGTGGTTGTAACTAAAATATGGGTGACTAAAGCATGCCACCATTTTTGTCTAACAGCCCCCCTTTAAGCTCTAAAGTGTGAATAAATACCACCATTCAGCAACAGAAACCTTAGTGGCTAAAGAGTATTAATAACGTCATATATACATCAAAGGCTTAGTTTTGGTGGCACTATTTCTTAGAAATCGTGGCTAAAAAGTTTGGTATGGCTACATGAAAATACTTTTGTGTGGCCGTTTATATTATATTTTTGTGACTATAAGAACATTGATTTTAGTCACAAAACTGTTAAGAAACTATAGTGTGGCTAAAGGATAGTAATAACCACACACTCTTAACCAAATTACATGGTACCATTTGAATGATCATCCACGATACCATAAAGGCCAAAATCCAAACACAATTAATACCAAAAATCAAAGCACATTCCAAAATGGGAACAAGGAATCCATAATCCATACCAAATTCCAACATGGAATCCATAATCCATACAAACATACTGAATCCACACAATCCATAAAAACATAACTAACAATTCTAAAAAACCTAATTACTTAATCCAGAATAACCACAAACTTCACAAGTTATGAGATTACATTTCGCCGTTTACATTTCAAGTTATCAGAAAACCAACATCAACAATTCAAGTTCAGTTTATAACTGAACCACTATAGCTTTTGCTTCTTCTTGTTGGCCTCAGCCTTTGAACGTGTTACTGGGGAATGAGTAATGGGAGTACATCTCTTCTCCTTCTTACGAGCTTGATCGGCACTTCTCTGTTCCTCATTGGCCGTTGGATTTGGTACCTAGAGTAAAAAATGAGAACAAATATTAGATCATTCCAACAGCCCTCAAGTTGAGACCATTCTAACATAAACTAATGTAATTCTATAGATTACCATAAACCATAAGAATAAATGCACACAATAAAAATGGAATGCAAAGTAAGAAACGTACTTGACCAGTATTCTTGATAAGGGTTTTTTGCCAAGCCACAAAAGAATCCAAAGCGTCCTCAACTGTCCTCATATCACCGGCTTCATACGGTAAGAATGCTGCCCCATTTACAACTTGTTCAACAAAAACTCTACATCAATCATCTTGTAGGGGGACTCCATGAATGTTTTGTCCTTTCTGGTTTGAGGGGAAAACCGTACCATATGCAACCGGGTTGTTCAAGTTGAATGTATACAGAGTACACTTCATTGGCTACATAAGTTAGTGGCATAATTAACAACTTCATAAAGGTAAAGTGAATTAATATACATGTGCATTTAGAAGACCTGCTGCATACCGGTTAGACAACTAATGGGGCTTGATCAGTTGACTGAGATGGCATTGGCGGAGATAAATTAATCTTCTTCCTGGCTCGAGATCCGATCTCCTTTTTCTATAAAATTAGTAGCATAATTACCAACATATTAAAGTTAAAGTTTAAGTCAATATACATGTGCATTTAGCAATGTAATACCTGTTGCACACTTGTTGTATCTCCTTGTGAGTTGAGAATAGGCGGCATTTGATAACATTTAGTGCTAGGCGGCGATAGATAAACTTTGTTCCTGGTTGTGATCACCTTTTGCACCATTGGCTGTGTGTCAGCGGTAGGAGTCACTTTCTTTTCCACAGATTTATCCTACAATTCAAGCAATTTGGTTACAAAAAATCAGTAATATCATGTAAAAAATTAAAAAGAAATTAAATTAATATACATGTGCATTTAGAAATATAATGCATACCAGTTGGACAACTATTGGGGCTTGAGTTGACTGAGATGGCATTGGCGGAGATAAATTAATCTTCTTCCTGATTCGGGATCCGATCACCTTTTTCTATAAAATTAGTAGCATAATTACCAACATATTAAAGTTTAAGTTTAATTCAATAAACATGTGCATTTAGCAATGTAATACCTGTTGCACACTTGTTGTATCTCCTTGTGAGTTGAGAATAGGCGGCATTTGATCACGTTTAGTGCTAGGTGGAGAAAGATAAACTTTGTTTCTGGTTGTGATCACCTTTTGCACCATTGGCTATGTGTTAGTGGTAGGAGTCACTTGCTTTTCCACAGACTTATCCTAAAATTCAAGCAATTTGGTTACGAAAAATCAGCAATATCATGGAAAAAATAAATAAGAAATAAAATTATCCATTACTTACAGGTGTTACAAAATCTTTCAATGCTGAGATGGTAGCATTATTACTGTCCATCGAAGCATTACCACTTATCGGTGTTCCCTACAAAATGTAACGTCAAAGGGGATATTCAAGTGATAAAACAAGTTTTGTAAACTATGTACATGGACACATGGAACAGTATGCCTGTTATAATTTTTAGGTTCTATTTGATGTGGACCCTGTTAAAGAAATCACAAATTAGCAACTTGGGTTGCTTATATATACACTTAGATTTGGCACTAACTGGCAACTTAGTTGATATGGACACTGGAAAAAAATCACTAGTTAGCAACTTCAGCAGAAAATATTTCCAAAATTGGGGTATAGGCGAACAAAACTTACATTTTGTCCTCGCGCATCCCTTTGAGCTAAAAGTTTATTCGTTGCAGCCATCCCAAGCAACAATTCACTGCAATGCCATTAATTTACTGAAAATAGAACAGAACCGAAAAATCAGAATAAAACAAAACTCAAAATGTAGCTCCCCAGTCAACTCAGCATTATTCGGAAAACAAACAAAGAACAAACACACAAACTCACACGAACGCAACAAAAGATCCCAATCGAACGATCCTAATCGAACGAGTCAAACTCAGTACTACAACTCAGAATTCAGGAAACAGATGAAATGCAACTTAAAAAAAAACTTAACAAACAAAAACTCACAAACGAATTCAACAAACACACAAACTCATACGTCAGAATCAACAAACACGAAACTCAACAAGAATCCACTTAGACAGCGACGAAGATGGACTCAGACTCGACTCAAAACTGATTTCACAACAACTCGACACTACGAATCCATTACAACCGAACTGGGTCAACTCGGAACTACGAGATAAAAATTTAAAAACATTAAGCGATTAAAAGGGGAGGAGGATTATGTTTATGTTTAATCGAAGAAAAAGAAAGGAAAGGAGATGGGTTTGAGAGGTGAGATTTGTGCGAAGGAAGAAGGAGAATAGATACAAGGGAAAAGAACTGGTGTTGTGTGTTTTGTAGAAAAACAGAGTTTTAAGCTTCGAATAATCAACATAAAAACTGGTAGGCTAATTTTTTTTTTAAGTGCAAATAACGAAATTAATTACGTAATAAAAATTAAACTACAACGATGATTTAAAATAAATGGCACACAATAAAATTGAGATTTAAAGGGGCAAAATTACGAATTAAAACTAATATTAAAACTACGAACAAGAAATTAAATTTCGTTACTTTCAACCCATAAAGGTTAGCTTTTCGCTACTTTGTCCACTACTTGGATTTACGAAAATAATGAAAGCTAAGTAAAATAAACAAGAGAGCAAGACAGGAAATTAAAGGAAATGAAATTGCATTAAAATTAAAAAGAGTGTTTACAAAATTTGAAACTTAAAAAAAAAAAATAAGAAATTAAAACTACCCTAAAATCTAAGTTACTAAATACAAGGGGGGTGAGGGGGTATTTATAGGATAGGAATTAGGGTTAAGGGGGGTGTTGGGTAAATCCCCACCATACATTTGTGGTGTGTGGTAGTGAAATCCTAGCCATTTATTTGTTTCCTTCCCCCTTAAGCTTTGAAGAGTTGATCTTGGCCATACACTTATGTAGTGTGTTGGGATGATCTCCACCTTCCACTTGTCTTGAAATATTCCTTTTACTCCAAGCTCCTAATTCTTTTCCTTCTTTCATTTTTAGTCCTTTTTCTTCCTCTTTTTCCCTTCCTTACTCTTTATTTCTTTATTTTGCCATTTCTTTATTTATTTACGAATTTCCTGAAATGCAACAAAAAAATTTATTAAAATATTAGTTTAAGCAATAAATAGGTAATAAAAATATGCAAAAATATGCACTTATCAGAGTATCATATATTTCATGTCCAAAATCATCACTAGTAACACAAAAAACAAACTTGAATTACCAATTTCTTCTGGATATAAGGATATCCTCCTCTTCCCAAGTGATGATCATAAACGGACCTTGATCGCGCTGTTTTTCGTGTTGTAGAGGCATCCTTCCAAGAGAAATTAAAATTATTTCAGCAGAGTTCTAAGGAAAAATAATTAAAATGAAATGAGGATGATTATAATAAATCATTGCAACCTTGAATTTGCTTGTTTGTGTATGGGCTACAAACCTATCCCAGTCAGCTTGCTCCACCAGTGTACGATACTACCTAGGAACTTGTGCAAGTTTTGCCTTATTTTTAAGGTTAGGTTGTACAAATCCTACATACATCTTTCTTTTAAAATTGCGAAGTAGCCCACCAAGCCGGGTCATTACAAATTTTTGATGACAATAATCCACATCAAAATAATGTTGCAATATATAATACATGGTGTTAATACACATAAAAGCAAATAAGTTGAACAATGGTGTTTCATATCAAACATTGAAAATAGCTGATTTACCGTTATTTGTTCCCACAACTTATTCTTTACTTCGACCGGGACCTCTTTCCATTTTACAAATCTTAATCCAACATGCTCCCTGACCACATCTCCCAAAAAACTCGTAAATTCTGATCTATATTTTCCCGATAACCTACCAAGAGAGTCAAATTCAACTTCAAGTTTTTTCCCACCAGAGTTTGTAAACCTGGTATGCAGCTTTGGCAACCTGGTTAGCCACCTCTTCAGTTTGACAACATTCTTTTGTTGGTCCTGGAATATTGCTCTTCATATTCCTCATTGCCCATACCTACAACCAGTATAAGAACATGTAGCAAATATAGAATTGTTCTGTTTAATATACATAGACATGAATAAATAAAAACTTAGAAATTTGTTAAGTTAAAAATAAGTCTACCTATGTTTCCTTCTTCATCACAAGCTGGTGGACTAGCTGTGGACCAAGAATGGAAGACATGAATCTTGCACATTGCAGTAAGGTTCGAAGCATTAGCCAACTCTTTAAGTTGACTGTCATGAAGCAATAAACCATATCCTTTATCCGGGGTCACCCCATCTTTCATTAAATACAATTTGTCGTCGTCTGCAACAACATTCTCTACCAATTCCTTAACTTCTGCAAGAGTCATGTTGTATACTTCCATTCCTTCAAACACCTTTGCTTTAGGACTAGTGTATTTCCACTTAACACATGTCATAAACTCACCCCCATAGTAAACAATTAACCGGTATTTCCTTGCCATGGCCTTCAAATTGGATGTACATAACCAGCACAATGTCAGACAAAAAACATGTATAAAGATGCATGCATCTTAAAAGCATTTCTTTCATTACTTTATTTTATATATATATATATATATATATATATATATATATATACGCACTAACAAGTCACTGAAGAAGAAGAAAAAAGGGAAACAAAATACGAAGTTACCTTGAACAAATTCACCAAGCTAATTGAAGATGCCAAATTGAAACCCTAATTTGACCAAGGTGATTGAAGATGCCAAATTGAAACCCTAATTTCACCAAAGAAGATGTATCCTTGATGTGTACCCGATCCTAACGACGGTGGAGAGAATATGGTCGGTGGTCGAGAGAGAGAGAAGTTAATTGATTATGGGGGCGAAGTGAATTGAATTTAGGGGAAAGGTAAGGCTCAAAGTGATTTTAATTGGGGGGAACTTTGAGAGCCTTTTTTTTGGGGAGGGGGAATTTCTCCCGCTTGGTTTTGGGTGGGGGGAGATTTTTTTTGGTAAAAAGCTTATATTTGTTTGTAAAAAAAAATTTTATTGTAACTTTAAATTTCTAAAAATTAATTAATATATAATTCATCATTTATCAAATCTTTGTAATTTTTATAATTAAAATTTTTAGGGTTTAGGACTGTTATTGGGCCTACGTGATTTCTACTAGGGCTTATTCAATAGTATTAACCGGGATGAACTGCTATCGCGGATTAGGAATGAAGTCATGTGACAGGTTTCAAATCGATTATAAGGCCCGATAACAGTTCATCCCGGTTAATACTATTGACTAAGGCCCAGTAGGAATCACGTAGGCCCAATAGGAGTTGGTATATCCAATAACAATCGATTTGAAACCTATCACATGACTTCATTAGTGGACGAACTAACTGTTAGTGCATCAACCGATTGTTATCTGACATACTAACTCCTATTGGGCCTACGTGATTTCTACTGGGCCTTAGTCAATAGTATTAACCGGGATGAACTATTATCGGGCCTTATAATCGATTTGAAACCTGTCACATGACTTCGTTAGTGGACAAACTGACTGTTAATGGATCAACCGATTGTTATCGGACATACCAACTCCTATTGGGCCTACGTGATTCCTACTTGGCCTTAGTCAATAGTATTAACCGGGATGAACTGTTATCGAGCCTTATAATTGATTTGAAACCTGTCACATGACTTCATTAGTGGACGAACTGACTGTTAGTGGATCAATCGATTGTTATCGGACATACCAACTCCTATTGGGCCTGCGTGATTCTTACTGGGCCTTAGTCAATAGTATTAATCGGGATGAACTATTATCGGGCCTTATAATCCATTTGAAACCTGTCACATGACTTCATTAGTGGACGAACTGATTGTTAGTGGATCAACCGATTGTTATTGGACATACCAACTCCTATTGGGCTTACGTGATTCCTACTGGGCCTTAGTCAATACTATTAACCGGGATGAACTGTTATCGGGCCTTATAATCGATTTGAAACTTGTCACATGACTTCATTAGTGGACGAACTGACTGTTAGTGGATCAACCGATTGTTATCGGACATACCAACTCCTATTGGGCCTACGTGATTCCTACTGAGCCTTAGTCAAGAGTATTAACCGGGATGAACTGTTATCGGGCCTTATAATCGACTTGAAACCTTTCACATGACTTCATTAGTAGACGAACTGACTGTTAGTGGATCAACCGATTGTTATCGGACATACCAGCTCCTATTGGGCCTACGTGATTCCTACTGGGCCTTAGTAAATAGTTACTGGGCCTTAAATATTCTTACTGGGCCTTAAATATTCTTACTGGGCCTTAAATATTTACATTGGGCCTTTAATATTCTAATTGGACCTTATAACACTTCACGCTGTCTCACGATATAAACGGTAAGTTCACTACACAGTCCATCATGATTTCATTCTATAAACCCTAATTTCATCCAGATTCAACTTGCTTCACAAAGTAAAGAAAACCAAGTGCGAACAAAGTACTGAAACCATGAACAAGGTACATTAGCTCCTGCTACTCTCTCCAGCTGGTAAATCGTTCCTGCTCCTCTTTCCAGCTGGTAATTAAATCGCTCCTGCTCCTCTCTCCTGGCAAATAAAATTTTACTTTTGAATGTTAAGCTTCAGTTATGCTCTTAATTAGAGAATAACTTCAGAAATTGAAGATGTAGTTTCTTTATATGTGCTATTATTTTCAATTGCAGTTGGTAATTTGAAGATGTAGTTTCTTTAAATGTGCTATTATTTTGAAGTATTTGAATGTTATGCTTTAAAAATTATTCGTGTGATATATATGTGTTATTGTATTTATGTACCACATCATCACTAAAAGATGGATAATTCTTGGATGTTAACCGATAGAACCAGTAAACCATATATGGATGGAGTTCTAGCATTTCTTCAATTTGCAGTTGGTAATTTGAAGATGTCAACGAACACTATTCCATGTCCATGTGTTAGATGTTTAAACGACTTCTCTCTTGCTGTGGATGAGGTGCATCATCACTTGTTCATCTGGGGAATCGATGTAAACTATACAAGGTGGATTAAACTTGGAAAAAAAGACGAGGCAACAACTTCCAACAGAAATTCCATTGATGCCAACCAATTTGATGTATTAGAAATTCCAGCAGATGCCGCAGAAATAATAGAAATGGTCAAAGCTACAGAAGACAATTTCGTAGATGACCTTGAGAAGTTTCAAGAACTACTTGCAGATGCGGAGAAGCCCTTGTATAAAGGTTGTCCTAACTTCACAAAGTTGTCTGCAGTAGTTCAACTCCTAAACTAGAAAAGTAAGCATGGAGTGACAAATAAGTGCTTTGCTGAATTGCTAATTCTGTTGAAAAGGATGCTACCTGCAGAACGTAACGAGATGGTGAGCAACACATATGAGGTCAAAAAGATAATGACAGCAATGGGTTCAGGATACAAAAAGATACATGCTTGCATTAACAACTGCATTTTTTTACAGGAAGGAGTACAAGGACTTGGTGGTATGTCCAAGTTGTGGCATGTAAAGGTGGAAGGTGGATGAGAAGACTAAAGTCATATACGAAAATGTTCCTACAAAGGTATTATGGTACTTCCCCCTTATTCCATGATTGAAACGACTGTATAAAGTGAAAAGCATAACAAAAGATTTGATATGGCACTCCACCAGTTCCAAAAAGCCCGGTGTTTTACGCCACCCATCTGAATCACCCGCATGGAAAGCAATAGATGATAAATTTCCCAAAATTTCCTCTAATCCAAGAAATCTTCGACTTGGCATTTCCACAGATGGGGTCGACGTAAACAGAGGGAATAGGACTCACAGTGTGTGGCCGGTTTTAACTGTGATTTACAACCTTCCACCTTGGTTGTGTATGAAAAGAAAGTTCATCATGCTTTTGTTATTAATATCAGGAACGCCAGAAAATGATATCGATGTGTTTTTGGATCCTTTGATTGATGATCTGGAGCTCTTGTTTGAAGACGGAGTTGAAACCTTTGATGCTTACGCATAGGAAAAGTTCACTTTACGTGCTGTTGTCTTATGGACGATTAATGATTACCCTGCTCTTGGTGCACTATGTGGCTGCCCTTATAGTGGATCCAATGGTTGTGTGGTGTGTAGGAAAGAAACTCATTGTGTAAGACTTCCTTTCTCTGCCAAGCAGAGTTATGGTGGTCACCGAAGATATCTACCATATAGTCATCCCTTCAAAAAGCAAACTAAGGCGTTCAATGGAAGAGAAGAGTAGGGAACTGCTGCAAATCCAATGATCGGGGAAGAAATATTCAACGAGGCTAATTGTTAGGAATAAGTGGGGGAAGGGATTTAAGGATAAACAATCAGAAATCATGGACACTTCGACTGGAAGAGGGGGAAAACAAAAAAGACAAAATCAAAAGGGGGTGGTAGCTCAAATTCTGGACACAAAGAACAGAACTATTGGAAGAAATTCAACATATGGAATCGATGACTTAGGTATTGGCGGTATAATTTGGTCCAACATTGTATTGATTTCATGCACACTGAGAAGAATGTGGCTGAGAGTATTATCGGAACATTACTAAATGTTCCAGGCAAGACGAAAGATGGGTTGCAAGCTCGAAAGGATCTCGCACATTTTGGGATAAGACAAGAGTTGCAGGTTAAAACTTAAGGCAACACGACAGTACTTCCTGCAGCCTGTTGCACATTAACTAAAGATAAAAAAGACAAGTTTTGTGAAACATTACACAACTTAAGGGCTCCCCAAGGTTATTGTTCCAACTTTTCTAGTCTGGTGAATTAAAAGGATAAGAAGCTTGTGGGACTTAAATCACATGATTACCATATGCTTATGCAACAGTTCTTGCCTATTGCAATACGGTCTATCATGCTTGAACCCACAAGATATGCTATTATCAGACTTTTTTTTTTCAAATCAATATGCCAAAAAGAAATCAGTGTAGAAGAACTCGATAAATTGCATGAGGAGCTTTGTGTGACACTGTGCTTGATGGAAAAATACTTTACCCCATCCTTTCTTGATCTTATGCTTCATCTAACTCTGCTCCTTGTTTGAGAGGTAAAATTATGTGGCCCAATATGCTTTCGATGGATGTATCCCTTTGAGAGGTTTATGAAAGTTATTAAAGGTCATGTGCGGAACAAAGCTTATCCAGAAGGATGCATTGCTGAGGAGAATATTGCAGAAGAAACAATTGAGTTCTTCAACGAATACCAAAAATGATGAGCTCTATTGGTATTCCGGAAGACCAGCACAACACATCTGAAAATGGTAATGGAGCGGGAATTCCTTTGTCAGCTGGTAGACCAGTTGAAGTTTCTTAAGATCTCTACTTGAAATCATATTTCTATGTATTGAAAAATACGCCTGAAGTTGTGCCGTATATCGAGTAAGGACTCCTAATGAACATGGTTTTTTGTATTTTTTTTATTTAACAGTATGCCTATCAGATTTGATACTCATTTTTTGAACTTGCAGACAACACATGACATTTTTGAAAAACAAACATCCTGGTAAACGAGAAGCATGGCTGGAGAAAGAGCATAGCACAACGTTTGGTCACTGTGAAAGGCAGAGTGTATAAACTTGTAACACTATAACTAATGTAACTCAAACTAAAGGAAAAGATACTTAACCAGAAGACAATCAAGAACAAGAAGTCACAAGAAATCAACACTAAATGAAGACAAGGTAATTGATACAATTCAACATGTTAACTATGATCAATCCAAGAAGAAATCATTGAGAGAAGTTCAAGTCAAAGTTGTTCATGCCTCAGTGATTTGGAAAGCCAAAGATCAAGATCATAACTATCAGTATCAATAAGACCAATTGATTTCAAGTGAACAAGAAGGAAAGCAAATATTGGAAAGCCATATTTTTAATTGGATATGGTAACTTATTCAAGAAGCAAAAACCCTATCAAGACTAGTCACTTATGAACCAGACCGTTGCATCAAGTGTCAGGACATTGATAGCAAGTTTATGTCAGTAATAAAGATCCATATTCAAGAGCTAAGTGAAGAATAAAGAAGACATGAAGATATCACAAGTTCGAGATGTGCATTGAAGTTTCAAGTTGAAGACCAGAATATTTTCTAAGTACTAAATATTCTAGATAGCCAAGTAGAAGTTTCTAAGTAGAAGTTCTACTTAGAACTTCGAGATGGCTAAGTAGAAATTCTCAAGTAGAAGTTCTACTTAGAGTGCAGCTTCAACATGACACATGGCATCTTCTGATTGGCAGATTTCCAAGCTTTCAAGATAAGGCAAGATTTATGTGGACATCATTGGGCCACGTACATCTTAGTCTTTGAAGACTACAGGACATAGATTACATGTAGTATAAATAGAAGTACTTGTGCAATGTTTTAGCAAGTGAGCAATTCTAGAGAAAAACACAAGAGAAAAAGAGAGAGTATATTCACAGAGCTTAGTATCATTCACTTCTCTCTCAACTTCTGTTATACTTTGTAATGAATGTGGTAGCAACCCTTTCAAGTTATATATAAGACATATATTCCTTGAATCTGTGTGTTCATTTATTGCATCGTATTTATTGCTTCTCATATTCGAAAAGTTGTATTCACCCCCCCCTCTACAACACATTTGGACCTAACAATTGGTATCAGAGCAATATGTTTAACATACAAAACATAGATACTTGTGTTGAGTAGAAGAATCGTGAGTTTTCATTTTTCAGATCTACTTTTCATTTTCTCGAAAAGTGTGTTTTAATTCGTTGGTAGTGAAAACTCATCTGAAAAATTATTTAAATACTCCAGGTGTGATTATTTAGCTTGGGTGTATTTTAACTAATTTTTGTGAATTTATCTGGGTTCGTTCATATTTGGTGTTCTTGAGTGTTCATCATCTGTTCTTATCAAAGAAGACAACCCAACAACTTTTTGATCTCCTTTTCAAAAGTAAAAGAATAAAAAAGGTGGTTTTGGACTTTTTAATTTGCTTTATTCGGCCGAAAGCATAACAGACATACTCAGTACCTAGCATGTGGGTTAGGTGGGTTAGGTGAGTAAAGCATTCAAAGTCAAAAGGTGTTAAAGAGATAATATTGTTTATTCAATATTAAAGTAATCTGCAGAAAAATTATTCCAAGGCAAAAATTTCTACATAGAATTTCTACTTGAGAATTTCTACATAGAATTTCGACTTGGACAATTTCTACTTGGTGATTTCGACTTGAGCAAAATTTCTACTTAGAGAAATTTCAACTTAGGCAAAAGTTCTACATAAATATTCTACATAGCCTAGTCTTGGGTACTTAGAAACTTTTAGTGACCAGAATTGAGATGGCTCCTAAAAATGCATTCAAGATCCCAATGTTCAACAAAGATCACTATGAAGAATGGGTTTTCAGAATGAGACTATATCTAGAGACTGTTAACCCTGAATATCTGGAAGTCCTTGACAAGGGTAAATTTGTCCCAATGGTAGTTATTCCTTCACATACGGAAGGAGGAGTGGTTATACCACCTCGGTCTGAGCCTAAAAAGGTCTCGGAGTTTTCGGATGCTGACAAGGAACAAATAGCTTATACTACTGCCATACGACAAACCTTGATGGAATCTCTTGATCATGAAATGTTCAACATAGTCAAAGGTCTGACTACAGCGAAGAAGATTTGGGACAAGATAGAAGTTGTCATGGAAGGATCTGCAGAGGTTAGAAGTAACAAGACACTCATACTCAAGATGGAGTATGACACCTTCAGAATACGAAAAGGAGAAGGCATAACAGATGTCTACCTACGATTCAGTCAGTTGGTATTGGATTTGAATCTGAGAGGTGTAACTCTCCCCATGGTTGAGACTAATACGAGATATCTGAGGAACCAGCCAAAAAGCATTGAACATAGGGTCTACGCAATAAGAGAAACCAGAGATTTGCATACAACTTCTCTGGAAGAGTATTATGGAATATTAAAGACCTATGAGCTGGAAACTCTTCAAGATCAAGCATGGGACAATGATTCAAAGGGAAAAGAAAGTGCATCAGGATTAGTTGTTGATGAGGAAGAGTCTAAGAAGGCAATGGTTGCAGCAAAGCCTAAATCATCACTTGCACCACATCAAGTTGATAATGATGACGAGTGCGCATCTGACAGTGATGATGACTACTACACCCAAGAAGAGCTGGACAACATGGACGATAGTGTCGTGGCATACATGGCAAGGAAGTTCAGCAACATGAGATTTAGAAAGAGCAACCGACCACAGAGAAAATCTTCATCTTATTATCGGGCTGCTAAGGGTGGTGGTAGTTCGTCAGGCTACAAAGGAAAAGGCAAGAATACCAGCTACAAATCTCCTTTGGATTTCAAAATGAAGTTCAAATGCTATAATTGTGGTGAAGCTGGACACTTTGCCTCGGACTGCAAAAAGCCTAAACAGACTTATCCAAAAGAGACATTTGAAGCCCTCAAAAGCAACTATGAAGCACTGTTGAAGGAAAGACATGGAAAACGAGCTTTATTGGTGACAGAAGGAAGAGCTTGGGATGATTCAGATGAGGAAGATGTTACTCATGTAGCAAACTTTGCCCTCATGGCTGAGACATCAGAGGAACCAGAGGTACCAGTTCTGACTCTTAAAGTAGAAATGTCTATTGATGATTATAAAGAACAGAACGGGGCTCTTAGTGAAGAGATCTATATGTTGTGCAAAAGCCTAGACTCTTCTCAAAAGGAACAGAAAACACTTGTTGCCAAATGCAGAATGCTTGAGGTAAAAGTGGAAGAGCTAGAGGCTGCTTGCACTGTAGATACTTCTCTAAGAGACTTTATTAAATCTCTGGAACACAAGCTCGTCCTTAAGGAAGAAGTAGAAGCATGTCTTAGGAACAATCTAGCTGAGTTAGAAACTAAATGCGAAGCATACAAACTAGCTGCTAGTAAAGTGTATGTAGATAATGACACATTTAAGAAAATAACTGGAGTAGGTATAGGACTTGATTATTCTGACCTTCCTAAGAAAGAAGGAAAGAGACCTATTGACCCTAGTTCCAGTGACCTTAAAAAGGAAACACCTAGTATTCTTAAATCGGCTGTCAAACCTATCTACAAACATCTTGTTCCTAGAATAGAAGAAGAAGAGACTGAATTGATAGCTAGATATGAGATTGAGATGGAAGATCGCCAGAAAGAACAACCTATAACTCCTATTAAACAAGTGAAAATCAATTTCCCTAGAGATGAATCTAGACTGGGATTAGGAGCTAAGGCTGTTAAACAACAAGGAAAGAAAGAAAAAGGCATAAAAGAGGTTAAGGCTGAACGAATAAAGAAAGCATGTTATCATTGTAAATCTACTGAGCATCTTTCTTATGCATGCAAAGCTAACATAAATGTTCCTGCTGCACATGCCATGCCTACCACACATACAATGAATAATCTGCATCAGAATCATGCACAGTGTGGTCAACCTAATTGTATGCCATGCACTTTTAATATCATGCAAACTTTTGTGCACTTAATGAATGCATCTAGCCAGTCATGCTCAAATACTGTTGCTAGTTCAAATATCAAGAAAAAGTATGGTAGAGCCAAGACTGTCAGTCCTCCTAAAGTTAGGAGTGACAAACCTTCTCCTAAGACTGACAAATCTGTCAAGTCTGAGAAAGGAAAGGAGATAGTCGAAAGCTCTAGTAATATGAAGAAAAGTGCATCTCCTGTTGTTAAATCTGTTGATTCTCGATCTTATCAAAAAGCCGGGCCCAATCAAAGTTGGGTTCCGAAGAATGTCTAACCAATCTGTCATTGCAGGGCATTAAGCAGAATAGAAATAAAGTTATATGGGTGCTAGACAGTGGAGCATCGAGGCATATGACTGGAAACAAGTCCCTGCTTACAGAGTTGGTTATGAAGGCTGGCCCTTATGTTACCTTTGGAGATGACAGCATAGGTGTGACTAAGGGATATGGCAAACTGAAAACTGGCAATGTCATCATTGAAGATATTTCCTATGTTGAGGGACTAAAGCACAATCTGTTGAGTATAAGTCAATTCTGTGATAAAGGTTACGAAATTGTCTTCAACAAGAAAGGTGTCTCAATCACTCACATCAAGGAAGGCTCACTAGCTTTGAGAGGAGTTCGAAAGGCAGATCTTTTTGTTGCAGATATGGATTCAGCAAATCAGAATGAGGTCACCTGTTTCTACAGCAAAGCCTCGGATGATGAAAGCTGGTTATGGCACAAAAAGCTATCTCACTTAAACTTCAAAACGATGAATGCTCTCGCAAGGCGAGAATTGGTGAGAGATCTACCTCAAATGGAGTTCGCTCCGAAAGGACTCTGTGAAGCTTGTGAAATGGGAAAGTCGAAGCGAGCATCGCATAAAAGCAAAGAAATTTCTAGTATTACTGAGCCTCTACAACTTCTTCATATGGATTTGTTTGGCCCAGTGAATGTCCTATCTTTGTCTAGGAAAAGATATGCTTTGGTAATCGTGGATGATTTCTCCAAGTATACATGGGTATTGTTCGCAATGACGAAAGACGAAGTACCTTTCTTAATCATTGATCACATCACTCAAATTGAGAATGTTTCAACACTTACTGTGAAGACGATTAGATCAGACAATGGCACTGAATTCAAAAACGCAGTGCTAAATGACTTCTGTGTATCTAAAGGAATACGTCGTCAGTATTCAGCCCCGAGAACTCCACAGCAAAATGGAGTAGTTGAGAGGAAGAATAGAACTCTGGTTGAAGCAGCAAGAACTTTGTTGTATGATTCAAAACTTCCTTTGTATTTCTGGGCCGAAGCAGTGAGTACCGCTTGTTACACTCAAAATAGAACCTTAATCATAAAAGATAAAGAAAAGACACCATGTGAGCTAATGAACAACAGAAGACCAACAATCAAATACTTTCATGTCTTCGGAGCAAAATGCTATGTGCTTATAGATGATGAAAATCTAGGCAAGTTTGCAGCAAAAGCTCGTGAAGGAATCTTTGTTGGTTACTCTACAGATGTGGTGGCAGCTTATAGAGTGTTCTTGGTGAATGATCGAAAAGTGACTGAAAGTTACAACGTCAGATTCGACGATACCAAACTCTCATCAATTTCAAGAGATTCTAGTGAACCTGAGTCCCTAAAATTTCAGAATCTGGACTTAGAGGATCTTGAAGATGAACCTGAGTTGGTTGTTCCATTAAATGTTCCAAGCGTACATGAAGAACCTGAGTCTAGTGAACAAGCTAATTCTACAAGATCAGGAGAGACTTCTTCAGTACGAACCGGCAACAACTCAGGGGGAGTAAATAGCAGCTCAAGGACTACTGTTTAAGGCTCGAGTCGAGTTGACTCTAGTTCTGTAGGAGCTGGCACTAACTCAGGGGGAGTTAGTGAAAATAATCAAAGTAGTCAGCACCCCATCTCAGAAAGTCAAGCTGAATCATCTAGACAATTTCCAGGTGAACGGGTATGGAATAGAGACCATCCGTTTGAGTTAATTATTGGTGATCCAGATGCTGGTGTGACTACTAGAAGAACTGTAAGAGCTGACATGGCTAATATCTCCTTATATTCTGGGTTCTTATCCAAGCTTGAACCTAAAGAAATCGAAGAAGCTCTTGGCGATGCTGATTGGGTGATTGCAATGCAAGAGGAACTCAATCAGTTTGAAAGGCAGAAAGTTTGGAAACTGGTACCCCGACCAAAGAACAAATCCGTAATTGGAGCTAGGTGGGTATTCAGAAATAAACTGGATGAAAACGGACTTGTAACACGAAACAAGGCTCGTTTGGTTGCAAAAGGTTATTCTCAGCGAGAAGGAATTGATTATGATGAAACCTATGCACCAGTTGCAAGACTTGAGGCAGTCAGGATGTTCTTGGCATTTGCAGCACATAAGAACTTCAAAGTTTTCCAGATGGACGTGAAAAGTGCCTTCCTGAACGGAGAGTTAGAAGAGGAAGTATATCTGGAACAGCCGCCTGGCTTCGTTGATCCAGAACATACAGATTTTGTGTATCTACTCTTCAAATCTGTCTATGGCCTCAGGCAATCCCCAAGGCGATGGTATGAAACCCTATCTCTATTCTTAATTGAAAATGGTTTTGTTAGGGGAGTAATTGATAAAACATTGTTCTATAAAGTTGTGAGAAATGACTTAATACTTGTTCAAGTATATGTGGACGATATTATTTTTGGGTCATCAAATGAGCGCTTGTGCGAGAAATTTGCCAAGCTAATGCAGGAAAAATATGAGATGAGCATGATGGGAGAGCTGTCCTTCTTCCTTGGATTACAGATCAGTCAGAGAAAAGATGGTATCTTTATCTGTCAATCCAAGTACGTCAGAGATTTACTCAAGAAGTATAATCTAGAAGATGCATCAGCAGCTAAGACTCCCATGGCAACAGCCACGAAGCTTGATGAAGACAAATCAGGTAAATCAGTTGACATCACAAGCTATCGAGGTATGATTGGCTCACTCCTCTATTTAACTGCAAGTAGACCAGATATAATGTTCGCAACTTGTTTGTGTGCAAGGTTCCAAGCGGATCCTAGAGAATCACATCTCGTAGCCGTCAAAAGAATTTTTAGGTATCTCAAGGGCACACCAAATCTAGGGATTTGGTACCCAAGAGATACAGGTTTTAATCTTATTGGCTATTCGGATTCAGACTATGCAGGTTGCAGGATTGATAGGAAAAGCACATCTGGTGCTTGCCAATTTCTTGGCAGAAGATTGGTGTCCTGGCAAAGTAAAAAGCAACATACAGTATCTACTTCTACTGCTGAAGCTGAGTACATTGCTGCTGGAAGCTGTGTAGCTCAAATACTGTGGATGAGGAACCAATTGAAGGATTATGGCATGGAGCACAAGAAAATTCCAATTATGTGTGACAACACAAGTGCCATTGCCATAACCAACAATCCTGTAGATCACTCAAGAACCAAGCACATCGACATCAGGTATCACTTCATAAGAGAACATGTCGAGGAGGGGACTGTGGAGCTACATTTTGTGCCCACAATGCAACAAATTGCAGATATATTCACCAAACCTCTTGATGAAGTAACATTCAATAGGTTGGTTGGTGAATTGGGAATGCTTAACACAAGTTAGTAAAGCCTTCTATCTGTAAAATCCATGGTTATGTTTGTATATGCAAGCTATTTAATCATTATGTGCTTAGACTTTAAAATGCCTAATTAATGATTGTTATAGGTTGCATATAGTGTCATTTTACATGAATTCATTGTGTTTTAAGTGTCTTTTATAGCACAAATCTTTGAATTTATGATTGTTAGATTGCATGATCATAGGGGCAGTTAAATTCATCATATTCTAAATATTGCATGATTTTTAAATGAATTTACCTGTGTTTTTCATGTAATTAGAGGCCTTAGAATTATCAAGGAATGTTTTAATTATGTCATATATTAAAATCCTTGAATTGATATTTATATTAATTTGGCAAAATTAATTGTTGAGTTTTTTCAAAGAAAAATTGTCAAATTATTCTAAGTATCTTCAAAATTTCGAGTTAATCACTATCTCGAAACTCATCTTGAAATTCTAGTTGAATTTCGATTTGAGCTTCCAGAGTGAAGTTTTGAAAATTCTAAGTCTGGGAAAAATTTCGAGTTAGCCTCTATCTCGAAATTTATCTCGAAATTCGACTTAGGGCTCGAATTTGAGTTACCAGTGTGCCTATTTCCTTATTCAAAATATTCCATATAATGTCTATCTTACAGGGGATATTTTTTGAAATGATCTGAGAGAATAACTTCGAATTAGTTAATAATTTCGAGTTATCCTCTATCTCGAAACTCAACTCGAATTTCGACTTGATGTTCGAGATAGAGCTCTCAGTTGGTCTTAAGGGGATTTTTTCGAGTTAACTCCTAACTCGAAGTCTATCTCGAATTTCTACTTAAATTTCGAGATAGGTTTCCCTAGTACTGTTGGTGGTTTGTGCTGTTTACATGGTCTTTGATGGTTAAATGGTAAGTTTTTCGAGTTAACATCTATCTCGAACTCCATCTCGAAGTTCGACTTAAAATGTTCGAGATAGACTTCGAGATGGACTTCGACTTAGACTTCGAGATAGATTTCGACTTGGGTTCTCCCTGTATGTACTTAGAGTTTTCATACTTTTTAACAGGGACACTTTAGTCATTTCACATTAATGTCTATATATACTTCTCTAACTCGATCTATTCTTTCATTTTTACCTAATTGAGTTTTACAGCCGCCCCATATACATACAGGCGATTTCGACTTACAACCACTGATTCGTGATTTTTTTGTGACTAATCTCATACGGACAACGAATTACTGCCCGATTTTTGACTGCCATTATCTGAGTGACCAGTAATATCTGAGTTTGTGTGTTTGTGTATTTGTTCTTCTTTCTCGACATATATACATACGTATATACACACACCGCTTCACAGTCATATACACACGATTTCACTGGTGTGTACACACATAACTTCACTGATTTCACTGGTATCAGATTCTGTTAATTGGTTGTTGATTTTCGCCTCTCACAGTGATAATTATCTATAACCCGTAGTTTAATTTTTCAAGAGTGACTTTTGGTCTTTTTGTTAAATTAAAAGGGATATAACTGATAATTCCTTAATTAATTGTTTTTCGAAAATTAAAATTAAAATTCACATTTGTTAAGGAAAAACATTTTAATTAAAATGGCTCACCAATTTTCCCTTGCTAAAAACAATTTTTATAATATTTCTACGGAAATTGGTGATCAACTCCCGCGGTTTAAGTTTTGGATACGATTTCTCAATTTGTATTCCAAAGCTAGCCATGCTTTTACTGCTAAACCTACACTAGTACATGATGCTTTACAGCAATTATGGACTAGTGCGGTTACTTTTGGGAGTAAATCAACCCCCTACGGTTTCAGGTTTACCTTAGCGGGTCAGGAATATGAGGTGACCGAACAAATTGTCAACCGAGTTCTGGGATTCCCAATTAAAGATGCCTTTGATCCAGAACCTACTGCTGCAGAACGCCTCAGATTCTTTGAAGAAATTGGATGTTATCCTCCAAAAGGCCCAATCACGGGAAATATCCAAAAGCAATTCTTCCATGCGGAATGGAATTACTTTTTCGAGGCCATCACAAGATGTTTTCGGGCACGCGAAAAAGACTTTCATCAAATTCCAATTCCAATGCAAACCTTTGCAGTTGCCCTAGCAAGAGAACTGGATATAAACTATGGACGCATAGTTCTCTCTGAGATAGTGGCCTCAATGGGATCCCTTGCAAACAGAGACCTCTCTACCACTGATGTCGTCTGCTGGTTTCCTCGGTTTCTTCAAATGCTAATCAATGACTTAATACCGAAGGATGCTCTTGCTATTAGACAGGGATTTGCCAGAAGCCCCACATCTGAATCGCTAGGGATGGGCACTAAGTCACTTGCAACCATTGCTAATCAGGATAAACATCAAGGTAAACCAATGTCTACTCCTGAAAATATTCAAATGTGGCTTAGATATGATGCAGGAGTTACCAATTTGGAGGCATCGTCACAAGTCTCATCACATGCTCAAAATCCATCTGTTCATGCTGAGGCATTTGATGAGATTCCTGATGAGGAAAGCGATGATGCACAAGGTAATCAATCAGGTAATCTCTCCCTGCATACTATTCATTCCTCCTCCTATGTTTCTGATTCCGCGACCCAAGAGACTGCTAACCCGCAGGATCTATCCCAGGGTAAGAGCCATATTTCTGACTCTGAGTCTGATACACATTCCTATTCTCTATCACCCCTGTTAACGGAAGTCAGAAAACCAGCACGTATATATATACAAGATGATGAGGAGAATGAACCCGAAGAGGAGCAACTTATTCGAAAGAAAGCCAAACTTTTCCACGCTGCTACTTCACAACCACAGTCAAACCCTAGCGTGTCACACGCAACCACTCCACCTCACGCGAGTGGTTCACCCCTTGAACATTCTGCACATAGGGATTTTGATTTTGGTGAGGATGATGTACCTCTTGAAGATACTGTTGCTTCACGAGGACATGGAGTCTTAAGAACTTCAGCCGTACCTTCACCGGTACGTACTGATGCTGCAAAGAGGATCGGTTCTAACGTCGTACAAGGACACTTTGCAGCCTCTCAGCCTGAGATTCCAACTCAGGAACAAACAGAATTTGATCCCATAACTGTCAACAACATTTCTTATCAATTTTCTGCAGGTACTGCTTCACTATTTGGATCAATCATTGAAGACATACACGAGCGTGAGACAGGGAGTGTGTGTGAGAGGTTAGGGAGAGAGGGACCTTCATTTTCAAGGCCCAAAACCGAGCGTCAAATACCAACAGAACGAATATTAGAGCGAGGTCACCTAAACCAAACACCGTCCCTTAATATTGAAAATTTTGATACTCGTATGACTTCAATGGAAAATCAGATGAGGCAGTTCGGGCAGACAATGGGGCAGTTCGGGATCAATATTGGAAACAACCAAAGGGCTCTAGACGACTACGCGGCAAGAATGGCAAGTCAAGCTACAGCTTTTGATGATTTGACAAATAAGGTCAATGACTTGGGCCATGCTGGTGGTGTCTTGGGAAGCACTCTCAATGAGAGGATGGGGGCAGTGGAGTCCACAATGCAGACAATGGCTGTGGAAATCAGTAGAATGATGTTCGCAGTCAGGAGTTTTGTGCCCCCGGAGTGCTTCGAGTCGCAACAACCTCCCCCCGATGCTGGTGCAGGTGGTGCAGGTGGTGCTAGTGGAGCGGGAGCCTCTGGTTCTGGTTTTGGAGGTTCCTATGCAGCTGGTGGATCTGAAGACCATGGTGGAGCTCAGGATAACTCACCTAAGGGGGAGAGTGGAAAGGAGACGAGACAGCAGGCAGTTCATATCGAAGAAATTGAAGAACCCGCTGATCTTGTCAAGGAACCAGAAGTTGAGCCGTCTGTTGATGAAGAGGCTCTGAGGATGAGAAAGGGTAAGGCAGTAATGGTTGATGAACCATTTGTTGATCTGAGTCATCAGGAAACAGTACAGGAGGTACTTGACTCAGATTCTGACATGGAAGACGTACCGTTGGCACACGTTATAAAAAGATCTTTGAAGGAACAAGGTGGAGGTGCTGGGATGTCTTCCGGAATGCCTGAAGAATTTCCTGTTGATGAGGAAACCATTAAAGCTCAACAGTTAGCCTTGGAACAAGCTCAGTTCCATAAAATGAAGATGATGCAAGAACATGCTGCATTCCTAGAGAAGAAGGGGGAGCTACAAGGGAAGCAGTATGAGTATGAGCTTGCAAGGCTAGCTAATCCTCAAGTTGATCTGGACAAACGAAGGATAGGGCAGAAATGGGATGAAGCAAGGAAGATAATGATGGGACCCTGTGCGAAAGGAGTTCATAACAAGGATGCAGATGATCTGTTCTACAACTTGAATTTGCAGAATCCAATGACTGGGGACTATATAAATGCTTTGAAGAGACTAATTTCTAAAGTCAGGGTTGGATACAATGCAAATCTTAAGGAGTGGCAGGTTATTTTGTCTTTGGTAGAAGGAGTCCCAACATCTTTCTTATATATGGATGACCAATTCATTATGAGAAGATCTGCGTCAGAGTTGTTCTTGCTAGCGACTAAAATTCAATACTCTCAATCTGAGGAGCTAAGCATTCTGTACAGGGATCAGTTAATGCAGCTAGCAGAGGACAAGGGTCCAGAATTCTCAGCTTATCCAAATTTTGTCTGGATGGTAGTTGATGGAAAGATGAAGAGGGTTAGCATGGAGGAAAATGATCTAATGGAGCTTTCAGTAGAATCTCTCAAAGCTGTCTGTAGACAAATGATGAGCAAGGGATTCGCTTCTGAGCTTAAAGATAAATCCGTGAAGATCATTGAAAGAGCAATATTCAAGAAGAGCAATGAGGTGTGGAAGTGTGATGTCATTGCTCCAAACCCTCTTGATGACGTGAAGATTGAGCCGGAGCTGATAGAGAAGAAATGGAATATTCTTCAAGCCATGAAGAATGTAGATGAAGCTCTGACTCTTCCTTCTGGAGCACTAGAACAAGGAGAAATAAGGGAGGCTATTGGTGTTCCAGGAAGTGATAGTGTATACTGGATACATGTTTATGTTGAAGATACAGCTGATGCCTTAGTATTCATAGATGCAGACCAGAATCAAACAATCTTACATATGAGTAGACAATGGCTGCTACGGACTCAAGATGCTGCATTTCTGGAGAGAGTATTATATGTATTCAAATGGGGCAAAGTGGAAGATAAGTTTGTTGAAGAAAAGCAGAGACTCATGAGTTACCTGTCTGAAGTAGTGGTGGAAAAGAAGAGAATGGAGCGAGATGCGGCTAGTGTCCACAATACTAACCGTGTCAAGGGCTACCCCAAGATGATCTATTGTCAGTTTAAAGCTGATAAAACACATTGGAAATCTCAGCTCATCATGAAGAACTTTGAGGATATTCCAAAGATCAGGACTACTCAGGAGGTGGACAAACTCAGAAGGCTTTTCAAACATCCTTACCCAGAGCCCAAGAACCCTCTAGAAATGGAAGCTGTAAGTCTGTTGAATGCTAGGTGGAAGCAGCTTAAAGATCCAGTATACAAGAAAGAAAAGCAGCAGAAGGAGAAGCTCAAAAGGCAGAAAGAAGAGAGAGACCAAGCTGCTGAAGCTAGAAAGAGGAAACGGAATTAGGGTTAAAGGTCAGAGTGGTGTGAACTTGAAGTTGGAAAAACTTCATGTCTTTCGGTTGCTTTAACTCACTTGAGGAAAATTCACCTTAGAGTGAATCCAATAAGGTGATACAAGTTTGACTAAAAGGTATGAAATAATCCAGGTGATAGGAATCACTCAAATGATCTTTAATTCGAAGTTCGAATTCTGTTTCTAGTTTAAAGTTCTTTGTATTGTTTTCATGTAAATTTCAATTGTAATTTATTCAAGACTGTAATGTTAATTATCTTTTCTCGTCTCATTGTTTAGTTGAGTTATCCTTCATTAATTTGAATGTCATTGTTAGACAATCAAATTGGGGGAGATTGAAAGGCAGAGTGTATAAACTTGTAACACTATAACTAATGTAACTCAAACTAAAGGAAAATATACTTAACCAGAAGACAATCAAGAACAAGAAGTCACAAGAAATCAACACTAAATGAAGACAAGGTAATTGATACAATTCAACATGTTAACTATGATCAATCCAAGAAGAAATCATTGAGAGAAGTTCAAGTCAAAGTTGTTCATGCCTCAGTGATTTGGAAAGCCAAAGATCAAGATCATAACTATCAGTATCAATAAGACCAATTGATTTCAAGTGAACAAGAAGGAAAGCAAATATTGGAAAGCCATATTTCTAATTGGATATGGTAACTTATTCAAGAAGCAAAAACCCTATCAAGACTAGTCACTTATGAACCAGACCGTTGCATCAAGTGTCAGGACATTGATAGCAAGTTTATGTCAGTAATAAAGATCCATATTCAAGAGCTTAGTGAAGAATAAAGAAGACATGAAGATATCACAAGTTCGAGATGTGCATTGAAGTTTCAAGTTGAAGACCAGAATATTTTCTAAGTACTAAATATTCTAGATAGCCAAGTAGAAGTTTCTAAGTAGAAGTTCTACTTAGAACTTCGAGATGGCTAAGTAGAAATTCTCAAGTAGAAGTTCTACTTAGAGTGCAGCTTCAACATGACACATGGCATCTTCTGATTGGCAGATTTCCAAGCTTTCAAGATAAGGCAAGATTTATGTGGACATCATTGGGCCACGTACATCTTAGTCTTTGAAGACTACAGGACATAGATTACATGTAGTATAAATAGAAGTACTTGTGTAATGTTTTAGCAAGTGAGCAATTCTAGAGAAAAACACAAGAGAAAAAGAGAGAGTATATTCACAGAGCTTAGTATCATTCACTTCTCTCTCAACTTCTGTTATACTTTGTAATGAATGTGGTAGCAACCCTTTCAAGTTATATATAAGACATATATTCCTTGAATCTGTGTGTTCATTTATTGCATCGTATTTATTGCTTCTCATATTCGAAAAGTTGTATTCACCCCCCCTCTACAACACATTTGGACCTAACACACTGGTTACGCAACAAGGTAATATTTAAATCAGTATGATTTTAGTTTTTTCTCAATTGTAATTTGTGCAAGCTGAATCTCATCCTTGTTAATGTGTAATTTAGGTTGAAAGCGAGTTATCGATCTCTAGAGAAAGTGTATCAGAAACAGTGAAGTGGATCTCACATAGAGCACACACAACCGTGAACAAATACGATGTATATGACATCAATGGCTATACATTTCGTACAAAAGTTCGTGATGGCAGAATTCACTAGAATAGTGGGGTTTGTGTAGAGGCAACTGAGATGCACATTTCTAAAAGAGTAGTAACCTATGGAAAGAACTTTTATTATGGGGTTCTACGAGAGATATGGCTACTAGATTACAATATTAAGAAAATTCCTCTTTTCATGTGCGACTGGGTTGACAATAGAAATGGTGTCAAACAAGATAGCATAGGTTACACGTTGGTCGAACTTAACAGATTAGGCCACAAGGATGATCCGTTCATATTGGCCTCACAAGCACGACAAGTGTTTTATGTTAAAGACCAGCTGGATAAAAAAAATGTCTTTTGTCTTGATGACACCTCCCAAGAATTATAGAGATCTGTATGATGATGTCAATGAGGATTTTAGTACTGTAATTCTTCCTCACAATGATAATATATTACCACCTATAGATCCACGTGACTTGGGTAATGAATCTCGTGATGATTACTTTAGACAGGACTGTAAGGGTATTATTATTCGTAATGTTAACTGAATCTGGTAATTAAGCCCAAATTACGTTTGTCATTTTCCATGTTTTTTATGTAATGTTAAATTCTATTGTTGGTTAAATTCTATGCTATTTTAATTCCTATTTTTTTCTCCAGGTCTGTGCAAAGGTGAAGGGCTAATCATGATGTCGTCTTCAAATTCCTACAGCTCAAACCAAAATCGAACTAATCTCTGCTACTGTGGTCTCCGGCTCAGATTAGAACATCGAACACACTTGACAACCCTGGAAGAAGATTTCGGGTGTGCCATAAATCAAATTCATTGGTAAGATGACATTTATGAGTTTTCATCGATCTGTTTAATTTAATAAATAAATTGCTTTTAATTTGACTTCCCTTTTCAAGTACTCTTCTGGACCCAAATGTTCATTTTCGGAATGGATTGATCCTGAACCAGTTGTCATGAAGATCAAGATCCAAAAAGAAGTTGATGATGTCAATACTGAGCTGCAAAACTACATGTCAATTGTTGAAGATCTTAGAAAGGAGGTTCATATGATAAGTAGGAAGTTGTATAATGTTATCATTGTGTTGGTCATTTTTTTTGTTTTTTATTTAAAGATGAATTAATATGTAATGGTGAATTCTAATGTTGGCTTGGTACCTTTCACTATATAGCAGGACATGTGATTTGAATTGTTATATTTGGTTTGATTAATTTACTCTTTAGTTAAATTTTAGTTTTAAGCTTCATTATTGACAAGGCTGTCGCGTGCCTATCAAATAATAAAAATCTAACAAATCCTTCTAACTATGCAGTAGGGTAAGTCAGAGTCGTTCCCACAGAGACAAAAGTGCAATCACCAGTCTTTTTCTGATTTAATTTAGCTAAGCAAGTAACACAATAAATTTTGAGGATTTAATTAAACTAATTTATACTAAGAAGAATTGTGTTTATACTAATCAGATCTAAAAACATCCAGAATTAAGTATCCCCACTAGCATGGTCAATGCAATCGTGAATTTTCCTCCTTGAATTAGATAAGCCTCGTAGACTTCTGGTAATTTCCCTCTTTGTGTTGGATAAGAATTTGTTGTCCAAGATTTGCCGTAATTAGAATTGAAATAGGATTCCAGGAAGTGAAATTCGTCATCTGTCTTTCAGGCCTGTTTCTGGGCTTCTCCAGTTGGAATATTGATATTGGACCACCTTTGACTTGTAGAAAATTCTGTTATCTTCGCGTGGGCTGTAAGATCACCCAATTCTGATGTCTGAAACTCAAGTTATGGCCCAAACAGTGATGTACACGCAAGCTGCCCAATAGTTACGAATTTTCTAGTAATTTAAGTCCAAATAAACTCAATTCCTTCCAAGTTTGGGAATTATTTATTTCCTGCAATAAACTCCAATAAAACTTATTAAATCGACACGATTATTCGCAAAAGCTCATTAAATGTGGGAATAAAATCCTCTAAAATATATGTAAATTATATTCTATCAAATATCCCCACACTTAGCACTTTGCGCGTCCTCGTGCAAGCTAAAATAATAACTACACTAACTAATTAGTACCACTTCCGTAGGTGATCACGGTTGCATTTAACATATGCAACAAGTCCTTTAAACCCCTAGGTAGCCCTAGTGGACGAGTAGGGTCTCGTGAGGGCTTATAGCGAATATACCCACAAAATCCATCTAGCTCATGCAAAAGATCACACATCAACACAACACCACACACACCCGTCCTCTCATGCCATATCAACTTAAGAATCAAAATGAAAATGCAATGTCTTGGTGTCTAAAGTGCAAGTATCCACATAGCATACTCAAATCACATGAATAACATCATAGAATTCCATGTCAAATGCAAAAATCATTGGTAAACATGCTAAGCACACAAGAGCACATCTTTGAGACAAAACCTGGGATCTCCTATGCAAAAGCAAAAACTCACCATTCACTCACAAAAGATATTCACTCCAAACAGGGTGGTAAGTATATCACTCAACTCCATCAATATCATAAACATGCTTTGTCCTTGTTATTAATCTAACTCTTAACACAACATACATTATCGATGACAATCAAAAGGTCTTTGTTCAGGTTGTAATGGGGCTAGGGACAAGGTATGTCAAGAAAGCTAAAGAAGGTTAAGTCAAAAGCTAGTACCCAACAATGAAATTCAAACAACTCCCATACTTATGAAAACCAATGAATACTTCCCCACACTTGAACTTTTATCATAGTCCAAAAACTTTGTCTAGTCGAATCTAAGTAGGATCACAAAGGATAAGTATGCTCTCAAATTTATTTTTTCTGTTTTTTCTTTTTCTTCTTTTTTTTCTTTTTTTTTTCTTTTTTTTTTTTCAAGACAAGTAATTCTCCAGTAACCACGGGTAGCGAAAAGTCACCAAAATACAATTGCTTAATACCAGCGCATGCACATGGATCGTCCCTTTCATATGTCATTGCACTTACCACCCAATGATCTCAAAGGAGTACTTGCTTCTTCCCTTTTTTTTTAGAGAGCTGAATAATAACCAGATGAACAATGATCCTTAAGATATGATTTCCAACTTCGACTAACAAGCTAACAATCAAACCCCAAATATTCCCCAAAAGTATGATCATCAATAAAACCCCCTTTTTATTACACACCTTATTACTCCCTTAAGCACAATACTAGCCTTTGACAATTGGGTTCAAATTTAATATAGGCCAATACAAGAAAAGGATATATGGCAAGTAACGTGGTGTGTCACCGAAAGAATAGGATTAAGCTCAAAGGGTTAACTAATTGATCATGTATAAATGGTTTGGAATTATAGGAAATATGAGGTTATACCTAATTGCCTTTATCATCTTATCATCAATAAATGTCATGCATCTCAAGAAAGACTTCAAGCAAGTGCTAGCAATGTAAACAACAAGTGGACACTCAAGCAAACAAATAGTTATGCAAAAGATATGCATATAGGCTCAAAACTCACTTGGTGTGACAAAACATAATCAATCCCAAAGTAATAGTCTCTCTAACGCACCTACTTGTATTCAAAGCATATAGACCAAATTATCTTGCACATATTCATGTCATTCTAATCATTTAGCACATTCAATAAGTCTACTAGTTTCTACTTGCTAGTGTACGTGTGTGCACAAGAACATCACATATCATCTCTCAATCAAAAGTATCCATAAACACAAGATTTCTAAGCATGCATGGGTGCATTTACACAAGTAATCTTCGCATGGCTAGAATTATTTTTGTTTTTTTTAATTATTATATATTTTTTAATTATACTACTAATACTATGATACTACAAAGAACACATCCCCACACTTAAATATGGCAATGTCCTCAATGACACAATACTAAGTATTTTAACTAATTAAAAGAAGGAAAGAAATACTCCCCTATGCCTTAGCATGACGTGTATGGCCGGAAAAGAATTGCTAAAATCTGTCATAATAGTATCAACCTGCAAAAATTCTTTATGTTCCTGAAACACCTCACACCAAATTCATCAAAGTACCTTGTAGGAGTAAACAAATAAAAATAAAAATATCTAAGCTAAAAAAAACTCATGGGTTGCCTCCCAAGAAGCGCATTTGTTTAACGTCGTTAGCCCGACGCCTGTTGACAATTATCCTGGCGAAAAAGCATATAAATGTACATATCTCCTAATTTGAATTAATCTAATGATGTGAGCACCAATTAGATAACCAATAAGATACATAAATTGGCATGTGAGACTCATGTGATGCTCACGAAATTTCGGGATGTGAAAAAATTTAGCAAAATCCGCATCAAAACATTTATGACTACTTTTCACAAATCCCTCCCAAATCGGGTCTACAACAGGCATATACACATTCTCAATCTTAGCATTCTTCAAGTCAAGCGTATCCAAATTCGGTTCTATCTCATCTACCACAATGGGAATCACAATATCCTTATTTAAATTTATATCTTCCACAAACATACTATCATCATCGTCAAATAGCATGCAAAGAGAGTCATCTAAGAAATCAACATCATTATTATCAAAAGAGTTTTCACACGAGTTAATTTCTTGAGAAGCGTATGGGTCAATAAGAGTAGGACTATCAAAATAACCATCTTCATCATCAAAATCATCAAAAATTAGCTTACTGTTACTAACCTCGTTTGGTGACTCTTTGAACTCCGTACCACTCCACAAAGTTGCATCATTGATATGACCCCTTTGTGGTTGCTCAGTTTGACCAGGAAGTTGGCCTGAAGATTTATTGAGCTGGCTTAACTGTTGAGAAATCTGAGCGATAGTGTTTTCCATCAGTTTGTTGTGAGCCTTTATCTCGTTGATGCTCGAATCAAAATGCTCATTCTTCTTTGACTGTGTAGCAATAAATCCTTCCATGAGATTCTCCAAGTTAGATTTCTGAGGTTGAGCTTGTTGAAAACCAGGTGGCTGAGGTGGATTGTCTTGGTAGGAAAAATTAGTGTAATCTTCCCAACCAGAAGTGTAAGTATCAGCATAAGGATTATATTGTGATGGCTGGTGAGGGTGGTCATGGGTATTGTAAAAATTATTACCATCCCAAAATTGTGTTTGAATTGGGTAGTAAGGGATATTAAATTGGCAATTATTTTGAGTGTGGCCCTGTATACCGCAAACATCACAAGTGGCAAACAAAGAAGAATTTCTTGACTCAATATCATTGATCTTTTGAGAAAATGCCCGCATAGTCTCAACCAATGCCTCCATGCTTTCTTCTTGCTCCTCTCTTTACTCGCTTAATTTCTTGTCATAGGAATCTGAAAATCAATTTTACAAGAAACAAGAAAAACCACAAGCAAAGATCAAACAGAACAAGAATAATAGCCGAAGCAACACAACTAAAAAACTTAGCTAAACTAACTCAAAAATTAACCAATCTAACACTGCTTTGTCCCCGGCAACGGCGCCAAAAATTTGACAAGGCTGTCGCGTGCCTATCAAATAATAAAAATCTAACAAATCCTTCTAACTATGCAGTAGGGTAAGTCAGAGTCGTTCCCACAGAGACAAAAGTGCAATCACCAGTCTTTTTCTGATTTAATTTAGCTAAGCAAGTAACACAATAAATTTTGAGGATTTAATTAAACTAATTTATACTAAGAAGAATTGTGTTTATACTAATCAGATCTAAAAACATCCAGAATTAAGTATCCCCACTAGCATGGTCAATGCAATCGTGAATTTTCCTCCTTGAATTAGATAAGCCTCGTAGACTTCTGGTAATTTCCCTCTTTGTGTTGGATAAGAATTTGTTGTCCAAGATTTGCCGTAATTAGAATTGAAATAGGATTCCAGGAAGTGAAATTCGTCATCTGTCTTTCAGGCCTGTTTCTGGGCTTCTCCAGTTGGAATATTGATATTGGACCACCTTTGACTTATAGAAAATTCTGTTATCTTCGCGTGGGCTGTAAGATCACCCAATTCTGATGTCTGAAACTCAAGTTATGGCCCAAACAGTGATGTACACGCAAGCTGCCCAATAGTTACGAATTTTCTAGTAATTTAAGTCCAAATAAACTCAATTCCTTCCAAGTTTGGGAATTATTTATTTCCTGCAATAAACTCCAATAAAACTTATTAAATCGACACGATTATTCGCAAAAGCTCATTAAATGTGGGAATAAAATCCTCTAAAATATATGTAAATTATATTCTATCAATTATCTTTGTAATTAGCAAAATTATTATGGCATATCATTATATGGTTATCTGGTATGCAAATTGGATGAATCAAGTTTGTGTTTGTATTGGTTTGCTATATAGCTAGGTGTGATATGGTCGGTTGGTAATTTTTTTTGCCACACAAATGTAATAAAGTGAACATATATAGGAAGGGTACTTTTTAGTCACACAATATTACAGTCACTAATTTTTAGCTTCCTTAAGCAAAACAGTTCTGACATAATAACATAAACCTCTACTTTTTAGTCACATCTGAACATTACTGACCATATGTTATTATGCATTTAGCCACTTCACTGAATATAACTGTGGCCGTTTCGGTACATTTCGACACATCGGAGAAGTGTGGCTATTGATTATCAGATTTCTTTCTGAAAGTGTGACTATAAAATTTGGAATTGGTCAAAGTCAACAGAAAAGCATGCGATTTTATCATATTTGGTCATTTATTTAAAAGGTGGCTAACAAATGTCACACTTTTCGTAAAATTGTGACTAAATCTACGAAAAATTGTATTTTCGGTTACACAATCAAATATTGTGTGACTAAAACTTGGGACGATGACCTTTAGCCACGCATTTTTTTCAAATTGTCACAGCCTTTACTGTACAAAAGAGTGGCAGAATCCCAATTTTGACGTAGTGTAGGGAAATCGAGACATGTACTCTTTTTCCTCATCAGACTTAGGTGCAAAAGCGACAGATAGATGTGCATTTGCAGCACTAGGAGTATCTATGGGCTTTGCTGTAGACATGCCAAACCTTGACAAAATCTTCTGAATGTATCCCTTCTGTGACAAGAAGAGCTTTCTTTTGCTTCTATCCCTATAAATCTCCATTCCCAGAATTTTCCGAGCCGCACCCAAATCTTTCATTTCAAACTCAGCACTAAGGTGACCTTTCCACTTCTAAATATTAAACTTGTTCTCTACAGCTATCAACATATCATCTACATACAGGACCAGATAAATGAAAGAACCATTTGCTGTCATACTGTGATAAACACAGCAATCATACGGGCTCCTGGTGTAGCCAATACCTATCATATAGCTATCAAATTTCTTGTACCACTGCCTCGGAGACTGGTTTAGCCCATACAAGGACTTCAATAACTTGCACACATAGTCTTCTTTACCAGGAACCTGAAAACCATCTGGCTGAGTCATGTATATCTCCTCTTCCAACTTTCCATGCAGAAAAGCTGTCTTCACATCGAGTTGTTCAAGCTCCAGATTCTGATGTGCAACTATCGGTAGTAGCACCCTGATGGAAGTGTGTCTGACCACTGGTGAAAAAATCCCATTGTTATCTACTCCATCTTTCTAAGTGAACCCTCGAGCTATTAACCGAGCTTTAAACTTTATACCCTCAACCGATGTTTCTCCTTTTTTCTTCTTGTAGACCCATTTACAAGTAACAATCTTTCTGTCTCGAGGCCACTTGACTAATTCCCAAGTCTTATTCTTCTGAAGTACTCCATTTCATCTCCCATTGCAACAAATCATTTTTTAGATTCAGTACATGTCACCGCTTCTTTGTAAGTGGATGGCTCATCAGAGCTAGGATCCACTTCTTCAGCTACCTATAGTGCATATGCCACCATATCTTCAAAACCATATTTCTTTGGAGGCACTCCATACTTAGCTCTCCTCGATCGATCAAGAGCTAAACTGTGCTGATTTACTACTGGTACTGATGATTCTGATTCTGACTGTGGTGGTTGAACTTCTTGTTGTGGTTCACTCTCATATTGAGTGACTTCCTGCTCTACCTGTTTCTCAACACCACCACTTTCTGAAACAATCGTAGACTTCACAGTAGGGTTAAACATAGAATTTTCATCAAAGACTAAATTTCTACTCAGTATAACCCTATTTTCAGATGGAGACCAGATTCTATAACCTTCAACTCCATCCCCAAAGCCTAAAAATACTCCCTTTTTAGCTCGTGGCTCCAATTTACCCTCATTTACATGATAATAAACAGTACAACCAAAAACTCTTAAATTTGAGTAATCAAAAGGCTTACCAGACCATTTCTCAATAGGAGTTTTGAGATGAATACCTGTGTGAGGTCCACGATTAATTAAATAACACGCTGTACTAACCGCCTCTACCCAGAATCTTCTAGTTAGTCCAGCATTAGAAAGCATACACCTAGCTCTCTCCAGAAGTGTCTGATTCATACGCTCTGCTACACCATTCTGCTGTGGTGTATCCCTGACTGTATGATGCCTAGCAATCCCCTCATTCTTGCAGAAATCAGCAAACTCGGATGAGCAAAATTCCAGGCCATTATCTGTTCGCAGCCTCTTAATCTTCTTCCCTGTTTGATTCTCTTTTGTGCTTTATGATGAACAGCCAAGTCATTCTTGAGAAATCATCGATCATTGAAACAAAATATCTGTGACCCCCTAAAGACTCCACCCGGGAAGGACCCCAACAATCAGAATGGATGTAATCAAGTGTGCCTTTTGTTCTGTGGGTTGCTTTAGGAAACTTGCTGCGATGTAGCTTTCCAAAAACACAATGTTCACAAAACTCGAGACCTGTGACCTTATGACCACAAAGAAGATCAGCTTTTGACAGAATCTGCATCCCCCTTTCACTCATGTGACCAAGCCTCATGTGCCACAACTTGGTCATATTTCCCTTTTCAATTTCCGAAGACGCAACAACAACAGAACCTGTTAACGTAGAACCTTGAAGAAGATACAAGGTACCACGTTTAACACCTTTCAGAACCACATCAAAACCCTTGCGGACATGTAAAACTCCACCTTCACCTTTAAAACTGAAACCCTTGTTGTCTAACATACTTAGAGATATCAGATTCTTCGTCATAAGTGGAACATGCCTAACATCATTCAATGTGCAAAAATTACCATCATGTGTCCGAAGTTTAATCGAGCCTATTCCAACAGTCTCACAAACAAAACTGTTAGCCATAGAAATTTTTCCACCTTTTACTTTTTCGTAGGTTGTGAACCACTCCGTGCGCGGACATCTATGGTAAGACGCTCCAGAGTCAAGGATCCACACTTCAGAGTGATGCGTGTCCTTAACAGCAACTAGAGCAATATCTTCTTCCGAATTAGCATCAGCTACAGCAGCAATTCCTGCAGCAGCTACAGTATAGTATGAACAATACCGTATGAACAGTGCCTTCTTCTCCGGTGATGAACAGTAACTCCGCCTGAATAGCTTCGTCTTCTCCGACGAGCTTGAAAAAATTCTGGCGAAAATTTTAGAAAAAAACACAACAGCTTCAACCAAGCTCTGATACCAGTTTGTTATAACGGAAGAAAGAAAGATGATAAACGTAAAGAGAAAATATATGGAGAAGAGAAACTAGTTTATATTAATATGATCTTGAGGATAAACAGATTACAGAATTTTCAGATGCTTCACAATCCTTACATGCATTTCTATTTATAGACACAATCTAAGGGGTTAGGTGTGGTAGGTGGTGTTAGGCCATCAACTAAGTTAGGCAAGCCATAATCTTTGACTAACATTAATGGTTGGTGGCCTACAAATTCAAGGCATTCTAACAGTTTTCGTACTGCATGGTTAGAGATTTACGTATATACTGCGATTCATGATGGTCCTGGATGCTTGTTTTTACGTTGTCCGGAACCAACTTGTCGTGCTATTATTGGAGAAGACATGGTTAATTTATTGGTGTATGGTCAAGCTAAGAAGTATAAAGAGTTTTTGTTTAGGTCATATGTTGAAAATAATAATAAAATTAAATGGTGTCCTGCTCCAGATTGCAACTACGCTATTGAGTATGAACTTGGAAGTGAAAGTTATGATGTTACTTGTGACTGTTCGCTTAGTTTCTATTGGAATTGTGTTGAGAAGTCTCACAGTCCAGTAATATGTGAGACCGTGAAGAAGTGGATGTCGAAGAATAGTTCTGGCTTAGAAAACATGACATGGATACTCGCTAATTCTAAGCAATGTCCTAAGTGCAACGTAGCTATTCAGAAAAGCCAGGGTTGTATGCACATGATTTGTAAACCACCCTGTAACCATGAGTTTTGTTGGATTTGTCTCGGCCCATGGTATCCACATAATGATAATGCTTGCAACAGTTATGGAGAAAGTGTGAAGAGGGTTAGAAAGAAGGCAAAGAAATACAACATGAGATATGCTCATTATTATGAAAGGTGGGATGCGAATCACCATTCAAGAAACAGAGCATTAGCATATCTACATGAGTTAAGAACTAAGAAACTTCAGCAACTTGAGGAAACTTTGTCAGACTACAGACCGACTGAAATTTATTGCAGAAGCTTGGGAAAAATTGCTGAATGTAGGCAAGCTAGTGTTAAAATGGACGTATGCGTATGGGTACTACATGCCAAAGAAAGCATCTTTGAGGAAAGAGCTATTTGAGTACTTTCAAGGTGAGGCTGAAGTGGCTTTAGAAAGGCTTCATGATTGCGCGGAAAATACGCTTAAACAGTACTTTGAACCTGATGACGATACATATGAATTTGATACAAAGTTTAGAACCAAGCTCGTGGATCTGACTCGTGTAACTAGGAATTATTTGGAAAACTTTGTGAAAGGAGTTGCAAATGGTTTGTCTGAAGTGAATAAGTCTAATACTAAAGGCAGAAGGAAGAACAACTAGCTAAGGTAAAGAAAGGCTAGAGCAGGTTGCATGATTTCCTGAAATCGTCCTGTGGCTAGAGCACATGTATATATCTAACTTTTAAGTTATCAGTGAACGTTTTTCACCACCTCTTGCTAAATTGTAGGAGGTGATAGGTTTTCGACTTTAGTACTTTAGACCAGCTCAAGGGCTAAGCTCATCAAGAGTAATTTCCGTTGATCCCCAAGTATTTAAATGTTAGGTTTAAACCGCTTATTAAACATATCTCGGCTAAACTGCAAGCCATGTGCTACAAGCACAATAATTTACATGCATGTTGTGAGAGATACATAAAACTTAGTCCAAATATCCAGATACATAAATAAGAAAAGGTAACAAGCTAAGTTATCGAATTCGAAGAAGCTAATCTAATATACTCCTCATATATCCTCGTCGGATAGATCATCATTAATGTTACCAACATATGGCAGACGAATTACCTCTACTACATTCCATTCATCTTGTGCTTCCTCATCACTTTCTGATCCGTACAAATCATCATAATCATTCTCCTCATCCTCAACATTGTCATTCTCATCATCATCATCATCATCATCATCACTCTCACTATCATCGCCCTCGCTGCCACTGTCATCCTCACTGCCACCACCAAGAACTTCTTCATCTACTTCTTCGTCTTCATCATCATCACCGTCACTTCCATATGCACTGTCCAAAATTTTACAATATTAGAACTATTAAGTGACATGCAAAATAATGTAAAAAACCTACTTTCACAAATTACCGTAGACTTGCGAAAGATTCTGGCAATTCTTTGTTGGAATTTCATGCACTTGCATATTCATTTTCACATTCACAGTATCTATTTATTATATGTTCATGCACTTTGTAATCAAGATCATTTAAAGGTTCATTGTATCAAATTTCTGCATGTTCTCTACAATGTTCTGTAGAATCTATGTAAAGTTTGTCCTACATCATATGTAATTTAAGATTCAATAAGTGGAATCAAATTCAGAAATATATGAAAACAAGTTCTTCTATCTGTTCTTATTAGAGCTCTGCAGTAGCAACTCATTTAGATTCCTTCAAATTGGTATCAGAGCAGGTTTCGTTTCTAATCTGGGATCGAAACAAGAAGTGATTACATGGCGTCAAATTCAGACTCTCAGTCATCTCTAATTCCTCTCTTTGATGGTGAAGATTATGAATACTGGAAGATCAAAATGAGAACGGTTCTAAGGGCAGAAGGCTTATGGAATATTGTGGAGAAAGGATTTACAGAACCTGATGATGAAACAACTTTGTCTGCAGCAAAATTAAAGAAAACTGAATCGTCTCGTCGAGAAGATGCAAAAGCACTAAGCAAACTTCAGATGGGAGTCACAAAACCAATTTTTACCAGGATATCAACAGCTTCAACAGCATAAGAAGCATGGGAAATTCTAGAAGGTGAATTCCATGGAGATGAAAAGGTACGAAGTATTAATCTCCAATCTCTTAGAAAGGATTTTCAGAATTTAAGAATGAAGGATTCTGAAAATATACAAAGCTATCATGCTCGTGTAATGGAGATTGTGAATCAAATGAAAACCCATGGTGATAGTATTTCTGATCAACATGTTGTGGAGAAAATTTTGATCAGTTTAACAGATAAATATGAATACATTATTGCTGTCATTGAAGAAACGAAAGATCTCACCAAGCTGTCAATAAAAGAATTGATGGGCTCTCTTCAAGCACATGAAAAAAGAAGACTTAAACAGGCAGAGCAATCAGAGAATGCTTTTCTGTCTAAGGCAAAGATGAAGTCACAACAATTTGCAAAGAAAGGTGGTCACAATCAGGAGCAAAAGAAGTCAGACTGGGGAAACAAGAAAGAAAACTATACCAGCACTTACCAGAAGAATCAGAATGATAAAGACTGGAGAAACAAGAAAGAAAACTATACCAGCACTTACCAGAAGAATCAGAATGATAGAGGTACAAGTTCTAATCCAAAAGTTTTTTTGCAATATTTGCAAAAGAACTAGTCATACATCATCTAAATGTTGGTTCAAGGGAAAGCCTTAGTGTAATTATTGTAGAAGATTTGGTCATATTGAAAAAGACTGCAGATTTAAAAATTACGAGAATGCAAATTTTACAGAAGAAAAGGAAGACATCAAAGAAGAACAAATATTTTATGCTTGTCATTCCAGCTTCATGAAGACAATAAAGCCTGGTATATAGACAGTGGTTGCAGCAATCATATGTGTGAAGATAAAGATATCTTTGTGCAAATTGATACAACAATAAACCCAAAGGTGAGGATGGGTAATGGAACTGTTGCAGAAGCAAAAGGCAAAGGAACAGTAGCTATCAACACAAAATCCGGTGTAAAATATATCCGTGATGTTCTTCTTGTTCCAGATTTAAAAGAAAATTTGTTAAGTGTTGGACAGCTCCAAGAGCATGGTTATTGTCTTGTATTTGAAGATAATATGTGCAGAATTTTTGAGAAAAAGAACAAGAATCAGGCCATTGCAGAAGTCAAGATGGAGAGGAACAGGAACTTTCCACTGATATTTAACTACAATGCTCTAAAGGCTGAAGTTGAAGACCAATCATGGTTGTGGCATAAAAGATATTGCCATCTGAATTTTCAGGGACTAAAGCTTCTCAAAGAAAGGAACATGGTGGATGGCCTGCCAGAATTACAAAATGAAAAGAACCCGTGTGAAGGATGCATCATGGGAAAACACCACAAAATGCCATATCCAAAAGGAAGATCATGGAGAGCAAGAAAACGCTTGGAACTTATACATACTGACATTTGTGGTCCAATGAAAACACATTCGTTGGGACAACAAAGGTATTTTATAATTTTCATTGATGGCATTTCAAGAATGACATGGATTTATTTTCTAAAAGAGAAATCGGAAGCGTTCATTACTTTCAAAAGATTTAAAGCCCTTGTTGAAAAACAAAGTGGCTGTGACATTAAGTGCATACGGAGTGATAGAGGAGGTGAATATACCTCAAAAGCATTTGAAGAATATTGCAAAGATGAAGGCATTTGGAAGCAGCTCACAGTAGGATACAGCCCACAGCAGAACGGAGTTGCTGAACGCAAAAATAGGACAATTGTTGAAATGGCCAGGTCTATGATGAATGAAAAAGGACTACCAAAGAAGTTCTGGGCTGAAGCTAAAAATACAGCAGTTTACATCCTTAATAGGTGTCCCACAAAAAGTTGTAAGAAATATGACACCTATGGAAGCTTGGAGTGGAGAAAAACCATCTGTAAGTCATTTAAGAATATTTGGCTGCATTGGTTATGCTCATATACCTGCTGTGAAACGTACTAAATTAGATGATAAAAGTACAAAGTGTATTTTTACTGGTTATACTCTGGAGACTAAAGGTTACAGGCTTTATAATGTCAAAACTAACAAATTGGTTGTTAGTAGAGATGTTCTATTTGATGAAAATGCAGCCTGGGATTGGAAAGAAAAGCATGTGGAACATGTCAATCAACCAAGTTTTCTGGAAGCAAACCAAGAAAATGAAGACACTCACACATCTGTCGCAGAGGATAATCATGAACAAGATCAACACACTCACACATCTGAATCAAAGGATGAAACTCCACCAAGAAAATTCAGAAGATTGAGTGATATATATCAGTCTTGTAATTTTGTGGTTACTGAACCAGAAAGTTTTGAAGAAGCTGAGAAACATGAAGCATGGCAACAAGCAATGGAAGAAGAAATGCATATGATTGACAAAAACAAAACATGGGAGCTTGTAGACAAACCTGAAGGAAGAGAAATTATCGGGTTAAAATGGATCTACAAGACCAAAGTAAATCAAAATGGAGAAATTCAGAAGCATAAAGTGAGGCTAGTCGATAAAGGCTTTACTCAAAAGCCTGGTGTTGATTTTTCAGAAACTTTCTCCCCAGTGGCAAGACTGGAAACTATAAGAACCTTGATTGCTCTTGCTGCACAGAAGAAGTGGAAAATTTTCCAGCTTGATTAAGTCAGCATTATTAAACGGAAAGCTAGATGAAGAAATTTATGTGGAGCGGCCACAAGGGTTCTTGGTAGAAGGGGGAGAAAACAAGGTGTATAAACTCATAAAGGCTCTTTACGGACTTAAACAATCACCTCGTACATGGTACAAAGAGATTGACACATATTTTCTGAAAAATGGATTTCAAAGAAGCAAGAATGAAGCAACTTTGTATGTAAAGAAACAAGGAAGCAAGATTCTCATTGTTTGTCTCTATGTCGACGATCTCATTTTTACAGGAAATGATAAAGTGATGATTGAAAACTTTAAAAAACACATGATGAAGTCTTATGAGATGAGTGATCTGGGGCTACTACATTATTTCTTGGGCATTGAAGTATCACAAGGAGCAGATAGGATTTTTGTTTCACAAAAGAGGTATGCAAAAAGTATTCTTAACAAATTTAATATGTCAAATTGCAAGCCAGTTTCAACACCACCGGTTGTTAGTGAAAAATTGTTAAAAAATGATGGAACATCAAAGGTAGATTGCTCTCATTACAGAAGTTTAGTGGGTAGCTTGTTGTATCTTACAGCAACAAGGCTTGACATAATGTTTGCAGCAACTCTCCTATCAAGATTTATGCAAAACCCTAGTCAAACACATTTTGGAGCTGCAAAAAGAATTCTGAGATACTTGCAGGGAACAATTGACTATGGGATCTTTTACAAAGCTGGAGAAAATTTGAATCTTATTGCTTACTCAGACAGTGATTGGGCTGGAAGCATAGATGACATGAAGAGTACATCTGGCTATGCATTCTTACTTGGAACAAACATCTGTTCTTGGCTGTCAAAGAAGCAGAAAGTTGTTGCACAATCATCAGCAGAAGCGGAATATGTGGCAGCTGCAAAAGCAACATCTCAAGCAATTTGGTTAAGGAGGATTCTTGAAGATATTGGAGAAAAACAAAAGGAAGCTACAATTCTATTCTGTGACAATAAGTCAGCCATTTTGAAAGGCAGAGTGTATAAACTTGTAACACTATAACTAATGTAACTCAAACTGAAGGAAAAGATACTTAACCAGAAGACAATCAAGAACAAGAAGTCACAAGAAATCAACACTAAATGAAGACAAGGTAATTGATACAATTCAACATGTTAACTATGATCAATCCAAGAAGAAATCATTGAGAGAAGTTCAAGTCAAAGTTGTTCATGCCTCAGTGATTTGGAAAGCCAAAGATCAAGATCATAACTATCAGTATCAATAAGACCAATTGATTTCAAGTGAACAAGAAGGAAAGCAAATATTGGAAAGCCATATTTCTAATTGGATATTGTAACTTATTCAAGAAGCAAAAACCCTATCAAGACTAGTCACTTATGAACCAGACCGTTGCATCAAGTGTCAGGACATTGATAGCAAGTTTATGTCAGTAATAAAGATCCATATTCAAGAGCTTAGTGAAGAATAGAGAAGACATGAAGATATCACAAGTTCGAGATGTGCATTGAAGTTTCAAGTTGAAGACCAGAATATTTTCTAAGTACTAAATATTCTAGATAGCCAAGTAGAAGTTTCTAAGTAGAAGTTCTACTTAGAACTTCGAGATGGCTAAGTAGAAATTCTCAAGTAGAAGTTCTACTTAGAGTGCAGCTTCAACATGACACATGGCATCTTCTGATTGGCAGATTTCCAAGCTTTCAAGATAAGGCAAGATTTATGTGGACATCATTGGGCCACGTACATCTTAGTCTTTGAAGACTACAGGACATAGATTACATGTAGTATAAATAGAAGTACTTGTGTAATGTTTTAGTAAGTGAGCAATTCTAGAGAAAAACACAAGAGAAAAAGAGAGAGTATATTCACAGAGCTTAGTATCATTCACTTCTCTCTCAACTTCTGTTATACTTTGTAATGAATGTGGTAGCAACCCTTTCAAGTTATATATAAGACATATATTCCTTGAATCTGTGTGTTCATTTATTGCATCGTATTTATTGCTTCTCATATTCGAAAAGTTGTATTCACCCCCCCTCTACAACACATTTGGACCTAACAATTGGTATCAGAGCTATATGTTTAACATACAAAACATAGATCCTTGTGTTGAGTAGAAGAATCGTGAGTTTTCATTTTTCAGATCTACTTTTCATTTTCTCGAAAAGTGTGTTTTAATTCGTTGGTAGTGAAAACTCATCTGAAAAATTATTTAAATACTCCAGGTGTGATTATTTAGCTTGGGTGTATTTTAACTAATTTTTGTGAATTTATCTGGGTTCGTTCATATTTGGTGTTCTTGAGTGTTCATCATCTGTTCTTATCAAAGAAGACAACCCAACAACTTTTTGATCTCCTTTTCAATAGTAAAAGAATAAAAAGGTGGTTTTTGGATTTTTTGATTTACTTTATTCGGCCGAAAGTAAAAGACATACTCAGTACCTAGCATGTGGGTTAGGTGGGTTAGGTGAGTAAAGCATTCAAAGTCAAAAGGTGTTAAAGAGATAATATTGTTTATTCAATATTAAAGTAATCTGCAGAGAAATTATTCTAAGGCAAAAATTTCTACATAGAATTTCTACTTGAGAATTTCTACATAGAATTTCGACTTGGACAATTTCTACTTGGTGATTTCGACTTGAGCAAAATTTCTACTTAGAGAAATTTCGACTTAGGCAAAAGTTCTACATAAATATTCTACATAGCCTAGTCTTGGGTACTTAGAAACTTTTAGTGACCAGAATTGAGATGGCTCCTAAAAATGCATTCAAGATCCCAATGTTCAACAAAGATCACTATGAAGAATGGGTTTTCAGAATGAGACTATATCTAGAGACTGTTAACCCTGAATATCTGGAAGTCCTTGACAAGGGTAAATTTGTCCCAATGGTAGTTATTCCTTCACATACGGAAGGAGGAGTGGTTATACCACCTCGGTCTGAGCCTAAAAAGGTCTCGGAGTTTTCGGATGCTGACAAGGAACAAATAGCTTATACTACTGCCATACGACAAACCTTGATGGAATCTCTTGATCATGAAATGTTCAACATAGTCAAAGGTCTGACTACAGCGAAGAAGATTTGGGACAAGATAGAAGTTGTCATGGAAGGATCTGCAGAGGTTATAAGTAACAAGACACTCATACTCAAGATGGAGTATGACACCTTCAGAATACGAAAAGGAGAAGGCATAACAGATGTCTACCTACGATTCAGTCAGTTGGTATTGGATTTGAATCTGAGAGGTGTAACTCTCCCCATGGTTGAGACTAATACGAGATATCTGAGGAACCAGCCAAAAAGCATTGAACATAGGGTCTACGCAATAAGAGAAACCAGAGATTTGAATACAACTTCTCTGGAAGAGTATTATGGAATATTAAAGACCTATGAGCTGGAAACTCTCCAAGATCAAGCATGGGACAATGATTCAAAGGGAAAAGAAAGTGCATCAGGATTAGTTGCTGATGAGGAAGAGTCTAAGAAGGCAATGGTTGCAGCAAAGCCTAAATCATCACTTGCACCACATCAAGTTGATAATGATGACGAGTGCGCATCTGACAGTGATGATGACTACTACACCCAAGAAGAGTTGGACAACATGGACGATAGTGTCGTGGCATACATGGCAAGGAAGTTCAGCAACATGAGATTTAGAAAGAGCAACCGACCACAGAGAAAATCTTCATCTTATTATCGGGCTGCTAAGGGTGGTGGTAGTTCGTCAGGCTACAAAGGAAAAGGCAAGAATACCAGCTACAAATCTCCTTTGGATTTCAAAATGAAGTTCAAATGCTATAATTGTGGTGAAGCTAGACACTTTGCCTCGGACTGCAAAAAGCCTAAACAGACTTATCCAAAAGAAACATTTGAAGCTCTCAAAAGCAACTATGAAGCACTGTTGAAGGAAAGACATGGAAAACGAGCTTTATTGGTGACAGAAGGAAGAGCTTGGGATGATTCAGATGAGGAAGATGTTACTCATGTAGCAAACTTTGCTCTCATGGCTGAGACATCAGAGGAACCAGAGGTACCAGTTCTGACTCTTAAAGTAGAAATGTCTATTGATGATTATAAAGAACAGAACGGGGCTCTTAGTGAAGAGATCTATATGTTGTGTAAAAGCCTAGACTCTTCTCAAAAGGAACAGAAAACACTTGTTGCCAAATGCAGAATGCTTGAGGCAAAAGTGGAAGAGCTAGAGGCTGCTTGCACTGTAGATACTTCTCTAAGAGACTTTATTAAATCTCTGGAACACAAGCTCGTCCTTAAGGAAGAAGTAGAAGCATGTCTTAGGAACAATCTAGCTGAGTTAGAAACTAAATGCGAAGCATACAAACTAGCTGCTAGTAAAGTGTATGTATATAATGACACATTTAAGAAAATAACTGGAGTAGGTATAGGACTTGATTATTCTTACCTTCCTAAGAAAGAAGGAAAGAGACCTATTGACCCTAGTTCCAGTGACCTTAAAAAGGAAACACCTAGTATTCTTAAATCGGCTGTCAAACCTATCTACAAACATCTTGTTCCTAGAATAGAAGAAGAAGAGACTGAATTGATAGCTAGATATGAGATTGAGATGGAAGATCGCCAGAAAGAACAACCTATAACTCCTATTAAACAAGTGAAAATCAATTTCCCTAGAGATGAATCTAGACTGGGATTAGGAGCTAAGGCTGTTAAACAACAAGGAAAGAAAGAAAAAGGCATAAAAGAGGTTAAGGCTGAACGAATAAAGAAAGCATGTTATCATTGTAAATCTACTGAGCATCTTTCTTATGCATGCAAAGCTAACATAAATGTTCCTGCTGCACATGCCATGCCTACCACACATACAATGAATAATCTGCATCAGAATCATGCACAGTGTGGTCAACCTAATTGTATGCCATGCACTTTTAATATCATGCAAACTTTTGTGCACTTAATGAATGCATCTAGCCAGTCATGCTCAAATACTGTTGCTAGTTCAAATATCAAGAAAAAGTATGGTAGAGCCAAGACTGTCAGTCCTCCTAAAGTTAGGAGTGACAAACCTTCTCCTAAGACTGACAAATCTGTCAAGTCTGAGAAAGGAAAGGAGATAGTCGAAAGCTCTAGTAATATGAAGAAAAGTGCATCTCCTGTTGTTAAATCTGTTGATTCTCGATCTTATCGAAAAGCCGGGCCCAATCAAAGTTGGGTTCCGAAGAATGTCTAACCAATCTGTCATTGCAGGGCATTAAGCAGAATAGAAATAAAGTTATATGGGTGCTAGACAGTGGAGCATCGAGGCATATGACTGGAAACAAGTCCCTGCTTACAGAGTTGGTTATGAAGGCTGGCCCTTATGTTACCTTTGGAGATGACAGCATAGGTGTGACTAAGGGATATGGCAAACTGAAAACTGGCAATGTCATCATTGAAGATATTTCCTATGTTGAGGGACTAAAGCACAATCTGTTGAGTATAAGTCAATTCTGTGACAAAGGTTACGAAATTGTCTTCAACAAGAAAGGTGTCTCAATCACTCACATCAAGGAAGGCTCACTAGCTTTGAGAGGAGTTCGAAAGGCAGATCTTTTTGTTGCAGATATGGATTCAGCAAATCAGAATGAGGTCACCTGTTTCTACAGCAAAGCCTCGGATGATGAAAGCTGGTTATGGCACAAAAAGCTATCTCACTTAAACTTCAAAACGATGAATGCTCTCGCAAGGCGAGAATTGGTGAGAGATCTACCTCAAATGGAGTTCGCTCCGAAAGGACTCTGTGAAGCTTGTGAAATGGGAAAGTCGAAGCGAGCATCGCATAAAAGCAAAGAAATTTCTAGTATTACTGAGCCTCTACAACTTCTTCATATGGATTTGTTTGGCCCAGTGAATGTCCTATCTTTGTCTAGGAAAAGATATGCTTTGGTAATCGTGGATGATTTCTCCAAGTATACATGGGTATTGTTCGCAATGACGAAAGACGAAGTACCTTTCTTAATCATTGATCACATCACTCAAATTGAGAATGTTTCAACACTTACTGTGAAGACGATTAGATCAGACAATGGCACTGAATTCAAAAACGCAGTGCTAAATGACTTCTGTGTATCTAAAGGAATACGTCGTCAGTATTCAGCCCCGAGAACTCCACAGCAAAATGGAGTAGTTGAAAGGAAGAATAGAACTCTGGTTGAAGCAGCAAGAACTTTGTTGTATGATTCAAAACTTCCTTTGTATTTCTGGGCCGAAGCAGTGAGTACCGCTTGTTACACTCAAAATAGAACCTTAATCATAAAAGATAAAGAAAAGACACCATGTGAGCTAATGAACAACAGAAGACCAACAATCAAATACTTTCATGTCTTCGGAGCAAAATGCTATGTGCTTATAGATGATGAAAATCTAGGCAAGTTTGCAGCAAAAGCTCGTGAAGGAATCTTTGTTGGTTACTCTACAGACGTGGTGGCAGCTTATAGAGTGTTCTTGGTGAATGATCGAAAAGTGACTGAAAGTTACAACGTCAGATTCGACGATACCAAACTCTCATCAATTTCAAGAGATTCTAGTGAACCTGAGTCCCTAAAATTTCAGAATCTGGACTTAGAAGATCTTGAAGATGAACCTGAGTTGGTTGTTCCATTAAATGTTCCAAGCGTACATGAAGAACCTGAGTCTAGTGAACAAGCTAATTCTACAAGTTCAGGAGAGACTTCTTCAGTACGAACCGGCAACAACTCAGGGGGAGTAAATAGCAGCTCAAGGACTACTGTTCAAGGCTCGAGTCGAGTTGACTCTAGTTCTGTAGGAGCTGGCACTAACTCAGGGGGAGTTAGTGAAAATAATCAAAGTAGTCAGCACCCCATCTCAGAAAGTCAAGCTGAATCATCTAGACAATTTCCAGGTGAACGGGTATGGAATAGAGACCATCCGTTTGAGTTAATTATTGGTGATCCAGATGCTGGTGTGACTACTAGAAGAACTGCAAGAGCTGACATGGCTAATATCTCCTTATATTCTGGGTTCTTATCCAAGCTTGAACCTAAAGAAATCGAAGAAGCTCTTGGCGATGCTGATTGGGTGATTGCAATGCAAGAGGAACTCAATCAGTTTGAAAGGCAGAAAGTTTGGAAACTGGTACCCTGACCAAAGAACAAATCCGTAATTGGAGCTAGGTGGGTATTCAGAAATAAACTGGATGAAAACGGACTTGTAACACGAAACAAGGCTCGTTTGGTTGCAAAAGGTTATTCTCAGCGAGAAGGAATTGATTATGATGAAACCTATGCACCAGTTGCAAGACTTGAGGCAGTCAGGATGTTCTTGGCATTTGCAGCACATAAGAACTTCAAAGTTTTCCAGATGGACGTGAAAAGTGCCTTCCTGAACGGAGAGTTAGAAGAGGAAGTATATCTGGAACAGCCGCCTGGCTTCGTTGATCCAGAACATACAGATTTTGTGTATCTACTCTTCAAATCTGTCTATGGCCTCAGGCAATCCCCAAGGCGATGGTATGAAACCCTATCTCTATTCTTAATTGAAAATGGTTTTGTTAGGGGAGTAATTGATAAAACATTGTTCTATAAAGTTGTGAAAAATGACTTAATACTTGTTCAAGTATATGTGGACGATATTATTTTTGGGTCATCAAATGAGCGCTTGTGCGAGAAATTTGCCAAGCTAATGCAGGAAAAATATGAGATGAGCATGATGGGAGAGCTGTCCTTCTTCCTTGGATTACAGATCAGTCAGAGAAAAGATGGTATCTTTATCTGTCAATCCAAGTACGTCAGAGATTTACTCAAGAAGTATAATCTAGAAGATGCATCAGCAGCTAAGACTCCCATGGCAACAGCCACGAAGCTTGATGAAGACAAATCAGGTAAATCAGTTGACATCACAAGCTATCGAGGTATGATTGGCTCACTCCTCTATTTAACTGCAAGTAGACCAGATATAATGTTCGCAACTTGTTTATGTGCAAGGTTCCAAGCGGATCCTAGAGAATCTCATCTCGTAGCCGTCAAAAGAATTTTTAGGTATCTCAAGGGCACACCAAATCTAGGGATTTGGTACCCAAGAGATACAGGTTTTAATCTTATTGGCTATTCGGATTCAGACTATGCAGGTTGCAGGATTGATAGGAAAAGCACATCTGGTGCTTGCCAATTTCTTGGCAGAAGATTGGTGTCCTGGCAAAGTAAAAAGCAACATACAGTATCTACTTCTACTGCTGAAGCTGAGTACATTGCTGCTGGAAGCTGTGTAGCTCAAATACTGTGGATGAGGAACCAATTGAAGGATTATGGCATGGAGCACAAGAAAATTCCAATTATGTGTGACAACACAAGTGCCATTGCCATAACCAACAATCCTGTAGATCACTCAAGAACCAAGCACATCGACATCAGGTATCACTTCATAAGAGAACATGTCGAGGAGGGGACTGTGGAGCTACATTTTGTGCCCACAATGCAACAAATTGCAGATATATTCACCAAACCTCTTGATGAAGTAACATTCAATAGGTTGGTTGGTGAATTGGGAATGCTTAACACAAGTTAGTAAAGCCTTCTATCTGTAAAATCCATGGTTATGTTTGTATATGCAAGCTATTTAATCATTATGTGCTTAGACTTTAAAATGCCTAATTAATGATTGTTATAGGTTGCATATAGTGTCATTTTACATGAATTCATTGTGTTTTAAGTGTCTTTTATAGCACAAATCTTTGAATTTATGATTGTTAGATTGCATGATCATAGGGGGAGTTAAATTCATCATATTCTAAATTTTGCATGATTTTTAGATGAATTTACCTATGTTTTTCATGTAATTAGAGGCCTTAGAATTATCAAGGAATGTTTTAATTATGTCATATATTAAAATCCTTGAATTGATATTTATATTAATTTGGCAAAATTAATTGTTGAGTTTTTCAAAGAAAAATTGTCAAATTATTCTAAGTATCTTCGAAATTTCGAGTTAATCACTATCTCGAAACTCATCTTGAAATTCTAGTTGAATTTCGATTTGAGCTTCCAGAGTGAAGTTTTGAAAATTCTAAGTCTGGGAAAAATTTCGAGTTAGCCTCTATCTCGAAATTTATCTCGAAATTCGACTTAGGGCTCGAATTTGAGTTACCAGTGTGCCTATTTCCTTATTCAAAATATTCCATATAATGTCTATCTTACAGGGGATATTTTTTGAAATGATCTGAGAATAACTTCGAATTAGTTAATAATTTCGAGTTATCCTCTATCTCGAAACTCAACTCGAATTTCGAGTTGATGTTCGAGATAGAGCTCTCAGTTGGTCTTAAGGGGATTTTTCGAGTTAACTCCTAACTCGAAGTCTATCTCGAATTTCTACTTAAATTTCGAGATAGGTTTCCCTAGTACTGTTGGTGGTTTGTGCTGTTTACATGGTCTTTAATAGATAAATGGTAAGTTTTTCGAGTTAACATCTATCTCGAACTCCATCTCGAAGTTCGACTTAGAATGTTCGAGATAGACTTCGAGATAGACTTCGACTTAGACTTCGAGATAGATTTCGACTTGGGTTCTCCCTGTATGTACTTAGAGTTTTCATATTTTTTAACTGGGACACTTTAGTAATTTCACATTAATGTCTATATATACTTCTCTAACTCGATCTATTCTTTCACTTTTACCTAATTAAGTTTTACAGCCGCCCCATATACATACAGGCGATTTCGACTTACAACCACTGATTCGTGATTTTTGTGACTAATCTCATACGGACAACGAATTACTGCCCGATTTTTGACTGCCATTATCTGAGTGACCAGTAATATCTGAGTTTGTGTGTTTGTGTATTTGTTCTTCTTTCTCGACATATATACATACGTATATACACACACCGCTTCACAGTCATATACACACGATTTCACTGGTGTGTACACACATAACTTCACTGATTTCACTGGTATCAGATTCTGTTAATTGGTTGTTGATTTTCGCCTCTCACAGTGATAATTATCTATAACCCGTAGTTTAATTTTTCAAGAGTGACTTTTGGTCTTTTTGTTAAATTAAAAGGGATATAACTGATAATTCCTTAATTAATTGTTTTTCGAAAATTAAAATTAAAATTCACATTTGTTAAGGAAAAACATTTTAATTAAAATGGCTCACCAATTTTCCCTTGCTAAAAACAATTTTTATAATATTTCTACGGAAATTGGTGATCAACTCCCGCGGTTTAAGTTTTGGATACGATTTCTCAATTTGTATTCCAAAGCTAGCCATGCTTTTACTGCTAAACCTACACTAGTACATGATGCTTTACAGCAATTATGGACTAGTGCGGTTACTTTTGGGAGTAAATCAACCCCCTACGGTTTCAGGTTTACCTTAGCGGGTCAGGAATATGAGGTGACCGAACAAATTGTCAACAGAGTTCTGGGATTCCCAATTAAAGATGCCTTTGATCCAGAACCTACTGCTGCAGAACGCCTCAGATTCTTTGAAGAAATTGGATGTTATCCTCCAAAAGGCCCAATCACAGGAAATATCCAAAAGCAATTCTTCCATGCGGAATGGAATTACTTTTTCGAGGCCATCACAAGATGTTTTCGGGCACGCGAAAAAGACTTTCATCAAATTCCAATTCCAATGCAAACCTTTGCAGTTGCCCTAGCAAGAGAACTGGATATAAACTATGGACGCATAGTTCTCTCTGAGATAGTGGCCTCAATGGGATCCCTTGCAAGCAGAGACCTCTCTACCACTGATGTCGTCTGTTGGTTTCCTCGGTTTCTTCAAATGCTAATCAATGACTTAATACCGAAGGATGCTCTTGCTATTAGACAGGGATTTGCCAGAAGCCCCACATCTGAATCGCTAGGGATGGGCACTAAGTCACTTGCAACCATTGCTAATCAGGATAAACATCAAGGTAAACCAATGTCTACTCCTGAAAATATTCAAATGTGGCTTAGATATGATGCAGGAGTTACCAATTTGGAGGCATCGTCACAAGTCTCATCACATGCTCAAAATCCATCTGTTCATGCTGAGGCATTTGATGAGATTCCTGATGAGGAAAGCGATGATGCACAAGGTAATCAATCAGGTAATCTCTCTCTGCTTACTATTCATTCCTCCTATGTTTCTGATTCCGCGACCCAAGAGACTGCTAACCCGCAGGATCTATCCCAGGGTAAGAGCCATATTTCTGACTCTGAGTCTGATACACATTCCTATTCTCTATCACCCCTGTTAACGGAAGTCAGAAAACCAGCACGTATATATATACAAGATGATGAGGAGAATGAACCCGAAGAGCAGCAACTTATTCAAAAGAAAGCCAAACTTTTCCACGCTGCTACTTCACAACCACAGTCAAACCCTAGTGTGTCACACGCAACCACTCCACCTCACACGAGTGGTTCACCCCTTGAACATTCTGCACATAGGGATTTTGATTTTGGTGAGGATGATGTACCTCTTGAAGATACTGTTGCTTCACGAGGACTTGAAGTCTTAAGAACTTCAGCCGTACCTTCACCGGTACGTACTGATGCTGCAAAGAGGATCGGTTCTAATGTCGTACAAGGACACTTTGCAGCCTCTCAGCCTGAGATTCCAACTCAGGAACAAACAGTATTTGATCCCATAACTGTCAACAACATTTCTTATCAAGTTTCTGCAGGTACTGCTTCACTTTTTGGATCAATCATTGAAGACATACACGAGCGTGAGACAGGGAGTGTGTGTGAGAGGTTAGGGAGAGAGGGACCTTCATTTTCAAGGCCCGAAACCGAGCGTCAAATACCAACAGAACGAATATTAGAGCGAGGTCACCTAAACCAAACACCGTCCCTTAATATTGAAAATTTTGATACTCGTATGACTTCAATGGAAAATCAGATGAGGCAGTTCGGGCAGACAATGGGGCAGTTCGGGATCAATATTGGAAACAACCAAAGGGCTCTAGACGACTACGCAGCAAGAATGGAAAGTCAAGCTACGGCTTTTGATGATTTGACAAATAAGGTCAATGACTTGGGCCATGCTGGTGGTGTCTTGGGAAGCACTCTCAATGAGAGGATGGGGGCATTGGAGTCTACAATGCATACAATGACTGTGGAGATCAGTAGAATGATGTTCGCAGTCAGGAGTTTTGTGCCCCCGGAGTGCTTCGAGTCGCAACAACCTCCCCCCGATGCTGGTGTAGGTGGTGCAGGTGGTGCTAGTGGAGCGGGAGCCTTTGGTTCTGGTTTTGGAGGTTCCTATGCAGCTGGTGGATCTGAAGACCATGGTGGAGCTCAGGATAACTCACCTAAGGGGGAGAGTGGAAAGGAGACGAGACAGCAGGCAGTTCACATCGAAGAAATTGAAGAACCCGCTGATCTTGTCAAGGAACCAGAAGTTGAGCCGTCTGTTGATGAAGAGGCTCTGAGGATGAGAAAGGGTAAGGCAGTAATGGTTGATGAACCATTTGTTGATCTGAGTCATCAGGAAACAGTACAGGAGGTACTTGACTCAGATTCGGACATGGAAGACGTACCGCTGGCACATGCAATAAAAAGATCTTTGAAGGAACAAGGTGGAGGTGCTGGGATGTCTTCCGGAATGCCTGAAGAACTTCCTGTTGATGAGGAAACCCTTAAAGCTCAACAGTTAGCCTTGGAACAAGCTTAGTTCCATAAAATGAAGATGATGCAAGAACATGCTGCGTTCCTAGAACAGAAGGTGGAGCTACAAGGGAAGCAGTATGAGTATGAGCTTGCAAGGCTAGCTAATCCTCAAGTTGATCTGGACAAAAGAAGGATAGGGCAGAAATGGGATTAAGCAAGGAAGATAATGATGGGACCATGTGCAAAAGGAGTTCATAACAAGGATGCAGATGATCTGTTCTACAACTTGAATTTGCAGAATCCAATGACTGGGGACTATATAAATGCTTTGAAGAGATTAATTTCTAAAGTCAGGGTTGGATACAATGCAAATCTTAAGGAGTGGCAGGTTATCTTGTCTTTGGTAGAAGGAGTCCCAACATCTTTCCTATATGTGGATGACCAATTCATAATGAGAAGATCTGCGTCAGAGTTGTTCTTGCTAGCGACTAAAATTCAGTACTCTCAATCTGAGGAGCTAAGCATTCTGTACAGGGATCAGTTAATGCAGCTAGCAGAGGACAAGGGTCCAGAATTCTCAGCTTATCCAAATTTTGTCCGGATGGTAGTTGATGGAAAGATGAAGAGGGTTAGCATGGAGGAAAATGATCTGATGGAGCTTTCAGTGGAATCTCTCAAAGCTGTCTGTAGACAAATGATGAGTAAGGGATTCGCTTCTGAGCTTAAAGATAAATCCGTGAAGATCATTGAAAGAGTTATATTCAAGAAGAGCAATGAGGTGTGGAAGTGTGATGTCATTGCTCCAAACCCTCTTGATGACGTGAAGATTGAGCCGGAGCTGATAGAGAAGAAATGGAATATTCTTCAAGCCATGAAGAATGTTGATGAAGCTCTGACTCTTCCTTCTGGAGCACTAGAATAAGGAGAAATAAGGGAGGCTATTGGTGTTCCAGGAAGTGAAAGTGTATACTGGATACATGCGTATGTTGAAGATACAGCTGATGCCTTAGTATTCATAGATGCAGACCAAAATCAAACAATCTTGCATATGAGTAGACAATGGCTGCTACGGACTCAAGATGCTGCATTTCTGGAGAGAGTATTGTATGTATTCAAATGGGGCGAAGTGGAAGATAAGTTTTTTGAAGAAAAGCAGAGACTCATGAGTTACCTATCTGAAGTAGTGGTGGAAAAGAAGCAAATGGAGCGAGATGCGGCTAGTGTCCACAATACTAACCGTGTCAAGGGCTACCCCAAGATGATCTATTGTCAGTTTAAAGCTGATAAAACACATTGGAAATCTCAGCTCATCATGAAGAACTTTGAGGATATTCCAAAGATCAGGACTACTCAGGAGGTGGACAAACTCAGAAGGCTTTTCAAACATCCTTACCCAGAGCCCAAGAACCCTCTAGAAATGGAAGCTGTAAGTCTGTTGAATGCTAGGTGGAAGCAGCTTAAAGATCCAGTATACAAGAAAGAAAAGCAGCAGAAGGAGAAGCTCAAAAGGCAGAAAGAAGAGAGAGACCAAGCTGCTGAAGCTAGAAAGAGGAAACGGAATTAGGGTTAAAGGTCAGAGTGGTGTGAACTTGAAGTTGGAAAAACTTCATGTCTTTCGGTTGCTTTAACTCACTTGAGGAAAATTCACCTTAGAGTGAATCCAATAAGGTGATACAAGTTTGACTAAAAGGTATGAAATAATCCAGGTGATAGGAATCACTCAAATGATCTTTAATTCGAAGTTCGAATTCTGTTTCTAGTTTAAAGTTCTTTGTATTGTTTTCATGTAAATTTCAATTGTAATTTATTCAAGACTGTAATGTTAATTATCTTTTCTCGTCTCATTGTTTAGTTGAGTTATCCTTCATTAATTTGAATGTCATTGTTAGACAATCAAATTGGGGGAGATTGAAAGGCAGAGTGTATAAACTTGTAACACTATAACTAATGTAACTCAAACTAAAGGAAAAGATACTTAACCAGAAGACAATCAAGAACAAGAAGTCACAAGAAATCAACACTAAATGAAGACAAGGTAATTGATACAATTCAACATGTTAACTATGATCAATCCAAGAAGAAATCATTGAGAGAAGTTCAAGTCAAAGTTGTTCATGCCTCAGTGATTTGGAAAGCCAAAGATCAAGATCATAACTATCAGTATCAATAAGACCAATTGATTTCAAGTGAACAAGAAGGAAAGCAAATATTGGAAAGCCATATTTCTAATTGGATATGGTAACTTATTCAAGAAGCAAAAACCCTATCAAGACTAGTCACTTATGAACCAGACCGTTGCATCAAGTGTCAGGACATTGATAGCAAGTTTATGTCAGTAATAAAGATCCATATTCAAGAGCTTAGTGAAGAATAAAGAAGACATGAAGATATCACAAGTTCGAGATGTGCATTGAAGTTTCAAGTTGAAGACCAGAATATTTTCTAAGTACTAAATATTCTAGATAGCCAAGTAGAAGTTTCTAAGTAGAAGTTCTACTTAGAACTTCGAGATGGCTAAGTAGAAATTCTCAAGTAGAAGTTCTACTTAGAGTGCAGCTTCAACATGACACATGGCATCTTCTGATTGGCAGATTTCCAAGCTTTCAAGATAAGGCAAGATTTATGTGGACATCATTGGGCCACGTACATCTTAGTCTTTGAAGACTACAGGACATAGATTACATGTAGTATAAATAGAAGTACTTGTGTAATGTTTTAGTAAGTGAGCAATTCTAGAGAAAAACACAAGAGAAAAAGAGAGAGTATATTCACAGAGCTTAGTATCATTCACTTCTCTCTCAACTTCTGTTATACTTTGTAATGAATGTGGTAGCAACCCTTTCAAGTTATATATAAGACATATATTCCTTGAATCTGTGTGTTCATTTATTGCATCGTATTTATTGCTTCTCATATTCGAAAAGTTGTATTCACCCCCCCTCTACAACACATTTGGACCTAACACATTTCTATAGCTAAAAATCCAGTGTGTCATGAGAGGACTAAGCACATTGCAATTAAATATCATTTTATCAGGGATGCAGTTGAACAAGGAGAGATACAACTACAATACTGCAAGACTCAAGAACAGCTTGCCGACATTTTTACCAAGGCTCTTCCTAAAGAAAAATTCTGCTACTTACGCGAATGCATTGGAGTTGTCAAACAAGTGCATTAAGAGGGAGTGTTGGAATTTCATGCACTTGCATATTCATTTTCACATTCATAGTATCTATTTATTATATGTTCATGCACTTTGTAATCAAGATCATTTAAAGGTTCATTGTATCAACTTTCTGCATGTTCTCTAGAATGTTCAGTAGAATCTATATAAAGCTTGTCCTACATCATATGTAATTTAAGATTCAATAAGTGGAATCAAATTCAGAAATATATAAAAACAAGTTCTTCTATCTGTTCTTATTAGAGCTCTGCAGTAGCAACTCATTTAGATTCCTTCATTCTTCAGGGTTGCTTGGTCCGGTCATTGTAGGGTTAATTACTAGAAATCAAGCAGATACTAAGGCACAAAGAAGGAAGGAAGGCTAGGGGATTTTGATAAAAAATTATAACAGCCTTACCATCATTTCTTATTTCTTTAAATGCAGAAGTAAAATGCATGCCATGTGAAGATGATCTTTTCATTTGCTAACCTAAAACAAAACACTATGTTTATGAGTCTGACCAAAACATGCAAGTATTTGAATTTTGAAGAACAAATCAAACTGATATACACAGTGCATGTTACATATCACTACTACGTGGTTGTTGAAATGTTTCCTTTTCATGATAAAATGAACGGTCATTCTGCCTTGAAATCATTACCTTAAATTGTTGGTTATTACAGTAGAGGCATCTCTTCAAAGAACTCTTTTTTATGGGTAAATGAGTAATTTTGTCCGTAATAAGAAGCACATAAAACCGCACACAAAAACAAGAATAATACTTCCCATCCTGAAATAACCCAAAGGCCATCCCTACTCCACCGCACCATCCCATCCTCTCACTCTCTTGTCCCCTAAACCTCATCAATATAGACATTGATGATAATGGCAAATTGGCAATGATATTCTTCATAGTATTAGATTTGCAAGAGTACTTTATTATCGATTATTCCCTTCTTCCATCTAATTATTTATAAATTCTATTTTATGTATCATTCATTTTTATACAATTCAAAATTTTTTAGAAATACTAAATTTTAATAATTTAAAAGTTCAAATAAATCTACTATACCTCTCGAAAAATTACCCAAAATACCCACTTTTTTGCCCCCCATTGTCCAAAATACCCGTTTTTCAAAACACCACCAAAAATACCCATGCGTCACGTCTTTGGGAATGGCGCAACCCATCTACTGTAGCACATCAGAACACAGCTGCTACCACTTATCGCCGACAAAGAGATCAGATTTGGGGATTTCGATTCCGGCGAATCAAATTTTATGAACCTAATATGGATGTGTAGAAGGTGAATAGGCGATTCCAATGGTGTGTATAACATGACTGAACAAGCACGGGAGGGGAGTGAACGGAGGAAGAGAAAACCAATCGCCGGAATCGCGATTTTGAGTACAAGCCTCAAGATCTCGATTTCTAGCTTTCGATATGTAATAAAACTTGTATAGGATTGTAGAGGAGACGAAGGCGATTCGATTGGTGTGACTGGATGACCCCGGGAGAATGGTGAATGAAGAGAGGGAGAGAAGTCACCGACGAGAGCTTCTCTCGCATTTCTCTGTAGACGAGGAAGACGACGGATGCACCTGTGAAAGATGCGTATCCCCAGATGCGCCTTCCTAAACGGCGTATCTCAGCTCACATACGCATATGCTGGTAGCATATCAATGTATCACTCGCTCTGACCCCAGAGGTGTAACTAACGAAATACTCCAACCCCAGAGGCGTATCCCAACTCACTGGGCTGTCATAGGCATATCCCGTGGGCATTTTGGGCGCGCAGCGCGGGATGTTGGCATTTTGGTTAAGAAATAATAAAAAATTGGTATTTAGGACACTCACCCCTATTTCTCACTAACTCACATTATCTTTCTAATCTATTTCTTAAATATTAATGGATAAAGTATCCACTTTTCTTACATTTATTCACTGCTTTATTCTTATTTTATAATATCCGTATCCAATAATTGGATGGGATGGAGGGAGTACATTTTTTAAGGAAATTTTTTTTAATAATCTAAATTAATCTCCTTCAAATAAAGAATATTTTAAAAATATAATTCAATATTAAAATATGATTATGATATTCATTATAATTGTAACGGTTAGACAATTAGTGGTTAATTGTTGACGACTATTTTGATTGGCGGATTGAATTAGCTGTTTTGAATAAAATTATTTCATAAATAGCTATTTGAATTAATTGTTTGTACTAGATTTACACCGGTGCAATGCACGAGTATAAATTTTCGTATAAATATTTTTCTTTAATTTTATTTATCTTTAATTTTTTGATTTTTTTCCCTAAAATGTCGACATTTTAGGAAAAATAAATTACTAATTTTAACTTTTGGGATATGTCGGAGATTTGACGATAAAATCAATCTTAACAGTAATATTGGTTTAATGTTTGTACTTGTCAGGAATCGAACCTTGATCTATTCACCTAATATTATTATTTTTGAAATGACTATTTTACCCCGGGTGATCAAACCATATTAATTGTCTTAGAGCATCTCCGGCAAAACCTATAATGGTTGGCTAAAAAATATTAAATTAGAAAATACATAAGGGTAACTACGAGAATTCCAATGAACATAGTTATAATGATGGTTGTATATAATTTTTGCTAAGGAATTAGATTGGTTCAACAAATATAGTTAATCAAGTATGATTATCTATAATTTTTATTTAGGGATATATATGCTTTCGAATATATTCTTTTTACATATTATATATAACATGTGTCACCTAAAATATTATAGCTAAGGATTCTTATCCATTGGAGATGCTCTTAGACTAATTATACATAGGATATAATTTTAACTAACACATGAGCTCCTCGCCTCCTCCAAATTGTACTTTCAAAATTAATGAAATAGATTCAAACTGCTATTTCAAACTACTGACAACCAAACATAAATATTAAAATATTCATCTAATACGACCTTTGTATGATTTTACTACATCTATAACATTATTTGGAAAAAAAAATTTGAAAACATTTCTTAATTTTAGAGCATCAGTACTATAAAAAGAACTAACTTTGTTCCCATCAAACAACAAATTTGGAAAGATTAATAAAATTGAAGTTCAGACTTTAATAACACATTGCTTAACATATCTGTACTACATATTAAAGCAAAACACATTACCGTTTTTTCACCTGAAAGCTTGATGAAAATTAGTGCAAGAAAATTCATTTCTTCCAACGAAAATGTTTCCGTTGGCATTTATCAACGGATTGGCAACGAATGAGTGATATACCAACAAATTCCCAACGGATCACCAACAGATATTTACCAACGGAAATTTCCGTTGGTAAATATAATTACCTTCATATCAGTAAAGGAAGAACAACGGTTTATCAATGCCTTATTAACGGAATACTAACGAATTTATTTATTGTTCATACCCGTTCCATTGCAAATTTGTTGGCAATCCGTTACTATATATTCCGTTAACTAATCCGTTACAAAAGTAGATTGGTTATTTTTTTTCATACCGTTACGAATGTATTGCAATAGTAGATCGGTTTAAAGTTATATTTGTTATTAATCCTAAGTTAAAATTAGTTGCCAAGGTTATATTTGTTATTAATCCCTTGGTAATAAGTTAAAATTAGTTGCTAACAGATTGCCTACAGATCGATGTATTCCGTTGGTAATCCGCTGGCAAGCCGTTAGTATCCGTTGGTAATTAGTTAAGTATTTACAAAAATGATAAGATCTCCAACCAAATTAATTTTTTATTTTTTGAAAATTTGGGAATATCATTATATCATTATATAAGATATATCTTGACATTCGTACGGTTGGATCGTCGAGAAATATTTTTAAAAATATATAAACAACAATCTGTGACAAAGCACTAGTTACGAGTACTAGACAATGTAGTAGTGTTCTACTAAGATCTCCAACCAAATTATTTTTTTATTTTTTAAAAATTTGGGAATATCACAATATTAAATATATCTTGACATCCGTACGGTTGGATCGTCGAGAAATATTTTTAAAAAAATAGAAACAACAATTAGTGAGAAAGTACTAGTTACGAGTACTAGTCAATACAGTATTGATTCCTATAACGGGGCACATCTAAGATTCACTGAATAATTTTTGTAATGATTTATTTGATGATCCAACTGTACGGATGTTAATAAACACTCATTTTAGTGTTGGAAAAAAATATTTAGAAATATTCTTGTTTATCTTGAAAGATATTTTAATAGTCAACTACTAAAAGTACTACTTAGTCAAACAATTCAAATTTAGGATTATCTCCGTATTTTTTAATTTTTTCAATGATCCAACTGTACAGATGTTAATATGTAATGATTTTCGTGTTGTGCACAAAAAATTAGAAATTTTCAAGTTTATCTTATATGATTTTATAATATAAATCTCATAAAAGTACTACTCATTCTAACTAGGTTAGTCCCAATTGCACATAATATTTTTAAAAAAAATATTTTTTTGACAATCCAACCGTACGAATGTTAAGCTCTTATAATTTTAATGATGTGCAAAAATAATTTAAAAATTTCAAATTTATCACAAATGAAATTTAAGTTTGTAAAAAAGAAATTATTTAAAAATGAAATTCATTTTCATGCCCTCTTTTCGTTTCGTTATTCCAAACCCAAATTTTCATTTCCCTTTTACAGGCGCTCAAAACATATCATTTTGGCCCCTTGTAAAATTTTCCCCCTTTCTCAAAATTTCCCACCATTCACTACGCCATAAGTGAGCATATGTAACCCTTTTTACAAAGCGTTTCGTTATATAGAAATTTTGGGTCTTTTGCAACTGAGCTGAACTGGTGTTGCGTTAGATATAATTTAGTGTTGCATATTACCCACGGTGTTTCACATCATGCAACACTAACTGCTGGTGTTGCGTTAGATATTTTTTTATTTTAATAAATGGTGACGTACATAAGTGGGACCCACATATGTTGACGTGGCATTTGCTGACGTGGCAATTATGGGACCCACAATTGCTGAGGTGGCAGAAGTGAGACCCACATATGCCGACGTGGTAGAAGCGTTGCATTAGATAACAGTAGTGTTGCATTTGCTGTTTGAAGTGTTGCAATAGATATATATATATATATATATATATATATATATATATATATATATATTAAAATATGACGTGGCTGGTGTGGGACCCACCACTGCTGACGTGGTAGTGTGGGACCCACAAGGGTGATGTGGCAGGAGGCCCACCAATGCTGACGTGGCAATTGTGGGACCCACAATTGCTGACGTGGTAGAAGTGGGACCCGCATATGCTGATGTGGCATTTGTTGACGTGGCAGAAGCATTGCATTAGATAACAGTAGTGCTGCATTTGCTGTTTGTAGTGTTGCATTAGATATATACATATATATATTTTTTTAAAAATATGACGTGGCAGGTGTGGGACCCACCACTGCTGACTTGGTAGTGTGGGACCCACAAGGGTGACGTGGAAGGAGGCCCACCAATGCTGACGTGGCAATTGTGGGACCCACAAATGCTGACGTTGCAGAAGTGGGACCCACCTATGCTGACGTGGCATTTGCTAACGTGGTAGAAGCGTTGCATTAGATAACAGTAGTGTTGCATTTCCTGTTTAAAGTGTTCCATTAGCTATTTTTTTACTAGTCTTGTCCCGAATGATGAATCTATTGTTTTAATTATTTTTTCGATGTTCCAATCGTACGGATGTCAAGATATAACGATTTTATTGATCTGGTAATTTTTTAAAAAAATTCCTATATTTATTTGGTTTGGTTTTATAACGGTCAAACCGGTCAAAGTCGACCTTCCTTTTAACTAGACTTGTCCCGAATGATGAATCTATTTTTTTAATTATTTTTTTTGACGTTCCAATTGTACGGGTGTCAAGATAAAACGATTTTATTGATGTGGTATTTTTTTAAAAAAATTTCCTATATTTATTTGCTTTGGTTTTATAACGGGCAAACCGGTCTAAGTCGACCTTCCTTTTAACTAGTCTTGTCCCGAATGATGAATTTATTTTCTCAAATTATTTTTTCGACGTTTCAATCACACGGATGTCAAGATATAATGATTTTAGTGATGTGGTAATTTTTTTAAAAATTTCCTATATGTATTTGGTTTGGTTTTATAACGGTCAAATCGGTCAAAGTCGACCTTCCTTTTAACTAGTCTTGTCCCTAATGATGAACCTATTTTTTTTAATTATTTTTTCGATGTTCCAATCACACGGATGTCAGGATATAACGATTTTTGTGATGTGGAAATTTTTTTAAAAAATTCTTATATTAATTTGGTTTGGTTTTATAACGGTCAAACCGGTTAAAGTCGATCTTCCTTTTAACTAGTCTTGTCCCGAATGATGAATCTATTTTTTTAAATTATTTTTTCGACGTTCCAATCGCACGGATGTTAAGATATAACGATTTTGGTGATGTGCTAATTTTTTAAAAAATGTCCTATATTTATTTGGTTTGGTTTTATTACGGTCAAACTGGTCAAAGTCGACCTTCCTTTTAACTAGTCTTGTCCCGAATGATGAATCTATTTTTTTAAATTATTTTTTCGACGTTCCAATCACACGGATGTCAAGATATAACGATTTTAGTGATGTGGTAATTTTTTAAAAAATTTCCTATATTTATTTGGTTTGGTTTTATAACAATCAAACCGGTCAAAGTCGACCTTCCTTTTAACTAGTCTTGTCCCGAATGATGAATCTATTTTTTTAAATTATTTTTTTGACGTTCCAATCGCACGGATGTCAATATATAACGATTTTAGTAATGTGGTAATTTTTTAAAAAAATTTCCTACATTTACTTGCTTTGGTTTTATAACGGTCAAACCGGTTAAAGTCGACCTTCCTTTTAACTAGTCTTGTCCCGAATGATGAATCTATTTTTTAAAATTATTTTTTCGACGTTCCAATCGTACGGATATCAAGATATAACGATTTTAGTGATGCGGTAATTTTTTAAAAAAATTTCTAGATGTATTTGGTTTGGTTTTATAACGGTGAAACCAGTCGAAGTGGACTTTACTTTTAACTAGTCTTATCCCGGATGATGATTGTATTTTTTTAATTATTTTTTCGACAATTCAACCGCACGAATCTTAATATATAACTATTTTTTCTAATTTTTTTTTAAAATTACATTTTTTAAAAATAAAAAACCAATAACGTAACACATCACGTATAATATAAGTGTATAACACACTCCTCAAAATTTTGGGCACAACTTCACAAGACACGAGGTGAAAATTTTGGGCGGAATTGTGAAAATTTTGGGCGGAAAATTTCCCTCTCAAACGAAATAATTATCTCAAAATCTTTTACTCTGTTCATTTGAGCACCACTCCTCTACCCCTTCTCTACTCTCTCTCTCTCTCTCTCTCTCTCCCTCTCTCGTCTACTCTCTCCGTCACGACCCGACACAAACAATCACCCTCTCCAAACACTAATCTCCAAACACTAATCTTATCTACCCCTGATTTTCAATCTGTAACTGATTTGGGTTTCAATTTATAGATTCAAATTAGGGTTTTATATTTGGATGTTTGGGATTTCGATTTTTGGTTTAATTTTACTCAATATTTAGCATCATATTGTTATGCTGTTGTTATGCTTTGCTTTGTTGTATGTTAATTATCTAATTGTTTATGTACATGAGATGGTTATGTAAAAATTGTTTGCTTGACTAGCAGTCCAGGCTTACATGGTTTTAGAATCTACTTATTGTTTAATGATTGTGATGTTCTGTTTGGTTTCAAAATTATGTGTGTGCTCTTGCTACTTTGAAAATGGAGGAATCTCGTCAAATTGGGTATGGATGAGATTTCTAATTAAAAGACATATAGTTGATGATGGTTTATGTTGCGACTCAGTGGTGTGACATGCTTTCCTCTCTGAAATTACATTAAACCTCTTGCATACTGAATTGATTATTTGCTAATAGTTTGGGTTTGTTGCTTAGATAGTCGACAGAGGCCATAATTTTCTGTGTATTCGGTTATAAATTGGCACCAAATATAATTAAAATGGGGCCTTTTAATACTATGATTAAAAACAAGGACATGTATGTTATTTCAGTTGCAATTTTACCATCTTCTGTTCTTTATTATGTGTAAAAGTATTTCACGTTAAATTGTTAGCTTGTGTAACTTAGTTAAGAACTCAGCCACTGAATTCATGATTAAGAAGTGGCGGTGTGATACTCAAGTACTATTTTTTAATGTGAGAAGAACATTCACAAGAAGAAAAAGTTGTAACATTCACTAAAATTACAATTGTTTGCATCATTTTGACATTAACAAGAAAAGGTTAGTCATCTTGATGGTTCTAAATTTCAAAGCCTTATTTTAATGCCAATGCTATATAGTATTATTACTTATGAAATCTTTGCTTATTTATTAGTATTCTTGTTGGGAGGGAGCTGTGAAGTCCCTCTGTACTTAATTCACAGTTGTACTCGATTCATTATAATTGTTAGCACATGTTTTGTTCTCTAAGTTTTAACTATGAACTGCAGATACCTTGTTCCTGCTGATTTAACTGTTGGGAAGTTTGTCTATGTGGTAAGGAAGAGGATCAAGCGCCGAGAAGGCAATATTCATCTTTGTTAAGAACATTTTACCACCAACTGGTAATAAGAAATTTAAACACCATATTTCATATTTTGTTTGTGCAAGTTATTGCTATGCTCTAATGTTTTTTTTTGTGCGAACAGCTGCCATGAAGGGGGTACACAGGCATATCTTCCTTGGAAGGAGATATAGGTTTAATCAGTTATTTGGATGCTTTCTTGTGGCAGCTGTGGTAGTTGTTAATGTAGCCAGGTAATTGCTGTTCTTTTTTAGTACTGTACTAGAAACTGAAATTGTTTCAGCTTTTATTGTCACATCCGTAATCAAATAGTTAAAACATACCTAAACCCTAAGACCAATACTTTTCATTCCTCAACTTGATATAAATTGTAATCATTATACGTTTCACACAGTTCATAGGCAAAAGTGTTGTGTAATCACCACTTATAGTTTATTAACTCGATATTCTTACATAATAGTTGCTAATCATAGTCAATTGGTGTTTGATATATTGATAATGTATTATTCTCATCGTTGATCAACACCTGCAGTGGATCTAGTACTGGTTCTTTAATGGAAGCCGGCATATTTTGGAGTATTTTAATGATAGTATCGTTCTTGTTTCAAGCAGCTGACACAATAGTGAAGGTTAGTAAATACTTTACTATCAGAATATATAGTTTGTTTTATTTTCTCTTTTTCCAGTTTTTATTTGCGTCTTGTTTCCCTTACAGGGTACACTGATTTATTCATAGGAAATGATTTTCTTGGATGCTGGTCGGCGGCTGAAAGTATGTTCTTCGCTGTGCTAAACTACATATTTGACCTGCTTCTGGAATGGTGTTTTGTGGGTGAAACCAATAATATCCCTATCTGATTCTAGTCATTTGTATATTATTCTTCTATGTGATGTGTGAGTTGTGACTTGTGTGTTTAGATGCCCTGTACTTTTATCTATTGTAATACATCTTTAATCCCAATTTACCTGAGTAAAGCCCAGTTCATTTTAACAAAAGGATATTAAATTATTGACTTTTTCTATATTGTTATCATTGTACTTTCCTTGTGTCAAAAAGATAAAATTATAAATATATAGGTTACTATACCTGTAATAACCCGGATTTTTCAAGAAATGATTTATTATTATTTCAATAATAATAATGTTTTTCCTAAAATGAGGCGGATTTTTTTTATTTTATTATTTAATTATTTTCGGTTAAGTGGAACCGGGACCCTTTTTAAAATTTTATGGACCGAGTGGATATCTCGAGTTAATTGTTTATTTGGGCAAGGGTTTAATTTTCAAGTGTGGATTTATTTAGTAAGGATTTTATTTTAAATTGCTGAATAATTTAGAGATTTTAAAATTTGTGGTAAATGATTATTGTGATTATTTCGGGATTTACAAAAATTACTCGATTAATATATAAAGGTCGAGAATTCGAGATTTTACTAAAACACTAATGTTTGTGATATTTTATAAAGCCCTGTAAATTGTGATTTATGAATCACAATTATTATTTTTATGAATTGTTTTTATATATTATTATTATTTGTAAAATTCATATCAATTCAGAAAAATTAGATTTAATTCTAATTATTTCTCCGAAAATCTTTAAAAGTATTCTAGTATTTAATTTTGCCGGAAATTTTATTTTTACACATTAGAGTATTAACTCCAAATATTATTTAAATGTATGTAGTAATTAATTGGTTGCTTTTAAATAGAATTGGGCCAAGCCCATTAGATTAAAACACACCACATAGCAGATGTATACATACGTATGCACACAAAACACCACCCACGTAGAAGAACAGATCGGGGAAGGGGAAGAACAGCAGATCGGGAAGAAAAAAAAAGGGGAAAGAAGGATTTGGGGTTTTTCTGATTATACCTATATATATATACGTGTAAGTGTGTGTGTATAGGCGTGGGTGTGATGCTGTGGTGTAGCATCAAGCACGCGGGGGAAGGGGGTTGCGACGGTGGCTGAGCCGCGGTGGTCGGCCGGAGCAGTGGCGGCGCCGGCAGGAGCAGAGGGAGGCAGGTGGAAGAGAGAGAGAGAGAGAGAGAGAGAGAGAGAGAGAGAGAGAGAGAGAGAGATGGCAGGAGAGAGAAAGGGGAATGGGGCGGATCGAAATCGAAAGGTATAATTTTATTTTTAATTATTAATTTTCTTATTTAATTAGTCGCAAATTATAATGTATTGTTTGATTTTTGTAATTTTAATTAGTTTTAAATTGTGAGTTTAATGTGGTAATTTTTGTGTGGTTAGATTAAATTCTGAGATTTAATTCGGAAGGTATGTTTGTAATTATAATTTTTGAGATTAATTGTAGGCCCGATTAAATGGGCGGGTTAGTGATTGTTAAATGTTAAGTGCTAATTGCTAATTGTTAGTTTCCAATTGAAATTGTTAATTGCTAAGTGCTAAGTGCTAATTGTTGTTGTCATATAAAGTGTATATATAAGGGTTGGCTAAATTGTAAAGGTCTATGTGCTAAATGGTATAAGGCGAGTCGTAGTATTTGATGGCTTTATTAATTAAGAATGTTATATGTTATTTAGTTTAACTGCGAGGAGCCGTAAAGAGATCATAAGTTCTAATGTTAGTATTTAAGGACTTGTGTAATTCTTTTCGACTAGATCCTCGGGCTTACGAATATCAATGATTGATTGTCACCGGTATAATTAATATGCTCAAGTGATAAGATCATTGATATAGCGTAAGTAATAGTTAATGCTAGGGGTTGTTCCCTAGGGCTTACGAATATCAATAATTGATTGTCACGTGTATCATTAAAATGCGTGAGTGATATGATTATTGATGTAGCGTAAGTAGTAGTTAATGCTAATATAAATTATTATGTGTTTACTGCATGTCGAGGAAGCTTTATTTCTGCAAAAACATGGTTGAATTGTATTTGAGGGGCTGTGCCCATAGTCCGATAAACGAATAATTCATGCCGAAATTTTCTAAAAATTCCCTGCATTTAAATTTATTTAACTCATTTAATATAAATGGTCTAGAGGCATGAAGTGGATGTTAATTGTTTACGTGAATATGTGCTAAGTGAATTATTTTGGAGGTTAATTGTTGTTCCGAGGATTATGTGCTAATTTGAGGATTAAATGTGTCTTGAAGATTAAATGGGTATTATGAGCCTTTATCGAGGATTAAATATGTTTTGATGATTACGTATTAATTAAGTTGTAATAGAATGTCAATGGTATTATAGTTGTGTATGTTAAGTGAAATGGATTAAGTGGTATGATTTGGGGTGGTTAGCACCAGGAAATGTCCACTTTAAAAAGGGCACTCTTCCATGTCATTTTCTTTACTAAATGTGTTATGTGTATTAAGTGGTATTAGAATAGTCAACTATAGGGAGGACACCTATAGTTTGACTTTACGTGACTTAGTGGTAATTCTGAGTCGTGTCTACTCGAGATACGAGGTTGGACTGACACGTAATCGTAACTATTTCAGTACCATTAGGGTATAATCAAGTTGGAGCGACGTGCATCAAAAAGGAAAGGTCGAGGCGTCGTATGAGGGAAGGTAAGATACCTCCATGGAATTGCTTGGACGAGGTGCAAAGGAATTATTCGCAGGTTTCTGTTTTCTGCTAAGGACCAGAGGCAAGTTTATTTATGCATAATCTATCGTTCAGAGTATCTGTATTTTGAAATATATGAAATGTATGGACTAGATTTAAATCCATAATTGCGAGTTTTCCAATCTTGTGCTTCCTCATCAAAATCAGTATATTTTGACCTTGCTCATGTTTAGTAAATCCTGCTCGTGTAATAATCAAACCCCAGGACTTATAATACTGTCGATAGGCAGGGATATTTTTATGATCCTACGTCTTGGGTTATATGGTTTATATTTGTAAACTTTTCTATTATGGAAGTGGACTATATGTTATAAGGTATGTAACTATGTACCGGAATAATAACAAAGATATTCCCATAATTATAAATTGAATATTTTCGGTTAAAGTACCTGGAATAATATTGATAAACGTTAATTGAGAGTTTATTTAATTCAATGAATATTAATTATAATATTCATTTGGAAAGAATTTATGAATGGTCTATTACTTATTGAATGAGAATCAGTGTGAGTATTTGATAAAGTGGTTAAAGTCCGGGAACTGCCGGAGAGATAACGTCTTGGTTTTAATTAGAAATATTCCAAGAGTTACATTTGGGGTGTTTTGAGGTTATTACATATTTCGATATTAGTAGTAAAATTGTTGAATATTCTTTTAAAAAGGGGATATTGAATATTTTATTCAATAAATATTATGTATTTATTTATTAAATACCCTAAGTGTTTGAAAGGGCATAAAATGTTATTTGGAGGTTATTGAAGGACTTTTATAGTTGATTTAAAATATTATATTTGATTTTACCTATGTAAGTTTCAAAACCTAAACTTTTGAAAGGTTATTGTATAATACTGCATTTGCCAGGTATTTTGTGAGATAGAGGTAGTCGTGGAAACCCGGAGGGATTCCAGCGGCAGATTATTATTTATTTTGAGGAATGTTATTTATAAACATTAACTATATTTCCGTGAAGTATGAATTACTTGGAAACCATTCGAGGATTATTATTTGAATACGATATCATTCAAGGAATTGTATTTGCTTACTAAATCTTTCGAGGAATATTATTTGAGTATTATCTCAGTCGAGAAATACCATATGAATATTATTTCTGTTAAATAGGCGAGTGGAAGGCATAATTGTTTTCGAGGGTACAATGTGGTACTTGTGTTATGATTTGATATTGGCTTATAAGCGAGATATGAGATATATTAGTTATAAGCCGGATGTTGATAAGACCCTTAGCGAAAGGGCATGCGAATCTCATTCTTCGAATATAGACCGGGAGTCGGTATTTCTTGATTTATTATGAATATTTTCGAAGGAGAATATTTAAGTAAATATTTCCCATTATTTATTTGAATGAATATTGTATGGATATTCATTCGAGATTGTTTACTTAATGAACATTATTTTAATATTCATTTAAGGATGAATTATTTATTGGATACTATTCCAAATATTTATTCGAGGATTTACTTATTTAAATAATAATATCCATATACTCATTCGAAGGTTACCTTGAGCAATATTTTATATTAAGAATATCCTTTAATTATTTATTTAATTCTTTTAATTAGTTTTAAAAAGGCATTATTGTATTCAGATATTATCTTCGATCTTCAAATATTATGTAAATTATTCCTGAGTCTTATCATTATTACTTTTATCAAGGAAGGTTCTCCGAACTCTATATTCTTCATTTGAATCTATCTTTTAAAATAGAAGGGAACCTTACTTGAGAGCTGTTATCTCTTTGACTACCTGGTCATATACTTGATAAACTACCTTTTCACTCGCATCTTGATTTTTTTTCAAATATCGATATGAGTCTTGTTGGTTACCTCCTCAACACCCGAGGGGTAAAATTCATGGAACAAGTTTATATCCATTAACAAGCATCAGCTTGGGAAATATTGGTGAATTTTCCTTTCCAACTAGATACGACTACTTTGTGGAGTCTTATCAACAAGTATTATACTTGGGGAAAGGGGCACGAACTTTACGTTTTAGAGTCATGGATTTTATTCGAACTAGGAGTCGCGTAAGAGGCCGAGTCGCGCTGGTCCATCCCAAAGGCCCAACCGTTGGCAAGGGAGATCAAAAAGGGCGGTGGACAAGTAAATCCGTCAGTTCTTCCTTCTACCGGTAGTAAAACCAAATTGAGCTGTAGAATCTGCGACTGATCATCGTAAAGATTGGAACAGCGGGCGCGGTGAATACTCCAGTATTAGTTCATCATCCAATTTGGATATTTCCTACAACACGTATCGAAGAGACTTCTTTCAGGTTGACGGGTAGTTCCCGCGACACGTATCGAAGAGACTTCTTTCATGTTGGCAGGGGTTTGAAATTTGTTTAAATCTAGGATTGCAATATTTTCCTGCAATTTCCTCGTTGTGATATATGATGATATCTGGCTCATATTTTGCATAGCAGATATTCCTACGAAAGTTATAATTTGAGTTACCTTGTAACTTCATCCTTTATCTTATAATTGATGACTCTGTTGATACCTTTCATAACATGAGTTGTGATAAGGAGGTTTTTGATATTGGATCACCTTCTAACTTCATCTTTTAAGTTATATGTTGAGATTCTGCTTATATTCTATATAGCAGATATTTTACGGAAAGGTTATATGGAACTATCTTATAACTTCATCTTTTACGATATACTAGCACTATGTTCGTCAATGCATGACATAGAGTTTCAAAGATATTTTAGAACTGTTATTACATTTCTGAGGTACAGTATCTTGATATATCAAGTGTTTTGGGCGAAAATGATATATTTATATGTATATACTTTAAGACTTGTGAAATACTAAGAAGGGGATCTTTTTATGGTTTGGTTTCTGTTTGATGAAAACACTTGTAAGTAGCAGTATATTGTACTACGTATTTTGAAGAGTTTTCTTAAAGGTCGTTGAGACTACAACTTATACCATTTTGCTAAGGCATGAAGCTTACTATGGTTAGTATAATCCCAGGTTGTTCATTTGATGCTACTTCAAATGTTATACTTTCCTTATTGAAGTTCCACAGTTATAAATGTTCCAGAAATGATATTAAATATCATTAGACATTGAATACCATTGTGTGTATTGGTAAGTATATTGTTAAGTTCTATTATTACCTTGCTGAGCAATTCTTTCGCTCATACTTTCTTGTTTTCAAATATTAACCTTTCAGAGGAAGGTAGGCGGATGAGGCTTATCTGCATGGCTCGGGAGAAGCAGGCAGTATCCCTTAATGAAGACAATATGGTTCAGAAAATCTATAGCTGGAGTAAGTAATATGTAGGTATATTGATGTGTAATATACATATTACTTTGTACCGAGTAGTACTAGTTGCTAGTGTACTTCTCAACGAAGTTATACTAGGAGTACAAGTTTTGTAAAACACAGTGCGATGCAATTGGATGGATGTAATGAGAAATGTAAGTATTGAGTTCTTGTTTCTAGCCCTATAACCTAAAAGATGCTCGGTGGTTGGGGTCTCAATGTTGTAACTCAATTGCTAATGACTACAGATGGTTTAATGTGGTTAAACAGGTGATTTGTTATTAAGGATTTCCGTGTGACGACCAAATCCTTGACCCCGGATTTAGGGGCGTTACAATACCTAATTATGAATATAATCTATTACGAAGTTCGTAACATCCTTTTGTAAGATTGAAAAATAATGAATACGACTGAATTAATTTGTTAATTCTTCTTAAACCTGTAAATCCAGATAATGCCTATTTGTAATGGTACGTATAGATTTTGATGGTCAATTTCGTTGCAATTTAATGATTTTACTACAGCTTTCCCCTTTCTTTTTATACAGGGACGTTCAGTGGACCTGTTTGTTATAAATTCGTTCGGATCTGCATTTCAGGTTGGTGGTAACATGTGCAGTTTTTGTTCCTCTAGAAACTTGTAGACCCCCTCAAGTTATGGCTTGTGCATGTCCCTTACGTTCTTAGTTAAAGCGTATGATATGTTTGAAGAATAATTCTTTTTTTTATGCAGGCACTTTTTATCTGCCTCCTTCTACCTTTAATTTCAAAAATGTGGGGTATTCCATTCAATCAATTGCCAAACTATCTTATGGATGGCGCTACATGTTTTTTAAATATCGGCACTGTATCAGGTAGTACATCAATTTCCTGTTTCTGAACTTATGTTGGATAAACTAGTTCTGTTCATTTAATGTTAGTGTTCTTATAGCAAGTCCAGTTCTGGTGCTAAAATGGCTATAGCCTCTGCTATTTTTTGGCAGCAAAGTGTGACATTTGGTGCTAAAATAGAACATGTGATCCAGTTCTAATGTCAAAATGGCTATAGCTGTTGTTCTGTTTCAGTTTAAACTCATTCACCAAGGATATTTCCCTCCTTTCATATCAGAAGATGATGTGACAAAGATAGCTATAGCTATCTTTGGTTCTAAATATAGAACATATCATCCATTATGCATCTTTCCAATTAAATATAGCTATGCATTGATTGATGATTTTAAAAATCTAGTTTTATTATTATAGGTGTTTGACCAGGTATAACTCTGCATTGGACTTGCTCTCACAGGTTGTGGTCCGGGTTGCATAAATATGTTGGTCGGCTTAAGACCTTAATATTAAACTATTAAAATAGGACCATTTAATTGAAAATATTGAAATATAGTGAAAATTTATGGACTGAAATATGAGTTCTGTGGAGTACCAATTATATTAGACTAAAATATATTATTCTGCAATCATGTTCTACTTGCGAAACATATCTTTTGGAACGTAGATTGTACTTCAAGCACTCCAGTATGATATTTACCAGTATGAATGTTTACCAGTATGATGTTATACTAGCGCTAGGTGGTCTTTTTTTTTTGCTGTTCAGCCAGAAATAATTAGTGGAAGCTGTTGCTTAGACAAGTAAAAGCTATAGGACAAGCGGTTCAGACATGCTGAAAAATTTGGGACAAGCAATTAAGACGAAAATTGTACTCCAATGACTCAAAGGCGGCTACACTTGGTATTTTTTTTGTAGCTTTAACTTGCTAGTAGAAGAACTTGGTATTTTTGTAAAACTGTTATGTAGTTTTGTTGGCTGCATTATTTAGGACTTTTGAAGTTGTTGGCTTGCTTTGGACAGGATGGTTTTAAGTATAAACAAAGCAACCATTTCAAATTTTTTGTTAAAAAGTGTTGCATTTGACTATATATGATGTTGCATTATGGTATATTTAGTGTTGCTAAAAATACTTCTGATGTTGCAAAAAAAAAAAATATGATGTTGCATTAGACTCAACTAGTGTTGCATTAGATAGTGGTCCCCACTGCTGATGTGGCATGTGGGCCCACTGTTGACATGGCATGTGGGCCCTACTGCTGACGTGGCATGTGGGCCCCCACTGCTGACGTGTCACCTTGGTGGGCCATATTTGTGACGTGGCACTTGTGGGCCCCACTGCTGACATGGGTAAAAATCTTATGCAACACCATGTAGTGTTGCCTTTACATGCTTTTGGTGTTGCATAAGGGCTCTTATGCAATACTTTCGTAGTGTTGCAATATCTTGGAAAAAGCATTGCATTAGGGGTCTTACGCAACGCCGGTATTGGCAACGCCCCTCTGGTGTTGCGTAAGACCTTACGCAACGCTTTTCAGGTCTTTTGCAACTTTATTTGGGGGTTGCGTATGTGCGTTTATGGCGTAGTGATTCTACCTTCACTAATATATTTCCCTTCTCATAGATACATATAGGGGAGAGCACGGATCGGATCGGATTGGGTTTACGGTAAAACCGAAACCGGAACTCTTCGGGTTTTAAAATCTAAAACCGAACCGCAACCAAAACAAACGGTTCGGTTTCGGATTCAAAATTGTTGGATCGGTTGCAATCGGTTTGGTTTTAAAACGGCCTCAAATAAAAATGATAAAACCGACATACCTTACTTAAAAAAATTACATAAAATTTAAAATTACATCCATGAAACATTTATTTTCTCGAAACATACAGAGTTTTAATAATTAATTACTAAAGTCTAAGATAACATTTATATAAATAATGGAGTTGCAGACTTGCAGGCAGTTCCATTCCATCATTACAAAGTAATACAGAAGCTTTCCTAGGCTGGTAGCTGGTACATGAGGGCTGAGGCAGACTGGCCAGACCTGCAAAAGGGAAATAAAGACAATCAGTAAGATAAATAGACTGTTGATGGCCTTGTGAAGATTAGTATGTTAGAGTGTTAGTGGCTTAGTGCACGAGGAAGAACTAATAATCCATAAAGTTAAAAGATTAAATAGCAAATTAAAATGGACTTACCAGTGGACTTACAAGTTCAAGTTAATGAACTTGCCAAATACTTGTAACGCCCCGACTTCCCAATACTAAAAATATACTTTTATAATAAATTATTGGATTTAATTAAATAAAATAGAATTTGATACAGGGAAATTTTTTTAAAAAATTTCGGCATGAAGTATTCGTAATATGGTCTATCCACCTGTATTTTGAACCAACCAAATTCATAAAAGAAAATAACTGCAATTCCAAGTACTTAAGAAACATAACACCTGTTCAACCTGTCCTAACCGATCAGGTGAACCATACTACTATGCCCTCCCGATCATAAAACAAGATCGGGGCACACAACCAAATTAAATACATACAAGCTGCTAACCAGACATTAAATCATAATACAACACCCCACTACTAACCCGGATCTCTCACAGGTAGTGGTATGAAACAAGCAACTACTAACTAAGTTATTACATTACAATACTAAATCCTTAATTAAAAGATACATACACTCCACAAATATAAATACAACCAACCATAACTATTACACAATTTTCTACTGATACCCAAAAGTCCAACCTTGTTTTAGAGCCAAACTAGTCTGTCTACAGCCCACAACAAGTTCTTCTCCTGATACAGCTCCTACGTCGTATCTTTTTCTTCCTTAACTGAAAAAGGGTTATAAACAACAATAAGTGAGCCAAATGCTCAGCAAGTAACAATATAGATGCCAAAATAAAATCAACAACAAGAGTACGGGTACAACGATATAAGAATCATTCTCTGAGTTTTTTTTCCAAAGTTTGGCAATTTGTAATTCATTCCAAAAATAGGGAGAGAGAGAAAAATGGATTTCTCTTTTTATATCAAATTTCCCACCTTTAAAACATTTTAATTAAATTAAGCTTTTTATTAAAATCGGACAATACGGGTGATCAGCCACGTAATGTCCCCATACCGGACACTAGGTCCCTCTGGACTTTGAAAATTGGGTTCCCAATTAGGCAACACATTGGCCTCTATTGCTGGACTAGGACCACCCTAGCCTCTTACGCCAAATTAAGAGCTGGACTAGGACCACCCTAGCCTCTTACGCTAATTTAAAATAATTAATTAAATGTCCATAAAGTAAAACAAGTTTTCGATGAATGGAATTCTTATGCAATAATTCAGAGCAGGGGATTTATTCTGTTTAACTTCAAGAATAAGTGACTGAAAGTCAAGTAAGAATTCTAATTTAAGTGCATAAGGTTCGCAAGGTAAGGTTCAAGTGTGATTCACAGGTATTTAAAAATAAAGGTTTATCAAGTTATGACCATTTTAGAGGTGTAATACAAGGCGGTATCGAACCTGGTATGGCTAAGGGGAAAATAAAAGTATAAGCAATAAAGGTCATTGATTAATTAAGAACATAACAAAGGTTAGGGATATAGAGTTTAATTCAAGGGTTGCAAGGTATAGTTAGGCTAGTGTGAATTAAGGAAATAGATATGAAATAGGGTTCAAGCTAGTACAAAAGGTATGTCATAAAATAAGGTTTACAGTTCGACGAGAATTAAAATAAGCAAGGAAGTACAATAGTTTAAACAGCAGTCTATAATGGTAAACAAGAAGGTATGAAGGATTAAGCAATAGTTAATATGGTTTAACAGTATAGTACAAGAGGTTCGACAATTAACTTGAAAGAAGCAACAATAAGTTATAACAATTTAAACAACAATTCAGGGATAATTGAAAGAATATGAACTTTGATACAAGGTTCGAGTTACTTGCCTTAACCAAATATTTCCACGCTAGTCACTTAGTTCAAAAACTCTCAGTCTTTGCCTTTCCTTTATCCTTTATGTCTATGTCCTTCGAACCTACACATATAAAACACTATTTCAGCATTCTGTTCAATAATCGACGCTCCTCTACAAATGTCTAATCTAAATCTACCCTTGCGATAATTATTAATTTATTAACTTAATAATAATAATAATATCAACCCCAGTCCACTGACACACATGTAATAGCAACCGATAAACATTTAGCAGGAAATCATTTAAATAAAATATAGTCAAATACCACTCCAAATTAGAAGTGTATATATATACATATATATATGCTCGAGAGTGTATAACTAGAACTGTAGGGAATCAATAATTATTTGAAAATTCGACAGCATCTCCTTTGAATATTGTACTACCCGTCGGAATACAACCGACCCAAACAAGCTTTAACAACCATATTTGTATTATTTATATAACCGGAACCAATAACTAACAATTCAATTCAAAAGTATTACAAATCTGGATTAAATCGGCAACCGGATATATAAATTCGAAAATTAAAACAAGAACTGAAAAATATTACATAATTAGTGAAATTATACTTGGCTCAGGAATTCATCATTGCCGATTCCACCGACTCAAATAAAATCATTGTCGGTGGGGCAAAATTTCGGGGTACCCGAAAGGGCTTCCAACACGAAATTTCGCACAAATTTTATACGGTTAATTCAAAGCTAGTTCCACTGAACAAATCGAATAGAGTACCAGCTGGGCAAAACAGGAATGCAAAACAGAACTACGGCTAAGAAACATGGACCGACCGCCAGCTCATGGTGCTCATCACTGGCGGTGGTGGCGATGGTGGAGTGCCTAAAACAGGCGGCTCAACACCTTCACCCACCAGGTTTCATCATAGAAATCAATAACAATTCATGACAACGAAAAGCCCCATTCATTCGCACACACACCGATCGAATCTCACAAAACACGCAGTTCATATATACACATGAACTGTGTATGCATAACCCACAACCACACGGATACATAGTTAACACGGAGAAGCGAGAGAGATTGAGTGCTATTGCCGAGAGAAATTAACAGAGAGAAACCGGGAGAGAGAAGGGGAAAGAGATTGTACCCCAATTTCCGGAAAGAGAGAGAGCACATCAGACACAACAGAGCAATCTCGAAGACTCCCGAAAAATAAATGGGGAAGGAACTGGTAATTTAAGAAGTTAAAAGGGGAAAGTAATTTACTAATTTTAAAATTTTGAAAAACAACCAAAATCATTTATTTAGTTTAAACTAAATCGAGAATAATTTGAGAATTGTTGGAAAATTAAACTTTTTATTTTTAAAATAAAGAGTGTAAAATTACGAACACCCATATATTTTTAAAATATTTTTAGGATCGAAAACGAATTAAATATGAATTTTACAAAATTAAATCAATAAAACACAAATAAATTCATAAGATTATTTTAAAATCCTTAAAGATAGAAAATAATTCATCAAATATTTTTAGAAGTCAAATAAACTCATAAAGTTAATATTAAAAAAGATTTCATAATTTATACTAATCCCTGTAATTTTATAAAATTCTCAGAAAATAAATAACTCATGATTTAAATAGGGTTTAATCACCAAAAATAAAAATAAAAACATATAGACTTATCCGACACATATAAATCATCAAATAAACCCGCAAAACGAAATCATACATATTTCACTTCCTCAAAAATAATCACGTCACATAATTCACATTTAATAATAAATAAATAATTATAAATATCACAGAAATTTCTAAGGCGTTATATCCTCCCCCCCTTAAAAGGATTCTGTCCCCAGAATCTCACCTAAGTAAATAAATGAGGATAATTCTCTAGCATCTCGCTCTCAAGTTCCCAAGTTGATTCTTCAACTCTTGGGTTCCTCCACAAAACCTTTACCAACTTAACTGTCTTATTTCTCAATTTCTTATCCATTCTATCCTGGATTGCTACGGGCTGTTCTATATACGACAGATCCGGCTGTAACTCAATAGGCTCGTACTCGATCACATGACTCAAATCTGGATGATATTTCTTAAGCATTGACACATGGAAGACATTGTGGATATGACTCATATGTGGCGGTAGGGCTAACTCATACGCAACTTTTCCAACCCGTCTTAAGATCTCAAAAGGTCCTACGTATCTCGTACTGAGCTTTCCTTTCTTGCCAAACCTCGTAACTCCTTTCCAAGGTGACATTTTCAACAACACTTTCTCTCCTTCTTCACAATTCATATCCTTCCTGGCTTGATCAGCATACTTCCTTTGTCTGTTCTGAGCAGCAATTAGCCTTTTCTGAATGATTTCGATCTTTTCCTTCGTTTGTTGTACTAGTTCCGATCCCAACACCTTACGCTCACCAACCTCATCCCAATATACAGGAGATCTAAATTTCCTTCCATATAAAGCTTCGTATGGCGGCATCCCAATGCTAGCATGATAGCTGTTGTTGTAAGAGAATTCCACCAAAGGTAGGTGCTCGTCCCAACTTCCTTTAAAATCCAATGCACACGTTCGTAGCATATCTTCAATAGTTTGAATGGTTCGTTCACTCTGTCCGTCCGTCTGCGGATGATAGGCTGTACTCATCTTAAGCTCAGTTCCCAAGCATTCTTGAAATTGTTTCCAAAATCTGGAGTTGAAACGTGGATCTCGATCAGATACAATAGTTACTGGCACCCCGTGACGCATCACTACTTCCTTCAAATACAACTGTACTAACTTATCTAGCGAGAACCTTTCGTTGATCGGAAGAAAATGGGCAGATTTAGTCAAACGGTCTATGATTACCCAAATCGCATCATGATTAGCTTTTGTTCTTGGTAATCCAACCACGAAATCCATAGCCAGATGCTCCCATTTCCACTCAGGAATATCTAACGGCTGTAATAGTCCACTGGGCCTTTGATGTTCGGCTTTGACTCTTTGACATGTGTAACACTTACTAACCCATTCTGCAATCTCTCTTTTCATATCAGGCCACCAGAAATGTTCCTTCAGGTCTTGGTACATCTTCGTACTCCCCGGATGAATTGAATATCTTGAACTGTGAGCATCCCGCAAAATCTCATTCTTTAATTCTGGCACGTTGGGAATCCAAATCCTCGAAGAAAATCTTAAGATACCCTTATCATCCTTCTGAGTGCAAATCTCTTCACCTGTCAATGTGTTCATATCTTGATTCATGATTTCCTCCTGACATCTTCGTATCTTTTCAAGTAACTCGGGTTGAAAGGTCATGGTATAACACTTACCACTGGTAGGCTCCGAGGTCTGGACTTCTAATCTCAACTTTTCAAACTCCTTGAACAATTCCTTTGAGATGGTAAACATGTTCAGTCTCTCCTTTCTACTTAATGCGTCGGCCACTACATTCGCTCTCCCTGGGTGATAATTAATTGTGCAGTCATAATCCTTAATCAACTCTAACCATCGCCTTTGTCTCATGTTAAGCTCTCGTTGTGTGAAGATATACTTCAAACTTTTGTGGTCCGTGTAAATCTCACATTTTTCACCATATAGATAGTGTCTCCAAATCTTTAGTGCGAATACAATTGCTGCTAACTCCAAATCGTGAGTCGGGTACTTCTGTTCATGAGGCTTTAATTGTCGAGAAGCATACGCAATCACCTTTCCATGTTGCATCAATACACACCCTAATCCTTTGTATGAAGCATCACTGTAGATCACAAAGTTTCCTTGACTGTCTGGTAAGACTAACACTGGTGCTGTTACTAATCTTTTCTTTAATTCCTGGAAACTCTCTTCACACTTCTCATTCCATATGAACTTCTCATTTTTCCTAGTCAACCTGGTCAATGGTGAGGCGATCTTAGAAAAATCTTGAACAAACCTCCTATAATAACCAGCCAATCCCAAGAAACTTCTCACTTCGGTGGGCGTTCTCGGTCTGCTCCAATTCACCACAGCTTCTATCTTTGCAGGGTCAACTCTAATTCCTTCGCTACTGATTATATGACCTAGAAACTGCACCTCTTCCAACCAAAACTCACATTTTGAAAACTTGGCATACAACTTCTCTGCTCTCAATATTTCTAACGCAATCCTTAAATGTTCTGCATGTTCTTCCCGGGTCTTGGAATATATCAAGATATCATCAATGAAAACTATCACAAATTTATCCAGATGCTTCCTAAAGACTCTGTTCATAAGATCCATAAATGCTGCTGGGGCATTGGTTAATCTAAATGGCATCACTAAGAATTCGTAATGTCCATACCTTGTGCGAAATGCCGTCTTTGGAATGTCTTCAGGTTTGATCTTTAATTGATGATAGCCCGATCTTAAATCAATCTTCGAGAAATAAGCTGCTCCCTTAAGTTTATCAAACAAATCATCGATTCTAGGTAAGGGATATCTATTCTTGATGGTCAGCTTGTTGAGTTCTCGATAATCGATACATAATCTCATACTACCATCCTTTTTCTTGACAAACAGCACAGGAGCTCCCCACGGTGATACACTTGGTCTTATGACTCCCTTATCTAAAAGTTCTTGTAATTGTGTTGCTAACTCTTTCATCTCCACCGGTGCCATCCTATATGGTGCTTTGGACACGGGTTCTGCTCCAGGTACTAGGTCTATAGCAAACTCCACTTCTCGATCTGGAGGTAAACCGGGTAATTCTTCTGGAAAAACATCGGGGAACTCGTTAACAATTGGTATATCTTCTATCTTCGGTGCTTGCTTCTCTACATCCGTCACGTGTGCTAGATACGCTTCACAACCTTGTCTAAGTAACCTCTTGGCTTGCATAATACTCAGAAATTTCTTCACCTGCCTTTGTCCTTGAAATATCACTTCCTTATCATCCTCCGCCTTTAATCTCACCTGTTTCTTTCTACACTCAATCTGTGCATCATAATCAGCCAACCAATCCATTCCTAAAATTACATCGAATTCTCCCATTTCAAAGGGTATCAAATTGGCATAGAAAAGGTAACCACCTATCTCTATATTACACTGAGGACACACTTGATTGACAGGGACTCTATCTTGGTTTGCCACCTCTATCACTAAAGCTTGCTCTAAAGGTCGAATTTCACATTGCAATTTACTAACAAACTTGTTGGAAATGAAAGACTTAGTAGCTCCAGAGTCAATTAAAACTTTAGCCTCTATTGAATTCATAGGAAGCGTACCTGCAACAACATCCATTTCTTGAACAGCATCCTGCATAGTCATGTTAAAGGTTCTGGCTCTAGGTTGAGACGTCTGGTTCTGAGATGGAGGTCCAGTTATCCTCAGGGCATTTGCCGATGGGGGTCCGGCTATCCTTAAAACATTTCCTGACTGAACTGCCTCCTTGCAATCCTTAGCAATATGACCAACTTTCCCGCAGTTGTAGCATGTTATCCCTGATTTTGAAGTCGGGCACTCTCCCGCGTAATGTCCCTTCTTGTTGCATTTAAAACAAGTAATACTTAGTCTGTGGCAAACTCCCGAGTGCTTCTTCCCACAAGTTGTACATTCAGGTAAGGCTGGTCTGATTGCAAGCTGCTGATTGGTATTCTGAAAACGTTTACCTTGACCACCGTTTCCATTCTTCGGTTTCTGAAAACCTCGATTCCTGTCAAACCGACCCTCATTCCTTGGCTTGAACTTGTTAGTATTGTTATTACCTTTTGGGTTCTGACTTCCCTCAGTACTTTCTATCTTCCTTTTCTTTCCTGCTTTCTCTTTCTGATACAATTCACTTTCACCTTCCACAATCATAGCCTTCTCCACTACCATTGCATAGTTCTCTAACTGAAACACCGCCACCTTACTACGTATCCATGGCTTTAGACCCTGTTGAAATCTTTTAGCTTTCTTTGCCTCAGTATTAACGTACTCAGGAACAAACCTTGCTAACTCTGTGAATCTTGCCTCGTATTCTGCCACGCTCATGTTTTCTTGTTTTAATTCTAAAAACTGAATCTCCAGCTGATCTTGCATATACCTTGGAAGATACTTCTCGAGAAATAACTCGGTGAATCTCTGCCATGTGATCACTCCATCACCTTGCAACAGTTTTGTTGACTCCCACCAATAATTTGCTTCAGCTTTCAAAAAGTAACTAGCATATTCCGTCTTCTGACCTTCTCCTACCCTAACCAACGCAAAAGCTTTTTCCATTTCATTAAGCCAAGCCCTAGCTTCTATAGGGTTGACAGTACCTTTGAACTCTGGAGGGTGTACGGCTTGAAAAGCTTTGAAGGTCACAATTGGTTGGGCGGGTCGTTGCTGAGCTAGTGCGGCTGTCTGTTGTTGAAGAAGTTGGAGAATTTGAGTCATAGTCGGGTCAACTGGATTTTGATTGCCAGTGTTCTGGTTTTCAGGATTTGTAGCAGTTGTTTTCTTCTTTGGAGGCATGATTCTGATAAGAAAACAAGAAACTTATTAAGCAACAGGCTAATATATACAAAAATAAGGTTTTTTTTTTTTCGAATCCTGGATTTTGAGTTACCTATGTTCACAAGAATTTTAACGGGGTAAAGAACCAAGGAAGCATAGGTAATATCTTGAACAAGTAATGCTAACAGGAGATATTTAGGCAACTCAGAAATGTAATAAAAGATGTGCAGATAACGAGAAAATAAAGGTCATGGTACCAACAAAGTTAATATAACACAACCGTTTCAGAGTTCAAGGTACACTGTTAACCATCCTACTACAAAAATAAATACCGAGGATAATCTCAATCATCCACCATCTGCGATAACGATATAGCGAGTAAAGAAATTATTAAAGCGATAAAAGAATATCCTAAACCTACTACCTACTATCCTAATGATAACCTACACCTATCGCTCCTATCCTATACCTATACCTAATCCTGGCTTGTTTCAGTGACCAAAACCTGATAGCTCTGATACCAACCTGTAACGCCCCGACTTCCCAATACTAAAAATATACTTTTATAATAAATTATTGGATTTAATTAAATAAAATAGAATTTGATACAGGGAAATTTTTTTAAAAAATTTCGGCATGAAGTATTCGTAATATGGTCTATCCACCTGTATTTTGAACCAACCAAATTCATAAAAGAAAATAACTGCAATTCCAAGTACTTAAGAAACATAACACCTGTTCAACCTGTCCTAACCGATCAGGTGAACCATACTACTATGCCCTCCCGATCATAAAACAAGATCGGGGCACACAACCAAATTAAATACATACAAGCTGCTAACCAGACATTAAATCATAATACAACACCCCACTACTAACCCGGATCTCTCACAGGTAGTGGTATGGAACAAGCAACTACTAACTAAGTTATTACATTACAATACTAAATCCTTAATTAAAAGATACATACACTCCACAAATATAAATACAACCAACCATAACTATTACACAATTTTCTACTGATACCCAAAAGTCCAACCTTGTTTTAGAGCCAAACTAGTCTGTCTACAGCCCACAACAAGTTCTTCTCCTGATACAGCTCCTACGTCGTATCTTTTTCTTCCTTAACTGAAAAAGGGTTATAAACAACAATAAGTGAGCCAAATGCTCAGCAAGTAACAATATAGATGCCAAAATAAAATCAACAACAAGAGTACGGGTACAACGATATAAGAATCATTCTCTGAGTTTTTTTTCCAAAGTTTGGCAATTTGTAATTCATTCCAAAAATAGGGAGAGAGAGAAAAATGGATTTCTCTTTTTATATCAAATTTCCCACCTTTAAAACATTTTAATTAAATTAAGCTTTTTATTAAAATCGGACAATACGGGTGATCAGCCACGTAATGTCCCCATACCGGACACTAGGTCCCTCTGGACTTTGAAAATTGGGTTCCCAATTAGGCAACACATTGGCCTCTATTGCTGGACTAGGACCACCCTAGCCTCTTACGCCAAATTAAGAGCTGGACTAGGACCACCCTAGCCTCTTACGCTAATTTAAAATAATTAATTAAATGTCCATAAAGTAAAACAAGTTTTCGATGAATGGAATTCTTATGCAATAATTCAGAGCAGGGGATTTATTCTGTTTAACTTCAAGAATAAGTGACTGAAAGTCAAGTAAGAATTCTAATTTAAGTGCATAAGGTTCGCAAGGTAAGGTTCAAGTGTGATTCACAGGTATTTAAAAATAAAGGTTTATCAAGTTATGACCATTTTAGAGGTGTAATACAAGGCGGTATCGAACCTGGTATGGCTAAGGGGAAAATAAAAGTATAAGCAATAAAGGTCATTGATTAATTAAGAACATAACAAAGGTTAGGGATATAGAGTTTAATTCAAGGGTTGCAAGGTATAGTTAGGCTAGTGTGAATTAAGGAAATAGATATGAAATAGGGTTCAAGCTAGTACAAAAGGTATGTCATAAAATAAGGTTTACAGTTCGACGAGAATTAAAATAAGCAAGGAAGTACAATAGTTTAAACAGCAGTCTATAATGGTAAACAAGAAGGTATGAAGGATTAAGCAATAGTTAATATGGTTTAACAGTATAGTACAAGAGGTTCGACAATTAACTTGAAAGAAGCAACAATAAGTTATAACAATTTAAACAACAATTCAGGGATAATTGAAAGAATATGAACTTTGATACAAGGTTCGAGTTACTTGCCTTAACCAAATATTTCCACGCTAGTCACTTAGTTCAAAAACTCTCAGTCTTTGCCTTTCCTTTATCCTTTATGTCTATGTCCTTCGAACCTACACATATAAAACACTATTTCAGCATTCTGTTCAATAATCGACGCTCCTCTACAAATGTCTAATCTAAATCTACCCTTGCGATAATTATTAATTTATTAACTTAATAATAATAATAATATCAACCCCTGTCCACTGACACACATGTAATAGCAACCGATAAACATTTAGCAGGAAATCATTTAAATAAAATATAGTCAAATACCACTCCAAATTAGAAGTGTATATATATACATATATATATGCTCGAGAGTGTATAACTAGAACTGTAGGGAATCAATAATTATTTGAAAATTCGACAGCATCTCCTTTGAATATTGTACTACCCGTCGGAATACAACCGACCCAAACAAGCTTTAACAACCATATTTGTATTATTTATATAACCGGAACCAATAACTAACAATTCAATTCAAAAGTATTACAAATCCGGATTAAATCGGCAACCGGATATATAAATTCGAAAATTAAAACAAGAACTGAAAAATATTACATAATTAGTGAAATTATACTTGGCTCAGGAATTCATCATTGCCGATTCCACCGACTCAAATAAAATCATTGTCGGTGGGGCAAAATTTCGGGGTACCCGAAAGGGCTTCCAACACGAAATTTCGCACAAATTTTATACGGTTAATTCAAAGCTAGTTCCACTGAACAAATCGAATAGAGTACCAGCTGGGCAAAACAGGAATGCAAAACAGAACTACGGCTAAGAAACATGGACCGACCGCCAGCTCATGGTGCTCATCGCTGGCGGTGGTGGCGATGGTGGAGTGCCTAAAACAGGCGGCTCAACACCTTCACCCACCAGGTTTCATCATAGAAATCAATAACAATTCATGACAACGAAAAGCCCCATTCATTCGCACACACACCGATCGAATCTCACAAAACACGCAGTTCATATATACACATGAACTGTGTATGCATAACCCACAACCACACGGATACATAGTTAACACGGAGAAGCGAGAGAGATTGAGTGCTATTGCCGAGAGAAATTAACAGAGAGAAACCGGGAGAGAGAAGGGGAAAGAGATTGTACCCCAATTTCCGGAAAGAGAGAGAGCACATCAGACACAACAGAGCAATCTCGAAGACTCCCGAAAAATAAATGGGGAAGGAACTGGTAATTTAAGAAGTTAAAAGGGGAAAGTAATTTACTAATTTTAAAATTTTGAAAAACAACCAAAATCATTTATTTAGTTTAAACTAAATCGAGAATAATTTGAGAATTGTTGGAAAATTAAACTTTTTATTTTTAAAATAAAGAGTGTAAAATTACGAACACCCATATATTTTTAAAATATTTTTAGGATCGAAAACGAATTAAATATGAATTTTACAAAATTAAATCAATAAAACACAAATAAATTCATAAGATTATTTTAAAATCCTTAAAGATAGAAAATAATTCATCAAATATTTTTAGAAGTCAAATAAACTCATAAAGTTAATATTAAAAAAGATTTCATAATTTATACTAATCCCGGTAATTTTATAAAATTCTCAGAAAATAAATAACTCATGATTTAAATAGGGTTTAATCACCAAAAATAAAAATAAAAACATATAGACTTATCCGACACATATAAATCATCAAATAAACCCGCAAAACGAAATCATACATATTTCACTTCCTCAAAAATAATCACGTCACATAATTCACATTTAATAATAAATAAATAATTATAAATATCACAGAAATTTCTAAGGCGTTATAATACTGACAGTCTTTGACATTTTTAAAAAAAAGAAGCTATACTGCTGAAGGCATTTATAATTATGAAGTCAAATCTTGAACTTCATATTTCAATTTCTACAAGTGAAAAATCACATTGCATGCTGACAAGATACATCCACACTGGTATATGTTAGCTACTAAACTAGTTATATAAACTTAAACTGATCAAATTGTTGTGTACACTATACACTTTCTTAAGAAAAAAGGGAGGTAATACACCTTCCTCTAATTAAATATTGTTCACCCTTTCATGAGCAGCTATCTGCAACAATGGCATGCATTTTCCCGTACTAGTAACAAAAATTTCAAAACATTTACATAAAAGGTAAAGAAGAAATATTACAATTTTCTTTAAAATTTAGCAAGTGAAAAATAACTCACTAGGAAGAAGAAGTTAGTGTTTGATGAGGAAAAAAATATAAACTTCTGTAGATTGTTATATACAAAACATGTAAGTATGTAGAAGAAGAGAGAAATGTAGCTTATCATATTGTAATCATAACTTGGAATGTTTCGATTAAAATGTGAAATGAGCAATACAAGAGTATTTATACTAGTTGACTATTCTATAACAGAATTAGTTACAGATATAAGACCGTGTTTGGTCAAAAGGTAATTTCAGCTTATTACTAATTGACTTGTTGACTAAAGTCAATAAGCTAGTCTCAACAGCCCCCCTTTTAACTCACATGGAATTTCTTCTGCAAAGCTTCATCATCACCAGCAAAAAAATCTTGATCATCAGAACAAAAAACAGCAGCATGCCCACCACAAATTGTGGACGTAGTAAAGAAAGTAAGTCCCAATTTGGAAGCACAAGACCAATGTGGAACTTTACCCAAACCCTTAGTTAGAATATCAGCAGTATTGTCTTTTGTAGAGATTTGAAAACATCAACCAATCCAGACAATATTTTTCACGAATGAAATGACAGTCCAACTCGATGTGTTTAGTTCGAGCATGATACACTGGGTTGGCAACTAGATCAAGGGTTGCCTTATTGTCACAGAATAAAGGAACAGGCTTAGAAATGTTTACACCCAATTCAGCCAGAAGACTTTTGAGTCAAAGTACTTCACAGGAAGCATCAGAGAGAGCTGTATACTATGCTTCACAAGTGCTTTTAGAGGTTAAAGACTGTTTCTTTGATCTCCAAGAAATATCAGTATTACCAAGGAGAAAACAATACTCTCCTACTGACTTTCTATCACCAGGGTCTCCCCCCCAATCACTATCACTGAAGCCTTAAAAATGCATAGAAGAATTTACAGGGAAAAAAAATCATGATAAGAAGTTAACTTCAAATACCTGAGCACCCTTTCAACAGCAACTAAATGAGCTTGTCTGGGAGCATGAAGAAATTGGCTTAATAGTTGATCAGAGAAAGAAATATCTTGCCGAGAAGAATTCAAGTAAAGTAATTTCCCCACAAGTGCTCTATAAAAGGTGGGACTAGGCAATAGAGGTCCAGAAAGATCAGCATCATACAATTTAACATGAGGATCTAGAGGAACTGATAATGGCTTACAATTCTCCATGTTTGCAGATTTAAGCAAATCAAGAATAAACTTGTGATAACTGAGAAACAAACCTTGTGTATTCCTGAAAACTTCAAGGCCCAGATAAAACTTGACAGGACCAAGGTCTTTAATGCTAAATTTCTCATGAAGTCTTCAAATCTTGAATTAAAGAGAAATCATTTCCTGACAAAAAAATGTCATCAACATAGACAACAACGGCTATAAAACTATTGCCTAAACCAAAAGTGAACAAGGAGTGATCAAGCTTGGACTGTGTATAACCAGCTTCCAGTAAACAAACAGTAAGTTTAGTAAACCATTCTCGAGATGCTTGCTTAAGACCATATAAAGATTTTATCAGCTTACAAAATAAATTTGAGGTAGAAGTATAACCAGGTGGATGATAACCCAAAGGAAACTTCATATATACCACTTCTGATAAATCTCCATGTAAAAAAGCATTATTGATGTCAAGTTGCTCAATAAACCAGCCTTTTGCAACTGCCACTGCAAGTAAACTCCTGACAGTTACTAATTTTACTACTGAAGTAAAAGTATGATGGTAATCCACTCATGCAGTCTGTGTGTAGCCCTTAGTCACAAGTCTGGCTTTAAATCTTTCAACTTGACCATCTAGGAAGTATTTTACCTTAAAGACCCATTTGCAATCAATGCAAGTCTTATCAGGTGTTAAAGGCATTAAGACCAAAGTATTATTGGATTCTAAAGCAGCAAGTTCCTTGCTGATGGCTTCTACCCATTTGGGATCCTCAATAGCTTGATGATAGTGTTTTGGTTCAAAAATGACTGTAGAGTTATGAGAATAAGCAATAATTCCTGACTAGAAGTATCAAAAGAGTGATGAGACATGTAGACTGATAAAGAATCCAAAGTATCATTCAAAATTTGAGGTAAAGGACCCAGAACAGGTGGTGAAGATACCAACAATGGAACTTCAACTGAAGATGAGTTTAATAACTTTGTATGTAATACTGTTGAAACTGGTTGTGTGGTAGATTTGGTTGATTGAACATGATAATCTTGCCACCAAGAAGGCTTAGATTTTGATCTTTTAGACTATCTAACTATAGGATGAGAAACTGTTTCAACAACAGTAGATTGTGTATCAACTGGTATAGTTACAGAAGAATCCAAGACATTAATTTTTTCAGTGTTTGAAGAATCATTGCTAAAATCATTAGCATCAGCAAAATCCTTATCACCAGATGAAGAATCAACTGGTTCTTTACCAGCATATGAAGAATCACCTTGAGACAACCACTCTAAAAAATAATAAGAATTACAAGGTATGGTGGTAGTAAAAGGAACTGTACTTGAATTTTGATGATGATAAGGGAATATATGCTCAAAAAACTTGACATGTCTACTGATCAAGACAGAGTAATTGTCCAATCTGAGAAGTTTGTAGCCTTTTTACAAATAAGGATATCCAATCAATACACATTGAACAGCCCTGGGTGCAAATTTGTCATCTGGATGTAGAGATGCATAACAAAGGCAACCAAAAGCTCTTAGAAGAGAATAGTCTGGAGGTTTATGGAATAAGATTTCATGAGGACTTTTATGACTTAAAATGGGAGTTGGTAAAATGTTCACCAGAAAAGTGGCTGTGAGCAAACAATCACCCCAATATCCACTACACCACAAATGGTCTATGGCAACACCCAAAATAAGTGTTAAAAATGCTGAAAAATGTTACCATAGGATTTAAGGAAACACTTTGGTCAATTTTGAAGGTGTTGGGAATTTGCATGTGGGCTTAGAGGTTAAGCCAACACATTTTGTCAAAACTATGGCAACATCAACATCATGTTGCCTTAGGCACTTTTGCCAACATTTCGTGCAAAATAGCAACACTATTTTCGGTGTTGGCATAAAATCTATGGCAACACTATGTACTCAACACCAACAACCTTGCGATGTTACCATATAGCCTATTCCAACATCTTTGTCCCTCTACAGCAACACCAGTTGATATAAATTTTTTGAAAATTTATAATTTAAATATTTTTTTGGATTTTGTTTTACTTCTGATATTCTTCAAATTTTCAAAAATACAATAAAAAATTAACGCAAGTCAAGGTAAACTAAAATATAATTTGAATAAATCACATTTATCAACTTTTATAAAACTAAAATATATCATTAAATTCCATTACAAAAAATTACAGTACTAATTACACAAGTCAAATCATTATACAACTAAATCTACACTCCATTTATCACGTGAATATACATGAGCCAACTGATCAACTCCTTTTCCATGAATACCTTATTCCGTTTCTGGTCTTATTCCGTTACTGATCAACTGATCATGAATACATAATTAGCAAATATACATTGAATTTTTTGGACTGACAACAAACCCACGGACAAGTGTTCTTCACGCAGTCGGTCTAGCATTACCATAAATTTTTGTCTCAAACACGACTTGAGTCTCTCCCAAAGATGGATCTCCTTGCCCAGTCAGATACGACTAGCACCCTTGTGCGCCAGCTCACTTGCTAAAAGTTCATTTAAAAGGAAAATGGCAACAATAGAACACCCAACAAATGACGGAAGCAAGTACAAATAACTGAAAGAAAAGATGCAGTTACCTTGCGTATACAGAATACCAGAGCCATTGAGTGCTACGACCCACAGATATCCAGTCCCCTGGCAGTTCTGCTGCCTGCTAAATTCAGGCAAATGCTACAGTAATTGGACCAAGAAACTAAAAAAAATGAGCCTCAGAAGGATTATGACATACAAAAAAAGGACGAAAGGGTATGCACCTTGCTGAGCAGCAACCTACCATATGGAAACCCGGAAAGGGTATTAAATATTGATAACAGAATATGAAAGAAAATTTTATTGATCAAGGAATCAAATGAGGAAGAAAAGAACACCTGAGCAGTTGCAGGAAGACTCTTCGTTTGAGAATCAACATGGGCAAGTGCTCATGTATGTTGACCCACAATTCATACTTGAAAATTCTTTTCAGCCTAAAACACAAGATTTTTAACTGTTATATAAGTTATAATGCACATAATAAAGTACTAACTACATACATTGTCGGTAACCACAATTCTAGCACGTGCATTCATACAACTGTAAGACTATTTGGATATGTTGTAATAAATATTCATATACCCATAAACAGCAAGTACAGAAGATGTCTTGTCTATAACCACACGACAGAAATTACATCTTTGTTATTACAAGACAGCAATTAAGACATCTTTGTTTGCATAATACATTAAATCAATCTGCAAGAAAAACAATGTGCCAAAACTGCTAAAGAGATTAACCACCTAGCTACATAAGTTTTTTTTAATCAAAGAAGAAAAGTTCAACCTGCAAGTCTCCATGGCCTTCACCTTTGAATGTAACAACTGGAGGGGCTGGCTGGATGCTTACTTGGATGCTTGAGCCTGGCCATTCCAGATCATCAATAGCTTCCTTTAGAGCTGCTGACTTCAGATCAATATCTAGGAGGCTTATTAAACTGAAGCTTAGGACTAAAGCATTTCATTATGTATCTCTTGGAACAGAGCATCATTATGTATCTCAGATGAAAAGAAGTGTGGAGCTATTTTTGCTTGTGAATAGACACTATCATATAATTTACAATAGATTGATATAGTTTTTAATACCTCCAAGATACTGTGGTAGGAGATACTCATAATACGATTCCATCTTACATATAAGCCGCAGGACAAACTGTTAAGTTGAGATGAACATTAAAGAGTATGGCTTGGTGGCTTATGTAAAAGTAGTACTTACATAACCTTGGACAAAAAAGAGTTTATCGTACTCTATAGATGTTCCAAAAAAGGAATGGGGATTTGACATTTGAATTGATGGAGAATTTATAGAACTTTCGGGGGGTGGCAACCGACCCTCATCCAGTGTGGTTACATTTTGATTGTAACTAGAGATAATAAAAAATATTCTAAGTACAGTTCTCAAATTCTGATTCATGTCATTAGACAATTTAAAGACAAAAACACAATGTATATCGAGGAGAAAAGGGTCAATACAAGCATACCAGTAACCAATTATACATAAACGCCAGCACACATTTAGATATATAACCACAGACACCATAAAGGTTACCTTCTACTAAAAGCCAGTTCTATACCTAACAAATATAGAAACAGAAGGTTATCAGTTTAAAGGAAACAATGACTCATCATATGATTAGTAGAAAATCAATAACTCAATACCAAATTACAAAGTAAAGTTGACTACTAACTTTGACGCATTCTAGGTTTCTTACATCTGTATACCAACAACACAATATTTATTTTCAAAAGAATGTTTATTTTCACCAATAAAGAAACACTGCTTTTACCATCCATTGCATCAAGATCTATAAGTGTTGCAACCAGCAAAGACCATTTGTGGTGTAGTGATGTAAGTGTAGGCAAAAATGACTCTAGAGAAGGGACCCCAAGCTCTTCCAAGGTACAGAGCTCCTGCCCCTATCAGCTCTGCCAAAATTTAGAAAGATGACAATAAAATGGAACAAAATAAAAGAGACACTTACAAACAATTTACTTGCTGTAAAATAAACATTAAACAAACTTCTTTCTCATAGTCTCAAAATAAATTACTTTACTTTCCGTGATCTACATAGTCTCAAGATTCAAGACACAAATATATAACCTTCTTTATATTATTGCACAAATTCTCCCAGTAATGATATAGACAACTATAATTATTCTTCTCTACCCATCTAAATTAGTTTAATTTAGTAAGAAAAGAAACCTGTCAACAACAATTGACCACTTGCTGTCAACGAAACTTGTTAGAGAAAGTAACGTCGCTGGCCAAATTAACGCTGTTACAAGACTGTTTAATACAGTCAACATTGCACCTTGCTGCATCAATGTCAATGCAAGGCCTGCAGCAGGTATAGGAATTGTCAACATTAAAACATATCCACCAGTGCATTAAATAGCTAAGAAGGTGATATGACATACTTGACCTCAGATAGTCCTGAATTGCAGTGCTTAGAGCAGTCAGGTGCTTAGACTCCCACTGCAGAGCATACCTAAAAAGATGATTTTGTTAGAAAAGCAATTATTCCCTCCCATCCTGCATACACCTTCATTCCTAGATGTGTTCGTAGTATTAAAGAGTTACTATAAATATTTAAGTTACGGATACATATTGGTTAAATTCAAACTTCAGTGCACTGAGGTGATCATAAGTCCAGTTTTGCTCTGCAGACAATTACATATTGGTGATTCTTCTCATTTTTAGTCAAAGCCACATTCAAGCACTGTCTACTAGAACATAGAGCTACTAGAAAGATAAATTAGTTCGTTTCTTGACCTGAACAAGTACTAAGATTTTCACATACATCACAACAATCGAATAGATTTATGAGCTAGATTTGAGAATAAATATCGATGCGTACCTTTATGTACAGTTGTTCTATAGTCTCATGCTTGAGATTATGAGTCTCACTGTAATTGTAAGGTTTAATTTTATACACAATCAAGTATCAAAGAAACTACATCAGTACAAAAGGAGATGATAATATGAAATTATTATACCTGTCCTTCATCCAAGACACAACATACAAATCTCCTAGGCAAGTTATATTCTCTCCTACACAATATGTTGCCCAGCTATTCTCAGTTGCATTCGAGGCTGTTTAGACGTAATTGTTCATATCATCCGGCAGAAAACCTTCAAATATGCTGCCACTTTCGCATGCTTCTACATATATAACCTACAAAGACAAAAATCGCACATTCTCATCTAATTGAAGAGATTCTAAAAACTACATCAGTCTAGTACCATCTCTTTGTATGTCCCAGCCGTGTGCTTCTTTTTTAAAACATCAATAAAATCCTTAGCATAAAGAATCTTTCATCAGGCATTCCTATGAACAAAAAAACAATATCAACAGGCTTAGAACATTTACATAACTAAAATTAAAAGACATAAATTTATCACAAAGGTAGATGTTAAGACCAATACATATAAATTAAAAATTTTACAAATTCAAATATACCAAATTAAAAGGAACAAAAGATAAATACATATAAATTATTACCAATGACCAAAGACTTTCCCCATTGAATCTGCACTAAAGATTATCAAGTTTTCAACATACTTATGTCCCCCAATATGTGAGCAAGCACTCACCATAACTTGATTTTTCAACTCTTTCAATTTAATCTCCTCTAAAAACTTCTCAATCAAAGCTGGCCCACACACACCACACCTCCTGTCTCTGCTGTTGTGAGCACAAATAAGCACATGGGAACCTGTCAACACCTCCTGTACTCCAGAAGTCCATGGTTCGCATTTCACAAGCACATCCTCAACACTTGATTTTACACCCGTCTTTGTCAGGCCCCTACAATCATAAAATTACAAAATTAAATTAGATGACCTTACAAGGGTCATGTATTTACTCGCAATCAGAAAACTACTCCCAACAAACTTGATACAGATAAACACATGGAAAAAAATCCCCAAAAACTAGGGTTGTAAACCCCCAAAATTAACAAAATAAAAAATCCACAAAAACTAGGGTTTGTAAACTACTCCGTATAAATTACGAGTGGATTAATTAAACTAGGACTTTTAATTATAAACATACCACGCACGAATCAATTGAGAGGTAGCCAAGATGAGCACCGGAGATGGACAGCGGAGATGAACACCAGAGATGGACAACGGAGTTGGACACCAGTGAGAGAGAGAGATGAGAGTGAGAGAGATGAGATCGAGAGATGAGAGTGAGAGAGATGAGATGAGAGTTAATTTTGTTTTAATGTTGTTTTAATTTTGTTTTAATTTGTTTTCTTTTGTTTTATCTGAGTAGCGGGATTTTTAATTTTGAGCGAAAATTTTAGCGGGCTTCTTATTTGAGTAATAGCGGCAACATTTTTGACATTTTTTCAGGTGTGTAAGGCAACACCAGTTCATGTGTTGGCATTGAGAACTAAAATTATATCTAAGGTAACATGAACGGCAACATCCGGTTATGATGTTGGCTTACATTAAATTTATTCAATTTTTAGCATCTAAGGCAACATTTAACGTGGCAACATCAGTTTTTAGTGTTGGCAAAGACCATTTGTGGTGTAGTGATCTTTGTGGTAAATCAGACTGAAATCTTAGTACTCTAGCAAGTTCAAGAAGGTGTTTATGTTTCCTTTCTACCCTAGTATTCTGCTGAGGTGTATAGGTACAAGAATTTTGATGTAAGATACCATGCTGAGCAAGAAAAGAGGGAAAATTGGAATTGATGAACTCACTACCATTATCTGTCCTAATAGACTTAATGGTAGTTTGAAACTGATTTGCAACATAAGCAACAAAAGATTGAAATTTCTGAAAAATAAGTTGTTTAGTGGGTAATAAGAAAGTCCAGGTAGTTCTGCTACAATCATCCAGAATAGATAGGAAGTACTTGCATCCTTGAGTAGTACTCACATGGTAAGGACCCCATATATCCATGTGAATAAGAGAAAAAATTGTATCAGCTTGAGAGGAACTGTGTGGAAAACTAAGCATAGTTTGTTTGGACATTGGACATAGAGGACAGTCTTTATTACAAGATTCAAGTGGAGGAAGTCCAGGAATATGAGACAAAATTGTATTAGGCGCATGCCATAATCTAAGATGCCACAACTTTGAACAAGGAGAAGGAACTGAAAATGAAGTAAAACAACATGTATGTACAGACTGAGAAGCAGCTATTTCAGCTTTATTGGAAGATGAACATTTTTTATTAAGATTTTGAAAAAGGAAGTATAAACCTCCTTGTTCAGCACCAGTTGCCAGGGGTTTCACCTGGTGCTGGGCCTGAAAAACACAATGAGTTTGTGAGAATTGAACTGTAATGCCTGTATCAAGTGTTAGTTTACTAACAGATAAGATATTGCAACTGAAATCAGGCACAAAAAGGACATTAATCAACACAATATCTGGGGTAAGCTGAACCGAACCAACATGTGCCACCTTAATGATTTGACTATTAGGTAATGCAATATGTATAGGTTGTGTAGCAATAGATAACTGTGAAAATAAAGTTCTATCATAACACATATGATGTGATGCACCAGTGTCTATGATCCATAAAGATTTCTGATTCAAATTTGAATAAGACATCATGGAGCAAGCCAAACCTGCCATAGTATTAGTAGCAAGATGATCTTCTGGAGTAGAGCAAAGCTTGTTGTTGTTATTCAAAATCAAACTCATGTAGCTTGCCATCTGAGTAACTTGTTGCTGTAACTGATCAAGTTGACTCTGTGAACCAGAAGTAGAAGAAGCATCTTTAGTATTGTGTCCAGGTACAACAGTTGCAGTAACTTACATAGCCTGTGGAAACATTTTTGATCCTGGAACAGTAGTATTTCCAGATCTCCCTCTGCCTTTGGGAGGATATCATATCAATTTAAAACAATTCTCCTTAAGATGTCCTTCTTTATAACAATAATTGCACTTAAGTGATGATTTCTTTCCTGCAGAATTGACTCCATCAAACTGATTAGAACCAGTATAAAACTTCCCAGGAGTTTTCTCCTGCTTGACATTTCCAATAAAAGAAGGAAAAACAGTTGATCCTTGTTTCTGTCTTTCTTTTTGCTTAATGAGAGAAAAAGCTTGAGCAATTTTAGGTAAGGGATTCATCATCAGTATTTGTCCCCCATAGTAGAAAAACTATTATTCAATCCCATTAGAAACTGTATCAGTTTCTTTCTCTGTTCTCTGTCTTCTTGCAATTTTTGAGATTCACATCTACAGCCAGCAATTTTACATCCAGTCAAAGGTTCCAAAGCTGTGTATTCATCCCAGAGATTTTTCATCTTATGATAATAGATTTCTACTGTTTTATCTCCTTGCTCCAAAGCATGAAGGTCCTTTAACACTTGGTAAACTCTATGACCATTAATACTTGAAAACTGATCATTCAATTCTTCCCAGACTTCTTGAGCAGTATGAACAAAATCCATGCCATTACTAATCTCATCAGATATAGTATTAAGAATCCAGCTAATTACCATGTCATTTACTCTATCCCATTGTGACCTAAGATTAGATTATTCTTCAGGTCTAGGAAACGAACCGTTAACAATTCCAAGCTTATTCTTTGCTGATAACGCAATTGACAAAGATCTTTTCCAAGGTCCATAGTTCTCAGTACCAATTAGTTTCTTTGAGATCAAAATTAAACCAGGATGATCAATGTTTTGCAGGCATAGAATTAGTTAGATGAGAATTAGTTAAGGCATGTGTATTTTGTGTGTTAATAGTGTCATCTTCAACAACTTGATTAGTATTATTGCCAGTGTTAACTACAACATGCGCATAACTTCGAGCCATTGATTCACGACAAAAGAACAACAAAAATAATGGTAACGAAGCTACAAAGCTACGAATATCATGAAATAACACAGGAAAAATAGATCAAACAATATCTCGAAAAGAGATGTAGATCTTACAATCTCGTGAACGATTCTCTATAATTCATCTACAAAGAAGCTCAAAATCGCTAGTTCTCGCTCGAAGAACCCTAATTTCATCAAAATACCCAAATTGATCTACTCAACCAAATCAACGTAATCGTATAAGAGATCATAATAGATGCGGAAGTTCGATTATTGTAATCGAATATATGCTCTGATACCATATTAACTTCTATAGATTGTTATATACAAAACATGTAAGTATGTAGAAGAAGAGAGAAATGTAGCTTATCGTATTGTAATCATAACTTGGAATGTTTCGATTAAAATGTGAAATGAGGAATACAAGAATATTTATACTAGTTGAATATTCTAAAACAGAATTAGTTACAGATATGAGACCGTGTTTGGTCAAAAGGTAATTTCAGCTTATTACTAATTGACTTATTGACTAAAGTCAATAAGCTAGTCTCAACAAAAACATAACCTTTAGGAGTTTAATGACCTCAACCACATTAATACACACCCATGGTACAGTGTCCGAAACAGATATATTTGAAATTGTGCCTAAATACAAACAAGAAGCAGAAACAATAACCTGATAAAGTCACATTCACGGTATAACATGCAAACCAAATCTAATACAAAAACCAACAAACTTACTGTATATTACGATACTCACCCTTTCACGAGCAACTGTGTAATCATGCAATGTGGTAATAATTTACAATTCCAGTTTGAGTTCAATTTGTACATTTACAAAAACTTTACTTGGCTACTGCCTAATGCCCAGAAATAGTAATATGAATAGAAGATGCAAAGAACAAAAGTCATTGATCATAGATATTATTTACTTAATTCCTAAGCAGATTAAATAACATATAATGCTACCTTAATGGGCATCAACTTGCATATCGAGAGACCACATAAACTTAAAGATAGGTATCTATCAAGGACTATTTTTGTACATTCTAATATACAAAATCACTTTTTTACTACTAACCATTCAAACACATCGAAACTCCGGTCTCGGTCTGGTCTTGGTCTCTGACTTTGTTACTCATATTTTATTTCACTATATTGCATTATTGGTATGTCTATACTCTGTAATACAAATATATTGGGCTATTGGCCCATCAGCAATCTACACTCTACAGCCCAACTGCATTACTTTTATTTTCAAAATTTATATGTATTGTGAATAATCAGTGTATAAATGTTTTTAAAAAATATTATTATAAAATATATAAAATATTTATTTATTTATTTTAGATTTTGGGATCGGATTCGGGTTTTTCGGTTCGATTCCAACATATAACCGGAATCGAACAATCGATTTCAGTTTCGATTTTAAATTTTTTGGTTTCAGATTGGGATCGATTTTATACGGATCGGTTTTTAACGGTTTCGATTTCATATTTCTTCGGATTTTTGCTCACCCGTTATGTACACTCTCTCCAAATCTATACTCCCTCAGATCAACATCATGCTGAAATACTCTCCAATAATCTACTCTAACAATCTAGGGCTTCATTTTGGTGCATCAATTTAGAGATTTAGATTTAGGGATTGGGTACTTGAGGGTTTAATTTTGATTTTGGTTTAAGCTTCGATTGGATTCAAGGATTTGGGTTCAAGCTTTGTTTGGGTCCAGAGATTTCAGTTTAAGCTTCAATATCGGTTTCAAATTTGAGGTAATTCACTTTAGGGTTTCGAAAACTGAAGAAAAAGAAGATGCCCAGAAGAAAGATTTGTTAGTGGATGGAGAAAGTGAAGTGGAAGTTGAGGAACAACAAGAAATGGATCGGAAAACAGATGAAAAGGCTTTTAAGGCTCTTGATCTCAATAAGGTAATCCTAAATTAATTTATCAATTTCTTGCGATTTCAAATTCTGCTTAATTATCACTCTAGTATCAAGTCTTTTGTTTAAGCAGCTTTATTACACTGATTGCACTTATTACACTCGTTGGTAATATCAGTAGTGCTGATTAGTTGACATTGACAGAGCTCATGTTTAATGGGGTTCTGAAGGACCAAAAGGTAGAATAGATGATTTCCCTTCTCTCTTGTTTTGTGTTGCAAGAGAAGCTTAAGTATGCTCCAAAGCCCAGGGATGAACTTCAGTTACTCTTTACTCAGTTACAAGATACAGCTCAAAGGGTTGCCAAAGTTAAATTTGAGTGCAAGGTAGCATTTTCTTCTATATTTTGTCTGAAAATTTGAACTTCCTGCTATGTGTATGTGTGCCATCGTCATTTACAGATATAGCATAGACGCATATTTTATTTGAACTCGTGACCAAACAATGGGGGTCTGAGTGTTGTACTAATATAGGAAAATGTATTTTAATTGTTTGCACATTGATAAAATTGAGTGGAAAAAGATATACATCTCTTCAACTGTCAAATATGGTAGAAAATTAGAAGCTAAAAATCATTAATCACTGTAATATTTATTAAAAATTGTTATGATTTGATGGCCTTCAGTTTTTTAGCTTTGTAATAACCTTTTTCTTTTGAGCTGTCATACCAGCTTAATGTTCTCAAACTGTTTCTCATATTTAAGAGCCTCAAATTCCAAGAATCCAAATGTGTTGGAACGTAGTACTATATAGAAGCAAACGAAATGAAGCTGGGTCATTTTGTTGTCCCTTTTCTGTAACTGACACAGATAAAACTGATATAAAGATTGTATCAAAATGTTATAGTTTATCATGTAATACTACTCTGTTTTAAATGAAATACATAACACCTAGCTTGACAGGATTATTTTGATGTTATCAGTGCATCCTGTTATCAGTGCATCATACCTCAAGATGCACTGATACTCTGATAGTATATTAGGAATTTTGAGTAAATGAGAACCAAACAAATCTGATTTGCAGTAGTGCATAAAAGTTTAGGTAACAAACCTTTTTCTGTTAAAAGAAATTGATGATTGCCTAGCCTCTATTTATTGCAGATAGCCACAAGGATAACTGCAGTGCGCTATTATAACGACCTAGAAAATTTCGATTTTTTAATAACATTTATTTATTATAAATTATAAATTATATTATGTGAATATTGTTGTAAAGGTGAAATGTATGTGAGATGCTGTTTATGTGATTATTTGATGATTTGGGTAAGTTGTGAAGATTGGTGTATTTTTATTTTTGTTTTGAGGATTTAAATATATTTAAATCATGCATTTTTGATCCTCTGTAAATTTTATAAAATTATCGGAGGAATTAAAAATCATGGAATCTTTTGTAATATTATCTTTATAATATTATTTAGTTTTTAAAATGGTTGGGTGAATTAATTTGGGAGTTTTAATATTTTAAAATGATTTTAAGAATTTTAATTTTATGTAAAGGATCAAAACTTGTAAAACCCATATTTAATTCATTTTTTATCCGAAAAATATTTTAAAAATATGTGTGTGCTCGTGATTTTATGTTCTTTATTTTAAAAATGAAAAGTTTAATTTTCCGAATATTTTGTTTGATTTCGATTTATTAGAGTCGTTTAATAGTGTTAAAATGGGGCCGGTATGAAATGTAGTAGAAATATAATTGTATTGGGCCAAGCCCATTAGGTTAAGAAAACACACACAGCACATATACATACGTATACACCACAACACCGCAACGGAAAAAAAAGAAGAAATCGGGGGAAGAGAAAGAAATCGGGGGAGTGAAAGAGAGGAATTGGAGAGATAGAGAAAAAAGGGGAAATTGGGGATTGAATTGTTGAAGAGGGGGTGTGTGTATATCTTTGTGTGTGTGTATATATGCGCTGGTTGGTGTTGGCAGGTGGGGTCGCGCGCGTGGGGGAAGGAAGGGCGGTGGAGAAGGCCGTGGTGATGGCGCGGGGTAGCAGGTGGAACAGAAGGGGGAGGCTGCTGTGTGGGTTGTGCAGAGAGAGAGAGAGAGAGAGAGAGAGAGAGAGAGAGAGAGAGAGAGAGAGAGAGAGAGAGAGAGAAAAATATGGTGGAGATGGTGGAGATGTTCAATATTCATCGGAGAGGTATAATTTTTTTTATATATATTTTTTTTATTTACTTTAAATTATTTTCCGATGTAATATTTAATTTACATTTTAGATTAATTGTGTAAATTGTTGTGACTTAATTAGTTTTAAATTGTGAGATTGTGTTAATTTTCATAATTAGATTAATTGTGAATTTCGATATATTGTTTAAATTAGTTTAAATTTGCGAGATTATTGTTGTAATTTAATTAGCTTAAATGGCTAGTTTAATATGTTAATTCTTGTAATTAGATTATATTTGAATTTCGAGAATATTGTCGTAATTTAAATTATTTTAAAGTGAGAGATTATTGTGTTAATTTTTGTGATTTAATTCGGAGGGTATAATTGTTAAGTATAATTGTTGAGGTTAATTTGGTGCCCGACTAATGTGCCGGCTAGTAATTGTGTAACGTTTATTGTAAATTGCTAATTGTGACGGGTGAATAATATGTAAAGGTTATATGGTCTTGCTTGTAATGAATGTTTAAATGCTAGTTGCATATGGCATCGGAAATGTGTATGTGCTAAGAGTTTGTTTTAGTTACTAATTATTATTGTCGTATAATGTTGAAGTTTACATGAGTTGTTAATTGTAAATGAGTTATATAGATTGAATGTTGTAGTCGAGTTATAGTATCGGTTAAATGCTATGCTTGTTAAACAATTGGAGTCGAGTACATATTGAGAATTGCTTAAGCAGTATATTTCGGTTTAAATGTTATTTATCAAAGATTAACTGTGAGGTTCATTTTATTATGTGTTTATCTGCGAGGAGTTGAAATGAGATCTCGAGTCTTAAATGTCAATATTTAAGTGCTTGTGTAATTCTCTTCAACTAGTTCCTCGGGCTTACGAATACCAATGATTAATTACCACGGGTATAATTAATATGCTCTAGTGGTATGATCATTGATATAGCGTAAGTAATAGTTAGTGCTGGGGGTTGTTCCCTAGGGCTTACGAACATCAATGATTGATTGTCACGTGTATTAGTAAAACGCGTGAGAAATACGATCATTGGTGTAGCGTAAGTAGTAGTCTAATATAAATTTCTTATGTGCTATGTGCCGCATGTTCGGGCGGGTACTTTTCATTAATTGTTTACTTTTATATTGCTGCAAGTTGAGGCAGCTTTATTTTTGTAAAAACAGGGTTGAATTGTTTTTAATTGATATTGAGGGGATGTGCCCATAGTCCGATAAACGAATACTTCATGCCAAAATTTTCTAAAAATCCCCTGCAAATCTATTTAGAACCTATTTAATTTATTTGATTTGGTGATTTGAAATTATATGGTGATTTTCGAGAGTCGAGGTAAATATTATAATTGATATGTATTGCTGTGAAGTGGTTGCCTAGATGGTATCTAAGTATCGAGTAACCATATGTGTTAAGTATTTATGTGAAGTGAGTACTTGCATTAGAGGTTGTCTTGAATTATATTGTGAATGTGATTAAGTATGGTTGTATAAGTTATATAAGTAAGCGTTATAGGATGCGGATGGGTAGAGTAGGGCAAAACAATAAGCTTTTGCTTAGTTGGATACAAAAATAGTATTTGATCTTGAAAAGGTTCGAATAGGAAACCTAGCCAAGGATAGTGCAGGTGACCTGAAAGAGGAACAGAAGGACAAGTATCAACCCTATGGGTGAACTAATGTGGGAACTGGTAAAGTGCAAAGAATGAAAGTGAGACCGAGTGAGAAGCCACATGTAAGTGAAAGAAACTAAAGAGAAGACAAATGAGTACCGATGTGGAATCAGGAATTTCGTAAATCAAGGCAAGTGTTTTTGCTAATCACTTATTGTTCAAGTGATGCAGTTTAATTTACTTGTAGTATTTGATGATCTGGCTAAGTATAGATGGCAGATGACATACTTTTTCGTATAGTATGATGCCGTTTATCTCCCCTACCCATGATTTACAAAGAATTTGACAAATAACCTTTCTCGCTTATTTTCTTATCCTTGGAATGCCATTTCGCCTATTCTCGTCGAAATTGTATAAGAATTTTCTAAACAAAAGAAAGCCCAAGATTTTAAACTCTTACGAAAGCCTGCCAGCGAAACTCTTGATTCTAGCATATTTTCACAAAAGTACTCCATTTAGAAAAAAATGTTTTCTGTCAAAATGTTTTGAACCTCTCCATATTGGAGTCGTTTTACAAACAAATGTTTGAGCTACTCTATCTGTTTATGGAAACTCAAACTTTACAATGTGCCTAGTGTTGACCACACCTTCGCTTTAATTTAGAATTTTTATGATTGAAAATCTTATTGCAATGTATATCTTTTATGTGCTCAAGTGAAATCTCTCTCTTGTTAAGTTGATAACGTTAATAATTCCAGTTATTCATATTCTTCATGTTGGTATTTATTTGAATTGTCATTCTTTATATTCCTCACCCTAGTTGGTATCGAACTTGTCGATATCTTTTAAAAATCTTGATGGTTCGTTTGCTCCTTGTAGTGTATCGAACTTGTCGATACTAAGTGATGTTGTTGTTTCTTATTAACTCTTAATCTTGAGTTATTATTCTGGTCGTGAGTTTCCAGTTGTTTGGAGATCAAAGGTTGTCGATTGTCCCGACACCTAGTATGGATGATTTAGAATTGGAAATGTTTTTTTTAAATGTGGCCCTTGGGGCGTAAAACCCTTCAGGGTGGGACCTTATTATGGTCGGAAGTTAAGGCCAATGTGTGCCATGGATCCAATTAAGGATATTGTTGTGCGCGTTTGTCCTTGGACACTACTGTGTGCGTTTGTCCGGGGTTAGTGTTGAATGATCAGCAACCTAACCTTGATGGTTTTTAAAATAAATAAAAATTCCAATTCTAATCTATATTATGCGATTGAGATGTTTAATTCTTGACTCCTTGAAAGTCTATTTTTATAATATCTTGATATTAGAATTCTTGTCAGTTCTATTTCTTGATGCACCTTATGAATGGTGAGTTATTGGCCCTCGTGGCAATTGAAAAGTTGATGTAACTAATTCCTTCATAAAATGAGATGAAACTCTATTGTTTATCAAAATTGTTGTCATTATTGAAATTGTCATCACTATTTACACTTGCTGAGCATTGTTGGCTCACTCTTGCTTCTGTTTATTTCTCCAGTTGTTAGAGGTGATCAGATAAGATAGTGGTCAGATGGTATAGCTCTATAGACAGCGAGAGGAGACGTTCGAGTGATGGACTTTTCAAAGAATGGATTGGGAATTGTTAAAGTTGGATATTTAGTTAGACAGAGAATTTGTACATTCATAAATTTGTATAATATACTTTTATTCTGAGATTCGGTTGTAATAATGTGATCGATAGTTTGTTTCATACCATAACCTGTATGCGATCTTAGTGAAGGGGTTTTTATTATTAAATGTTGTTTATATTCAGAGAGGTATGTTATTGTTGTTGGTTAGTGGCCCCATATCTATACCCCGGATTTTGGGATGCTACAGCTATGGTGTTAAATTGAGCCCGTCCTTTTTGCTGCCCTCCAATTGGACTGGATGCTTGGGAGTGATTAATAACTATGAGTCTTTGCTTCCAAACAAGAAGGCTCTTTTGGATATTCCAGTCGCACGAATAGCCAGTGCATATCTGACATCTCTATTTCTTGCAGTTGTAGCTTTTGTGGCTGATGGTAGATTTAATGGAGGCGATAATGCAATGTAAGTATTTAGCTACCCTATCATAGATGGTTCCTTCTTATAGTAAGTGAATCTAATAGTAGAAAATGTTATTTATATGCATTGTCTGTATCATGGAGCTCTAGTAGATCTATTAAAGATCTATTAAAACACATTCCCAGTATGTAGATATTTGCATGCATATAAGCTCTCCTACGGTTCACTTTGCCTTTTCTGGTTAAAACTGACCCATATCTCTTAAAGCTTAAACTTATATTCTGTTGCAGGTATCTAAGGCCTCAATTCTTTTTCAATAACCCTTTGCTTTCGTTCATCCAACTCGTAGTAGGCCCTTACACAGATGACCTAGGGAATGTGTTACCTTATGCAGTTGAAGGTGTGGGAGTCCCTGTTGATCCACTTGCTTTTGCTGGACTCTTAGGTTAGTGTTTTAGTTAATGATTATGATTCTGGTTTTAGATAGCACGTGCACTCAGCTGGCTCTTAATTTTGTGATCTTCTGCTTGGTGAAGGAATGGTGGTAACATCATTAAACTTGTTGCCATGTGGAAGACTTGAAGGTGGGCGCATTGCTCAATCCATGTTCGGAAGAAACACTGCTAGTGTCTTATCTTTCGCTACTTCGCTACTCCTTGGCATCGGTGGACTCAGCGGAAGTGTTCTCTGTTTGGCATGGGGACTCTTTGCAAATACTTTTATCTTATTTTCCCAGATTTGTCCTCTCTTGTGGTAAGGACTCGTTAGTGAAACTTTGGGAAATTAGCACTGGAAGGTTGGTCAAACAGTATGTAAGATACCGAAGGAGTGTTATATACTATTTTGTTAGAACTATGTAATCCTTGTATTACACTGCAAAAATGGGAAAGTAAGAGCTGGTTAATCCCAAACCATTTACTCATTCAGTTCTTTAGGAATTCAATGCGTAAAGTTGTTGCTGCAGGAGAAAAGATCCCGACCTTAGTTGTCTGATATCATTTTAACCATTGAATTGGCAGTGTATATAAGTTGTTAAGATAGGTTGTAAGTTCAATGTTTAGGGACAATAACAACTTTTAACGAGATATTCATTTATAAAATAAGTATTTCATTTATATAATGGCTAGCTTTTTCATTAATGAATGTTATTTACCAAAATAAAAAAGAAAAAAAATATGTCCGTTGCTAATTTCACAACTAGCAACAACGTGTTCTGTTGGAAGCTTGTTATTATTTTAACAATAGATTTCTGTTGGCAAAGTGTTACTAAATTTAACAACGGAGGCGGGGTTCTTTTTTTTGTGACTTTGAGATCTGTTATTAGTTCGTTGCTATTTCGTTGGTAAAATTAGTAACGAAAACAATTTCGTTGGCAAGACCCTTCCCAACGAACGTTTTTTGTAATAACTCTTCTCTTCGGTTGGCATTCCGTTGGCAAACTGTTTTACCAAATGATTTACTTGCTTTGCCAACGGAATTTTCTGTTATTAAAACAGAAAATTCTTGTAGTGAATAAATTGAGACTCATGGGGGTATTTATTATTGTTGACTATGCTTTTTCTTTTAAGATTAAGATTTAGTGGGTGTTTGGGGTATCTTAAAATGAGTAGCTTATGGCTTAAAAGCAAAAATGTCATAAGTGATAAGTACATCAGAGCTTATAAGTCAGTAGAGTGTTTGGTAAATCAGAACTTATAAATAAGTAGAGTGTGTGGTAAATCAGAAATTATAAGTTAACTTTTTTTATTATTTTCAAAAAATATTTGTTTTTTAATATACAACAATGAATATCAATGGATAGATCTCGACGTGTAGAGAAATTTGATATATACACATCAATTTTCTAATGAACGGATCAAAAGATATATGATATTGAAGATTTGAAGAATATTAGATATTGCGTGTATCGAGAAATAAGAATAAGCTGAAAGTTGAATGTTAAGGATACTCAACATTCAACTAATCAACATATAAGTTATAAGTTGAGCTAATAAATTGGGTAGGCAAACACCCGTCATAAGCTCTTATAGACTTATAAACCATAAGTTGGCTACTTTAAGGAATCCCAAACAGCGCCTTAATGAAATGCTGAAACATATTACTATTATGTGAGCCACATAGAAAATCGAACATACACCGATACACGGCATTACAAACAAAAGAAGGTAAAAATCTTCGATCGGACTTTAGAGCAATTTTAGAAATTTCAAAAATTATTCCTGGAACGATACATGATAAAATTTCATTTACAGACTCATGTGTATAAGCAGTAGGTCAATTACTTTAGGTAAAAAATCACAAATAATAATTTGAGACTTATATATTTTTTTAAAAAAGTTTATACTTTTACAAAATATTAATAAAAACATTATTTTTGCAAAGTAATTTCATCACATTGTTAGAAAAACGTCTGCTTTTATTCGTTTAAAAGTACTTTAAAAAAACTAATAAGTTAACTGTTTTTTTACATAGGTTGATAAAATATTCATCTTAATAATGTTAGGAATTTGAAAATGCATTGTGCATCCAAACTCAAACTCAAGATTCCATCCCAATTATTTTTGGGTGAAAAACCAGAATACCCATCATTTAATTCCCCGTGCCCAAAATATCCGCGCGCGGAAGACTCCGCCCAAAAAACCCACGGACCACGCATTACACACATGCGTAGAGCGTATACGCATGTGTGTCATGCGTGGTCTTTGTAAATGCCAACTCTGTCTCTGTAAACAGTAACCCGAGATACGCATGTTGTACATGCGTGTCCGCGGATACGCATGTACAACATGCGTATTGGTCACTGTTCATTACCTCTCTCGTTCGACGTCGAACTTGTTTTCCGATCAATTTTTTGAGCTCATTTTTCACACCTTTCCAGGCATCTTTGATTCACGTACCATACACCAAAATAAACCTCTTCTCCCCCTCTACATTCCTATACAATCAATTTCCCATTTGATTCGCTAGATTCGAAATTCCCAAACCAAGTTTCTTTTCCGATCTAGTTTTCAGATGTTCTTATTCACGCCCCTGCGGGGCCAGAATCAACAAATGAAATCGGGCAAAAGTTAGAGGGAGATGTGGCCTTCGTTTTGCTGCCCTTAGAAGGACTGGAGGTTGCTGGAGTGTAATGAACAAAGGGGTGCGACGTAATGGCGATTTTGAGGGAGAGAGAGTCGCCGGAGCTGAAAGTGAATAAATGACGTCATATGACATCATCACGCATCTAGGAGATGCGTGACCTGATAAGTGGATTTTTATCCACTTGGAACGTTCCATTTTGCCTTGAATTGATCGCTTAATCCTCGAGTAATCGTGTGGTTTAATGTGTTTTGTGAGGTTGTGCAGGTTTTATGATTTTACAGGTTAATATGGTGTACTTGAGATTTTTTGTGGGCGTTTTAAGAAGCGGCGTGAGAAGAAAGCTGTTGAGGAAAAATCTGCAGAAATTCTATCAGGGTAGCGCGACCGCGCCACAGATGTAAAGGAATACAGCGCGACCGCGCTAGGGGAGTTGTCAGATTTCATGCAGCGCGACCGCACCATCTCTGTGTGTTAACATAGCGCGACCGCGCTATGTCGTTTTGCTGTCGCCAGAATTGTTTTGCCATTCGAATTTTGAAAAGGGAAATTGCCGTTTTCTTTTCCTAATCATCATGGAAACATTGTAGGGCGGTGGGAATAGTCTAGAAACATTATTTGACATGGAAATTGTAATTCTTATTTATTCTAAGATGGAAACTTGTAATTTTTAATTCCAACTACGAAACGGCAATTACTTGGAGCAAGGGCATTGTGGAGCTATAAATACACGTCCTTGGAGGCTTATTTGATCATCACCATCAGATCACAATACACCATCATTCATACACCATAGCACATTCGTATACCACACGAGTTTGAAGGCAAAGGAGACGAGTTCGAGAGCAAGAAGAAGCAACGAAGTTCATAATTTTCCATCTTTGTAATATGAGTTAGCTTTGGATGCTTTTTACGGATTTGTTTCTGAACCTTATTACTCTTTTCATCTACTACATTACTGATTTCTTGTTTCATATCATATTTTCATCAAACCCCATGATGACGAACGGTTCGATTATGAACTAATCACCGTCATGGGGTCCTAACGGATTTACTTATGGAATTTAGATGTTGATTGCCTAACTTGATATATGTGTGGTGAATTTGCGATATCCTTGTAGGGTTGTATTTAATTCATATAGATGCGTAGCTAACATCAATCTTGTTAATCTTTAGTGAAGCGACAGTGGATCTTTAGATTTAGAACTTGCCATGCTAGCATAAGTCCATGAATGTTATTCATGTTTGTGGTGTGTTTCTAACCGTCTCATACTACCTTATGTAATCTTATGGACACTTGATCTTCAACCATTGTGTTTTCAAATTCTATAGACATATAGGGTCTAAGCATAATTGGTGCCTGCATGATTTCTATCTTATGTGGATATTGTGTTGATTGGTGTGCGTGTACTGAAAGGTAACGTATACTTATTTCGTGTTGTCCGATTAGTTATCGTAACCACCACATGTATTGATAAAAGGGCATGATCTCTAAAGGAAGTTTGTATTGAAGTTAGGATCCCATGTTTTCCAACTCATAAGTAATTCGAAATCACTTAGTTAATTTAATTTAGTTGTTAATTAATTCTTCTTAGTTAATTTAGATAATCAAAACCAATTTGTCCATTGTCTTAGCATTGAACGATAATCATACATTGATGCTTAGGTACAAGAACTAAATTATACAATCTCTGTGGGAACGAACTCTACTTTATTCTATATTACTTGTGACCACGTGCGCTTGCGTGATTTTGTGCAAAAACAAGTTTTTGGCGCCACTGCCGGGGATTTGTTATAGTTTATGTGCTTGACATCAGTGGTCGTTAAAGTTCACTGACTCGGATCGGTTACTAATAGTTCTTGTGTTGTTTTGTGTTTTCAGGTACTTGAGCGTGTATGCGAACGCGATCTCAAGAGAATAAGGAGAAGTTGGAAAATAAAGAAGAAAGAGAAACAGAAGTTCCAGTGATTCAAGTTGTAGAAGATATGGGAGAACCAGAAGCAGCAACTAAGGCTCTTAAGGATTTCTCGCAGCCAAAGATCAATGACATTGCATCGAGTATTGTCAGACCAGCAATCGCAGCCAATACCTTCGAGATCAAGCCTAGCACTATACAGATGGTCCAGAACTCAGTTCAGTTTGGGGGTGCTCCTACCGAAGATCCCAACATGCATATTCGGAATTTCATAGAGATTTGTGATACCTTCAGAACCAACGGGGTGTCTGAGGATGCTGTTAAGTTAAGGCTATTTCCATTCTCTCTGAGGGACAAGGCTAAGAGTTGGTTACACTCTTTTCCAGCAGGTTCTATCACTACATGGGAAGATCTTGCACAGAAATTTCTTACCAAATTTTTCCCCATGGCGAAGACAGCAGCTATCAGGAATGCTATCACTCAGTTTTCACAGCAGTCTGGAGAATCTCTATGCGAGGCTTGGGAGAGATATAAGGAGATGCTAAGGAAGTGTCCACATCATGGAATGCCTGATTGGATGATAATCAACTGTTTTTATAATGGTTTGGGTGCACAGTCGAGACCCATGCTAGATGCAGCAGCAGGTGGATCTTTGTGGGCCAAGAGTTATGAAGAAGCTTATGAATTGATCGAGATGATGGCTGCTAATGAATATCAGAATCCTATAGGGAGGTTATCTCAAGGCAAGGTAGCAGGTGTTCTTGAAATTGATACAGCTACAGCCATTGCAGCTCAGTTGAAGGCATTGTCGATGAAGGTTGATTCTTTGGCTAACATGGGAGTTCAGCAGGTAGCTAGTGTTTATGAGTTGTGTGCGGGCGCAGATGATACAACTCAATGTGCCATATCTTCTAAATCAACACATTTTGTGAGTAACTTCCAGAGGCCACAACAGCCAGTTCCAGCCACCTATCACCCGAATAACCGCAATCATCCAAATTTCAACTGGAGTAACAATCAAGGTGGTAATCAGCAGCAACAACAGCCCTTTCAGCAGAATCAAGGACAGCAATTCGGAGCTAGGCCATTCAATCAAGGATTTCAGCAGCAGCAGTACCAGCCCAGGCAACAGTTTCAGCCTCCAGGTTTCCAGCAACAATCTCATGGGAATGCTGGTCAATCTTCTAATGAAAAATCTGAACTTGAGGAGTTGAGGATGATGGTAAAAAGTTAGGGGGCATCTATGAAGATCATGGAAAGTCAGATCGGGCAGCTTGCTAGTGCTTTGTTGAACAGACCATCTGGAGTTCTTCCGAGTGACACTGAAGCTAATCCAGGCAAGAGGGAAACAAAAGAGCATGTCAAATCAGTTACTTTGAGATCTGGTAAGTTGACTTGCAATCAGAATTCAGCCGTTGAGGAATAAGAAGAGGTTCAAGAGCAACATGTGGCACCTACTGCAGATAAGGAACAAGTCCAGACTGATAAAGTAGCTGAGCAGTTGGTTAGTGAGGTGGAGAATCCTAAAAATTCTGCTAAGGAAGTTTCTCCAAAGCAGTCTACAGAGAACGTGAAAATCTTTCCTCCTCCTCCATATCCAGGCAGATTGAAGAAGCAGAAGAATGACAGACAGTTTGGCAAGTTTCTCAAGGTATTCAAAAAGCTTCAAATCAATATCCCTTTTGCTGAAGCATTGGAGCAGATGCCGAGCTATGCAAGGTTTATGAAGGGTATTCTCTCAAAGAAGTTAAAACTTGAAGAATTGGATACAGTAGCATTAACAGAAGAGTGCAGTGCCATTTTACAGCAGAAGTTACCACCTAAGCTAAAGGATCCAGGCAGTTTCACTATTCCGTGCACCATTGGGAATTTGTCTTTCAGCAAATGTTTGTGTGACTTGGGTGCTAGTATCAATCTCATGCCATTGTCAGTTTTCATGCAGCTTGGTCTTCCGGATCCTAAACCTACCAACATCTCTCTACAGCTAGCGGATCGTTCTATTACATACCCGAGGGGTATCGTTGAGGATGTCTTGGTCAAGGTTGATAAACTCATCTTTCCAGCAGATTTTGTGATTCTTGACTTTGAAGAAGATAAGAAGATTCCTATCATCTTAGGAAGGCCTTTTCTAGCTACTGGCCGTACTTTGATTGATGTTCAGAAGGGGGAGCTCACGATACGGGTGCAAGATCAGAATGTTACCTTCAATGTTTTCAATGCAATGAAGCTACCTTCAGATGATGAGGAATATTTTCAGGTGGACTTGGTGGAGTCGTCAGTGAAGTTGAACTTTGATCAGTTACTGTTGGCTGATCCATTGGAGAGAGCTTTGCAAGGAGATTCTGTGGTTGAAGACGAAGAAAGAGAAGAGCAACTTCAGCAGTTAAGGGCAATTCCGTGGAGAAAGAGTTTTGAAGTGCCAGTTGAGTCACTTGGGCTTGAGGAGCTTAAAAAGTCACAGAGTCGTCTCAAACCATCTATTGAGGAAGCTCCTACACTTGAGCTTAAACAGCTACCAGAGCACTTGAGGTATGCCTTTTTAGGTGAAGCATCTACTTTGCCTGTTATCATTGCCGCTAACTTGACAGATAGTGAAGAGGAGAAGCTCTTGAGGATATTGAGACAGTTTAAGACAGCCATTGGGTGGACTATAGCAGACATCAAAGGAATCAGTCCTTCGTATTGCATGCACAAAATTATGCTAGAGGATAATTGTAATCCTACTGTGGAGCATCAGCGACGTCTCAATCCTATTATGAAGGAAGTGGTGAAGAAGGAGATCTTGAAGTGGCTTGATGCTGGTATTATCTACCCTATCTCAGACAGTTCTTGGGTGAGTCCAGTACAGTGTGTGCCGAAGAAGGGAGGTATGACATTGGTTCCTAATGAGAAGAATGTGCTCATCCCTACACGTACCATTACAGGGTGGAGAGTTTGCATGGACTATCGCAAGTTGAACAAAGCCACGAGAAAAGACCACTCTCCTCTTCCGTTTGTGGATCAGATGTTAGACAGGTTGGCAGGCCATGAGTACTATTGTCTTCTAGATGGTTATTCTGGATATAATCAGATTTCCATTGCACCTGAGGATCAAGAGAAGACTACATTCACATGTCCATTTGGCACCTTTGCATTCAGACGAGTTCCGTTCGGACTTTGTGGCGCTCCAGCCACTTTTCAGAGGTGTATGATGGCTATCTTTTCAGACATGATTGGTATCAATGTGGAAGTTTTCATGGACGATTTCTCAGTGTTTGGTTCTTCATATGACGAGTGCTTGCATAATCTTAGTTTGGTTTTGAAGAGATGTGTGGAGACTAATCTGTTGTTGAATTTGGAAAAATGTCACTTTATGGTGCAAGAAGGAATCATTCTTGGGCACAAAGTTTCTAGCAAAGGACTCGAGGTGGATAAAGCAAAAATTGACACTATTGAGAAGCTTCCTCCTCCTATCTCTGTTAGAGGAATTCGCAGTTTTCTTGGTCATGCGGGTTTCTATCGCCGTTTCATAAAAGATTTTTCGAAGATCTCTAAACCTTTTTGCAATCTGTTGGAGAAAGATGTTCCTTTCAAATTTGATGAAGCTTGTCTTGATGCTTTCGATCTTTTGAAGAAGAAGTTGACTACCGTACCTGTTATTACTGCACCAGATTGGAGTGAGCCATTCGAGCTAATGTGTGATGCTAGTGACTATGCCGTTTATGTTGTTCTTGGTCAGAGAAAGGAGAAAATATTTCATGTGGTTTACTATGCTAGTAAAACCCTTAATGATGCGCAGTTGAACTACACCACCACGGAAAAATAGCTCTTGGCCGTTGTTTATGCTTTTGAGAAGTTTCGAGCCTACTTACTTGGCACGAAAGTCTTTGTCTACACAGATCATGCGGCTATCAGATATTTGATGACAAAGAAGGATTCGAAGCCTAGGTTGATTCGATGGGTCTTATTGCTCCAGGAATTTGATGTGGAGATTAAAGATAGAAAAGGAACTGAAAACCAGGTGGCAGATCATCTTTCGAGGTTGGAAGACCATGGTAAAAATTCACAGGCTAAATCTCTTATTAATGAATCTTTTCCTGATGAGCAGCTTTTTGGGGTACAAGTTGAAGAGCCATGGTTTGCAGATTTTGTGAACTATCTTGTCAGTGACATCATCCCTCTTGATTTATCTTATGCTCAAAGGAAGAAGTTCTCACATGATGTGAAGTGGTACCGATGGGACGAGCCGTATTTGTTCAAACAGGGTACTGATCAGATTATTCGACGTTGCATTCCTTATAGTGACACTGAGAGTGTGTTGTGAGATTGCCATTCCACTGTTTATGGAGGTCATTACGGTGGAGAGAAGACAGCAGCTCGTGTTCTTCAGGCAGGTTTCTTTTGGCCTACAGTATTTAAGGATGCTCATCAGTTCGTTTCGAGGTGTGATCGTTGTCAGCGAGTTGGTAATATTTCTAGGAGGAATGAGATGCCTCTTAATATGTTTCTTGAGGTAGAGATCTTTGATGTATGGGGTATTGATTTCATGGGACCCTTTGTTTCGTCTTGTAATAATCAGTACATCTTGCTAGCTGTGGACTACGTCTCTAAATGGGTTGAGGTGAAGGCCTTACCAACCAATGATGCTAAGGTGGTGCTGAACTTTCTTCATAAACAGGTCTTTATGCGTTTTGGAACTCCGCGAGCTATTATTAGTGATGAGGGGACTCACTTTTGTAATCGTTAATTCACTGCATTGTTGGCGAAGTATAGGGTGACACATCGTGTTGCTACAGCATATCATCCCCAAACAAACGGTCAAGCGGAGGTATCTAATCGTGAAATCAAGAGAATTCTGGAAAAGGTGGTGAATCCGTCGAGGAAGGATTGGTCTTTGAAGTTAGATGAAGCTGTTTGGGCCTATAGAACAGCTTACAAAACACCTTTGGGAATGTCTCCGTATCAGTTAGTTTTTGGGAAAGCATGTCATCAACTAGTGGAGTTGGAACATAAAGCTTTTTGGACGATTAAGAAGTTGAATCTTGATATTAGAGCAGCTGGTAAGAAACGGTTACTGCAGTTGAATGAGTTAGAGGAGTTTCGATCTCAGGCTTACGAGAACCACAAGATATACAAGGAGAAGGTGAAGAGGTGGCATGATAATATGTTGATTCCTAAGGTCTTTGTGCCTGGTCAGTTGGTTTTGTTGTTTAATTCGCGCCTCAAGCTTTTTCCTGGGAAGCTTAAGTCAAGGTGGTCAGGGCCGTTCACTGTTAAAACCGTATTTCCGCATGGAGCAGTTGAGATTTTTAAAAAGTCACCTGATTTGGAATTCAAGGTGAATGGTCAGCGGTTGAAGCATTATTTTGTAGGTGATCCATTGGTTTATGAAACAGATTCCGTTGAATTGGCAGAAACGTAACGATCGAGCAGCAAGTCAAGCTAATGACGTTAAACGAGTGCTTCGTAGGAGGCAACCCATGTGATTTTGGTATCATTGTTGATTTCTTGTTTCAAAAAAATAAAAAATAAAAAAGGGACAGCGCGATCGCGCTGTCTGGCAGTACATTTATAGCGCGCCCGCGCTACTTCGAATTCAGGAGTGCAGAAGCAATTTTTCAGGAACAGATTTTTGGCCCATAATCCGATTTCTAAACCCTAAACTCAGCCCAAATCTTCTCCTAATCCCTCTATAAATTCTTAATTTCGTGTTAATCAGTCACTATATCTAACCCTCACTTTTTATACATATCTCTCATATACACATACATACACATTTAAACCCTAACCCACCACTTTGGAGCTTCGGGATTTGTGTTCATTCATCGATTGGAGGCTTACTACGCAGTGCTACCTCTCCTACAGATTCGTTTTTGGGTAATTTCTTGATTATTCTTGTTATTACGAATTGTAGCTTGCATATTTTGCGTATTGCTTGTGTAATGGCTCCGAAAAGAACCCGTTTTGTTGGTGGTTCTAGTGGACAACATTCATCCGATTCTGATTCTAATACGGAGGGACCCGGGGAAAAGTTTATTTCAGTGGAGGCCCGGGAGGAGTATAACAGGTTGATGTCTAAGACGATAATCAAGGATAGGGTGTTTTTAGCTGGTCCGTTGGATGGAGATCTTATGGCGATGATTCAGTCGCGAGGTTGGGAGGCTATTTGTCAGTTGGCTATGGATATTCCGTTGGCTATTGTTCGCGAGTTCTATGCGAATGCGAAGGCTGAACGGAATGGTTATTCAGTGGTTAGGGGTATGACAGTTGACTATACACCGCCTGCCATCAGTCGTTTGCTTGCTTTGACTGCCAGACCTCCAGGTGCTGAGGATTGGACTTTTAAGTCCAGGACAGAGGTAGATTTGGATGCTATCGTGACTAGGTTGTATGTGCCAGGTACTGTGTGGAATATGAAGCCGGGAAGTAATGAGCACTTGCATTTCCCTACTTCTGTGCTGAACAGGTATGCTAGAGCATGGAATTTGTTTATCTGTGCTAACTTGTTGCCTACCACACATCAGCACGAGGTTAATGTGGAGAGGGGTATTTTGCTATGGGCGATTCTGAATGGGTTTTATATTGACATTGGTTACATGATTATCCAAAATATCTGGAGGTTTTTGAGAGCGAGTACTACAGGGGGGATTCCATATGGTTCTGTGGTTACTAGGTTGTGTCAGACGGTTGGAGTGAGATGGGTTGAGGACGAGCCGATACAGTTGCCAAGTGGTGCTATTGATTCTGGGACTATTGCGAGGATGGTGGAGTGGCCGGGCGGCGTTCCACATCCTAGGGGTTTGGGTTATGAGATTGCTGGTGCTGTTTCGCCGCCTCAGGTTCCCGAGGATATTCCTGTTGCCTCTCAGTACAGACGGCTGATGCGTCGCATGGATGCTATGTATGATTCTCAGAGCCGTTTTGCACAGGAGTTGACTCAGGCGCTGGGCACTACTTTTGCTACCAGTGGAGTGCAGGTGGATTGGCCTATTTTTGGGGCACATGGTGTATATCCTCCACCGGATTCTCCTCCTCAGGAGGGTGGTCCAGGTGGTCATTAAGTATGTTTCTACTTTTCACTTATTTACTTTCAGTGAGGGCATTGAAAATTTTAAGTTTGGGGGTGGATTTGGGAATTAGTAGTTGTTGTGATATATTGTTGTAATATATTTGTGGCATGTAGGAATTCATATTGCATCATATTTGTATGTGTAGTTTTAGTTTCATGCATGATACCTGTCATATAGAGCATTCTGTTTGCATGTGTGTCGTGTTTTGTATGTGAGTTCATATAGTTGCATTACATGCATTTTTCATGATTCCTTAGAATGAGCTGATGCCATGAGGTAGGTAGATGTTGATGTGGGTGTGAAAAGGATGAACAGAGGGCTGATTTTAAATTTTGATGAAATTGACGTGCATGTTTCATGAACAAAATTTTTACACAGTCTCGTCGTTTGCTCTTGGGCTAGGTTGAGTCATGCTTGTTTGGATTTAGGATTTAATCACTTGTTTATCGATAGAATTTGCTTTATTCCCTTGATGATTAAGGAACACCAAAATATAAGTTTGGGGGAAAGCAGGAATTTCATGCTAATGTGTTTGTGTTTGTGTTTGTTGGCTAGGTGTCAAATGGCTAGTAGCCGCTCATGTTTATGAGTAGTCTAGGGTTGGAATTGAGAATTCTCATTCCAGATTCCATGTGAAAAAAAAAATTCAGAAAAAAAAATCAGAAAAAAAAGCAAAAATAGAAAAAATTCAAGAAAAAGAAAAAAAAAGAGAAAAAAAAGAAGAAAAAAAATGAGTGTTTGTGAGAGTGTGAGTATGCAGAATTGATCAGGGTGAGCTCTTTAATACTCGAGCAATTAAGTTCTTGGGGACTTTGTGCCTAGTGACCTAAGGCTTTTTATAGTCTGGGATCCACTAACCCAACGCTCGCTACATGGGTATTATTGTATAAGCCTTTAGGGGTCTCATCCATTGCACGATCAAATAAGCATGTGTGTTGTGTATATATTGTGTCTGTGTCGTAATAAAGCATGAATTTCTGTCTACTTTAGAGGAGTATGGAGGTGTATCTGAAGTGATCTTGAGTTTAACGTTCATTCTATTTATAAACCTGTGATTGTCTTGGAAAAGAATATGTATGATTTTGATCCGGTTTTGGGAGTATATCTGTCGAGCATTGCACACACGCACGTTCTGATCATGTATTGTTAGTATACCGGAATTTAGTCGAGCTCTGTTTGGATTGATTGCATTCATTGAGATGTTTGCTTGCTAAGTGGTGTTGGTTAGTTTGAGGGGATCCTTTGCATTCATATTTAGTTGCATTCATGCATTGCATTGTTTGTGTCATTTGTGTCAGTTGGATTTTGTGGGTACATTCACTATATGCCCTCACGAGACCTTACTCGTCCATTAGGGCTGCCTAGGGGTTTAAAGGGCTTGTTGCATATGCCAAATGCAACCGTGATCACCTACGGAAGTGGTACTAGTTAGTATGTATTGATATGTTGTTTATGCTTGAGGACAAGCATCAGTTTAAGTTTGGGGGTGTGATAAGTGGATTTTTATCCACTTGGAACGTTCCATTTTGGCTTGAATTGATCGCTTAATCCTCGAGTAATCGTGTGGTTTAATGCGTTTTGTGAGGTTGTGCAGGTTTTATAATTTTACAGGTTAATATGGTGTACTTGAGATTTTATGTGGGCGTTTTAAGAAGCGGCGTGAGAAGAAAGCTGTTGAGGAAAAATCTGCAGAAATTCTATCAGGGTAGCGCGACCGCGCCACAGATGTAAAGGAATACAGCGCGACCGCGCTAGGGGAGTTGTCGGATTTCAAGCAACGCGACCGCGCCATCTCTGTGTGTTAACATAGCGCGACCGCGCTATGTCGTTTTGCTGCCGCCAGAATTGTTTTGCCATTCGAATTTTGAAAAGGAAAATTGCCGTTTTCTTTTCCTAATCATCATGGAAACATTGTAGGACGGTGGGAATAGTCTAGAAACATTATTTGACATGGAAATTGTAATTCTTATCTTATTCTAAGAAGGAAACTTGTAATTTTTAATTCCTACTAAGAAACGGAAATTACTTGGAGCAAGGGCATTGTGGAGCTATAAATACACGTCCTTGGAGGCTTATTTGATCATCACCATCAGATCACAATACACCATCATTCATACACCATAGCACATTCGTATACCACACGAGTTTGAAGGCAAAGGAGACGAGTTCGAGAGCAAGAAGAAGCAACGAAGTTCATAATTTTCCATCTTTGTAATAGGAGTTAGCTTTGGATGCTTTTTACGGATTTGTTTCTGAATCTTATTACTCTTTTCATCTATTACATTACTGATTTCTTGTTTCATATCATATTTTCATCAAACCCCATGATGACGAACGGTTCGATTATGAACTAATCGCCGTCATGGGTCCTAACGGATTTACTTATGGAATTTAGATGTTGATTGCCTAACTTGATATATGTGTGGTGAATTTGCGATATCCTTGCAGGGTTGTATTTAATTCATATAGATGCGTAGCTAACATCTATCTTGTTAATCTTTAGTGAAGCGACAGTGGATCTTTAGATTTTGAACTTGCCATGCTAGCATAAGTCCATGAATGTTATTCATGTTTGTGGTGTGTTTCTAACCGTCTCATACTACCTTATGTAATCTTATGGACACTTGATCTTCAACCATTATGTTTTCAAATTCTATAGACATATAGGGTCTAAGCATAATTGGTGCCTGCATGATTTCTATCTTATGTGGATATTGTGTAGATTGGTGTGCGTGTACTGAAAGGTAACGTATACTTATTTCGTGTTGTCCGATTAGTTATCGTAACCACCACATGTATTGATAAAAGGGCATGATCTCTAAAGGAAGTTTGTATTGAAGTTAGGATCCCATCTTTTCCATCTCATAAGTAATTCGAAATCACTTAGTTAATTCAATTTAGTTGTTAATTAATTCTTCTTAGTTAATTTAGATAATCAAAACCAGTTTGTCCATTGTCTTAGCATTGAACGATAATCATACATTGATGCTTAGGTACAAGAACTAAATTATACAATCTCTGTGGGAACGAACTCTACTTTATTCTATATTACTTGTGACCACGTGCGCTTGCGTGATTTTGTGCAAAAACATGACCCTTGATACGCAAGTCTGTAATGCGTATCATAGGCCACGCAAGCCCAGCATGCGTGGTTCGTGGTCAAAAAGGGCGGACACCCGCGCCAATGGGTATTTTGGGCAGTTTGACTCCAAAAGTGGTGTATTTTGGTCATTTTCTCATTATTTTTTTATGGTAATTCAGTGTCTAAGAATTCGAAAAATTGCTAACACGTTTGCTCCCATTAAATGTACTAGTCTTATATCCATAGCACGGTTAGTTTTAATATTTTATTTTTCAATAAATTCCAAATTTATTTTTTTTTTAATTTCTTAATTTTTATGTTTTTATTTTAAAATTATCTAAATGATTTAAAAAAATTTGATTAAATATTTTTTTCAACAATATCTATTGCTTACTTAACATTTTTTATTCAACCTAGTTACCTTAACATATATGATGTTTCACAGTCATGATGCATTTTTATTCTATAATTTCTTCTCCAAATCAAATTTATCGTTTTCTCTACCTTATTTTTTTCATCTCTGTAGAATCTTTGCATTTCTTGATTTCTTAAAGCTTATACATAATTAAGTGCAACCTAATTTTATACATTATTATACATAAATATATTATATTTACACATAATTTTTCATCTATAATTTGTATATAAAAAAACAATATCCTTCAATATATATGTTCCATATAATCATCTTACCTAAATAACATAAATAAATACCCATTATTTATAGTTTACATGTATAATATTGATGTGGAATAAAAACTAGGATGTATTTATTGCGTATTGAATGCTAGGGTTGGAGAAAGCTTCGAGCTTGAATGGCTAATCAAGTGTTTCGTGACTTAACTCGGGTCCCCACAAGATGCCTACGTATATTGAAAATATCAAGAATCAAGCCAATAAAACGTAGTTCTGGTTGAGAAGGAACATGTCCTTATATAGGCCTCGGGGGCCTTGGAACTAGGGTAGGGTTTGGTGTCTTACTAGACAAGATGATCATTTTTTGATAGGCTTCTGGATCCTTCCGTGAGGAAGGCTGGTTCGTTTTGGACTTGTATGACTTGGGGACTACTCCATGAAGAATTTGGGTTCCCATTGGACTCAAATACTGAGCCCTACATTAGCTGATTTATTTAATTACGAAATTATTATCATAATTAGGGTTTTGGGCCTCATAATTAGGTTTTGACCTTGGACCATTCTAGGTTCATTTAATGTATCATTAAATGTGTCTTTAGGGCTTACTTTCAGCCCATATCATTTGCCCCCCAACTTCTAAGAAAACTGATCAGGTTTTCATTGAAGTTAAAAAGTCTATGTACACTAGTGTTTCACAGGTATCACTTGAATGTAAATTGTGAAATGACCTACACATTTACCATGATTTGCCTTATTCGAGGCTTATTGATAATTTTCATGTCTCACAGAAAATTACTTATAATTGTCTTGCATGTTCGGGGATTTTTCCTTGTGCCAATAGGCATTTTTCTTCATTTAGATTGATTTCTAAAATATTTTTTGGGCTCATTGCCTTTGGAAATAATTTTGTAAATTTTTCCCAAATCTATCTTGGAATTTGAAATTTTTCTTCCAATTTCTCTCAGGAAATACATATTTTTCTGAAAGAAATCATCAAAAGAAATATAGAAACCTTCGACCAGGATTCCTCGTCGAATTTCGATCAGGATCCTGGTCGACTTATCCTTCAAAACAACATTCTGATCGAAGCACATTCAACCAGGATTCCTGATCGAATTTCGACTAGGATCGTGGTCGACTTAAGTAGTTTTTAAGTCATTTTTGTCACCCTGCTCGAAGCCTTTTCGACCAGGATTCCTGATCGAATTTCGACCAGGATCCTGGTCGACTTAAGTCATTTTTGACAACCTGCTCGAAGCTCTGTCGACCAGGTTTCCTGATCAAATTTCGTCCAGGATCCTGGTCGAATATTTTTCTAATTCAAAATATTTTTCTTGGATTTTCTTTGCGGGCCCTATACTTTTAATGGGCCTGTAACTTGGGCATAAATACTCTTTTGGGCCTACCTTGTATTGTAAACTTTACTGGGCCTTTGACTAATGAATCCTGATCGAAAATTGATCAGGATTCTGGTCGACTTAAATGCCTTTTTGCCACTCTGGTCGAAGACCTTTCAATCAGGATTCTTGATCGAATTTTGATCAGGATCCTGGTCGACTTAAGTCATTTTTAACGTTCTGGTCGACGCTATTTCGATTGGGATTCTTGGTCGAATTTCGATTGAAATTCTAATCGAAAATTTATTTTAAATTTTCTTTTAATTACTTTATTGATCCTTCACTGGGCTAAATTTGAGCTTATTGGGCCTACTGGGCTTAATGTACTTATTGGGTCTGTGGCCAATTTTTTCGTTATCCTTTGGATTATAGTTAATCCAATATTTATAATTTTTATGGAATTTCTAATGTAATTTAGAATATTCCAGATCCTTCCCTTGTTTGGGCCTTTCATGGGCCTTAACCGGCTATTGCTGGTCACCTACGATTCCAACCGGCTATTAACCGGTTGAAAATTTTCTATAAAAGAGTGGAGTGAGATTCTTTTCTCACTTCACACTTAGACACTATACTTTCCCCCAAAATCCTTCCTTAAACCTTTCTTAATTTCTCTCTAAGTTAGACGATTTTCGGCGGCTTTTCCCAGCGAGATTCACCATTTTCTTGGTTTCTTTGAAGAATCTTCAAAGATTTCTGGGTTTCTCTTGAATCTTCATCATCTTCACCTCATTTTCTGGGTTCAAGCATCCTTCTCTTGAAGATCAATGGTGGATAAAGCTGCACAACGCTTGGCTAAGATGAACTTTGCTTCTAAAAGAGATAACGACATCGAAATCCGTTCATCTTACATGAATTTAACTCAGATGATCAATGTTCGTGGGGACGAATACCCCACTTTATCTAATTTAGATGCATATAACTGCTGTAACAAATCCATGAGGAGGATCTTATAAGAATTATAATAAAACTTATAATATTAAACCTCCTTTTAAACTTGTTAAGGCTGGGCCTGGTGACAGGCCTTGCCATTAGAGGCCCAATGGGCTTTATATCTTTAGAGATGCCCTTTTGGCTGGGCCTAAGTTTCCTTTTCATGAATTTATTCCCAGACTTTTAGCTGACGTTCAAATTAGTCCATGCCAATTACCTCCAAACGCATGGCGTTCTATTCTTTGTTTCATGGTATTATGCCTTAGGAACAATTTCCCTCTTTCTGTGCCCTTGTTTAGGAAAATCTTTCAGTTCTATAATAGTTCCTTGAACCAAGATCCCACATATTTTTAATGGCCATTCAGTTGTCGATAAAAACCCCAAATGGAAGGAAGAATTCATGTACTTGATTTGGGAAGGGGGTGATTGGGGCACCCTCTTCAGAAAATCCTTTGTAAAGGTGGCCAATGGCAGCCCTAATAAAATAATCTTGAACGCGGAAGAACAAGCTGCCTATATAACGCCCTAGAAAATATTGTAATTATTATAATTATTATTTAATTATTTAATATTAAATGTGGATTATATGAGGTGAATTTTTTTTCCTTTCAGATTGAATATATATGTGACATCATGTCTACATGCTTATATGATGATGTATAAGTGAAATATGAATCCGTGTATTTTTATTTGAATTTTTATGATTAAAATCTATTTAAATTATGCATTATTGATCTTCTAAGAATTTTATAAAATCATCAGAGTTATTAAAAATCATGAAATCTTTTGCATTATTATCTTTGTTAGTTGATTTGATTTTTAAAAATATTAGATTAATTATTTTTGATTTTAAGGATTTTAAAATGATTTTTATGAATTATTTTACATTTTAGGGATTTATTCTTGTAAAATCCATTTTTTAATTCGGTATTGATCCAATAAATATTTTAAAAATATGTGTGTATTTATAATTTTATACTCTTTAATTTAAAATTTTAAAGTTTAATAGTTCACCCATTTTCTATTTAATTCTGATTTTAGAAGTGGTTATGATTTTTTTAAGTTGTTTTTCGGAATCGTAAAATTAAAATCTTTCCCTATTTTTTTTTCGTTCAAGACCCAACTCTGTATTTTGTCCAAGTTCTAATTCTCAGCTCTGTTTTCCTCGTTAATTCTCTCGAACGCTCTCGAAAACTCCCCTCTCTCTCCGTGAGTTCCTCTCTTTCTCTCTCGTTTTTTTCGGTACAATTAAGCCTTAAGTCTAGCGTCCTTGACGATTTTGGCTATGAATTAAACTCTTTCCCTCTCCTCTTTTCTTCCCTGCAACGCCGTGTCCATTGTATGTGTACGGTCGAGTTTTTATGATGAAACTTGAGGCTTGTTTATTGTTTTGATTCAGGCTGTTATGGGTATTCAGTAATCGTGGTGTATGTATGTATATGGTGTGCGCGTGTGGTATGTATACATTCGGTGTGGATATACAGCTGGGTTGGCTTCGTTTGTGAGCTTATGGAGGAATAAAGAAGTACAGGAGGTGGGGAGGTAGCTGGTGGCTGGACGCTGCGATTCCGGTGGCCGCCACGAGCTACCGTCGCCTGCAATGATGAAACTTGAGCCGGAGGAATCGATTTTATTGCTATCTAACACTTCTGTGGTCATGGAGTATTTATGAATGTGTGTTTTATTCGTTGTTCTAGTATTATAACTACTTGCATGTTAGTATTTTTGTGTCCAAATTCTTGTTTTGAGGATTTGAAATGATGGGTTATTTTTGTTCGGTAGTTTCAGTTGAATTTTAGAGTAAATGTTATGTGTTAGAGGTTTTGTAGTATATCTAAGTTGTGAGTAAGTGGTGTATAATAAATCTTGTGTTTGTCATTGCTTTTTATATGAAAGGTTAATTGCTTGTTTGTCTAGTAATGACAGAACTTAAGATTGGAATGTACACATTTAAGATGGCTCGGAATTAGTACTAAATAAAAAGGGAATGGATAGTTAAAATGGAATTCTATTTGATAGTGTGAGCTTGTATAATGTACAAGATAGTGATCGTTATAGTGGGTTATAAGGTAAATAAACTTGTTAAGTTAGAATCTCAGTAACGTAATTAAAACAATGTTTGGATTCGTTTTAAAAGATGTAAATGTGGGGTTGATCATAATGCGAACTCAAGAATGGTTTGAGCCAGTGAGTACATGCTTTCAATTTGGTTAAGATGTCAAGGTTAAGTATACATAAGGTGTAAAAGGGGATATGTTTTGTTGCATATGGGTGTGGTCATATGAAAAGTACTTATATGAACTACTTGCATATGTTAGTATAATTGATATATGTCTATGTGCTATATGTTATTGTGTACACGAACTAGGGAACTTATGTGTAGTCTAGAACAAACAGTGAGGTTTTGGTTGATCGAGTACTGAAATAGTACTTTACCTTCTTGTACGTATGAGTAGGAAGCCGGTTAAGAGCCAGTGCACGCGTAGATGGAATATAAAGGAAGGAGAGAATTATCGGGATTGACGAGTGTGTTCGTGTAAAAGCTGACAAGTGATAAAGAAAAGACAGATGTATGATCGCTTAGAGACCAGTGTATTAAGAAGTAGTGACTAAGAGAGTAAAGAATGAAGATGTTGGAATTGGAAATTTCGTGTATTGAGGCAAGTTATACTATTCCTCACTTATTGTTCAAGTGAAGTGAAATTCTCTTGTGTTAGCTATATGTTCTTTCAATTTCTTTCTTGCGAAAAACTATACTCTTCATTGTAGTTTAACCAATGTGAACCAGTTCTTTCAATTATACGATGTTCATTTCAAATCGTTTTGCTAGTGCATATACCTTTCATTTTTATTTCCAATGAAATCTTCTTCTATTAATTTCCAAACATCCATTCTCATATTATTCAGTCATTGTTTATTTTCCTCACCTATCGTTTAGGTGTTGATTTCTTTTAAAATTATTTTATATAAATATTCCTCAACTTTATTAATATTTTTCAAACTACGATTTCATTCAAATTGATGTAAACTAATTCGAGGTTTATAATGTTGTTGAGGCATGTGTTGCTCAGTAACGGTTAAAACCGAGAATGAATTGAGATATTCTTTTAATTATTCAAACTCATTGTTGTCATGCCGGTTCTGGCAGCTAGAGCCTATAATTGCTTAGCCGACAAGAGTGAGACCTTGAGTAACTGAGAATTTCTTAAATCTTCGTTTAAACTTCGAATTTTCTTTATTCCTTGATTTCATTATAATTGTTGTTCAATTTCTAGAATTTGAATAATTGCTTCATTTTTTTTGAGAGATTTACCTGTTGCTTGTTCCTTAATTGATTAATGATGCCTTGCTAATTTATTGATTCATAATTTTGTCTTGCTGAACTATATCATGCTTAGTTTAATCTTATTGCTTTGTTGTTTATGATTCCTTATATCGAATGCTTCTCTGTCCCTTAATCTTTTATTGTTGCTCCTTAAAATGTATTAATGGTTTAAAGATATTTTTAAAATTCCTTATACTGGGCTGGTCTGTTATCAATGAGTATAAGGACTGAAAAGTGAAATGTTTTAAATTATTAATAAACTTGTTTATAAATTGAAGAAGCGTTAGAGGCTAGGGTGGTCCTAGCTTTTATTTAGCGTAAGAGGCTAGGGTGGTCCTAGTCTAGCATTAAAGGCCAATGTATTGCCTAATTTGGAATCCAATTTCAAAGGAAGGGGGACTTTACGTGGCTGATCACCCGTATTGTCCGTAATGAGGATAATAATAAAATCAACTTAAATGTTTTTTTAAAAAAAGTTTTATGAAAAGTGTTTTGATGGAAAGAAACGTTTTGAGAAAAAGTTTAAGATTTAAAGAAAAATGGAAAGTTTTATACTGTGATAGAAATTGAGTTATTCCCTTGAGATAGTTTGATCATTGATATTGTTCATCAATGAAATATTGTAAAATCGTTGTTCACTATTCTATGCACTTGCTGAGCGTTCTTTTGCTCACTCTTGCTTTGTTTTACCTAACCCTTTATAGTTAGGTTCGCCTTAGGTTATCATGCCGAGTGTTACGATGTTATTTGGTATGAATAGGAGGCCGGCTAAGAGCCAGTGCACGTGTAGATGGAATATAGAGGATGGAGATAGTTGTCGGGATTGACGAGTGTGCTCCTGCAGACTCTGACAATGATAAAGGAAAGATGGATGTGTGATCGAAGAAAGGTCAATGTATAAAGAAGGAAAACTAATGTAAAGTGAGTAAAGGATCGAGATGTTGGAATTGGAAACTGCGTGTATGGAGGCAAGTATACTATCCCTCACTTATTGTTCAAGTGATGTGAACCCTCCTGTTTTATTTTTATGTTCTTTCGAATACCTTCTTGCAAGCATGTATACCCTTCATTATTAATTTGTATGATGTGAAACTGTTTCTATTATTTGTAAGGTTTTCTTACAAATCGCTTTGCTAGGGTCTATACCCTTACTGTTGTTTCAAGTGACATTTTCCCTCAACTAGTATTCTCAAGTTATCTTAAAATTGTTGATTCTCTCCGCCCATCGTTCAGGTGTTGATTCTCTTAAAATTATTTTAAATAAAAATTCCTAATCTTTATTAATATTCTAATACTTGATATTTTATCGGATTCCTTAATACCTATCGTTCAGGTGTTGGCTCTCTTAAAAATTATTGTATATAAATATTCCTCATTCTTATTAATATTCAAATACATGGTATTTTACCGGATTCCTCAGTCGTGTACTATTTTATATTCTTCAAAATAATTAAGTGATATTTTAAAATAGAGGGAATCCAAGATTTAAAAATTTATAAAAAAATATTTTAGTATAATTCCTAAATATGTTTTATGATTTTTCCATCAATAAATACTTTTCAAGGAATGTTTTCTTCAAATTACTGTACAACTATTTACTCTGATATTATTTTCGTTATAAATGAATGTAAACTAATTCGAGGTTTATACGGTCATTGAAGCATGTGTTGTTCAGTGATGGTTAAAGCCAAGAATGAATTGAGATCTTCTTACTCATTCAACTCATTATTGTCGGGCCGGCTTGGCAGCTAAAGCCTATGAGAGCTTAGCTGACAAGAGTGAGGTTACGAGTAATTAAGAATTTCTTGAATATTTATTTTTAATTATTTGAATCACTTATGTTAGTTTCAATATATATAATGAGATTCCTTCATTTCATGATTTCCTTATAAGTTGTTGTTAAATTCTATAACATGAATAATTGCTTGGCTGTAATGCCCCAACTTCTAAATACTAAAAATATATTACTTTTTATAATGAAACACTCAATTATTGGAATTTATTTAGAAAGAATAGTCTTTATTACAATGGAACTTTAGAAAAATTTTGTCATGATGTATCCATAAATTGGACCATCCACCTATATTTCAACCCAAACATATTTATCATTTAACAAATACAAATAAAACGTAATACACCAACGATTCCTCACCGAGGATCAATTCCAGGTTATGGTATGAAACAAGAATCTAACTATACAAATTATTTAAACTTTCTCTAAATACAAAATTTCTATACCATCTAATTTGTAGCTCATACCAAATCCGTGCCCGCCCGCGCTGACGTTGAAATCTGTCCTGACTAGAATGCTTTATTTCTCTCAATTCAAAATGTAAAGATGTAGGTTGGTCATCTTTAATCCTAACTGCAAGGGGTTAGGGAAACAAAGCAAGAGTGAGCCAACGAGTGCTCAGCAAGTATATAATATAGTGAACAACAATTTATGAATATTTCATTGATGAACAATATCAATGATCAAGTATCTCAAGGGAATAAATCAATTCTCTTTATAAAATAAAACTTTCCATTTTTCTTTAAACCATAACTCTTTCCCAAAACATTTCTTTCCTTTGAATCATTCTATCATCAATTCATACTTTTCATAAGACTTTTTAAAAATATTTAAGTTAATTTTATAATTCTCCTGATTATGGACAATACGGGTGATCAGCCACGTAAAGTCCCTATTCCTTTGAAATTGGGTTCCCAATTAGGCAACACATTGGCCTTTAATGCTGGACTAGGACCACCCTAGCCTCTTACGCTAAATAAAAGTGCTGGACTAGGACCACCCTAGCCTCTTATGCTTATCCAATTTATAAACTAATTTATTATTAGTATTTTAAAACATTTCACTTTTCAGTCCTTAAACTCACTGATAACAAATCAGCCCAGTATAAGAAAATTTAAAACATCTTCAAATAATTAATCCATTTTTATTTGCAATTATAAAAGTCTGAGGATCAGGAAAGCATTCAATATAAACAATCATAAACAACAAAGCAATAAGATTGAATTAACATATCATGATGCAGCAAAACAGAATCATATATAAACAAGGGGACATAAATTAATTAAAGAACGACGCAACTGTTAAGATTCAAGAATCTGACAACCATGTATAGAATATACATGGAATATATAAATCAGAAGTTCAAGGAGGATTTAAGTTACTACATTGGTCATAAACAATTGAAGAATCAAAGAACAAAACAAGAGTTAGGGTTCTAGAATTTAATTCAAGGATTATGAGATCTGGTTTCACTGGTATGGTTTTAAGGAATAAGCATAAGGAAAAATGCTAAGATAGAGCAAGGCATAAATTATGAGTCAAGGGTGGTTAAACAAGAAACAGGGTATATAAATTAAAATAATGGTTCATATAGGTAAGCAAGGTACAGGTGTTTCAATAACAATTTATAAGAAACAATAAGATGTAAAGAGTTCAACAATAATTAAAAAGGAATAATAGTAAGATATAAGAATTTAAACAATAATTCATAAGCAATTCAAACAATTTGAATTTCAATACAGAGTTCGAGTCAATTGCAACAAAAGGAAGGGTATAGACACAAGCAAAATGATTTGAAAGAACATCGTATAAATAACAGAAACAGTTTCACATCACTTGAACGATAAGTGAGGGATAGTATACTTGCAAACTAACTTGACAGAAACATTGTATAAATAACAGAAATAGATTTATCCCACTTGAACGATAAGTAGGGAATAGTATACTTGCCTCAATACACCGAGTTTCCATTTCCATTACATTAACTCCTTATCACTTTACACCCATCTTCACTTCTTTACACATTGGTCTTTACTCTTTATACGTTGGTCTTTACTCAATCACACTCGTCAATTCTGATACTTGTCTTTCTTCTCAAATTTCCCTTTTATACTCGTATGGGTTCTTACCCGACGTCTCACTGGTACCTATATACAGGTAAAGTAATACTTCAGTATGCGTATAATTGTAATCGTCTATCTTTATTCTACCCAAACTGTAATAACCCTAACTTTAGCAAAGCTACAGTGATCACATGAATAATAAAATTTTGAGGATTTAGGAAATGGTATGTAAGTACTCTATAATAGAAATAGAAAATGAGTAAACAGAAACCATATTAGTGTTGTACAAAGAAAATAAGTGACTCGAAATGACGATAGATTTCAGAAATTCCTGAATATGGATTTTTGAGAATTTTGATTTCGAATGAGCTTCTATTGAATATTAAGGAGCATGGAGATATTAAAAGAATTATATATTGAGGAATTAGTGGATTAGTATAAACTAAGGGATTATTAAGTTAAGGAAATACCAAGGGAATTTGGATTGTTAAATGATTTCAAAACCACTGAGATAATGAGGTACATTCGAAACAAATCACAATTAGACAAGTATGGAAACCAAACAACCAAGATTAGTAATATAACAAGTATACATACCACATTATTATTATCCAAGATTATTAGCATAATACTTAGAAAAAAACAAGAAAAAGAGATTATGAGATCACCATAAGTGACATCACATTCCACTAACTTGTTTTAAGGGTAGATTAGTCATTTTGCATGAGGATTTTTCCATACTCTTCACCAAGCTTCCACTACACTCTAGAATAATCAAGATTATAGGAAGATAAGATCAAAGTTAACACAAAAAAATCTCTCCCCATCTTCCTCATTACTCCATTTCTCTCATTCTCCACAAACTGCCCTGCAGAACCAAGCTCAAGAAGAAAAATCATATCTCCGTTTCTATCCATGATAAAATCACCAAATTTGAACCACAACCTCTCCACTCCATGGTCATTATTCGCTCCAAATTTCATGGCAATCTAATGAGTATAGCCTAGTCAAATCGCCTCCCCAAGTTGAAGAACCGAGCTGCCAGAATCTTTGACAGTTTCTGTGATGATTTTCAAACGGCCATATCTCCTTCATTACTCAATAGAATTTTGTGTTCTTTATATGTTTGGAAAGCTGGTTAGATGCTCTACAACTTTCCTTTAGAAGCCTCATCCAGAAAACGTAGGTAAGGCCTTCGTTTTTGCGATTCTTTCAACTGGTGTCTAGTGAATCCGAATTTCTAACTTTGTTTTTATGATTTATTTAGTTGATCCAAGCTACCTTAAGGTTATTTAAGGACTATCCAAGGCTTATTGACTGTTGTTCAAGCTCCAAGGAAGGTATAAAATTCAAGAACCCTTAGTATTACTTTGAGTTTATGATGGATTATGATGAGTTTAATGGTTAAGTTTGTTTTAAGTATAAATCATGAGTAGATGTGTGTTTATAAGTGATGAGATGATATATAGAAGTGTTTGGTGCTTGTAACCATGGTTGGTAAGATGACCACATGGTGTAGGTGATGGTGTATAAGGCGGATGATGGATTTGGAGGAGTAATATTTTGGAAAGTATGAAAATATAGGCGTTATAATGCCAGATTTTCGTTTAACCAAAGAATGCCCTGTTTTTGAAACCTCATACGCGTACGGTAGGTTCCTGTCTAGAACACCAACTAACCATGAGATGATAGAGCTTGAGTCATAGATCGTTTTGATATAAAGTGCGTCAAAATCTGATGTACGGTTTAGGAGAAAAGTGGGTTTTAGTGAAAGTCGTTCGGAAACCGGGAAATTGCAATTTTGCCAACTTTGAGGCTATAATTACCATACTTAAACATTTTTAAAAATTATAAAATTTTGGGATATTGTAGTGGAGTGGTCAAAGAGTCATTTCCAGTTGATCTTACATTAAAATTCGAAATTGAGATTTTCTGAGAATTTTTACAGTCGGGTATGGTTGTTAAGGGAAATGGTGAATAAGCACCGAAACCTTGATTTAACCTAAAATGGTTAGGTTTTTGGAACACTTGGGTTATGAATAACATGTGAAACATATATTAAGGTGTCAAGGGTATTGTTATGCAAGAGTGAGGTGAGTAAGAGATGTGGTATTCTAATGACGGTCCTTTTCGTGTTTATAGAAACTCCGGGAGAGCCACGAGCCATACCTTCAGGACATCGAGATCGAGGCAAGATCTTTTCTATCCCTACTTGGAAAACTATTTATCTTCAAAGAAACTTGATTTCATGGAATATATATGTGATGCTATTATTACTATATTGTGAAGAAATTGTCTTCCTTGAGTATTGATATTGAAAAGAAAGGTATACGAAGATGTATATGAATATGAATATGGATATGAGTATGAGATGGATATGAATATGGATATGAGTATGAGATGGATATGTATAGAGATGATTATGCATGAAGTGAACATGCCTTATGATTAAGAGAATATGAGAGAATGGTATCAGTTATTATCTAAAGTAAATAAAAGAATGGTATCAGTTGTTATCTAGGGTTATATGATTTATATTATTTTGCTAAAGATATTCTTTTTAAATATTGTGATTTAATAAGTATTATTTGATTATTATCTACTATTTTTAAAAGTAGATGGAACAATATATATATATATATATATGTGTATATAAGAGAGCAAGATTTCTTCTACTCTTACTTTAGAAAACTATTTTTTTAAGTAAAATGATTTCTTGGAATATATATGTTTTTCTACGATGCTATACTGCTAAGGATTTATTTCCTGATTTTGAGAATTAAAGAAAGATAGATACGAATATGGATAGAGCGAATATACTTTATGTTCTAAAGGAATATTTGACTTTAATAATTTAGAAAAAATGTATGAGTCATAATTAAAGTATTATGACATATGATTTAAAGGTGATGAATAAATGTGAATGGAAATGTGAATGGAAATGTGAATGGAAATGGAAATGGAAATGGAAATGATAAATGTGAGTAGATAAATGATTTGACAAAAAGGGGGATTGCAACAGACTTGCGTAAGTGGCTGTGTCAGGGCTGTGTGCGACACAGTCCAGCATTTATTATTTTTATTACGGCACGAAGATGCCAAGGGAGGATGTTAGCAGGTGGCCTTCCTCCAGGGATGATCTTCATTCCTTCTACCGGTAGTAAAAAGAGAGCAGGTACGATTAGGCGACTGATCATCGTCCTAATGTATCAGGCGACAGCAGATATCCCCAATGTTTTTGAAAAGAAAGAGTTGATAATGGTTTTCAGATTTATATGCTGAAACCAAGAAAATGAGATAAGGTGATGGAATTATTTATATGGAATGAAGAGAAACTGATTTTATATTATTTTTATATATATATGTAAAGGTTATTTTCCCTTTTATGGTAGTAGATAGAAGTTATCTTGTTGAGCTATTTTAGCTCATTCTTGCTATTTATTTATACTACAACTAGGTCCCATGCCAATACTCCGCACTACACCCTGCAAGAGGGTAAGGGAAAGGCGACCTTTTGAGCGAGTGCTGGTGACCATCCCCGAGGTAGTGACAAGCGAAAGGGGCTTAGTAGACTTATGTAAATTAAGTGTGTAAGTTTGTAATAAACTTTTGGTTTTTGAAATGCTTCCTGTAGAAGTATTATTCAACAATGTACTTAGTAGAATTCTGGGTTGTAATAACTGTTAACTTTAAACTTTTAATATTATGGATGTTGTTCTATGAGCATATGACTGGTGTGTGTGTGTGTGTATTAGTGTGGGGTCAATTGCATAAGTATTAAATTTAAAAAAAAAAGACTCAAGAGATATGGATATTGATCGGAAATTGGACCGTGATGATCTGGATCCTTGACCCCGGATCTTGGGGTGTCACAGATGGTATCAGAGCTTAAAGTCATAATGCTCAGGAACAAGAGTGATAATAATAAGTATATCAGTAATAATATAAATTGTGAACTCACATCGAGTTCAAGGGTGGTTTATCGAACGAAGCGTTTATTCTAAGTAGTGATTATAATTTTATAGATTTTTACTAATAAAAGTTTATGTTTTAGTATAGGGAGAGGAGATTGGTGAGCCAAAGTTAAGGGTATTTAAAGTCTTCTTATGTTTAAGGGAGTTTGAAGAAATATTGTAAGTGGATCGGTGAATAGACACTGATTGTTTGTGGAGATGAAAGGGTGAAACCGAGGTTGGTCGGTAAAGCCAAGATATACCTTAAGGACCAAGACAGACTGAGAGGTCTCGGGATTGACTTAAATGAAAAGGTTATTATGCCAAAAGTGTTAAACTTATGTAGCACACAGGATTGATTTGAAAAAGGGAATATTTGATGTATTGGGAAGTGTACGTTAGACAATCTCGTGAGTATAAGTGGTATGTTAGAATATACAATTATAAAGAATAGTTTTAAAAGGGTCTTTGATACCGGAGCAGTGTCAGGTCAAGACGATCAATATTACGAAAGTATATCTATTAGAAGGTTGTATTCTATTATGGATCAAGGCAGAGAGTATCGAGCCAAGTCACGACTAAGTAAATGAAGATAATTGGGAATAGCAGACGATAGGTTAAGGCTACATGGTGAGTGCAAAATTTAAGAAATTTTGGAGGGTACGCAGTCTAAGATATAAATAGTATTTGAGGAAAACCTTCCATTATTTGGATTTTCAATTGGGCAGAGGCTATTAACGGTACCTATTTTCAATCTCCTAAAGCCCTGCTAAATTATATTATTGAGTTTCAAATTTTCTCCACTATTGGGTAATTGTTCATTAAGAGTCGGTATCCTTTCAAAACTTTCTGGTACCCTTGGGAATGTGTTTCAAAATTTTATTTATCTATCTTAGTCAAAATATTCCTCTAAGATTATTTTCGGAAAATGGTTTATCATCGTGATTTAAATTTCCCTCTACATTTCTTACTCCAACTAAGAGGAATGGCCCTATATGTATATACAAGGACAATCTGTCTGTATGATAGAAAGTCGGAGGGGACGCCCTCACTTGTGTGACGTACGGGTTCTTCCATCATATTGATTTCTCAAATATTCTTTTGTTTCGAATAAAGATTATTTAAATCTCTCAATTTTATAAATTATTGTGGGACCCTTGCTTGTTTCTGGGTCCGTTTCAATTCAAAGTCTCTTAAATTCTATTAATTATTTCGAATATAAAAGATTTCCTTACTGGATGGAATAATGGAAGCAAGGTTTAAGGTATACGTGATTATACGAGGAAACTTGAGATTCCAAGGGAAATTTCAATAAGAGATAATTAGAGCTAGAAGCGTTTTAATATAAGAGAGGAAGGAAATTCGTGAGAAGAAATAGGTATATTTGATGATTAGTAAGAGAAAAGAATATGAGGAATTTTAAGGTATAATTGAGATTTACTATTGAGAGCAAGGTATATTTTGAGGATAGAATTAGAATAAGGATAAACAAAGGAAGTGGGGATAATTAATGAAGGATTTCGAGGTGCAATAACTATTAGTAGGGGAAGACCAATATTGTGACTAATACCCTAAGTAGCATAGAGAGATTAAAGATGTTAAGTATTCAAAGGATTAATCTAAAAGGTGTGAATGAGCAAAACTTGAGGTAAAGATTTTGATGAGAATAATAAAGGGAAATTTCAGAGGTGGAATAGATAGTATTTCATGAAGGAACTAAGGTGGATCAGCAAGATGTAAAGAGCGTATAGTGAACAATAGACATATGGGATAAGGTATCCGGAGGAAATTGTAGGTACGCTCTAATTTAACCTTTTAAGTGTAAATGTTTGGTTAGGGATCGACCAAGTCAATGAATGGTGTAGGTAGGTTGACAATCTAGATAAGGAAAATCAATATCTATTAAGGGTTAGAGGACTCTATAGAGAAGAGATTAAGAGTATGAGAGGAGGTGCGAGAATATTTTTAAGGATGAAGGAAAAGTACATGCTCGTATAGTTACGAACAGGAAATATATATTATAACAAATATTTTCTTACAATTGTTTCAAGGAATATTATTATAGCTTATTTTCTAGAAAATTTTACAGAGATGAGATATAGGAATATTGAGGTGTTAATATCTATGTCATAATAGAGATCAAAATATAGACAAACCATAGTGAGATACACTACCATTCAGGGGAGACCAATGTGGTGGCCGATACCCTTAGTCGAAAGAGGAAGGAGAAATGAGATAATATAGAATGACTGAATACAGGAAAAGATAGTGAAAGTGCTGCTATTGATAAGCTAGATGGCATGTGGATGAATGGCAAGCAAGTTTATGTTGGTGTATTTCTGCGCAAGCAAGATAGAGATGTTATGAAAGAGCAAAAGGATAAAGGAAGTAGTGTAGAAGTTAGAAAGTGTCAGATGAGAAAGGTATTCATGCATATTTTCGACATGATTCCGGGACGGAATCCTTTTAAGGGGGGAAGACTGTAATAATCCTAACTTTAGCAAAGCTACAGTGATCACATGAATAATAAAATTTTGAGGATTTAGGAAATGGTATGTAAGTACTCTATAATAGAAATAGAAAATGAGTAAACAGAAACCATATTAGTGTTGTACAAAGAAAATAAGTGACTCGAAATGACGATAGATTTCAGAAATTCCTGAATATGGATATTTGAGAATTTTGATTTCGAATGAGCTTCTATTGAATATTAAGGAGCATGGAGATATTAAAAGAATTATATATTGAGGAATTAGTGGATTAGTAAACTAAGGGATTATTAAGTTAAGGAAATACCAAGGGAATTTGGATTGTTAAATGATTTCAAAACCATTGAGATAATGAGGTACATTCGAAACAAATCACAATTAGACAAGTATGGAAACCAAACAACCAAGATTAGTAATATAACAAGGATACATACCACATTATTATTATCCAAGATTATTAGCATAATACTTAGAAAAAAACAAGAAAAAGAGATTATGAGATCACCATAAGTGACATCACATTCCACTAACTTGTTTTAAGGGTAGATTAGTCATTTTGCATGAGGATTTTTCCATACTCTTCACCAAGCTTCCACTACACTCTAGAATAATCAAGATTATAGGAAGATAAGATCAAAGTTAACACAAAAAAATCTCTCCCCATCTTCCTCATTACTCCATTTCTCTCATTCTCCACAAACTGCCCTGCAGAACCAAGCTCAAGAAGAAAAATCATATCTCCGTTTCTATCCATGATAAAATCACCAAATTTGAACCACAACCTCTCCACTCCATGGGCATTATTCGCTCCAAATTTCATGGCAATCTAATGAGTATAGCCTAGTCAAATCGCCTCCCCAAGTTGAAGAACCGAGCTGCCAGAATCTTTGACAGTTTCTGTGATGATTTTCAAACGGCCATATCTCCTTCATTACTCAATAGAATTTTATGTTCTTTATATGTTTGGAAAGCTGGTTAGATGCTCTACAACTTTCCTTTAGAAGCCCCATCCAGAAAACGTAGGTAAGGCCTTCGTTTTTGCGATTCTTTCAACTGGTGTCTAGTGAATCCGAATTTCTAACTTTGTTTTTATGATTTATTTAGTTGATCCAAGCTACCTTAAGGTTATTTAAGGACTATCCAAGGCTTATTGACTGTTGTTCAAGCTCCAAGGAAGGTATAAAATTCAAGAACCCTTAGTATTACTTTGAGTTTATGATGGATTATGATGAGTTTAATGGTTAAGTTTGTTTTAAGTATAAATCATGAGTAGATGTTTGTTTATAAGTGATGAGATGATATATAGAAGTGTTTGGTGCTTGTAACCATGGTTGGTAAGATGACCACATGGTGTAGGTGATGGTGTATAAGGCGGATGATGGATTTGGAGGAGTAATATTTTGGAAAGTATGAAAATATAGCCGTTATAATGCCCGATTTTCGTTTAACCAAAGAATGCCCTGTTTTTGAAACCTCATACGCGTACGGTAGGTTCCTGTCTAGAACACCAACTAACCATGAGATGATAGAGCTTGAGTCATAGATCGTTTTGATATAAAGTGCGTCAAAATCTGATGAACGGTTTAGGAGAAAAGTGGGTTTTAGTGAAAGTCGTTCGGAAACCGGGAAATTGCAATTTTGCCAACTTTGAGGCTATAATTACCATACTTAAACATTTTTAAAAATTATAAAATTTTGGGATATTGTAGTGGAGTGGTCAAAGAGTCATTTCCAGTTGACCTTACATTAAAATTCGAAATTGAGATTTTCTGAGAATTTTTACAGTCGGGTATGGTTGTTAAGGGAAATGGTGAATAAGCACCGAAACCTTGATTTAACCTAAAATGGTTAGGTTTTTGGAACACTTGGGTTATGAATAACATGTGAAACATATATTAAAGTGTCAAGGGTATTGTTATGCAAGAGTGAGGTGAGTAAGAGATGTGGTATTCTAACGACGGTCCTTTTCGTGTTTATAGAAACTCCGGGAGAGCCACGAGCCATACCTTCAGGACATCGAGATCGAGGCAAGATCTTTTCTATCCCTACTTGGAAAACTATTTATCTTCAAAGAAACTTGATTTCATGGAATATATATGTGATGCTATTATTACTATATTGTGAAGAAATTGTCTTCCTTGAGTATTGATATTGAAAAGAAAGGTATACGAAGATGTATATGAATATGAATATGGATATGAGTATAAGATGGATATGAATATGGATATGAGTATGAGATGGATATGTATAGAGATGATTATGCATGAAGTGAACATGCCTTATGATTAAGAGAATATGAGAGAATGGTATCAGTTATTATCTAAAGTAAATAAAAGAATGGTATCAGTTGTTATCTAGGGTTATATGATTTATATTATTTTGCTAAAGATATTCTTTTTAAATATTGTGATTTAATAAGTATTATTTGATTATTATCTACTATTTTTAAAAGTAGATGGAACAATATATATATATATATATATATATATATATATATATATATATATATATGTATATAAGAGAGCAAGATTTCTTCTACTCTTACTTTAGAAAACTATTTTTTTTTAAGTAAAATGATTTCTTGGAATATATATGTTTTTCTACGATGCTATACTGCTAAGGATTTATTTCCTGATTTTGAGAATTAAAGAAAGATAGATACGAATATGGATAGAGCGAATATACTTTATGTTCTAAAGGAATATTTGACTTTAATAATTTAGAAAAAATGTATGAGTCATAATTAAAGTATTATGACATATGATTTAAAGGTGATGAATAAATGTGAATGGAAATGTGAATGGAAATGTGAATGGAAATGTGAATGGAAATGTGAATGGAAATGGAAATGGAAATGGAAATGGAAATGATAAATGTGAGTAGATAAATGATTTGACAAAAAGGGGGATTGCAACAGACTTGCGTAAGTGGCTGTGTCAGGGCTGTGTGCGACACAGTCCAGCATTTATTATTTTTATTACGGCACGAAGATGCCAAGGGAGGATGTTAGCAGGTGGCCTTCCTCCAGGGATGATCTTCATTCCTTCTACCGGTAGTAAAAAGAGAGCAGGTACGATTAGGCGACTGATCATCGTCCTAATGTATCAGGCGACAGCAGATATCCCCAATGTTTTTGAAAAGAAAGAGTTGATAATGGTTTTCAGATTTATATGCTGAAACCAAGAAAATGAGATAAGGTGATGGAATTATTTATATGGAATGAAGAGAAACTGATTTTATATTATTTTTATATATATATGTAAAGGTTATTTTCCCTTTTATGGTAGTAGATAGAAGTTATCTTGTTGAGCTATTTTAGCTCATTCTTGCTATTTATTTATACTACAACTAGGTCCCATGCCAATACTCCGCACTACACCCTGCAAGAGGGTAAGGGAAAGGCGACCTTTTGAGCGAGTGCTGGTGACCATCCCCGAGGTAGTGACAAGCGAAAGGGGCTTAGTAGACTTATGTAAATTAAGTGTGTAAGTTTGTAATAAACTTTTGGTTGTTGAAATGCTTCCTGTAGAAGTATTATTCAACAATGTACTTTGTAGAATTCTGGGTTGTAATAACTGTTAACTTTAAACTTTTAATATTATGGATGTTGTTCTATGAGCATATGACTGGTGTGTGTGTGTATTAGTGTGGGGTCAATTGCATAAGTATTAAATTTTAAAAAAAAAAGACTCAAGAGATATGGATATTGATCGGAAATTGGACCGTGATGACCTGGATCCTTGACCCCGGATCTAGGGGTGTCACACAAACGCATCCTATATCGTTTTACCACTTAACACATATAGTACATAATCATTTACATTCATAAAATAGTCTTAGTATAACCCAGTCAAATAACTTAAATAGATTTTAAATAGATTTGCAGGGGAATTTTAGAAAATTTTGGCATGAAGTATTCGTTTATCGGACTATGGGCACAGCCCCTCAATATCAATCAAAAACAATTCAACCCTGCTTTTACAAAAATAAAGCTGCCTCAACTTGCAGCAACATAAAAGTAAACAATTAATGAAAAGTACCCGCCCGAACATGCGGCAACTAGCACATAAGAAATTTATATTAGCATTAACTACTACTTACGCTACACCAATAATTGTATTACTCACGCATTTTAATGATACACGTGACAATCAATTATTGATATTCGTAAGCCCTAGGGAACAACCCCTAGCACTAACTATTACTTACGCTATATTAGCGATCATACCACTAGAGCATATTAATTATACTTGTGGCAATTTATCATTGGTATTCGTAAGCCTGAGGATCTAGTCGAAGAGAATTACACAAGTCCATAAATATTGACATTTAGAACTCATGACCTCTTTACGACTCCTCGCAGTTAAACTAATTAATATATAGACAACTAATTGATGACATTCAACACTTAGCATATAACATACATACCTGTCATATTAATCAGATCATCTTATAATGAATAATCACTTTTCAGATGCCAGCTAACAATATAATTCTAATTATTCAATTATTAATTATATAAAACAAATAAGTATATAAAACATATTCTCACGTCAGATTACATTTGCATATAATTAGTAACTACTCATTTAACATATAATCACATTTTATTAGCAGGTTCTAAATATATGCTCATTAATAATTAGATGCTTAATAACCCTACTGAAATTCCGGCAACCCTTCGTTTACAATTCGAACTACCTATTTACTTTCCTATATTAACCAACAATCAAGCAGTTCTAGTTGTCATCTCAACAAATGCATTATAACCCCCAACATAGTTAAATTCCCATAATAATTGAAGAGTTCCTACCAATTAAAAAATCCATAGAAAACCATTCCGCACACAGTAACAACAGTACAATTAATTACAATCCCAGCTTAACAGTCTAAACAAGAAATTCAACCGAAAATAAAATAAAATAAAATAAAATAATCCGACATTAAAACAAGCCTTAACGTTCAGCTGCAATACTCTACCAGCCTTGCATAAAACACACACTTAGCTAAATTCATCATGTACTTAAAGATTCAAACAAAATCAAGATCTTTATTTCCCCTTACAACAATCATATATTATCCCAATTAAGATAAATCAAGCTTCTAAAATAATTTAATATCGACACAATCAAATAATTATATAACTTTGACCCAACTAGAAATTCGAAGTGAAATTCAGTCAGCTCCTTACAAAAGTAGTCGAAATCACTCAACACAAAACAATTCAGTTCCATTTATTCAAGACTTCGGGAAATCCCATTTTTTTTCCAGGTTTCATTGCATATGTTGGTATACACATAACCCAATCTCACAGGCACTACAATCCCACAACATTCTAGCCACACAATATTCATATGTCAGAATCTTAAGCAATATTTTACAGCATCACAAACTACAATTTTACCAATCAAGGATTTGACAATTTTAATTACTAATTCCCTCCTTTTTGTAAAAAAATTCGATCACACAATTATATATAAATATATATATATTTATACATGTATATCCATACAACCATATTTCAACTTGTATACTATCAATTACCCCTTTTTAACACATATCGTCACTTTCCATCTTTTATTCTCATTTATGTTTCACAACACCGAACCTTATATTTATTTACATCAGTTCATCACTTCGCAATAATAAAAAAAAACACAACTGGGATTTTATAAACTCCGATAACCGAATCAAACACAATCACGGTCACCACTCACTCACAAATTCACATAGAGTCCTCAGTGGACTCAATTAACCTACTAACCACATTTACAATATCAATCATAGCAAACAATCGATAATAGTACCCAGTCAATTCATACCTAAACAATCATCACTAACTGAAAAATTTAATTACTAACTATAAACAGTACCTACAAATTATTTACTCACTAAAATATTTTTATCTACAATCGACAATCCATATTATCAAATGTATGATAAACCGAAATTCAACAAAAGCATACAATCGAGAGATGAAATCAGATTATCAAGCTATTATCGCATATTACAACTCGAATTCATATGAAAAGCTAGAAATCAACACCACCAAGGTCTTGTCGATGCTTTCAGAAATCAGAAAACAAACCCATTCGGCCCAAGCACACACACATCAGCAATATATATATACATACACACACAATAGGAAAACACACACCAACGTTGTTTACACACACTTACCCAGTTCACACACACTCGACAATTACATACACACGCGTACCTTTGCACAGTCACACACGCATAGACGCATACACGGGCTACAGGAGAGGGGAAAGAGTAAGCAAAACAACCACCCACCACACAGTACGGGGACGAAAAAAAAACGAATAGGGAGGGAGGAATAGATACCTTAACCAGCTTAAAATTGAATAGGAACGAACTGAAGGATATCAATCGGAGAAAAATGAGAGGGACGGGGGAGAAAGAACCTCGAGAGAGAGAGAGATTTCGTTGGAGAGTTCGAGAGAGAGTAATCGAGCGAGAGAGATTAACCGTGAGGGAGAGAGAACTGTCCAGAGAGATTGAAAGAAAGAAATATAGTCGAGAACCATCTGGAGTTTTACTAGGTGTATGATTAAAGAGATAAGGAAATTTTTAATAAATTACAAATTTTAAAAATCTAAAACAATTAATCAACCTTTTAGAATTAGATGAAAAAATAGAAAATGGGGTGGAAAAATAAGCTTTTCATTTTGAAAATATAGAGTGTAAAATTACGAACGCTAGCATATTTTTAAAATATTTTTAGGATCAATAACGAATTAAATATGGATTTTACACGATTACCTCCCTAAAATGCAAAACAATTCTTAAAATCATTTTAAAAATCCTTAAAAATCAAAATAAATCCATACAACATTTTTAACACTTAAATAAACTAATAAGATAAATAATGCAAAAGATTTCAGGATTTACACTATTCCCGATGATTTTATAAAAAAAAATTTTAAAAGATAAATAACTCATGATTTAAATAGAATTTAATCCCCAAATTAAAAATAAAAATATGTAGACTTCTTCGACACATATAAATCATCAAATAAAACCACAAATACGATATCATACATATTTCACCCCCTCAACAATATTCACATCACATAATTCACATTTAATAATAAATAAATAATTATAAATATTAAAATTTTCTAAGGCGTTATATCCTTCCCCCCTTAAAAGGATCCTGTCCCCAGAATCTATCTTAAGAAAACGTAATGTCGATATTACTCAATCATTTCTCTTTCAATTTCCAAGTCATTTCTTTCATTCTAGAATTCTTTTATATCATTTCTCATATCGACATGCTCCTCCTGTAAGCCTTCGAATTCCCAACATAAACTTAAAACTTTTGTTTACATATCTCGTTAATTTCTAAATACTTATCACTCGCACGTGACGATCCTTTTTTACCGAAAATTTGGACATGACCTATTCACACAATGGACCATTCCTTGTACACGACATCTCAATTACTATCGAAATCTTCCATAAGAATTCGCATATATTATATAAGTACATATACTAAAACGAAATCTGTCTCAACTAGTAATACACGGTAAATAAATAAGTCTTTAACACAAAATCCATGCGTCTAAAACCATTGATACCATTCCCACGCTCTTACTCATAGTTCAGGTTGCCCCCTGATAAAACTTTGAGAAAAAGAATATCAAGAGATCCCCTAATCATTCTTACTCCCCTCTCAACGTACAATGTTACTCAAGGAGGGAATAATTAGGAAACTTCTATCTATTCTTAATCCCATTTTTTTACTGAGGCACCATTTACTTTAAAACATATCTATCTTATTTGGAACACAATTATCCCGAGGTCACAACCTTCCAATACCATTCACAAATTAAACTTGATTTTTAATCCTTTTTTTTAGCATAAATTCTCAAACCTAACAACCCAATTCTTCATTGACGTATTTATAGCTCGGATCCATTTAAAAATGTCATCGTTTCCATCTTCACTGCTTTCCGTCACTGATAACTTTAGAAGTCCAAAGGGTTCATAACTAAAGGAATCAATGAAATAAACAGGTGATATCATATGTGAACATAGATGAGTTTTATTTGATGAGGATTTGTAAAAGAATTTGACTGAGAGATCAATATGATCATTGAACTGGTTTCAGGTTGCATTTGTCACTTAGGTCAACCGCCATAGCATAGGAAGGTGGCCAGCCTTCAGTACTTTCATGACAAACACAATCAGTGGCGTCCCACCAAACTTCTATCACATAGATAAGATGTCCCTGAATCCCCTATATACATAGGGTTGTTCATCCCAGTTTGAATAAAAAAAATTAAATATTCCGAGAAAAATGGGAAGAGTTCAAAATTTCAAGAGTTTATATGTATAATGTTGAATAAAGAATAGCAAATATTCAGAGAAAATAGAAAGAATTCAAGAGCCTCAAAGATTTACATGTGCATTGTTAGATTAAATAACCCCTGGAAAATAGAGATTCTCTGAATGAATAGAAATGCATTTAAGTGACTCCGATGAGTAATGTTCATCATCAATCGGAGTATAGTTGATTATCAAATAAAGGTTTGGTACCAACAAAGCAAAGAAGAACAAAAATGAAGATTAAACCTCGCCCGACAGTAAATTAAGCGAAACCAACGGCTGGTAATGAATAACCATGTCCTTACTCCATCATATGCCGGATATCACACTTCGCATCTTGTTTACCATCCTTTCGCACTTTCTATATCGTTCACTAAATAGTTAAAGTCGCAGAAGAACTCTAGAAGGTACACGAAGGTCTGCACGTAGCGTCTTTCAAGCTGATAGCTCCTGTCGTCTATTTAGCGTATGTCGTTCCGAATTATCAGCCTCGCCCTAAATTGAGTCTTCGAATGATTCGAATTTTTGCTCGCACGATATGTCGAAATACTAACGTCGCAACGGTCATCCTAATATCCTAAGACGAATCTTATCCTAAATCGTCATATCTAACGTCCTACTTAAATATGTATACCTAATCATCCTAAGTTGTTTCAGTGACCATAACCTGTCGCTCTGATACCAACCTGTAATGCCCCAACTTCTAAATACTAAAAATATATTACTTTTTATAATGAAACACTCAATTATTGGAATTTATTTAGAAAGAATAGTCTTTATTACAATGGAACTTTAGAAAAATTTTGACATGATGTATCCAAAAATTGGACCATCCACCTATATTTCAACCCAAACATATTTATCATTTAACAAATACAAATAAAACGTAATACACCAACGATTCCTCACCGAGGATCAATTCCAGGTTATGGTATGGAACAAGAATCTAACTATACAAATTATTTCAACTTTCTCTAAATACAAAATTTCTATACCATCTAATTTGTAGCTCATACCAAATCCGTGCCCGCCCGCGCTGACGTTGAAATCTGTCCTGACTAGAATGCTTTATTTCTCCCAATTCGAAATGTAAAGATGTAGGTTGGTCATCTTTAATCCTAACTGCAAGGGGTTAGGGAAACAAAGCAAGAGTGAGCCAACGAGTGCTCAGCAAGTATATAATATAGTGAACAACAATTTATGAATATTTCATTGATGAACAATATCAATGATCAAGTATCTCAAGGGAATAAATCAATTCTCTTTATAAAATAAAACTTTCCATTTTTCTTTAAACCATAACTCTTTCCCAAAACATTTCTTTCCTTTGAATCATTCTATTATCAATTCATACTTTTCATAAGACTTTTTAAAAATATTTAAATTAATTTTATAATTCTCCTGATTATGGACAATACGGGTGATCAGCCACGTAAAGTCCCCATTCCTTTGAAATTGGGTTCCCAATTAGGCAACACATTGGCCTTTAATGCTGGACTAGGACCACCCTAGCCTCTTACGCTAAATAAAAGTGCTGGACTAGGACCACCCTAGCCTCTTATGCTTATCCAATTTATAAACTAATTTATTATTAGCATTTTAAAACATTTCACTTTTCAGTCCTTAAACTCACTGATAACAAATCAGCCCAGTATAAGAAAATTTAAAACATCTTCAAATAATTAATCCATTTTTATTTGCAATTATAAAAGTCTGAGGATCAGGAAAGCATTCAATATAAACAATGATAAACAACAAAGCAATAAGATTGAATTAACATATCATGATGCAGCAAAACAGAATCATATATAAACAAGGGGACATAAATTAATTAAAGAACGACGCAACTGTTAAGATTCAAGAATCTGACAACCATGTATAGAATATACATGGAATATAGAAATCAGAAGTTCAAGGAGGATTTAAGTTACTGCATTGGTCATAAACAATTGAAGAATCGAAGAACAAAACAAGAGTTATGGTTCTAGAATTTAATTCAAGGATTATGAGATCTGGTTTCACTGGTATGGTTTTAAGGAATAAGCATAAGGAAAAATGCTAAGATAGAGCAAGGCATAAATTATGATTCAAGGGTGGTTAAACAAGAAACAGGGTAAATAATAGGGTATATAAATTTAAATAATGGTTCATACAGGTAAGCAAGGTACAGGTGTTTCAATAACAATTTATAAGAAACAATAAGATGTAAAGAGTTCAACAATAATTAAAAAGGAATAATAGTAAGATATAAGAATTTAAACAATAATTCATAAGCAATTCAAACAATTTGAATTTCAATACAGAGTTCGAGTCAACTGCAACAAAAGGAAGGGTATAGACACAAGCAAAATGATTTGAAAGAACATCGTATAAATAACAGAAACAGTTTCACATCACTTGAACGATAAGTGAGGGATAGTATACTTGCAAACTAACTTGACAGAAACATTGTATAAATAACAGAAATAGATTTATCCCACTTGAACGATAAGTAGGGAATAGTATACTTGCCTCAATACACCGAGTTTCCATTTCCATTACATTAACTCCTTATCACTTTACACCCATCTTCACTTCTTTACACATTGGTCTTTACTCTTTATACGTTGGTCTTTACTCAATCACACTCGTCAATTCTGATAGTTGTCTTTCTTCTCAAATTTCCCTTTTATACTCGTATGGGTTCTTACCCGACGTCTCACTGGTACCTATATACAGGTAAAGTAATACTTCAGTATGCGTATAATTGTAATCGTCTATCTTTATTCTACCCAAACGCATCCTATATCGTTTTACCACTTAACACATATAGTACATAATCATTTACATTCATAAAATAGTCTTAGTATAACCCAGTCGAATAACTTAAATAGATTTTAAATAGATTTGCAGGGGAATTTTAGAAAATTTTGGCATGAATTATTCGTTTATCGGACTATGGGCACAACCCCTCAATATCAATCAAAAACAATTCAACCCTGCTTTTACAAAATTAAAGCTGCCTCAACTTGCAGCAACATAAAAGTAAACAATTAATGAAAAGTACCCGCCCGAACATGCGGCAACTAGCACATAAGAAATTTATATTAGCATTAACTACTACTTACGCTACACCAATAATTGTATTACTCACGCATTTTAATGATACACGTGACAATCAATTATTGATATTCGTAAGCCCTAGGGAACAACCCTAGCACTAACTATTACTTACGCTATATCAATGATCATACCACTAGAGCATATTAATTATACTTGTGGCAATTTATCATTGGTATTCGTAAGCCCGAGGATCTAGTCGAAGAGAATTACACAAGTCCATAAATATTGACATTTAGAACTCATGACCTCTTTACGACTCCTCGCAGTTAAACTAATTAATATATAGACAACTAATTGATGACATTCAACACTTAGCATATAACATACATACCTGTCATATTAATCAGATCATCTTATAATGAATAATCACTTTTCAGATGCCAGCTAACAATATAATTCTAATTATTCAATTATTAATTATATAAAACAAATAAGTATATAAAACATATTCTCACGTCAGATTACATTTGCATATAATTAGTAACTACTCATTTAACATATAATCACATTTTATTAGCAGGTTCTAAATATATGCTCATTAATAATTAGATGCTTAATAACCCTACTGAAATTCCGGCAACCCTTCGTTTACAATTCGAACTACCTATTTACTTTCCTATATTAACCAACAATCAAGCAGTTCTAGTTGTCATCTCAACAAATGCATTATAACCCCCAACATAGTTAAATTCCCATAATAATTGAAGAGTTCCTACCAATTAAAAAATCCATAGAAAACCATTCCGCACACAGTAACAACAGTACAATTAATTACAATCCCAGCTTAACAGTCTAAACAAGAAATTCAACCGAAAATAAAATAAAATAAAATAAAATAATCCGACATTAAAACAAGCCTTAACGTTCAGCTGCAATACTCTACCAGCCTTGCATAAAACACACACTTAGCTAAATTCATCATGTACTTAAAGATTCAAACAAAATCAAGATCTTTATTTCCCCTTACAACAATCATATATTATCCCAATTAAGATAAATCAAGCTTCTAAAATAATTTAATATCGACACAATCAAATAATTATATAACTTTGACCCAACTAGAAATTCGAAGTGAAATTCAGTCAGCTCCTTACAAAAGTAGTCGAAATCACTCAACACAAAACAATTCAGTTCCATTTATTCAAGACTTCGGGAAATCCCATTTTTTTTCCAGGTTTCATTGCATATGTTGGTATACACATAACCCAATCTCACAGGCACTACAATCCCACAACATTCTAGCCACACAATATTCATATGTCAGAATCTTAAGCAATATTTTACAGCATCACAAACTACAATTTTACCAATCAAGGATTTGACAATTTTAATTACTAATTCCCTCCTTTTTGTAAAAAAATTCGATCACACAATTATATATAAATATATATATGTATACATGTATATCCATACAACCATATTTCAACTTGTATACTATCAATTACCCCTTTTTAACACATATCGTCACTTTCCATCTTTTATTCTCATTTATGTTTCACAACACCGAACCTTATATTTATTTACATCAGTTCATCACTTCGCAATAATAAAAAAAAACAAAACCGGGATTTTATAAACTCCGATAACCGAATCAAACTCAATCACGGTCACCACCCACTCACAAATTCACATAGAGTCCTCAGTGGACTCAATTAACCTACTAACCACATTTACAATATCAATCATAGCAAACAATCAATAATAGTACCCAGTCAATTCATACCTAAACAATCATCACTAACTGAAAAATTTAATTACTAACTATAAACAGCACCTACAAATTATTTACTCACTAAAATATTTTTATCTACAATCGACAATCCATATTATCAAATGTATGATAAACCGAAATTCAACAAAAGCATACAATCGAGAGATGAAATCAGATTATCAAGCTATTATCGCATATTACAACTCCAATTCATATGAAAAGCTAGAAATCAACACCACCAAGGTCTTGTCGATGCTTTCAGAAATCAGAAAACAAACCCATTCGGCCCAAGCACACACACATCAGCAATATATATATACATACACACACAATAGGAAAACACACACCAACGCTGTTTACACACACTTACCCAGTTCACACACACTCGACAATTACATACACAAGCGTACCTTTGCACAGTCACACACGCATAGACGCATACACGGGCTACAGGAGAGGGGAAAGAGTAAGCAAAACAACCACCCACCACACAGTACGGGGACGAAAAAAAAAACGAATAGGGAGGGAGGAATAGATACCTTAACCAGCTTAAAATTGAATAGGAACGAACTGAAGGATATCAATCGGAGAAAAATGAGAGGGACGGGGGAGAAAGAACCTCGAGAGAGAGAGATTTCGTTGGAGAGTTCGAGAGAGAGTAATCGAGCGAGAGAGATTAACCGTGAGGGAGAGAGAACTGTCCAGAGAGATTGAAAGAAAGAAATATAGTCGAGAACCATCTGGAGTTTTGCTAGGTGTATGATTAAAGAGATAAGGAAAAATTTTGGTGGGGCAGTGGTGGTCAAAGCAAGGGTGTGAAGTGGATGGCGTGGGGAAAAATGTGTGAAACTAAGGAAAATGGTGGTTTGGGATATAAAGATTTGCAGCAGTTTAATAGAGCGATGCTTGCAAAGCAAGGGTGGAGGCTACTAAATGGGGAGAACAGTTTTGTTACAAGTATATTGAAAGCTCGATATTTTCCTAGAACAGATTTTTTGAATGCTAAATTGGGAGGTAATCCTAGCTATATGTGGCGTAGCATCTTATCGGCTCAGGACTTTGTGAAACAAGGGTGTAGGAAGAGGATAGGGGATGGTAAGGATACGTTTGTTTGGAAAGTGCCTTGGCTTCCAACAGTAGAGAATGGTATGCTTACAACTGAGAAACCTTCACAGTTGGAGGATATTAAAGTGGCGAATTTGATGAAAATAGGAGAAAGGAAATGGGATGAAGAAGTTTTGAGAGACATCTTCAATGATAGGGACAGAATGTTAATTTCGAAGATTGCATTGCCTAGGAAGGAGACAGCGGACTCGTGGTATTTGATGTTTGAGGAAAAGGGGGAATTTTCAGTTAAGAGTTGTTATAGACAGCTGAGGGGGGAAAGGAGTACGGCAGATACAAGCTTTTGGAGGAAACTATGGTCACTGAAACTACCAAGTAAGGTCGTTCATTTGGTATGGCGTGCTTGTAGACTGTGTTTACCTACTGCTGTTGATCTGAGAAACAAAAGGGTTGATATTGCAACTGCGTGTTCGTGGTGTCATAGTCAAGAGGAAAATAGCATTCATGTTTTCTTTGATTGTATTTTTGCAAGAGCTGTGTGGGATGCTGTTGGGCTTGCAAGTCTGATTCAGTACACGCCATATGAAAATGTCCTAGATGTGTTTAAGAGAATCTTTGATCAGTGTACAAGGGACCAGGCTGCTATAGTAACGTTGTTGTGCTGGAGTCCTTGGAATCGCAGAAATAAGTGGGTATGGGATCATATCAATATGTCAGTGTATGGAACGAAAGCAGCAGCACTAAGATTTTTAGATGACTGGAAGAAGGCTCAACGGGAAGAAATTAAGAACAAACGAGGCCAGGATATGGGCAGTAGAGTGTGGAAGAAGCCGGATATGGGATGGGTTAAAGTAAATACGGAGATGCAGATGGGCGTTTCTTGCATGCGAGATGTATGGATATTGAAGGGGAATGGAGCGTGAAGGAAGCAGAGGCCCGAAGCCTTAAGGATGCAGCAGAATGGGCTGAGCAGTTGGGGTTCAAAAATTGTGTTTTCGAAACAGATTCAAAGCAACTAGTTGATGCTTGCAAAGGGGGGTCTGGGAGATCAAATTTCCACTCCATTGTAGCTGATTGTGTGGATATTTTTCAGCACCTTGATGAAGTACAGGTGCAATTTATCTATAAATCTGCGAACGTAGTAGCTCATACGTTAGCTCGAGCTTCTAGTTCTATGCCAGGTTTCTATGAATGGCTTCATTTATGATGTATTGAACTATGATATGAATTAAGCAATGCAAGTACTTTTATTTCAAAAAAAAAAAAAAGAGATAAGGAAATTTTTAATAAATTACAAATTTTAAAAATCTAAAACAATTAATCAACCTTTTAGAATTAGATGAAAAAATAGAAAATGGGGTGGAAAAATAAGCTTTTCATTTTTAAAATATAGAGTATAAAATTACGAACGCTAGCATATTTTTAAAATATTTTTAGGATCAATAACGAATTAAATATGGATTTTACAAGATTACCTTCCTAAAATGCAAAACAATTCTTAAAATCATTTTAAAAATCCTTAAAAATCAAAATAAATCCATACAACATTTTTAACACTTAAATAAATTAATAAGATAAATAATGCAAAAGATTTCAGGATTTACACTATTCCCGATGATTTTATAAAAAAAAATTTAAAAGATAAATAACTCATGATTTAAATAGAATGTAATCCCCAAATTAAAAATAAAAATATGTAGACTTCTCCGACACATATAAATCATCAAATAAAACCACAAATACGATATCATACATATTTCACCTCCTCAACAATATTCACATCACATAATTCACATTTAATAATAAATAAATAATTATAAATATTAAAATTTTCTAAGGCGTTATATTGGCTCCTTAATTGATTAATGTCTCTTTATTGATTCATAATTCTATCTTGCTGAACTATACCATGTTTAGTTCAATCTTATTGCTTTGCTATTATGATTTCCTTATATATAAATGCTTCCATGTTGATCCTTATTCATTTATCATTATCAATTGAAAGGACTCATCTTGCTTAAAAAGAATGTTTATCAATTTATTTATTTCATCTTGTTTTTATTTAAAAGAAAACACTTTTAATCGGCGTAAGATGTTAGAGTGGTCCTAGTCCAGCATTAAAGGTCAATGTGTTGCCTAATTGAGAATCCAATTTCAAAGTCCAGAGGGACCTAGTGCCGGTATTGGGAATTTACAGGCTGATCACCCGTATTGTCCGTAATCAGGAGAATAATAAAATTCAACTTTAATTTTTTTTAAAAAAAGAGTTTTACGAAAAGTATGTTTTGATGATAGAATGGTTTAAAGGAAATAATTGTTTTGAGAAAAGTTATGGTTTAAAGAAAAATGGAAAGTTTTATTCTATGATAGAAATTGATTTATTCCCTTGAGATAGTTTGATCATTGATATTGTTCATCAATGAAATATTGAAATAATAATTATTATAATTATTATTTAATTATTTAATATTAAATGTGGATTATATGAGGTGAATTTTTTTCCTTTTAGATTGAATATATATGTGACATCATGTCTACATGCTTATATGATGATGTATAAGTGACATGTGAGTCCGTGTATTTTTATTTAAATTTTTATGATTAAAATACATTTAAATTATGCATTATTGATCTTCTAAGAATTTTATAAAATCATCAGAGTTATTAAAAATCATGAAATCTTTTGCATTATTATCTTTGTTAGTTGATTTGATTTTTAAAAATATTAGATGAATTATTTTTGATCTTTAAGGATTTTAAAATGATTTTTATGAATTATTTTATATTTTAAGGATTTATTATTGTAAAATCCATTTTTTAATTCGTTATTGATCCAATATATATTTTAAAAATGTGTGGGTATTTATAATTTTATACTCTTTAATTTAAAATTTTAAAGTTTAATAGTTCACCCATTTTCTATTTAATTCAGATTTTAGAAGTGGTTAATTGTTTTTTTAAACTTGTTTTTCAGAATTGTAAAATTAAAATCTTTCCCTGTTTTTTTCTATCAAGACCCAGCTCTGTTTTTTTCCCAGTTCTAATTCTCAGCTCTGTTTTCCACGTTAATTCTCTCGAACTCTCTTGAAAACTCCCCCTCTCTTTCTCTCCGTGAGTTCCTCTCCTTCTCTCTCGTTTTTTTTTCGGTACAATCAAGCCTTAAGTCTGGCGTCCTTGACGATTTTGGCTATGAATTAAACTCTTTCCCTCTCCTCTTTTCTTCCCTGCAAATCCGTGTCTATGGTATGTGTACGATCGAGTTTTTATGATGAAACTTGAGGCCTGTTCTTTGTTTTGATTTAGGCTGTTATGGGTGTTCAGTAATCGTGGTGTATATCTATGTATATGGTGTGCGCGTGAGGTATGTATACATTCGGTATGGATATGCAGCTGGGTTGGGCTTCGTTTGTGAGCTTATGGAGGAATAAGGAAATACAGGAGGTGGGGAGGTAGCTGGTGGCTGGACGCTGCGATTTCGGTGGCCGCCACGAGCTACTGTCGCCGGCAATAATGAAACTTAAGCCGGAGGAATCGATTATATTGCTATCTAACGTTTCTGTGGTCATGGAATGTTTATGAATGTGTGTTTTATTGATTGTTCTAGTATTATAACTACTTGCGTGTTAGTATTTTTGTTTCCAAATTCTTGTTTTGAGGATTTGAAATGATGGGTTATTTTTGTTCGGTAGTTTTAGTTGAATTTTAGAGTAAATGTTATGTGTTAGAGGTTTTGTAGTATATCTAAGTTGTGAGCAAGTGGTGTATAATAAATCTTGTGGTTGTCATTGCTTTTGCCGAGAGAATTAGCCTCGGTGGGTTTCTCTGAGGTTGTGTATGTTTGTGATGTTAAGTCAAAGAAGCAAGGAGGTAGGGGTGTGGGTGAGTCTGTGTTCGGGTGTGTTGTATGTGTATGAGTTTGTGTGAGTTTGTGTGCATAAGAGAGACAAAAAAGAATAAGAGGAGAAAAGAAATATGGGAGTAATTGGTTTGGTTTGAATTTAAAGTACAAATGATTGATATTCAAAATCGAATAAGGCATTTATATGAAAGGTTTATTGCTTGTTTGTCTAGTAATGACAGAACTTAAGATTGGAATGTATACATTTAAGGATGGCTCGGAATTAGTACTAAATAAAAAGGGAATGGATAGTTAAAATGGAATTCTATTTGATAGTGTGAGCTTGTATAATGTACTCCCTCTGTCCCATCCATTTCTTTACACTTTCCTTTTTGGGATGTCCCAACCAATTCTTTACGTTTCCTAAAATAGTAACTTTTAACAATAAAATACTTTATTACATCCACTACTTCACTCCACTTTTTCAACACTTTACACTATTACACCCACTAACTCACTTATTTTAACAATAAAATCACTATTACACCCACTAACTCACTTATTTTAACAATATTACACCCACTATCTTGGTTTCCGTGCAAAAAGCAAATGTAAACAACTCCTTGGGACGGAGGGAGTACAAGATAGTGATCGTAAGTGGGTTATAAGGTAAATAAACTTGTTAAGTTAGAATCTCAGTAACGTAATTAAAACAGTGTTTGGATTCATTTTAAAAGATGTAAATGTGGGGTTGATCATAATGCGAACTCAAAAATGGTTTGAGCCAGTGAGTACTTGCTTTCAATTTGGTTAAGATGTCAAGGTTAAGTATACATAAGGTGTGAAAAGGGGATATGTTTTGTTGCATATGGGTGTGGTCATATGAAAAGTACTTATATGAACTACTTGCATATGTTAGTATAATTGATATATGTCTATATGCTATATGTTATTGTGTACATGAACTAGGGAACTTATGGGTAGTCTAGAACAAACAGTGAGGTTTTGGTTGATCGAGTACTGAAATAATACTTTACCTTCTTGTAGGTATGAGTAAAAAGCCGGTTAAGAGCCAGTGCACGTGTAGATGGAATATAAACGAAGGAGAGAATTATCGGGATTGACGAGTGTGTTCGTGTAAAAGCTGACAAGTGATAAAGGAAAGACAGATGTATGATCGCTTAGAGACCTATGTATTATGTTGTAGTTACTGTTGTAAAGAGAGTAAAGAATGGAGATGTTGGAATTGGAAACTTCGTGTATTGAGGCAAGTTATACTATCCCTCACTTATTGTTCAAGTGAAGTGAAATTCTCTTGTGTTAGATATATGTTCTTTCGATTTCTTTCTTGCAAACAACTATACTCTTCATTGTAGTTTAACCAATTATACGATGTTCCTTTCAAATCATTTTGCTAGTGCCCATACCTTTCATTTTTATTTCCAATGACATTCTTCTTCTATTAATTTCCAAACATCTATTCTCATATTATTCTGTCTTTGTTTATTTTCCTTACCTATCGTTCAGGTGTTGATTTCTTTTAAAATTATTTTATATAAATATTCCTCACTTTTATTAAGATTCTTCAAAGTACGATTTCATTCAAATTGATGTAAACTAATTCGAGGTTTATACTGTTGTTGAGGCATGTGTTGCTCAATAACGGTTTTTGAGTCACCCATGTTGTTTAATGGAATGGATTATCTGAGAAAATTATGTTGTTACATTCACTATGTAAGAAAAGGGGAAGATTGCTGAAGGCAAGAGTCTTATTGCTAGTAAGATTTATAAAACTTGGGATTTGAGAGTTATTAGAGTATTAAAAGATTTTAAGGGATTATGACAAGGAGTTATGGATATTCGAGGAATTTACACAATTAAGTACTTAAGGAATTACGAGGGAAATCTCTATGCAATAAGATATTATTACGAGGAATTAATTAAGATACGATATGAATTAAAGATTAAGTGACAAGCATTGGTGGAGGAATAATAATACAAGGAAGGATATTACATGCAAGTCTCATGACACTAGATTGTTAGAAAAGCAAACTAGATAATGCAAAAGCAACCAATGAATAATAATTAGTTGGTGCATTATTCTAGGAGACAAAGGAGTATGGTGCATGCTTAGTCTACTACCTAGGGTGTCAACATGTGATACACTTGCAATTAGGCCTGTCAACGTGTCGGATTTGGATCGGATCGACCTAAATCCATATCCATATCCATTTATTTTTATCGGATTCGGATCGGATCGGATCACGTCTCGGATATTTTAGAGGTCAATCCATATCCAATCCATTTAGTTTAATGGATAAACGAATCGGATTTCGGATATCCATTGCTCCATTTATTTTTTGAAATATATAAAATAATTAATTACGTAGATATCATTCACCATTTTAAAAGAAAATTAAGAAAATTTGAGAAGTTACAATCTAGAATTCAGTGTGTAAAGTAAGTAGCAATAAAAATTTTAAACTACTTTAATAATCTCATTGTTCAAACACAATATTTAATTAAAACTTAAATCATTGTTTCAGGAAAAAACATTTAAATCACAAGTTCATATCGAATAAAAAAAAATATTAAGTACTCAAGTATTTCAAAAAAAAAAAAGAAATTTATTTTTTTCCCAGCCTGCATTTTGACGTTGCTACACGAGCACTTGCACTTGCACATAACCTCGTTCTTCGCTGCACTACAAATAAATATAAATAACCATTCAGTCACTAACGGGTTAATATAAATAAATTCTAGATTAAATAGTTATTATGATAATCAGTGTAATCAAGTAACATGTAAGACATTCTTCATTTTCAATTGCCTAGAGATTCTCGAACATTTTGTGGGAATGGGATGTGCTGTTAACCAGTTCAAAACTCCAAGGTGCGTCGGTGCCACTAATACAAGGGTGTTACAGATACTGGGTAACAATGTTGTTAAGAACTATTTTAGCACCGCCTATTGAAGAAACTCTTAAAAATGCAGGTAAAGCATGTCAGTAATAATCTAGGCAGTACTTAGCCCAGGAAACAGAGAGAAGTAAAGTCTTTTTGTACAATTCTTGTTCTTTTATTTCCACGTAGTGAGTGTATAAAGAACTTAAAGTGTACTGTAAATATTGATATCAAGTTGCTGTGTTTGAAATGTACGCAAAGCCTTTACTTCCATATGAACTAGCAAAAATCTTGTCATACATGATCAAGCATTTATCAGAAGTGAATTTACAAATTTGATGCTTGCATAGAGAATCTCTCTAAGTTGCATGGTAGGTTGTGGGCCTAAAGGCCCATATGGGTCTTCCACCAGTCGAGGGGATAATGGGGTATAAATTAGTAGATCCTGCCTCATTCTCATTTTGAAATATCATATCTAATTCTTCATTCTTCATTTTATGTTTCTGACAGGAATCATTATTTTGACATAATATCTGTGTCCTTCCTTTGTCACTCTGACACTTCAGTTTTTACATAATACCAGTGTCGAACATGACATGGTTTGGGTACGAGATCTGAGTCCCATACTTCATGTTGAGTCCCATATTAAAACGAAATTGTCAAACTATCAAGCAAGCAGAATACTATGATAAGTGGACAGTTCACAGACGAGGCTCTATGAGAAAATTATAAGTCTACTCATTAGATTTTCTACTTAACTATCCCAAGGGAATTTGTACCATATACAAAATGCAATGTAAGACATCAAGAGTATACTGAAAATATGTTTGTTATATTCTCCCAAGTATGAAATAATGATTCCTAATTTAGACATGTTGATGAACAAAAAATGTCAGGGGGACCTTAATGCAGTGTGATTCGTATAGGTTGGTGGATGTCAGGGTCATTAGAAATTAAGTAAGTTCTAATATCAAGGGCTGAATGGCTACAGAAGTCTGAGAAGTCTGATAAATTAGATTAGAAGAAATATTATTACATTTCATCAGAATGTCTTGTTGTTAGCCAAAGCTTTTCTTCATTGCCTAAACCTCACAAGAACAAATGGCTAACTCTTTTATTCCTTCAATAACGACCCCTGCCTTAATTCTCTTTCTCCTTTTATCTAAACAAGGCCTGCATGACTTCTGGACCTGGTACATGATCTTTACCTTACACTCAGGTTGATCATGAACCAAAAACTGATCAACTTACAGACTCTGATCAACTTATGGAGGCTTAATAAGTACCAATTTTATCGGACTGTCAAAGCAAACCAGCAATAGAATGTTAAACTGAAAACTTGTCACATTAGATTCAGACATAATATATCATGCCAACTTCGATAAGGCTGATCCAATCCAATCTTTTTACTACTGTTACTGAGCCATAATAATGCTATGTACTTCTCTACAAATCAGGTTAATTTAAAAAAACCATAGACCTCAAATATCAGACAGTTTACAAACGTAAAACAAAAACAGCAAAAAAAGTTATAATGCAACAAGAGTTATAAGTCTGGCTCACAAACAAGCCCAGTTTATATATTAAAAAAAAGACTGAGCTAAAAAAAAAAAAAAGTAGAATCAAGATAACAGTGAGGTGTGTAGTAGATTATCTATGTTCATGATTCAGAATTTCAGGGAACATGAGGAACTTTCGCACCGGTTTCTTCTATTTCATTTGGATACATTTGCACCGTTAAATCTAAAAAAAAAAAAAAGTTAAATCATTAGTAAAGAATCACTGTTCATCTGCAATAACTTATTAAAACATTAACAATAAGAACTTGCTAAAACTTAAACAATAACTTACTTTTTCTTGACGGAATCCAGTCAGATGTAGTAATCAGCGCTTCCACTGCATCAGGAAGTAAACAAGAACGGCTTTCATCGATCACTCTGCCACCTATGCTAAAAGCTGATTCGGAAGCTACTGTTGTCGCTGGTACAGCTAAAACATCTCTTGCAATTTTGCTTAATGTCGGAAACCTTGAAGCATTGACCGCCCACCATTTTAATATATCAAATTTGCCAATTGTTGGATGGGTTTCCTCTTCCAAGTACTGATCAAATTCAGATTTGGGAATGTATCGAGAACTAATCAATCGTTCTCTTTCTTTCCATTTCTTAAAGTCACTTAATTTATTACTTTCTGAATTTGTAGAGTGTGTTGCATGACTATTATGCATAAGATCATCAGTCCCCAGATCATCACCAATTAGGCTATCCGTAGCAGTAACTCTCCCACCATAATCAATAAAAAGATCAAAAAAAGATGTTCGGATTTTTTGTACACGTGAGTATTAGAGATCTTTTCCATACAACCTATCATAATAATATTCAATAATATCCATCTTGAATCTAGGATCAAGAATCACAGCAATAGCTAAACACAAACTACATTCATCCCAATACTTGGAAAATTTTATGTTCATTGGGCCTGCCATCAAACGTAGAAACTCTTCTGGACTATTTTCCATTCCCATAAGTTGCATTTTGATGTCACAAATATCAGGAAAAAACACATTTGCAGTGGGGTATTTGGTTCCACTGAAATGAACCGTAGCATCCTTAAATATTTTCAAACAACCATGCACTAAACGAGCCACTCTCCACTCTTCTTTTGAAGGATTAAACTTATAGTTTTTATCCATGCCCTCTAGACGGTTACATGCTTCTTCATAATTCAAAGCAATATCAAGCATATCATAAGTCGAATCCCACCTAGTTGACACATCCATTGGAATTTGTTTTTTTCCTTGCAAGTTCAGTTGACTAACAACAAGATCAAACTTTTGTTTTCCATAAGGAGACTTATTTAAATACCTTACAGTTCCACGTATGTCATCTAAAAGTGGTCTTATTAAATTTAAACCGTCTTGAACAACCAAGTTTAGAATATGTGCACTACAACGCACATGAAAGAAGTCACCAGCACACGGAACTCTATCAGAAAGCCAAGATTTTAAATGCCTAACCATGCTATCATTTGCAGATGCATTGTCAACAACCATAGAAAATAATTTCTTATCCAAGTTCCACTCCATGATTAGTTGCAAGATAAATCGAAATAATGACTCTCCGTCATGTGGCCACACAATCCATTTGTAATTTAAGATTTTTTTTTGTAGCTCCCAATCATTATCAATATAATGTGCAGTTAGACAAGCATATGCAAAATTTTGCGAATCGGATGTCCAAATATCAGTAGTAAGTGTGACTCTACAACCTATATCATTAATCTTTTCATACACTTTTTTTTCATCTCTTCATGCAACTTGATTATATCAGACCTTACTGTGTTTCGACTAACAAGCCTAAATTCTGGTCGTAGTCCTTTACAAAAATACTCAAAGAACTCGTGATCAACTATATTAAACGGATAATTATGTTTAATCACCATTCTTGCTAGATCCATTCTACTCCTATCTTGATCAAATTTAAATGCTTCAATTTGTGTAGAACCATCCGATTTTTTCATAGCCATAACTGATTTTTGCCCACGGTCCTTATAAATTTTTGCATTGCATCTCTTAATATGTTGAGCCAGATGACTAGTTCCTGATTTACTTTCCCCAACAAATGATTTTTTACAGTGCTTGCATAAAGCTTTAACTTTCCCATTAGCATCTTTATACTCATTGAAATCAATCCATACCTTTGACGTTTTCTTTCTATTTTTCTTTGTATTTGTTGTTGCATCTGCATTTGTACCAGTACTAGCATCCACGTCCACCAGAATTGGATTTTCAGCACCATCACTTGGATCATTACCCATAGTATTATGACTTCCGCTAGCCTAAAAAATAAAACAAAAAACACATATTAAATCAAAATCAGATTATAGTCTTCATCATTAAGAAAATATAAGAAAGAATCACTTAATTAACGTACCATGATAAAGATTTAAGAATGAAGTCTCTATATCTTGCTAATCAGAGAAAAATATAATAGGTTAAAACTTTGGAGGCTGGAGAGCTGGAGCCGTGCATGGATGATGGATGGAACTGATGGATCATGGAAGAGCGAAGTAAATATTAGATTAGGTATGGGCTTAGGGTTTTTAATAAGGTAACTTATTTTAATATAAAATATTTTGAAAATAATATTATATATATATATATATATATATATTATATATAGTATATATTATATAATATATTATTATATAATTAAACGGATCGGGTCGTGAATAACGGATCGGATCAACCTAAATCCATACCCAATCCATTTATTTTTCGGGTTGTTCTAATCGGATCGGGTTCCGGATCGGATATTTTTCAGGCAAATCCATATCCATTTAAATCAGTGCGGATCGGATCGGATATCCGCTCCATTGACAGGCCTACTAGCAATACATATCAATACATAGCACAATAATACATATCATAACACATTACCCAACCAAAACAACTCACCCCCCTTGTTCAAGAACTCTCGGCCCAAGCTCTCAAGGGAGGAAGAAGAAGAATTTTCTTCAACTTCCCCTCACTTACAAATCAAGGCAAAAATCCTAGGTCTCCTATACACTATAAAGAAGGTATGCTATGAATTTCACACCATTTTATCCATCCAATCTTGAGATATTAATTGTTAAAGATAGAGTGAATAGTAACCAAGTGTGTTTATCTTTTAGATCTTGAAGGATTAAGGGTTGTAGGAGCTCATCTAAGTGTTCTTGAGACTTGTAAAGCTTACCCAAGGCTCCTAGATACTCAAGAAGGTATAAAATTCTAACCCCTCTTGGTTATGAATTATTTATGGTGTATAATGATAGATCCATGGATGTTAGTGTGAATCTTGGACATATAAGTTATGGATGATGTAGATCTTGAGTTTAAATGTTGTGGTTGTGATTTTTAAGCTTGTGGTTAGTGTATGTAACTCCATGTGTGCTAGAGAGTATGATCTTGGTGGTTTAGATGATGGTTGTGATGTTTATATGGGATTCTTGAATGGTTAAGTGGGAAAAACATGCTGTGTAAATTTTCCAGGAACTTGTATTTTCTTGTAGGAGGGTTTTGAACCCCTAAACCTTGTCCCCTGAAGTCCTAATATATATTTTTCGAAAGGTATTTGAATGTAGTTTCCAGAAATATAAGGTTCATGACTAGGTGATGTATAGATTTTGAGTTATGGCCTGGGAAGTGAAACGTGTTTCTGGAATCCGAACTGCACTAAATGGTCCACTAGTAAACCTTGTTTAAACCCCTAAAAATTTATGTAGGATCATGGACAAATTAAGGGAGCTAGTAAATACAGTGGTGAAGGCTACCCAAAAAGTATTGGATTAAAATATGTATTTTTCAATTTTATAAAAATGTTGGAGTAAAATCCGCGCAAGTGAAAAACCACTTAGGAGATTAGTTTAAAGTAGTTTTAAGAGTATTCACTTGAGTTTCGAGTTTGAGAAATAGATTTGAGTCGAATGGGTAAAGAATGTGATAATGTGATGACATGGTCATATAGGAGGGTTAGTGGGTCAAATGGTGGAGTCGCTAAGATGGCCTTGTATTCTTTAAAACATTATGATTAAGTGGTGTTGCTAAGATACTAACGAGCGAATATTGGATATTTATAGATTGTCGCTCCACTCCACGAGCCCAACCTTCCCAAGGCAAGTTTTCCAACCCTAAGCATTTATTTTCAAGATATTATGTTCCTGATTCTACTTATGCAAGTTTACTTTTCAAGACTTACATATATAAGGACTTTCACTGTTGTGTTTGTAGTTTTCAATCGTATTATGTGCTTACACCTATTGAGGTTATGATGAAAATTGAGATATATGCTCATATATGTTTTTACCCCCTTGAACTCAAAATGAAATGTTTTCTTCGGACAGCGACTCTAGCAATAGAGGTCGTAGCGGTCCATATATACCATTGACCGGGGAGCGGTATATTATCATATCGTAATTAAACTACGAGAACCCGAAGGGTCGTTCGGGAAGTATCGTGTACTTAAGTAATTATTTTTATATCATCCTAAATACTCAAAAATATCTATCTTGGATTAAAAGCATATCTAATTAAATAATTATTTTATTAATTTTTTATATTAAATCTTAAAATATCATTTATTAATTATTGTTCATTATTTTAAAGACAAAGCTAATCCAAGATACCTTTAGTACTTTCAAACTCGAACCCTTTCGAACTCAAAATATTTTCGAAAACCCCCGGTCAGGTTTTACTTCTTGTACATTTTTCAAGAATCATCGGTCGACTGATGTCGGACCTCAATTACTCAATTTCAATCAAAATCAAGTTTTTAAAAGAAAAAGAAAAAGGGACTCTGGCAGGTGTGGGAACCGTTGACGAACGATTCCCGGGATGTGTAAGCGGCCGTGAGCCAGGCGGTCCATCAACTATTATTCTGGCCCAGGTGTTGCCGAAGGATGATTACGGATGTAGTTTTCATCGAGGGTGATTACGGATGTAGTTTTCACCCGAGGATAGTTACGGATGTAGTTTCTATCCTTCTACCGGTAGAGAAGACCCGCGGATTATTGGACTTGGATGTGGCGACTGATCATCGTCAATCCTTGTTAGGTTTTTATGTTTTCTTCCAGTCCCATCCTCCACTTTGGAAAAATACTCAAACACTGCTTCTTGGGCCTAAGTGCCAAGTTGCTGATAGTGTGGCTTTTGATAAGAAAAATATTGACATCGTGCAGTATCTAGAACTGCAAGATTTTCTATAAAGATTGGCACGTGTTAGTGCACTCTTGCAATTATTTCAAAGAATGAAATGTTTTTGAATGAGAAACCTTCTAAGCTAATGGAAGGAAAGAGGTTTGCAAAGATGTATTCCCTGTACAGTATGTTAACCGTAGAGTGTTTTGCCGAAAATGATATACTCATATGTATATATTTTCAAACTTGTGATATATTGAAATAGGAACCTTATAAAGGGTTCATATGTTATTCTTAAAGCTCCTTAGTGAGTATAGATGTTTTATTCAAACTCGGACATATATATTGTCCAATTATGTTTTGAAATCCGAGATATATACCCATATAGTTGGGAATGTTTTCGAAATAAACCACATTATTATTTTTCAGAATGGTGAACTTGATGAGCATTATGTAGCTCATTCTTGCTTTATAAAAACTTTTCAGAAAGAGAAGAATTTGATCGGTTAACTCTGCACCAGCAGAAGAGGAGTAGAAGATTTACCCCTGAGATGATTTAGTTCCTGATAAATACTACTGAGTAAGTCTGATAGGTTTTCAACTGTAATAGTAAGACTTGTCTTCAAGTGTAGTTGTATAAATGGAAGTGCGCAAGATTCTAGATTGTACAGATGAATTGTAATATCTAGTGTTACTTTTGATTATCGTTTCTGAGGCTCTAACTTGTTTGTGCTTAAGATTGAGGTCTGGATGGATGTATTGTTGAGTTGTAAAGTTAATACAGGTATGATATGGTTGGATGGTGATGTGACGACCTGAATCTTTGACCTCAGATTTGGGGGTGTCACAGAAATGGTATCAAAGCGATAAGTTACAGTACTCAGAAACGAGAGTGTTGAGAGTTGAGTCTAAGTAGGAGAATGACATAAGAGATCGTAGTAAACTTATTATTGGACTTCCGGAAGAGGTACCGGTGAGTAGAATGGACTGGAGTGTTTACTGGAGGTATTATACTAGGGTCGATAGAATCCTTATAGACCTTCAGAATGATGAATAGAGGTTTGAGAGTCGTACATGACCTATCATAGGTAATGATATAGGAAGTAGAGCGAAATCTCAAGAACAACTGAGGTAGAGACGATATTGCCAATACGACCGGATGACTAGGCTGGCATAAATTTGTGGCCCATAGTCCTCCACAGTTTAGGAGGCGGCATTTTAAGAATCAAGAAGTTTAGACTTCCCTATATAATTAAGGGTACTTAGTACTTGGAATAATGAAAGTCTTTTACTTTGGCTATAAGATCCGATTTTCGATAATTAACGGGTTTACCTGAAAGTTGGTCACTATGCCGTTGTGGATTTCATTACCCTTGATGGCGAATTTTACATGTGTTATACGAGAATGTTATCATAAGACGAGCGTGCTAGATAATTCCATGCATGATTCGGACACTAGAGCATGGTAGTTCAACTTAGAGAACAAACAAGTATAATTAACAAAGGGACTCAAGAGAAGTTGAATATAGTTGGAACGAGCGATACAGTGATCTCAGAGTCTACCAAAAGAAAAGACCAGTGGGTAGAGTGGGATCCTTTGATAGAGACGTTATCATGGACTACGCATATAGGTATGGTAGACCTCAATATTTTTGGTATATGTTCACATACACACACCCGCCACTGAACCTATGGACTGCACTGAGATCCCTGAGAGATCTCTTTGATCTGTTCCCAGGGGAACTGGCCACTTGTGATTCATGTCGGAAGGCATGAAGTAGGACCATATGGACTTAGCAGGTGTCCCCGGAATGATGCGAAGCTTGGTCTTCAAGATAAAGCACGGAAATGACAGTTATATTTGTGAAACCCCAACTCGATAAATGACTTTAAAATGATGATTGAGAGACGCACTAGTTGGTGTCTTGTATTACGAAGACGAAGATATGGAGTTACCCTCATAATGGTGATAACGAGATGCACAAATGATCATTAACTTATTTTGGTAACTACCGGCAGGTGCACTACTTCATTTTAAACTGTTCACTAGCCCTGTTACCTCGATTAGTTTATATCAGGTAACCCTCCTAGCTTTCTAATTCAAACTTGTGGAATAACAACCAGTGATATACTTTCTCTAAACCGGGACTCATCCAAAGTATCTTATTTGATCCCCGAGCATTCTATTTGAAGTTTATAATTATTTTGTTCTGCTCAGGACTATTTACACTTTCTTTCAATTATCCAAGGAATGTTCAACGAATATTTCCTTAATTAATCGACGAATACTACTTAACGAATATTGATATTTGATTGCTTCTTTCATACTTGCACTCTTCAGTTGAGCTCATAAATATTTAACAAATTACTGAGGACATGGATGATCTAATGTCCAGACATCCTTCATGAATTCTTTTCTTCTATTCAAGATGAGATTGTACATCGTACATTGAAATCATAGTAAGGATATCATTTTGATATTGGTATTCTGAATTTAATTCTATTGTAGGATGTGATAAAGCATGTGTACGGAGGCACCCTTGGGTGGACCGTTTCACTGGTAAGTAATATTTGATGAGATGTTATCGATTATTCCAATACCTAGAACATTCTCTTCAGATTTTATAGTTTTCTTTTTCAAACTTAATAACTTCTTATTTCCATTCGTTGTCCGAGTAGCCTAAAGTTTCTTCAATGGCTACGATGTTGAAATTCCGTTCTAGCCAATTGAAACTGGCTAGTCGATATGTCAATATGAATGACTAGTTGATTGTTCTAACTAGTCAAGATTGTAATGTTGTGAAGAACACCTAGCTAATTGTCCTAGCTAGTGGTGATGTCTCAAACAGGTGAACTAGCAAATTTTGTCTAGCTAGTTGCTAGTGTTTCTTGAAAAGGACTAGTTATTGTTCCACTGGTCCAACTCCCAATTTAATTCATTCCGAAATGCATTTTGCATGTGGTAAAGTATGATGATGAAAGTTTTGACGAATAATTTGATTGAGACCTAGTGAGGTCGCCCACTCGACTTGAACTGTTACCCATCTTCGTATCAGACTTTATATCACTTGAATATTTTATTCTTTCATTCATACAATGAGAATTCATTTGAAACCATTGATTACTTGAATGACAAAATACTTCATTCTTTAATTGTCATGGAGTAGAATTTCCTTCTATTGGCTGACCTTCATCAATGCGACTTTAGATTTCCTCTTATTATTCAGGAGGAAAAGTATCCACCCGATGTAAGAACTGTATAAAGACCGTCTTTATGACTTTTGTATCCAACAATCATTGCCCTCGTGCAACATTCTCTATGATATCATATTACAGAATTAGCAGGACCCGAAGGAATAAACCTTGTTGTACTCTTTCGGTCCATCCTTACATCTCCGAAAATCGAGACTCCTAGTATTTGGAACCATCAACATTCTTGGAACATCCAATGTGGAATTTTTATTGAAATTATCTATTGGACCTTGTTATTTTGAAACCATTCCTTTCAAAGTGATTACTCTAAGGTGAACAGGAGGTACAATTGTGAACTGTTGCACCAATATGAGATCAAAAAAAAAAAAACCAAATGTTGTAATTGTGCTGCTAGAGCGTTATGCCGAGTAATTATTTAAAGTAGGTATAACATGTCGGGGCATACCACAAGGACATTTAATATTAGTGTGAGGAAGGTTATAATAAATGATGAGGTGGTTGGGAGTATGCTCCTACCAATCGTTGTCAGGATGTTATATTAATGAATTCTGGAGCTACCAAGGCTTTTCCTGATCCAAGAAATTCAAATCGATTGCGATGTAAGACATATCCTTAGAGGAAACTAACATGGAAGTGAGATGGACAAGAAAGGAAGAAATATCGTGGCAACAATGTGAAGCTTTACTTAGCTTAAAGGGATCGATGCACATAGAGAGACATAAAGTTTAACATGCCCCTAATAGCAAGTGGATGCATGGATATATCCCAATGATCCTTCGAGATTACCACCTAATCAAGTTTATTGGGAATCACAGCAGCATGCAGGCCTCAGACTGATTGGCGCCAGTTGTGAAAGAGGACGAGCGTATGACATCTTACATATGCCATCGAGAATCGATACCCCTAACTGGAGATGTAGGAATTGTTGACCAGTTAAAATGCGTAGTTGTTTTTCAAGGATAAGGTTGAAAGGCGGGTTTCACCAACTCAAGATCGACCTCTGTACTGTGCCAAAGTTGGCATGTCACACTAATATAAACGTTATAAAATTATGGTAGTATCATTTGAGTGGACTAGCGAGTCAGAAGCCTTTATGGATTAATGAACAAAGTTTTGGAATGAATTGAGATATTAGCAACAACCTCGTTGTTAGCTATACTTAATGATAAAAATAGGACTTTGAGAGTCACGATGATGCGTCTGTCAAGAGTTTAAGTGGTGTGCTGATGCAGTGGAAATGGGATGATAGCCTATACTTCTAGACAACATAAAGGTTACGAGATAGCACTAACCGTGAGTCGGGGATTAGTCATGATAGCGTTCACGCATAAAACTGAGACGTTAATTTCATGAGAAAAGTGTGAAAATTTTTCCACAAGTGCCATAAGTATATCTTCATATTAGAACTAAACATAATAAAGAGAAGGTGACGAAAGGGAGCAGGGAGTATAATGGAGAAATCTGTTATTACCCAGGAAAGGCCAGTGTGATAGCCGATACCTATAGAATGGATTATTCGAAGTTGGAATTCAGTCAGTATTGACCGAGAAAAAAATGTATATACAATAAAGAATAATGTTAGAGGAAAATGACTAAATTATGGGGAGGGACAAAGATGTACAGAGAATTAAGAGAATGTTTGGCGAACGGATGTGAAGAATGGTATTGGCAAACTATTATGTACAAACACAACATGTCAAAAACAAAATGATAGAGATCTAGTGGATTAATTCCGCCTGTAGAAAATCTTGAACGTGGACAGAATTATAATGAACTTCATGAGTAGGTCGCCGAAGACCGAGCCAAGAGATGGCCCTAGTTGATTTATAATTGCTGGACCAAGTGATTTACCTACGAGAGACCTTCCATTTAGGAGATTATCGATTTATATACGGAAGAGATGGTGGTGCAATATAAAACTTCTGCAGTGATTACGTCAGATAGAGACTTAAGGTTAAACTTCGAATATTGAAGGTGCTTTCAAGTATAATTAATAAAGAGATTGAGCGTATGTACTAATTTAATCTGTGGCTGACGGACGGGGGAAGAAGAATTATCCAAACGATCGAATTTATATTTAGTGTCGTGCCTTAGATTTCACGGGGCAGTCGAGAATAAAGACTTATCCATGAAATGAGTGTTGTTATCACGATCGTCACCATGCGAACGTAAGGACGTCTCTTATAAAGCGTACTGTGAAAGAAGAAGTTTCGCTTTTCTTGCGTTACGAAGGAGTCAATGAAAGAGGGACATAGTAGCTGAACTAGTTCGACGTATACCGAAGACTATACAGTATCCATAGCAAGTGGTAACGGCTGACGGGAGGCAACACATGCGTGCTAATCAAGCCAAGGAATATGAGGAATACCATGCGTATTGACGTTGCCTCAGATTATAAAACATGACCCCAAAGTATTAACGGGTCAACGTTACAAGGACTCAACACGGATACTATGAACAAGGTAGTAGAGGAATGTATAAGTATTGGGATAGAAATTTTCATTCATAGAACAACCGATAAGGAATACAGGTCGAGGAGAGTATGCGTTGAGAAACAACATTAAAGCGTTGGTGAGACCCAGCTGAGAGAACAAAAGGGTTGAAGTGTCAACCTGAGAGTTGGAAAGGGTAAAGTTGGAATTGTATCCACAACTATTTTCCTTAGGTTCTTAAGATAGAATCCTTTTAAGGAGAGGAGATTGCATTAACCCTAATTTTCGTGAATATTCGAAACCTGGACGAATAGTAATTTTATGGGTGGATGAGAAATCTTTGCGATCACGAGATGTACGAATTATTAAATGAAGATTTCGAATTCATATCACGTCCTTACGGTACAGACAGGTTTATGTAAAAGTCATTAGTTTTTTTTACGAAACCCATTATTTCGAATGGTCAAATTTTATGAGATATCAAAGGAGTATGAGGTGGGAGACTTCGTGATGCTAAAGGTATCCCCTGGAAAGGATTGATGAGATTTGGAAAGAAAGGGAAGCTAATTCCGAGGTTTATAGGACCTTTTGAGATTTTGAGAAGTGTTGGAAAGTTAGCCTATGAACTAGCCTTGCCCCCGAGCTTGCAGCAATTGTATAATGTGTTTCATGTGACCATGCTACGACCCTACCACACGGACTTTCGGCATGTGATAGAATACGACCAGATAGACCTACAGCCAGATTTGACTTATGTGGAGAAACCAGTGGAAATCATGGATAGGAAAGAACAAATGCTAAGGAACAAGGTTGTCAAACTAGTGAGAGTTTTGTGGAGGAACCAGAATGTCGAAGAATCAACATGGGAACTAGAGAGCACGATGCGTGGAAAGTACCCCCAACTGTTTTCAACCTGATTCCGGGACGGAATCCTTTTAAGGAGGGGATGCTGTAAAAACCCTAATTTTTGTAATATTTTTTTTATATATAATATCATATGACATTGTCAATTTGGAACCTTTTGAGTCACCCATGTTGTTTAATGGAATGGATTATCTGAGAAAATTATGTTGTTACATTCACTATGTAAGAAAAGGGGAAGATTGCTGAAGGCAAGAGTCTTATTGCTAGTAAGATTTATAAAACTTGGGATTTGAGAGTTATTAGAGTATTAAAAGATTTTAAGGGATTATGACAAGGAGTTATGGATATTCGAGGAATTTACACAATTAAGTACTTAAGGAATTACGAGGGAAATCTCTACGCAATAAGATATTATTACGAGGAATTAATTAAGATACGATATGAATTAAAGATTAAGTGACAAGCATTGGTGGAGGAATAGTAATACAAGGAAGGATATTACATGCAAGTCTCATGACACTCGATTGTTAGAAAAGCAAACTAGATAATGCAAAAGCAACCAATGAATAGTAATTAGTTGGTGCATTATTCTAGGAGACAAAGGAGTATGGTGCATGCCTAGTCTACTACTTAGGGTGTCAACATGTGATACACTACCAATACATATCAATACATAGCACAATAATACATATCATAACACATTACCCAACCAAAACAACTCACCCTCCCTTGTTCAAGAACTCTCGGCCCAAGCTCTCAAGGGAGGAAGAAGAAGAATTTTCTTCAACTTCCCCTCACTTACAAATCAAGGAAAAAATTCTAGGTCTCCTATACACTATAAAGAAGGTATGCTATGAATTTCACACCATTTTATCCATCCAATCTTGAGATATTAATTGTTAAAGATAGAGTGAATAGTAACCAAGTGTGTTTATCTTTTAGATCTTGAAGGATTAAGGGTTGTAGGAGCTCATCTAAGTGTTCTTGAGACTTGTAAAGCTTACCCAAGGCTCCTAGATACTCAAGAAGGTATAAAACTCTAACCCCTCTTGGTTATGAATTATTTATGGTGTATAATGATAGATCCATGGATGTTAGTGTGAATCTTGGACATATAAGTTATGGATGATGTAGATCTTGAGTTTAAATGTTGTGGTTGTGATTTTTAAGCTTGTGGTTAGTGTATGTAACTCCATGTGTGCTAGAGAGTATGATCTTGGTGGTTTAGATGATGGTTGTGATGTTTACATGGGATTCTTGAATGGTTAAGTGGGAAAAACATGCTGTGTAAATTTTCCAGGAACTTGTATTGTATTGTAGGAGGGTTTTGAACCCCTAAACCTTGTCCCCTGAAGTCCTAATATATATTTTTGGAAAGGTATTTGAATGTAGTTTCAAGAAATATAAGGTTCATGACTAGGTGATGTATAGATTTTGAGTTATGGCCTGAGAAGTGAAAAGTGTTTCTGGAATCCGAACTGCACTAAATGGTCCACTAGTGAACCTTGTTTAAACCCCTAAAAATTTATGTAGGATCATGGAAATATTAGGGGAGCTAGTAAATGCAGTGGTGAAGTCTAACCAAAAAGAATTTGATTAAAATATGTATTTTTCAATTTTATAAAAATGTTGGAGTAAAATCAGCGCAAGTGAAAAACCACTTTGGAGATTAGTTTAAAGTAGTTTTAAGAGTATTCACTTGAGTTTCGAGTTTGAGGAATAGATTTGAGTCGAATGGGTAAAGAATGTGATAATGTGATGACATGGTCATATAGGAGGGTTAGTGGGTCAAATGGTGGAGTCGCTAAGATGGCCTTGTATTCTTTAAAACATTATGATTAAGTGGTGTTGCTAAGATACTAACAAGCGAATATTGGATATTTATAGATTGTCGCTCCACTCCACGATTCCAACCTTCCCAAGGCAAGTTTTCCAACCCTAAGCATTTATTTTCAAGATATTATGTTCCTGTTTCTACCTATGCAAGTTTACTTTTCAAGACTTACATATATAAGGACTTTCACTGTTGTGTTTGTAGTTTTCAATCGTATTATGTGCTTACGCCTATTGAGGTTATGATGAAAATTGAGATATATGCTCATATATGTTTGTACCTCCTTGAACTTAGAATGAAATGTTTTCTTCGGACAGCAACTCTAGCAATAGAGGTCGTAGCGGTCCATATATACCATTGACCGGGGAGCGGTATATTATCATATCGTAATTAAACTGCGAGAACCCGAAGGGTCGTTCGGGAAGTATCGTGTACTTAAGTAATTATTTTTATATCATCCTAAATACTCAAAAATATCTATCTTGGATTAAAAGCATAACTAATTAAATAATTATTTTATTAATTATTTGTATTAAATCTTAAAATATCATTTATTAATTATTGTTCATTATTTTAAAGACAAAGCTAATCCAAGATACCTTTAGTACTTTCAAACTCGAACCCTTTCGAACTCAAAACATTTTCGAAAACCCCCGGTCAGGTTTTACTTCTTGTACATTTTTCAAGAATCATCGGTCGACTGATGTCGGACCTTAATTACTCAGTTTTCAATCAAAATCAAGTTTTTAAAAAAAAAAAAGAAAAAGGGACTCTGGCAGGTGTGGGAACCGTTGACGAACGATTCCCGGGATGTGTAAGCGGCCGTGAGCCAGGCGGTCCATCAATTATTATTCCGGCCCAGGTGTTGTCGAAGGATGATTACGGATGTAGTTTTCATCGAGGGTGATTACGGATGTAGTTTTCACCCGAGGATAGTTACGGATGTAGTTTCTATCCTTCTACCGGTAGAGAAGACCCGCGGATTATTGGACTTGGATGTGGCGACTGATCATCGTCAATCCTTGTCAGGTTTTTATGTTTTCTTCCAGTCCCATCCTCCACTTTGGAAAAATACTCAAACACTGCTTCTTGGGCCTAAGTGCCAAGTTGCCGATAGTGTGGCTTTTGATAAGAAAAATATTGACATCGTGCAGTATCTAGAACTGCAAGATTTTTTATAAAGATTGGCACGTGTTAGTGCACTCTTGCAATTATTTCAAAGAATGAAATGTTTTTGAATGAGAAACCTTCTAAGCTAATGGAAGGAAAGAGGTTTGCAAAGATGTATTCCCTGTACAGTATGTTAACCGTAGAGTGTTTTGCCGAAAATGATATACTCATATGTATATATTTTTAAACTTGTGATATATTGAAATAGGAACCTTATAAAGGGTTCATATGTTATTCTTAAAGCTTCTTAGTGAGTATAGATGTTTTATTCAAACTCAGACATATATATTGTCCAATTATGTTTTGAAATCCGAGATATATACCCATGTAGTTGGGAATGTTTTCGAAATAAACCACATTATTATTTTTCAGAATGGTGAACTTGTTGAGCATTATGTAGCTCATTCTTGCTTTATAAAAACTTTTCAGAAAGAGAAGAATTTGATCGGTTAACTCTGCACCAACAGAAGAGGAGTAGAAGATTTACCCCTGAGATGATTTAGTTCCTAATAAATACTACTGAGTAAGTCTGATAGGTTTTCAACTGTAATAGTAAGACTTGTCTTCAAGTGTAGTTGTATAAATGGAAGTGCGCAAGATTCTAGATTGTACAGATGAATTGTAATATTTAGTGTTACTTTTGATTATCGTTTCTGAGGCTCTAACTTGTTTGTGCTTAAGATTGAGGTCTGGATGGATGTATTGTTGAGTTGTAAAGTTAATACAGGTATGATATTGTTGGATGGTGATGTGACGACCTGAATCTTTGACCTCAGATTTGGGGGTGTCACACCTTTGCAGTTGGGTTTAAGGATGATCTACTTATATTTTCAAATGCGAATGAGAGCGAGGATGATCCTATTTAGAATAGATTTCAGAGCTAACGTGGGCGAGCACGGTTTTGGATTAAGCTATAGATTAGACGGTATAGTGATTTGTATTTATAGCAGAGATAGAAGTTGTAATAATTTGTATAGTGTAGATTCTTGTTTCATACCATAACTTGGAATCGATCCTCGGTAAGGAATCGTTGGTGTATTAAGTTTTATTTGTAATTCTTAATTGGAATTTGGTTTGGGTTGAAATACAGGTGGATAGTCCAATTTTCGAATACTTCATGCCGAATTTTTATAAAATTTCCCTAGGTAACTGGGTATTTGTATTTGTTATTGGTTGGGGCATCACAGCCTACACTCCCTTACCAAGGATAACGGGCAATCTCTATGCTGGGACCTCATCAATGAGGAATCTTTGAGGGCTGTTGGCCTTTCCACTATGTCTGATCAAGGTAACTACTTATTCCCTATTGATTTTTTGATTTTTATTCTATCTTATACCAACGTTTTCTTTCATGTTTATGTAGATGCTTTGAAGATAATGAAGGCTACTGAGGTTGATGATGAGGAAACTGCTCGTATGAAAAGGGCAAAGAGGGCCCTTGATGTGAGGGGCAGACCTCCTTCTTTTTTGCGCCCACACAAGGTGCAAAAACAGGACATGGTATCTATAGACCTGGAAGGTGGACCTCAGCAGGTGAATGTGTAGTCCACTGTGTATAGGGCCCCTTGGGGCATTAACAAGCAGGATTCTATGGTGGGATCCACCAAGCATTCCATGGATTGGTCCTTGAACTCCATCATCCCTTGTGATTACAAAGATTTTGTATCATGAGGCAACATGGAGGAAGCTGAGCACTTGGGTGCCCAGGCCTTAGCCTCTGTATGTCTTCTTTCATAATTATCTTTTTAACTTATCTTTATCTGATATTGTGAGCTATTAACCCTTTTGAAATAACATTCCTTGCAGGCTAATGTCCACTTCCAGAGCATGATTCACCAGGCTAAGGCTTGGAAAAATCAGTCCAAGTCTTTCAAGACTAAGTATCAGAAGGAGAAGATTCGCAGTGGAGAGATAGAAGAAAAGCTGAAGGGGAAGGTTTAAGAGCTGGAAGCTGCCCAGGCTGAGCTGGTGGATTTAAGGGCGAAGAAGGAGGAACTCATTGATGAGTACATGGATTCTACTGATTTTCAGACTTTGATGGAGAGGCACGATGAGGTTCTTTATCCTACTCAGTATACCGATGGCTGGAATGAGGCCCTAGAGGCGATGCTGAAAAAGCAACCTGGCCTGTTTCTCTTGAGGATTTCCTGAGCCCTCATCCTCTTGTTCCTACTCCTGTCGAGGGAAGTGAGAATGAGGTACTTGGTGATAGTGAGAGGATTCTTGATCCGGAGGCTACTCCTCTTCGGAGAGCCTCTGATACTACTGCCACTTCCCCTTCTCGCTCTACTGGTGCTTCGAAGACCCAGGTAGATGAGGAGGAATCTGCCTCCTCTAATGGAACCGAGAGTTAGTTATTTGCGTTGGCCTTGCGTGGCATTTGTTTTTATGACTTTATAATTTCTGTTTGTAACTTACAACTCGCAGCCTTCGGGCTTTTATTTATGTCATTCTTGGTTTTTTTTACTTTTCTATTTTGGTTGTTTGTATTCGGCTTTTCTAAGCTTGCAATTTAATCATGCATTGATACATATCAGACATAAAAAGAATAAGCAAAGAAAATACTGAAAACCAAGTTGCATAAATAGATCCTGAAATGGGTCCAGCCCTTACATAATACTCTACTTCCTACTCGGAGTTTGAAAACTCTGAAATGGTTTCGTCTACCTTATTTCTACTTTTTGTATAAGCTATGTCATACACAGGATAATCAAACATAATAGATCTTGAGGTTCGATGCGTGCCAAGTGCGAGGCACCTCGTTTCCTTCCAAAGTCTCCAACATGTACGATCCTCGTCCTAGCGTGCATTTGACTCGATACGGGCCTTCCCAATTCGGGGCCAGCTTCCCCTTCTGTCCAACTCCGGATGCTTCAATCTTTCTGAGTACCAGGTCCCCCTGACGCTAGAACCTTTCTTTCGCCCTTAGGTTATAGTAGAAGGAGGCTCTCTTCTGATGTTTCACATTCCTAGCATGGGCTTCATCCCTTACCTCATCTATCAGGTCAAGGGCCAGCTTCATTCCTTCTTCATTGGTGTCAGGCTCAAATGCTTCCACCCGTGGAGAGGCATGCATGATTTCCACGGGTACCACAGCTTCGGCTCCGTAAGCTAACATGAATGGGGTCGCCCAAATTGTCACCTTGCAAGTGGTGCGGTATGCCCAGAGTATAGGTAGTAACTCATCCACCAAAGTGTTCCTAGAACGTTCCACCCTTTGGCCTGAGGGTGGGCAACTGAGGTAAATCAAAGCTCAATTCCATTTTCATCACAATACTTTCTGAATTCCTTATTATTAAACTGACATCCATTGTCCGTAACCAGGATCCGTGGAATTCCATACCTACACATGACGTTCTCCCATAGGAACTACGCAACTTGCTTGGTTGTAATTTTAGCCAAAGGTTTGGCCTCAATCCACTTCGTGAAGTAGTCAATAGCTACGATCAGAAACTTCCTTTGAGCTATAGCCATAGGAAATGGCCCAAGTATATCCACCCCCCACATAGCAAAAGGAATGGGGGAGCTGATGGATGTCAACACCTCTAGGAGTTGCCTAACCACTGGTGCGTGTTTCTAGCACCGATCAGACTTTTTCACGTACTCTTTGGCATCGGTCATCATCTCAGGCCAATAGAACCCGAGTATAAGTATCTTATGTGCTAGGGCCCTGCCCCCCAGGTGTTGTCCACAAATCCCTTCATGGACCTCCTCGATAGCTGACTTGGCCTCCTCGGGTCTCAAAATACTTCAAGTATAGAATGACGAACGATCTCTTATAAAGAATGCCTTCAATTAGGGAATATCTTAATGCTTTCACTGACAGTTTCCATTCCTCCATGGCATTGTCAGGGAGCCATCCAGTTTCCAAATGAGCTTTGATGGGATCAATCCAACAGCCCCCTATGTCAATTGGTGCCACCGATTTCAAATTGACGGATGGGTCTTTAAAACCTGTAAGTAAACACTTCCTACATGATTCTCTATTTCAGAAGAGGCGAACTTTGATAGGGCATCGGCCTTAACGTTCTCCTCTATCGAAATGTACTCCACATAACACTCATCGAACTAAGTCATGACAGCTTTCACAATTCTCAAGTATTTTGCCATAGTTTCATCTTTGGCTTCAAATTCACCATTCACTTGCGAGACTACTAGTCTTGAATTTCCACAAACTTTGAGGTTCTTGACTCTCATTATCCTAGCCAAGCTTAAACCGGCTATCAAGGCTTCATACTCAGCTTCGTTATTGGTTGTCGAGAAATCCAACTTCAAAGCATACTCTTCCATATTTCTGCATAATTTTATTACCTGTTTATTGTTTGAATTCATATTTTAATAAATTATTTTGTTCCATTTCAGAAAATTCATGAAAAATTGAATAAACTGCAAAATAAAGAAATAAATGTCAAGAAAGAGAAAAAGAAGAAGAAGAAGAAGAAGAAGAAGAAGAAGGACCAAAATAGAAGAAAAGGAAAGAGGAGGGAGTGTGGTGCAAAACAAAATGGAAGGCTAGGATTAAACCACACCAAACAAAAATGAATGGTGGGTATTAATCCACACCAACCAAATTCCTACAATTAATTTCCTATAAATACCTCCATTTTCTCTTGTAAAAGGACAACCTCTCTTAGATTAGAACCCCTTAGAATTAGTATTAGTTAGTTGTAATTTCTATTTTTAACTCTTGTAAACAAATTTTTTATATACGTATTTTTATTTTTCTACTGTAATTTTTTTAAATTGAAGCTTAAATTCCCCTGTTTTCGTAATAATACAGAGTACACAAACCTAGTTCTTTTTTTTATTTACAAAGTAGATATCCCTCCCCTACTCTTCTTCTCAATTCCCAGCCTCCATCTCTTCTTTTTGTTTCCATTTTAAAACCCAACCACGGCAACATCCCCTCCCCTTCTTATTTCTTTTCGCACAAACCCAATTCCCTTCTTCTCCAAACACGGCAGTCGAACCCAAGTAATTCTCCTTCTTCGATTCCTTAATACCATTCAAGAATTCATTTTCTGAAATTCTGTTTTAATCATCGTTAAAAACCCATTTCCTTCTATTCTTTTTCTTTGAATCAATTAGCCTTCTTTCCCCACAAATCCATAAATTCTTCTCCCTAATTTTGTTTTGTTTTCTCTTCGTTTTTGGTTTAAGTGGATGTTGGCTGAGTTTCGAGTACTCGTTGAAGTCCTATTTTCTCTTTACAGTGTCCGAGTTCTGAGCATTGTGGTTTTCCGAGCTCCGTTTTGATCTTGACTGAGTTTTATTGTTAAGTTTCTGGTTTTTTTTTTGGCGAAAGATGTAATTTGTTCGAGTTTTGCTGCGGGTTTTATGATTTTGAGTTGTAGTGTAATTGTTAGTTTAAAGAGTCCTGTGCTAGAGTTTGTTTTCCGAGTTACTGTCCAGTTGGTGTCTCGTTTTACCGAATCACAATTTTTGCTGGGTCGAGTCCGAGTTTCGTTTACTGAGTTCATTTCGGGTTAAATGTTAGTTCTATTTGGTGGCTGGTTTTGTGTTGCTTGTTTGTTGATAGTTGCTGTGATGGCTAGTTACCGAGTAGATTAGATGAGAGTTTGTTATCGCGAGTTTACTGCTGTTGTTAGTCGAGACCGAGTTTTGGTTGTTTACTTGTTTGAGTTTGGTTCGCTGTTAGATCAAAACTGTAGACCAAGATGCGTTTCTTGTGATGTTTGTTGTGTGAGTTTTTGTTTACTTAGTTTGTAGATGAATTCGCAAGTGGAAGTAGTGATTTTCTGAGTTCCTGAGTTTCGATTTTGCTGTTTAAGTCTATTGTTCGAGTCTAACAGGTTTTTGTTCTTTGTTTCGTTGCTGATTATCAATTGCAGTTCACGGTTTAGTAATGAATTTTGTTGCAATTTCCCGTTTTCTGGTTTTCTGAGATGTTGTGGTGCTTCACTGAATTGTCATGTTGTCCTAGGTTCTGTTTTGTGGTGTAAATTGTTTCACTGGTTTATTGTTTGTGATGGTTTTGTTTTGAGGTTTGATTAATGGCTTTGGCTTACATTTTCGAACAAGTCGCGGTGAAATTTTCTTTAAACTTTCTGTAAATAAAAATTAGTCAATTTTATTTCTTGTTAATTGTTAAAATCAGTTTTATTCTAATTTTGTTTTTAATTAGTGTTAATTAGATTAAATTTACTTCTAGAAATTAAATAGTAAAAACCCAATTTTCCAAAACCCAATTGTTCTAATCTGATTAAATTAAAAATTAAGGATTGCGAAAATATTAGTCCTTGTGGATCGATATCTCAAGTATTAAAATGAAGAAATTGTGCACTTGCAATTTAAATCTTAATTTTTAGCACATCAAGTTTTTGGCGCCGCTGCCGCCGAGGAACTAATTATTTTTCGTACCTTAATATTTAATTTTTCGGATTAGTTTTATTTCTTGTCTTATTTTTATTTCGTTTTTTTAGAAAAGTGTGAAATTTCTAGAATCTTTTCACGGAACATGGAAAAATTGGAATTTTCTGGAAGCGTGCCTCGGTAACCCGTATTTTTCTCTTTTCATCCTTTTTATTTTTAGAAAATCACAAAAAAATCAAAATAATAAAAAATCACAAAAAAAATTGAAAATTGAAAAAATCCAAAAAAAAATTAGCTAGTAAATACATAATTGTTGCATCATGCATTTAATCACTTAGGGCACTTCATCTAGATTTTTATTTTCTTGTTTTTAATTTTTCGTACCTTATAAATTATGGTGATTGCTGGAGGACCCAAAGGTACGTTAAATTTCTTCTTTCTTTTAGTTAAAACACGTAGTGTAAGCATCCATAATTGTTTATAGTTTTGTATATATATCGTTATTTGTTGCATCAATTAGACGTTTGCCCCTAGGAATTTTGCGCTCAATTAGGAAGGTACCTAAGAAACGAAGTAATCATTAATTATTCCAACTCTTTGGTGTCTAGGCAAGCGAAAGCTTACCTGGCCAATTAGGATTTGGTGTCTAGGCTGGTGTTTAGCCTCTTGGCAATGCTTGCACCTACCTGGCCAAATCGGTCCGAATAAATTCTGATTTACAGAGTTTTTGGTGGTCCTTACAGTTAGGAGCAAGGTCTAGTTTATTGTATTAAGGAACCTTAGGTTTATAATTTTTCTTTTGATTTTACACCCTTTCTTTTGTGTGTTTTAATTCATCGCACTTATCTGCTACGTGTTTTCCTTTCGTGGTTTATGCGAACTACTTGGATTAGGGATAATTCTTCTAGACTAGTGAGATCATTCGAGATTTCTTCATCACCCAATTCTGAGTCTTTAGATAATTCCGAACCAGTAGTAACCATGGCCATATCTCTTAAGGACCGTTGCTATCCCACCCGCTCAGTTCAACCCTCGTGTATCACTCTTCCACCGGTTACTGGTAATAATTTTGAGATTAAAACCCACTTTATTAGCATGTTACCTAAATTTACCGGGAGTGAGGGTGAGGATCCGTATCTTTTTCTTCATGAATTCAAGGAGGTTTGCGCATTGCAAAAGCTCCAACAACTTTCCGAGGACTCCATTAGGCTTAGACTTATCAACTTCGCTTTGAAAGAAAACGCTAAGAAATGGTTGTATAGTCTTCCTGTTAATTCAATTTCCACGTAGGAGGGTTTTGTGTCATCTTTGTAAAAAAATTCTTTCCAAGCCATAAGACTACGAAACTCACAAATGAAATTAATCAATTTCGTTAGAAACACAACGAACCATTTTGGACGTGTTTTGACCGATTTAAGTCTTTTATCTCAATGTCCCCACCACGGAATCAAAAAATGGAGGCTCTTTAAGATTGTGTATGAGGCCTTAGATGGTTCAACAACTGCATTGTTGGAATCTATTTGCCAAGAGAAATTCATGGAGAAAGACAAGGACGAAGGGTGGGAATTTGTCAAGGAATTAGCCGAAAAGAAAATGATGTGGGAGTCCACTAGGGAACCTAATAAGTCTACTGAATCGTCTAGTTCATCTGCTAGGGGTTTGCATTCAATTGGAAGCAACATCGCAACCGATTCCAAGTTAGCCACCCTTGTTAGACGACTCGAAGCCCTAGAAACGCATAGTGGTCCCTCACACATGTCTACGTACCCAAATAAAGGGATGCAAAGTCCCCAAGATTTTCAACAAGTCAATGCCATGTTTCAAAGGAATGATCCTTTTTCTCCGACTTACAATCCCGGGTGGAAGAATCACCCGAATTTCTCGTGGAACCAAGGCCAAAACTACCAATCTCCACCACCTTCTTTTCAACCTCCTTCTTTTCAAAAGCCGAACTATCCAAATCAAGGTCATTTTCCAAACGTGCCTCAAAATCACATTCCTTATCCAACTCAAACTACCACCCACCCTCCCGGCTTTCATGAGTCAGATAAGAGAATTAACTCCTTGGAAAAGAGTCTTGATGCGCTTTTGAAATCAACAACTAATTTTGCTCAATCTCAACAAACCTTCATGCAAACCATGACTCAAGATAGGGAAATTTTGAATGCTTGTACTCAAGCCATATCTAAGTTAGAGGTTCAAGCGAGTCAATTAGCCAACGCCATGTGTGAGCGAGAGAAGAACAAGTTCCCGAGTCAACCCGAGGTCAACCCTAAATTTCCCCTCAGCCAAAGACCTAATGAAACTGTTAATGCTTTCATTTCTCTTAGGTCGGGAAATCAAGTTGATAATCGAGTAGGTGTCGAGTCCCCCGATAAAGAAGAAGAGTCAAATATTGAACCAAAACCTAGCCTTGATCACTCATCTCTTGATTCAACCGAATCTTCTTGTGGGCAACCATTATCTAGTACACCTTTCTCTACTTCACCTAAGGAATCTTCCTCTGATACTCCACTTTTGCAATCTCTTCCCGATGTGTCTAGTGAACGAGTCTTTAAGCCTAAAGCTCCTTATCCTCAAAGACTCATTTCAAACAAACAATCGCCTCAAGTAGAAAAGATTTTGGAAGTTTTCAAACAAGTCAAGATAAACATTCCTCTTTTAGACGTGATTCAACAAGTTCCGTCCTATGCAAAGTGTCTTAAAGAGTTGTGTACTCATAAACGAACCACCTAAGTCCCTAAGAAAGCCTTCTTGACGTCCCAAGTGAGCTCAATTCTTTCTAACCAGATTCCCGTGAATTACAAGGACCCCGGTTGTCAAACTATTTCATGTGTCATAGGTAATACTTTCGTGGACAAGGCTTTACTTGACTTAGGTGCTAGTGTGAACTTGCTTCCATTTTCCGTTCATCAAGCCCTAGGTTTAGGTGAGCTCAAACAGACCAATATGACACTTCAACTTGCCTGTCGTTCTATAAAAATGCCCAAGGGATTAATTGAAGATGTCTTGATTAAAATTGGTGATTTTATCTTCCCAGTTGACTTTGTTGTCCTCGAGACTCAACCCGTCACAAATGCTAAGAACCAAATTCCTGTCATCTTAGGAAGACCTTTTCTTGCTACATCCAATGCCTTAATCAATTGTAGGAATGGTTCGATGAAACTCACTTTCGGTAACATGACCATTGACCTTAATATTTTCAATGTCGGAAAAGAACCCAATGAGCTTTACGAACAATCAACAGGGGTTAATGTTGTCAATAAATTTGTCACTTGGTCTAGCTTTGAGGATAGTGAGATTGAGTCCCTTCTCGTTGAGGATTTCAAAGTCAACCAAGAGTCAACTCGAGAGTATGCTGATTCATTGAGAGATATGACTTCGGAAGAGATGTTGAGAGAGTTAGATGCGATTTGTTCTCCGTGGAAGACCCCATCCGAGATTGTTAGTAGTGAGCCTGTCGTTGAGAGTCCTGTTGCACCTCATCCACCTGCATTTGACTTGATTGTTTATCATCCCGAGTTTGATCAACAGCCTTTAGGAGGAACCGGACTCTCATCTTTTGTCATTCCTAGTGATTCGACCCCTAACCAGACTTTCATTGTCCGTAATCTGCTTAAAAAAAATAAAGAAGCTTCAAGTTGGTTTAGGGTGAACACTAGTGATTCTTGTTCTAATAGGTTGCATGATCCCACGCTAATTGAGAAAGGCTGTTCTAATCAAAATTTTCAAATATGTCTTGATCTTTTCTCACAGCTTCACCCAAAGTTTCCCACCGGCATCGGCTAAGTCGGTCTTTCTTCTTTTACCTCCCCTCATGAAATTCAAGTATGGGGGACGATTTGTGTGTGTGTGTGAGTTGTTTTCTTTCTTGTTTTTACAAGTTTGTCATTCTCCGTCATCCCTTATCAGTTATTTCCTCCTCTCTCTTTTATTCTCGTCCATTTTGCATACATTGAGGACAATGCATAATTTAGGTATGGGGGAGGGTTTTAGTGTAAATACATAAAATTGAAAAATCCAAAAAAATTGAAAAATTTTAAAAATCCAAAAATAGAGATATTTTAGCTTAGTTGTCCTTCCTACTCTTTAAACTTTAGATCTAGTTGGTGTTAACTGTCTTTTAAAAAAAATTATATGTATAATGCCTTTAGATAATTTGAAAGTAGTCAACTAAAGATTCACTCATGAAACTTGTGTCGAACAATTTTTTGCTTAAAAGTCCAAGACGACACATTTGCACAAGACCTTTGATTGAAAAATTGTATAGGAATGTTATTCGATACCTGAGAGAGAACCCACATGTTAGAACAATGTCAAATCAAACCTTTGCGAGATTTTGCTCCTATATTGTCTTAAAAAAAGAAAAAAAAAGAGTCAATAAATGTTTGTAATTGTATAGTGCTAATGAGGTTTTGTAATAATGAATTCTTAGTAGGGAAATCAGCTAGGTAGGGCTCATTGATAACCCGAGTATGTAAGTCCGGGGGGACTTTGTGCCTAGCAACCTAAGGTCCTTTGTGGTCTGGGATTGTTGACCTAAAACTCACTAAATGGGTATTGATGCAAAAGTCTTTTGGGACCTCAACCATTGCACGGTCGGTCTAACTACTAAGAACGTGAAGTTTGGCTAGATACTTGTTTTAATAGAGATTGGGTTAGTTCAATATTGGTTGAAAAAGAGAGAAGGTTCGTATGCACTTTATCCATCATAGGCCTTGAATTCACTACACACCTTGGGAATTTTTGTAAACTTTTAGAGTCTACTCAAGTGGATTGTGGGAACCTATAACCTGGTTATTATTAGAATAATCTTTAAGGCATGTTTTTTCCTACAAAATTGTTTTGTTAACACCAATGAAAGCTAGATTGAAAGAGGAAAGTTGGATACTTGCTGATTTATCTGAAAGATTTTATGGGTACATCTTCTGTAAACCCTTAGGAGACAACACTCCTCCTGTAGAGATCGTCTATAGGTTTAACGGGTTGGTAAACCTAAAATTACCCGTAATTCCTTCAACAGTGAGTATAGGTTTTTCATTATGCATTTTTCTTTTTGTTTTACTCGAGGACGAGCAAAAGATAGGTATGGGGGCATTTGATAAGTGCATATCTCTGCATATTTTTATTACCTGTTTATTGTTTGAATTCGTATTTTAATAAATTATTTTGTTCCATTTCAGGAAATTCATGAAAAATTGAATAAATTGCAAAATAAAGAAATAAATGTCAAGAAAGAGAAAAAGAAGAAAAAGAAAGACCAAAATAGAAGAAAAGGAAAGAGGAGGGAGTGTGGTGCAAAACAAAATGGAAGGCTAGGATTAAACCACACCAAACAAAAATGAATGGTGGGTATTAATCCACACCAACCAAATTCCTACAATTAATTTTCTATAAATACCTCCATTTTCTCTTGTAAAAGGACAACCTCTCTTAGATTAGAACCCCTTAGAATTAGTATTAGTTAGTTGTAATTTTTATTTTTAACTCTTGTAAACAAATTTTTTATATACGTATTTTTATTTTTCTAATGTAATTTGTTTAAATTGAAGATTAAATTCCCTTGTTTTCGTTATAATACAGATTACACAAACCCAGTTCTTTTTTTATTTACAAAGTAGATATCCCTCCCCTACTCTTCTTCTCAATTCCCAGCCTCCATCTCTTCTTTTTGTTTCCATTTTAAAACCCAACCACGGCAACATCCCCTCCCCTTCTTATTTCTTTTCGCACAAATCCAATTCCCTTCTTCTCCAAACACGGCAGTCGAACCCAAGTAATTCTCCTTCTTCGATTCCTTAATACCATTCAAGAATTAATTTTCTGAAATTTTGTTTTAATCATCGTTAAAAACCCATTTCCTTTTCTATTCTTTTTCTTTGAATCAATTAGCCTTCTTTCCCCACAAATCTATAAATTCTTCTCCCTAATTTTGTTTTGTTTTTCTCTTCGTTTTTGGTTTAAATGGATGTTGGCTGAGTTTCGAGTACTCGTTGAAGTCCTGTTTTCTCTTTACAGCGTCCGAGTTCTGAGCATTGTGGTTTTCCGAGCTCCGTTTTGATCTTGACTGAGTTTTATTGTTAAGTTTTTGGTTTTTTTTTTGGCGAAAGATGTAATTTGTTCGAGTTTTGCTGCGGGTTTTATGATTCTGAGTTGTAGTGTAATTGTTAGTTTAAAGAGTCCTGTGCTAGAGTTTATTTTCCGAGTTACTGTCCAGTTGATGTCTCGTTTTACCGAATCACAATTTTTGCTGGTTCGAGTCCGAGTTTCGTTTGCTGAGTTCATTTCGGGTTAAATGTTAGTTCTATTTGGTGTCTGGTTTTATGTTGCTTGTTTGTTGATAGTTGCTGTGACGGCTAGTTACCGAGTAGATTAGATGAGAGTTTGTTATCGCGAGTTTACTGCTGTTGTTAGTCTAGACCGAGTTTTGGTTGTTTACTTGTTTGAGTTTGGTTCGTTGTTAGATCAAAACTGTACACCAAGCTGCGTTTCTTGTGATGTTTGTTGTGTGAGTTTTTGTTTACTTAGTTTGTAGATGAATTTTCGAGTGGAAGTAGTGATTTTCTGAGTTCCTAAGTTTCGATTTTGCTGTTTAAGTCTGATGTTCAAGTCCAACAGGTTTCTGTTCTTTGTTTCGTTGCTGATTGTCAATTGCAGTTCACGGTTTAGTAATGAATTTTGTTGCAATTTCCCATTTTCTGGTTTTATGAGATGTTGTGGTGCTTCACTGAATTGTCATGTTGTCCTAGGTTCTGTTTTGTGGTGTAAATTGTTTCACTGGTTTATTGTTTGTGATGGTTTTGTTTTGAGGTTTGATTAATGGCTTTGGCTTACATTTTCGAACAAGTCGCGGTGAAATTTTCTTTAAACTTTCTGTAAATAAAAATTAATCAATTTTATTTCTTGTTAATTGTTAAAATCAGTTTTATTCTAATTTTGTTTTTAATTAGTGTTAATTAGATTGATTTACTTCTAGAAATTAAATAGTAAAAACCCAATTTTCCAAAACCCAATTGTTCTAATCTGATTAAATTAAAAATTAAGGATTGCGAAAATATTAGTCCCTGTGGATCGTATCTCAAGTATTAAAACGAAGAAATTGTGCACTTGCAATTTAAATCTTAATTTTTAGCACATCATCAATCTTATGTGCCTAAAAATAGGGCCGTAGTTTTCTAGAGGCAGTCACCAACGATAAGGCAAACTTCTCAATGGCGGAGCAGTTCAACTCTGCTCCGTGTAAAACCTTGTTCACATAATATACGGGTTTCTGTACCTTGTCTTCCTCCTTCACAAGCACAACACTCAGGGCTTGATCCGAGATTGCCATGTACAGATAAAGGATTTCTCCCATACTTGGTTTGGCCAATAACGGGGCTTCAGCCATATACTTCTTCACCTGCTCAAAGGCCTCTTGGCTTTCCACTGTCCACTCAATTTTTTTTACTTTTTTCAGGATTTTAAAGAACGACAAACATTTGTCCCCGGATTTGGAGATGAATCTCCCCAGTGTAGCAATCCTCCCAGTTAACTGTTGTACGTCCCTTATGGAATGTGATGGTTCTATGTCCATGGACAAGAGACTATGCCTTTACATGTAGCTTTAAGTCTGCCCTTGGCCCTGTCAATGACTTCAAGGCTTCGAAGAGAAATACCATTGGCTGGACTATCCTTCTCTGTAGCATTAGTTGGCGTAGAATCTATATGGATTGATCCATCACAACCCTGTCAACCATAGTTTTGTTCAGCACCACATCATATGCTGATATGTAGAACTAAATATTAGGCTTTTTATTGTATTATGTTATATGTGGTTGGTTTTGGTAGTTATATTTTGGGAAGTATTTGTATGGTGTGGATGGGATGTAAATTATTTGGATGGCTGGTAGGATGATTGAATGTATGTTGAATGTTTTGAATTGGTTTCTTTATGTATAAAACTATATATTGCAGAAATTTTAAATACAGCATTTGCATTTGATATTTTTAGTGTTGCATTTCTAGAACTTTGTAGCGTTGCATAAGTAAATACAACGTTGCATTTCAAGAACATGAAAGTGTTGCATTTGGTAAATATAGTGTTGCATTACATGTTGTGGGCCTATTGCTGATGTGGCACGTGGGACCCAATGCTGACGTGGCACGTAGGCCCCATTGTTGACGTGGCATGTGGACCCCATTGCTGACATGGTATCCTAGTGGGCTCCAATGATGATGTGGCATGCCAATTGTACCAATGCTGATGTGGCATGCCAGCTGGATTGTTGCTGACATGGCGTGCCAGCTGGACCCATTGCTGACGTGGCATGCTAGTGGGACCCACTTTCGTGATGTGGAATTGGAACTGTATCTAATGTCAAATGCAACGCCTTTTTGGTGTTGCATTTTCTTGCTGTGGTGTTGCATTACATGTCAGATGCAACACTTATTGCTGTTGCTTTAGATGCAAAAAAGCGTTACATTATGGGGTCAAACGCAACGGTCGCGGATGCAACGCCCCTTGGTGTTGCATTTGGTCTAATGCAACGCTTTTTTGGCCTAAAGCAACAGTAAACATGGCGTTGCATATGAGCATTTATGGCGTAGTGCCAGGATAGACCATGAGACCAAAAAACTTTCCTGACCCGACACCGAAAGCACACTTGGCCGGGTTCAACATCATCTTATGCTACCTTAGCACTTCAAATGCCTCACGTAGGTGTTCAACGTGATCTACCTTGTGTAGGATTTTCACCAACATGTCGTCCACATAGACTTCCATAGTTTTCCAATGAGATGGGCAAAAATCTTGTTCACCAACCTTTGGTAGGTGGCTCCTGCATTCTTGAATCCAAAGGCCATGACCATGTAGCAATGCACACCAAAATCAGTGATTAATGATACCTTAGGAATGCCATCCTTATGCATCTTGATTTGGTTGTAGCCACTGAAGCCATCCTTATGCGTCGTTCAGATCAGTAAAATCTAAGCACATCCTCCACTTTCCATTGGCCTTTTTGACCATCACAGGATTCACCAACCATTCTGGGAACTGGATTTCCTCAATGAACCCCGCCTCTAGGAGTTTGTCAACCTCTTGTTTTATGGCTTCTTGCCTCTCAGGTGCAAAATTTCTCTTCTTTTGTTTCATCGTCTTCGGCTCCAGATCCACATTCAAGTTGTGTTTTATCCTTTGGGGATCTATCCCTGGCATATTGGCTGCTGTCCATGCAAACACGTCATTGTTTTCTTGTAGGAAGGCAACCAGCTTGCTTTTCAAGAGGTCTTTCAAAGATGCCCCGATATCAGTAACCTTCTTAGGATCTCCCAACTCCAAAGGTATGAGAATCAAGTCCTCTGTTGGCTTTCCTCTTTGCTCTTCATCTTCACGGACATCCATATCCTCAATCGGGAGGACCTGCCCCCCAGTTCCATCAGGCCTTAAAGCGACCACATAACAACTCCTTGTTATTTTCTGGTCTCCTTTCTCTTCACCCACACCGTTTCTGGTTGGGAACTTAATCTTTAAGTGATAGGTAGAGGCAACCGCCTTAAATGCATGAAGTCTCGTCCTCCCTCAGATAGCATTGTATGTGGAGGTGGCCTTGATGACCAAGAAATTTAACATCTGTGTGGCCTCCTTAGGCTCTTGCCCTATGGTCATGGGTAATTGAATTGTTCCCTCACTTTCGACTCCACTCCATTGAACTCGTATATGGGCATATTTGGTGGTGTCAATTGATATTCAGTATACCCCATCTTCAAGAAGGCATCATGGAAAAGGATGGCCACTGAAGCCCTATTGTCTATCAAGACTCTCTTAACTTGGGAGTTGCCTAACACATGTGAGATAACCGATGGATCATCATGGGGAAACCTCACCCCTTCAAGGTCCGAATCATCGAATCCAATTGAGACTTCCATCTTTGCACGTTTTGGTGCTTCCCCAACGATGTGCATCACCTCTCGTGCATAGGCCTTTCTGGAATTTCTACTTGTCTCGGCCGCTATCGCGCCACCAAAAATCATATTTATTACCGGCCCCCGAGGCTGCGAATTGCAGTTACGATCCTCATCTTTCCTATCATAATCCCGTCTTGGGTTTCCCCGATCCCCATCTTTGTAAAATTTATTCAACTTTCCTCTACGGATCAGGAACTCAATCTCATCTTTCAATTGTCTACAATCGTTGGTATTGTGTCCCACATCTTTGTGGAACCGGCATTACTGATTCTTGTTTCTTTTCTCAGGATCAGTCCTTAGTGGCTTCGGCCATCGGATGTCCCTATCTTTCTCTATATCCATCAAGATCTGACTCCTCGGGGTGTTCAACCTCGCATAATCCGTAAACCTCTGCCCCAAACTTCCTTTTTTAGGGGCCGTGTCTGAGTCTTTGCCCGTACGCGAGTACTTATCTCTAGCATCATATTCTTGCTCCGGCTTCCGCTTCTTAGAATTGTCACCATTCCCGGTATTTCCTGTTCTTGACTCTTTCTTTAGACTATCTTCATCTTTAATATACTTATCAGCCATCCGTTGGAGCTCAGCCATGTTCTCGGGAGGATGTTTCACCAACGACCTCTTAAAGAAAAGGTCAGTGGTTCCATGTTGCAGGGCTACCATGGCCACCTTATTTTGCAAGTCAATGATATTTAGTGTCTCCTTAGTGAATCGCTTGAGGTAATCCCTCATATTTTCATTCTTTCCTTGTACCACATACATAAGAGATGCAGAACTTTTCTCATGAACTCTTCCGCTGATGAATTGACTGCCAAAAGCAGCACTCAACTCCTTAAAAGAGCCAATCGAATTCGGGGGCAGACGACTATACCAACGTTGTGCCATGCCCGACAGGGTTTGAGGGAAAGCTCTACACTTGAGAGCGTCACTAGCCGGCTGCAACAGAAGTGCGTTTGAAAATGTCCTAACGTGATTTGCGGGATCACCCATTCCATCATAGGCTTTAATAGTGGGCATCTTAAACTTCTTAGAAACATGAGCATTCATCACCTCCTCAGTGAATGGGGGTGTAGGATCGTAATGATCTCCTAGCGGCATCAAATCCTTGGGGTCACTCATGGGAGTTTCCACCCTTGTTGATCTTCCAGTTGGGGTATCTTTCGTTCTTTGTCTCCTTGAAGACCTCTCCAAATCGATTAGGGGAATCTCCCTTGAAGCCAGAGGGGGTCGATTCTGATTTTGCCTGGCTTGCTCTCTTGCCATGTCATCCTTCAGCCTTAGGATCTCAGCCTTGTGTACCGCAATTCTCTCAGCAGCTGTTAGAGGGGGTCCATCATGGACTCTTCGACGAGTTTGTCCTACAGGCTCCTTGCTCGGACGTCACCTCCTTGGGGCTTCATCCCTATCATCTTCCTCCGAGGATGAATCATCAGAATATGGGCCGAAGTAGTCGTGGTATTGTTGGCCTTGGTTGGGTCCTAAACCCCTGATGTAAGGTGGCTCATGTATCTGAAGGGCATGACCGCTTGGTCCAGCCTAATACGGGGGATAGTTAGGCAACCCATACACCGGGTTCGTGCTTGCGGTGATCAAGGTAGTAGAGATCTGGGCCCTAGGAGGGATGGATTGGCCCCCAAGAGGGGAGACTATCATCTGTAAAGGATTCATCCCTTGGCTGGAGGGATTCGTCACTAAGGTAACAATCCATGAGTTTGTGGATTCGTCCCTTGGCTGGAGGGATTCGTCACTAAGGGTAACGATCCATGAGTTTGCATTTCCGTCCCTTGGGGCTGAGTGACATGTGGTTGGGAGCCCGCTCCTGGGGGTACTTGTTCCCCAATCAGGGGTGCGGTGGTGCTGGTAATGGTTTCAGAAAGTGTTGGTGTTCTCTGGGTGGTAACCATGATTGATATTTCTGTCCCACAGACGGCACCAAATGATGTGGAATAAAAACTAGGAAGTATTTATTGCGTATTGAATGCTAGGGTTAGGGAAAGCTTCGAGCTTGAATGGCTGATCAAGTGTTTCGTAACTTAACTCGGGTCCTCACAAGACACCTACGTATCTTGCAAATATCAAGAATCAAGCCAATAAAACGTAGTTCTGGTTGATAAGGAACAAGTCCTTATATAGGCCTCGGGGGCGTTGGAATTAGAGTAGGGTTTGGTGTCTTGCTGGACAGGATAATCATTTTTGATAGGCTTCTGGATCCTTCCGTGAGGAAGGCTGATTCGTTTTGGACTTGTATGACTTGGGGACTACTCCATGAAGAATTTGGGTTCCCATTGGACTCAAGTATGGAGCCCTACATTGGCTAATTTATTTAATTACGAAATTATTATCATAATTAGGGTTTTGGGCCTCATAATTAGGCTTTGACCTTGGACCATTCTAGGTTCATTTAATGTATCATTAAATGTGTCTTTAGGACTTACTTTCAGCCCATATCAAATATATAAAATCCCATGTACGTAATCAACCAAATAACCATAATTTATATTATAGCTATATGTGCAATATATATAAACCCCATATTCACGGTTAATGTATATAAAATTAATCCTAGCTAGATACATACACATAACATAATTAATCTCAAATTCACACACACACACGTATATATATATATAATTGGTTGACATGTGCTATATTTTTAAATTAATGACATTATGTATAATATAGTCTTTCTGGTTAAATTTGTTTAATAAAATATTATATTATAATGAAGTATATACTATGATAACATGAATGACTTCTCTTCTTGGAATAGATTATTTATTTTTTTTAGATCAAATTGAAATAATAAAAATATGGGGTTTTCAAATAAGTTGTCATTTATACTACGATGTCGAAATCGAAGTATTTAAAATTTTGTAATCTATAATTACAGTACATTTTTGGTATTTTAACTTGATACTAAAATTTTGATTTGGTTTTTGGATCAACTTATCATACAAAAATATATCTATTTTTTTTGTACTTCGCTGTTGTCACTTAATTTTTAAATTTTTGTATTTTAGCCTAATTATTTTACAAATCTATATTCATATCTTTATGATTTAATCAATTTAACGTGTCTAATTATTTTACTAAACCATTATTAAAAAATACATAACTATTTTAATTTAAGCCAATATGTAGGCTTACTTTTTTAGAACTATTAGATTACATACACATATCGGTGTACTTATTGTAAGGTCCTAATTATTAAAATTTTATTTTAATAGATCTATTTATTTCTTATTTTTAAAACCTATTTGAAACTGTTTAATTATTATAAAAATTATTTTAATTAAAATATTTATAATAAAGATAAATATAATTATAAATGTAAAAGATAATTAAGAATCATCCTTGTATAGCACGGAATTTAAGCTGGATATCATAATAATACATGTAAGTTATTCTCTCAGACTTGGATTTAAATATAAAAAATTATGAGACTTTTCATATAATATTTTATGCATGCCATATGATCACGATACAATATTATGCACCGTGATGGAGTATATATTTATATGTATTTTACATGATTTTATTCCTCATATTAATTATATTTTCATTTAATTAGATTTTTATTAAATAAATTTTAATGTTTTATTGTAGGAAGCAATAAATCCTAAACTTGGATGGATTTGAGAATAAAGAGCTGAATTTGAAGATTTTTTAGAGGAAATTCGGATTTGTTGGGCTGCACGCGCAAACTTCAATGTTTGGGCCATATTTTGAGTTCTACAAGTTAGTTTTGGACGATTTAATAGCCCACGCGAAGATAACAGAATTGGCTTTCATTCTAAAGTGGTCCAAGTATAAATTAAAACTGGAACGGCCCAGAAGTACTGAAGAAAAGACAGCTACGAATTTTTCTACAATTTAGGAAACATATTTGTATTTTTTCTTAGTAGCATTAAAATATTTTATTAGAGATAGATACATGAGATATTATTATTAGGTATAACATTCCTAGAGAAGAGAAGAGAAAGAGGCTACTCGCAAGAGGGAAAAAGCTTGGGAAGAAGAGATTGCTACGAATACAGATTTTATCTTTTCTCCTTATTCTTCCATAATGTTTACATACTCTTGTGTATTGATTTTTTTTGAGATGATGAACTAATTTTCTCTCTAGGCCTTTAATTGATTCTTTTGTTAATATATAAGTTGTATTATATTCTCTATTTTTGTGGTCATATTAATTGTTTATATTGATTTGAGTTTAATGCTTCTCAAAGATGATCACCCTTGAGATTGAATCAGTAATTTAGGTGGACTTGGAAGAGAAAATACATATAATTAAAAAAATTATTGGAGGTAGAAAAGATGTTTGAATATATAAAGAATATATATAATAAAATGTTTTATTAGATGTAAAATACGAGGACGGTGGAGACGTCTTATATGATTTTCTAAAATTATATATCTTTTTTCCTAGAAATCCTTTATTTTAACTTTTTATACAAGTTAATTATACTTGTATTAGAAAAATATGTCCATAAATTCAATATTATTCCCGTAACGAAAAATCTTTGCATTTAAAAAAATTGATGTGTTAAAAAAATAGAAAAACATTCCATGCGAAAGTTATAAATATCTATAATATACAGAAAATATAAGATGCATTTTCATCTTTTAAAACTCCATAAATATTAGAATGTTCAGAGAATGTAAAAATTGAAATTTAAACTCTTTCAAAGTTTTAGTCTTTAGAAAAAAGTCATTCCGTAAGATAAGTGTCATCAATAATATGCAATGAAGTTAAAATTTCGGTTCCAACCAAGAACGGCTCGAAACCTGTTTTAACGGGAAGACAGCTCAATAGAAAAGATTGTATTAACTATTACAATTTGATACTAATGTCATATTTTTTTTATTTTCCTTTTTAAGGTTCAATTTTTGTGGATAAAAATTATTATATAAGTCTTTGTAGTATATGTTAAAGTTGGGATTTTAGTTTTAACGAGAGAGTAGGTCAATCGAAAGAATCGTGTTTAACAAGAAATCGGTTCATTAGAAAAGATTATGTAACTATTAAAATTTAATATTTATAATATAATATAAGGTAAATATGTATTGAATTTTTTTTAAAAAAAATTGTAATGTCGCCGCGAAGTGCGGCTTTATCGACTAGTTATAATATAATTACGTTATTTGATTAAACAAAATTGCTCGTCGTGTTTTTAAAAAAAGAGAAATTTTAGTAGATAGAATGTAAAAGATATTGTATTTTTCCTGCAAAAGGAAATTATTTTGTTTTTGAAAAATAGAAAAGGTAATATGTTTAACTTTAAAAAAGAATTTGATTAATAAAGGAGAAATTTTAGTTAGATAAAATATATAAAATATTATATTTTACCTGAAAAAAGAAATTATTTAGTTATTGAAAAATAGAAAAGATGATATGTTTAACCTGAAAAAAGAAATTGATTAGTTAGTAGGATGAGTAAGGATAAATAAGTAGAATCAACAGGTACTGTACCGACCGACCAAACTTTTAATGTTTCGGCTTTTATATAATAGTATGGATTAAAGATATAATATACTTATTAATTTTAAGAATACATATAAATTATATTAATTTAGATAAATTATAAATTTATTTATTTATTTTAATAATCGGTTCGGTTCGGTTTTAGCCGGTTCAGTTTTGACCTATAACCGGAACCGGAACCGAAAGTCTTGGTTTTTAAAAATCAAAAATCGCAACCGCCGGTTCGGTTTCGATTTCGGTTTTTTCGGTCGATTTTGACCGGTTTCGGTTCGGTTTCAATTCGATTTTTTGGTCATTCCTAATATTCATAAAGACAAGAAATATATGTCAAGCATGAAAATTTGACCGATGTCATTATCAGTAATTGTAATTTTTTCTAATCTCTAAGATCTAGGGCAATTTTTCCTTGAAAATAGTTTAAAGATTACTGAATAATATATAATTTTTTATTCGATTATAACCTATATTTTAGTCTCCTCTTATTGAAAAGTGATATGTCACATTTCAATGATATCTATGATGATATCCGACATATTATTAGATAAAATTAACTAATTATATACATTTTAGGATCTTGAAGCTCTTGTAAATACATTGAGCCAGAGAGTTACATCAATATGTAACATGTGATTGATCGATTAATTAACAGTATGTCAAGGTCACTAACAATGAGTTTGCTTCAATACTGTGAAGTAATCTACAAACTATTACTTCAAGACACCAAGTTACTGGAGGTAATTTATGTGAAGTTTAGCATGACCATTCAATAGCCTTTAAAGGCATTAAACCCATTCAACAGCTTAGGAGGTCCAATTATGGCCACTTAGCAGCTTCCAAAAAATTGATCAATTCCTGTTTTTATTTGCATTCATAGAAGGAATAATGTGTACTTACTTTATTTTTCTATTAGTACTTAACTAATTATGCTTTAATTGTTTTTTATGCTCGATCCTCAATATATTTCTATATTGAACTGAACTTTCCGTAAAAATAGCATAAAATGTCGTAAAATTATTTGGGAAAAAAACAAAATATTAGAAAAATAAGTTATTTTTGATACTTATATATGTTTTTGTAATAATTTTAAATTTTTTAAAATTATGCTTTCGATGCGCAGTTGAAATGCTAATTGATATTAAGTTATCGATTTTTTTTAGAAACTGATTTTGCTAACATTTTAATTAAATCATCTACATTATATCATTTCTTTACCTATTCCGATAATGGAGGGATTACTCTATTGCTAACATTTTAATTAAATCATCTACATTATCATTTTTTACCTATTCCGATTATGGAGGGATTATACTCTAAAATTTTAATATTTTGATTTTATGATAATAAGATACAACCTAAAGACTACTACTATATGGATTCGGAGAGTGTCACTGTAATTATATGCACTCCTATGAACTGTAGGAATCTATTTCGCATAAGTCTATGTATACTTTTCATTGTATTGTTTGTGTTCATTATATACTTCATATTGAAACAAGCAGCAATTTTATACATAGTGCCGAGAGTTTCGTCTTCTTTGCTCTATAAACATGGATAATTGGGAGGAACAACCAATGAATGATGATGGATGGATACATGATAACGAATCAGTGGATGATTATGAATTTATGGACATTAATGAGTCCTTGAATTATAGAGTACTGAAAAGAGATGATATACTGAAATATCAAGAGGATGACGTTACACTACTTTCTTCTGCTTTGTCTGTATCAAGAACGGCTGCTGTTATCTTGCTACAACATTATGCGTGGAACTGTCAGAAGGCGCAAGATGCATGGTTTAATGACGAAGATGGATTGCGGAAATCTGTTGGCTTAACGAACAAGCCTGCCGTTGAATTCCGTAAATCTGGACAGTTACTGGTATGTGGTATATGTTTCGAAACTTATGTTTTAGATATTAGATTTGAAAGTGTTGCTGAATTTTGTGGTCATAGTTTTTGTACTGCATGCTTAGAGATTTACGTTCGTACTGCGATTCATGATGGTCCTGGATGCTTGTTTTTACGTTGTCCGGAACCAACTTGTCGTGCTGTTATTGGAGAAGACATGGTTAATTTATTGGTGTATGGTCAAGCTAAGAAGAAGTATAAAGAGTTTTTGTTTAGGTCATATGTTGAAAATAATAATAAAATTAAATGGTGTCCTGCTCCAGATTGCAACTACGCTATTGAGTATGAACTTGGAAGTGAAAGTTATGATGTTACTTGTGACTGTTCGCTTAGTTTCTGTTGGAATTGTGTTGAGGAGTCTCATAGTCCAGTAAGATGTGAGACCGTGAAGAAGTGGATTTCGAAGAATAGTTCTGGCTTAGAAAACATGGCATGGATACTTGCTAATTCTAAGCAATGTCCCAAGTGCAACGTAGCTATTCAGAAAAGCCAGGGTTGTATGCACATGATTTGTAAACCACCCTGTAACCATGAGTTTTGTTGGATTTGTCTCGGCCCATGGTATCCACATAATGATAATGCTTGCAACAGTTATGGAGAAAGTGTGAAGAGGGTTAGAAAGAAGGCAAAGAAATACAGCATGAGATATGCTCATTATTATGAAAGGTGGGATGCGAATCACCATTCAAGAGACAGAGCATTAGCATATCTACATGAGTTAAGAACTAAGAAACTTCAGCAACTTGAGGAAAAACTTTGTCAGACTACAGACAGACTGAAATTTATTGCAGAAGCTTGGGAACAAATTGCTGAATGTAGGCGAGTGTTAAAATGGACGTATGCGTATGGGTACTACATGCCAAAGAAAGCATCTTTGAGGAAAGAGCTATTTGAGTACTTGCAAGGTGAGGCTGAAGTTGCTTTAGAAAGGCTTCATGATTGCGCGGAAAATACGCTTAAACAGTACTTTGAACCTGATGGGGATACATATGAATTTGATACAAAGTTTAGAACCAAGCTCGTGGATCTGACTCGTGTAACTAGGAATTATTTCGAAAACTTTGTGAAAGGAGTTGCAAATGGTTTGTCTGAAGTGAATAAGTCTAATACTAAAGGCAGAAGGAAGAACAACTAGCTAAGGTAAAGAAAGGCTAGAGCAGGTTGCATGATTTCCTGAAATCGTCCTGTGGCTAGAGCACATGTATATATCTAACTTTTAAGTTATCAGTGAACGTTTTTCACCACCTCTTGCTAAATTGTAGGAGGTGATAGGTTTTCGACTTTCAAGTACTTTAATTTATAGACAATTAGACCAGCTCAAGGGCTAAGCTCATCAAGAGTAATTTCCGTTGATCCCCAAGTATTTAAATGTTAGGTTTAAACCGCTTATTAAACATATCTCGGCTAAACTGCAAGCCATGTGCTACAAGCACAATAATTTACATGCATGTTATGAGAGATACATAAAACTTAGTCCAAATATCCAGATACATAAATAAGATCGAAAAGGTAACAAGCTAGGTTATCGAATTCGAAGAAGCTAATCTAATATACTCTCATATATCCTCGTCGGATGGATCATCATTAATGTTACCAGCATATGGCAGACGAATTACCTCTACTACATTCCATTCATCTTGTGCTTCCTCATCACTTTCTGATCCGTACAAATCATCATAATCATTCTCATCATCATCATTCTCCTCATCCTCAACATTGTCATTCTCATCATCATCATCATCATCATCATCATCATCACTCTCACTATCGTCACCCTCGCTGCCACTGTCATCCTCACTGCCACCACCAAGAACTTCTTCATCTATTTCTTCGTCTTGATCATCATCACCGTCACTTCCATATGCACTGTCCAAAATTTTACAAAATTAGAACTATTAAGTGACATGCAAAATAATGTAAAAAAACCTACTTTCACAAATTACCGTAGACTTGCAAAAGATTCTGGCAATTCTTCAGGGTTGCTTGGTCCGGTCATTGTAGGGTTAATTACTAGAAATCAAGCAGATACTAAAGCACAAAGAAGGAAGGAAGGCTAGGGATTTTGATAAAAAATTATAACAGCCTTACCATCATTTCTTATTTCTTTAAATGCAGAAGTAAAATGCATGCCATGTGAAGATGATCTTTTCATTTGCTAACCTAAAACAAAACACTAAGTGTATGAGTCTGACCAAAACATGCAAATATTTGAATTTTGAAGAACAAATCAAACTAATATACACGGTGCATGTTATATATCACTACTACGTGGTTGTTGAAATGTTTCATTTTCATGATAAAATGAGCCGTCATTCTGACTTGAAATCATTACCTTAAATTTTTGGTTATTACAGTAGACACTACAAGAAACAGAACTATTTCCGACCGTTCAAACGGTCGGATTTAATATCATAACGGTCGGTTTTAATGCTAACGATCGGTTTAGAATGGTCGGGTTAAACCTAGTCGGTTTTGCATCAAAATGGTCAGTTTTAATGTTGACTTCCATTGACCAACAAAAGTCTTTCAGTGCCACGTGTATTGGGACCCATATGACGTGTCGGGCCCACTACAGTGACATGTCAATGACATGTAGGCGGTACCCAGATGACGTGGCAGTCCCACTTTAGTGCGCCATGTCACTGCTGTTATAGTGTATACTGAAAATATTTATTTGAATTATATACATTTATTTCTGGCCTATTTTATTCAGAATCATTTAAATGTTTACATGTTGTCTAAATATTATATATTGTGAATAATCTAGTATCAAATGGGATACAGAATATTAGATTATTAAATACGGTTTATATAATATAATATGGTTCACAGCACAGGTGGTGTTAGACAATCCACTGGAATTGCTGTAGTATTATTTAGATTAGTTTATATTGACTAATAAATAATACTAGTATACTTTGTGTATATTGAATAGGATCAAATTTAGAATTGTTCCCTTATACTGATTAAGAAGGTGAACTAAGATTCTATGTTATTATTAATGCTTAGGTTCTTAATCCAGATATAGTAATTGACACGTGTATATTATTTACATGCTTTGATTTATATATGAAATAATTCTTTTGATTTATTTCATTATATTTTGGGTGATGAAATAATATATATGGTGAATATTATTTATTGAAGGAATCCATGTCCTGATAATATTCGGGTTAATGATGTCCCCTTGAAAGCTCAAAAAGATTTAATTATGTGAAACCCTGCAGGTGGATTTATTCCGGCATAATTAAATAAAGGTTGAGTGGATGATCAAGGATAAAAGATATTAATTAAATGAATTTTCAGTAATTTATTTAATTAATGGACATGCGATATTTTAAACATGGGGAATTTAATAAGCAAATAATATTGGAACCGAATTAATTAATTAAATTACTGTATTAGGAAAGGTAGTGCAAATATTAATTCTTTAGTGGATTGAATTAATATTTAATTACATTGGGCTAGGCTCAAGATGTAATTAGAAGGCTCAACCTAATTGTCCATGATCCCTATTGTAACCTATATATTTTCCTATTCTCTTCTTGCTGGGGTTGGTCGAAAAAATTTTGTAGCCACCCAGGAGCAAGAAGAGAGGTGAACTTGAGAAGACGAAGGTCACACTTCGCTCAAGGGAATTTGGGAATACAATAGAAGAGCGTGGAATCAACCGTTAACAAGGTGAGTTTTCTATTCGTACTCGTTAATTTAGTGTATCAAAAATCGCAGTGTCAAGATCTGATTGTCCCAACAACTGCCACGTAATTGGGTCCTGAAAATGTGGCACAGCCACATCATTTCAACTGCAGAACAAAACTGACTTAGTGGCTTCGGCCATCGGATGTCCCTATCTTTCTCTATATCCATCAGGATCTGACTCCTCGGGGTGTTCAACCTCGCATAATCCGTAAACCTCTGCCCCAAACTCCCTTTTTTAGGGGCCGTGTCTGAGTCTTTGCCCGTACGCGAGTACTTATCTCTAGCATCATATTCTTGCTCCGGCTTCCGCTTCTTAGAATTGTCACCATTCCCGGTATTTCCTGTTCTTGACTCTTTCTTTAGACTATCTTCATCTTTAATATACTTATCAGCCATCCGTTGGAGCTCAGCCATGTTCTCGGGAGGATGTTTCACCAACGACCTCTTAAAGAAAAGGTCAGTGGTTCCATGTTGCAGGGCTACCATGGCCACCTTATTTTCCAAGTCAATGATATTTAGTGTCTCCTTAGTGAATCGCTTGAGGTAATCCCTCATATTTTCATTCTTTCCTTGTACCACATACATAAGAGATGCAGAACTTTTCTCATGAACTCTTCCGCTGATGAATTGACTGCCAAAAGCAGCACTCAACTCCTTAAAAGAGCCAATCGAATTCGGGGGCAGACGACTATACCAACGTTGTGCCATGCCCGACAGGGTTTGAGGGAAAGCTCTACACTTGAGAGCGTCACTAGCCGGCTGCAACAGAAGTGCGTTTGAAAATGTCCTAACGTGATTTGCGGGATCACCCATTCCATCATAGGCTTTAATAGTGGGCATCTTAAACTTCTTAGAAACACGAGCATTCATCACCTCCTCAGTGAATGGGGGTGTAGGATCGTAATGATCTCCTAGCGGCATCAAATCCTTGGGGTCACTCATGGGAGTTTCCACCCTTGTTGATCTTCCAGTTGGGGTATCTTTCGTTCTTTGTCTCCTTGAAGACCTCTCCAAATCGATTAGGGGAATCTCCCTTGAAGCCAGAGGGGGTCGATTCTGATTTTGCCTGGCTTGCTCTCTTGCCATGTCATCCTTCAGCCTTAGGATCTCAGCCTTGTGTACCGCAATTCTCTCAGCAGCTGTTAGAGGGGGTCCATCATGGACTCTTCGACGAGTTTGTCCTACAGGCTCCTTGCTCGGACGTCACCTCCTTGGGGCTTCATCCCTATCATCTTCCTCCGAGGATGAATCATCAGAATATGGGCCGAAGTAGTCGTGGTATTGTTGGCCTTGGTTGGGTCCTAAACCCCTGATGTAAGGTGGCTCATGTATCTGAAGGGCATGACCGCTTGGTCCAGCCTAATACGGGGGATAGTTAGGCAACCCATACACCGGGTTCGTGCTTGCGGTGATCAAGGTAGTAGAGATCTGGGCCCTAGGAGGGATGGATTGGCCCCCAAGAGGGGAGACTATCATCTGTAAAGGATTCATCCCTTGGCTGGAGGGATTCGTCACTAAGGTAACAATCCATGAGTTTGTGGATTCGTCCCTTGGCTGGAGGGATTCGTCACTAAGGGTAACGATCCATGAGTTTGCATTTCCGTCCCTTGGGGCTGAGTGACATGTGGTTGGGAGCCCACTCCTGGGGGTACTTGTTCCCCAATCAGGGGTGCGGTGGTGCTGGTAATGGTTTCAGAAAGTGTTGGTGTTCTCTGGGTGGTAACCATGATTGATATTTCTGTCCCACAGACGGCACCAAATGATGTGGAATAAAAACTAGGAAGTATTTATTGTGTATTGAATGCTAGGGTTAGGGAAAGCTTCGAGCTTGAATGGCTGATCAAGTGTTTCGTAACTTAACTCGGGTCCTCACAAGACACCTACGTATCTTGCAAATATCAAGAATCAAGCCAATAAAACATAGTTCTGGTTGATAAGGAACAAGTCCTTATATAGGCCTCGGGGGCGTTGGAATTAGAGTAGGGTTTGGTGTCTTGCTGGACAGGATAATCATTTTTGATAGGCTTCTGGATCCTTCCGTGAGGAAGGCTGATTCGTTTTGGACTTGTATGACTTGGGGACTACTCCATGAAGAATTTGGGTTCCCATTGGACTCAAGTATGGAGCCCTACATTGGCTAATTTATTTAATTACGAAATTATTATCATAATTAGGGTTTTGGGCCTCATAATTAGGCTTTGACCTTGGACCATTCTAGGTTCATTTAATGTATCATTAAATGTGTCTTTAGGACTTACTTTCAGCCCATATCAAATATATAAAATCCCATGTACGTAATCAACCAAATAACCATAATTTATATTATAGCTATATGTGCAATATATATAAACCCCATATTCACGGTTAATGTATATAAAATTAATCCTAGCTAGATACATACACATAACATAATTAATCTCAAATTCACACACACACGTATATATATATAATTGGTTGATATGTGCTATATTTTTAAATTAATGACATTATGTATAATATAGTCTTTCTGGTTAAATTTGTTTAATAAAATATTATATTATAATGAAGTATATACTATGATAACATGAATGACTTCTCTTCTTGGAATAGATTATTTATTTTTTTTAGATCAAATTGAAATAATAAAAATATGGGGTTTTCAAATAAGTTGTCATTTATACTACGATGTCGAAATCGAAGTATTTAAAATTTTGTAATCTATAATTACAGTACATTTTTGGTATTTTAACTTGATACTAAAATTTTGATTTGGTTTTTGGATCAACTTATCATACAAAAATATATCTATTTTTTTTGTACTTCGCTGTTGTCACTTAATTTTTAAATTTTTGTATTTTAGCCTAATTATTTTACAAATCTATATTCATATCTTTATGATTTAATCAATTTAACTTGTCTAATTATTTTACTAAACCATTATTAAAAAATACATAACTATTTTAATTTAAGCCAATATGTAGGCTTACTTTTTTAGAACTATTAGATTACATACACATATCGGTGTACTTATTGTAAGGTCCTAATTATTAAAATTTTATTTTAATAGATCTATTTATTTCTTATTTTTAAAACCTATTTGAAACTGTTTAATTATTATAAAAATTATTTTAATTAAAATATTTATAATAAAGATAAATATAATTATAAATGTAAAAGATAATTAAGAATCATCCTTGTATAGCACGGAATTTAAGCTGGATATCATAATAATACATGTAAGTTATTCTCTCAGACTTGGATTTAAATATAAAAAATTATGAGACTTTTCATATAATATTTTATGCATGCCATATGATCACGATACAATATTATGCACCGTGATGGAGTATATATTTATATGTATTTTACATGATTTTATTCCTCATATTAATTATATTTTCATTTAATTAGATTTTTATTAAATAAATTTTAATGTTTTATTGTAGGAAGCAATAAATCCTAAACTTGGATGGATTTGAAAATAAAGAGCTGAATTTGAAGATTTTTTAGAGGAAATTCGGATTTGTTGGGCTGCACGCGCAAACTTCAATGTTTGGGCCATATTTTGAGTTCTACAAGTTAGTTTTGGACGATTTAATAGCCCACGCGAAGATAACAGAATTGGCTTTCATTCTAAAGTGGTCCAAGTATAAATTAAAACTGGAACGGCCCAGAAGTACTGAAGAAAAGACAGCTACGAATTTTTCTACAATTTAGGAAACATATTTGTATTTTTTCTTAGTAGCATTAAAATATTTTATTAGAGATAGATACATGAGATATTATTATTAGGTATAACATTCCTAGAGAAGAGAAGAGAAAGAGGCTACTCGCAAGAGGGAAAAAGCTTGGGAAGAAGAGATTGCTACGAATACAGATTTTATCTTTTCTCCTTATTCTTCCATAATGTTTACATACTCTTGTGTATTGATTTTTTTTGAGATGATGAACTAATTTTCTCTCTAGGCCTTTAATTGATTCTTTTGTTAATATATAAGTTGTATTATATTCTCTATTTTTGTGGTCATATTAATTGTTTATATTGATTTGTGTTTAATGCTTCTCAAAGATGATCACCCTTGAGATTGAATCAGTAATTTAGGTGGACTTGGAAGAGAAAATACATATAATTAAAAAAATTATTGGAGGTAGAAAAGATGTTTGAATATATAAAGAATATATATAATAAAATGTTTTATTAGATGTAAAATACGAGGACGGTGGAGACGTCTTATATGATTTTCTAAAATTATATATCTTTTTTCCTAGAAATCCTTTATTTTAACTTTTTATACAAGTTAATTATACTTGTATTAGAAAAATATGTCCATAAATTCAATATTATTCCCGTAACGAAAAATCTTTGCATTTAAAAAAATTGATGTGTTAAAAAAATAGAAAAACATTCCATGCGAAAGCTATAAATATCTATAATATACAGAAAATATAAGATGCATTTTCATCTTTTAAAACTCCATAAATATTAGAATGTTTAGAGAATGTAAAAATTGAAATTTAAACTCTTTCAAAGTTTTAATCTTTAGAAAAAAGTCATTCCGTAAGATAAGTGTCATCAATAATATGCAATGAAGTTAAAATTTCGGTTCCAACCAAGAACGGCTCGAAACCTGTTTTAACGGGAAGACAGCTCAATAGAAAAGATTGTATTAACTATTACAATTTGATACTAATGTCATATTTTTTTTATTTTCCTTTTTAAGGTTCAATTTTTGTGGATAAAAATTATTATATAAGTCTTTGTAGTATATGTTAAAGTTGGGATTTTAGTTTTAACGAGAGAGTAGGTCAATCGAAAGAATCGTGTTTAACAAGAAATCGGTTCATTAGAAAAGATTATGTAACTATTAAAATTTAATATTTATAATATAATATAAGGTAAATATGTATTCAATTTTTTTAAAAAAAAATTGTAATGTCGCCGCGAAGTGCGGCTTTATCGACTAGTTATAATATAATTACGTTATTTGATTAAACAAAATTGCTCGTCGTGTTTTTAAAAAAAGAGAAATTTTAGTAGATAGAATGTAAAAGATATTGTATTTTTCCTGCAAAAGGAAATTATTTTGTTTTTGAAAAATAGAAAAGGTAATATGTTTAACTTTAAAAAAGAATTTGATTAATAAAGGAGAAATTTTAGTTAGATAAAATATATAAAATATTATATTTTACCTGAAAAAAGAAATTATTTAGTTATTGAAAAATAGAAAAGATGATATGTTTAACCTGAAAAAAGAAATTGATTAGTTAGTAGGATGAGTAAGGATAAATAAGTAAAATCAACAGGTACTGTACCGACCGACCAAACTTTTAATGTTTCGGCTTTTATATAATAGTATGGATTAAAGATATAATATACTTATTAATTTTAAGAATACATATAAATTATATTAATTTAGATAAATTATAAATTTATTTATTTATTTTAATAATCGGTTCGGTTCGGTTTTAGCCGGTTCAGTTTTGACCTATAACCGGAACCGGAACCGAAAGTCTTGGTTTTTAAAAATCAAAAATCGCAACCGCCGGTTCGGTTTCGATTTCGGTTTTTTCGGTCGATTTTGACCGGTTTCGGTTCGGTTTCAATTCGATTTTTTGGTCACCCCTAATATTCATAAAGACAAGAAATATATGTCAAGCATGAAAATTTGACCGATGTCATTATCAGTAATTGTAATTTTTTCTAATCTCTAAGATCTAGGGCAATTTTTCCTTGAAAATAGTTTAAAGATTACTGAATAATATATAATTTTTTATTCGATTATAACCTATATTTTAGTCTCCTCTTATTGAAAAGTGATATGTCACATTTCAATGATATCTATGATGATATCCGACATATTATTAGATAAAATTAACTAATTATATACATTTTAGGATCTTGAAGCTCTTGTAAATACATTGAGCCAGAGAGTTATATCAATATGTAACATGTGATTGATCGATTAATTAACAGTATGTCAAGGTCACTAACAATGAGTTTGCTTCAATACTGTGAAGTAATCTACAAACTATTACTTCAAGACACCAAGTTACTGGAGGTAATTTATGTGAAGTTTAGCATGACCATTCAATAGCCTTTAAAGGCATTAAACCCATTCAACAGCTTAGGAGGTCCAATTATGGCCACTTAGCAGCTTCCAAAAAATTGATCAATTCCTGTTTTTATTTGCATTCATAGAAGGAATAATGTGTACTTACTTTATTTTTCTATTAGTACTTAACTAATTATGCTTTAATTGTTTTTTATGCTCGATCCTCAATATATTTCTATATTGAACTGAACTTTCCGTAAAAATAGCATAAAATGTCGTAAAATTATTTGGGAAAAAAACAAAATATTAGAAAAATAAGTTATTTTTGATACTTATATATGTTTTTGTAATAATTTTAAATTTTTTAAAATTATGCTTTCGATGCGCAGTTGAAATGCTAATTGATATTAAGTTATCGATTTTTTTTAGAAACTGATTTTGCTAACATCCTTTATATCTATTATAGGCCAACAAGGGTTTTGTGCCTATTTAGTAAATTACTAATTTGTCCTTAGATTTAAATAAATGTTAAAAAAATTTGAAGTTGGAAGGAATTGAACCCATGACCCTACCGACACTTGTAACTTTGAGTTCACATGTTCAACCACTAATCCAAATAACTTCTTGGTGCAATTTTTTAAACTCATTCACTACATGCTCAAATAACTCACCTATTAGCAATATTTATTTTATAATTTATTCAAGATAAAATTACCCACATAATTTTTATTAATTTTAATAATTTGAATTTTGATAATTAAAACTATGTCATTCATATACTCATAAATTTATGCTCACGTTTATTTTTATGATTTATTAAAGATAAAATCATTAAAATATTTGAACATATAATAGTAAAAAATGGTGGTCGGGGAGGGAAAATATAAATTGACAAATATGATGTCGTCGAAGTCAGAATTAAGAAAGGTACTGAGTGGCTGAAAATTGGTCCAAAAAAAAAAAGCAAAGTGAGAAGGTAGGTGACGGAAAATAAGTAGACGTTTATGTCAAGTAGGTAAACGGGCGAAAGTGAAAATAGATCTATAAAATTTTATTATAATATTTCTCTTTTTTAACAATTATATCTATATATTAGTCAAATGGCCAGATTATGTTTATTATTAAATTGTTACATTGATGAATGAAGTGTATAACATATTTTTACTCGGTATCATTATAATATTTTATTTTATGTATGAAAGGTACTGAGGTGACCGAAAATTGGTAAAAAAAAAAATCGAAGTGAGGAGGTAGGTGACGGAAAATTAGTAGAAGTTATCTCAAGTAGGTAAATGGACGGAAGTGAAAATAGATATATAAAAATTTATTATAATATTTCTCTCTTTTAACAATTATGTCTATATTAGTCGAATGGCCAGAATACAAAAAATGATAAATAAGGTGCAAAACATATTTATACTCGATATCAGTATAATATTTTATTTTAAGTATATTTGCACTATATCGGTTAATCCTATTATCATCGGGTAATTTATAGATTGATTAACAAAATAGATTAAAATATTAAAAATAAGAAATAATTTACATATGAGATTTGGATTTGGTAAAAAAATGTCAATATGGTTTGATATCTATTGTCCCTCACACTTTATTTTTGCAGCATTTTCGTAATATGCTAATGTTATTAACTTCATACAAAATGAGTTTTACAACCATATATAAGATAGTAATATACCAATTTCACTTGAATTTTAAACTCCAATGCGAGTTTCAACCCGGTGTGAGACTAATAAACTCGAAAATTGCTGATATATACAATGTCTTATGATCACGGATGTGTTATGTGTATTTTTTTATTTTTCGGCTATCATTTTGCTGTTACCTCAAATTAAAATGATATTCGGGATGCTTCATTATCGTAGTTATGTCTATCTTATTTTCATAGATTGAATTTTATTGTACATATGAACTTTTACAACATAATTCATTCGGTGCATACATTAACACATCTCATTTTAAAAACCCGTTATGAGTTATGACACTTTAATTTTAGTTACTCGTGTATTTTGCTGAATTTGTACATGTCTAAATATGGATTGTCTTGAAATTTGAGATATTACCTTGGGGTTTTGAAAGTTCACTTCTGAGAATAGATATATAGTACAATGTATTTCAAGAAAAGATTTTGTTATGGTCAATTTGCTATTGAAAGGATACATCTGCGATGGTCAAATACCATGATCTTTGAAAAGCACACATCACATATTTATTTTGAACGTGCACAACTATTAGAATAAATTTGTTATTCTCCTTATTCTCCGAAATTGGTCGGAGAAAAGGATCCAAAATTAGAAATGTGCGCTGAAATCCAAAATTGGAAGTATGCGCTGAGATTTTTTTAGTAGAACTATATGACTCTATTACTTTTATTTTTTCGTCACATTACATTATTTCTTACAATATTAAATTAGAAATAATATAAAATTTAATTCTTCATCCACCCAAAATAAATAAGCCAGCTGTTTTCTCATGTATTTCAATACAGCAAGATTATTGTGGTAATACTTGGCATTTAGTTAACTCTTACTTATAGCTTTCAGTCGGTCATTCTTCTTACGCTGACCAAACATAACTAAAAATATAACTTTCGCGGTTTCGAATCTAATAATATTTTGAAACTATAACATCTAAAATAGATCGAAATACATAAAGTAGACTAATACGAAAAAATTCTATGAATTATTATGTGGCCCGTGCTTTGCACGGGCTATCATGCTAGTTTTAATTAAATCATCTACATTATATCATTTCTTTACCTATTCCGATAATGGAGGGATTACTCTATTGCTAACATTTTAATTAAATCATCTACATTATCATTTTTTACCTATTCCGATTATGGAGGGATTATACTCTAAAATTTTAATATTTTGATTTTATGATAATAAGATACAACCTAAAGACTACTACTATATGGATTCGGAGAGTGTCACTGTAATTATATGCACTCCTATGAACTGTAGGAATCTATTTCGCATAAGTCTATGTATACTTTTCATTGTATTGTTTGTGTTCATTATATACTTCATATTGAAACAAGCAGCAATTTTATACATAGTGCCGAGAGTTTCGTCTTCTTTGCTCTATAAACATGGATAATTGGGAGGAACAACCAATGAATGATGATGGATGGATACATGATAACGAATCAGTGGATGATTATGAATTTATGGACATTAATGAGTCCTTGAATTATAGAGTACTGAAAAGAGATGATATACTGAAATATCAAGAGGATGACGTTACACTACTTTCTTCTGCTTTGTCTGTATCAAGAACGGCTGCTGTTATCTTGCTACAACATTATGCGTGGAACTGTCAGAAGGCGCAAGATGCATGGTTTAATGACGAAGATGGATTGCGGAAATCTGTTGGCTTAACGAACAAGCCTGCCGTTGAATTCCGTAAATCTGGACAGTTACTGGTATGTGGTATATGTTTCGAAACTTATGTTTTAGATATTAGATTTGAAAGTGTTGCTGAATTTTGTGGTCATAGTTTTTGTACTGCATGCTTAGAGATTTACGTTCGTACTGCGATTCATGATGGTCCTGGATGCTTGTTTTTACGTTGTCCGGAACCAACTTGTCGTGCTGTTATTGGAGAAGACATGGTTAATTTATTGGTGTATGGTCAAGCTAAGAAGAAGTATAAAGAGTTTTTGTTTAGGTCATATGTTGAAAATAATAATAAAATTAAATGGTGTCCTGCTCCAGATTGCAACTACGCTATTGAGTATGAACTTGGAAGTGAAAGTTATGATGTTACTTGTGACTGTTCGCTTAGTTTCTGTTGGAATTGTGTTGAGGAGTCTCATAGTCCAGTAAGATGTGAGACCGTGAAGAAGTGGATTTCGAAGAATAGTTCTGGCTTAGAAAACATGGCATGGATACTTGCTAATTCTAAGCAATGTCCCAAGTGCAACGTAGCTATTCAGAAAAGCCAGGGTTGTATGCACATGATTTGTAAACCACCCTGTAACCATGAGTTTTGTTGGATTTGTCTCGGCCCATGGTATCCACATAATGATAATGCTTGCAACAGTTATGGAGAAAGTGTGAAGAGGGTTAGAAAGAAGGCAAAGAAATACAGCATGAGATATGCTCATTATTATGAAAGGTGGGATGCGAATCACCATTCAAGAGACAGAGCATTAGCATATCTACATGAGTTAAGAACTAAGAAACTTCAGCAACTTGAGGAAAAACTTTGTCAGACTACAGACAGACTGAAATTTATTGCAGAAGCTTGGGAACAAATTGCTGAATGTAGGCGAGTGTTAAAATGGACGTATGCGTATGGGTACTACATGCCAAAGAAAGCATCTTTGAGGAAAGAGCTATTTGAGTACTTGCAAGGTGAGGCTGAAGTTGCTTTAGAAAGGCTTCATGATTGCGCGGAAAATACGCTTAAACAGTACTTTGAACCTGATGGGGATACATATGAATTTGATACAAAGTTTAGAACCAAGCTCGTGGATCTGACTCGTGTAACTAGGAATTATTTCGAAAACTTTGTGAAAGGAGTTGCAAATGGTTTGTCTGAAGTGAATAAGTCTAATACTAAAGGCAGAAGGAAGAACAACTAGCTAAGGTAAAGAAAGGCTAGAGCAGGTTGCATGATTTCCTGAAATCGTCCTGTGGCTAGAGCACATGTATATATCTAACTTTTAAGTTATCAGTGAACGTTTTTCACCACCTCTTGCTAAATTGTAGGAGGTGATAGGTTTTCGACTTTCAAGTACTTTAATTTATAGACAATTAGACCAGCTCAAGGGCTAAGCTCATCAAGAGTAATTTCCGTTGATCCCCAAGTATTTAAATGTTAGGTTTAAACCGCTTATTAAACATATCTCGGCTAAACTGCAAGCCATGTGCTACAAGCACAATAATTTACATGCATGTTATGAGAGATACATAAAACTTAGTCCAAATATCCAGATACATAAATAAGATCGAAAAGGTAACAAGCTAGGTTATCGAATTCGAAGAAGCTAATCTAATATACTCTCATATATCCTCGTCGGATGGATCATCATTAATGTTACCAGCATATGGCAGACGAATTACCTCTACTACATTCCATTCATCTTGTGCTTCCTCATCACTTTCTGATCCGTACAAATCATCATAATCATTCTCATCATCATCATTCTCCTCATCCTCAACATTGTCATTCTCATCATCATCATCATCATCATCACTCTCACTATCGTCACCCTCGCTGCCACTGTCATCCTCACTGCCACCACCAAGAACTTCTTCATCTATTTCTTCGTCTTGATCATCATCACCGTCACTTCCATATGCACTGTCCAAAATTTTACAAAATTAGAACTATTAAGTGACATGCAAAATAATGTAAAAAAACCTACTTTCACAAATTACCGTAGACTTGCAAAAGATTCTGGCAATTCTTCAGGGTTGCTTGGTCCGGTCATTGTAGGGTTAATTACTAGAAATCAAGCAGATACTAAAGCACAAAGAAGGAAGGAAGGCTAGGGATTTTGATAAAAAATTATAACAGCCTTACCATCATTTCTTATTTCTTTAAATGCAGAAGTAAAATGCATGCCATGTGAAGATGATCTTTTCATTTGCTAACCTAAAACAAAACACTAAGTGTATGAGTCTGACCAAAACATGCAAATATTTGAATTTTGAAGAACAAATCAAACTAATATACACGGTGCATGTTATATATCACTACTACGTGGTTGTTGAAATGTTTCATTTTCATGATAAAATGAGCCGTCATTCTGACTTGAAATCATTACCTTAAATTTTTGGTTATTACAGTAGACACTACAAGAAACAGAACTATTTCCGACCGTTCAAACGGTCGGATTTAATATCATAACGGTCGGTTTTAATGCTAACGATCGGTTTAGAATGGTCGGGTTAAACCTAGTCGGTTTTGCATCAAAATGGTCAGTTTTAATGTTGACTTCCATTGACCAACAAAAGTCTTTCAGTGCCACGTGTATTGGGACCCATATGACGTGTCGGGCCCACTACAGTGACATGTCAATGACATGTAGGCGGTACCCAGATGACGTGGCAGTCCCACTTTAGTGCGCCATGTCACTGCTGTTATAGTGTATACTGAAAATATTTATTTGAAGTATATACATTTATTTCTGGCCTATTTTATTGAGAATCATTTAAATGTTTACATGTTGTCTAAATATTATATATTGTGAATAATCTAGTATCAAATGGGATACAGAATATTAGATTATTAAATACGGTTTATATAATATAATATGGTTCACAGCACAGGTGGTGTTAGACAATCCACTGGAATTGCTGTAGTATTATTTAGATTAGTTTATATTGACTAATAAATAATACTAGTATACTTTGTGTATATTGAATAGGATCAAATTTAGAATTGTTCCCTTATACTGATTAAGAAGGTGAACTAAGATTCTATGTTATTATTAATGCTTAGGTTCTTAATCCAGATATAGTAATTGACACGTGTATATTATTTACATGCTTTGATTTATATATGAAATAATTCTTTTGATTTATTTCATTATATTTTGGGTGATGAAATAATATATATGGTGAATATTATTTATTGAAGGAATCCATGTCCTGATAATATTCGGGTTAATGATGTCCCCTTGAAAGCTCAAAAAGATTTAATTATGTGAAACCCTGCAGGTGGATTTATTCCGGCATAATTAAATAAAGGTTGAGTGGATGATCAAGGATAAAAGATATTAATTAAATGAATTTTCAGTAATTTATTTAATTAATGGACATGCGATATTTTAAACATGGGGAATTTAATAAGCAAATAATATTGGAACCGAATTAATTAATTAAATTACTGTATTAGGAAAGGTAGTGCAAATATTAATTCTTTAGTGGATTGAATTAATATTTAATTACATTGGGCTAGGCTCAAGATGTAATTAGAAGGCTCAACCTAATTGTCCATGATCCCTATTGTAACCTATATATTTTCCTATTCTCTTCTTGCTGGGGTTGGTTGAAAAAATTTTGTAGCCACCCAGGAGCAAGAAGAGAGGTGAACTTGAGAAGACGAAGGTCACACTTCGCTCAAGGGAATTTGGGAATACAATAGAAGAGCGTGGAATCAACCGTTAACAAGATGAGTTTTCTATTCGTACTCGTTAATTTAGTGTATCAAAAATCGCAGTGTTAAGATCTGATTGTCCCAACAACTGCCACGTAATTGGGTCCTGAAAATGTGGCACAGCCACATCATTTCAACTGCAGAACAAAACTGACTATTATGGTCAATTTTAATGGTATGTTTATGGCTGATGGTCGGTTTTATTGGTCGGTTTAAGTATCGACCATTGTGGTCGGATTTATTCCAAAGAGTGTTTAAACCGGCCAATCAAAATCGACCATTAAATTTATGAATGTAGTCGGTTTTACATGAATAGGGTCGGTTTTATCCATTATTTGATCGGTTTTCTTTGCACATGAATGGACAAGAACGGTCGGTTTAGGGCGTTCAGTCGATTAAATGGTCGGGTTTAGTCTGCAATTTTTTTTTCTGCAATACTGCTGGTTCCCCTGTACAATATTACCAATAACAAAGATTCAACCAAAACTAACTACGTACATTACCAATTACCAATATTGATCGGTTTTGATCAACTATTGGTCGGTTTTGACTGTAAATTGGCCACACCATCCACATCGATTTCTGCCAAAAATTTTGTCAAAATGTTGAATTTCCCGCTCACATCAAAATCGACCAATATTGGTTGGAATTAATCAGCAGATTTCCGCCAAATATTTCGTGAAAAAGTTGAATTTTCCGCTCAATCAAAACCTACAAATATTGGTCAATTTTGGTTGTGTTTTGACCACGAAAGGACCCCACCTTCCACGCCATAATCCCTCATATTTTAAAAGAAAAATAATTTTATTTTGTCAGAGGCATTTCCTACTAATCTTGGTCGGAAATGAGTGCATGCAAATTTTGGCCTTCCATGTCAACAAACTATTCCATCTTATTTTTAGATTAATAAAAAAAGAAAAATAATTTTATTTTTCCACGGGCATTTCCTACCAATATTGGTAGGAAATGAGGGCAGATGCAAATTACGTCATCCCACGTCATCAGACCAATACTTTTATATTAATAAGCAATTGATCCGCCTAAAATTTTGTGAAAAAATTGAATTACCCGCTCACTTCAAAACCGACCAATATTGGTCGGAATTGATCAGCAGATTTCCGTCAAAAATTTCATGAAAAAGTTGAGTTTCCCGCTCACATTAAAACCTACCAATATTGGTGTTGTGGAATAAAAACTAGGTTACGAATTTGGAATTAATTCTAGGGTTCGGGAGCTTCGTGCTTTAATGGTTGTTTCCGTGTTCGAGACTGATCGGTCCTCACAGAGTGCCTACGTATCTCGTGTTGAGAATCAAGCCAAGACGTAGTTCTGAGAATGAGGGGTCAGGCCCTTTATATAGGCTGAGAAGCCTTAGAATTATGGTAGGTTTCGGATACTTGGTGGGCAAGCCACCACCTTGAGGAAGGTTCTAGACTCCTTCCTTGTAGGAGTCTGTTTCCATATCGAATTGGGTGCCTTGGAGGTTAAGTCTGGTAGGAGTAGTATCCTCTTAATGAAGTTAGGATCCCATGTTTTCTCTTGCATAAGTAATTCGATTCAAATTCTCGTTAGTTAGTTAATTCTTAGTTTTGTTAATTTGTTTCTTAGTAAATTATAGTTAATCTAAACCCAATCTTGTTAATTGTCTTAGCAGTGAATAAAAACCATACATTGTTGCATAGGTGCATGAACTGAATTGAAACCTAACCAGATCTCTGTGGTAACGAACTTGACTTATTCATATATTACTTGTGACCACGTACGCTTACGTGATTTAGTGCAAACAAGTTTTTGGCGCCTCTATCGAGGATCATCCGTGTTTTATTTTAGTTTATATGCTTGTCATCAGTGGTCGTTAGAGTTCATTGACTCGGATTGTTTCTTACATAGTTGTTTAGTTCTATGTGTTTCAGGTAGCAATGGGAGAACCAGCAGCAGCAGCGAAAGCATTGATGTATTATTCTTAACCAAAGATCAATGACGTCCAATTTAGCATTGTCAGGCCAGCTATTACGGCTAACACTTTCGAAATCAAGCCTAGCATAATTCAGATGGTGCAGAAATCGGTTCAGTTTGGGGGTGCTCTGATTGAAGATCCTAAAATGCACATCCAAAATTTCAATGAGATCTGCGACACTTTTAAGATCAACGGGGTGTCGAAAGATGCTATCAAATTGAGACTTTTCCCATTCTCTTTGAGGGATAAAGCTAAAGGCTGGTTGCACTCTCTACCAGCAGGTTCTATTTTGACATGGGAGGATCTTGCTCAGAGATTTCTCACTAAATTTTTTCCCATGGCAAAGACCGCAGCAATCAGGAACGCTATTACTCAATTTTCACAGCAATCTGAAGAATCTTTGTGCGAGGCTTTAGAGCGATATAAGGAGATGCTAAGGAAGTGTCCACATCATAGGATGCCTGATTGGATGGTGATTAACTGCTTTTATAATGGCTTGGGTGCACAGTCAAGACCCATGCTAGATGCAGCATCAGGTGGAGCTTTATGGGCTAAGAGCTATGCGGAAGCTTATGAGCTAATTGAGATGATGGCTGCGAATGAATACCAGAATCCAACTCAGAGATTATCACAAGGCAAATTAGCAGGAATTCTGGAAGTTCATACAGTCACAGCTCTAGCAGCTCAGCTAGAGGCACTTAATAAGAAATTGGATTTTATGTCAAAGCTTGGGGCGCCTCAAGTTGCTAGTGGTGGTGAGCTATGTGAGGGCGCACATGAGACGAGTCAATGTGCCATATCTTCTGAATCGGCATAGTTTGTGAGCAACTTCCAGCAACCTTCGTAACCAGCTCCAGCCACCTATCATTCCAATTTCGACTGGAGCAATAATCAAGATTTTCAGCAGCAACAGTTTCATGGGGATGATGGTCAATTTTTGAATGAAAAATCTGAATTGGATGAATTGAGGTTGATGATTAAAAGTCAGGCGGTATCTCTCAAGACATTGGAGAATCAGATTGGGCAATTTGCAAGTGCCTTTCTCAACGGGCCGCAGGGAGTTCTTCCTAGTGCCACAGAGGTAAATTCAGGAAAACAAGATGGCATAGAGCAGGTTAATGCCATAACACTCAGATCTGGAAAAGTCACGAATGATCAGAATTCAGCAATTGAGGATGAAGAAGGAATTCATGATCAGGATCCTACAGAAAAAGAAGAAAATTCTGTTTTTCAGAATCTGTGGTGGATAGTGATGAGGAGGAAGAGTGTGAGTCACTAGGCTTGGCTGATCTTTGGGATTCTAAGGTGCTGGTTGATGAGGTGGTTTCATGGTCAAATCTTGAGGATAGTGCAATTGAGTCTTTTCTTGAGGAAGATGTTTTGATTGAGGGTAATAAGGATCTTCATGAGTTGTATAGGAATTTTACTTCTGATGAGATGTTAGAGGAATTGAAGGTCATTTGTTCTAATCATGAAATTCAACTTGAGGAGAGTTCATTTGATCCTAAGTCTGTTGATAAGACTTCTGTTGGTGAACCACCCACTTCCGTTCCTAATCCGTCCATTACTACTCTTGATCAATCTTTGGTAGTTAATAATGAAACTCATCATGTTGAAGAAGTTTCCAAACTCGAGCTTAAACCACCAGATCATTTGAGGTATGTATATTTGGGTCAATCATCTACTTTGCCTATTATTATTGTTGCTAACTTGTCAGGTAGTGAAGAGAACATTGTTGCTGACATCTTTGATGAGCAAAGAATGCGGAAACTTGTCATTGAGGATGTAGCCCCGGAAAAGATAATTAAATGGCCATATAGAGATACGGTGTAAAAAATTTCAAGAGAAAAAGCCATTGCCAGGTCTAGCTAAAGACTTTAAACAAAGGCGCTTCGTGGGAAGCAACCCACGTGTTTCGGTATTTTTAGGTATGTTTTATGCTATCCCTTGTATTTACTTCCACTCAATGCGGACATTGAATCTTTTAAGTTTGGGGGATAAGTAGTGTATATGTAGTTATTTGTGATTGTGAGTCATTGTTTTCATATAGATATCATGTTTGCATAATAGTAGTAATTCATGCATATATGTTCGTATTAATTATGTTTGTTTCATGTAGGGCATTCTATTTTTGTTTCGTATACCATATGAGTTCATGTTAGTTGCATTTCATGGCATGCATTTTTCATGATCCCTTAGAATGAGCTAATTCTGATTGGTAGGTAGGTGTCTAATTGAGTGTGGTAATGATGAATTGAGGGTTGATTTAAGTTCCTATGAAATTGACTTGCATGTTACGGGAACAAAACTTTTACACAGTCTCATTGGGTGCTTTTGGGCTAGGTTAGGGTCATGCTTGTTTGGCTGCTTTGAGATTTAATCACTTGATTATAGTTAGAATTTGCGTTATTCCCTTGATGGCGTAGGATAACTAAAGTCTAAGTTTAGGGGATAGGGATTTCATGTTTAATTGTAAATAATTATCAATATGGCTAGGCGTCAAATGGCTAGTAGCCGGCTCATATTTATATGAGTAGTCTAGGGTTGGAAATGAGAAAGGCTCATTCCAGATCGCAAAAAAGAAAAAAAAACAGAAAAAAAATAGAAAAAAAAATGAAAAAGAAAAAAAAAGAGTCAATAGTTAAATTGTTAAATGCAAAATTAACCAGGGTGAGCTCTTTAATACTCGAGCAATTAAGTTCACGGGGACTTTGTGCCTAGTGACCTAAGGCTTTTTATAGTTTAGGATCCACTAACCCAACGCTCGCTACATGGGTATTATTGTATAAGCCTTTCGGGGTCTCATCCATTGCACGGTTAAATAAACATGCTTGTATATATGTGTCTTAGTAGTTAGTAATAAAGCATGAATTTCTGTCTACCTTGGATAAGGATGGAGGTGTGTCTAGGTTATGGAGTGTTTACCGTCTATTCAAGTTATAAACTTGTGATTGTCTTGGCAAAGAACATGTTTGATTTTGATCTAGTTTTGGAAGTATTTCTGATGAGCATCGCACACACGCACGTTCTGTTCATGTATTGTTAGTATACGGGGACTTAGTCGATCTCTACTTGGAGTTATTTGCATTCCTTGAGATATGTGCTTGCTAGTTGGTTTTGGTTAGTTTGAAGGGGATCTTTGCATTTTCATATTAGTTGCATTCATGCATTGCATTGCATTGGATTTTGTGGGTACGTTCCCTATAGGCCCTCACGAGACCTCACTCGTCCACTAGGGCTACCTAGGGGTTTAAAGGGCTTGTTGCATATGCCAAATGCAACCGTGATCACCTACGAAAGTGGTACTAATTAGTTAGTGTTTAGTTGTTTATGCTTGAGGACAAGCATCGGTTTAAGTTTGGGGGTGTGATAAGTGGATTTTATATCCACTTGGATCGCTTCAATTCGGCTTAAATTGATTGTCTTGAACTCATGTTTGTTGTAGTTTTGATGTGTTTTGTGTAGTTGTGCAGGTTTGTAATAATGTCGATTATGGTTGATGCTTCAGTCATTTTTGGAGTTAAATTTGTGCAATGGAATGAAGAATGGAGTTGTCATTAAACTCTCATGAAGGTTCCTAAGTCGAGAATAAAAAATTTTGATCTAACGCGAAAAGAACGGGCGAAAACGGAGCGAGAACGAAGGAATTAGAGCTAAAAAACGACGCGACGGAGAGCCAGGCGCAGGTTGCCCCAAACCAGGCGCAGGCTGCGCGTAATGCAGTTGGATAGGGGCAGGTTGCGCGCCTGAGGGGCTGGTTATGCGCGCGCGTTGCTGAAAAATTACAGTTTTGCCCTTATTCACTGTTTTAGCCATATCTTGAGTTCTACAAGTCCGTTTTGGATGATCTTACTGTCCACACGAAGATAACGAGATTCTCTATCAGTCTAAAGTGGTTTAGAGGTCCAATTACTACTGGAACGGCCCAGAAATATTGAAGAAAAGTCAGCTACGAATTTTCCTTAAAAACAGAATCAGTTTAGGAAACGTATTCTATTTTAATTCTGATTTGGTAGTTTCCTTGCTAGGCAAGACGTCTAGAGCCTATTTAAACACATCCTACCATTGTAATTTGTATCACCATTACATATCAATTACTTAGGTTTATTTGTACCTTTTCATACTTTGTTATTATCATGGTTTCACTTGATCCCATGATGACGAGAGGTTCAATTACCAACTAATCGTTGTCATGGGATTCTAACGGATTTATTTATGGAGCTTTATTATTTTGATGCTTTAAAGATCTGTGTGTGATGTATATTTGATATCCTTGTATGGTTATTCATAATGCTTTTAGATGCGTAGCTAACATCTAAATTGAATTGTTAATCTCTTGCGAAACGAGAGTGGATCTTGAGATTTAGACCTTGCCATGCTAGCATAGGATAGGTTGATGTTTTAACATCATGATTTTTAGCGTAAATAGAGATATTATGCTGCCCTATGTGATCAATATGGATAACTTGTGCTTAAACCGTTATGTTTTCAAATCTTATAGAGATATAGGGTCTAAACATAATTGGTGTCTATTCATCTTCTATCTCTTTTGTGGATGTATTTAACACTTGGTGTTAGTATACCGAGAGGTAACTTATACTTATTTCGTGTTGTCCGATCAGATATCATAACCATTGCATATAGTGATTAAAGGTGTAAGATCTAAGCAAAGTATTTAATGAAGTTAGGATCCCATGTTTTCTCTTGCATAAGTAATTCGATTCCAATTCTCGTTAGTTAGTTAATTCTTAGTTTTGTTAATTTGTTTCTTAGTTAATTATAGTTAATCTAAACCCAATCTTGTTAATTGTATTAGCAGTGAATAAAAACCATACATTGTTGCATAGGTGCATGAACTGAATTGAAACCTAACCAGATCTCTGTGGGAACGAACTTGACTTATTCATATATTACTTGTGACCACGTACGCTTGCGTGATTTAGTGCAAACAATAACCGTTTATATTCTTTGCATCTCACCACGATAGACAGGAGTCCCCAGCCACTGACGGGCCTTCCCCATACCGATCTAGGATTCGATGAGTGTTCATTCATTAGAAAGCATCTGATTAAAAACTTAATATTTTGGTAAGGGGTATAGAAAATTTATAACGATCATGATCACATCACAAAGAGATCCTCAATTTTCCTTGAACCAAATATTTCAAATTGACATCTTAAATTGTTCATTTCTCAGGTAGATGGAGGATCCCAATGGTCACACTTAATACCAATTAACCTTACGAATACGCATATCCGTTTTTGTCAGAAAATCCCAATTTTAGATATCAAAAATCCATATTTAATTCCGTGTTTTAAAAATCCATATTTCATAAACACAAGAATCTCATGATCGTTTATTAATTTTAAAATCTTGAATCGTTACAGATATTATCTTGTTTATCATGGCAAGCATGGCATGGGTGTCGTATCTAATACATACATGATTAATCTAATTAAACATGCATCTTTATCTCTACACATACATTGTATCGCATACATTCATATATATGAAAAGTGCATAAATTAAATGTGTTTGGTTATTGCCCATCATATGTGATATTTTCAAGCTAATGAAAAGATCAAGGTCAATCTATGGTGGTTAACAAAATACAATTTAAATACATGTCTTCTCCATTGCATCTTCGTGGGGAATCGCCTCCTTACTTCCTTGTTCTTCTTGTCTTCTTTAATAGTTACATTGAATAATTGAAAAACATGCTACACTAATAAACTTACAAGATGAACTTGAGTTACATCGAGATTTATTAATTACAAGGAATAACGACATGCAAGTCGTATTTAGAAATCAAACCATAAAATCAAAACCACTATCCTATTGGTCTTAGGGCCATAACCAATCCACATGCTCATATAACAATTAAGAACATGTAACCATATCATATTTCAGATGATCCAATCAAAGAAATCATATAACGCAAAAATCAGAATCAAATTCTGATAATAATAAATCGCCGTTTTCGGGCACTAAATGGCGTCAAACGCCTTACAAATGAGTCGATGATAGCTTTGTTATCTGTTTTGTTCAAACACTCGTTTTCAGTCAGACAACACATATCGTTTGCGAAAATCGGACACTGGACACAGATTTCACCAAATCTTAAGAGCGTATACAAAAATCGTATCGTATACAATCCCCATATCAAGAACAAACATAAATCATATATATATATATATATATATATATATCAATATATATACAGATTATATGATCATCATCAACACATCATAACATATCATATCCAATATGATCTAATTTTCAGAAAATTCAAGATTAAATCACAAAACCATAAATCGCTGTTTACATGCAGTAAACTAGGTCAAACAGCTTACAGATACAAACCTGAATTTGTCAGTCTTGCTCAGTGGCCTGATTCCAGTCAGAAAACACATATCGTTTCTGAAAATCAGACACAGTATGCATATTTCACTAAATTTGCACAATTTTCCGGAAATCGTATACAATCTCCAAAATAAGAACAAGCATGTATCATATACACTCAGCAGTTTATACAATCATCCCATGATTATACAATCCACTAATATATCATATGTTCAAAATGTTGGGACAATCAGATCTTGGCACTGCGAATTTTTTGATACAATAAATTAACGAGTACGAATAGAAAAGTCACCTTGTTAACGGTTGATTCCACGCTCTTCTATTGTATTCCCAAATTCCCTTGAGCGAAGTGTGGCCTTCGTCTTCTCAAGTTAACCTCACTTCTTGCTCCTGGGTGGCTACAAAATTTCTTGACCAACCCTAGCAAGAAGAGAATAAGAATATATATATAGGGCTACAATAGGGATCATGGATAATTAGGTTAGGCCTCCCAATGACATTCCGAGCCCAGCCCAATGTCATTTAATATTAATTCAATCCACTAAAGAATTAATATTTGCACTACCTTTCCTAATACCGTAATTTAATTAATTAATTCGGTTCCAATATTATTTGCTTATTAAATTCCCCATGTTTAAAATATCGCATGTCCATTAATTAAATAAATTACTGATAATTCATTTAATTAATATCTTTTATCCTTGATCATCCACTCAACCTTTACTTAATTATGCCGGAATAAATCCACGTGCAGGGTTTCACATAATTAAATCTTTTTGAGCTTTCAAGGGGACATCATTAACCTGAATATTATCAGGACATGGATTCCTTCTATAAATAATATTCACCATATATATTATTTCATCACCCAAAATATAATGAAATAAATCAAAAGAATTATTTCATATATAAATCAAAGCATGTAAATAATATACACATGTCAATTACTATATCTGGATTAAGAACCTAAGCATTAATAATAACATAGAATCTTAGTTCTCCTTCTTAATCAGTATAAGGGAACAATTCTAAATTTGATCCTATTCTATATACACAAAGTATACTAGTATTATTTATTAGTCAATATAAACTAATCAAAATAATACTACAGCCATTCTAGTGGACTGTCTAACTCCACCTGTGCTGTGAACCTTATTATACTATATAAACCGTATTTAACAGTCTAATATTCTGTATCCCATTTTATACTAGATTGTCCACAATATATAATATTAGACAGCATGTAAACATTTAAATGATTCTCAATAAAACTGGGCCAGAAATAAATGTATATATTTTAAATAAATATTTTCAGTATACACCAACTATCTCCCACTTATACTCAAAATATTCTATGAGTACATCAGTGTTTATTTAATCCACTATTACACAAAAAAAAAACTATGTGCCTATCCATCTGACTCCTATCGCTTCCACATGCCTGTCAAAAACTTTGGCTGGCAAGCTCTTTGTGAAAGGATCTGCCCGGTTCTCTTTTGATGATATTTGAGCCACAACTATATCTCCTCGCTTTACGATTCCTCGTATGAGAGGATACTTACGTTCAATATGTTTAGCTGCTTTGTGATCTCACGGTTCCTTCGAATTTGCCACAACACCAGTGTTATCACAATACACTGTCAAACTCCTAGGCAAATTAGGTAGCACATCCAAGTCCAAAAGGAAGTTCCTGAACCATACAGCCTCCTTTGTAGCCTCAGAGGCCGCCACGTACTCGGCTTCCAGGGTAGAGTCTGCAATGCATTTCTGCTTTACACTCCTCCATATAACGGCTCCACCTCCCAAAGTAAAAACATATCACGAGGTTGATTTCCTCTTATCCCTATCTGATTGAAAATCTGAATCAGTATATCCCAAAGGAAATAGATATGATGCCTTGTAAATTAACATATACTCCTTAGTCCTTCTCAGGTAATTGAGTATAGTTTTTACTGCACTCCAATGTTCCTGACCTAGGTTCGACTGATATCTACTAACCTTGCCTACAGCAAAGTAGATGTCAGGCCTCGTACATAACATAGCATACATTAAGCTTCCACATGCCGAAGCATAAGGAACTACTTTCATGCTCTCTATATCCTTAGGTGTCGAAGGACACTGCTCCTTGGATAGAGCCACTCCATGCTTAAAAGGTAGAAAACCTTTCTTAGAGTTCTGCATGTTAAAATGAGCTAATACTTCATCAATGTAGGGCTCTTGAGATAATGCCAACATCCTTTTCTTACGATCCCTTATTACTCTGATCCCAAGGATGTATGCCGCTTCACCTAAGTCCTTCATTTCAAATTGTTTGAACAACCATGCCTTTACTGATGACAACAACTTAACATTGTTTCCAATGAGTAAAATGTCATCCACATACAATACTAGAAAAACCACTGCATTACCGTCACTTCTCTTATACACACATGATTCGCTTGGACTTTGTTCAAATCCATATGACTAGACTGCCTGATAAAAACGAATATTCCAGTCCCTAGAAGCTTGTTTTAGTCCATAAATAGACCTCTTAAGCTTACAAACAAGATGCTCTTGGCCTTCCTTAATGAATCCTTTTGGTTGTTGCATATAGATGGTTTCCTCAAGACTTCCATTAAGGAAAGCTGTCTTGACATCCATTTGCCAAATCTCATAATCGAGATGAGCTGCTATAGATAAAAGAACCCGGATCGACTTAAGCATAACAACTGGCAAAAAGGTTTCCTCATAATCGATCCCTTCTTTCTGAGTATACCTTTTCGCAACAAGTTGTGCTTTCCAGGCTTTCACCTTTTTGTCAGATCCTCTTTTCTTCTTGTAGATCCACATACATCCAATAAGTTTTACACCTTTGGGTGGTTCCACGAGCTCCCAAACTTGATTGGAATACATAGATTCCATCTCAGATTCCATTGCCTTTTGCCATAGATCTGCATCTTTATCTAGAATTTCCTCTTCGTATGTCCTGAGATCCTCATCATGTTCGCCAGAGACCAAGTCCGAGGACTCTCCCAAAAACATGAATCTATCTGGTTGTTGAACAACCCTCCCACTACGACGAAGCACCGGTGTGGTATTAGTGACAGGTTGTGCCTTTTCTTGTGGTTGATCTACTTGTACTATTGGCACTTGGGGATTATCTATCCCTCCCACTAGTTCCTCTGAAACGATACTACTCATGGGTTTGTGGTTCATTATATAGTCTTCTTCTAAGAATCTAGCATTGGTGCTAACAATGATATCTCAATCCCTAGAACTATAAAATGAATAACCTTTCGTTCCCATGGGATAGCCTACAAACAGCCTTACTTCTGTACGAGATTCTAACTTGGTCGCGTTCTTGTTCAGCACATGTGCTGGACAACCCCAAATCCGAATATGTCTTAGACTTGGTTTGCTACCAGTCCACAATTCTATTGGAGTCTTGGGAACCAACTTAGAAGGTACCAAGTTTAGAAGGTAAGCCGCTGTTTCTATAGCATATCCCCAGAACAACTTGGGTAAATCTGAATAACTCATCATCGATCTAACACTCTCTAAAAAAATCCGATTCCTTCTCTCTGCTACACCATTCTGCTGAGGTGTGCCAGGTGCAGACAACTGGGATGCAATCCCATTTTCTGATAAATATTCCCTAAATTCTCCAAGCAAGTATTTGCCACCACGATCTGATCGTAGTGACTTGATACATTTTCCAAGATGTCGCTTCTCCGCACTTGCTTTGTACTCTTTGAATTTTTCAAAGCACTCAGACTTACGGCGCAACAAATAAATGTACCCATATCTAGAATAATCATCAATGAAAGTGACAAAATACTCATAACCTCCTCTTGCTTGGATACTCATAGGTCCACATAAATCAGTATGAACCAATTCTAACACTTCTTTAGCTCTATTCCCCTTTGCTTTAAAAGGCCTATTAGTCATCTTACCTTCCAAGCAGGATTCACAAACTGGAAATGGCTCCACTGCCAACGAGCCTAATGGCCCATCTACTACCAGTCTTTGAATCCTCCTCAAGTTAATATGACCTAATCTTAAGTTCCAAAGATATGTTTGGTTCAATTCAGAAGGTTTCTTTCTTTTATTTGAGCTAGAAAGAATGTTATTAGTTTCCTTATGTTGTAGCATTGGTTGGATAGGATTAATAATATATAAATTGTTTTGCAATGTACCAGAACATATAACTCGTTTATTCATCATAATAGAAACATTACGATCCAAACAAACATTATAACCATCCATGGCAAGTTTAGAAACCGAAATTAAATTCCTTCTAAATGAAGGTACATAAAGACAATTGTTCAAAACCAAAATCCTATCATCGCCAAAAGATAATGTAATTATTCCAACTGCAACTACTGCTACTTTCGTAGCATCTCCCATGAACACATATATCTCGCCATCTCTAAGCATTCTGGATTGCTGGAACCCCTGCATAGAGTTACAAACATGGTCAGTGGCTCATGTATCTACACACCAAGTGCTCGTAGATATAGCCGCTATATATGTTTCTGTAATTAGAGAAATAGACATACCAGTATTGTTTGTCTTCTTAGGAAGAGGACAATCCTGTTTCCAATGACCTGACTGCTTGCACCTGAAGCACTTGCCCTTAGGTTTTTTCACAGCACCTTGAACTCCCACTGCATTAGCAACCTTTCCAGCTTTCTGTGTCTGAACCTTTTTCTTCTTCTTGCCTTTTGGCTTAGAGGAAGAAGCTTTCTCAGCCACATTCACTTGAACATTCTGCTTAAAGAGTCCTTTAGCTGCCTGAAGTTCTGTCAGAAGTTCCGCGAGACTATACATCCTTTTGTTCATGGTGTAATTCAGGCGGAACTGCTCAAAACTTTTGGGCAGACTCATAAGGATGATATCGATCTGGGTTTCCCCGTCAATATCAACACCGAGGATATCCATCTCATTCAGATGAGACATCATCTTGAGAATATGATCCCTTAAAGGTGTTCCTTCAGCCATCTGAGTGTTCATTAAAGCCTTCATTGCTACTTGCCTGGCAGCCCTATTCTGTTCTCCAAAAAGTTCCTTGAGATTAAAGAGCATATCTGAAGCAGTGGCCATAGCCTGATGCTGATGCTGCAAAACACCCGACATTGCTGCCAGAATGTAACATCGCGACATCTCATCAGCCTTAACCCACCGCTTGTAATACTCCTTCTCACTTTCAGGAGCATCTTCAGCAGGCTGATCTGGCTTGGGTTCATAAGTACCAAATTTGTACTCCTCAGCAGTCAACACTATGTCCAAATTACGTTTCCATTCAATATAGTTCGGTCCAGTAAGTTTGTTATCCTTAAGTATGGTGAATAGTGGATTAAAGCCCATAATGATCTAATCCTGAGAATCATACATGTAACACATAATCAGAGAGTTGCATAAATCTTAAAACCTATTGGTTTCCTCTAACAATTAATTAAAATTAATGCACTAATATTTAAACACCATAAGTATCTGGTACGCCACGATGGGTGACATATATACCACTTAAATTCGTTTAAATATTACTTCGGTCCTATTACTAAATAATACGCCACGTTAGGGTGGACTATAAATTATTTTTCATAGCTAAGTGTATACCATTATTTAATCTTAAATTACTTAAACCAAATACATCCTTTTGATATGTTAATGGAAAATTCCCAGGTCTCGGAGGAGTCACAACGGCCTCGCTTAATACCCAATTCCTAGACAAAATTCTCCACAGTCAACATCAAAAGAGTATTCAATTTTCGTTACAAATTCTATGAAACTTGGTACGCCACGTTAGGGTGATCTATATACCTTTCAATATTCGTAATTTAATTTAAGAATTTTGTTCTTGTAATTTCTACAACCTTTTAAAATACCGTAAATAGTACGTCACGTTAGGTGATCATATATACCATCTACATTCTTTAAAAGATTATATTACATACAAAAAAATGGAGACCGTGGGATTTAATTCCTAATTAATTCCCTCACCCACTTAGAATTTTTTTAAAAAAATTGAGGAATTTTAAATTAAATGGGGCATATGTCATTAGAATTATGTCTAACATGCATTCAAAATACACACATAATTTAACAACATATAACATTTAATTAAAGCAATAAATAAAAAATTATGTCCATGTCGTCCTAATTACGTTAACCATGCAATTAAAAATTACACACATAATTAACAACACACATAATAATTAATTAAAGCAATAATTAAAAATTAAATAGCGGAATTAAAAAAATAAAGCAATAATTAAATCCACTATTATGGCCCCGAAAATAATTCACGAAGCTGTAACCACCGGACACACTTCGCGTGCATCTGCTGAAAAAAACGAAACATAAATCTGCCTTCCACGCCTGTAACGCATTCTGAAGCTGCGTTACACAGCCAGCTAAACTTGTTACGCAATCTGAGCATGCGCAACACCGTTTTAAATTGGTAACGCAAGAGCTGCCAGCGTTACAGCCTTCCCCAGAGAATTTCACGCGCCGCGGCTGTCTGTCTTCAGACTTGTTTCTTCATGTTTGTTCATCAGCTAATAATCGACGATTACACTACAGCCCCATCAGTTACACAGTGGAACAAATTCTTTTCTCCGTTTTGATTTCCGATCGCGCGTAATTGTTACAAAATACACGGATCTTAACAAAATCCATCAAACAATTACAAAAAAATAGATTTAATACAAAACTAATTTTTCAAAATCTATTAACACGATCAACCCTCGTGTTTTACAACCACGATAAACCACGTGGAAACCAAACAAAATAACCACGATTAAACCACGTGGGATCCAAACACATAATTAAAATATACATGGCCATAATAGTGGATAACAACCTGCAAAACAGAATATACAAGCCTACCACTATTTACATGCATATATAATTACGACTGTGACATCGTATCAAAAATCGCAGAACCATTGAACCTAGCTCTTGATGCCAATTGTTGGGACAATCAGATCTTGGCACTGCGAATTTTGATACAATAAATTAACGAGTACGAATAGAAAAGTCACCTTATTAACGGTTGATTCCACGCTCTTCTATTGTATTCCCAAATTCCCTTGAGCGAAGTGTGGCCTTCGTCTTCTCAAGTTACCTCACTTCTTGCTCCTGGGTGGCTACAAAATTTCTTGACCAACCCTAGCAAGAAGAGAATAAGAATATATATAGGGCTACAATAGGGATCATGGATAATTAGGTTAGGCCTCCCAATGACATTCCGAGCCCAGCCCAATGTCATTTAATATTAATTCAATCCACTAAAGAATTAATATTTGCACTACCTTTCCTAGTACCGTAATTTAATTAATTAATTCGGTTCCAATATTATTTGCTTATTAAATTCCCCATGTTTAAAATATCGCATGTCCATTAATTAAAGGATTTAGCACTTTGTTTAGGATATATGTGTTAAACAGTAATCTATAGAATTTAGTCAGGAATAGTGCGTCAGAGACTACATGTCAGGAACAGTGTATCGGGGACTACATGTCAGGAACAGAGGAGCAGATCCTGATACATTAAGTCAGATCCTGATCAAATACTGATGGGATAATCTGATCCTGATGCAATGGGAAATCTTGATATCAGTCATGTTACTGATGATGTCAGTCGTGTTACTGATGATGTCATTATGGATGCTACAGAAACTGGCAAGTGCTATAAAACCGGATCTTTGTTTTGGAAAACAAGTAAGAAGATATCGTGAAGGAAACAAATTCTCTATTGATGGAAACTATCAACTGGACGGCAGAACATTGTCATAGATAGATTATAATTCTGTTATTAGTTGATAGGTAGCATTATAAATACTCTCTCTATATCATTGTAAATAGTGTGCGTGAGTGAACAAGTGAGTTCGTAAGATTTGTATTCGAGAGTTCGAAACAAACAGAGAGAGATTTATATTGTCAGCAGCTGCTAAAGGTATTGTACACCTTTGGTAGAGTTTGTATTTGATTATTTTAATACAAACAAAGTTTGATTCATTCGTTTATTCTTGTTCATATAATCAAGCAAAAATCAGACACGATTATATAACTTTTATTCAACCCCCCTTCTACAAGTTATTCGAGTTAACACTGTTAAACTCTGTTAGCATGCTCTGTAAGTCATACACTGTTGACATGTTGGATAAACTCTAAGAAACTCTGATAATGTTTTTGTCTGAATGTTAACACCAATGAAGAAATCTGAATGAATCATGATTCTCAGTAATTAATCATGAATCCTTCTAAGTTACTCATGATCTAATCTTAGACTGTGCAGAAAATTAACATATCATGATACTGTTTCATATTTATAGCATCTCTTAGTTTATTTATCCTAAACTCTGAGTCTGTAAATACTGTGTGCATTGCCTCTCATGAATAATTTCTAATGTTGATGAGCTCTAAACTTTGTTAGTTATACACTGTTAAATTAGATTCTGTTATTAGAATACCCACAAAGCTTATGTATATAGACTGTTAGAACTCCTTTGAGATCATGTTTGTAACTAGGACGACCCAGGAACTTACTGGTATATAGTAAGGGCTAAAATTCTCTAATTTTTGGTGACTAGTCGAAGACTAGGAAGATCCAGGAACTTATCAAACTGATAAGGGCTAAAATTATAGGATTTTTGGTGACTAATTCCAACCTCTGATTACTGGAGAAACCAAAAAAAATAGGGGGTTATAGATTAATTAAATATTACTGTATATAAATCGCTTACTACAGAGTTTAGCATTCATCATACATTCAGTGTTTACTATAAGAGTTTGTGCATCCAGTGTTTACTGATTTACTTTATGGATTTTATGAAATATTAGATGCTCTAAATATTGATTTACTAAACTCTGCTATACACACACTCATATTCACAACTGTGCAGTGTTTGAAAGGATTACAGTAATAAAGTTGGAGAATTGGTAAACACTGTTGAATTCTGTTGAGTACTCTAAGGTAATATTTTATTTCAGACAAAGTATATACTTGGAGTACAAAGAGTTTTTGAAATTTGCATGTGATATGTGCCAACTGTTTATTGGTGTCAGACAGTTAAAGTGTATTGGTAATAGGAGGGAGAATAGCAGTAATAATAGCCATTGTTACTGCGCGTGTAAACGGCTGTTCCACTATTTACGTGACACGTGTCCCACTCACACATTTAACAAGAAATTGGTTGCGTGTTTAATGTCTAAAACGATTGGGTTTTTAATTTTCAATTACAGATCTAATCAAACTCGGTTCATTATTCACTTTTTCACTTTTACACCCACTTTACACACAATTTCTCTGTTATTCTCACTTAAGCATTTTCACAAACACTTTTCTACACATTCTCTTTTCTCAAAATTTCTAATCTGTTCTAATGGCATCCAAGCTTTTTGTTTTTCAGGGATTATCGTTTGTTCCTAACAATTATGCAGCTCCATTGAACAATGAAAAAGCTCCAGAGGCGTTTCACTTGATTTAGAACTTTTTAAGAGACTCAGAGATTGGAACAGCTCTTGTCGAACCACAAACGCTTTCTGCCACGCAGATTGCTACCTTTTGGAATAACTCTGTCTATGATGATGGTGGAGAGAATGGGAGTCCATCGATTATTTTTACTTATGAGGAGACAGAGTATGTGATTACCTCGGCAACTGTTATAGATACTATGGGCTTTGACACTCACACCTCATACGCTGTTGCTGGTGAGAATGAATTGAAGGAGATGTTGCAGTAGCTGAGGTTTTCTTGTCCTTTAGACAAGCTTGGTAATGTTAAAAGGCCAGGGCTCAGGAAAGAGTGGAGCTTTTTCTTTGACTACATCACTAGAGCGTTCGGGAAGAAAGTCACCAACTGGGATGCCCTTCCCACTGACCGTCTTCAAATCGGGTATTCTCTTCTCAATGGAAGTAATTTCGATTTTGGTTGACCAGTTCTTATGAATCTAGGTGAAAAACTAGAAGAGTCTGATACAACTGTCTATTTCTCACATTTTTGTCAAAGTCTATTCTCTGCTTGTTTGCCTAATGTGGAAATTTCTGATGAAGATGTCATCCAACCCTTCCAAGTCCATAAGAGAATGTTCTCTGACTTGACCAACAAAGATGCAAACAAGGGTCAAGTTCCAGAGTTTATTTTCCCACTTGCCCTCAAAAATTTTCTCAATCAACCACAGGAACCACAAGCACAAGCACCTGAACCTGCACTTGAACCTACATCAGAACCCACACCTGAACCTACCTCTAAACCTACATCTACATCCATTCCATCCACTGCTGCTACTACTTCACAACCTCAACCTAAATCCCAAACACAAACTCAACCTCCACCTCAATCACAACCTCCATCTCAAACTCAATCTCAACCACAATCCAAACCAATTGCTAAGCCTAAGAAACACAGGGCTATAAGACCACCAAGAAAGCAAAGAGCCAACAGGCCAAAAGATGATGAGGCTGAAGTTCCTAGGCCCAAGAGAATAAGGGTATTAATTGATAAATCTGATGATGAGATAGAAGCTCAAATTGAAGCTCCAGAGGATATCTCTAAGGAGACTCCTGCTGTTGAGACAGAGGTTATCTTAGAATCTACTGGAGCAGAACCTGAACCAAGAATTGATGAACCTATACTTGCTGAGGTTCAGATTGAAAAATATGCTAGAACTGAGTTACCTGCAATGGAAGAGTTTGATGAAAATTTCATGTCATTCTCTGTTGAAGTTGAAGATCCTACTCCAACATCCATGGCTGCAAACTATGCTGATACTGGTGTTGCTGATCAACCTACTGTGGTGCTAGAAGAAACAGAGGTTGCATCACACACAGAGTTATTCTCTGATGCACATCAAGTCTCTGACCATGGTGAGGAAATAGATCAGCCTGTCAAATTTCTCTCTTCAGATATTGTCATGATAAACTCTGTTAATCAAGAAGAACAAGTTGCTCAAGATGAACCTGTTCCTGAACTTAATGAAGAAACTGCCTCAGTTGCGAATGGAGATGATTCTGAAAAAGATCTTTCTGAAGAAGTGGGTGCAGAAGCTGGATATGCTCCAAATGTTGAAGTTCAGACTGATGGACTGAAAACAGGGGAGAAGATAGACTTTACTGGACCTTCTGCAAAAGATATTGAAAATGCTTATCTGGCAAAACAAACTGCAGAGTGGTACAAAGAAGACTGCATCTTTCCTACTGGACGAGCAGCTGATTTTCTCAAGGATAATTCTAAGAAGATTTCAAATCCAGACATTCTGACATGCTTGCAAGGCACAGTGATTCAGGTTAAGGCCTTGAATCACAGATTTGATTAAAATCAGAAGTCAATTGTAGATCTGAGAAATGAAGTTGTACAAAGAGAGATGAGTCTACAGAGAGACAACAACAAGTTGTTTCAAACCTTCTCAAGGACTCAGGAAACTCTGATTCAAAGATTGGGCAAAGTTTAAGAAAATCAGACTTTGTTAGCTGACAAGATCGAATCCATTGCCAACTCTCTTGAGCTAATTACTTCAATCTTGATCCCTGATGACGTCAAAAAGGGGGAGAGAGTTTCTAGATCCAAGTGTAAGCAGCACCCTCAAACTTTCTCAAAGAAAACTGATCTTGATGATGAAGGAACTAATTCAGAGAGGAGGCTGAGATCAAAGTCCGGTGTTAATCTGAAAGCTGGCAAGTCTACAAGATCAAGTTCAGCAGTGAATACAAATGTACAGAGTACTTCAAGGCAAAAGGATTTGTTATTCTCTGAAAATCCACAAACTGATGAAGAGCTTGCTGCTAAGACTTTATTGGAAGAGAATGCTGAGGGAGCTACCTTAGAAGATGTTCATGCTGAAGAATTACTCTTGCAAGAAGAGCATTTGAAAGCTATTAAATCTGGAAAGGCCAAGAAAAGTGCTAAAGCCCCAAGGCCTGTTCTAAAAGGGATAGTGATTAAAGAAAATCTTGCCGGTAGTCAAGAAGAAGAAGAACAAGAAGAAGAAAAAAAATTGACAAGAAAATCATCACTTGATGCCAAGTTGAAGCTTAAAGGTATAATGGGTCAAGAAGACAAAGGGAAAAAGGTAGATACAACCTCTGTTGTTACACATGTTGTGAGTGAATGTAACACCCCCAGATCCGGGGTCAGGGATCGGGTCGTTACGGTCTCATAACTCATACATAATACTTGACTTGAGTCCAAAATCAATAAGTGACATACTATGACCCCACAATAAAATCCACTCACACACACACAGTTATAGTCCCAGAGATGAAATTGAAATAAGTCTTACATAAAAGGGTTTACGAATAAAAGTTATTACAATCCAAAAGGGTAACATCATAAGTTTAAAAGTTTGTCGTTGATTACATTAATTATACATATAGTTAAACAGGAAACAAAAGCTGTCTAACTATGCTACCTCAGCAATGGCGGCTAGCATCTCAGCGGGGAGTCCAGTGGGTCGGGTAACCCGCTTGCGCCGAGTGCGCCTGACACGAGCCATCTGTCCTAGCTGTTGTTGTGACATAATATGAACAAAGCAAGGGTGAGCGAAAGCCCACCAACAATAATATAACTGAACAGTGATACATATATACAGCAGTTCAAAATATCCTTTGAAATCATATGCCATGCATTAATGAAGTTATTGCCAGTATAATATAAAGGATGAAGTTACCAGGTAACTCGAAGTATTTGTTTGTAGAAATATCTGCTACATCAAAAGCAAGCGAGATATTCTCATTGTCATTAAAAAGAGGAACTTGCATGAAAAGATTGCAATTCCAGTTATGAACACTTTTCCAGCTCTACCAATAGTAATCATGTTGCAGGAAATAAATAAGTTTGGATGATGAACCAATGATGGAGTATTCACCGCGCCCGCTGTTCCATTCTTGATGATCAGTCGAGATCGTACAGCTCAAATTAGATTTACTACCGGTAGAAGGAAGAACTGACGGCTTTACTTGTCTACCGCCCTACTAGCTCTCCCCGGCCAACGGTTAGGCCAAAGGGGATGGACCGGCACTACTCGGCCTCTTACACGACTCCTAGTTCAAATAGAATTCACGGTTCTGAATGTAACGTTCGTCTCCCTTTCCCCAAGTATAATACTTGTTGATAAGACTCCACAAAGTAGTCATATCTAGTTGGAAAGGAAAATTCACCAATAACTTCCAAGCTATTGCTTGGTAACGAATATCAACTTGTTCCAACAATCTTACCCCTCGGAAGATGAGAGGGTACACAACGACTTAATAAGTCAGTAGCACCCGCGTTGCGGGTGAAGAGAATATTTTATGACCGGGAAGTCGACAAGATAAATAACATTTTCCAAGTAAGGTTCCTTTATTATTAGGGAGGTAGACTCAAAGAAAAATGATGTCTGAGGACCTTTCTTGATATAAGATTAATAATAATATGACTCCGAGATATTTTCCGTAATAATCGAAGAAGATACACCTTATTGAGATTATTCTAAGTATGGAATGAATATTCAGAGAATATTTATTGAATTAAAATATTTAAAGAATATTTAGGAATATGAAAGAATATCATTAATCAGAGTATTTCTCCAAATAATCCTTGAAGAAACCTCAAGAGAATATTTATTGAATAAATAAATATTTAAATGGATATTCAAAATAATATTCATAATTAATTAGGAATTTAAATTAATATTCAAAAAGTAATATTCATCTAATGAATAATATTCTAAATGAATATCAAGTAATATTCATTTAGTAATCCAAGCATTAAAGGAATATTCGAGATAATATTCGATAAATAAATCAAGCTTCAGATGAATATGAGAATAATATTCATCAAGTAATTAATATCTTAATTGAATATTCAAAAGTAATATTCATTTAATAAAATAATATTCTAAATGGATATTCAAATAATATTCCTTTAGTAGTCAAATCTTTAGAAGAATATGCGGAATAATAATCGATATTCGACTCTGAATGAATATTGAAAAATATTATTCGTCGAATGGTTATGTTCAAATAATCATTTGAAGTAAGGATCGTTAAATAAATAATCTCGAACGAATATTCAAATAATATTCGTCGCCCAAATAATGGAAAAATATTTACTTAAATATTTCCTCCGAGGTAATCTCGATATATCAAGAAATATTGACTCCCGGTCTATATTTGATGAATAAGATGTATACGCCCTTCTATGAGGGTCTTACAATAACCGGCTTATAATTGATACGTTAGCTATCTAATTTATAAGCCAATAAACAATCAGGGAACAAGCATAACGATATAACTTGAAAGTAGGCATGCATGCTATGGCATATGTATAACAGAAAACATATATATATATATATATTCAATCACAACAACAGCCTAAAAGAAGGGAATTGAAACTTTCCTGGTAGTCAACTACGGTAAGGGGTAGTGGTAGCGGGTCCCGGGTCAGCTTGGTGATCTATAAATAGCCAAGGCATTCGGGATTAATCACTTAACATCTTAAAAGTTAAGTATACTTAAATCGAAACACGCTCTCGAGTTATCTCGTTATACCCCTTTTAGTGGATTCCTTTATTATCGATCCGACCCGACATTCGTTCGTTAATACGACATGTCACTGTACTTACACTTGGGACATACTTAAGTCATACAAGTTTTAAAGTTGATCGTTAAGAACCAATATTATACTCCGAGTTTTATCGCCCGTTTTCTATGTGTTTTACCGAAGTTATAATCGAGTCGTCTTTTAGGGGTTCGTTCGCGTTTAACCTCGACTCGAATATTTTTAATAAATCGAAAAACGATCCTTTTGACATACGGTTTTCTTTCACACCTTCCTTTTTACCTCTAGTATTTATTTACCAAGATTCGTCATGACTTTACATATTTTATCGGGGTTAAATTTTAAGTACGAATACTTGTTTACGGTTTCGAACTACCTTTACGAATTTTATCATAACTCCTAAACCGTAAGTCCGTTTCACATGATCTTTATATCAAAACGAAGCTTATAACATAACCTATCCTATCATGGCAGAAAAGGTTTCTGGACAGTAGGGTCTTTATATGAAAAATGGCACACAAAACATGATATTTTAAAATCGGGCATTATAACGGCTATGTTTACGCGTTTTCCAAAGTTTTTACACTTTACTACGATCTAACCAAGATCAATTCAACCATCCAAACACATAATAATCATCATGACTAGTCTAACAACAACTCATCTTAACCATTACATGGTTCATAAACCAAATCATAATCATAACAACTACTAACATGGATCTAAGCTTATAATAACATACTAATCACTAAATCATCCATAAATCTCATAAGATCTTAAAATAACACCAAGGGTTTTCAAGTATTATACCTTCCTTAGAGTGTTTACTAGCCTCACTAAGCTTTGTATGGTCACTACTGGAAATACCCCCTACAACATCGGTTTTTGACCGATGTTAAAAGTCTGTCAGAACCGATGTCTTTGTCAGTGTAGATAAAGGGGGGGTCTTTAACAACGGTTTCTAACTGATGTCTTTCCTACTGTTTAACATCGGTTTCGAAATAAGAACTGATGTTTAATACAGGCTTAGACATCAGGTTAATAACTAAACAATGTTTAATACAATCTTTAACATCGGTTTTTATTAGAGAACTAACGTTTAATACTAGATTAGACATCAGTTAATTAAATAACTGATGTTTGATACAACCTTCAACACCAATTTTTGTAACATAAATGATGTTTATTATTTCCTTTAACATCTGTTGTTGTTACAAAACAGATGTATAATACTACCTTAGACACAACCTTTAACATCGGTTTATTACTCAATGCTCGATAAATAATATACCAAAACTAGATAAATAAAATACCAAAATCAAAAAATTGATATACCAAAACCGAATATGCATTCAATCGGTCAACTACATTATTCAATTCATCCAATATCGAAACTAATTACATAATCTGAACCATCCACTCGGACATCGGACATGTTCTTTTAAAAATGCTTGAATAAAAAGATGGACAACATGTTGTCAGATTTAAGACTAAAACATAGGAGCATTGCGAGTAAGGAGCATTGGGAGTCCTTCATCTCTGCGCTGATTTTTTTCTGGCTTCAGTGGCACTGAGAGCGATATTCCTTCTTGCTGACCTAAGCTTCCGAAACTCCGACATTCTGCAAATCCTTAGAAATATAGATCAAATACATGAGGATGTCATTATATCATAATAATACAAGAGATCCCTTATGTACTCTGAATTCAAGTTATTTCACGTAAAACCAAAATACCAAGTGTATCCCACTCGTAGAGTAGGGTATGGGGAGATTAAGATGTATCCAGACCTTACATATACCCCTACGGGGTGGCAGTTCCTTAAAGACCCTTAGCTTTAATAGTTCAATAACAGTATTATTGCACAAAAAGAAAACCACATACAATACATGAAAGACAGTAAAGTTATCATAAGCCTTATCACATTTGCATAGCACGATATAATTCCTATAAAATGTTATAAATTAATATAAATTATACAATCAGAAAGCTGGACCAAAAATGAAACAAAAATAACATGAATAAGAAGTAAATAATACAACACCTGCTGCCGTTTCACAATTGGGTCTCAACCTAGAGGACGTCAGAAAAATTTGGAGAAAAACATTTGCAGATGAATTACGCTTCCAATGTAATAGTTGAGACATTCAAATAAGCCACTCCTTTCTTTTTCTTATGTGCAACATCTTTGGATCCCTTCGACTTCCGTTTCTTTGAAGAGACACTAACTTCTACCTCTATAGCATCCTGCTCTTGCACCTCTTCTGAAAATTTTACTAATTTACCATCATTAGAATCCTTATTTTGTTTTATGGCACTACCTCTTGACACTACTTCCTCAGCTTGTGGTTCAATAACAGACATTCCTGTCAGAGTATAGTCCAAAAGATAGGTGCTTCTTTCAAGCTTATCTATCCGACTAAAATGCCTCTGAGAGTATGGGATGAGACCTTCAAGAAGTTCTCCGATACCTTTTACCTGAAGAACACAAAACAAATTGACATAAAATCCATCAATATGGAGAACCAAATAAAAACTGGATATGGGTAGGAAAGGAGGCCATGAGGGAAAAGGAAAAATAGAAGTAATTAAGACCTAAGCAGGCCTAATGAAAACCACATACAATACAATTATTTAATAAGAAAATCTGGCAAACTCTGTACATTTGTTTGGATTCATACTACAAAAATTTAAGCAGGCAAAGAAGTCGGCCAGACTCCTCCATTTTCTTGTAAGATGCGGTAAAGTTATCATCAGCATAAAGAAGCAGCTAACCGAATCTAAAAGTCACTAACAGACATCGCAATCACACAGATAATCTTGTTAACTTAATCCATCCGACGACATATTAACTATATGAACTGCTATTAACTTGAAGGGAAAATTATTTCTAACAGGACTTATATTTCGAAACTTACGACAAAGAGTTTTCCAGTATATTCCTTTCTTCTACATCAAGTTCGATCTTCCTTCTTAGCTCTTCCTGTTTATTTGACTCAACAGCAGTCCCATCAACAGTTTCATGATCTGGATGGTTTACATCACTGGCAACTACTGACAAGCTGCAGAAATACATAGATCAATAAAGCACTAGCCGATGAAATATGGCATGGACTATGAGATACAAACAATTATAATACAGGGACATATTCATGAGTATACTTGTGAAAAAAATATTAAAAATCATACGTCTGTTCAGAAGTCTCATGGTGAAGCACATGTACATCACTGCTACCAGAAACCAGCATACTTCATCTATTCAACAGGTAATCGAGAAGTAAATAAAGTATGGGGATTTAACAAGAAGTAAATAAATAAATACATATAGCACAATGAAATGTGACTAATATGTGACTAATACATATAGACCTGTGAATGAAGCTTAACAAGTATCAAAACAGTAAAATCGAATCTTGATATCTGGACTCCAATTCTCCAGCAAGATAGTAACATGTAAATTAGCTACTACCTGATTCAAAAATAGACTCCAATTCACCAAACAATAAAGAGTATAGACCAGTCACTTACTAATCAAAATTGGTTACCATATATTTATTCATTGTGACAAATTATCAAACATTCTAACTACAATAGAAAAACTAAAGCGATGTTCAATAAAATTAATAGGTAGTGGCAGACCCAATACAATGCATGTGTAAATAAACCTGAAATGCTCGATAAACAAACCTGGCCATAGACATAAATGACTACTGAAAGTTCTTCAACCAGCCTCCACCGAGTGCTCGATAAAATGTTTGATTTGCTCGATGAAAATTGGTATGCTGCAAAGACCCAAATAAATTTGTCAAATCGAAATACCAAATCGAAATAAAGGATTTAATTTGAAGGTAATTTAGCACAAATCGAACCGATTCCAAATGGGTTCGTGTTTAATTAGGGTTTGTGCTTCGAATTTATGAGATGAGAGTATCAATTTGTGAGAAATGACGTAAATTAGGGTTATGATTGGATGTGAGAGAGAGAAGGGAGAGGAAGATGGTGAGACACGGAGAGAGAAAGAGAGAGACGGGGAGAGAGGCCGGAGAGAGAGAGAGAGAGAGAGATAGAGAGAGAGAGAGAGAGAGAGAGAGAGAGAGAGAGCTGGGAGGCAGGAAGAGAGGGAGAGTGAGAGGAAAAGAGGAAAATGGGAGATAGAAATTTGGTTACGGGAATAAAATTTTTGTTTTTGGGAAAAAATACTTGTGTAATAAAGGGGGAAAGTGAGAAAGGAGGGGTTTTCAAATTTTTTAAAAAGGAGAATAGACAACGGTTATTGTAATAAGCGATGTCTTAAAGGTATTTTAACATCGGTAATGTATCAACCGATGTCAAAAATACTTTTAACATCAGTGACATTTCTAACCGATGTTAAAAATGTGATGTTATATCTACCAATTCTAGTAGTGGGTCCTTAGGTGTGCTTAAGCTTGCTATATCATCCATGAAAACAAGAAAAAAAAACAAGTTAGTTCATAAGAAACACTATTCATGCTCCTCTTTCTTGATTTTTTTGAAAATGTAAACAAAGGAATTTGGAGCTAAGATTTTGAGGAGATAAGTTTTATGAAATACGAGACTCACCATAATTATTACAAGATCAAACAATGGTGGGAAGGTGGATTTTGGTTTTGGAATTAATGGATGGGCCGAATGGGTGTTCTTGGAGGGGGGGTTTTGCTTGGTTTGTTTGGTTTGCTCTCATCCACTTTGATGAATTATTGGAATAATATCTTGATAAAGTGACTTTAATAAAGTGGTGATGTATTGGATGATGGAAATTGCATGCCAAGTGTTGATCTTTGGATGGTTATAAGCTAACTAGTTGGTTTGTTTTGCTAAGTACTTGTTCAATCTCTAACTGTCTAGTTACTTAGCCCACTTGGTTGCTAGATATTTATCTAGTAGCTTGTGCATGACTCTTGCTTCCTCTACTTGTTTCTTTGTTCATTTATTGATTAATTCGCTAATCGTTCGAGGGAATAACTCAATCGTTTCTAGTTAGGGTTTTACCGGGAATCCTCTTAATATTTCTATAATCATTCTTACTTCTTTTCTATAATCTCGGATTCCAACTTTCTCGAATCTTATCAAATAAGTCCCTAAATCGTTCCGTATCTTGAGAATCTCGGGAAAATTATATTGCTATTTTTCAGAATCCGACAGCTTTTACATACACTCTTTTTCCCTCCGGATCAATAATACGAACTCAGAATTTCGTTTGGGGTACTTCTATATAGCATCGTCTAATAATATTCTCAATTACACCAAAATCACTATTCATCCTTATTCTTTACTTATTCGTTTAGGGTTGTACAATTGTCCCTGACCTCTCTTGATTGTTCTTTAACCTTTTTATGGAACCCCTGGATTAATCGTTATCAATCTGGATGACATGAGAATATTCTCCTGCTTGGAATTGTCATATCTTATTCCCCTACGAGATAGATTATTCTGACCTAAGTTGTCAATCATTAGAATTCTTTAAGACATAGAAATAATAAAGTCGAATTCCATTCGTTCTTTCAAAATATCAACTATTACATTGTAGCCGTAGCCACTATTCATTCTTACATCATTAAATAAATAAAAGTTTTAATTCTACCCAAAATCCGGGTTCTTACAGTCTCCCCTCCTTAAAAAGATTCCGTCCCGGTATCAGTTTGAAAACAAGTGGGGGTACTTCTCTTGCATTGCGCTTTCAAGTTCCCAAGTTGATTCTTCTACATTGTGGTTCTGCCACAAAACTCTGACTAGCTGAATGACCTTGTTTCAGAGCACTTGTTCTTTCCAGTCTATGATTTCCACAGGTTGCTCTACATAGGTCAAGTCTGGTTGCATGTCCACTTGCTCATACTCTACAATATGCTTGGCATCCGGATTATACTTCCTCAGCATCGAAACATGGAACACATTGTGCACCTGCTGTAGATTCGGGAGCAATGCCAGCTCATAAGCTAGTTCCCCAATCCGTCTCAAGATCTCAAATTGTTAGGCCGAATACACACTTATAATCAACTAAGTATGAGAGAATAACAATAAGTTCTTTAAAAGCTTTAAAAACTATTTGAAATTAACTTCTCTCCCAGTGATGTAAATTATCACAGAAAGCTGCTTAGGTTACAATGAATGATATTACACGATCGATACCCTTCTAGGGTTAACCTAACTGTATTTATAAAGTATACAGCTGCTATACAATTGATAATTAATACTCCTATAAATTAGCTATACAATTGTTATCAATTACGATTGCTACTCGTCTCCTTAGTCAACTCAATCTCTTTGACAGCTATCCAATCTTCAAAGATATTGCTTCCATAATAAATCTTCAATCACTGTTGACCAGTAGACGCTGCCTCCAGACAGAGTTTAACAAACTCTGTCGAGCTTCCAACAGTCAGCGTATAGCAAACTCTGTTTAGCTTCTAACTGTCAGAGTTTAACTAAACTCTGACTGCTTCCTGTTTAAACTCTGTTTTTCCCTGCAAAACTTAAACACTGATATTAACCATATCAATTGTATTTAACAATCTCCCCCAACTTGTTCATTAGTAAAAATGCACAAGTTAACAATATTTGATGATGTCAACACAATTTCATACAAATACAGTGTTTATTAAAATAAGCAGAGTTTAAACTTGACTTAACAAAAGTCTACAAATAACAAGAAAATTCTTACATACTTTAATCTCTAATCTCTTCAAGATCTGGCATTGTTCTGAGATAATCTATGAGTAATCTCCTTTCTGCATTTTTAAGCTCAATCTCCATAGCTTCTTTAATCTCTTTTAGCTGAGGATCACTCTCATCTGTCTGATAGATAGCAGATCTAAGATCATAGATTTTGTTTCTTCTCATCTCATTTCCCAGTCTAACAAATTTGACTTCTTCTGACTGTGAATTGAAGTCAAGTACTGTGATTCCCAAATCAGTCTTTAATTTCGCAGTACCCTTCTTCATTTCAATAAGATTTCCATTCCAATCCATGTACATAGGAACATATCTGCTATTGCACTTCATCCCTCTGATTGCCAAATTCTGGAGCATTTTCTTTCTGAGCACATTTGCAACTGATTGAGTCCTTTGACTATTCACCTTGAAAAGATATAGAACATATTCTAATTCTTCCCAATATTTCAAGCCAATATCATTCTCACCAATTCTAAATACTGTCCCATCAGCCATGAAGTACAAGAGAAAGTCCTTCTTTAAACTCTTCTGATAAACTAACTGTACTGATTCCAGTCTGTCCAAACTCTCTTGAGTGGCACCACGACCTGGAACAGCCAGTGAAGAAGGATCTCTAGGACCAGTATATTGCCTTTTGTCCTTGTGTGATCCTAGACCACCCTTATTGTTTCCAACCTTACCTGACAAGGCTCTTCCATCAGAAAAATCCATAGAAACTCCAGATAATAGATTTGGATCATGAAGTGTTCCTTTCCCAAAAACTGATTGCAACTGAGAAGATAAAGGTCTAGACACAACTTGTGTTGCAACAGAGGTTGTGTTTTCTTTCTTCTATACAACTTGTGTAGAAACAGAGGTTGTAACTTTCTTCTGTGAACTTTCTCTTTCAATGCCTTTCAGCTTGAGTTTAGCTTCTGCTTCCATTGTTTCCTTTGATAACTGTGATTTTTGACTAACATCAGCTTTTTCCATGATCACAATGCCTTTAAAAACAGGCCTAGGAGCTTTTCCTTTCTTTAACTTACCAGACTTTAAAGCCTTGAGATGTTCTTCTGTAAACTCTTTTCTTCAGCTTTAATGTCCTCAAGTGTAACTCCTTCCTCATTTTCTTCAATAAACAACTTAGCAGCCAATTCTTCATCAGTCTGTGGATTAGAAGATAATAGCAAACTCTTGGTCTTTGAAGTACCTTGAGTATCAGTGTTTATCCCAACAAACTGTGATTTAGAGGACTTGCTAGTTTTCAGAGTTTGAAATTCTTCAGTTTTGCCCCTTCCTTTATTACTTGCTCCTCGATCTCCAGCATTATCCTTTCTGATCAGAGTTTGAGATTGCTTGCATTTGTCTTTAGCAACTCTCTCCCCCTTTTTGACATCATCAGGAATCAAGATAGAAGTGATCAGCTCCAAGGAGGTAGCAATGGAATCAATTTTCCCAGACAATATATTCTGATTTTGTTCAACTTGACCCAGCCTCTGAAACAGAGTTTCTTGTGCTTTAGAAATGGTCTTAAACTTTGTCTGATTATCCCTCTGCATAGTCATATCTCTAGCAACAACATCAGCTCTCAATTCATTAATAGCTTTTTGAGACTCATCAAATCTTCCATTCAGAGTTTTGACTTGAACAATGGTTGCTTGCAGACTTGAGATAATATCAGGATTTGAGATCTTAGTGGCAGATTGATGAACAAATTTAGCAGCTCTTTCAACAGGAAAAATAATGTCTGACTTATACCAATCCCTTGAATTCTTGGCAAAGTGCTCAGCTTCAACGTTATGTTGATCTGAAGGTTTAGAGAAAGGTGTGTGCTTAGCATCAGTTTGAACCGGTATACTCTGAGAAGAGTTTGACTCTGCACTTGCTTCATTTTCAACATCAACAGCTGTATTTTCAACTTGATTAGTATGCACTGCAACATTTTCTTCAACAATCTCTGCAGTTTCATTAACATTCACTGCAGTTGTGTCTCTAGCCTCAACAGATTTTGGAACTTCAACTTGTTCAACCTCTTCACCTTGTTCAAGAACCTGGTGAGCATCAGAGAATAACTCAGTGTGTGATGCCACTGTTTCATCAAGTACTACGGTTGGCTGATCAGCTACACCAGTTTCTTCAGAGTTTGCAAGGATAGGTGAAAGAAGAACATTAATATGATCAGAGAATGGTATAAATGTTTCAAGAAAATCATCCGTAGCAGTAAAACCTTCTCTGGTGTCCTCATCCATTTGTACATTGATAGGTGTTTTGACAGCTTCTTCTTCACTATATGTCTCAACAGTAGGTATATCCTTGGAAATAACCTCTGGAGCTTCAAGATTAACATCTTCATCAGATTCATCAAGAATTAATCTCCCTCTCTTAGCTGGAGGATTCACTTCTGCTCTCTTTTCTTCTGAAACAGAATCATCAGGTATAGAAGGAGATTTAGGTTTGTTTGCCCGTTCCTTATACTTCTTTGGCTTAGAAGCTTCATCCATTCTCTATTTTCTTGATGGCCTTATAGCCTTGCTTTTCTTTGGCTTCTTAGGTTTGGATTGTGGTTGAGGTTGAGGGTGTGATGAAGATTGTGGTTGTGGAGATGTAGTTGCAGTGATTGGCTCAGTGTTTATTGGTTGAGGTGGTTCAGTGTTTGTGGGTTGAGGTGATGACTGTGGAGGTTCAATGATTGGTTCATTTTGTGGTTCTTGTTGTTCTTTTGGTTGGTTGAGGAAGTTCCTGAGAGCAAGAGGATAGATAAACTCTGGTAGTTGCTCTTTGTTAGCATCCTTATTTGTCAGATCAGAGAACATTCTCTTATGACATTGGAAAGGTTGGATAACATCCTCAACAGCAATTGTCAAATTTGGTAAACAAGCAGAGAATAAAGACTGACAAAAACGTGAGAAGTAAACAGTTGTACTAGACTCTGCAAATTTTTCACCTAAATTCATAAGTACAAGACGACAAAAATCAAAGTTACTTCCATTAAGAAGAGAATACCCGATTCAGATTCATTCTCATTAGTAGCCATGAGAGCATAGTTAACATCCTCATCTGAGTCTGAAGTGTCTGCCCAGTCTCTGCCTTTTGTGAAGAGTGCTTTTTCAGTTTTACCCTTCTTGCACTTAGGAGCATAGTGACCCATCTCCTTACACTTGTAGCATTGAATCTCAGACTTGTCTTTCTTCCCAGACTTGGTATCCTTTCTCCCAGACTTTCTGAAACTCTTTCTGTCAAAGTTTGAATCTTTCTTAGAAAACCTTTTGCCCTTCTTGAAGCCCATCTTCTTGAAGGTCTTCACCATCAAAGCAGCCATTTGTAACATTTTTTCTTCATCATCCTCAGAGTCAGATGATTCATCAGTGTTTGAATCAACATCAAAGTTTGATGACTCACTTTCAGAATGTATGACTAAAGCCTTTCCCTTAGCTTTCTTCCTTGATGAATCCTTCTTCAAGGGTTTTTCTTCAACCTTAAGAGCAACAGACTTTGTCTTCTTGCTTGATCTCCTGTTTCTTTGCTCCAATTCCAATTCATGAGTTTTGAGCAGCCCATAGATTTCATCAATCTCAGTATCAGCAAGATCATAGTTATCTCTTATAGTTGTTGTCTTCACATCCCACTTTTCAGGTAACGCATGAAGAAATTTGAGATTTGAGTCTTCTAGATCATACTCTTTATTAACCAATGACAAATCATTGAGCAGTTTACAAAATCTGTCAAATGTTTCTGTCATGGTTTCTTCAGATTTGGCCTCAAAGTGCTCATACTCCTGTGTGAGTATGTTCCTTCTATTCTTCTTGATAGCAGCAGTTCCTTGACATCTAACCTCAAGAGCATCCCAAATTTCTTTGGCAGTAGTGCAGTTAATCACTTTATTAGACATAACATTGTCTAAAGCACTATGAAGTAGATGCCTAACTTTTGCATCCTTAGCAATAGATGAAAGATCTTCAGGAGTCAGATCTTTCTTTTCCTTTGGAACTGTTTTAGCTTCTTGACCAGCAGTAGCAACAGATAGCTTTGTAGGTTTATGAGGACCTTCATAAATTCTGTCAAGATATTCTGGATCTGTAGACTCCAGAAACATGGTCATCTTCACCTTCCAGATTGAATACTCTGCTGGCCTGAGAATAGGAACCCTGATTGTCTCATAACGACTCACAGTAGTAGGTTGAGCCTTCTCAGAACTTGAACCTATTGGAGGAGGTATCTCTGCCATTGATTATAGCTTTGTGTGTGGATATTAAACTGTATAGAGTAACAGATTTGCTCTGATACCAATTTTTAGGCCGAATACACAACTATAATCAAGATCGTATGAGAGATTAACAATAAAATACGCGTCTAAATAATTAAAAACTGTTTCGAATTAATAACTCCTTTCTCAGTGATGTAAAATATCACAGAGAGCTGCTTAGGTTACAATGAATAATGTTTCAAAATAATCGATACCCTTCTATGGTTAACTTAATCGTATTTATAAGATATATAGCTGCTATACAATCGATAATTGATACTCCTATAAATTAGCTGTACAATTGATATCAATTACGATTGCTACACATCTCCTTAGTCAACTCAATTTCTTTGACAGCTATCCAATCTTCAAAGATATTGCTTCCATAATAAATCTTCAAACACTGTTGACCAGTAGACGCTGCCTCCAGACAGAGTTTAACATACTCTATCGAGCTTCCATCTGTCAACATTTAACTAAACTCTGACTGCTTCTAGCTAAACTCTGATTTATCACTGTAACACTTAAACACTGATTAATATTCACATCAATTATTTCTAACAAGGTAGAATTTGATAGCTATTTTCTCAAAGGTGAATCTAATTATTGTTGGGAGTCAGCTAAGGCCCTAGAAGCAACAGAAGTGATTCCATGGGATAGATTTAAAAGGATTTTTCTAGAAAAGTATTTTCCTAGGTATATGCAGAATCAGATGGAGTTAAAGTTCTTTAATCTAAAGCAAGAGAATATGAGTATTGATGAGTACGAGAAGAAGTTTACAGAATTAGCAAGGTTTGTAGGAGATTATGTGGATACAGATGAAAAGAGAGCAAAGAGGTTTCAACAAGGATTGAAGCCATGGTTAAGGAGCAGAGTTGCGGCTTTTGAGAGAAACACATATACATAAGTGGTTCAGAAGGTGATGATAATAGAAGGAGAGAGTGATCAGAATCAGAAAGAAATGGGCAACTTGAAGAGGAAAGTTCAGGCAATAGAAAGGAATCAGGATCAAGGAAAGTCAACAAATCGAATGGAGAGAAAGCCTGGATTTCAGAACCAGGGAAGAAATTTTAAAAGAAATGTGCCCAAAAACAGAAACCCAAAGACCCTTCCTCAGAACCCTAATCAACCAAGATTTCCCCGACCGTCTATTTCAGAATGTAAGATATGTTCTAAAAGACATACCGGGGTGTGTGCGAAAGCGGATATTGCTTGTTTCAAGTGTAACTCGAAGGGACATTATGCTAATGAATGTCGGATTTCCAAATCAAATATGACTTGTTACAATTATGGTAAAGTGGGACACATGGCTAGAGAGTGCAGAACCCCTATTCCAAATAACAACTTGATGAGATTGACTACCTCTACCCCAGTGAACCCAATGGCAACTTCTCAGATTCCAACTCAGATTCTAAATCCACCTTTAATTCAGCAAGTTCCAGCACTTCAAGCTCCAGCATATCCAATTCATGCCCGGACCTTCAACATGAATATGAATGATGCAGTGCAAAGTTTGGATGTGGTGGCAGGTACGTTTTTCGTGAATGCCACTAGTGCAAAAGTGTTAATTGACTCGGATGCCACTAGATCGTTTGTTTATAAAGATTTTGTGAATAAGTTGAAGTGTGATACTCGTATGTTAAAATAAGCTTTGAATATTGTGTTAGCCAATCAGAATCATATACCAGTAAATAAAGTATGTTCACCATGTGCAGTAGAGATTTCAGGTCATCTTTTTCCAGTCACCTTGATACCTTTTCAATTAGGAGATTTTGACATAATTTTAGGAATGGATTGGCTCGCAGAATATAATGCGCAAATCGACTATAAGAGTAAGAAGGTTACGTTGAAATCCCCCGAAGGCGATAAGGTTATTTTTAAAGGACGTAGACAATCTAGTACATTTCTTACCATGATGCAAACCAAGAGACTATTAAGGAAAGGATGTGAGGCTTATCTTGCTTACGTGATAGACAAGAGTCAAACGGGAGTGAAATTAGAAAATATTCCAGTTGTCAATGAATTTCCAGATGTTTTTCCCGAGGAATTACCCGGATTAACTCCAGATCGTCAGATCGAGTTCGCGATTGATTTAGCACCCGGGACAGAACCTATTTCCAAAGCTCCATATAGAATGGAACCGTCTGAAATGAAAGAACTCGCCAATCAACTTCAAGATTTATTAAACAAAGGAGTTATAAGACCAAGTGTATCACCCTGGGGAGCGCCAGTGTTGTTTGTATAGAAGAAAGACGGAAGTATGAGACTTTGTATTGATTATCGGGAGTTAAACAAGTTGACCATCAAGAATAGGTACCCGTTGTCGCGAATCGATGATTTGTTTGATGAGTTGAAAAGAGCCACCTGTTTCTCGAAGATAGATCTAAGGTCAAGATATCATCAGTTAAAAATCAAGCCAGAGGATATACCGAAGACTGCATTTTGAACGAGGTATGGTCATTACGAATTTTTGGTTATGGCTTTTGGATTGACGAATGCGCCTGCAGCATTTATGGATTTAATGAATCGAGTGTTTAAGAAATATTTGGATAAGTTTGTGATAGTGTTTATAGACGATATTTTGATATACTCCAAGACTAAAGAAGAACATGCAGAGCACTTGAGGAAAGCATTAGAAATATTGAGAAAGGAGAAGTTGTATGCCAAGTTTTCTAAGTGTGAGTTTTGGTTGAAGGAAGTTAAATTTTTGGGACATATTGTTAGTAAGGAAGGAATTCGAGTCGACCCAACAAAGATTGAAGCTGTTGTGAATTGGAAAAGACCAAGAACACCAACGGAAGTAAGAAGTTTTATGGGATTAGCAGGATATTATCGCAGATTTGTTAAGGATTTTTCTAAGATTGCGGTACCATTGACCAAGTTGACACGGAAAAATGAAAAGTTTGAATGGACTGAAAAGTGTGAAAAGAATTTCCAAGAGCTAAAGCAAACATTGGTAACTGCTCCAGTGTTAGCATTACCAGATGATAAAGGAGAGTTTGTAATCTATAGTGAGGCTTCGCATAAAGGCTTAGGATGTGTATTGATGCAACATGGAAAGGTGATAGCGTACGCTTCAAGGAAACTGAAACCTCATGAGCAGAGATACCCTACCCATGACCTTGAGTTAGCAGCGATGGTGTTTGCATTGAAATTATGGAGACATTATTTGTACGGTGAGAAGTGTGAGATATTTACGGATCACAAGAGCCTAAAGTATATTTTTACTCAGAAGGAACTCAACATGAGACAAAGAAGATAGTTGGAACTGATAAAGGATTATGATTGTACCATTAGCTATCACCTGGGGAAAGCGAATGTCGTAGCTGATGCGCTGAGAAGGAAGGAAAGGTTAAATATGTTGACAATGACCCAAGAATTATTTAGAGAATTTGAAAAGTTAGAGATTGAGGTCTGTACGACGGAGATGCCAACAAAGCAAGTCTATACCATTACATTCCAACCAGCGTTATTGGACAAAATTCGGAAATGCCAAGAAGAAGTGATGAACCACAGATTGAATGAGTTAACTGGAGAAGAAATTTGTACACAAAAAGATAAACAAGGTATTTTAAGATTTTCCTCGAGAATATGGATTCCTGATGTGAAAGAGTTAAAAAAGAGTTGTTGTGTGATGCTCATAGTTCTAAGTTTTCATTACACCTTGGAAGAAATAAAATGTATCAAGATTTGAAGTTTTGGTGGCCAGGCATGAAGAGAGAAATTGCTGAGTGGGTAAGTCGTTGTTATACCTGCCAAAGAGTGAAAGCGGAACATCAAAGACCAAGTGGATTGATTCAACCATTGGAAATACCTGAATGGAAGTGGGAGCACATTGCGATGGACTTTGTAGTAGGTTTGCCAATATTGAAGGCTGATCACGATGCTATTTGGGTTATAGTTGATCGATTGACGAAATTAGCTCATTTCTTACCGATTAAGGAAAGATTCTCGCTAGACAAATTAGTGCATTTGTATTTGAAAGAAATTGTGACTCGACATGGAGTTCCAGTATCTATAGTATCTAACAGAGACCCCCGCTTCAACTCAAGATTTTGGAGACAAATTCAAGAACATCTCAGGGCACAACTTAGAATGAGTACTGCTTATCATCCCCAGACCGATGGTCAGAGCGAAAGGACGATTCAGACAATTGAAGACATGCTTAGAGTTTGTGCAATAGATTTTAAAGGCAATTGGGACGAACACCTACCTTTGGTGGAATTTTCATACAACAACAGTTATCATGCTAGTATCGGGATGTCTCCATATGAAGCTCGATATGGGAGGAAGTGTAGATCTCCTGTATGTTGGGAAGAAGTCAGTGAACGAAAGATATTAGGACCAGAATTGATTCAGCAAACGAAAGAGACCATGGAACTAATTCAGAAAAGATTACGAGCTGCACAAGACAGGCAAAGAAAATATGCGGATCCAGCAAGAAAGAAGGTAGATTTTGAAGTCGGAGATCCAGTATTATTAAAAATTTCACCATGGAAAGGATTAACCAGATTTAAGAAGAAAGGAAAGTAAGTCCAAGATTTGTAGGACCTTTCGAGATTTTGCGACGCGTGGGCAAAGTAACATACGAATTGGCTTTACCACCTTAGATGCAGCATATTCATAATGTTTTTCATGTATTGATGCTTAAGAAGTTTCATCCTGACACTAAGTGTGTAATAGAATATGAACCAGTAGAAATTCAGCCAGATTTGTATTATCTAGAGCGTCCGATCAGAATAGAAGATCGTAGAGAGAAAGTGCTTAGAAATAAATCAGTTGTTTTAGTAAAAGTTTTGTGGAGAAACCCAAGGGTTGAAGAGTTAACCTGGGAGTTAGAAAGTGATATGTTAGAACAGTACCCTCATTTGTTTACATAGTTGATTCTGGGGACAGAATCCTTTTAAGGGGGGAAGGATGTAATATGTGGGAATTTCGTACTCTCTAAATTATATTATTTGGTAGTAAAAACATTATTATGTGCTTTACTTGGTGAGTCATTATATGATTAAATAATTGTGGATGTGTGTTATGTATATAATTTCTAGATGTGTTGATGTGAATTTATATTAAATTTTGCATATCTTTAAAATGTGAAAATATGATTTTCTTAATTCTCTTAAACATTTTTGTAAAATTATTGGAGCTAGTAAAATCATGAAATTTCTTGTTTCATTGTCTGTATGTATTTAGAGACTTTTTAAAAATAAAAGTTTAAAATATTTTCGAATTAAAGTGTTTTATAATGATTTTTCTATTTATTATTCTTTCAAAATATTAAAACTTGTAAAATCCAAATATTTTTATAAAACGATTTTTAAAAATATTTTAAAAATATCTTGAGGAAGAGAATTGTATGTTTTAAATTTATGTGCCAATAAATTATTTTTAAATCAAAAATATCTTATAATTAGGATTTTATAAGTCTTTTATTTGTTAAGACTTATAAAATCCTAATTACAAGATATTTTGGATAAGAGAGTTTGAGGAGAAGAGAGAGAGGTCGAGAGGGAGAAGAGAAGAGAGGAAGAGGGAGAAGCCGAGAGAGAGAGAGAGAGAGGCCGGGAGGGAGAGGAGAAGAGAGGGAGAAGCCGAGAGAGAGAGGCCGATAGAGAGTGAGAGAGAAGCCGAGAGGAAGGAGGAGGGAGGAGAAGAGAGATTGTTGTGAAGTTGTGTGTTTGCTTGAAGGTTAATTGCTTAATCATGTATGTATTACTTGACTTAAATTGTTACTTGAAATTGTTCTAAGTAGGAAAGTATATCTAAAGGTGCATCTTTGCTAGTATGTAGATTTGGTGATGAAATTGCTTAGTGTGGTTTGTAAGTGGTTTATCGTTGGAATTATATACATTTTGAGTATGATTTGATTGCTTGGACCAGTTGTATTCCGGTATGGTATGTCGACTGAACAAAGGGGATGCTGCCGAAATTTCTAAAGATTTATAAAGACGATTTTCAAAACCTTATGGCACACCTCTAATGTTAGTCGAGATATCATTATAGTGCTATGTTATACTACATTATATGACCTTACGTGCTATGTGACTTATGTGATTATGTGTATGTAATTATATATGTATATAAATAAGATAGTATCGTTGGGGCGTTAGTATTGTTAAGTCATCTTGTGGTATGTAAACAATGAGGGGAAATATAAGATATTGATTATATTGTTATAAGTCCGAGTAGGAGACCTGGCAAGGAACCGATCGAAGAGGAAGCTGATTAATTAAGTGCAATCTCGTATAGTAAGGCAAGTGTACTACCCTAACCTTGTTGTTACCATATGATGAATGCCATGAGAAATTGAATCGTTAAATTGTTTCAAGCTAGTATCATGCTCTTTTGACCTTATTACCTTTATGTACCTTATGATTGATTATATAACCCTTGAACCTAATTTGACTTGTTAACCGATATCCACAACTTTGCACCTCATTTACTTAACTAGATTCGTAACTAAATCCTTTCAATCCAATTATTAAGCGTATTACTTGGAACCATTTCATATTTCTTGAATTCTTAAACCAACTATATAATACCTTCTTTTTGCGATAAACTCCTTTACCCCAAAACATTTATTGATTCTTGATTAACCTTTCTTGATTCAACCAAGTTATACTAAACAGAATCCCAACTCCCAAGAATCCAAAATGATTAACTTTCTTCACTTTGCCTTGATAATTATTTGAAATCTTAAAGTCCTATTCTTGTTGATTAGAAACTTGATATAACATTGATATTCTTGTTTCATTGGGATGAATTGAACTTGACAGATTTTATTTGACCTTAACGGAATTGGATGGAAATTTTATTTTGACCGAGGCGCCGGTCCAAATTATTATATTATCATTATAGGCCAATGTGTGCCTGGGATCCCCTTATATTTGAGAACATGTATTGGATATACGGGTTCAAAGCTCTGACGTGGGCTGATCACCCAGCTTTGCTCGTAGCGTCTTATCAGATATTCCAATTCCTATTCATTATACTTGTTGTTGATTCAGTTGATAACTTTCATTTGCAGATTATTATATCTTGCTTTACATTTGATTATCCTGCCAGTTTTTATATTGTTGGATTATGCACTTTGCTGGGCTTTTGGCTCAATTATTTTGTTTTTCCCTAACCTTACAGTGAAACTTGAAGATGGTAAGGACACTTGAAACTGCTCGTAAGAATTGTGGCGGATCAGGAGTAGCCTATTGTAAGAACCCTAATTTTTGTAATATTTTCTTTTATATAATATCATGTGACATTGTCAATTTGGAACCTTTTTAGTCATCCCTGTTGTTTAATGGAATTGATTGTCGGAAAAACTATGTTGTTACATTCACTATGAAAGATAAAGGGAAGATTGTTGAAGGCAAGAATCTTATTGTTAGTAAGATTTATAAAACTTTGGACTTGAGAGTTAATGGAGTATTAAAAGATTTATTAGGAATTATAATGAGGAGTTATGGATATTCGAAGAATTTACACAATTAAGTACTTAAGGAATTTCAAGGGAAATCTCTACGCGACAAAATATTATTACGAGAAATTAATTAAGATACGATATGAATTAAAGATTAAGTGACAAGCATTGGTGGAAGAATAATGATACAAGGAGTGATATTGCATGCAAGTCCCATGCAACTAAGTAGTTAGGAAAGCAAACTAGTAATACAAAGTGGACAAGAGGAAAAGTAACTAGTTGGTACCTTTTTCCAAGGAGACAAGAGGGTATGGTGGCCTATACACTAGACTTGTACCATGTGATACATATACATATGCATAATACATATCAACCACACTTTATACTTTATTCCAACCAACACAAAAATCAAAACAAGAAACTCTCTCCCCCCCCCCCCAAGCTTATTGCTCTCGGCCAAGCACCATTGGAGGAGAAGAAAAATTATTTTCTTCCACTTCTCTTCATTCTAAATTCAAGGAAAAAATCCTAGGCACTCTACATCATATAAGGAAGGTATACTATGAATTCCAAGCCTTTTCATCCATTAGATTTCAAGTTATAAATTGTCAAAGTTTTGATGAATAGTAACAATGTTGAGTTTTCTTTTAGATCTTGGATTATAAGGATTGTAGGAGCTCATCCAAGGTGTTCTTGAGACTTGTAAGGCATACCCAAGGCTCCTAGATACTTAAGAAGGTATAAAAACCATAACCCCTCTTGGCCATGTAGTGTTTGTGATGTTTAATGGGTTAAATGGCAATTAGGTCACTCAACTGACTGAAAACTTTCAGTTGGGTCATCCAACTCAAAAAAATTTCAATCAGGTCACTTAACAAATAAAAACTTTCAATCAGGTCATAAAACACATTAAATGACCAGATTTTAACGTGTTTAATGGCCTGATTTTAACCTATTTAATGACCTGATTGAAATTTTTTAACGTGTTTAATGACCTGATTGAAAGTTTTTATTTGTTAAGTGACCTGATTGAAAACTTTTTGAGTTCGATGACCCAACTGAAAGTTTTCTGTCTGTTGAGTGACCTAACTGCCATTTAACCCGATGTTTAATGTTAGATCCATGATTATTAGTGTAAATCTTGGACACATAAGTGATGGATGATGTAGATCTTGAGTTTAAGTGTTGTGGTTGTGATTTTTAAGCTTGTGGTTAGTGTATGTAACTCCATGTATGTTTTAAAGTATGATCTTGGTGGTTTAGATGATGGATGTGATGTGTATGTAAGATTCTGGAATTGATAAGTGATATAAGCATGCTGAGATTTTTCTAGGAACTTGAACTGTCTTGTAAGAGGGTTTTGAACCCCCAAATCTTGCCCCCTGAGGTCCTAATATATATTGTTGGAAAGGTATTTGAATGTAGTTTCCAGAAATATAAGGTTCATGACTAGGTGATGTATAGATTTTGAGTTATGGCCTGAGAAGTGAAATGTGTTTCTGGATTCCGGACTGCACTAAATGGTCCCGTTGTAAACCTTGTTTGAACCCCTAAAAATTTATGTAGGATCATGGAAAAATTAGAGAAGCTAGTAAATGTAGTGGGGAAGGCTACCCAAAAAGAATTGGATTAAAATATGTAATTTTCAATTTTATAAAAATGTTAGAGTAAAATTCGCGCAAGGGAAAAAGTCGTAAGTGGAGTGTAATTTTAGGGGTAATGAATATGATTCGGGTATGGTAACCAAATTAAGTCGAATAAGTGGCGAGCGTAATCGATTGATGACATGAACCTATATTGGGGCTAAAGAGTCATAAGACGAAGTCATTAAGTTAATTTTGTACCCCCTAAAACCCCGCAATTAAAGAGATATTGTTAAGGTACTAACGATCGGCTATTGATTATGTATAGATCGTTCCACTCCGCAAGCTCGACCACCCCAACCTCACCAAGGCAAGTTTACTTTTCAAAACTTACATATACAAGGACTTTCACTGTTGTGTTTGTAGTTTTCAATCATATCAAATGTTTATGTTTATCGAAGTATCGATGAAATTGAGATGTATAAGTACATATATGTTTGCACCCCTTGAACTTAGAATGAAATGTTTTCTTCGGACAACGACTCTAGCAATAGAGGTCGTAGCGGTCCGTATATACTATTGACCGGGGAGCGGTATATTATTATATCATAATTAAATTGCGAAAACCCGAAGGGTCATTCGGGGAGTATCGTATACTCAAGTAATTATTTTTATATCTTCGTAAATACTCAAAATACCTATCTTGGATTAAAAGCCTATTTAATTAAATAATTATTTTATTAATTATTAATATTAAATCTTAAAATATCATTTATTAATTACTGTTCATTATTTTAAAGACAAAGCTAATCCAAGATACCTTTAGTACTTTCAAACTCGAACTCTTTCGAACTCAAAACATTTTCAAAAACCCCCGGTCAGGTTTGCTTCTTGTGTGATTTCAAGAATCATCGGTCGACTGATGTCGGACCTCAATTACTCAGTTTCAATCAAAATCAAGTTTTTAAAAGAAAAAGAAAAAAGGACTCTAGCAGGTGTGGGAACCGTTGACGAACGATTCCCGGGATGTGTAAGCGGCCGTGAACCAGGCGGTCCATCAATTATTATTCCGGCCCAGGTGTTGCCGAAGGATGATTACGGATGTAGTTTTCATCGAGGGTGATTACGGATGTAGTTTTCACCTGGGAATAGTTACGGATGTAGTTTCTATCCTTCTACCGGTAGAGTAGACCCGCGGATTATTGGACTTGGATGTGGCGACTGATCATCGTCAATCCCTGTCAGGTTTTTATGTTTTCTTCCAGTCCCATCCTCCACTTTGGAAAAATACTCAAACACTACTTCTTGGGCCTAAGTGCCAAGTTGCCGATAGTGTGGCTTTTGATAAGAAAAATATTGACATCGTGCAGTATCTAGAACTGCAAGATTTTCTATAAAGATTGGCACGTGTTAGTGCACTCTTGCAATTATTTCAAAGAATGAAATGTTTATGTATGAAAAACCTTCTAAGCTAATGGAAGGAAAGAGGTTTGCAATGATGTATTCCTTGTATAGTATGTTAATCGTAAAGTATTTTGCCGAAAATGATATACTCATATGTATATATTTTCAAACTTGAGATATATTGAAATGGGAACCTTATAAAGGGTTCATATGTTATTCTTAAAGCTCCTTAGTGAGTATAGATGTTTTATTCAAACTCGGACATATACATTGTCCAATTATGTTTTGAAATTTGAGATATATACCCATATAGTTGGGAATGTTTTCGAAATAAACCACATTATTATTTTTCAAAATGGTGAACTTGCTGAGCATTATGTAGCTCATTCTTGCTTTATAAAAACTTTTCAGAAAGAGAAGAATTTGGCCGATTAACTCCGCACCAGCAGAAGAGGAGTAGAAGAATTACCCCGGAGATGATTTAGTTCCTGATAAATACTACAGAGTAAGTCTGATAGGTTTTCAACTGTAATAGTAAGACTTGTCTTCAAGTATAGTTGTATAAGTGGAAGTGCGTAAGACTCTGGATTGTACAGATGGATTGTAATATTTATTGTTACTTTTGATTATCGTTTCTGAGGCTCTAACTTGTTTGTGCGTAAGATTGAGGTCTGGATAGATGTATTGTTGAGTTGTAAAGTTAATAAAGGTACGATATGGTTTTATGGTGATGTGACGACCTGAATCTTTGACCTCGGATTTGGGGGCGTCACACCTATAAAAGGCGTTTTGCTTAGGTAGGAGGGAGTGGCGATCTAATGGCTTGTGTATTAGTAGAACTTTAGAATCTGGTCTGTAATAACTTTTGGGTTCTAGAATTTAATGATGGGTTGTAATAATAATAATAATGTTGTTGACTTGTAGTTTATATTGTTCAAACTCTTACCTATTGGCGATCTAGGCGTGGGATTTGTTAATGTTCATTATATATATATATATATATATATATATATATATATATATATATATATATATATATATATATATATATATATATATGTATGCTTTATCATTATCAAGTTAATATTAGTTAAGGGATTTGGGGTCGTCACAGTTTCTTCAGACTTCAGCCGTGCTCTCTCTCTGGTCAAAAAAATTCATGTGGCTCAACATATCGATCTTTGAGTTTTAATTTTATGGATACTGGTTATCTTTTAAATATAACTATGTAATTTATTCTAGTACTTGTACGTTTTACGTTATATTCAGTACTTAGTGTTGATGAATATTTATAGTTGATATGGTTGGTTTACTAGTAGATGATGGTATTGGAAAGATGTTGGATGACATTTTTGGTGAATGAAAACATGAATTGAATTGAATTTTTAATTTTTTTTCCAGGAAAATGCAATATTCACTACACCATAAACAGCCCACGGTAACATAAAAAAAATGTTACAACAGGTACATTATATGTTACCTTAGGCCCATAAAGTAGCTAAGGTAACATTTTTCTGGTGATAGCTCTCAGCATGTTGCCTTAGGTGTCTAAGGTAACATTTTTGATCCCTAAGGTAACATGCAGTTTTATGTTACCGTAGCTTGCTATAGCAACAAAAGTGAGGTCTACGGCAACTTAATATATATGTTACCCTAGAGACCTAGATTGTTTTTAAAAATAGTGGGGTCGACAGTGGGGACCACTATGGGCCCCACTATGGGCCCCACTGTTTGAGCTACTTTTGTTGGCAACATAATTTGACCTATTGCAACATTTTTTTTGTTACATTCACTTTTATATAGCAACATTTCCATTAGCTAATGTAACATCTTTTCTATAAAAAATTGAAAGAAACTGCACATACATTTTATACATCCCAACTTAAATATCCTGTTCATTTCCACAAGTAATACACAAAGGTAAATAAAACTAGAGAAACAGACATAATATTATCTTCAAAGCTTCTCCTAGGCCTTTGAAGCTGCATCCAAAACTTATTCTTGGAGAGAACGTAAATCATTGGCAATGCATAATAAATCTCTGGCCTCCATCCTCGCTCCATAGAAGTGGCAATATAGAAAACGAAACTGGTACATTATTGCCATCAACAGTATAGTAATTAAAAACGCAATCATGGATTATCTCACCCTCTTCTTCATAAGTTTCCATTTAGTAGTCACTGTCAATGCATTAATAAAACATCGAAAAACTTCAGTAAATGCAATGATTCCAAAGCAAAAACCGTAATAATTACTGTAACTCTAATACTTGCCACATCATATGCTTAAACCATGTACATCATCCATTCTTGTTCAAAGCTTTATGTAATACAATTGGGAAATTTAAATGTTTAGTCTAGCGCAATTTCTTTGCATTTTAATTTACAAAGAGGTCATTACTGTATACTATACTACACTAACAGAGAACATATGAAATTTGATTTTAAAAATCTCAAACTTCAAAAGCAGAGTTTATAACATAATTCGTAACTGAAACACACACGTGGCCTTGAATATGAAATTTGATGACAATCAAAAATTTTCTTCCACATATGCATCAACCTAAAATTTATTTCTCCATCAGATTAAATTGAATAAATTTTTCGGAAAATTACTCCGTACAGCTTGAGAGGACTGATCCCTAGAGGAATTTGGCAAGATATGACTAGAAAATGCAAAAAAAAAAAACATAGATCTACAATAGTGTAAGCATGCCCCAATAATAACGTAGTCTGGCAGGTCATTTCTGGATGAATCATGATCAGCGGCAAAGCCAAATATAGCGATCCTTAAGCCATTAGCTACACATTATAATATTTCAGCAGCTTTGACGCAGAAAAAATTTGGTAGGTTTGGTTTGGTTGGAATGGATGTCATCGATAATATGTATAAGAACGGACATGTACCTACTTCACTAGCAAGAGCAGAGAAGGAAGAACATCCAGGGCCACCGATCAACTATAGCAGAACAGGATCATTTTCTGGATTTCTCTCCGACTTTACAAAATAATAGAACAACTGCACATCCTCTGATTCATCTACCCCAGCATACCTGACAGTACAAACACCATCATTATTGTAAGAAAAGTTCAGAGTACTACACATATGTACATCAGCAACGCATAAAAACACACACAAACACAGTTGCTGGCCTTGTTTGAAGTTGAAAAGGAAGGGGTCCTTCGAATCCAGGGAGGAACTTGATCACGTTTGAATGAGAGTCTGCAACTCCTGGTAGGACATATATAGTAGGATTCCCATAACAAAAACTAGAGAATCAGTACTGGCCATTTCTTTCCTAGTTTTTTCATTGTTGCATACTTGTACTGGGATGATGCTTATGCTGTTGTCATTATTTCATCTCCTTCATTTATTTTCTTTTAATCATTCAGAGCTTACGTAATACTACAGAATAAACAAGCATGTTGCAGTCACACACTCTTATCCTAATGCAATGACTAAAAAACAAACATTTAGCATCACCTAACTTACGTTAAAATTTAAAATCTCTTTTTTTTAGTTATCTTCCTAACGTATGTTGAATAAAAATTTTTATTTTGTCTTCTCTAATTTCATTGGACAAATTGCATCAAATTAAGTAAACTGAAGTAGTTGACTATCATTAAAGCAAAACAGAAGCTAAAACTAAGTTTCAATAGCTTTAATTGTTGGCTAAACTATTTAAGAATTAGTTCCGGTTCAAAGAGTTAACTATAAGCAGGGTTTACTGAACTCAAACGTCACGGGATCCTGATGATTGATTAGGCATGATACTAGAAGAATTTTATTCCATACCAAGCATAAACCAAGCATGATATATAATATATATGTATGCACGTGCGTAAATGATCTATCAAAATAAAAGAATGTCAACATCAGTGCATACCATGACAAGAGAGATTTAACGGGAGGCTAATTGATAATTACATTATCAAGTACTGCTCCAGCATCCATGCCAAACCTGGTAGCTATTGGCACAATATGATCAGGTCCGCTGAGATTGCAGTTAGTTAAGGAAAAAGAGAGAGTAGCAAATAGAGATTTTCTAAAACTGTTTAATGATAGAGGTTCAAAACATATGCTACATTGCTACTTGAAGGCTAAAGCAACAATGAAACAGAACATAAAGAAAGATACAAGGATATATCTGATTTTTCACTAGACAAGGATATTTATCAAAGTCATAGTGGCAGTAGAGGAACCTGTGTTGAGACACACAGTATATGGGCAAGTTGTGTCTTTCCAGATCTGCATTCAAGTTGGTGACCTTTAAACTCCTACGCATATCGGAAACATTCCAAAATGTAGTCAACATTGAACAATAGACTAAAAGGAATGCTTCCATAACAAACTGAGTATTAAACTTAATTCTTATAAACTCTGATCTAAAGGTTAAAATCAAACTGAATGTAGTTGTCATCAAGTTAGCGAACAAGTATCTGCTATTAGAAAAATGATAAGTAGTAGCACTATCCTTAATATAGAAACTTAGTTTTTTTATTCAATATAGAATCATGAATATAGTCATAAATCATAAAAAATGGCTTATAATTCATCATACATTTCTTTCGTAAATAACAGGGCAAAATAAGTGCAACAAAATATAAAGCACACATATTCTTCATATCTTGTTATATTCTTCATATCTTGTAACAAGTAAAAGAATACATATATAACAGATGCATCCCCAAATACAACAAAATACACATAGAAGAATACACTGAAAGGAGATTATACCTCAAATCGGAGGCCCAAACTGAAATCCAAAGCCCCAAAACTAAAGCCCCAAACCCGAGGCCCTGAAATCGAAAAGAAAACCTAATTATTCGAAGTTTAAGTGAAGAAATCAAATCAATTAAACTCAAAACGAAGAATCTCTAATTTGAAAAAGCCCTAATTTGAAGAAACTCCAATTTACAGAAACCAAAGCCTCAAACACAAGCCATATTCAATTAAAAAGCCCTAAATTGAACCAAATATATACTAACAGAAGAGAAAAAGAAAAAAGAGAGACGGGAGAGTAGAGATTTTAACGTGGCGAGAGGGAGATGCAGTGAGGTGAGAGAGAAAGCGAGTGAGAGAGAGAATAAGAGTGAAATTTCAGTTTTTTCTCGAAGTATAAAAATTTCAGATAGGCGCTAAAAAAGCCGCTCCTTTTGTTTTGACCAAAAAAGGCCGCTCTTTTATTTCACCGGTAACTGTGCCATTCAACATTATTAATTTATTACTCCAATTTTCAGATTTTTTTAGGAAAAACTGTGTACGAACGATGATTTTAATCGGGATATAATTAAAAATGTTTATATTTTATAAAATACGTTATTTTTTATTTTTAACGAATTATATATAATTTAACTGAATTTGGAATTTTTAACACATTTTTTAAATTTTTGAAAAATATTTTTTTACTTCTTATTTGATAAATTTTGTTATTTACAATAAATAAATTAATATTATTAATATAATTTTTTAAACTTGTTATTCTTATAAAGGTTTTAACAATTTTTTTGAAGGCATTAACTAACCAACCAACTAAACAAATATACCTTGTTTTGCTTAGAATAGTATAGTATACATTATTCCAAAATATTTATGAATTTTTATTTAAAAAAATTATACATTTCAAATTTAATAATAAGTATAAATTGAAAAAATTAATAAATAAACACTATTAATATTTAAAAATAATAACTCATTTATATGGAAAATAAAAATGAAATATTTTAAAGGTAAATGTGATTTTTAAATAATTAAACAATTTTTTGATTAAAAAATTCAAAATTGAGTTTATTAATGATCTAAGGTAACATATCATGTATGTTGCTAACATCCAACACTTTAAAGCTAAGGTAACATCACGTTTGTGGCTAAGGTAACACAAAAAACAAAATGTTATATTAGGTCCAAAGTAACATGCTAAGGTAACATATTCTAGCAACATCCATTAAAAAGATGTTCCGATAGCCCATCTATGACGTAGTGATTTAAATGTTATATTTTTATTTTGTCAATAAAATTTAAAATATGGAATACATATGGGACCCACAGGTGAGATCCCACCAATATGGGACCCACAAGTGGGGCCCATATGTGGGACTCACATAATTGATTAATAATTTTGCAAAATTATAACATCTATTATAACATAGATTTGGTGTTGCTATAGAATGCTTAGTCTGTTGCTGTATAGGTCTAAGGTAATGAATATGGCTATGTTAGCTTAGGCATGTCGAAGTGTTGCCTTAGACTCCAAAGGCTACATAGAACAAAACTATCCCAGCTAAGGTGTTACCTTAGCCTTTTTTGGGCCTTTGGCAACATAATATAGGGTCTAAGGTAACACAGTCGTGGTGTTACTGTATGTCATCTATGACGTAGTGGTCATTTATCGTCCACATTATAAAAAATTGCTTTTAAGGTGAAATATGATTTACTATAAGTGTCATACACATTTGGTTCACCAACTTGCCAAAGCATTTTCAGATCATCAATCAATGGCTCTAAGTATACGTCAATATTATTACCTGGCTCATGTGGACCAGGAATTAATATCGATAACATTATAAACTTCCTCTTCATGCATAACCATAGAGGAAGATTATAAGCTACCAATAGTATCGGCTAGCAGCTGTACCTATTCAGGCCATTATTATGTGGGTTTATTCTATCAACCACCAAGGCTAATCGAAGATTTCTCCGCTCACTACCAAAGTCAAGCCATCGATAATCAATATTCCTCCATGAAGGAGAGTCGGCTGGATGCCACATCTGACCATCATTTGTTCACTGTTTTGAATGCCAAAGCAACTGTTTAGCAGTATCAAGAGATTTAAACATTCGTTTAAATCTAGGAATGTTCGAAAGGTACCACATAACTTTAGCTGGAATGTTGACCCTAAGTTTACTGTCCTTCCCAACCTTCCAACGAGATGTATGACATTTAGGACACTCAGATGCGTTAAGATTTATACCCCTATATAGCATGCAATCGTTCAGACAGGAGTGAAATTTCATATACTCGAGGCCTAAATCAGATAGGGTTTTTTTGGCTTCATATGCACTAGCCGGTAACACGTGATCTTTAGGAAGCAAAGAGCCAACAGAAGAGAGAAGATCAGTGAAGGCACTATCGCTAATACTAAAACTAGCTTTCCAATTATGTAGTTTTAACATTGACTCTAACTTGTTGCACTCACTACCCTTATACAGAGGTTGTTCAACATCAAACACAAACCTCTTGAAGTCATATGATTCATAGTCACCAGAATTATAAGCCGCTTCACAAACATCGACGGTTTCAGATGGAGCAAACTGATCCTTAGGAGGAAATTCACTACCAGTCGATGACCTAACACTTATAGAACATTTTTCTCCATGCCAAATTCAATCAGTATACCCCAAACACCAACCGTTTTCATATAAATGACCCCTGATTACTTTTATGTTAAATTGTCTAAAATTAACGCAGCGTGTACAGGGGCAAAGTATCTTCTTGGGATGAGTGGAATTTTCTTCTACAAATATCAAGAAACTCTCGACCCCTATTACATATTCTAAAGAATCCCTATCCTTCAAAATCCATGACTTGTCCATATTCATAACACGACAAGCTACCTACAATATAATTCTAGTTAGATATAATTTGTATATAACTAAGTACATTGCAAAGCTAAGTCACTCATAAGTTTGCGGACTTAAAATGTCTAAGGTTTAACAACCTCTTTCTAAGTGATATGCAAATGATACTCTATATAATCTATAACTAATAAGTCGCTACAATTCATTATAATCTAAGGTTTTATTTAATTTAGATTTTACAATTGTAACAACAATTTAAATACAGTTATTCATAACACATCTAACATCATCTAATATTTAAAAAAAACTAGCAGATTTTATTCTTAAACTAACAACAATTCAAAGCTAACAGTTTTGAATTTTACGAAAATTGAAAGTTGTCCATTCAAACTCAAAAATCTTCTATCAACGTAAATTCAATCTCAAAAAATTATTAAACTCTTCAAATTCAATTACCAACTAACCTCTATTCATACACACACAAAACAAACATACATACACACACCCATCAAAGTGTAAGTGTCCAAAGTATTGTATAATCCAAAGCTAACACCAAAACAAGTAATAAAACACCAAAACAAGTAATCAAACACCAAAACCCCTAAAAAATCACTACTCTATAAAAACCCCTAAATATAAACACCAAGAAACATTGTTATATAAAAGTTTATACACATATATGTAGATATACATGTATAAAAAAGTGTATACACAAATGTAAATATACAAGTGTATATATATATATATATATATATATATATATATATATATATATATGCATGCAAAGAAGGCTCAAGAACAGAGTAAATTAGGGTTTATAATTGAGTAAATTAAGGTTTTAGATGTCTTACCGTGAAGAAAGCTCCGGGCCTGTGAAGAAAAGTCCTAAATCGAACTAATTAGGGTTCCAGTTCGTGGTCTGTGAAGAAAGCTCCAAGCTCTAACCTTCGGTTCGTGTTAATTAAATCGGATTCGTATTAATTAGGGTTTATAATTGAGTAAATTAGGTTAAGAGAGACAAGAGGGAGAGGGAGATAGTGAGAGAGAGGGTTGAGAGAGAGAGAATAGTAAGTGAGTGAGGTAAAAAAAGTGGGCTACTGAGAATAAAGAGGAAAAAATGGGGGGAAGTGAAATTTTGTTTAAGGGGAAATAAAATTTTGTTTAAGGGGGAAATTGTTTGTGTAATAAAGGGGGGAAGTAATTACGCGTCAGTTTTTAATTTTTAAAAAGGACAATAGACAACGGTTACTATTATAAGTGATGTCTAAAAAGTGGTTTAACATCGGTAAAATAACAACCGGTGTTAAAAATACTTTTAACATTGATGACATTTCTAACCGATGTTAAAGGCCTGATGTTATATCTACCTTTTCTAGTAGTGAATCTTCTCTTTTGTTGTCCTAGTGAAAGCTTGTATATCTTTATCAGTAGCCAATAGTGCTTCTGCATCCCAGCTATCTTCTTTGTTAGTGCTAGAAGTAGCAATATTGCTCTCTAAAGAATTTCTCTTTGCCCAGCAATCCTTCTCCATATGGCCCTTCTTCCCACAATTATAACACTTTCCATCAAATCGTTTAGTGTTTTCTCGATTAATGAAACCTCCACCTGAACGGAAACCTTTCTCTCCTTGATGACTTCTTGACATGCCACCAGATTTCTTGAATCCGCCTTTAATGTGCTATTTTGAACCGCCTCTGTTGTGCTTGGTGTAGAGTGCTTCACTTAACCCTTCAGCATGGCTCCCTCCATTTGCTTTGTCATGCCTCTTGACCTGCTAGCAAATTTTCAAACTTAACAAGATATGGTTGTGTCGGCCATCCTTGCACAGCACCAACAAAACTCCTGTATTCGGGTTTTAAGCCATGAATAATTATTCTTTTTATTTTTATCCTGGCTTCCCCAATAGCATTCGTTTCATCTAAATCTGAGATTTCACGGCATATTGACTTCACCTTGTGAAAGTATTGAGCAATCATCATATCTTGTTGCGCCATTGATAGCAATTCATTTTCAAGAATTTGTAACTTAATATTATTCTTCTTTGAAAACATTGTTGTAAATGTGTCCCATGCTTCTTTCGGTGTTTTTACATCCCGAATATGATCTAACATTTCTTCCTCGATTGTGGTCTTCAAAGAAAACATTGCTTTGCCTGCTTTAATTTTCCACTTGCGAACAACATCTTCAGTTGCTGGCTGAGTAACTTCAGTCCTTCCAAAAACCCCCCACAAGTCTTGACCTTGAAGGTAAGACTCAATACAGGTGGACCATGTTTTGTAGTTGTGATTGTTGAGTTTCTTGATTCCTCCCACTACTTGAAGATCTCCCATCTTCTGTTGAAGAATTTTCTACAAAACACTCAACTACTCATAAGACAAGAACCTTAGCTCTTGATACCAATTGTTGAAACCACTCTCTGTATTTGAGTCTAATCTCTCAAGAAGAAGAAAACACTAGTTACACTAAACACAAGTATGAACAGATAGTTTCTTTTTGGAATTAAGATAAATGTAATTGATATATTTAGACTCAGGTACGGGGGTATTTAATTTATAGGTCTCAGAAGACCAGCTACACCCTATAGCAAAGATAACATAATAAATTAGGCCATTGAACAAGTCTCACATACTAAATATTTCAACCATAAACTATCAAACTAGAAACCAATAATTGGATTTATTATACCTATTTATTTATCAACCAGCAACTAAGTAACCAGAAACCAACAACTAGTAACCACCAGATACTATCCAAGTAGAAACCAATAATTGGATTTATTATACCTATTTATTTATCAACCAGCAACTAAGTAACCAGAAACCAACAACTAGTAACCAGAAATGTGCTGGCTGCAACTTGGAACTTGGGGACTAAATTGACTTTAACAAAGATCTCGAAGAAGAAGAAACATTCCTTTTCTATACAAGCAAAATTGGACAGTTTACCAAGCCGGTCCGTAGATAGTTGGAAGGAATTCAAAGGTGGTTCTGTCGCTTACCAAGCCGGTCCGTAGATAGTTGGAAGGAATTCAAGCAACTTTTCCTCAACAAGTTCAAGGCAAATCAACAACACGAGGTGCACATTGTATTCCTCGAGACAATCGCTCAAAGAAACGGAGAAACCCTTCAACAATTTATTGACCACTTTAAAGAAGCGGTGAACAAGGTGGTATGCGTCAATGAAACTGAGGCTTTTGTACACCTAAGAAGAGGCCTTAACCCCTACGAATGTGAGAAATATGTTTGCAAGTTAATGGAAGCCAAGCCTACAACACTCGCCAAGGATTACGACCTTGTAGCCCAAGCCGTTAATGAAATCGAATCATTAAATGTACTTAAACAATCAAGAGCGCCACCACCACAGAGACAACTCTACTTTCAGAGGGAAAGATTCACCTCCTACCAGAAAACCACTCCTGCTCCACTACAAGTACAAACCACCCATGGGCCTCCTGCTCCCGCACCCAAACAAGAACAACCATACGTCCCCGTAAGAGAAAGGCTCGGACCGATGCCCGCGGCCCGACCCGACAGGCGCCCAGAACCTGAGTGGACGCGATTTACAATGCCCCGTGCCGAGATCTTGAAAGAAATCAAGGGAAAACCTTTCTACCTTCCACCACCGCCAATGTTAACGAACCCGGATGACCGTCCCCGGAACAAACACTGTGACCACCACTCCACTCATGGGCATACAATCGTAAGTTGCTATGCCCTAAAATACTTCCTAGAAAGGCAACTGAAGTTGAGCAACCTGAGTCAGTACCTGCCTAGACATGTATAAGATCCATCAACCTCACGACAAGGCGATAAAAATGTCGTCAATACTGTTTTCGGTGGACACACGACCCCGCCCAGAGTTGAACGCGAAGTCCACACCATCCAGACAGGGCCTCCTAACATCATCACCTTCACCGACGCGGATTATGAAGGAACCAACCCCGACCATACTGAGGCTCTCGTCGTCTCTTTGGACGTAGCAAATAATGAAGTCAAGTGGATATTAGTCGACAACGGCTCCTCTGTCGATATCTACTTCAAACACACCTGGGACCGCCTGAAACTGGATGACAACTACAAGCTCGAAGAGCACCCGGAAGAAACACCCCTTTACGGCTTCGGCCACAATGCTGTTCCCATCGCGGGCATCGCCCGCCTACCAGCCTATATCGACTCCTCACCAAGGTAGGTTTGCCGCCTAGTCAAGTTCTACATCATCAACACCACTTCCTCATATAACATGATTCTGGGACGACCGACTCTCAACCTTCTTAAAGCGGTCACCTCCACCCCTCATCTCAAAATCAAATTCCCCACTCTCAACGGGGTAGGAGAAATAAAGGGAGACTCCGAAACCTCAAAGAAGTGCTACGGCATCGCTCTAACTATGGCTGCCACCGAGCCCAGCAATATCCGCAAGGAACAGGCCGCCCAGAAAAAGAAAGAAAAAAGAAGAAGGCACGCGGAGCATTAGCGTTCCAACAACAAGAAAAGAAAAGAGGTACAACTCGTTGATGAACGTAGCCCGAAAATAGAAGAAACACCCCACATGGACGTCAACCTCAAAAAATGTTTAAATAGAGAGGAAAAGCCAGCAGTAACACCCGCTGTTCCCACGGAGAAAGTCCAAATTTCTCCAGATGATCCTAAGAAATGTGTCAGTATTGGAGCGGGGCTCGATCCCATTCTCAAGAAAGACTTAACAGACCTTCTGCGGCAGTATGCCGATGTCTTCGCATGGAGCCCCAAAGATATGTCGGGCCTAGATGAATCCCTGGCGGTGCACAAGCTCAATGTAAACCCCGACAAGACACCCAATATCCAAAAAAGAAGATATGTAACACCAGAAAGACAACAGGCCATCGACGATGAAATAGACAAGCTCCTAGTAAAAAAAGCCAACGGCAAGTGGCGAATGTGCGTCGACTACACAGATCTGAACGCCGCATGTCCTAAAGATCCCTACCCGCTACCCTCCATAGACCAACTCATTGACGCCACAGTGGGCCACTGAAAGGTATATGATGGAGCCTATTTGTATTTCGAGGATACAACTCAACTTGAACAAGATTGTAATAGTAAATAGTATATAGACTGTCACAAGGAATCTCAGATTGTATTATTCTAGTCAGAAGAAAAAGATCAAGGTCAATCTACAGACTTGAGGAATTACTACATTGAAAGAAGTTCAGACATCTGATCAAGCCTCAGTGAAGTATTCGTTAAAGAAGTGGATTCATTTAAAGTGACAGAGATTTCGACAGTGACAGAGACAGTACAGAAGAATTAATAGAGAGAGGAGAAAAAAAAAGGAACCAGATTTTAAAGTCAATAAATGAAGAACAGTCATTGCGGTTAGTCACTCATGAACCAGACAGTACATCGAGTGTCAACATTAAACAGTGGTTGTTTATCATTAACTTCAGTGGTACAAGCTATCAAGACTGGTATGTTAAGAGAAGAAAGGAACCAAATCATAGAGTCAACAATAAAGAAAAAGCTGTTGGAGTTAGTCGCTCATGAACCAGACCGTGCATCGAGCGTCAACGAAAATTCGGTGGTAATTCTTTATTACTTTCAGTGGTTCAAGAAAAAGATTTGAGCTGTCAAAAGATTTATATTAATTCTCTTTTAATTAATATAATTATGTAATTGATTTAATTTAATAAATTAATTCATTCTGAATTAATTTATTTATTAAATTAATTATCATGTTAATTAATTTTTAATTAATATATTAGTCTAATTGATTTAATTAATTAACTTATTAATTAATTAATCATTATTCGTTTAAATGATTAATTGATTAGTCAAGTTAATTAAATTAGATACAATATAAAAGAAACGGAGAAACAAAAGATGAATAAAAAAGGAAGAGAAGGAAGTCAGTTGTACGCTTGTTTGTTGTCGACAAAAGAATAAAAGGAAGACAGCAAAGTGGACATGCATGCAAGAAAGAAAGAGAAAACAAAAGCCTGCATGTTCTTGTCGGATGCAGGATTTACGCGCCTGCATAGAGCGTGTCGTACACGCGCCTGGTGGCCAGCTAGAAAAAGTGCGCGTGATGTTCACTTCACCTCCCTACAACTGGTTTTAAATCTGAAAACATACATATTTTGTTTACACAGAATATTTCAAATCATTACAATCAAGTTTTTTATTTGTTAAAGACACTTTTGATTGTCTTGACGATTGTCTTGGTAAGCTTTAATTGTCTTGCCCATTGTATTGCCTATTGTCTTGGCAGTACAAGTTGATTATCTTGGTGGTTTTGGATTGTCTTGCCGATTGTCTTGGCAGTACAAAACTGATTGTCTTGAAAGAACAGATTGTCTTGCCGATTGTCTTGGCAGTACAAATGAAAAAGAAAAGAGGCAGAAGACTATATTAAATCAAGACAGGCGGCCAGAACACAACAACACACAGAATATATCATCTTCAAGAAACAAAAAGCTATTCTCTCTCATCAAGAACACAACCTGCAGGAGCTGGAAAAATTCATAGAAAATCAAGTTCATCTTATTTTTAATATCTGATCCGATAGAACTTGTTTATTTGAGTCTCTTGTACTATTAGCGAGTTTTTACTCCTAATCTATATCTCGATTTTTATTAACAAATCTAGAAAAATTCATGTCAAATTTTCTAATTTGTTTTTATCAACTAGATATAAATTCTGTACTGTATTTGTAACAAACCCCTCAAGTTAATATAATTTTATATTCAACTTGAATTTTGTTTCATTTAATTCCACTCAAATTTGTCAAAATATAAATTAAATTTATCCGGACAAATTTCGATTAAAGTACCGTTTGTATTCAACCCCCCCTTCTACAAACATATTGGACCTAACAATTGGCATTAGAGCCTATTGATTGATACACAAATCAAGATCCTATTTTTATTCAGTCAAAAATCCGTTTCGAATTTTTAACTCACTTAAAAATTCATCTTGTCTTCAAAAGTCATTGTTAAGATTCCTATCTTTAATAAAGATAATTATGATATGTGGAAAAATAAAATGGAGCTGTTTCTTGATGTTACAAATTCTAAATATTTGGGTGTTCTGAAAAATGGACCTAAAATTCCTATGGTCATTGAACAACAAGTTGTTAATGGAGTTGTTACAACACCTGCTAGAACCCATGAAAAAGACCTTGCCTCTTATACTCCTGATGAAAAAGAGGATGCAGGACTAGATACGAATTTGAGACTTATTCTAATAGATTCCCTGGATGCTGTGATGTACAGTCATGTGATGAATTGTAAAACTGTAAAGCACATGTGGGAAACTATTGAGACTATCAATGAAGGAACTGATGAAGTCAGGGAAAACAGACTTCAAATTGTAACCTCTGAGTATGAACACTTTAGAGTCGGCCCTAATGAAGGCATTCAGGAAGTATTTGAAAGGTATAACAAAATAATCAACAACTTGCAAATCCATGGCAAGCAATATACACAAAAGGAGATTAACATGAAGTTTCTACTGACCATGCCTACTCACCTAGAACATAGGATAACTGCCATTAGAGAAGCCAGAGACATGAATCAAATTACTCTTGAAAGGCTCTTCGGCATTTTGAAAACCTATGAGTTGGAACAAGTTCAACAGAAAGATATTCATGGTGAAGGTAGGGTTCCAAGTTCTTCTACAGCTCTAGTGGTTGAGACTCCAAAGGAAGTGGAAGCTAAGGTTGTTCAACCTTGCAGCGCTGACAAGGAACAGGTTGAAGTTTAGATTGATCATACACCTATCAGTCAGGATGGTGGAGATTTCTACTCATTGGAAGAGCTGGATCAGTTGGAAGATGAGTCAATGGCTATGATGGTGAGGCAATTCAGTAACTTCAGGTTTAGGAGGAATCTCAAGTTCAAGTTCAAATCTAACTACAATAGATTCCAGCGAGGAGGTTCTTCCTCAAGTAGCACAAGGGGTGGCTACCAAACTGGAATGGTAGACAGAAGCATGATTAGGTGCTTTAAATGTAATAAACTTGGATACTTTGCAACTGAGTGTCATCAACCTCAACAAGATGCAAGGAGAGAGTATGCATCTGGTAAGAAGAACACAGACACTGCCTATGTGGTACAAGGCAAAAGTTGGGATGACACTGACAATGATGAAGTTGAAGTTGAGGATTTTGCGCTGGTGGTAAATGCTGATACATCAACTCCTTATAGTACTCCGGTAATTCTTACTGGCACTGAGTTGATTCGTAGTCTATATAATTCCTTAAATAATGCACGAACTGGATATAAGAGACTAGATCTGCTAAGCACTAAACTTGGCAATGAAGTGTCAGAATTGAAAAAGGTGCATATTAATCAAGATCAATAAAGAGATGAAATAGTAATGCTTCATAAAAAGGAGAAATCTATTCTAGAAGTTGTAGGCAAACAAATGGCTAGAGTTACTGAACTTGAAACACAGGTAAGGGCTTGTTATAATTCTGTTAAAGTTTCCAAAGAGTTTTTTAACAAACAATCTGTAGAACGAACAACAAGTATAGGGTATGGCTACAATGAAGCTGTTGGATCATTGGGCATAAATTCCCCTAACTTTGTTAGTGCTAAAGAAAGGGGAATACCACATGTGCTCAAGAATGTTAAAGAACCTCTATTTAAACAATCTGATGCTGGACCACCAGATATTCTTTCTATGGTTATCCAGGAAGAAATGAGAAATGAGGATAGTGCAAATGGCACAGTCCGTGTTAAGGCTAAATCTGTTAAGGACGCTAATCCAAAGAATGTTTCATCTAAGAAAGATGTCACAGTCTTTGTTAAGGCTAAATCTGTTGAGGACACTAATCCAAAGAATGTTTCATCCAAGAAAGATGTACCTAAAGTGCCAGTCAAGGTTGTTGAAACAACTAGTTATTCTAAGACTGGATTAGGTGGTAACAAGTTAAAGGAGAACAATAACATGTCTAACATGAGTGTTGACTCGTAAACACGCAAGTATACGCGATCACAAATAGCAAGTGATAAATAAGATTCGTTCCGCAGAGACTAGGTGTAATGCCAATTTTAGTGCGTATGCAACAGTGTATGGTTACTTCTTAATGCTTGAACAATTATCAAAATTGGTTGTTGATTACTAGATTTACTAATTAAACAATTATTAACTAAGAGTAAATTAACAAACGAGATTACTTATGTATGAGAAAACATGGAGTTCCAATTTCATCGAACTTCACTAATGGTTGACACATTAAATCGACACGGGTGACGAACAAGATAATTAATCAGATAACACTACGATAATATGAGCTACCTTTCAATATACTCATATCAAACCACTTAACATCCACAACAGATAGAAGTCAAGAGGACACCACATTACTATCAAATCATATATGTCTATATAATCTGGAAAAGTAATTGGTTTAAGCACAAGTTATCTTTTATAATTACATGGGGCAATATGCATTGGTTAAATCATACCACTAATCATTAATAATCATATTAATTCACGAACCCATACTAGTATGGCAAAATCTCAACTCTTGAATCCACTTTCGCAATCAACAAGAATTAATACATTAGATGCTAGCTAAACATCTATCAATTAAATAAACCACACTAGATTATCATAATCAAATCACCCAACCATCAATCACATGTCAAACACAATAGTTACGAAATCGAATCCATTGGAACCCCATGATAGTGTTTAGTTCATAATTGAACTTAGCACCGTCATGGGTTCAATTGATAACATAATTAAAACAAAGAATTGAATACAATTAACAATTGAAATTGAATTCACAATGAAGAAAACTGGAAAATAATCATTAAATAATCAAGTACAAAGTTTAGAGAAATCAAACACAAGAAGCAAAATCCAAGTTCTTGATCTTGAACCCAAATTCTTCCTTGCTTTCACCTTGGAAGTGCTTTTCTCTTGTTCTTGCCTCTCTCTATGTTCTACAAACCCTGGCTAATGTGTATGTATCAGTCACGTGAGTATATCCCCCCACGTTCCTTTTCTATAATAATAAAACTAATTAATAAAATCTGATTTCCATCCCCTAATAAAAGTATTTTTAATGTTTTAATAAATTTACAAAAAGAAATCCATAATTGAATAGGATTTTAATGTAAAATTCGCTGCTGACTTTGCTCCTCTGTTTCTGGGCTGTTCCAGTGCGACTTTGCTCTTTGGACCACCTTGGAATTAAAGAAAATTCTCCAAGCTTCGCGTGGACAGTAAGATCGTCAAATTCTGACTTCTGGAACTCAAGTTACGGCCAAAACAGTGTAGGCGGCCCGTATAACCCAATATTACGAATTTCTTCTAAAAAATCTCCAAATTCAGCTTTTTATTCTCCAATCCTTCCAAGTTTAGGATTCCTTACTTTCTACAATAAAACATTATAATTTATTTAATAAAAATCCAATTAAATGCAAAATAGAATTAATATGAGGAATAAAATCATGTAAAATACATATAAATATATACTCTATCAATGAGTACCATGCCTATCATTGATTCTAATCATAAAGCATGTGGTGTTGTCAACTGTATCTCTTGTGCTTTTAATGTGATGTCTGCTTACGTTAATGGTAATCATGCATGTGATAATAAGACTGCTCCTCGACAACATATGAACAGGAATAATGTTAGATCCAAGACTGCTAGTCCTCCTTATGTTAGGAGAAAGACATTTGTACCAAAGCCTAAACAAAGTTTTATGAAGGCTGTTTAGAAAGTCAAATGTCCAGTCAATGATATTGTTAGTAAACAAACATGGATACCTAAACTAAAACAAAAGATTGTCAAATCTGTTTATAGGGTAAAATGTTTATTGGCTAATGGTAAAATTGGTATCAAGTTTAAAAATGTTGTTTTGCCTGACAAAGGCCAATACTTTAAATGCTCTGGACCTAATCAAATTTGGGTTCCGAAGAAGGTTTAATCCGTTTGTCATTGTAGGGTGTTGAACAGGTTGATCGAGTAACCTGGATCTTGGACAGTGGATGTTCAAGGCATATGACTGGAGACAGAACCCTGCTGACAAATGTGGTGGAGAAGGCCGGCCCAGTAGTTACCTTTGGAGATAACAACAAAGGTAGAACTGATGGATATGGCAGGCTTGAATCTGGAAATGTTATCATTGAGAAAGTGACCTTTGTAAAAGGACTTGAGCATAATTTGCTCAGTATCAGTCAGTTCTGTGATAAGGGATTTGAAGTCCACTTTAACAAGAAGAATTGTCTGATTTCACACAAGAGAAGTGAACAACCATCTCTTACAGGAGTCAGAAAAGGAAACTTGTACGTAGCCAATATGAACACTGGAAGCACTGAAGAAATTAACCGCTTCTATTCTAAAGCATCCACAAATGAAAGTTGGATATGGCACAAGAAACTTTCTCACCTAAATTTCAAGACGATGAACTCTCTGGTTAAGAGGGAAATGGTGAGAGGTTTACCCCCTATGGAATTCACACAGGAAGGACTATGTGATGCCTGTCAAAAAGGCAAACTAAAAAGGGCAACTCACAGGAGCACTAATATATCTTCAATAACTGATCCTTTACAGTTACTTCACATGGATCTACTTGGTCCAGTGAATGTGATGTCTATGTCAAAGAAAAGATATGCTCTTGTGATTGTTGATGATTTTTCAAAGTACACATGGGTCTTGTTTCTGAATTCTAAAGATGAGACTCCACAACTGGTGATTGATCACATCAAGTTAATTGAGTTGGATTCCAAGTATCCAGTGAGGGCTATAAGGTCAGACAATGGAACTGAATTCAAGAATACAGTTCTAAATGACTTTTGTAATGAAAAAGGTATAACCAGACAATACTCAGCTCCAAGAACTCCTCAGCAAAATGGGGTAGTTGAAAGAAAGAATAGAACCTTGATTGAAGCTGCACGTACTATGTTAAGTGAATCAAGGCTTCCATTGTATTTTTGGGCTTAAGCTGTCAACACTGCATGCTATACCCAGAATCGAACTATTATCAACAAAGACTTGATGACGACACCTTATGAAGCTATTACTGAAAAGAAACCAACACTCAAATACTTTCATGTATTTGGGGTGAAATGTTTTGTGCTTAAAGAAGGAGATGAACAAGGTGGAAAATTTGAGACCAAAGCACATGAAGCAATTTTTATTGGTTATATAAGAAGAGCTTACATGGTGTACGTGATTGATCAACAGACTGTGATTGAAAGTGTCAATGTAACATTTGATGACACTAAACTCCCTAGTATCCAAATTGAAGATTCATCTGAAAAGCTATCTTTTGAGGATATGACAGATCCAGATTCAGATGATGACAATCCACCTGATGTTTTTGCTGATGCTAATGACAACAATGATAATGATGAGGATAATCAGGGTAATGGTGGTGGAAACAATGATAATATTGGTGATACCATTAACACTCCTGAACATTCATCTAGTCAACCTGGCAACAACTCAGGAGGGAGTTAATGAGGGATCAACTAGTCATTCTCAACATCACAATGAAGAATAAGGCAAGACTGGTTGCTAAAGGTTATTATCAAGCTGAAGGAATTGATTATGATGAAACCTATGCACCAGTGGCAAGACTTGAGGCCATCAGAATATTCTTGGCATTTGCAGCATTCTCAAACTTCAAAGTTTATCAAATGGATGTCAAGAGTGATTTTCTGAATGGTAAGCTGGATGAAGAGGTGTATGTAGAACAGCCCCCTGGTTTTGAAAATCCAGATCTATTGGATTATGTCTACGTTCTCTTCAAGGCTATCTATGGTCTTAAGCAAGCGCCAAGAAAATGGTATGACACTCTCTCTGAATTTTTACTTGAAAATGGTTTCGTTAGAGGTGTTATAAACAAAACTCTCTTTTCAAAGAAACATAAGAATGATATAATATTATTCCAAGTCTATGTGGACGATATAATATTCGGGTCTACTAATGATCTTTTGTGCAAGAAATTTGCTAAGCTAATGCAGGGTAAATTTGAGATGAGCATGATGAGTGAACTGAAGTTCTTTCTTGGATTACAAGTAAGTCAAAGGACATATGGAATATTTATTTATCAATCCAAGTATGTCAGAGAGCTTCTCAAGAAATATCAAATGGAGGACTCATCTTCAGCAAAGACACCATCATCTACAGCTGTCAAGTTTGGAGCATGTGAAAATTCTGCCAAGGTAGATGTCACAAGCTATAGAGGTATGATAGGCTCATTACTTTACCTTACTGCAAGTAGACCAGATATTATGTATGCTACATGCTTGTGTGCAAGGTTCCAAGCGGATCCTAGAGATGTGCATCTCATTGCTGTTAAACGAATCTTGAGATATCTTAAGGGTACACCTAACTTAGGTATTTGGTGCCCTAAAGTATCTGGTTTTAATCTTGTTGGATATACAGATTCAGATTATACAGGAAGTATTGTAGACAGAAAAAGCACCTCCGGGAGTTGTTAATTCCTAGGTGACAGATTGGTTTCCTGGTACAGCAAGAAACAACAAACATTTTCTAGCTCAACAGCCGAAGCTGAATATATAGCTACTGGAAGCTGTTGTTCTCAAATCTTGTGGATTAGGAATCAGCTGAGAGACTATGGCTTTGTACTGGATAATATTCCTATATTATGTGATCATACAAGTGCCATAGCAATCTCCAACAATCCTGTGCAGCATATGAGAACCAAGCACATCGATATCAAGTATCATTTTATTAGAGAGCATGTCATGAATGGTATCGTGGAGTTACTTTCTGTACCCACGGAAGACCAAATAACAGATATTTTTACTAAGTCACTTGACGAATCCACATTCACAAGAATTTTTGATGAATTGGGTATGTTGAACAGTCGTAGTAATTAAACTAGTTAATATCTGAGGTTTGATCTTTAATAATTTACAAGTGATTATTTTGTGAATATTTGCTGATTTAAATCACTTGTATAATTATTTTATCAACTTATAATCTTGCTTTTTAGTTCTTAAATCAGTGTCATTATCTTGTTAATATTTTCCTACTTATTTCTTTTAATTTAGAATAATTTTATTTTCTCTAAAAATATTTTTCACAAATTTTACAAGTGGAAATTAGTGAGAAATCTATTTTTGTTGAAAATTCCTTATGAATATTTGTGATCTTTTAATAAATCATATTTTCTTTCAAAATAATTTTCTGATAAGAAAGTTATTTTATTCGAAAATATATATAGATTTATTAATTTGCTAAAAATATTTATGTAAATAGTTATTATTTTATTCAATATTTTGTAGTGTTTGTCTTTCTGTTATTAATGTGTTAATTCCGTCAAAAGGACAACTGTTAGGTCCAAAATAGTTTGTAGAAGGGGGGTTGAATACAAACTATACCGTTTTATCGAATTTGCTCTTTTCTTCAAAATATTAAAATATTAAATCAAGAACAAATTTGATGCGGAATAAAACGAATACCGATATTTCAAGTTGAATATAAAATTTATATTAACTTGATGGGGTGTGTCTAAATACACGGGTACAAATTACAAGGTTTGACGACCAAACTAATTATTACAAATTCTATAGAAAATGCGACATGAATTTTTCTATATTTGTAAATAAAAAGATCGAAATTTATTATTACAAATTCTATAGAAAATTCGACATGAAATTTTCTATATTTGTAATAAAAAGAACGAGAGGTTCTAGGAAACTTAATTCGCTAGATAGTTCCACAAGTGCAAGTAAACAATTTCTAGTGGTTTAGATTTAATGATACAAGCTAGAAATAATTTACAAGATTTAATTTCAGCTCAAGAACATTTTCCCTCTTGGTCTCTCTCTTTTCTCTCGGCTCTGTCTGTTGAGAAGAATGAAGAATGTTGTGAAGTCCTTTTGTTGTCTGCTGCCTTCTGTCTTTTATAATCCAGCCATAGTCATATTGCATTGTTTTAATTGATATAACAATCAATTAACAATAATATGACATTCGGTATGACTATCCATTTCAAATAATATGACAGTCCCTTTAAATATAACTTTCGGTATGACTATCATTAATACTAAATATGACAATCTCTTGAACTGAATATGACAATCATACCGGTATAACTATCGGTATAACTTAAGAAATTTAACAAACAAACAACTCGGGCCTCTTGATTTGTGAAACAAAAGATTTTAACCTGAATAAACTGGACGGCCAGTCGCAGGAGGAAAGAGTAAGAAGCACGCGCGCTGTTTGAAAGCTTTGAAACTGGCGCGTGTAGCGCACGCGCGCCTGTGGCGCGTCAGACCTCTGCCGACAGCATCTTTTGATAACAAGACAGGAGACTACTTTTCTTACATTTCTTTTATTTTCACTTTGCATGCCAGACTATGTCGACTGCTTCTCCTCCCTTTTTTTTTGTTTTCCTTTAAGAAAAAAAACAAACTGTCTTCTCCCTTCCTCTTTTTTTTTCTTTTCTCTTTCACAGTTTTTCTTTTTCTTTTTTTTTCTTGTTTCTTTCGAATTTAATTTAATTAAATACTTAATCAATTAATCATTAAATTAAATAATGATTAATTAACTAATTAATTAAATCAATTCAGATTAATACATTAATTCAAAATTAATTAACATGATAATTAATTTAATAAATAAATTAATTCGATATGAATTAATTTATTAAATTAAACCAATTACATATTTATATTAATTAAGTGAGAATTAATATAAAAATCTTTTTACAACCGAAATCTTTTTTTTTCTTGAACTATTGAAAGTAATAAAGAATTACCACCGAATTTTCGTTGACGCTCGATGCACGGTCTGGTTCATGAGCGACTAACTCCAACGACTTTTCTTTATTTTTGACTCTATGTTTTGGTTCATGTCTTCCTTTTTCTTCACTCTTTTTCAAACCTTTCTAATTTGTATTCTGCCACTGTAGGAACCTCTTGTCACTATAAATAGAATCCACTGTCTTGATTACTCCACTGATGCTTGATCAACTGAACGAACTTCTTCAAGTGTAGTATACCTCAAAATGGTAGATTGACTTTGTCTTCTTTCTCTTGACAGTTATACATTTGAGATCCCTGTGACAGTACATATACTATTTACTATTACATTCTTGTTTGAGTTGAGTTGTATCCTCGAAATACAAATAGGCTACATCATTTTCCTTTCAATCTCCCCCTATTTGTTTGTTAAACATTAACATACAAATACCTAGAGGATAACTCAACTACAAACTAGAAGAAGATAAAGCTTTAAAGAGCTATAGTAAATAATACATAAAAAAATTTCTGGTTTAGATATTACAATTCCAGAATCTCAGTAGATGAAATGATCGATGATTGTTCCTTTGACACTGAACTGATCTTCATTAAGTAACTCATCTTCATTTATTGACATATCTGCCTGATAACCCTTTACATCTGATATTGAAAATCATCAGCAGATACTTGGAAATTCTTCAGTGGTAAAGAGTATGACTTGACAACCACATATTGAAGAATTCTTCTTTGTCGTTTCATACTTCTCTCCTTCCTTATGTCTCCCTACCTAAGGTGATATGACTCTTCCTTAAAACGGTGAATACTCCCCCTTTCTAAGGTATATCCTTTTTCATATCTCTCCCCCTCAGATAGAAAATCTCCCCCTCACTAAGGTAATCTTATACTCTCCCCCTTAGTTGAGTATCTCTTACTAAGGCAATCTTTGAGTATATCTTCTTCAATATATCTCTCCCCCTTAGTTGAGTAATCCTCCAAGCATTTAATTACAGCAAACATCCAATTAAATTAGATGATACCAAATTTTCAATTATAACTCACCTCTTACCTTTAGTACAACAGATTCTTCATACATATAACATTGTCTGCTGCAATAAAGAAAAGAAGCTTTGCTTGTGTTGAAGGATTTTCATGAAGACTTCCAGAATAGAAGTATGTAGACTGATCAACTTTTTCCTTTAGATATGATAGAATGGCCTCACTATTGATCATCCTGACAACCAAATCTCCCAACAATTTCCTTATATCTCCAAAATATTGTAAGTAAACTTTGTTTGGGGAATAGGGAATGGGATTTGGTGTTTATCTTTCTTTCTTACTGTGAGTGTGTGATTCTGTTTTGTGTACCTCACAAGTGTTTAACTCATCTCTCCACTCATATCACTTAAAATGAGTGATCTTAACTCTCATCTCTCAAGTGTTTACACTCATGCTCACTAGTGTATCACTCTTATCTCTCATAGCTCCAACATCCATGTGTACCTGCAAGGAAAATTCACCATAGCCCCTTCTAGAGAGGTCACTGGTGGTGCAATGGGGTTTCACAAATCCCCGATCCTCGTTAGATTCGTCAGACGAATCTGAGTCATAATCTACAAGTTTATAAAATTTTCCCTTTTTATGGGTTTCAGATTTGAATTCTGAGAAGTAAACAATAATCTATAAAATTTAGCATTTACATCAAAGTTCCCTTCAAATGTCTATGAAGACATCACCTTGTTAAACTCATCAGGTAAATCTGAATCATAGTTAACAAGTTGCCGATCCGCACCTATGTCGGACCCGATACCCGTAGGATCCAGAGATGTTTCCTCTGGGGAGTTAGATAATGATCTTGTTGAATTTTGCATTGAGATCAATACCTTCTCTCGAGGTCTGTGAAGACTCTTGGTTCTTTGAGGAACCTTCAACTTATAATCCTAACCGTAAAATAGTCGGACTATGAGTTGTTTCCGTCAATTCATCCTTAGTGTGTGCAATCTCACTTTGTGCATAGAAATTATTTTAGTCTTGTGTATGAGGTAGTGACTTACCAACATATGCCCTGGCTGACAGGCGAATTTCAATAAACTCATCCTTTTAATAGAATGAATCCAGAGACTGTTATAGTGCCATTTTCAGCTCTGCATCCTTTTGGGAGAATGCAGGCGAGCTTACAGATACCTCAAGTTATATACATCTATTCTCCTTGAGAGGTAGAGCTGTGGGTTTACTATCCCTCACATCCTTATTTGCTGTAACAAGTACAGTTACTCCCTTATTGACCTTTAGTCTAACAGGTTATTTTCATTTCAGGGGTAAGTTAGGATGTGTTTAGATTTGGATTTATAGTCTGGGATAGAAGTTGTTGGGTTTACAACCTCATGACTTTCATGTGAGAAAACTTCCACTAGGAGTTGAACCTGCATCACATAGCAGTAGAGCAAAATAGAGATAGAATGCATTTACATCATACCATAACATTATGTGAAAACATATGCATTATATCTTGTGAGAGAAATGATGTACAATTGTGACTTCAAAAAAATTTTATAATATAAGCAATCATAACTGTAGAAAGATTTCAGTTTTCTTTTAAAAACTGTTAATGTTCAAGAGTTTGTATTTATGCATAAAACAATGTATTATCATGTCTTTTAATGAAAACTAAGTCGTTTTAATTTTAAAAGACACAAACTCTTGACTTCGCGGTAATTAAGAAAGAAAGATTTTCTTTAAGTGCTTATAATGTATAGAGAACTTTAACACAAAGTTAGTGAAAAGACTCATACAAGCACTTGATGTCGTTTAGGTAACAAAGATTACCAAGTACATATGTACAGATAACCAATGTCTCTCCTTTGGCACTTCATTACTTAGCACAACATAAACTAAGTAATTGACTGATGGATGTAAAATATTCTAAGAACTATCATATGTATAAAGTGGTGTATAACCAGAATTAGAGAATTTAATTTTGAAAAATCTCACCACTTGAAAATGTGATAGGAGACCGAATGTAATTTTAAGTCTCACTTACTTAGAAATTTGAACACATTAATTTATACTACCACTAATGATTTACAGATAAGACACATTTACTCAGAATAAATCCTAAGTAATATCATCAGAGATAATATATACATCACAATTAGTTTACAATAAAGTATCAGAACAACTAGCAATTGTTAGTAAACAAATATTTTACTATTTGATACCAACTGCTAGTATTTATCAAATACTTTAGAATGCAAGTAATTGTGTTTATGATTACTTTACCAAAATTAAATTATGAGCAAATAAACCATTGAATTGCTTCACGTCATAATTTAACTAGGATATAAATAATCACTGCTAAATACTAAATATTCAATGATATCAATTGTTTGATAAATTCAATCTATTGTAAGACAAATTCAATTTAGTGAAGATTGAATTGTTACATTGAGTACCAATTGACAGAATGATATTAGTATCTAACTACTTAAGAACATCATTCACTGATATTCATAAGTACGAGAACTAGTTGACAAGAAATACACAAGCACTTAAGATATAACATTTCAAACTTATGACTTCAAGGCAACTCCTCGATAATAACAATTGTTAACTCCTAACAACTGTTTACTGGTAGACAACCTTGGTTCTAAAAATAAGAATCGATTACCAAAGCTGTCTTGTCTGCAATCTTAGAAATGATATTCTAAGTTCTATACACCTTGATCCATAGTATATAACATTTATTATCAAAGTGATTAGAAGCTTGCAAATAAGTACAAAAATTATTCAAAGTAATTGAACAATGGTCACTTTAGATATTACAATATCCATAGTTCTACTTAGAGAATTTTTATACCATGTATAATAATATGAGTGAATTGTAAAAGATATAACAATGATTACTTAGAGGAGTTCTAAGTAATTTCACACATACCAATATATCTCACAATTAGTTAGTAAATATAATTCTAACTAAATATCATTAACTGATATAAGTCAAAACTTCAATACAACCAATTGTTAGAACCATGATATTAATTATAGTGAATTCCTAAAAATGGGATATTAAAGTTTACTAGAATTAACATCTCACAACCAATTGAAGACCAATACAAATTAGGTCCAAATTAGTTATGTTGTTTATTTATTTTGATAAATATGAGGTATAGAGCGAATACTAAATTGAATTGCTTCAAGATCGTAACCCACATAAATCAAAACAAATAATTAAATAATTAAATACTAAATCTCTATAAGTTAGATTTTAGCATTTAAGTATTTAAATTATCTTTAAATAATCACCACTAAAATATATTACAATTATACACATGGCAATCATTCAACAGATAATTCTCAGCGTGAGGTCTGGATGTAAATAAAATCACAAGTCCTTTCGATACAGACAATTGAATACTTGTGAGCTTACTTAAGAATTACTTAACAGATGAGATTTACAAATCATATAGCATTAATAAAATCCCAAGTTTACAAACCAATCTTGAAAAATTAATTTCATCAAGTGATTTAGCAAACATGTCTGCAAGTAATTCTTAGCTAAAGACATGCTCTCGAAATAATTGATACCTTATGCAAGTTGCTTAGCCTTGAGCGTTCCACAGAGTTGTTGGAGATAAATTTTATTCCTTGTGTTCTCCTTCTTTCGTACAACTCATTTGATCTGTCTCTATGCAGCAAAACACGTCAGAACTGATGTTTCTAGGGTACCATCTCCGCAGATCCGGGTCCAACTTAAGACATCTGAAAATCAATTGTAATAACTACAAGAATAGATTCTCAAGAATCCACTTGGGGCCTTGCACATTTCAATAATTGAGAATAAAATATGTGTGTAAGTGATCTATTAGCAATTGAATAAGATAATAAGCTGATGATTACTCTATAGCTCGATTAGGCCCTAATTAGTAGATCCTGAACTTATTGGGTCAAATATCTCTAGGGTACCATTTCCTCAGATCCGGGTCCATCTTAAGATTTTTGATTACCAACTTGTTAGGTCCAAACTAATAGGTCAAAAGCCAACTATAGTGGTGTGTTGTCATGAAGTAATTCAAAAGAATTGCAACTTTACCAACATCAAAACAGCAAATATCTTGATACCAATTTATAGCTAGTAGATCAACATATAATAAAATCAAGATATCATTGCACATATATATCATTTATGTTTGTGCCTAAAGATGTATAGAGTTCTATAAATATATGACACCAGTTGTTAAAAGATACCAACTGTTAAAGATTGATACCAAATATTAAATTATAGTTAGGGTGTCATACCATGTCTTTCCACGCTTGCTTGAGTGATGATACCAGTTCATACTAACCTGTAGAGATCTTCCACTATCTCACTAACCAGGAGTGCACTTGTTCACATTCCTCTATCATCTAGATTCTGTAGGTCCAGATGTGCATTATAATCTTGAATGTGCAGCAGATGCCTGATATCCTCAAGTCTTGTCACTGGTGCTTCTTGTCAAATATACTGTTTGATCAAATTGTAACCTAGCATCCAGTTTGGCTTTGTCCCTCTTAACAACGCCTTGACATCCAGTTAAACTTCTGGTTATCCTTGTACCAATTACAGCCTTGTTGTTTGGTCTGGATACCAGCTTCCCTTCAATCTGCCTTTTGTAGTGATTGAGATCATCTTGCATTGCAATCACTCAATCTGAATCTTTCAGAGCTTTTGTAGCTTTCTTAGTTTCTTTTAAAAGAAAACTAAAGAAATAATCATTAGTACTTGAAGCTATGTTAGTCTTTTACTTCCACCATTAGAAACACTAAGAACTAGAACAAAGAGTTAATTGAGTCAACACTCTTTGTCTTGGCAGACATGTTCTCATAGTGTCCTTTAAATTTCAGTGTGGTGTTGAGTTGACTAGATGATCCTTCTTTTGCTCCCCCTAAGCTGTTGCTGGGTTTACATGAAGATTCTCAATGTTGACCTTGCTTGGATCTGAATCATCATTACCATTGACAGCTGGGAGCTAGAGGTTATTGAACATCACTAAGACTTTCAATCACCTTCTGTTGATTAATAACAATCACCCTGTAGGCTGTTGACTCCATTGAGTAACAAAGGAAATTATCCTCTTGAGCATTAGCTGATTGCTAGGATGCTCACTTTCGATTTAATACTGCAAAACAATTTCCTTCATACTTATGGGGTCTTCCTAAAATTCTTATGGATCAGGGTTTAAGATGTGATCAATCACCATCAGTGGTGTCTTGTCTTCAGATTGTTTGAACAACAACTTGTTTGTTGAGAGAAGTCATCAGTCATCACTACTAAAATATATTTTACTTTGATGTAGAACTTCTGTGTGATGCTTCTTTGACTTCCCTTTATGACATGCCTCGTAATTTCATTTTACTTTAATTCCAGATGAGGCAGTCTCCTTTACTGATTCGATTTCCAGGAAAGAATCTCTTGATATGACATTCAGGTGAGAGAGCTCCTTATGTCATAGCTGAACTCCTGTCTGATAAAGCTTTAGATTTGACCTTGTTGACTTCACCTATGACTGAGATTCCATGTCAGCTACAGATAAGTTCTCTTTCCTTTATCCTCGAACAGTAGGCTCTTCATCTTGTAAAAGATGCTTTATTACTGACAACATTCCTTGGCTATTGAATAGCCTTGACCCTAGGTCATACCCTTGCTGTTGTCTCCAAGGGACAAACCACTTGGCCTGTCTTCACATTCACAGTCCATAGCAGGGTTCTTTCTTCGATGATATGCTTTGAATAAATCAATAATAATGCATAATCGATTAACCTGTTAAGCCCTACATTCACAAATGTATAAAAAGTTCTTGGTACCCAAATTGTTTAATTGGGTCCAGATGGATTAGAGATTTCTCTTTTATCAGAGTTAACAACCGTTTAACCTTAACATGCTCATTCTTATCTTTGACTGACCATTTCTCCTTTTTAATGTCATTGACAAAATATTCACTGAGCAAGGAGAATAATGGTTCCTTCCTAACATAAGAAGGATAAGCAGTCTGTGCCCTATTGTAATTCTTAAACATGCTTTTTCTATAATCAATGCAAATACTCGGAGATGCATTTATGATATTTGAAATAAGCAGACATGATAATAAGAATACATGGCATACATTCAATAATTAAAACATTGAGATAAGAATTATGCAAATTAGGCATGTTATGCATTTTAGAAAATTCAGTACTATCTACTTTAACCTATGTACACTTGTGTAACAGGTAGCAAGTAGATTTACAGATATTCAATAATTTTCTAAACATGCATGGAATAGAAGAATTAACAATTAATCACTAATTCTATCCAATCCATTCCTATTGTTATATTATATTATATAATCTCTATTACCTAAGTCAGATTTACAAATGACTTGATGTTCTACTGACACCCTAGGTAATTATTCCATCTTTTAAACTTTTTAAACCTTAACAAACAATTCAGAATGAATAAGAAAATCTTGTTCTACTGGGGATCCTGAAACTAGCTTAAGCAGAGGTCTTATATGCTTAACATATAACAATTAAGAATTAAAAGATATTGTCTAAGGAACAGCTCTAACTCACTATTGCAATTAATTAAATTCAACAAATATTCATACACATAATAAGATCTTCTAACCAAAGATATAATAATTAAAAACTAAGATCTTAACATGCTTTGAATTTCTGAGAATTACATATTACACTAGTTCGAAGAATTGATACCTGAGACATGTGAGGTGAATCATCTTCAGAGATTGCTATGAAGGCAAGATATTAATTATGCTCTTCTCATTATCATCTGATCCATCCCAACTCTTTTCTTCAGCAAGATAAGTTCTGCACTGATGCTTCTGTTTCATCTCATTTAATGAATCCCTATTCATCCTTGTCTGTCAGAATTCTGTACCATGTTACACACCTTGATAGTAACTTATCACATATAACTTTCCATAGCTGTAACTATCATGTCTTGTTCTTTCCACCATCTCAGTCTTGTAACCACCTCTTGAACTGTATCCTGAAGAGTTTTTGCTTCGGAATAGATAGGCCTGATTCCTGGGTTAAACATTTGTACTATTTCTGAATTAGTAACTCTTCCTGTCTGTTCTGAGGTTCCATCATTAATTCCTGACTGAGATGTCTAATTGTCTAGTTCATTCTCAAACCTCCTTGATTCCACTTTTCTAAAATCTCTGTTGATTCCTTGAAAAATATTTCTTGGTACAATCCACTAAATGTAATAGATGTTACATTGGAGCAATTCACTTAGTGTTTGTATATCAGAGAATCAATAGACTTAATTCAAATCTTCGAGAAAAATTCTATCCACTTAACCTCTTCCATTCCTGCTTCTGAAAAACCAGTGAATTTTATGGATATAAATTTGAGGAGCTTCCACAAATTTTTCTTCAGTAGGTAGAAATTAATTTCGTTGAAAAATGCATTTTCTTCAAAAGATTCAAATCATCTTTGACGTCCGGAGGAATCTTCAACTAACAATCTTCTTAGAACTATTGGCTTAGAATAAATTTAAAATATTTAAAATTCAAAAACTTCAAGGACTTGAACATTTTTGAGAATTAACAAATCTGAAAATAAGTTCAAATTAATTAAAATTTGAAATTCTTAAGAATTGAAAATTTTTGAAAATTAGACAATTTGAAAATAAATTCAAGTTGTTTAAAAATCAAAAAATCCAAGTATTAAAAACTTCAAGAATTAAAAAAGTTGAAATTTAAGTCAAATTAATTAAGAATAAAAAAAATCAAGAAATGAAATTTTTGAGAGTTAAAAAATTCGAAAATATATTCAAGTTAATTAAAATTCGAAATTACCAAGAATTAAAATATTTGAAAATTAAACAATTTGAAACTAAATTCAAGTTGTTTAAAAACCAAAATTTCCAAGAATTAATCATTTCAAGAATTAAAAAATTCGAATCTAAGTTCAAATTATTTAAATATCAAAAATCTCAAAAATGAATATTTTTGAAGGTTAAAGAATTCGAAAATTAGAGGAGTTGACTTTTTGGTCTAATACCGGATTTAATTTTTGTATGGGTCAAAAACTCGAAATCCAATTGGAGGACCACAAAAATATGGATCTTGATTTGTGCGTCAATCAAAAGGCTCTGATGCCAATTGTTAGGTCCAAAATAGTTTGTAGAAGGGGGGGTTGAATACAAACTATACCGTTTTATCGAATTTGCTCTTTTCTTCAAAATATTAAAATATTAAATCAAGAACAAATTTGATGCGGAATAAAACGAATACCGATATTTCAAGTTGAATATAAAATTTATATTAACTTGATGGGGTGTGTCTAAATACACGGGTACAAATTACAAGGTTTGACGAACAAACTAATTATTACAAATTCTATAGAAAATTCGACATGAATTTTTCTATATTTGTAAATAAAAAGATCGAAATTTATTATTACAAATTCTATAGAAAATTCGACATGAACTTTTCTATATTTGTAATAAAAAGAACGAGAGGTTCTAGGAAACTTAATTCGCTAGATAGTTCCACAAGTGCAAGTAAACAATTTCTAGTGGTTTAGATTTAATGATACAAGCTAGAAATAATTTACAAGATTTAATTTCAGCTCAAGAACATTTTCCCTCTTGGTCTCTCTCTTTTCTCTCGGCTCTGTCTGTTGAGAAGAATGAAGAATGTTGTGAAGTCCTTTTGTTGTCTGCTGCCTTCTGTCTTTTATAATCCAGCCCTAGTCATATTGCATTGTTTTAATTGATATAACAATCAATTAACAATAATATGACATTCGGTATGACTATCCATTTCAAATAATATGACAGTCCCTTTAAATATAACTTTCGGTATGACTATCATTAATACTTAATATGACAATCTCTTGAACTGAATATGACAATCATACCAATATAACTATCGGTATAACTATCGGTATAACTTAAGAAATTTAACAAACAAACAACTCGGGCCTCTTGATTTGTGAAACAAAAGATTTTAACCTGAATAAACTGGACGGCCAGTCGCAGGAGGAAAGAGTAAGAAGCACGCGCGCTGTTTGAAAGCTTTGAAACTGGCGCGTGTAGCGCACGCGCGCCTGTGGCGCGTCAGACCTCTGTCGACAGCATCTTTTGATAACAAGACAGGAGACTACTTTTCTTACATTTCTTTTATTTTCACTTTGCATGCCAGACTATGTCGACTGCTTCTCCTCCCTTTTTTTTTTGTTTTCCTTTAAGAAAAAAAACAAACTGTCTTCTCCCTTCCTCTTTTTTTTTTCTTTTCTCTTTCACAGTTTTTCTTTTTCTTTTTTTTCTTGTTTCTTTCGAATTTAATTTAATTAAATACTTAATCAATTAATCATTAAAATAAATAATGATTAATTAATTAATTAAATCAATTCAGATTAATACATTAATTCAAAATTAATTAACATTATAATTAATTTAATAAATAAATTAATTCGATATGAATTAATTTATTAAATTAAACCAATTACATAATTATATTAATTAAGTGAGAATTAATATAAAAATCTTTTTACAACCGAAATCTTTTTTTTCCTTGAACCATTGAAAGTAATAAAGAATTACCACCGAATTTTCGTTGACGCTCGATGCACGGTCTGGTTCATGAGCGACTAACTCCAACGGCTTTTCTTTATTTTTGACTCTATGTTTTGGTTCATGTCTTCATTTTTCTTCACTCTTTTTCAAACCTTTCTAATTTGTATTCTGCCACTGTAGGAACCTCTTGTCACTATAAATAGAATCCACTGTTTTGATTACTCCACTGATGCTTGATCAACTGAACGAACTTCTTCAAGTGTAGTATACCTCAAAATGGTAGATTGACTTTGTCTTCTTTCTCTTGACAGTTATACATTTGAGATCCCTGTGACAGTACATATACTATTTACTATTACATTCTTGTTTGAGTTGAGTTGTATCCTCGAAATACAAATAGGCTACATCATTTTCCTTTCAACAACCTATGGTATTTTTAGTATTTTATATTTTCTAGTTATATTTTTGCAGATATTTTTGTAAATTATTATCTTTTATCTTTAATATTCTGTAAATATTATTAATACAGTTATTTTTGAATTTAAAAAATATATATATAAAAATAAAAAATTAATAAAAAATAAAAAATTAATAAAAATAAAAATTTGTTTGTATATTATTATGTCAAATTTTTGTAAATTATTAATTTATGTATAGTTTTATTATTTTTATGTTAATTTAAAATTTTCTTCTTTGTTTAGTTTTATTTGAATTTTCTTTTCTTTTTAGTTTTTATTTAATATTATTATTATGTATATTATTTCTTATTTTTGAATATTATTTTTCATGTGCATATAAATAGTTTGTATAGTTTTTACAGTTTAGTCACTATACTTTCAAAACTTACAAACAGGTCCCTGTACTTGGTTCTTTTGTTGTTCTTCTTCTTAACACACACAAAACCTGCAGTTTAAGTATAAATCTTTGTTTTGTGATTGCTGTTAACAGATCTTCGTGTTAAGGACTTAACAATTGACCAATGTTGGTATCAAATTGGTATGTGTCTATACAATTGGTTAGTAACTAATGTTTGATTTTCAGGATCTAACAATTGGAAGACAAGACCTATCAAGTGCTAACAATTTCTAATAGTTGGTATATATCATGCAGGACCTAAAACATGATAAAATAGTTTTGTTTGTATTTGTTTAAACATTAACTTACATTAATTCAATTAATTTTTATTAATTGAATTTTTGTCCTTGTTTTTGTTTAGTAAAACCAGCTTAAGATCTATATCTTCTTTAAATTCAAAATCTCTTTCTACAGCTGTGATTGCTTACATTGTAAATCTTTTGAAATCACAACTGTATATCATTTCTCTTAAGATAAAATGCAATATTTTCTTAGAAAACTTTTCAATGTTAAAAATGCATTCTATCTCTATATTGCTCATATTCTGTGATGCAGGTTCATCTACATGAAATTTTGTATTCTCACATGTTTAGTCATAAGGTTGTAAACCCAACAACTTTTATCCCAGACTACAGTCAAACTCAAACACATTCTATTTTACCCCCTAAATGGAAGTAACCTATTAGACTAGAGGTCACCAGGGAGTAACTGCACTTGATGCAGAAAACAAGGATGTGTGGGATATTCAGTTGGAGAGTCACTACCTTATACACTAACCAAAATATTTCATATGCACAAGTGAGATTGCACACACTAAGGATAAATTGACGGAAACCTGTAATCCAACCATTTTACGGTTAGGATTATAAGTTAAAGGTTCTTTAATGAACTAAGAGTTTTCACAGACCTCGAGAGAAGGTATTGATCTCAAATGCAAAATTCATCAAGATCATTATCTAACTCCCCAGATGGAACATATCTGGATCCTACGGGTAACGGGTCCGACATAGGTGCGGATCAGCAACTTGTAGACTATGATTCAGATTTATCTGATGAGTTTAACAAGGTGATGTCTTCATAGACATTAGAAGGGAATCTTGATCTCAATGCTAAATTTATAGATCATTGTTTACCTTCTCAGAATTCAAATCTGAAAACCTTTAAAAAAGGGAAATTAGCAACTTGTAGATTATGACTCAGATTCGTCTGAAGAGTCCAACGAGGATTTGGGATTTGCGAACTCCCATTGCACCACCACTGACCTCTCTTGAAGGGGCTAGGGTGATTTTTCCTTGCAGGTACACTAACGGATGTTGGAGCTATGAGTGATATGAGTGAAACACTAGTGAGCAAGAGTGTAAACACAGAGAGAAGTGAGACACTCAACACAAATGAGTGGAGAGAAGAGTGAAACACTTGTGAGGTACACTAAACACTATCACACACTCACAGTGATGAATAAAATGAAGCTTCCTTTCTAACAAAGCTTTATCAATTGATTTCAATGTACTCTAACGATTGGTATAAATTGGTAACAATTTGGTATCAACTACTTTGTCAATTAGTTGAATGGAGGATTCCTCAACTAAGGGGGAGAGATATATTGAAAAAGATATCTTGAAGCTTAAAGCTTACCTTAGTAGGATATACTCAACTAAGGGGGAGAAGTATTGGGGTACAAGTAAAAGAAGAGTGATTTAGAAAGGGGGAGCAGTAAAGACTGTGCTTAGGATGAGAGGTAAGTCTATTTACTAAGGGGGAGCCTTAGATGATGAAGCAAAAGAACTTTCATTTGTTATGAAAGTGGCGATAAAAGGAGAATTACATCACAATACTATTCTATTAGTCGTTCAATGTACTATGTATAAAGGCTAAGTGGAAGAGTAGTAAATTCACCAGAAGTTATAGAAATGGTATTGATTCACCATTGTCTATATAGTAGGAACAACTATTTTTCTTTAGTGAGAAAAGCTGTGTCAGAAATGGGAAGTGATTGTAAATCAAGAACTGCTGATAATCACCAATGTAAGATGTGAAGGATTATTGGGTAGAGATATGAAGAATCAGAAATGAAGATGAGTTATCTATTGAAGATCAGTTCAGTGCTATAGGAACAATCATCTATCATTTCATCAACTGAAGATTCTGGAATTGTTAAATCTAAACCAGAGAATTTTTTTTTGTATTATTTACTTAATTCTTAAAAGTTTTATCTTTTTCTTGTTTAAGTGAGTTAGTTGAGTTATCCTCTAGGTATTTGCTTGTTATTGTCTAACAAACAAATAGGGGGAGATTGAAAGGTATATGATGGAGCCTATTTGTATTTCGAGGATACAACTCAACTTGAACAAGATTGTAATAGTAAATAGTATAAAGACTGTCACAAGGAATCTCAGATTGTATTATCTGTCAGAAGAAAAAGATCAATGTCAATCTACAGACTTGAGGAATTACTACATTGAAAGAAGTTCAGACATTTGATCAAGCCTCAGTGAAGTATTCGTTAAAGAAGTGGATTCATTTAAAGTGACAGGGATTTCGACAGTGACGGAGACAGTACAGAAGAATTAATAGAGAGAGGAGAAAAGAAAAGGAACCAGATTTTAAAGTCAATATATGAAGAACAGTCATTACGGTTAGTCACTCATGAACCAGACAGTACATCGAGTGTCAACATTAAACAGTGGTTGTTTATCATTAACTTCAGTGGTTCAAGCTGTCAAGACTGGTATGTTAAGAGAAGAAAGGAACCAAATCATAGAGTCAACAATAAAGAAAAAGCTGTTGGAGTTAGTCGCTCATGAACCAGACCGTGCATCGAGCGTCAACGAAAATTCGGTGGTAATTCTTTATTACTTTCAGTGGTTCAAGAAAAAGATTTGAGCTGTCAAAAGATTTATATTAATTCTCTTTTAATTAATATAATTATGTAATTGATTTAATTTAATAAATTAATTCATTCTGAATTAATTTATTTATTAAATTAATTATCATGTTAATTAATTTTGAATTAATATATTAGTCTAATTGATTTAATTAATTAACTTATTAATTAATTAATCATTATTCGTTTAAATGATTAATTGATTAATCAAGTTAATTAAATTAGATACAATATAAAAGAAACGGAGAAACAAAAGATGAATAAAAAAAGGAAGAGAAGGAAGTCAGTTGTACACTTGTTTGTTGTCGACAAAAGAATAAAAGGAAGACAGCAAAGTGGACATGCATGCAAGAAAGAAAGAGAAGACAAAAGCCTGCATGTTCCTGTCGGATGCAGGATTTGCGCGCCTGCATAGAGCGTGTCGTACACGCGCCTGGTGGCCAGCTAGAAAAAGCGCGCGTGATGTTCACTTCACCTCCCTACAACTGGTTTTAAATCTGACAACATACATATTTTGTTTACAGAGAATATTTCAAATCATTACAATCAAGTTTTTTATTTGTTAAAGACAATTTTGATTGTCATGACGATTGTCTTGGTAAGCTTTGATTGTCTTGCCCATTGTATTGCCTATTGTCTTGGCAATACAAGTTGATTATCTCGGTGGTTTTGGATTATCTTGCCGATTGTCTTGGCAGTACAAAACTGATTGTCTTGAAAGAACAGATTGTCTTTCCGATTGTCTTGGCAGTACAAATGAAAAAGAAAAGAGGCAGAAGACTATATTAAATCAAGACAGGCGGCCAGAACACAACAACACACAGAATATATCATCTTCAAGAAACAAAAAGCTATTCTCTCTCATCAAGAACACAACCTGCAGGAGCTGAAAAATTTATAGAAAATCAAGTTCATCTTATTTTTAATATCTGATCCGATAGAACTTGTTTACTTGAGTCTCTTGTACTATTAGCGAGTTTTTACTCCTAATCTATATTTCGATTTTTATTAACAAATCTAGAAAAATTCATGTCGAATTTTCTAATTTGTTTTTATTAACTTGATATAAATTCTGTACTGTATTTGTAACAAACCCCTCAAGTTAATATAATTTTATATTCAACTTGAATTTTTTTTTCATTTAATTCCGCTCAAATTTGTCAAAATATAAATTAAATTTATCTGGACAAATTTCGATTAAACAGTACCGTTTGTATCCAACCCCCCTTCTACAAACATATTGGACCTAACAGCCACCTAATGTTGAGCTTCATGGATGCCTTCTCAGGGTACAACCAGATTAAAATGTCCCCGGAAGACAGGGAAAAGACGGCTTTTGTCACTCACAGAGGCGTCTATTGCTACAAGGTCATGCCTTTCGGCCTAATAAACGCTGGGGCCACTTTCCAACGGGTCATGAACAAAAATCTTTGGCAAACAACTGAGCAGAAACATGGAAGTGTATGTGGACGACTTCATTGTCAAATCACTTCTCGCCGCATCACATCTTGACAACTTAAGAGAATGCTTTGCCACCCTCCGCGAGCATGAAATGAAACTAAACCCGGAAAAGTTCATGTTCGGTCTAGATGTCGGCAAGTTCCTTGATTTTCTCGTCTCACACCGAGGCACAGAGGCCAACCCTGAAAAGATAAAGGCTATAACGGAAATGCAACCGCCACGAACACTCAAAGAAATTCAAAAGCTCACGGGAAGATTGGCCGCCCTACGCAGATTCATTTCTTCGACACTCTGAAAGGAGCTAAAACCACCAAAACCATCTCATGGAAGGACGAGTGCCAGAAAGCATTTCAGGATTTAAAAGAATACTTATCTTCGGCACCGCTGCTCGCAGTAGAAAAACCTTCTGAACCGCTGTCGCTCTACCTATCCGCATCTGACAAAGCAGTAGGAGCGGTCTTAGTCAAAGAGGAGAACAATGAACAAAGGCCCATCTATTATATGAGCCAAGTACTCAAAGATGCGGAGACGCGTTACCCCAACATTCAAAAAATGGCATTAGCACTTGTCATGGCAAGCCGCAAACTCCGCCACTACTTCCAAGTCTGGGAAATCAGAGTAATCACAGATCAGCCGCTCAGGAAAATACTTCATAAGCCCGATTTGTCGAGACGGTTGATCAACTGGACTGTGGAACTAAGCCAGTACAACCTGGTCTATGTGCCTAGGACCGCAATCAGAGCTCAGGCCCTAGCGGACTTCGTAACAGAATGCTCGTTTACAACAACTGAGGTAGTGCCAACAGTCTCGGAGCCAGAAGTGGGCGAGTACTGGAAATTACACGTCGATGGTTCCGCAACCAATACCCGCTGCGGCGCAGGTCTTATCCTGACAAGCCCCGAGAATTTCTAAGTGAAGCAAGCAATCACACTCGGCTTCAAGGCCACAAACAACCAGGCCAAATACGAAGCACTCCTAGCGGGTCTCTCCTTGGCAAAAAGTCTCCAAGTCAAGAAAATTTCCATCTATAGCGACTCGCAGCTGGTCGTAAGACAAACATCGGGAGATTATGCCACCAAAGACGAAACTCTGAACAAGTACCAGGACCTAGTAAAAATAGCCCCGGCGGGCTTCGAAGAGCATAACCTCCAACAAATAGACAGGGAGTATAATTCCATGGCGGACATGTTGTCCAAACTCACAAAGGGCGAAAACACAGACGGAAATGCGGTGTACTTCGAAGAGCTCCAAGATCCTAGCACAAATGTAAAAGAAATCATGGAACTCGACACACCCGCAGACACATGGCTGACTCCATTCATCCGCTACCTCGAAAGCGGAACCCTCCATGAGGATGCTACTAAGGCAAAGCTCCTGAAATCCCAAGCACAAAATACGCTGAACTCGACACACCCGCAGACACATGGCTGACTCCATTCATCCGCTACCTCGAAAGCGGAACCCTCCCTGAGGATGCTACTAAGGCAAAGCTCCTGAAATCCCAAGCAACAAAATACTTCCTGCAAGACGGAACCCTCTACAAGCAGAGCTTTGACTCTCCAATCCTCAAGTGCATCGACAACGAAGAAGCCCTCTACTGCATGAGAGAGGTACATGAGGGCATCTGCGGTGACCACATGGCGGGCAAAGCCTTGGTGCACAAGATCCTCAGACAAGGATACTATTGGCCAATCATGCATAAAGATTGCAAAGACTTCGATATGAAATGCCATCAGTGCCAGCTATTCAGCAACATATCAAGGAAGGCACCTGCACTGCCCGCATCCATCCTATCCCCAATCCCATTTACCGTGTGGGGGATCGACATAATGGGTCGACTCCCAAAAGCCAAGGGCGAACTGCAATACGTAATGGTCACGATTGATTACATGACAAAGTGGGCCGAGGCCAAGGCACTAAAGAACATCACACAGGACGATGCCATCCGCTTTGTAAATGAACAAGTCATAATCAGATTTGGCATCCCGGTAGTGATTATCTCCGACAACGGCACGCAGTTCGTGGGCTCCAAGTTCGCGAAATTCCTCTCTGACCACGACATCAAACACAAGAAAGCGTAAGTCTGCCACCCGCAGAGCAATGGTCAAGTAGAGGTTACAAACAGAATCATTGTAAGAGGGTTGGAAAAGCGCCTTACCACGTCCAAAAAGAAGTGGCCGCAAGAACTACCAAACGTCCTATGGTCTTATCGCACTTCCGCAAGAACTAGCACGGGGGAATCCCCGTTCAAGTTGGCATATGGCACCGAAGCATTGGCACCCGTCGAAATTGGTTCACCTTCATACCGGGCAATGAACTTCGATGAAGAACAAAACACCCGAGGGTTAAAGACAAACCTTGACCTCCTAGACAAGGGGAGAGAAACCGTCGTCAACAAAATGGCCATATAAAAAGAGAAAACCAAGGAGTTCTTTGGAAAACGAGCAAGGGTCAGAAACTTCGTGGAAGGAGACTTGGTCAATCGAGCGACAGAAGCTTCCGACCCGAGACACACTGGGAAACTAATGCCTAAATGGGAAGGTCCCTACAAAGTCATACAAGTCCTCAGGCAGGGCTTCTACAAATTAACCAGCCTAGACGGAACGGAGGTCAACAACACCTGGCATGGGGATAAGCTTAGAAAATATTATCAATAGGCTTAGACAGTTCCCATGTTATATGCACAAACGCAGCATGTTGTACGCGGACATGATATTTTGCAATAAAAATCGTTTGAACCCTTCAAATATGAGTGATTTACTGCTTTCATACAAGACACAAAACACAAAGTGCTCTAGCGGCAAGCTACACATTATATACATTCTTACAAAGCGCCCTAGCGGCAAAATAACGCACTAAGTGCAAGCACCTTTGCGGCAAACACAAGCGCCCTAGCGGCAAAACAACGCACTAAGTGCAAGCGCCTTTGCGGCAAACACAAGTGCCCTAGCGGCAAAACAACGCACTAAGGCCATGTTTGTTTCAAGGGATTATAATCCCCAAATTATTACTTTATAAATCCCAAACGTAAGGGATTATAATTCCATGAATTCACATTTTGATCATTGTTTTAGTTCACTCCCATGGGATTATAATACCTTGTGAAAGAAGGTATTATAATCCCATAGAAATGAATCAAAAAGATGATAGCAATATACTTCCATGGAATTATAATCCTTTAAATTTAAGAAATATAGTGTAATTTTCCAAGGATTATAATCCCCTAAAACAAACATGACCTAAGTGCAAGTGCCTTTGCGGCAAACACAAGTGCCCTAGCGGCAAAACAACGCACTAAGTGCAAGCGCCTTTGCGGCAAACACAAGCGCCCTAGCGGCAAAACAACGCACTAAGTGCAAGCGCCTTTGCGGTAAAACAAGCGTCCTAACGACAATCCACACACTTCATACATTCTCGTAACTTACATATTTGTTTCGAATAACATTTTAAATGCGCCCTTTGCGGGCAAACCCGTAAACACTTTACAAATTACCGTTGTTTCAATGGACATTATTAACACACGTGATTTCGTAAAAAAGAAACAAAGATATATTCCCGCTACCAACTATATTTCACAAGTTATCTTTATACCTACTTCGCAATACATATACTGAGAACAACAGTGAAAAAGAAAAAAAAACAAACACAGACAATTGCAAGGAAAAATAGATATTTCATTAATAATAATTTTTTTATTACAGCAGGTTGATTACAAGGATTTTGTTCTCAAAACCCATCCGACCCGCTCTCCTCCCCGGAGTTGTCCATCATGCCCCAAAGCTCCTTAGCGGGGTCCTCTTGCTCGAAAGAATCGTCCTCGGATTCTTCCTCAGACGGCTCCTCCTCGGAACCCTCCGCCTCCGCCGCCGCCTCTTCCAACTCCAACTCCGCCATGCGGGCCTCTACAGACGGCTCCACCGCCGCCTCCGCACCCCTGGCCGCCCTGGCCGCAGTCTCCGCCTCCCTGGCGGCCTCAACAGCCGCCTGTTCCTCGGCATCTGCAGCCGCCGGTTCCTCGGCTGTCCTGGCCCGTGCTAGACCATCGGCATGCCTCCTAAGGTCTTCGGCTCGGTAATAGTCGCCCATTTCTTCAAAGCCATCGGCCATGGCCCTCTAGGCACCTTCAGTTGTCTCAGAGTGGTCGGAGTTTGGGGAAGCCATTTGTAACGTCTAAAACAAGGGGGAGTTAAAAAGTTAAAGCTCGAAAAGAGAAGCTAAAAGCAAGAGATTTGAGAGCGAGAAGGTGATGGATACAAATTATGCAGCGATCCAACCCTTTTATAGGGGGGTAAAAACTCAAAGAGGGAGGTAAACGGTCAAATGAATGACCTTCCCCATGCAGGGCAGTAATTGCACCACCATTCAACAGTCAAAACTGTTCAATCCCCATTCAAAGCAGTTAAAGCTTGACCCTTCCCATACAGCATTTAATGACTTTGATAACCACATAATCAACACGCCAAACAGTCAATGAACCTGGACAGTTTCTTTGCAAAGGCATTCCACGAACAGTTAAATGGACGCAGGAATTCCAAACGACAAAAATAGTAAAAACAAGAAAGAAAATGACAAGTGCAGGAATGACTATTCATATTCAGTACCCGGGCACACGGATTACAATTCAATGTTTCCAGGTCGCGCAGCGGACATGCCCGCGGCGAGAATCCAAAACATGAGAAAGAAAACAAGTACAAGGAACAAAAATGGTACCGCTAGCAGACTATACCAGCAGCATACAATCACAGAAGGGGCAATTGTCGCACCCACCAACTTCTTCTTCAGCCACCGCTTCCACCATCTCTTCAACAACAACCGCAGGCAAAACATCCTCCACTGCGGGCATCTGCTCCGGTACCGCTTCCTCAACAACACCCTCAAGCACGACATTTATCTCCACAACAACCTGTTCCTCCATAACAACCCCCGCGATGGCATCCATTACAATTCTCTCCAGGGCTTCCGGAATCACATCCTCCTCAATTCTTTCAGCTGCTACCTCAACTACAGTACCAGCGGGAACGACATCCCCCACATCCTCCCCCGCGGAAACATCAGTCTCCGGAACCCCCTCACCTTCACCAACAGGCGCCATAGCCGCAATACGCGCTCTAAGTCTGCGGATAGACCGCTTAGGCCGGTCTTCCCAGGCTCGAAATCTAGCACTACGCCCCTGCAAGCGGGCAATCTCAGCGGTCATAGCCGCTGTCCTTTCCTTGACCGTAGCCGCGACCCTTTCAGCAACTACGGCCGCTACCCGTTCATTAACCCTCGCCGCAACGAGCGCCTCAAACTCCGCACTGCTTTTAAACTTATGAACAGCAGCCGCCTCAGTTGGCCGCGAATCCAAGTGTGCCTCAGCATCATTTGCCCGTGCCGTCTCATACGTCAACCGCTTGCCCAAGCGTTCTATCTCCATCTTCTGCTCAGCCACCTCCGCGGTCATTTGATCGTGCCTTTCACGAAGGTAGCGGTTATCCTTGTGCAAATCAGCCTGGATGGTCTCCATCTCTAGCAGGGAATTAGCGGCACGCTCTTTCATTACCCGCTCATTAGCGAGCTCAGTTTCCAACCCGCCAATATGAACGCGGAAAGCCTACCTGCGACTAATCAAACCAATTTACAAGCAGTGACTCTTCAAAACAAACACAAAAACATGGTCAGAACAAACAACGAGATAAGGCACGAAGGCAAATCACAACTCATAAATAATACTCTACTTACCCGGGCAACATATTTCTGGGACATCCTACATAGCTGCTCCCAATCTAGACCCTCCATCTTAGCATGATCATCATCAGTCATGGACGCAGTGGTAAAAGTATTGGGGCAGGACTTGAAAAGAAAGCCATACCCAGGTCTGGTCCCAACTCTAGAATCCAGCACCTCATCGTCACTAGCAGAGTAATGCACGATTTCCTCCGACACATTGGGGCCGCCTGCAACATCACCACTCCCACCTGAGTGCCTCCTCTCCCCGGAACCGCTAAGACTACCCGTGGCCTCAGCAACACTAGCAATTCCCGCGGGACTGCTACCATCAACACCCTTCTTATTGGCACAAACCATACTTCTAAGAGGAGGAGGGTTTGTGCCAACAAGAAGGGTGCTGATGGTAGCAGTCCCGCGGGAATTGCTAGTGTTGCTGAGGCCGTGGGTAGTCTTAGCGGTTCCGGGGAGAGGAGGCACTCAGGTGGGAGTGGTGATGTTGCAGGCGGCCCCAATTTGTCGGAGGAAATCGTGCATTACTCTGCTAGTGACGATGAGGTGCCGGATTCTAGAGTTGGGACCAGACCTGGGTATGGCTTTCTTTTCAAGTCCTGCCCCAATACTTTTACCACTGCGTCCATGACTGATGATGATCATCAGCACCCCTCTTGTTGGCACAAACCCTCCTCCTCTTAGAAGTATCGGCTTCGGTCCTCACCTCAAACTTCCTCTTCAAGTAACGCTTTCTGCTAGGACCGCCCGCGGGCGTCTCTACGCGTGCACTAGTAGGCGTCGTAGCAGGAAGTTCCACAACTTTCTCACTGCCAATAGCGGAATCTTCCAAATCAACAAAAGGCACAGAAGTGCCCTCACCAACAGCATTCTTCTCAGGCGGAGACCTACCATGCTCTATTTTATAAATGCGCCGCCTGGCCACCAAGGTACGGAGGTCCTCACTCTAAGAAGAAACATCCTCACCGCCAACGTTGGCATCCGCAACAACTTCCTCCACAGCGGGCCTCCGGCTAACCAACTCCTCACTTGAATCGGAACAAAACGAACCATCAGAATCCTCAGAATCTCTGCCGTGGTCATTCTCAGATTCGCCTGCGGAACCACTCGACAAGTTCTCCTCAGTACTCACAGCGTCCTCCTCAACATCATTTCGCATCGCCTCTGCCACAGCTGCTGGAAACACACTCTGCTAAAAATTTTCCTTGGAAAAGGCCCGGCTTGCTGAGGGACTGCCACCCAATCCCAAACCTCTCTGAACAATAGGAGTCGGAGCAGCAACCCCAGTCCTTACAGCAGCGGGCACGGAAACACCGCCCATGCTCCGATTTCTCCTTACAACAGAAGTTCCACCGCCACCCGGCCTCCTCCTACCAACGAGCACAGCACCGCCACCCGCACCAGCTACCCGCACGCGTGCCTGACGCGGAGGAACTTGCATCATAAATGACGAAAACATTTCCTGCTCAACGTCTTCGGTCATAGTAGGGTGCAGAGCAAGTTCAGTTTTCCACGGATCAAGCACTACACAAAAAACAGAAACAAATCAACAAAAAAAGAAAGAGGGCGGAGAATACAAACTTTACCAAAGGAAAGGCAAGGGACTTACAACAGTGTTTGCGCAAATCAGCGGGCTCTATCAACTTAGCCTCTGTGAAAGAAGGGCCCAAAGCTCTAGCCACAACCACAAGGCTGTCAATATCGGCCTGCGTAAGATGAGCCCGGTTAAGGTGATATAGAGGATCCACCACCCCTTGGAAATTCTGCTGCCATGGGAACTCCCCGCCACCAATAATTATAAACTCCTCCCGCCACCCGATCATCCCTTTGGGAAACAAAAAAGGCTTCCCACCCAAGGCCTCATCAACACGCCCACTGCTAACATAGGACAGCTCATAAAAAGGCTTCACCGAACTAGCCCTCACATTAAACAAGGCAAAGAAGGCCTTCAGCGTAGGCTGCCTGCCCGTAGCGGTGCAGCTTGCAATAAACTAGTTGATACTCCGAATCGAATTAGGAGAAAAATGCGCCAGCGGACACCTAAATTGGTGACGGAACAAATCAATCACAAACTTATGCGGGGGGACCCGAAACCCACTCTTGAAATGACTCACGGGAATAGCGACACCGCCATGCTCGAAGCGGTGATACAACCTTTCCCCGGGCTTGGCACACCGCCACCAGTAATCACCTTCAATGCAGAAAACGCGCCCAACATGCGTGCCCCACTCTCCTGTACGAAAGGTACTGTCGCAATTAAGATGCTCCTTTGCGCCAAACCTCGCGTCAAGGTCTTCCTTTGAGTACGCGTTCGTCAGAACCTTCAACACCTTGTACAGACCCTCCTGAGACATGAAAAATTTGTAGCGGTCCGCACACGACACAATGAGGAAGCTCATCTGATTAATATCAAACCACCACCCTTGTTCATCTATTAGCGGAAGGGCGTCACCGGTCTCAGCATTCGTGTATTTGTCCGCCATCTACAACAACCAGCAAAGAACTCAACGAAGTCAGAAACACAAATGCGGACCGCAAATAAAACTTCCACACACCACAACCCTAACCGCGCACGCAGCGAGGGGCTTACAAGTGGCACCCACGTGTCACCCAGTTCATTACAGAAAAAGAAAAGGAAAAAACACACAAGAATACCAAGCGTCCCCAAGAACAAAACATGTACCCACATACACTTACACTACGATCAAACATAGAGTACACCAAATAAACCAAGATATACATACATAACATATATCTATGCATACCCACGAAACTATTCAGGCCACAACTAACCGGAAATCACGAAACACCGCCAACAAAACATGCCGGAAAAACTCAGAGAAATGCATAAGCTCACAAGAAATAAGAAAAACAACGAAGAGCAAACACATACCTGTTTTAGAGGGAGCAACGGAGGCAATGGAGTTTTCAAATCGCCAAAGAATCAAAGAACACAACCACAAATTCAAGAGAGAGAAAGGAACACTCCGCTTATGGAAAAAAGAAAAGCAGTTCACAGACGTCTGTTTTTATAGAGAGAAGGGCGCGTGCATCGCGCGTGACAAATTCCATCATTAACTGCCCATTGGCAGCATTAACTTCCTCAGTGACGTGGCACGCTACCGCGGTGACACGTCCCCCACCTCGTGCACCAACCGCCTCGTTGAAAGATACGGGACCCACCACTAGGCCACTACTCTGCCCAAACACTACTCATTACCTGCCCTAAAGACAGCTGCACGCAACCTACAATACACTCTCCCCAATCCCGCATTAAATTTGATTCCTTCATTCGTTACAAATTCCACCATATTTATTACCTACCATTACACGCATAAAACAAACCAAAATTCCTTCCGTAAAACTCTCCCTCATTCATTATACACCAATTATTTACGTAAAACAAACACAATCAATTCACTATAACAGACACTTCATTTATGAGGGCTGCTTACACGCTACCGCAACCAAAAAAGGCTCTATACTCCAAGAATCCGTCAAAGCACCTTTACCCACCGCATCCGCCATTCTACACTGGGGGGCAGAATTCATTCTAAGTACTCAACTACAAAAGTAAAGGCCGCCAGCAATGTCCCCGCAAACATTTTTTGTCCGCCATTACTTGGGGGGCAGAATTTATTCTAAGGACTCGATTACAAAGTAATGCCCGCCAGCAATGTCCCCGCAAACATTTTCTGTCCGCCGTTACTTGAGGGGCAGAATTTAATCTAAGGACTCGATTACAAAGTAAAGGCCGCCAGCAATGTCCCCACAAACATTTTCTATCTGCAATCACTTGGGGGGCAGAATTTATTCTAAGTACTCAACTACAAAAGTACAGGCCGCCAGCAAGGTTTCCGCAAACATTTCCTGTCCACCGTCGCTTGGGGGGCACAATTCCTTCCAAGTAACTGCCAACGAGGACCGCAAACCAACCCCAACAAAGATGCGAACTTACTCCCCCCATCCGCCTAAAGGCGCATAAGGGGAGTGGGGGGGGCAATGATAGGTACCCACTCCCAGCGGCGGCAGCTGACGCCACGCGTCCGGTCGCAACAGTACTCCCCTCCCGCGTGGAGGACCCGCTTGGGATCACCCGCCAACAATGACAACTTTAAACTACACAAAAGATCATGACTCCCCTGACAGATGTCAACACAGCAGAGACTGATAACAGAGCAAACAAAGTCGCCCCCCAGCCGCCGACAAAAGCTGCACAGAGGACAGCAAAGCTAAACCAGCCTCCGCGGCGGACATCCCATCCATGTACCCGGACAGCAAAGGTAAACCCAGACCGACAACTGCGGAGCCGAACTAACACATGCACCACAGTTGTCTGAAGGTTTCTGCCTATAAACAAGCTTCTTGCACCTCATTCATGAGGGACAACTCCTTAGATATATAATTTTTCATATACACAAGAGCAATTTACACACAGCCTCAAAGACAGAATACATAAACGCTCTAGGTAAACACTCCCAAACACCACACAAACCCCCACCTTACATTTCGATATTACTCACCTGCGTGGTTATCATTATTTCGATTACTTATTTTCACGCCGGAGGTGCTTGACGGCCACCACCACCGGTCAAGCATTGTTTTGCAGGGACCCAACTTAGGTGATGTCACCTCCGGAACAGTGAAACGCGGTGATCGGAGCCGATATCCGGCCCTGAGCATTATCATCTACTATGTAATCAACTAATCATTGTTTGTGAAATAGTATTAGTTTTATGTTTAACGCCTACTTGAGAAGGAGCATTCAAATAGGTTAAAGCTTTTCTTAGTGCTTGTCCGTTGATAATAATAAAATGGATTAATAGCATTGTAGTAAATGTGATGCGGCGTTAAAAATATGATGTCTGTGTCCGAGGATCATATTTCAGTAAACTGGAGTTGCTTATTTTTTTTTTGAAAAATAGCGTACTTGCATTAATTAAACATTATCAAGGTGCAGTACATGATGAATAAAACTAGGCGGAGTGACATGCCACTCTCCCACATCTGACATAGAATATGTAGCTTTTGCTAATGAATGAGCTATACTATTCGTAGACCGATAAACAAAATCAACTAGCACGTGATAAATGTGCTTCATTATATGAATACAATCCGAAACAATAGTACCAAAATAAGCTTCTCCTCCTGATTTTCCATTACAAGCATCAGCCAAAGTCTTCGAATCATTTTCAAACATGCATTGAGTAATATTCATTCCCTTCACCCACGACATAGCCTCTTTCATACCTATAGCTTTTGCCTCACGAGCTTTCCATGCCCCAACCACTCTTCTACATATAGCACTCACAAACTGACCATGCACATCTCTAGTTACACAGCCTACACCAATCGTTCCAGTGGAGTTGCTTATTTAAACAAGCGAGAAGTGTAATAAGTGGAATGGGGTCGTTGGTTAAGGTCAAGTGTAATATTTATTTAGTCAACCTGCTATGAGAGGTCAATATTATTGGTTGGAAGGCCACGTGTCGGTTGTATTAGCTGTTAAGTTTACCTTTTATGTACTGATGTTTGCAGGAGATTATGGCAATGAATATTTCTTTTACTGTTGTAGTTTTCCTTTTAAAATTTTCCTTTATTTTGTTTATAATCTGTAGAATCGTAGTTCCCAAATTGAGACACTGTTATTTAGGGGTTGAGAAAAAGGATCTAATATTTCGGAAAGACCAACTATTTGCTTAATTTTGTAGTGATGTAGATATTTAATCATATGTGCACACAACTATTCTTGAAACTGTGTATTACATGAATCACTATGCTATGCCAGTTCATTTCGAAAGCCAATTCGATACTTATTGTTGTCCTTTCATGCCCAGGTTATAAGAATTCCAAATGTCTTCAGGTTATAAGAATTTTCACTATTGTCTTCACCCTGTTTGTAGAAATGCCTATATGGATATTTGTAATACTTATTCTCAATTATGTTAGAATTAGAAGACTTTTAGTCCGTTCGTTGTATTGCCTTTTCTAGGGCACTTAGTGATGGTGAAATACCAAAAAGGTTGAACTTTTGAAGTACATGAAGGGAAGAAATGTTGTCCTAGTATTTATGAACAACTAACATGATATGAATGAGTTGTTTTCAGGCACTTATCTCATCTTCACTTTCCCTCTTTTCCACTGCACACTTGAGGTTATAGTCAGTTTGTCGTGTGAAAGAACTATATAATTCCACATTTTGTCACAGGATTGCTTGTTCCCAAGTTCCTTGTGGGTGAGCTACTTTGCAAATCAGGCTAGTCCTGTTAACCGATAAATTGAGTGGGATAAGAAACGTCTTGAGTTAGAGAACGAATGTTCCCGGACTGGTCGGAGAAGGGCACCTTCATGACACAGGGGACAGAATCAGTACGCGAATGTGTTCAAAATTAACAGAGTAATGTTCTTAAACATCTTAACTTTTATTTAATCTATAACCTTTATTAATAAGCAAAACCCTCTTTTAATAGTAGCATGTTGTATCAAATTTGGTTCCTACTATATTTTGGTTTCATCCCTAAAATCCTATTTTCCCTATTCTATGTTGTTTTTTACAAACTAGAATAAAATAGAAATCCTATTATAATTATAATTCTTTTATTTGTAATTTTTTTAATAGAATCCTATTTCCCCTAAAATACTATGTTTCTTTAAAAAGAATTAAAAATAGGATTCTTATGATAATTATAATTCTTTTGTTTATAATTTTTTTACTAGAAAAAGACTATGATCAAAAACCACCAACAAATAGAGGGCAAAACATCAACGAATACAAAATACAATCTAGGGTTACTTGATATAATGTTTGTAAAACACCAACGGATACGTAGCCTGATCGTATAACATTTTATAAAACACTATTTAATCTATAACCTTTATTAGTAAATCCCTGTTTAATGGTACTTTGGTAACGAATTTGGTTCCACCCTAGATTTCTACTTCCCTAAAATTCATATTATTTTCTAAAAAAAATTGTTTGAAATTTTGTTATAACTATAATTCTTTTACTATAATCTTACTGAATTGTACAAATAACGTATCTATTAAAACCAGAACCATGTATGTTATGTATCAACCAAATGCAACTATTTGTAACCACATATGCAACTGCATGCAACCTGCTGTGCAACCATATGAAACTGGCTGCATCTGGTTGATTTGGTTGCATACCGTATTTTTGCAAATAAGATTGTAATTTTCAAATTATTTTTGAAAAACGTATTTTTGCAAATATTTTGAGAAGATGGTAAAATCGCAAAAAAAAACTTAGAAAAAGTGGTATTTTTGGTAAATCTATTACTTAACTTTTATTAATAAGCGAAACCCTCTTTTAAATGGTACTACAGTATCAAATTTGGTTCCATCCTTTTTTGGTTCCACCCCTTTATTTCTATTTCTTCTAGAACTCTATGTTTTATAATTGTAGAACAATTATAATTCTTTCCGTCCCTTTATTTCTATTTCTTCCAGATTTGTATGTCATCTTTAATAAAATAGTAAAATTATTGTAAAACTAGAACAATTGCAATTATTTTATTATAACCGTATAATATTTAGGGGTGGAACCAAAAATAGGGGTGAAACCAAATTTGGTACCATGTAAAAGGGTTTTGCTTATTAAAAAAGGTTATATAGAAGTAAAATATCTGTTCCAGTGATATTTCAGTCTCCAAATTTAATTTCACCCCAAGATTCTTATCCACCGAAAATATTAAAATTCTGTTGTAAATACAATTATTTTTTTATTATAACCAACCGAGTGTCTGAATTGTATAAGTAACATAATTTTTGAAAATCATTCAGAATTATAAATTAGTGATCACTTTAAATTAATTTTCTCGGGCCGTGCTTCGCACAGGTTATGATCTAGTATTTTATAATGTTTATAATGTTTAAGGTTGTCCATCAATATTTTATCGTTTTTCTTCGTGATCCCTTTGATATGAAATCATGTGTTGGATTTTGTTGTATTTTCTTATGTAGGCTCCTGAAGGAAAACTAATTTTTTGCAATGAACGGAAGGCAGGTACTGCAGCATGCTCAAGAGTACTTGGAAGTGACACACAGTATTTGTATATAGGCACGTTTGCTCTTTTTTTTTGAATCATTCTTCATTTCATGAATTTTCAAGGATTTAAAAAAACTATGCAAGTATATGTTGATAAATGAATTATCATATATGTTTAATTCCGTAATCATTTTAATTGTGCCAATCAATTATGAAATTTGTAATTCTGAATTTACTATGTTTTTTAAACGCAAGATTTGGAATTGAATTTCAGTATTTAAAATTCTAGAAATGAATTCTACTATTTGAGATGAATTATATGTTTTTAAACGCAATCTTACATGGTTTCTAAGGTTTGCTCTGTTGTATTCTCCACAAAATTTGAAACACTTATTTATACAGATCACACACCTCCTTTATTTTCCAGTGCCTCTTTGTTCAATTTCTATAGGGATTTTCCGATCAATTTTGTTTTTTTTGTTCATTTGCACTCAATTTTGCCTTTTTGCAGTTGGTTATAGTTACTTCATTTTGAATTCTGATCGGAAAAGAAAAGCAACAAGAATAAGCATAGCATTCACTGGTATGTTATTTTAGTTTTGATGAAGTTTGTCTAGTTTTCTTGGTGCTTTATGTATTGATAACTAAAAAACATTTACATCTCTAAAATGTATGAATATAATTTACAAACATATTATTTTCCATACTTAATATTCTCTAAACACAATATTTTATACCAAACAAACCCAAACTTGTATTTTTATTCTCTCATGTGGTTTGGAAGTTGGCTGGAAGACTTTTAAGCCCGTTTGCTGTGTTTCCTTCTCTATAGGGTGCTTAGTGATAGTGAAATACCGAAAAGGTTAAAGTACATGGGGATGAGATGTTGTCCTAGTATTTATGAACAACTAATGTGATATGAATGAGTTGTTTTTAGGTACTTATCTCATCTTCACTTTCCCTCTTTTTCACGTACACTTGCGTCCAAGGGTCTATTTGGATTCTCCATCTTCTGAAACAACAAATTTACGGTTGAAGAATATAGTTTAGAACTTCCACTCTCTTCTTCTTCTTGTCTGTGCATGTTAGTATTTCTGGTAAACATTAGTTCGTATCATTTTTGTGCGGACAAACTAATTAATAATGTCAATTGGGTGGTAGAAATTTACAAATTTATTGATGACTTCTTTTTCATTCAAAATTTATGCGAGTTATCATTATCTATAGGATAGCACATGTATATTTAAAATAATAGTTGGTCGTCCATGAATTATAAAACCTCGTTATGTAAAAATTTCACAATTAGCACATGCATGTCTCTAAAAATTTAACAATTAGCGCATGCATGCATCTTCCCACATCCAAATTTCATACTCTTACTATAATGGAGAGTCGATAGAACTAACTGTTCACCTTCACCTACATTTGTGGTAGTTCCTCGCATGTCTGTGCTCATATTCAATTTTCATACTCTTATTATAATATTTTAATGGAGAGTCGATAGAAATAACTATTCACCTTCATATGTAGTATTAGGATGGCAATATACAAACCCGATTTTTTTACCGTACCCAAACCCGACCCAAACCCGAAAAATACCCAAAGATTAAAATCCGAACCCGGTCCAATGGATTTAGGACCGGGTTTGGATATACCCGCAACCCGAAATTTTTTGTATTGGATTTGGATAATACCCGAAACCCGAAAATTAAACCCGAAAAAACAAGTATGTAGAACTCTTAAAATACAGCAATAAACAATTCAATAACCATGATCATCGATCATATCAAATCAATCCAAAGTCCAACATTTCATGCCTCATTAATATATATATATATATATATATATATATATATATATATATATATATATTAAATAGTTTTTAAATATGAGAAAAGTTCTTTATTCTAAAAAAATATGAGAGTTCTTTGGAGACCATGTTTTCATTTGAGACCTTGGAGATTAGATACATTCTGCATTCAAAACATGACAAAACTTATCATTTTGCAAAACTTATTACATGAAAATCACTATCTCGTTGAAAATCTTCAAAATCATGTATGTTCTACAAGCAAAACATGTATGTTCTGCAAAGTTCTGCAAACAGAACGTGATTTGCAGAACAACTCATTTTTCAAAATCACGATTTTCAAAATTTTCAGTGAAATAGTGATATTCATAGAACATATTTTGTAAAATAACGCATTTTGTAATGTTTTACTCGCAGAACATATATGGTCTCCAAGGTCTCCGATGAAACAGCGGTCTCCATAGAACTTAATTATATATATTACAGTGTATAATATATGTATATATATATATAATTTATATATTCGGGTATTTTTCGGGTTTGGATCGGGTTCAAATTTCGGAACGGAACTTGGATCCGTATACTTAAAATCTAAATCCAAAATTTTTCGGGTTTAAAATTAAATCCAAAAAATTTGGTTCAGTAAATCCAAAATTTCGGGTTTCGGATCGGGTATCCATCGCTCGGATAATGTTGCCATCCTTAATGTAGTAGCTTCTGGTATGTAATAAGTTTTTAACTGGTCAAATTACAAGACAATCAGCTGCAAAAGTGTACAACATTATAAGAGTTTGTACTCTCTTTAATTAAACATATATATATATATATATATATATATATATGTACGGCTGAATTTCAGTAAAAACTTTCTTAAATACAAACTTACAAACTTCTTTTGTTCAACACATATATAACTTCTGTTCAACATCATTTATTAAATAATAACTAAGGTTTTAATGACACATAAATGGAAACAAAACATATTTATATCATTTTATAACTTATTAAAACCATATTTGCAACATTTTTTACAAAAATTGAAATTCTTTTATGACGATTGTTCAACAGATATATAACTTGAGTTCAACATTATCTGTTGAATAATAGTTATATTTGTGTTGAATCCAAATATTTAAAATGATTTTACATTGATATAATTAAAAAAACTGAAATATATTAATAATATTCAAATTTCTATACCTAATTTGGTATTGGAGAACCCCATAAGGATAGTTGAGAATTATTAAATATTTATTCAATAAATTTTTAACTATAATTCAACACACCCCATACTAAACAAATAAAATTTCATATTTCTATACCCTATTTTGGTATTGGTGAACCCCAGAAGGATTTTGAAGAATTAAATTATGTGTATTCAATAAAATTTTAATTATTATTTAATGAATGATGTTGAACCGAAGTTATAAATGTGTTGAACTAAAAAAGTTTGTAAGTTAGTATTTAAGAAAAGTTTGTATTTGATCCTGATCCTATATATGTATGTATGTATATGTATTTGTAACTTAGAGTTAAGTTCTATGGAGACCCTGATTTAGTTGGAGATCTGGAGGAACATTTACGTTCTACAATCTAAATATGTGTATAACATACTTCATGCAACAAAGATCATCATCAAATTAGATATCTTGCATGATAAGAGCATCATCAAATTAAATATCTTGTAAATCATGTATGTTATGCTTGCAGAACATTGTTATGCATATTATTCCGTAAAAAATGTTCTGCAAGTAAAATTTGTGCATAATCTGCTTTTCAAAACTAATATCATAATCAAATTTTGGATAATTTGTAGACCATATATGTTATGTTTGCAAAATATTACTATGCAGATTACTTGGTAGAGCATGTTATGAAAATATTTTACTTGTAGAACATATATGGTCTCCAAGTCTCCAACTAAATAGTGGTCTCCGTAAAACTTTTCTCTTTGTGCAAAATGATATCCCACTGCCCTTCCAATTGTTAAAATTTGGTTGGACATAAAGAAAAAGAGATGTGAAATATGTGTTAACTATTAAGAGAAGTGACAAAATATGTTCAAGTTAGCGGGACCTACTAAAATTAGTAAAAACAATGCTACTTTAGACATTTTAATAAAATCGATGAGGCATCCCAAAACAAAGTTTTAAGACATGTAATGTAGGACAAATTTAGAGAAGATAGATATGCGAGATAAAAAATAAGAATAAAGATGAACTTGGGTGGATTTTTGGGATTTTTGAAAAATCCACTTTCGTGAAAACCGCGATGAGGTATTTACGATGGTATATCAAGGGAAGTGATATGTGCATACATCACTAACATAGGGAATGACACCCTAATAATATAACCTAACAGATTAAGGGCCTTAAATAATTGGGCTTATTACAAATGAACTACCAGCATATAAAATTATAAAAACATCCGCTAATGCCCATACATTAAGGCTTCATTTTTTTGCGGAAAGAACGAAAAATATTTTCCTAACAAAATTGCAGAAATTTTTTATATTCATGATAAAAGATTTTCCAGAAATTCAAACATCCACAGAAAAATCATTTTCTTGGAATCTATTTTCCGGTGCTTAAACCAAAAGTTGGAAAATCTGGAAAATATTTTCTTGGAAATAAACGAAGCCTTTGATTAAACTATTTACTGAAATAAGACTCTTTTGCATAAAACAATTAATTTAGTTGCTAAAGTTTTATATTATTATTTAGTTGTAAATATGTTTGTAATTAATAATTATATTATCTAGTTAGGAACATTCTAGGTTATAGTATTAAAATAAATTATGGATTTATTTACTTTAATTAGTTCTGGTAATTTTATATATGTATAAGTATTTAGTTTTCAGGAAATTACTTGACTTCCAAGTTATAGTTATCTACATAATCTCAGTTGAATGTTATGAATTAAGTTCGTGGATTTATTGTGTGTTTCTTGCCGATTCTCTGTGAAGATAGGTATTTATCCATTCTTTACCCTTCAACCTCACCCATGTCAAGAGCCACCGCTCATCCGCCCAAATACCATAAGCCACCATCAGTCGTATCCCGCCACCAACAACCCCCAGCCAGCCTCATTAACTATTTGTTCAACGAAAAACCCTAATTCTGGTCATGTATATCAATATTAGATATATGCAAGTCTGATAATTGTTAAACATTGGGATGCTTAGGATGCTTCATTGGATACTATATTGGATACCTAAACTAGTGCTATGTTCTCATTATTATGTTCCTTGTTATTATCTATATATTAGATGCTAAGCTCTTTGTAATAAATCACTAAATATATAAAAATCTCCTCTCTACTGCAATCCTATCAACTATCATGGTATCATAGCAGGTTATGAGAGTTTCTTAAAGATTGAAGGCTTCTCAAAGAGAAGCTAAACAAAACAGCTACTGTCAAAACAGCCACTGTCCGTTTTTTGGTTTTTATGTTCAAATCGGAACCAAACCAAACCTACATACCTGTAAAGAAGAGCTTTAAACAAGACTAACCCAGAAATCCGGCCACCATCTGCCATCAGACGCGCTGCCACCCGCCGCCCGAAGCTCCCAGACGCCGCCAGACGCGCCCACGCGCCGGCGTGTGTGGTGTTCTACAGCCTTTTTCCGGCGAAGTTGCAGAAGACTTTCTTGTTCGTCTTGTCCTTCCGATTCCAACAGTGGTATCATTATTCAGTTCTGTTAAGTTTTTTTTTCTGATATATAGTTGTATGTATATTTGCGTATATACATGATGTTTTTCTGAAAAACCAAAAACATAATCCCTTTATTATATATATATATATATATATATATATATATATATATCTTGGTTAGTTAAGACTTGACTAAGATTTGAGGAGAAAACAAGGGGGAAATTGTTATTTGAATATTATTTTATAATGACGGATACTAGTGATTCCGCAATTTAAAGCAGAAGTATTGCTATAAGTAGCTGTAAATTGGGGTTCCATAGTACTCCATTTGTAAGTCCTAAATTCGATTGGAAAAATTTTCTTGAATGGTCGAAAGCGTGCACGATGGCCCTTAAATCCCATAAATTAATGAAATATATTAATGGGAAAGTCAAGCAACCCCTGGAGACAGATGCAGACTATGATGATTGGGATTCAGAAAATGCCATGGTGTGTTCTTGGTTGTCTAACTCTATGGAGGTGCACATTCGCAAAAGCTATATCTTTATTGACACAGCCGAAGAAGTGTGGAATTCTCTTACCCGGACATATTCTTTTTCCGGAAATGTAGCCAAGCGATTTGAAGTAAATCGGAAGATATGGGCATTGGCTCAAGAAGGTAGAACTCTTGCTCAGTATTACTCAGAGCTGACATCCCTATGGAGTGAATTAGCTCATTACACTATTTTTGAATGCAAACATGCCGTAGATCAGGAGAAATATCAAAAAATGATGACTGAAGAACGGGTGATGAAATTTCTTGATGGTCTGTCTGATGAGTATGACTCAATCAAAAATCAACTTATCGGACAGGTTCCCTTTCCGACTGTAGAGGATGCATATGGCCGTGTTCGATTAGAGGAAAGTCGAAAGCAAAGCATGGCCCCTACAACTCCCTCTGATAGATCTGCACTTCTTACTGGAAAAATTCCGCAACCTGAGCTTGAAAAAGAAGAGCAGTCTCCAGTGGCTCTTATGGGAGAGATCTACTCTTCAGTGTGATTATTGCAACATGAATCACACCCGTGAGAATTGCTTTATCCTACACCCTCACCTAAAAATCAGAGGACGTGGAGGACGCAGCCGAGGTGGCTATCGAGGTGTATCATCTAGAGAAACAGGCAGGAATACATGCAGGGGCAATCCTTTTAATGCTCATTATGCAGTGTCAGAATATGAGGTGACCCCTCCTTCAACAGGAACAATGACCCCTTCAGAACTCAACAACTTTCGAAAGTTAATGTTCCAATTGAACACTACGCCATCAACACCCACTGCTAACTCTGCTCATGGAGGTATATCTTGTCACTTTACCTCCGATAAATGTTCTAATTCATGGATTATTGATTCCGGAGCATAAGCACATATGACTGGAAATTTTAGTTTCCTAGAATCATATAATGGTGAAATAGGAAATATTCGTGTTGCCAATGGAGCTATTGTACCTATCCATGGACAAGGCACTTCTCACTGCCTCTCATCATCATTGTCGTTATCTAATGTGTTACATGTTCCATCCTTAACAGCAAACTTATTATCTGTTCAACGTATTACTGAAAAACTTAATTGTTCAGTAACCTTTTTTTCTTCTCAGTGTGTGTTTCAGGATCTGACGACAGGCAAGGTCCTTGGTAGTGGTAAAGTGGTAGATGGGCTATATATTATGGAAGGAAATTCTGTTATGCCTTCGACAAGTTATTAGTTGTCATCTACATCTAATCCTACATCTAGCCCTGTTTTAGAATCCTTGTACCAATGGCATAAACGGTTAGGCCATCCATCTTTTGGTGTTTTATCACATCTTTTTCCTACTTTAGCATCAAAATGTAAAAAGGAGGAATTTTTCTGTGAACCATATCAATTGGCCAAACATAAAGGGTCATCTTATCCATCAAGAAATAAAAGAAGTTCTACTCTTTTTTCTACTATTCATACTGATGTTTGGGGTCCATTTAGACATCCTATATATGATGGATATAGGTGGTTTGTTGTCTTTATTGATTGTCATTCTCGACTTACTTTTGTATATCTTCTTAAACGCAAAAGTGAAGTATTTGGATATTTTAAATCCTTTCACCACATGATACAAACACAGTTCAATGCTCTGTTAAAATTCTTCGGAGCGATAATGGTACTGAGTATGATGGGCCATTTACGTCTTATTTAGACACATGGGATTCTTCATCAAACTACATGTGTTAAAACCTCTCAGCAAAATGGGGTTGCTGAAAGGAAAATTGGTCACTTACAACAGGTAGCACGGTCCGTTATGTTAACTATGCATGTACCTAAATATCTTTGGGGCGAGGCAGTCATGACTACCGCATATCTGATCAACCGTCTCCCTTCATGTGTTTTACAATTTAGAACACCATTGTCTTTTGTTCCTGCACCTTCCTCTCATCCATTGCCTCTTCAGTTATTTGGGAGTGTTTGCTTTGTTCATAATCATTCTCCCTCACGGGACAAACTTGATTCTCGTGCTCTCCGATGTGTTTTCATTGGTTATACACCAACTCAAAAGGGATATAAGTGTTATCATCCTCCCTCACGTCGCACTTTTGTCAGTCATGACGCTACTTTTTGGGAGTCAATTTCGTATTTCTCTCCTGGCTCCTCCTCTTTGCTTCAGGGGGAGATTAATCAACAAAGTCTTGATAATAGTGAAACAACAGAGACACAATCACTTCCATTCATAAATATGCCTAGTAAGGAACCGAGTCCAAACACATCCCCTAGTGAACCAAATGATCGGGATAGATTTAACAGGCCGGATTTGATCACATATTCCAGACGAAGAAATGATGATATCGTCACTTTACCACATCCAGAGACTTCTGACCTCGAGGCAGATCCTACAGCTCCTATAATTGAGCCTCTTGATCCCACTCTGAATCTTCCTATTGCTGTTAGGAAGGGTAAACGCTCTTGTACTAATCATCCTATCTCGAACTTTGTTTCTTATAACGCATTATCTCCTTCTTCACTTGCTTTTGTGTCATCTTTGTCTAGTGTTTCTATTCCACATACTTGGCAGGATGCTTTATGTGAACCTAAATGGATAGATGCCATGATAGAAGAGATGAATGCATTGAAACATAATGACACTTGGGAGTTAACTCATCTTCCCGCTGGAAGAAAGGTAGTAGGATGCAGATGGGTGTTCACTGTGGAACAAAAACCTAATGGGCTGATTGATAGGTACAAAGCAAGACTTGTAGCAAAAGGGTATACTCAAACTTACGGGATTGATTATCAGGAAACTTTTGCTCCAGTAGCAAAGATGGCTTCTATTCGAGTCTTGATATCATGTGCAGCAAATCTTGGATGAGAACTTCAACAATTGGATGTAAAAAATGCATTCTTGCATGGAGACCTGAAAGAAGAGATTTACATGGATATTCCACCGGGTTTTTCTACAGCTGCGACCATTGGGAAAATATGCAAGCTAAAGAAGACTATTTATGGGTTGAAATAGTCTCCAAGGGATTGGGTTGGCAAATTTCAGAGAGCAATGATTAAATTTGACTACAAACAGAGCAACTCGGGTAACACCATGTTCGTGAAAAGAGGAGATGAAAAAATCACAGTGTTGATTGTTTATGTCAATGATATTGTGATCACCGGCAACGACACATGTGAGATTGCGAATGTTAAACGCAAGCTTTCCTCTGAATTCGAGATGAATGACTTAGGAAAACTACGGTATTTCCTTGGCATTGAGGTCTCTAGAAGTTCGGGTGCTATCTTCCTCTCACAACGGAAGTATACACTTGATCTTCTGAATGAAACAGGGATGTTGGGATGTAGACCTGCAGATTCTCCAATAGAAGCAAATCATAAGCTTTGTGGAAATGCTGGTGAAAATGTCGATAAATCTCAATATCAAAGATTAGTTGGACGACTAATCTACCTTGCACATACAAGGCCAGACATAGCATATGCAGTGGGAATTGTTAGCAGGTACATGCATGATCCTCGCCAACCTCATTTGGATGCAGTTTATATGATATTAAGGTATCTTAAAGCTGCTCCGGGAAAAGGAGTAATGTTTACTAAAAACAAACATCTCGGGGTTGAGAGTTATACAGATGCAGATTGGGCCGGATGTCAAGACGATAGACGTTCAACTTCAGGATATTGTACATTTGTTGGTGGCAATTTGGTTACTTGGCGAAGCAGGAAACAACTTGTGATTGCCTTATCCAGTGCTGAGGCAGAGTATAGAGCTATGACTAAAGGTGTACGCGAATTATTGTGGATAAGATTGTTTCTACAAGAATTGGGACTTGCATCCGCAACTCCAATGAAATTGCATTGTGATAACAAAGCCGCTATTGCCATTGCTCATGATCCAGTTCAACATGATCGGATCAAACATATCGAAATTGATCGACACTTCATCAAAGAGAAGATCAATAATGATACCATTGGTATTCACTTTGTAAGATCAGAGGACCAGATAGCTGACATATTTACCAAAGGTCTAAATCGGAAGATGTTTCATCCTCTTATTGGCAAGTTGGGCATGAGCGATATATATGCATCAACTTGAGGGGGAGTGTTAAACATTGGGATGCTTAGGATGCTTCATTGGATACTATATTGGATACCTAAACTAGTGCTATGTTCTCATTATTATGTTCCTTGTTATTATCTATATATTAGATGTTAAGCTCTTTATAATAAATCACTAAATATATAAAAATCTCCTCTCTACTGCAATCCTATCAACTGTCAATAATTCATCGAAGCTCCCATATTTTTTGATTTTCTTGCAACAAAAATTGATGAAAACCCCTGAAGAAATCGATTTTGAGATATCTTGTGCTGAGACACATCATCAAACCTTATCTATTTCACTTTCATTATTGGAACCATGTAGCGTTGATTACACAAGATTATACGAGAAGTGGCTATACTATAATGATTTAATTTCATACTTAAAATATGAGCATGAAACATCATAACTAGGACATATGTTGAAGTTATCATAGGACATAAGTGCTAGATTGGGAAAAATGTAGCGAACTTGTGATTCTATTATTTCCAAGGCATTGTTGAAAAACACGTCTTTTGAAGCTAAAAAATCGTAACCTGTGGAAATCGTAAATAATATTAAAGAAATCGACAAATCATAAAAAATGTTAAAGTTGAGCGACAATGGAGCATTGTGAGTTTGTTGAAGCTTAGCCACAAGCGGAGCATGATCAGTTTGTTTATGGGAAAGAAATAAAAGATAAAGTGGATTTGGTTGAGCATATCGTTTTTGTTATTCCAAAATGGTTTTATGAAGTCAAATGTGATGATATATCTTAATGGCTTTGCACAAGTTCATGTCCAACTCATATGTAGTCCCCTTCGTGGATTGTTTACTCTTCTTTATTATAAAACTCGTGACCGAGTTTTTTTTAAAGGAGAGGAGAACGACGCGGAGCATAAAGCCGTTAAAATAATTGTTTTGTGTTATTATTTAGATATAGGATTTTGTTATGTGTAAGTCCTTAAAGTTAGGACTAATGTTAGACCAGGTTTTTTTTATAAATGTACTGAAGTGTATGTAGTTCACATATTATTTTCACACCTTTCAATATACACTGCAGTTGTTCTAAGTTAGGTACTACACCGGACTTTTGCCTTTAGATATAAATATGTTTGTAATCTATAATCATATTATCTAGTTACGCACATTCAAAATTATAGTATTAAAATAAAAAAAATGTTTTCGTTAATTAATTATGGTAGTTTATATTAATAAATATTTAGTTTTCAGGAAATTACTTGGCTTCCAAGTAATAGTTATCTATATAATTATAATCTCATGTATATCTTTCATTATGAAATAGAGATGAATTTTATGAATTAAATCTGCGGTTTTTGTGTGTTTCTTGCCGATTTCCTGCAGAGAGAGGTGTTTATCCCCTCTTTTAACCCTTCCTTTTACCCTTGCCCTACATCATAAGGGTGTAGTTGATTCCTTTCTGAATTTAGTAAGTATGGAATCTTGTTGGATACAATTGTAAAAGGCACGACTTTGTTAAAAAAATACTACCTCTGTCGCTTAAAACTTTTCCTGTTTACCTTTATCACGTTTGCCAACGCACACTTTTGATCGTTAATATCTTTAATTTCGTATTAGTTTTAAATATAAAAACTTCACTGTATTAAAGTACTCATAAATACGAATCCAACAAGATCACTCATGACTATATTTGGACTTATAGATTAGACGTAAATTAGCAATTTGTCTCATGTTATGAACAGTCCCGACATATTAAACGGGAAAAGAATTGTGAGACGGAGGGAGTAGCAAATTGGCTACTTGTAGTTTGTAAAAGAATGCACAATTGTAAACTTCCGTTAAGTGTGTGTTAACTTCCGTTAAGTCACAATGATTCCTGGGTTGATTACAGGATTGCCTAGAGAGTCTTAATATGTGTTCGGGTCTCCCCACCATATCTCAATATTAGTAAAATCATGTTATCTTCAAACATAGTCGTATGCCTTCCATGTAGCATATAATGTATAGTTGATTATGTAGTCCGTACCTCTATACTGTGAGGCACTAAATTATCTCATTCATAATATTTCATATCTTCCTGAAGAAAATGTTATATATACCACCCTTTCCCGTGTCTTCTACCTTTGCTTCTCTTCATTTGCCTTGTCGTATTCTCCATTTTTCCAGATTTTGGTGATCTTGTCTAAGTCTTGAATCCGTTGGTGGAAGCTTCTCCTTAATCCGTGATCAAATATTCGGGATCAGATAGAGCTATAAAAGATAGTTAAATGTTCATGAGAAGAAATTGGAGATGCATATCAAATAATTTCAATATGCCATCTCTACCGACCATCATGATGTTAACTCATTGAGAGTGATGACAAAAGGCATCAAGTTGTACCGAGTTGAATTATGAGGCGTCTCCTTCCTTTTCCATAACAAAGATGCAGAATAGAAATCTTGTCTTACTAACTCAATCTCCAAGCGTATACAATATGTGTTCATCCCACTTCCCACGTATTGGGGCAACTTTTTCCCCTGTATCATCTTTAACAAATCCATGAACCATCAAATATGATTTCATAAATTCTTCAATCATTTTGATTTACAACAACAATCCAACAGAAATAAATTAACCCCAATACAAGTAACAAAAAATAACAAAAGAGTTCTAGGATACAAGAGATCTCCTTACGTACGTGTCGTGGATTGTGATGAGTCGATGACAGACTGTTCTTTGAACTTAGTAGGGGTGTTCGTGGTGCGGCCGGTGCGGTTTTTTCCTCAAACCGCAAACCAAACCGCGCATGCGGTTTGAACAAATTTCCAAACCCGACCGCACCACGTAACACAAAAACCGCACCACGAAAAAGCGGTGCGGTGCGGTTTGTGTGGTTTATACATGTAAAAATTAATTTTATTAATTATTATATAAAATAGATATTTTTTTTGATAATGTGAATTAAATTCCCACTTATTTGATTTGCTTCACTCATCTTTATGTAATTTGTATCTATATATCATTTTGTTATTTTATTTTGCAGTTGGTAACTTAAACTCTTAGAACCTACTAACATAATACCTTGAACATCAAAGCATATCTTGAGGATCTAATGTACATTGTTTGTTCATCTAGTTAATCTTAAGCCAATCATATCAGTTTATAATTAAAAATAAAAACATGCAGGTAATCTATAATACTAAATTTGTAATAATAAAGCTAGATTTTTGTATAAAATGAAAGTCAGTAAAGAATGAATTAATATATATAATGTAATAAATACTTCACTTTGAGGTATTAACCTAATTAACTTTTTAGTATTATTAATAAGTTTGGACTGGACATGTTAATCGATCAGATTTATAAAATATATGATATACATATAATATATGTTTATGTATATATAAATATAATTTATTAAATATTGCGGTGCGGTGCGGTTTGAACCGCGTTACTGAAATTCGAAACCGCAACCCGCACCGCACCGTGCGGTTTGCCAAAATTTTAAACCGCAACCGTTCCACAAAAAATAAAAACCACGCTTCGCGGTGCGGTGTGGTGCGGAGCGGGCGGTTTTTGCGGTTTGATGAACACCCCTAGAACTTAGTATACATGGATATTGGTGATTACCACAAATTTACATTGTTCCTGGTGATTGCAATATAGTTTACCAAGGATGAGATTATAAATTGTGGTTGTAACATGAGGAAAGAATTTACACATTTTTAACAGTACAGTCAACAAAAAAAAAAACTAAAACACTACATCCGAAGAATGGGACCTCGCTATGGTATGATCTAACACCTGCTCCTTTGAAAAATATCTCCATACATTGTACAAATATAATATGCATTCTGTTTATATAAAAAGCTGTTGCATATCTAAAAAAGTCAGGGCAGGTATACGTGTATATATCTTCACGGCTGCCTATAAAGAAGAGGATGTCTTCTGCGGAATGTATGTATATTTGAATATAAAGTTTTGGTCTATAACTAGAGGTAGCCTGGTGGTTCTCTGTATTGGCATGTGTTTGTATTGTCTTTTGGTTAATTGGTTATGCTTTTTGTGTGGTTGATGAAATTGAAGAAATGGGCAGCCTTGAGTTTCCATTGTTAAATTTAAAAGGCTTCAACTAAATATATCCACTGATTTCTTTATAGATCTTACCCGCTCTGATACCATGTTACAACTAAGGTAAATGCTAGATTATAGAAAGAAGAGAGGGAGATCCATTGGGGTAGAAAATTGTGTATATTAATTGTATTCATACTTCTCCAAGTATTACAATGAGGCTATGCCTTTATATAAAGAACAATATGAAGAAATTACTGCCTATTACTTACTGCTAGATTAGAAATATAGAGGCTAGAATAGTAATTTAGTGACGAGTTGTCTACACATGGCCTACAAGGTGCATGCAAGCACTCTACAAGGTGCATGCAAGCCTTTTATTATCGATACTTACATATTGTACTACTGTAATTATATCACTGCTGATGTTTGACTGATGTTCGACAGTAAACATCTCTCAGAACATGACCTCTAATAGTGGCTTTCAAGCACACCGGATTATGACTATATCTTTTATCGTTTATGGGATGGGATGGTGGTTGTGAGCATAAACATTGTCAATGAATCACCAAATATGATTACAGTGTTTTTAGGATACTCATCGAGAGAAAGGAGTTTCTTGACCCTCTGATTTTGAGTTCTTTTTGTGGACATCAACATGATTAAGGAATGACCTGAAAAAACACTTAATCTTCAAACACTACAAGAAAAACTGAATCAGACAACACCTATCAGACAACGTAAACTAGAAAAAGCGTTGCCCAAAATCAACAGACAAGTGTTTTAATTTTTTTTTTTAAAAACATTGTCTGATCTAGCCTTCAGACAACGGGGTTTTGACAATTTAATTCCGTTGTCTAACAAATTGAATCAGACAAGTGTTTTGTTTTTCATGGTGTTGTCTGAAGAGACTTCAGACAATGTTATAATTACCGTTGTTTTTTTGATTTGATTTGAGTTGGCTCAGACAACGGTTTATAATTGTGTTGTGCAAACGAGTTGATTCAGACAACGGTTTACAAAATACCATTGTTTGAAGAAAGTTCAGACAATGTATCAATTACCGTTGTTTGTCTGATTTGAATAGACAAGTGTTTTTTTTTATTGTGTTGTGCAATAGAGTTGGTTCAGACAACGGTTTTCAAATACTATTGTTTGAAGAGACTTCAGACAACGGTATTATGCTAGTGTTGTGTTTATTTAATCATGTATCAGACAATTGTTTTAGGATAAAAACCGTTGTCTGAATCATTGTACAAAATTAAAAAAAAACCACAGTAGCAGCCAATCCTGGACAATATATCCAACATACCAAACCAACGAAGAAAGAATTGCCATGTCAACAAAACACTAATTGAAATAAACACAAATCAAATTACAAACTTCATGAAAATCAAAGAAACACAAATCAAATTACATTATAAGAGTTGAATTAGTTCCTCTAGATCATCTCGCATGTAGCTAGTCATGTCGTCATCAAGTAAATCAACATCCGGTAAATTGGGCACAAAGAACTCATTCTCAAGTTCTACTTCGACAGATCCCTCATTTACCCGATCAAAGTGATAGTTGACGAAACCCTGTTTAGGGGATCCGGTCAAAGTGATAGTTGACCGTTGAATTACCCGATCAAACAATTTTTTTTCCTAAAATTTTGGGAATAACATTAAATATGATGGATCTTGATTCCCATATGGTTGGGTGGTCGAGAAATATTTTTTAAAAAATCGAATCCTTAAACCCTGACGAAACCCTGTTTAGGGGTTCCAGTCAAAGTGATAGTTGACCGTTGAATTACCCGATCAAATAAAAAAAATTCTAAAATTTTGGGAGTAACATTAAATATGATGGATCTTGATTCCCGTGTGGTTGGGTGGTCGAGAAATATTTTTTAAAAAATTGAATCCTTAAACCATAACGAAACCCTGTTTAGGGGTTCCGGTCAAAATGATAGTTGACCGTTGAATTACCCGATCAAATAATTTTTTTTCTAAAATTTTGGGAATAACATTAAATATGATGGATCTTGATTCGCGTATGGTTGGATGGTCGAGAAATAATTTTTAAAAAATCGAATCCTTAAACCCTGACGAAACCCTGTTTAGGGGTTCTGGTCAAAGTGATAGTTGACCGTTGAATTACCCAATCAAATAAATTTTTTTTTTCTAAAATTTTGGGAGTAACATTAAATATGATGGATCTTGATTCCCGTGTGGTTGGGTGGTCGAGAAATATTTTTTAAAAAATCGAATCCTTAAACCATAACGAAACCCTGTTTAGGGGTTCCGGTCAAAATGATAGTTGACCGTTGAATTACCCGATCAAATAATTTTTTTTCTAAAATTTTGGGAATAACATTAAATATGATGGATCTTGATTCGCGTATGGTTGGATGGTCGAGAAATAATTTTTAAAAAATCGAATCCTTAAACCCTGACGAAACCCTGTTTAGGGGTTCTGGTCAAAGTGATAGTTGACCGTTGAATTACCCAATCAAATAAATTTTTTTTTTCTAAAATTTTGGGAATAACATTAAATATGATGGATCTTGATTCCCGTATGGTTGGGTGGTCGAGAAATATTTTAAAAAATCGAATCCTTAAACCCTGACGAAACCCTATTTAGGGGTTCCGGTCAAAATGATAGTTGACCGTTGAATTACCCGATCAAATAATTTTTTTTTCTAAAATTTTGGGAATAACATTAAATATGATGGATCTTGATTCCCGTATGGTTGGGTGGTCGAGAAATATTTTTTAAAAAATCAAATCCTTAAAACCTGACGAACCCTGTTTAAGGGTTCTGGTCAAAGTGATAGTTGACAGTTGAATTACCCAATCAAATAATTTTTTTTTCTAAAATTTTGGGAATAGCATTAAATATGATGGATCTTGATTCCCGTATGGTTGGGTGGTCGAGAAATATTTTAAAAAATCGAATCCTTAAACCCTGACGAAACCCTATTTAGGGGTTCCGGTCAAAATGATAGTTGACCGTTGAATTACCCGATCAAATATTTTTTTTTTCTAAAATTTTGGGAATAACATTAAATATGATGGATCTTGATTCCCGTATGGTTGGGTGGTCGAGAAATATTTTTTAAAAAATCAAATCCTTAAAACCTGACGAAACCCTGTTTAAGGGTTCCGGTCAAAGTGATAGTTGACCGTTGAATTACCCAATCAAATAATTTTTTTTTTCTAAAATTTTGGGAATAACATTTATTTGTTTTAAATTAATATAATAATTAAAAAATGAAATTACAAAAATAAAAAAAATTATGGTGAAAATTAAAATGAAAAAGTAAAGGCGGTAGTTTTCCCTCCAATCCCAAAATTATTGCGAGGCCTTTCCGCCTTTCCCCCTTAAACGAATAGCACACTTTCCAGTTTCCCCCCTTTTACTTTGCTCTCTCAACTCTCCCGTCTCTCTGTGGCTCAAATTGATGAAAACTCTCTATCTCAAATGGAATAACTCTCTCTGTATTACCGTTAATGAAATAATCAAATATTTCTCTTCTTTCCTCTTTTTCTGGTCTATTTTCTTCTCTCTTATTTTCAGTCTGTATCTAATTTATTTTTTACTTTGCAGGTGATTAATTGAGCCTCCGATTAATTGGTTTGTTCTTCACTGTTCTTGAGTTAACTTTTTTTGTATTTTACTCCGATTAATTGGTCTCGTACTCACTCTTCTATATTAATTATCAATTAGGGTTTCAATTGGGGATTTTCGTTCAGGATTTCAATTAGGGCTTCCCCTTCAAGCTGAACATTTTCATTGTTGTATATATAGGTTCCTCACTAGCTATCAAGCTGTGTTGCCTGATAGTATTACGGTTCGAGCTTGGTTGAAGAATTTAGCTAGAATGACTGAGGTTGTTGTATTATATATTATATCTTGTAGGTTCTGATACTTTTTTTCATTTTTTTTGTTATCACAAGCTTAGGGGGAGCCAAGTTTCCATCTATTTGGATTTATAATGTGTGTCGGTGCCACAGCTGCCAGAGCTCTCAAATCGGTGCTTCAGGGAATTTTGCTTTCTTCTGAAGGGTAAGGTGTTTCATCTTTGACATGGATAAAACATGGATGACAAAAGTTTTTGGTTTCTTTATTGGTTTGTGTTCACCGGTTACAATGGCAGTGCATATTGATATGTAAGTATGTTTCTATTATAGGGAGAAGCTGAATTCTATGAATCTTCTCTTGTATATGGCTCCTATAGCTGTTGTACTACTCCTTCCTGCTACACTTTATATGGAACAAAATGTGGTTGGTATTACACTAGCACTTGCTAAAGATGACATCAAGATCGTCTGGTATCTTCTATTCAACTCCGCGCTTGCATATTTTGTGAACTTGACCAACTTTTTGGTCACAAAACACACCAGTGCTCTAACTCTCCAGGTATCTCCCACCAAACTTTAATTCACAGAGTATCTTGTTGCATCGTTATCTTTACTGTATCCATAAAGATTGTCTGATCATAGAGAAACTCCATCTTGCTGATAAGTGTTCAGTGATTCATTATAAAAACATAAAGCGGAAAAACTGAAGTACTAGGCAGAAAAGTTGCACATATATCTATGCATATACATATCCTTGTATCAATTTTTTGTTCATTGTATACAGAAAGCCAGAACACACTGCATGCTTTCTGATAGCTTCACAACCTAGTTTTGGAATTGCTTAGGATATACAATTAAGGGAGAAGATCCCTTGTCAGGGATGAGGGAACAAGTTTAGTACATTATTTGTAGGACTATGAGTTGGAAAGTTCTTAAGGAATTTCCATATCTTGATGGATTGGCTTGAATGCTTAATTAGTAGGTCTCCCTTGTTATAATAATATGTAGTTGTTTAGATAATCAATATCTTAAAAATGCTATACTGTGCTTTCTCTGATTTCTCACTTACTGGTTCTTAACTGAGAGATCAGTCAGGCATATACATATTTTACGTTTCTCATTGTCGTATAATTTATTTTTAGGTTATGAAATCGAGAATATTTTTGCCTTTTTTTCTTCATTTATTATAAGATTTATATGAAATCGAGAATAATTTTGCAGAACGGATGGCACAAGAAGCCAGCTGGTTATGACCCTTGCTTATCAGAGTGTACAGAAGTGTATCTAAATAGAACTGATGTTCAAAAGGCACTTCATGCTAATCTCACCAAAATTCTTATCCATGGACTCTTTGCAGGTACAACTTAGCCTACTCATATTCATTTTTCATCCTCCATATATAATATCCTAAATGTGATATAAGAACCGTATTAGTTCTTGACAATCAAGAATCAAAATAACTGTATAATCTTCAGGAGGGCATGTTATGATATGCAGAGATACCATAATTTATTTGATGACATTGATTCATCACAGATCAGTTGTAATTCACAGTCAAGTCTCAAGTCACACTAGCACATCTTATAACAGAGCATTTCATTTTCCGTTCTAGTATGAATACCTGATTCATGATGTATATTGTACAGATGTGTATCTTGTAAACTTCTTCAGTGAAAATAATAGGAATGTATTTCATTTCCGCAGACACTGAAAATTTTGGAAAGATGCACCAGACTCCATGCTACCAGTGATCCTTGGTACAGCAGTCATGAGGTAATTATCTATAAGATGAGATTACTCCTTGGACTCAAGACTTGTTTTACTCATTGGTTAAGTTTCCTACATTCTGTATATAAGAAGAGTTGTGAATTTCTATTATCTTCGGACATTGATTACTCTCTCCTGCAGTTTGAAATGCTAGGTGTAGTTACTTTTCCACGGTTGAGTCACCTTAGGGCTACTTGATTTTCAATGGATAATCTACCCAAACTGTTTGTTTTTTTCCGATTCTTGTCCTAGTTTTGGTTTCAATTTCGAAATTCAGGCAGTGTTTGTGGTCGTATACAGTTTAGTTTGTGTTCTAAAAATTACCAAACTTTGACAAAAATGAATATTCAATCTTTAAGGAATATAATTATAACAACTGGTCATTTTTGGTTAATCAAATCGTTTTTGTCATTTTTATGTTTGTCTCTGTAAAGCATGTCATCTGTCGTGTCAACGTTGCCATTTCTTGATTCTGTTGAATACTCTATACTTGTAGTATATGATGAGTAGACCGTAAGAGTAGTAACTGGATAAATATATATACATATTGAGTTTATTTGAGTTTATCTTTATGTCTGAATTGTAAGCTTTTTATTATATGTTATTGAGTTCAACTTCAGTTAGATATGTACCTTGGTAATAAAAAAGAAAGTACTAGTTTGCTTGTATATGCAACTGTTATTTAGGGATCAAAACATAAGTTTTTTATTTTCCAGATGAAGCAATTGTAAGAATTGTTTTATATTGTTTTGTTGTAGTGGCATCAAACTCTACAAGGATAAAGCGAAAAAAATTTCCAAGAAGAAAATTCCTTGGGAGAATATGGCGGTATAATAATTTTTATTAATGTATATAATAATTTATCTGTTTTCTCTAAGTGTAGACATGTAATAATTTTTTAAATTTTAGTAGGCCAATGTTTGTGGATGTTTTTATGAATATTAGTTGGTTTATTGGTGAATATTGTTTTGAACCTGGTGGTAATGGTGAAATGTTAGTTGGTTGGTTAATTTTTTGCTTGTCGATTGAATTGTTCAATTGCTTATTGTTTGTTGTTTGCGTAAATAAACCATTGTCTAAAATGTGATTAGCCAATGAGGGCATCTTCAATGTTTTACTTTGTTAAAAAGCATATCAGACAATGTCCATGCTTTACAAAAGCATTTTGGCTACAAAATTAAAACTAAACCATTGTGTAATGTATTTATCAGACATTGTTTTATAAATACGAAACCGTAGTCTGATACCAACTACCACAACATTTTATCATATTATAATGTTGTTTATTATCCAAACAAACAATGCTTGTAAAACTAAACCATTGTGTAATGTATTTATTACAACGGTTTAAATTAAACAAACCATGTCTAGAGTCCCAAACAACAATGGAAATATTCCACCATAATGTTGTGTGATTTCAGTTCAGACAAGTGTTTATTCAATTAAAACCATTGTGTGATTTCAGCTCAGACAAGTGTTTATTCAATTAAAACCATTGTGTGATTTCCTTTCAGACAAGTGTTTATTCAATTAAAACGATTGTGTGATTTGTTTTCAGACAAGTGTTACTTCAATTAAAACCATTGTGTAGCATCCCAAACAACAACGGTTTCTAAACCATTGTGTTGTTGTTTCTGGATATTAGACAACGGCGTATAGAGATGATACCGTTGTCTCTCGCTCTAACACACAACAGCTTTCATACCGTTGTCTGAGGTGCGTATCAGACGACACCCCGATAGACAACGGGGTTTGCAGGTATCAGATAACGGATAAAATCCGTTGTTAGACTTGAAATTCCTTATAGTGAAAATTCGATACCTTCAAATAATTTAGTATTGATATTTAGAATTCCTATATGTTTTAATAAAGTTTTTTTTAATAAGTTAGTTATTTAAAAAAATCTAAAATTGCCTCTTTATAGTGAATGTGCTAAGTATGGTGTTGCTGGTTTGGTACTTATTTGTTTGGAAATATTTATGGTCCGATGTATGTTGCGACTTTTAATAGTCCATCTAATATGAATCTCATTTTATACAGTTCCACACACAAATATATGTATGTATTTATGTATTGTCGAAGGTGGAGCAAGGAGCGAACCAAGATTGTCAACTTATATTTCTTGAGCAAAACCTCTCTAGATTGTTAACCTTTCTGAATTCATTAAAGTCTTTGCCCCAAGTTCCGATCCCAGTGATAAAAAGCTTTTTCTTTGTATCCCTTAAAATGATATATTTCGGGGTATTGAACCTATTACTTAAAAGGACTTAGGACGAGACACTACTAGAAATATGTCAATAGACATCGGTTTCTGGCCGTTGTTAAAAAAAAATCTGACCGATGTCTATGCGTGTGTAGAGAAAGGTCAAAAACTTTAGACATCGGTTTTTGGCCGTTGTCTATTATCAACTTAGACATTGGTTTCTTAAATATTTCTGATGTCTAAGATACATTATGTGCAGTAGTTCTTTTTAAATTATGATATATTATGTTCATTAGATCAACATAAACATAGCACGGACAAGGTAAATGATGACATATACATCGATTTCTTGGTAAAAACCGATGTTTTATGTTATCTTAGACATCGGTTGTTTGGTAAGACTGATGTTATATGGTGTATTAGACATCGTGTTCATTAACAAAACCGATGTCATATGCTATCTTAGACATCGGTTGTTTGGTAAGACTGATGTTATATGGTGTATTAGACATCGTGTTCATTAACAAAACCGATGTCATATGCTCCAGTAGACATCGTTTTCAGTAACAAAACCGATGTTATATGTCCTAACAGACATCAGTTTTTAACCATTCTCCGATGTTATATTTTACCATTATACATCGTTTTTTTAGAAAAAGTGATGTGAATTATTGATAAAGACATCAGTTTTATATTGAAAAAGTGATGTGAATTATTGATAAAGAAATCAAACAAAACATATACAAAAACCAAGTACTTGCCATTCATTTACCAAACATCCAAATGTTTACAATAGCCATAATTAGTATCAAAAATCTACTTGTCGACCAAAAGCATATATAACCAAGTACATGTACGTACTTCGACAAAAGCATAACCAAAGTACATGTACGTACTTCGACAACTTTGGCAAGCATAACCAATGTACATTACCAACTATCAACTACCTTAATTACACAAACCAACTACATGTACTTCCATAAACAGACCCCTTGTTCCACAAGTATAGACAATTTCATTTAATAATTGGTACCAAAAGCTAGATGTTAGGCAGAGATCTCTATACCAACTGTTCCATAAACCAAGTCACTATTTCATGAGTTTTTCAATGTGCTTCAAAGTCTTGTACCGCACCTCTTCAAGCTCTACCATCTTGTAAGATGCCCGAGTCTTACAAAGCCACTGCAAACAATTAAAACCCAAAGCAAAAAATAGGATAAATATACTATTTTTCAAATGCATAAAATTTATATCTACTAATTACACAATTATATTCCATATATCAAAACACACCAGTTAAAGTATACCTTGGTAGAAAATGAGTACATGTCCTCATCCAGAATAATATCCCGCATATACCGCATGACAACATAACCACATTCAACAGCGCCAGGTTGTTTTGGCGATCCCTGTTCCAATAAAAATGAGAATATATAGATTGACCAACCAAGAAAATGAAGTACGTACATACATACAACAAACCAAGTTAAGTGCTTAAATAATTACCGCAAGATTATGTATTTCGGGAGTTTTATTTACCCTTCCTGTTTGAGCATTGAAAGTTCTCACTGCACTGCAATTAAGGCAGGGAACGACAATGTGATACCAAAGAAAGCATAATATATATATATATACATATAATTATTTATTTATTTGTCAATACCTTATTAAAGCTTTTTCTAAGGCTGGATTCCGTGGTGGATGAGACAGTGGATTGAGAGTGTAAATGTCACTTTCCCAGATTATAATCAAAATCCAGTGGAAACTGTATTTGTTAAAAAGAATACCACGAAGCAAGAATTAATATAAATCGTAGTGCTACAATTAGTTAAGTAAAAATCCACAAAATCACCTACTTTTCATTATGTGGCATGAAGAAAACGCGATCTGGGCTACCCTCTTTCAGCCTTTGAACAACTAAATCTTCAAAGTCAGCATTCAGGGTATATGTGGCTGAGGGATCAAAAAAGGCAAAAAAGTCCAGTAACTTCTTTTTACGCAGAACATTATGCAGGTACCTACAAATAATTTAATGTAATAAGTACATATATATTCCTGTGCAATATGCAGAATTCGACAAGATTTAAAAAGAACAATACTTACGACATGTAAGTTGATATTACAGCCTGTCCAATCTGGTCGAACTCTAATAAGGAAATTAAATTCTCATGCAAGATAAATATTCTTTTCTCAAACCCGAAAACATCAATATCACATGGAATTTCAATTGAGACACCTGACACTGCCATTGTTGTTGTTGCATGTTTATACAACAACCTAAAGCGGTTTGGCACATTTTTGTTTGTTGGCTCGGCATTTTTAAACATGTTTGCCAAATTCTTTAACGGATCATCAGCCTTCTGCGACACTTGCCTTTTCTTTTTCTACAAAAATTCATTTTATCAGTCATAAATATAAACACAGTTTATGGAGCACATCATGCGCATAAACTATTGAAAAAGAAAAAGAAATACAAACCACAACAGTTGGAAAAATAATCAACTCCTTAGGCCACGCGACGTGAGAACCAACAGCTTCGTGGACCTTCACAATTTCACCCGGTACTGGCACTGGAACCAAGGCATTGTCGTTGATGCTTCCATCCACCAACACACGAATGCATCCATGCGGCATAGGCATTCCATGTATCTTTTCGTTCATGTCCCCATCAGTCATCGCCATACCAAATGCAACTATGTTCTGCACACTGCCTACAGCCAGCTCACATGGTTGCGGATCCTACATTTACAAGACATGCAAGGTGAAATTACAATTTGTTCCTTAACATGGACTGGTTCCTTAACACACCTGTCTAGCATCTTCTACAGAGGACAACATAACCGGAACAAACACACTATTGTCCCTGATTTATATTCCTTCAATCCACTAATATTACTAAAATTGTTAAGGTAATCAGCTTCTTTCAAGCTGAACACTAACCATATTAGGCATATTTTTAAACAATACTCTTGCAGTAATCAATTCACCCTAGCAGTTAGCAAAGAAATCAACCAACAAATATCGGGCACACATTTTAGCTATTTAGTAACCTGTTTGATAAATAAACCCGATTCCCTACAACTTCTAACCATAGAGCAGAACAAGAAAAATTTCATATATACACATTTTAAGGATCTTACCTTTGTTTCCTTTTTGGATGGTGGAGTAGGGTCAATAGCAACACAATCACCATCCACATCCAATTCTTCAACAGCTGCTGCCTTTTCGGGCATTGACGAGGGAAGACTGGATGAACTAATCATCGCCTTTAGGTCAGCAATTTGTGACATCAAATCATTCGTTCTTCTCTCCATCTCCTCATCCCTAAGTCGATCACGTGCCAGCAACTCGGCTTTTGTAATTCGAGTCCTTTTCACTTTCGGGGTGTTAAAGAATGATTTTGGGGTGGCGATGCCTCCGACTCCTCGAACCCTTCCTGAATGCTCAGGATTTCCTAATGCAAGAGTCAATATGTCCTCAAATTCGGACAACTGCAGTTCACCCTTTTCCTTCTTTTCCAGCAAATCATCCTGTCAACAATGCATTACATATTTACGATCAATACACATAATTACTTTTCTTGTTCACATAAAATGGCCACTTAACATATATGGTATATTTGTAGAAAAAAGGAGGTAATTGAAAGATTTCTTACAATAACTTCTTCTTCTAGCAGTCCGATGTAGCCCTTCCTTGATGTGCGGTGTGGATATTTTCGCTCTTTGACTCTCGCCCTCTGTGCATCACGAAGTGGCTGCATCCAAACATAAAATACATTACTGACTTCAATACTGAAAGATATTACAAAAAAAACCAATATGCAATGTACTACAAATTGTGCATACCACCCAATCAACGTTGGTCCTTTGAGCAACAAATTCTCTCCAAGCATCCCTACCAACAAATGCATAATTAGGTGGAGGCTTCCTTAGTTTCTTCTTTTCCCCAACAAATGGCATCACATAATTAGAGGTTAATTTTGACTTGAATTGTCTCCACTTCGAGCCTGCAGATTGTAGAATGGTTGCTCGACTTTCTGGAACAACTTTAAATCCAGCCTGAAATATGCAAGTAACTAATTAACCACTAAGATTGACCAGATAAAAGCAACTAATTTACATATAGACAAATATTACCTGAACATCATTCCATAACTTCTCTTTCAATTCAGGTTCCACATTTGGCCAGCTTCTAATGCTGATCGGAACCATAGTCCTAGCAAGCATGCCAACATAAGAACTCAAGGTGTGCCTAGCCTTTCCGATAGGATTTCCACGCGCATCATACCTGACTTTAAACTTCTTTCCTTGAGCCTTCTTCACCACAACTTTGTGCATAGCACAAACACTACGCTTTCCTCCTAACTTCCTTTTTGATGTTTCAGTACTAGCAACAAATTCTTCTGTCATAGGCTGAGTTTCTTGATGTACAATGGGTTGTGCAGAGCCTTCTGATTCAGGATGATTGCCATTGCCTTTTGTGTTCACTTCCCTTTCAGGTTCCGACATAGCTTCCAGTTTCTTACTACTTGCCTGCTTGGTCTTTCGCTTCTTATTAGATCCTTCTGATTGAGGTACCGACATAGCTCTCGAAGGCAACTGCTCCTCCACTTCATTTTCCTTACTAATTGCCTTGGTATTTTGCTTCTTAGATCCTTCTGATTGAGGCCCCGACATAGCTTTCGAAGGCAGCTGCTTCTCCTCCACTTCCTTTTTCTTACTGCCTACCTTGGTGAGTCGCTTTTTAGGTGCCATTCCGAGATCTGGTGCTTCAATCTGTAAGACACATATTAGTCGGGGTATAAAATTCAACTAAACTTGCAAATAAATTCAAAATGCAAACTAAACAAATAAATTCAACTAAAATTGCAAGTTTAACATTAAGGCGAATAAAATTTCTAATACAATTTCAGACTTAAAATAAATGCAAATAAAATTACAAATTCAAATAAAATCTGGACTAAACACAAAGACAAATAAAACTGAATATTCAATTAAAATTATGCACCACAGACGGTACATGACATACAACTAGAAAATATGGATCATTTTTTAATCCAAATTCCCTCAACATTTTGTCTTTTATTGCTAACAGTACCCTCTGTTTCATCAGTTATGTCACACGTTGGAATATTAGAGCAGAAAGGGGGATTTTCTAAAGTTGTGTCTCCTAATTCATCGTCATAATACAAGTCCTGGTAGTCTCGAGGTGTGGAGTTTAGTACAATGGACCAGTTAGCATCGACCGGATCTTGAACATAAAAAACTTGTTTCACTTGGTCGACGGACACATATTTATCGTTCTTGTGACCTTGTCTAGTGAGGTCCACAAGAGTGAAGCCAAGATCATCAACCTTGATGCCTCTTTCATTTTCTGCCCATTTACACAAGAACAGTGGGGCTTTAAATGCATGATAATCCAACTCCCATATTTCTTCGATTATTCCATAAAATGTCATATCACACTCTACGGGATTTAAATCCTTAGCACTAGATACTTGGACTGTCTCGGCAACTACAGAAACACCGCTATTTTGCACAACCCTTGCATCATCTCGCTCCTTTGTGAAGTATCGGTTCCCGTCAACTAGATAACCATCATAGGTAAAAACAGAAAAAGATGGTTTTCCTGCCAGCCACCTTATTGTTTCTGAAACATTGTTGGCATTTTTCAACATTTCAAGACTAACCTGCGCACATTGTTTTAAATCAGACAGTCAGTGACTAGATAACGACACACCATTAAAAAAATAGTCTACCAAAAAAAGATACCAACCCTTTTTTGAAACCAATCAGCAAATAAACGGTTGTGCTCTCCTATTAGCCATTGAGAACTCTTTTTTTTCCCCTGGTACTGCCTTTCCAGCAACCCCTTATGCATTCTGAGGCAATGCATATGTTAAATAAACAACCACAAAATGCTCGATATTTAAAAGATGAACTTACAATCAAAAAAATATAAACTTACAAGATATAGGGATACACTTCAGAGTTGTTCTGAAGGACATGTAGATGTGCCTCATCTCGTTCTTTCTCCTCCACTGACTTTATTGTTACAGCGGATAACGGACCTGAAAGCTTGCCCTTGTCCTTCGGAAGACCAGCAGTTGTGCAACTCTGCTTAACAAACTCCGTGCAAAATTCAACAGATTCTTCTCCTAGATAACTTTCCGCTATACAACCTTCTGGATAATAGCGATTTCGAACATAGCTCTTTAACACTTTATTGAAGCGTTCAAATGGATACATCCATCTATAAAACACCGGCCCACATAAACGCAATTCCCTAACCAAGTGTACTGTGAGATGAATCATTATGTCGAAAAACGAGGGAGGGAATATCTTTTCCAACTCACACAAGGTCAGTACCACATCTGCTTGTAATTTATCGAGCTTGGATACATCTACAACTTTGTTACATAAAGTGTTGAAAAAGAAACACAATCTGATTATGCTAACCCTAACATTTTTCGGAAGAACAGAGCGAATTGTAACCGGAAGTAGTTGTTGGAGAAGAGTGTGACAATCATGGGACTTTAACCCATGTATCTTTAAATCAGACATTGATACACAATTTCTTATGTTTGATGCATGGCCATAGGGAAGTTTAATATTTGACAATGAGGACAACATTTTTTTCTTTTCTGCCCTTGACAAAGTGTAAGGGGCAGGGGGCAAATAGGTTCTCTTTTCTCCTACTTCTGGAGCTAAATCGGGCCTCACACCCATTTCAATCATATCGCGACGAGATTCCTCACTATCTTTAGTCTTGAATGGCAGATTTAATAATGTCCCAATTAGACTATCGCACACATTTTTCTCAACGTGCATAACGTCGAGACAGTGACGAACATGGTGAAACTTCCAATATTCCAAATCAAAAAAAATTGATTTTTTCTTCCATGGACAGACCACTTTGTTTGCCTTCTTCAACTCCTTCCCAAAAGCAAATTTTATCCGTTGCTGCTGCGCTAATACTTGTTCTCCAGAAAGGATTTGACGGGGTTGTCTAAATTCTTGTTCTCCATTAAAAGCTGCCTTATGCCTCCTATAAGGATGATACGGAGCCAAATACCGACGATGACCTTGGTAACATATTTTTCGGCTATGAGTCAAATATTTACCAACGGTATCATCACCACATATTGGACAAGCCATATAACCCTTATTGACACAACCCGACAAATTTCCGTACGCAGGAAAGTCATTTATCGTCCACATCAAAACTGCTTTTAGAGTGAAGTAAGACTTTGTATACGCATCATACACGTTCGGTTCACCTTCTTCCCAAAGCTTCTTCAAATCATCTATCATCGGTTGTAAATACACGTCAATGTTATTACCTGGCTCATGTGGACCAGAAACTAACACCGTTAACATCATAAACTTCCTCTTCATGCATAACCATGGAGGAAGATTATAAGTTACAAGTACTACCGACCAGCAACTGTACCGATTACTTAGACCATTATTATGCGGGTTTATACCATCTGCCGCCAATGCTAAGCGAATATTTCTCGGTTCACTTCCAAATTCAGGCCACCTATAATCAGTATTCCTCCAAGAAGGAGAGTCAGATGGATGACGCATTTGGCCATCTTGAGTTCGCTTCTTCGCATGCCAACTCATTAGTTCAGCTGTAAAAGCCGATTTAAACAATCGTCTAAATCTAGGAATTATTGGAAAGTACCACATAACTTTGGCTGGAATGTTAATCCTAGGGTTACCATCTTTTCCCACCTTCCAGCGAGATAGATTGCACTTAGGACAGTTGGACGCATCGACATTTACACCCCTATATAGTACACAATCATTCGGACAGGCATGAAACTTTATATACTCGAGACCTAGATCACTTAGGGTTTTCTTTGCTTCATATGCATTAACCGGCAACACATGATCTTTAGGAAGTAAAGATCCAACAGAAGAGAGGAGCTCAGTGAAGGCACTATCGCTAATACCAAATCTAGACTTCCAGTTGTGCAATTTCAACATCGACTCTAACTTAGTACACTCACTGTCCTTAAACAAAGGTTGCTCTGCATCGGCCACGAACCTTCTAAACTCATGTGAATCGTCATCGTAATCACCCCTGTTATAAGCTGCTTCACAAACATCAATTGTTTCTGATGCCGGAATTTGCCCCAAAGGTGAAGTACTACTACCTATAGTTGAATTTAGTGGGCACTTTTCTCCATGCCAAATCCAATCGACATACCCCAAACTAAAACCATTTTGATAAAGATGACCCCTAATTATTTTCACAGATAACTTTTTGAAATTACCACAACGTGCACATGGGCATGGAATTTGTTTAGGATTTTTAGCATTCTGTTCAGCATATATCAAGAAACTTTCAACCCCAATTTCATACTCTAAGGTATCCCTGTCTTTCGAAATCCATGACTTATCCATATGTTAAAGAAACCTACATGATATTGTTTTTATTCAAAAATTAAAAACAACCTTGTCCAAAATTATACAAGTCATTAAATTATCATTACTATTCTAATAGCAGAAAGAATTAAACATATTAAAAATCAAATCACAATTAAACAATCAAATCACAATTAAACATTATAGGAATCATATAAACAAGCACATGCATCTAATTAGAAATTAGGAGGTCACTAAAGGATAGAACTTAATAGCTGAGCAATTACTAACCTGAAGAACACAAGCAAATGCTCAAAAACAGAAAATGTAACCGCACGCACACAAGCAAATGCTCCTGCAAATTCATGTTGAAAAATCAGAAGTGTCTAATTAGAATGCTCAAATTAACCAATAATCCAACACACCAAAGAAACAGATCATATTTCCACAATTAAGTTCAGGAGCTTTAACTAAATGTAAACTCTCCCTTACCCACCCACTCACCAATACATACAGTACCTCACCAATTAATGCACAAAATTGAAACAAAAATATTTAGGGTTTTTCAATTTTTATGAAACAAAAAATAAGAATTACAAATAAGAATTATAAGTAATACAAACTAAAAACAAGAAACAAAAACTAAATTCGAACAAGAAAAACATTAATTTGCAGATGACCCAGAACAAGTAATACAAGAAAAGCAAGAAATAGATACATGCAAAAAGAAAAACAAGTAATTAACACAAAAACTTACTAATTGCAGATGACTCAAGCTAAAAGAGCAATAAATCTGCAAAAAAATGTTCAATTAAAACAAAATCGAGCTATTAATCGAACTATTAATCGAAAATTAATCGAACATTACTTACGATTTGAGCTTCCTTTTCTCTTAATTCGAGCTTCCCTCCTCTCTATTTCGATTTACAGAAATCGTAACTACTAAGATGTGGGTTTAATTAGGGTTAATTAGATAAAAGTGAGAGAGACAGAGAGAGAGGGTCGTGTATTACTGATGAGAGTGAGAGAGAGAGAGAGAGAGGGAGAGGTGAGAGAGAGAGATGAGGGCGTGCGGCTAGGGTGAGAGAGGGAGAGGTGACAGAGGCGGGGGAGAGTGAAATGTTTAAGGGGGGAAATGTTTTAGTAGAAATGGGGGGAAATAATCTAAGGGGGAAATGTTTTATTAGAAATGGGGGGAATGTATGCCGCGTGTTTTTTATTTTTTAAAATATCATAAAAGACATCGGTTATTTTAACTACCGATGTCCGAAAAATAGCTTAACATCGCTTTTAAAAAAACCGATGTCAAAAACCTTTTTAACATCGGTGGTTTTTCAAACCGATGTGAAAGGGGTGATGTCTAATCCAGTTTTTCTAGTAGTGAGACCTGGAGATTACGGATAAAAAATATCACGATTGCAAAGGCCTAAGGATTCCCAAATTGAACACCCCTTGTGACAAAGTTCTTCAAATTCTTTAACACGATTCTTCTAATGTGCTAAAAGAGTGCGTTTTAGTCTTGTGCTGATGAGTTCTTGGCATGCTCATTTAGATGCACACACATATATGTAATATTCATTAATGTGAAGATTTCTACTTAATTGCTCTTTATGGTGTGTTGTGTTTGAACTACTCTCAAGTATATTATTCATACTAATTATACCCTTCCTTTTTTCCCCTATTCTTCTGTATTCAATTAGTATTGTAATTTTCCATTATTTTTGTTTGTGTTTATTAGCATTAGGTTCACTTTTCAGTTGATTAAAAATGCTGATTTTGCTGAATTCTGATCAGAAAAGAAGAGCAGGAAGAAAAAACCTGGCATTGACTGGTATGTTCTTTTGTTCTGGTTCCGTTTGACGTTTTTTTGGTGCTGTGTATATTCATCACTATCTTTCTTGATAAGAATTTTTAATGCCGAAAGTAAACTGTATGTAGGTTCTCTTTTTTACTTTTTTTCAAATGGTATTCAGTTTCAGATACAAGCTTAGTGTTAAGTAATTCGTAGAAGTTGCAACTATTTGGGCTTTGTTTGTTAGTCATAAAATTATTAACTAATTTTTCCATGTTTATATGCTGCTTAGAAAAATTAATAGAAGAAATATATTGTGAGTGTCAAAAAAAAAGAGACAAAATTAGGAAAACTTTCATATCTATAAAAGGTGCTTTATATTTATCTACTCTCACTCGGTTCGAAGACTTCCAAGTCCATTTGCTGCGTTGGAATCTATAGGGCACTTTGTGGTAGTGAAATGGTTAAAGTGACGGGGATGAAATGTTGTCCCAGAACATAGGAAAATTCTGATATGAATGGTTTGTTTTGTGGTACTTATCTCATCATCACTTTCACTCTTTTCCACATAGTCATCTGAGTCGAAGCGTCGTTTGTGATTCACTTTTTAGTTGTAGGCCAATTCTTTCCCTCGTTAATCCATGTGATAATTGCCATGCCATTTGGAGAACCGTGTTTTGGTTCTTTCTTTTCAAGAGATGGTGCATTTCTGTAGAACCAAATAAGGTTTACGGTTACACAATGTCTTGGCACTTTTGAAGCTCTTCCTAAAACGATGCACTCACTACCGTCTTTCTCCATCTTCCTAAACAACAAATAGAATAAAAGAATATAGGTTGGAATATATGTATCTGTAATGTATATACTAAATAATACTTGAATTGCCGATTAATGAATTATGGTAGAGTGATAATTTTCATTTCTGCCGCATGCACGTCTCCCGCCTATATTTATCAACTTCTTTAGTTGGTGATGCTAGAATTATCTGGCTTCATTCTATGGTTTACCTTCAATTAGTGATGTCTTATTAGAGAGTAGAAGAATCTTTTGTCCAGGCATTCAACGACTATAATTTTAAATAAATCAGCTATTTAAGTTGATTAGGAGTAGGTTCAGATAATGATTCAACGGCTGAATAGATTAAAAGACAGGGTCTAATAAACGTCATGTGATTGTTGTATTGACATTTATATGGTCGTGTGTAGGCTAATGCCTAATAGTGAGTTTGTCATGTGAAAGAACTGTATAATTCCACATTTTGTCACAGGAATGCTTGTTCCCAAGTTCCTGGTGGGTGAGCTACCCTGAAAATCAGGCCAGTCTTGTTAACGGATAACTTGAGTGGGGATAAGAACGCTTTGAGTTAGAGAACGAATGGTCCCGGACTGGTTCGGGAATCTTCCCTTCATGTGCACGGGGGACAGAATCAGTACACGATGTGTTCAAAATTAACAGAGTAATGTTCTTAAACATCTTAACTTATAAGAACTTCACTTCATATAATTTTTAAGGTTATCCAGTAATATATGCTCTCTTTTTCTATTCGTGATTTATTTTATTTGAAATCACGTGTTGGATATGTTGTATTAAATTTCTATGCCTCTTTGTTCAATTTCTATAGGGATTTTCCAATCAATTTAATTTTTTTTGTTCATTTGCTCTCAATCTCCCCTTTTTGCAGTTGATTATAATTACTTCGTTTTGTATTCTGATCGGAAAAGAAGAGTAACGAGAATAAGCATAGCATTGGCTGGTATGTTATTTTAGTTTTTGATTAAGTTTGATACTTTTTTGGTGCCTTATGTATTGATGACTAAAAAACATTTTTATTTCTAAAAGTTTTGAATATGTTTTACACACATATCATTTTCCATACTTAATCTTCTCTAGAACACAATATTTTACACCAAACCCACCTTGTATATTTTTGCTCTCATGTGGTTTGGAAGTCGGTTAGAAGACTTTTAAGTCCGTTCATTGTGTTGCCTTCTCTAGGGTACCTAGTGATGGTGAAATACCGAAAAGGTCAAACTTTTGAAGTACGTAAAGGGATGAAATGTTGTCCTAGTATTTATGAACAACTAACATGATATTAATGAGTTGTTTTTAGGCACTTATCTCATCTTCACTTTCCCTCTTTTCCACTATACACTTGAGGTTATAGTGAGTTTGTCATGTGAAAGAACTATATAATTCCACATTTTGTCACAGGATTGCTTGTTCCCAAGTTCCTGGTGGGTGTGCTACTTTGCAAATCAGGCTAGTCCTGTTAACCGATAACTTGAGTGGGATAAGAAACGTCTTGAGTTAGAGAACGAATGCTCCCGGACTGGTCGGAGAACGGCACCTTCATGACACATTCAATAAGCACAAGGGACAGAATTAGTACGCGAATGTGTTCAAAATTTACAGAGTAATGTTCGTAAACATCTTAACTTTTATTTAATATTTTATAATGTTTAAGGTTATCCATTACTATTTTATCCTTTTTTTTCGTGATCTCTTTTATATCTCTTTTATCCAGTAACACACGTATATATGTGTATAATATATAGCATTTGTACTATTTACATATATATAGAATCTTGTTATGTAAATTTTGAAAACTGTTGGATCTATGTCTCACATGTTCAATCCTTTTCATCTTCATTTATTGTAGTTTACAAGTAGTCTAAAATAGTATTTGTGTAACAAATTTAATTACAACAGATGTATTTCTATTAATAAATTGTACATATATTCAACAAAGGTATCTGTAATGTATATATTAAATAATACTAGAATTGTCGGCCGATTAATGAATTATGGTAGAGTAACAACTTTTCATGTCTGCCGCATCATGTCTCCGCCTACCTTTGCCAACTTCTTTAGTTGGTGATGCTAGTGATGTCTTATTAGAGAGTAGAAGAATCTTTTGTCCAGGCATTCCCATAAAGTTTCACAGAACATTTTAGCAGCATTCTCTACTATTACTACTACCTTGTGCCTTTTGTCTTAATCTTGCTTTGATGTGGTAGTTATATATTTTGGACACCGCTGTTCTTTGAGATTGAGGCGTTGGTCTTTCCTTTGTTTTCTAGGGTGCATCTGGGTTTTCGGGTTTACCCTACTGCATGTAGGAATACATTGGGTTGTGGTGTGGTGTTTTGGGGGTATATGCATTTTGTGTGTATTACAAATGCATCTATATTACAAGTGCCTGTTTTGATTTCTTTGATTCGCTTCTATTTGTAACTGCTTCTCACTTGCTTATTCCTCCCCTTAGCTTTCATGTTTGTGTTGTGTGCTCGACTTTTTTTAGACCGAGTGGTGGTTAGGTTGTATGGTTAGGCATGTCTGAGCAGGTGCCTTCCTTAGTTCTAGGAATTTGGATACAGAATCTTGTTTTTCTGTTTGGGTCCAGTAGTTATAGTGTGGAGGTTGTTTGTGTTAACTCTTCTGAAGTCGGGATGGGCCCTAGGGGACATAGATACCCTGCCAAGTCTCGGTCTTCCATCTTTGGATATGGTCTAACACTCTAACCATAATGACCTGAAATATCCATTTCTGTAAATCCATCTCGGGATTAGATATATTGAGCTGTGATGATGGTGTGTGGTCAAGGACTTTGCTATTTCCTTAAGACGGGGCCCATATATACCTGGGGATAGATATTTTATAGAGTGCGGGGTTCAATATTTTGGCCCAAGAGCCATCGGAGCTTGAGTTTTATGATGAGAAGGCATTGGATGAGGCGTTGAAGGATTTTCCCAGTGTGAACAATACGCGAGGCGTTCAAAATTAACAGTAATGAGGAGTTGAAGGATTTGCCTAGTGTAAACAATACGCGAGGCGTTCAAAATTAACAGTAATGTTCTTGAACACACTAGTACAAAAATGGCCTTATGCATCTCCCCATTTGCGTCTCTTATAGGAGGAACGGACGCATAAAGTAACTTTATGCGTCTGTTCTCCAACTTTATACGTCTGTTGAGAACAGACGCAAATACCTATATACGTCTGTTGCGGAACGGACGCATATTTTATACTTTATGTGACTCCTCCATACACGTCTGTTGAAAACAGACGCAAATGACCTTTTTAACAGACGCATTTGACATTTTTTGTACTAGTGACATCTTAACTTATAAGAACTTCACTTAATATAATGTTTAAGGTTATCCATTAATATTTTTTTTTTTCCGCGATTCGTTTATACCGTGTTCAGTTCTTATGTAGGATTCTGAAAGATAACTAACTTTTTGCAATGAACTGAAGACAGGTACTGCAGTACCATATCCTGAAGATTCCAAGAGTTCTTGGATGTAACAAAGTGTATATAATAGGTTCTTTCGTTTTGTCATTTCATGAACTTTTAAGGGATTTTAAAAAATAAATAAATTATGTACGTATATGTTGATGGATTTCATAAAGATTCAATTCTTTATTTTCCTTATTCATACAAATCATACACCTCCATTTTCCTATGCCTCTATCAGTTTGTATGGAGATTTTCCAATAATATTTCTTTTTTGTTCATTTGTCTTCAATTCCGCCATATTGCAGTTGATTATAAATGCTTCATTTTGAATTCTGATGGGAAAGGAAGAGCAAAAAGAATAAACATAGTCATGACTGGTATGTTATTTTAGTTTTTGATTAAGTTTGTCTAGTTTTATTACTGCTATATATATTGACCACTATGCCACCCCAATGCATGCTATTTATATTAAATTAAATACCACACTTGTTTTGATGTGAATTAAAATTTGTGTACTTCTAATTATATATTGGCGTTTCACCCGAAAATTTGGACGGTGCAAAAAGGGGAGGGGGTGTAAAATAATTTTACACGTGTGAAATTTCATACCCGAAATTGGAAATCTCTATATTTTTAAGTTTGATTGTTAAATAATATGGGGTTAAAAATCCCACCAGCACTAATACGACTTACACGAGTGATAAAAATAAATCGTGCTCGAATCATAAAAAATTTAAAAATTTGTGCGCGCATGCGATGTGTTAAATCTAAACTTATATATAAAAATACCTTCTGCAACCAAAGCAACATGTTTTTACATTTTTTTGTAAAATAATTTGAAGTTGATTTTAATTGCATTTATGTTTGCATTTGGCTTAACGAATGCAACTTATTAAACAAACTATTATACAACCAACGATGATTTCGATTATTCAATTTTTCCAAATATTTTATAAAAGCTGGAATTTTTGTAATTTTTTTTAAACAAAAGGTATTTTTTACAAAAAAGTTTCTGGGTTTAGGTATTTATGAAAAACCTCAAATATATATATATATATATATATATATATATATATATATATATATATATATATATATATATATATATATATATGAGAGCATTTCTTTAAAGTTAAACTTTTGCTTTTTTAAATTCAAATTTTTTTGTGAAAGTAATGTGAGATTATTATTATTATAATTATTATTTAAAAAGATCTGAACTTGAAAAAGAAAAAAGAGATAGTGTTGCTAATTGGAAAGATTGAAGTTATAATATTAATTATTATATTATAATTTAGTATAATATACGAACAAATTCAAACTAAAAACTGGCGGCCTTGTTACTTTAATCAAAGAATCAAAACTCACCTTTCACGTACTCAATCTATCAGTCATACACACACGTGTCCTATATTATCATCTTCCTCCAAGACGGTTTTTTTTAATCAAGAAACTTCCGGTACACTGGTTCGAAGAAATTAGTCAGAATAAGATGTCTCTGGTTCTTTCGGAAAGGCTGCAACTGGAAATATGGGGCGACCCAATTTGGAAATCTGTGCCTTGGAATCATCATACTTACCCAAGGATCTCACAAGGTACTCTTTCTTTCCTCTTTTTTTTAATGCTTGAAAGTTCTATGATGTAATAGCGTGAAATTGCATGTTAATATTGGTCTTTATTTTATTTCAGATCCTTGTTTTATATATGGATTTTTCTTGGTATTTGTACCAAGATTGTGTAAGCGTGTTTTGGTTAGATAGGATTTATGTAAAAGGGTGTTTAAGACAAGGAAAAGATGAGAGTTAGAGGGGATGGTCTTGTGTGAAACTGGGGTGGTGGTTGATGCGGTGGTAATGGCTGAAAAGAAGCATTAATGAGGGGGATAATGATGATGTATGTGAGGCGGAAGATGAATGGGTAGTTGAAGGAGATTTGGGTGACGAAGAAGAGTCGGGGGATAAGGGGGATAAGGTTGTGCCGGAGATTGAGATGAAAAATGAGGTTGGACTTTGGAGTTGAATTAGAGGCTATGGTTGTATGTGAGGATGTGAACAAGGAGGGGTGTGAAACTGAGGTATTGGCGGAAGTTGTGCGTGAGGTGATTCTAGTAGGATGTTGCCATGCCAGAAAGTGAGGGTTGTTTTTTCTTTCGGAGACAAGATGGTTAGGAAGTTTACATGCTGTGTGTTATACGCGCTTCTCAAATATCACAAGGTGCTGAAGTGGCAGAATAGGGGGTCAGTAGTTTTTTGTAATTAGGCTGCATGTCTTGATGCAATAGGATTCGCAATTGAGTAAATATCACAAGTTCGTGAAGAGGGCTGGACGAGTGGAATGAGGGAGAGCGGCTCGATCGATAAAAAAGTTTTTGGCGGGGCCGTATCTTGCTGGGTGTAATAAGGTGGAGAACAAAAATGAGACCAAGACCGAACTGGAGTTTGGATCCTGATAAGAATGTTGATGATGAAAGATGAGGTTGGACTTTGGAGTTGAATTAGAGGCTATGGTTGTATGTGAGGATGTGAACAAGGAGGGGTGTGAAACTGTGGTATTGGCGGAAGTTGTGCGTGAGGTGATTCTAGTAGGATGTTGCTATGCCAGAAAGTGAGGGTTGTTTTTCCTTTAAATTTTTTTATTTGTTTGTTTTTAGTCGTACTGTAGTATTTGTTTGTGATTCGCTACTTGTTTGTTTGCTAAAATTTGTTTTGTATTTGCTAAAGTTTGCTAAGATTTTTTTACACCAAGTATACCCTCCTGGGATGTGGATATCTTTGATGTATATAACCTAGCTCCTCCACTTACTGCAGACCACACTATATCAACGTGGAGCAAAGATTCTAGTGCGGTTTTAAAAAAGGAAACTCTCTACATCACCTCAGCTGTTCTAGCTACAACAAGCAGTGTCTTCTCCGTAGTAAGTCTCACTAATTTCCAAGTTAATTTTGACTTTCTATTCAGCTTGTCAGGTTGAAAGTGATTATCTTTTCTACCTTCACTTTTGTAGTTGTTCACAAATTCATCGGAGGTTGTTACAATCAAGCTACATGCTTCTGGTACGATTTTTAATTTCTGTTGTGTTACTTTAAAACAATTCTATTCAGTTTGAAAATTTTCGTTCCTCTTATTTACTGTTGTCTTCTTTCAAATTGTCACCGCTAGAGGAAGCTGCCTTCAAGAAGCTATTGCAGTTCTTGCACTCCAATATGCTGCCTGCTTATGAAATCCCCGACGTTTTGGATGTATTAGTCATAGCAGACAAGTTTGATGTTGCGGCATGCATGGCGCATTGCTGCCAGCTACTACTGGTCCAGGACATGAATGTTGAAGCGGCACTGCTGTGCCTAGGTATACCATCCAGTGTGCTCGTTGCTGAAGCTGTTCAGCCACTAGCCACTGCAGCAAAGGAATTTCTAGTTGGCAGCTTCCTTGACATCACGAGGTAAGAGGACCTCATATTACATAACGTATTTATTTTTCCAATTTTTAAGAAGCGATATTTATTGTGGTTTCTAAGACCATTTTATTTGTTTTTCTTTAGAGATGATACAATCCTGAACCTGCCTCTCGTCGGCATAGATGCAATTTTTTCCAGCAGTAATCTGGAAATAGATTCAGAGAATCAAGTGTTTAGCTGGATTCTGAGGTGGTCCAGGGCAAACTACCATGAACTTGAGGAGCGTCGTCAAAATCTGACTCATCTTGCAAAGTTTGTGCGCTTTTCTTTCATGACTTGCAATAAGCTCAAAAGAGTCCTCCAGTGCAATGATTTCGAGCCGGATGTAAAGCTCAAGGTAGTGACAGATGCATTGTGTTTTAATGGTGACCCACGGTTCCGACAGAAAGTTTTATATGCGAACGACCTTGCTGTTCCTGATTTGCAGTTTGTGAAGCGGAGTTACAAGTACCATCCGATCAGGATGCTTGATTATATTGGATTGAGGAAGTGTATAGCCTATCTCGATATAGAGCGCAAGGACCTGGTGAGACTTGTTCCTGGTGGAAAAATAGACACTGAAGTGTTTGATTTGGGCAACCAAGGTTTCTTTGTGTCTGTTATTCGAAATTATAATGTAGGTGGGACTGACTGGTGTATGGGATTATATCTTGGAATGGTAGAGAAAGGGCAGAAGCGTTGCAAGCTGGAATACGAGTTCACCTGCATGATCAACTTTGCTATGAAGTATAGACGTCAGTTATCTGGAAGGTGTGAGCTTAGGAGAGGCATGGCTATTGGATGCCGCAACTACTTTGGGTTGCGATGGGAGGACTTTCTGGATGATAATGACCTTTTTTTCGTCAGGGGAGCAGTATGCTTTAGAGTCGAAGTTGCGCTAAGGCAGTGACAGCACAAGTGTGGATTGAGAATTAAAGGCAATAGTTTGTGAAATATGTTGCACACAAGTACTGTGAAAGTTGTAGAATTTTTACAGTCAAATTCCCATAAACTTACCTAATTGCGGATGCATATTATAATGTAGGATCTTGTTTACAGTAAAAACCAGTTTGTTAATAGATACCCTGCTGGTCTCCAAATTGGAGCATTTGTTGCATATTCTTTGTTTATTTGTTTATTTTTGAATTTATTAGGATCCTGAGCTTGGTGAATCTGAGCAGAAACTTGCTTGACATTCTTATTTAATGTGAATGTTAGCAAAAGGGTGGTCTGTCTTGTAAGAAGTAGGGCTAGTCTAGCAGCGCAAGAGCATCTAGTGGTACGAAACTAGTAAGCCAAGTAGGAGCTTTTCGTGGTATTTGGCAGCGTTTGACTTGGGGCTATGTCACCTGACTGAGTATGATGCTAACCAATGTCACGAGTTCTATTTTAGATTTGCTACTACTTACCCAGATCGCATAATTCTATTCATAATTCTATTCTTATACATCAACTTGGAGTCATGTTTGGAGAAGTAGGGGTATTGGACTATAAGAGTGACTTGGTTTGCTGATATAATTTTATGTTGAGGCCATGAACAGAGGTAATCTCTGTAGTTTTTTATTCAACTTTTATTATATACTAGTTGATAAAGCCGCGCTTCGCAGCGGCATTACAATTTTTATTTTTAAAAAAATTCAGTACATTTACGTTATATTATAATATTAATATTAAATTTTAATAATTAAATAATCTTCTCTAATGAATCAATTTCTTGTTAAATACGATTCTTTCGATTGAGCCACTCTCTCGTTAAAACCGAAATCCCAACTTTTTAACATATATTATAAAGACTTATATAATATTTTTTATCCATAAAATTGAACGGTAAAAAAAAAAAAAATTATGACTACAGTATCAAATTCTAATAGCTAATACAATCTTTTCTAGCGAGCCGTCTTCCCGTTAAATACGTTTCGAGCCGCTCTTATTTGAAACCGAAATTCTAACTTCACTATATAAAGAGAGTAAATTCCAATTTTTATATTCTTTAAACTTTCTAATATTTATGGAGTTTTAAAAGATGAAAATACATCTTATAATTTCTGTATATTATAAATAAACTTGTATAAAAAAGTTAAAATAAATGATTTTTAGGAAAAAAGATGTATATTTTTAAAAAAATCGTATATGACGTCTCCACCGTCCTCGTATTCTACTTCCAATAAAATATTTTATTTTATGTATTATATAATTAAACACTTTTTATATAGTCTTATTTAATGAACCGCTTTCTTGTTAAACACGGTTATTACTATTGATCCGTTCTCTCGTTAAGACCAAAAACCTAACTTTTACATATATTACTTGTATGATAATGTTTATCCATAAAAATCAAATCATAAAAATAAAATAAAATTTATAACATCAATATGGTATTTTAATAGCTAGTACAATCTTTTATAGTGAGCCGTCTTCCTGTTAAACATATTTTGAGCGGCTCTCATTTGGGATCGAAATTCCAACTTCATTACATATTATTGATGATATTTATCTTACACAACAATTTTTTTTCTTAAAATCAAAACCTAAAAAATAGAGTGAATTCCAATTTATACTTTCTCTAGACTTTCTAAAATTTTTGGAGTTTTAGAAAATGAAAACACATCTTATTTTCTCTTTATATTATAGATACTCCCGTATTTATTTAGGATTCTTGCATGAGATTGTTCTTTTATTATGTTAACACATCAATTCTTTTCTTTTTAAATACGGTGACTTTTTTTTATGACAATAGTATTGGATTTATGAATAAATTTTCCTAATATAAGTATAATTAACTTATATAAAAAATATATAATTTAAGAAGATCGTACTTTCTATAAAATATTTAATTATATGTCTGCTCTATATATTCAAACACCTATTCTACTTCTAGTAGAACGTTTATTTATATATATTTTTTTATAAATTCGAACTCATATTCTACTTCCAATAGAACTTTTAATTATATGTGTTATAAATACTTATTCTGCTTCCAATAGAACTTCTAATTATATGTCTTCCCTATAAATTCAAACTCTTCTCCTCTATATATTCGAACATCTATTCTACTTCTAATATGTTAAATGATATTTGTACATTTATTAGTGTTTAAAATTCTAAAATTCTAGAAAATTAGAAAAATAGATTGAGACGATTTTAGAGCGCCACCTAAGCTCCCGCATATCCTCCTTTATATACTTTTAATTTAATAGAACTTTTATTTATATGTTTTTTCTATAAATTCGAATTCTTATTCTCTATAAATTCGAATCCATATTCTACTTCCAATAGAACTTTTAATCATATGCGTTATAAATACTTATTCTACTTCCAATAGAACTTCTAATCATATGTCTTTCCTATAAATTTGAACTCTTCTCCTCTATAAATTCGAACACTTATTCTATTTCTAATATGTTAAATGATATTTTTCTACTTCTAATAGAACTTTTATTTATATGTTTTTTCTATAAATTCCAACTCTTATTCTCTATAAATCCGAACTCCTATTCTACTTCCAATAGAACTTTTATTCATATGCATTATAAATACTTATTCTACTTCCAATAGAACTTCTAATCATATGTCTTCCCTATAAATTCGAACTCTTCTCCTCTATAAATTCGAACATCTATTCTACTTCTAATATGTTAAATGATATTATTACATTTATTAGTGTTTAAAATTCTAAAATTCTAGAAAATTAGAAAAATAGATTGAGACGATTTTAGAGCGCCACCTAAACTCCCGCTATCCTCCTTTATATATATATATTGATTGATTCTAGCTTAAAACCACGGATATATGAATTTTTTAGGTTTAAAATTTTAAATGATATGATCTGATAATAATTAAATATATGTTGTCCATGATACTTTTAGAAAATGATGGATTTTAATTTGAAAATATTGAAAAGATGATATGTTTTAGTTGAAAAATGTAATGCATTAATTATTAGTTATTATAATATTATTATTTTATTTTACTTAAATAAAGCTACCCAAATAGGTTTTACTCGAAAAAAATAGAAAAAATAGAATAGGTAACGTGTTTTAGCTAAAAAATGTAATTGGTTAATTATTAGTAACTATAATTATAATTATAATATTTTATTTTGTTAAATAGTATTGCTCATAATATGTTTGGAAAAGGAAAAATTTTATTTAGATAAAATATAAAAGATAATGTATTTTACGTGAAAAAAAAAAAATTAACCAGTTATTGAAAAATAGAAAGGTAACGTCTTTTACGTAAAAAGAAAATTTATTAGTGACTGGTAACTATAAGTAATTAAGTAAGGATAATTATGTAAAAATAACATGTACCGTTAATTAAGGGTAAATAAGTAAAATCAACAGGCACCGTACCGACCAACCAAACTTTTAATGTTTCGGCTATTATATAATAGTATAGATAGATATACTATAGATTAGTAATTATAATATTATTATTTTATTTTATTAAATAGAATCGCCCGTGATATATGTGACGCCCCCAGATCCACCCTAACCGGAGACCCGGGTCGTCACATTGTCTCAATATCCTGTAGCACAAGTTACGCAATAATAAAGCAAAATATATAACACAACGGAGCATAAATGTCCCACTCCACAAATCCAAGATCAGTCTCACACATTGATATCATACGACATAATGCATCTCGGGATAATATTTTACATGTGTTTACAGAAGTAGGTAGATAAAGATTCCAGCTAGACATTCTAGTCCTCGTCAGCATAGCCTGGAGCTTTCTCCTTTCCCTTGGATCCCTGGTTGGACGTCTCGCCTCTTTCCTTCTTGATAGCTGAATAAAAATGTGGTAAAGCAAGAATGAGCAACTACAGTGCTCACCAAGTTCTCTTCTTACTCGGTATATAAATATAATAAGATTTCCCAAAATTAATTGAATATCACAAATCTGGATTTTGACTCAGTGCTCATCTTGAAAGGAGAATACTCGAAAAACTCAATACTCATCTCGGAATAGAATTCTCAAAAGACTCTATTGATATAACTCTGTTGACTCATGATTTAAGAATAAACTGGTCTTCCACCTCTCGGTATCTCGGTGGGGCGATCAACTATCCGACCGGGAATACCGTCCTCCAATGATATCGCACTTCGCCCGATCACGGCTACAATATGCTATCAACAATATAATATAAAAATATGAATGCTAGCATCATAGGGGTTATTAATTAAACCCTGGCATCATAGTGCCAATATATCTCATGTCCGCATAACGGTACACAAGTCTCTCTTTCTCTAAAATGGGCCTCTTTCCCAAAATTTGACCAGTAGAATACAGAATTCCCGAATATTTGATGGACAGATAACTCGAAATAATTCTTCCATGAAAACAATTACAAATCTGGCGGACTGCCAGACCGACTCAATTGTTCCACCAATCTGATCAATGGACTGAGGTAAATTCTCAATAATAATATTTTATTGGTTGACACGAACAAGATGCCAACCCTCGACAATAAAGTCGACCATCTCGAAATATTGAGGATAGTCTTAAAATGAAGTAATTTGGAGTCGTACTGTACAAATTGTACTCCTCGAATATTTATAATACCCATAATTGATGAACGTTAAACAGAATATTTTTCACTTGATCAACGAGTAAAACTCTAACGATCCTAATTTTTATAACTCTTATTTATTGATTCGAGAGACGAACCAACTAAAAGATAATCAATAATTATTGTCGAATTTGTACAATAAATTCGACTGAAAGGAATAAATTTAACTATCTCGAATGAATGAGAATAGTTTCACTGAATCATAATAATAGTCGTCTCGAATTAATGAGATCGACCCGATAGCAACGAAATTAATTCCACGCTTATAAGGGATATAATTCACAAATAAACTAATTTTAACAGTAACAAAATATCGCAACGAGAAAATAATGCTAAAAAGGAAAATTAAATCTCATAATTGATAGCTCGAAATTAAATAAGGAATGAAATAATACGAACAGAAATTCATATCTCTAAGAGTTAGGGTAGGAATGAACTTGCCTCGATCTCGGAGTGCAATAAGTGCAGATAAAAAAATTATACTCTACCCGTGAACTTGGCGTCGATCTACGTCTCGAGAATTATTTTCTAAAAATAGCAACCGGAAATACGTGAGCGATTCTTCAGAATAAAATACTCCCGATCCGATAATCTAATTAATAATAATATAATATCTCATAAAATCTCCGGAATAAAAAACAGAAATCAATTTCGGGATAAATAAGTATTTAATCGAACACAGGAATTAAATCTGGGGAATATATCCTATTTTTAATATCTGGAAATCTAAATTCTTACTCAAAATGAAAAATTCAAACATCCGTTTTTATTCAATTTAAATCCATATTTATTATTCTCATTTTTAAACTAATTATCACAGAATTCTAATTTTTTAAGAAATCTCACAAATTCTAATTTACTAAACTCATTAATAAAACAAATTTTAAATCTCTAAATTAAATCTGACTCGATCCGGTTAATAAAAATAAACCGGAAAATATTAAAACAGCTTTTCCAAAATAAAACATATTTTATTCTATTTATTTCACAAATATTCTTCTTTTTATCAACAATTTATTAAATCTCTAATTTCCGTCCAAAAATCACAAAATAACTCTTTTTAACAAACAATTAATTAATCCATTTTATTAAACCCTTTTTATTGCAAATTAATGAATATCTAATTTGTTTTCAAAATCACATAACAACACTTATTTAATTAATAAAGTAATAAATCCTAAATTACATTTTTTTAAAACTCTAAATAATTCTATTTAATGAATTAAACAATTAAACCATTTAAAAACTATTTATTACTAACAAATTTAATTAACTGTCCAAATAATAAAATCTCGACTTATAACGTTCAATTGCTAATTAAATAAAACTGTATTGTTTTAATTTTACTTAATACTGCAATAACGATGTGGTTATTTTACTTAGTACCCACTCAAATATCTTGTGCTGCTACACAAACTATCGCCTCCACTTACTTCCTGTTCACCATTCAAACACATGTAGTCAACTAAAATAACAAGACAAACCGTTCTATGCAAATCTGACGTGGTACTATCAAGTGGAGCTAGTACAAAGACATACTGCAACATAGACTATACACCCCTTAACGAGCTTAAGGATGGCATACTTGCAGCAACTGGCCATACGACTGAAACTCTACCAACACAATCTCTCTCGCTGTCTCCTCTCTCTCTCTCTCTCTCTCTCTCTCTCTCTCTCTCTCTCTTTACCGATTCAACACCACCCCAAACAATCTCTCATCTCACAACTCTCCCCAATCTCATCCTAATCTCTCCCCGCACCTTCTCCGTTTTTGACCGACACCAACACACGGCACACACCAACCTACACTAACCCATTTCTCACCTCTCCATCTCCCCTTATAATTCCAACAAAACTTTCAACCAAACCAACATCAACCCTTCACCTTATACCTCCGATTAACACTACCATTAACAACCGAAACAACAATGAACAATTAACAAGCTCCACGGCGACACCCGAACAACCACAACACCACTTTTGAACCTCCCTTTCAATCCTTCTTTACTCGTCCTTAACAAAAAACAACCAACCTCTCCTCTCATCTCTCACTCTCCTCTTCGTCCCTACTCTACTCCGCCTACTTCGACAACAAGAAAATCCCTTTCCCCGGTCTCTCCCTATCCCCCTCCCGTCTCTCCCTCTTTAACAATCTCTCCGACTTCAAACCTTCCCTGTATCTCGTACTCCAAACCGCAACAAAACCAAATAACTAACTCTACTAATACAACACAATTACAAGTATTGAACACAATAATAATTCTGCATAAACCGAAGCAATCGGAAAATGAAAAGAAAAGAAAACAAAAATAATACAATCATTAACTACCTGGGTTTAACTTTGGGTGTATGTATATATATATGAATCGAGTTTTTGATGACAAAGAGGGAGACCAGAGCTGCGTTTTTGCTCGGTTTCTTATGGAAATATGTTTAGAGATAGTATTCTACTGGGTTTCTGGTTTGTCCTGTGGGGTTATTTAGATTTATGGTTCGACTGCTCGGTATAAGAAATGCAAGAGAAAACAAAGTGTGTTGTTGGTGAAGAATGATTGTACCGGTTTAATTTTCTGTTTTAAAAGAGACCAAGGTTATAGTATAATAATAGAAAAATAAAAGGTTGTTTTGTGTTTAACACATGTTAAGCATCAAGAATGTGGAATCAACAATAATTCCCTGAAAACAAGCTCCGGATTTTGAGGAAATAATTGCTGTCTTCTTTGGAAATTAACAATCTGATTGCACCATTAATAATATATAATCCATTTCTCCCCTGCCGGTCAATTAAAACGAGGCTCTAATTTCGTTTCCGAAAATAAATTCGACTAAAAATAAATAAAAAAAATATTTCGAAATTCGTGGTTATTACAGTCTTCCCCCCTTATAGGATTCCGTCCTCGGAATCAAAACTATGCACTAAACAATTCAGGATATTTATTCCGCATTTCGTTTTTCTAATTCCCAAGTGGCTTCCTCAACTTGGAGGTTTCTCCACAGTACTTTCACTAAATTCACTTTCTTAGCTCTTGCACTTTGTAGTCTAGGATCTGTACTGGTTGTTCCTCGTATGTCAAATCAGGACGAATTTCCACTGGTTCGTAGGTTATAACATGTCTGAAGTCAGAATGTATTCTCTTAATGCAGTAACATGAAACACCTCATGAATATGCTGGAGGTCTAGAGGTAGGGCCAGCTGGTAAGCAAGGGGTCCTATCTTCTTGAGAATCTCAAAAGGTCCTATATATCTGGGACTCAACTTGCTCTTCTTTCTAAATCTCATATTTCCCTTCCAAGGCGAAATTTTCAGTATCGCTTTGCCTTCCACTTCGAATGCCTCATATGATGCCATACCTATGCTGGAGTGATAACTATTGTTGTAAGAAAACTCAATTAGGGCAAATGATCATCCCAACTTTCTTTGAAATCAAGTGCCCAAAATCTTAATATTACGAAGAGGAAAGAAATAAGGTTGCTCCCGTGCTTTTCCGAGGTTTAAATATTGTCCTTTCACTTTGTTCGTCGATCTGTAGACGATATGCAGTGCTCAGATTTAACTTCGTGTCAAGACATTCCTGAAAACTCTTCCAAAATCGAGAAGTAAAAAAAAAAAAAAAACGGGCATCTCTGTCAGATACAATTGAAATAGGCACTCTATGACGAACCACAATTTCCTTTAGGTATATCTTCACCAATCTTTGAACGGAATACTTATCACTAATTGGTAGGAAATGCGCAGATTTAGTGAGTCGGTCGACAATAACCCAAATAGCATCATGGCTGGCTCTAGTTCGGGGCAATCCTACGACAAAATCCATGGTAATATGCTCCCATTTCCACTCGGGTATCTCTAAGGGTTGCAAAAATCCACTTGGTCGTTGATGTTCGGCTTTCACTTTCTGACAGGTCAAGCACTTGCTTACCCATTCTGCATGAATATATATTTTAAGCTCTTGTGATCCGTGTAAATCTCACATTTCCCTCCATAGAGGTAATGTCTCCAAATCTTGAGGGCAAAAACAATAGCAGCAAGTTCTAAATCGTGAGTAGGGTAACGGGACTCATATTCCTTCAATTGTCGAGAGGCGTAAGCTATTACTTTACCGTGTTGCATCAGAACACAACCTAAACCTTTGTGAGAGGCATCGCTGAAAATCACGAAATCACCTTTCTCATCAGGTAAGGTCAACACTGGGGCAGTAGTCAATCTCCTCTTCAACTCCTGAAAGCTGTCTTCGCATTTGGGGTCCATTCAAACTTTTCACTCTTTCTGGTAAGTCGAGTCAGTGGCGTAGCTATCTTTGAGAAATCCTTCACAAATCTACGATAGTATCCGGCCAATCCAAGAAAACTTCTAACCTCTGTTGGAGTCTTGGGTCTCTCCCAATTTGCTACGGCTTCTATCTTTGCGGGGTCTATAGAAATCCCTTCACCGCTCACAAATGTGTCCTAAAAATTGAACTTCTTTCAACCAAAATTCGCACTTTGAAAACTTTGCATATAACTTTTCCTTTCTCCATGCTTCCAAAACCAAACGGAGGTGTTCAGCATGTTCCTCAAGAGACTTCGTGTATATCAAGATGTCATCAATAAATACAATTACGAACTTATCCAAGTACCTCTTGAACACACGATTCATTAAATCCATAAAAGCAGCTGGCGCATTTGTCAATCCAAACGACATGACTAGGAACTCGTAATGTCCATATCGGGTCCTAAAAGCAGTCTTAGGAATATCCTCAGGCTTGATCTTTAGTTGATGATAGCCGGATCTCAAATCGATCTTCGAAAAATATATAGCTCCCTTAAGTTGGTCAAACAAATCGTTGATCCGAGGTAGAGGGTACCTATTCTTGATAGTCATCTTGTTCAGTTCACGGTAATCAATACATAATTGCATAGTTCCGTCCTTCTTCTTCACAAACAATACTGGAGCTCCCCACGGGGATACACTTGGTCTAATTACACCTTTGTCAAGTAACTCTTGCAGCTGTGTTGCCAATTCCTTCATTTCTATTGGTGCCATTATGTACGGCGCCTTTGAGATTGGTGCGGTTCCTGGTTCCAGATCAATCGTAAACTCTATCTCTCGATCTGGTGGAATTCCAGGTAACTCGTCGGGAAAAACGTCTCTAAACTGGTTAACTACAGGGACCTCCTCGATCATAGGGGTCTGTTTCTCGGTATCTATCACATAAGCTAGATAGGCTTGACATCCTTGCCGAAGTAATATTTTAACTTGAATTATTGACAGGAAATCCTTAGTCGGTTTCCGTCCGCGAAACGAAATACTTATACCGTTAGGTCCACTTAAGCTGACCTTCTTACGGCGACAATCTATTAGAGCATCATAACGTGATAACCGATCCATCCCTAGGATTACGTCATATTCCCCTAACTTAAAAGGAATGAGGTCTGCATCAAAACGTTGCCCATGTATCTCTATGGAACAATTCGGGCACAATCGGTTCACTGGTATAACTTCCTGATTAATTACTTCTATGTTCAAAATTTCTTTTATGGACACAGACTCAAGATTCAACTTATTCATGAAGTTCTCAGAAATAAAAGATTTGGTAGCTCCAGAATCAACTAGAACACACGCATCCTCAGAATTTACTAGAAGCGTACCTGTGATCACATTGCTGTTATCAATGGCATCTCTTACTGTCATGTTGAAGGTTCTCGCGGTTGGCTTGTTGCTGGGAGGTGCTGTGAGTCGAGGCACCGGATTTTCCTTCGCAGGTTGTCGGCATTCTCGGGACACGTGACCTTTCCTTCCACAGTTGAAGCAGGTGACAGATTTATCCTTGCAACTAGAAGCATAATGACCCTTCTGTCCACAGTTATAACAATTCACGGTCGCTAGATGACAGGGTCCGGGGTGTTTCTTCCCACATGTCTTGCATTCTGGCAAAGGTGGTCTTTCTTGCATCACATTAACTGTCTGTGGTTGTCCGATCCTCTGATTGCTTCCTCTGGTGTCAAAGTTCCCAAACCTTCTTGTATCAGCACTCTTATCTTCCCTTTTCACAAACGGTTTCTTATCACTCCGATTATCAAATCTCCTCGCAAAATTACTTCCACTGCTCTCGAACTTCCTCTTATTTCCATCTTTCGGGTATAGTTCACTTCCACTTTCCACTATCGCCGCTTTCTGAACTAAAGTTGCATAATTGGTGATCTCAAATACTGCAATGCGATTTTGAATCCATGGTTTCAATCCTTGTTGAAAGCGTTTTGCTCTCTTCTCTTCAGTGTCTACATGATAGGGTACAAACCTCAAGAGTTCTGTAAACTTGGCCTCGTAGTCTGCAACAGTCATCGTTCCTTGCTTGAGCTCTAAAAACTTTATCTCCATCTGGTTCTCCAGATATTTGGGGAAATACCTCTCTAGAAACAACATTGTAAATCTAGCCCACGGTATAATCGCATCACCTTCCATGGCTCTCTTTGCTTCCCACCAATAATTAGCTTCACCTTTCAACATATAAGCTGCAAATACCATCTTCTTATCCTCTTTCACTCCCACTATCTCAAAGGTCTTCTCTATTTCACGTAACCAGATTCTAGCTTCCACTGGGTTAGTGGTACCTTTAAACTCAGGTGGACTCAAGGATTTAAATGATTTGAAACTCACAGTAGTTTGGGTCAGTTGAGCTGGAGGTGGATTCCCTCCTACATTTTGGTACGGCTGAGGCTGAGGGTTCTGGGTATGCTGAATAAGAAAGTTCATAAGTAGACTCATCGGGTTATTTTCTTGGTTAGGATCTCGAGCGAGTTGTGGTTCCGGGTTTGGAACTTGGTTCTGAGGTGGAACCTCATTCTCTAGATTCACCTCGGGTTGAGGACGAGGATTTCTTGCGGGTCTTCCTCTCTTTGGTGGCATCTTTTTCTACAAGAGCGAAAACAATAAGGTATGTTATACTTCGGATATGCAATTCTCAAACACCATTGTTGGCACAATTAAAATTGGTATACATAACTATCTACTCGATCAAAATTTATGGTTCCTCACAATACTCAAAATCACGACTCTCTCTTGTCTCTTTAAAAGAAGTTACTCTTATTTCTCGATATAAAAAGATTTTAGATACTCGTGAAGATTTATCTCAATTTAAAAGGCGGTTCTCAAAAATTCAATCATCATAAATCTCTGGTTCTCGAAAATTCTTTTTAAGCCGTAGTATCGGAAAAGAAAATCGTTAACTAATTCAGGGGTAATATGGAAATTATTCTGACAGGCTATTCTATTATAACACAGATCTATAATAAACAAAATGAGACAACGGTACTATAGCAGATCACAATATAATACTGATAAGGTTCCATACCGGTAAAGTCCAGGTCATGGTACTGAATACAAACTGGTCGCTGATAATAAGTACATCGTAAAAGTATCTAACCAACATACTAGTCTAGTAGAGGTAATAAAGGTTACTACCCACCAGGCTGGGCATCAGGTCTATTTCTATTTAGAGATTGTCACTCCGACTTGAGTTATTGAAATTTCCATTTCTGGAAGAGAAGTTTCATCACTTTCAAATTTTCGTATACCACTTTTAGAATTCTTAGGCCCCAATCATTATAGGATCCATAAGAACATTGAATAAAGATAACTCATAAGGAATAGATGTTAAACAACACATGTGCACACTCAATTCTTGATGGTGAGAATCTTTTATGAAAGGATTAGCTGAGAGATCATTATGATCATTGAACATTTGTTTTGTTGCATGTATCATTAGGACAACCGTCATAGTACACAAGGTGGCCAGCCTTTAGTACTCTAATTAACAAACAACAGCACAAATGGTGGCGTCCCACCAGACTTCTATCACAGAGACAGACAGTCTTCCCCTGTATAAGTAGGGTTGTTCATCTCAGTATCACAAAGGGTGACAAATATAGGAGGGGATATGAAAGAGTTTTATATTTAGAGAAGTACATGACGCTCTGTAAATGAACCTTTGAACAATATATGTCTTTTCAAACATGATAGATATTGCCTGAGTAAATTCGAATGATAAAAATCACCGATAATCATTGTTAAGGAAGTAACTTAAGGAACGATTTCCTAGCACACAATAAGCTCTTAGGATCGACTATCGATTTTCGAATAAAAGTGACACTCGTAGACTCCGGTAAAGGTATTGACAACATTTACAAAATGTGGAAACTCTGTAAGGTATCATCCGATCTCATTTATAATGGGAAATTAGGCATCCTATCTTAAATTAATTGTGAACTAGGGGTCTATGTGAATAAGGTGTAGGAAGTCTATCTCGAGTAGAACGAAAGTCAGTTGGTCTGGAAGTAGACATCTACAAAAGTACGAAAAACCTCGGTCAGGTTCAATCGACTAGATATGCCTATAAATATATATATATAACGGCGTAAGGCGCTTAGTGCCAAAATCTCAACATCATATAATATCTCTAAATTCGCACGTCGCGTTATAGTTCTAGGCTCGTATTACATCTCTAAATTCTCGCATCAGGTTATACTCCAAGGCTCGTACGATTCCTAAAAATATAACTAATGCTCTGATACCAACTTTGTGACGCCCCCAGATCCACCCTAACCGGAGACCCGGGTCGTCACATTGTCTCAATATCCTGTAGCACAAGTTACGCAATAATAAAGCAAAATATATAACACAACGGAGCATAAATGTCCCACTCCACAAATCCAAGATCAGTCTCACACATTGATATCATACGACATAATGCATCTCGGGATAATATTTTACATGTGTTTACAGAAGTAGGTAGATAAAGATTCCAGCTAGACATTCTAGTCCTCGTCAGCATAGCCTGGAGCTTTCTCCTTTCCCTTGGATCCCTGGTTGGACGTCTCGCCTCTTTCCTTCTTGATAGCTGAATAAAAATGTGGTAAAGCAAGAATGAGCAACTACAGTGCTCACCAAGTTCTCTTCTTACTCGGTATATAAATATAATAAGATTTCCCAAAATTAATTGAATATCACAAATCTGGATTTTGACTCAGTGCTCATCTTGAAAGCAGAATACTCGAAAAACTCAATACTCATCTCGGAATAGAATTCTCAAAAGACTCTATTGATATAACTCTGTTGACTCATGATTTAAGAATAAACTGGTCTTCCACCTCTCGGTATCTCGGTGGGGCGATCAACTATCCGACCGGGAATACCGTCCTCCAATGATATCGCACTTCGCCCGATCACGGCTACAATATGCTATCAACAATATAATATAAAAATATGAATGCTAGCATCATAGGGGTTATTAATTAAACCCTGGCATCATAGTGCCAATATATCTCATGTCCGCATAACGGTACACAAGTCTCTCTTTCTCTAAAATGGGCCTCTTTCCCAAAATTTGACCAGTAGAATACAGAATTCCCGAATATTTGATGGACAGATAACTCGAAATAATTCTTCCATGAAAACAATTACAAATCTGGCGGACTGCCAGACCGACTCAATTGTTCCACCAATCTGATCAATGGACTGAGGTAAATTCTCAATAATAATATTTTATTGGTTGACACGAACAAGATGCCAACCCTCGACAATAAAGTCGACCATCTCGAAAAATTGAGGATAGTCTTAAAATGAAGTAATTTGGAGTCGTACTGTACAAATTGTACTCCTCGAATATTTATAATACCCATAATTGATGAACGTTAAACAGAATATTTTTCACTTGATCAACGAGTAAAACTCTAACGATCCTAATTTTTATAACTCTTATTTATTGATTCGAGAGACGAACCAACTAAAAGATAATCAATAATTATTGTCGAATTTGTACAATAAATTCGACTGAAAGGAATAAATTTAACTATCTCGAATGAATGAGAATAGTTTCACTGAATCATAATAATAGTCGTCTCGAATTAATGAGATCGACCCGATAGCAACGAAATTAATTCCACGCTTATAAGGGATATAATTCACAAATAAACTAATTTTAACAATAACAAAATATCGCAACGAGAAAATAATGCTAAAAAGGAAAATTAAATCTCATAATTGATAGCTCGAAATTAAATAAGGAATGAAATAATACGAACAGAAATTCATATCTCTAAGAGTTAGGGTAGGAATGAACTTGCCTCGATCTCGGAGTGCAATAAGTGCAGATAAAAAAATTATACTCTACCCGTGAACTTGGCGTCGATCTACGTCTCGAGAATTATTTTCTAAAAATAGCAACCGGAAATACGTGAGCGATTCTTCAGAATAAAATACTCCCGATCCGATAATCTAATTAATAATAATATAATATCTCATAAAATCTCCGGAATAAAAAACAGAAATCAATTTCGGGATAAATAAGTATTTAATCGAACACAGGAATTAAATCTGGGGAATATATCCTATTTTTAATATCTGGAAATCTAAATTCTTACTCAAAATGAAAAATTCAAACATCCGTTTTTATTCAATTTAAATCCATATTTATTATTCTCATTTTTAAACTAATTATCACAGAATTCTAATTTTTTAAGAAATCTCACAAATTCTAATTTACTAAACTCATTAATAAAACAAATTTTAAATCTCTAAATTAAATCTGACTCGATCCGGTTAATAAAAATAAACCGGAAAATATTAAAACAGCTTTTCCAAAATAAAACATATTTTATTCTATTTATTTCACAAATATTCTTCTTTTTATCAACAATTTATTAAATCTCTAATTTCCGTCCAAAAATCACAAAATAACTCTTTTTAACAAACAATTAATTAATCCATTTTATTAAACCCTTTTTATTGCAAATTAATGAATATCTAATTTGTTTTCAAAATCACATAACAACACTTATTTAATTAATAAAGTAATAAATCCTAAATTACATTTTTTTAAAACTCTAAATAATTCTATTTAATGAATTAAACAATTAAACCATTTAAAAACTATTTATTACTAACAAATTTAATTAACTGTCCAAATAATAAAATCTCGACTTATAAAGTTCAATTGCTAATTAAATAAAACTGTATTGTTTTAATTTTACTTAATACTGCAATAACGATGTGGTTATTTTACTTAGTACCCACTCAAATATCTTGTGCTGCTACACAAACTATCGCCTCCACTTACTTCCTGTTCACCATTCAAACACATGTAGTCAACTAAAATAACAAGACAAACCGTTCTATGCAAATCTGACGTGGTACTATCAAGTGGAGCTAGTACAAAGACATACTGCAACATAGACTATACACCCCTTAACGAGCTTAAGGATGGCATACTTGCAGCAACTGGCCATACGACTGAAACTCTACCAACACAATCTCTCTCGTTGTCTCCTCTCTCTCTCTCTCTCTCTCTCTCTCTCTCTCTCTCTCTCTCTCTCTTTACCGATTCAACACCACCCCAAACAATCTCTCATCTCACAACTCTCCCCAATCTCATCCTAATCTCTCCCCGCACCTTCTCCGTTTTTGACCGACACCAACACACGGCACACACCAACCTACACTAACCCATTTCTCACCTCTCCATCTCCCCTTATAATTCCAACAAAACTTTCAACCAAACCAACATCAACCCTTCACCTTATACCTCCGATTAACACTACCATTAACAACCGAAACAACAATGAACAATTAACAAGCTCCACGGCGACACCCGAACAACCACAACACCACTTTTGAACCTCCCTTTCAATCCTTCTTTACTCGTCCTTAACAAACAACAACCAACCTCTCCTCTCATCTCTCACTCTCCTCTTCGTCCCTACTCTACTCCGCCTACTTCGACAACAACAAAATCCCTTTCCCCGGTCTCTCCCTATCCCCCTCCCGTCTCTCCCTCTTTAACAATCTCTCCGACTTCAAACCTTCCCTGTATCTCGTACTCCAAACCGCAACAAAACCAAATAACTAACTCTACTAATACAACACAATTACAAGTATTGAACACAATAATAATTCTGCATAAACCGAAGCAATCGGAAAATGAAAAGAAAAGAAAACAAAAATAATACAATCATTAACTACCTGGGTTTAACTTTGGGTGTATGTATATATATATGAATCGAGTTTTTGATGACAAAGAGGGAGACCAGAGCTGCGTTTTTGCTCGGTTTCTTATGGAAATATGTTTAGAGATAGTATTCTACTGGGTTTCTGGTTTGTCCTGTGGGGTTATTTAGATTTATGGTTCGACTGCTCGGTATAAGAAATGCAAGAGAAAACAAAGTGTGTTGTTGGTGAAGAATGATTGTACCGGTTTAATTTTCTGTTTTAAAAGAGACCAAGGTTATAGTATAATAATAGAAAAATAAAAGGTTGTTTTGTGTTTAACACATGTTAAGCATCAAGAATGTGGAATCAACAATAATTCCCTGAAAACAAGCTCCGGATTTTGAGGAAATAATTGCTGTCTTCTTTGGAAATTAACAATCTGATTGCACCATTAATAATATATAATCCATTTCTCCCCTGCCGGTCAATTAAAACGAGGCTCTAATTTCGTTTCCGAAAATAAATTCGACTAAAAATAAATAAAAAAATATTTCGAAATTCGTGGTTATTACAATATAAGTGGAAAAAAAGAGGTCTTAGAGAAAATTAAGAAGGTATCATGTTTTAGGTGAAAAAGGTAATTGATTAATTTATAGTAGTTATAATTTAATTATGTTATTTTACTAAATAAAATTGCTCGTAGTATTTTTAGAAAAGGAGAAATTAATGTTGCTCGTAATATTTCTAGAAATAGAGCGATTTTAGTTAGAAAATATAAAAATAAAGATACGTTTTAACAGAAAAAGGTGATCGGTTAATTATTAGTATTATAATATTATAATGTTTTTTATTAAATAGAAATGCCCATAATAAAATTGGAAAAAAGTGATCTTAGTTAGAGAAAATAGAAAAGATTATGTGAAAATTAAAAAGGCAACATGTTTTAAGTGAAAAAGGTAATTGATTAGTTTATCGTAAATATAATTTAATTATGTTATTTTACTAAATAAAACTATTCTTATTATTTTTAGAAAAGGAGAAATTAATGTTGCCTGTGATATTTCTAGAAAAAGGGATTTTAGTTAAAAAAAATATAGAAAAGATGATACGTTTTAGCTGAAAAGGAAATCAGTTAATTATTAGTATTATAATATTATTATTTTATTTTATTAAATAGAACCTCCCGTGATATAATTGGAAAAAGAGATGTTTTAGTTAGAGAAGATAGAAAAGGTAACGTATTTTAATTGAAAAAGTTGGAGTAATTGATTAGTGGTAGTAATTTTACTTAGATAAAATATAAAAAATAATATATTTTACGTGGAAAAGAAATTGATTAGTTATTGAAAAATATAAAATGTAACATGTTTTACCTAAAAGAGTAATTTTATTAATTATTAGTAACTATAAATAATTAAGTAAAAATAATATGTAGCGTTAAATAAGGATAAATAAGTAAAGTCAACAAGTACCGTACCGACCAACCAAACTTTTAATGTTTCGGCTTTTATATAATAGTATAGCATAGAGATATAGAGTGCTACTCTACTAGAAACCAAAACTAAATAGAAAAACAGGCTAGCCCAAAAGAAAGAGTCCAGCCCAAAAGGACAGTTTTGTAATTTACAATTTTAAAAAAAGAAAAATAATATTACGCTATAGAAAATCCCGCTATTACACACAAAATCGCCTCTTCTCTCTCCCTCTTCTCTCTCTCCCCTCTTTCCACTTCTTGTATAACGGTAAAATCAGTAAATGTTGAGCTTTAATCAACGATTAATACACTATTTTGAGCTACTCTGCACAATATCTAGCTGTTTGAGTTCATCGAACCTCAAAAATCGAAGAATAATCACAGATCGGGAATACTTATGACGTTATTCAACAAAAAACCCACAAAAATCACTCGGTAAGGTTTATTATTCAAAATTTTGGCTTATTTAGTTTCATAATCTTCGATATACGTATATTTTAGTTGATGCATGTAAATGTTTTACTGATTTTTAGGGTTTTTGTACATAAATATGATAAAACTAACAATTAATGCTTAAATCTTGTTTAAAAAGCTATTTGGCTAAAGTTATTTAAGTATTGAAGCAAAAAAATGGCTAGAACTAGAGGAGGTATGTTAAATTAGGGCTTTGTCAATTTTTTACTGATTTTGCTGATTTGATCTTGTTGATTTATCATTTTACAAAGAGCATGTTATGTTTTGATTTAGACTCTGTTATTTGTATTTATGTTTAGTTATTACTCTAATTTACTAAAATATTACAAAAGTTTTTTAGTGATTCTATGTTTTGGTTCTTGTGTATTGTCTATCTAGTGTGATTTCAGAGCTTTGTGTGTTTTTTTTATATTTGTGATTAGTGATTACTCAATTTTAGTAAAGTTTTTTAGTGATTCTATGTTTTGGTGCTTGTGTATCCTCTGTCTAATGTGATTTCAGAGCTTTGTATGTTTTTTTTGTATTTGTGTTTACTGATTACTCTATTTTATTAAAGTTTTTTAGTGATTCTATGTTTTGGTGCTTGTGTATTCTTTGTCTAGTATGACTTCAGAGCTTTGTGTATTCGTTTTTTAGTGATTCTATGTCATAGAATCAGTAAACTGCTCTGCTCTTTCATATGATAATAATTCTTATGTGTTGTTATGGACTGGTAGATGTTCTTATAATGGATAACTGATTTTGGCAAACAATCGAATTTTTTACTGATTTTGTTGATTTATCATTTTACAAAGGCATGTTATGTTTTGATTTAGACTCTGTTATTTGTATTTATGTTTAGTGATTACTCTATTTTCCTAATATATTACAATGTTTTTTAGTGATTCTATGTTTTGGTGCTTGTGTATTCTCTGTCTAGTGTGACTTCAGAGCTTTGTGTTTTTCTTTTCTATTTGTTATAGAACAAATTTGATTATTGAATCGATATTTACACGCCCCTGCGGGGCCAGATCTTGACAAAGATACTGGTGACACCAACCAGTTCATAGATTATGAAATAATTAAATGACTAAAAGCAGAATGTCGATACAAGACATCATTATGAATAAGATCATTAACTGGGTCCTATATGTGTTATTATACTAATTTCTTAGTATCTCTTTTTGGTTCTTGTGTATTATTATAGTGGATTTAAGTTTATAAGTAATTCTGTGTTATTTTTGTGTGTTGTTATGGAACACATATGATAACAAAACTGCTCTGTCTTGTGTTATAACAATGCTCTGTATTCTGTCTAGTGTCACTTTACAACTTTGGGTTTTTTGTGATTTAGAAGCCTGTATGTGTGATTTATATGTGTTATTATACTAATTTATTTGTATGTTATTTTGGTTCTTCTAGTTTTATTATAGTTGTCTACCACGTAGTATTTGTTTAAAATTATTTATTACTATTTGATTTTGTAACAGATAGTAGAATACAACCACGAAGAAGTTCAAGACTTCAAAGAATAAGAGAACCAAGACAAGCGATCAGTGAGACTATTGATATTGTAGATTCAAGTGATCTTGATAGTATCGAAGAAGAAAATATGACTCTAGGTAAATATATTTTAAATCAATTAGTAAATGATGATAGTGAACCATATATCGTACTACATAGCAATAGTTGTGGTAAAAATTAATAATATATGTCAATGTGAATTAGGTATTGATAATGAACGAGACAATCCACAATGAAAGAGTAATCATGATAATTTGGAGCAAAATGTTGGACGGACTTTCAAAGAAATGGAGAAAAGGTTCAAATCAAAAGCAAGAAGACCTCCTCAAAGCCCTGTTACTGAGGTATTCATCTTGACAATATTTAAACATTTGGAAAAAAGGCTCTTAGTAAAAACAGTCTAATTGTATCTATGTATTTGTTATTATTAACAGGATTATAGTCAAAGTTGGTTTTTAGAAGACCATATTGGGTGAACAGATGAAGATATGGGACATACAGGGAACCAATCAAATGAAGAAGATTTTACTGGTAATGAAGCAAATGCAAATATGGGAGGTACTACGAACAAATCAAATGAAGAAGCGGTTGGAGAGAAGATAAAGAAAGCTAAGTTTAGTCAGAAGGTATAATACATATAAAGAATGTAATCATTGATATTCTACTGCAAATATATATGTTAAAATTGTAACTTGTTTGTATTCAGTATATTAAAAATGTAAAATCAATAATACAAACAAATTAATCAGTTTATTATATTTTTCAAATCAGTATATTATACTAATTAAGTTAAATGATTTATAAATAAATTGCACTTATATTTTCAATTGTTGCTGATATACAGAGATTTGCCACAAAAAATGATCAAGAAGTGAAAAGAACAAGGAATATCTACAAAAGAAACACAAATGTGGATGACGAGGTAATTGTTGCTGATATAATTGTTGATGTATATTGTTTTACTGATTAACATGATTTCTATAGGTAGCATAGTGTAGCATATGATAAACTATTTGTTTTTTACTGATTAACATAACTATTTTCTATTAATGATTATATTTTAACTATCATTTGAGCAAGTTCTATATATTTATGTGGACAAATAGGCTTTAGTTTATTTTTTACTGATTATATGTTCTATTGGTGTATTCATGATTAATATAAAATGATTTCTATAGATAGCATAGTGTAGCATATGATTAACTCTTGTTTTTTACTGATTATAGTATCGGTTTACTTATTTTCTATTATCTTATTTGACTGATATTTTGTGTTGTTTTATAGATCTTCATTTGTATTGTTTTATGATTATTGACTAATAGGAAATTGGAGTGCAAAAGAAGGCTCTAATGAGAAACTCTCCAAGACTTTTTAGTGAAATGGTCTATTATCTGATTGAAGAACAAAAAATTTGGGTGAAGAAAGCTGGATTCGAGTCATTACTTCAGTTTGATTTAGAGATGCTTCCATCCAAACTAGAATCTAAAGTTGTGCAAGCATTTGACCATACTAGTGTGTCGATAGGGATTGAAAATAGGAGAATCTACATCACTGGAGAAGATGTTTTTTGCGTTCTTGGACTAACAAATGGAGGAAAAATAATAGAACAGAAAAACACTAAAATAACAGAAAGAAGACACAAAGAGTGGAAAAATCAATTTCCGAATAAGCTGATAACCACAGCTATAGTTGTTGAGAAAATTAGAGCAGAAGCAAGAGCAACGGAAATGTTTAAGATAAATTTCTTGACTGTCCTATCAAATGTCCCGATCGGAACACCTACCCATTCATATGTTGATACAACGTTCACAAAATTTGAAGATTTGGATAGCTGTGTGATGTACAACTGGGCAAAATATCTCATTGAGTATCTAGTAATTTGGAAAGAGTGTTGGAATCAAACAGCTTCAGAGTTATTCAGGGGTTCGCACATTTTTCTGACTGTTAGAAAATCACTCTTTGGAAAATATACTTTTTTTGCTTAGCATTAAGATTCTTTAATAAGAATCTTTACTAATAATAAAATAATTTGAATTGTGATTTGTAGCTATTTTATGTTGATCGAGTGATGCACAAGGGGATTGAATTCGTTGAGAGAAAGTTTCCCTCTTATAGAGGATGGAATGAAGACAAACTTAAAGAAAGGCAAGCAATTGAGGTTCTCACTGGAGAGTTTGGGAAGGGAAAAATTCTATGTACACTAAAGGAACATTTCTCACAAGACTCGCAATCACAAAAAAGTCCATCTCCTCACAAGGTAAATATAATTCACACTGGTGCACTGTATGATTTCTAATATATCTATACTATTGATGATAATTATATCTATAATTATATTATTATTGTATGCAACAGAATGTTAATGACGATCAGTTTTATGGGAAAGAGCAAGCTGCTGATGAGTGCAATGACTGGACAGAAAATATGGTAAATATCATCTGAGAATGTAGAATCTTGAATACTAAGTTATCTATATCTACCTTGAATAATGATTACGAAATTAATAAAAATGTATTTATTATTTGCAACAGAATTTTGATACTGATGAGTTGCATGGAAGGGAGCAAAATAATTGGACTGATGATTGGACTGATGATTGGCAGCAAGATAATCTTGCTGACGACTATGAAGATTGCATCCATTATGATAAATAAACTGATGTTGGAATTGGTGATGGAAGCTGGGACAAATATATTCAAATAAATGATGTTGGAAAAGATACTAGACAATGGGACAAATGGCCAAGTAATAAAAAAGATGATATCCATATTGGGATGCAATCTGGTGCTACTTCTGATCATGAAGATGTAGAGAATGTCAATTTAGAAGATGAGGAGTTCAAAAAGGACATTACTGAATTACCAGAAGAGGTAAATCAAAAAAAAAAAACTTCATACTTCATTATTTTTCAAGTTTATGAAGAATAATTTATTAATTTATACATTACAAAATAGTGATTAGTTGTATATAATTAAGTTCTTTATACAAGTAATTTAGTAATTTACTTGTAGTTAGTTTAGTTTAGTTTAGTAATTTAGTGATTTGTAATAGTAATTTTGCAATCCTTTGTATTTTATCATCAGGATTGTGTGGAGTTGCTACGTGACAGGGCAGCATAAATTATTAATGCCAAAATGCAATTTGAAAAAGACCTCAATAAAGCAATGGGAAAACATCCAGATAACAAACAACTTATGATTATTAAGGATGTTTTTAGTGAAATATTCAATGCAAAAAATGGTGATGGTGCTACGAAAGATTCAAGTGCGAGAAGAAGGGATGACAGTGCTGTTGAAAACAAGGAAAGACAAGAAGATGTAATAAGACCTGATGCTGAAGTTGATAACCTTTTTCTGGATCCTAATCTTTTAGATCAAATAGAGATCATTGAGTACTTGCATTCAGAAGAATGGATGAAAGAAATTGATGCTTTATATTCAAATGTGGATGACGTTCCTTCATTTTCACTTGGTCCAGAAATTGAAATTGTGAGCAAAGTGTGTCGTGACATTAATGAAGAATATGACAGTGCTATTGAGAATGATGATTTTGTGATGCCAAAGCTTGTACTTAGAGAGAAAAGCACAAGGTTGACAAAGATAGGCCCGTATTCAAAATCCCTATATATTAACAGAGTTATCGATTTTGATGGCAAATTCACACCTAAAGATATAACAATGTGGCGTTACATGTCTTTAACAAATAGAAATGGCTTGTAAGTGATATATACATTTTTTCTTTTTTATGATTGAAGATTTATTGCAAATATTTATTCTCTATTATTTTATAGGGATGAGGTCTTTGTTTGGAAGGGGATCACTTGTATTAGGGAGCATATGTGGGCCATGAAATGTAATACAAAGTTGTACTACTCTATAATAGACACATGGTCTACAATTATGAATGACCAAGAGTACTACAAGGCAGACGAGTCACCATTGCGTTTGTTTTGTACAATTGGTGGTTTGGTAATATACTAAATCTTTCATTAAAATAACTTATTTTCTATATTTTTCACTATATTCACATTTTGGTGTTTTGGTGATATGTGTGCAGAATTGGAGCTTGGATGTGAAAAAGAAAGTTGGTGTGACATATCCAATCTTTCAAAGTACTATGAATTACCTGTTGAGTAAATACCCTTCAAGAAAAATGCAGGATATAGCCATGGTATCTTTAAAAAATAAATCTATTAAGTCTTGCAGCTAATTACTAATTATACATATATATGTTCACAATTTTTTTTTGTATCTTTGTAGGTGTTCTTTCCTATCTATGCCTTTGAGCATTTCTACTTGATTTGTTACAGCTTGAAGAACGCAGGTTATGAAATCATTGATAACATATACCACGAAGATCCAAAACAGTACTATGGCAAAATACCAAGCATTCTGGTAAGTATTTAATATCTTTGTTGTACTTGTACCAGTAAATTGGTTTAAATAAATCAAAAATTAATATTTTAAAAATCATTGAATTATAATAGTAATTATCATATATTCTATATATTAACAACTGATATCCACTGTAATTGCAGCATTCTCACTTTGTCAAATATTTGCAATGGAAGGATTTGCAAGTTCAAGCTAAAATGATTCGCAATTTAAAGACTTTTAACTTGAAAATGACATGGCAGACTGAAAGCAACTCAAATGACTGTGGTATATTTGTCATGCGGCATATGGAAACATATAAAGGAGATAGGAATTGGGAAAATGACTTGAAACATGAAGGGGTAAGCGATATTCAAATTTGAATATCTTTAATTAATTGTTTTGTCTAAATCTCAGTGTCTAATTTGTGTTATAATTTCTATTCAGTGTGGTCAGTTTAGACAAATCTTTAAGCTCCGAGCGAAGTATAACAATGCAATCATGGCATCGCATATTAATGAAAAAAGAGAAGAAATCATAAGTGAGGCAAAAAAGTTGTTTAAAGAGGTTGCACAACAGACAGTCACGAAGGTAGCTACTACAAAAGTAGGTGCTCAACAAAGAAGCAGAAAGACCGTGACGTTTTCAGCAAATCTGGACAACAAATTTGATGAAGCATAAGATATTAGATACATTTCAGTTCTATTAAAAGTACAATTAATGTTTGGTGATTCTTGAATATTTGGTACAATGATTCTGAATATTTGGTATTAATTCGTGAATGTTTGGCGATTTTTGAATATTGGGTATTGATATTTTCTAGTGAATATCTGGTGAAACACTTGGATGAGTCTTTTTTATGATATGATGATACATATTTTCATGAATGTTGATTAAAAATTTGTCATGTTGTACCAAAGTTAATACATTATGCAGTAATTTGTTTACTTAAATTATTTCATTCAGTTATGTATGCATGGTGTAAATTGTATAGAAAAATAAAATAATATATTTATCAAGGCTAATGTTAAACAAATCATTATTTTTATATGAACAAATCACTAGAATGTGCATGGCCAATTATTATTTTGATATGGACAAATCACTAACATTGTGGTTTATTAATCAAATAAAAAAATAATTTTTTCATAGTCAATGAATAACAAGTTTTTTATAGTCTTAAGGACTAGCTTAAAAAATATACAAATCAACAAATACTTAAATGAGATGACATAAAATTAAAATCACATAGCAGTACTCTAATACCGACGAAATTTAAAAGAGTAAATGGTTTCGCAAAATCACAACAATTGATTAGTGCCAGAACTTATGCATCCACAAATGAAGAAATCAATATATCCATAGTACCAAATCAGATCAAATGAAATACTGATATGAAGAAAACAAAGAAAGTAATATTGTTTACAATATCAATAATGCAAAGTCAATTCACAACATTTGCTTCTGTATGTCTCTTCATGTATCCCGTCGGCTTGTTTTACTTGTTTCCCTTCGCCTTCTCTGGACAGGTTTTCAAGTTTCTTTCTGTGTTTTCCTTTGCCTTATCCGTGTTTTCCTTTGACTTATCTGTATTTTCCTCTGCCTTCTTTTTACAGGTCCTCAAGTCATGAGTTTCTGCCCCATATTTTTTACATTTTCGAATTCTTTTTCGTGCTTTGTTAACTACTTTTTCTCGCTCACTAACCAGCCTCTTAAAATAGTTTCCTTTGTTCTTACAAATGTTTGGTGCAAGAACAGTAACATCAACAGCAGGCCCACTGTCGAGATCGTTATTCAATTACTTTATAGTCTTGTGCACATGATCAAGCCTATCGGATTGCACTCCAGCCTTGTTGATTGCTTGACAAAAATCAAACCAAATGTCTGTCAATTTCAATGACACCTGCTCCATTTTGAAATAATCAGTAGAAAGCGAAACTGAATTTGATGAAGACCCGCTATCAGCAATTTTCATCCAACGATTAAGAACCATGATTCTAGGAACCTTAGTAAGTCCAATCTGTTTGAAAGCACAAAATGAGTGTCTACAAATAATTCCGCACATAAAAAATTTTTTGTAAGAACAAACAACATGATTTCTACTAGCAGAAACCTGCATAAAATACATAATAAAACCACATTAACAAAATTGACATACACATTAAAATAATATTTATAGCTGGAATCAATAACATGCACAACCTAAATCACTAATATAAAATATCTAAATCATTATAATGTTCTAACAGAACTAGTAAACTAATGACAGAACTGGTAAAGTAAGTGGGGGGAAAAAATACAGAATGAAATGTTACCTTAAACAATTTATCTTTTACTTTGACGTCCCTCATCACAAAATGAGTAACACCATCAATTTCCTCACTCCGACGCTTGATTTGCATAGCCACACATGCTGCTATTATTTTTTCCTGAAATTTGTAAAAAATTGTACGCGTGAACAGATCAACTGCATCATCTTCAATGTACCATGTTGATAAGGTAGTAGGAAGGCTTGAATTCGACTCGGTATCCAGCCTAATTGTTTCATTCCGTTGTCTATCCATTGCACTTTGAAACCGTAACCAAAACTCACATAAAGTATCTCCATGTTTATGAAACTGACTAAAGAAAAAAATTTCACTCTCCGACCTCGATGTTGTTCTCAACAAACCAAACATGGGCTAATCTCGAAAATATGCCGGAATCCATGAAGACCTAATAGCATACATATCTGACAACCACTTATTGCCTTCTAATTTGAACTCCTTCATAACTGCCTCCCATCCTTGCTCAAACTCCTCAACTTCTAAAATTGACGACCATATATACGTTTTCAACTTTTCCATAAAATCAGTCTCTTTACATAAATGATTACCAAGCTGCAGAAAAAGTAACAACGAATAAAAGACAATAAATTCAAACTGTTAAACACTACATAAACAATGTGCAACATAAAATTAAAGGTAAAAAATCTACCTTAATAGGAAACTTATTTACAATGTGCCACATACAAAGATGATGCTTAGTAGGAACCAAACCATTGACATTAGAAAACGCAGCAGGGACAGCTAGCTTCATAGAAGGACATTGATCAGTAACGATCACAAATGGATTTCTTCCCATCGCCTTTACTAGATGACCAAAAGCCCAAGTATAGTCAGTAAAACTCTCATGCGATAAAAGACAAGCTGCAAAAGTAACATATCTGTCGTGTTTATCAACACCAGTGAAAGGAACAAAAATCATGCTATATCTGAAATACATAGAAAAATACAAAAACAGTCACATACCAATACATAAATTCCATGACAAAATGTGGTGAACTTTTAATAAAGTCACAACCAGAAATTTTTTACAAACTATACAAAACAGTAGATGCTAACTACTATTTTTATTCAATCATTATATTTCAAACCCAAACCCCTTAAAATCAACTGCTAAAAACTTAAATTCAAAATAGTAATTAAATAAAAATAGATTGATTAACTGTAATGCAAAGACATTAAGAGGAAACATAAAATTCTAACAAATCATTCAAAAATCACTTAAAATAGCACCAGAAATCACTGATATATGATAAATAAATAATAAAAATTGTACATAAGTGGAGAGATATTTTTTTATAACAAAAGTACACGTTCAAATTAAATTTTAATAAGTTTTGCTTACTTGTTTGTATCAAATGTTGCATTAAACGAGACTGCATCACCATAAAGTTCAAAATTCCTCCGCCTAATTGCATCAGCCCAAAAGAGCTTAGTCAAGTGTCCGACAGAATCGACATCATATGCGAATAAAATAATTCTGAAGTCTCCTGCATCACCTTGAACTTATCAATCATCATCTGCCCATCTCATTCTTCGACATACATTTTTAAATCTCGGTTAAAATTTGAAAATCATGTAAGGTAGCACCTACATATGCATAACCACCGTACATTTCCTTCGCCAAGGAAAAAGTCTTGCTACATCCAATATTGACTTTGGCAGCATCAAACACAATGGTCTGCAAACCAACAGTCATCTTTCCATTACCCCTCAAAAACTGCCAACCGGCTTTAGGAACTAAATGATGGTTGTGTTGTTCAACAAAACTGAAAACAAAATACCTATCCACACTCATATACTTCAACACCATTTTTGCTTTGCAACCACACCTCCAAGTAACAGTTCTCCTTTGCTTTACTACCTTACTAGAACTGCCATTCGAAATTCCATCATTGACATCATTAAAACCTTCTCTGCTACAAACATAATGTTTAAGAAGAATTGTCTTATCATCTTCATCTTTTTTCTCAATTTTCTTTCAAACATTAAAGCCACCTAATCGACCATACTCCTTGTAAAATTTATAACCTTGATCTAAACTATCAAAGGCCTGGTCAGAAAATGGTGTACAACTCGCATCAACAGTTGGTATATAATAACTATTACCCCTAGGAGATAGCCTGTAGCTCATTACCGAACATTCACTTTCATTCGAACAAACAGCACTACCGACATCATCATTAACCACAGCACTAATACGAGATGAATCACCACAAAGAGAACCTGAAAAGCATACATTTTCCAATTTATGTCAAAAAATGTAGAATCTAAACTGCAAAATAAACAAGTAGGATATTTTTTTCAAGCAATAAAAATCAACAAGAACAGAGCGAAAATTGTTAAAACTGAAGCTACGATAAATTAAAAAAACTACACTGATATTCAAATAATTCATCATGCTGCAACTACTCTATAACTACATGTAAAATTGAAGAACTCTGTTTCACATGCGATGTTTAATTAATTACTAATCTAAACAGCGAAATCAACGATTCAACAACTAAACAGTCATTAAACGCAAAAAATAGAACAAATCAAAGATAAACGAAAGTTAAAATCACAAAAAATAGCACAAAATAATTAAATTTACACCAAATCAAAAAACATACAGTGAGATTAAAATAATTGTTCATGACGCAACAACTCTAAAATTAAAATCTAAAAATCAACCAAAACTTTAACTCATGATCAAAGAGAATTAACATAAACATAAATTAAAATCACTAAAGTAGCACAGATTAACAACAATACATCATAAAATTAGTAAGACTGAAAATTATAATCAATTACAACACTAAAAATTAATCAAAGGTCCAATAATAGCTCAAACTACTAAGCATATCAAATTAAAAGTAAAAAACAGTATAATTTACCTTGATTATCATTAATTTTCATCAAATCAGTCGTAATCATCTTGAATTACTAAGTGATGCAACGAAAGCAACGATTCAACTAGTAAATTGTTCGTAACGAACAGAGTGAAGATGAACTTCAGTGAGAGATGAAAAAAAGGAACAAATAGAGAGATGAAGGAAAACAGAGGAGAGAGAGATGAGAGAGATCTGATGATCGGAGAGAAAAGAGTGAGAGGAGAGAGAGAAAAAATTCAGTTATGATATTGATTACACGTATCTCTATCTTTTTATTTTTTTAAAAAAAATAATACTCAACGGTCAAGATTAGACTGTGATAATAATAATTGGATGGTTGAGATTGGTTTCTAGTTTCTACTTAAAATTTGGTTCCTATGTGATACTTTACCTATATATATATATATATATATATATATACACTACAAGAAAAACGCAAACAGATGACACTGATCAGACAACGCTAAGAGAAAAAAGTGCTGTCCGGATTTAACAGATAACTGTTTATTTTTTCCCTCGAAAAATTGTCATCTCAGCCACTGTTGCACAACTGTTTTTAAACTGTTGTCTAAAAAACTTAATCAAACTTAATCAGACAACACTTTTTAACTGTCGTGTTGTGCAAAGCAATAGCTTCATACAACGGTTTAAAAAATAGTTGTCAGAATAAACTTCAGACAACGTTGCAAGAAACCGTTGTTGAAATCAGACAAGTGTTTTTTGCTCGCTGTTATGTAAAATGTCTTCAAACGGTATGATATTGTGTTGTCTGAATGATTTTATCAGACAACGTATTTTAGATTGTTGTGTTGTGCAAAGCAATATAGACAACGCTTTATTAAAGTGTTTTTTGAATAGGCTTCAGACAAGTTTTCAAGAAACCGTTGTTAAAATATGACTCAATCAGACAAGTCTTTATGTTGTGTTGTCTGATCATTAGACAGACATGTGTTTTTCTTTAGAACCCGTTGTCTGATGTGCAGGATTTTTTTTAAAAAAAATTGGCCTAGAAATAGGCAGACCCCTTCCATCCAAACTTATAACAAACCAAACAATACAATATCAACTAATTAACCAAGTCAAGAATCATCACAACAAAGCAAATCCAGAATCATCACAACAAATCAAACTTATCAAATCAATACCATAACAAAGTTCTAGAAATTGAACATTAATACATATGTCAAATCAAAATGACATCATTCTAGTTGTATTCTACATTCACATACACATATTCTGCTCCCAGTTTTGGAGCCATTAAATTAGAAGTTCATAATTTTCTCAGAGCCCCAACCTTAAGTCCAGACACAACCCAGAAGTTAAAGACGAAGATGAATGGTCATCTTCAAGTAGTGCAGGCAAGTTCAAGTTTAATGTAGAAGCTCCATTTGCACCAAATTATTGATTTGACTCTGATCCTCCTTGTATTTGGGATGATGGATCTTCCCCTTTCTCCCAGTGGAACCTCTTGTGTCCAAGTAACAACTTCATTTTTGGACACCACTTCAGGGCTTGAGGTATTTGCTAGTAAATAAGCAGACCATTTGCAATCATCACTTCGGACATTCATTTTCTTGCAGACCGCAAATAAAGCTCAGAAATTACGAATCGATCATAGAATTGGGGCTTCGGACATACAATAAGAATAATGAGGATAAAAAAACTAGCAGCATAAAGCCATATACATAATACACCTGCCAATAACCAAAAAGAAAGGGAATAACATTTAACATAAATTCAAAGTCTTTCCTTCATCAAAACATTTTTGCATGTGAAATTTACATTTTACCAGCACTAAGCATACACATGAAGTTCTCAAAAAGACGAGGAAAAGACGGGGACTTAATGATTACAATGCAATTCCTAGTATTTCATCTTCTACAATGATCTTATACCGTTAATGGTAAAGTAAAAGAAAAGGCCTTCATAATGTAAAGCAAGTAGCATTATAGGCTTTATCTAAATTACATAAATGAATGAATGAAAGATATTAAAGGAAAAATAGAGTAGGCAACTGCTTGAATGGATGCCGAGGGGACATGATCCACTCCAATTTCTTCCAAAAACTGTACCAAGAAGAGCCAGAGGGAAGGAGATAAAACTCCAAATGACAACAGTGTTCTACTACTATTAGTTGTTCCTTTTTTTAAAATATATACAATGAAAACTATTATATACATATTGGCTTGTCTTCAGCAAATGTAATCGTGAGTTGGTGAGTAAAGTGGAGAAATATAAAGCACTTTCATGTGGTCAAGCTTTTAAATCTGAAATTGAATGTGAGACATTATTTGCACGAGACAACTTACTCAATGTAGGTGATGTTTGTGTATTTTCACGTCTCTATCTTTCGAGCCAAAGATGAAGCTGGGAAAGCTTGAGTGCTTATAACATATAAAGCTGTAATATCCTAATATCCTGCAGAATTAAGATACTTGGCTTGGTTAGCTTTTTTGTTGTTAGTATGATAGAATCTTAAACCAGAGGGTATATATTACTACATAATTATTAGAAATTAGTCAAAGAACAAGTACCTGGGATGGAAAAAAACTGTGCTAATTGCAAAGTATTGAGTGCTCAAATTAGGGCTTGTATCGTCATGCTCGATTTAGGGCTTGTGTTAGTTGCAGGAATTAGGCTTGTGTTGTGTTTGTATGTTTGCGAATGGGGTGTGTGTGATTGAGAGAGGCGAGAAGGGACAAAGATAGACCAAAGAGAAATGGAGTATAAGAGAAAGCAGCGGTAAGAGATAGGGAAAGCGGTAAGAGACAGGGAAGAAAGAGGGGAAATTTTGGGGGAATAATTTTTGTATCGTGTTCATCTATTTTTTAATACGCTTATTACTCGTAATATTTTTAGAAAAGGAGAAATTAATATTGTCCGTGATATTTCCATTAAAAGAGGGATTTTAGTTAGTAAATTTGAAAAAATGATAAGTTTTAGTTGAAAAAGGTAATCAGTTAATTAATAATATTATAATATTATTAGTTTATTGTATAAAATAGAACCGTTTGTGATATAATTGAAAAAATAGAGATTTTAGTTAGAGAAAATAGAAAGGTAACATGAAAATTAAAAAAGTGACATGATTTATGTGAAAAAGGTAATTGAATTGTTTATAGCTAGTAATTATAATTTAATTATGTTATTTTACTAAATAAAATTGCTCATAGTGTTTTTAGAAAATGAGATATTAATGTTGCCCGTGATATTTCTAGAAAAAAAGGAATTTTATTTGGAAAAAATAGAAAAGATGATACGTTTTAGCTGAATAGGTTTTAGTAAGAAAAAATAAAAAGGTAACGTGTTTTGGCTAAAAAAGGTAATTGTGCATGATATAATTGGAAAAAGAGAGATTATAGTTAGAGAAAAGAGAAAAAGTAACGTGTCTAAAAAGGGTAATTGATTAGTTAATAGTAATTATAATATAATTACGTTATTTGATTAACCAAAATTGCTCGTAGTGTTTTTAAAAAAAAGAATGTAAAAGATATTGTATTTTACCTAAAAATGGAAATTATTTTGTTTTTGAAAAATAGAAAAGGTAATATGTTTAACCTGAAAAGGAAATTGATTAATAAATGAGAAATTTTAGTTAGATAAAATATATTAGATATTATATTTTACCTGAAAATGGAAATTGTTTAGTTATTGAAATATAGAAAAGATAATATGTTTAACTTAAAAAAGGAAATTGATTAGTTAGTAGGATGAGTAAGGGTAAATAAGTAAAATCAACATTGAACTACTCCTTCTAACTAGTGTCGTATCCAACCGTAGGGATGATGTTATGTACTTATTTTATTGATGTGTACAAAAAATTAGAAATAAACAAATCATCCATGTACGTGTTTATAATATAAATCAGCCAAAAGTACTACCCCTTCTAACTAATGTCGTATCAATTGAACATGATCTATTTTTTTAAAAATATTTTTGGACGATCCAACCGTACGGATGATGTTATATACTGATTTTGGTGATGTGTACAAAAAATTAGAAAAAAACAAATCATTCTTGTACGTGTTTATAATATAAATCAGCCAAAAGTACTACTCCTTCTAACTAGTGTGGTATCAATTGAACATGATCTATTTTTTGAAAATATTTTTGGGCGATCCAACCGTAGGGATGATGTTATATACTAATTTTAGTGATGTGTACAAAAAATTAGAAAAAAACAAATCATCCTTGTACGTGTTTATAATATAAATCATCCAAAAGTACTACTCCTTCTAACTAGTGTCATATCGATTGAACATGATCTATTTTTCTAAAAAAAAATTTGGACGATCCAACGTTACGGATGATGTTATATTCTGATTTTAGTGATGTGTACAAAAAATAAGAAAAAAAAATAAACCATTCTTGAATGATATTTTAATGGTCAACTATGAAAGTAATACTTGGTCAAACTAGTATAATTTTTGAATAATTTTTTTTTAAATTTTTTTCGACGATCCAACCGTACGGATGATGTTATATACTGATTTTAGTGATGTGTACAAAAAATTAGAAATTTTAATATTAATCTTATATGATTTTGTAATTTATATGATTTAATATTAATCTTATATGATTTAATAATATTCTTATGTGACAAAGCACTAGTTACGACTACGAGTCAATTTAGTAGTTTTGTACTAAGATCTCAAACCAAATTAATTTTAGAAATTTTAGAAAATTCTAAAACTTTAAATTTATTTTATATACTTTTTAATAGAAAACTAGTTAATTTAATATCTCAAAAATAAAAATTATTTTATAATAAATTTTATTTTCATTCCCCTCTTCTTTATTTTCGTTTCCCTCTTCTTCTTTCCCTCCTTCGACCAAACCCAAAATTTCTTGAAATTTCACTAAACCTAAATTCCCCGCTCAACCAAATTTCATTTCCCCCTCTTTTTTTCTCAGAGGCCTCTCTATGACTCTAGCTCTTACACACACAGACACAAACTCACGCCTCTCACCCCCTTCTCTCAGTTACTCACCTCTCTCACAAACATGAATCCTAATTGTTCAAAACTGAGCTCATATTTAGGTTGATTCATTCAAACCCTAACTCATATTTAACTCGATTTGGACTCGCACACAAATACGAATCTATATATCACACATAAACCCTAATTGCTCGATTTGTTCTAAAGTTCGAAACCAAATTGATTCAAGTAATTCATCAATTTAATTGATTTGGGTTTTAATTAGATTCAATTTATGGATTTTGATTGACTTCTCTGCTTTAGGTTTTTATTTACATGGATGTCTTTATATTTAGGGGTTTTATTTGATTTTGAGGCTCATTTGATTTTGTGTTGTGTTGGGTTTGTAGAAAATGCTTCTTTGGCAGGTTGGACAAGCAATGGCCATGCTTCATGTTGTTATGGATAACAAAATAAGCTTCATAACATTTGGGTTCCTCCTTTTGGCTTTGGCTTCATGAAGCATGTTGTAAAAAAGTGTAACTTTCTCTTATGTTATATATAACTTTTCGTTCTTAATAAATTTTTCATGTGTATAATTTTCCAGGTTTGACCCTCAGATAGGACTACTAACAGTTAATATTATAAATTCTGAAGGGACGCGGAAGGGCTTTTTGTGCAGGTGGTGATGTTGTTGGTTTTTATCTTTCCATAAGTAAAGGTACACTACTTGTTTCTTTTTTTTTTTCTGTGAGTTCCTTGCAAAATGTTAATTGGAAATGAGTGGAGTGACAGTTAAGAGGAGTCATTAGTTATTGTTAGGTCCACTATGATTGTAGAAGGGGGGGTTGAATACAATCTATATCAATTTCTCAAAATTTATTCGTTAAATAATTTCACTTAAACGAATATTTTGTGCGGAATAAATTGACATGGATTTCAAGTTGAATATAACTGTATATTAACTTGACGTGGTGTTACAAAATCAATCCAAACTATTATCAAGTGTTTAATAACTAATTATAAAATTCGACATGAACTTTTCTAATTTAGTTAATAAATCTCAAGATAAGTACTAGGAAACTTAATTCGCTAGTAATACAAGAATCACAAGTAGACAAGTTCTATCGGATAGAATATTACAAAGATGATGAACTTGAATTTATGTGAATTAATTTTTTCTTGGTGTTCTTGATATTTGAGAGAGAAAGCTGCTGTGTATTTCCAAGAAATTCTGCTGTGTTCTTCACTGTCTTCATTCTGCTGCTTCTGCTGTGTTATATAGGCCTGTACTGATTAGATATGACTTAAACTGCTTCAAGACCTATTAAATCAGCTATCAGCATGACTTAATCTTGCTCCAAGACATAATTAAACCTTAGATATGACTTATTTTCTGTCGGTATGACTTAGAAAATGTGTCGGTATGACTTAATCTTCAACAGTGTGGTCGGTATGACCTAAACCACTTTTGTCGGTATGACTTAATACTACTGCTCGGTATGACTTAAACTTAAGTCATGTCGGTATGACTTAACTTAAGTCATACCGACCCAAACTCAGATGACATAATCTATTCAGCATTTAATTAAGTCATATTGATCCTTTTAATTAATTAATGATTAACTAATTCATGATTAATTGATACAATAATTAACTTAATAAATAAATTAATTCTATTAGAATTAATTCATTAATTAAATCAATTAAATGATTTATATCAATTACAAATGAATTAAATTAAATCAATAACTAATTAATTTAATTCTCCCAAACCACGGAAAATAATAAAGAATTACCATTGACTTATGTTGACGTTCGATGTACTGTCTGGTTCATGAACGACTAACTTCAATGATGCTTCTTCACTTCTGACTTTAAGCTGTGGTTTATTTCTTCTCTCAATTTTCTTGTACTTTGATTGATTTTCAATCTATCACTCGAAAAATCTCTGTCACTATAAATGAATCCATTCACTTCAATGTTATACTTAGGCTTGATCAGATACCTGATACGTCTTCCAGTGTGAAACATCAAAACTATAGATTGACTTCCTTCTTTCTTCTGACAGATATTGCTTCCTGAGATTCCTGTGACAGATCATACGGATATTTACTTATTACAATTTGGTTTAAGTTGATTAGGATCCTCGAACTACAAATAGGCTGATTCGTATGCCTTTAAATCTCCCCCTATTTGTTTGTTAGACAATAACAACCAAATACCTAGAGGATACCTCAACTAATTCAACTTAACCAAATGAAAGATAAAATATTAAATGTAAAGCAAATATCAAACAGTTCTGGTTTATATTAAACATTTCCAGAGTCAAACAAAATGATAAATACAAGATAGATGATCCTTTAGCCTGATCATATTTAACATATACCTATCTTGACCTATCTAGCTCTAAAGATAATACATGTAGAGCTGTTCTTCAATTACTATCTTCTCGTCTAAATTCTCCTTCTTCTGGCTCATCTGTGACTTGAAGTTTCTTGTGCAACTCAGAATCAACAAGACGCTCTATTCTTGATGACCATCCTTGAGGTAAGATTAAAGGAATTCCAAGCTTCTTTCTCAGTTCACCTTGAAATTTCTTGTAATCTTTTATATTAGTTTGTGCATAGGATCGAATGTGATCTGTAGCTATTACCTTTTCTTCAGTCAAGAATCCATGATTTCTGAGAGCATATTCAGCATATACCAAGTGTTTTGCACTATGTTCATATAACTCATCTGTCTGAAGATTGATTTAATGAAGTACCTCTCCCTTAAGAAATTTTACTTGTGGAGGATTCTTAATTACTTCTGGTCCAGCTCTTTCAGCAAATTCTTTGAACTTTTCATGTAGCAAAACACCTAGCTCAGACGATGTTCTCACCTTAGGCCTAAGTACCCAAATATCTGTCAGCGATCTGTCATAAAAGAACTGAATAGATATTCTGAAAGTTCCAACATTATGACAATCCACAAATATTACCAGCTCATCAGATTTGGAGTCAAATGCAGTAGTTATCCTGATGACTTCTACCTTTAAGGCCCTTATATACATATCATGAATTGGATTTGCCAGTTTGAATTCCTCGAGAATTTTTCCAGGACGACGATCTTCATAATCAGAACTCTGAGGTGAATCAATTGCTTTTTGAGCACGTTCCCATTTGTCACCGCTCTTGAGTCTGATATATGTCTTTCTCTTCTCAACATTTATAGCATGTAATCGTTGTAGTGCTTGTTGTTCAGCTTTCTGAAGCTCTTCATTTCGTGCAATTTGCTCTAATGACTTTTGAAGCTTTTCTTCTCTCATCATCAAATTAGCTTCCCTCTGAGCAAATAACTCTTCAGATTCTCTCTCTGCTTGTTGAGCTTCATATTTAGATTTCACTGGTTCTTCTCCTTCCCAGTGACTTAAATCTGGTTCAGGTAATTTCTCACCTTCATCAGAAAAATCAAAGTCATCAAAAACATCAAAATTATCCTGTTCACCCGTGTAGTAATATTCTTTGTCTTTGACTTGATCATCTACATCATCTACAACAACTTTCTTCTTCCCCTCAGATTTATCTCCTCCCTTTCTTTCTTTCGATTTTTCTCCTTTCTCGCCTTGTGTTTTCTGTTGTTGCTGTTGTGATTTCTCCCCCTTAGTTGAGGAATCCTCTACAGATTTACCAGTTGCACCGGCTCCAGGATCTCGCTCATCATCATCACCACCTGTTCTTGCAAAGAATTCTCTTTCTTCAGTTGTTGGTGTGCGATTTTGACTTATCAGATTAAACAAATGCCTTAATCCTTTAGCTTGATGTGCATTTTGCTTCTCAATTTGATCTAGTCGAAAATCAGTAGAACGCTGACTTTCATGTACTTCTCCCTATAGATTGTCAATCTTGTTGGAGATTTCAGTAATTATTTTATCTTGTGCCACAGTGACCTCACCAGAATCATCAAGAGCTTTTTCATAAGAAAGTTCGAGAGTGTTGATTTTATTAGTGAAGAATGTCTTCAAGTTGTTGATGTCACCTTTTATCGAAGTAAGCTGATTATCAACAGAGGTGGATGGAGAAGACCGTTTATCCACTTGTGCTTGAAGTAGTCTAGCTTCAGCTTTACTTGCTTCCAGTTCCCTTTCCAGATTTTGTATCTTTTATATCAATGAGAGAGTGTATGTGTCTATGTGTGCACTCACCTGAGTTTCACTCTGAATTTCACTCACCTGATGTGCATGTGTATCACTCAATTTTGTGGTGATCCTCGCATCACTCCTCTCAATTTCCTTAGCTTCTCCAGAAACGGTACCTGCAGTTAAAATCACCCTAGCCTCCTCTGGGAAGGTCAGTGGTGGTGCAATGGGAGTTCGCAAATCCCTGTCCTCAATTATTCTACTTGTACATTTGGATTTGTAATCTGAATTGCTTCAGTAGTAGATTGATCAAGTTGCCTTCCACTTTCTCCAGTCGAAACTGCGAGTGGAAACTCCCTTGAGGGATCTAGGAATGTTTCTCCTAGGAGGGGAGATGATGGTTCCATTAAAGTTGGCAAGGAACCAAGATTTCCCTCAGAAGTCTGTGAAGACTTTTCTACCGTAACTATGGTAGGCACTGTTTCAGACTCGATGTGCTCTCCTGTCAATGTGTCCCTATGTTCATCATAATCTATATGTTCTCCCACTGTTAGTAATAACAAAGGGGTTGTGCTTGACACGTTACAGGATGCCATGGCCCTATGGCGAATTTCAATAGTATCATCCTGTTGAGAGGATGATCCTAGTAACTGTTGCATGGCCATATCAATGTCCATATCTTGTTGGGAAGATACGGATGGGCTTACAGTTGCCTCTGAATCAGTTCTACTTTTCTTTTGTAGAGGCAGAGCTGTGGGTTCACTCATTATATTACTTCTCTTCTTTGCTCTTTGAAAGGGAATTTTCTTTCTGGAATGGAAAGTTTTAAGTGATGTAGATTGAGTGTGTGGTTCTATGACCGGGGTTCGAGATTGCGGTCTTACAATCCATTGGTCAGCCCTATCAACCACTTGGGTTCCAGAAGTAGATTGGTCAGCAATAGAAGTTATAGAGAGATTAGAAGTCAATACCTGGTCAGCAGGTGTCGAAGAGATTGCAGCTTGAGTGGTTTGAACCAGTTGTTCTTGAACAGGTTCAATTTGCTGAATAGATACCTCTTGTTCAGCTTCAGGTTCCACTATTGGTTCTGCTTGCTCAGGTAGTGGTTCATTTTCCTCGGGTAAAGGTACAGGTGCAATGATGGGCAGTTGTATAAAGTTTGACATATATTGAGTGACAACTACTGGCACATTTGAAAATTTAGGTTTGACACCGTACTCAGTGAATAATCTTGTCGAAGGTTTACCCGACACCATTGCTTCACTATTCAGAAATGGAGCATGATATTGTAATTCTACCAAATGATTAAAAATCAAAGAAAGGAATCTTGGGTAAAAGCATTGAACTTTATCGCCCCTGTCAAAATTCCTTTTAGCATTGATTACTCTTCTAACCATAGGTCCACACAGAAGGCTGCCAATGTTGATTCTTCAATTATAAGCAACTGCAAATCCAATATGCTACATAAAGGAAGGTAATACTCCGAAGTTGCTTTTTGTAGAATTGGCAAACACCTTGGCTAGTGTGTCGAACACATAATCCCATTCCTGAACTAGAAACTTTTTATTCAAGACAGGAAGATCTGCACTGTCTTGATAATGAATACCAGCAAAGAAATTAGTTAATTCCTCATCTGACGGAAAATCCTCAAAATTGTCATTTGGAAAGTTTAAGACCGTATTTATGACAGATTCATCCACTGTGTACTGATTGTGTCCAAGAGTGAAAACAAACGATCTATTATCGTTAGAAATGACAGTAGTAGTACACATAATTCGCAGGGGTTCAATTTTTAAAGGAGTATCTAAACTCAAAGCAGTGCGAACTAGTGGATGATCATTCAAAAATCGAATCCACGGTCGAAAACGTTCGAGTGAACATTTTTCGGGATCAAAATATCCGATCAAATTATGCTTAACTATTTCAGCCATTTTTATCAAATTTTAACCCTTTGAAAAAATTCAGATTTTACAATTTAATTAACTAAATTGAATTATTTCGAATTAATAATTAATTAAAAATTCGAAAATAATCAAAGTTGTTCAAAAATTCTGAAAAATTCACACAATGATCTTGATACACACACAGTCACACCATTATTTTTAGATTTTACAAAATCAAAGCCAATCGACTAGAATTTTAGATCGAAATTTCGATTTTTCAAAAACAAAAATCTTCAAAACTCGACTAAATCGGTCGATTAACTGGTTGTTTTGAAGAGAATCGAACAGAGAATCGATTATCAGTCCTTAGATCTTGATTACAGTGAGATTTGAGTGAAAAATTGGGCAGCAATTCGTTACAATACGTCGTGTATATATGTATGTATCAACTGAGAGGTTCTCTATGACTTAACATGAGAGAGACTTAAAACTTAAAAAGACTTAAACTTTCTAATCAGTTATATATATACTAATGTATGAATATGACTTAAATCGATTATGACTTAATATATACTAACTGTTATATACAACTTAATACTCGAATATGACTTAAATCTATAAAAGAAATAAACGAATATGACTTATTATATTATTAAGACATAACTCGATAAGACTTAAAATTAAAATAAGACTTAATTAACTATATACAAACAGACACGATTATGACTTAAAACAAAATAGACTTAATTCTAATGAGACTTAAATATTTACTAACGAATATGACTAAATATAATCAGTATAACAATTAAGTCATACCGACCAGAAAACAGAATAAAAACAAGTCATAATATAGTTTAGATTTAATTTAAGTCATATCTACTCAAAATAAATTAAAGTAAATGCATATTTCTTAATTAAACACACAAATATTTACAACTATTAATACAGAAAAATATATTAAAAATCAAACAAATAATAAAAATAGAAATAACTAATATAGATTAATCTGTTAACTGAAATAAAACAATATTAACAGGACAAACATTACAAAACATTAAATAAAATATTCTAAACAAATAAAATAAATACATACAATTATTCTAAAATTATAGAAATATGGAATAACAAATATTTAATTAAACAAAGTGATAAATACAATAACAATCAAGAAAAAACAAGTTGATAAAATAATTAAACAAGTGATTTTATTCAACAAATATTCACAAACTAATCACTTGTTAATTATTAAAGATCAAACCTCAAATATTAACTAGATTAATTACTAGGATTGTTCAACATACCCAATTCACCAACAATTTTGGTGAATGTGGATTCGTCGAGCGACTTAGTAAAAATATCTGCTGTTTGTTCTTCAGTGGGTACAAACAGTAATTCCACTGTACCATTCATGACATGCTCTCTAATAAAATGATACCTGATATCTATATGCTTTGTCCTTGAATGCTGCACAGGATTGTTGGAGATTGCTATGGCACTTGTATTATCACACAAAATAGGAATATTTTGTAATACAAAGCCATAGTCCATCAGTTGATTCCTAATCCACAAGATTTGAGCACAACAGCTTCCAGCAGCTATATATTCAGCTTCGGCTGTAGAGTTGGAAACTGTTTGTTGTTTCTTGCTGTACCATGAAACCAAGCTACCACCTAAGAATTGACAACTCCCAGAGGTGCTTTTTCTATCTACAACACTTCCTGCATAATCAGAATCTGTATATCCAACAAGATTAAAACCAGAATCTTTAGGGTACCAGATACCTAAATTAGGCGTACCCTTAAGATATCTCAGAATTCGTTTTACAGCAATGAGATGAACATCTCTAGGATCCGATTGGAACCTTGCACACAAGCACGTAGCATGCATAATATCAGGTCTACTTGCAGTAAGGTAAAGTAATGAGCCTATCATACCTCTGTAGCTTGTAATATCTACCTTAGCAGAATTTTCACATGCTCCAAATTTGACAGCTGTGGATGATGGTGTCTTTGCTGAAGAAGAGTCCTCCATTTGATATTTCTTGAGAAGCTCTTTGATGTACTTGGATTGACAAATAAATATACCATCTTGACTTTGACTTATTTATAATCCAAGAAAGAACTTCAGCTATCCCATCATGCTCATTTCGAATTTACCCTGCATTAACTTTGAAAATTTCTTGCAAAGAAGATCATTAGTAGACCCGAATATTATATCGTCCACATAAATTTGAACTAATATTGTATCATTCTTATGTTTCTTTGTGAAGAGAGTTTTGTCTATGACACCTCTAGTAAATTCATTTTTAAGTAAAAATTCAGAGAGAGTGTCATACCATTTCCTTGGTGCTTGCTTAAAACCATAAATGGCTTTGAAGAGAAAGTAAACATAACCCAATAGATCTGGATCTTCAAAACCAGGTGGCTGTTCTACATATACCTCTTCATCCAGCTTTCCATTCAGAAAGGCACTCTTGACATCCATTTGATAAACATTAAAGTTAGAAAATGCTGCGAATGCCAAGAATATCCTAATGGCTCAAGTCTAGCCACTGGAGCATAGGTCCCATCATAGTCAATGCCTTCAGATTGTGAGTAACCTTTTGCTACCAGTCTTCCTTTATTTCTTGTTACTGTACCATCTTCATCAAGTTTGTTTCTGAATACCCACATAGTACCAACCACTGTTCTATCTGTAGGTCTGGGTACCAGCTTCCATACTTCTTGTTGTTTAAATTGATTGAGTTCATCTTGCATAGCAATCACCCAATCAGGATCTGAAGGAGCTTCTTCAATTTTCTTAGGTTCCATTTGAGATAGAAACCCTGAATAATTACATTGATTTTGAAAAGCTCTTCTAGTCTTTACACCAACATCTGGATCACCAACGATTAGCTCAACAGGATGAGCTCTATTCCAAACAGTCTGTCTGGGAAGATTTAGTCTTGATGATTCGGCTTTTTCTTCATTTTGATGTTGAGTATGACTAGTAGATCCTTCATTAGCTCCCCCTGAGTTGTTGCCAGGATGATTAGATGAGTGTTCAGAAGTATGAGTGGTGTTTTCAATATTATCATTATTTTCACCACTATTATTCTGATTAGACTCATCATTGTCATTGTTGTCATTTGCATCAGCAAAAACATCAGGTGGACTATCATCATCTGAATCTAGATCTGTCATATCTTCAAAAGATAGCTTTTCAGATGAATCTTCAGTTTGGATACTAGGGAGTTTAGTGTGATCAAATGTAACATTGACACTTTCCATCTTCTTCTGATGTTCAATCAAATACACCTTATAAGCTCTTCTTTCATAACCAACAAAAATTGCTTCATGTGCTTTGGCTTCAAATTTTCCACCTTGATCATCTCCTTCTTTAAGTACAAAGCATTTTGCTCCAAATACGTGAAAGTATTTGAGTGTTGGTTTCTTTTCATTCATAGCTTCATAGGGTGTTTTCATCAAGTCTTTGTTGATAAGAGTTCGATTCTGAGTATAGCAAGCAGTGTTGACAGCTTTAGCCCAAAAATACAATGGAAGCCTTGATTCACTTAACATAGTACGTGCAGCTTCAATCAAGGTTCTATTCTTTCTTTCAACTACTCCATTTTGCTGAGGAGTTCTTGGAGCTGAGTATTGTCTGGTTATACCTTTTTCAGTACAAAAGTCATTCAGAACTGCATTCTTGAATTCAGTTCCATTGTCTGACCTTATAGCCCTCACTGGATACTTGGAATCCAACTCAATTAACTTGACGTGATCAATCACTAGTTGTGGAGTCTCATCTTTAGGATTCAGGAACAAAACCCATGTGAACTTTGAAAAATCATCAACAATCACAAGAGCATATCTTTTCTTTGACATAGACATCACATTCACTGGACCAAATAGATCCATGTGAAGTAACTGTAAAGGTTCAGTTATTGAAGACATATCAGTGCTTCTGTGAGTTGCCCTTTTTAGTTTGCCTTTTTGACAGGCATCACATAGTCCTTCCTGTGTAAATTCCATAGAAGGTAAACCTCTCACCAACTCTCTCTTGACCAGAGAGTTCATCATTTTGAAATTTAGGTGAGAAAGTTTCTTATGCCATAGCCAACTTTCATTTGTGGATGCTTTAGAATAGAAGCAATTGATTTCTTCAGTGCTTCTAGTGTTCATGTTGGCTACATACAAGTTTCATTTTCTGACTCCCGTCAGAGATGGTTGTTCACTTCTTTTGTGTGTAATCAGACAATTCTTTTTGTTAAAGTAGACTTCAAATCCCTTGTCACAGAATTGACTGATACTTAGCAAATTATGCTAAAGTCCTTTTACAATGGACACTTCTTCAATGATAACATTTCCAGCTTCAAGTCTGCCATATCCATCAGTTCTACCTTTGTTATTATCTCTAAAGGTAACTACTGGGCCGGCCTTCTCCACCACATTTGTCAGCAGGGTTCTATCTCCAGTTATATGCCTTGAACATCCACTGTCCAAGATCCAGGTTACTCGTTCAACCTGTTCAATACCCTGCAATGACAAATGGATTAAACCTTCTTCGGGACCCAAATTTGATTGGGTCCTGCGGATTTAAAGTATTGACCTTTATCAGGCAAAACAACATTTTTAATTTTAACCTCTTTAGTCAATAAACATTTAACCTTATAAACAGATTTGAAAATCTTTCGTTTTATCTTGGGTATCCATGTTTCTGTAGCAGCAATAACACTTGTGTCATTGACTGGACATTTGACCTGGTAAACATTCTTGGTAACCTTTTGTTTAGTCTTAGGTACAAATGTCTCTCTCCTAACTTGAGGAGGAAAATCAGTCTTTGATCGAACATTATTGTTCCTGTTCATATGTTGTCGAGGAGCAGTCTGTTTAACACATGCATAACTACAATTAAAATAAGCACGCATACTGTTAAAAGCACAAGACATACAATTGATAACACCACATGCTTTATGATTAGAATCAACGATAGGCATGGTATTTTTCTGTTTCAACTTATTACCACCTAATCCAGTCTTAGAAGAACTAGCTGTTTCAACAACTTTGACTGGCACTTTAGGTACATCTTTTTTGGATGAAACATTCGTTGTATTAGTGTCCTCAACAGATTTAGCCTTAACAAAGACTGTGACATCTTTCTTGGATGAAATATTCTTTGGATTAGCGTTCTTTACAGATTTATTCTTAACAAGGACTGTGCCATTTGCACTATCCTCATTTCTCATTTCTTCTTGGATAACCATAGAAAGAATATCTGGTGGTCCAGCATCAGATTGTTTAAATAGAGGTTCTTTAACATTTTTGAGCACATGTGGTATTCCCCTTTCTTTAGCACTAACAGGGTTAGGGGAATTTATGCCCAACGATCCAACAGCTTCATTGTAACCATACCCTATACCTGTTATTCGTTCTACAACTTGATTGTTAAAAAACTCTTTGGAAACTTTAACAGAATTATAACAAGCCCTGGCCTGTGTTTCAAGTTCAGTAATTCTAGCCATTTGTTTGCCTACAACTTCTAGAATAGCTTTCTCCTTTTTATAAAGCATTGTTATTTCATCTTTTTGTTGATCTTGATTAATATGCACCTTTTTCAATTCTGACACTTTATTTCCAAGTTTAGTGCTTAGCAGATCTAGTCTATTATATCCAGTTTGTGCATTATCTAAGGAATTGTATAGACTACGAATCAAATCAGTGTCAGTAACAATTATCGGTTTGTTGTGATGATCAGATGCTTCATCATTTGCCACCAACGCAAAATTTCCATATTCTTCATCTTCGCTGTCCGTGTCTTCCCAACTCTTACCAGCCGCAACATAGGCTTTCCCAGGTTTCTTCTTCTCAGCAGCAAAATCTCTTCTTTTAGTTTGCTTGGGTTTCTGACATTCAGTGGCAAAGTGCCCCAATTCATTACAGTTGAAGCAACGAATCTTGCTTCTGTCAACAGCTCCAGTTTTGTATCTTCCCCTGTTACTAGAGGAAGAAGAGCCTCCTCTTTGGAATCTGTTATTTGACTTGAACCTGTACTTTGGATTTCTTCTAAATCTGAAGCTGCCAAATTGCATTACCATCAATGCCAGTGATTCATCTTCCAGTTGATCTAGCTCTTCCAATGAGTAGAAGTCTCCACCATCCTGAGTAGGTGTTGTTTGACCAAGTTCTACTTCAGTCTTTTCCTTGTCTGAGCTGTAAGGTAGAACAACCTTAGCTTCCACTTCCTTAGGTGCCTCAACTACAAGAGCTGTAGATGAACTTAGCACTCTTCCTTTACCAGAGACCTCCCTCTGCTGTAATTGTTCCAGTTCATAGGTTTTCAGAACACCAAACAATCTTTCAAGAGAAACCTTATTCAAATCTCTTGATTCTCTGATGGCCGTAATCCTATGTTCAAGATGAGTGGGCATAGTCAACAAAAACTTCATATTAATCTCCTTCTGTGTATATTGCTTGCCATGAACTTGCAAGTTGTTGATTATTTTGTTATACCTTTCAAACACTTCCTGAATACCATCATTAAGGCCAGCTCTAAAGTGTTCATACTCAGAGGTTAAAATCTGAAGTCTGTTTTCCCTGACTTCATCAGTTCCTTCATTGATAGTCTCAATAGTTTCCCACATGTGTTTTGCAGTTTTACAATTTATCACATGACTGTACATCACAGCATCCAGGGAATCTATTAGAATAAGTCTCAAATTCTTATCTAGTCCTGCGTCCTCTTTTTCATCAGGAGTAAAAGAAGCAGCAGGCTTTGGAAAAGATGATGCAGGTGTTACAACAATTCCTCCAACAATAGATTCAGATACATATTCTTTTGGAATTATAGGTCCGTTCTGTAGAACACCCAAATATTTAGAATTTGCGACATCAAGAAACAACTCCATTTTATTTTTCCACATTGAATAATTGTCTTTGTTAAACATGGGAATCTTAACAATGCTTTTTGAAGACATAATGAATTTTTAAGTGAGTTAAAAATTCGAGATAGATTTTTGACGGAATAAAATTAGGATCTTGATTTGTGTATCAATCAATAGTCTCTGATACCAATTGTTAGGTCCACTATGATTGTAGAAGGGGGGGTTGAATACAATCTATATCAATTTCTCAAAATTTATTCGTTAAATAATTTTCACTTAAACGAATATTTTGTGCGGAATAAATTGACATGGATTTCAAGTTGAATATAACTTTATATTAACTTGACGTGGTGTTACAAAATAAATCCAAACTATTATCAAGTGTTTAATAACTAATTAGAAAATTTGACATGAACTTTTCTAATTTAGTTAATAAATCTCAAGATAAGTACTAGGAAACTTAATTCGCTAGTAATACAAGAATCACAAGTAGACAAGTTCTATCGGATAGAATATTACAAAGATGATGTGATAGTGTTAGTGCCATAGAGACAATGTAATTCTAGGATAGACTATTTTGTTATTCAGTGATTATGTTATATCGATTATTCAACAATAAATTTATTATGTCTTTATTTACTGCGATATAAATATTAGAACAATAAATGTCCTTAGAATATGTAACATGTATTCTATAGCTTTAAGTATGTGACTTAAAAATGAGATCATAAGAATAGTGTTAATATTCCTAAATATCGCTAATCGAGCATTATTAATATGGGACAATTATAATGCATAAAGATTAGTATGTTTGTTGACTGATGACCACATCTCATTGGTCATAGGTATAGTGATACTAAAGTCAAGAACATAGGTGCATGTAATATTCTACATGGCACTGGATTGGCCCACAGTGAGTTTCTACATGTTGATAATGTCATTAGAAAGACTCACAGTGATAATGGTGTAATGATCCTTAGACTTGAGATCATTATATTTCTATACGAGGATTAATATACTTTGACTACATTAAAAGTTACCTTTGACCGGGTTATGATAAAAATGTACATTGGGTATATTATGAGACGTATGAGAAATATGAATGATAGATAAAGGATTTAACCCTCCTATTCTTAGGAGAGATATTATTGGCCTCTTGATTGAGTGAGACTATGAAAATGCATGGCCATGCTCAAATATTGATTTGTTTTTAATAGTCTACTCATTGATCAAGGAAACCCGGATTAAACATTGATGAGGATGACTAATTACATGCCTCGAGTTTAATCTATAATATATGGTTAAAGGGATTATATTACACGGAAACATTAATCATGAAAGGATTAATTGGATCACCAATTATTATTACTTGGGTAGCAATGATGTATTACTAGATGCCGCTCATTGTTTATAATTTTATTATTGGATATTAAAATTATTGCCAACGTAATAATAACCTAAAGGGTTACACAATATGAACGTTTAAAAGGAGTTTTAATTTAAATTTCGAATTTAAATTAATTGATGATAAAATTCGAAATTGTTTATTTAATTAATTAAGTTGGACTTAGTTAATTAGATTTCGAATTTAAATCATTAAAACCCAAATCAGTTTGGTTTTAGTAGAAGCCCAAACCGATTAGGGTTAAGCCCAGCTCATTCTCTCTTATAAATACATAGAGATGTATTGGTTTAGGGTTAGACTTTTGCCAAAATCGTTTCTAGCAAAAACCCTAGCAGCTCTACATCAAGAGAGGCTAGAGAGAGAGATCGAGATAGAGGGCAGATTATGGCTAGTACCAACTCCGGAGATTGCGGAGACAATCGTGCGTTCGTGTGGACTGATTAGCGAAGCAGATCTCATGAAGAGGGCTGTGTGGTGATCGTTCTTGGACCTCCATCTGTCAACTGAATCGGAAAGCTTTTATAAGGTACAGATTCTGTTCTCCATAATCAGTATGTCTTATACACGGATCCTAGGGTTAGGTTTCGGTTTTTTATTGTTTATTATCGTTTTTCCGTTGTGCTTGTTGCCCCGAAACCTATCATGATGAACTTGAATTTATGTGAATTAATTTGTTCTTGGTGTTCTTGATATTTGAGAGAGAAAGCTGCTGTGTATTTCCAAGAAATTCTGCTGTGTTCTTCATTGTCTTCATTCTGCTGCTTCTGCTGTGTTATATAGGTCTATAATGATTAGATATGACTTAAACTGCTTCAAGACCTATTAAATCAGCTGTCATCATGACTTAATCTTGCTCCAAGACATAATTAAACCTTAGATATGACTTATTTTCTGTCGATATGACTTAGAAAATGTGTCGGTATGACTTAATCTTCAACAGTGTGGTCGGTATGACCTAAACCACTTTTGTCGGTATGACTTAATACTTCTGATCGGTATGACTTAAACTTAAGTCATGTCGGTATGACTTAACTTAAGTCATACCGACCCAAACTCAGTCATGACATAATCTATTCAGCATTTAATTAAGTCATATTGATCATTTTAATTAATTAATGATTAACTAATTCATGATTAATTGATACAATAATTAACTTAATAAATAAATTAATTCTATTAGAATTAATTCATTAATTAAATCAATTAAATGATTTATATCAATTACAAATGAATTAAATTAAATCAATAACTAATTAATTTAATTCTCCCAAACCACGGAAAATAATAAAGAATTACCACTGACTTATGTTGACGTTCGATGTACTATCTGGTTCATGAACGACTAACTTCAATGATGCTTCTTCTTCTGACTTTAAGCTGTGGTTTATTTCTTCTCTCAATTTTCTTGTACTTTGATTGATTTTCAATCTATCACTCGAAAAATCTCTGTCACTGTAAATGAATCCATTCACTTCAATGTTATACTAAGGCTTGATCAGATACCTAATACGTCTTACAGTGTGAAACATCAAACCTATAGATTGACTTCCTTCTTTCTTCTGATAGATATTGCTTCCTGAGACTCCTGTGACAGATCATACGGATATTTACTTATTACAATTTGGTTTAAGTTGATTAGGATCCTCGAACTACAAATAGGCTGATTCATATGCCTTTTAGTTATATTTCTTGTTATGTAGTATGAATGCTACGGATCACAGGATGAAACTCAAAACTAGTTGTATCTGATGCAGGACATTAGTTATCTACCTAATTGTATACATGATAGAGAGAGTCTTACAATGTGGTCAAAGACTGTAATGTTGTAAACCACAGAGCAACATCAAACACCGTAAAGGAGTTTTTGCTTAGATCCCTACAGTGAGAATGAATTATACTTCTTGTTGCAATGTTGACACAAGTGTTGGAGGGCTATGCTTTCCAAACTCGAAATTGTGCAAGAACAGAAGTGAATACGTATTCTGGGATGCCTTTCATCCATTCGATGAAGTAAATGTAGTTCTAGCTAATAAATTCTTCTCTATACTATTTCTGCCTGTGTGTTATGCAACTTCAATTCACAGGTATTACTCTGATTATATATAAATGAACACAAAGTGATGGTACATGATTAATAATGGATTAGAATTGTATAAATTACAAATCTCCTGCAAACAATTGAACTTTCTGCATCCTTAGTATATTGCAGAAACAGATATGTACCAAACTACAAATGTTTGTTTTTTCACTCTATGTTCTGCCTATCTTTATTTTTGCTTTCTTGATCGAAGTATGTGTGAGAGATATATAGCGGACCGTCTATTATAACTACTGACAATGAACTATTGTTAATGTGTTACAGATCTGAATCAGATTAGATAACTGTGTAAGACAAAATGGATACATCTTCTCATATCGTCTCTCATGGTTTTCGGTTCCATCCTATTGATGAAGAACTGGTGGATTACTACCTAAGAAAAAGGATTACATCTAAAAGGATTGACCTGGATATCATCAAAGGCATCGAACTTTACAAAATTGAGCCCTGGCATCTCCAAGGTACATGTTGATATATAGATGGGTTATTAACATTATTTACTGAAATACACTTCGATACAGAGGTCACTAGCTCAGTTTATAGTTAACACTGAATATGCACAAATACATGCAGAGCTATGTGGATTGGGAGTAGAAGAGCAAAATGAATGGCACTTCTTCAGTCATAAAGATAAGAAGTATCCAACTAGAACTCGCACAAATAGTGCCATAGCTACTAGATCGATTATGGAAAGCAACAGGAAGAGATAAAGCAATCTACTATATGCTTGATTTAATTGCTATGTATACAATTTTTACATAGAAATTGTAGATCAATTAGAAAATTTTGTATTGAGAAATTTATTGATTCATTATTTGGTTGGGGGCATTATTCAAAATCATTTTTTGTGTACATAAACTATTGTCTAATATAGAGAAACACAACACACACCATAAAATATTTCATCTTGTCCTAGTTGTGTAAATAAAACAAATACAACACATTAAAAGAAACAAAACAGTTGTCTATAGAGAACTACAATAACAGTTCTTGGAATAATAAATAGTTGTGTGAGAGGCACTCATGCAATGCATTTGTTTATAAAAACCATTGTGTCACACACGATTGAACAACAGTTTTTGTTTCAAAAACCATTGTCTTTTCTTCTGAATAACAACAGTCGAAATTTAGAAAACACTTGTCTGAAATGATTTTAGACAAGAGTTTTTTAACAGACTGTTGTTGTTTCTAGGTATCAGACAACTTTTTCCAAATCTAGACACGTTGTGTGGAAACCTTTATGACAACGGTTTGTGTACCGTTGTCTGATAAATGCATCAGACGGCATCTCAATAGACGACGGAAAAAAAGTATCAAACAACGGGCAAAAATAGTTGTCACATAAATCTTTTTTATATAAAATCGTTGTCTGTCATGCTCTCCAACAACGGTTTTATCCCATTGTCTTTTCTATTCAACAACAACGGTGATGGTTTATAAACCACGTGTCTCAAATGATTTCAGACAAGCATTTTTCCACCGACTGTTGTTGTTTCTAGGTATCAGACAACATTTTCCAGAACTAGGTATGTTATCTTGTACACGATCAGATAACGATTTGTGTGCTGTTGTCTGATCTAGATATCAGACGGCATCTCAATAGACAACAGGAAAAGGGGTCATCAGACAACGGGCAAAAACAGTTGTCTCATCCAGTTTTTCTAGTAGTGATATATATATATATATATATATATATATATATATATATCTGTGTGTGTGTTTTAATGTTAGTTTTAAGAACATATTAATATTATGTGAATTTGTGTGTCTTATTTGATAAAACTTTACTTTCAAAGGGAAAACAAATCAAAATATTAAAGGTGGTTTGATAGAGAACCCATGACTATTTTACTATCTAGAGAACTCATGACTGATTATTAATGTGGGTTGTTCTGCCCCTTTTTTGCTACTTTCTATTTGCAATCTTAGTCTTCATAGTCTAAATTGTTTATAGATAGTTTGATCTATGCTTTTATAGAGCAAGGGTCAACCCCTGTACATTCTCTATTCTTCTTATATAAATATTAATTTAGGAAAAACAAAAAAAATAAACAAATGGGTATGTAGTTTGCTTAACTCCTTATTTTTCTTAATTAAATTAAAAAAATAAAAGTAATTCGTGCTTTGCACGACCTATAAGCTAGTATACATAAATTTAGTGAACAATTATTTTCTTCTGTGAGGCTCAATAACATATAGTAGCCATATTATCTTTAGGGGTGACTTTTGCAAGAAGATAAAACGTCATATTCTTTTTCTTCCGTGAGGCTCAATAACATATAGTAGCCGTATTATCTTTAGGGGTGACTTTTGCAAGATGATAAAACGTCATATTCTTTTCATGATGCATGCAGATGACATTATCTGGGGTGGCTTTTGCAAGAAGATAAAACGTCATATTTTTTTTCGTGATGCATGCAGATGACATTATCTACTAGTCTTTAAGGGAACGTACTTAAATTAGGCATGCGGCAAATCTCATTTTATTTTTGAGACATACGGTAAGTTGTATCAAAGTGGAAAATAAAGATTTATGCCAAAATTTTCCTCTAGCAACAGAGCTAAGGAAGATCTGGATGCAAGATATCAGACTCATACACGAAGACATCACAACTGCTCAAATTCCCAATTTAAGAATTCGTAATTTAAAATAATAGAAGAGAAAATAACCAAATCAGTGCTAAAATAATTAAAACAAATATTTATTATGTCTTCAAATAATTAAAACATCAAATTTATCGATTTAAAGCTCAAATTTAAGAAATAATCTTTATTTTAATAATAGTTTAACATTATTATTCAATCACAAAAAGACTAAAGAAAAAAATGAAATTACGGATCTTGATGTTAAGAATTATGTTCAATTTAGAAAATTTACTTATATTTAAATAAATTTAGCAATTTTACAGCTCAAAGTCAAGAAATAATCTTTCTTTGAGTAATAGTTTAACAATTATTATTCAACCGAAAGAAACTAAAGAAAAAATAAAGTTACGGATCTTGATGTTAAGAATTCAGTTCAATTTAAAAAATTTGCTTATATTTAGATTTAAAATTTCCATATACATATTTTAGTATTAGAATATATTCTTACTAACTGTTACGACATATTTTCGGTTGCCTCAATTATCTCTCAAATTTCTCAATATTCATCTAATAATAATTAAATTAATCCCCAAGTTAAATATTTCCTCTCTCTGAAACAAGGAATAATCTCCGATTAACGATAAAAAATATCTCAAAACAAAATTCTTCAAATCAAGAAGGTATCCCAACACGAAAATAATTTAAATAGATAAAATCTACTAATTCCTAATACATCCCTCAACAATCATAGGGAACTGAATCCTTAACAAACTTGATCTCTATAAATATAGAGTACGCATGTATCTTGAAAAAGGATCCTACACATCTAACAAGTCGAGACACCTCTCAAGTCCAGCTCGAAACATCTAAAAACCTAAATCCCCCTATTTTCATGATTTCGTTATTCCAGCATCCTCCGAAATTTGTTATCACCAAATTCCTCCATTAACACTAACAATCAAATATATTTTTAATATTGTTATGCCCAAATCTTGGTATAGATCCTAAACAGACCTAATGGGCTAAGATAATGGTCCATAACTTATAATGGGCCTAAAGATGGTAATTGGGACACTAAAACCCACCACCAGGAGCTAGTCCAATATGTTGTCAAGACAAAATTAGCCAGATATCAGAAAAATAGCGATCATGATCTAGGGATTGCCCTTGCATAAGGTTCCTAGTGTGGGATCACACTTAGTTTATCTCTTCATAATAGGGGTCCAGTGTTGACTCTATAAGAGCCCGGCTTCGAGGTTGTATTTCCATGTAAAGCGGTTTTGCTAGTTGTTATTCTTACTGCATTCGCATCTACAAATGAAGGCTCATGACTAAGCCCAGTGGGGTCGCAGGAGTAAGCTCAGTGGGATCGCATGTAAAGCCCAATAAGCCCAGTGGGGTCGCATGTGAAGCCCAATACTTGGGGTCGCATGACTAAGCCCAGTGGGGTCGCATGAGTAAGGTTATCTCCATAATTGGGGTCGCATGACTAAGCTCAATGGTGTTTAGTGGACTTGGGCCAGGATGGATCTCCGAAAACCCTAATCCATCTAGATAACTCGTTCTCCAAGAACTACGTGTGGCTTGATTCCTTATAAATAGGGTACGTAGGCCTCTTGTTAGGATTGAGAAATAGTTTACCCTGAGAGAGTACTTACGTATTTTCTCTTGTATTCTACAAATCAACAAGAAAGATCAGCCATAAACAGTTACAAATCTCCTTCGTGTTCTTCGTATTCTTAACAAAATATCCGTATTTTACTCCGTGATTCCAGAAAACCTCCAAAACATTGTTATACAAAATTCTTCCTAAAACATCTATCACTTGAAGGAGGGGAAAGTCATCATATTGGGAGAACGATGACTAAGTCAAACAAGAAGAAGAACATAGTTAACAACTGGGAGACACCGGGGTCGCATAAGATGGCCAAAAGTGACCCCCCTAGGAGCGACCCCCCAGGAGCGAGCACAAGGACGGGTTCAAGAAAATGGAGACACCTGTCACCCACCAAGTGATAGTGAATAGTGAAGTCATGGCCTTCCTCAAAGGCCTAGGTGAGCATATGACAGCTGTGAAGGAAAGGATGGCTAGATTTAAGAAGAGGTATAGCTCGAGGGGGGCGAAGAGGAATGCAAGAAAGGGACCTCAAATTCATCAAGAGGATGGAAGCAAGGGCCCCACCAAGAAACTTCTCAATGATATTTATGATGTTGTCACAGATTAGACGAACCCGGACTTCCATGAGAACCTTGAGTTGGAGGAGGAGGAAGATGTTTCTGAGAAAAAGGAGGGGTTGCACCAAGGGGCCGCCTCATAGTCTAGATTGTTTATAGATAGTTTGATGATGCCCTCATAGAGCAAGGGTCAACCCCTGTACATTCTCTCTTCTTCTTATATAAATATTAATTTAGGAAAAACAAAAAAAATAAGCAAAGAGGTATGTAGTTTGTTTAACCCCTTATTTTTCTTAATTAAATTATAAAAAAATAAATGTAATACGTGCTTTACATGACCTATAGGCTCGTATAGATAAATCTATTGAATAATTATATTTTTCCATGAGGCTCAATAACATGTTGTAGCCGTTAGGGGTATAAACGAGTCAAACTATTCATGAGCTACTCGAACTCGGCTCGTTAAATATTCGAATTCGGTTCAGTAATAATTGAGCCGAGCTCGAGCTTTTCGAATACTTTATCGAGCCGAGCTCGATCTATTCGAATACTTTATCGAGCCGAGCTCGAGCTTCAAATTACTCGGCTCGTAAGGTTCGCGAGCCTAATCGAGCCTTTATTGTTTTTAATTTTTATATATTATACATATATTTTTTATAAATATTAATTTTTTAGATAATTTATATATTTAATCGAGTTAAACTCGAGTCAAACCTGAACCGAACTGATCATATTCGATTCAAGCTTTCGAGCCCAACTTGAACATATAAAACTTTTTACGAGTCGAGTTTCGAGCTTGAAATGGAAGGCTCGATCAAACTCGAGCCCGAGCTATATCCCGAACTTTTTAGTCGAGCTCGAACTCGAGCCTGGTCGGCTCGACTCGATTATACCCCTAATAGCCGTATTGTCTCTATGGGTGGCTTTTGCAAGAAGATAAAACGTCAGGTTCTTTTCGTGATGCATGCAAATGACATTATTTGCTGGTCTTTAAGGGACTCACTCTATCACGTACTTAAATTAGGCATGCGACAAATCTCATTTTATTTTCGAGACATATGGCAAGTTGTATCAAAGTGGCAAATCAAGGTTTGTGCCAAAATTGTCCCCTAGCAACAGAGCTACGGAAGATCTTGATGGAAGATATCGGACTCATACGAAGACATCACTACAACTTTTGTTCTACTACATTCTACAACTATATCTTCAAGAGTGGATTCACAAATTTCAACTTTACAATAGCTTTTTCTTATATTCAATAAATTTTTATAAAGTTATTGGATCTTAAATATGAGTGAATTTTATGACAGAATTAATGATTGTCATAATGATTGTTACTATCTGTCTGTCCGACAATATAAGGTGAATGTGTCATTTTTAATTTTTAGAAAAATAAATTTTCCATTTTGTTTTATTGACAGGTCACTAGAACATACGCAAAAAAAAGAATATGTCAATAATGGGAAATGTGTTTTCTATGAAGAAGTTGTTGGATCTTAAATGTGAGTGAATTTTATGACAGAATTATTGGTTGTCATTGACTGCCCGATCACATACTACTTCATGTAATTGTTTTTTGGTCCGGAGCCTAAAGGGTTGTTGCTGCTTGATTGTTCTGTGGCCTTGAAGGCTTCTGTTACAGATAATTGCTTCACCGCTTTTCTTTGTTTCACTTGTTCTGCCGTAGCTCGAGCTTGATACCTTAGATATTGAAAATCCAAAGCTACCAAAGTCCCATGATCTTTGTAAAACGTATAACCAACTGCTAACAATGTCTCCTAGTAATATACTACAACAAAATTGGAAAAAGTAGGTAAGTGCAACACAAATAAAATCAAACCATATTTCAATTCTGAAAAATCAAGCGTTTACAGTCATCTCAGGGATATGCAGATCATATTGGTTTATATAAGCAGAAGTGCCAGCTACTTCCTACAGTACAATAACTAATATGAAATTTAGCTACAAAAGAAGACACAGATATAAATAGTACTTCATTCAATATGACCAGAATAGTGTGGTAAGATGTAATAAAACTTAAAACCTCTATCCATGGCTTACACAGTTTTCGCTGCAGCAGGTCTTAAGAACCATCCGTTCGCATACTTCAGAATTTGATAACAATTTTACCTCACTTACTGGCTGATTACTACTTGCAAAGTTGCAAGTAAATTCCATTACCAATTCAAAGTAAGAAACATCAACCCAGCCAGAAGTGACAATGATATGGAAGAAGATGCAAAACTACTTATAACTGGTGCGAGAAGCCCCCCCCCCCCCCCCAAGACAATGATTCCCGATACAAATGCAAAGCTTGTCAGGTAGAGCTGCCTCAATGTAGTTAGCGTCTACAGCAATTTTTTATCCAAAAAAGAAAAATATGTGAGGAGAAAACATAGAAGCAATAAAAAATTATAGAGATTTAACTCATTAAAATGGCAGGCCATAAACATATACAAGGAATAACGTGATTTGTGACATGAAGACAAAATGTTCAAAGAAGATAATTCATGTAAATAATGAAAAAAAAAAAACAAACCAGCTGTCTAAAAAAATATCTAATCATACATCTTGAATTTGGAATACTATAGAAAGTTTCTATACTTGAAGAAGCTATCCAAAAGCATCTTACAACACATATCGTTCAAGTATTATGCAATACCTGGAAGAACATGAGAGGTGTGTTCACCCACCTTGTTAGGTCAGGGTTTGCACCACATATGATAACTACAACCTAATTTAAATAGCATAAGCTATTACTTTATACCTAATTTTAGGTGCTGATTCACCTAACAATACGAGGATACCTTCAAGTTCTTACTAAAATTTGTAATTAGAAAAATTCAAACTTTCCACTTAGTTTTAGATAAATAAAAGATGAGTTACATCAATTTTATGAATAGGGTGATACATTGTGGATATGGTTTAAACATTCCTTGTGCAAGATGAGCTGCCAATGTTTGACATCCTCAGAAAGGGAAAAAGTATGAAGAAATAAAATTTCTTAAAGGATCACGTATATTACCATACGGGAGAGGAAGGGAATAGTTGATGTAATGTCAAGCATCTCATTCTCCTCTGTGTTATCATTGTCAAAAGCTTTCAAACGCTTGATGCGTTGTTGCACTTGTAACCGTCGGACCTGGTGCAACATTTGATAAAGAGTGGGGAAATTTAGAAATAGTAGAATGAATACTTTAGCAAGTGAGCAAGTGTCCCAAATACATAGCACAATTAGAATACCTCTTCCATGAGAAGAAATATTTTGTTACGTTTACTTCTTATGTTGTCTTGGATTTCATCTGAAAAAAATCTTGAACAATTTTTGGTCCTTCAATTATGCAAAAATTACTGAAAAGAATTAAATTAAGTCCAGTTTTAGAAACAGGCCGTTTCAAAACCTTAAAGGATTTAGAACAATCCATACAACCATGAAAGTGGAGACAATACCATTTAGCATCAACAAATTGAAATCTATAGCAAACATATCATAAATTATATGTTACCGGACACCAGTCTACAAAGGCAAAGAAACAAGACCAAGAAAATGGAGGAAAATATTTACATTTAAAAAAGCTGGGAAAATATTTTACACACATCTTAAATGAGATTCAAAGAAAGAGAGTGAACAAATCAATGAAATACAAACAAAGTGGGAACTTAACTCCAAGATACATCCATCAAATCACCTGGAGACCCGTCCCAGTTTTTATTTGTTTTGTGTGTGCAAAAAAATCTCAAGAAAAGAAGGATATCTTGCTAATTGAAAGCCGGTTCCATGCTCCATAAAGCTCTAAACTAGTGAAAAAATTAAAAATCAAAAAATAAATTTGAAATTTACTTACTTAATTCACATTAATCGAACTAGACAAGCTTATTTGAAGGTTATTTTAGAACGATTTAAACCAAATTCAAGTCGGGTTTGTGCTTAATTAGAGTTTGTGCTTTGAATTTGTGATATAATGGTCATGAGTACTAATTTGTAAAAGATGGTTTCAAATTAGGGTTTGAGATGGGTTGAAAGCGAGACAGGAGAGGGAGATGGTGAGAGTGAAATGGAAGAGAGACGGGAGAGAGATGAGAGGGAGATGGTGAGAGAGAGAACAGAGAGAGATTCGAGTAAGTTGAGATAGCAAGAGCAAAGAGGGAGAGAGATTGAGAGAGTCGACTGTGTGAAAAAAGTGGGAAAATGGGGGAAGTGAAAAAATGGGGTTCGTGTTTAAGGGGTAAAATAAAATTTTGTTTAAGGGGGAAATTGTTTGTGTAATAAAGGGGGAATTAAGGCACGTGTTAGTTTTTTATTTTTTAAAAAGGAGAATAGACAACGGTTATTATAATAAACGATGTCTGAAAAGTGTTTTAACATCAGTAAAATAACAACTGATGTCAAAAATACTTTTAACATTAGTGACATTTTTAACCCATGTTAAAGGGATGATGTTATAGCTACCTTTTCAAGTAGTGACATCCAGTTGGCATAGGCATTTCATGTACTGATTTATTCATTTCATCCTCTTCCAAGACCATGCCAAATGCAACCTTGTTTTCGATATTGTCCACCGCTAGCTCACATTTTCTTGGAACCTATTATAAGAAACGATGTGTAAAACTCTGCGAAAATTGGATGGTACGTGCACTATCACATATATACATATACTACTTGTTCTTTTACCTTTTCTCAGATGGAGGGGTGTCAAAACCCAGACACTCATTTTCTATGAACAATATTTTACCAATTATTTTTGGTTACTGTGTTGTTTCCTGATCAGGTTTTTGGCAGCTTGCTTTTTCAGAAACTGGAGATATCATTGCCTTTAGAGCATCAATCTTCATCTTCATTTCTCGCTTGGTTATCTCCAATGTAGCATCCCAAAATCCGGGGTACAAATATGGGGCCACTAGCCACTAATAACATTATACAATCCTGGATATAAATAACATATAGTAATAAAACCCCTTTACCAAGATCATATACAGGTTATGGTATGAAACAACTGTCAAATTACTATTACAATCCTTCCTCAGAATAAAATGTTATACAATTCTATGAATAAATAAAATCACTGTCTAACTGAATATCCAACCTTGACGAATTCCCAACCACTAACCAATGAGAATCCCTAACCCGATCGTCTCCTCTCGCTGCTGGAAAGCAACACCAATGACCATTACTAGGTTCACTAACCTTCTCTATTAGCTGAAGAAAACAAACAAGAAAGAGTGAGCCAACAATGCTCAGCAAGTGCAATAGTGATAACAATTTTAATAACAATGACAATTCTGATAAACAAAGGGGTTTCGTTTCATTCTATGAAGGAATCAGTTATTTTAACTTTTAGATTGCAACAAGGGCCAACAATTCACCATTAATAAGGTGCATCAGAAACTAGAACTGATAAGAGTTCCGATATCAAAGTATTATTAAAACAGACTTCCAAGGAGTCAAGAACTGAACATCTCAATCTCAGAGTATAGATTAGAATTGGAATTTTATTTATTCTTTTAAAAAAACAATAAGGTTAGGCTGCTGATCAGTCACGCACTAACCCCAGACAAACGCACATAGCAATGTCCTTAATTGGATTCATGGCACACATTGGCCTTAACTTCCGACCATAATATGGTCTCACCCCGAAGGGTTTTACGCCCCAAGGGCCACTTTTAAAAAAAAACATTTCCAATTCTATATCAACCACAATAGGTGTCGGAACAATCGACAACCTTTGCCAACCAATAACTGGAAACTCACGTTCCTGAATAATGACTTATGATTAATAGTCAATGAGGATACAACAATATCCGCTAGTATCAATGAGTTCGATACGATACAGGGGAATAACCAGATAATCACGATCTTTAACAACTACCGACAAGTTCGGTAATAAGTGCGGTGGAGAATATAAAGAACGGCAGTTAAATAAATATCGATAAGATAAATATAAATAAATGGGGACATAACAACATTAAATTGATTGAAGAGATAATCAACTAGAGCAACAATTGAAGATATAAATCGCGAGAAGATTATCATCACTTGAAATTCTAAGTTAGAGCAGGGACATAATGGAGCACTACAAATTTATAAAATATTTTAACGCACAATAAGGTTTGATTTCACATAAGTGAGTAAAACATCTTAAACGATTATTTGGAAAAGATAGAGTTTAGGATAAGTAATTTTCAAATCATTTTGAAGAAAACATTTTAAGAGGAAAGGGGTTCTCTGGTGAAATTATGCTAAAACGAGAAATTTCAATAACATGTACTTGTAGAGGTTTAAAACATGGACTCTTCCTGATTAGAGAGCCTTTTAACATTTTTTTTAAAAAAAGAAAAGTCTTCCACTAAGGAAGCTTTAACATCCCTTGGATGAAATAATTTACAGAAAAAGGATATTGGTATGGTCCTTTGAAAAATTTGATGCTTGCTCGGGGTGGGGAGAATTAACTATAAAGCGCAAATTGAAAGAGTGCATCACTTTCTAAACATGCTTGACCAATCTATATTATTCAACCAAGAAATTGAGTTGCATCACTTGAAAAATAAATGACTAGCAATAACACTTGCCTCGATATACGAAGTTCTCGATCCTAACATTGATCCTCGACCCAATTTCACGTCAGCCTTTACTTGCTAGCCTTTTATTTGGCTTTACTTCCATTTCTACTTCGTAACTCACCACTTCCACGTCAATTCACTCGTTGGCTTTAATACTTGTCCTCATGTTCGTCTTTCCATTTTCCCATGCACTGCTCTTGGCTATGTCTCCTATTCAAACCTTTACAAGGTCAGATACTATTTCAGTACCCAACTAAGCAAAATCTTATTATTTTTCTTTATTCTACCCATACGCGTCCTATATCGTTTACACACATATTTTATATAAACATATACAATCATTTTCACAAAATAGCTTTAATATAACCACTAGGTCAAATACTTACTTCACACAAATACTTAACACAGATGGTCACCTGATACTTAGATACCATCTAGGCAACCACTTCACAGCAAATTCACAACATACTTTCAAATCATCGAAATCAAATAAATTAAATAGATTTTAAATAGATTTGTAGGGGAATTTTAGAAAATTTCGGCATGAAGTATTCGTAAATAAGACTATTCCCCTGTTTTTCAATTCAACCATTTACCAACCAAATTATATAAAAATAGAGCTACCTCAATTCGTAGCAACATAAAAGTAAACATATAAGAAAAGTACCCGCCCTGACATGCGGCACATAGCATATAAGGAATTCTGCCTCGACATGCAGTAAACACATAATAATTTATATTAGCATTAACTACTACTTACGCTACATCAATAATCGTATCACTCACGCATTTTAATGATACAGGTGACAATCAATTATTGATATTCGTAAGCCCTAGGGAACAACCCCTAGCACTAACTATTACTTACGCTATATCAATGATCATACCACTAGAGCATATTAATTATACTTGTGGCAATTAATCATTGGTATTCGTAAGCCCGAGGATCTAGTCGATGAGAATTACACAAGTCCTAAATATTGACATTTAGAACTTATGATCTCTTTACGACTCCTCGCATTTAAACTAAATAACATATAATCATTGACCACATAAACACATAAGGAAATAAAATAACAGTTTAATTTTACTATAGATTACATTTGAAAACTAAATCAAAACAAATCACATAACCTCTAGGGCCAATGGTACATTTTAGAAATCACTGCTTAACATTTATACAAATATACAGCTTAAGCAATTATACAATTACTTAATCGACACCAATTTGACCACATACAACTCACCCCCCAATAATTTGATAGGTATAGCATTCAACGAATATAATAACTCGACTACAACATTTAACCCATATAAACCATTTACAATTAGCAAGGTCATATAAACTCCAACATTATACGACAAATAATAATTAGTAACTAACAGTCATTTAACCACATATAGACCAACACCAAGTAATTGACAACTACAACATTTAACACATAGACATTTACAAATAAGCCAACTCACATAACTACATATTATGCGACAATAAGAATTAATAACTCCCAACATTCGTCAAAATCCTCAAACTTTAACTTTCGAAATTATAGACTATAATTATTACACAACAATAATAATAAGTAACAAATAACAATCACAACATCCGACCATATTATCGGACTCACAATTAATCCCACAATCATAATTTACAACTATAATCTTCCAAATTAAACTACGAAAATTAAAACAATAATATCACCATTAAATCTAATTTAATTACAACAATATTAATTAAAATACGATAAATATACGAGCTTCGCAATTATACCTTTCCGAGGACCACCAACATCTTCACCATCTCTCTCCCTTCTCTCTCTCTCTCTCTCTCTCTCTCTCTCTCTCTCTCTCTCTCTCTCTCTCTCTCTCTCTCTCTCTCTTTCTCTCTTGTCTCTGCACCCACATACACACACACACACAGTGAAACGCGCACCACAATACACGCACGCATACCCTCTATTTCCCCTCTCCACTGTTTAAAACTCGCGGCCACCACCACTGTTCGGTGGTGGTCTTCTCCGGTGACCCAGCTGCACGACACGCACACAACACTCTACACACACCCACACACAGTTCACAGCCTCCTCCCTTCTTCCTTTCTCCTCTCCCTTCATCAATTTCTCTCTTCAATTTCCAATCCCCAAATATCAATTTCAAAATCCCTAATTTTCCCCTTTTTCAATCTCCCCCCCCCCCCCCCGTATTTGTTTTCTGCGCGTATTTGTTTTGAGGTGTTATTGGGCTTGGCCCAATGCAATTATATATCACTACTAACACTTTATTCCGACCCAGTTTAAACATTACTTATTCACACAAAACTAATACATCTTTTACAAATCGAAATTAAATAGAAAATTTGGGAAAATTAAACTTCTCATTTTTAAAATAATGAGTCTAAAATTACGAACACCCACATATTTTTAAAATATTTTTCGGATCAAAAATGAATTAAATATGAATTTTACAAATTTTGATCCTTTAAATACAATAAAACTCTTAAAATCATTTTAAAATACCACAACACCCAAATTAATTCACCCAACAATTTTTAAAACTCAATAAATATATAAAGGAAATATTTCAAAATATTTCATGATTTTTAATCCCTCCGATAATTTTATAAAGTTGACAGAGGATTAAAATACATGATTTAAATATATTTAAATCTTCAAAAATACAAATAAAATTACACAAACCTTCACAGCTTACCCAAATCATCATATAATCACATAAACACCATCTCACATACATTTCACCTTTACAACAATATTCACATAATTTATATTAAATAAATAATTTTTTAAATTCAAAATTTCTAGGGCGTTATATCCTTCCTCCCTTAATAGGATTCTGTCCTCAGAATCAACGCTAAGGATACAATTAACAATTTTTCCTCAAACATCTTACTTCCACTTCCCAGGTTGCATCTTTCAACACTAGGATTTCCCCCATACCAATTTATACCTTTATAAGCTCATTCCATGAGCCCTCAAATTCCGAAATAACCTTAAACTTTGGTTTCCGAGTCTTATTAACTCTAAACGTTTATCACACGTGAACGAATGTCTTTTCCCCGAAAATCAATATGACTTTTTCACATAATGAACTATACCCTGCGTCAAAACTATGTTACCACGCCAGTCCTTCTAAATAATACGACCGTGCAATTTACCTTAATTTACAACGACATACACTTGGTATAACTCTCACGCTTTACGTATTACCACACGATTTCAATTAGAATTTCGAGAAAAGAATCTCAAGAAATCCTCCGATCGCTTCCACTCCACTTTTCAAGTACTATGTTGATCAAGAAGGGAATAATTAAGAAGTTTTTTTTTCTTTCTTTAGTCCTATACTTTTACCGAGTACCCAATCTGGAAACTTAACATCATTTCGTCCATTCTCAGTCGCATCCTTGCAAACGAATACTATAACCAAACACATACGTCCTTAGATGCACATCAAGCATAATTTAATTAACAACTCGATTCTCACTCTTATAAAGTATTCTGGTTGCTAAGTCTTTTGAAGTATACCCTTGATTATTTACAGCTCTTGGAAGCTAATATACCTGTCACCTTGACTGTGACTTCACTCAATACAAGAACAAAATTGAGTTAACCAATCTGTAATATTAATTCTCCTGAGGTCAAAACTTCACTTGATACTAACCATGAAACAATTCTTACTCCAACAATTCCTAACAAGCTCCCACTTTTATCAACATGCTTATTCAATTTAAAATGCTTCACCACTTATTTACATATCCTAAACGAAACCTTACTCAGATAAAACTTTGGGAAAAAGAATATCAAGAATTCCTCAATCATTCTTACTCCTCTTTCGCGTGCAATGTTACTCGAGAAGGGAATAATCGAAAAACTTCTATCCATCCTTCATCTCATTGTTTTACCATGCAACCATTCTGAACTGATGACCATTTTCCTTAAATCATATATATATACCTTATTCGTAGCACACTATTCCGCATCTCCCGAAATCAACTTTCGAATCACAACTTTGTGTACTTGACGAGTTTTTGAATTTTAACTTTACACGCTACATCTTCAACATTTAACACCACTCACATTAACCACAAAATCATGACTTTCGAAATTCACATTAAAATCCTTGTGCCAAATTTTCTCCTTTTCTTTGAAACTCTTAAAATCGCTCTCGATTGATTTGCATACGCTTCATGAGTCTTCGATCATCTTGATATGTGACCTACGATCATATTAAATTCTTCGTCTGAATGTCGTTTGAAATCTTATTCATCGGAATATGCTTTGACTTAATTGTCTCCTTTCCGATATCTCCTTATACAAAACAATTCCATTCCCTTGGTACAACAACTTCTTGACTTGCTTAATCGTTAAGACCTCAATGTCTGCTTTCGACCTCAAAACACCGCCTTTATCTTTCTCAAAGTCAAAATCTCCCTTTTTCTGGTCCTCACAATTTGCTCGCATTTCATTGTTAGGAATTAAATAATGCTGGATCGTATTTAGTTCTTTTTTTAGTTATTACAAACACTTCTTACTAACTTCCTTCATAATCATTTTGAATTTCTAGATTCTTTATAATCATAGCAGTAGTCTTATTACTCTCTTCATAATTCCACTAAGATTGATATGATACTATTTTTGGCAAAAATTCCCATCCTTCCAAGCTCATAACACATAGCTTTAACTTCTGATTTTACTACTTGTCACCACACTGCCTTTCTGGTTATAGCCACAGCTTCCCACATTTATCTTAATAAAATCTCTAGGGATTCTTCTCCCGAAATTTTATTTTCTAACCATGGAGTCTCGTCAACCTCTGCTAATTCTCGTTCTTATAAGAATCTATTGTGCCCACTCTTCTAACTCCAAATCTCCGGAATTCCATATTCTTCCCTTAACTAAATTATATGTTTTCTGCTTAATCGCTTCCGGGAACTTCCTGGTTTCACCTTCTTTCTCCTCTTGTCATTTTAGTTCTTTTTGGTCAACTTTCCTCCATCCTTGATAATCATGAATTTCTACCCTGGCTTGCATAAGTTATTTACTCCACATAATCACCTTACTCTTTATTCAGTTCTGATTCTTCTTGATAATTCTTACAAACCATTCTGTTTCACTTCACTCTGCTTTATCCATGTCATCCTTCTTGTTTTTAACATTTTATGTCCAACAACGGCTCAAACATTCAAAATCTTGTGATATTCTATCTACTATCTTTGCCCTTCAATTGATGTCCAAAACAATCTTTCTTCAACATTGAACATCATACCTAACATCTTCGTCACCATTCTCTTTTCATCCTCTAACCGAATCTGTAATCATGTGCTTTTCTTTGCTATCCCTTTTTCCTTTATTCAATTCATTAGCCACGAATCTTGTCCATGATTTATTGGTCCAACAAATATTCCAACCTGGCATGGCATATCTTCCTTAATCACTATATTCTTAAACTTGCGCAACCAATTCTTCGTCAGTGCATTTGCAGTTTCTATCATTTAAGACGTCGTCACGCCTAGCTTCGCATCCCTTCAGCATTAGAAATTTTGAAATCATCAAATTTCTGACAAAGGAGGTCAATAAAATGAATGGGCGTCAATATGAATAAAGACTAAGTTTGTTTGATGAAACTTTTATAAAGGAGTTCAACCGAGAGATCAATATGATCTTCGAACTATTATCAGGTTGTATTTGTCACTTGGTTAACCACCACAGTACATAAAGATGGCCAGCCTTTAGTACCTTCATGACAAACACAATGAAAGGCAGAGTGTGTAAACTTGTAACACTATAACTAATGTAACTCAAACTAAAGGAAAAGATACTTAACCAGAAGACAATCAAGAACAAGAAGTCACAAGAAATCAACACTAAATGAAGACAAGGTAATTGATACAATTCAACTTGTTAACTATGATCAATCCAAGAAAAAATCATTGAGAGAAGTTCAAGTCAAAGTTGTTCATGCCTCAGTGATTTGGAAAGCCAAGAATCAAGATCATAACTATCAGTATCAATAAGACCAATTGATTTCAAGTGAACAAGAAGGAAAGCAAATATTGGAAAGCCACATTACTAATTGGATATGGTAATTTATTCAAGAAGCAAAAACCCTATCAAGACTAGTCACTTATGAACCAGACCGTTGCATCAAGTGTCAGGACATTGATAGCAAGTTTATGTCAGTAATAAAGATCCATATTCAAGAGCTTAGTGAAGAACAAAGAAGACATGAAGATATCACAAGTTCAAGATGTGCATTGAAGTTTCAAGTTGAAGACCAGAATATTTTCTAAGTACTAAATATTCTAGATGACCAAGTAGAAGTTTCTAAGTAGAAGTTCTACTTAGAAATTCGAGATGGCTAAGTAGAAATTCTCAAGTAGAAGTTCTACTTAGAGTTCAGCTTCAACATGACACATGGCATCTTCTGATTGGCAGATTTCCAAGCTTTCAAGATAAGGCAAGATTTATGTGGACATCATTGGGCCACGTATATCTTAGTCTTTGAAGACTACAGGACATAGATTACATTTAGTATAAATAGAAGTGCTTGTGTAATGTTTTAGTTAGTTAGCAATTCTTAAGAAAAACACAAGAGAAAAAGAGAGAGTGCATTCACAGAGCTTAGTATCATTCACTTCTCTCTGAACTTCTGTTATACTTTGTAATGAATGTTGTAGCAACCCTTTCAAGTTATATATAAGATATATATTCCTTGAATCTGTGTGTTCATTTATTGCATCGTATTTATTGCTTCTCATATTCGAAAAGTTGTATTCCCCCCCCCCCTCTACAACACATTTGGACCTAACAATTGGTATCAGAGCTATATGTTTAACATACAAAACATAGATCCTTGTGTTGAGTAGAAGAATCGTGAGTTTTTCATTTTCTAGATCTACTTTTCATTTTCTCGAAAAGTGAGCTTTAATTCGTTTGTGGTGAAAAACTCATCTGAAAAATTATTTAAATACTCCAGGTGTGATTATTTAGCTTGGATGTATTTTAATTAATTTTTGTGAATTAATCTGGGTACTTTCATATTTGGTGTTCTTGAGTGTTCATCATCTGTTCTTATCAAAGAAGACAACCCAACAACTTTTTGATCTCCTTTTCAAACAGAAAAATAGTAAAAGAATAAAAAGGTGTTTTTGGACTTTGTAATTTGCATTATTCACGGCCGAAAGTGAACAAGACATATTCATTGCCTAGCACGTGGGTTAGGTGGGTTAGGTGAGTAAAGCATTCAAAGTCAAAAGGTGTTAAAGAGATAATATTGTTTATTCAATATTAAAGTAATCTGCAGAAAAATTATTCTAAGGACAAAAGTTCTACATAGAATTTCTACTTGAGAATTTCTACATAGAATTTCGACTTGGACAATTTCTACTTGGTGATTTCGACTTGAGCAAAATTTCTACTTAGAGAAATTTCGACTTAGGCAAAAGTTCTACATATAAATTCTACATAGCCTAGTCTTGGGTACTTAGAAACTGTTAGTGACCAGAATTGAGATGGCTCCTAAAAATGCATTCAAGATCCCAATGTTCAACAAAGATCACTATGAAGAATGGGTTTTCAGAATGAGACTATATCTAGAGACTGTTAACCCTGAATATCTGGAAGTCCTTGACAAGGGTAAATTTGTCCCAATGGTGGTTATTCCTGCACATACGGAAGGAGGAGTGGTTATACCACCTCGGTCTGAGCCTAAAAAGGTCTCGGAGTTTTCGGATGCTGACAAGGAACAAATAGCTTGTGATACTGCCGTACGACAAACCTTGATGGAATATCTTGATCATGAAATGTTTAATATAGTCAAAGGTCTGACTACAGCGAAGAAGATTTGGGACAAGATAGAAGTTGTCATGGAAGGATCTGCAGAGGTCAGAAGCAACAAGACACTCATACTCAAGATGGAGTATGACACCTTTAGAATAAGGAAAGGAGAAGGCATAACAGATGTCTACCTACGATTCAGTCAGTTGGTATTGGATTTGAATCTAAGAGGTGTAACTCTCCCCATGGTAGAGACTAATACGAGATATTTGAGGAACCAGCCAAAAAGCATTGAACATAGGGTCTACGCAATAAGAGAAACCAGAGATTTGCATACAACTTCTCTGGAAGAATATTATGGAATATTAAAGACCTATGAGCTGGAAACACTTCAAGATCAAGCATGGGACAATGATTCAAAGGGAAAAGAAAGTGCATCAGGATTAGTTGCTGATGAGGAAGAGTCTAAGAAAGCAATGGTTGCAGCAAAGCCTAAATCATCACTTGCACCACATCAAGTTGATAATGATGACGAGTGCGCATCTGACAATGATGATGACTACTACACCCAAGAAGAGCTGGACAACATGGACGATAGTGTCGTGGCATACATGGCAAGGAAGTTCAGCAACATGAGATTTAGAAAGAGCAACCGACCACAGAGAAAATCTTCATCTTATTATCGGGCTGCTAGGGGTGGTGGTAGTTCGTCAGGCTACAAAGGAAAAGGCAAGAATACCAGCTACAAATCTCCTTTGGATTTCAAAATGAAGTTCAAATGCTATAATTGTGGTGAAGCTGGACACTTTGCCTCGGACTGCAAAAAGCCTAAACAGGCTTATCCAAAAGAGACATTTGAAGCTCTCAAAAGCAACTATGAAGCACTGTTGAAGGAAAGACATGGAAAACGAGCTTTATTGGTGACAGAAGGAAGAGCTTGGGATGATTCAGATGAGGAAGATGTTACTCATGTAGCAAACTTTGCCCTCATGGCTGAGACATCAGAGGAACCAGAGGTACCAGTTCTGACTCTTAAAGTAGAAATGTCTATTGATGATTATAAGGAACAGAACGGGGCTCTTAGTGAAGAGATCTATATGTTGTGCAAAAGCCTAGACTCTTCTCAAAAGGAACAGAAAACACTTGTTGCCAAATGCAGAATGCTTGAGGCAAAAGTGGAAGAGCTAGAGGCTGCTTGCACTGTAGATACTTCCCTAAGAGACTATATTACATCTCTGGAACACAAGCTCGTCCTTAAGGAAGAAGTAGAAGCATGTCTTAGGAACAATCTAGCTGAGTTAGAAACAAAATGCGAAGCTTACAAACTAGCTGCTAGTAAAGTGTATGTAGATAATGACACATTTAAGAAAATAACTGGAGTAGGTATAGGACTTGATTATTCTGACCTTCCTAAGAAAGAAGGAAAGAGACCTATTGACCCTAGTTCCAGTGACCTTAAAAAGGAAACACCTAGAATTCTTAAATCGGCTGTCAAACCTATCTACAAACATCTTGTTCCTAGAATAGAAGAAGAAGAGACTGAATTGATAGCTAGATATGAGATTGAGATGGAAGATCGCCAGAAAGAACAACCTGTAACTCCTATCAAACAAGTTAAAATCAATTTCCCTAGAGATGAATCTAGACTGGGATTAGGAGCTAAGGCTGTTAAACAAGGAAAGAGAGAGAAAGGCATAAAAGAGGTTAAGGCTGAACGAATAAAGAAAGCATGTTATCATTGTAAATCTACTGAACATCTTTCTTATGCATGCAAAGCTAACATGGATGTTCCTGCTGCACATGCCATGCCTACCACACATACAATGAATAATCTGCATCAGAATCATGCACAGTGTGGTCAACCTAACTGTATGCCATGCACTTTTAATATCATGCAAACTTTTGTGCATTTAATGAATGCATCTAGCCAGTCATGCTTAAATACTGTTGCTAGTTCAAATATCAAGAAAAAGTATGGGAGAGCCAAGACTGTCAGTCCTCTTAAAGTTAGGAGTGATAAACCTTCTCCTAAGACTGATAAATATGTCAAGTCTGAGAAAGGAAAGGAGATAGTCGAAAGCTCGAGTAATGTGAAGAAAAGTGCATCTCCTGTTGTTAAATCTGTTGATTCTCGATCTTATCGAAAAGCCGGGCCCAATCAAAGTTGGGTTCCGAAGAATGTCTAACCAATCTGTCATTGCAGGGCGTTAAGCAGAATAGAAATAAAGTCATATGGGTGCTAGACAGTGGAGCATCGAGGCATATGACTGGAAACAAGTCCCTGCTTACAGAGTTGGTTATGAAGGCTGGCCCTTATGTTACCTTTGGAGATGACAGCATAGGTGTGACTAAGGGATATGGCAAACTGAAAACTGGCAATGTCATCATTGAAGATATTTCCTATGTTGAGGGACTAAAGCACAATCTGTTGAGTATAAGTCAATTCTGTGACAAAGGTTACGAAATTGTCTTCAACAAGAAAGGTGTCTCTATCACTCACATCAAGGAAGGCTCACTAGCTTTGAGAGGAGTTCGAAAGGCAGATCTTTTTGTTGCAGATATGGATTCAGCAAATCAGGATGAGGTCACCTGTTTCTACAGTAAAGCCTCGGATGATGAAAGCTGGTTATGGCACAAGAAGTTATCTCACTTAAACTTTAAAACGATGAATGTTCTCGCGAGGTGAGAACTGGTGAGAGATCTACCTCAAATGGAGTTCGCTCCGAAAGGACTCTGTGAAGCTTGTGAAATGGGAAAGTCGAAGCGAGCATCGCATAAAAGCAAAGAAATTTCAAGTATTACTGAGCCTTTACAACTTCTTCATATGGATTTGTTTGGCCCAGTGAATGTCCTATCTTTGTCTAGGAAAAGATATGCTTTGGTAATCGTGGATGACTTCTCCAAGTATACATGGGTATTGTTCGCAATGACGAAAGACGAAGTATCTTTCTTAATCATTGATCATATCACTCAAATTGAGAATGTTTCAACACTTACTGTGAAGACGATTAGATCAGACAATGGCACTGAATTCAAAAACGCAGTGCTAAATGACTTCTGTGTATCTAAGGGAATACGTCGTCAGTATTCAGCCCCGAGAACTCCACAGCAAAATGGAGTAGTTGAAAGGAAGAATAGAACTTTGGTTGAAGCAGCAAGAACTTTGTTGTATGATTCAAAACTTCCTTTGTATTTCTGGGCCGAAGCAGTGAGTACCGCTTGTTACACTCAAAATAGAACCTTGATCATAAAAGATAAAGAAAAGACACCATGTGAGCTAATGAACAACAGAAGACCAACAATCAAATACTTTCATGTCTTCGGAGCAAAATGCTATGTGCTTATAGATGATGAAAATCTAGGCAAGTTTGCAGCAAAAGCTCGTGAAGGAATCTTTGTTGGTTACTCTACAGACGTGGTGGCAGCTTATAGAGTGTTCTTAGTGAATGATCGAAAAGTGACTGAAAGTTACAACGTCAGATTCGACGATACCAAACTCTCATCAATTTCAAGAGATTCTAGTGAACCTGAGTCCCTAAAATTTCAGAATCTGGACTTAGAAGATCTTGAAGATGAACCTAAGTTGGTTGTTCCATTAAATGTTCCAAGAGTACATGAAGAACCTGAGTCTAGTGAACAAGCTAATTCTACAAGATCAGGAGAGTCTTCTTCAGTACGAACCGGCAACAACTCAGGGGGAGTAAATAGCAGCTCAAGGACTACTGTTCAAGGCTCGAGTCGAGTTGACTCTAGTTCTGTAGGAGCTGGCACTAACTCAGGGGGAGTTAGTGAAAATAATCAAAGTAGTCAGCACCCCAACTCAGAAAGTCAAGCTGAATCATCAATACAATTTCCAGGTGAACGGGTATGGAATAGAGACCATCCGTTTGAGTTAATTATTGGTGATCCAGATGCTGGTGTGACTACTAGAAGAACTGCAAGAGCTGACATGGCTAATATCTCCTTATATTCTGGGTTCTTATCCAAGCTTGAACCTAAAGAAATAGAAGAAGCTCTTGGCGATGCTGATTGGGTGATTGCAATGCAAGAGGAACTCAATCAGTTTGAAAGGCAGAAAGTTTAGAAACTGGTACCCCGACCAAAGAACAAATCCGTAATTGGAGCTAGGTGGGTATTCAGAAATAAACTGGATGAAAACGGACTTGTAACACGAAACAAGGCTCGTTTGGTTGCAAAAGGTTATTCTCAGCGAGAAGGAATTGATTATGATGAAACCTATGCACCAGTTGCAAGACTTGAGGCAGTCAGGATGTTCTTGGCATTTGCAGCACATAAGAACTTCAAAGTTTTCCAGATGGACGTGAAAAGTGCCTTCCTGAACGGAGAGTTAGAAGAAGAAGTGTATCTGGAACAGCCGCCTGGCTTCGTTGATCCAGAACATGTAGATTTTGTGTATCTACTCTTCAAATCTGTCTATGGCCTCAGGCAATCCCCAAGGCGATGGTATGAAACCCTATCCCTATTCTTAATTGAAAATGGTTTTGTTAGGGGAGTAATTGATAAAACATTGTTCTATAAAGTTGTGAGAAATGACTTAATACTTGTTCAAGTATATGTGGACGATATTATTTTTGGGTCATCAAATGAGCGCTTGTGCGAGAAATTTGCCAAGCAAATGCAGGAAAAATATGAGATGAGCATGATGGGAGAGCTGTCCTTCTTCCTTGGATTACAGATCAGTCAGAGAAAAGATGGTATCTTTATCTATCAATCCAAGTACGTCAGAGATTTACTCAAGAAGTATAATCTAGAAGATGCATCAGCAGCTAAGACTCCCATGGCAACAGCCACGAAGCTTGATGAAGACAAATCAGGTAAATCAGTTGACATCACAAGCTATCGAGGTATGATTGGCTCACTCCTCTATTTAACTGCAAGTAGACCCGATATAATGTTCGCAACTTGTTTATGTGCAAGGTTCCAAGCGGATCCTAGAGAATCACATCTCGTAGCCGTCAAAAGAATTTTTAGGTATCTCAAGGGCACACCAAATCTAGGGATTTGGTACCCAAGAGATACAGGTTTTAATCTTATTGGCTATTCGGATTCAGACTATGCAGGTTGCAGGATTGATAGGAAAAGCACATCTGGTGCTTGCCAATTTCTTGGCAGAAGATTGGTGTCCTGGCAAAGTAAAAAGCAACATACATTATCTACTTCTACTGCTGAAGCTGAGTACATTGCTGCTGGAAGCTGTGTAGCTCAAATACTGTGGATGAGGAACCAACTGAAGGATTATGGCATGGAGCACAAGAAAATTCCAATCATGTGTGACAACACAAGTGCCATTGCCATAACCAACAATCCTGTAGATCACTCAAGAACCAAGCATATTGACATCAGGTATCATTTAATAAGAGAACATGTCGAGGAGGGGACTGTGGAGCTACATTTTGTGCCCACAATGCAACAAATTGCAGATATATTCACCAAACCTCTTGATGAAGTAACATTCAATAGGTTGGTTGGTGAATTGGGAATGCTTAACACAAGTTAGTAAAGCCTTCTATCTGTAAAATCCATGTTTATGTTTGTATGTGCAAGCTAATCAATCATTATGTGCTTAGACTTTAAAATGCCTAATTAATGATTGTTATAGTTTGCATATAGTGTGATTTTGCATGAATTCATTGTGTTTTAAGTGTCTTTTATAGCACAAATCTGTGAATTTATGCTTGTTAGATTGCATGATCATAGGGGGAGTTAAATTCATAATATTCTAAATATTGCATGATTTTTAGATGAATTTACCTATGAGTTTCATGTAATTAGAGGCCTTAGAATTAAAAAACTTCAATATTTCGAGTTAGGTTCTATCTCGAAACTCATCTAGAAATTCGACTTGAATTTCGACTTAAGCTGTCAGAGTGAAGTTTTGAAAATTCTAAGTCTGGGAAAAATTTCGAGTTGGCTATCTCGAAATTCATCTCGAAATTCGACTTAGAGTTCGAGTTCGAGTTACCAGTGTGCCTAGTTCTATCTTCAAAATATTCGAGATAAAGTCTATCTCGAATTTTATCTCAAAGGTTGAGATGAGGTTTCCATTAAGGGGATATTTTGAAAAGAACTGAGAATTAACTTCGAGTTAGTCTATCTCGAAACTTAACCCGAATTTCGACTTGATGTTCGAGATAGAGTTCTTAGTCTATCTCGAAACTCCACTCGAATTTCGACTTGATGTTCGAGATAGAATTCTCAGTTAAGCTAAAGGGAATTTTTCGAGTTACACTCTTAACTCGAAACATATCTTGAATTACCCTGTACTTTTTGGTTCAAAGGGGGTATTTTGGAAAGAATGAGATTAACTTCGAGTTAGTCTATCTCGAAACTCAACTCAAATTTCGACTTGATGTTCGAGATAGAGTTCTTAGTCTATCTCGAAACTCAACTCGAATTTCGACTTGATGTTCGAGATAGACTTCTAACTCGAAATGTATCTCGAATTTCCCTGTTAGAAGGGAATTTTCCAAGTTTACTACAATTCTATTATGTTCAAGATAAGATTTCTCTATAGTTTTTGCTGTAAAATTGGTTAAAGTGCTTATTTGTGCTTCATTGTTCGAGTTAACCTCTATCTCGAACTTTATCTCGAAGTTCGACTTGATGTTCGAGATAGAGATGTTCGAGATAGAAATGTTCGAGATAGAGTTCGACTTAGATGTTCCTTGTATGGACTTGGTAATTTTCACTCCTTTTAATAGGGACATTTTAGTCATTTCACATTCATCTATATATACATCTCTAACTCGATGCCTAATTCACTTTACCTAATTCTAATTTTCACAGCAGCCTCTTCACAAAACAAGGCGATTTCATAACTTCATACCGTTAACCCGTGTTTTTGTGATTAAACTCGTACTAATCACGAATTACTGCCAATTTTTGGACTAATCTTGACTGCGTTACCCTTAATCTTTGTGTTGGTGTGTTTTGTGTTCATCCATATACACGCGCATATACATACACACGAACATATATTGTTTGTGTACTGTTCATAAAACGCGATTTCATATTCACCATTCATAAACACACAAGATTTCACTGGTACACACGAATATTCATCTTCTTTGAATATTCAGATTTAGTAATTGGTTTTTGATTGTTCATCCCGTAGTTTAATTTTCTCTAAGGGACTTTTGTTCTTTTTGATAAATTAAATAGGATACATCATTTAATTCGTAAATTACTTGTTTTTCTAAATAAAAAAAAATAAAATTTTCACATCTTTTTAAAGAAAAACATTTAATCAAAATGGCTCACCAATTTTCACTTGCTAAAAACAATTTTTATAATATTTCTACGGAAATTGGTGATCAACTCCCGCGGTTTAAGTTTTGGATACGATTTCTCAATTTGTACTCCAAAGCTAGCCATGCTTTTACTGCTAAACCTACATTAGTACATGATGCTTTACAGCAATTATGGACTAGTGCGGTTACTTTTGGGAGCAAATCAACCCCCTTAGGTTTCAGGTTTACCTTAGCGGGTCAGGAATATGAGGTGACCGAAGAAATTGTCAACAGGGTTCTGGGATTTCCAATTAAAGATGCCTATGATCCAGAACCTACTGCTGCAGAACGCCTCAGATTCTTTGAAGAAATTGGATGTTATCCTCCAAAAGGCCCAATCACGGGAAATATCCAAAAACAATTCTTCCATGTGGAATGGAATTACTTTTTCGAGGCCATCACAAGATGTTTTCGGGCACGCGAAAAAGACTTTCATCAAATTCCAATTCCAATGCAAACCTTTGTAGTTGCCCTAGCAAGAGAACTGGATATAAACTATGGACGCATAGTTCTCTCTGAGATAGTGGCCTCAATGGGATCCCTTGCAAGCAGAGACCTCACTACAAATGATGTTGTCTGCTGGTTTCCTCGGTTTCTTCAAATGCTGATCAATGACTTAATACCGAAGGATGCTCTTGCTATTAGACAGGGATTTGCCAGAAGCCCCACATCTGAATCGCTAGGGATGGGCACTAAGTCACTTTCAACCATTGCTAATCAGGATAAACATCAAGGTAAACCGATGTCTATTCCTGAAAATATACAAATGTGGCTTAGATATGATGCAGGAGTTACCAATTTGGAGGCATCATCACAAATTTCATCACATGCTCAAAATCCATCTGTTCATGCTGAGGCATTTGATGAGATTCCTGATGAGGAAAGCGATGATGCACAAGGTAATCAATCAGGTAATCTCTCCCTGCATACTATTCATTCCTCCTCCTATGTATCTGATTCCGAGACCCAAGAGACTGCTAACCCGCAGGATCTATCCCAGGGTGAGAGCTACATTTCTGAATACAATACACATTCTTATTCTCTATCACCCTTGTTAACGGAAGTCAGAAAGCCAGCACGTGTCTATGTAGAAACTGATGAGGAGATTGAACCCGAAGAGCAGCAACTTATTCGAAAGAAAGCCAAACTTTTCCACGCTGCTACTTCACAACCACAGTCAAACCCTAGAGTGTCACACGCAACCACTCCACCTCACGCGAGTGGTTCACCCCTTGAACAATCTACACATAGGGATTTTGATTTTGGTGAGGATGATGTACCTCTTGAAGATACTGTTGCTTCAAGAGGACATGAAGTCTTAAGAACTTCAGCCGTACCTTCACCGGTACGTACTGATGCTGCAAAGAGGATCGGTTCTGATGTCGTACAAGGACACTTTGCAGCCTCTCAGCCTGAGATTCCAACTCAGGAACAAACAGAATTTGATCCCATAACTGTCAACAACATTTCTTATCAATTTTCTGCAGGTACTGCTTCATTATTTGGATCAATCATTGAAGACATACACGAGCGTGAGACAGGGAGTGTGTGTGAGAGGTTAGGGAGAGAGGGACCTTCATTTTCAAGGCCCGAAACCGAGCGTCAAATACCAACAGAACGAGTATTAGAGCGAGGTCACCTAAACCAAACACCGTCCCTTAACATTGAAAATCTTGATACGCGTATGACTTCTATGGAAAATCAAATGAAGCAGTTCGGACAGACGATGGGGCAGTTTGGGATGAACATTGGAAACAACCAAAGGGCTCTAGACGACTACGCAGCAAGAATGGCAAGTCAAGCTACAGCTTTTGATGATTTGACAAATAAGGTCAATGACTTGGGACATGCTGGTGGTGTCTTGGGAAGCACTCTCAATGAGAGGATGGGGGCATTGGAGTCTACAATGCATACAATGGCTGTGGAGATCAGTAGAATGATGTTCGCATTCAGGAGTTTTGTGCCCCCGGAGTGTTTCGAGCCGCAACAACCTCCCCCCGATGCTGGTGCAGGTGGTGCAGGTGGTGCTAGTGGAGCGGGAGCCTCTGGTTCTGGTTTTGGAGGTTCCTATGCAGCTGGTGGATCTGAAGACCATGGTGGAGCTCAGGATAACTCACCTAAGGGGGAGAGTGGAAAGGAGACGAGACAGCAGGCAGTTCACATCGAAGAAATTGAAGAACCCGCTGATCTTGTCAAGGAACCAGAAGTTGAGCCGTCTGTTGATGAAGAGGCTCTGAGGATGAGAAAGGGTAAGGCAGTAATGGTTGATGAACCATTTCTTGATCTGAGTCATCAGGAAACAGTACAGGAGGTACTTGACTCAGATTCTGACATGGAAGACGTACCGTTGGCACACGCTATAAAAAGATCTTTGAAGGAACAAGGTGGAGGTGCTGGGATGTCTTCCGGAATGCCTGAAGAATTTCCTGTTGATGAGGAAACCCTTAAAGCTCAACAGTTAGCCTTGGAACAAGCTCAGTTCCATAAAATGAAGATGATGCAAGAACGTGCTGCCTTCCTAGAAAAGAAAGTGGAGCTACAAGGGAAGCAGTATGATCATGAGCTTGCAAGGCTAGCTAATCCTCAAGTTGATCTGGACAAACGAAGGATAGGGCAGAAATGGGATGAAGCAAGGAAGATAATGATGGGACCATGTGTGAAAGGAGTTCATAACAAGGATGTAGATGATCTGTTCTACAACTTGAATTTGCAGAATCCAATGACTGGGGACTATATAAATGCTTTGAAGAGATTAATTTCTAAAGTCAGGGTTGGATACAATGCAAATCTTAAGGAGTGGCAGGTTATCTTGTCTTTGGTAGAAGGAGTCCCAACATCTTTCCTATATGTGGATGACCAATTCATAATGAGAAGATCTGCGTCAGAGTTGTTCTTGCTAGCGACTAAAATTCAGTACTCTCAATCTGAGGAGCTAAGCATTCTGTACAGGGATCAGTTAATGCAGCTAGCAGAGGACAAGGGTCCAGAATTCTCAGCATATCCAAATTTTGTCCGGATGGTAGTTGACGGAAAGATGAAGAGGGTTAGCATGGAGGAAAATGATCTAATGGAGCTTTCATTGGAATCTCTCAAAGCTGTCTGTAGACAAATGATGAGTAAGGGATTCGCTTCTGAGCTTAAAGATAAATCCGTGAAGATCATTGAAAGAGTTATATTCAAGAAGAGCAATGAGGTGTGGAAGTGTGATGTCATTGCTCCAAACCCTCTTGATGACGTGAAGATTGAGCCGGAGCTGATAGAGAAGAAATGGAATATTCTTCAAGCCATGAAGAATGTAGATGAAGCTCTGACTCTTCCTTCTGGAGCACTAGAACAAGGAGAAATAAGGGAGGCTATTGGTGTTCCAGGAAGTGATAGTGTATACTGGATACATGCTTATGTTGAAGATACAGCTGATGCCTTAGTATTCATAGATGCAGACCAGAATCAAACAATCTTGCATATGAGTAGACAATGGCTGCTACGGACTCAAGATGCTGCATTTCTGGAGAGAGTATTATATGTATTCAAATGGGGCGAAGTGGAAGATAAGTTTGTTGAAGAAAAGCAGAGACTCATGAGTTACCTGTCTGAAGTAGTAGTGGAAAAGAAGCGAATGGAGCGAGATGCGGCCAGTGTCCACAATACTGACCGTGTCAAGGGCTACCCCAAGATGATCTATTGTCAGTTTAAATCTGATAAATCTCACTGGAAACCTCAGCTCATCATGAAGAACTTTGAGGATATTCCAAAGATCAGAACTACTCAGGAGGTGGACAAACTCAGAAGGCTTTTCAAACATCCTTATCCAGAGCCCAAGAATCCTCTAGAAATGGAAGCTGTAAGTCTGTTGAATGCTAGGTGGAAGCAGCTTAAAAATCCAGTGTACAAGAAAGAACAGCAGCAGAAGGAGAAGCGCAAAAGGCAGAAAGAAGAGAGAGACCAAGCTGCTGAAGCTAGAAAGAGGAAACGGAATTAGGGTTAAAGGTCAGAGTGGTGTGAACTTGAAGTTGGAAAAACTTCATGTCTTTCGGTTGCTTTAACTCACTTGAGGAAAATTCACCTTAGAGTGAATCCAATAAGGTGATACAAGTTTGACTAAAAGGTATGAAATAATCGAGGTGATAGGAATCACTCAAATGGTCTTTAATTCGAAGTTCGAATTCTGTTTCTAGTTTAAGTTCTTTGTATTGTTTTCATGTAAATTTCAATTGTAAATTATTCAAGACTGTAATGTTAATTATCTTTTCTCGTCTCATTGTTTAGTTGAGTTATCCTTCATTAATTTGAATGTCATTGTTAGACAATCAAATTGGGGGAGATTGAAAGGCAGAGTGTGTAAACTTGTAACACTATAACTAATGTAACTCAAACTAAAGGAAAAGATACTTAACCAGAAGACAATCAAGAACAAGAAGTCACAAGAAATCAACACTAAATGAAGACAAGGTAATTGATACAATTCAACTTGTTAACTATGATCAATCCAAGAAGAAATCATTGAGAGAAGTTCAAGTCAAAGTTGTTCATGCCTCAGTGATTTGGAAAGCCAAGAATCAAGATCATAACTATCAGTATCAATAAGACCAATTGATTTCAAGTGAACAAGAAGGAAAGCAAATATTGGAAAGCCACATTACTAATTGGATATGGTAATTTATTCAAGAAGCAAAAACCCTATCAAGACTAGTCACTTATGAACCAGACCGTTGCATCAAGTGTCAGGACATTGATAGCAAGTTTATGTCAGTAATAAAGATCCATATTCAAGAGCTTAGTGAAGAACAAAGAAGACATGAAGATATCACAAGTTCAAGATGTGCATTGAAGTTTCAAGTTGAAGACCAGAATATTTTCTAAGTACTAAATATTCTAGATGACCAAGTAGAAGTTTCTAAGTAGAAGTTCTACTTAGAAATTCGAGATGGCTAAGTAGAAATTCTCAAGTAGAAGTTCTACTTAGAGTGCAGCTTCAACATGACACATGGCATCTTCTGATTGGCAGATTTCCAAGCTTTCAAGATAAGGCAAGATTTATGTGGACATCATTGGGCCACGTATATCTTAGTCTTTGAAGACTACAGGACATAGATTACATGTAGTATAAATAGAAGTACTTGTGTAATGTTTTAGTTAGTTAGCAATTCTTAAGAAAAACACAAGAGAAAAAGAGAGAGTGCATTCACAGAGCTTAGTATCATTCACTTCTCTCTGAACTTCTGTTATACTTTGTAATGAATGTTATAGCAACCCTTTCAAGTTATATATAAGATATATATTCCTTGAATCTGTGTGTTCATTTATTGCATCGTATTTATTGCTTCTCATATTCGAAAAGTTGTATTCACCCCCCCTCTACAACACATTTGGACCTAACACACAATCAGTGGCGTCCCACTGGACTTCTATCACAAAGATAAGACGTCCCTGAATCCCTACCTACATAGGTTGTTCATCTCAGCTGGAATAGAGAAATTCAATCATTCATGATAATGAAAGGGATCCAAGAGTTTCAAAAATCTTCATGTAAAATTGAATTAAGTACTCTCTGAAAAATTCAAATACTTCCGAAAGGACGAGATTGAAGTTTACTAAATCTGAATACGAAACTCATCATCGATTGATGTATAAAAGACTTTTCAATAGATGCTTCAATGATTGATCAAGCAAACATTCAAGAGATTCCTAATTTTTCATAACCTCACTCTTGTCAACTAAGCACTAATGTACTTAGCTGCCAAAACCGGCCTGACAATAATGAGTTGAATAAATAAGAAGATCTCAATTCATTCTCGATTATGGACCGTTATTGCACAATGAATGCCTCAACAACGATACCAACCGGGAATTAATTTACGACAATTCAAAAGAAGACTAAGAAATTTCTTTAAGCAATGAATTCGAATGAATCAACGATTAAGGGTGCACAATTACGCTCGACTTCCAATTCTTGCTAGTAATCGCTGCCCACTTCGCATTCATAATCTTCCTGTACCATCTCCGAAACGTTCACATCGAAATTAATATCGTAAAAAGTTCTAGACTCTACGCAAAAATCTCGAGATAACGTCCCCCAGACTGATAGCTTCATCTGTCCACTTAGCTTATGCCGCTTCGAGTTTGCTGTTTCGCTAAAAGCCCAACCCTTAAACGATTCGAACTTCTGCTCGCGCGATAACCCGAAAGACCGATTAACGTCGCAACGCTTGCCGAAGTATCCTAACGTGATCCTTATCCTAAACCATTCTACCCGACGTCTATCTTATACACGTACCCTAACCCTCCTAATCTGTTTCAGTGACCATAATCTGTGGCTCTAATACCAACTTGTAGCATCCCAAAATCCGGGGTACAAATGTGGGGCCACTAGCCACTAATAACATTATACAATCCTGGATATAAACAACATATAATAATAAAACCCCTTAACCAGGATCATATACAGGTTATGGTATGAAACAACTGTCAAATTACTATTACAATCCATCAGAATAAAATGTTGTACAATTCTATGAATAAATAAAATCACTGTCTAACTGAATATCCAACCTTGACGAATTCCCAACCACTAACCAATGAGAATCCGCAACCCGATCGTCTCCTCTCGCTGCTGGAAAGCAACACCAACGACCATTACTAGGTTCACTAACCTTCTCTATTAGCTGAATAAAACAAACAAGTAAGAGTGAGCCAATAATTCTCAGCAAGTGCAATAGTGATAACAATTTTAATAACGATGACAATTCTGATAAACAAAGGGGTTTCGTTTCATTCTATGAAGGAATCAGTTATATTAACTTTTAGATTGCCACAATGGCCAACAATTCACCATTAATAAGGTGCATCAGAAACTAGAACTGATAAGAGTTCCGATATCAAAGTATTATTAAAACAAACTTCCAAGGAGTCAAGAACTGAACATCTCAATCTTAGAGTATAGATTAGAATTGAAATTTTATTTATTTTTAAAAAAAACAATAAGGTTAGGCTGATGATCAGTCACGCACTAACCCCGAACAAACGCACATAGCAATGTCCTTAATTGGATCCATGGCACACATTGGCCTTAACTTCCGACCATAATATGGTCTCACCCCGAAGGGTTTTACGCCCCAAGGGCCACTTTTAAAAAAAACATTTCCAATTCTATATCAACCACAATAGGTGTCGGAACAATCGACAACCTTTGCCAATTAATAACTGGAAACTCACGTTCCTGAATAATGACTTATGATTAATAGTCAATGAGGATACAACAATATCTGCTAGTATCAATGAGTTCGATACGACACAGGGGAATAACCTGATAATCACGATCTTTAACAACTACCGACAAGTTCGGTCATAAGTGGGGTGGAGAATATAAAGAACAGCAGTTAAATAAATATCGACAAGATAAATATAAATAAATGGGGACATAACAACATTAAATTGATTGAAGAGATAATCAACTAGAGCAACAATAGAAGTTATAAATCGCGACAAGGTTATCATCACTTGAAATTCTAAGTTAGAGCAGGGACATAATGGAGCACTACAAATTTATAAAATATTTTAACGCACAATAAGGTTTGATTTCACATAAGTGAGTAAAACAGCTTAAACGATTATTTGGAAAAGATAGATTTTAGGATAAGTAATTTTTAAATCATATTGAAGAAGATATTTTAAGAAGAAAGGGGTTCTCTGGTGAAATTATGCTAAAACCAGAAATTTCAATAACATGTATTTATAAAGGTTTAAAACGTGGACTCTTCCTGATTAGAGAGCCTTTTAACATTTTTTTTAAAAAAAGAAAAGTCTTCCACTAAGGAAGCTTTAACATCCCTTGGATGAAATAATTTACAAAAAAAGGATATTGGTATGGTCCTTTGAAAAATTTGATGCTTGCTCGGGGTGGGGAGAATTAACTATAAAGCGCAAATTGAAAGAGTGCATCACTTCTAAACATGCTTGACCAATCTATATTATTCAACCAAGAAATTGAGTTGCATCACTTGAAAAATAAGTGACTAGGAATAACACTTGCCTCGATATACGAAGTTCTCGATCCTAACATTGATCCTCGACCTAATTTCACGTCAGCCTTTACTTGCTAGCCTTTTATTTAGCTTTACTTCCATTTCTACTTCGTAACTCACCACTTCCACGTCAATTCACTCGTTGGCTTTAATACTTGTCCTCATGTTCGTCTTTCCATTTTCCCACGCACTGCTCTTGGCTATGTCTCCTATTCAAACCTTTACAAGGTCAGATACTATTTCAGTACCCAACTAAGCAAAATCTTATTATTTTGCTTTATTCTACCCATACGCGTCCTATATCGTTTACACACATATTTCATATAAACATATACAATCATTTTCACAAAATAGCTTTAATATAACCACTAGGTCAAATACTTACTTCACACAAATACTTAACACAGATGGTCACCTGATACATAGATACCATCTAGGCAACCACTTCATAGCAAATTCACAACATACTTTCTAATCATCGAAATCAAATAAATTAAATAGATTTTAAATAGATTTGCAGGGGAATTTTAGAAAATTTCGGCATGAAGTATTCGTAAATAAGACTATTCCCCTGTTTTTCAATTCAACCATTTACCAACCAAATTATATAAAAATAGAGCTACCTCAATTTGTAGCAACATAAAAGTAAACATATAAGAAAAGTACCCGCCCTGACATGCGGCACATAGCATATAAGGAATTCTGCCTCGACATGCAGTAAACACATAATAATTTATATTAGCATTAATTACTACTTACGCTACATCAATAATCGTAGCTCTCACGCATTTTAATGATACACGTGACAATCAATTATTGATATTCGTAAGCCCTAGGGAACAACCCCTAGCACTAACTATTACTTACGCTATATCAATGATCATACCACTAGAGCATATTAATTATACTTGTGGCAATTAATCATTGGTATTCGTAAGCCCGAGGATCTAGTCGATGAGAATTACACAAGTCCTAAATATTGACATTTAGAACTTATGATCTCTTTACGACTCCTCGCAATTAAACTAAATAACATATAATCATTGACCACATAAACACATAAGGAAATAAAATAACAGTTTAATTTTATTATAGATTACATTTGAAAACTAAATCAAAACAAATCACATAACCTCTAAGGCCAATGGTACATTTCAGAAATCACTGCTTAACATTTATACAAATATACAGCTTAAACAATTATACAATTACTTAATCGACACCAATTTGACCACATACAACTCACCACCAATAATTTGACAGGTATAGCATTAAACGAATATAATAACTCGACTACAACATTTAACCCATATAAACCATTTACAATTAGCAAGGTCATATAAACTCCAACATTATACGATAAATAATAATTAGTAACTAACAGTCATTTAACCACATATAGACCAACACCAAGTAATTGACAACTACAACATTTAACACATAGACATTTACAAATAAGCCAACTCACATAACTACATATTATGCGACAATAAGAATTAATAACTCCCAACATTCGTCAAAATCCTCAAACTTTAACTTCCGAAATTATAGACTATAATTATTACACAACAATAATAATAAGTAACAAATAACAATCACAAGATCCGAGCATATTATCGGACTCACAATTAATCCCACAATCATAATTTACAACTATAATCTTCCAAATTAAACTACGAAAACTAAAACAATAATATCACCATTACTAATTTAATTACAACAATATTAATTAAAATACGATAAATATACGAGCTTCGCAATTATACCTTTCCGAGGACCACCAAAATCTTCACCATCTCTCTCCCTTCTCTCTCTCTCTTTCTCTCTCTCTCTCTCTCTCTCTCTCTCTCTCTCTCTCTCTCTCTCTCTCTCTCGTCTCAGCACCCACAAACACACACACACACACACACAGTGAAACGCGCACCACAATACACGCACGCATACCCTCTCTTTCCCCTCTCCACTGTCTCAAACTCGCGGCCACCACCACCGTTTGGTGGTGGTCTTCTCCGGTGACCCAACTGCATGACACGCACACAACACTCTACTTACACCCACACACAGTTCACAGCCTCCTCCCTTCTTCCTTTCTCCTCCCCCTTCATCAATTTCTCTCTTCAATTTCCAACCCCCAAATATCAATTTCTAAATCCCTAATTTTCCCCTTTTTCAATCTCCCCCCCCCACCATATTTGTTTTCTGCGTGTATTTGTTTTGAGGTGTTATTGGGTTTGGCCCAATGCAATTATATATCACTACTAACACTTTATTCCGACCGAGTTTAAACATTACTTATTCACACAAAACTAATACATCTTTTACAAATCGAAATTAAATAGCAAAATGCGGGAAAATTAAACTTCTTATTTTTAAAATAATGAGTCTAAAATTACGAACACCCACATATTTTTAAAATATTTTTCGGATCAAAAATGAATTAAATATGAATTTTACAAATTTTGATCCTTTAAATACAATAAAACTCTTAAAATCATTTTAAAATACCACAACACCCAAATTAATTCACCCAACAATTTTTAAAACTCAATAAATATATAAAGGAAATATTTCAAAAGATTTCATGATTTTTAATCCCTCCGATAATTTTATAAAGTTGACAGAGGATTAAAATACATGATTTAAATATATTTAAATCTTCAAAAATACAAATAAAATTACACAAACCTTCACAGCTTACCAAAATCATCATATAATCACATAAACACCATCTCACATACATTTCACCTTTACAACAATATTCACATAATATAATTCATAATTTATATTAAATAAATAATTTTATAAATTTGAAATTTCTAGGGCGTTATATCCAACTCCTTGTCCCTTTGTTGGTCACGAGCTAACAACTCAGCCTTCGTAATTCTCGTTCTTTTCTCTTTAGGCATATTAAAGAACAACTTTGGGGTGGCAAAACCTCCAACTCCTCAAACCCTTCCCGAGTGCTCCGCAGTTTCCAACGCCGTGCTTAGCACATCTGTAATACCCGACAGCTGAAATTCACCCTTTTCCTTTTTTCCAGCAATTCATCCTGTCAACAACACAAAAAAAATTGCCAAAAATAAAAAATTGTATATGTTTCTTTCCAGCTTGTAATTCAAGTAAAAGCAAAAAACAAATACCAGAAATAGGAAAAAAAATGCTTTCAGTTTTGTCAAACACTTCTTCAACATCTTCATTAGTTTTCCCATCCTTCCATTTACGAGCTTTCTTCCACATAATCGCTCTATCAAGCCTTTCTCCAGGCTCCAACTTTCTAGCCTTCACCTGTTTAAAATTTGGAAATATTTAAAATTGATCAAAAATTAAAAATTATTGTGATAATGATAAGTTCTTACTTCCTCTTCCAGTACACCTTTATACCCCTTCCTTTGCCGTACGGTGTGGATACTTCCGCCCCTTCACTCTCTCGCTCTGATCCTTATGTATTGGCTGTTGTAAAAAATTACAGTGCTACATTATACAATTCTATAAGAATCATCTAATGAGATGCAGAATAAAAAAATGATCTAAGATACTCAAGTCTTGTATACCTGCTGATATGGGCTAAGAGTAAGCCCTAAAGACACATTTAATGTGGCATTAATTAAACCTAGAATGGTCAAAATACGAAACCCAATAATGGGGCCCAAAAACCCTAATTAAATATTAATTTTGTAATTAATATTAAGGGTGATAAACAGCTCAGCAGTAAGTGTCAGATAAGGATACAATATCTTTATGAGTAGCCATCAAGGCACCTACTTCAACATGGAAACAGACTTCTACAAGGTAGGAGTCTAGAACCTTCCTCAAGGCGGTGACTTGCCCACCAAGTCACCTAACCCTACTACGATTCTAAGGCTTCTCAGCCTATATAAGGGCCTGATCCCTCATTCTCAGAACTACGTTTTTGGCTTAATTCTTAGCATTCATTGAGATACGTAGGAATCTTTTGAGGACTCGAATTAAGTCACGAAACACGAGGGCAGCCATTAAAGCTCGAAGCTCTCAAACCCTAGCAATAAATACACCCTAGTTTTTATTCCACATCATTTGGCGCCGTCTATGGGACTCGAATATCAACCATGGTTACCACCCGGAGAACACCAATGCTTTATGAAACCACTACCAGCACCACCGCACCCCCTATTGGGGAAAAAGTACCCCCAGGAGCGGGCTCCCAACCACAGGTCACTCAGCCCCAAGGGACTGAAACGCAAACTCAAGGATCGTTACCCTTAGTGATGAATCCCTCCAGCCAAGGGACGAATCCTTTGCAGATGATAGTCTCCCCTCTTGAGGGCCAATCCATCCCTCCTATGGCCTAGATCTCTACTACCTTGATCCCCGCAAGCACGAACCCGGCGTATGGGTTGCCCAACTATCCCCCGTATCAGGCTGGACCAAGTGGTCATGCCCTTCAGATACATGAGCCGCCTTACATTAGGGGTTTAGGACCCAACCAAGGCCAGCAATACCAAGACTACTCCGGCCCGTATTCTGATGACTCATCCTCGGAGGAAGATAGGGATGAAACCCCAAGGAGGCGACGTCCGAGCAAGGAGCCTGTAGGGCAAACTCGCCAAAGAGTCCATGATGGACCCCCTCAAACAGCTGCTGAGAGAATCAAGGCACACGAGGCCGAGATCCAAAGGCGGAAGGACGACATGGCAAGAGAGCAAGCCAGGCAAAATCAGAATTGATCCCCTCCAGCTACAAGGGAGATTCCCCTGATCGATTTGGAGAGGTCTTCAAGGAGACAAAGAACGGTAGATACCCAACTGGAAGATCAACAAGGGTGGAAACTCCCAGGAGTGACCCCAAGGATTTGATGCCGCTAGGAGATCCTGACAATCCCACACCCCCATTCACCGAGGAGGTGATGAATGCTCATGTCTCTAGGAAGTTTAAGATGCCCACTATTAAGGCTTATGATGGAACGGGTGATCCTTTGAATCACGTTAGGACATTCTCAAATGCGTTGTTGTTGCAGTCGGCTAGTGATGCTCTCAAGTGTAGGGCATTCCCTCAAACCCTGTCGGGCATGGCACAATGTTGGTATAGCCGTCTGCCCCCAAATTTAATTGGCTCTTTTAAGGAGCTGAATACCACTTTTGTCAGCCAATTCATTAGTGGAAGAGTTCATGAGAAAAGTTCTGCATCTCTTATGTATGTGGTGCAAGGAAAGAATGAGAATCTTAGAGATTACCTCAAGCGATTCACCAAAGACATTAAATATCACTGATTTGGAGAATATGGCGGCCATGGTAGCCCTGGAGCACGGAACCACTGACCTCTTCTTTAAGAGGTCGTTGGCAAAACATCCCCTTGAGAGCATGGCTGAGCTCCAACGAAGGGCTGATAAGTATATTAAAGCTGAGGATTACGATAGGAAGGATGATGATCGTAATCGCAACCCTCAGCCCCGAGGGCCTGTGATAAATATGATTTTTGGTGGCCCGACAATAGCCGGGACATTTAGAAATTCCATAAAGGTGTATGCACGAGAGGTGATGTACATTGTTGGGGAGGCACCGAAGCGTGCAAAGACGGAAGTCTCAATTGGATTCGATGATTCGGACCTCGAAGGGTGAAGTTTCCCCATGATGACCCACTGGTTATCTCACCTGTGATAGGCAACTCCCAAGTGAAGAAAGTCTTGATAGACAATGGGGCTTCAGTGGATATTCTTTTCCATGATGCCTTCCTAAAGATGGGATATATTGAGTCTCAGCTGACACCATCTAACATGCCCATATATGGTTTCAACGGAGTAGAATCGAAGGTTGAAGGGATAATTCAACTACCAATGACCATAGGACAAGAGCCTAAGGAGGCCACACAGATGTTAAATTTCTTGGTCATCAAGGCCACCTTCACCTATAATGCTATCTTAGGGAGGATGGGACTTCATGCATTTAAGGTGGTTGCCTCTACCTACCACTTAAAGATTAAGTTCCCAACCAGAAACTGTATGGGTGAAGAGAGAAGAGATCAAAAAATGGTAAGGAATTGTTATGTGGACACTTTAAGGCCTGATGGAACCGGGGGGCAGGTCCTCCAATCGAGGATATGGATGTCCGTGAGGATGAAGAGCGAAGAGGAAATCCAGCAGAGGACTTGGTTCCCATACCTTTAGTGTTGGGAGATCGTGAGAAGGTTACTTACATCGGGGCGTCTCTGAAAGACCCCTTGAAAAGAAAGCTAGTTGCCTTCTTACATAAAACAATGATGTATTTGCATGGACAGTAGCCGACATGCCAGGGATTGATCCTCAACTGATAACACACAAGTTGAATGTGGATCCGAACCGGAAGACGGTGAAACAAAAGAAGAGAAATTTCACGCCTGAAATACAAGAAGCCATAGAACAGGAAGTTGACAAACTCCTAGAGGCGGGGTTCATCGACAAAATCCAGTTTCTGAAATGGTTGGCAAATCCTGTAATGGTCAAAAAGGCCAATGGAAAGTGGAGGATGTGCATAGATTTTACTGATCTGAACGACGCATGCCCAAAGGACTGTTTCCCCTTGCCAAGGATCGATATATTGATAGATGCCACGGCTGGGCACGAGATACTAAGTTTCATGGATGGCTTCAGTGGTTACAACCAAATTAAGATGCATAAAGATGACATTCCTAAGGTGTCATTCATCACCAATTTTGGTGTGTATTGTTACCTGGTTATGGATTTCGGATTGAAGAATGCAGGAGCCACCTACCAAATATTGGTAAATAAGATCTTTGCCCATCTCATTGGGAAAACTATGGAAGTCTACGTGGACGACATGTTGGTGAAAATCCTATATAAGGCAGACCACATTCAACACCTACGTGAGGCATTTGAAGTACTGAGGCACCATAAGATGATGTTGAACCCGGCCAAGTGTGCTTTCGGTGTCGGATCAGGAAAGTTTTTGGGTCTCATGGTCTCGAAACGAGGAATCAAGGCTATCCTAGACATGGAACCACCACGTTCCATAAGGGATGTACAGAAGTTAACTGGGAGAATTGCTGCATTGGGGAGATTCATCTCCAAATTCGGAGACAAGTGTTTACCGTTCTTTAAAACCTTGAAGAAGGTAAAAAACTTTGAGTGGAAATAGGAGAGCCAAAAGGCCTTTGAGCAGGTGAAGAAGTATATGGCTGAAACCCCGCTGTTGGCCAAGCCAAATATGGGAGAAATCCTTTATCTCTATTTGGCAATCTCGGATCAAGCTATGAGTGGTGTGCTTGTAAAGGAGGAAGACAAGGTTCAGAAACCCGTATACTATGTGAGCAAGGTTTTACACGGAGCAGAGTTGAATTACTCCACCATTAAGAAGTTTGCCTTAGCATTGGTGACTACCTCTAGGAAATTACGGCCCTATTTCCAAGCACACAAGATTGAGGTACTTACAGGACAACCATTGAGAAATATTTTGCACAGCCCCAAAGCCAGTGGTAGGCTCATCAAGTGGGCAATTGAATTGGGAGAATTTGATGTTAAGTACAAGCCGAGGATGACCATTAAGGCACAGGCATTAGTTGACTTCGTGGTTGAATGTACCATCGACAACCAAGAAGTCGGGGGGCAAGAGATAGTACCACAGGAAGGTAGTGAACCACATAAGGAGAATATGGAACCCGTGCTCAAGGAGAAGGAATATTGGACGCTCTATTTTGACGGGGCATCAAAAACAAAAAAAGTGGTGCTGGTCTTGTTCTACAAAGTCCCGATGGATTCATGATTGAATACGCCCTGAAGCTGGACTTCCCAACAACCAATAATGAGGTAGAATATGAAGCTTTAATAGCCGGACTAGGTCTGGCAGGAGTATTAAGGATTAAGAATCTTAAAGTTTGTGGAGATTCAAGGCTAGTCGTGGCCCAATCAATGGAAAGTTTGAGGCAAGGGATGAAACCATGGCCAAGTACCTGAGGCTGGTAAAGGCAGTAATGACTCAATTTGATGAGTGTTACATAGATCACATTCTGAAGGAGGAAAACGTCAAGGCCGATGCCTTATCCAAGTTCGCCTCCTCCGAGATAGAGAATTATTCTGGAAGTGTCTACTTTCAGATTCTGAGAGCCCCTACCATCGATTCAAAGTTGGTCGCACATATTGGAATTAGGGAATGTTGGATAGACCCTATAAAATCACACCTTGAGACCGGTTGGCTCCCGACTGATGCAATGGAGGCACGAAAGTTATCTGTGAGGGCATTAAGGTATGCCCTGATTGAAGGGATACTCTACAAAAGTCTTTTGTGATTCCATATCTAAATTGTCTGAGACCTGTGGAGGCCAAGTCAGCTATCGAGGAGGTCTATGAAGGGATTTGTGGACATCACTTCGGGGGCAGGGCCCTAGCTCACAAGATAGTTAGACTCGGGTTCTATTGGCCTGAGATGATGGCCAATGCCAAGGAGTACTTGAAAAAGTGTGATCGGTGCCAGAAACACGCACTAGTGGTTAGGCAACCACCAGAAATGTTGAAATCCATCAGTTCCCCCATTCCTTTTGTTATGTGGGGGCTGGATATACTTGGGCCTTTTCCTATGGCCACAGCTCAAAGGAAGTTTCTCATCATAGCTATTGACTACTTCACGAAATGGATCGAGGCCAAAACTTTGGCTAAAATCACAATCAAGTAGGTTGCGCAGTTCTTGTGGGAGAACGTCATGTGTAGGTATGGAATTCCACGGATCCTGGTTACGGACAATGGACGTCAGTTTAATAATAAGGAATTTAGAAAGCATTGTGATGAGAATGGAATTGAGCTATGGTTTACCTCGGTTGCCCACCCTCAAGCCAATGGGCAAGCTGAGGTTGCTAATCGAATCATCCTTGATGGACTTAAGAAAAGGGGTGAACGCTCTAGGAACACTTGGGTGGACGAATTACTACCCATACTCTGGGCGTACTGCACCATCTGCAAGGCGACTATTGGGGCGACTCCATTCATGTTAGCTTACGGAGCTGAAGTTGTGATACCCGTGGAAATCATGCATGCATCTCCACGGGTGGAAGCCTTCGAACCTGACACCAATGAAGAGGGAATGAAGCTAGCCCTCGACCTGATATATGAGGTGAGGGATGAAGCTCATGCAAGAAATGTGCAACATCAAAAAAGAGCTTCCTTCTACTATAACCTAAGGGTGAAAGAAAGGTTTTTCCGTCAAGGGGACCTAGTACTCAAAAAGATGGAAGCATCCAGAGTTGGACAGAAGGGGAAGCTGGCCCCGAATTGGGAAGGCCCGTATCAGGTCAAAGGCACGCTAGGACGAGGATCGTACAAGTTGGAGACTTTGGAAGGAAACGGGGTGCCTCGCACTTGGCACGCATCGAACCTCAAGGTCTATTATGTTTGATAATCCTGTGTAGGACATAGCTTATAGGAAAAGTAGAAATAAGGTCGACGAAACCATTTCAGAGTTTTCAAACTCCGAGTAGGAAGTAGGGTATTATGTAAGGGCTGGACCCATTTCATGATCTATTTATGCAACCTGGTTTTCAGTATTTTCTTTGCTTATTCTCTTTATGTCTGAAATGTATCCATGCATATTTAAATTGCAAGCTTAGGAAGGCCAAATACAATAGACATAAATAGCAAAATAAAAGAAAGCCAAATGAGAATAATTAAAAGCCCGAAGGCTATAAGTTAAGTTAAAACGACAAAGTTCAAGATGAACAGACAAAAGTGAAAAATGAATAAATAAGCTCAAGGAGCCTTAGGGGCCTCCTTAGCAGGAGGGTCATCATCAGAACTAGTCTCCGTAGTGGATCCATCAGCAGCAGAGTCAACAGACTTTGTATGGAGTGAGGAGTGCTTAGGATCTAAGATCCTATCAGTAGCAGCCTCCTCCTCCACCTCATCCTCCTCGTCCTCCTCCATAGGAGTAATTCTTTAAGACTCCAATAACTTAGCCAGCTCTGCAGGGGCCTCGAGACAGGGAATATCTCCAATCTGGAACAATCCTGGATGCTTCTCTAAAACAGCATCTAGAGCCTCCTTCCAGCCATTAAAATAGTTGGATGGATATGTAAGGTCATCATGCTTAACCATCAGATTCTGAAAGTCAGCAGAATCCATGTACTCATCAATAATGTCCTCCTTGTTCTGTCGAAGCTCAGCAATACTACCATAAGCTTTCTCCAGCTCCTCTTCTTTTGCCTTCAGTTTCTCCGTTAGGCTCTCAATAGTTGCCTTGGACTGGTCGAGATCCTTCTTATGAGTCCCAGCCAGGGTCCCCCAAGATTGGCATGGTGCAGGGTAGCCTGGAAGTATATGTTACCCTGAAAGGAACGATGCAAAAATTAACAAACAAGAAGTAAAGATTTAAATCAAGAAAAGAAGAGAATGCTTACAGTTGCAAGGGCTTGAGTACCCATTAACTCAACCGCTTCCAAATCGTGAGAAACAACAAGGTCGCGATAATCAGCAGGGGTGACTGAGTGGTAGGACCAATCCTTTGAATGTTTGGTGTTTCCCACAACCGAGTCCTGGATGCCCCAAGCAGGCCGGAAAACGGAGGTCTGGGCAGAGGAGACTGTCCCACTTCCCTCTTCCACATCAACAGCCTTTTGAGGTCTCAAAAAAGCAGGCTCTATTGGTTGTCCCCTAGGGTCTTTTATGGCCCGTTTTCTCTTCATATGAGAAGATTTGCCGGACAAGTGCTCCTGAAGCGCGTTGATGGCCTTAGCAGCTGAAAAATCAAGGGCAAAATTTATAAGAATAAAGCATAACTGGAAAATAAATAAGAGCTATGTGAGAGATAGGTGAGGTTTACCCTTATCCGAGATAGAAGAAAGACCCACTGACTTGAGGGAAAATTCCTCAAGGAGAGTGAAGAATGACACTACAACAGAAATTCCTCAATGGTAGCGAAAAACACCGTTGTCCCAAAAAATTCCTCAATGGTCGCGAAAAACACCGTTGTTCCAAAAAATTTAACAACGGTGAACTATTAGCTAACGAAAAAGCGTTGTGTCTTTCAGCTACCGACAATGGTTATTCAACGTTTTTAAAAACGTTGTCTAACTGGTGCCCCATTGGTCAAATGAGACAATGGTAGTTTACGGTGGTATTGTGTAACGTGTATTAAAAAAAGTGTGTTTCAATTCAAAATAAACCGTTGTACATAATGTGGCTTGAGACAATAGTTTTTGTTGAAGAGTTGTCTGAACTGTCGCCTTACTAGACAACGGTTTTATGAAACCATTATCTGAACTACAGAAAAATTTGAATTGAATTTGGTGGGAAATAATGAAATGTTTGGTGGGAAATAATGAAATATTTGGTGGGAAATAATGAAATAATTTGAATTTAATTTGGAGGGAAATACTAAAATAATCTGAATTGGATTTGGTGGGAAATAAAAAAATATTTAGACAACGGTTTTTACACAACAACAACAGTTTTTCATAAAAATCGTTGTGTAATGTTTTACACATTTAAATCGTTAAACTACGTTTTTGTTAAAATCTCGTACAACCCGACCTTTTTATTTTTAGAATATTTTTTACCAACACCAAAATGAGTGTTTATTAAAGTCCGTACGGTTCGATCGTCGAAGAAATCATTCAAAAAATTTATTCAGTGAATTTGGATCATGCGTCGTTATAGGAAACATCAGTTTTACTACGTTTTTGTTAAAATCTCGTACAATTGGACCTTTTTATTTTTTGATTATTTTTTTCCAACATTAAAATGAGTGTTTATTAACATCCGTACGGTTCGATCGTCGAAGAAATCATTCAAAAAAATTATTCAATGAATCTGGATCGTGTCCCGTTATAGGGAACAACACTTTTACTACGTTTTGGTTAAAATCTTGAACAAACCGACCTATATTTTTTGATTATTTTTTTTTCAACACTAATATGAGTGTTTATTAACATCCATACGGTTCGATCGTCGAAAAAATCATTCAAAAAAATTATTCATTGAATCTGGATCGTGCCCCGTTAAAGGAACCATCACTTTTACCACATTTTTGTTAAAATCTTGAACAAGCCGACCTTTTTATTTTTAATTATTTTTTTTCAACACTAATATGAGTGTTTATTAACATTCGTACGGTTCGATCGTCGAAGAAATCATTCAAAAAAAATTATTCAGTGAATCTGGATCGTGCCCCTTTCTGGGATGCTACACTTTTACTACATTTTTGTTAAAATCTCCTACAACCAAACGTTTTTGTTTTTTGATTATTTTTTTCCAGCACTAAAATGAGTGTTTATTAACATCCGTACAGTTCGATCATCGAAGAAATCATTAAAAAAAGATTTCAGTGAACCTGGATCATTATAGGAACCAGCACTTTTACTACGTTTTTGTTAAAATCTCATACAATCGGACCTTTTTATTTTTTGATTATTTTTTTTCAACACTAAAATGAGTGTTTATTAACATCCGTATGGTTCGATCGTCGAAGAAATCATTCAAAAAAGTTATTCAGTGAATCTGGATTGTGTCCCGTTAAAGGAAACAACACTTTTTGCTACGTTTTTGTTAAAATCTTGAACAAATCGACCTTTTTATTTTTTGATTATTTTTTTTCAACATAAATATGAGTGTTTATTAATATCCGTACGGTGCGATCGTCGAACAAATCATTCAAAAAAATTATTCAATGAATTTGGATCGTACCCCGTTATAGGAAGCAACACTTTTACTACATTTTTATTAAAATCTCGTACAACATGACCATTTTATTTTTTGATTATTTTTTCCCAATACTAAAATGAGTGTTTATTAACTTCCGTACGGTTCGATCGTCGAAGAAATCATTCAAAAAAATTATTCAGTGAATCTGAATCGTGGCCCGTTACAAGAAGCAAAACTTTTACTACGTTTTTGTTAAAATCTAGTACAACCCGACCTTTTTATTTTTTGATTATTTTTTCCCAACACTAAAATGAGAAATATATAATAAAAATGAAAAAACATATATTTTACATGTCCATAAAAATATTTTTATTTTTACTATATTTTTATTAAAAAGTTATACAAGATAAATTTATTATTGTCATCATAAATACCACTGGCAAAAAATACCATTCTGTTAGAGAAACGTTATAGAAACGTTGAGTAGGGTAAAAAAGACATGGTACCACTGGCAAAAGCCAAAAGTACGATGGTACCATTGAGAATTTCCCTGAAAAACGTTGGTTGGCCCCAAACATGTTAAAAAAAATTACTAAGAACAATCTTGGGCATGCTCTATAATATGCAACAAGAAAATATGTTGAATCTTGGAACATTTCTTATACATCTTATTGGCTACAAATCTTACTTATGGAAAAAACCTATTTAACTTGCTCTATGTTCATAATTATAAAAATTGTGAAAGGCTCAAAGCTAGACTTCTAGATCCTCAGATCCAAGGTTCATCAATCAATTTATTCGCAATCCTTAAGTGATTCACTCACTATGGCAAATCTTACAAATCCTAGTTATCCTTTACTAGTATATGTTGCAATTTCAACAACATCGCAATCTAGTATTTAGCATTTTCATACATAAATAATGCCTTAAGTCTTCAATTTACCTCTAAAAGTGTTCATGCAGTAGAAAATATCAACCAACCTTCTTCCAACAAACAACTAAACAAGCAAGAAATGGATACACATGCCACGTCACTTTGCGGGCCTTACAAAGCATACCTTTTAGCATTTGAAAGCCTTGTAATCCCATTTATCACTTGGCATTACAGTTGAGGATCAGTCTGAAACATATTCCAGATCTGAAGTTTGCAAAAACATAAATACATGAAACCCCGTTGTATAAAAAACGCGATTTTACCAGAAAATGGATAGTATTTTGGATGAACATATGCAATGATGTATTTTTTACATGTTTTATCAGTTTTTTACATGTTTTATCAATTTTTTACATGTCTTTTTTACCCTACTTAACGTTTCGATAACATTTCTCTAACAGAATGGTATTTTTGTTAGGAAGTCAATTTGTTAAGGGTACCGTTAAGAGGAGTCAAAAACGTAATGATACCACTGGCAAAAGCCAAAAGTACAATGGTACCATTGAGAATTTCCCTAAATATTATATATAAATACATACATATATGTAAATTTAAAATTTAAAAATTGAAATCAAATAATATAGTTAAAATAAAATTAGGACTTTTACTAAAATATTTAAAAAATTAAAAAATGAAGTAAACCATTACCTTGAAAAATGAAAAATGTTAAAGGCGATGAAAAATGTTAAAGGCACACTAATTTCCCTCTGCCCCAAAATTTTCATTGTTTGGTTGCCGTCCTTCTCCCCCTTATCTTCCCCAATCTTTCCTCTCCTCCACATATTCTAAACTTTACTTATCTAAACTGATACACACAAATAAACGTATACACACATCAAACCAAACAAACGCAGCATCCATTCATGTATGATACTATAGATTTATCTTATCTTCTTCATTCTTCACCCACCAATCTCCACAAAAATGGCTTCAAAATTATAAACCCCAGAACCCCAAGAAGACAAAAAACAAACCTAAGATAAGCAACTCTCTTTCTCTTTCAATCTCTCCCAAAATCTCTCCCATTTGGTTCAATTACTCTATCTCTCTCCTCAATTCTACCTACCCATTTCTTCCTCCCACCTAAAATCACTTACCTTTTCTCCTCTTCTCCATCTGGAGTCAAAATCCCATCTCAAATCTCTTCCATTTACCTAATATTTATTTGTTTATGCTCAATTTTAATTTGAAATTGTTAAGGTTGAAAAGAAATGACAAAGAGGAGATTTTTCAATAAAGATGCTCCTTCTGATTCTTCTTTATCCTCTTCCGACGACTCTGACTCTGAGCACGACTCTAATTGTGATTCTTCTAGTTCAATAGTAGTATATTTACATGAGGTTTCTATTACTTCCTTATTTAAAATTATTTTTGGGTTTGATACTTTTGATGCAAAAGTTTTTTTGTATGTTGTTTATTATTATGTTCTAAATTTTTCTCTTCCATTTTCTTTTTGACAACGGGAAAATTATTCTTTCAGTTTTCAACTTTTCTTCTGATAATTAAGCAAGTCTGTGTTTGTAAGTTTAGTAATTGTTAGGTTCTAAGTTTCTCCCTCTCTTTGTGTTTTTAACAGGAAATTAGTTCAACACCCAAAAATAGTGACGTTACTACTAATGTTCTATGGACGGGTACCATGTCAAAGAGTGTGATGTGTCAAAGAGTGTGACAGATTCTAAGTCATTTTATTTGGAGTTCTGTTGGCTCGAGCCAGCAGGCAAAAGACAGAGACTAGTTCGCACTTATGATGTTGAAGGCTTGGCAGTCTCATCGACTTACTTTATAGAAACTAAACTATGAGTCCTTGCTTTTGTCTCAATTCTGTAGTATCTTTTTGGGATTGTATAGTGACTATTAAGTCACTTATGCTCATTGCATAGTTTCTTAAATGATTGAACTTGTGATTTACAGTTCTAGCTAAATTTAAGTTATATGATCAGATAAAAACTTTGTTTCAAATATTATATAATTTAGCAGGGAACATGTCTGGTTTGTTAGTGTATGCGAGTGTGTGTGTATGTGGACGTGTGTAGGTTAAAGGTTAACTGTAACTAATGTTTGTTAGTGTATTCTGAAATCTTATTTATCTCTGCCTGCTTAACATTAATCTTGATATAGGCTGAGGAAGATGCAGCAGCATTTAGAGTAGAATTGAATTCGATACAGCAACAAGCAATAAGTGATTCACTTATTTCTGCCAGCACAATGGGAAATTCACAATATCAGTTACAAGCTCTGGAAACTGAAGTAACCACTTTGAAGTCTCAGCTGGAGGTTAGTACTGTTTGTGATAGGCTATAACCATTCCCAACTGGACTCGGTCCAAGGTCCCCTGAGACCGGCCCACATCCAGGCCAGATTGGGCCCAAGCCAACTTAACTTACAACCCAGGCCCAAGGAGCGTGGGAGAATGGGAGACATGAGTCATGATTAGGGGCCTACATGACAGCGACAGATAAGGGAATCCTAGTATTGGCACAATCATGTCCCCATCAAACCATGTGCTGACATGCCCTGGACACACGCCACCACAGACATTACCTGGACAGGTGAGAATTATCAGCGACGGACAAGTGTCCCACCTACCTCGGATCCGACGCTCATGATTGCAGGTACCAACCCCCAAACCCTAATCCTTGGCCTATAAATAGACGAGGAGATAAAGGTGTGGGGGCTACATTCTTTTTTATACACACTTATATACACACACCCTCCATAATTAGATACTCTAGTCCTTATCTTTTACTCTCCAAAGCCGTCAATTATTCTCACGCCAGAGGCGCCGCGGGACTCAAACCCCCCTCCGGTGTTGCTTTGCAGACACCCAACCACCAGCTTCACCTCTCACCGAGCGTGGGAACGACGGAGGAGGCACTAGATCGGGTCGTGGAGTTATCATTTGGCGCTAGAAGGAGGGGGTGGCTCTGTCCTTTGGTCTCGGTGCCACTGGACTCGACTTCACCAACAAGCTCTTGAAAAAAGAGTCCTAATCAAAACCAGTAAGATCTAAAGCAACCTTAAAACCTTTACTAAAGATGTCACCTTTACGCATTTCTTTGCTGTGTGTACACGTATTCAGCATTATTTAGCCTTTCTAGCTCAGATCTTGGTAAAGTTGCAATTTTTAACTTCTAGACAAAGCTGACACGCAGATCTGTGCTCTTAGTCACCCTCTTATCTGTTTATACCTGCCTACCCGTGTTCATATTTTAATATTTAGTGCATACACAAACTGCTTTACTCGAAACTTAGCCTCGTTCTGTTATAATCGATACATTGTGAAATACTCTATTTGGAAACTTGAAATCATGCCGAGAGGAAGCAATCAACTCAAAGAAACAATACCCGAGACTAACCCGTTCCGGACCTGCCTTTGGTTCCGGCAGAAACAGCTCCAGCTCTGGAAAGGGTAGGGATTGGTCCTGGGGATGCCCGAATTGACATTGAAGTCAACAAATACAAATATACAGATGTACCTTTGGTTGCGGTGCACATGCAAAATCTTACCCGGGACGAGTTGGCGGACGCTATCCGGGCATACCGAGCAAACCGGATAGCTCCACCTCCCGAACCGGAGCAAGCCAAAAATTCACAAGGTTCTGAACACTCCCACATGTCCAGAAGATCAGTCTTCGACTGAATCGGCAACCAAGGCAAAGAAAAACAAACCGCAAACAAAGCTCAAAGTAAAAATCATGAAGCGGAGAAACTTAAAAAGCTAGTTGAACTCAAAGAAAAGATCAGGCAAGAGGAGGAAGCAAAGCTCGAACTAAAAATTCAGAAAAGAAGCCAGGATGAAGAGGATCGAGTCTTGAGGCGGTCCGGATCCAAGAGAGCTATGAGAGAAATCAGTCCTGAACTTATCTCAGATGAAGAAGAACCTGAAGACAATCTCATGCAAATGATTCACGAGTTACAAAAAAAAGTGGTCCAAGACTCCGGACTTGAAATCGAAGGCACTCTGACGCCCTTCAGCCGTTCCTTGGAAGCTATTCTAAGGCAAAAGAACCTGAAACACTACAATTTTGATTCATTTGACGGGCTGGGAGACCCGGAAGAACACATCAATTACTTCGAGCAGATTGCCCTCATCTACTACTATAATGACATCACCAAATGCAGATTCTTTGCATCAACCCTGAAGGGAGGGGCCCAAAGATGGTTCAGCGAAATCCCCTCTCGGAGCATTCACTCCTGGAAGCAATTTCAAGAGTCTTTTCTGAAAAGATTAAGAGCAAACCGGACACATGAGTTACACATGTGCCATTTGGAAACCATTCGAAAATATGATAATGAATCCCTTTCGGATTTCATGAAGCGCTTTCAGGAGGGAATTAATAAAATCTCGCGCTTAGATGAGCGCGAAGCTCTCAGTATCTTTCGGAGAAACCTGGACCCCGACCAAAATGAAAGATATGTCTATGAACTAATCAACAAAGATCCCGAGAGCTTAGCTGTAGCGTACTCCATGGCCGCTCGATTCACCAAAGAAAGTGATGTTCTCCAGGCGATGAGGATGACTCGTCAAGGGAATGCTTTATCCCGGATTACTCAAGACGACCGCCCTCAAGGAGGGTACCAGTCCGAAAAAAGATTCAAACCAAACAGACAGACTAACTATATTCAAACTTCCCAACTCTCAACCTCGGAAAGAGCTTCTGAACCGGTAACAACGACAACTAAATCGGACTCAAAACCTCAGAAACCACCCAAACCTGATCCAAAGTCTGAACCTCAGTGGACTCCACTCAGCCGAACTCGCACTGATATCCTGAAAGAAGTTCGGGATAAGCCATACTTCTACCCACCTAAACCAATGATCACCGCCCCGGAAAATTGACTTACTCACAAACAATGCGACTATCACGGCACTCACGGTCATACCACTGAGAACTGCCTATCTCTCAAAAACTTCATTGAAGATCAAATCAAAAAAGGAAACATGGGGCAATATATAGCCCGGAAAACCATGGAAAAAGGGGAAGGATCCGGAGCAGGAAAGAAGCATGTTGTCAACGTGGTGATGGGGGGTCTAGTTCTCCTCCCCCAGTCCGGACTCAGCTGATGAAGTAATGATGATCCAGTCCCTTCCTGAACAAGTAAGAACTTTCAGCAACGCTGATTTTGAAGGAATTGATCAAAATCATAACGAGGCCTTGGTGGTTAGCTTAGATGTCGCAGAAAATGAAGTCAAAAGAATTCTGGTCGATAACGGATCCTCAGTCAACATCATCTTCAAACACACATTCGACAGAATGCAACTGGGCAGTGTAAGAATGAACGAATGCAGAGAAGACCCACTCTTCGGGTTCCCGATCCAAGGAACTTTATATTTACCTGTCCAGTTCGGAACCTACCCAAAGCAAGTCACTCATATAGTGAAATTTTATGTGATCAACACCCCGTCCTCGTACAACATGATACTTGGCCGTCCAGCACTAACCAAGCTTCGGGCAATAACCTCTACACCGCATTTGAAGTTTAAGTTCCCTACTCCATCCGGAATTGGGAAATTAAAGGTGATTCGGAGACTGCCGGTCGATGCTACGGCCAAGCTTTGATCATGGCTAAAACCGATCCGGAAAATAAAAGAAAACAACCTTGTATCAAAAGAACTTGAGCCGCAAGAAGCATAGAGCCTACTTCAAGAAGGAACCCGGACACGAAGTCCAGAACATTGAAAGTATCGAAGCTCAAACCGAGGAAGAACAGATTGCCAAAGCCTGAAGCTATTTAGAGTCCAATACCCAATCCCGGGTTCAATAATTCATTTCAAAGAAAGACTTCGGAAAGGTAGAACCCGCGGTTGAAACTGAGATGATCGAGCTAGAGGAAGGTAACCCGGATAAAAGAATAAAGATAGGATCCGGACTGGATCCGACATTCAGGCAGAACCTTATACAGCTGCTCAGAGATTATGCGTACATTTTTTCTTGGAGCTCGGAGGACATGCCCGGACTCAAAGAATCTATAGCCATGCACAGCCTTGATGTTAATCCTGACAAAAGACCAGTAAAACAAAAAAGAAGGAACTTCGCTCCGGACAGACAAAAGGCCATCGATGAAGAGGTTGAAAAGCTTCTCAAAGCAGGAATAATTTGTGAGATAAAATATCCAGACTGGCTGGCCAATGTCGTCTTAGTCAAGAAACCTAATGGGAAGTGGAGAATGTGTGTGGACTACACCGACCTCAATGCTGCATGCCCTAAAGATCCATACCCTCTTCCAAGTATCGATCAACTCATTGATGCCACCGCTCGTCATGTGATGTTCAGTTTCATGGACGCATTCTCTAGTTACAACCAAATCAAAATGAATCTGGCAGACATCGCAAAAACCGCCTTCATAACTCATAGAGCTGTCTATGCGTACAAATACATGCCTTTCGGATTGATGAATGCGGGGTCAACCTATCAGAGAGCAATGGTTGAAGTTTTTAAAGATCAGCTGGGCCGGAACCTAGAGTCTTATGTTGACGATATGATAGCAAAGTCAAAAATAGTGGAGGAGCATATCCCAGATTTTCAAGAATGCTTCGATAATCTAAGGAAGCAGGAGATGAAGCTGAACCCGGAAAAATACACCTTCGGGGTGGGAGCGGGGAAATTCCTGGGATTCATGATTAGTCAGAGAGGGATTGAAGCCAATCCGGAGAAGATTAAAGCAATAATGGAAATGGAACCACCCCGGACTCAGAAGGAGATACAAAAACTTGCTGGCTCACTAGCCGCTCTGAGGAGATTTATCCCCAAATTAGCCGAACGATGTTTACCATTCTTCGAGCTACTCAGGGGGGCGAAAAATAAAAAAGAAATAAACTGGAGCCCGGATTGCCAGAAGTCTTTCGACTCTATAAAGAAATTCCTGTCGTCCCCACCAATTCTATCAAAAGCTGAGCCTGGAGAAGCGATGTCTCTTTACCTGGCCGCAAGTCCGTTAGCTGTTGGGGCAGCCCTGATTCGGGAGCATGATGGCCAGCAAAAACCGGTCTATTATGTTAGCCAGGTGTTAAAAGATGCAGAAACCAGATATCCCAACTTGGAAAAAATTGTTTTTGCCCTGGTAACAGCCTCTAGGAAGCTAAGGCATTATTTTCAAGGAAGGGAAAGTAAAGTTGTAACTGACCAGCCATTAAGAAGAATAATTCATAAGCCAGATGTATCCGGTAGACTCCTTAATTGGACTGTGGAGCTCAGCCAGTTCCAACTCACATTTATACCCCCGAACAGCAATAAAGGCTCAGATGTTGGCCGATTTCATCGTGGAATGTTCTTTTCCCGAACCCCGATCCGATCCTATGATCGTAGATATGGGGGTAGAAGGTGGCTTTGATTCGGAAGCTTGGTCTTTATATGATGATAGATCTTCAACAAGCGAAAGATCCGGAGCAGGCTTAGTTCTAAAACGTCCCCACGGTTTTCAGATACAGCAAGCCATCACTTTCAAGTTTTTGGCTACCAACAACCAAGAAGAATATGAGGCGCTTTTGGCCGGACTTCGATTAGCCAGATCCTTGAAAGTCCAGAACCTGAATGTTTACAGTGATTCTCAGATTGTAGTCAAGCAAACGAAAGGAAAATACATTGCAAAGGATCCAAGGCTAGCTCAATACCAAGCTTCGGTCAAAAGTTACCTGACTACAATCCCAAAATTTGTGATGATGCAGATTAGTAGAGAAGAAAACGCGGAAGCCGATTCATTGTCCAAGCTAGTCCGGAATGATGCCGAACTGGACAGCTCGGTCTACTTTGAAGAAATAGAGAAGCCCACCATTGAAAATGGTGAATTAATGGAGATAGATAATCAGCCCAACTGGATGACTCCTATGATTTTATACCTGGAAAAAGGAGAGTTGCCGGAAGATAAGAACAAAGCCCAGAGACTCAAGGCCAAGGCCGCCAAATTTTTTGTTGAGGAAGGACAACTTTATCGTAGAACATTTTCTAGTCCGGTCTTGAAATATGTGGGACCTGCCGAAGCAGAATACTGTTTACAAGAAGTTCATGAAGGGATTTGCGGGGATCACCTATCTGCAAAGGCTTTAGCTTACAAGATAATAAGGCAGGGCTATTATTGGCCAACGATTCATAATGATGCAGTGGAGTTTGTCAGAAAATGCAAGAATTGTCAGAGATTCAGCAATGTGCAAAGACAGAGCCCGGTTCTACCCTCTTCGGTCCTCCCTCCTATACCTTTTGCAGTTTGGGGAATCGATATCATGGGTCCTTTTCCCCGGGCTAAAGGGGACTTGAGATACTTGTTGGTGGCAATTGATTATATGACCAAGTGGGCAGAATCCAAAGCTATGAGAACCATAAATCAGTAAGATTGTATTCGATTCATGGATAACATACTGATGAGATTTGGGCTTCCCCAAGTGTTAGTCTCGGATAATGGACCTCAATTCGTTGGTTCAGACTTTGAAAATTACTTGAAGGAGAGGGGCATCAAACACAAGAAATCCTCGGTTGCATACCCCCAGGGAAATGGGCAGGTAGAGGTAACAAACCGAATCCTACTAAGGGGAATAGAAAATAGGCTTCACAAAAACAAAAACAAATGGCCCGAAGAGCTACCAAATGTCTTATGGGCTTATCGGACTAGCCCAAGAACAAGTACTGGAGAGACACCTTTCAAACTAGCTTATGGGACTGAAGCAATGCTACCCATCGAAGTGGGATCACCTTCTCACAGGGTCATTAACTGTGAAGAAATTGCAAATGAAGAAGGGCTCCGAATCAATCTGGATTTGGTGGACGAAGTCCGAGATGAAGCTGTGGCAAGAATGGAAAAGTATAAGGAGAAGACAAGGGAATATTTTGGAAAGAAGCTAGGGTCAAGAACTTTCAAGTTGGAGACCTAGTCCTTCGAGACACCGAAGCTTCCGAACCGACAAACACCGGAAAGCTAATGCCTAAATGGGAATGACCTTATAGGGTCAAAGAAATTCTTCGTCCCGGAACCTATAAGCTCAGCAACATGGACGATTCGGAGGTTCCTAACACCTGGCATGGTCTCCGACTCCGGAAGTTCTATCAGTGAACAAAAGGCCTAGGCCGGAAGAACCAATCAGGGAGCTGCTTCTGAGCCCAAAAAGTCTTCAACAGATAGATTAGTCTCTGTAATGAAGCGAGAATAAGTTGCTTGTAATTTGAATGTCGCGACTAATGAAATCGGGCCTAGCCTCGCAATTTTCATCTACTGTTGTTAAATTATTGTATCACCAACACACACAAGTCCCCGGCCAGGAGCCATAGGCAGAGTCGGAACCGGGGCAAGAGCAATATGCAACAACCACTCTAGTCCGGATCATTTTCTACGAAAAGAATCCGGACTGGAGGCAAATACAAAAAAAATTCTAAGTAACCCAAAGTTTTCAAGCTTAGGACTTAGCTGAAAACAACCACTCTAGTCCGGATCATTTTCTACGAAAAGAATCTGGACTGGGGGCAAATACGAAAAAATTTCTAAGTAACCCAAAGTTTTCAAACTTTGGACTTAGCTAAAAACAACCACTCTAGTCCGGATCATTTTCTACGAAAACAATCCGGACTGGAGGCAAATACAAAAAAAATCTAAGTAACCCAAAGTTTTCAAGCTTTGGACTTAGCTAAAAACAACCACTCTAGTCCGGATCATTTTCTATAAAAAGAATCCAGACTGGGGGCAAATACGAAAAAATTTCTAAGTAACCCAAAGTTTTAAAACTTTGGACTTAGCTAAAAACGACCACTCTAGTCCGGATCATTTTCTACAAAAAGAATCCGGACTAGGGGCAAATACGATAAAAATTTTCTAAGTAACCCAAAGTTTTCAAACTTTGGACTTAGCTAAAAACCCCCACTCTAGTCCGGATCATTTTCTACAAAAAGAATCCGGACTGGGGGCAAATACGATAAAAATTTTATAAGTAACCCAAAGTTTTCAAACTTTGGACTTAACTAAAAACGACCTCTCTAGTCCGGATCATTTTCTTCGAAAAGAATCCGGACTGGGGGCAAATATTACTCTAGTCCGGATAATTCTTTAAGAAAGCCATATCCGGACTGGAGGCAAAACAACAAGAGATATTCTAAGTAACCAAAAGTCTGCGAACTTTGGACTTAGCCAAAAACCGTTCTAGCCCAGATAATTTTCCACGAAAAAATTCCGGGCTGGGAGAAAATGATATAAGAACAGCTACGATATTCAAGAAAAACACTCGAAATTCAAGCAAGAGAAAAAAGAAACGACACAAGTACACAGCAAAAACTACGACAACAGAATCATAATAAAATATTTATGGCTGTATTTCAAGCCATTTTTATTGATAATAAGGTGAGGGGGTACAACATTATTATATCTAAACGGTCGTCCCTCCAGAGGCTGGACGAGGACCGCCGGAACCCTCCCCATCCTTGACAGGCTCCCCCTTGGTCTCATCAACGACCATCTTGCGAAGAGCGAGCGCCTCCTCGATCCTTTTCAGCACTGTATCAATTTCCGCCATGGTGGTTGGTCCGTCGAACACCACACCGTCCACGATCACCTTGTTGTTCTCGTAATCATAAACTAAGTTCTTGGGATCCATGGGAAGAAAGGAAGAAGAAAGGAGAACTTCAAACGCTTCTGAGAAAAATGTTATATGAAGAAAATATATGCAAGGGGCAGTATTTATAGAGAGGGGAATGAGAAGAGGCCAAGCGATTCAAATTCTCTGTCATACTTGGAAATCGAAAAGGAGTTAATGTCAGTTGACAACGTGAGAATCAAAACATTTAACTGTGGAAATTACAAGTAACGAAGCGCCACAATAAATTCTGTCAAGAATCAGGTAAGGAAAGCACAAATTTTCACCACAGTCCGAATCCAATCCCTTGGAAGGAATCCGGACTGGGGGCAAAAACCGCATTCAAACTTCTCTAAGTAACTCAAGGGTTTTGACCTTGAACTTGAGGGAAGTATTTAAAATTCTCACCACAGTCCAAATTCAATCCCTTGGCAGCAATCCGGACTGTGGACAACATATTACAAAAATTTCTAAAGTAACCAAAAGTTTCAATCTTTGGACTTAGCTAATAACAACCACTCTAGTCCGGATCATTGTTTGCGACAATAATCCGGACTGGGGGTAACTACAACAACCAAGTTTTTTACGCTTTAACCTTATACCGCAATCCGGATTCTATTCTTCTAAGAATAAATCTGGATTGGGGGGCAACACACATACACAACTAGATATATGCGAATAAAAACAGGAATAATTAGAAAGGAACATTCACAAGTTCAGAGCGCGTATAAGGTGCAAAATCCAGAATTACAAGACATAAAGTCAGAATAGCCAATGGTCAAATTACAAAGCAGGAGTTCAAAAGATGAAAAATTTAAGCAGTACGACCATCCGGATTCTCGACGGCAGGAGGAGGAGTAGCAAGGGTTGGATCTGCAGGAGGGATGGCAGGAATGATCGGATTAGGGCCGGTATAAGGTTCTGGTTCTGAACCGTCCCGATCATGAGCTTCTTCAGCGGAGACATAAAGATCGGTAAACTTGTCCCAAGAAGACTCGGGATCAGTTTTTATTAGTCTTTCTGCAACAAGCCAGCATCGGTACAATTTCTCCGCAAAAGACTCAGCAACAGCATCAGTATAGTTTTCAGAATTTTGTACTCAGTGATAATCTCCTCCGCCGGCTTGCGAGCACTCAGTTCGGCCTCCAACTCGGTTACCCGCTTCCTCAACTCCCCGAATTCATGCTCAGCAGTGCCAACCCGATCCGTAGCTGACTTTATCCCATCCTCCAACTCAGAAACCTTTTTCTCCAGCTCGCTAATCCTCAAATCTTTCCCGGAGTTTTTAGCCAAAGACTGCTCTAGATCACCAATTTTTAAGTCCTTTTCGGTGCTCTCCCTTTTCACAGCGTCCAATTGTTCGGACAACTCCTGGATCTTCTCCTCCTCAATATGGGCATTAGCTGCAGCTCCGGCAAGCATAATCCCGGACTGTATAACATATCAAAGATCAATAAAATTTTACAGCAGAGAATGGAAGTGGTCTAAGGAGCAAAATAAGTTACCTGAGCCCAAGTAACAAAGTTCATCTTGATAATCTCGGACTTGGAAAGCCGCTACATGACTTTCCAGTCTTTTTCTTCGGCAATGGAACTAGCCATCTCAGCTATCTCCCTTATACTGAAGTTCCCAACTCGGAAACCCTTCTTCTTGCTAGTCCCAGCCTCCCCTAGCGGGGTGGCATCCGTTCCTACAGATGGGACAGCCCTAACATTCATACCTTGGAGCGATCCCGGTTCAAAGTTATCATCCGCTTGGAATAGCCTTGGCCTTTTGGCAGGAGGCGAATGAATTTGAGTTTGAGTTTGATCGTGTGAAGGCGGACCACCAACTGTTCCTTGAACCAGGGACTCGCCACCCACTTCCTTCGGGACATTGGAACCGCCCCCGGTACCGGTTTCAGATTCAGTGGGAACCTGGTTGTTAGGGACCTTGGTTTGATGGATTCCAGTTATCCTTTTCAACTTAGAAGCAAGAGCTTTGGTAGCGTCGCTCTTAGACATTCTCTCCACTAGCCCTGGGTCGTAAAAAGGCAAACCTCAAAGAAGCAAACGAAAATAGAGTCAATACACAAAAATAAAAATAGTGTGAAGCAAGGAAGGGGACCGGATCGCATCGTCCATATCGGACTTAGAGTATGCAGCGTAGACCGGAGATAGGGGATAGGGGGCCTCACTCAGCACAGTCCCAGAAAAGGTTGCATCCAAACGGGCCTTATCATAGGGACCGGGCACCCCACGCGGCTGCCTATGCTTATATTGGAAGCTAAGGTCACTATAAAAGAGAGTCTCCTCGACCTCGTATTTCCGAACAAAGAAGTATTTACTATCTACCCAGAATCCATCGGGAGTCATACAAGCCTGTCCGGGACCCCGATTCTTAATGCAGAGCTGGGTCAATACCTGCTTGCCACTCTTCTTCTTCTTTTTGTCCATCAAACACCACTCTAAATCTAATACTGGGGAGGGTTGATTTACGGAACTAGTACTACCGGTGCTACTGTCAGAGCTAATAACCAAAATATCGGAAGGAGGCTTCGATTTCCTTGCCCGGCTTTTGAAATGAACCATAAAACCTGAGGAAATTACCAAAGTTAAGTCTTTTTCCTTTAACCCTATTCCACATTTATCTGCAAATTTCCGTTTTACAATATCTTATTACACCTAATCCGGGCAAGGATTTACTCTAACCAGTCAATCTAGTCCGGGTTAGCGTGATTCCCCCTATAGCCCTAATCTAGTCCGGATTGGGTGGATCATCCCTTATCAGATAGAACGCCTAGTCCGGATTAAGCACATACATGAAACCCAAAAACACGGTACAAAGGGCCAAAAACATCCTACAAAGATCTAAACACATACATACACACTCACATACAAATACGAAAACAAAAAACTCAAAAAGTAACAAGTAAAAAACCCATTAACCCAGATCCAACAGACACCCAAAAAATCCCAATTCTGAAAGGCTTGGTAGGCAAAATCGAACAATTAAACAAAGGAAACTATAAACCCACACCCAATAATAAGAAACCTAGAATTTCATGAAGAAGAAAAAATCAAGGAGACGAAAAGCCACAAAAAATGGGGGTCACAGCGGCATGCAAATGAAAAGAAAGAAACAAATGCAAAGGAAGAAAGAGAAGAAACTTACAGATAAAAGCTTTCCCAAGAGGGTCGCGTGGAGGCCAAAGAGAACACAAAATCTGAGGCCCAGGAGTAAAGGATTCTGGCGAAGAGAACACAAAATCTACGGCCTAGGAGTAAAGGATTCCGGCGAAGAGGACACAAAATCTGAGAAAAGAGAGAAAAGGGGGCTTCGCTTTTTGGCTCTCTGGAGAAAAAAGAATGGAAGTACAATCGAAACTTAAAAGAAGTTATATATAACTTCTGAAAAGAAACGGCTTAGTGGGCCACCCGACATGTTTTGATGGGCTGGGAAACAATTAAAAGGTGAAAAGACAACTGCTTTAATGAGACACTTCTGTCGCACGTCTTTTTAGGAAAAATGGAGTGATGTAATTTCGAAATGGATAGAGGGAAAACCCCCAAATCCGTTTAAATTTCTGCAGTACACTCAAGTCCGAACTGCCTTTCTCTAAAAACTACTTCAACCCGAATTGTCCTCACTTGGAAACAATTCAGATTAGGAGGCAACATTCAATCAAAAAATTTTCTACAAACTACTTCAATCAGAATTGTCTCCACTTGGAAACAATTCGGATTAGGAGGCAACATTCAACCAAAAATTTTTCTACAAACTACTTCAATCCGAATTGTCTCCACTTGGAAACAATTCGGATTAGGAGGCAACATTCAACCAAAAAATTTTCTGCAAATTACTTCAATCCGAATTGTCTCCACTTGGACACAATTCGGATTATGAGGCAACATTCAACCAAAAAATTTTTCTACAAATTACTTCAATCCGAATTGCCTCCACTTGCAAAAAAATCGGATTAGGAGGCAGCATTCAACCAAAAATTTTTTCTACAAACTACTTCAATCCGAATTGTCTCCACTTGGAAACAATTCGGATTAGGAGACAACATTCAACCAAAAAAATTTCTATAAATTACTTCAATCTGAATTGTCTCCACTTGGAAACAATTCGGATTAGGAGGCAGCATTCAACCAAAAATTTTCCTTTTACAAAGCTTCAACTAAGAAGCCATTTTCAGTGATATTCCTCAACTCTCACTCCCCCATACGGAAAATCCGCATAAGGGAGTGGGGGCAAATGATAGGCTATAACCAATCCCGACTGGACTCGGCCAAAGGTCCCCTGAGACCGGCCCACATCCAGTCCGGATTGGGCCCAAGCCAACTTAACTTGCAACCCAGGCCCAAGGAGCGTGGGAGTATGGGAGACATGAGTCATGATTAGGGGCCTACATGACAGCGACAGATAAGGGAATCCTAGTATTGGCACAATCATGTCCCCATCAAACCACGTGCTGACACGCCCTGGACACACGCCACCACAGATATCACCTGGACAGGTGGGAATTATCAGCGATGGACAGGTGTCCCACCTACCTCGGATCTGACGCTCATGATTGCAGGTACCAACCCCCAAACCCTAATCCTTGGCCTATAAATAGACGAGGAGATAAAGGTGTGGGGGTTACATTCTTTTTTACACACACTCATATACACACACCCTCCATAATTAGATACTCTAGTCCTTATCTTTTACTCTCCAAAGCCGTCACTTATTCTCACGCCGGAGGCACCGCGGCGCTCAAACCCCCCTCCGGTGTTGTTTTGCAGAAGCCCAACCACCAGCTTCACCTCTCACCGGGCGTGGGAACGGCGGAGGAGGCACTAGATCGGGTCGTGGAGTTATCAGTTTGCAAACTCATATTTGATGTTCGAACTTTTGTTCTTAATTCTCTCATTGTTGGACAAAATCTGTAGCAAAAGTCACTACTGAGGAATCAAGAACAACAGCGATTCACAGAAGTGCAAACTCAACTTACTGCTCTCACAAATGAGAAACAAGTGTTGAAGAACAGTATGCGGCTGGATCTAAAAGTGCTTCAGGTATGCATATCAGTTGTCACGGATCATTTGATTCAATTTTTAGGGCTTGTTCTGGAAATTAGCTAAACCAAGCCACCACATATTCTGGAAACATAAATGGCAGATAGGTTTTGTTCAATTTTTTTAACATAATAGTGTTATACATAACACTACTTTTTGTAAGTTTAATGGTTTAATATGTTATCAGCTGGACCTTGTAGCATTATTTATAACGGAGCTTTCTTTGATGGAGAATGAGATGCTGAAGTTTCCACCCTCCCCTTTAGCTGCTGCTGTTGTCTTCACGACTCAATGTACTCTTGGCAGGGCAAGGTAGTGGACTAAACCCAGTGAAATGCATACCAATTACCATGAATGTGAACTACTATAAGTAGTTTCTGCCTTGACAATTGAAAAACTCCTAACTAAATTATAATATTCAAGCATGATGTACAGAAATTATTATCTTCAAGTAATTGCAGATTTAAGAATAATTGATGTACAGAAATCAAACTAATAATTTTCTTGGATTTGTAACAGGGAATGTTCAAAGCTGATGGTTAGATCAAAACGCTAGATTGGAACCATCGAAAGCCACCAAAAGTACAGCACTTCTAAGTTATGAAATGATTTGCATAACTTGTTTTAGAGATGGTTATGTATGCAATTTTTACATTGATAATTTGTAGGACTCGTAGAGACATGAGATTGCTATGTATGTAATTTTTACATAGAAATTGTAGATCAATTAAAAAATTTTGTATTGATAAATTTATTGATTCATTATTTATTTGGTTGGGGGCATTATTTAAAATCATTTTTTGTGTACATAAATCATCCTTTTTATACATATTTTTCATTCACATAACCGTTGTTAATTTGTTTTGGCACAACACCAAAAAAATAACAAACCGTTGTTCAAGCCCATTACAATAGAAATAAGTCAGACACCACTTTTCAACTATTGTCTACCAGCTGTTGTCTATTGAGCCGCCGTCTTTGATACTATCACACACCAGTATCTCAACGTTGTGTAGATACTACCAATACAACGGTTTATAAACAGTTGTGTCAAATTTTTTTAACGGGAGAATTTCGTTGCGTTAAGTATCTCATACAAAGGTTTTATTCCCCGTTGTGTGACAGCATCTATACACCTGTGGAATACTGGTGTGTGACAGCACCAAAGACGGTGGCTCAATAGTCAACGGGAAACTTATAGACAACGGTTGAAAAGAGATCTCTGAAGCTGTTTTTCTTGTAGTGCGAGGTCCCCCTTTATCTGCAGTAAGGGTTGCGAATGCGGCTTTTTCTGCATCATCCAGCTTAATATCATCTGGATTCCCGTCGACAACCTTCCCAAAGGAACTACGAAAGAGGGTGCCCCAATCACCCCCCTCCAATACGAGGTACATGAACTCCTCTTTCCACTTTGGATTGTTATCAGGAATTGAGGAGGGATCATAAATATTTGGGATCGTAGAGCGAAGACTAATATAAACCCAACCAGGATAATTGGCTGCGCTATTTTTAAATAAGAATATCTTCCTAAAAAGTACAACAAACAAGGGAAATTTGTTTTTTAAACAAAGGACCATGAATCAAAGAATGGCCCTCCGAGCATTTGGAAGGATTTAACAAGGGTTCACTTGGACATCTGCCAATAGTGTAGGGATAAATTCATGAAATGGAAAATGAAGCCCATCCATCAATGCATCCTTATAGATGCAAAGAGCATTGGGCTTCCAATGGCAAGAACGATCACCCGGCTCAGCTTGAATTAATTTAAAAGGGGGAGGAACGTTGAAAAGTTTATTCATCTTTTTGATTTTTTCAGCATAAAAAAACCTTGAGTGATGATTATACGAGTCTAACGTAGAAACGAAGGGATATTCATCCCCCTGTTCATTAATCATATCAATCAAAGATGTGTATTGTGAACGAATAGGAGGGAAAGAGGTACCTCGCGATGAAGAACTCATCTTGCTTAACTTCCGAGCTTCTCTGTCATCCGCCATTAAAATTCTTGGGAAGAAGGCTTCGAAAGATGATCTTCAAGATAAATCTAGAAAACCACCGCAATGGGAGGAGCTTCTCCGGGAAACTTTGCCGGAAATCGCCTTAGCTTCGAGCTCTAGAGAGAGTGTTTAGTGAGAAATTTTAGTGAGGTGAGAAATGAGAAATGAGTTCATTTCTCACTCTTTTATAAAAATTACAGCCGGTCATTTAGCCGGTTAGAATGCTATGACAACCGGTTATAACCGGTTAAGGCCCATTGGCCCAAACCAAGGCCCAGGATCTAGAAGCTTATGGAAGCTTATAGAAGATTTCAAAAGGATCGAGAATTCCCTTAAAAAAATGCCTTCGATCTCAATCTAGGTTGTATGACGTGTTCGTAAAAGGCACGACGAGGTCATTTTACGGTCCTTGCACGACCTCAATCCAGGTCGTAGAAGACGCAAGTAGTTAGAATTTTGGTTCATAAATGACCTAAATTCAGATCGTGAATTGAGGTCGTAGACCTCACGATCAAGCCAAGTTAAGGACCATACACGACCTCAATCCAAGTCATGGATTAAGGTCGAAGAGCTCACGACCAGGTCATTTTGAAGACCTTACACGGTCTCATTCCAAGTCATGGGATGAGGCCACGAACTTCATGACCAAGCTATAATGAAGGCCATGGATGACCTCAATCCACCTCGAAGAACGAGGTTGTAAACCAAAAGATGAGGTGAGTATGTCGCCCCTACACGACCTCAATCCTGATGGAAGATTGAGGTCGAAAACCCCATGACCATGCTGTTTTGGTGACCGTATACGACCTCGATCCAGGTCGAAAGGTGAGGTCACAAGCTTCAGGACCTGGGCAACCCTTCACGACCTCGATCCAGGTCGAAGGTCTGAAACCAAAATGCAGAAAAATCTTGGAAAATTGTTAAAAATGGTTGTATTTTGGAAATTAAAATCCAAAAATTCCAAAAAAGTTGAAAAATAATTATCTTATGCTTGAAGCACAATTTAATATTTTTGATTGATAAGTCAAAAATAAAGAAAAATACCCGTGGGTACTAGAAAAATCTTAAAAAATTAGGATAAATGCGGAAAAATGCGAGGAATTTTATAAATAATTCCTTGAAATAAATGACCAAAGTTCAATAACAAAAGTTATTGGAAAATAATTGCTTAGCCTCGAATAAGGCACATCATTGTAAAAGTGTAGGTCGCTCCACACTTTACATCAAGACGATACACGTGAAACACTAGTGTACAAAGATGAACCCCTAGTCTCGAAAAAGGATGTTATAACTTCAAGAAAAGCCTGATCAGCTTTCCTAGATGTTGGGGGGAAAATGATATGGGCTAAGAGTAAGCCCTAAAGACACATTTAATGTGGCATTAATTAAACCTAGAATGGTCCAAATACGAAGCCCAATAATGGGGCCCAAAAACCCTAATTAAATATTAATTTCATAATTAATATTAAGGGTGATAAACATCTCAGCAATAAGTGTCAGATAAGGATACAATATCTTTGTGAGTAGCCATCAAGGCACCTACTTCAACATGGAAACAGACTCCTACAAGGTAGGAGTCTAGAACCTTCCTCAAGGCGGTGACTTGCCCGCCAAGTCACCTAACCCTACTACGATTCTACGGCTTCTCAGCCTATATAAGGGTCTGACCCCTCATTCTCAGAACTATGTTTTTGGCTTGATTCTCAGCATTCATTGAGATACGTAGGCATCTTATGAGGACTCGAATTAAGTCACGAAACACGAGGGTAGCCATTAAAGCTCGAAGCTCTCAAACCCTAGCAATAAATACACCCTAGTTTTTATTCCACATCACCTGCCAACTCTCAGAGGTCCTCCGTGCAACAAATTTCTTCCAAGCCTCCTTACCTGCAAATGCATATTTCTTTGGAGGTTTCCATAATTGTTTCTTGTCTCGAAGATATGGCATCACATAGTTAGATGTTAACAAAGTTTTAAATTGTCTCCACTTCACCCCTGTTGACTTTAGCACGTGCGACTCAATTTCTTCTGGAACTTTAAATGTATCTTAAAATCCAATATATGATCAAATGGATTAAACATCAAATAGTTTCAGATACTACACTTTTTCTTAAGCACAAGTATAATTGTTGTGTGTATCTCAAAAGGTAAATTTCTTTACCTGAACATAACGCCACAAGTTGTCTTTTAGTTGACGATCCACATTTGGCCAAAGTTGTCTTTTAGTTGACGATCCACATTTGGCCAGCTAGAAATATCAATTGGAATCATATGCCTAGCAAGCATCCCCACGTATGACTCTAACATGTGTCTAGACTCTCCTATAGGCTCACCATACCTATCACACATAACTTTAATTTTCTTCCCCTGAGCCTTTTTCACCAACACTTTGTACATTCTTGAAATACCTCGCACAGATCCTCCACTTTTTTTGGTTGTTTCAGTACTGGTAACTACTGCTACAGAATCAGTTGGTTGAGGTTTTGTTTCTTGTGCTCTGTTAGGCTGATCACACGGATTCGATGCTATGGCCTCCAGCTGCAACTCGATGGCATCTTCTGAGCACTTTGGGACTTTTTCATGTGGTACTTTGTTTTTTTCTGCTTCCTAGGTGCCATTTCAATAATTTAACCTGTAAAAAACACATAAAACTATTAGTTATTGGTATATAAATGAGATAGTCAGTAAATTCATGCGAAAAAACATGAATAATTCAACAAGCAACTAAAAGTGAACTAAAAAAGAAACAAAAGTATATTAAAAATCAATTGCATATATATGTACATGAAACAAAATATGTAAATTAAATGTGTCAACAAAAAGCTCATTATAATAAAATGGTAAACTCATAACATAGTTCAATTAATTAGAGGAAATACATTACAAAGAAGTTACATTTTAATTATAGATCACAACAGAATGGTTACTACATAGTGCTACATTATTTAGATTACTTTTTAACCTATATTCCCTCAACATTTTCGCTAACCCTATGCTCCATATCATCTGTGACATCACATGTAGGAATTTTACAGCAGAATGGTTGCTGCTCTATGCACGTGTCTCCTAAATCATCTTCATTATAGATATCGTAATAGTCTCGAGTAGTGGAGGTTAATACGATGGACCAGGCAGGATCAGCCGGATCTTGAACATAAAACACTTGTTTCACTTGGTCAACAGAAACATATTTATCTTTTTTGTGGCCTTGTCGACTAAAATCCATAAGTGTGAAGCTAAGATCATCCACCTTGATTCCTCTATCATTCGCTGCCCATTTACACAAGAACAAGGGGGCTTTGAAGGCATGGTAATCCAACTCCCATATTACTAAGATGATGCCGTAGAACGTCATATCACTCTCTACGGGATTTAAATCCCTAGCACTAGAGACTTGGACCGCTTTAGCAACCAAGGAAACACCACTATTTTGAACAACCCTTAAATTATCACGATCTTTTATGAAGTAGCGAACCCCGTCAACTAGAAAACCTTCGTAAGTCAAAACAGAAAATGATGGTTTGGCAGCCAACCATCTAATCATTTTCAAAACACCAGCACGATTCTTGATCAGTTCACTCCTAACCTACACAGATTTATGCAAACTAAATTTTAGAATCTAATTAATAATATACGGTGAAGTACACAACAAAAAAAAAACTACTTCTTTCTCAAAACAATTAGCAAATTGTCGATTATGCTCTCCCATGAGCCAATGAACACTTTACTTTTTTCCTCGATAAAGTTCTTTGAGATACTCCTTATGCTTTCTGAGAAAATGCATATATCAAATAAACAACCATGAAATATTTACCAATAAAGGATTTTACAAGAGAAAAAAAATCTGCTTACACTATATAAGGAAGCACTTCAGCGTTGTTTAAAAGAACAGTCAAATGCGCCTCATCTCACTCTGTCTCTTCCACTTTCTTCATTTTTACTGTAGATAATGGACCAGAAAGCTTGCTTTGGTCTTTTGGCATACCGGCTATTTTGCAACTCTCTTTAATAAATTATGTGCAGAATTCTATCGATTCTTCACCAAGATAACTTTCTACGATACATTCTTTTGGATAATAACGGTTTCGTACATAACTCTTCAGCACTTTATTGAACCGCTCAAATGCATACATCCATCTATAGAACACTGGCCCACATAAACGTAATTCCTGAACTAAGTGAACTATGAGATGTACCATTACATCGAAAAATGAGGAATGAAATATTTTTTCGATGTTACACAAAGTCAATATTACATCTGACTATAGTTTATCCAGTTTCGTGACATATACTACTTTATTACACAAGGAGTTGAAGAAAAAGCACAATCTTATTATTGTGACCCTAACATGTTTTGGAAGAATGAAACGAATTGCAACCGGAGTGATTGTTGAATGAGGATGTGGCAGTCATGGGATTTCAACCCATACATCTTTAAATCAGCCATGGACACACAATTTTTAATGTTCGAAGCATGTCCATAAGGAAGCTTCATGGATTGGAATGATGATAACATTTCTTTTTTTCAGCCTTTGATAAAGTAAAATCGGAAGGGGACAAGTAGGTTTTCTTTTCTCCTGCTTGTGGAGCTAACTCAATCCTAACACCCATCTCAATCATATCATTACGAGATGCCTCAATATCTTTTGACTTAAACAACAGATTTAACAACGTCCCAATCAGATTATCGCACACGTTTTTCTCGATGTGCATAACATCGAGACAGTGACGAACATGGTGAAACTTCCAATATTCCAACTCAAAAAATATAGACTTTTTCTTCCATGGACAGTCCACCTTTTTTGACTCCTTCACTTCCTTTCCAAAAGAAAATTTAATCCGCTTTTGTTACGCTAACACTTCTTCTCCAGAAAGGGGTGGACGTGGATGCCCAAACTCTTGCTCTCTATTAAAAGCTAACTTCTACCTTCTACACGGATGATATTTCCAAATATCTACAATGACCTTGGTAACACATTTTTCTACTATGAGATAAGTACTTAGCCACGGTGTCATCACCACAAATGGGACAACTCTTATAGCCCTTATTGACACAACCGAACAAATTTGCATATCTAGGAAAGTCATTTATCGTCCACATTATAAAAAATTGCTTTTAAGGTGAAATATGATTTACTATAAGTGTCATACACATTTGGTTCACCAACTTGCCAAAGCATTTTCAAATGATCAATCAATGGCTCTAAGTATACGTCAAATCGTCAATATTATTACCTGACTCATGTGGACCAGGAATTAATATCGATAACATTATAAACTTCCTCTTCATGCATAACCATAGAAGAAGATTATAAGCTACCAATAGTACCAGCCAGCAGCTGTACCTATTCAGGCCATTATTATGCAGGTTTATTCTGTCAATTGCCAAGGCTAATCGAAGATTTCTCCGCTCACTAGCAAAGTCAGGCCATCGATAATCAATATTCCTCCATGAAGGAGAGTCGACTGGATGACACATCTGACCATCATTTGTTCGCGGTTTTGAATGCCAAAGCAACTGTTTAGCAATATCAAGAGATTTTAAACATTCGTTTAAATCTAGGAATGATCGGAAGGTACCACATAACTTTAGCTGGAATGTTGACCCTAAGTTTACTATCCTTCCCAACCTTCCAACGAGATGTATGACATTTAGGACACTCAGATGCGTTAAGATTTGTACCCCTACATAGCATGCAATCGTTCAGACAGGAGTGAAATTTCATATACTCGAGGCCTAAATCAGATAGGTTTTTTTTGCTTCATATACACTAGCCGGTAACACGTGATCTTTAGGAAGCAAAGAGCCAACAGAAGAGAAAAGATCAGTGAAGGCACTATCGCTAATACTAAAACTAGCTTTCCAATTATGTAGTTTTAACATTGACTCTAACTTGTTGTACTCACTACCCTTATACAGAGGTTTTCAACATCAAACACAAACCTCTTGAAGTCATAGGATTCATAGTCACCAGAATTATAAGCCGCTTCACAAACATCGACGGTTTCAGATGGAGCAAACTGATCCTTGGGAGGAAATTCACTACCAGTCGATGACCTAACACTTATAGAACATTTTTCTCCATGCCAAATTCAATCAGTATACCCCAACCGCCAACAGTTTTCATATAAATGACCCCTGATTACTTTTATGTTAAATTGTCTAAAATTAACGCTGTGTGTACAAGGGCAAGGTATATTCTTGGGATCAGTGGAATTTTCTTCTGCAAATATCAAGAAACTCTCGACCCCTATTTCATATTCTAAAGAATCCCTATCCTTCAAAATCCATGACTTGTCCATATTCATAAGACGACAAGCTACCTACAATATAATTCTAGTTAGATATAATTTGTATATAACTAAGTACATTGCAAAGCTAAGTCACTCATAAGTTAGCAGACTTAAAATGTCTAAGGTTTAACAACCTCTATCTAAGTGATATGCAAATGATACTCTATATAATCTATAACTAATAAGTCGCTACAATTCATTATAATCTAAGGTTTTATTTAATTTAGATTTTACAATTGTAACTACAATTTAAATACAGTTATTCATAACACATCTAACATCATCTAACATTTTATAAAAACTAGAAGATTTTATTGTTAAACTAACAACAATTCAAAGCTAACAGTTTTGAATTTTACGAAAATTGAAAGTTGTCCATTCAAACTCAAAAATCTTCTATCAACGTAAATTCAATCTCAAAAAATTATTAAACTTTTCAAACTCAATTACCAACTAACCTCTATTCATTCACACACAAAACAAACATATATACACACATCCATCAAAGTGTAAGTGTCCAAAGCTATTGTATATTCCAAAACTAACACCAAAACAAGTAATAAAATGCCAAAACAAGTAATCAAACACCAAAACCCCTAAAAAATCACTACTCTATAAAAACCCCTAAAATATAAACACCAAGAAACATTGTTATATAAAAGTTTATACACATATATGAAGATATACATGTATAAAAAAGTGTATACACAAACGTAAATATACAAGTGTATATATATATATATATGCATGCAAAGAAGGCTCAAGATGTAAGAACCCAGATTTTTGGTAGGAATTAAAACTTTTATTATGTATTAATGCAGTAATGAATCGTGGTTACAACTACGATGTAACAGCGATTCTAATGAACGAATATGGAATGGATTCGGATTCCAATGTTTATATGCCATGAAGAATACAATTGGTTGAAAACTTAGATTAGAATAATCTATCTCCTAGAAAGTAGGATATAGTGATTCTAAATGAGGAAGATGGTTCTCATATCATCCGAATCGATATCTGTTATAAGTCCAGAGGTTCCGTAAAAGAGATAAGGAACGCTCGAATGAGAATTAGGATATTTTTATAAATATAAGGAATAAAGAAAGAATAAAGAGTGAATAGAGTTTTGGTGGAATATGAGAATATTATTAGAAGACGCTATATAGAAGTATTCAGAACGGAATTCTGAGTTCGTATTAGTGATCCAGGGGGAAATTAAGTGTATGTAAAAGCTATCGGATTCTGAAAAACAGCACTTTTATTTTATCCGAGATTTCCCTGGACACTGAAATACTTAAGGATTTATTAATAAGTTTTAAGGAATTTAAATTTGAGAATTATTAAGAAAGATGGAGAATAGTATTATAGATATTAAAGAGGTTCCGGTAAAACCCTAACTAGACATCCTTGAGATATTCCTACGAACGATCAATCGAATTGAGCAATAACCGGACAAAAGAGCAAGCAGAGAACAAGATACATGCATGTGCAATTAGAAAATATCTAGTAACCAATTAGTTACAACACTAACTAGAATACTTAGAACCAAACCAAGCACTTAGCATTTCTTTCTCATCTTACCACACCAAATCAACACTTGTCCATCAAATTTTCATCATCCAATGCATCATCACTTTAATAAAGTGGCTTTATGCCAAGATATTATCCTAACCTCATCTTAATAATTCATTTTATCACATGAAAACAAGAGAAAGCAAGCAAGAGACTCCATTCTCTCTATTTCTTCAAAACTGCCCAGCAGAAACAATCTCAAGAAGAAAATTCATATCTCCATTTCTATCCATGATAAAATCACCAAATTGTAACCATAACCTTTCCACTACATGGGCAACAATCGTTCAAAGTTTCATGGCAATCTAATGAGTGTAGCCTAGTCAAACACCTTCCCCAAGTTAAAGAAACCAAACTGCCTGTTCTTGACAGCTTCTGACCAGTGGGAAAAATGGGATCAAAACCATAGCTAGAAAGCTTTGTTTTTGGTGATCTATATCTCCAATCAAAGCTTATGAAGAGGCCAAGATGTGGTAAAAATTTGAGAGCCAAACTCTTATTTTTAGATTTGTTATGAATTTTACAAAAGTGATGATGAATAGTAACCCTTAGAAACTAACTTTGATTTCTTGTTTTTTTTGGATGATCTAAGCTTTGTTAAGGCTAAACAAGGACTATATCAAGCTTAGTAAGGCTAGAACACTCTCCAAGGAAGGTATAATCCTTAAGAACCCTAGATCTTATTTTAAGATTATGTATGTTTTTGGTGGATTTTAGCATAGTTATGATATTAGTGTTATCATGAGCATGATCTTGTAGTTGGTTTAACCATATGATGATTATGATGGTGAAGAGTAATATTCCTGGACTTTTTGAGATGTATAACGTGTGTATAAGATGTAACGATGCCCGGTGTGGCTTGGTGATTGTTGTAAGAATTTTGGAACGTTCGAATTATAGCCGTCGTAATACCGAAATTTCGTTAAACTTAAGAAATCGTGTTGGACAGTAGATATAACTCACTGACCAGTTTCGTGTTCTACCATGACAAGCTGGATTATGTTATAAGCTTCGTTTTGATATAAAGATCATGTGAGGTTTAGGAGTTATGGTTAAATTCGTAAAAGTGGTTCGAAACCGTAATTGAAATTGAACCCTCGTAAAACATGTAATTCAGTGGTGAATCTTGGAAATTAAATACTAGAGATAAAAAGGAAGGTGTGGGAGAAAACCTCATGTGAAACGGATCGTTTTCCGATTTTATAAAAATGTTTGAATCGAGGTTAAGCACGAACGAACTCCTTAAAAGTCGACCTGATTATAACTTTGGTTATAACTTAGAAAACGGGCGATAAAACTTGAGGTATAATCTTGGTTCATGAACGACCGACCTTAGAACTTATACGACTTAAGTACATACCAAGTGTGAGTATGATGACATGTTTTAATATCGAGCAAGTGTCGGATCGTATCGGTGATAAAAGAATAAAACAAAAAGGGTGCATAACGAGATAACTCGAAAACGTGTCTCGACTTAAGTTAAGTTTATGCTTACTTTTTTTTAAAAAGTGTTAAGTAATTAATCTTGAATATTCCGATTATTTATAGGTCACCGATCAAACCCAGGGCACGCTACCTCTACCACACCCGACTACCAGGCAAGTTTCAATTGTGAATATATAAATGCTTTCTGTTATACATATGTCATTGCATGCATGCCTACTTTCAAGTTATATTGATATAATTGTTCCCTGATTTATTGTTGGCTTATAAGCTAGATAGTTAATATATCAGTTATAAGCCGGATATTGCTAAGACCGTTAGAGAAAGGCGTATGAATCTTATTCGTTGAATATAGGCCGGGAGTCAGTATTTCTTGACATATCGTGATTATTTTCGGAGGAAAATATTTATGTAAATATTTTTCCATTATTCGATTGACGAGTATTATTTTGATTATTCGTCTAAGATTAGTTATTTAACGATCATTACTTCGAATATTTATTGGAACGTTATTCATTCAATGAATATTATTTTTTGATATTCATTTAAAGTCGATTCACTTACCGAATATCCATTCATCGAATATTATATATTCCTTTCGAATATTATTTCGAATATTCAATTTAACTTTATTTATTCAGTGAATATTATTTCTAGTATCCGTTCGAAGTTGATTCATTTATCGAATATTATCTCGAATATTCCTTTGGAGATTATTCATTATTTATTTATTGAATATTAATTCAAATATTCATCTTATCATTATCTAAATAATATTTCGAATATTCATTCAAGTTTTATTTATTTGATAAGTCTCATTAATTAATTATTTAATGAATATTATTTGTGAATAATTATTCGAAGATTATTCCGAGTAATATTTTATATAAAAAATTATTCCTTCAATATTTTTGACTTAATAAATATTCTTTGGAATATTTATTTAATTCTTTTAACTCGTTTCAAAAGTGATTTACTTCATTCAAACCTCATCCTCGACCTTCGAATATTATGTAAATTATTTCAGAACCTTATTATTAATATTATGTTATCAAGGAAGGTTCTCAGAAACTCTACTCTTCATTCAATTCTACCTCTCAAATTATAAGAGAACCTTACTTGAGAAATGTTATTTATCTTGTGGACTGCCCGGTCAAAAATTCTTTGGAAACTATCCTTTCATTCGCAACTTGATTGTTATTATGCGTTGAATCTTGTGCACCCACTCATCATTCGAGGGGTAAGAATGTTGGAACAAGTTGGTATCCATTAGCAAGCAGTAGCTTGGGAAATATTGTTTAATTTTCCTTTCCAATTAGATACGACTACTTCGTGGAGTCCTATCAACAAGTATTATACTTGGGGAAAGGGGGACAAACTTTACGTTCGGAGTCAAGAATTCTATTTGAGCTAGGAGTTGTGTAAGAGGCCGAGTAGCGCCGGTCCATCCTATTGGCCCAACCGTTGGCCGGGGAGATCTAACAGGGCGGTAGACAAGTAAATCCGTCAGCTCTTCCTTCTATCGGTAGTAAATCTAATTTGAGCTGTACAATCTGCGACTGATCATCGCAAGGATTGGAACAGCGGGTGCGGAGAATACTCCAGTATTAGTTTATCATACAAATTTATTTATTTTCTGCAACATTATCATTGTTGGCAGGGTTGAAAAGTGTTTGAAACTGGAATTGCAATATTTTTCCTGCAAATTCCTCTTTTGTAATAAATGATAATATCTTGCTTATCTTTTGCATAGCAGCTATTTCCACAGAATATATGTTTTGAGTTACCTTGTAACTTCATCATTTATAGGGTATTTTCACCATCTTCGTTAATGCTTGGCATATGGTTCAAAGATATTTTGAACTGTTATATATCATCACTGTTCAGTTATACATTATTTTTGGTGGGCTATTGCTCACCCTTGCTTTATTATTATATCACAACAACAGCTAGATCAGATGGCCCGCACAAGGTGCGTTCGGCGCAAGTAGGCGGCAGCCGTCAGAGGTTTATCTGCTAAGGTCAAAGCTACCGTTGCTGAAGAGAAAGCTGTTGGTAGGCTAGTTGTTAGCATTTGAGTTTCAAAGGTATTTATTATATGACATATACAAGTGGATGGCAAAGAGTATGTAAAGGTTAAATTATAAAATCTTTTGAGTTGTAAGAACTCAATCTTGTGATTAATAATATTTGGTAATTACTCTGATTTCATCTCTGGGACTATAACGGGTGTGTTTTATGTTGTTGTTTTGGGGTCACAAGGTTGTAATTTAAATTATATTGGTTTTGTGGATGGAAATTGAGACCGTAATGACCGGATCCCTAACCTCGGATCTGGGGGTGTTACACAAAAACAGAGTAAATTAGGGTTTATAATTGAGTAAATTAGGGTTTTGGATGTCTTATCGTGAAGAAAGCTCCGGGTCTGTGAAGAAAAGTCCTAAATCGAACTAATTAGGGTTCCAGTTCGTGGTCTGTGAAGAAAGCTCCAAGCTCTAACCTCCGGTTCGTGGTCTGTGAAGAAAGCTCCAAGCTCTAACCTTCGGTTCGTGTTAATTAAGTCGGATTCGTACTAATTAGGGTTTATAATTGAGTAAATTAGGGTAAGAGAGACTAAAGGGAGAGGGAGATAGTGAGAGAGTGTTGAGAAAGAGAGAGAATAGTAAGTGAGTGAGGAAAAGAAAGTGGGCTGTTGAGAATAGAAAGGAAAAAATGGGGGGAAGTGAAATTTTGTTTAAGGGGGGAAATAAAATTTTGTTTAAGGGGGAAATTGTTTGTGTAATAAAGGGGGGAAGTAAGTACGCGTCAGTTTTTAATTTTTTTAGAAAGGACAATAGACAACGGTTACTATTATAACGATGTTTGAAAAGTGGTTTAACATCGGTAAAATAACAACCGGTGTTAAAAATACTATTAACATCGGTGACATTTCTAACCGATGTTAAAGGCCTGATGCTAAATCTACCTTTTCGAGTAGTGAATCTTCTCTTTTGTTGTCCTTGTGAGAGCTTGTATATCTTTATCAGTAGCCAATAGTGCTTCTGCATCCCAGCTATCTTCTTCGTTAGTGCTAGAAGTAGCAATATTGCTCTCTAAAGAATTTCTCTTTGACTAGCAATCCTTCTCCATATGGCCCTTCTTCCCACAATTATAACACTTTTTATCAAATCGTTTAGTGTTTTCTCGATTAATGAAACCTCCACCAGATCGGAAACCTTTCTCTCCTTGATGACTTCTAGACATGCCACCAGATTTCTTGAATCCACCTTTAATGTGCTGTTTTGAACCGCCTCTGTTGTGCTTGGTGTAGAGTGCTTCACTTCACCCTTTAGCGTGGCTCCCTCCATTTGCTTTGTCATGCCTCTTGACCTGCTAGCAAATTTTCAAACTCAACAAGATATGGTTGTGTCGGCCATCCTTGCACAGCACCAACAAAACTCCTGTATTCAGGTTTTAAGCCATGAATAATTATTCTTTTTATTTTTATTTTTATCCTGGCTTCCCCAATAGCAGCCGTTTCATCTAAATCTGAGATTTCACGGCATATTGACTTCACCTTGTGAAAGTATTGAGCAATCATCATATCTTGTTGCGCCATTGATAGCAATTCATTTTCAAGAATTTGTAAATTAATATCATTCTTTTTTTAAAACAGTGTTGTAAATGTGTCCCATGCTTCTTTCGGTGTTTTTACATCCAGAATATGATCTGACATTTCTTCCTCGATTGTGGTCTTCAAAGAAAACATTGCTTTGCCTGCTTTAATTTTCCACTTGCGAACAACATCTTCAGTTGCTGGCTGAGTAAATTTAGTCCCTCCAACAACCTCCCACAAGTCTTAACCTTGCAGGTAAGAGTCAATACAGGTGGACCATGTTTTGTAGTTGTGATTGTTGAGTTTCTTGATTCCTCCCACTACTTGAAGATCTCCCATCTTCTGTTGAAGAATTTTCTGCAGAACACTCAACTACTCATAAGACAAGAATCTTAGCTCTTGATACCAATTGTTGAAAACACTCTTTGTATTTGAGTCTAATCTCTCAAGAAGAAGAATACACTAGTTACACTAAACCCAAGTATGAACAGATAGTTTCTTTCTGGACTTAAGATAAATGTAATTGATATATTTAGACTCAGGTAGGGGGTATTTAATTTATAGGTCTCAGAAGACCAGCTACACCCTATAGCAAAGACAACATAATAATAATATAGGCCATTGAACAAGTCTCACATACTAAATATTTCAACCAGAAACTATCCAACTAGAAACCAATAATTGGATTTATTATACCTATTTATTTATCAACCAGCAACTAAGTAACCAGAAACCAACAACTAGTAACCACCAGAAACTATCCAACTAGAAACCAATAATTGGATTTATTATACGTATTTATTTATCAACCAGCAACTAAGTAACCAGAAACAACAACTAGTAACCAGAAATGTGCTGGCTGCAACTTGGAACTTGAGGACTAAATTGACTTTAACAGAGATCTCGAAGAAGAAGAAACATTCCTTTTCTATACAAGCAAAATTGAATGATGTTTTCAATGTAAATGTTGTCAAAGACATTTATCCAATTTACCCACATGAAGACATGGAGTGAAGAATAATGTTATATTTTTTTCTCTAGTAGATGTTGTAAAACTTGGGTATATAACCAAATGTAACAGTTTCTTTGTAACTAAGAAACACAAGTGCATTTGTTAGGAGAGTTAAGGTTTGTAAAGCAAAGCACTGAAACTGCAGCTGTGTTCTCAAACACACATTACTTCAAACTTCCCAAAGGCTCTTCCTAAAGCAAATAATATGCTGGAGGACATACATAAAATTTCTTGTTATATTTAACCCATACATGTATAGAATTAATAAAGTTCTATATGTAGTATATGCAATCTAATTTAGACGGTTTGCTCTTTAATTGGTTGTTGTCTAATATAATATAGTTAAACCACATTAATAATTTCTAAATCTAAATAATACTTAAAATCATAGTTTTTATTTCATCTTACATTGATTTAAATATATGTTATAACTCAATCATCATATATTATTGAGTACCTAAATTTTAAAAACTCATTTTTAATCAAATTCTATTATTTTAAATGCTTTTTTGAAAATTCATATATTTTACTCAATATAATTTAATAGTTTAATAATACACATTAATAATCTCTGTATTAACTATAACATAACATTTATTAATAAATATACTATTTTTAATACTAAAAAAATATTAAAAATTAATTTCTATGTGATAACTTTTGAAATTTCAATGATTGTATTAAACTAAATTATATGACATTATACATCAGTTTAATATATTGAGTAAAATCCATATTGTCATACTTTATATTCGAGTAATAATTTAATTGGTCATTACCAATAATTAGTGCGATTTATTATATTTATGATAAAATATTCATATATATATATATATATTATTCATCTAACGTTGCATATAAATCACATTACTTTTAATATACAACATAGATCTCATTATAAAGTTTTTGTATTTTTAACAAAATCAGCTTTTTGTGTACTTTTAAAATATTTATCTTTTTTTATAATTAAATATTTAAATAAATGAAAGTGTAAATGGTTTGTCGGTCAAAAATATCTAAATTTAACGTACATATTAAACATTTATAATCTAAGCTAATGCACATATTAAACATTTATACTCTAAGCTTACGCCGTACGGTTTTTACCCGTGAAAAACCCCAATCAGTTAATTTCTTTAATTTGTTCTTGTTTTTTCAATAAAGATTTATGTGTTTTTAGATTGTTTGTTTAACTAAATCTCTTCTTGGTGTGTTTTGTTGTCAATTTATTTGGGTTTTTTCATCCTCTCCTCCTTTTTGTGAGAGCTTGGTGTGTTTGGTGTGTTTTGTTATACTTTAATGTCCTGGATGTTAAATTTCCGAAATTTTCAAGGTTTTAATTTAATAATAAAAAATTTTATGGATTGCAATTACGGTAAGCTGAGTACATGCTTCAACCTTTCCCTAAAGACTTGATGATCTATTTTATATTTATTTGACTCAATTATGACTTTTCATTATTGAATTAATTCCCCTTAAAAAAAACATTTATAATCTAAGGATCTAAGAATAATGTGACACAATTATACATTATATTTGATTTTATATAAAGAATATAGGTCTTGCATCATGTCAAGGACTCAAGGAGAGTAGTTTTGCATCTTCTCAACATAATACTCCAGATATTGAATGTGGTTGCTGATTGTTCGAACTCTAGTGAGGTTCATGAAACATATATGTACCTTTCGTGTTTTCCAATGGAAAGAAACAGTTTCTTAATCCCGCACCACAGGATTCTTCAGGCGATGAGGCAAGATCTAAGTGTCCGGTGTCACTCTATAAAATGAGCATCGGCAAAGAGTGGAGGCTGGCTGGCATTTCAAGCTGCCTTTTTTTAGCCTTTCCTTGCAATGAACCGAGACTTGAGTACTGACTTACCGAAATCTGTTTAAATCTGCAATAATTTTTTGAATAGAAATACAGATGTTCAAAAATTCATTGAAGAATTTACTTCTTCTTTGGAGTAGATTATGAACCACTTCAAGACGTTTCAAGCATGAGGTGCAATTTAGGAGCACTTTGATTGGGATGGATCACAAAGTTAAAATGATATAGAAGATGAAATGATCAATTACTTCCTAGAACACATAAATTACATGCTCTCGTTGTTTCTAATTGGAAATGCCGTAACACAATTTTACACATGGAAGATGAGTTATCACTGGCAAAATGTGGAGAAGCGTCTATAGAAAGATTTCAATCAAATGTTAGTACAAAAGAATCTTTGAGGATTCAATTTGAGGAATTTGAGGACTGAGAAAACAATTTCAAGCTTACAAGTGGAGCTGAAAGTCCTTGGTGAGTCAAAGAGATATACTGAAAGTCGATTTCAAATTTTGAGATCGTTAGTAGATGATCTTAATACACAACTTACAGCACCTAAATAAGTGACTGCTGTGAAAGATTTTCTCTTTTGGAGGATGAACTGGCCAATACAAATATATGCTCTGCGAAGAACCAGAAGCCTCATGTCTTGACTTACAACCACAACTAGAAAAGTTCATTTTAATTTTTCATTTACTTTCTGTCATTTTAAAATGCAGATTGTGACGAAATCTTGGAATTCTGAATTATGTGATTTGACGCATGAACAGAATGAAACCTTACGGTATGATCAAAGCTCAGAATGAAACCTTAAGAATAAGTCCCCCGCCCTTTTAATCTGCACTAATATCGCCTTGATATCTATAAGATTTTACATTTCTTTTAAGGTCTTGTTTATTTGTATGTCATAGTTATATCTTAAGATTGGCACACATTCCTTTTATTGTTCTTTTGTTATGATAGACTTCACATCAAGAGTGGAAAAGAACAACAGATGTCCGCCACAGCACCATTGAAACGCAAACAAACATACAACAAAGACGATAGACACTAGAACTCGCACACACATATAAATTTAAATGAACTTGAGCATATATAGGCGTGTGTTTATACAGTAGAGAGTAGAACTTTAACTTCTCTTTACGGAAGTTTTTGTCCGCTTTGGGCCATGGTCACACGCCCGTACTTATTTATCTTATCGATGTGGGACTTAGGTTGACACCCACTCTACAATCTCCCCTCAATCCAAGAACCACTAATCTTATGACCCCTCTTCTATGGCTTCTCATCTTACGGGACATGCTGCCCGACCACCTTAATGTCATGAAAGACCACCTTAATGTCATGAAAACTTTCGATACAAGCCGTCCAAGATCACCATTCGTAGCTCTGGAGAGCCTCTCACACCACACAACTTGCAGCCCGCAATCCCATGATCAATTTCTTAATCTTCGGCTCTGATACCACTTGTTGGGCCGTACAACACCCATTAACTCTACATTAGAGTGATATTGTCCACTTTAGGTCATGGCCACGCCTGCACGGATTTGTTTTTGGGCTACTCCCAAAAGGCCTTATACTAATGGAGTTGTTTGGCTGCTTATATTCAAGATAATTCTTCTTTATCATATAGATGTGGGACTTGTGTTGACATCCACTCTACACACTGTAGATTCAGAGAACTCGAACACACTGAAATCTCAATTTAATTCTGCCAATAACCTCAGAAAGGCAGTCCTGGATGTCACAAAATCTCAATTGCATGAAGTAGTTCTATGGTGGAGTTCAGAGCTAATTTTTATGTTTTTTTCTAATAATTATTGCAATTACGATTCATTAGTTTGATAATTGACTTGCTTACTTGAATGCAAAATCTTGTTTTCCAGTACTAGATTTCTCTTCCATTATTCAATTTTCGCCCACTGAATTGTAAATAAAGGAAGGATGCAGATCGATTCAACAAGTCTAACATCTAACTAGTTTCTATAGAACATTCATTATGTATTATTCTTATGTGTCAATGAGATCCATTGCTAATGTGTAATCCGCAAAAATGTATTCATGAATCAATCTAACAACATTTCCAACATGGAGAAGACATGATTACAGGAAATATTAACAAAGTTTAATCAAGACCAATCGGCCTTTTTCCGCCATGGAGTTGGAGGATTAGGACTATTGTAATGATTAAAATAGAAGCCATCATCTCTTACTTCCCAGTAACATATAAAAGAATATGCCGGGTGATATATGGGACAACCCCCGTATTTTTTCTCATTATAAACATCAATCCCTTTGCTTCGAAATCCGTCTTGAAAATTACACCAAAATAAAGTTCTTCCAAATATATTCGGATAAAAATGCCATTCCACATATTGAAATTTGTTTAGCTCGTGAGGACCAAGATCATTGTCTTTTGATTTGCAATGAAGATCTAATGTATTATTAGATAGTGTGCTGGTGATACGCACACCTACACGAGGAAAAATACCAGCAGAAACACATTTTGTTTTAGTAAAATATGTTGAAATACAAAATGCTAAGATGAACAAGGAGTACAAGTGAGATTTTCTTGTTCTGGAGGACATTACGAATTCGTCAAATGAAGATTATGGATAGTGTGTGTGTGTGTTTATATACCAGACTACAATTGCATATTAATGGGTATATGCTATGGATTCTAGTAGATAGGTTTCCAGATTATGTTATGGCTTGAACTTACGTTAGACATTATTGAATATCTCTACAATTAATTCTAAGTCCAATTTATTATTTGCTGAAACTTTCTCACGGAAGTTAAGCTCCATCTTAATTTATATAGGAAAAGAAGGAACATGTTAAAGTATAATGTGTTACATAATAAGATTTGCTAAAAATTACAAAATTGACTAAACTTAAACTTCCTCCCCTCAGAAATTTAGACAAAATTGACTGAATTTTCTTCAGCACGTTTCGGTAGGAATGGATACATCGACCAATAGCTTTTATATACTAAATAAACAGCCTTTATCAGCTGAATTCCGCTAGCTGCTCCCAGGAATTTGTTGGTCCAAGATTCAATTCTCCCACAAATTTTAGTAACCAACGGGTAACAAATTCTCTAGTAGTCAGTTTTTATGATATCAATGGGAGGCCAGGATATTTGACTGGCACCTTGCTGAAACCCAGAAATGCCAAGCATTTACTGCTTTATGTCCAACGGAACATTACCCCAAAAGCAATGATTATTTTCCATGTTAGGTGACTGCGTATAAAAGGCGTTTATAGAGTCTCACACCACGGTAGAACATGAAAATGTCATCTGCAAATAGCAGATGTGATAGGCCAACCGCTTTCCTTCTCCAGCAAAACTTGAAGTTCACATCTGAAGCTTTCTGAATAACCACTGATAAATTACAACTACAAGAGATGGCTTTCATGGGACCAGAATCCGTTTTAATACAATATGGAAGTGATCCATAGGGTCACAATTTATTGGACGACTGAATTACCATTGTCAGTATTAGGTTTAGATCAGAGTTTACCCCATGTCATATATTTCACAGATATATCTTCACTCTGTCACTGTTTGTCACTTTTGTATCATGAAGATTTTAACAAAAAAATATGTTAGAACAAAAACAAGGACGATAAATTCGTAAAAACAATCCCGGCCAGCCCGAACCTGAAACACACCAAAATCACAGCACGGACACAGTTCACAGGATTTTTAGGATTCTTCTTCTTCACGTAAAAGAAACCAGTTCCAGCAGATGAAACAAGCCTGATTAACTGAGAAGCGGCCTTCTTTTTGTTACCCATCGCTTGATCTGACAAAAAAAATAGATAAAATAAGATAACAAAATAGATAAAATGACACAAAAATAATTAGGTTCGGATCATATAATTAAAAATAAATATATCATATATATATATATATATATATATATATATATATTCAGCTAATAACTGTTCGTTCACTTGTACAAGCATTAAGATTTAACATAAAGAAATTGTGGCAGTTTTATATATACACATTTTAACAGATATTAGAGTTAGTCACTGTAGGCAAGGCAAGAAAGTATATCCAATGAGTACAAGTTCGACAAATTTACATAAATGAGATTATTTATGACGTATGTTTAGAGTTCGTCATAATTGCAAATGATGCACTTACTTATATTTTACGATCTATATTAATTTTAAAAAAAATTAACAAATCTTAGGAACAAGAAGAGTAAAAATTTATCCTAATAATGTTTGTCCAAGCAATTTATCCCCTTTTCAGATTAAAGTAAGCACAAACCAACTTGAGCAAATACTCAATTTTAGTGACAAAATCATAAAATTTCAGAACTTGACCAGAAATTCAGGGGTGTATCAGATTCAGTGCATGTTCCTGCCCTGGTCACGACATGCCACTACTAAACCAAACCAAACCAAACATACCCAGTATATCCCGTTCAGAGCAGGGTCTGGGGAGGGTAGGATGTACACAGACCATACCCCCACTTTTGAAGCGGGAAGGTTGTTTCCGTGAAGACCCTCGGCCGAGTGCACAACATATAAAAAGTGTGGTAAATACAACGGAAATGATACGGAAATGGACAATGCCATACCTGAGGCCCATGGCGTTCTCCACATGGGACATACCTATCTGCGGGGATTTATGATACCTCTAGCTTGATGCGCTCCAACCACACGGAAAGTCCCGCACAGAGATAACACCGAGCCAAGCTCCCTGCAACTGCAAAACCAGAAAACAGAAGACACTAAAAACGAAAAGTGAGAACGCTACATCCGAACTTCTAAAAAATCGCTAACCGAGACACGGCAACTCTGAGGCTCTCGATAACAGAGCCACAACCTAAAAGGGAATCCACCACTCTGATACGCCGCCTCCAAGAACACCTATCCGCGAGCATGGTCTCATTTAAGTCTAAGGCCTTCAAATCCATCCTGAGCTGCTCTTCCCACGACCTCCTCGGCCTGCCTCTCCTCCTCGTCCCAACAACCGCCAGACTCTCGACCCTCCTAACTGGGGCTTCAGCCAGCCTCCTACGAACGTGGCCGAACCATCTCAACCTTCCTTCCCTAACTTTCGCGGAAAAAGGCGCCACTTCAAGCTCGCTCCTAAACACCGAGTTCGGGATTCTGTCCAACATCGTGCGCCCACAAGACCACCGCAACATCCTCATTTCAGCTCCTTCCAACTTGCTTACGAGAGCCTTCTTCTCCGCCCAACACTCAGAAACATATAACATCGCAGGATGGATAGCCGCTCTATAGAATTTCCCTTTCAACTTAAGAGGGACTTTCTTATCGCACAATACCCCTGACGCTGCCCTCCACCTTAACCACCCAGCCTTGATACGATGCGTGACCTCGGCTTCAATCTCACCTTCCTTCTGGATGATCGAACCCAAATACTTGAATTTATCCGTCTGCGGGACAATCTGGTCTTCAATCCTAACCTCCACCCCTTCTTCGTTGGCCTCACCACTGAAGTTACACCAGAGATACTCGGTTTTAGAACGGCTCATACGTAACCCTTGGGACTCCAAAGTAGATCTCCAAAGCTCCAATTTGTCGTTCACCTCCCTCCTCGATTCCGCCACTAGCACGATATCATCCGCGAAGAGCATGCACCAAGGGACAGCATCTTGAATCCCCCGCGACATGACATCAAGGATAAGGGCGAATAGAAAAGGACTCAGGGCCGACCCCTGATGAAGCCCTGTCTCAACAGGGAAGAAACGGGAGTCCCCCACTGGGGTCCGAACGCAAGAACTAGCTTGGGAGTACATGTCTTGAATCACCCTAACGAACGCAGACGACACTCCCTTCTCCTCAAGGCTCTTCCAAATTGCTTGACGGGGGATGCTATCATAGGCCTTCTCAAGATCAATGAACATCATATGGAGGTCTTTGCGACGTTCCCTGAACTTCTCCATAAGGCGTCTAACGAGATGAATGGCCTCGATCGTTGATCTCCCAGGCATAAATCCAAATTGATTCTCTGAGATATCAACTACTCTTCTAATCCGACTATCAACCACTCTCTCCCAAAGTTTCATAGTATGACTGAGTAATTTAATACCCCGGTAGTTACTACAACTTTGAGCATCGCCTTTATTCTTGAAAAAAGGTTACTAGAGGTGACAATTGATCCTGAAAATACATCCCCGCTTTATTTAACAATTTTTAACTCATGTCCTTGACGCTTGAGGAAACACGGCAAAAAAAGTTTTTTTGATAATCCTATCCGAGCATTAATTCTCATCACTTTAAAGAAATTGTAAGAATTAGGGTAGAATAATTAGTAATGGGCATTGTCAAGTAAACTTCAGTAACCTTTAGGCAAGTGATATTCTTGTCACCTAGAGTTACAAACTACCTTGGACATGTATTGTCCTATTTTACTTCCATTCCATACATGTATTAACCTTCCCAATTCGTGTGAATTACTGGAAACTAAAGAGCAAAGACCAGCATATTCCATTGCCACCAGGATATTTTCTACTTACAAAAAATTTACATATCAAAACATCTTGAACTAAGGGCCAAATATTCCACTATTTTGTAGCCTTAACAGTTCATAACTCTTATGTTGTGTTTGGTTGGGGTGAATGGAATGGAATGGAATGGAATGGAATGTAAAGGGTGAAATTAAAGGAAATTAGTGAAGATTAGAGAAAAAATTTGGAAAAAATTGATATTGTACAAATTTGTTATGATAAGAATTGTGAAGAAAATGGGGATGGTAAGGACTCAAAATGAGATGCTTGAATTATAATATCAATTGTTAGGAATGGAATGGAGGAAAGAATGAAAATTTTGAATTTCTACTCATTTTATACTTCAAATCTCATTCCATTCCTTCCAATTTCAATCATCCCAACCAAACACAACATTAATTTTATTGGTGTATGTGTTTATTCGTAATTTTCGTATTTGTGAAATGATTATCATTTTCTAAAGACTTGTTTTCTCGTGCTTCTAAATTATGATTCTCATTTTCTAAAGGTTTGTTTTCGCCTGATTCTAAATAATATTTTTTGGTACAAATTTTTTTGATGAGTTGGGACAAGTCGCAAATATTTCAAACCATATATCATATTTTTAATAAAAGATGTCATCCCACATAAATTGGATAAATTTGCATTTATAACTCTGCACCATTATATGTCATTCACAACGAACCGGCAAACCTTGCATTCACCTTTATAGTTTTTCAACTAGCACCCTCTAAAGATCAAGTCTATCTCCCAACATTTTTATGTGTTACAGAGTAATCGAATTCTTGATTTCATGTAAGACAAGGGAAGGTTATAGCAACAAAACTAGAGCTCGTTGGTCTAAATAAATATTTTTAATCATGTAATTTTCATCAAAAAAAATTATGAAAAGAGCAAAAAACAAATAAATTTAGAAAAGATCATTGCCGTCCGGGGAAGCACTAGGTGCATGTCAATTAGGAACCGCCCCAACTCATGAATACAATAGCATCTAGAACAGCGTTAAAGAATGTCAAAGATGTCCATTTATTATGTTTTTTCTAATATGAATTTGACACCCTTTAACCCAACTAATGTGCCGCAGAATAAGGTATTTAAATAATTTCCAAATAGGTAATATAAAAAATTATATAGAACAAATTAGGTATAAATAACTTATACATTATTTATCAATAATAAGAGCAAGTCCAATGCTAGATGCTAAATTGCTATTGCTATTACTATTGCTATAATACAGAACCAAAAAGTGAATTTTGGTACTAAAATAAAACTCACCCTCCAAAGCTAGTTCTATAACTAGTTTCAAATTTAATCAACTTTTTTAATTTTTACCTAACTCTTTTAAGTTCTATTGAATATTCTAAACAAACTTATCTTATTCTAGTTAAATGATGATGTGGCATGGATGCATAAATGCATCATTGGTTTCAAATTTATTTATTATTAAATAAATTCAATTTTTTTCCGCCTCATTTCCTTCCAAGATTGGTAGGAAATGCCCCTGGAAAAATAAATTATTTTTTTTCAATAAATTGTTTATTAATCTAAAAATATTGGTCTGGTGACGTGGGATGACGTAATTTGCATCTGCCCTTATTTCCTACCTATATTAGTAGGAAATTCCTCTGGCAAAATAAAATTATTTTTCTTTTTTTATTAATCTAAAAATAAGATGGAATAGTTTGATGAGTGGAAGGCCAAAATTTGCATGCACTCATTTCCGACCAAGATTAGTAGGAAATGCCTCTAACAAAATAAAATTATTTTTCTCTTAAAATATGAGGGATTATGACGTGGAAGGTGGGGTCCTTTAGTGGTCAAAACGCAACCAAAACCAACCAATATTGGTAGGTTTTGATTGAGCGGGAAATTCAACTTTTTACGAAATTTTGGGCGAAAATCTGCTGATCAATTCTGACCAATATTGGTCAATTTTGATGTGCGCGGAAAATTCAACTTTTTGACCAATTTTTTGGCGGAAATCGATGTGGATGGTGGGGTCATTTTACAGTCAAAACCAACCAACATTTGATCAAAACCGACCAATATTGGTAGGTTTTGATTTCCGACCAAGAGTTGGTAGGAATTGATGCTTACGTGTATAGATCTTGGGCCCCACACACACCATTTTCGACAAAATTCGTGCATGATCGGAAATGCTCACTCATTTTCGACCAAATTTTTTAGATAAGATTTGATTTATCGGTTTTGACCTTTTTTCTTATTTGTTGGTACGCATCAGTAACAAAATTTGATACAAGTGATGCAATCATGTTTCAGTAGAATTAATTTTTGTTTTGTTTAACTGATTTCATAAAAAAATAGGTTAAAATTTTACCCATAAAAATTAATCTTTTTATTGTAGTGTAAAAATATACACATTGAACTTATAACTTCACTTTGAGTGATATATACATAGAGTCCTATTCAACTACAAACCATTAGTAAATACAAACTAAAAATCAAACTCCAATACAATATTTTAAGCTAATTTAATAATCAAATTAGGGGTACCCCAATACAAAAAATGTATAATAATCTACCCTTTATTTAGTAAAAAAATAAATTATTGTTCACTGCTGACGTGGCAGTGACGTCAGCAGTGAACAGTATTTTTTTTTTGCTGAATATTGGTGAGTTAATTTATGAAATTTTTTGTGAAGGTACTCTTGGCGGGGCCCTTAGAATAAATGAAATATAATATATTTAGTATTGGTTTGTAGTTTGTATTTAAAGATTGGTTTGTATTTGAACAAAAGCATATATATATATATATATATATATATATATATATATATATATATATATATATATATACACGTTATTTGAATTGGGGGTTGAAGAGGGTTGGATTGGGATGGGTTGGTTTGAACCATTATTTTGTTTGGATGGAATGTTGGAAAAATAAAGGGTTCAATCCTTAATTTGTTTGGATGGAGGGTTGAAATGTAAGGTATGGATGGAGGGTTGAAAAATTTTTAAGAGGAAAATAAAATTTTAACTTTAATTTAAAGAACTAAAATATATAAAAATAAACATTTCGAAAATTTTATGGATATAATATATTGGTATTTTTACATTTTAACTTAACAAAATATCAACCAAAATGGTTAATATAATTTTAAAAATTTTCTTGACAACAAAAATAAAATTTTATGAATTTTATTTTTATATAATTGAAATTAATATTAGTTTCGATTTCTTTTAAAATAAAATTTAAATTATGTTCACTCTCCTGATGAACATCCACAGCTTCTTTTTTCATTTGTTGTTACTTTTCAAAATGTATTGACTAATCAATGTGTAGGTCCCAACATAGGTAAAAGGCGTCGTGGGTAGGAGTGTGCATCGGGTGGTTTGGGCGGTTTGGGACGGCCAAACCAACCAAATCATAAATTTCGGGTTTTTAATTTTTCAAACCATAACCAAACCAAAAACCATATCATTCTAAAAAAACCAACCAAATTATAACGGTTTGGTTTGGTCGGTTTCGGTTTAAAACCGTTATTAAATATATATTTATACTTGATGTTATTTATTTTCTCCAACACTAAATATAAGATTTAATTTTATTTTAAAAGAGCCAACAAAATAAATGCACAAATAGTAGCACAAAATATCATCAAAAATAGTTATAAAATAAATTATACTCCTCAAATATTTTCATTAAATCATAAAATAAGTCTCAAAAGTCTTATATATAGCTTTCTGGTACTTTCTTCTTTTAACTGGTTTTTGACATGAAATGAAACAAGTTAACCACTATAAATCTAACTATAAGTCATACAGAACACTCTTATATAACAAACAACAAAGAACACCTTAGATCTATTAGATCCTTTGGCCCCGCCAGGGGCACCCAATACAAAAAGTTGTTATTTTTTTACCCTCTATCAAGTCTGCAAAAAAAAATAAATGAAATGACGTCATCAGTGAACAGTAAATTTTCAAATTTTTTTTTTTGCTGGTTTGCTAGAGGGTAAAAAAATAATAACTTTTTGTATTGGGTGCTATGACGGAACTCTTAAATTATATTAGATATGAGGTGTTCTTTATTGTTTGTTATATAAGATGTTTGCTATGGAGTGCAACTCTATATATATATATATATATATATATATATATATATATATATATATATATATATATATATATATATATAATATTTTTATACGACTTGATGGTCGGGTTGGTTTAATCGGATGGGTAAACTAGTGAAACCAAACCCAAACCAAAATTTTCGGTTTTTAAAAATATAAAACCATAACCAAACCGAAAAAAAACCTAAATTTTCGGTTTGGTCGGTTTGGTTTGGTCGGGTTGGTCGGTTTTTGGAAAACCATGCTCACCCCTAGTCGTGGGTGCTTCTGTTTCCTTCTCTAAACACCCCAGATCGGGGTGTTGAGAATTCGGGTTTTCATACTACATGTACTCAAAGCCCTCGCTACCCCTCCCTCCACCTTTACAAAATCCAACCCCTCTTCTTCATCACTTTCCCAAACAAGGTTTTTTAGAACCCAACTCAACCTAACCTTTAGGACTGTGCATCCGGTTAAAGTCTAATCGAACCGAATATTTTTCGATTAACCGAAACCAAAAAATTGAAAAATGCTTATCAAAAACTGAACCGATTTTATAACCGAACTGAATATTTTATTTCGGTTAAAACCGAAATTAAAAACCGAAATTACATGCATGCAATTTGATGTTGTATTCATTATACCAGGTTTGGTGGACTTGTAGCATTTCTTGTTTACATGGTCACAACATATACTTTATATGTGCCAGATTGGAGTTTCAATGGGCTTGAAAGTAAAGTCACGGTACTGTAGGTTGGTGAAGACTAACCTACAGATAAACAATAACACCACTCCACATCAGTCTTTTTTTAAATATTATATATAATTCAATTTTTTATTCGATTTTTTGGTTAACCGCGGTTAAAACCGAATAACCAAAAATTGAAATTTCAGAAATTTTTCTATCGAAAATTAAAATACGATTAACTGAACCTATAATTTCGGTTATTCGATACAGTTTCCGGATAACCGAACCGAATGCAAATAAGAAACATAATGGTATTACCACTATTTATCTTCATATTTCCCAATATTAAATAATCTTTTTCTTTCCAAATAGAAATGTAAATAAGAAAGTCATGAAGCTAACAATAACATTTCCAAAGAGGAGGTTCAATTAGAAAAAATTAAAATAACAAAAGGGAAATTTGATAATCATCACATACACAGTCCTGCTACCAATGATAATATCCCAATGCTACCAATATCCCCCATGTATATACTATACATGCGACGCATATTACCATAATCTTCCCTGCATTACTTAAACATTTATGTTTTGACGTTTCATCCTGCAAACACCGATCGAGGAAATTAGGAAAGAAGAAAATATCAAATGTGAGTAAAAAGACAAACTTCTTACACACAACTACAATATCGACTATAGGTTATATATGTTTTTTGCTTTCACTTGAAACTAGCTAGTTGAACCATAATATTGATCAAAACGGAAAACAAAACTCAAATTCAAGCATGCGTTTGATTCTGTGATAAAGTATGAAATATTAGGAGACTGACCTCATATACTTTAGAATTATGGCTTATATTTTCCGGAATATTTGACCAATATCGCTGCAAATAAACAATTGCATGCATCAGGTTTTAATTCTATTTGCTTAAAATCGAATTACTAGAAACTTTTATATATATTGGTCATCTATAAGAATATATACAAATCAATATGATATTGCAGATAGGGAATAAAAAATTTGTAACTTGAGATGCTAAATTTTTATTCTTATGTCTTACCTTCATATCTATTGGCAGAGAGTCGGCTTGGCTGCTTACAAAAAACCGTATGATGTTTTCTTCTATGTAAGTTGTCTTGTCTTTTGTAAACTGCCAGACATAATATAAGAAATTACGTTCAACATTGTAGCTTTGAAGATAGTACAAAGCTCTTACCATTACAGGAGTAACATCTTCTAAATTTGTCCACAAGGGTACAATTTTGCTCTGAATCACAAGTTTTTCACTGAACAGCACATCAACTGAATCTGAACTTGGAGCTTGCATGGTAACTAGATAAGAAAAGTAGAGCAAGAAAAACAATGGTTCACAGCACCCAATGCCTTGAAATAAAACAGAGGTACATTAAAACATAAAGAAACCAACTTTGAGGTCTTTTAATAGTCTATACAACTGAAAGAGAAGAAATGCTGGAAAAATCCACGGAGGACTACTTTTGGAACATTTCACTACAAAGGAACACGAAAAGATATAGTAGTAATTAGTGATCCTATACCTGTGAATTCACATGTTGAATTTGGACTGATGAGGCCTATGTTAGGTCGCATACAAGATTTTTCGGGTGATGTACTATTTACCTGCAACATTTTATAAATTCATATTTTCCGTGCACATTACAATAGATATAAAGAGTCAATATATTTTGATTATCTGAGTAGATATTTTAGTAGGTATGAACATATCCGAGCTAGATAAAAGTAAGAAGACAATAACCTTGAATGCCACAAGATCGTCGCAGACATTGATAAGGTTTATGGAACAGGTACTTTGTTTCTCCAACTTAACTATATTTGGAAGAAAAAATCTCGATTATAATAAAAGAATGCCACTTTGCATAATTTATTTAATTTGTTCGGGACATTGTTATTATAATCTAATGCATCAAGAAGAAGGGAGCATGGTAAACTTCTGAGTAACTGATTCTTTTTCACTTGAAGTTACAATTTCAATGTCAAGTTGGATTTGTTGAAATATTGAATCTTGACATTATTTTTAACATAGACTATATATATATATAACACAGACAAAAGCTTGTTATTTTTACCTGTGTAAATCGCTATAAACCTATCCTTTATTTAGCATTTTGCCATTATAATGTACGTTAGCGGGTGATAAAAATATTGTCAATTTGTATTTGAATATTTTTTAAGTAACATAGCACTATTCTTTCAAAATTTGTGTAATCTTTAACCAAATCAAACAGTAATGTCTACCATATGTAAAATCATGTAATGGATTGGATATACATTAATTTATCTTTGTAAAAAAAAACCATCCCCCTTGCGCACGAATAAATTACTACTCTTAAATCAAATTAAGACTTATAAATATGACTCACAAGCGTGCTTGTGTCCAAGTGGTCGAATCTTCAAATGTCGGAGGCTCCTGTTTGGTCAATGGTAATTAAGAACGATACCAATGTTAAATGTATATGAGTATAAAATTCTTAGAAGGGTCTTCCCCAACCCCTTAAGGTTTTGGGTGAAATGTTATAGTATATATTTATTCCACAAACTTTGATAGGAAACTTAAAAGGAGTGAAATTGGTAGAAAACTTACTTATCTCCAGTACTTTCTTCAACAGTTACCCTGAAAACATCCATTTACTTTTACAAGATAATATACAATCTGATCAGCAGAATGGAATATTATGAATGCATATATGATTGCTAATGTACTTAAAACACTAGTAGAGATAAGTTGTAAAACAGAAAAAGTGGAACAGTATGTTGACTACATCTTCTGTCCAAGTTATCCGAGTGATAACTGGTTTGAAAAAAAGAAGGAAAAAAAAAAAAGAGTTGCCCATCATTTTTTATTAATCATTCCTGGTTATGTTTAGTACAAATTTTCAACAAATAATACAGTTTGTTGGGGTTGTTTGTGAGAAAAAGAGTCCATTGATCAAAATGGCAACAAAATGTAAAGTTAGTTAATTATTTTGGCTAATCGCACTGAACACATGTATGCATTGATATATACGGAGAGAAAACTAGAAAATTACGATTTATTATTCTTAAATTTGTTACTGATTATAATAAAAAAATTATATAGTCAATATTTAATAATAATAAACTAAATTATTCCATCAAATAAATTTATTATCTATTATTACATATTACATATATAATAGGATAATATGTTTCATTTTGTTCATGTTATTTTACATTTATGCCCACCTTAATTTTATTGTTACGCCCTTAAAAATTAAATTCTTTAAAAAAAATAAAATAATCTTTACATGGTTAGAGCATCTTCAACCATTAAAAACCCTTAGCTAAAAGTGGGTCTGAATTGCCATAAATAAGAATTATGGAGAATATGAAGAAAAAAAAAAAGTCATTTCCAATCGGACATTCTGGTAACTATAATGACTATATTTGTCAAACCTCTAAACATTTGTAATGAAACTCCACATCATCTATTATCATAATAAAATAAGTTATTCTATTTTTAACAGCTTGAAATAATAATAACGTACTATTTTTAAAATATAAATAATAATTATAGCCAACTGACGATATATAGTAACTAAATTGTTATAATATAATTACTAGCTTATAACGCGTGCAATGCACGGGTTTCTTGTATTATGTTATAAAGTTTATTTAATATTTCAATTATGTTTTTATATAATAATTATTTTTAATAATTTTTTAATTTTAATTTGATATAATTTAATATTCTCATGTTTACGGATTATACTAATGTTTTCTTATTATAAACAACGTATATTATTTTTAATATATTTTTATTATTATTTGAAAAATATGGTGTGATATTTTCGGGTATATATTAATGATTTTAAGATTTGTTGTAAATTAAAAAGGTAACGTGTTTTAATTTGAAAGAAAATATTACTGATCGAAAAATATGATACGATTGATCTTTTTATGTATTTATAAAAGGTAATATCTTCAACTAAAAGTAAATGTGAAAAAGACAATCGACTAGTTACCATTAATTATATTATGTTATTATTTATTTTAGGTGTTATATTTTTCTTGAAAATTATGGTGTGATATTTTTGGGTATATATTAGTGATTGTAAGATTTGTTTTAAATTAAAAAGGTAACGTGTTTTAATTCGAAAGGAAATATTAATAATCGAAAGATATGATACGATTAATGTTTTTAGGTGTTTATAAAAGGTAATATCTTCAACTAAAAGTAAATGTGAAAAAGGCAATCGACTAATTACCATTAATTTTATTATGTTATTATTTATTTTAGGTGTTATATTTGATTTATCTTTTTAGGTTTTTATAAAAGGTAATATCTTTAATTAACTAAAAGTAAATGTGAAAAAGACAATCGACTAATTACCATTAATTATATTTTGTTATTATTTATTTTAGGTGTTATATTTTTCTTGAAAATTATGGTATGATATTTTCGAGTATATAATAATGATTGTAAGACTTGTTTTAAATTAAAAAGGTAACGTGTTTTAATTCGAAAGGAAATATTAATGATCGAAAGATATGATACGATTAATGATTTTAGGTGTTTATAAAAGGTAATATCTTCAACTAAAAGTAAATGTGAAAAAGGCAATCGACTAATTACCATTAATTTTATTATGTTATTATTTATTTTAGGTGTTATATTTGATTTATCTTTTTAGGTGTTTATAAAAGGTAATATCTTTAATTAACTAAAAGTAAATGTGAAAAAGACAATCGACTAATTACCATTAATTATATTATGTTATTATTTATTTTAGGTGTTATATATTTCTTGAAAATTATGGTGTGATATTTTCGAGTATATAATAAGGATTGTAAGACTTGTTTTAAATTTAAAAGGTAACGTGTTTTAATTCTAAAGAAAATATTAATGATAGGAAGATATGATACGATTGATGTTTTTAGGTGTTTATAAACGGTAATATCTTCAACTAAAAGTAAATATGAAAAAGTCAATCGACTAATTACCGTTACTTATGTATTTTCAACTAAAAGTAAATGTGAAAAGGACATTAATCGACTAATTATCATTTATTATATTATATTATTATAAGATGGAGATAATATAAAAACATAATACAATCATTATACTTACACTTAAATCGGCTTTAATATATTAATATAGATATGGTTTTGAAAAAGAAAAGAAAAGCGGAAGAAGCTTGTATATTGAATTGATGGAGCTTGGGTATTGACAGAGAGAACATCAAGTCACACAAATTAGGTTTAAAAGAAAAGAGTTATGTGTTAGGACTTAGGAGTTCTGCTTTTACTTTGTAGTTATTAAAAGTCTTAACGCACTTGATTTATTTTACATTTGAAATTAATTGAAAATTTAATAAATAGGATAACTAATTAATTGAAAATTTAATAAATAGGATAATCAAATCGAAAACCAAAACTTTTAAAACTTTCAATGTTTATGATCGTATGATTAGTTTTAAATCAAAAAGGTAACGTGTTTTAATTAGAAAAAAATATTAATGATTGGAAGATATGGTATGATTGATATTATTAGGTGTTTATAAAAAAGGCAATCGGTTAATTATCATTAATTATATTATGTTATTATTTATTTTAATAAATAGGATAACCAAACCGAAAACCAAAAGTTTTAAGTTTAGCTGTATTAGTAATGGTGTAAATATAAAATACTATTGTGTCTTTAGGACTATAGCCAATAACGGATTAAAATTGATTTATTTTATATTTCAAATTAATTAAAAATTAAATTAACCAAACCGAAAACCAAAATAAATAGGATAACCAAACCGAAAACCAAAACTTTCAATGTCGGCTTTAATATAACCCGTGCGAAGCACGGGTTTCTTTTGATAGGTTATAAAATTTATTTAACATTATAATTATGTTTTTATATAATCCTTATTTTTAATACTTTTTTAATTTTAATTTAATAAAAATTTATATAATGAAATGCATGGTTTAAATTTTATTTTGTAAAATTCTAAATTAAAAATGTCGTTGACGGGTTCGAACATTGAATTTTTAGTAAATTAATTTAATCATATAATATATCTTATTATTAGATCTAACGATTGTTATTTATTAATAAAAATAATGATTTGTATATATGGTTAGATATTTTTGGGTGTATATTAGTGATCGCAAGATTAATTTTAAATTAAAAAGTACTCCATGTTTTAATTACAAAAATTACTACTAAAAATAATTACGGAAAGATATGGTGTGATATTTTGGATATATATTAATTATTGTAATATTAGTTTTAAACTAAATGGTAAAGTGTTTTAATTAGAAGTAAAATCTTTAGAAAAAATGAATAATTGAGTTGTTGGAGCAGAAAAAAGAGTCCAAGTAGAAGTGGATGAAGGAATTTTAATCAGAATATAATTATGTTAACATTAGTAGTTAGCTTTTTGAGTTGTTTTTGTAATTTAATTATTTATTTTAATAATTAGGATAACCAAAACGAAAACCAAAACTTAGGATAACCAAACCGAAAACCAAAACTTTCAATGTTTCGGCTTTAATATAATAGTATAGATATAGTTGGCTAAATATATTGACAATTTTTGTCTTTATGTTAAACATAAAGTTTAATATATAGTAATAGATAGATGGTTTGAGTTCTAACACAAATATAATTTCATTATTTTTTATATAACTATTTAAGTATGACATTTTTATAATTTTTAAATATATGGGGATAAAATCAATATAGGACAACCCCCGTACTTTTTCTCATTATCTTTTATTATAATACGTGAGTCTACCTAGCTTTTTCTCATTATCTTTTATTATAATACGTGAGTCTACCTAGGTATACAGTTAGATGCTATTAGCCAATCAAAAAATTATGAATTATTTTAGGACCAATCAGAGAACATTATTGCTAAATTTTAGACCAATCATATTATATTAAAAAGTTTCCTTATTTACCTCATCCTACTATACTAACAATGGTTAGTTAACAATTCTAATTTAAATATAGTAATGACTTGATTTAACATATCCATTTATTACACATTCTTTTAATGTCAAAGAATATTTATAATAAATTAACATTTTAAATTAAAATCAATTAGGATTATACAAATATATAATATTAAGCGATTTTCGCAATATGAATTTTTCACTCTTTTAATTTACAATTAATCATAATTGCATTATTATATATTAAGAATTAATTTTCATAAAAATATATAAAAGCCAATTAGAATTTACCACTAAAATTAAATTAATTATAAAAATCAATCACAATTATATATTATATACTAGTACATTTGTTCTTTGTGCCACTTTCTATGTATATAGAGCCATTTTACAAAATAGCATATTAATTAATTGTTTTTAATACAAATATATTATTTTAATGCATGGGTCTATTTTATCTATATTATAAAATATAATATTTTAATATAGAAAAACGGCTACAACAATTGTTTAAGAATCAATATTATTTATAACTAGATAGGTCGGTACATATAATATTATATGTTATTTCTAATAAAAAGTGCTCATTTTAGTTTTATATTCTTGAATTCAAGTAATAGTATTTAATTCTCATATCCTAATATAATAATAAACTAAAAACAAGACACCAAAGTTATACGTGGAAAACCCCTCAAAGATAAGGAGTAAAAACCTCAATGATAACACTCAACATTAGAATACTTACCTCTAGAACTACTTCGTTGATTACCTCTGTTGGTTGGACCTCTACTTTGAGCTCTCCCCTTCCATTCAGTGACTAGGACTTCTGACTATGAAGAGGAACCCTGTGACTTTCTTCTCATCTCTTCATTCAGAATACTGCTCTTAGCTAATTCCATACTGGTAATACCATCCAGAACTGAGTTCGACAAAGACATCCTGAATGTCTCCCATGGATCTAGTAAAGTACCCAAAAGACACAATTCCTGTATCTCATCTTCAAACTTGATACCCATTCCAGCAAGCTGATTCATAATTCCGTGGAATGCATTCAAGTGATCAGAAATTGCAGTGCCATCCTGATATTTTAGAGACATCAACTGTTTAATCAAATACAATTTATTATTTCCAGTCTTTCGAGTATAGAGTTGCTCAAGCTTGTGTTGGAGATAATTAAACTACAGCAACAATGAGGGAGTGATATATATTTAAAACAAGAACAGGCATATAACCAATTAACAAAACAAATCACGAAGGCATTAACAAGAATATAATCAGTGACTGAAATATAACAAGAGAAGAAGAAATAACTTATCTCTCACAATAGCTTTCGTAAAGACAACAAGAGAGAAATAGACAGCTAAGTCACAAATACACCAAAGATCAACAGCGACCAGCACCTCAGTTCGCCTGAGAATTATGTATATAATCTATATGTAAATATTCTGATTTAATTTCATTAACTGCATCACGCGAGATGCCGAGACATTCGCCCAAATCGCCCTTCAACCCGACCCGAATCGTGTCGTGGCGTGGCGAGCGGCGGCGCGCGTGTTTATGTGCGCGAGGCCCACACTACAACCATGCACACCCACATGCCTTAGTAGTTGTGCACTACACTTGCACATGGAGCTATATAAAGCCACTAACCTTTCATTACCAATTCAATGTGGGACTCAAGTTATTTCAACTAAATAACCCACATAACCCATTTCAAACATACTTCTTTCAACTTAATTTATTTATGGATTACACTAAGAAAATGCCTTAGATCCAAACATGAAAGTTTAAGTTCTCATTACAAGGAACAACCTCCACTTGTTAGTCAAGAGTCATGGATTGGATTGGTCTTGTTTGGACCAAAACAAAGATCCTTGCATTTAGTGAAATTCAGCCAATCAAGTGGAAAAGAACAACAGATGTCCGCCACAGCGCCATTGAAACGCAAACAAACATACAACAAAGACGATAGACACTAGAACTCGCACACATATATAAATTTAAATGAACTTGAGCATATATAGGTGTTTGTTGATACAGTAAAGAGTAGAACTTTAACTTTTCTTTACGGAAGTTTTTGTTTTATGCAGCAACTATCTTCACTAGATTTACAGACATTGTAGATTCAGAGCCCTCAAACACACTTAAGTCTCAATTTGATTCTGCCAATAACCTCAGAAAGGCAGTCTTTGATGTCACAAAATCTCAATTGCATGAAGTAGTTCTATGGTGGAGTTCAAAGCCAATTTTTATGTTTTTTTTCTAATAATTATTGCAATTACGATTCATTAGTTTGATAATTGACTTGCTTACTTGAATGCAAAATCTTGTTTTCCAGTACTAGATTTCTCTTCCATTATTCAATTTTCGCCCACTGAATTGTAAATAAAGGAAGGATGCAGATCGATTCACCAAGTCTAACATCTAACTAGTTTCTATAGAACATTCATTATGTATTATTCTTATGTGTCAATGAGATCTATTGCTAATGTGTAATCCGCAAAAATGTATTCATGAATCAATCTAACAACATTTCCAACATGGAGAAGACATGATTACAGGAAATATTAACAAAGTTTAATCAAGACCAATCGGCCTTTTTCTGCCATGGAGTTGGAGCATTAGGACTATTGTAATGATTAAAATAGAAGCCATCATCTCTTACTTCCCAGTAACATATAAAAGAATATGCCGGGTGATATATGGGACAACCCCCGTATTTTTTCTCATTATAAACATCAATCCCTTTGCTTCGAAATCCGTCTTGAAAATTACACCAAAATAAAGTTCTTCCAAATATATTCGGATAAAAATGCCATTCCACATATTGAAATTTGTTGAGCTCGTGAGGACCAAGATCATTGTCTTTCGATTTGCAATGAAGATCTAATGTATTATTAGATAGTGTGCTGGTGATACGCACACCTACACGAGGAAAAATACCAGCAGAAACACATTTTGTTTTAGTAAAATATGTTGAAATACAAAATGCTAAGATGAACAAGGAGTACAAGTGAGATTTTCTTGTTCTGGAGGACATTACGAATTCGTCAAATGAAGATTATGGATAGTGTGTGCGTGTGTGTGTGTTTATATACCAGACTACAATTGCATATTAATGGGTATATGCTATGGATTCTAGTAGACAGGTTTCCAGATTATGTTATGGCTTGAACTTACGTTAGACATTATTGAATATCTCTACAATTAATTCTAAGTCCAATTTATTATTTGCTGAAACTTTCTCACGGAAGTTGAGCTCCATCTGCCAACAAAGGGTTGGTGCAGTGGTTGAGTTCTTGGTTTCTTTAAGAGAGATCAAGAGTTCGTATAACATCCAAACCCACAACTGAATGCATACCGGACCCAACAATCCACCACAGGTCAGTCCAAAAATGCTAGCAAATTAGTATACATTAGTTATTGACTTGTATCTATAAAGGCCCCAAACACTCTTTATTCTAATTGATATGGGTCGACGTCCTCGTCGAGCCCACACTTACTAAACCCGGGCAGTGCCTCTGCACTTCCGGCCGGGCAGAGCTCTGATACCATATGTGACAACCCGGGTCAAATCCCGAGCCTTTCTGGAAATCGGGTCAAATCCCGATTCCAAGTCCGAAATAAGCCAAAGTAAACTGGCCCAAATGCAACCAACTTGGGTAATCCACAAGCCCACCACAGGCCCCCAAAAGATCATGATTTGTTGATGCACTTAGTAGTAGTACTTTGCCTTATAAACTGAACTAATGTCCCTAATCTCCTCGATGTGGGACTGGGGTGTTGCAGTTCGACTCCTGGTGGGTGCGTGTATTCAACTATCAAAAAAAAAAAAAAAAAGTTGAGCTCCATCTTAATTTATATTGGAAAAGAAGGAACATGTTAAAATATAATGTGTTACATAATAAGATTTGCTAAAAATTAATTGATAATGACAAATAGAGTGGAGCATGCTCCAACTCGCAGGCCAGTAATTAAAAGCATTAAGGTTTGAAGCATCTGGAAAATACTACTACCAGTACATCAGAAAGAAAAAGAGCATTACATTACATGTCACTTAATATATTAGACTGGTTAATTATATGTCTTGCAGCTTCCTGAAATTTCTTGCACCTAAAGAGCTTCAATCTAACAATTTCCTGGAACTGCCATTCTGTTAGCTGCATATGGGCACAAGAGAAAAAGATGTTCAACATTTTTGTTAGCTGCATTACAAAGTACGCACAACGGGTTTGGAACTGCCATTCCAACATTTAAAAGTCTGTCCCGAGTAGGCAACCTGTTTTTTAAAATTAACCACATCTGCAAGGCACATTTTGGTATAGAGTATTGACTCCAAACAGAGAAACCAAGTTTCAGACCTGCCTGCAGTTGCTCTTACCGAGTTCCAGATAGTGTGAAAGTTAGCATTCTTTTGTCCATCCCAAATAGAACAGTCACTATCCAAGAATTGAACTTGAGATACTAAGTGTCTCATTTCAGTCACCAGGTGATGATTTGATCGACCCAAGTTCCACTTAAACTTAAACTTCCTCCCCTCAGAAATTTAGACAAAATTGACTGAATTTTCTTCAGCACGTTTCGGTAGGAATGGATACATCGACCAATAGCTTTTATATACTAAATAAACAGCCTTTATCAGCTGAATTCCGCTAGCTGCTCCCAGGAATTTGTTGGTCCAAGATTCAATTCTCCCACAAATTTTAGTAACCAACGGGTAACAATCTCTAGTAGTCGGTTTTTATGATATCAATGGGAGGCCAGGATATTTGACTGGCACCTTGCTGAAACCCAGAAATGCCAAGCATTTACTGCTTTATGTCCAACGGAACATTACCCCAAAATCAATGATTATTTTCCATGTTAGGTTCAAGACCTGACATCTTTTAAAAAGAGGTGACTGCGTATAAAAGGCGTCTATAGAGTCTCTGTCACCACGGTAGAACATGAAAATGTCATCTGCAAATAGCAGATGTGATAGGCCAACCGCCTTCCTTCTCCAGCAAAACTTGAAGTTCACATCTGAAGCTTTCTGAATAACCACTGATAAATTACAACTACAAGAGATGGCTTTCATGGGACCAGAATCCGTTTTAATACAATATGGAAGTGATCCATAGGGTCACAATTTATTGGACGACTGAATTACCATTGTCAGTATTAGGTTTAGACCAGAGTTTACCCCATATCATATATTTCACAGATATATCTTCACTCTGTCACTGTTTTTGTCACTTTTGTAGCATGAAGATTTTAACAAAATATGTTAGAACAAAAACAAGGACGATAAATTCGTAAAAACAATCCCGGCCAGCCCGAACCTGAAACACACCAAAATCACGGCACGGACGCAGTTCAGGGCCAATTAGACTTAATTACTTGAATACTTCTGCTTAGCACGTAAATCCTTCCTCTGGCCATAATTATACTAAAATGAAATGAAAGAGATGTCCTTAACCCCAAGATGCAGCAGTCTATTATAGAAGCAACTATAAATATAAAGCATTCAATAGTTAAAGCAAATAAGTATGATTCCATAACATAACGCAAGCTCTGTTGGTCATTTCATCTTGGCCTCAGTGAACAAGACATGGCGATTTACACGTGGATCATACTTCCGGAACTCAAGCTTCACAGGATTTTTAGGATTCTTCTTCTTCACGTAAAAGAAACCAGTTCCAGCAGATGAAACAAGCCTGATTAACTGAGAAGCGGCCTTCTTTTTGTTACCCATCGCTTGATCTGACAAAAAAATAGATAAAATTAGATAATAAAATAGATAAAATGACACAAAAATAATTAGGTTCAGATCATATAATTAATAATAAATATATATCATATATATATTCAGCTAATAACTGTTCGTTCACTTGTACAAGCATTAATATTTAACATAAAGAAATTATGGCAGTTTTATACGTATATACACATTTTAACAGATATTAGAGTTAGTCACTATAGGCAAGGCAAGAAAGTATATCCAATGAGTACAAGTTCGACAAATTTACATAAATGAGATTATTTATGATGTATGTTTAGAGTTCGTCATAATTGCAAATGATGCACTTACTTATATTACGATCAATATTAATTTAAAAAAAATTAACAAATCTTAGGAACAAGAAGACTAAAAATTTATCCTAATTATGTTTGTCCAAGAAGTTTATCCCCTTCTCAGGTTAGAGTAAGCACAAACCAACTTCAGCAAATACTCAATTTTAGTGACAAAATCATAAAATGTCAGAACTTGACCAGAAATTCAGGGGTGAATCAGTGCATGTTCCCGCCCTGGTCACGACATGCCACTACTAGAGATTATAGTTGATCCCGAAAATACATCCCCGCTTTATGTAACAATTTTTAACGCATGTCCTTGACGCTTGAGGAAGCACGGCAAAAAAGATTTTTTCATAATCCTATCCAAGCATTAATTCTTATCACTTTAAAGAAATTGTAACAATTAGGGTAGAATAATTAGTAATGTGCATTGCCAAGTAAACTTCAGTAACCTTTAGGCAAGTGATATTCTTGTCACCTAGAGTTACAAACTACCTTGGACATGCATAGTCCTATTTTACTTCCATTCCATACATGTATTAACCTTCCCAATTCGTGTGAATTACCGGAAACTAAAGAGCAAAGACCAGCATATTCCATTGCCACCAGGATATTTTCTACTTACAAAAAGTTTACATATCAAAACATCATTATAATTATATAAAAGAACAAAGAATCAACTACGAATCTTAGGCTTACAACACGAAGCTGAAACAAAACAATAATAAACTAAATTGACAGTACGATAGTAACGTACATTTTAACAATCACAATATACTATTCAAAACAAGCTATAAGGCTGCACATATCAATATTCATACCAAACACTTCTTACTTTCACAACAATGATCAAAACTCGATTTTAACCGACAATGCATTTGGGAGTAACAGCTCAACTGATTAAAGATAATCAAGTTTCGACACAAATAATAACAGATACATACCAAGAACAACATATTACCAATAAAACACAATTATCTCTTTCAGGAATTTTATCAAACACTTAACGGGCATAATAACAATTAACAAAAACAGTTGTTCAGGTTATGTAATTATATAATTCATAGGTACTTGAAGTTACTTGTGAAAATCATTATAAGTAATCACATACCTTCTTTTCGCCAAAATCAGAATGACACTTTTTTTTTTTTTCTGCTTCAGCTTTTTCTACACTTAAAACCCTGGATATCAAGTCGGGTCAACGGATTTTAATGTATTGGGCCAATGACATTTAAATGCCCCAATAGGCCTTATGGTATTTTAAAATCGGTAGATCAAAATGTATTTGGCCCAAGAATACATGTTTACGTTGATTCAAAATGTTTACTACTTACACTACACTTATGATATTTCAAAATTTTATTTAAGAAAAATAATTCATGTAATTTATACTATCTATACTATATTATAATAGTCAAAATGTCGGTGTCAGTACGGTACTTTATTTTTTTTACTAAATTACATTTACTTAGTTATTCTTTATTTAATTTCCTTTATTTTGGTATATATTTATTTTGTAGTTATAGGCAATTCTATTTTATAAAACAAAATAATAATATTATATTACCTAATAACTAGCAAATTACCTTTTTCAGCTAAAACACAATATCTTTTCTAATTTTTCTATCTAAACCCTCATTTTTTTAAAAAATATCATGGATCATTTTATTTAATAATAATATTATAACTACTGTTGTGGAATAAAAACTAGGTTGAAATTATTGCGGCTAGGGTTTGTGTATTTAATGCTAGGGTTCGTGAGCTTCGTGCTTTAATGGCTGCTTCTGCGTTCGAGACTAACCGGTCCTCACAAAATGCCTACGTATCTCTGTATTAGAGAATCAAGCCAATAAAACGTAGTTCTGAGAATGAGGGGTCAGGCCCTTTATATAGGCTGTTGGAGCCTCTAGAAGTATGGTAGGAGTCGGAGACTTGGTGGGCAAGCCACCGCCTTGAGGAAGGTTCTAGTCTCCTTCCTTGTAGGAATCAGTTTCCATGTTGAAATATGTATCTTGGAGGCTAAGTCAGGCAGGAATAATATCCTTGTTTAACTCTAATTGCTGAGCTGTTTATTACCCTTGATATTAATTACGAAATTAATATTTAATTAGGATTTTCGGGCCACCTGGTGGGCCCCATGTTTTGACCATGTTGGGTCTAATTAATGCCATATTAAATGTGTCTTTAGGGCTTACTTTTAGCCCATATCATTTACCCCCCAACTTCTAGGAAAGCTGATCAGGCTTTCCTTGAAGTTATTACGGCCTTTCTCGAGACTTGGGTCAGGGTTTATCTTAGTACACTAGTGTTTCACGAGTATCGTCTTTTTGTAAAGCGTGGAGCGACCGACGCATCTACGAAGAATGTTAAACGATGCTAAACGGCACTAAGTAGCCTTAAACGACGTTAAAGCAATGTTTAAGCGACGCTAAACGGCACTAAACTGCACTAAACGGCGCTAAACGGCACTACACGGCGCTAAACGGCACTAAACGACACTACACGGCGCTAAACGGCACTAGTTTTGAGAATATTAGATTGTGCATCGAGCGTAAAATTATTTTTCCATGTTTCTGGAATTTTCGAGAGATTTTTTTTTAAAAAAAAAAAATTGCAGGCCAAATTCGAGCTCAATTTCGAGCTCAAACTGCCTCCAGATCGCAGCCATTTTTCTTGTTTCCTAAGTCATTTTCGACCTGGAAATTTCAAGGAGAAATCAGTGTATTTTTTAGCTCAATTTCGAGCTCAAACGGGGGCCAGGTCGTGGCTGTTTTACAGGTTTTTTAGTTCATTTTCGAACTAATTCATACGACCTCATTCGGTATGGAAACGACCTCGAGTTTTCACCCAGGTCGTGACCTTCTCCCCGGCTTTTCTAGTCATTTTCGACCTCATGCTGGCGACCTCAAACCAAGGGGAAACGACCTCAAAGTGGTTCCAGGTCGCACAGATTTTTAACACTTTCTAGTATAATTACGACCAGAATTTACCAATCACATTGTAGTATAAATCCGACCTCAACACAACACATAGACGACCTCAAGTTAGGCCTAGGTCGTGTGGGTTTTTCATATTTTTCAATTCAAATTCGAGCTGGAGTTTGCGATCTCAAACCACGCCTCAAATGGACATGTTTAAGTTGATTTTCTGGTTATGTGAACGAGCTCGAAATCCTATTGCAAAGCGAGGTCGTAGGTGCCGACCTCATACCACCTTCTTTCGGGTCTTTCCTTGGTTTTGGACTGTAACAGTGGGCCTTTCCAAACCTTTTGGGCCTTAAATTGAGCTTGGGCTTTTACAGGCCTTTAGTCTTAGCTAAAACTGAATTCAAGAATTATATCTTTGGCCCTATTGGGCTTTTGGATCGTAGTCATGGGCTTTAAGCCTTAAACCTTAACAGGTTTTGTTGTCGTCGTTAGGCGGTGTCTTTTTCAAGCCCAATTTTTATTTAAAGGCCCAAAAAAAGATTTCTAACAGGCTATAACTGGTTGAGTAATTTAAACTTTCCGGTTGACATGCTCTATCTTTTCGCCTATATAAGGCCAAGAATTTCACTTTCATTTTCATCACAAAAACTTTCTAAAAATTTTCTCTTCTAAAAGTTCTCTCTAGAGTTTCAAAGCTTTCTCAAGAAATCAAGTTTGATCTTCATAAGTTGAAGATCATTCGAAGTTCTTAGCTTTCTCCTCCAAATCTTTGAAGATTTGAAGATTATTTGCAGAATCTTTGGTGTTTTTCCAGATTCTTCATTGAAGGTATGAATCTCTCTCCTTCCTTCCCCAGATTTCTGGGAATTTTTACCCTTATTTGTTTGAAGATTTGAAGATCTTCCATCTTTTCTTTGAAGATCACACATTTTCTGGGTTTTACTCTTCAAATCCCTCGAAGATTTGAATGTTTTAATCTTTTTCATCACTCTTTTTGCAGGTTTCCAAATTTCTTTGAAGATTTACTGAGATGGCAGAAGATCGTGCAGCACTTCATTTCCAGAAATTGCAAGGAGCCTCCAAAAGAGGTATCATCATTCGTTCTACCTCCATGAGTTTACAGGATATGATTTTAAATCGTAAAGAAGATTTTCCATCCCTGTCACACCTTGATTCCTTTAATCATAGTAACACCTTTCATGATATAGAAAAGATCACTGATTATAACAAGATGTATAGAATAGAACCACCCTATAGACTTGTCCAAGCTGATCCCGGGGATCGATCTTGCCATTGGCGCCCCGATGCACTTTGTGTTTATAGGGGTACCATTGTTGCAGGAGTTCGATACCCCTTCCATGAGTTTATTCCTAGGCTCTTAGCAGATGTAGGAATTAACCCTTGCCAACTTCCCCCCAACTCTTGGAGGGTGATCAATTGTTTCATGGTCCTCTGCCTCAAGAAAAAATTCCCTCTTTCTGTAGCTCTCTTTAGAAAGATTTTTCAATTTAAGAATTCTGCTGAATCTACTCCGGGTTGGGTATACATTAGTCATCGTACTTCCACTCCTCCAATCTTTCACCCCCAATCTATTCCTGGCTCCAACCCAAAATGGAAGAAGGAGTTCATGTATCTAATATGGGAAGGTGGAGATTGGGGCAACGTTTTCCGTAGTACCTTTGGTAAGGTCGTAGATGGCAGTGCCAATGATATTGAGCTCAACGAGGAAGAGACCCAGGCCTACAAGGAGCTCACCAAAGATAATTATACTACTATGGCTTGGGATCTCATGAATGAGTTCCAGCTTAAGTCTTTGGGACTTTCCCGAGTGGCCAAGAAGGGTAATTTATTTTCTTTTTGTATTCCTTTACCTGAATATGATTGTCTCATACCCATTATTTGTCTTTTGTTTTTGTAATTGCAGCTGCAGCTTTCATCAACAAGACTAATGAGCCTGAAGATGGAGACACTGCTAGGATGAAGAGGGCTCGTTCAGGGAAGGATCCTCGAGCCCCAACCGCCACGGATGCCTACTTGAGGCCCCATGTAGTCGATATTGAAGAAGCAGATGGCTCTTCCAAGAGCGCTTGGCGCCCCAACTGGGGTATTAGGAAGAAGGACTCCATCGTTGGAGATTGCAGGCATGCCATGGATTGGTCCTATCATTCCATAACTCCCGGTGATTTCAAAGATTATGTATCCGGCTCCACTCTTGAAGGAGCCGAGAGTGCTGGAGCTCAGGCCTTTGCTGCTGTAAGCTCCTTACTTCCCTCTCTCTTATATACTTGTTTGCTATTTGAATCGTGGTTCTAACTTTATCTTTTGTAGGCTAATGCCAACTTCCAGGGGGCCATATTCCAGGCTAAGACTTGGCGTTCGGCCTATGAGACTCATAAGGCAAAGTATGATAATTCTCAGGATGAACTGGCCTCTGTCAGAGCTACTTTAGAGAGGAGGGAGAAAGAGCTTCTAGAGTCTCAGGCTGAAAATGTCACTCTTAGGAAGGGCAAGGACGACCTGATTGATGACTACCTTGCCTCCCAGGAGTATGTGGGCTTCATGGAGAAGCATGACGACTCTCTATTCCCTTACCAGTTTACTCAGGGATGGGACGGAGCTCTTACTGAGGTTACTAGGAGATTTCCTGGTACCCTTAATGTTTCAGACTTCCCTAGCCCTCATGCTCCTATGGCCTTGGCAGTGCAGGACACCCAGGAGGAGGACCAGGAGGATGATGAGAGGATCCTGGAGCCAGAGCCCTCTGCTCATCTTGGCGAAGATGAAGAGGATGAGCGCACTGGAGATGCTCAGTAGTTGCTCTTTTTATCTATCTATTTATGCACTCTGCCTTCGGGCATGACTCTGTACTTTTGTTAACTTATCTTGATAAGTTAATCGTTTATGTATTCTGCCTTCGGGCATAACTTTTAATTCGTAATCCATTGTCCTTGATGTTTCTCAACTTATTCATGTTCGCATGTGTAGTCTAGCATTTTATGCATATATATCAATAAGTAATGCTCATAACTTATGCGAAAATGTAGAATAGTCTTATTAGTATGGAGAAATGGGCACAGCCCTTACATAGGTAGCATAAACGGGCACAGCCCTTACATAGATACTCTACTTCCTATATCTCAAGTTTAAAAACTTGGAATGGTTTCATCAACCTTATTTCTACTTCTATTACATAGGCAAAAAGCTAGGTCCTTTTCAGGAGAGCTTAAACATAGTAAACCTTGAGGTTCAATGCATGCCAAGTCCGGGGCACCTCAACCCCGTCCAAGGTTTCCAGTTTGTAAGATCCTCGTCCTAGCGTCTTCTTGACTCGATACGGCCCTTCCCAATTCGGGGCTAGCTTTCCCTTCTGACCAACTCTAGAGGCTTCTATTTTCCTTAGCACCAAGTCGCCTTGTCGAAAGAATCTCTCCTTAACCCTTCGGTTGTAGTGGAAGGATGCTCTCTTCTGATGTTCTACGTTCCGGGCATTTGCTTCATCCCTCACCTCATCAATTAGGTCTAGGGCAAGTCTCATGCCTTCCTCATTAGCTTCTTGCTCATATGCCTCAACTCGAGGTGACGCCTGCATGATCTCCAGGGGCACAACTGCCTCGGCTCCATAAGCCAATAAAAACGGGGTTGCTCCAGTTGTCACTTTGCAAGTGGTACGATATGCCCAAAGTATAGGCAGTAACTCGTCCACCCAAGTGTTTCTTGAGCGTTCGACCCTTTTCTTCAGTCCATCAAGGATTATACGATTGGCTACCTCGGCTTGCCCATTAGCTTGAGGATGAGCTACCGAGGTAAAGCGAAGCTCAATAGCATTTTCCTCACAATACTTCTTGAACTCTTCATTGTTAAACTGCGTCCCATTGTCCGTCACAAGGATTCGTGGGATTCCATACCTACAAATTATGTTCTCCCAAAAGAACTGGGCAACTTGTTTGGTGGTTATCTTGGCTAGGGGTTTAGCCTCAATCCACTTAGTGAAATAGTCAATAGCCACTATCAGAAACTTCCTTTATGCTGAGGCTACTGGGAATGGACCAAGGATATCCATCCCCCACATTGCAAATGGAATAGGAGAATTGATTGAGGTTAACATTTCGGGCGGCTGCCTTACAATTGGAGCATGCTTCTGGCATCTCTCACACTTCTTGACATAGTTCTGCGCATCGGCTAACATCTCTGGCCAGTAGAATCCCAGACGGGTAATCTTGTGAGCTAGGGCTCTGCCCCCCAAGTGCTGCCCACAGATTCCTTCATGAACTTCTTCCAGCGCCTCTTTTGCCTCTTGGGGCCTTAAACATTTCAAGTATGGGATGACAAAAGACCTTTTGTAAAGAAGGCCTTCAATCAAGGCATATCTCAGTGCTCTTACTGACAGCTTTCGTGCCTCCAAGGCATTGTCAGGGAGCCATCCAGTTTCTAGGTGAGCCTTAATAGGGTCTATCCAACAGCTCCCCACGTCGATCGGCGCTACTAGTTTCGAATTGATGGACGGGGCCTTCAAGACCTGGAAGTACACACTTCCTGCATAATTTTCTATCTCAGAAGAGGCAAACTTTGACAGGGCATCGGCCTTAACGTTCTCCTCCCTTGGGATGTGTTCCACATGGCACTCATCAAACTGAGTCATGACACCTCTCACAATCCTTAAGTACTTAGACATAGTTTCATCTGGCTTCGAACTCACCATTCACTTGTGAGACAACCAGTCTTGAATCTCCACAAACTTTGAGGTTCTTAACTCTCATTATTCTGGCCAGACCTAATCCGGCTATCAGGGCTTCGTACTCAGCTTCATTGTTGGTAGTTGGAAAGTCCAACTTCAGAGCATACTCGACTATGAACCCATCGGGGCTTTGCAAGACCAAGCCTGCGCCACTAGATTTTGTTTTTGATGCTCCATCAAAATAGAGCACCCAATACTCCTTCTGATCAGGTACAAGTTCTTCATCTTTACTCTCAACCCCAGGGGTGGTTACTATCTCCTGCCCCCCGACTTCTTGGTTGCCAATGGTACATTCAACCACGAAGTCAGCTAACGCCTGAGCCTTGATGGCTGTCTGAGGCTTATACACAATGTCAAATTCTCCGAGTTCGATTGCCCACTTGATTAGACTTCCACTGGCCTTCGGGCTATGCAGAATACTTCTCAACTGCTGGTCCGTCAGGACTTCAATCTTATGTGACTGAAAGTAGGGTCGTAGCTTTCTTGAAGCTGTTATCAATGCCAAAGCAAACTTCTCAATGGTAGAATAATTCAACTCAGCCCCATGCAACACCTTACTCACGTAGTAGATGGGTTTCTGAACCTTGCTCTCCTCTCGTATGAGAACGGCGCTCAACGCTTGCTCAGATACCGCCAGGTATAGATAAAGAGTCTCTCCGGGACTTGGCTTGGCCAACAACGGGGCTTCAGCCATGTATCTCTTCAATTGCTCAAAGGCCTCTTGGCTTTCAGATGTCCATTCAAAATTTTTCACCTTCTTTAATGTTTGAAGAAAGGCAAACACTTATCACCAGATTTGGAGATAAATCTCCCTAAGGCTGCAACGCGGCCTGTCAACTTCTGCACATCTCTTATAGAGCGTGGTGGCTCCATGTCTAAAATCGCCTTGATCTTGTCAGGATTGGCTTCAATGCCTCTCTTTGAAACCATCTGCCCTAAAAACTTTCCAGATCCAACGCCAAAGGCACACTTGGCGGGATTAAACATCATCTTATGGTGCCTCAGCACTTCAAATGCCTCTCCGAGGTGCTTGATATGATCAGCCGTATATAGGCTTTTGACTAACATGTCATCGACATAGACCTCCATGGTTTTTCCAATCAGATGGGCGAATATCTTATTCACCAACCGTTGGTAAGTGGCTCCTGCATTCTTTAGTCCAAATGCCATAACAAGATAACAGAACACACCAAAGTCAGTTATGAAAGATACCTTAGGGATGTCATCCTTGTGCATCTTAATCTGATTATAGCCGCTGAATCCATCCATGAAGCTCAACATCTCATGTCCAGCTGTGGCATCTATCAACATATCAATCCTTGGCAGGGGAAAACAATCCTTTGGACATGCATCATTTAGGTCAGTGAAGTCTATGCACATCCTCCATTTCCCATTCGCCTTCTTGACCATCACAGGGTTTGCTAACCATTCGGGAAACTGAATCTCTTCAATAAAACCAGCCTCCAAGAGCTTATCCACTTCTTGCTTAATGGCCTCTTGCCTTTCCGGAGCAAAGTTTCTCTTCTTCTGCTTTATTGTCTTCCTCTTGGGATCAACATTTAATTTATGAGTTATGAGTTGGGGGTCAATCCCTGGCATATCAGCTGCTGTCCAAGCGAACACGTCGCTATTCTTTTGTAAGAACTCTATCAACTTGCCCTTCAGGGGTTCTTTCAGAGATGCTCCAACATAAGTAACTTTCTCAGGATTGTTCGGCCCTAGAGGTATGGGAATCAAATCCTCTGCTGGTTTCCCTCTATGCTCCTCATCATCGCGGACATCCATGTATTCTATCGGAAGGACCTGCCCCCCAACTCCATCGGCCCTCAGCGCGGCTACATAGCAACTTCTTGCCATCTTCTGATCACCCTTCTGTTCTCCGACACAACTCCGTGTTGGAAACTTAATCTTCATATGATAGGAAGAGGCCACAGCCTTAAACGCATGGAGTCCAGTCCTTCCAAGGATTGCGTTGTATGTTGAGGCTATCTTAATCACCAAAAAGTTCAGCATCTGAGTCGTCTCTTTGGGTTCCTGCCCAATAGTCACGGGTAACTGAATAGTTCCCTCAACGTTGGACTCCACTCCGTTAAACCCGTATATGGGCATGTTTGTAGGGGTCAACTGAGAGTCGTTATACCCCATCTTCACAAAGGCATCATAAAACAAGATATCAACAGAAGCTCCATTGTCTATCAAGACTCGTTTTACTTCTGAGTTTCCGATCACAAGAGTTATGACCAGCGGGTCGTCATGGGGGAACTTCACCCCTTCCAAGTCTGAGTCATCGAAACCAATTACCATCTCAGTCTTAGCACGCTTCGGGGCCTCTCCCACAATGTGCATTACTTCTCTAGCATAAGCCTTTCGAGAGTTCCTGGTCGCGCCGGTCGCTGTTGGGCCTCCCCAGATCATGTTGATAACTGCCCTTCGGGGCTGTGGATTGTGGTCGTGATTGTCATCTCTTCTATTATTATCTCTTCTGTCATTGTCTCTTCTCTGGTTCCCACGGTCATCACCCTTGGTGAACTGACTTAGTTTTCCTCTTCGTATCAAGAACTCAATCTCATCCTTGAGTTGCCTACAATCGTCGGTGTCATGTCCCACATCTTTGTGGAACCTGCAATACTGATCCTTGTTCCGCTTGGCTGGGTCTCCTCTAAGTGGCTTCGGCCATCGGAAGTCCTTTTCTTTTTCAATGTCCAACAGGATCTGACTTCTTGGAGCATTAAGCCTGGCATATTCGGAAAACCTTGGACCCGAGTTCCTTTTTGGAGCAGATTCAGAGTCTCTGCTAGTTCGGGGATACTTGTCCCTAGCATCGTACTCTTGTTCTTGCTTCCGCTTGTTGTTCCCTCCATTTCTCAGTGCGGCTTCCTTTTTCATGCTGTCCTCAGCCTTTATATATTTGTCTGCCCTTCGTTGGAGATCATCCATGCTTCCAGGGGGTGTTTTGCCAGCGATCTCTTAAAAAAGAGATCCGTGGTTCCATGCTGCAAGGCTACCATAGCCACCTTATTTTCCAAATCAGTGATGTTCAGGGTCTCCTTAGTGAATCGCTTGATATAATCTCTCAGGTTCTCGTTCTTTCCCTGTGTTACATACATAAGGGATGCAGAGCTCTTCTCATGAATTCTTCCGCTAATGAATTGACTGACAAAAGCGGTACTCAACTCCTTAAAAGAGCTAATCGAGTTTGGAGGTAGACGGCTATACCAACGTTGTGCCATGCCCGACAGGGTTTGGGGAAACGCCCTACACTTAAGGGCATCGTTAGCAGGCTGCAGTAACAATGCGCTCGTAAACGTTCTCACATGAGTTGCGGGATCTCCCGTTCCATCATAAGCTTTGATTGTGGGCATTTTAAACTTTCGGGAGATATGTGCGTTCATCACCTCCTCAGTGAATGGAAGGGTTGGATCATCAAGATCTCCTTGTAGCATCAAGTCTTTGGGGTTACTCTTGGGGAGTTCCACCCTTGTATTCCCTCTGATTGGGGCTTCAGCCCTTCGGCGTCTCCTTGAAGACCTCTCCAAATCTATGAAGGGAATCCCTCCTGAAGTCGGAGGAGGTCGAGTCTGATTCGGGTTCTGTCTTTCTTGCTCCCTTGCTTGGTCGTCCTTCAGTTTCTGAATCTCGGCTTCATAAGCCTTGATTCTTTCTGCAATTGTTAAAGGACCATCACGGTTTCCTGGGTTCCTCCTTAGAGGTTCCTTACTAGCACGTCGCCTCCTTGGGGCTTCATCTCGATCGTCGTCTTCAGATGACGAATCTTCAGTATAAGGGCCAGAGTAATCGTAATACCCTGGCTCTGGAGGGGCCGGGCCTCTAAGATAAGGGGGTTGTTGTTGCCCATAGATCAGCCGAGCATGACCGCTTGGTCCAGGATCCCTTGGATCCTGGGGGTAGTTAAGCAGCCCATACAGTGGGTTGGTGTTGACAGGGAGTGAAGAAGTGGAGAGGCTATGAAGAGGTGGGTGACTACTCAGAGGGAGAGGAGAGACTATCATCTGGAGCGGGTTAGTCTCCTATCCTGGAGGGACGATTTCTGGTTGAGATCCCTCAGCATGGGGATTCGTCCCTAGTGGTTGAGAGATCTGTGTATGAGGATTCGTCCCTTGCTCCGTCAATGGAGGAGCAGAAACTGATGGGATAACAGTGCCAGAGGTGGCCTCGGTTGAGACCGGTGTTGTTCTTCGAGTGGTAACCATGGTTGATGTCTTCTTCCCACAGACGGTGCCAAATGTTGTGGAATAAAAACTAGGTTGAAATTATTGCGGCTAGGGTTTGTGTATTTAATGCTAGGGTTCGTGAGCTTCGTGCTTTAATGGCTGCTTCTGCGTTCGAGACTAACCGGTCCTCACAGAATGCCTACGTATCTCTGTATTAGAGAATCAAGCCAATAAAACGTAGTTCTGAGAATGAGGGGTCAGGCCCTTTATATAGGCTGTTGGAGCCTCTAGAAGTATGGTAGGAGTCGGAGACTTGGTGGGCAAGTCACCGCCTTGAGGAAGGTTCTAGTCTACTTCCTTGTAGGAATCAGTTTCCATGTTGAAATATGTATCTTGGAGGCTAAGTCAGGCAGGAATAATATCCTTGTTTAACTCTAATTGCTGAGCTGTTTATTACCCTTGATATTAATTACGAAATTAATATTTAATTAGGATTTTCGGGCCACCTGGTGGGCCCATGTTTTGACCATGTTGGGTCTAATTAATGCCATATTAAATGTGTCTTTAGGGCTTACTTTTAGCCCATATCAACTACTAATAATTAATTGATTACATATTTATTTTATAGTTACAGGCAGTCCTATTTTATAAAACAAAATAGTGATATAATATTTTTAATAACTAACCAATTACTTTTTTCAGCTAAAACATAATACATTTTCTAATTTTATTTTAATAAAAATCTCTCATTATCCAAAAAATATCATGGATCATTCTATTTAATGAAATAAACCAATAATATTATAATTCCTAATAAATAACCGATTACTTTTTTAAGCAAAAAACGTAATATTTTTTCTATAATTTCTAACTAAAATATCTATTTTCTTAAAAACATCGTGGCCAACACATATATAAATATTAATCATAATATCTATTTTCTTAAAAACATCGTGGCCAACACATATATAAATATTAATCATATTAGTTAAAAATTTGAAGGCTATAAATTCTTTTTTTATAAATTTCAATGAAAAATTAAATAAAATTATATCATATTAAAAAATTCGTGCAACGGATTCTAAACTAATATAATATAATCAAAAAATTAAATAAATAAAAATTTAAAATCTAATGAAAAATTATAGATATGTCTCCACACATGCTTGTGCCTTAAATCATAGATACGTACGTCTAATTGAATTTGAATGAAAAATTATGCAATAAATCTTGACCTACATACTAAAACACTACAAACTCACGACCGGTTTTTAGGATGACACGTGACCCGTTTCACAATTCTCCTTTATCTATTTAACTTTTTTATGAACTAGGTTTGTATACTAGAATAAAACTCAATAACTCACAATACCTATTTAAGGAAAAAATAATAATAATAACTCACAATATCTTTGTTCCTTTTTTATCATATTTTTATAATTCTTCTTACTATAATTTATTATTTAATTTGTCATCCTATACTAATTGAATTTAGTTACTACGGATGAGTAATAATTTTTAGAGAATATTATTATATTTTTTATTTCAATCGATCATAACATATGTTTAAACTTTTAATTAGATATAACTATTTTAATTTCTTATTTGGATGCATTTTTTTGCTGGATTTTTCAATAATAAAAATATAACCATGAGTTAGGTTTAATGTTATAAATATAACAAGAACTTTTAGAGTAAAGTTTAGTGTAATTATACCATATTTATAAAAACATAAGTTATAGAGTTATAAAGATATATCAAAGAAAAATATGAGAGTGGATAAAATACTTTCATATTTGAAATATATTTTGATTTATAAACATTTAATTAATTTCAATATCAAGGAAATATGTTTTTTATTTTAACTATATGTGAAATTACAAGATTTTGATTAAATTTAAGAATTTATTTAATTAAAATATTTTATTTTAATTATGATATGAAAATTCTTTGATCAGTACAAAACAATTTTATGAACTTTCAAATGAAAAGTAGTTGATTATGAATTTCAAAGTGACAAAGACTAGAAATTAGTTAGTAGATTTAGAAGTCAAAATGAATATCAGTATCCAACTGTCTCCTATTAAATCGGTGGTGTATTTGTAGTGTTTTAGTATGTACGCCAAGATTTATTGAAAATTATGTGATAGAGCGTGTACTTATTAGGCAGCTTGGAACAAATAGAAGCAGATTTATTCTATACTCGATAAGTACTATTTTCTGTGAACGAATGTGTCCATACTTCTTCATAACTTCTATCTATTACTATATATAATAAGAGAACACAAGGGTAAAAATTGCCAATAAAATGGCTATGAAATGTCCATTTTACCCTTTTAAGTTAAAAAATTACAAAAGTGCCACCATTTTATAATTTATACTAAAAACATGTTCCTTTGTGTATTCAATGAGAATCGAACCTTTAAACTCCGCTCAAGAATTTCATATCATAACCAAGTGTGCTACATTAATTCTTGAGTTTAGTTCAAAAATCTTACTAGATTAATCACATCCTCCTCTTATCTTCTATTTAATTTTTTTGTTATAACTTTTGAATAAATAAAATATTTGTTTACATTATTTATGTAATTCCGTTTTTTTCTAATTTCCGTAATTTTATATATAACTATATAAAATGTTGGTTTATATTTTTATATAACTCCCTTTTTTTAGTTTGTGTATATAATATAACTATACATTCAGTCATTATTATAAATTTTTAATATTTTGTAGTTTTTTACAATTCAATGGATATCAATTATGTTACAATTGTTATTTTTTATATTTTTAAATGAAACTATATCTCTTATTAAACTTAATACAAAAACGCAAACAAGAATCACATTCTCGATGAAAATCGAACACAAATCTATAATAATTAGGTCAATTGAATATATCGAACTCGTAGAACTTAAAGATACAACAAATCTATTATCTATTAATTCTAGAGAAAATGACCAAAATGAGGTACCCATGGCCCAAAATACTGATTTTTGGAAGGACCGGCCCTGACTACCCACGGGACACGCTACTGCGTGTAGCGTGTCTGAAGTACTGTAGCAATCACTACGCCTCTCTCATCTCTCCCAGCTCTCTCGAATCTATCCAATCTCTCCGCCTCTCTCCGCCTCTTTCCGGCCACCTCTACCGTATCTGATCACACCAAACCAACCACCACTTCCTCTTCGTTTTACCCAATTTATTTTATCGAACCTGGCCCCGCAGGGGCACATACGAGGTCGTCGGAAAAAATGAGGGAGAATAGATGGTTCGATTTGGGGGTTTAAATTCTGGAAAACCAAATGATTTAAGATGGGTATAGGATTGTAGATCGTCGAAAGACGATTCGAATGATGTATAACACGTTATGGGAAAGTACCTGTAGGCTGTGAACGGAGCATTTCTGTGATTTTCGCCATCGGAATCGCCAGCTCGTGTTTCTCTGATTTTGGAGAAGACGATGGATACGCAACTGGCAAATGCGTATCTTAAGATGCACATTTGACAGTTGCGTATCTCAAGCTACTGTTCACCTCCGCCCACCAGCGTGACCAAGCAATACGGCTTCTCCACCAGCGTGTCTAACCGACATTACACTCCCAGTAGCGTGTCTGAAGATGCTCCACCACCATTAGCGTGTCCCATAGGTATTTAGGGCCGCGCTGACTGGCGGTGGATATTTTGGTTATGTGTATTTAATTTGTGGGTATTCTGGGCCATCACCCTCTTAATTCTATCTATCTATCACTAAGATTGTGTTTCAATAAATATTTATATTCTATTTATAAAATCAAACATAATTATAAGTTGATCATATAATTTTAGGTTTACAAAAAATTAAAAATGTGAGTTAAATTAGAGATTTTGGTCGACCAACCATTTAGGCTTTGAACGATTTAATATATAATTGATATAAGAAAGATAAAAATTTAAAAATGTAGAAAAACTTTTGAATTTATGTTTAAAAAGAAGAACTTTAAAAATAAGATTTATGTTGTTTATAAAAAATAACGTGATAAATATGTAATGTTAGATGAAAATAAGATATGATTTTTTAGATCATAAATATTATAAAATTATTAGTTATTATTTGTAATAACCCGTCGTATTATTACTTGACTATAAATTATGATACTACATATTTTATATAATACATTAAAATGATGCATTATGTCATATAATTTAGATTGATAAATGAAACTTTAAATATATAGACACTACTTAACATTTTAAAAATTATCATTTATAGTCTTGTATATTACCTTTATATAATTTTTTAATTATGAAAAACAGTATATTTGTCCATATATGTTATAGTCAATTTATAAATTATTAATCGGTATTGTGAAATTATTAAATTATATTAAGTAATATACATTAATTTTCAAAAAAGCATATAAAATAGTTGAATTTTAGTCAAAAATGAGTTTTCATAATTTAACATTTCAATAATATGTAATGATTGAGTTATAATATATATATATTTAGATAAATGTAAGATGAAATCAAAAGGTATGATCCTCTCCCGATTCATTACAATTTCTAAAGATACAATTAAGGGTTCGCGACTTCCTCAATCGTGTTAAGCACTCAACAACAGATTAACAAGGCAGAGAAATCACAATATAACTACACAAGCATAGTAACCATTGAATACTACCTAATTCCCGGATTAGGGAATTATTTACTCATAATAAATGAAACAATTACATAATATCTAATCTACTTTTGGACATAAGATAAACATAACTAACATAATATACTTCTTCCAATTTGATCTGATGTAAAATGATATGAATTATAATTTTATTATTTATTTATTTGTCATTTTTTTTTAAATTTTTCTTTGCAACCTCATTCTATTTTCTATAGGGATTTTGGTTTTATAGGTTCAAGACTGGTGTGAGAACATTGCATTATAGACTTGCAATAAAGATGACATCGACATATTTTAAGGGAAGCAAAATCTTATAGTTAAATCACGTCATTTTCACTTAACATATTTTAATGAGTATGTTATCGCTTGCGGCTAATTGTGGACGATTGTGTTGATATGAAAGCAGTGTCTATCACTATGGAAAGATAAAAATTATCATCTTAATCTCTCAAATTTATAATTACACGGTTCCCGTTCATAAATCAGACTTGTAAATCATACCCAACAATATTATTATTGGCGTCTATATACAGTCCATATTGGCATTCACTATTAACACATATCACTACTCATATTACAATTTCATAATTACGAGTTTCCAGATCAGAAATTATTAAACCACCCGCTACCTTATTCTTTAGAACAAAATTAGAGATATTTATATAGAGACCCGTGCTTTGCACGGGCTGTTACGCTAGTTTTTTTTTTAAAAGCCAAAGATTCATTTATTGATAAAAGGCATTACAGCAGGTAACATCACACCAAAACCACAAAACCAAAAAAAGGCCCCAGATGAAACTATCACCACCAGAACAAAACTATCAGCCACCAGAATAGCTACTTAGCATTAAACAATAACTTTTAACAACCAGACAAGCCCACTAGAACTAACCAAAAGAAACTAAAGGCCAATGTGCTAGAATGTGACACCAAACCATGGGAATCAAGCCAACAAACTTTTTCCTCCTCCCTTCAGACTAGCAGCAACATGACTATCGACTCAAACCATCTCAGGTTCTAATTTCTAATCTGAAAGGCCGAAACTACAGATGTGTCTTCTAATTAGCACCATGCATACACGATTTTATTCCTTCTAATTCCCTCTCGAGCCAAAAAGTTAGCACTATTATTCAGCCAACGACTACATTTATAAATCCGAAAATTTGAGTGAATGAGAGTGTTCAAATTTTCAGGACTCATAAACTAGGGTAGAATTTTTGAAAATTTAACCTTATGTACAAAATCCACCAACTCCTGGCAATCTTACCATATTATTGTTGTGTAGCTCTTCCAAGAACTGACACTAAGAGCATCTCCAATAGAAGTTGCCAACATAGTTGCCAACTTCTACCACATCATCATATATATTATTTTTTTATTTCTTTTCTCCTCCATCTCATTGTTGGCAACTTTTGTTACAAATCTACTCCAATAGTTGACAACTTTAAAAGTTGCCAATGTAGCCCCATATATAAATTTTATATTATCTTATAAATAAATTTAAAATATGAGAGATATATAAAAAGGGTAAAGTTAAATACATCTTTGGGGAGTTGTATGTGTTTTAACTAAATGGGAAAGTTGCCAATTTTTGACAACTTTGGTTGGCAACTTGTTGGCAACATAGATACTCCAATAGATGGGCAACCAAGGGTGCATGCCATGCCACATAGGACTTGACAACCTTTTGGTAACCCCTATCGGAGATGCTCTTATATGTAACACCCCCAGATCCGGGGTCAGGGATCTGGTGGTTACGATCTTACATCCATTCATAATACTTGACTTGAGTCCACAATAAATAAATCACATGCTGTGACCCCACAATAATTACCACTCACACACACAACAGTTATAGTCCCAGAGATGAAATTGAAATAAGTCTTACATTAAAGGGTTACGAATAAAAGTTATTACAATCCCAAAAGGATAACATCATAGGTTTAAAAGTTTTGCCGTTGATTACATTAATTATACATATAGTTAAACAGGAAACAAAAGCTGTCTAACTATGCTACCTCAGCAATGGCGGCTAGCATCTCAGCGGGTAGTCCGGTGGGTCGGGTAACCTGCTTGCGCCGAGTGCGCCTGACGCGAGCCATCTGTCCTAGCTGTTGTTGTGACATAATATAAACAAAGCAAGGGTGAGTGAAAGCCCACCAACAAATATATAACTGAACGATAATTTAAAACAGTTCAAAGCTATCTTTTAAACCATATGCCATGCATTTACGGAAATGATGCCAGTATAATATGAACGATGAAGTTACAAGGTAACTTAAAGTATTTGTTTGAAGAAATATCTGCTACATCAAAGTAAGCGAGATATTATTATCGTTATTAAGAAGAGGAACTTGCAAGAAAGGGTTGCAATTCCGGTTATGACTCTTTTCCAATTCTGCCAACAGTAATCATGTTGCAGGAAATAAATGAATTTGGATGATGAACCAATGATGGAGTATTCACCGCGCCCGTTGTTCCAATCTTGATGATCAGTCGAGATCGTACAGCTCAATTTAGATTTACTACCGGTAGAAGGAAGAACTGACGGCTTTACTTGTATACCGCCATGCTAGCTCTCCCCGGCCAACGGTTGGGCCAAGGGGATGGACCGGCGCTACTCGGCCTCTTACACGACTCCTAGTTCAAATAGAGTTCATGATTCTGAATATAACGTTCGTCCCCCTTTCCCCAAGTATAATACTTGTTGATAAGACTCCACAAAGTAGTCGTATCTAGTTGGAAAGGAAAATTTACCAATAACTCCCAAGCTATTACTTGGTAACGGATATCAACTTGTTCCAGTAATCTTACCCCTCGAAAGATGAGAAGGTAAACAATGACTTAATAAGTCAACAGCACCCGAGTTGCGGGTGAAGGGAATACTTTATGACCCGGAAGTCGACAAGATAAATAACATTTTTCCAAGTAAGGTTCCCTTATTATTAAGAAGATAGACTCAAAGATGAATGATGTCTGGGAACCTTTCTTGATATAAGATTAATAATAATATGACTTCGAAATATTTTCTGTAATAATCGAAGAAGATTAACCTTATCGAGATTATTCTAAGTATGGAATAAATATTCAGAGAATATTTATTGAGTTAAAATATTGAAAGAATATTTGGGAATATGAAAGAATATTTTTAATCAGAGTATTTCTCAAAATAATCCCTGAAGAAATATCAGGAGAATATTTATTGAATAAATAAATATTTAAATGAATATTCAAAACAATATTCATTAATTAATAAGACCTGAAAAGAATATTTAAGGTAATATTCATGATTAATTAGGAATTTAAAGGAATATTCAAAAGTAATATTCATTTAATGAATAATATCCTAAATGAATATCAAGTAATATTCATTTAGTAATCCAAGCCTTAAGGAATATTCGAAATAATATTCGATAATTAAATCAAGCTTCAGATGAATATTAAAATAATATTCATCAAGTATTTAATATCTTAAATGAATATTCAAAAGTAATATTGATTTAATAAAATAATAATCTAAAAGAATATCCAAAATAATATTCATTTAATAGTCTCATCTTTAGAAGAATATTCGAAGTAATAGTCGATAATCAATTCGACTCTGAATGAATATTGAGAAATATTATTCGTTGAATAGTTACGTTCAAATAATTATTTGAAGTAAGGATCGTTAAAATAATTAGTCTCGAACGAATATTCAAATAATATTCGTCGCCCAAATAATAGAAAATATTTACTTAAATATTTTCTTCCGAGGTAATCTCGATATATCAAGGAATATTGACTCCCGGTCTATTTTTGATTAATAAGATATATACGCCCTTCTATGAGGGTCTTACAATAACCGGCTTATAACTGATATATAACTATCTAGCTTATAAGCCAACAATAACATTTAGGGAACAAGTATATCAATTCAACTTGAAAGTAGGCATGCATGCAATGGCATATGTATATCAGCAATCATATATATATATTTATTCAATCACAACAACAGCCTAAAAGAAGGGAATTGAAACTTGCCTGGTAGTCGAGTACGGTAAGGGGTAGTGGTAGCGGGTCCCGGTTCAGCCTGGTGATCTATAAATAGCCAAGGCATTCGGGATTAATCACTTAACATATTAAAAGTTAAGTTATACTTAAATCGAAACACGTTCTCAAGTTATCTCGTTATACCCCTATTAGTGGATTACTTATTATCACTGATCCGACCCGACATTCGTTCGTTAATACGACATGTCACTGCACTTATACTTGGGACATACTTGAGTCATACGAGTTCTAAGGTTGATCGTTATGAACCAATATTATACTCCGAGTTTTATCGCCCGTTTTCTAAGTGTTTTACCAAAGTTACAAAAGAGTCGTCTTTAGGGGTTCGTTCGCGTTTAACCTTTACTCGAACATTTTTAATAAATCGAAAAATGCTCTTTTTGACATACGGTTTTCTTTCACACCTTCCTTCTTACCCCTAGTATTTATTTACCAAGATTCGCCATGACGTTACATAGCTTACGAGGGTTCAATTTCAGTTACGAACTTTCGTTTACGGATTCGAACTACTTTTAGTAATTTGGTCATAAATCCTAAACCGTAAGTCCGTTTCACGTGATCTTTATATCAAAACAAAGCTTAGAACATTACCTATCCTATCATGGCAGATAAGGTCTCTGGACAGTAGGGGTTTGACATGTAAAATGGCATACAAAACATGGTATTGTAAAATCGGGCATTATAACGGCTGTAAATCGAATATCTATCAATTTCGAATCTTCCCTTACACATAGCATCCAACCCAAACAACATATACATGACTTATATACATGAACTGAGGCCAAGCAATGCCTTTCCGTTCATCTAAACTATTTTTAACATTTATCAAAACTACATCATATACATGCTTATAATCATGCTAATATCACATCTTATACTAAAACCCATCAAGAGCATGCAAAATCTCAAGGTAAAGCCTAGGGTTTAAAGTTGTTATACCTTCCTTGGAGTATGATCTAGCCTCACTATGCTTGGTATGATCCTTAGAAGTGCTTAAGCTTGCTAAATCAACCAAAGAAATCAAGGAAAAACAAGATTAGTTCATGAAAACACTATTCACCCTCCTCTTAAATCATTTTTTTGAAAATGGAAAAAGAAGAGATTGAAGCTAGGATTTTGAGGAGATCATTTATATGAAATGTAAGTCTCACCATAAAAGTTTCAAGATCAACAAATGGTTGGAAGTTGGATTTTGAATTTGGAATTTCTTGTTTGGTCGAATGGAATGAAAAGGAGAGAGATGATGGTTTGCTTGCTTTGTTCTCTTGGTTGGCTAGGCTAAATGAATTATTTGTGATGTTAAGATAATATCTTGGGTCATAAAGTAGCTTTATTAAAGTTATGATGCACTAGATGATGTAATTAGCAAGCCATGTGTTGATATTTTGGTGGTTTAAGGCTAACCAAGTGGTTTGTGTGCTAAGTACTTGGTTGCATTCTAATTGATCTAGTTCCTTGCTAGTTACTAGATATTTATCACTTCCATGTGCATGCATCTTGCTTCCTCTGCTTGATTCTTTGTTTGTTTATTGCTCAATTCCTTGATCGTTCGAGGGAATAACTCATTCGTTTCTAGTTAGGGTTTTACCGAAAACCTTCTTAATATTTATACTACCATTCTCCACCTTTCTTACTAACTTTCCATTTTATATTCCTTTAATCCATTCGTTAATTACTTAAGGCTATCAGTGTCCAGGGAACTCTCGGAGAAAATAAAAGTGCGGTTTTTCAGAATCCGACAGCTTTTACATACACTTATTTTCCCCCTGGATCACTAATACGAACTCAGAAATCCGTTCCGAATACCGGGTATATCATTATTATAATAATATTCCAAATTCCACCAAAATCACTATTCATCACTTATTTTTATTTAATTCCTATAATTAGGAAAATGAACCTGGTTCACTCTCGAGTGCTTCTTAACCTTTTTACGGAACCGCTGGACTTATAATAGATATTGATTTGGATGACATAAGAATAATCTTACTTGAAGTAATATACTTATATTCTTAGGAGATAGATCATTCTTATCTATGCCGTCAACCAAAAGTATTCTGCATGACATATAAGTAATTGGATTCAAATCCGTTCCATTTATTTAATAGATCTTCGTTACATCGCAGTCATAACCACTATTCATTCTTACATCATTAAATACATAAAAGTTTTAATCCCACCCAAAATCTGGGTTCTTACAGTCTCCCCTCCTTAAAAGGATTCCGTCCCGGAATCAGTTTGAAAACAAGTGGGGGTACTTTTCTTGCATTGCGCTTTCAAGTTCCCAGGTGGATTCTTCTACATTGTGGTTCTGCCACAAAACTCTGACTAGCTGAATGACCTTGTTTCGGAGCACTTGCTCTTTCCGGTCTATGATTTCCACAGGTTGCTCCACATAGGTCAGGTCTGGTTGCATATCCACTTGCTCATACTCTACAATATGCTTTGCATCCGGATTATACTTCCTCAGCATCGAAACATGAAACACATTGTGCACCTGCTGTAGATTCGGGGGCAATGCGAGTTCATAAGCTAGTTCCCCAATCCGTCTCAAGATCTCAAATGGTCCAATGTATCTGGGACTCAGCTTTCCTTTCTTCCCAAATCTCATTAAACCTTTCCAAGGTGACACTTTCAAGAACACTAGGTCCCCTACCTCGTATTCCTTGCCTTTCCGAGCTAAGTCGGCATATTTCTTTTGTCGATCCTGGGCTGCTACCAACCGTCCTCTGATTAGATCTACTGCATCTTTAGTTCGTTGGACCACTTCGAGCCCGAGCATCTTTCGCTCTCCAACTTCATCCCAATACAAGGGAGATCGACATTTTCTTCCATAAAGGGCCTCATAAGGTGGCATCCCAATGCTTGAATGATAACTGTTATTATAGGAGAACTCAACCAATGGCAAGTGATCATCCCAACTCCCCTTGAAGTCTATCGCGCAGACTCTCAACATATCCTCTAGTGTTTGGATGGTCCTTTCACTTTGCCCATCTGTCTGGGGGTGGTAGGCTGTGCTCATGTTCAGCCGGGTCCCTACACATTCTTGAAAACTTCTCCAAAACCTGGAGTTAAATCTAGGATCTCGATCGGATACTATTGCGACTGGGACTCCATGTCGCGCCACTATCTCTTTTAAGTAGATGTCCACTAGTCTATCGACCGTGTACCTTTCGTTGATCGGGAGAAAGTGAGCCGATTTCGTCAGTCGATCTACAATTACCCATATGGTGTCATGATTAGCCTTGGTCCTGGGTAAACCTACTACGAAATCCATGGCTATATGTTCCCATTTCCATTCTGGAATCTCTAAGGGATGTAGAAGTCCGCTGGGTCTCTGGTGCTCTGCCTTCACTCGTTGGCAGGTCAAGCATCTGCTTACCCACTCTGCTACGTCCTTTTTCATATTGGGCCACCAGTAATACTCCTTCAAATCCCTATACATTTTAGTGCTACCGGGGTGCACTGAGTATCTTGAGTTGTGTGCCTCATTTAAAATCTCATCCTTGAGCTCCTGAACATTTGGGATCCATATCCTGTACGTGTACCTCATGATCCCTTCCTTGTCTTTTTCGCACTTAATTTCCTCCCCGGTCATTAGCTCTTCGGTGGAGTTCTTTTCTTCCTCCATCGTCCGTTCCTGGCACAGTCTAATCTTTTCTAGCAATGGAGGTTGGATTCTAATTTCCATCAACTTTTCTTGGCCCTCTTCAGGTAACTTAACCTCGATTTCCAACTTCTCAAAATCCTTCACTAGCTCTTTCTCTGAAGTTATCATCTTGAGCTTCTCTTTCCGACTAAGGGCGTCAGCCACCACATTGGCTTTACCCGGGTGATATCGAATTTCATAGTCGTAATCCTTGATTAACTCTAACCACCTCCTCTGGCGCATGTTAAGCTCTTTCTGAGTGAAAATGTATTTGAGGCTCTTATGGTCTGTGTAAATCTCGCATTTTTCCCCATACAGGTAGTGTCTCCAAATCTTTAAAGCGAAGACTATGGCTGCTAGTTCTAGATCATGCGTGGGATATCTGACTTCATAATCCTTCAATTGCCTAGACGCATACGCTATTACCTTACCGTGCTGCATAAGCACGCATCCCAGTCCTTTATGCGAAGCGTCACTGTAAATCACGAAGTCTCCTTTTCCATCCGGTAATGCCAGCACTGGGGCTGTCACCAGCCTCTTCTTTAACTCCTGGAAACTCTTCTCGCATTTCTCAGTCCATTCAAATTTCTCGGTTTTACGGGTAAGTCGAGTTAATGGAGCTGCGAGTTTCGCAAAGTCTTGGACAAATCTCCTGTAATATCCGGCCAGTCCAATGAAACTCCTCACCTCGGTTGGAGTAGTTGGCCGTTCCCAGTTTGAAACTGCTTCTATCTTGGAGGGGTCAACCAACACTCCTTCTCTATTGATCACGTGCCCTAAGAATTGTACCTCATTTTTCCAAAACTCACACTTGGAGAACTTGGCATATAACTGCTCCTTCCTGAGTATTTCTAAGGTTATCCTTAAATGTTCAGCGTGTTCTGCCTCTGTCTTTGAGTAGATGAGAATATCATCAATGAAAACTATCACGAATTTGTCCAAATATTCCTTGAACACCCTATTCATTAGGTCCATGAAGGCTGCTGGGACGTTGGTCAATCCAAACGACATAACTAAGAACTCATAATGTCCATATCTGGTGCGGAATGCAGTCTTCGGGATATCTTCAGGTTTGATCTTCAGTTGGTGATATCCCGTTCTCAAATCAATCTTAGAGAAGTATTCAGCTCCTCTTAGCTGGTCAAACAAATCGTCTATCCTGGGCAATGGATACTTATTCTTTATGGTTAGCTTGTTCAATTCTCTGTAGTCGATGCATAACCTCATACTTCCATCCTTTTTCTTAACAAACAACACTGGTGCGCCCCAAGGCGACACACTGGGCCTTATCATGCCCTTATCCAACAATTCCTGTAATTGTTTAGCTAGCTCCTTCATTTCTACTGGGGCTAGTCGGTACGGGGCCTTCGAAACTGGCGCCGTCCCCGGGGCTAATTCGATGGCAAACTCAATTACCCTATCAGGTGGTAGTCCAGGAAGATCTTGTGGGAACACGTCCTCGAACTCATTAACTACCAGAATGTCCTGCAATCTTGGCACTTCCTTCTGAGTATCTATAACGTAGGATAAATAAGCCACGTTCCCTTTTCGTAACAATCTCTTGGTTTGCGCCATGGTCAGAATTTTCTGGGTCTGTCGCATCCCTTTAAACACTATTTCTTTCTTCCCTGGGGTTTTCAACTTAACCTTTTTCCCTTTACAATCTATCTGCGCATCATTGCGAGACAACCAATCCATACCCAAAATGACATCGAATTCCCCTAGCTTAAAAGGAATTAAATCGACATAGAAGGATCGTCCTCCTATTTCTAGCTTACAATCGGGGTGAATTTGATTAACCGGTACGATTTCCTGATTAGCTATTTCTACTTGTAAGGAATCTCTTAGTTGCTGGGTTTTAAGTTTCAAGTTATGCGCAAAATCTCTAGATATAAAAAACTTAGTTGCTCCTGAATCAAATAAGACATTTGCACTGACTGAATTAAGAGAAAAAGTACCTGCTATCACATCTGTGTCCCTCACGGCATCTTGTACTGACATATTGAAAGTCCTAGCAGTTGGTGGCCTATTTGAGGCAACCTTGCTTGCTCCTGATGCTGCTGGTTTGCTCTTTGGGCAATCCTTCCTCATGTGCCCTCGCTGTCCACACTGGAAACAGGTTGTGCTGTTAGGGATGACCGTGGTGCAAGCGGTAGCATAATGCCCAGCTCGCCCACACTTATAACAGTTTATCTGCTTCAGGTTGCACACCTCGGAGTGCCTCTTCCCACAAGTAGCACACAATGGCAATGGAGGTCGAGAAGGGTTGGAACGGGACATTCCTGATTGGTGGCCGCCCTGGCTCACACTCACACTCGCAGATGGTTTAAACCCTACACTCCTCCCTGGTAGGGAAACCGCTCCTCGATTAAACTTGGTTGGGGGTTTTCCTCCAGCGGATCTTCCGCCCATACTAACATGCTTTCTCTTTATCCCCCCTTTCTCTCTCTCTCTCTGCATCTGATCACTACCAGCCTCCACAATGGTTGCCTTCTGCACCAAGGTGGCATAATCTGTAATCTCTAAAACAGCCACCCTATTCTGGATCCACTGTTTCAGCCCTTGTTGAAACCTGTTAGCTTTCTTCTTTTCTGTGTCTACAAACTCTGGCACAAATCTTGATAGCTCAGTAAATTTAGCCTCATAGTCAGCCACTGACATATTGTTCTGTTTCAGTTCCAAGAACTTAAGTTCCATCTGGGTTTTCATGAACTTCGGGAAGTACTTCTCCAGGAATAATTGTTTGAACCTTTCCCAGGCTATGACAGCATCAGTCTCCATGTTTTTCTTGGCTTCCCACCAATAATTGGCCTCTCCCTTTAGTAGGTAAGTAGCAAAAACAGTCTTCTGAGCCTCATTGATACTCAGAATCTCAAAAGACTTTTCCATTTCTTTGATCCAGGCCCTCGCCTCAACGGGATCAGCCGATCCGTGGAACTCTGGGGGCTTAAGGGACTTAAAGGCCCTAAAGGAATTTGCCACTGAAGTGTTGTTGCTTGGTGGTGGTTGGGGGTATTGGTTCAAATTCTGCCTAAGTAGATCCATAAACTGGCCCATGGGGTTTCCGCCCTGGTTCTCCCCTTCCTGTTCTACTTCAGTTTCTCCACCCTCTATTTCCCTTTCAAATTCTTCAGAGTACAGGGGTTCATCCTCCGCTCCATACTGGGAATCTTCTTGCTCATTATAGTCCTGATCTTGTTCTTCACTACTTTCACGGTTTTCCTCGTGTTGGTTGTGACTTTCTTGGTCAGTAGATTCGCGGGGGTTAGCCCTAGTGCCCATTCGTCTTGGAGGCATTTTACTGAAAATTTGGAAAGTTATACATTAGGTTCACTGATCTGTTTTAGAGGATTTTTCCTTGCACATTTCTTTACATGATTGGGTTTAAAATCCCACAGTTTTATATCTCATGGCAACTTAATCGAAAAGTAATACATATGCTAATAAACTCGTGATCACATCCCAACAAAATTGTAATGACTGAAATGGAAACAAATATATACCAGGTACCGAAAAGGTACAACATCCGAGTTACAACGATAGTTTAAAGTACAACCATCCTAATCAACAACAACAAGTCAAAAGTGAAATATGCTGTCTATCTGTCTAGTCTGCAAAAAGGGAAAACAAGTACAAGAAAACCATTCCTACAAAAGCCGGCACTACTATGTCCGTACATGACTAGACAACTAGACCACTGCATCACTACATCTGAAATCAGCCGTCACGACGAAACATCCTCCGAACCCTCCCCATGGCGATGCGGAAAACCTCCTCAGCCGCTGCTCTGTCTACCCTACCATGCCCATCAGTAGGCAACTGTCGCACCCTCACCCGAGCCCTCAGCTCGATGCGGGTCACAGCCCTATACCCAACTCTGTCACTGATAGTCCTCCTGCCCTGCACCCTCATCCGGGCGGCTCTCTCTGCTGCTAACTCACTCCTAGACTCTGCCAACCTGGCATCTGCCACAGACAACTCTCTATAAAGCCCGTTCACAATCAAGTTGTGAACACATACTGGGACTCCTCCTATCGGGGCATGAGGTGGGGTGGATGGCTCAGCTGGAGCGGCAGTCTCTGTCTGCTGGGGCTCTGGGGTAAGCTCCTCAAACTCGTCGGGGTAGGGGCTCACAGGTAGTGGTGGTGGGGTAGGGGCTCTCTCAACAGGGAGGAGTGGCACAAAAAGTCCAGAACTCCCTACAGCACCAACTACTGGCTCATCTATATCTCCCTCAACACCCTCATCCACCGGCACCACCTGATTCGTGGTCATGTCAGTGTCATCTCCCATAGTCCTGAACTCAGTCATAACCCAATAATCATCATCCTCAACCACTAACTCAGCGTCCTGTCCTGTCTGGACCCCCTCCGGGTCCTCCTCCCCCTCAGTCTCAACAACATCTGTGTCAGCATCATCCTGGACCTCCTCAGGGTCCTCCTCCTTAGACTCGATCACATCAGTATCAGCCTCAACCTGGACCTCCTCAGCGTCCTCCTCCTCAGGCTCAGTATCATCCTCAGGCAAGTGCTCATAGTATGGGTCCCTAGTCCGGAACATGTCCTCATCATGCTGTCTCGCAGCTGCCTCCTGGGCCGACAAGTCGCTCGCCTACACAAGACGAACTATGTTACTATCATGATACTTAAAAAGTTCCCGTAAGGGTTTTAGGTGAACCTGGCAAGGGTTCTTATTATATTATTGAATTTATTATTACATAACGTCGTATCATCTCTTGGGATATATAACTCTCGCTCTGATACCATCTCTGTAACACCCCCAGATCCGGGGTCAGGGATCTGGTGGTTACGATCTTACATCCATTCATAATACTTGACTTGAGTCCACAATAAATAAATCACATGCTGTGACCCCACAATAATTACCACTCACACACACAACAGTTATAGTCCCAGAGATGAAATTGAAATAAGTCTTACATTAAAGGGTTACGAATAAAAGTTATTACAATCCCAAAAGGATAACATCATAGGTTTAAAAGTTTTGCCGTTGATTACATTAATTATACATATAGTTAAACAGGAAACAAAAGCTGTCTAACTATGCTACCTCAGCAATGGCGGCTAGCATCTCAGCGGGTAGTCCGGTGGGTCGGGTAACCTGCTTGCACCGAGTGCGCCTGACGCGAGCCATCTGTCCTAGCTGTTGTTGTGACATAATATAAACAAAGCAAGGGTGAGCGAAAGCCCACCAACAAATATATAACTGAACGATAATTTAAAACAGTTCAAAGCTATCTTTTAAACCATATGCCATGCATTTACGGAAATGATGCCAGTATAATATGAACGATGAAGTTACAAGGTAACTTAAAGTATTTGTTTGAAGAAATATCTGCTACATCAAAGTAAGCGAGATATTATTATCGTTATTAAGAAGAGGAACTTGCAAGAAAGGGTTGCAATTCCGGTTATGACTCTTTTCCAATTCTGCCAACAGTAATCATGTTGCAGGAAATAAATGAATTTGGATGATGAACCAATGATGGAGTATTCACCGCACCCGCTGTTCCAATCTTGATGATCAGTCGAGATCGTACAGCTCAATTTAGATTTACTACCGGTAGAAGGAAGAACTGACGGCTTTACTTGTATACCGCCATGCTAGCTCTCCCCGGCCAACGGTTGGGCCAAGGGGATGGACCGGCGCTACTCGGCCTCTTACACGACTCCTAGTTCAAATAGAGTTCATGATTCTGAATATAACGTTCGTCCCCCTTTCCCCAAGTATAATACTTGTTGATAAGACTCCACAAAGTAGTCGTATCTAGTTGGAAAGGAAAATTTACCAATAACTCCCAAGCTATTACTTGGTAACGGATATCAACTTGTTCCAGTAATCTTACCCCTCGAAAGATGAGAAGGTAAACAATGACTTAATAAGTCAACAGCACCCGAGTTGCGGGTGAAGGGAATACTTTATGACCGGGAAGTCGACAAGATAAATAACATTTTTCCAAGTAAGGTTACCTTATTATTAAGAAGATAGACTCAAAGATGAATGATTTCTGGGAACCTTTCTTGATATAAGATTAATAATAATATGACTTCGAAATATTTTCTGTAATAATCGAAGAAGATTAACCTTATCGAGATTATTCTAAGTATGGAATAAATATTCAGAGAATATTTATTGAGTTAAAATATTGAAAGAATATTTGGGAATATGAAAGAATATTTTTAATCAGAGTATTTCTCAAAATAATCCCTGAAGAAATATCAGGAGAATATTTATTGAATAAATAAATATTTAAATGAATATTCAAAACAATATTCATTAATTAATAAGACCTGAAAAGAATATTTAAGGTAATATTCATGATTAATTAGGAATTTAAAGGAATATTCAAAAGTAATATTCATTTAATGAATAATATCCTAAATGAATATCAAGTAATATTCATTTAGTAATCCAAGCCTTAAGGAATATTCGAAATAATATTCGATAATTAAATCAAGCTTCAGATGAATATTAAAATAATATTCATCAAGTATTTAATATCTTAAATGAATATTCAAAAGTAATATTGATTTAATAAAATATTAATCTAAAAGAATATCCAAAATAATATTCATTTAATAGTCTCATCTTTAGAAGAATATTCGAAGTAATAGTCGATAATCAATTCGACTCTGAATGAATATTGAGAAATATTATTCGTTGAATAGTTACGTTCAAATAATTATTTGAAGTAAGGATCGTTAAAATAATCTCGAACGAATATTCAAATAATATTCGTCGCCCAAATAATAGAAAATATTTACTTAAATATTTTCTTCCGAGGTAATCTCGATATATCAAGGAATATTGACTCCCGGTCTATTTTTGATTAATAAGATATATACGCCCTTCTATGAGGGTCTTACAATAACCGGCTTATAACTGATATATAACTATCTAGCTTATAAGCCAACAATAACATTTAGGGAACAAGTATATCAATTCAACTTGAAAGTAGGCATGCATGCAATGGCATATGTATATCAGCAATCATATATATATTTATTCAATCACAACAACAGCCTAAAAGAAGGGAATTGAAACTTGCCTGGTAGTCGAGTACGGTAAGGGGTAGTGGTAGCGGGTCCCGGTTCAGCCTGGTGATCTATAAATAGCCAAGGCATTCGGGATTAATCACTTAACATATTAAAAGTTAAGTTATACTTAAATCGAAACACGTTCTCGAGTTATCTCGTTATACCCCTATTAGTGGATTACTTATTATCACTGATCCGACCCGACATTCGTTCGTTAATACGACATGTCACTGCACTTATACTTGGGACATACTTGAGTCATACGAGTTCTAAGGTTGATCGTTACGAACCAATATTATACTCCGAGTTTTATCGCCCGTTTTCTAAGTGTTTTACCAAAGTTACAAAAGAGTCGTCTTTAGGGGTTCGTTCGCGTTTAACCTTTACTCGAACATTTTTAATAAATCGAAAAATGCTCTTTTTGACATACGGTTTTCTTTCACACCTTCCTTCTTACCCCTAGTATTTATTTACCAAGATTCGCCATGACGTTACATAGCTTACGAGGGTTCAATTTCAGTTACGAACTTTCGTTTACGGATTCGAACTACTTTTAGTAATTTGGTCATAAATCCTAAACCGTAAGTCCGTTTCACGTGATCTTTATATCAAAACAAAGCTTAGAACATTACCTATCCTATCATGGCAGATAAGGTCTCTGGACAGTAGGGGTTTGACATGGAAAATGGCATACAAAACATGGTATTGTAAAATCGGGCATTATAATGGCTGTAAATCGAATATCTATCAATTTCGAATCTTCCCTTACACATAGAATCCAACCCAAACAACATATACATGACTTATATACATGAACTGAGGCCAAGCAATGCCTTTCCGTTCATCTAAACTATTTTTAACATTTATCAAAACTACATCATATACATGCTTATAATCATGCTAATATCACATATTATACTAAAACCCATCAAGAGCATGCAAAATCTCAAGGTAAAGCCTAGGGTTTAAAGTTGTTATACCTTCCTTGGAGTATGATCTAGCCTCACTATGCTTGGTATGATCCTTAGAAGTGCTTAAGCTTGCTAAATCAACCAAAGAAATCAAGGAAAAACAAGATTAGTTCATGAAAACACTATTCACCCTCCTCTTAAATCATTTTTTTGAAAATGGAAAAAGAAGAGATTGAAGCTAGGATTTTGAGGAGATCATTTATATGAAATTTAAGTCTCACCATAAAAGTTTCAAGATCAACAAATGGTTGGAAGTTGGATTTTGAATTTGGAATTTCTTGTTTGGTCGAATGGAATGAAAAGGAGAGAGATGATGGTTTGCTTGCTTTGTTCTCTTGGTTGGCTAGGCTAAATGAATTATTTGTGATGTTAAGATAATATCTTGGGTCATAAAGTAGCTTTATTAAAGTTATGATGCACTAGATGATGTAATTAGCAAGCCATGTGTTGATATTTTGGTGGTTTAAGGCTAACCAAGTGGTTTGTGTGCTAAGTACTTGGTTGCATTCTAATTGATCTAGTTCCTTGCTAGTTACTAGATATTTATCACTTCCATGTGCATGCATCTTGCTTCCTCTGCTTGATTCTTTGTTTGTTTATTGCTCAATTCCTTGATCGTTCGAGGGAATAACTCATTCGTTTCTAGTTAGGGTTTTACCGAAAACCTTCTTAATATTTATACTACCATTCTCCACCTTTCTTACTAACTTTCCATTTTATATTCCTTTAATCCATTCGTTAATTACTTAAGGCTATCAGTGTCCAGGGAACTCTCGGAGAAAATAAAAGTGCGGTTTTTCAGAATCCGACAGCTTTTACATACACTTATTTTCCCCCTGGATCACTAATACGAACTCAGAAATCCGTTCCGAATACCGGGTATATCATTATTATAATAATATTCCAAATTCCACCAAAATCACTATTCATCACTTATTTTTATTTAATTCCTATAATTAGGAAAATGAACCCGGTTCACTCTCGAGTGCTTCTTAACCTTTTTACGGAACCGCTGGACTTATAATAGATATTGATTTGGATGACATAAGAATAATCTTACTTGAAGTAATATACTTATATTCTTAGGAGATAGATCATTCTTATCTATGCCGTCAACCAAAAGTATTCTGCATGACATATAAGTAATTGAATTCAAATCCGTTCCATTTATTTAATAGATCTTCGTTACATCGCAGTCATAACCACTATTCATTCTTACATCATTAAATACATAAAAGTTTTAATCCCACCCAAAATCTGGGTTCTTACATAATGTTCTAACAAGAAGAGTAAGGCGTTAAACTCACTTAGGAATGGAGTGTCAGCCTTCGTTGGACGAGTACTTCTTCATAACTAGAGCGGTCTCGTCGTAAGAATTTTTTTCTTATTCATTTTGTATTTCTTTATGAATTTTTTTAATCTATGGATAAAATATGATAAAGGACAATATTCTAGAAAAAAAAAACCGATTCATTCTATTATTACGTTTCCACATCAAAGTGAAATATAGTATACTTGGTTCTTTTTTCTTCCAATTCATGCCAATTGGTGTTCCAAAAGTACTTTTTCGAAGTCCTGTAAAGGAAGATGCATTCTGACGTATAAGAGCATCTCCAACCCGGACTAATCCTTAGCTAAAAATGCCACCTGACTGGAAATATAGCCAATCTCCCTTTTTGTACCACTCCAACCGATCATTGCTGTTAGATAAAAAAATAGCCAACATGTTTTGCTTGGCTATATTTGTACAAGAGCTGCAGATCTGTAAGTCTTGCCACGTCATCTCTCCCAATTTATCCTCTCTTCTGTTTGGTTTTTCTCAAGTCAGTGATATTTTTTTATTATCTAGAAAATATAATTTTAAAGATTAATTAGTGTTAATATTAATTTATTAAAACTTAAGTTTTATTGAAAAGTTATTATTCAAACTAATAATCAAAATTAAATTTTTTGACAAACATAAATTTTATATATATCATTGGAAAGAAAAATATTAAAACTTTAAAAATAAAATTATAATATTTAAAATATTTTTAAAAGCAATAACAATAATAAATATTATTAAAATTAAAATTTATTTATATTATTTAAAATAATAATAAAATATCATTTTCAATAATAAAATACTATTTTCAAAATATAACCAACCATTATAGCCAACCCCATTTTAGTACAATACCTTACAAATTCAACAAATTTTAGCCAACCATTACTTTATATTATTATAGCTAACCATTATAGCCAATCCCGTTGAAGACGCTGTAAGAGCATCTCCAAGGGTGTAAAATCCTTAGCTAAATTATCTACATGGTATCTAGTTGGCATCTAGTGGCACTATTTAGATAATATGTAAAAATTTGAGCACTCCAACCATTAATCCCTTAGCAAAAAAATATAGATAATGATATTTGGTGAGCTATATTTGTTGAATCAATAAAGTTTTTATGTATAATTTTACATGACCATAATTATAGATAATTCCCTTGGAGCACACATGTTCACCCTTAGCAAAAATTTTACATTATCATTATAGCTAATGATTATAGCTAAACATTTTACATAACACCCTTGGAGATGCTTTAATGCAACTTGTTAGATATATTGAGTCATACGGATACCGTTCTCTTCTCGACCGAGATATCAGCAGCAAATGTGTGTAGTTGTAAAGTTGCTTAGAAACAAATCTTCTTGTTATGTAACAAAACACATTGGTAGTAACATTATAATGATCTTGGCAAGGCTCTTTCTTGAATTATGAGAGAATGTAAATTGAACATGTTATATTTGATCTAGTTAAAATGAGATAAATCAAGCGATTAAAGATATGATGATAAACAAGTGAATCTGAAAAGATAAAATTGAAGTAACATATGATTCTGAGACAATGGAGTATCGATAGATTTTGAGAAAAGTAAATCGACTTCTTCAATTGCATTTAACGTGTATTAACGTTGGGATATAAAAATTCCATCTGAAAATCGTTCATATTCGATTCTTAACAAAAATTTAAGAGGATCAAGATCTTTTAACAGGAAACACTAGTAAAATATTGTTTGAAAAACAAAATTTTACTAGTAAAGTAAAGGATTTTTTTCATAAATAAATAGTAAAAAGTAAATTTTTGCATATTTACTTTTGTTAAGAATAGCTATTTGCAATTTTACTAACTAAGTTTCTAAGTTGCAAAAATACTAGGTTTCCTTTCCCTCCCCCTCCTTCCTCCCTCATTCCTTACGTCACCCTCATTCCATCCGCTTGTGTCCTCTTTTCTTTTCTTTTTTTTTTTTTTTAAGGTGGGTGCTATTTTGGGTTGCATGGCCCCGCAGGGACATATTCAACTAAATGCAACCACATTCAACTAAATGCAACTAAATTTCTGATTTCAAGTTCCATTTTCCAGTTGTCATTTTCGACCTCTTTTTTGAACTCGAATATATATATAACTGAAAAATGGAACTTGAAATCAACAACTGAATGCAACCACATTCAACTTTTTTTTGAAGGTGGGATGGTTTTGGGTTGCATGGCCCCGCAGGGGCATATTCAACTGAATGCAACCACATTTAACTAAATGCAACTAAATTTCTGATTTCAAGTTCCATTTTTCAGTTGTCATTTTCGACCTCTTTTTTGAACTCTATATAATATTAGGGTTCAAAAAAGAGGTCGAAAATGACAACTGAAAAATGGAACTTGGAATTAGCAACTGAATGCAACCACATGCAACTAAATTTGCAACTACATCCAACTGAATGTAATTTTCATTTTTCAGTTGCATTCAGTTGAATATGTCCCTGCGGGGCCTTGCAACCCAAATCCACCAAAATCACCCCACCATTTTTTTTAAAAAAAAAGTTGAATGTGGTTGCATTTGGTTGAATATTGCCCCTGGCGGGGCCTTACAACACAAATCCACCAAAATCACCCCACCTTAAGAAAAGTTGAATGTGGTTGCATTTGGTTGTATATTGTCTTTGGCGGGGCCTTGCAATCCAAATCCACCAAAATCACCCCACCTTAAAAAAAATAAGAAAGTTGAATGTGGTTGCATTTGGTTGTATATTACCCTTGCGGGGCCTTGCAACCCAAATCCACCAAAATCACCCCACCTTAAAAAAAAATTGAATGTGGTTGCATTTGGTTGAATGTGGTTGCAACCAAAATATCACCCCACCTTAGAAAAAAAAGTGTTGAAGTCTGATGAAGTCGATGTGGTTGCATCAGTTGCAACCAAAATATCACCCACCTTAAAAAAAAAGGTGTTAAAGTCTGTTGAAGTCGATGTGGTTGAATGTGGTTGCATCAGTTGCAACCAAAATAGCACCCACCTTTAAAAAAAAAAAGGACATAGGCGGATGGAATGAAGGGCAGAAAAGGAAAAGGGGGAGGGTTAAGGGTTAGGATTGTTATTTTTGCAATTTTGAAACTTAGAGCATCTCCAACGGTATTGTCTAAAATTGGTTGGCTAAATCGAATAAAATATTAATTATGTAAAATTTACTGAACCTGTAAGATGTTGTGCTCCAATGGTATATTGGCTATAATGTTGATTATATTGTAAATATAGTATGTTATTATTATTTCAGACTGTTATAAATGGAATATATTTTTATAAGGTAATAGATTATATAAAATATTTCTTACAGACCTCTAAAGGTTGACCAAATATAGCCAACGAAAAGAGATTATCTATATTTTTTGCCAAAGGTAATGTTACATTGGAGTGAATATTTTTTTACAAAATCTCTATAAATTTTATCTATAGTATTATATTTATGATTTTAGCTAAGGGCTCTTCTACATTGGAGATGCTGCGTCAGGACCCCAGTGGGTGACTCACGTTTCTTCCCAGTGGAGATTGGGCTTCATCAGGGATCGGCCCTTAGTCCTCTCCTTTTCGCACTTATCCTGGATGTCATGTCACGCGGGATCCAAGACGCCGTCCCGTGGTGCATGCTCTTCGCAGACGATATTGTGCTAGTGGCAGAGTCTAGGGGGGAGGCAAACGAGAAGTTGGAACTATGGAGATCAACTTTGGAGTCACAAGGCTTGCGGGTGAGTAGAACTAAAACCGAGTATCTCTGGTGCAACTTCAGTGGCGAGGCCATCGAAGAAGGGGTGGAGGTTAAGATCCAAGATCAGATCGTCCCACGTACGGATAAGTTCAAGTATCTGGGGTCGATCATCCAGAAGGAAGGCGAGGTTGAAGACGATGTCAAACATCGTATTAATGTTGGGTGGCTAAGGTGGAGGGCAGCGTCAGGGGTGATGTGCGACAAGAAGGTTCCTTTAAAGTTGAAAGGGAGATTCTATAGAGCGGCTATTCGGCCTGCGATGTTATATGGTTCGGAGTGCTGGGCAGCGAAGAAGACCCACGAAAGCACGTTGGAAGCAGCTGAAATGAGGATGTTGCGGTGGTCGTGTGGCCGCACGATGCTAGATAGAATCCCTAATAAGGTGTTCAGGACCGAGCTCGAAGTGGCGCCCATTTCTGCGAAAGTTAGGGAAGGGAGGTTGAGATGGTTCGGCCACGTCCGTAGGAGGCGGCCAGAAGCCCCAGTGCGAAGGGTCGAGAGTCTTTCGGTTGTTGGGGTGAGGAGGAGAGGCAGACCGAGGAGGTCTTGGGAAGAACAGCTTAAGTTGGATTTGAAGGCTTTGAACCTAAGTGAGAACATGACCGCTGACAGGGGTTTGTGGAGGCGCCAAATCAGAGTGGTGGACTCTCTTCTAGGGGACGGCTCTGTAGTGGAGTACCTCAGAGTTGGGTTGTCACGGATGACCATATCATAGGAGGCTGGCTTTTTCCGATATCTTGTCGATTTATTATTTTTCGTTATCATATGTTTCCCGGTTGTGCAGGTGCAGGTGCAGGGAGCTTCGCTTGGTGGTATCCAGGGGCATGGTAGGTAAGTCCCGTGTGGAGAAAGCCATGGGCTCAGGTATTGCTATGAACGTTATCGCATTTCCTTTAGATTCCTTTGTTTATCTCACACACCATATATGCCGTGCACATAGCCGAGGGTCTTCACGGAAACAGCCTCCCTACCCTAAAAAGTGGGGGTATGGTCTGCGTACAACCTACCCTCCCCAGACCCTGCTCTGAGCGGGATATACTGGGTATGTTTGGTTTGGTTTGGTTTTTTCTTAGGTCGGTAAAATTGCAATTATTTCAAGGAGATGATATTTTTGCAAATAGAAACTTTAAATCTAGTATTTTTGGTAAAGATCTTAAAATAAATTCAAATTATTAGCAGGAACAAGAATGTCGTTACATGGACTAAAGACCAATTCAAACGTCATCATTTTTTCGGAGAATGAACAGTGTGCGATTAGCATGTGATTGAATAAAATCAATTTTTTTAAATTTCGTTGAAAAACCAAATTTTTTGAACTCGAACGTATCCTATTTATTTAAATATAAACATTGATAAACACATTTATCTTTATTAAAATTTGTAACAAATTATTTACTAATATGTGTATATTTGATTTATTATTTATATAATATTTTTTTTCTAAAAATAGTTTAGAGGTTTTTCAGAAATACTTAATATCATAATTGTTTTTGTTAAAATACTACATTTTTTATAATTATTTTACAAAAATACCCATTTTTAAAAATGTATTTGCAAAAATATGATTTTCAATTTTATAACCAAATTTGTAACTAACATTAATCATCAGCCACAAATGCAATTAGAAATTTATTTGAATTTATGTTTGACTGCATAATAAGTTGTGTAAAAAGTTGTACCAGTTTTATTTAAAACAACCTCAAATACAACGTGAAATGTAATTAAAAATAATTTCAACTATTTTTAGAAAAAACAAAATATAAAATTGTAATCGGTTGCGTATGATTGCAACATATTCTTACAAATACTTTCAAAATATAATAAAATCGAGAAAAAAATAGAAAAAATAATATTTTTGATAATTTCTCTACAATTTACTCTTTTTTTTTTGCGAAACTAAAATATAATACCTAAACATGCTTTTCTTCTTTTTGCTTTTTGCCTTTTCTTTTATGCAGTATTCTAAAAAACGGTAAGCGGTTCTAAGCGGTGGAAGGACCTTCTAGCGCTTAAGCGGAATTTTAAGCGAGTTATTAAGTAGATTAATAATATATATTTTAAATTTTTAAATATAATATTACTATATGTGAATTAAAATTATATAATAATTAAGTAATAAAAATCTAAACGTAAAATGTTCCTCATAAAAATGAAATATTTTATTATTTTAATATAGTTATATTCATATTATAATAAATATTAATATATTCAAAATTAAAAAATTGGAAGGTCAACATCCTTTGACCGCTTAAACCGCTTAATAGCTGCCTAATCCATTTAATAGGCCGCTTAATCTTCAAAAACGCTTAATCACCCGATTAATACAAAATCGCTCGATTAATACAAAATCGAAGCGTTTTATGATCTGATTTCGCCTAGGCGTTCGTTTAATCCGCTTTTAAGAACACTGATTTTATGATCATATTGTTATTTAAAATTTTCAAATATATACTATTATATAAAAGCCGAAACATTAAAAGTTTGGTTGGTTGGTTGGTCGGTCGGTCGGTACGGTACCGGTGAATTTTACTTATTTACCCTTATTCAAATAAAATCCATCCTACTAACTAATCAATTTCCTTTTCAGGTTAAACATATTATATTTTCTATTTTTCAATAACTAAATAATTTCCTTTTCATGTAAAATATAATATCTTTTATATTTTATCTAACTAAAATTTCTCCATTATTAATTAATTTCCTTTTTCAGGTTAAACATATTACCGTTTCTATTTTTCAATAACCTTAAAATACAATATCTTTTACATTTTATCTAACTAAAATTTCTCCTTTTTTAAAAACACTACAAACAGTTTTGTTTAATAAAATAACATAATTACATTATAATTAATATTAACTAATCAATTACCTTTTTCAGCCAAAACACGTTACCTTTTCCAATTTTCTCTAACTAAAATCTTTCTTTTTCCAATTATATCATGGGCGGTTACCTTTTTCAGCAAATACACGTTACCTTTTTTCTTTTCTTTTACTAAAACCTTTTACTAAAACCTCTTTTTTCCAATTATATCACGGGAGTTTCTATTTAATAAAAATAAAATAATAATATTATAATACTAATAATTAACCGATTACCTTTTTCAACCAAAACCTATAATCTTTTCTATATTTTCTAACTAAAATCCCTCTTTTTCTAAAATATCACAGATAACATTTATATAATTATTATCAAATCATTTCATATAAAAATTTAAGCCTCCAGAATTCATGTTTTAAAAAATTAATTTAAACTAATAAAAAATATTTATCCTTTTCCAATTATATTATGGGCGGTTACCTTTTTCAGCCAATACACGTTACCATTTTTTTTTCTTTTACTAAAACCTCTCTTTTCCAATTATATCACGGGAGTTTCTATTTAATAAAAATAAAATAATAATATTATAATACTAATAATTAACCGATTACCTTTTTCAACCAAAACCTATCATCTTTTCTATATTTTCTAACTAAAATCCCTCTTTTTCTAAAATATCACAGATAATATTTATATAATTATTATCAAATCATTTCATATAAAAATTTAAGGCTCCAGAATTCATGTTTTAAAAAAAATAATTTAAACTAATAAAAAATATTTATATAATATTAAAAAAATATGCACGGATTTTAAGCTAGTTCTAATAAATTTTACATTTACCTCATATTTTCCACCGGGTTAAATGGCAGTTAGGTCACTCAACTGACTGAAAACTTTCAGTTGGGTCATCCAACTCAAAAAGCTTTCAATCAGGTCACGTAACAAATAAAAACTTTCAATCAGGTCATTTTACACGTTAAATGACCTGATTTTAATGTGTTTAATGATCTGATTTTATCGTGTTTAATGATCTGATTGAAAGTTGTTAACGTGTTTAATGAGTTTATTGAAAGTTTTTATTTGTTATGTGACCTGATTGAAAGTTTTTTGAGTTGGATGACACAACTAAAAGTTTTCAGTCAGTTGAGTGACCTAACTGCCGTTTAACCCATTTTCCACCACCCCTGCTGAAATTACTGGACTGGCAAGTGGTAAGTTTAGTTTTCTGACGATACCAACAAGCCTACCCTAAACTGTGTGTGTTTGTGTGTGTGAGAGCTCAAAAAACAAACTCATCTTACCAACAAAAATCAAAGGTACCAACTTTATGATTTCAGTTAAATATCTCTAATTTCATTATGAATTGATTAATATTATTGTTGTTTAATATGTGTATTTGTTTAATTTGATGAGGAGAATCAGATGTCGACGGCGGTGAATTCCGGTGGAGATCCGATACCGACGTCGGCTGTGTTGATGTCCGCTTCTAAGCATATAGCTATTCGATGCCGAAGCGAGAATGTAGCGTTTCTTAAGTGCAAAAAGAATGATCCTAATCCCGAAAAGTGTCTTGAAAAAGGTCAACAAGTTACTCGTTGTGTACTTGGCCTGTAAGTATTCTTACATGATGCATTTGTGTAAATAGTTAGATTTGTATGTTGTCGGGTTTGAATTTGCGAAAATTGATTATTAGAATTTACATGAAGTAGATGGATGTGTGTGTGGAAGGATTAGGGCTTTTCGATTAATTTAGTTTCGGTAGTGTTTGTTGAAATTTGAAAGCTGATTTTGTGTTTTGTTATGTACTGATGAAAATGATCAATATTTGTCGATGCATTTTATTGTGCCAGTAATAGATTTCGTTAATTGCATTTTCTTTTTGTCTTCCCCCCAGCATGAAGCTAAAGAGTAGTGTATGATATATACATCCCCTGAGTTTATTGAACATTATGATATGAATAATTTGATGCTGCTGCCTGAATGTTTAGGGTGGTTTTTGAATATCAACGGCTTATGACATGTATTCCTACTATATTGAAATCAGTAGATGTTAATCGTGAAGTGCCTTAATTAAGTGCTGTGTATATAACATAGTTGTTAGTTCTATTTGATTAATGTTTCAAGGTTCATACTGTGCAATGACTTTATGAATAGATGCATTTAACTTTAAGTGAAAGTATTTTAGAAGCAACGTTTCTTATCTGCCATCCTAGTTGGCTAGTTATATGTCTGATATGTTGAAACTTTATGAATCACCAATTAATTATCATGTCAATCAGATCCTCTTCTAGGTGCAATTGCCTTAGTCTTGAACAAATGATTAGCACACCACCTGTACCATTCTGTACTTTATTAAGTGCCTCTATGTTTCCTCACTTCACATCGCACAAATAAAATGCCAAGTTTAAGCTTGTATGTTAGAATGTTGTATTGTTAACCAGGTCTTCTGATAGCTCTGGCCTCTGGGTTGAAATTCTGACAAAGCTCTGGGTTGAAATTCTGACAATAACATATTCACTGCTACTAACATAAAGAATTAGATATGTTTTATATGTACAGCTCTTAGAGCTGTTTAGTAAGCATTACTACTAGATACATATTACTATTTGATCAATGTAACTGTCTGGTACTCTAGTTGTATATAAACCAACCAGTAAAGCTAACCCTCATGGGGCCTGTTTTCATGTAAAATTTAATCAACACGGTTCACGTATCTTATACTTGACCAATTTTTTAAATGTAAAAAAGTCATCCTCATAAATTTTGTGATCTAATTGGAAGAACAGACACAAGCCTGCTGAGAACACATCAACATAAAAAATTGACATTCACCAATTACATAGGATACAATCATTGAATGTGGAAACATGAAATATTCAATCACACATTAGGAAATACAATATCACATATAATATATTTAGAAAACTCAAGAGTTCACTGGTATAAGCGACTTGCATATACCCTAATCCGTAACTGTTCTTCCTATATATTTACAATATAATTTTCTTTATTCAGCTGTAATATTGAGTTCTAAGAGTGTGTGAGCTCTATATAAAATGTTATTCGACTATTGGTTGGTAAATTGAATCTTATTTGATGGAACCCCGCGAGTCTTTTCAAAAGTTGCTATTTAATGAGAATTTAGTCAATTTCGTTCTGGCTAAAGATATTACTAAGTAATAACAACCTAAGCAGCTATGTGTTCTGAATGTTGTCCTTGTGCCTCCTTTGACTCGTAAGTAAAAATAGTGTAGTGACTGGACATGCTTTAACATCCTAAGCAGTTATATGTTCTAAATTTCGTCTTTGGCTTCCTTTGACTCTTAGGTAAAAAATAATGTAGTGAGGGACATGCTTAAAGACTAAAGTTATCAAATAAGATTAGGTTTATATCCTTATATGTGATCAGATGACAAGACTTATGGTAAAAATTTATACTTGGAATGAATACATCTCTAACTTGTCAGCATAAATACAATGCTTAAGTACTAGCCATATGTGTTTAGTAAATAATTACAATGAAAGTTAGTGCTAAAATAAGTCTCTTTGACTAGATCAGGCATCAGACAATCCCTTCTAAGCTAGAAGAGTGGAACGTCTAGGTACAGGGGAGAGTGAACAAAGCTATTTGAACTAAAACAAAATGATTATCCAAATAGAACAAGGTGACAAATTTTCAGAGTCCTCAACAGGGCCCCCCTTTCAGTGAAATTGTCAAGTCAAAAGCAACAGAATAGGTTTATGTTGAGTTCTTGTAGATAGAAGACAACTTCGGACCATCACTTCTGTGCTATTGTAAATTGTATTCAAGTGTTGTAGGTTATAAACTGAGTATATATTGTGCGCATATAGGTGTCCTGCATCACAATATATACTCCCTACGTCCCAAATAGTGTGGCTTAATTTGAACTATGTGGTTTATTTTAACTAAACTTTGTCTTGAGATTTGAAATTGTTCTTTTATATTTTTATAAATGTTAATACTGAATCTTAATAGATTAATATAATAATTATGATATTTTTTAAAATTCATTTTTAATCATATAATATAAATAATTTGCCTTACAAAATTGGTCAACTGAGCACAAGAAGTCAAATGGGCCAAGAAATTTGAGACAGGGCGAGGATTATAGCAATGTATTGCATAGGTTTCCACATGAACTTGTTGAAGTTCCCTACCTGGACGGTTTACACAACTCTCATGTAGGTAGGATTTGGCATCATAGCAATTGACCCTACCGGGAAAGAAGACATTAGTTGAAAAGTTAGGGTTGCAGAATCCAATTAACTGAATCTGTGATTTTTTTTCTCTCTACATTAAAGCTTTAACCCAGATTAGCTTGTACTTTATTTAACATTTTCTGTACATACTATAACTTGAGTCTATACCTTCAAAAGAAAATTAAGTTAACAATTTGAAAATATTATTGGATTTTGCAATGCAGACTAAAAGATCTTCATCAGAGTTGTACAAAAGAGATGGATGCTTATGCTGGTTGTATGTATTACAATACAGACGAGTTTGAGCGATGCCGCAAAGAGCAACAAGAGTTTGAGAAAGCATGCCCCTTGCAGTGATGATGATTCTTCTGCATTTGTGCTCTTAATAATGTACAACATTCTGTAACAAGCAGCATTCAAAATCAATGCAGAACTGTGTATTGTCTGAATGCGGCTGGCCAAATGTGTCTCGTACAAGATTGTTTTGGAGAATATTATTGAATAGCAAGACTGCCTACTTTCTGATGAATTTGATTTTGAATCATTTTAATGAAATATCTGACTTGTTACTCTTCAAACGGGAAAAGAAAATCACCGGAGAACAAAATAGCTTTTTTTGATGAATTGACTTTGGCATTCCAAACTATATGGATCATGCTTATGCCATTGTTTAAGGCCAACTAATATATCAGTGTAATATTGTTGGATTTAAAAAGGATAACATTAAGCTTCTATTCAGCAAAATGATTGTTGAAGGCTAGGAAGCAGGACCACATTTCTTCAACAGTTCCTATTCCCTCTCTAGGTTTTGCATATTTATGGCCTGTTCATCTAACAGCTCGAAATGGTTCATACTGCATATTGTAAAATCTACCGTCCCAGGGCTATTTTTGCTTGCAGTGACTAAAATTTAGAAAAAACTTGATGCTCGGGTATTTTTGTATTTGTAGTAGTTGACCAATTAATTACAGTTGTACCATTAAAATGTACTACGTATTCATCTACATCCCCCAAGTACTGTACATACTTGGGGGGGGGGGCATTTTTCTCATTTACAAATTGCTAAATTATACCAAGAAACAATTGGATGAGCTGTTTTTTACATTCATTTTGGAAACTTATACAATTTTGTAAAACATATACAATTTTGTGAACTGATTCAGTTCATTCTGGATGCGTCATTTCTTTTGTCCGGGCATTGCGATACATATTGCGATTTCCTATTATATATTAAAAACAAATTGTTAAAAACAATAATTTGACTACTATTCACCTTCGACCATACAAGACTAAACCAAACCAAACAATATATCACATTCAAGACTATATAAACTGAGTACATAATCCTGAATAAGTTAATCTTACAGCCACAATATCTGCCCAAAAGACTAGCACATAAATTCCATTCAAAGTACACACGAAAGGAAAGGCAAATTTCGGTCTTAGACATAGTTTGATGCATATAATATGCTCCTACTCCAGCTTTAACTAATGCCCCATTCTCTTTGGAGGGAATTTCAAAGATAGCACCATAACTTCAAGATCCATCAATGGGGGCTGCATACCAAGAAAAGTAAATTGGTAACTCAACATCTACAATGGATAAAATCCACCGAGAATATCGTGCAAACAGTTCGTACCATCAAAAACCACTCATATGCTTTTTGGTATCATGGTTCAACATTATATAGAAGATCAATTATGGATAGGGTGAAAACTAAACAAAATATGTACCTGTAGGACCGAGATCGAGATCTTGAAAGGCTACGAGACTTTTCCCTAGGACTTTGAGATCGAGATCGACCATGGGCATGGTCCTCATGGTCAAGATACCGCCCATTCTCTCCTTGATCAGCCCTGTCAGTAGACTTCAAATATCTCTCTTCACGTGAATAGCGCTCTTCTGAAACTGACCTAGATCGCCTTGTAGACCTTTGATTTGCCACGTAATCTCTCTCATCACTGCGAGGGGAAACAGACCTAGAAATGGATCTAGATCGACGTGAAGAGTACCGATCATGCCTTCCTCTTTCATCCCTGTCCATGTAAATGAAAAAAGGACAAGCAACAAATGAGAATTAGACATCCACTAGTAATCCATATAAAATATATTGTTTAAACTGAATACTGGAAGACAGTACAAGCAAACTGATAGATTCCTACAAAATTCATGTTCCTGCCTCAGATATTCAAACTTTCCATGGAGAACAATAAAAAAAATCAGGTAAATCTAACATATAGTTTCAGAGATAGAGAAAAATCGCATCTTCCCCACACAAAAGCAATTGAAAGCCTGACCTTTACCTGCATCTTTTTCAGTGTTCCAGATAAACATAAAAAACTTTCATCATAAAACTTTTTAGGCTCATGGATTGCTGGTACATCAGCATCTGATAACTTCACAGCTCTTCTAGCTCCAACTTCTACATACCTCACACTATCTTTACAAAGATATTTTCATCATAAGCAACCATTTTAACTTTGAATGGCTTCCATTTGAAGGTGGCCTCTTTCTTTGGGCAACTATATGCGATTTTTTCTTTCTCTAACTGGATATATGCAACACATCAAGATATTAAACTAGGAAATGAAATGGAAGACTTGGTATTGTATAATATCTTGCACTGTGTTAAACGCCTTTGTTTTGAGGAATGTAGAAACCTTACACAGTTACACGCAAAGTCATTAGAACATAGTGCATGCAATCGTAGATTATGGACGAACTTAGAGACATCTGTAGAGGCTTAAATATAAAGGTAAGTAAGTGATCTTTGACTTTACGATCTCTTTCCCTTTTGACTTTATTAGGCCAGAATTCTTTAAATCTCTGATTCACTTTAAAGAATCTGCATGAACAACATTATCAGCAGATTGATCCTAAACCAGGGGAGCATATGTATCATTAAACAACTCAATGATGGAATAGAGATAAAAATGGTATGATCATGCCAATAAGATGGCACTTTAGTCACAAATTGGGCCTTTATGAATCCTTTAAGGTTGGAAGCAGCACAAAACCTAAAACTGTTTTGAAAATGAAAACAAAGTAGAAGCTCTATATTCCTATTTTCCCAAGCAGTCAGGGAGCAGATGCAGCAATTAACTAACACACAATATCATTATGGAAAGGAGTTTGTCAACTGTAACAAACCTACTACAACAGAATAAAAGCTTTAAGCAAGACAATGCAACTCCTATTTCAAAATTGAAAAGCATTGTAAACTGCAAACATGCATGTACAAAAGAAATAAGATGACATACACCTAGCAGCAAGAAAGAATGACTTTTAAGCGACCCACAAAAAAGTACTAAATGTACACATTTAACCAAACATCTTCAATCAATTAAAAAACAATTACAGATACTGTGAAAGTGTTAAACAAACAATATAAGTATAAACTGAGAAAATAAACCATGACATAACTGAGAATATATTATTAAATGCTCACGTAAATGAATGACAAATTAATTGAGAAAATAAACTATGACACAAATGCTATTAAATGCTCAAGTAAATGAAAGACAAAATTTTCAAGGTAAGATTTCTCTTTATTCATTTAGCTCTTATTAAATATGGATAACTTAATAAATTCATTCACTTTTATTTAATTTTTTAATTTAACAGGTAATAGACTACCAATAAGTTGGCATCTAGCAAAATATATTAAATGGATAAAGGATTTATAAATGACCCATCCCAGAAAAAACTTTATTTCACATACAATAATATTGACGGACTTTGCTTAATAAGACATTCAGCTTCCATGGTACAATGTAATCTAATTTTCAAAACTAACACACAAGTGCTTAAATTAAGCTCAATCATGCCAAAAATGCTTTTGGGAGACAATTAGATAACTTTGAAAAGGATACAAGACTATAACTTTGAAAAGGATACAAGACTACAACTTGTATGCATTTGTATCACAAATGCATACAAGTTTTTCATTCCAGCATTTATCTAATATGCAAAATGGAAACAAATATAAAAAATCAGAAAAATTGCTTCAACATAAATATCGGACTAATTCTATTTCTCAGATGTAGTATCAGACCTGGAGGAACGTCTTGGTGGAGAAACAGAACGTGAATAAGCTGCCACGGTAAATAGTACAATACTTTAGCCAATACATAATATATCCATGCTAATGGCAGTATGGCACACTGTCTTTTTAACTACCATCAGTCACAACATAAGCTACAAATGACTAAACTTTATCAATATTAAAATAAATGAAAGGGTTAGAGGTTAAAACTAACAGCGATATCTGTGCCTTGGTGACCTTGAGCGACTTCGCCTCCCATAACTTTCACGTCCGCTACTGAAAGCACAAAAGAAAAGAAAATGAATGTTAGTGCATGCTTTGAATGTCACATTGCTTACATTTCTGACGTTTCAAGAGAATAGTAGAACAAGATAATCCCTCACCTCACACGTGACAACCTACGCATTTCCTGTGGAGTTTTCCTGTTTTCCTCGGCAAAAACAATTCTAATTTCCCGTCCTCCAATAACTGTGTTGTTTAGTCGCTTTTTTGCCTCAGCAGCATCATCTGCAAAACGGAACTTCACAAACCCAAAGCCCCTTGCTTCCCTAAAAATTTTATGAGAACTATAAGCCGCAGGATACACAAATGACACATGCTAGATAAAAAATACTCATCTGCACAAATATATAGACTTAAACCTTTATCTCTACTACTGTGCTGCATGTGTTTCAAAGTGTAATTCCTGAGATAAGAACTGAAATTTCAATTATTATAGACAATTTACTCTTATATTTCCTCACACTGTAATACTCCACAAAAAAGATACACGTGTATGCGGCCTACACCCCAACTGTTGAATCCCACTCCTAAAGGTAAAAATAATCCTCCTAGTGTATTGTGATGCACCAAGGTGACGCCAGGCTGCCAATAACATATTCAAGAAAGAAACTCAAGGGTACAAGAGTAATAGCACCTAAAGAAAGTGAGAGCTGAAGTCAAAGGAAAAGTCCAGGGACAAAATGGGAAGTTCAGGCTGTAATGAGAAAAGGGGAGACAACACAAAAGGCTCGAGGGAGGCTACTAGGATTATCTTATCAAATATCTTGTAATTGCTTTCTTTTATGTTAGGAGAGCTGGCCTCTCAAACACCCAGCTTCATCTTTGTTGAACTTATTAGTATTTTAATTATAAATTCGATTGAGCTTGCTTTTGATTATTGTGTTTAGTGATAATATTGAAAATCAATTAAGTGGTTCCATTACATGTATTTACTAAATCTTTTCTTTCGCTTGTGCGTTCAACAAGACATCCTGATTTTAGATTTTAGATTTTATTTTATAGTATAGATATTCTTTTATAATTGCACGTATATGATGAACTTGATAATTCATATACTGTAATTCCCTCCTAGGAAATTCATAATCAAATGCCAGCCGATCGAATTGCCATAACTCTTTTTACCATCCAAATGAACCTAGAAACGCGTAAATAAGGCAGATCTCCACTCCTAGCAGAGATGACAGAGGGGAACAACTAATGGTGATAAAGAACGAATTTGGTGTATGTGTACAACTTCACTAATAATTATACAGATGGCAGAATGCATGGATAAGTTGTGATAAAAAAACAAAAAAGCATACCCGGTATAGTAATTCTTAGGAAGATAGACATCTTTCACTGGACCAAATCTTTCAAAAGGAATTCTAAGATCTTCCACCCTGCAACATATGAAGTAAATACAAAATCAAAATATTCCGTGCCAATTCTTTAGAATGAAATGTTGACACTTAAATTGGTGACCAGACACAGGCAAGGATCAAAAATCAGGTCTGCTCTTTCTATGTACAATACCGTATCATAAATAAACAATTTTTAAAATTACATAATCAGACGTAACGTACTTGAACCACTAAATTGACAATTTTTCAAAGAATGATCCTCCTTCTCTTTTAAAATTCCTCTTCTAAAGGTAACAGCCTCGTTAATGTTGAAACTTAGTCCCCGTTCATTGAGCACAAAATATTTTTCCTAGTTTTCTTACATTTTTTGCTTATAAAAATAGTCAACGGAAAATATTGTGCAAGTAAAAGAAAAAAGAGTCACGGAAGTGAGAAAAAAATACACATCCCAATAAGTTGGAATCCTTTTTACGAACTAACTTTCCTATCTAATATTTTCCAAAAAAAAACAGCAATTTACACCCCAACAAACAAAGCCCTAATAACCTTTCTTCCACAATTCACATATACAAACAAAATAAATTTCGACAAACTAACGTAAATACAAACAAAATAAATTTCGACAAACCAACGTAAACCTTGAACTAATTAATTCATATTACCTAAAAACTAATCAACCAACCACAATGTTCAACTAGGGGAACACAAAATTAGCGAAAAATCGCAATTCAAGTAAACACAGCCACAAAATTAACCATACAAGACCTGAATTATAAAAACAAATAATTTACATAGATAAATTCTACAGTTTGATATGCATTACATATAAGAGATAAGTGCAATTTAAGATAATTATAAAGAGAGGACCTAGCAGTGAGAGAAATGTTACGAACGAGGAGACCCGAGGGGCCAGGAGAACGACGGTCACGACGGCGGTGGTCACGAGGATCGTCGTATCTCTTCCGGCGAACGGGACTGTAGCTCCGGCTTCTGCTTCTGTATCGTCCCATTCTGTATCAAAACCCTAACCCCCAAATTACTCCACTCTGTTATTATGCTCTATTTTAATCCTCTTCCCAGTGTATATTAATATATTCCCTCCGTGTATATGTATCCGTTTAATAAAAATCGGTTAAATTATATTTTTTTGTAGTTAAATTTTAAATATTTTGTATATTGATGATCGAAATAAAATAAATGAACATATACATGGTTAATTATATTTTTTCAAGTATAAAATGACTTTTGCATTATTGTCATGAACTTGATATTCCTAAGTACTTATTGATATGAGGGTTAAATATCAAAGTGGTCCATATATCATTTTACTCATCGATTTCAACGAGATTTAAATCATTAAAATCATAATAAATATTAAACAAATAACTCTAAATATGTGTTCGAAAAATAAAAATAATTTTGTGTTGATTCTGCACATTTTTTTTAATGCTACCGCAAACAAATAAAAAGTTGTTAAATTCTAGTATTTTAGATAATATATTTAGAATTTAAAAAGTTTATTTACTATTTATTTTTAATTAAAACAAGGAAAATGATTATAAAATTAAAAATAAATAGTAAATGAATTTTTAAAAATCTAAATATATTATCTGAAATACTAGAACATAACAACGTAACTAATAACAAATAACAGAGAGAGAGAGAAAGAAAGAGAGAGAGAGAGAGAGAGATTCAAAATTTGAATTTCGATCATACTGAGAGAAAAGGTGGAAGAAGCAAAAAATCTTCTAATGGGGATCAGCAATGGTACCAAGTAAGGAGGGACGAAGTCATGGGTAAAAGGAAAATATTCCTATAAGAAAGTTAGGATCCAACAGAGGTAACTAGAAGCAAGGGATCACTCAATACTAAAACATTTACAGAAGTATTGAGGAGTAACATCCATCAGGATCAACCGCAACGGATCTCACCAAAAGTATATGAGAAATCAAATTCTTTCTCAGTAATGATTCATAACCTCCCTCCTCATGCCACGATCAGAGAAATTTGGATGTTTCTCAACAAGAGAAGGGTCATAAGGGACATAATCCTGCCCAGAAAGAGAGACAAGAATAATTATAGAATAGGATTTATGTTGGTGTTGGGGAGAGAAGTGGCAGACTCAATAATAAAGGAAAATAACAAGCGAAGCTTTATGGGGCACACTCTACTCATCAAGATGGTTAACAGTTACAGAACAACCCCTTCTGCTACTCAGACAAGGGATCGAGGTCATTCTAAAAGTGATAGGATTTACAATAATGACACAAGCATAGCAGGGCTCAAAGATGATAAGAAGATCCAACCACAGCCTTCGTACAGAACCATTGACGCATGTGTCAAGGATAAGGATAGAGAGACATTGTCTAGATCGGTTATAGGCGTCTTAGAACACCCAACAACTGCAGAAATAATTACAAAAAAATTTCTAGCAGAAATAATCTCACATTTAACTATAAAGGGCATCTCTCATTTTAAATTTCTCATAACCTGTGAAGATCTGGAAATGAAGGAGCAGAGTATGGAAATTCTAAGATTCAACTTCGCCAAAGTAAAAGATGCCACAATGCTAGATTTGGTAATCCACAGAATTGCTTGGATATACTGTGATGGTTTACCATTATACGCGTGGAACAGAGAAACGTGGCAGCAATTAATAGGGGATTGGGGCTACATTCTATCTGGGGAGGAGATGAAACTCCAACAAGGTATGTATCACTGCCCTAAAATATTCATTCAAACATATAAGGTTCTGAACATAGATGAAACAGTTAAGGTGATGGTTCAAGGCTTGGGCTTCTGGGTAAGACTTAGAGAGTCAACATCTTGCTATGATAGTAGGGAAATGTTTAGTGCAGAAGATAAGACAGTCGAGGAACTAAAGGTGAACTTAAGGAGATCTCCAAGTCCTAGTTCCCCTTCATCACCTACTCCCAGATCCCCTAGATCACCTAGTCCTTTCTATAGTAACGCAGGCCAATCTCATTCTCAGTCGCAGAATATAAACATCATCAATGAAATCGAGCATAGTGAAGGAATAAACTCACCTACTTTCACATTAGCTAACCAAAAAGGCCCAGAACACCGATGGCAAAATAGAGAGATGTCCATCCCCTCTTCAGAAGACACTGAGACTTCAGACAAACATGTTCTTATAGGCGATAGTGAGTATATTTCCCTACAAGAATTACCAGGTTCGGAAGACTCCTCTTCAAAAGACACTGAGACTTTAGATAAACATGTTCCTATAGGAGATAGTGAGTATATTTCCCTACAAGAGTTACCAGTTTCGGAAGATTATGACCTAGATAGAACATACATGATACAACCGGACCTGCAGAATCTGAGTGCGAAGGTCTCAAAGATTAAATTGGGTAACAAGGTGGGCAGGCCTAGGAAATACGCCAAAGGATTTAATTTCTTTGACTTCAAATTATGTTGCAAAAGGAATACAACCAAACTGAAAATAGGAAAAGGAAGTTACAAAATCATAATATGAAGGAAAAGAGACCTGACCAAGATCTAATGGTGCAGTACAATGAAAAGAGTCAGGCAACTTTGAGGGTGAATAATGAAGATCTGGCCACAAAGATTGCGGAAACAGGGCAGTTAATGGGTTTAATCCCGTTAAAAGATTTTGATACAACAGTAGACATCATCAGAACAAGACTGGAAAGTTCTTGAATGCTATCCAACAACTGAAAGTTAGACTGCCTACTTACATGGAAGACCTCAAAATCTTAAGTTGGAACTGCAGAGGGTTAAATAATTCAGTAACAAAGAGGAATATGCAAGGATTATTGATGGAAGCTAAACACATATTCTTTTATTATAAGAGACAAAATGTGAAGCAGAGGAGGAGTTGGGAAAATCGGCAATCTGGAAGCATGGAGACTATGGGTGGTTGTCATCCCCAAGCGTAGGTAAGTCAGGAGGACTTATTATCACATGGGATGAAACCCAACTTTCGATTGTCAATTCCATTGTTAATCGTAATTGGATTTGGGCAAGATGGAGAACAGGAGAGGGAGTACAGACGTTCTGTAACTGCATTAACATCTACGGACCAAATTAATTTGAACAAAAAAGGGAAGTGTGGAGAGACCTTACGGAGTTAATCATTACCATAGATGAAGAACCTCTGTGCATTATGGGGGACTTCAACAGTATCATCAGCGAAGAGGAACGAGTTAATTGTGTGTACAGGAGAAAAGACACAAATGAATTCGTAAGGTTTGTAGAGGAAAATAATTTGAAGGAAGTAATGCTTGGAAATTACAAGTATACATGGTTTGGTCCACAAGCAAAGTGCAGCAAGTTAGATAGAGCATTGGTTAACCCCATATGGTTCACAACCGGACATTGGCATGTAAGGGGCCTTTGAAGGAAAAACTCAGACCACGTTGCTATTTGTCTCAGTGTAAATTACTATGACTGGGGAAAAAACCCTTCAAAGCTTTCAATGTTTGGCTAAAAGATAACAAGTTCCTCAAGCACATCACGGACAACTGGTGCCGTCAGAGCAATGACAAGTCGATTTACATGTTAAATTCAAATCATTCAAGGAGATTATCAGATCATGGAACTCACAACAAGGCCACTTCAAAGACAGGATCACGTCACTGGAAGGTCAAATTCAAACAATGGACCAAAGCGCACATCTAAGTGAAGTGCAGTACAAAGACAAATTGATGAAAGAAAAGGATCTTTCAGAAGCATACAACACCTGGGATGGAATGCTAAAGCAAAGATCAAGAATTAACTGGGCATCACAAGGAGACGCTAACACGAAATTCTTCCACAATTATGTCAAATATAAGCAGAGAAATAATCATATTCATGGCATATCCTGGAGAGGGGAATGGGTATCAGATCCTGAAATTATCAAGAGGGCATTTTTTCAGCACTATGGTACCTTCTTCTCAAATAATGGCAATACTTCAGTATTCTCCCTAGGATCTCTGGTATCAAAAAGAATAAATCTAAACCAGAGGTTAATGATGGAAAATGCATTCTCAGAAGAGGAGTTGTTCTTAGCTTTACAAGAAATGGGTTCGAATAAGTCACCTGGGCCAGATGGTATAACGACAGAATTTATAAAAAATTTTGGAGTTGGATAGTGAATGATTTCACTAGAATGGCCAACAATTTTCACGATACTGGAGCTATCCCTAATGGTCTCAATTCATCATTCATCACGCTGGTTCCAAAAGTTAAACAACCAAAGTTAGTAAGTGACTTTAGACCGATTAGCATGATAAACTGCTCCCTCAAAATCCTACTCAAAGCATTGGCGAACAGGTTGAGGTTGATAATAGGATCTATAATTTCAGAGGATCAGTCGGCGTTCATACATGGCAGAAATATTACAGATATTGTTTTGATAGCGTCGGAGGTTGCTCATAGCATTATACTGAAAAAAGTTGAAGGTTTTATTCTAAAGTTAGACTTCGAGAAAGCCTTCGATTCAGTAAGCTGGGAGTTCATGTTACATACAATGGAAAATTTTGGATTTGGCTCTAAGTGGAACTGCTGGATACATTCAATCCTCAGCTCGGAAAGAATGTCAGTATTGGTGAACGGTAGTCCAACTAGAGAATTTACTCCTGCCAGAGGCCTCTGACAAGAAGACCCCTTATCACCATTGCTATTCAATGTAGCAGCTGAGATACTACACCTAATTCTAGAAAAAGCAGCAAACCTGGGATTAATTAAAGGTATAACACTTGGCACATGGCCAATAATGACGCATCTACAGTTCGCGGATGATTCAATATTATTTTTAGATGGAACTGATCAATCGTGCAAGGGTATCAAGGTCATTCTGAAGTTATTTGAGATGTTATCAGGATTAAAAATCAACTATCAGAAGAGTTTTCTCTACTCTGGGAATAAAAATGTTGACGAAACTACTAGGTGGGGTAATATTATAGGTTATGCAGTTGGTTCGTGGCCATTAAATTATCTGGGCGTCCTACTAGGTGCATCTCCTAAGAAGAAGAAATTCTGGGTGCCAATTATATCTGAAGTCAGAACGAGGCGAAGTGGTTAGAAATGCAATGCTTTGAACAAGCAGGGAAGAACCATTCTTATCAAGTCCACGCTTAATAGCCTACCAATGTATTGGCTTAACTTCTTTCTAATGCCAAAAGGAGTTATCAAAGACATTGATCTAATCAGGAGAAGATTCTTTTGGGGGGAAATTAAAGGTTCTGTTGTGCCCAAATTCATCATGGGCTGAATTTAGGCCCATTAGGCCCTAGGGTTCAATCCATATGAGCTAAAGGATAGATCCAGTACGAGTTATGAAGATCAGATAGAAGAAATGACTAAGGAAGTGTGAATATCAGGAGGTTCCCAATGGTCAGGAAGCTGAGCTGGACATTAGAAGATCAGGTTCCTCCCAGAAGAAGAGTTCGAGTTAGCATAGCAACAGCCATAGAGATGACAAGAGCATGTGAAGAGCTATCCAGTCTAACCAGTTTGTTATTTGGGCAGGTACTGATGCCTAAAGGGAGGTCCCTAAGTGATATGTCCCGAAATAAGGAGGTTCCTGAGAAACAGGCTCCTGAGATATAGGTTCCTGAGCACCAGGTTCCTACGAATTACCGACAAAAGGTTCTAGAAGCCATCTAGAACAGATAAACGAATTGGTATTTGAGTATAATTCTAGGGCGCAGATGATCCTAGAATAATCTCTGACCAATGAGAGAATTATAGTAGGGTACGAACTCGAGTTCTACTCTACTTAGCCAACTAGTTCGTGGAAGACTCTAAAGGAACCTGAGTCCTACACGAACTAGGTAATCGAATACAGCTATTTTCAGTAGAGATAGAGTCGCATTAGAACTACGTGAGCTTGATCCCTATATAAACAAGGGTACGTAGGCACCTCAAGGGTAAGACACATTCAGCTCTCTAAAGGCACTTGAGATTATTGGAGACACCCTCGAGCACAGCTCAACCCCCACAATCACAACCCAAACCTTTCACAGAACAGTTGATCGTTAGCCTATACAACTACCCGTAAACCTCTCAAAAGTTGTTACAAAATCCACTCATCAACATTGGCGCTAGAAGGAGGGGGCAGTTAACATCTTAAGAGTGGAAAAGATGGCAGGCGACTCTGATAGCGAAGCAACCCGTTCTGAGGAACAAATTCACAATGAAAAAAAATCTCCTCGAAAGGCAAAGAAGGTTACTAAAGAAGATATGATGGAAATCTTAAAGACCGTTGGAGAACGATTGTCGACTTTGGAGCAGGCTTTAAGCAAAAAGAAGAAAAAGAAAGGCAAGAAGTCGAAGGTGACTCCAAAACAACTGAATTTCGAGGAAGAAGAACCCGAAGATGAAGAGGAAGTTCCAGAAGATGATGAAGAGCCAAAACAGGATAATGGTGGTGAAGAACCAGAGAATCCTGAGAAGGAAAAAACTCCTAGCAAAAAAGGACCTTCCCAAGCCCGTACGGAGTCCAAGGGAAAGAAGAAGGTTAACACTGGAGGTTCCTCACAGAAAAAGAAGAAAGACAAAGACCCATCTGTTGAGATAATTGAAGAAGAGGAAACAGACTCAGATGAGGTTACTGAAGAATCCAGCACTGCAGAGTCAAAAGAGGAGGAAGGAACGAGCAAAAAGAAAAAGGCAAAAGCTACTGGAGAGGTGACAGCAGAAGATATCAAGAAAATTTTGGCTCAACTCAAGGATGAAAAGAATCTTGCTGTGAACCCTATAACTGCTTCTCCTTTGACCAAAAGGGTTCGAAAGTTGGCTCTGCCTAGATCTTACAGGCCCTCGAATGAGTTGAAATTCGATGGAACCACTGATCCAATCGAGTACCTAAGTCGTTTCGACATGGAGATGGATGTCTATCAAGTGAAGGAGGCCACTAGATGTAGGTTACTGGCTGCAACTCTACAGGGTGGAGCTCATCAATGGTTCAAGAGGTTACCTGCTGATTCGATCGGTTCCTGGGAGAATATGGGAAAGCTCTTTGTTACCCAATTCAGAGCATCTGTCGCGTTTGCACCACCTACCAACACCCTGGCCAACATCAAGCAGAGACCTAGTGAGACATTGACAGAATACTTCAAGAGGTTCAATGCAGAGGTACCGAAGGTTAGGAAAGCATCTGAGGAAACCATAAAGAATTTTTTAATTGCTGGAGTCAAAGGAGGCTCAGATTTTTGGAAAGCACTTCAGGGAAAAGAACCAGAGACGTTGGCAGATTTTTATGCCCAAGCGGAACCTTTTCGTCTCGTGGAGGAATCTTTGGCTAACTTGAAAAAGGATCCAGATTTTGTAAGGCAAAGTGGGTGGTCAGGAAGCAAGAGGTCAAGGCCCAGAAGCCCCAATGGTCGTGACAATAAAAAAGTGGTTAGTCGTACATCCCAGGTGAAGCCTGAAGCTGAAGCTGTGAATCCTACCAGACCTGTCATGAGTCAGGTCCCACCACCAGCTTCCTACAACAACAACAAATGTGAGAGACCCGTCTATAAAACTTTCACCCCTTTGGTAGCTCCAATCGATCACATCTACGCAGTGAATAAAAAGTCCTCATGGTTTAAGAAACCTTTTAGAACTGGCCCTCCAGGGAATAAGAATGAGCGTCCATACTGTGATTTTCATGACAACAATGGGCATAATACTACAGACAGCCGTCACCTCAGGGACTTAATTGAAACTCTAATCAGGCAAGGGTAGTTAAGTGAATGGGTGGCTCAGGAAGGCAAAAAGTATAGAGATGAGAAGACTCAGAAGGTACAGGAACCTGTTATGATGGAAGGACCACCTAAGGCTTGGTGCATACGCACAATTATAGGAGGTCACCACATTGGAGGAAGTAGCAGGAGCGCCATGGAGAGGTACACTCGTGAAGCTAAAGAACGTCCTTTGACCAGTATTTACAATCTGTCACAGAGATCTCCCAAGCTGTTTGAAGGAGAGGATGCAGATATTACCTTCACTGAAGGGGATGCTTCTTGGGTACACCATCCCCACACGGATGCCTTAGTGGTCGAAGGATGTATCGGGTCTTATGAGGTCCATCGGGTACTAGTGGATAATGGAAGCTCTGTAAACCTGTTGTCCTACTCAGCTTTCCAAAAGATGCATTTTCTGGATAAAGACTTAACCCCAACGAAGGATACCTTGTATGGCTTCACCAACAACCAGGTTCCTATCAAGGGTAAGATTCGTTTACCAGTAACTCTAGGTGCCAAACCATGTTGCATTACACAGTTAGCAGAATTCATTGTTATAGAAGACAATATGAACTACAATGCTATTCTGGGAAGACCCATCCTGAAAGAAATGAGGGTGATAACCTCCATTTACCACCTGACTATGAAGTTCCCAACACCAAATGGAATTGGTATAGTTCGAGGATGCCAGTATGAGTCTAGAGAGTGCTACACCAAAGCTTTTCAACATGCTGCTAAGGCTGTTAAGTTACCTGAGCCAATGGACGAGGTTCCTGATGATTTTCCAGGAAAGAACCTAGATAAAATAACACTCGATCTGCGTAGTCCGCCCTTGGAAGGTTTTGTACCAGCATCCTGTAGGGCTATAAGAATTGAAGAGATTATAGAAGAGGAACCTCATGCTGAGATTCCAATTTTTCGGGGACCAGATACCCCTTACCTGCTGTTAGAAAGTGCACCCCCTATGGACGAGGATGGTGATGTGTGTATGGCAGAAGAGTTAGATGAAGAAAAATCTAGAAAACTGAAACATAATGGAAGCAGTGAAGACAATCAGCCAGCCTCAAAGAGAAGGAATGTCACGTACGGAGTTCAAGAACCATCTGCAATCCAGGAACCTCAAAAGGATTTACCCACAGAAATGGATGTAGACTTAGATCCTCGAATGCCAGAAACCACGGTCAAGGCTGGACCAGCCGGTGAGACTTTAGATGTGAAGATAAATGATAAGGATGGTACGAAAGTGTTGAAGATTGGAGGTCGACTCGACCCAGCCTTAAAGGAATCTTTTATTACCTTTTTGGGTAAGAACCTGGATGTGTTTGCATGGTGTCACGCAGATATGGAAGGGATAGATCCAAGAGTCATGTGTCAAAAGTTGAATATCGATCCAGAAAAGAAAGGAGTGAGACAGAAGCGAAGACCAGTTAGTGGAGAGAGAGCTCAAGCATTGAAAGAAGAGGTTGATAGGTTATTAGATGCAGGGTTGATTAAAGAATCTTTCTACCCGATATGGTTGGCAAACCCTATCTTGGTGAAGAAACCTAATGGGAAGTGGAGAACCTATGTGGACTTCACAGACCTCAACAAAGCATGCCCAAAGGACAGCTTCCCACTGCCACGAATTGATCAGTTAGTGGATGCAACTGCTGGACATGCCCTCCTCAGCTTCATGGATGCATATTCAGGTTACAATCAAATCCGTATGTACGAACCTGACTAAGAGCATACTTCATTTATTACGGATAGAGGTCTTTATTGCTATGTATGCATGCCATTCGGGTTGATTAATGCTGGAGCCACGTACTAACGACTGGTGAACATGATGTTTAAAGACCAAATCGGTCATACTATGGAGGTATATGTGGATGACATGCTAGTCAAATCCAAGGAAGCTATTGACCATGTAAAACACTTAGAAGAAATGTTTGGAATCTTGCGAAAGTACAGAATGAAGCTAAATCCCCAGAAATGTGTGTTTGGGGTAGAATCAGGAAAATTTGTAACACCCCCAGATCCGGGGTCAGGGATCTGGTGGTTACGGTCTTACATCCATTCATAATACTTGACTTGAGTCCACAATAAATAAATCACATGCTATGACCCCACAAATATTACCACTCACACACACAACAGCTATAGTCCCAGAGATGAAATTGAAATAAGTCTTACATTAAAGGGTTTACGAATAAAAGTTATTACAATCCCAAAAGGATAACATCATAGGTTTAAAAGTTTTGTCGTTGATTACATTAATTATACATATAGTTAAACAGGAAACAAAAGTTGTCTAACTATGCTACCTCAGCAATGGCGGCTAGCATCTCAGCGGGTAGTCCGGTGGGTCGGGTAACCTGCTTGCGCCGAGTGCGCCTGACGCGAGCCATCTGACCTAGCTGTTGTTGTGACATAATATAAACAAAGCAAGGGTGAGCGAAAGCCCACCAACAAATATATAACTGAACGATAATTTAAAACAGTTCAAAGCTATCTTTTAAACCATATGCCATGCATTTACGGAAATGATGCCAGTACAATATGAACGATGAAGTTACAAGGTAACTGAAAGTATTTGTTTGAAGAAATATCCGCTACATCAAAGTAAGCGAGATATTCTTATTGTTATTAAGAAGAGGAACTTGCAAGAAAAGGTTGCAATTCCAGTTATGACACTTTTCCAACTCTGCCAACAGTAATCATGTTGCAGGAAATAAATAAATTTGGATGATGAACCAATGATGGAGTATTCACCGCGCCCGCTGTTCCAATCTTGATGATCAGTCGAGATCGTACAGCTCAATTTAGATTTACTACCGGTAGAAGGAAGAACTGACGGCTTTACTTGTATACCGCCTTGCTAGCTCTCCCCGGCCAACGGTTGGGCCAAGGGGATGGACCGGCGCTACTCGGCCTCTTACACGACTCCTAGTTCAAATAGAATTCATGATTCTGAATGTAACGTTCGTCCCCCTTTCCCCAAGTATAAGACTTGTTGATAAGACTCCACAAAGTAGTCGTATCTAGTTGGAAAGGAAAATTTACCAATATCTCCCAAGCTATTACTTGGTAACGGATATCAACTTGTTCCAGTAATCTTACCCCTCGAAAGATGAGAAGGTAAGCAACGACTTAATAAGTCAACAGCACCCGAGTTGCGGGTGAAGGGAATACTTTATGACCGGGAAGTCGACAAGATAAATAACATTTTCCAAGTAAGGTTCCCTTATTATTAAGGAGATAGACTCAAAGAAGAATGATGTCTGAGAACCTTTCTTGATATAAGATTAATTAATAATATGACTTCGAAATATTTTCTGTAATAATCGAAGAGGATAAACCTTATCGAGATTATTCTAAGTATGGAATAAATATTCAGAGAATATTTAATGAGTTAAAATATTTAAAGAATATTTGGGAATATGAAAGAATATCTTTTAATCAGAGTATTTCTCAAAATAATCCCTGAAGAAATATCAGGGGAATATTTATTGAATAAATAAATATTTAAATGAATATTCAAAACAATATTCATTAATTATTAAGACTTGAAAAGAATATTTACGGTAATATTCATAATTAATTAGGAATTTAAATGAATATTCAAAAGTGATATTCATTTAATGAATAATATCCTAAATGAATATCAAGTAATATTCATTTAGTAATCCAAGCCTTAAGAAATATTCGAGATAATATTCGATAATTAAATCAAGCTTCAGATGAATATTAAAATAATATTCATCAAGTATTTAATATCTTAAATGAATATTCAAAAGTAATATTTATTTAATAAAATAATATTCTAAAAGAATATCCAGTTAATATTCATTTAATAGTCTCATCTTTAGAAGAATATTCGAAATAATAGTCGATAATCAATTCGACTCTGAATGAATATTGAGAAATATTATTCGTTGAATAGTTAAATTCAAATAATTATTTGAAGTAAGGATCGTTAAAATAATTAGTCTCGAACGAATATTCAAATAATACTCGTCGCCCAAATAATAGAAAATATTTACTTAAATATTTCCTCCCGAGGTAATCTCGATATATCAAGAAATATTGACTCCCGGTCTATATTTGATTAATGAGAGGTATACGCCCTTCTATGAGGGTCTTACAATAACCGGCTTATAACTGATATATAACTATCTAGCTTATAAGCCAACAATAACATTCAGGGAACAAGTATATCAATTCAACTTGAAAGTAGGCATGCATGCAATGGCATATGTATATCAGCAATCATATATATATATTTATTCAATCACAACAACAGCCTAAAAGAAGGGAATTGAAACTTGCCTGGTAGTCGAGTACGGTAAGGGGTAGTGGTAGCGGGTCCCGGTTCAGCCTGGTGATCTATAAATAGCCAAGGCATTCGGGATTAATCACTTAACATATTAAAAGTTAAGTTATACTTAAATCGAAACACGTTCTCGAGTTATCTCGTTATATCCCTGTTTGTGGATTACTTATTATCACTGATTCGACCCGACATTCGTTCGTTAATACGACATGCCACTGCACTTATACTTGGGACATACTTAAGTCATATGAGTTCTAAGGTTGATCGTTACGAACCAATATTATACTCCGAGTTTTATCGCCCGTTTTCTAAGTGTTTTACCAAAGTTATAAAAGAGTCGTCCTTTAGGGGTTCGTTCGCGTTTAACCTTGACTCGAACATTTTTAATAAATCGAAAAATGCTCTTTTTGACATACGGTTTTCTTTCACACCTTCCTTCTTACCCTTAGTATTTATTTACCAAGATTCGCCATGACGTTACATAGCTTACGAGGGTTCAATTTCAGTTACGAACTTTCGTTTACGGATTCGAACTACTTTTAGTAATTTGGTCATAAATCCTAAACCGTAAGTCCGTTTCATGTGATCTTTATATCAAAACAAAGCTTAGAACATTACCTATCCTATCATGGCAGATAAGGTCTCTGGACAGTAGGGGTTCGACATGGAAAATGGCATACAAAACATGGTATTGTAAAATCGGGCATTATAACGGCTGTAAATCGAATATCTATCAATTTCGAATCTTCCCATAAACATAGCATCCAACCCAAACAACATATACATGACTTATACACATGAACTGAGGCCAAGCAATGCCTTTCCGTTCATCTAGCTATTTACATCATTAATCCAAAATCCATACATAATCATGCTTATAACTTTAACATAACCATAACTAAGTTATAACTATAAAAAACATGCTTAAATCTCAAACAAGGGTTAGGGTTTCAAGAGCTTTATACCTTCCTTAGATAGTGATATAGCCTTACTAAGCCTTGTATGGTCCTTAGGAGTGATGATGCTTGCTATATCAACCATGAAAAATCAAGAAAACAAAGTTAGTTCAAGAAGAACACTATTCATGCTCCTCTTGAATGATTTATTTGAAAATGGAAATGGATGAGTTTGAAGCTAAGATTTTGAGGAGATAAGTTTTATGAAATGTAAGACTCACCTTAATTATCTCAAGAACAAACAATGGTGGGAAGGTTGAGTTTGGATTTGGAATTAAGGGAAATGGCCGAATGGTTCTTGTTTGCAAGGGGGGAGAGAATTGCTTGGTTTCTTTGATTTTTTTCGTGTTTTAATCTCCTTTACTCTCATCCACTTACAACATAATATCTTGTAAAAGTCACTTTAATAAAGTGGTGAGGTGTTGGATGCTCAAATGGCAAGACATGTGTTGGTTTTGTGGTGGTTAATGCTTAACTAGGTAGTTACTTGCTAAGTACTTGGTTCTTCCTCTAAGGTGCTAGTTCCTTGCTTCTAGTTTAGTTACTAGATATTTATACTAGTAGCTTGCACAAGACTCTTGCTTCCTCTGCTTGTTTCTGTGTCCGGTTATTACCCGTTTCGATTGATCGTTCGTGAGAATATTTCACGGATTTCTAATTAGGGTTTACCGGGAATCCTCTTTAATATTAATACTTTCATTCCCCATCTTTCATTCTAACTTTCCATTTTATATTCCTTTAATCCATTCGTTAAATACTTAAGGCTATCAGTGTCCAGGGAACTCTCGGAGAAAATAAAAGTGCGGTTTTTCAGAATCCGACAGCTTTTACATACACTTATTTTCCCCCTGGATCACTAATACGAACTCGGAAATCCGTTCCGAATACTTCTATATAGTGTCGTCTCATATTATTATATACTCCCACCAAAACACTATTCATTCTGTATTCTTTACTTGTTCTCTTAGGGTTGTATAATTGTCCGTATTCTCTTTCGATCGTTCCTTAACCTTTTTACGGAACTACTGGATTAATCGTTATCGATCTGGATGACATGAGAGTATTCTCTTGCTTGAAGTTGCCATATCTTATTCCCTTAGAAGATAGATTATTCTTACCTATGTTGTCACCCTTTAGCATTCTTCAAGACATAACATAATAAAGTCGCATTCCATTCATTCTTTCCCAAATATTAATTATTACATTGTAGCCATATCCACTATTCATTCTTACATCATTAAATACATAAAAGTTTTAATTCCACCCAAAATCTGGGTTCTTACAAAATTTCTGGGTTTTATGGTAAATCACAGAGGTATAGAGGCCAACCCATCCAAGATTAAAGCATTGATTGATATGAGGTCACCAAGGACTGTGAGAGAGGTTCAGTCCCTTACAGGGAGTGTCGCAGCCTTGAACAGATTCATCTCGAAGTCCACTGATAGGTGTCAGGAGTTCTTTAAAGCCATAAAGAAAGGAAGCAAGTTCGAATGGACAGAGGAATGTGAGATAGCATTTGGAAAGTTAAAGGAGCATTTGGGGAGCCCCCCACTTTTAGCCAAACCTGTGGATGGAGAAACATTGATACTTTACCTGGCTATATCAGAATATTCCATTAGTGCAGTTTTGGTTCGAGAAGAGAATGGACAGCAGAGCCCAGTCTACTACGTCAGTAAAAGGTTACTTGATGCAGAAACGAGGTATACAGGAATGGAGAAGCTGGTTTACGCATTGATTCTAGCTTCCAAGAAGCTGCGACCTTACTTCCAAGCTCACAAGATCAAGGTGAGAACCTCATATCCACTTAGGCAAGTGATGCATAGGCCAGAAACGTCGGGAAGAATGTTAAAGTGGGCTGTGGAGTTGGGACAATTCGACATAGAATACAAGCCAAAGACAGCAATAAAGGCTCAAGCTCTAGCAGATTTCCTAATTGAGTTTCCACCTCATGTGGAGGTTACTGGTCAAGAGGAACCAAGAGAGATGGTGGAGGAACAGACAGAGAATGATAACTGTGCACCCTGGTGGACACTGTATGTAGATGGAGCTACTAACAGTAGTGGAGCAGGTGCAGGCATAGAGCTAGTTAGTCCGGAGGGACACAAGCTCCATAGCTCGATTCATTTTGCCTTCAGAGCCACAAACAATGATGCAGAGTATGAGGCATTGATTGCAGGCCTAAAGCTAGCTTTGGAGATGAAAGTTGAGAATATCAGAGTGTTCAGTGATTCGATGTTAGTAGTTTGGCAGATTCGTGGTGGCTTTCAAGCAAGAGGTCCACGAACAGACCTGTATTTGAGGTACTCCCAGGAATTGATCGCAAAGTTCAAAGAGGTGAAGTTAGATCAGATACCACGAGGAAAGAATACCACTGCAGATGCATTAGCTAAGCTAGGGTCTCAGAGAGAGTCCACATTATTGGAAGTAATTCCACTTCAGATTCAGGAGCAACCTAGCGTTTTCAAAGAAGAAGTTATGGACATCGAATTTCCTGTTGAAGATTCCTGGATGACCCCAATATACCGCTACCTGGATAAAGGGGAGTTACCTCCCAGTCAAGATGAAGCCAGGAAGCTGAGGTATCATGCAGCCAAGTATGTAATCTATGATGGAGTTCTGTATAGACGAGGATTCAATCAACCTTTGCTTAAGTGTGTAGCTGGAGAGCAATGCAAGTATATCCTCGAGGAAATTCATGAAGGAGTATGTGGAAATCACTCGGGGGGTAATTCTTTAGCCATGAAGGTCCTTCGACAAGGATATTATTGGCCAACCATCAAGGCAGATGCCTCTAAGTTTGCACAGTCATGCGGCTGATAGTATTTTGTCCTAAACCCAATCATGTATGATGAGTTAGGAAATACTTTCATGTAATCTTATTTGATTTTATTTATATTAATAAAAGACTTGTTGTTTTTATTACGGGCTTTATCTATTTAAAGTGTTTAAATAAGAAGTTCCATAGTTTAGAGTAAAGCTTCTAGAATTATAATGAGATTATAATAATGAGATCTAGAAGATGATAACACTAAACTTAAATAGTTCCCGATCGTAGGATAACTAATTGGGAGTTAGTCAATCTGTAAAGATCGGTACATACTATGCTTGCTTCCTCGGAAGGATGTCTGTTCTCATAGACATTCGTGTGGTGACACTATAGCTAGTATGTAGGTGCTTATTGGAGAATAAGTTCACTGAACTTGACTTGATCAAATGGACGACTAATGGAGTTTACTCACGTGTTAATAGTTGTTCATAAGTTGATGGTGGTACAAGTGTCCTTAGACTTGAGACCGTTAAAGTAATCTTATATACAATGAACTATGTTTTGGTTTAGTTCTAAGTCCTCAAGGGACAATCATTAGTTCTATTCCGGGTATAGGAATTTGTATATGAAGATAGTTAACGATCGATAAAGAATCTACCCCTTTCAGTAAAAGAAAGTGAATATCCTATGATGTTCTTACTATGTTAGTTCTGGAATCTCTGACCAGAGTAATTGAAGTTAGAAAGAGTTTCTAATTCAAATGAACTAGACATAATGTATAAGAAATTATATGATTAAATTAAATAGGCTTGACACGCGATCCATGCCTTGTATTTAATCGGGATATTGTCTGGTAGAAGGAATTGATTGTACGGTAACCATTTGCTGAATAGGTTTTATATATTCTAAGCAATGAATTCATATTATCCGGATAGTCGCGATATATTCAAAAGTATCACTCACGATGTAGAATAAATATTAATTACTTATGTAATTATATTTAACGAATTAATTAGTAATTCGTATAAGTAATAATAAATAGTTTATTATTATTTATTTCTACTACCGGCTTAATATTGAACCTAAAGGGTCACACCATAAAAAGGTTAAATATTTATAGATGATGAGAATAATTAATAATGGCTATGAATTATTTATTTATTGAATAAATAATTAATTAGCAATTATTTATAATTTATTAAATGAGATTTAATATATTATAAATAAATTAAGAAAAGTTCTTAATAATTATTAATTACAAAATTTAGTTTGAGAAATTAAATTTTATGAGAGAATTATTTTCAGAATGGGATTAATAATTAAAAAGGTTTTAATTATTAAATGATTATTTAATTAGATAAAGTAAAGACTTTATTATTTAAATATCAATCATTCCAAGAGTTGGAAACACAACAACAACAAACACAAAAAAAAACATCCCAGGGGTTTGAGAGGATCATGGAGAGCTTTTGAAGTTCATCAAAATCATTCCAAATTATTTTAATTATTTTCTCAATTGTTCTTCATCTACTATATGATATTTGATCTTGGTGGATACCATTAGAGCACTCCACACTTGAGGGGTGATTGCTGGAAATCAAAGATACATTCATAACAATCCCAGGAAAGCTATCAAGGTATTTTTCTTGTGTTCATACAATTTTTAAATCTATATACATGATTAATTAGGTTTTTATGCAAGTAAATGTGATTTACGCTTCCGCTACGGCCATAAATTCCTTCAATGGTATCAGAGCATAGGTTGCATGTATATAGATCCCAGAAAAAATTTCGAAATTTTTCAAGCTTGTATGAATTAGTTATGAATTTTTGAAGTTCTTGGAGGCTATAATCAAATTAATTAATAAATTATTTTTAAAAATAATTTTGATCACTGATATATTTTCTACAAGTGTTGTAGAAGTCCTAGAAAAAGTTTCATAATTTTCCCATGTATAGATTATTAATTATTGATTTTTAAAGAGTTTAGAAATTAATAAATAATAATCTGTTTTATAAATATATAGATTATTTATAAAATATATTAATGGGTAATTATTGTTGGGGGCCCAAAAGGAAATAGTGGGTTGTTAAAGTGGGCTGGTGGGCTGAATATGTAATATATATATATATATATATATATATATATATATATATATATATATATATATATATATATTTAAAAAAATTTCTGCCGACACACTGAAAAAGAAATGACTGTCCGCGAGTGCCCTTCGCGCGTGGGCATCACGCGCTGGCGGCTCACGCGCGGCGCGTGCAGTTCACGCGCCGGGTCGGGTCGGACCGAGTCGGGTCATGGGTCGGGCCGGATGCTTACGTCAGCATGACGTCATCACAGTGTACCGCATCTGCTGAATGCGTGACTCGATTAATATGGTATTTTGGCTTATAACGCATTCTGGTAATGCGTTACAGGGGCTGTAGATGACAGAAATGGCCCTGATTCGTATTTTGATTTTTCCCGTTGATCCGTAACTCCGTTTGAGGCGTATAATATATCGTTGGATTCGTTTTTTCGAGACGGATCTAATGAAGTGGTCAAATAAATTTTAAAAATTAATTTTAAAATGGTTATAGCTTCCGGAAGTGTTTTAAAGCCCGTTTTAATTGTGTTAAAATGCTTTAAAATACTAATATTGTTTCATATAGATGTTTAACAATGTTTAACATGATATAACACGTTTGCCTATATATATGTGTGCATAGAAATGCCATGAGATAATATATATAGTTTTATATATCGTATATAAAATGCATGTTTGACTTTAGGTTTTAACGAAAACGTTTCGTAACCTAAATAAAATAAAATCCCTCGTTATTTAATATCAAGTAATAAAATGGCCAATGTCACAACGGGCTTGTGTCGGTCATAGCCTTCCAACATGGTAGAAAGTAATTCTTAGTTTTGAGCTTTGTCGTTTCGTGCTACAGCCGAGGGCTTCGTTTTCAAAATAGGAATTACTTGTCTATTACATGAGATGCGTATAATTAATTAGAATCCAATTGTCGTTACGTGCTACAGCCGTGGGCTATTGAGATCTTATTAATTTAACGAGATGTTGGGTCTCACTTGACTTAGAATATTGAATTTAGACGTGCTACAGCCGTGATTCAATGATTCAAGAGGCTAAATGGAATTAGGGAATAACATGAGATGTAATTGATAAAGAGTTATCTGCCTATGGAACATTACATAGCGTTTCGTGCTACAGCCGAGGTTATATAATGGAAAGTAGGATCCCTATTCTCACAGGCATTGAGAATGCTTTAGTTATACATTTGAGGGTTGTATAATTTTAATAAAACTGTGGGAGCCACCTATGAATAAAGACCCGATTCATAAGGTGTTATAATAAAATTGGATATCTACTAATGTTGTTATGTATTCACAAATTTCAGATTTATAGATCATGTCTTCTACTCTATCACTCCGTAGCATACTTGATGCGAACAAATTGACTAGTCCCAATTATGCTGATTGGCTTCGAAACCTGAGAATCGTTCTCAGGGCTGAGAAGAAGGATTATGTGCTTGACTCGCCTTTACCTGTACCTCCTTCTGATGATGCACTTTTCCATGAACGAGAAGTGTATAATGACTGGTTAGATGCTGCTAATGTTGCTCAATGTGTCATGCTAGCATCCATGACACCTGAGTTACAGAAGCAACATGAGCGTATGGATGCTCCTACCATTCTGATACATCTACAGGAGCTTTATGATGTACAAGGGAGAACCGCTCGATATGATATATCGAAAGAGCTATTCCAATGTAGAATGGCTGAAGGGTCGTCTGTGAATGACCATGTGCTTAAGATGATCAATCTGATTGAGCATCTAGGGCAGTTAGGTTTTGTCATGGATGGGGAGTTAAGCCAAGATTTAGTCTTGCAGTCACTCCCGGATTCGTTCTCGCAGTTCGTTATGAACTTTCACATGAACAAGCTGGATGTCAGCTTAGCTGAGCTCCACAACATGCTGAAAACTGCTGAGGCAAATTTTCCCTCCAAAAGGGGTTCTGTTCTTATGATTGGTGCCAGTACCTCTACTAAGAGGAAGAGGAAATGGAAGCCGAAGAATAAGAAAAAGGGTGAGAATAAGCCTGTTCCACCAACGGCTGACCCAAAAAGCAAAGCAGTTTGCTTCCACTGTAACAAGGTGGGACACTGGAAGAGGAACTGTAAGGTTTACCTTGCAGAGTTAAAGAATAAGAAGGGCAATGAGATTACCGCTTCTGATCCAGGTATGTTCATGATTGAACTAAATATGTCTTTAAGTCAGATTTCTACTTGGGTATTGGATACTGCTTGTGGGTCTCATATTTGCAATTCGTTGCAGGGACTAAAGCAAAGTAGATCTCTGGGGGAAGATGAAGTGATTCTATTGATGGGCAATGGAGCAAGAGTTGCTGCTACAGCTGTAGGATCATTTCCTTTGCATATGCCTACGGGCAAAACTATTTTGTTGAATAAATGTTATTATGTACCATCAATTGTAAGAAATATTGTTTCTATTCCTCTACTTGATTCGGATGGTTTTACATTTATTGTTGAGAATAATAAATGTTTAATTAAGAGAAACAATATTATTTATGGATACGGTACATTACATAATGGTTTGTATATATGTGACTTAGAACATAATTTGTTTCAAATTGAACAACCAAATAATAAAAGAAAAAGAGATAATAAAAATCCAACTTATTTATGGCACTGCAGACTAGGTCATATTAGTGAGAACAGACTTCGCACATTACATAAGGATAAGTTACTAGAACATTTTGATTTTGAATCATATCCTACATGCGAGTCGTGTCTCATGGGTAAAATGACTAAATCTCCATTTACTGGACATGGAGAGAGAGCTGCGGGGTTGTTAGACTTGGTACACACAGATGTATGTGGACCAATGTCAACAAGTGCTAGAGGAGGATTTTCATACTTCATTACTTTTACGGATGATCGATCCAGGTTAGGATATGTATATCTTATGAAATACAAATCCGAAGCTTTTGAAAAGTTCAAGGAATATAGAAATGAAGTAGAAAAACAAACCGCACGTAGTATAAAAGTTCTTCGATCAGATCGAGGAGGTGAGTACTTAAGCGGAGAGTTTTTAGGTTATCTTAAAGAAAATGGTATAGTTTCTCAATGGACCCCTCCCTATACTCCACAATTAAATGGAGTATCTGAGAGAAGGAATCGTACTCTATTAGATATGGTGAGGTCCATGATGAGCTTTACTGATCTTCCAGTATCACTATGGGGTTATGCTTTAGAGACGTCAGCGAATTTACTGAACAAGGTGCCTTCTAAATCGGTTCTCACGACCCCACATGAGATGTGGAGTAGGAAGAAACCAGGTCTTAAACATGTTAAGGTTTGGGGGTGTCCAGCTTATGTCAAGAAAGTTGAACATGATAAGTTGGAACCTAGATCCTTGAAATGCAGTTTTGTGGGATATCCTAAAGAAGGTCATGGATATTATTTCTATGATCCTTCTGATCAAAGGATATTTGTTTCTAGACACGCACACTTCTTAGAGGAATAGTTCCTCCTTGATAGAAACAGTGGGAGAAATATTGAACTTGATGAAGTTCAAGAACCACAAAATGCAACGATTAGAGAAGAAGTACCTGTTCAGAAAGAACAACCTTCTGTAGAACAACCTTTACGTAAGTCAGAGAGAGTGTCCCGCCCAATTGAAAGATATTACGGGCTTGTCATTGAAAATGATGATGATTTGTCATTTGTTGATGATGAGGACCCTATGACTTATGAAGAGGCTGTGAGTTGTAATGCCTCAGAGAAATGGCAGGATGCCATGAAATCCGAAATAGACTCGATGTATATAAACCAAGTGTGGACTTTGGTTGAGGCACCTGAAGGAGTTAAACCCATTGGGTGCAAATGGATATACAAACGAAAGTTAGGAGCAGATGGCCAGGTGGAGACCTATAAGGCCAGGCTTGTGGCAAAAGGATTCAAACAAAGATAAGGGATTGACTTTGATGAAACCTTTTCGCCTGTAGCCTTGCTCAAATCCATTAGGATTTTGCTTGCGATTGCAGCCTACTATGATTACGAGATCTAGCAAATGGACGTAAAGACGGCCTTCCTCAATGGGAAACTTGAAGAGGAAGTGTATATGACACAGCCAGAGGGTTTTGTTTCCAGTGGAAACGAAAATCTAATATGTAGACTGCTGTGAACCATATATGGTTTGAAGCAAGCTTCTCGAAGATGGAACATCCGTTTTGATGAGACAATCAAAGAGTTTGATTTTATCAAAAACTTAGATGAACCATGTATTTACAAGAAGGTTAGTGGGAGCGCGGTAACATTTCTTATATTGTATGTGGATGACATACTTATAATAGGAAATGATATACCGATGTTACAATCAGTCAAGGTCTGGCTATCAAAGAACTTCACTATGAAGGACTTGGGAGTGGCATCCTATATTTTAGGGATGAAGATCTATAGAGATAGATCTAATCGAACGATTGGCCTATCCCAAGGTACATACATCGATAAAGTGCTAAAACGGTTTAGCATGGAGAACTCGAAAAGAGGTCTCATTCCTATTAGTCATGGGATTACTCTTTCCGAGAAGATGTCTCCAAAGACATATGAGGAAATGGTGCGCATGAGTAGGATTCCTTATGCCTCGGCAATAGGATCCATCATGTATGCGATGTTATGTACTAGAGCTGATGTTGCTCATTCACTTAGTGTGACGAGCAGATATCAGTCTAACCCAGGTGAAGAACACTGGAAAGCAGTGAAGAACATATTGAAGTACTTGAGAAGGACTAAAGATGTTTTTCTTGTTTTTGGTGGATCTGAATTGAAAATTGAGGGTTATACTGACTCTAGTTTTCAATCAGAAGGCGATGGTAGCAGATCCCAGTCAGGGTATGTATTTACTCTAAATGGGGGAGCGATTAGTTGGAAGAGTTCCAAACAGCCTACAACGGCTGACTCCACAGCGGAAGCAGAATATATAGCTGCATGTGAAGCTGCAAAGGAAGCTGTCTGGATGAGGAAATTTGTTTCTGATTTGGGAGTAGTTCCTAGCATTGAGGATCCTATAGTGTTGTATTGTGATAACAACGCTGCGATAGCTCAAGCTAAGGAACCAAGATCCCATAAGAATTCCAAACACGTGTTGCGGCGTTTTCATCTTATTCGAGAGATCATAGAAAGAGGGGATGTCAACATCGTAAGAGTTGACACACATAACAACATAGCGGACCCATTTACTAAGGCATTGTCTCAGGCTCACTTTGATCGACATAGAGATAAGATGGGTATAAGATACCAGAGTGATTGGCTTTAGTACAAGTGGGAGTTTGATAGTATTTTGTCCTAAACCCAATCATGTATGATGAGTTAGGAAATACTTTCATGTAATCTTATTTGATTTTATTTATATTAATAAAAGACTTGTTGTTTTTATTACGGGCTTTATCTATTTAAAATGTTTAAATAAGAAGTTCCATAGTTTAGAGTAAAGCTTCTAGAATTATAATGAGATTATAATAATGAGATCTAGAAGATGATAACACTAAACTTAAATAGTTCCCGATCGTAGGATAACTAATTGGGAGTTAGTCAATCTGTAAAGATCGGTACATACTATGCTTGCTTCCTCGGAAGGATGTCTGTTCTCATAGACATTCGTGTGGTGACACTATAGCTAGTATGTAGGTGCTTATTGGAGAATAAGTTCACTGAACGTGACTTGATCAAATGGACGACTAATGGAGTTTACTCACGTGTTAATAATTGTTCATAAGTTGATGGTGGTACAAGTGTCCTTAGACTTGAGACCGTTAAAGTAATCTTATATACAATGAACTATGTTTTGGTTTAGTTCTAAGTCCTCAAGGGACAATCATTAGTTCTATTCCGGGTATAGGAATTTGTATATAAAGATAGTTAACGATCGATAAAGAATCTACCCCTTTCAGTAAAAGAAAGTGAATATCCTATGATGTTCTTACTATGTTAGTTCTGGAATCTCTGGCCAGAGTAATTGAAGTTAGAAAGAGTTTCTAATTCAAATGAACTAGACATAATGTATAAGAAATTATATGATTAAATTAAATAGGCTTGACACGCGATCCATGCCTTGTATTTAATCAGGATATTGTCTGGTAGAAGGAATTGATTGTACGGTAACCATTTGCTGAATAGGTTTTATATATTCTAAGCAATGAATTCATATTATCCGGATAGTCGCGATATATTCAAAAGTATCACTCACGATGTAGAAAAAATATTAATTACTTATGTAATTATATTTAACGAATTAATTAGTAATTCGTATAAGTAATAATAAATAGTTTATTATTATTTATTTCTACTATCGGCTTAATATTGAACCTAAAGGGTCACACCATAAAAAGGTTAAATATTTATAGATGATGAGAATAATTAATAATGGTTATGAATTATTTATTTATTGAATAAATAATTAATTAGCAATTATTTATAATTTATTAAATGAGATTTAATAGATTATAAATAAATTAAGAAAAGTTCTTAATAATTATTAATTACAAAATTTTGTTTGAGAAATTAAATTTTATGAGAGAATTATTTTCAGAATGGGATCAATAATTAAAAAGGTTTTAATTATTAAATGATTATTTAATTAGATAAAGTAAAGACTTTATTTCTTTAAATATCAATCATTCCAAGAGTTGGAAACACAACAACAACAAACACAAAAAAAAAACATCCCAGGGGTTTGAGAGGATCATGGAGAGCTTTTGAAGTTCATCAAAATCATTCCAAATCATTTTAATTATTTTCTTAATTGTTCTTCATCTACTATATGATATTTGATCTTGGTGGATACCATTAGAGCACTCCACACTTGAGGGGTGATTGCTGGAAATCAAAGATACATTCATAACAATCCCAGGAAAGCTATCAAGGTATTTTTCTTGTGTTCATACAATTTTTAAATCTATATACATGATTAATTAGGTTTTTATGCAAGTAAATGTGATTTACGCTTCCGCTACGACCATAAATTCCTTCAGCGGCAACTGTCAGAGGTTTGCAAATTTTGATAATCATCCTGTAGCACCTATCAAGCAGATTGTCAGTCCTTGGCCATTTGCCGTTTGGGGGATAGACCTCATTGGAGAGCTCCCGAAAGGAAAAGGAGGAGTGAAATATGCAGTGGTTGTAGTTGATTACTTCACAAAGTAGGCAGACGCAGAACCACTTGCTAAGATTACAACAGCAAAGTTGACTGATTTCGTGTTTCGAGCCATTGTATGCAGGTTTGGTATTCCGCAGAAGCTGATTTCTGACAACGGGAAGCAGTTTGACAGCAGAGGGCTTAGAGGATTGTGTGAGTAGTTTGGAATTCAGAAAGCATTCTCAGCAGTGTATTATCCACAGAGTAATGGACAGACTGAAGCTGTAAACAAAATTATCAAGCATACTTTGAAGGCAAGGCTTGAAGATAAGAAAGGAAGCTGGCTAGAGGAGCTTCCTAGAGTCCTGTGGTCGTATAACACCACCCCTAGAACTACAACTGGTGAGTCTCCTTTTTCTCTCGCTTATTGTTGTGAAGCTATGGTACCTGTGGAAGTTGGAACAGGTTCCCTGAGGAGAAAGCATTTTGATCCCGAGAACAATGAGGTTAATCATAGACTGTATTTGGACATGGTCGAAGAGTTGAGAGCAGACTCGCAAGTGAAGTTAGCAGCATATCAACAGAGAGTTCGAAGGTATTACAACAAAAAGGTGAAAGCAAGACCTTTTAAAGTTGGAGACCTGGTTTTGAGGAAAGTCATGCCAAACACCAAAGTTCTAGCACACGGAGCTTGTGGAGCAAATTGGGAGGGACCTTACCAGATAAAGTCAGCCATTTGGGAAGGAACCTACCACTTGATGGATATGGATGGGAATCTCATTCCGAGAGTTTGGAATGCAGAACATCTCAAGAAGTATTATCAGTAACTCTTTTACTGTGTTTTTTCTTAGGAAAAGTAAAGCTCTTTCAGCCCAAGAATAAAGGCAGCTTATTAGTTATAGCTGACCAGCATTTTGATTTCAGTATTTGATTATGCATGTACTCGGGGGGTACTTGATGTGAACCTCCCTACTTGCAAGACAGTTTTTTTATTAAGTATTGAGCGATTGATAGCTCTACGATTGAATATTTTGAATGCATTTCTAGCAGTTATAGCTCCTTAATAGTTCTTTTACGTAACAATAATTACCCAAAAGAACTGGGGGGGAGTATTCCTACTTAGACAGTATTATGCATGATATGATTTGGTATTTCATATGCCAATTTAAAAAAAAATTTAAGTGCTTGCTTTAGTACTTGTATTGTATGTGCAGGTTACCTTGACTAACAGGTTCCTGTAGGATTGCTAGTATTTACAGGTTACCTTGACTAACAGGTTCCTGTAGCATATGACAGCTTTTGCAGGTAACCTCGATGAACAGGTTCCTGTAGCATTGACAGTATGTACGAAGTATGAATACGATTTGATAGAATACGCAGACAATGAATGATTTATGAGAAAAAGCCCCAGGTAGCTTCCTGGGCACGAGAAAAAGCCCCAGGTAGCTTCCTGGGCACGAGAAAAAGTCCCAGGTAGCTTCCTGGGCACGAGAAAAGCCTCAGCTGACTGAGCACGAGATCCTTGCTAAAAGCCTCAAGTTCCTTGAGCACACGATTTAAAGTCCTGACAAAAGGCACCTAAAGTCCTGACAAAAGGCACCTAAAGTCCTGACACAAGGCACCTAAAGGGACCTGTATGGATCCGAGACTGGCATACAGGAACCTGAGACTGTACGTTTCAACCCTCCGTGGAGCCGCCACTGGCACGAGAGGAAGTGGGAACCTGTGTGGAGCCTAGACCGGCACACTTTTTCTTAAAGAGAAGCCTAAGAAGCTCTCCCTCATGTGGAACCGTCTTTGGCACATGAGAAGAAGGGATAAAACCCTTAGCATTTACCTTCATGAAATGTCTATCCTGACACTTGAAGAAGAGGAAACTGTGTGGACTCCTAGAACGGCACACAGGTTCCTAGAATCGCCTCGAGGCAAAGAAATAAAAGGAACCAACATACCTCGAGGAATGTTGGGACCTAGAGTTTAGGATTGGAACCTAAGCAGGGGACCTTTCCAAGAGTTGACCCGAACCGAACGAAAGAAATTTTACTAACGTTAACTAGCTTCTGTTTTATGTTTGTTTTGCAGGATTAGTGATCATTTGCAACTTATCCATGACAAACCTGATTCTATTATTCAGCAGCAATAAGTTCGGAAGTTGTTAAAGGAAGTTATAGTGTGGATTATGATGTTGAGCACATGTTTCGCAGTATAAGTAAAGAGGTTCCAAACGTACAAGTAAGTTATATTTTGTTGCATATACCTTATGAGTGAAAGTATGAATGTGTTCTGTTTCTTACAACGGGTTAGCCCACGTAAGCTTGGATACATGAGTATGGACACTAATTAGTTTTAGGATGCATAGAGATGGAGTGTTGTATAAAGTTTTGAGGAAAAGATGTGCATGGTATAGAAAACATGTATGCATCGATATAATAATTATGAGCAAGAGATATGGCAAAAGGAACTAGTTGTCATTGGAAACATAAAAAGGTTACAGGGTACCCCGACCCTAGAAAACCAACATTCAAAGTTATTGGCACGAAGGCCATGAAAACCAAATTTAGAAGTACAACTTGCGAGGCACTACGAGGGGCCCGCGACCTCATCAAAGCTATCAAAGTTATCAAAAGTTGCTGAATAAATCAAATGGATTAAAGTTTCAAGAAGGAGGAACTTCATCAGGGACCTTGGTGACATCTGGTGCTGAGAGAATAGGTGGAGTATCTTCAGTAGCGGGAACCTCTGCAGTCTCAGGATCAAAACCTAGAGACCTCTCAACCGTTTCCATGGGAGGTACAGAGTCTTGTGGAGCTGCAACTTTCTTCTCAAAATCTTTGATCATTCCAACCACGTCTTCGCCCAGGAGGGACCAGTCTATATTTGGCATCTTCTCCCATGTGGAGCGTATATAATCATTAATACCTTCATCATAGCCCTCGTCATATCTGGCCTTCTCCTTGACAAGCATGGATGACTTCACAACCTCAGCAGCAGCATTCAAGGCATCCACCTGAGCTTCTAGTTCACTGGTTTTTTCCAGCATCGATAGTTTCTCGTCCTTCAGGGCTTTGACTTGACCTTGAAGTTCGACTTTCTCATTTCTTAAAGAGGTCTCCACAGTCTTTGCCCTTCTGACAGCCGCAGTGGCAATGTTCGCCTTATCCTCACTAGCAGCTAGCTCCATTTTGAGTTTGCGAATCTCTCCTTGAAGTTGGAGGTCGTATTGGGTCTTTACAGCAAACTCGTCGCAATATCTAAGGGCAAAGAAAGCAGATTGAGCAGTGGCAAACCTCATGGCGTGCATGGCTTCAGTAGAGCTCATTTTATTCCAGGCAGTTATTGTCTCTGTAGGAACATGGGTGTCAATCATGTCCTTGAACAGGTTCGAGGATTGATCAGGGTCGGTTTCTCTGCCTTGCTTTTCTTTGACGAGCGAGTTTGGGGAGCCACTGAGAGGTCGAGAGTTGATTGGGCAAATTTCCTCTTTGAAGAACCAGAGTGAGTAGTTTGGGAAGCAGGAGTGCCAGGAACCTGATTAATAGGAGTTGCGTTCAGGGGAACCTCCTTAGTTTCAATTTTGAAGATCTCATCCACGTTCTTGGACCTTTTGATAAATGATGGAGCCTTGGGAGCCATATCTGCAAAAGAAAATACAAGATAGGATTAGAAATTTACATACAGAGTAAGCAGGTGAAAGTGCAGATGTATAATAATAGAAAAGAGGGCATAACATCAAGGAAATTCGTACCAGAGGTCGAGGGGATAAAACCTAGGGTAGATAAGTTATCGAGGGTCAATAGAATCATACAATCCCTTATGGCCGAAGAGTGCTTCAAAGCCTCTTCAGCTCTCATTAAACAAGCTCCAGTAAGAACAGTCTGTTTTGGAATTAAGGGGCGGCAATTGAACTCAAAGCGAATAGAGGGGCAATCAAAGCAGTAAAGGAACTGCTCTTGCCATTGGTCAAAGTTTTGCTCAATACCTTTTATACATTGGCCTTGATGACTAGGCCAGGCAATCAAATAGAAACAACCGGAACCCTTCCCAGTGTCTTTCAATCTGAAAAAGTAACCTAATTCAAGTGCAGATAGTGGGGTTGTGAACAAGCTGGTGTACAGAATGTAGGTGCTGATGGCTAACCTATATGAATTAGGTGTCAATTGGAGAGGGGCCAAGCCATAGAAGTCAAGAACTTCCCTCAGGAATGGATGTAGAGGGAAGTATACGCCAACTTTGAAGAAGGCAGCAGAGGTTACAGCATTTGGAATACCTCGATTAGGTGTCCTAATATCAAATCTGTGAGCTTTCTCACCAGGTTCAGGGATAACAATAGAGCAGGTTGGGCGAGGACATTCCTCGTACAGTTTTCCTAACCTAGTCAAGGTCATGAGGGAATCCATTTTTTCGCAGAAAGGTACGATTTCTTGCTTATACAACTCTCTCTCAACGGACACCTCGTTATCAAAATCAGGATCTGGGATCAAGTTGTGGTCAGGCTTTGACACTTCCTTTTCATCAGAGGGCCAATCATCCCCCAAGTCCACAAAGGTAGGAGCAGGAGGATTTCTAGAGGGTAAGGTCGAAGGCTTGATGAGAATATTTCCAGGTTCATCAACGTTTGGAATAACAACCCTAGACCTAGTTCTTTCCCCTATTGGCATGATAGAAGGAGGAATTGAAGATAAGTGGTCAGATTGAGTAGAATCAAAGAACATCGGCATGCAAGACACAAAAGTGTAGGTAGTATGAAATGAAGTCAAGATTATGAAAGAGAAAAAAAGGTAAGTCGAAACCGTACCTTAATTAGCAGAAAGCGGAGATGGAGAGTCTGGATCGAGTTGGTGACCGTCGGACTTCCTCTTTCTCTCTCTCTCTAAGGGTTTTGGAAAATATTTGGTAAAGGTAAAAACGGACCTGAGGGGGTGAGAGGTGATTAAATAGTCAAGGTGAATGGGAAACATTTTGCGTACGTGGCATCAAGTAATTGGTGCGACGATTGAAGAGGTGCATGCGTGAGAGGCGTGTGAACCTTGGGAACTCATACATTAACTACAGCTTTGGTAAGTGATAAGTTTAGTTCGAATTTTGAATTATCTCCTGCTGCCAACCATTATCTCTTCCTATGGGTGTTTTTTTAATTTTGAAAATTCAAAGAGAAGTGATGATAAGAAATAAGTTAGTTTCTCTGGGAAGCTGAATGCAAACATAGAGTAGGTTTCGAGAGCTGCGATTTGAAGAAAAAGATAGCAAGATAACAAGTTCTCTAGTATAAAGGAAGCTTACTCAAGATTATGTTAAGCTGAAAATATTTTATGTCCTGTTTTCTACGCCGAGTTAGCTCATGTAGGCTTGGATATAAAATGTTAAAGCGAGGTATTGTTACTAGAATGGTTTAACATTGAACCTTTGATCATAGAGTAAAACTAGGTTCCTCTCACATTACATGATTTCAAGGAACCGGGGGGTACTTGTTGTGCCAAAATTCATCATGGGCTGAATTTAGGCCCATTAGGCCCTAGGGTTCAATCCATATGAGCTAGAGGATAGATCCAGTATGAGTTATGAAGATCAGATAGAAGAAATGACTAAGGAAGTGTGAATATCAGGAGGTTCCCAATGGTCAGGAAGCTGAGCTGGACATTAGAAGATCAGGTTCCTCCCAGAAGAAGAGTTCGAGTTAGCATAGCAACAGCCATAGAGATGACAAGAGCATGTGAAGAGCTATCCAGTCTAACCAGTTTGTTATTTGTGCAGGTACTGATGCCTAAAGGGAGGTCCCTAAGTGATATGTCCCGAAATAAGGAGGTTCCTGAGAAACAGGCTCCTGAGATATAGGTTCCTGAGCACCAGGTTCCTACGAATTGCCGACAAAAGGTTCTAGAAGCCATCTAGAACAGATAAACGAATTGGTATTTGAGTATAATTCTAGGGCGCAGATGATCCTAGAATAATCTCTGACCAATGAGAGAATTATAGTAGGGTACGAACTCGAGTTCTACTCTACTTAGCCAACTAGTTCGTGGAAGGCTCTAAAGGAACCTGAGTCCTACACGAACTAGGTAATCGAATACAACTATTTTCAGCAGAGATAGAGTCGCATTAGAACTACGTGAGCTTGATCCCTATATAAACAAGGGTACGTAGGCACCTCAAGGGTAAGACACATTCAGCTCTCTAATTCTCTCTAAAGGCACTTGAGATTATTGGAGACACCCTCGAGCATAGCTCAACCCCCACAATCACAACCCAAACCTTTCACAGAACAGTTGATCGTTAGCCTATACAACTACCCGTAAACCTCTCAAAAGTTGTTACAAAATCCACTCATCAACAGGTTCTAATGTTATCTCTCGTAAACTTCATACAGTTAAATGGGAGACCTTGAGCAAAAAGAAAGGGTTAGGTGGCCTTGGCTTGAGTAATCTTGAAGTGAGGAATCAAGTTCTTCTTTCTAAATGGGAATGGAAACTACGAAAAGAGAGGGGGAAGTCGTGGCATCAAATGTTAATGGGCAAATACGGTGACTTAACTGTCACATCCAATGCTTCGCAACAAACATTGTCACCAATAATGGAGGGAGTGGTCAAACTAAGAGGTCTAGTTAACTCGAGTGCACTCCAACATCATCACTTCAGTTGGAGACTAAAAAATGGAGAATTGATTGATTTTTGGAATGATCACTGGCATCATCAAGGCGTCCTGAGATCATGTTTTGAAAGACTATACCAGTTGGCATCTAACAAGACTATCTCAGTCAAAAACATGCTAGCGAGTTAGAGATCGAATGAGGGTGGCATTTGGAGAAGACAATTAAGAGGATGGGAGTTGGATAAAGTTGAAGAACTATCAAACTTAATTAATAGCACTGTTATAGGGAACGGTCCAGATATACTACAGTGGGTGAATATGAAGGAAGGGTTCAGTACTAAATACGTTTATGACACATTAAACAATATTCAGTCTCTTGAATCAGGTCCATAGAAATACATATGGGGCATGAAAATCCCTCTAAAAGTCAGGTTCTTCCTTTGGCAATGTGCACATGGAATTCTGCCAACACTAGGATTCCTAAATGACAGATGTGTTATAATGAACATGGAATGTAAACGATGCAGAGCTCCCATCGAAGACCAATCTCACATGCTATGGGATTGCCCATGGGCATAAAAAGAGACATGGTCCTTTTTCTCTCGTTGGACAGAGATCCAAATCTCCTCTTACCAGTCCTTTAACATTTTTTAAATGATTCAACAACTCAAATCTAAACAAGCCATATCAGGTGTGATGATATGCTTAGATTCATTGTTATGGTCATTATGGATAGCCAGAAACGAGTGTGTTTTCAACAATGTGAAAGTAAGCCGGGCCAACTTGCAATTCTTAATCAAGCATAGAGCATATACTTGGAGTACAACAGCAAAATTAATCCAACCAAACCAGGAAAACCTATGGGCATGTTATCCCATGCAGATATTCTTTCATAATCAAACTGTGTCAAAACAAGCACTACTGGAATCGTCCTTAGCTTTGTCGGATTTTGTATGCTTCACAGATGGTGCATTTAGAAAAGAGAATATCAATGACGCAAGAGCGGGAATAGGTGGGTTCATCTTAAATAAGCTGAAGGAATTTATGGCCGTAGCGGAAGCGTAAATCACATTTACTTGCATAAAAACCTAATTAATCATGTATATAGATTTAAAAATTGTATGAACACAAGAAAAATACCTTGATAGCTTTCCTGGGATTGTTATGAATGTATCTTTGATTTCCAGCAATCACCCCTCAAGTGTGGAGTGCTCTAATGGTATCCACCAAGATCAAATATCATATAGTAGATGAAGAACAATTGAGAAAATAATTAAAATGATTTGGAATGATTTTGATGAACTTCAAAAGCTCTCAATGATCCTCTCAAACCCCTGGGATGTTTTGTGTTTTTTGTTGTATGTTCCAACTCTTGGAATGATTGATATTTAAAGAAATAAAGTCTTTACTTTATCTAATTAAATAATCATTTAATAATTAAAACCTTTTTAATTATTAATCCCATTCTGAAAATAATTCTCTCATAAAATTTAATTTCTCAAACTAAATTTTGTAATTAATAATTATTAAGAACTTTTCTTAATTTATTTATAATCTATTAAATCTCATTTAATAAATTATAAATAATTGCTAATTAATTATTTATTCAATAAATAATTCATAGCCATTATTAATTATTCTCATTATCTATAAATATTTAACCTTTTTATGGTGTGACCCTTTAGGTTCAATATTAAGCCGGTAGTAGAAATAAATAATAATAAACTATTTATTATTACTTATACGAATTACTAATTAATTCGTTAAATACAATTACATAAGTAATTAATATTTATTCTACATCGTGAATTATACTTTTCAATATATCGCGACTATTCGGATAATATGAATTCATTGCTTAGAATATATAAAACCTATTCAATAAATGGTTACCGTACAATCAATTCCTTCTACCTGACAATATCCCGATTAAATACAAGGCATGGATCGCGTGTCAAGCCTATTTAATTTAATCATATAATTTCTTATACATTATGTCTAGTTCATTTGAATTAGAAACTCTTTCTAACTTCAATTACTCTGGCCAGAGATTCCAGAACTAACATAGTAAGAACATCATAGGATATTCAATTTCTTTTACTGAAAGGGGTAGATTCTTTATCGATCGTTAACTATCTTCATATACAAATTCCTATACCCGGAATAGAACTAATGATTGTCCCTTGAGGACTTAGAACTAAACCAAAACATAGTTCATTGTATATAAGATTACTTTAACGGTCTCAAGTCTAAGGACACTTGTACCACCATCAACTTATGAACAACTATTAACACGTGAGTAAACTCCATTAGTCGTCCATTTGATCAAGTCACGTTCAGTGAACTTATTCTCCAATAAGCACCTACATACTAGCTACAGTGTCACCACACGAATGTCTATGAGAACAGACATCCTTCCGAGGAAGCAAGCATAGTATGTACCGATCTTTACGGATTGACTAACTCCCAATTAGTTATCCTATGATCGGGAACTATTTAAGTTTAGTGTTATCATCTTCTAGATCTCATTATTATAATCTCATTATAATTCTAGAAGCTTTACTCTAAACTATGGAAGTTCTTATTTAAACACTTTAAATAGATAAAGCCCGTAATAAAAACAACAAGTCTTTTATTAATATAAATAAAATCAAATAAGATTACATGAAAGTATTTCCTAACTCATCATACATGATTGGGTTTAGGACAAAATACTATCATAAGCATCACAAGGTAATTTTTCTCTTTTCAGGGCCTTCAGTTCAAGTAAATACATTGGATACAGAGTGGGAAGCATTACTATTCTTACTACAAAATATTAGGCACATCAACTACAAGAATGAACAGTTCACATTCCACGTAGATTCATTGCAGTTAATCCAAGAGATCACTAGGATTAAAGGGGGGAGATATGTCTTGTTAAGAAATGATCAGCTAAACAAAATTATTGGGAAAAATAATAAATTCGTCCATATTCAGAGAGATTTGAATTCCGAAGCTGATCACCTCTCCAAACACGGTATAAGCAAACACAAAATGTACTCAGGGTGGATGCTCGGTTAATTGTTACGAGTTAATAAACATTGCAATAAAGTATATAGATCCTAGAATTTCAGCAGATCACTATTTCTTATTTAATGGATAGGACATGAAAAGGTTAGAAGGGGAGGCTTAGAGGATCTTTTCAAAATTAGGCGGCAATCTATAACTCTCCTTCAGCTAAATATGGTTCTGGGCATCTGACATAGAGAGAAGACAAGTAGGATTTAAATCTGAGTTGACAGAGAGTTCAAATATACCATTATGTGTTTATTAAGAAGGAACAATATGGATCTTTCTGTACTAGCTTTAGCCAAGTGGAGAGTTCGGAGTAGTCTATGTAAGATACCAGATTATTTTAGGATTTATTATTATTATTTAATTATGTTAATTAGTATTTAAAGAATAGAATTGGATTTGAGGATATCGTTGTGGAATTCAACGATATTTAGTATTGAGTTTATATGAGTATATATTGAGTTATGTGTGCCAGTGTGTGCCCCAGTATTTTATTGGTATTTTTAGTGATTTAAAAAAAAATTAAATCAAGTATTATTGATCTTCAAAAATCTTTATTTCATTATCGGAGGGCTTAAAAATCATGAAATCTTTTGTAAAATTATCTTTATATATTTATTGAGTTTTAAAATTGTTGGGTGGATTAATTTGGGAGTTTAAGTATTTTAAAATGATTTTAAGAGTTTTATTGTATTTAAAGGATCAAAACTTTGAAAATTCATATTTAATTCATTTTTTATCCGAAAAATATTTTAAAAATATGAGGGTGTTTGTAATTTTATACTCCCTATTTTAAAATTTTAAAGTTTAATGTTTCGCCCATTTTCCATTATATTTCGATTATTTAGAAGTGCTTAATTGATTTTTTTTTTTGAGTTGTTTTTCAGAATTACTAAATTCCTATTTTTCCCCTGTCTCATGTTTTTATCAGATAACGCAACTCTCTTCTCATTTGTCTTCCCCATCACTTTTCTTTCCCCTCTTTCATTTCTAAGTTATCTATTTTCTTTTTCTTTTTTTCATGTCTCTTTCGACAATAAACATCAATTCCTCCATGATTTGCTGTGAAATTCGAGTGTGCTAGTAATCAAATTTCTACTCTCTGAATACTCTACATAGTGGTGGGTTGGTGTGGATTGCTTAGTGGTTGGTTGAGGGATTTGAGTCGAGAAAGAGGGTTGGAGGGAGAGAGGTTGAGAGGGAGATGATGAACTGGAAAGAGAAGGAGAGAGGGAGTTGTGATGAGAAAGACGAGATAGATATGAAGAGAAGGCAGTGACGGGAGTGTGTTTGTGTTTTGTGTTGGTTAAGGTCCAAGATAGGAGGTAGTTGTGTAGCAGAGGAGGCGGTGGTGTAGTAATTAAAGGCTGTATATGGATGTAGGAGTGTGTGTCTCGGCTGTGTTTGCAGTGGGGACAGTGGAGGCGTCGGGTGGAGAACGACGGTACAGCAGAGAAGGGTCGGTGGAGGAAGTCACGGTACTGTTGTGGTTGGGCTGTGGGAGGCAGATTGAGGGAGAGATGGTGATAGCATGTTGATGGTGGCAGCAAGAGAGGTGAGTAAGTTAGTGTATGGTGTGTGTGCCGAGAGATTGATATGAACTTGAGTGAGTGGTACCAGTGTGTGGTTTCCGTTTATGTGAATGTTTTGTGTTGTTTAAGGACCAAGGGAAGATAAGAAAGGATGTAAGAGGGGAGATTAAGATTGTTAGTGGGTGTGAGGATCTAGTACTTTGGGTCTGCAAGTGACATAAAAAATGTGTGTGTGCTTGTTCTGTATATGTTAAAATGTGTTTGGCCGTATGAGTATAATTCGAATTTGATGATTAATTAAGAAGGGTGGTATAAATTTGAATGTTATGAATGGTTAAGCATTAATTAATTCTTTCTGATGATTTTAGTAGTTAACGATTGTGTATAGATGATTGTTAATTGTAATCGGTAAAATAGTAGATTTCATGTTGTGCTTAGATTAATGATCCTAATTGTTAGATTTCTATTAAGTGTGATTGGATTGGTTCCGAGTACTCAAAACGTGGTAACAACGTAATTTTGATTGTAGTGTGAATAGAAGCACATATTGTATTTGTTGAGTGCATGGAATGTCAGAAGTCTATATAAGGTATACTGGTATGGATTATAATGACTGTGAGTTGTATTGAATTATGGTTAAAGCGAAGGTGTGCTTGATTGCTTGTTCGGTCAATTGTATTATGTCAGGGTAGACCCTATTTTAAAGGAGGTGTTATCAAATTTTATGAGAATTATTTTGTAATTCTTGTAGTAATTTGATAAAACTTATTTGTAAATCAATATGACGTACGTGTTAAAGGGGTATAAGTATAAGTTGATATTACGTGCTAAGTGTTTATATGATTTTGTGATTATATGTTACTATATATGATAAGTTGTAAAACGTATAAGACACGTTTTGGTATAGCAGAATTAGACGGTTAAAGTTATAAGCGTACTGAAGTAGTACATTACCTGTATATAGGTATGCATAGGAGGCCAGCTAAGAGCCAGAGCATGTGGAAATGAAATGTAGAGGAAGGAAAGAATTATTGGATTGACAAGTGATATAGGGAAAATGAATGCGTGACCGAGTACAGACCGAAGTATAGTAAGTAGCGAATCGACGCATTGGAATCGAGGCAAGTGTACTAACCCTTGCTTATTGTTCAAGCGAGATAAATATGTTTCTATTCAATATAAGAATTCCCTTCAAATCATTATTGCTAGTATCCTCTCCTTCAAATGATTGATAAGGATGTATTTTATTCATATATCATGTGGAAAGTAGAATTTCAGTTTTATTGCCAGTATTATTCTTTCTTAAGTATTGTCAGTAATATTCTGTTAAAGTTTTTGCTGGTATTGCATTCTTATTCCTTGTTTTAGTATAATGTTCTTAATGTATATGGTTTCCCTGAGATTAATTGATAGTAAAGTAGTTTAATGGAATTGGAAGAATTTTATAAAAATGTGGACCAGCTTCGTGGTCAGAGTAGTAAAGGCCAATGTCAATAAGTGCCTAATGAGGGATCCCAGAGTATTGTTTTTAGCTGGACTTTACGTGGCTGATCACCCGTAATGTCCAGAGTATGATGAAAACTCCAATTCTATTAAATGTTGTTTTATGCAAATATATTCTTATGATAGAATGTTTAAGTTAAAGTACATTTTCATTTCCAAGTATGTTGGATATAAAGTTATGATTTGAGTTAAAAGTTATGATTTGAGTTAATAAATACTATTAGTATAAAATTGGAAAGTTATTATACTAGTTTTTTGAACGGTGAAAACTAATTCACGGTTATTATGGTCGCTGTGGCATTTGTTGCGCAGTGATAGTAAGGACCGAGAATGAATTGAGATCTTCTTATTTATTCAAACTCATGATTGTCAGGCCGGTTAGGCAGCTAGGTGTGCAAACGCTTAGTGACATGAATGAAATTTGAGTAACTGAGAATTTCTTGGAGTTTTTGTTAAAGCGATAGTTAAAGTATTTTGCAAGTATTAAAAGTATTGAATCTAGTATTACAAACCTTCTCAGTTATTAAATTCTGATTTCGAGTTATAAATGTTTTAAATGATATTAATCTTCTGTTAAAGTTAAGAATCCAGATTTCAATTATAGTATTGGTTATAAATTGATGAGCATTCCTTTGCTCATATTTATTGTTCCTATTTCTTGAATTATAATTATTGCATTCTTATTTCATCCAGTTCAGTTCTATATATAACTTGCTGAGCATTCTTTGGCTCACACTTGTTGTTTTTAAAATCTAACTTTTCAGTAAACTAGTTGGCGAGACTTAGCCTGCGCAGTTCAGAAAGTGGAAAGAAGAAGCATGATGCTGTTATGAAGCTGACGTCGATCAGGGTATTTAGATTTACAGTTTGATTTGTTGTATGTATATATAGTTTTAGTAGTTATAGTATGTATTTGATTAGTTGGCCTGGTATACTTCTATTCGAAGTGATACCAGTGATTTTAAGTTTTGTATATAGATTTGTATTTAAGTTGGTTTTGGGTTTTCTTGTTTCTAGAACTATAACCTAAGATCCTTAGTTGGGAGTTGGGGTCAAAGAGCTTTTGATTGAGTTCTTATTTTTATTTCAGTTTTATTTTGATTTCAGATTTTTTTTTTAGTTTAGTATTCAGCAGGTTTATGTTGTATTTACGAATACATCATGGCCAATTTTTGTTAGAATTATTGAGTTTGTTAGCGTGACGCCCAAATCTACTGACCCCGGATTTGGGGGCGTTACAGTCTACATTAATTATGAAGCTTCTTATCCAAGTGGGTGTTAATATCACACCTATAGGTCATGGCTTCATAAATTCAAGCTTTCAAGGGTTGTGATAATGTTAGTTGAGCTCATTAAAGTCTAAGCCTTCTAAAAACACTTTCTTCTCCCTATTTAAGCAATGCTAATTCAGTATACGTCCCACCACTCTCCTCTATCTTAAACTTAACCTAGCATTATCTTCTTTCTCATGGCGTTTCACTGGATTCCCCCCAAACCACAAACACTGAAGATTAAAGTTCATGGGACGTTCTCAGAATTGGTCAGACCAAGTGGTAACGATACTGGAATAGGAGCTATCTATCGTAACTCTAACGGTAACCTCGAGTTACTCACTATAGGTACCATTCCCTTCTTAACTCCCCTGGGAAACCAGTTATGGGCAGTTTTCGTAGCTTTAAACCGTGCTTTTGAAGAAGGGTACCGTGATGTGGAACTGGAAACTGATAATCATGAAGCCTATATGGTTATGAAGAACTTTAGCATCGGTGCACCAGCTTCAGTCTATGACCTAGCTTCTCAAATCGACATCAGGGCAAAGGATAAACGCTGGAAATGCAAAATACGTTATGTGTATCCATCCAGGAACAAGGTAGCCCGTTTCTTGGCTAGGCTAGGTCTGGAAACTGCAGATAGGCTATATAATTTCGATCGACCTGTGGGAGGCGTTGAAGAATTGCTCAACTGGGGCATGGGGCTTGGTATTGACCATCAGGACTTCCAGGATGTGTACCTCCCAACAGAAGCGGCGGATCCGGTGGACTTCAACATGGTTGAAACTCTCTCTTATTAGATTGCTAACCTAGGGTTAGGACAGATCAATGCTCCGGAAGTTGTAAGTCTCGACATGGTTCTGAATGAAGATATAGTATAGCACGGTTTGGGTGTGGAAGAGGACTTCTTTCATGCGGGAGTGATCTTCCATGCAGGGCAAGTCATCTTCAATGGTGATACTCCGATCCAGGATGTGGATTAAGAAGGGTGTGCAGTTCAGTGTATCAGAAAGGAAGCAAGAACCAGTGTCTAAGTAGTAGTATTTTATCATAGCGCATGATGCTTTTGTTGTAAGATATGATCCTATTAGTATCATCCTAGTAGTAGTCAGCTAAGTGCAGTAGTTTCTCGATTATATGGCCTAGTTATTTGCTTGTTGTTTGCTTGTGTACTCAATCTCTTCGTTTCAACTAGCCTCGAGATGTAAAGAGATCTTAGGTCTTGTATTTTTTCCAATCAATACAAGTAAAGGCTTATCTAAAAAAAGAACATAACAACGTTTCATTTGGTTGCGGTATTATTCAAGAAAAATGTGCAGAATCAAAAAAATATTATTTTTAGTTTTCGAACACATATTTATAGTTATTTGTTTGATATTTATTATGATTTTAGTAATTCAAATGATACCCCGCTGAGATCGATGATTAAAATGATATATGGGCTTCACTTCAGTGATCACTTTGATATTTAACCCATTCATCTAAGTAAATGAGATTACAGTAGTTGATTGATCAATTAAGAGAAAAAGGAACCTAAGATATATCTCAGGTAATTTTCCTGATATATGAATAAAATCCTTTAATATTTATTGGGTCCGCAGAGCTAATTAGTAAAATTTTAAACAAATCTTGATTTTACAAAATTGTTCATCCCATATTTACATATAAAATACATATATCTCAGGGAATTTACCTAAGATATATCTTAGGCTCCCTACTCTCATCAATTAATTACAATTGTGATATTAAAATGTACTACGTATTCACCTAATTTTTCTAAGTGACATTTTTCTTAAAAAAATTAACGAATTATTCACCTTTTTTAGGATAAAAAAATTATAATGTATTTCAGCCAATATTTTGTGTTATGATATACTAGTTTATAACCCAAACGCACAGCTCATTTTATAATATTTATATTAATTATATTAGTTTTTTTATTTTATATATTATTAATGTACATATCAAATTGTTGTTAAAAAATTGATATATATAAGATTTAGCACAATAGACTTAATATTTGTACTCTATCTTAAATTTTCAAAATTTGATTTGGATGATTTTACAGCCCACGTGAAATTTACAAAATAATCTTTAATTTAGTGATGGTTTAACAATTATTTTCAAATTAAACCTACGTAGAAACAAAAGAGAGAAAAAATTGACGATTTTTTACGTTGAAAATTCTATTCAATTTATGAATTCTACTCATAATTCGTTTTGATTATCAAAATACCCTTGTTATTATTTAAAGATAGTTGTACTAACAACCAAATACAATTTTAATAATAAGTGAAGGAGAGATTTTGTCCAAAAGTTTGATAATCGGTGTGCTCCGTCTGACAAAATAAATAAGAACAGTTAGATTTTAAAATAAATAGATGAAAATCATTGAATCTAACATTATTATTTTATTTTAATATGTTATAAAATAAAAACTGTATTTATATTGAAATAACAAAATGTGTATTTCAATTTTGTTATTTCAATGATTTAAATCATATATAATTAGGTTTTTTATAATGAATAATATTATCAATATAGGTCTTCTACATTGAATAGAATTAATGCAAAAATCATAATTGTATTTTTTTTCTTGAGGTACTGAGTGTTTCCATTTGAATAATTATTATTAAATCATCACTAAATTAAAGATAATTTTATGAGTTTCACGTGGATTGTAAAATTATCAAAATCTGATTTCTAGATTTCAAGATAGAACCCAAATAGTAAATATGAATTTTTTTAATATTAATAAATAAATAAATAAATAAAATTCAATTCTAATACACCCCTTTTTTAATTATATCTTTTTCAAATTATAATTTTATTTTTAAAATTCAATTATAATACAACTCTTTTTAATTATATCCTTTTCAGATTATAATTTTCTTTCTAAAATTCACTTTTAATGCAACATTTTCTAATTATATCCTTTTTAGATTATAATTTTCTCTTTAATATGATATAATCTTGATCGTTTATTTTTAAAAAATATTAGATTCGACGGTTGAGATTGTTTTGGTAGTACAGTGACCAAAATTATAGATAATATCCTCCTTATTATATACTAGCTTATAACCCTTGAAATGCACGGCTCCTTTTTTAATATCTATAATTATATTAATTTTTTCAATATTTAGATATTATTAATTTACATATTAAATTGTTGTTTTATATATATATATATATATATATATATATATAACAACAATATTTATATTTTATATTTTAATATGTAAACTAAAAAGTGCATTTATATATATTTTATATTTTAATATGTACAGTGACCAAAATAGATAAAAACTGTTGAATCTAGGATAAAAAAATATTTTATATTTTAATATGTAAACTAAAAAGTGCATTTATATTGATATATGAAAAAGTGTATGTCAATTATTTAAATCATATATAATTAGGTTTCTTACATTGAATAAGATTATCAATGTAGGTCTTCTACATTGAATATGATTAATGTAAAAAATTCATAATTATATTTTATTTTGAGATTCTTAGTGTTTACATTTGGATAATCCTTTATTATAATACCTAAGTCTACCCAGGTATCAACTTAGATGTAGTTAACCAATCAGAAAATTATGAATTCTTTTAGAACCAACCAGAGATCATTCCTAAATTTTAGACCAATCATATTATATTAAAAGTTTTACTTATTTACTAGGGGATAGCAAATCCCGGTTCGGTTCGGTTTTTGGGTAAAATCGGAACCGAAACTGAAAGTCCTCGATTTTAAAAATAGAAAACCGAAACCGCAACCGAACTATCGGTTTTAAAACCCCTGTTCGGTTATTATCGGTTCGGTTTCGGTTTGAAAACCGAATAAAATAAAAATAAGAAAGTATTACAAATTAATTAAAAAGTAGTTCTACCATAAAAACGTAAATCGTCCAAAAGTATTCATACAACAATTTTCAAAACTTGAAACAATAAAAGAGATGCCAAAATTTGATTATCTAATTAAAAAGTAGCCTAGCAACATAATTTGTCCACGGAGGCAGTGATAAAGCAGCAGACTATCACTTTAATCGAAAAATTACAATTAGACGTCATATGATAATAATACTTATATAACGATGAAATTAGAGCAATACCTGCTGACTTAAAGGTGCTATGGGTGTAACAACCTGCCAAAAGAAATAAAATTTAATAAATATTAATACCTTCTGCAAGTCACAAGGAAACTTCAGTTCATTATGAAATATGACATATGATTCCCAAATATATATGTGAATGTGTTTAATTTTAAATATCTATAAAAATATAAATATTTATTTATTTGTACAAATAATCGGTTCGGTTTCGATTTTTTCGGTTCGGTTTGAACCTATAACCGGGACCGGAACCGAAAGTCTTGGTTTTTAAAAATCAAAAACCGCAACCGCCGGTTCGGTTTCGGTTTTTTCGATTCGGTTTTGACCGGTTTCGGTTCGGTTTTTTGCTCACCCCTATTATTTACCATTCTCATTTTATTATACTAACTATGGTTAGTTAACAATTCTAATTTAAATATAATAGTTAATTGATTTAACATATCCATATATTAAAAAAATTATAATAAATTAATATTTTAAATTAAATCAATCAGGATTATACAAATATTTATTAAGAAATTTTCCCAATATATATATAAGAGCTAATTAGAAGTTACCACTAAAATTAAATTCATCATATCATTCTCATCTTAATTTACTTATCGTGGTTATTTAACAATTTTTTTCTGGAAAAAAAATTATTTTATTTAGTACATGCATAAATTACCTATTTTTTAAAGTGATAAAATGTTTAATGAATTATTTTAGGACCAATCAGAGATCGTTACTAAATTTTAGACCAATCATATTTTATTAAAAGTTTTCCTTATTTACCATTCTCATTCTATTATACTAATTGTGGTTAATTAACAATTGTAATTTAAATATAGTAGTTACTTGATTTAACATATCCATATCTATACTATGATATAAAAGCTGAAACATTAAAAGTTTGGTTGGTCGGTCGGTACGGTACCTGTTAATTTTACTTATTTACCCTCACTTAATGGTACATGTTATTTTACGTAATTATCATTACTTAATTATTTATAGTTACAAATAACTAATAAATTTCATTTTTCAGGTAAAACATGTTATATTTTATATTTTTCAATAACTAATTAATTTCCTTTTTCACGTAAAATATAAGCAATTCTATTTAATAAAATAAAATATTATAAATATAATTACTCATAATTAACCAATTACCTTTCTTAGCTAAAATGCGTTACTTTTTTTGTACCATTGATTTTACTTATTTACCCTTACTTAATGGTACATGTTATCTTACGTAATTATCCTTACTTAATTATTTATAGTTACTAATAACTAATAAATTTCTTTTTTCACGTAAAATATGAGCAATTCTATTTAATAAATTAAAATATTATAATTATAATTATTAATAATTAACCAATTACCTTCTTTAGCTAAAATGCGTTACCTTTTTTTTTTTTTTTTCCTGGTAAAATCTGTTCGGGTAGCTTTTTTGAAGTAAAAGTTTCATTTTTCAGGTAAAATATGTTACCTGTTCTATTTTTCAATAACTAATCAATTTCCTATTTCATGTAAAATACAGTTTATCTATCTAAAAATTTTCATTCTCTAAAAACACTATGAGCAATTCTGTTTAATAAAATAAAATAATACAATTAATAATAATTAATCAATTACCTTTTTCAGCTAAAATACGTTACCTTTTCTATTTTTTTATTTTATTCAGTTGATTTTACTTATTTACCCATATTTAATGGTACATGTTATTTTACGTAACTATCTTTACTTAATTATTTATAGTTACTAATAACTAACAAATTTCCTTTTCAGGTAAAACATATTACATTTTCTATTTTTCAATAACTAATCAATTTTTTTTTCACATAAATTATGAGCAATTCTATTTAATAAAATAAAATAAAATATTATAATTATAATTAATCATAATTAACCAATTACCTTTTTTAGCTAAAATACATTACCTTTTCTATTTTTTTATTTTTTTCCAATAAAACATGTTCGGGTAGCTTTATTTAAGTAAAACGTTTCCTTTTTGAGGTAAAGTATGTTACATTTTCTATTTTTCAATAACTAATCATTTTCCCTTTTCACGTAAAATACAGTTTGGCTAACTAAAATTTTTCCTTTTCTAAAAAATCAAAGCAATTTTGTTTGATAAAATAAAATATTATAATTACTAATAATTAATCAATTACCGTTTTTAGCTAAAATACGTTACATTTTTTATTTTTCTATTTTTTCAGTAAAATCTATTCGGTTTCCTTTATTTAAGTACAATAAAATGATGATAATATAGTAAATAATAACTAACCAATTACATTTTTCAGCTAAAACAATTCATCTTTTCAATATTTTCAAACTAAAATCCATCATGTTTTAAAAATATAATGAACAACATATATATATAATTATATCTTAAATTTTTTAATTAAAATTAAAAAAAATTATGTTACATTAAAGAACATCCATGCATCGGGTTTTAAGCTATTATTAAAAAATATATATAATAAATTAATATTTTAAATTAAAATCAGTCAAAATTATGTAAATATTTATTAAATAATTTTTACAATATATATACAAGAGCTAATTAGAAGGTATCCAGTTAGATGTAGTTAATCAATAAGAAAACTATGAATTATTTTAGAACCAATCAGATATCATTCCTAAATTTTAGACCAATCATATTATATTAAAAGATTTCTTTATTTACCATTCTCATTCTGTTAAACTAACTATGGTTAGTTAACAATTCTAATTTAAATATAATAGTTAATTGATTTAACATATCCATATATTAAAAAAAATATAATAAATTAATATTTTAAATTAAAATCAATCAGGATTATACAAATATTTATTAAGCACTTTTCCCAATATATATATAAGAGCTAATCAGAAGTTACCACTAAAATTAAATTAATCATATCATTCTCATCTTAATTTAATTATCTTGGTTATTTAACAATTTTTTCTGGGAAAAAATTTATTTTATTTAGTACATGCATAAATTACCTATTTTTTAAAGTGATAAAATGTTTAATGAATTATTTTAGGACCAATCAGAGATCATTACTAAATTTTAGACCAATCATCTATACTATTATATTAAAGCCGAAAGATTGAAAGTTTATCGGTTTGGTTATCCTAATTATTAAAATAAAATGACATTATATAATTAATGGTAATTAGCCATTTCCATTTTCACATTTACTTTTAGTTGAAGATATTATCTTTTATAAAAACATCAATCGTACCTTGTACCATATATTCAAATCATTAATATTTTCTTTCTAATTAGAACACGTTATCTTTTTTATTTAAAACTAATCTTACTATACTATTATATTAAAGCCGAAAGATTGAAAGTTTGTCGGTTTGGTTTTCGGTTTGGTTATCCTAATTATTAAAATAAAATAACATAATATAATTAATGGTAATTATCCATTGCCATTTTCACATTTACTTTTAGTTGAAGATATTACCTTTTATAAAAACATCAATCATACCATATATTCAAATCATTAATATTTCCTTTCTAATTAAAACACGTTACCTTTTTATTTAAAACTTATCTTACAATCATTAATATATAACCAAAAATATCACACCATATTTTCAATTATTAGTAAAATATATTAAAAATCCCTATACTATGTTCATAATAAGGAAACATTAGTATAATCTAAAATATCGTATTTTTCAATCAATTTAAAAGACGTTTACTTTTAATTGAAAATATTACCCTTTATACACACCTAAAATATCGTATCTTCCAATCATTAATATTTTTTTTCTAATTAAAACACGTTACCTTTTAATTTAAAAAATAATTTTGAAATCATAATCTTCCAATCATTAATATTTCTTTTCTAATTAAAACAAATTAGCTTTTAAAACATAATCTTGCAATTATTAATATATACCCAAAAAAAATCACAGCATATCTTTCAATCACTAATAAAAATATATAACAGAAATCCGTATACAACGAATAATTACCGTTAGATTTTTAGCAAAAAAATCAGAACCGTTAGATCTAATGTTTAAATAATTTATATTTACTTTACAAAATATTCAAGATTCGAATTTCATCAACGTCCTATTTGATTTAAAATTTTATAATATAAGTTTTAAACAATGCATATTATTAACTAAATTTATATATATTATTTAAATTTAAATTAAAAGTGATTATTAAAAATAATAATTATATAAAAATATAATTGTAATATAAAATAAATTTATTTCATATATAAAAAAAATCTGTGCATCGCACGGGTTATAAGCTAGTATTTTATTAAAAGTTTTCCTTATTTACCATTCTCATTCTCTTATACTAATTGTGGTTATTTAACAATTCTAATTTAATTATAGTAGTTACTTGATTTAACATATCCATATATAAAAAAAATTATAATAAATTAATATTTTAAATAAAAAGCAGTCAGAATTATGCAAATATTTATTAATCAATTTTTCCAATATATATACAAGAGCTAATCAGAATTTACCACTAAAATTAATTTAATCATATCATTCTCATCCTAATTTACTTATCGTGGTTATTTAACAATTTTTTTCTGAAAAAAATTATTTTATTTAGTACATGCATAAATTACCTATTTTTTTGACTAACTTACTAACTTATTAATCTTTTAATTTAAAGTCAATCAAAAAATTTCTATTGTGTATTACAAGCTATTTTTCATAAATATCAACTACAATCATACTATTATATATATATTTATATTCTATAAATTAATTTTCACAAATACTTATTAACTAATTAATCATTATTTTTAATTTAAATCAATTACAATTATATTATTATTTACTAGCACATCTATAATTACGGGACAAACAAATTGACCTGACAATTTGTTTGGATTATTCAAAATACTAAATATAGTCTCAAATACTATTATTTGGTGTATAAGTTATCAATCAAGAAATAAAATTCATTACAGAGTTAATGAAAATATTGTTAGTGAATATTTTCATAGCAAATTGGTCAACTCAGCACAAAAAAAAATCTTATAATTCAGTATTTTTTGATAAATATTTAATTAATCAATAAAGGCCATATGAAATCTACAAAAAAAATCAAAATTTTAAATTTTCTTTTAAATCACAAGTTTTTATAGGTAATTATTTCATCAATAAAAGGTCATACAACATCTACAAAAATAATCTAGATCGAACAAACACATATTAGAATAGATCATTTCAAGATTTTTCTTCATCCAAACTACGATCGTTGATCAGATCTTAAATTATGGTACATCGCTTATATCACTAAAATATATAGCCGTTTTGGTGAGATAATCCAACAATTTATTGTAACACCCCCAGATCCGCGGTCCGGGATCCGGTCGTTACGGTCTCCATTTCTGTCCACAATACTTGAACTTACTTCAACATAAAACAAATTACATCTTTATGACCCAACACAACAATATAAAACACACCCGTTATAGTCCCAGAGATGAAATCAGAGTAACAATCAAATTTTATTAATCACATTTTGAGTTCTAACAACCCAAAAGAATTAAAATATAAATACATACTCTTTGCCATCCATTTACATAAGTCATACTAGCCCACATACTTGGTACTGAAATAATGAATTTATCCTACCAATAGCTTCCTCTTCAGCTCTGGTAGTCTCATCGTCCTCGTCAGCGTCGAGTGCGCCTTGTGTGAGTCATCTGGTCTAGCTGTTGTTGTGATATAATAATAAAGCAAGGGTGAGCAATTGCCCACCAACAATAATGTATAACTGAACGATAATATATAACAGTTCAAAAGTAATTTTCAAACCATATGCCATGCATTTACGAAAATGATGCCAGTATAACATAAACGATGAAGTTATAAGGTAACTCAAAATGTATATATAGGTGGAAATATCTGCTATGTCAAAGATAAGCAAGATATTATCATTTATCATAAAAGATGAACTTGCAGGAAAAATATTACAATTCCAATTATAAATACTTTTCCAATACTGCCAACAATGATAATGTTGCAGAAAATAAATGAATTCGAATGATGAACTAATGCTGGAGTATTCACCGCGCCCGCTGTTCCAATCCTTACGATGATCAGTCGCAGATTGTACAGCTCAATTTAGATTTATTACCGGTAGAAGGAAGAGCTGACGGATTTACTTGTCTACCGCCCTGTTAGATCTCCCCGGCCAACGGTTGGGCCAATGGGATGGACCGGTGCTACTCGGCCTCTTACACGACTCCAAGTTCGAAAAGAAATTCATGACTCTGAACGTAAAGTTCGTCCCCCTTTCCCCAAGTATAATACTTGTTGATAAGACTCCACAAAGTAGTCGTATCTAGTTGGAAAGGAAAATTCAACATCATATCTCCCAAGCTGCTTGTTAGAGGATACCAACTTGTTCGAACAATCTTACCCCTCGAATGATGAGAAGGTTACTCAAAGATTCAATTGATAAACAGCAACCAAGTTGCGAGTGAAAAGAATAGTTTTAAAAGATTTATGACCGGGAAGTCAACAAGATAAATAACATTTCTCAAGTAAGGTTCCCTTATAACATGGAAGTTTGAGCGAGCATTTAAATCCTTTTAAGATAGATTTAAATGGAAAATAAAGAGTTGGGAACCTTTCCTTGATAAAATAGTCATAAAAAGACTCCGAAATATTTTACATAATATTTGAAGGTGGAAGATAATCTTTGAATAATATAATCATTTTAAAACTAGTTTAAAAGAATTAAATAAATATTCAAATAATACTTATTAAATCATAAGTAATTAATTACCATGATTCGCCACTGCATAACTCATTTTAAGAAGGTTCAATTTCCGTTACGAACTTGCTTTTACGGTTTCGAACCACTTTTAGTAATTTGACCATAATTCCTAAACCGTAAATCAGAATGTTTCGATTTTCATGCCAAAACGATCTATGGCTCGAGAACTATAAGGACATGTTAAGTAATAACTAAGGTCAGAAATTTATCCTAACTTTTATGCACAAATTGTTAAGGTCTAATGAAAATCGGGCATTACGACGGCTATAACTCGAACGTTTCTAATTTCATTTCATCAACACCAAGCCACACCGGGCATACTATACATCTTACATACATTATACTCATCTTATAAGTCCAAGAACAGTTCACTTTAGCACCATATCATCATGTCTCATAATGAACAAAATCAATTACATAATCATGCTTACATGCTTATCATAACATCTAACTTATAACTAATCTAAAAATCACCAAGAACACCATAAAACTTAAAATAAAACCTAGGGTTTGAGATGGCCATACCTTCCTTGAAGTGTTCTAAGACCTTACTAAGCCTTGATTATCTCTTGCATATCCTTACCAAGCTTAGATCATTCAAACAAATCAAGAAATCAAAGATTAGATCTTGAAAACACTATTCATCATCACATTGATGATTTTTGAAAACTATGCTATAGATGGAATTTGAAGCTTAAATTTCTAGGAGATCATGTTGATATAGTAAGGAACTTACATGATTTATTTCATGGCCATTGAAGGTCAAGAGGTTGGACTTTGATTTTGATAAAAAGGAGCAGATTTTTTTTTGCTCTTCATGGAGTTCTTGGCTTTGCTTCCTTTGTTTTGCTTTGTTTGATCAATAATGCACAAGGTTAGTGGAACTAGATATTATCTCATCCAATCCTACTTTATTAAAGTGATGAGGTAAGGGATGATGCATTTGGAAGCTTATCTTGGAAGCTTGGTGGATTAAAGATTGTTTGTACTAAGTACAAGGTTTAAATCACTAAGTGCATTGGTTATCATGTAACCACTTGATATAATTCTCTTCATGATCATGTAGGATATTTAATCTTGGCATAATCTCAATCTTTAACCCATGATTCGTTCGTTTAATCGCTTAATCTCGTTGTAAGGTTTCAGCGGTTTCTAGAGCGTTCGTTTCACTGTCTCAGTGGTTTTCGTTCCAAATCCTCAAATCAAATATAACAAAATCTCAAAATATTAAATCCTCAATTTAATATCTCATTTATTGAATATAATAATATATAATTCTCTGCCCGGTGTTTGCTCAATTCATTGATCGCTCGGAGGAATAACTCAAGGATTTCTAGTTAGGGTTTTACCGGAAACCTTCTTAAAATTTGTACTATCATTTCTATCTTTCTTAATAATCCTCGAATTCAAATTCCTCAAATCCTTAATTCCTTCGGTGTCTAGAGGAATCTCGGGAAAAATAAAAGTGCCATTTTTCTGAATCCGACAACTTTTACATACACTCATTTCTCCCTAAATCATTAATACGAACTCGGAAATCCGTTCCGGGTACTTCTGTATAGTGTCGTCTCATAATATTCCAATTTCCACCAAAACACTATTCATTAATTATTCTTTTTTTAATCCTTGTACTTAGAAAATATCCTTGTGCTTCCTTGAGCGTTCCTTATCTCTTTTACGGAACCTCCGGACTTATAACAGATATCGATTTGGATGACATGAGAATATTCCTTTGTTCGTATACCCTAACTTACTTTCTTGGAGATAGATTATTCTTATCTAGGTTCTCAACCAATTACATCCTTCTTTGAATAGAAACATTATAATCCAAATCCAATTCCATTAGATAATCATTCCTTATAACCATGGTTACATCGTAGTCGTGACTACTATTCCTTCTTACATTAATATATAAGAAAAGTTTTTAATTCTACCAAAAATCTGGGTTCTTACAGTCTCCCCTCCTTGAAAGGATTCCGTCCCGGAATCACTCTGAAAATAAATGGGGGTAATGCTAGTTCTCCAATGCGTCTTAAGATCTCAAGTGTCCAATGAATCTCGGGCTCACTTCCCTTTCTTTTCAAGTCTCATCAATTCTCCCCCACAGGAATACATTTTGGTATCACGAAGTTTCCAACCTCATATTCTCTATCTTGTTTGATTAGAAATACACCCTCATAACTTGCTTATCATTCAGCAACTTTCCCACTTTTCGTACAACACACTATTCAGGTTGTGTTCTTACTCGTTCGTATACTATCACCCGTTATTAGTGACTTTAACATCACGATCGCGCTAAGGATTCGGAGATATATATATATATATATCCTTACTCATATTATACCTCACCTGATTGTTTTAATCTTCACAATCTCGATGGACATATAGAAGTGGAAGAATTTATTGAGAGATCACTATGATCCATGAACATTTGTTATATTGCATAGTTAGTACAGAAGGGGGCCAGCCTTCAGCAGTAGATAAGCAATTAAACAATTTATGGCATTCCACTTAGACTGCTATCACACAGACAGACAGTCACTCAGTAGTACCTCCCCTCCTTAAATGGTTGTTCTTCTCAATTCAAAAAGAAGATGAATAAGAGAGAAGAAAAGAAAAGAATTTCCAAGAATCATAGAAAATTTTCATGATTGTAAAATATCATAATTAGAATTTACCTCTGAACTATAGAGGTTCATTAGAGAAGAGAATAATTATATCCGTATCCAATATCATGTTATCGAATTTTCGCGTATCGGCGTATTCTCGCCGTTCTGTCCATCATTCTATGGACCCATGCTTTTGTTCAATCTCATTAACATTCTCTTTCAAAATCTTTTTCAATCTTTAGAAGTTAATCTTGGGTTCCTCACTTGACCCCATTGTTATTGGAATTCCTCGCCTTACCGCGATTTCCGTCGTATGCATAATAGTACTCTATTCGGATTTAATTCCGAGAGATTGCTAAAGATACATCTATAATCTATTCATAACATTCCTTGCTGTACGCTTCATAGTTACCTCCATAATCTTTCCACATCAATTATATCCTACTTATTACTCAATACACAAATATTTCCGTTACTTATCTCGATTGTTATTTCATTACGGGGATATCCTATGTACTTGATATTTCCCGCTTCGTATCTCGTCACATATGCTCAATAGGCATCACTTCCTAGGGTTCAAATTCCCCTTGGTTAAGGAATCCAGATTCTTGCTTTCTCGCCTCCTCCTTCTATCAATATTAGTCAATCGGTCCATTCCAAATTTTCTTTGAATCCTTTCACCTCAAAGGAAATTTAATCTATATACCGCTTATGCTTTCAAATTTAAATTGTCCATTGTGAATAACAACACTCACCATGATAATTTACTACTTTTTCTATCCGCCTTGCCAAGGCTGCTTAGGAGTTCGCATGCCTAACTCCCTTATTGATCCTCGACTCTATTTCCTTTATATCAACCGTCTTGTTTCTATTTCGACTTAATCTCTTTATGGGTCATCATGGCATTATTATCTATTTTAACATCACGTTATTCAAAAATTGATTAATCCGAAATAACCTTGACGATTCTCTAACTTAGATTCAATGCAATCTATTTTCATCATTCTGATATCTCTACAGTCGTTTGATTCATCATCGTTTGTGGTTTACGCAGTGCATTAACGGCAAACCATATGGGTTTCGTAATCGTTAAGCAAAAATCTCCTAGGAAGACAAAATAATCACTATTCCTTATCCATAAGGGAATACTTCCTGAACTTGATGTAGATATAACATGAAGCAGATAAAATTTTAGAAGAGTCTCAACCGAAGTAACGCTGACCTGTTATTCAATTCATCAATCATCTGTCCTCAACAAGAGACTTGAAGCTCAAATATTCACTTATTCTTTCTTTTGGTATCATGGTCTTGGTCCATCTCAGGATAGGACCTTTCTCGATACATAATATGTTCTAGACGATATCAGGAATCGAATCTTTACTTAAACTACTATTATGGTTCGAGTATTGCACCGTTATCAGAAGGAGTGTGAATTCCCTCCACCTTTTATGACCTTCACGGTCCTACCTTTTATCACTTTGCTCCTTTGGTACGAGCATTTATAATTATCCCTGAATACCTATAGTGTCGGCCACCTTTTTGGCCTTTCTTGATAATAATTATCTCTTACCATCAATGTTTCCTGGATCTATTCCACCTCAAATTCCTCTACCTCGTTCACATCACTGTTGGGCGAAAGTATTCTCCCTTAATTCTACTGAAGGGGTAAAATATATATCAGTCTTTTCCATGAGTCATTGCTTTCAGCTTTCCGTGTAAACTTTGTCACGGTTACTCTTAATCATATCTAAAATATTTCTTCTCTTAATTCTTTCTTGTCTTAGGATAATCTCAACCTTCATTGGTTCAATCCATACATCCTCATGGTTTCGCATACGCCTCATCTGGCAGTATTACCATTATGTCATGCATTCCCTACTAAACTTCCATTTTAAAATTCAAAATACCATCTTTTTCCTTGAAATGTTTCTTAGGTCATCCTTGTGACGCCCCCAGATCCGGGGTCGGAGATCTAGGCGCTCACAGTCCATTTTCTATTAATAACATACCTGTTCTTGCACATAATATATATGAAACAGCCATCGACCCCACAATAAACTCACACCATACACACACACAGGTTAGAGCCTCAGAAACATCACCACATTGATTAAGCAGAAATAAAAGTATCAGAGTTATTACAGACCGAATTAAATAGTATTTATGCTACCAGCAACACTTCGATATGAAGCGAAGTTGGCGGCTTGAAAGTTTGTTACGATACACTGCCTTGCACAGGTCATACTGATAAATAAAACGAACTAACAAAAGCTGCCAACCAATCCGGCTAATGGGGCCTACCGGTGGAATCTCAACTGCTGGCTCGGGTCTAGTCACCTGCTTTCGAGCAGTCTGTCTGGGTCTTGCCATTTCGCTTAGCTGTTGTGTTTGTAAATTTGAAAACAAGCAAGAGTGAGCAACTATAGCTCAGCAAGAAATATAGGTATAAGGTAAGCAATATAACATTTCATATGATTGACAGTTATTAAACTTGTTTGTATCAATCAGATATAAAATCACTTGTCATTGCTGATAAATCTCGAAGGTGCATCAATATGTGCCCTTGTTTTCAAAATATACTTGCAGTTCTAGATACTGCATTGAGTCAACATCTTTCTCATCAAAATAGAACACTATCAGCAACTTGGCACAAAAGCCTAAGAAGTAGTGTCAAAGCATTTTTCCAAAATGGAGGAATGGGACTTAAAGAAAAAACATAAACCTGACAAGGATTGACGATGATCAGTCGCCACATCCAAGTCCAATAATCCGCGGGTCTTCTCTACCGGTAGAAGGATAGAAACTACATCCGTAACTATCCCCGGGTGAAAACTACATCCGTAATCACCCTCGATGAAAACTACATCCGTAATCATCCTTCGGCAACACCTGGGCCGGAATAATAATTGATGGACCGCCTGGCTCACGGCCGCTTACACATCCTGGGAATCGTTCGTCAACGGTTCCCACACCTGCCGGCGTCCCTTTTTCTTTTTTCTTTTAAAAACTTGATTTTGATTGAAAACAGAGTAATTGAGGTCCGACATCAGTCGACCGATGATTCTTGAAATCATACAAGAAGCAGAACCTGACCGGGGGTTTTCGAAAATGTTTTGAGTTCGAAAGAGTTCGAGTTTGAAAGTATTAAATGTATCTTGGATTGACTTCATCTTTAAAACAATGAACAATAGTTAATAAATAATATTTTAGGATTTAATATTAATAATTAATAAAATAATTATTCGATAAAATAACTTTTAATCCAAGATAGGGTTTCGAGTATTTACGAAGATATAACAATAATTACTTGAGTATACGATACTCCCCGAATGACCCTTCGGGTTTTCGCAAACTAGTTACGATATAATAATATACCGCTCCCCGGTCAATAGTATATACGGACCGCTACGACCTCTATTGCTAGAGTCGTTGTCCGAGGAAAACATTTCAATCTAAGTTCAAGGGGTACAAACATAAATGTACTTATACAATCTCAATTGCATCAATACTTCGATAAACATAACATTTGATATAATTGAAAACTACAAACACAACAGTGAAAGTCCTTGTATATGTATAAGTTTTGAAAAGTAAACTTGCCTTGGTTTGGTTGGGGTGGTCGAGCGTGCGGAGTGGAACGATCTATACATTAAGCAATAACCGCTCGTTAGTACCTTAACAATATCTCTTTAATTACGGGGTTTTAGGGGGGTACAAAATTAACTTAATGACTTCGTCTTATGAAACTCTAGCCCCACTATATGTTCATGTCATCACTCGATTACGCTCGTCACTTATTCGACTTAATTTAGTTACCACATTCGAATCATAACCATTACCCCTAGAATTATGCTGCACTAACGACTTTTTCCCTTGCGCGAAATTTACTCTAGCATTTTTATAAAATTCAAAAATTCATATTTTAATCCAATTCTTTTTGGGTAGCCTTCACCACTGCATTCCCTAACTTCTCAAAGTTTTCCATGATCCCACATATATTTTAGGGGTTTAAACAAGGTTCACAAGGGGGTCACTTAGTGCAGTCCGGAATCTAGAAACACAATGTACTTCTCCGGCCATAACTTAAAATCTATACATCACCTAGTCATGAACCTTACATTTCCAGAAACTACATTCAATTATATTTCCAACAATATATGGTAGGACCTCAGGGGACAATATTTGTGGGTTCAAAACCATGTTACAAGACAGGTCAATGTTTCTGGAAAAACTCAGCAAGTATGTATCACTTAGATCAACCAATTCTCTCAATTCCACAACACAACCAATACCTAATTCACTTAGTTCATGCTTTATAACATTCATGTAGATACATATACTATCCACAATCATAAAAATCACAATCACAACATCAAAACTCAAGATCCATGTCATCCATTACTTATACAACCAAGATTAACACTATAACACATGGATCTATCACCAAACATTATAAACACTACATGACCAAAAGGGTTTGTGATTTTTATACCTTCTTGAGCACCTAGGAGCCTTGGATAAGCCTTACAAAACTCAATAACACCTTGAATGGTCTCCTACAACCCTTACAATCCAAGATCTAAAAGAAAAACCAAACATGGTTACTATTCACAATATCTATTATAATTAATATCTTGAAATTGGATGGATGAAATGGCTTGAAACTCTTAACATACCTTGCTTAGATGATGGTGAGGGCCTAGGAATTATGTCTTGATTTATGAGTGATGGGAAATGGAGGAAGAAGAAATTTTCTTCTCCCTTTTTGTTCTTGGCCGAGAGCACTCTTCCAGGGGGGGGAGTGTTTTTGGTTTTTGATTTTTGTGTTGCTTTGGTTGAATAATTGTGTTAAAAGGTGTTGGGTGATACATAATGTTGTATGTATAAGCAAGGTACTAGCATAGGTATGGCCTCATGTACTACTTGTCTCCTCTTTTGAAAAAGCCATGTAACTAGTTACTATTCCTCTTCCATTTGGTTAACTAGTTTGCTTATTCCTAACCACTTGGTTGCATGGGACTTGCATGCAACACTACTCCTTGTATCATTATTCTTCCACCAATGCTTGTCATTTAATCTTTAATTCGTATCGTATCTTAATTAATCGCTCGTAATAATATTTTGTCGCGTAGAGATTTCCCCTATAATTCCTTAAGTACTTAATTGTGTAAATCCCTCGAATATCCATAATTCCTCGTCATAATTCTTAATAAATCTTTTAATACTCTAATCATTCTCAAATCCCAAGTTTTATAAATCTTACTAACAATAAGACTCTTGCCTTCACAATCTTCCTTTTATCTTACATAGTGAATGCAACAACACAGTTTCTCAGACAATCAATTCTATTAATCAACAGGGATGACTAGAAAGGTTCCATATTGACAATGTCACAAGATATTAAATAAAAGAAAATATTACCAAAAATTAGGGTTCTTACAATCCTCATCATTCCTCCTGTATTTTCTGGGTACAGGGTATATCAAAATGTCATTGATCAATACTCTAATAATTCTATCTATGTTCTTTCCAGAACTCTTTTTAATAATCCTTACAGGTCATTGTTGCCTTAGCAAATCCAACTCATATCATCTGAATTCACAATGTCTTTATTAGGGTTAATGACATCCCTTGTGCATTCCCCAGGTTTTGTCTTAATTTATGGATATCCTATCCTTAATTCAACTGCCAAGGAATTCTTGCATCCTATAACTGGCAATCAAATCATGTATCCTTAATAAGGGTCTCTTTTCAATCATTCCCATTTGATAATCGATCGGTAGCTTAATGCTAACCTCTTCTTTCAGATAGTTGTCAGCCTATTTGACCTTCCAAAAGACAACGTATGTCTATCTGCTCTCTTACAGAACTTGGTAATGGTAGAAAGGATGTTCTGGAAGATATTGGCCGAGTTCAACGTGAATCTCTTAGTACTTATCATTCTTCGCAAAGGTACTTGCCTCAGACAAAATTTCTACAGCATACTGATCAATCTCTGACCATTTCTATACTCTCTTCATAAACATTCATTGTTTACTTTCATTAGTCATAATATATTCATAGTATTTATAATACCCTAACATCATACATCTCAAGTCACTATACTTCTATTTTTACTCATAATCTTGGACAATCATATACACATGAATCACTTTAGTACGGGTGACCCCATCCCAAAAAAAAGTCTAGTAAATTCCCAATCAAAACATGGGTTGCAAAGGGTTCAGTAGAAAATTCCTACGATCTCATTAATGTTTCCTTTATATCAGAAGCCCTTGCATTCGGTGCTTACTTAGAAGCAACCATGCTTTGTCCTTTCATTGCTGGTCTAGTCCCTTGATAATCCTTTGTGACTTGGCCTCAACTGGCCACACTAAAATAAAAATATATGATTTTAGGGGTTGGCTAATAGCATTACTTTTCTAGCAATTGCTGGCATAGTGCCTTCTTCTTTGATACCTTTCTACCTTTTCAAAACTTTACTCCATATAAGTCTTAATCGACTACTCGGCACCGTCTCCGGTCACCTTTCCTCTACTTTTATCTTTTCAACTATTCTTATCAATCCCACGTGCCACACAAGCTTACCATTCCTGGCATAACAGCCTTTTCATTTAAGTCAATCCCGGAATTTCTCAGTCTGGCTGGTTTCTTACTTACATTTCCTGTTTCCGTCCAATCTCACTTCATCATTTTATCTCTACCATCGATTGTAATACTCAGGGTCCGTCTACTAACCCATATGACGGTAACCTTACCCAATCCACAGGGTTCGCTCCAGTTTCCATTCTCTTCAATGATGTTCTCTGATAATCAGAAAGACAAGGTTTGCCAAAATTCACCGAATTCCTTTCCAGAATCAGGGAAATTTTGGTCAATCTATCCACCTACTGGTAACATTAAGGAGACCAGTTTCGAAACCTGAAGAATAGTTCTATGAACCTCCAAGAAGGTAGAACCATAAGCAGTCATAATTAACGAAATAATCGTCATCAGGTTGGAAGTTTAACCACTAGAGAGGAACCAATTATATACATCCCTTAGAAGGGAATCAACAGTTTCAAACTGAAACCTGTCACAACGTCCTGATACCTATACGTCCTGATATTCAATATTACCAAATGTCAGTCTACCTAACCATTAGTCTCATAAGGAACATTACCGTCGGAGTTGGTTGTTCCACAAAATTAGCACTACTAAGGCCATCCGAACCTGGTGAACCGTGCTGTCCGAATGCATCCGCAAGTACTTTGTCGTGCTGCGCAAGCACACATCCTAATCCTTTATGCGAAGCGTCGTTGGAAGCACAAAGTCTCCTTTTTCCATTAAGCAATGCCAACTCTTGGTCATTACCAATTTCATCTTTTAGCTCCAGGAAGATTTTCTCACATTTTTCTCTTTAACTGATGATCGTATTACTTGATCCATTATAATTCCGCGTCGGAATAAACTTAAGGTAACCACTATAATCCATTCAAAGAAAAGAAAGAATTTTATATTCCTCTGAATCACATGCATCTAACGTTTCTGGTTCATCATCTCACTGAGTTGAAATAACCCTAAACTCAATCTATGACAGTAGTCTCATTACGAGTTCATTTTGACTCACTGGTCTTATCTTCCGTAGGTTCTGAGATCATTGTCTTGCATACTACTTCCTTATATAACTTTATCCAATCATGCTGTCACTTCCCAATGTCTTTACTTTCTAACTGATTCATTCATAAAATGAACATTTCCCTGAATAAAACCACCTCATTAACCTCAATTTGGTTCCATAAATTATAACCTATGACATATGCCTTCTCATGGCGAATTATTACTGACAATATTCATACTAATTCATTTATCAAATGATACGGCACCTACTGCCTCCTTCTCAACTATTCCTAGGGACTCTGCTCCTCGTCCTATATCGATGTCTTTGATAATCATACATCCCTCTAGCTCTTTCTTCGTTAATATGAAAGTCTCTAAGGATTCTCATCTATTCCCGTATAAGATCTCAAGTAATTCTTCCAATCCGTCTTACTTGCTGGTACTACATCTAGTAGTCCGGCTACGAATCCAACATGAATCTTCAGTTCTCTTGCTAATAGCTCAGTTCTTTATGTTCACTTTTCTGAGCACTATACCTTAATCATCACAATATTTCTGGCTGCAGCCCTCATTCCTCAAGGGTAAGCTCCTTATCCTAACAGGATTTTCCTTATCTGCTGGAACCTCTTCCGGGTCTCCAGTAGGGTACTCTATCGAATTTACCCACTGATCTTCAGCATATAATAAAGCATCATCGTGATGCTGCTCGTATGCCTCAAGGTCTGTCGCCTTACTCGTCGATACGATATCGAGCTAAGTTATTATCATGATAATTAAGAGTTCCCATAAGGGTTTTATATGTCAGCACTACATTATGTAGTCCAATTATGAACTTGGAAAGAGTTCTTATTATCATAGTAAATTTATTGTTTTAACGTCACCTCATCTCTAGGGTTTATAACGTACACTCTGATACCATTTTTGTAACACCCCCAGATCCGGGGTCCGGGATCCGGTCATTACGGTCTCCATTTCTGTCCACAATACTTGAACTTACTTCAACATAAAACAAATTACATCTTTATGACCCAACACAACAATATAAAACACACCCGTTACAGTCCCAGAGATGAAATCAGAGTAACAATCAAATTTTATTAATCACATTTTGAGTTCTTACAACCCAAAGAATTACAATATAAATACATACTCTTTGCCATCTATTTACGTTAGTCATACTAGCCCACATACTTGGTACTGAAATAATGAATCTATCCTACCAATAGCTTCCTCTTCAGCTCTGGTAGTCTCATCGTCCTCGTCAGCGTCGAGTGCGCCTTGTGCGAGTCATCTGGTCTAGCAGTTGTTGTGATATAATAATAAAGCAAGGGTGAGCAATAGCCCACCAACAATAATGTATAACTGAATGATAATATATAACAGTTCAAAAGTAATTTTCAAACCATATGCCATGCATTTACGAAAATGATGCCAGTATAACATAAACGATGAAGTTACAAGGTAACTCAAAATGTATATATAGGTGAAAATATCTGCTATGTCAAAGATAAGAAAGATATTATCATTTATCATAAAAGAGGAACTTGCAGGAAAAATATTACAATTCCAATTATGAATACTTTTCCAATACTGCCAACAATGATAATGTTGCAGAAAATAAATGAATTCGAATGATGAACTAATGCTGGAGTATTCACCGCGCCCGCTGTTCCAATCCTTACGATGATCAGTCGCAGATTGTACAGCTCAATTTAGATTTACTACCGGTAGAAGGAAGAGCTGACGGATTTACTTGTCTACTGCCCTGTTAGATCTCCCCGGCCAACGGTTGGGCCAATGGGATGGACCGGCGCTACTCGGCCTCTTACACGACTCCAAATTCGAAAAGAAATTCATGACTCTGAACGTAAAGTTCGTCCCCCTTTCCCCAAGTATAATACTTGTTGATAAGACTCCACAAAGTAGTCGTATCTAGTTCGAAAGGAAAATTCAACATCATATCTCCCAAGCTGCTGCTTGTTAGAGGATACCAACTTGTTCCAACAATCTTACCCCTCGAATGATGAGAAGGTTACTCAAAGATTCAATTGATAAACAGCAACCAAGTTGCGAGTGAAAAGAATAGTTTTAAAAGATTTATGACCGGGAAGTCAACAAGATAAATAACATTTCTCAAGTAAGGTTCACCTATAACATGGAAGTTTGAGCGAGCATTTAAATCCTTTTAAGATAGATTTAAATGGAAAATAAAGAGTTGGGAACCTTTCCTTGATAAAATAGTCATAAAAAGACTCCGAAATATTTTACATAATATTTGAAGGTGGAAGATAATCTTTGAATAATATAATCATTTTAAAACTAGTTTAAAAGAATTAAATAAATATTCAAATAATACTTATTAAATCATAAGTATTTAAAGAATATTCTTAATATAAAATATTGCTCGTCAATAATCCTCGAATAAATATGCATAATTATTCACTAAATAAATCAACCGTTAAATGAATATTTGAAATAATATTCATTAAGTAAATAGAACTTCAAATGAATATTTTAAAATAATATTCATTAAATAAATAGAACTTCAAATGAATATTTTAAAGTAATATTCATTAAGTAAATAAAATCTTAAATGAATATTCGAAGGTAATATTCATTTAATGAATAGAATTCCAATTGAATATCAAAATAATATTCATTAAATAATCAACTCTAAATGAATATTCGAAACTAACATTCATTTAATATCTCTCAACTGAAATAATACTCAAATAACATTCCTCGAAAGATTTCCAAGTAATTGATACTTTATGGAAATATAAATAATGTTTAATAAAAAAATTCCTTAAGATAAATAATAATCTGCCGTTGGAATCCCTCCGGGTTTCCACGACTATCTATATATCTCAAAATACCGACTCCCGGTCTATATTTAAGAATGAATATCATATGCCCTTCGCTAAGGGTCTTACCAAAATAATCCGGTTTATAACTAATAATTCGTATCTAGTCTATAAGCCAATATCAATTCAGGGAACAAGTATCATAATATAATCTCACAATAGGCATGCATGCTATGACATATGTATCAGAAACAACAGATATACATATTATCACAACAACAGTTCCAAGGTATTGGAAACTTGCCTGGTAATCGGGTGTGGGTAGAGATAGCGTGTCCTGGGTCTGCTCGATGATCTATAAACAATCAGAACATTCGAGATTAACCACTTAACACCTTTTAAAAGTCTAAGTATAAACTTCACTTAAGTTGAAACACGTTTTCAAGTTATCTCGTTATGCACCCTTTTGTGTAACTCTTTTTGTCACCGATACGGTCCGATATTTGTTCGTTATTAAGACATGTCATCAAACTTACACTTGGTATATACTTAAATCGTATAAGTTCTAAGGTTGGTCATTTCCGAACCAAGATTATACCTCGAGTTTTATCGCCCGTTTTCTAAGTGAATTTCCAAAGTTATAACCAAGTGTACTTTTAGGGGTTCGTTCGCGCTTAACTTTGATTCAAACATTTTTATATAATCGGAAAACGATCCGTTTGACATGAGGTTTTCTCCCACACCTTCCTTATGATATCTATTATTTAATTACCATGATTCGCCACTGCATAACTCATTTTAAGAAGGTTCAATTTCCGTTACGAACTTGCTTTTACGGTTTCAAACCACTTTTAGTAATTTGACCATAATTCCTAAACCGTAAATCAGAATGTTTCAATTTTCATGCCAAAACGATCTATGGCTCGAGAACTATAAGGACATGTTAAGTAATCACTAAGGTCAGAAATTTATCCTAACTGTTATGCACGAATTTTTAAGGTCTAACGAAAATCGGGCATTACGACGGCTATAAATTGAACGTTTCCAATTTCATTTCATCAACACCAAGCCACACCGGGCATACCATACATCTTACATACATTATACTCATCTTACAAGTCCAAGAATAGTTCACTTTAGCACCATAATCATCATGTCTCATAATCAACAAAATCAATTACATAATCATGCTTACATGCTTATCATAACATCTAACTTATAACTAATCTAAAAATCACCAAGAACACCATAAAGCTTAAAATAAAACCTAGGGTTTGAGATGTCCATACCTTCCTTGAAGTGTTCTAAGACCTTAATAAGCCTTGATTATCTCTTGCATATCCTTAACCAAGCTTGGATCATTCAAACAAATCAAGAAATCAAAGATTAGATCTTGAAAAAACTATTCATCATCACTTTGATGATTTTTGAAAACTATGCTATAGATGGAATTTGAAGCTCAAATTTCTAGGAGATCATGTTGATATAGTAAGGAACTTACATGATTTATTTCATGGCCATTGAAGGTCAAGAGGTTGGACTTTGATTTTGCTAAAAAGGAGCAGATTTTTTTTGCTCTTCATGGAGTCCTTGGCTTTGCTTCCTTTGTTTTGCTTTGTTTGATCAATAATGCACAAGGTGAGTGGAACTAGATATTATCTCATCCAATCCTACTTTATTAAAGTGATGAGGTAAGGGATGATGCATTTCGAAGCTTATCTTGGAAGCTTGGTGGATTAAAGATTGTTTGTACTAAGTACAAGGTTTAAATCATTATGTGCATTGGTTATCATGTAACCACTTGATATAATTCTCTTCATGATCATGTAGGATATTTAATCTTGGCATAATCTCAATCTTTAACCCATGATTCGTTCGTTTAATCGCTTAATCTCATTGTAAGGTTTCAGCGGTTTCTAGAACGTTCGTTTCACTGTCTCAGTGGTTTTCGTTCCAAATCCTCAAATCAAATATAACAAAATCCTAAAATATTAAATCCTCAAATCCTTAATTTAATACTTCATTTCTTGAATATAATAATATATAATTCACTGCCCGGTTATTGCTCAATTCATTGATCGCTCGGAGGAATAACTCAAGGATTTCTAGTTAGGGTTTTACCGGAAACCTTCTTAAAATTTGTACTATCATTTCTATCTTTCTTAATAATCCTCGAATTCAAATTCCTCAAATCCTTAATTCCTTCGGTGTCTAGGGGAATCTCGGGAAAAATAAAAGTGCCGTTTTTCAGAATCTGACAGCTTTTACATACACTCATTTTTCCCCTAGATCATTAATACGAACTCAGAAATCCGTTCCGGGTACTTCTATATAGTGTCGTCTCATAATATTCCAATTTCCACCAAAAACACTATTCACTACTTATTCTCTTTTTAATCCTTGTACTTAGAAAATATCCTTATGCTTCCTCGAGCGTTCCTTATCTCTTTTACGGAACCTCCGGACTTATAACAGATATCGATTTGGATGACATGAGAATACTCCTTTGTTCGTATACCCTAACTTACTTTCTTGGAGATAGATTATTCTTATCTAGGTACTCAACCAATTACATCCTTCTTTGAATAGAAACATTATAATCCAAATCCAATTCCATTAGATAATCATTCCTTAGAACCATGGTTACATCGTAGTCGTGACTACTATTCCTTCTTACATTAATATATAAGAAAAGTTTTTAATTTTACCAAAAATCTGGGTTCTTACATTTATTGTAATCGTGAATAAATTATATATCTAATTTGTCAGAGCATATTCGAACAATCAACCATAACTGTGATTATATATAATCCAAATCAATGAACCAATAGAATAAAATCCTGTAGATCTAAGATCTCGGATGCCAGAATAAACTCTCACAAAAAGAAAGAACGCAACCCCATATGGGTTGACAAAATTCACTAACGGGGTACTAAATTTTCAATAAAAAATATTTTTATTGAAAAGCAATGTAAAATCAAGGCTGAGAAACGGGAGTTATCAATCACAAGAAGAAAGTACAAAATCCGATATATCAATAGATGAAACCCACCAACGGGGTAGTAGACTCTCAATAAAAAGAAATATTTATTGTAAAACAAAGCAAAATAAAGGAAAACAATTAAAAGAAGGTTTAACATTAACTAAAACGCTGATATCAGCCCCTAAACTTTATTTTAGTATTTATGGGAGAGGAGAAGAGAGAGAGAAACCACTACGACATTCGTTATAAAAATCACTATTTTTGATAACTGGATTGATAATATGAAATTATATATTGTTTCTAATAAAATGTGCCCTTTTTAATTTTGTATTCATGAATAAAAGTAATAGTAATCAATTCACATGGTTGATATTATTTATTTTTTGATATCAATAAAACCATAAATATAAGTAGAAAAAGTTAATAACTTGGCAGATAGATTCTAAATAAACATGGATATTTATTAAAAACAAACATAATTAAAAAAAAAAAAGAGGCCTTCATTTTATGTATTCTACTCTTAGTTTTGTTTTGTAACATCTCAATGTTGTTTTCAGTTATATAGTAACATACATAAATAACTTGGGTTGAAAGTAACTTTATATGTGATTGTCACATTTTTTCTTTCATGTACTATTTTCGTTTCGTGTACAAACAAAATTTGTGTAGTTTAGTAGTGTTTTGTGTTCGAATTTTGGGTACACAAAAAAATTTCATGCCATTTTAATACAAGATCCCAAAGACACACGTCATGAATTAATGTACACAACACAAACGATTTGTCAGGTCTACACGTAAGGCTTTCTTCTATCATAGATACTTATTGTTAAAGAAAAATGAATTTCGTGTTTTCTAACCCAATAATTAAATTATAAGGACACATAAAAAATAATGTGATTATGTTTTATATATAACACATTTGATTTTATTTCATGTACAGTTTTCTATTTTAACATGATAGTCAATTTGAAAAAATATATGTGATACTCATTTTCAAATATCTTATTATACACGTAAGGATGACAACAGGTTGAGTTCAGTTCGAGTTTCGTAAAATCCAAATCCATAACCAAATATTTTCAGACTTTAAAAATTAATTCAAATCGAAATCCAAAACTCAATATTCAAAACCAAATTCGTCGGGTTTCGGATTGGATCTGATTTTTTCGTGAATCCAGAATTAATAATAATGTAGTCAAATTTAAAAAATTGCTACACACAAACAATATTTATTATGTATATATAATACTTAAAAATTAAAATGATTAAATTTAGTAAGTAGTTAAATGTAACATATTGTACGAATTAAACTAACATACTAAGTGAAATTTGAAATTTGCCAAAATATAATTTTTCGTATACAACACAAATGAAAAATTTATGTAAATGAAGAAAAATTAAATCTTAAATATTTCAATAAAATTTGAGATAGAGATATAAAACTTCTAATTACTAAATTAGTATTGACTAATTCTAATGAAATATTTGAATAAAAATAAATAAATTATATGTGTTATGTAATAACCGTGAATTTTCGAATAAAATTTTCCTACTCGATATTTAAATTTTATTTAAGAGCGATGCACTAGTATATTTTAATTAGCGCGTTTTTGTAAATTTTAAAAATTTTATATATTCATATGTGAGTAAATATTATATTATATTTATTTGTTTATATTTATTTGGTATTTATTTAAAACTAGGAAAATTTAGGAAAAATAGGATTTTAGTTTTTGGTCGAATTTATTTTAGAGAACGAAATTTGAGTCTCATTTTAATTGGCCAGCAGGAAAAAAAATGAGATTAATATTACTGATTTGACGAATCAAATCGTTAAGCACGAGAAGGGGACAACTTTATTCTTTCACAAAGCACGAACATCACTTTCACAAAACACAAATTGTTCCAACATTTTTACAAGACAAAAAAATGCTTTGACTCACCTTTTTCCTAGACCCCACCTACCATCCTTTTTAACCAAAACAATCAGAACCAAAAACCCAGGCATTTCCTTTTTTTTCATCTCTGCAAACAAGAGCATAATCACAGGTAGTTTATTCTTTTTTTGTTAAACTTTTTTTTCTTTTTTTTTTCCCGATTTCGTTTCTTGTTTCCGGTAGGCTTGAATTGTTTGTGTCGGCGGGTGGGTCTTGGTGTTGTTTGTCGATGTAACCACCACCGATTGGTGGTGGTTCGGTGTTGGTGGTGTTAGAGGCGGAAGAAGAGAAGGAGAGGGAAAGATAGGGGAAAAGAGAGAAGACAGAGATCGGAGTTATAAGGGGATGAGTGTTGTGGGTGTTATTGGAGGGAGGTGGAGGGAGAGATAGCGAGAGAGGGAAGAGGAGAGGAAGACGAGAGAGGAGAGATTGGAGGTCGAAGGGAGAGATAGAGGGAGATACGGGAGAAGAGAGGGAGAGATAAAGAGGAGAAGAGAGATCGAGAGATTGAGAACGACGGAGAAGAGAAAGAGACAGTTGAGAGGAAGAGAGAACGGGAGAGATGACAGAGAGATTTCGAAGAGAGAGAGAGAGAGAGAGAGAGAGAGAGAGAGACGAGTTGGAGAAGGGAGATGCAATGGAGGTGGCGCGGCGGCAGTGGTGGCGGGTGGGCCCCACGCACCGCTGTTGCAGTTAGGATAGTAATAAAATAATATAGTTCTGATAATAAACTGATGATCAAATGTTTTAATCGGGATTTTTGTTATAAACGTATAAAAGGGGATTCAATTGATTAATTTAGAATATTTTTATTAAATTGAGGATATTATTTAAAACAGTTGGTAATAAGTAATTTAATAAAAATGGTATAATTAATTAATTAATTAGAATTATTTTGTGATTTTTGGACATAATTTAGAGACTAAATGGTTTGTTGATAAAAGAGGGAATAATTATGAATAAATAGAGTTAATTATGGTTTTATTTCCGAAGACGGATATTTAGTATTCCCGGACTATTTTGATTAACCAGATCGGATCAAATTATTTTAGAGGCTAGAATCGGAATGATATTAAATTATTTACGAGATTAAAAATGGATTATTCTCGTTATAATCGGTAACTCCTATTTTCGTTTTAAAGTGGGATTTACAGATATTAAAATAGTATACGTTTTCTAGATTTAATTCCTGAGTTCGAAGAAAGAGTTATTATCCGGGAATTATTTTCCGTTATTTATCGTAGAGATTTTCAAGAGATATTTTACTATTAGTATATTGTATTATTTAAATATTATATTATCGAATCAGGGATATTTTATTTTGACGAATCGCTCACGTATTTCTGGTTGCCATTTTTAGAGAATATTTCCCGAGCCGTAGATCGAAGCCAAGTTCACGGGTAGATTATAAATTTTATCTGCATTTATTTGCACTACGAGATCGAGGCAAGTTCATTCCTACCCTAACTCTCGGAAACTTTGTATTTCTGTTCGTATTATTTCATTCCTTATTTAATTTCGAATTATCAATTATGAGAACTATTTGTTGCTCCTTATGATGCGATAATTTCTTTTGAGCATTATTTTCTCGTTAAATATTATTTTACTGTTAAATTAGCTTATTTGCGTTTTGTATCCCCTATAAGCGTAGAAGGAATTTCATTGCTATCAAGTCATTCTCATTAATTCGAGGCGACCAATTGATTTGATTCAGTGGAACTAGTCTCACTTATTCGAGCTAGTTAAATTCATTCTTTTCAGTCGAATTTATTGTACAAATTTGACAATATTTATTGATTATCTTTTAGTTGGTTCATCTCTCGAACCAACAAATAAGAGCTATAAAATTAGAATCGTTAGGGTTTTACTCGTTGATCAAGTGAAAAATATTCTATTTAACGTTCATCAATTGTGGGTATTATAAATATTCGAGTGGTACTATTCGTTCAGTACAACTCAAAATATATCATTTTAAAACTATTCTCATTACTTCGAGATAGTTGCTTTTATTGTCAAGGTCTAGCATTTTGTTCGTGCCAACCAATAAAATATTATTATTGAGAGGTTACATCGGTCCATTGTTCGGATTGGTGGCACAATTGAGTCAGACTGGCAGTCCGCCAGATTATCAATTATTTTCCTGGAAGAATTATCTCACGTTATCTGTTCATCAAATATTCGGGAATTCTGTGTTCTACTGGTCAATTTTGGGAAAGAGGTCCATTATAGAGAAAGAGAGACTCGTGTACCGTTATGCGGACACGAGATTATTTAGGCACTATGTTGCCAGGGTAGAATTAATAACCCACTATGATGCTAGCATTCATACATATATATTATATTGTTGATATCGTATTGTAGCCGTGATCGGGCGAAGTGCGGTGTCATCGGAGGACGGTATTCCCGGTCGGATAGTTGATCGCCCCACCGAGATACCGAGAGGTGGAAGACCAGTTTATTCTTAAATCATGAGTCACCAGAGTTATATCAATTGAGTCTTTCGAGTATTCTGTTTCGAGATGAGTATTGAGTCAATGCCAGATTGTGATATCCGATTTTAAAATTTCGAGTATTTCTTTCGGTAAATCTTATTATATTTATATACCGAGCAAGGAGAGAACTTGCTGAGCACCACAGTTGCTCATTCTTGCTTTACAACATTTTATTCAGCTGTCAAGATGGAAAGAGGCGAGACGTCCAGCCAGGGATCCAGGGGAAATGGAAAAGCTCCAGGCTATGCTGACAAGAACTAGAATATCCAGCTGGAACCTTTATTTTTCTACTTTTGTGAACTTATGTAAGATATTATCCTAAGATGTAATATGTCGTATTGTAATATTGTGTGAGACCGATCTTGGATCTGCGGAGTGGGACACTTATGCTCCGTTGTATTAAATATTTTGCTTTATTATTGCGCTAACATGTGCTGTAGGATATTGAGACAATATGACGACCCGGATCCCCAGTCAGGGCGGATTTGGGGGTGTTATATGTTATATCTAAAATATTACATTTAATAATGAGAATAAAGTTCCTAAGATTACCTCAAGAAATTTATCTGAGATTACCATAATGTAGTTACCTTATTTTATGCACTCGGGTATGTATTTTCAGTTAGAAAATGATTTACTTTCCTTAATTAAATTATACATGCACAAATACAAAATTTCCATCTAAATGCATATGACATGCGTCATATTAACATTGGATATCGTTCTATTATCTCAGGTAAGTTTCCAGAGGTAACCTTAGGAACTTTATTCTCTTTAATAATTTCAAATTATGATTTTTATATTATTTATGTGTCGGGTTTCGATATTGGTTCGGGTTTCGGGTTGGATATCGGTTATGTACAATTAAAATCCAAGTCCAAATCGAAACTATTTCGGGTTTAAAATTTAAATAATCCAAAAATTCGACTTTAGTATATCCAAAATTCTGGGCTTCAAATTGGGTACCATCAGATCGTATTAATTTGTCATTCCTATTTATGTATAGTATAAAATTAATGTTTAATATACCGTATTCTATTAGAAAAGAATAAAAAATTTAACACACATACTCCCAAAATGAATATACACATTTTAAGTTATCATTAAAAATAGGCTGAGGGCAATCACCATAAACTCTAACAATCATATCTTACTCTAAGAATAAGATATATATGATATGTTTGGTTGACTGATAATGTTTATTTTTTTTTATAGTAAATCAATACAATACTAGAATAACATACAATTTGTAAAAATGATATTGAACGAACACATAGGAAACTATATTGGATGAAAGTTTTCTTTATCATATCAACGTTCATTTAATGGATCTTGCATAGTAAAGATTTTTTCTCATATCGCTGAAACTTTTGAGAGACAATAAACATGCAATCTTATTTTGAGAGATAATCTAATGATTTATAACGGTCATGAAAAATAAATGTTTATGAATTTTTAATATGTATTCGAAAAATTGATCGCACTCCTACAATTTTTTTGAATGAACTAATATAATAAAACTTATAGAAACCCACAATACTTCACATTTAAATATATCGAATTTCCAAAATAATAAAACTTAAAATACCGGTAAAAAAATTTATGAACTTCGTAGAAAGATTCTCAAAAATGAGAAAAATCAATTGAAAAACAAAATTAAGAAAAAGCAATAAAGAGGGGCTTAGAACGTTTCAGTGGGGGATGTGAATGTTATGATAATTGTTCGATAATATTAATATTAATGCAATTGGTATAAATTGACGAATAGGTAATTTTGCACTTAAATTAATTACATTCTAATCAAATTATCCTTTTTTGTAAATTATGATTAAAATTATATATTTATATTAATTAATTAATAAATTTTACCATTCGGTGCGTAGCACGGGTAGAATGCTAGTAATTATTATATCATCATAAAATTAAAGATAATTTTATGAGTTTCACGTGGGTTATAAAATTATCCAAAACTGATTTGTATATCTAAAACAAGAGCTCAAATAGTAAATATGATTTTTTTTAATATTAATAAAAAAATAAATAAAATTCTATTATAATACAATCTTTCCTAACACATACTTTTTTAGATTATAATTTTCGTTTTTACAATTCCATTCTAATACAACCTTTTTTTAATTATATCCTATTTAGATTATAATTTTCTTGATCGTCTATTTATAAAAATATTATATTCGATGGTTGAGATAATTTTGACGGTATAGAGATCAAAATTATGGATAAGATCAATGTTATGTTTCTTATATATAAGGATATAATTTATAATCCAACGGATGATTTTTAACCCAACTTTTTAATCCAACGGATCCTATTCTTTTGGTAGTATAGTGACTAGACCAAAAATTTGAAAAAAAATCCTCTTATGATTATTATATGTAAGGATATTATATTAATTTTTTTAATATCTATATGTTATTAATTTATATAACAAATTGTTGTTAGAAAATGGATATGTGTAAGATTTTACACGTTCAATTTAATATTTGTGATATACCTTGAATTCTTGAAATTTGATTTGGACGATTTTATAGACCACATGAAATTAACAAAATAATCTTTGATTTTGTGATGGTTTAACAATTATTTTCCAATTTAAACTACTGTAATAACCGCGAATTTTCGAATAATATTTTAATTTTGAGCCGAATTTTAGAGTCTCGTTTTAATTAGTCAGCGGGAGAAAAACGAAATCTTTTTACTAAATATTTATATTAAATATTTTCATCATTATATTTGTCCCCCATTTTTATTTCTTTTAATTTAATAATTACCCACCTATTAAATAAAAAAAAAGTTATTATGATTATGTCCACTAAACATTTTACAATGATGTTGTTTCCATGATTTAGCCTTTTAACATTTTTTATTTATCAACATCATGATTATTAGATGTAGTGTGGTTTTATATAACCCGGTACATTTTAGTCTAAACAAGACACAAGTACCATCATTTCAAACACTATCTTGTTAAACCCATATGTTCAGAAAACAGAGCAGGGGAGAACAGTTTTTTCACAAACACCAAACTGACTCTCTATTTTACAACCAAAGACTCGATATTTTTTTTATATACATATAAACGAAACAAAACAGATTTTATTTTTTCACTTCTCTGCAAAACAAAGTTATAAACACAGGTAGTTATATCATTTAACTTCCATTTTTTTCTTTCAATTCGTTGTTTATGCTTGTATTGTTCGAACTATACCTGTATTTGTGTTGTGGGTTGAAGGGGTTATTGTGGGTGGTTGAATCGGTGGTAAGGGGTGTCGATGGATGGTGTGCGCGGAGTGTTTGAGTCGAGATAGATTGAGGTGGTGGGTGTGGTTGAAACGTGCGGTGGTAGTGTGTTTCGATTCGGTGGTTGTTGGTCGATAAGGGAGGGTGCAGAGAGGGGTCGAGAGAGAGATTTATGGGGTCGAGATTGGGGAGAGTCGAGAGGGAGATGAGAGATAGAGAGAGTTAGGATCGATGGTTGTGGTCGAGTGCTTGGTGGAGGTGTTGTTGCCGTGAAGAAAGTGAGAAGAGAGGGAGGAAATGAGGGAGGAAGAGAATGGAGTTTTGGGTGTTGTTTTCGTTGAGGTGAAATAAGGGGGAGAGGGCAGAGATATTGAGAGAGATTGTTTGAGTTGAATGGTGTGGTGTTATTGGGTGTTGTCGGAGTAAAAAAAAGGGGTTTATGGTGGTGGTAGTAGTAGGTTGAAAGAGAGAAGAGAGAATGGAGAGATGTCGAGAGAGATTGAGGGAGATGGAGAGAGGGAGAGGGAATGGTACGGGAGAGAGAGATTCGAGCAGAGAGAGAGAGAGAGAGAGAGAGAGAGAGAGAGAGAGAGAGATGTGGGATAGAGAAAACAGGGGAGGAGGAGAGACATTGGTGGGACCCGTTCGTGTGGGACCCGTTCGTGTGGGACCCGTTCGGGTGGGACCCACGTTAGTAAAAATATTAATAAAATAATATTATAAAACGATACAATTCTGATAAATTAACGATTGAATGTTAAAATCAGAATTTAATGATTTGGATTGCTATTAAAATTGTGAGAAATAAATAGATTTTAAATGGTTTAATTAATTAAATAGAATTGTTTTACGATTATTTGGATAAAATTAGAGATTTAATGATTTATTAATAAGAGAAGGAATATTTGTGATTAAATAGAGTTAAATATGATTTTAATCTGATAATTAATATTTTTCAGATTATTTATTTTAATTAACCGAATCAAGTTAGATTTATTTTAGAGATTAATATTTGATTTAAATAAATTAGAATTTGTGAGGTTGCTTAAAATTAGAATTCTTTGATAAATTATTTTTAAAAAAAAATGAGAATAATTATTTTGGATTTAAATTGAATAAAAATGGATGTTTGAATTTTTCATTTTGAGTAAGAATTTAGATTTCCAGATATTAAAAATAGGATATATTCTCCAGATTTAATTCCTGTGTTCGAAGAAATATTTAATTATCCCGGAATTAATTTCTGTTATTTATTCCGGAGATTTTATGAGATATTATATTATTATTAATTATATTATCGGATCGGGAGTATTTTATTCTGAAGAATCGCTCACGTATTTCTGGTTGCCATTTTTAGAGAATAATTCTCGAGACGTAGATCGACGCCAAGTTCACGGGTAGAGTATAATTTTTATCTGCATTCATTTGCACTTCGAGATCGAGGCAAGTTCATTCCTACCCTAACTTTTGGAAACTGTGAATTATTTTCGTATTATTTAATTTCTTTATTATTTTCGAGATATTATATGTTGAGATTTATCTGTGGCTTCGTATGATGAAATAATTTCTTTTGAGCATTATTTCTCGTTAAATATTATTGTGCTGTTAATTTAGTTATTGAGAATTATAATCCCTATAAGCGTAGAAATAATTTAGTTGCTATCGGGTCGATCTCATTAATTCGAGACGACTATTATTTTGATTCAGTGAAACTAATCTCATTCGTCTGAGATAGTTAAATTTATTCTTTTCGATTGAATTTATTGTACAAATTCAATCGTTATTTATTGATTATCTTTTAGTTAGTTCCTCGTTTGAACTAACCGATAGGAGTTTAAAAATTATAATTGTTAGAGATTTTTTATTCGTCGATCAAGTGAAAAATATTCTATTTAAATGTTCATCAATGTTGAGTATTATAAATATTGAGAAGTACTATTTGTTCAGTACGACTCCCAATTACTTCAATCTTAAGACTATTCTCATAAATCGAGATAGTTGATTTTATTGTCAAGGTGTGGCATTTTGTTCGTGTCAACTGATAAATTATTATTATTGAGAATTTACATCAGTCCATTGTTCGGATTGGTGGTAAAATCGAGTCATACTGGCAATCCGCCAGATTTGTAAATATTTTCTGAAAGAATTATCTCAAGTTATCTTTACCCCAAATATTCGGGAATTCTGTATTCTACTGGTCAATTTTGGGCAAGAGGCCCATTATAGAGAAAGAGAGACTCGTGTACCGTTTTACGGACCCGAGAATAATTAAGCACCTTGTTGCCTTGGTTGAATTGATAACCATTATGATGCTAGCATTCATACATATATATATTATTGTTGATATCATATTGTAGCCGTGATCGGGCGAAGTGCGGTGTCATTGGAGGCCGGTATTCTTGGTTGGTTAGTTGATCGCCCCACCGAGATACGGAGAGGTGGAAGACCAGTTCATTCTTAAATCATGAGTTATCAGAGTTATATCAAATGAGTTATCGAGTATTCTGTTTCGAGATGAGTAATGAGTCTTTTGAGTATTCTATTTTGAGATGAGTTTTGAGCCTTTCGAGTATGATATTTTCAAGATGTATTTGAGCCAAATCATATTGTGATATCCGATATTAAAATTTTGAGTATTTATTTTGGTAAACCTTATTATATTTATATAGTTGCTGAGCACTATAGTTGCTCATCCTTGCTTTACAACATTTTGTTCAGCTGTCAAGACGGAAAGAGGCGAGACGTCCAGCCAGGGCTGCAGAGGCAAGGGGAAAGCGCAAGACTATGGCGACAATAATTAGAAGATCCAGATGGAATCTTTATATTTCTACTGTTGTGAACTTTTGTATCATATTATTTCGAGATGTATCAAGTTGGTTTGTACTATGTTGTGAAGACGATCTTGGACCTGCGGAGTGGGACATTTTATGCTCCGTTGTAATAAAATTTGGTATTGTTATTGCGTTATCATATTGAGACAATGTGACGACCCGGGTCCCCTGTCAGGGTGGATTTGGGGGCGTTACAACTACGCAGAAACAAAAGAGAGAAGAAATTGAAGATTTTTTACGTTGAAAATTCTATTCGATTTATGAAAACTACTTATATTTCGTTTTGATTATCAAAATACCCTTCTCATTATTTGAAGATAGTTCTACTAATAACCAAATACAGCTCTAATAATATGTGTAAGAGTGATTTTGTCCAAATTTTTGGTAGTCGGTAGTCTGGTCTTCAGTACGACAAAATAAATAAGAACCGTTAGATCATAAAATAAGTAGATGAAAAACGTTTGATCTAACATTAAAAAAATATTTTATTTTTTAACATGTAAACTAAAAAGTATTTTTATATTGAAATATGAAAAAAGTGTATGTCAATGATTTAAATCATAAATATATTTGGTTTTCTACATTGAATAGGATTATCAATGTAGATGTTCTACACTGAATATTAATGTAAAATTCATAATTATATTTTCTAATGAGATTCTGAGTGTTTAGATTTCGATAATAAGTGTTAAATCATCACTAAATCAAAGATAATTTTATGACCTTCGTGTGAGCTGTAAAATCATTAAAATCTGATTTCTAGATCTCGAGATAGAGGCTAAATAGTAAATATGAACTTTTTTTACTATTAATAAAAAAATATAAAAAATTTAATTGTTTCTTTTTTTAATTATATTCTTTCCATATTATTTTTTTTTTAAAATTCTATTCTAATACAACACTTTAATTATTTCCTTTTTAGATTATAATTTCCTTTTTGATATGATATAATCTTGATCGTCTATTTTTAAAAATATTAGATTCGACGGTTGAGATTAATTTGGCAGTACAGTGACCAAAATTATGGATAAGATCCATGTTATGCTTATCTATACTATATTATTATAAGCAAAGTAGAGATCTTTTTGTAGTTTGTAGTTTGGTTAACCAAACTATTCACAACCGTTAGAGATTTCCAATTCAAATAGATCATGACCGTTAAATACAAAAAACTAAAAGTTGTTATATACAGAAGTCTAAAGTTCGATTCCCGCCAACAACATATTAATTTATATTTAATACTAAAAATTATTATATACAAAAATTTAAGGTTCGAAATCTTCAAATAACATACTCCCTCCGTCCCTTTTTAGTTGGCACATTTGTAAAAAACATTTGTCCCTAAATAGTTGTCACATTCCTTGTTCCAATACTTATTTTTACCAATTTTTTCATATATACCTCTTTATTTCTAATATCAATGTTTGATTTTATATTTAATATACACACTCATAACTCATCATTTAATATTAAGATTAAGGACAAACATTGAAACAAATTATATAATTAAAATTTTCTTAATATATGTGTTTTTTGCAAATTTGTCAACTAAAAAGGGACGGAGGGAGTATTAAAATTTATATATATATATATATATATATATATATATATATATATATATATATATATATATATATATATATATATATAATAAGCAAACTAGAGACCTTTTGTAGTTTGTAGTTTGGTTAACCAAACTATTCACAACCGATAGATTTACAATTCAAATAGATTATGATCGTTAGATACAAAATACTAAAATTTGTTATATATAGAGGTCTGAAGTTTGATTCCCGCCAATAACATATTAATTTATATCTAATACTAAAAATTATTATATATAAAGATTTTTATTATAAACAAACTAGAGATTTTTTGTAGTTCATAGTTTGGTTAACCAAACTGTTCACAACTGTTAGATTTACAATTCAAATCGATTATGACCGTTAGATACAAAATACTAAAAGTTGTTATATACAGAGATCTAAAGTTCAATTTCCGCCAACAACATATTAATTTATATTTACTACAAAAAATTATTATATACAAAGATTTAAGGTTTGAATTATTCCAATAACATATTAAAATTAATATTTATAATATCATATTGCACTATAAATAAATAATAAAAAATTAATGGTTCGATTCCCGTCAACAACATATCTATAAAACTATATTAGTCGAAAGATTGAAAGTTTGTCGGCTTGGTTTTCAGTTTGGTTATACTAATTAATAAAATAAATAATAACATAATATAATTAATGATAATTAGCTATTGCCATTTTCACATTTACTTTTAGTTGAAGATATTTCTTTTATAAAATCATCAATCGTATCATATCTTCAAATCATTAATATTTCCTTTCTAATTAAAAAACATTACTTTTTTTATTTAAAACTAAACTTACAATCATTAATTAATATCTTATATTTCAATCAATTTAAAAGACGTTTACTTTTAATTGAACATATTACCCTTTATACATACCTAAATATCGTATTTTCCAATCATTAATATTTCTTTTCTAATTAAAACAAGTTACCTTTTAATTTAAAACATAATTTTGCAATCATAATCTTCCAATCATTAATATCTTTCATTCACTAATAAAAATATATAATATAAATCCGTATAAAACGAATAATTACCGGATTTTTAGGAAAAAAATCAGAACCGCTAGATCTAATTATTAAATATTTTATATGATTAAGTTACTTTACAAAACATTCAAGATTCGAATTTCGTCAATGACGTATTTAATTTAAAATTTCATAATATAAGTTGTAAACCATGCATATCATTAAATAAATTTATATATATTATTTAATTTTAAATTAAAATAATTATTAAAAATAATAGTTATATAAAAAATAATTGTAAAATAAAATAAATTTATTTCATATAAAAAAATCTGTGCATCGCACGGATTATAAACTAGTTGTATATAAGGATATAATTAGTATTATACAAATGGAATATTTGATCACACATAAATCTTTCCTATCATGCATAAGTAATGGCACATTACATAACAGCAGTACGATTAGGAATGTAACCCAATCAAAACTACTAAAATTATGCACAAACACCTGATGGCAGTACTAAAAAATAAATGGGATTACTTTGGTTTTATATAAAGGGTTAATTGGCTATTTCATAATTGAACTCATGCTCAACTTGCAATTGGGTAATCGTACTCAAAAACCTTGCAGTCAACTCATTAAAGCAATTAAAACTTGCAATTGGCCAACCGCCGTCAACTCCCGTTAACGTCCGTGACGGAACGCTGATGTGGCATGCTGATATGTAAAAATTATACACGTTGTATGCTGAGGTGGTTTGATTTATTAAAAACACGAATTTTACTTAAATAAAGAAACATTTTTGGAGTAAATATAAATAATTTTTTATTTCTTTTTCTCTCTCTTTCCTCACAACCAGCAAAAACAGATCAAACATAGGCTGAATGAAAAAATAAAAAGGAAATTTCAAGAACAGGAGAACAATTCTTCTCCTTTCCAGAATTCGACCATCGCCAGCAACCGCGGCAAACTCCGGCAACTTGATTTTCTGGCCACAACACAGCACGCATACACGACAAACACTTACCAACAAATAGATAATAATTATGCAGCAAAAACACCACAAAAGCCGTTCAAAATGACTACAAAATAGCATTTCCGGCGAGCTTCAACAACAACTCCGGCGACAATAATTCTTTACGAATTGTTCCCAGAATTGTAGAGTTGAGATAAAGATTCTGATCCAGATAAAGATTCTGATCCAGAATTGTTGAATTGAGGTGACGATTCTGATCGAGCCATAGCTGTTTGATGATATGTCGCAACGAACTTACAATCATAAATACAAAAAAAGCACGATCAATCACGATTGTGATCAAGAAATCAACCACAAAACACAAGATTACGTGATTATCGAACACAAACAACACTTCGTTTTGAGGAATTTCAATATGAGAACAAAGAAACAATGATATTTCTAAATATTTTGATAAATAATTACTGCAACAATGGAAGAATTTGATCTTCACTGCTAGAGCCTTATGGTTAGAAATTCAAGAAACATATGCGTGCTCTGAACTGTTGGTGGGAGGTTTGTTTGTTGTTGGGTGACTAGGTCTGTGCGTTTTTCTCAAGTTGATTTTGAGTTGTCAAATTGCAGGGTGATCGTGATTGTGAGTGGTTTGCAGGGTGTGCCTCTCTGTTTTGTGCTAGCAGCTTTGATACGTATACGGGAGTGTGATAGTTTGAAGAACATAACTCCGGCGACAATAATTCTTTGCAGGTGGGTCGACGGAGAGACTGGCGTTGTGGTTGTATTGATGGCTGGAACGGAGGTTGAATTGATGGCTGGAAATGGATGAAAGAGGAGTGCTGGTGTTGTTGCAGGTGGAACGGTTGAATTAAAGGGGATAAAGGAGGAGCAGGATTGTTTATGCTTGTTACGTATTTTTCATTTTTTTGTCAAGTTTTTTGATTTAATTTTAAGTGAAAATAATGACATGGCATCCTACCTTACAACACTTAACGGGGCACCGTTAAAAGTCAACGCGAGTTAACGGCGCTGCAAGTTTTTTCTTGTTTAGTGGTTCAATCGCAATAAATTATTAGTGTACTTACCTATTTGCAAGTTTTTTGAGTTCAGTTACCCAACTGCAAGTTGGGCACAAGTTCAATTATGAAATAGCCAATTAACCCGTTTTATAAATGGATCTTGGACATAAATGGCATCATCAGGGTGGGAGTGAGTGGCTATCTTAGAAATAAAACAAATGATAACATTTACTAATTTAGTGGTCCAACTATGGTATTTTTCCAATTGGAAGTGGAAATCAGAACATTGTTCTTTCTTCTAAAGGATATTAAAGCTACGATCATTGACGACCAGAATATTATTGTACATACGGACTCGTACACTTTACGACACAACGTATACTCCCTCCGTCCCAACCAATTCTTTACATTTCTTTTTACACTTTCTGGCACGCATTTTAAGGTATATTTTAAGGATAGTTCCATAACTTATTTTTAAAATTTTCATTTTTTGTATAAAAATATATGCATTATATTTTTATACAAGAAAAGAAAATTTTAAAAATATGTTATGGAACTACCTTTAAAATGCACCTTAAAATGCGTGCCAAAAACATCATTTAAAACGTAAACAATCACATGGGACTGAGGGAGTATCATTTTAGAATAGGATGTATTGATAATATTTTCTTCTTAAAAATCGACAATCTAGATGACTTTAAACACATACAGATTGCACATATTAATCATAAATTATGTATAATCATGGTGCAGATTTTGAGCAAACAAGGAGTTCACATGCCCAATGTGGTATGAACTGAACTTAACAAGCACAATAATTGATCCATCATTTTATTTTGTACTATCTTTTTTAATATTACACACGACTAAAGAATAATATTATATATTTTTTCTAATAGTAAATAACTAAACATCCATTCATATCTTTATCAACCGTAACCTAATATTAGACACTATTTTGCTTTTAATCATTTCAACATACATACGCATTCTTTTTTCACGTCCTGGGTAATACATGTTAAACTAAACTCATACGTGTTGTATAAGTGTTATTACACTTTCTATATAACATGACTAAATTCATATGATCATCACATTCACATTAATTCACTCTGCACAACAAACACAACATACTTTCTTCCACAATAGCATACTACTATTAGAAAGCTCCTCTTCGTAACCAATACAAAGTGAATGTGTACGTTATTCACACTTCTAGACAGTTTAATGATAACCGTAACGACATGGGGGTGGTGATCAGAGACCATCATGGTCGTATGATTCGATGACTCATAAGTACACTGCGTGGGTTATCTCCACTGCAGGACCTGCTTATGGATTGTGGAACAAATTAAGAAGCTCCTTTGCTACAATCCAGAATGGAAAATTGCATCAAACACATTTCAGAATCAGCAAACAAGTTAGCTCACTACCTTGCTGCAGTAAAACTCTAAAAGTCATATGTTTACCCTATTTGTAAACATCGAAGATTCAACTCAACTTAAACAAGAATGTAATAATAAATAGTATATACATACTGTCATAGTGATCTCAAATGTTCAACTGTCAAAGGAAAGAAGACAAAGACAATCTATAGTTTTGATGTTTTACTCCATTGAAGAAGTTCATTAATTGATCAAGCATCAGTGGAGTATTCAAGACAGTGCCTATTTATAGTGACAGGAGGTTCCTACAGTGGCAGAATACATGTTATAAAGGTTTGAATAAAGAGTAAGGAAAAGGAAGACATGAACCACGGCTTTAAAGTCAATATATGAAGAACAGTCATTACGATTAGTCACTCATGAACCGGACCGTACATCAAGTGTCAACATAAACAGTGGGTGTTCATCGAGTATCAAGACTGGTATAAAGGAAAAATCATTGTGCAAGCAATAGAAAGTGCTAAATTCATTAACCACAAGGATTTTACTATCAAATGGACTGGCTGTGAGGAAAAAGAATTATCACAAAGAAATGCAAAGTGATATTTTCTTAAAGCTGGAACCCCGGTTGGAAGTAATACATTTTTTGCTAAGCAAAAGGAAACCGGTTTCAGATCCTTAGGAGACCGTAACTTACACGTGGACTGATTATGAGGAAAAAGAATTATCACAAAGAAATGGAAAGTGATATATTCGTAAAGCTGGAATCCCAGTTGGAATTGATATATTTTTTGCTAAGCAAAAGGGGTCCGGTTCCAGACCCTCAGGAAAACGCAGCTTAAACATTAAGGATTTATTTATATTAATAAATATTTAATTTATTAAAAAATTATATTTATAAATATCTAATAATATTAGATATTTATTTTTATTTTTTTTGAATTAAATTGATTATTTATTAATTAAAGATTAGAAGTTGTGCAGGTTAAAAAGCATTTTTACGGAGCCTGGCTAAGTAAAACAAAATTCATTTCTTTTTGAAAAAATGGCAGGTGAAGCGTTTTCAAAAGTCATTTTTGAATGAATTGGCCAGGTGCTTTGTATTATTAATTAGACTAGTAAGACTATTGATTAATAGTCTTACGGATAGTTTTTTTTAATACAATTGATAGTCTTTCTAGGTGAAATGATAGTCTTTCTAATTATTTAGATAATCTTTCCGATAGTAGTTTTGATAGTCTTTTTAGACTAAAATGATAGTCTTTTCATAATCAATGTTGAAGGTGGATAGTAGTACCGATACTAGTGCTGGTAGTCTCACCAAGACAAAAAGAAAGTGATAGTCTTGTTGATAGTAGTTCAAGGGTTAAAAATCAAAAACAAGGCACGAAACTTGTTTTGTTATATAATCAAAGGCGGCTACTTCATCATTATAACATCTTAACAACTTCACAATATCTTTTCTCCCCCAACAGACAGACCCGAGAGAAAAAGAAGAGATCAAGAACATAGTTCATGTTCTACAATTAAATTCTTGTAAATTATTTCTGAGCTGTATTGTTAAATCTAAACCAATAGAAATAGTTTACTTATAACGTTGGAACTAACTAGCGAGTTTTTACTCATAGAATTTATTTTTCAAATTGCTTTTAGCATTCGAAGGTTCCTGATGAGTAGATTTCGTAACAACTTTTTGAGAGATTTATGGTTAGTTGTATAGGCTAACGATAAACTATTCTATGGAAGACTTAAGTTGTGTTTGTGGGGGTGAGTTGAGCTTGAAAGTGCCTCCAATAATCTCAGGTTCCTTTAGAGATAATTAGAGAGCGAGTATCCGTCCCCTTTCAAGGTACCTACGTACCCTTTATATAGGGATCAAGCTCACGTAGTTCTAAATCTAAGTTGATTCTACTTGATCAGGTGTATGTAGAAATCTAGTTCGTGTTGGGCTTAAATTCCTTTAGAGCTTACTACGAACTGGTGGCTAAGTAGAGTAGAACTCAAGTTCGTACTCTACTATGAATCTATCATCTATTAGAGGTAATCTAGGATCAGCTGCGTTCTAGGAGTACACTCCAATAATAAATCTATATCTTTCTAGATACATTCTAGATCTTTCTGCTTTTAAACTTAGGAACCTGGTGCTCAGGAACCTATATCTCAGGAACCTTTATCTCGAAACCTGTTGATAGTGTTAGTGCCCTAGAGAAAATGTAATTGTGCTTCTAGGAAAGACTATTTTGTTATTAATGATAATGTTCAATCGATTCTTCTATGTTGATTTATTATGCCTGTATTTACTGCTAAATTAAATATTAGAATAATAAATGTCCTTGGAATAAGTAACATGAATTCTATATCTTTAAGTATGTGACTTAGAAATGAGATTATATGAATAGTGTTAATATTCCTAAATATCCCTAATCGAGCATTAATAATATGGGACAATTATAATGCATTAATATTAGTATGTTTGTTGACTGATGACCACATCTCATTGGTCATAGGTATAGTGATACTAAAGTCAAGAACATAGGTGCATGTAATATTCTACATGGTACTGGATAAACCCACAGTGAGATTCTACATGTTAATAATGTCATTAGAAAGACTCACAGTGATAATGGTGTAATGATCCTTAGACTTGAGATCATTATATTTCTATACGAGGATTAATATACTTTGACTACATTAAAAGTTACCTTTGACAGGGTGATGATAAAAGTGGACATCGGGTATATGATGAGACGTATGAGAAATATGAATAATAGATATAGGATTTAACCCTCCTATTATTAGGAGAGATATTATTGGCCTCTTGATTGAGTGAGGCTATGAAAATGCATGATCATGCTCAAATATTGATTTGTTTTAATAGTCTACTCATTGATCAAGGAAACCCGGATTAAATGTTGAAGAGGATGACTGAATACATGCCTCGAGTTTAATCTATAATATTTGGTTAAAGAGATTATATTACACGGAAACATTAATCACGAAAGGTTTAATTGGATCACCAATTATAAAAAATCATATAAAAAATCATAGTTGTAAATTTTCTATAAAATGCGGCAAGTTTTTTTTTACTTATAATTTGAGGTTATGAACAGTGCAGGACATTTCATTAACAAAAAATACTAAAAAAAAAATTCAATAATGATGTACATTTATACATAATAGTTAAAATTAATCATTAAATAGAAAATTGTATGTTTTTCGTAAACTTACTATTATGTAACTATTATTGCCGTTAAATGATTTAGTTGAACAAATTTATTATTACATGCATTATTTTTCATATTAAAGTATACAAATTTGAAAGGAATAAAAATGAAAAACAACTAACATTGTTAAAATTTCTAAACTTTATAGGATACCTTATATTTTGTAATTTTCTATTATACGAATTGACCAATGCATAAATATTTTGATAGTTCAACCATTTTCATTGCTAAGTTTCATGCTTCTAAAAGCACTCTAATTTCAAAATTTAAATGTGTAAGAATAATACAAATTATAACTCTAAAAATAATGTGTATGCAACATTCCAAAAAACAATAAATAAAAATATAATTTTAACTAATTACTTTATTGTTCTCAAAAATAAAATTTAATTCGAAATAATTTGTAAATTCAAAAAAAACAACTAAAAAATGGAAAAGTGAAGGGCATAAATACAGTATAAAAAATCATAGTTGTAACGCAAGTAGTAGAATTCATGGTAGTTAATGAAGACATCTCTTATAATGGAATACTTGGAAGGCCGTTACTCAAGGAGATGCGAGTGGTAACCTCTATCTACCACATGTCCATGAAATTCCCAACCCCGGGAGGAATCGGATGCGTTCAAGGATGTCAATCTGATTCAAGGGAATGTTATAGTAAAGCCTTGCATACTGCTGAGCAGGCTTGCAAACATCTTTTGCTGGTGGATGGGGGTTCATCTGAAAAATGTTATCGCTACTTGGAACCCGGTGTAGGGCATGAAGAGGAACCCCTACGTCGAAAGGAAGCAAAGCCGGCAAGAGACATGTGCAATGTTATCATGATTGTGCAACATCCAGGCGAGGAGCCTTACACAGATGTTACAAGTTTTCGGGGGGTGGGTACCCACAATATGGTGCTAATGTTGGAAGCCCCGAAAATTCAAAATTCAGAGACAGAAGATACATTGATCGAAGGGATAGTTGAAGAAGTAATGGATAGTGATTTTGAGAGTTTGAAGGATGAAAATGAGCGGCAAGGTGCAAAGGGATCCAACGGTCAGTTGGTGAAACCTCATTAGGGGATGAACAAGGCGAACCCAGTGGAAATTGATCTTGACCCGTGTATGCCGGAAGCAAAGGAAAAGGCTGGTGCGGCTGAAGACACTGTGTCTATCCTGGTAGATGCAGCTGATCCTACTAAGGAGTTGAAGGTTGGCAAACAGCTGAACCCTGTAATCAGGGAAACATTAGTCTCATTTTTGAAAAACAACCTGGATATATTTGCATGGAGCCATGAGGACATGGTGGGGATAGATCCAAAAGTGATGTGCCATCGCCTAAACATTGATCCAGAGAAGAAGACCGTAAGGCAGAAAAGGAGAGCTATAAGTGGAGAAAGAGCTATTGCTCTAGAGGAGGAGGTAGATAGGTTGTTGAAGGCTAAACTGGTAAGGGAGTCATTCTACCCCATGTGGTTGGCAAATCCAGTTCTGGTAAAGAAGCCTAATGGAAAGTGGCGTACGTGTGTGGATTTTACTGATTTGAACAAGGCATGCCCCAAGGACAGCTTTCCGCTCCCGCGCATTGACCAACTAATTGATGCTACGGCCGGCCATGCCTTGCTGAGCTTCATGGATGCATACTCGGGTTACAACCAAATCCCGATGTATGAACCCGATCAGGATCACACTTCCTTCATAACGGACAGAGGCCTCTATTGTTACATTGGGATGCCATTTGGATTGTTGAACGCTGGGGCAACTTACCAAAGATTGGTGAACAAAATGTTTAAGGAGCAGATCGGAAGGACCATGGAAGTGTATGTGGACGACATGCTGGTCAAATCTAAGGAAGCAAACGACCACGTTGCCCACCTCAAAGAAATTTTTGGCATCCTAAGGAGGTACAGAATGAAGCTGAACCCCCAAAAATGTGTATTCCGGGTTGAATCTGGAAAGTTCTTGGGCTTCATCGTGAATCACCGAGGAATCGAAGCCAATCCTGCCAAAATCAAGGCACTGGTTGAAATGAGGTCCCCTCGGAGTGTAAAGGAAGTCCAAAGCCTTACGGGACGAGTGGCAGCTTTGAACAGGTTCATTTCTAAATCCTCTGATAGATGTCGAGAATTCTTCGCAGCTATCAAGAGAAGGAGAGGCTTCAAGTGGACACCCGAATGTGAGACCGCCTTCACTAAGTTAAAGGAGCAACTTGGAAGCCCCCCATTGCTAGCAAAGCCAGTGGAAGGTGAAACCCTGACTTTATACTTGGCGGTTTCTGAATATTCAATCAGTTCAGTTCTGGTTCGTGAAGAGAATCAAACCCAGTATCCTGTATATTATATGAGCAAGAGGCTTCTCGATGCTGAAGCTCGATACACCAATATGGAGAAATTGGCTTACGCCCTGATTCTGTCATCAAGAAAGTTGAGGCCATACTTCCAGGCGCACACCATAGAGGTGCGAACCTCATTCCCACTAAGGCAAGTCCTGCACAAACCTGAAGCCTCGGGAAGGTTAATGAAATGGGCTGTGGAATTAGGCCAATTTGATGTTGAATACAAGCCAAGGACAGCTATCAAAGGTCAAGCACTTGCTGATTTTTTACTAGAATTCCCACCATCCTCAGAGGTTGAAGTCAAGGAGAATGTGATGGAACCCCAAGAAAAGGAGGCTGCAACGGAAAATTGTGCACCTTGGTGGACCCTTTATGTGGATGGAGCTGTGAATGGAAACGGTGCTGGTGCTGGCATAGTCCTGATAAGCCCCGAAGGCCACAAGTTACAAAGTTCGATTCATTTTACATTCAAGGCTACAAACAACGATGCTAAATATGAAGCTTTGATTGCGGGTTTGAAGCTAGCTCTTGAGATGAAGGTGGTAAACATGACTGTCTATAGTGATTCCATGCTGGTAGTAGGACATATCAAAAGCAACTTTCAAGCTAGGGGTCCACGTACAGACCTATACATGAGATACGCTCAGGAGCTAATGAGAAAGTTTGGGGAGATAAACCTTGTACAGATTCCAAGGGCAGAAAACTCAAGTGCAGACGCCCTAGCTAAAATGGGGTCAACTAGGGAAGCAACCATGCTATGGGTGATACCATTGGAAATACAGCAACAACCTAGCATCCCAAGGTTTGACTGTATGGATGTTGAGGTTCAGACGAATGATACCTGGATTACCCCCATCTTGGAGTACATAACAAAGGGGGTTCTACCAGCTGACAAGGATAAGGCCCGAAGGATGAAGTATAAAGCTACGCGTTATGTTTTGTATGATGGAAAGCTATACAAGAGGGGTTTCAACAAGCCGCTTCTGCGATGTATAGCAGGCAATGAATGTGAGTATATAATGCGGGATGTACACGAAGGCATATGTGGGAACCACTCTGGGGGAACCTCGTTGGCTCACAAAATACTTCGACAGGGGTACTTCTGGCCAACGCTACAGCAGGATGCCCACAAATTCGCAAAGGCATGTGACCGGTGCCAAAGGTATGCTAACTCGAATAGGAACCCTGCTGTACCCTTAAAGCCACTCTCAAGTCCATGGCCTTTCGCAGTCTGGGGGATTGATTTAATCGGAGAACTTCCTAAGGGGAAAGGAGGAGTAAAGTACGCAGTGGTAGCCGTGGATTATTTCACCAAATGGGCAGAGGCTGAACCCCTGGCTACGATCACTGCAGCCAAGTTAAAGGAGTTTGTATTCCGAGCAATTGTATGCCGATACGGGGTTCCGTACAAGCTAATATCGGATAATGGCAAACAATTCGATAGTAAGGAAATGAGGGGTTTATGTGAAGACCTCGGGATTGTAAAGGGCTTCTCTGCAGTTTGCCATCCACAAAGCAACGGCCAAACGGAGGCCATCAACAAGATCATTAAGCATACTTTGAAGGCGAAGTTGGAATATAAGAAGGGCTGTTGGCCGGAGGAGCTACCCATGGTGTTATGGTCCTACAATACAACACCCAGGACTACAACTGGTGAATCCCCGTTTATTTTGGCGTACGGGTGCGAAGTAATGGTACCTGTGGAGATTGTTGCTGGTTCATTTAGGAGGGATAACTTTGATCCCATGGAAAATGAAGTTAATCATCGTTTGTACTTGGATTTGGTGGAGGAGGTTCGTACAACCTCTCAGCTGAAACTTGCAGCCTATCAACAAAGGACTCGCAAGTACTTTGATGGCAAAGTTCGGGCACGACCCTTGAAAGTTGGAGATCTGGTTTTAAGGAAGATGATGCCTAACATGAGGACCCCAGGATATGGGGCCTTTGAGGCAAATTGGGAAGGCCCACACGTGATCAAATCGGTCCTATGGGAAGGAACTTATCATTTGGAGGACTTGGACGGGAAGCTAATCCCGAGGGCGTGGAACGCCGAACATCTTAAGAAATATTACTAGTAGTTGAATCCAGGTAACATTTCTTGTAGACCTCTTTCAGGTGTAGGAAAATAAAGGTGGCTTACTAGTTGTAGCTACCTTAATGTTAGGATCAGTCGGGTAGGAATTTCCCTTTTCTTGTTAATAAAGTGCTCGGGGGGTTGTGAATGTACGCCTACCTGTTGAACACCAATTATGATTTGATTTAATGAAACTGGAATCAACTTGCTTTTCCTTCATCTTTGTTTTATGCATGAAAATGTATGGGTATATGTGGATGGATACATGCTATGTGTAGCCTGCTTTATTTATGTTTGATAGAGGATACGACTGTTGAACCTAGTTCTTCATTATAAGCTTAATTATACTAAAGAACTCGGGGGGTAGTAGGTGTACACTAATTAATGGAAATATAACTTGGCTTAAAAAATGGGCAAATTGGAGAGCAAAATTTATGTAAGGGAAATGGAAAACATATGGAATATATGTTAACTAATTACACGGATCATATGGAATATGTATGGACTATACGGATACTTGGATGAAAATGTACGTGGATTACGTGCGCATGGATTGGAATATGTATGGCTTATACATGAAAATGGATGGAACCCCAAGACATGAAGGTTCTAGGGTAACTAGGATCACGAGGTCCTCTCGTAGGGAGGTTCAACCGTTTGAACCCCTAATTACCGTGTAATCAATGTGGTGGATAACCAGAATCATTATAGGATTTGGGCACGGCTGTGGAAGCTAAGTGCAAGGTGGAAAAATAACCTTGCTACGACCCCAGGGAAGCTGGGTGAGTGAGGCTTAATCTTTTGGGAAAATAGAATGGCTAAGGAAAATGGTCTTGTGACGAAATCACATGGAAAAGGGAATCGAGAATGATGGGAGCTTGGTGTGTTCCTGAAATAACGCCCTCAGGGATACGACCGGTGGAACACCGATCATCCATTAACAAGGGATATATGGTTAAGGGAGGATTGGTTGCAGGTTAAAGACTTGGGATGGAAATGGCAGGATCGTGGAGGATTTCATTTGGCTTAACAGATCTGAAAATTCACAAAGTTAAGACAGGATTTGTTAAAACATGTCAGAAATATGGCAGGTGGAATATCTATTGTTCCTAAGGAAGGGATACGAGTTCATTAACGTCCAGGGGTACAACAGGTGAACCCCTACGACAGCGGATGCCTAATTACCTTAAGTACATAGCATGGATATTCTACCAGGCATGGCATGCTAAGTAAGGAACACTATGTACTGAGTAAAAAGAAGGGTGTGTGCACGTATAAACATGTAATCAAATTGCATGGCAAGCATATACTAATCAAAAGCAGATAAAGTGCATAAACCTTAACAGGAATCCGAGGAAAATGAAGTTAAAGATTACATCTTGCGAGACCTTTAGAGGAGTCCGCACCCTCAAAATATCAAGTTTTAGGCAATTAATGCCAAAAGGGTTAGTAAAAGTTTGCTTAAAGGATCGGTAATCAAATTACTGGCCTGATTTGAGTGGAGGGGCAGAAGGATTCTCGTCAGGTGGAGAGGTCTTTGGAACTTCATGATCGGATGAGGTGGCTTTCACCTGGGATTCCATGGTTGGACCCTCATCTTTAGCCTCCCCTGACTGAGCCTCTATGGCTTCAACTGCTGCTTCTGTGACAGCATCTGCAAGAACCTCTTCAGCCTTCTCCTGGGGGGCTTCCTCCATATGCACCTCGGGGGGGTTTGCAGCTTGCTCTGCTTTGATCAGTTCGATGGCGTCCACAGCATCTTGACCTAAGAGGTTCTAATCCAAGTTCGGGAAAACCACATACGTGGAAGTCATGTAGTCTCTAATCCCAGATTTGTAGCCATTATCGAATTCCTTGTTCTCCTGTTGAGCAATGATGACCTTGTACTTGGCGATTGCACCCTGAAGTGTTCTCACTTTGAGCTCAAATTTCTCCTTCTCTTTCTTATTGGCTTTGGCAGCATCCTCTCTCTCCTTATCCATGGTATCCTTCTCCTTCAGCAGCTTGTCTCTCTCCTAGATCAGCGTACCCTTACTCTCATAAAGCTTCTTGTTGGAAACCAACAGCTTCTTCCTATCATTCTGGGAGGTCTTCAACTCCAAACGTACCCTGTCAAGCTCTTCAACAGCTTTGGAAGCCTCAAGAATCTGGTTGTTATATTTCAGGGATAGGAAGAGGCTTTCGGCACTCACCAAGGATACCCAGTTTGTGGCTTCCTCGAAACTTAGGCTGTCCCACTCTGAGATAGACCGTGCATGGATTGAATCTTTGATTGCATCGATAAAAGTAGTGAGGGGAGCTGGAGAGATGGTGCCAGAGGGACTTAGTTCGACCTCATGCTTGGAACGTTTGCCTCCCCGAGAGCCAGACGCCCCGGACACTTCAGGAGTATGTTGTGTAGGCCTCTTCCTCGAGGAAACATTCTTCTCTGTGGAAGCTGGGTTGATTTTTGAAGAAGAGACAGGGGTTCGCTCAACAGGAGATGGGGGTACAGGCGATCTGGAAACATTCTTGTGTGCTGAACGCTTGGTGATGAAGGAAGGCACTGAGAAAGACATATCTGCATTATCACATGAATCATTAGCCAAGTCTTAACAGTAATAAAGATATCCTTCGGTAAAATATCAAGTAAATCGCATGAATAAAAAAAAATGTGTGTGTGAAGTATAAATCACTAAGGGAAAAGCAAATAAAGGGGGAGGGGTACGCCTACAAGCAAGGATGTAAGCATGAACCTATCTCTTTGGAGGGTACATCGACAGGATTCTCCTCAACAGGGGTACTGGCGTCCCCTGGAGGCTTGGAGCTGAGCTTTTTGTTAAAACCTAAGAGAAGTAATTTTCTCTTGGTAAGCAGGCTAGCACCATCTACTAGCCCTGCACTCATTCCTAAAGCCTTACGAGCCCTTTTTAGCTCGTCTCCTTCTAGTATGGTCTGAGCAGGCATGTCTGGATAAGGGTTAAACTCTTTTCTATATTCTGGGCAGTCGTAGCAGTATAAGAACTGCTTATGCCATCCCGACATTCCCTTTTTATTTCCTTTTATACATTTCCCCTGGTGGACGTTCCAGGTGGTAAGATAAAAGAAACCAGTAGTCTTCCCAGTCTCTTTGAGTTGGTAGAAGAAACCCAACTCACGAGCAGTCAGTTTGATTTGGAACATGGAATCATATAAAATATACATACAGATGGCCATGCGGTAAGAATTTGGGGTCAATTGTAGTGGGACAAGTTGGTAGGTGTTAAGAATATCCACAATGAAGGGATGAAGCGGTAATGATAATCCCAGTCTAAAGAACTGAGCAGAGAAGACAGCACAGGGGATCACTTGATCTGGTTCGAAGTTGGAAAAGTCATGGCATCTTTCATCTGGTTGGGGTACGACCAGAGTACACCCTGGGTTGCAAACTCCTAGTAGATTTTCTAGCTTTTGGGAAGTCATTTAGGTACAGGTGTTGACACATGAAAGTTGATAGAAAGAGGCAGTGGGGGTTTTAGCAGGAATAGCCTCATCTTGTTTTTCATTAGCTTCAGGCTGGTCATTGAAGGGTTCAACCGTTGGGGATAAGTTCTCCAATGAGTCGATTTCTTCCTCAGATCCAGGAGAATCAGAACTAACAGTGGCAGGTATGATAGAAGAAAGATCAAGGGAGTAGGATCTGAGTGAGATTTTGGCAGCAGTAGGGTCAAGGACTTTGACCTTGGATCGAGTGCGGCCACTCACGGTGGAAGTCATGGGAGGAAGTCTGGATATGGGATTGGGTGAGGAAAATGAGTCACCATCGGAGGCTCCTGCAATCTGAGAAATCTCTTTGGCAATAGAACTCTGGGACTTATCAGATATGGATTGACTCGACATCTGCATACAGAAAAGCAGAGTGAGTTCCGAATCCTTGGGACAAATCTTGAGGGGTGGCAGTTGTCATATTAAGAAAAATACAGGGAAGGTGTACTGATAATAGGGGTTCAAGAATGGGAACCCCCAATTTGTCTGGGATCATTTCTCGAATTGCAACAAAGGGAAGTGGTTGGAGGTATTCCAATTCATCCTGGGTTTCACATAGGGCTGAGCAAAATCGATCTGAATCCGAAAAACCGAACCGAAATTTGTTATTTCGGTTCGGTTCGGTCCTATTTATTTTGACATTTCGGTTATTCGGTTTATTCGGTCTAAACCGAAAATTATTTCGGACCGGTTCGGTTTTTTTTAAAAAAATTCTGTCCAAAACCGAATTACCCGAATTGATATACATATATTTTTACATTACATTTTATATTAATATTCCTATATCCTATATCCTATATTCCTATTCTGTATACCTAATTAGAAGTTAGATTAGAACTTACCTAATTGAATACCGACGCCGCACGAGGCGACGCCACCGGCTGACCGACCACACCAGCAAAGATTCGAGACAAAAGATTCAACATCAAGATTTTAAGATTCAAATATTCAAGTTCTCTTCAAGAATCAAAGATTCAAAGTTCAAACTTCAAAGGTTCGTTTAATTCGTTAATGTAATCAAAGTTTTTCCTTTTTTAATGATAGTTATATTAATGATTTCATCTGTATCTACCACTTATGTATGATTTGTGAATTTTGATGATTCCTCTAAATACTTGAGTTTTGCTTGAAGAATTTGCATTAAATACTCAAGTGAATCTCAATTCATTCGGCATTCCTAATGGCTGACTACTGACTAGCCCAAACACCTCACATAGTTTCACTTATGTAGTTTTCAAGATTTGAACTAGCTAATCTTCATATGCCTTTTTACTTGGTAATTTATTTATTCTCAGGCCATGTTTAGAATTAGAATCAGTGAACAATTTTCCAGTTTGTGTATGTGATGATTATGTTTTGATACATTACACTACACTTCACAATATAGAAAGCCATTATGTGCGCATTCATTCTGTCTTCACTTCATACAATGGTCCCCTGCACTGAATTTTTACTTTTATTGATTAATAGAAGTTACATTGTTCATATACTATATAATGTATGTGCAAGTCTGAGGCAGAATTCTTTTCAATACAAAATGTGTAGTCTCTTCACTTATCATTTAATGGACATTTTCTTTACTTCACTTATCATTTAATGGACATTTTGTTTACTTTTTCTTAATAAGAAATCGAGGATTCCTGATGGGCTTGAACTTTGAATAATTTGCTGCACCTAGCTACTTGATCTTGGTGCTTGTTAGATTATGTAATTTGCTGCATCCATGTTCTGTAGTCAGTACTTATCGAAACCATATATGAAAAGAGATTTTACACGAGTAAACCAAGCTATCAAAATTTATATTAATTTTTTTTTTCAAAATTAATTTATATTTTATTGATACTTTTTGACAATGTATCTGTTTTTGTTAGTAATCCTGTTACCATGCATGTATGCTCTGTAATCCTGTTAAATTACATGTATTGATGTACTGTTATCTTTTTACAAAATCCAGATATTGCAAGTCACCTACTGAGTACTGGTGCAGTGGTGCTGCTGCTGCTACAGGTTGCAACTTGGACTGTGAGAGTGAGTCTGTGACATGAAGCAAGCTGCAAGCAAATAGACAAATAGTGTTATTAACTGATGTGCAGTTGTGAAAATACTGTACTTTGATGTTTTTTATTAGCTTTAATGCTTTGTAACTTTGTTTACAAATGCTGTTTTTGTAACTTGTTGGTAAAAACTTATTTGTGTAAATTCTAGTACTGGACTACTGGTGTGATGGACTGATGGTGTCTGGTAGCAACAGCCTAGCAGGTCTGCTTCTGCAGGTGTTTTAATTGTTTAAATGTAGTGTTTAAATGTACTGGACTCTTGGTAATTGGTTATTGGTATCAATTTTCTGGATATTGAAGTAATTTATAATTGCAATGATAGAGTACAGGTAGCCAAACTAAGTTATAATCAGGCAATAAGCAATTGCCTTGAAAATTTCGGTTTTTTATGAAAAGAACCGAACCGACCGAATTATTTCGGTCCGGTTCCGGTTCGGTTCCTTAGGCTTGTTCGGTCCGGTTCGGTCCAAGGAAAAAACCTATTTCGGTTATTCGGTTTTTTCGGTTCGGTTCGGTTTTGGACCGAACCGACCGAATGCTCAGCCCTAGTTTCACATAAGAAAAAACCCTCAAGACAAAAAAAAGGAAAAGAGATAATAAAAAGGAAAGGATAGGTGAGGCATTATCTCAAACAGGGCTTGCGCATGCACATACCCCAGGCCAAATGAAGGAGGTTACGCATGTTAAACCCCTGGGCTGACAAAGCTAGGGCTGAGCTTAGTAAACTACAGCCCATGTACAAGGAGGTTGGAGTAGGGGAAACACGGATGGAAATCCATTAACGTTACAGGAACACGGGTTTTGGACGAAATATCGATTAACAAATATGAGTAAGTGCAAAAAGAAATCGAGATTCGTGAACAATTGAAGAACAGGTGTATGAAAATAAACGTGTATATATAGAATATGAACAGGCAGACGGAAAATTGTCATCAGAAGTAAGCAGATCTACTCAATTATGCAGTTAAGCATGACATGCATATGCAAATACTACAAAACTTCATCTAAAGAACAGTATTCGACACAAGAAAAAGGGTAAGGAGACAGTCGGGACGGACTATCAGACATCAAAAGACTTAAGTATAAGATCTGGGTGTACGAATGTGTGCATCAGTGTACATAAAAAAAACAACAGTAAGCATCAAATAATACGAGAAATAATGAAGGAATGAGAGTAGGAAGTACCTTTTGATTGGAGGAGATGATTGGAGAACAGGAGCCTTCACCGGAATTAAGCTTGAGCAGGTGAAACGATTGAAAGGGAAAGAAGAGGGTTTGGCGTCGATTCGCTGAGAAAATGTTTAAAAAAGAAGAAGGCGTAGAGGGATATGTATATATAAGTGTATAGGGATATGAACGGGTGAGACACGTGTTCGTTGAAGCACAGACCCGCGTGCAAGATTAATAAAGATAATTACGAATAGATGTTTTGGGAATATAAGGGCTTTGAACATGGACGGGAGGAAGGCTCAATACATGGGATTTTATGGGGGAAGTGGAATGGTTATATGAAAATTAAATTTTGAATTTTGGAAAATTAGAGTTTTTGTAGGATTTGAAGTTTATAGAGTTAAAGTTTAACTGGGACTTTATTTATTTGGAGGGTTATCGCTTGGAAAGAGTTTTTGTCTAAGATACTTCTCTGATAATTATCCGGGACATTGGGCGTAAATTGGGAGGTTCGTTAATGGCACCCCAGTGTGGTGATGGTGGAACCCTGAGCTTCAAACTCGAAGGTTATGAAAGTATAGTCTTTAGCACCGGAGTTTCGTGGTGGAATCCCTTGTTTCCTACAACGGGTACGCCCTTGTAGGCTTAGGGGTTCGCATGGGATGAAGGTGTGATTAGAGGTACGAGTAATGTTGGGTTCCTTTTGCATTCAAATGGCTACAAGGAACCGGGGGGTAGTTGTTGTGCCCGAAATCCGCCCTGGGCTTGATTTAAGGCCCATTAAGAGGACAGACTCGAATTAGTTCAATGTGAAAGGATAAGCTGGGTCCAAGGTTGAATGTGATGGCTTGGTATGTATCGAGGAAGGGTTGAGGGATGAGGATCTGGTGTTAAATGTGAAGTATGTTCATATAGGGCTGCGAGCATGTGAACCCCAGATAAGGGTAAAGCTGTGTGGAGGCCAGGAGGGGGTTCAACTGGGTAGCAGGCTGTCAGGTTAGGGGTACGTTCATGAACCCCAAAGGTTTCCAGAAAATATACCAGCAGTCTCGGAACTCCTTAAATCGCGGGGAATCAGATAGGAAACATGGTAACAGACTTCGTGATATCTCCTAAACAATAGGAACGGCTTATCAGTAGTGATTATCACGGATTAACATCATGTATATATATGGAATATATATATGTGCATGTGTATGTATATATATACGTATATATCGAGGATATATTATGAGTAAATGGATAAATCATGGGAAAAACGGCCGGATAAATATGGAAGGCTGGATAAACAAGCATGGCAGGTCTGTTACAAGGGATATGGCAGAAGAAGGTGGAGGATAATTATGAAGAACTACATGAGGACTTTATCTCTTATAAATATAAGAGTATGTAGGCAATTTGCAAGGTTAGACACACATAAACACCTCTAACACTTGCTCCTAGCTGTTGGCATTCGATTGGGTAGGTTATATTCAATCACCATAGCTTGGAGTACTTGCAAACTCAGTCCGTACAATCACTCTTCTCCCTCTCAAGTTAAGGTTTATGAAACTAGGGTTTTTTGGCTTGTAATTCGATTTATTTAATCATTGTTGTTGGATTTTCTTGGTTTATTATTGTAATTCTCTCATTGAAGTGTTGTACCAATTTTCCCTCACAACAACTTCCACAGTCGCTTGGTTTTATCCTCTTGCAAAAAATGATTGTCCTCCATTACTTGCTTAGTAATTGATAAATTTATTGCTTTATTAGATGTAATCAAATTAAATGTTACCTCTTCTGAGCCATAAGCCACCATTTAAGCATTTCCAGCAAACTGCACCACAAATGGTGTCATTCGATGTATATGAAACTATGCCTGCGTTTTATAGGTCTATGGCCACTTCTGAGTTTTTTTCTTTCCTCCCTGTTGTCATTTTAAAATCTTGGGGTTCTCATTTTGTCATTACAAATAGATGACGAGCCCACATGTGTTACGGAGAGCGGAACTTTTGATACTACTTCGGCAGCTTGGGAGCAGAAATTGGAGGTATTTTTGTTTGCTCACCCCTTCTTCTTAATGCAATATACTCGTACCGGGCGATATCTTTAATGTAGTTAAGAAGCATGGATTGCACATCTTACTGCATTTTCACTTTAAATGGTTACTTAATATTTTATGAATCCCACTCAAATGCGACACCTCAATTTCCCTTTTTTTGCAGAATCTCGGCTGCTGTGCATGTCTATAGGTCAGAAAAAAAAGGAATTTAGTAAGACCTTATTTTGGCTTGCTTGTGTTCTTTATGACTGCTTTGTTCATGCTACATGCCCAAATGGTTATTGATGGTGTGCTTAATGTTGGTTACACACCTTAGTGGAAAGCAATACAATTCTTAATCTTAGAAGACAAGAACAAATATGTGGTTTTTGCACGACGCAGGTGTGCAAGGCATGGGCCTGACATAAACGTGATCAGTTTTTGTTTTTAGTAATATGCTAGATTATGTTTATTTTGCGGTTGTTTTATGTTGTAATGCAATGGTTCACTTCATTAAAAGACAAGCAGTAATAATATATAGCAATCGTAGACCGTACAACATTTAAACAATGAATTTTTTTTTGGCATTAAGAAGTGTTCAGATGAAGTTCTTTAATTTTTAGCATTAGAAAGAGTTCGGGAGAAATTTATACCTTGATGGAAATGGTTGCTACTACAACGTACTACAACTACTGCCCAACTTGTGCTCGTGCCCTCCGAGATTTGATTGGAAAATTTTTCTGCATAGGCTGTGATGAAAAAACACCATCCCTAGCCTAGCCGTAAAACTAATCCTAAAATTCATAATATTGCATTTTTCTCTTGTGGTCATAAACTAGCCCTTACATAAACAGTAACTCCACACAAGAGAAAATTATCTTTTATTTCGAACGGATCATTCACGCACACACACAAAACAAGATTCTGTCGTCGGGATATTCACATGCCATGTTGAAGTCTAAACAAACTGCGCATCGAATGAATGTATTCCCACAAATAAAGCTACATTTTATGCAAGTTCAGGATTGTGGTGCGGGTTGAGGATCAATATGGATTTACAACCGTAACATTGTTCAATATGGATCAATATGTGGACGTTAGATCCTCCATCAGCACCGGTGTCAGCTAGAAGCAGAAGCGCGCCTAACTACTTCCATTGAGCACTTACAAACCAACAAATATATATTTATCTAATATGTTTTAAAAATGACAATCTTTAACTTTCTTTCAATTCCATTTGTTGGCATGACATTGTCATTCTGCAATAATGGATTTACCATAAATTTTTCAGAATAAATTGTGATGCCCGATTTCCCTCTAACACTCAGATTAATTGTTGCTTACGATTGTTTAAAACCAATACTAGAAAATGACCCGTGCCTCGCACGGGTTTTCATGCTAGTTATATATATAATAGCACAACAAGGGCCTATAATTGATGAGATATTTTATTCCATCTTAAATCTTTACATATTTTATTTCATCTGAAATGACTGATTTACCCTTCCATTCATTATTTTTTAAAAATAACGATATTGGTGGGAATTGAACCTAGGTCTCTACAATGTGTAGAAAGCTTCTTACCACCACACCACTCACTTTTATGTGTTTCTGTATGATACACATTATATGTGCGTAGGTGTGTCGTGTGATTGAAAAAAAATATGGTACTTTAGTTAGTGCGACATATTAACAAATTTTAGGTACTTTAGCTATTGTGAGATATTAACAAATTTTAGTTATCAATTTATTCTTACATTCATTGATTCGAATTATGATATATTATATTAAAAAATAAATTAATGATATATAAATTTTGGTTTGGTCATACTAGACCAATCAATCACATGTATTTTAAATCTATACATTATAGATGTGTGTGTGTTGTTTGAGTGAAACAAAATATAATATGATAATTATTGAGACATATTAGCAATCTTTGGTCATAATTTTATTTTTATATTTATTGATTTGGATCATAATAAACTATATTATCTCAAAATATCAATTAGTGATAAATAATATATAGTTTGTTTATACATTTTAAAATAATAATAATAATAATAAAAATAAAAATAAAAATAATAATAATAATAATAATAATAATAATAATAATAATAATAATAATAATCAACATAATATTTGTAGGGTCACCGATTTAATTCACACATTTTTCTATCACTAGACCACTCGGTCACATGTGTTTTAAATCATACACATTATAGATGTGTGTGCATGTACTTGAGTGAAACAAACTTTGATATTTTTAATTATTGTAACATATTAATAATTTTTTGCTATATTTTATTTTTACATTTATCGATTCGGATTATAGTATATTATGTTATATCATTTATTAATATTATTCTCTATCGATGTCAATATTTAGAACTATACAAATTATTTATTTGATGAATTTATTGATTTATCAAATATTTATTTACCAAGACACAGTTGATTAAAAGGTAAATTTTTAGAATTTTTCAAATAATTAAAATATCAATTAAAAAATTATAACAAATTTTAGAAAATAAGTAAAGCTAGAGGCTCGTAATTCGCTAAGAGAAAGAACAAAATCATTCAAGTCTTTAGTCTATCTGTTCACTCCAATTAGGATATTTAGATGAAGCTGTATTTGAAAAAAGAAAGGATGAATTCATTGTCAAAGCACGAATATACGACATATGAGCAACTTCAACTTATGATGATAAAAGTACGAAAAAAATATTCTAAAGTGTGATAAGCCTGTAGTTACACAAGATATATTCACTCAGTCAATTAGAATTATCTGGTGTTTTAAAAGTCTAACGGACAGAGGAAGAGTAAAGGGCAAATGATACTTAAAATGAAGAAATTAGAAGAAAAGAGATGAAAGAGTTAGAAAGATAGTTTTAAGAAGTGAAAGCGCAAGACCTGAGTAGAGTATTAGAAGATTTACGAAGTTTTTGATTAAAATCAAGAGTAAAACCTGCACTCTCAGAATGCAATATCTTGACGGCTATTTTGTTTGTATCTTGAATATTATTGGAGATCGAACTAAATGGATGCATCATTTTCGAAGAAGTGGAAGAACAGTTTGGTATAGTAAGTGTAATATCCGTAAATTTTTTTCGAATAAATTTTTCGAATCTACTCGATATTTTTATTTAAAAAATATTTTAGAAACGATTCACTAGTATATATTTCTAATTAGTACATTTTATAAATTTTTAAAATTTATATATTCGAATTGTATTTAAATATTAGTATTTATTAAAAATTTGAGAAAAATAGTATTTTTTTAAATTTTGAGTCGTATTTATTTTAAGAAACGAAATTAGAACTTCGTTTTAATTAGACGGGGAAAAACGATATCTTTTCACCAATAATTTCATTAAATATAAGCATAATCATTATTTTATTTTAATTATTTCAGCATTTATTTTTGTCTCCCACAATTAGTCCTTTTTATTTTTAATAATGGAAGCACTAAATAGTCCACTTTATTTTGTCCCCCATTTTAAATCACTTTTTAATTTTATAATAAAAACTAGTTTTGTTATCAATTAAAACAGATCATCAGTTTTTATAAAAACAAAAACACACGAGTTAGTTTTAGAAAAACCACAGGTCTTGTATTTTGTTTTATCTCTCTGCAAACCCAGAAACACACAGGTAGTTACTTTGTTATTTCTATCAAATTATTTTCTTTTTTTTCGATTTTCTTGATTAATGATTGATGCTTGTGGGTTTGTTTAGTAGAATTAGTTGTTGGATTTTGTTGGGGTGTATAATCGGTGGGGAAGAACCGGACGGAGTGATAGAAGGAAGGGAGGGTTAATCTTTGTGGTTGTGTTAGTTGAGAGATTGATGGTAGTTGGGTTGTCATCGAGGATCGAAGGAGAGGAGGCGACACCACCGTTGCGAGTGGTGGTGTCGATTGGTTTTGGCCGGAGAACTAATCGGAAAGTGGGGGGGTTGAAGAAGAGGGAGGCGGGGAAAGGTGGGAGAGAGGCGGAGTGAGATGAGAGATTGATGGTGTGGTGTGTGTGGTGTTCGGACGGAGGTGGGAGAGAGACGCAGGTGAGGGAGACGGGAGAGAGATAGAGGGGAACCGAGAGAGAGAGAGAGAGAGAGAGAGAGAGAGAGAGAGAGAGAGAGAGAGAGAGAGAGAGAGAGATGCGAGAGAGGGAGGGAGAGAGGAGAGAGAGAGAGAGAGAGAGAGAGAGAGAGAGAGAGAGAGAGAGAGGGAGAGTGAGGGAGAGAGATTTTTGAGAAAAGAAAAAAAAATCGCAGGGGAGGGGGGGTTGAGTTCGAGCTTGCAGAAAGGGGGGTGCGTGGGGTCCACCATGGGGGAGGTGGGGCCCACGGGAATATTTCTGATAAATTGATAGTTAATAATTTTATTAAAACGAATCGATAACAATTTCTATTTTTATGTATTGATTTAGAGTTAAATAAAGAGTTGTGTTTTTTTTTTAATTTAGTTGTTGATTTTAAAACTAGTGATTTAATTAAAGTGTTATTAAAATTTAGAATAGTATATAATGAATAATTAATTAAATTGGTTTATTATTTAAATAAAAAAAATATTTTGTTACATAAATTAGTGATTTATGAATTTGAGTATAAAAGAGGGTTTAATTTATTAATTTAGAATATAATTATAGTTAGATTTTGATTTAAAAATATTATGTGATTATTTTCCATAATTTAGAGATTTATTGTTTTATTATTAAAAAGGAGGATTAATTTAGAATAAATAGGATTAAAAAAGGGTATAATTTCAAGATTTTATATTTAATATTTCCGAATTATTTTATTAATCGGATAAGACCAGATTTATTTAAAGACTAAAAAGGATTTAATATTATTTTAATTATGAGATTTAAAGGGGATATTATTTAGTGAGATTATTATTAATAATTATGGATTTAAATTGAATAAAAATAGATTCTTGAATACTTTTGGTTTTGAGATTTATATTAATTAAATTAGGGATTTAATAATTCATTGATAAAAAGAGAGAATTATTGGGAATAAGTAGAATTAAATGCGGTATTATTTTAGGGGACTGATATTTATTATTGGATTATTTTAATTAAGTAGATTGAGTTATATTAGTTTAGATTAAAAACTGAGATTAGTACGAAATAGCTGAACCAGGTTTTTAAAAGGTGAAATGTCGGGCCTAATAAAGTGAGTTTTTATTTGGTTATAGAGAATCAGAGACGTGGAGCCAGGTGAATTATCGTACCGCAGAGCACAGGCAAGTTTACTAATCCGTACTCCATTGTTCGGAGTATTTCTATTTTTAAAAATTCATAATTATGTTGATTAAGTTTTCGATTATCAAAATCAAGTATTCTTTCGAGTGATTTATACCAGATTTTTATTCATGCAATTTACATACATATTATTGTTGAGCTGTTATCCAGACTTATTATATCATGAGCTGTTCGAACTTATTTCATGAGTTGTCCCATATTGTTGGTACGTTTATTGAGATACTTCATTCGAGTTATATTTAAGAGTGGGGATATATATAAAGTAAGTTATGTATACTGATATGGGTCACCTCATTTCGACTCCATAATCAGAACAGTTTTTCATAATATTTTCCTCTACTCACTCGAGAGGGAAACTATATTATGGGTGTCTATTGTTCATTGCTTCAAGGCAAAAGTGACCGGAGTAACGCACCGGCCCAACTGAGTAGTATTTAGGGTGTGATCGAAACTTCGGCACATCCTTCTATCGATAGAAAACGAGTAGTGATAATGGATTGATCATCCATTACTTGAGTAGGCGTTCTGAGCAGAAATCCAATTGACATCCTATCAGTTAATAGATGCCTTTGTGGTTCTATTAACTAGGGTGTTGATCTGAGCAGTTGCTATATTATATTATCAATTGAGTAGTTTTGAGAAGTTATTGATTTATTTTCGAGTAGTATATTGAGAAGTTATTGATTTATTTTCGAGTAGTATTTTGAGAAGTTATTGAGATTTATTGGAGTAGTATTTCGAGATTTATAAGAATTTCTGAGTTGGTCTCTTTCAAAGGTATTTATATTTATTAACTCTTATATAGTAGTAAAATCATATTTTGAGTGAGTTGTTGTGTATTATATGATATCTGTATATACTTGCTGGGCATTCTTTGGCTCATTCTTGCTATTTAAATATTATTGATCAGCGGCATCTAAAGACGACTCTGGCATGGTGAATCGTGGCAAAGGGAAAGAGAAGGGCTATTAATTTCAACCCATTAGCCTTATAATATCAAAGGAGAGTACAAGATGGAATAAATTTGTTTAATGCTTTATTGTTGAGTGTTTTGTATGTTGTAATAATATTGCAGAGATTCTGGGAGGTGAGGTTGTATTGTAATAACTTTTGTATTTCGAGTGCTTGTTCTAAGACTATAACCTGTGGAATAAAAGATGGAGTTGTTAAGAATATTGTTGTAGATTATATTATGAGCAGGTGTTCGAGTATTCCGCAAGAGTTGTGACGACCTGGATTCCTGTAAGGAATTTGGGGGCGTTACAGTAATGGTATCAGAGCGGTAGGTTATAAACCTTAGAACGAGAATAGAGAGGAGTTATAGTTATATAAGAGAGAGTTTAGAAGCCCAGGAATCGATAGGTATATAAATAGTAGGATCTCAAGGAATAGTTAGGGTGGAGGCATGACGACCAATACCGATAGTAGGATCATTTGGAACAAGAAAAGCGCATTTCCATGATTTATTTATTGGGTTTATAATGAGTATATAGAAGTATGTATACATAAGTATATATATATATATATATGGATGCATACATATCTATGTATATATACGCATGTGTACCGATATATACTGTTTTGTTTTCAAAATAAACATCTCATGGATATGCAGTTTTATTGAACGAAATGATTTTTTTTATTTTTAGAAAATGCCGCCAAGGAGAAACGGAGCTAACTCCAGAGAAGGTGAGGCTTCTACCGGAGGGAATAACAACTAAAACAATCAAGGACTTAACCAACTCGTAGATTTGTTGAGGCAAACCCTAGACCGTGGACATCAGGATCCTATACCCCATGTAGGGAACCAAACCGCAACAGCTTTTAAGGCTTTTAAGTCAATTCATCCACCTGAGTTTAAAGGGTTTGGGGAACCAGTCGAGGCTAGATCGTGGCTGAAAGAGATGGAGAAATCATTTAAGATTATAGGAGTAGAAGAAGGGCAGAAGACGATCTTTGCCACCTACTTGCTGAAAGAAGAGGCGAATTATTGGTGGGAGTCTAAGGAAGCAATGGAACCTGCAGGGATAATAACCTGGGAAAGGTTCACTGAGTTGTTTTTGGAGAAGTATTTTCCTGAGCATATGGAGAGTAAGATGGAGATAAAATTCTTGGAACTAAGGCAGAATAATAGGACTGTTGCTGAGTATGAGAAGGAGTTTACTGAACTATCTAGGTTTGTACCACATTTCGTAGATACTGATAAGAAGAAGGCGAGGAGGTTTCAACATAGACTGAGACCATGGATACAAACTAGGGTGGCCGCTTTTGAGCTTACTGAGTATGTTAAAGTGGTGAATAAGGCGGAAGTAATAGAAGCAGGAAGTAATTTTGATCCGAAGGGAAATGAAGGGAAGAAAAGAAAAGCAGAGAGTTGGGGAGGATATCCGACTAGTGGAACATTTCAGAACCAAAATGGTAGGAAGCCCGGGTTTCAGTCTACAAGATCTGGAGGATCCAACCGAGCAGAAAGTGCGGGTAGTGTACAAATAGGATAGCAGGGAAACGAGAGCCAATTTAGGCAATCAAGACCACCACTGCAAGATTGTGAAGTGTGTGGAAAGAAGCATCCAGGAGCATGTGCAAAATCAGAAGGTATGTGTCATAACTGTGGTCAAGAGGGGCATATTCAGGCGAATTGTCCCAGGAAGGGAGTGGTCTGCTACAAATGTGGAAAGGAGGGACATATCTCTAGAGATTGTAAAGTGTCAGCAACGGGACCCGCAACATCACGACAAAGCAGTGGAGTTATTAGCAACCAATCAACCGCCAGGGTCTTTAATATGACGTTGGCCGATGGCATGAAAGAGATGGACGAAATAGCAGGTACGCGGTTATTTAAATATCGTAAATACGTATATAGATGATGAGCCAGTATTAAAAATAGAGGTATGTTAAAATGAAATCTTAGACGGGATCGACGGTCTAGCATGAGAGTTTATAATCGAAATGGAAAAGTATATAATTGGTACAAAGGGTTGAGGATATATTGAAAAGTAGAGTACGAGTTAAGCAGCCTTAGCTATTGCCTACGTTGATTCCGAGGACGGAATCCTTTTAAGGAGGGAAGACTGTAATATCCGTAAATTTTTTTCGAATAAATTTTTCGAATCTACTCGATATTTTTATTTAAAAAATATTTTAGAAACGATTCACTAGTATATATTTCTAATTAGTACGTTTTATAAATTTTTAAAATTTATATATTCGAATTGTATTTAAATATTAGTATTTATTAAAAATTTGAGAAAAATAGTATTTTTTTTAAATTTTGAGTCGTATTTATTTTAAGAAACGAAATTAGAACTTCGTTTTAATTAGACGGGGAAAAACGATATGTTTTCACCAATAATTTCATTAAATATAAGCATAATCATTATTTTATTTTAATTATTTCAGCATTTATTTTTGTCTCCCACAATTAGTCCTTTTTATTTTTAATAATGGAAGCACTAAATAGTCCACTTTATTTTGTCCCCCATTTTAAATCACTTTTTAATTTTATAATAAAAACTAGTTTTGTTATCAATTAAAACAGATCATCAGTTTTTATAAAAACAAAAACACACGAGTTAGTTTTAGAAAAACCACGGGTCTTGTATTTTGTTTTATCTCTCTGCAAACCCAGAAACACACAGGTAGTTACTTTGTTATTTCTATCAAATTATTTTCTTTTTTTTCGATTTTCTTGATTAATGATTGATGCTTGTGGGTTTGTTTAGTAGAATTAGTTGTTGGATTTTGTTGGGGTGTATAATCGGTGGGGAAGAACCGGACGGAGTGATAGAAGGAAGGGAGGGTTAATCTTTGTGGTTGTGTTAGTTGAGAGATTGATGGTAGTTGGGTTGTCATCGAGGATCGAAGGAGAGGAGGCGACACCACCGTTGCGAGTGGTGGTGTCGATTGGTTTTGGCCGGAGAACTAATCGGAAAGTGGGGGGGTTGAAGAAGAGGGAGGCGGGGAAAGGTGGGAGAGAGGCGGAGTGAGATGAGAGATTGATGGTGTGGTGTGTGTGGTGTTCAGACGGAGGTGGGAGAGAGACGCAGGTGAGGGAGACGGGAGAGAGATAGAGGGGAACCGAGAGAGAGAGAGAGAGAGAGAGAGAGAGAGAGAGAGAGAGAGATGCGAGAGAGGGAGGGAGAGAGAGAGAGAGAGAGAGAGAGAGAGAGAGAGATTTTTGAGAAAAGAAAAAAAATCGCAAGGGAGGGGGGGTTGAGTTCGAGCTTGCAGAAAGGGGGGGTGCGTGGGGTCCACCATGGGGGAGGTGGGGCCCACGGGAATATTTCTGATAAATTGATAGTTAATAATTTTTACTTAAAACGAATCGATAACAATTTCTATTTTTATGTTTTGATTTAGAGTTAAATAAAGAGTTGTGTTTTTTTTTAATTTAGTTGTTGATTTTAAAACTAGTGATTTAATTAAAGTGTTATTAAAATTTAGAATAGTATATAATGAATAATTAATTAAATTGGTTTATTATTTAAATAAAAAAAATATTTTGTTACATAAATTAGTGATTTATGAATTTGAGTATAAAATAGGGTTTAATTTATTAATTTGGAATATAATTATAGTTAGATTTTGATTTAAAAATATTATGTGATTATTTTCCATAATTTAGAGATTTATTGTTTTATTATTAAAAAGGAGGATTAATTTAGAATAAATAGGATTAAAAAGGGGTATAATTTCAAGATTTTATATTTAATATTTCCAAATTATTTTATTAATCGGATAAGACCAGATTTATTTAAAGACTAAAAAGGATTTAATATTATTTTAATTATGAGATTTAAAGGGGATATTATTTAGTGAGATTATTATTAATAATTATGGATTTAAATTGAATAAAAATAGATTCTTGAATACTTTTGGTTTTGAGATTTATATTAATTAAATTAGGGATTTAATAATTCATTGATAAAAAGAGAGAATTATTGGGAATAAGTAGAATTAAATGCGGTATTATTTTAGGGGACTGATATTTATTATTGGATTATTTTAATTAAGTAGATTGAGTTATATTAGTTTAGATTAAAAACTGAGATTAGTACGAAATAGCTGAACCAGGTTTTTAAAAGGTGAAATGTCGGGCCTAATAAAGTGAGTTTTTATTTGGTTATAGAGAATCAGAGACGTGGAGCCAGGTGAATTATCGTACCGCAGAGCACAGGCAAGTTTACTAATCCGTACTCCATTGTTCGGAGTATTTCTATTTTTAAAAATTCATAATTATGTTGATTAAGTTTTCGATTATCAAAATTAAGTATTCTTTCGAGTGATTTATACCAGATTTTTATTCATGCAATTTACATACATATTATTGTTGAGCTGTTATCCAGACTTATTATATCATGAGCTGTTCGAACTTATTTCATGAGTTGTTCCATATTGTTGGTACGTTTATTGAGATACTTCATTCGAGTTATATTTAAGAGTGGGGATATATATAAAGTAAGTTATGTATACTGATATGGGTCACCTCATTTCGACTCCATAATCAGAACAGTTTTTCATAATATTTTCCTCTACTCACTCGAGAGGGAAACTATATTATGGGTATCTATTGTTCATTGCTTCAAGGCAAAAGTGACCGGAGTAACGCACCGGCCCAACTGAGTAGTATTTAGGGTGTGATCGAAACTTCGGCACATCCTTCTATCGATAGAAAACGAGTAGTGATAATGGATTGATCATCCATTACTTGAGTAGGCGTTCTGAGCAGAAATCCAATTGACATCCTATCAGTTAATAGATGCCTTTGTGGTTCTATTAACTAGGGTGTTGATCTGAGCAGTTGCTATATTATATTATCAATGGAGTAGTTTTGAGAAGTTATTGATTTATTTTCGAGTAGTATATTGAGAAGTTATTGATTTATTTTCGAGTAGTATTTTGAGAAGTTATTGAGATTTATTGGAGTAGTATTTCGAGATTTATAAGAATTTCTGAGTTGGTCTCTTTCAAAGGTATTTATATTTATTAACTCTTATATAGTAGTAAAATCATATTTTGAGTGAGTTGTTGTGTATTATATGATATCTGTATATACTTGCTGGGCATTCTTTGGCTCATTCTTGCTATTTAAATATTATTGATCAGCGGCATCTAAAGACGACTCTGGCATGGTGAATCGTGGCAAAGGGAAAGAGAAGGGCTATTAATTTCAACCCATTAGCCTTATAATATCAAAGGAGAGTACAAGATGGAATAAATTTGTTTAATGCTTTATTGTTGAGTGTTTTGTATGTTGTAATAATATTGCAGAGATTCTGGGAGGTGAGGTTGTATTGTAATAACTTTTGTATTTCGAGTGCTTGTTCTAAGACTATAACCTGTGGAATAAAAGACGGAGTTGTTAAGAATATTGTTGTAGATTATATTATGAGCAGGTGTTCGAGTATTCCGCAAGAGTTGTGACGACCTGGATTCCTGTAAGGAATTTGGGGGCGTTACAGTAAGTGTTCTGAAAAATCATCTTAATTAGACGATGCCCATAAAACACTCGAATTCTATTTATGACTCATAAAAAAAAAGTGACATGACTACTATCAATATTATTCATATTATTTTTCAGATTACAAACTTGAACATACTTAAATAAGTACACAATAGTTGCATATGCCATTAACAAGCAAAATTTCATTAAAATCAATCAAATACTTTAAAAGACATTGATCATGCATAATTTAATTCAAAAATACAATTTAAGATAGCGACCTGTGCCTCGCACGGGTATTTATGCTAGTAATAATATTATATGACAAATGAATGTTACTTTAAAATTTAAAAAAATTCAATTTTCAAATATTTATGAATATTAATTATTATTTTAAAAATTCCCGATTCAACCGATTAATCCCGGATTAATCTTCTATAAGATGCTCAACCGATTCGATTTTTAAAATCCCCGATTAATCGTTATGACTACTTCTTGATCGAAGAATTTATAATAAATTAATAGAATTAAAATAATGTATTTATTAAATATGAATAATATATGCTTTTTCATATGATAAATACATATTATTTAATAAATAATTAATAGAATCATAATAATATATTAAATAATATTATAATACAAAATACATCCGATTTTTACTCCGATTAATCTTTACGATTGTTTTTCAATTTAATGATTAATCCTTACAAGGTCCTTTTGCCAATCTTATTCAATACCCGAATTTTGTAACACTAATATTAAATGATAATTTTTAACTTAAAATTAAAATTACTTCAATATTTTTTGTCGTTGTCATCTTCCTCCTATTAACCGGTCACCCTCTTACAAAATAAAAATAAACTAGTAGTCCCATTGATTACTATACAATGGGTTTCAAATGCTGATATGCCATGTTTCATTATATTAAAAATTGAATTTCAAAAAAATTATTCCCCCCATCACATTGATTGGTATACATTGGGTTTGGATACGGAGACCAAAAAAATTATAAATAAAGAATAAAGTTAGATGAAAAATGGGTTAAATGGTTTGTTCTATTAATTTTTAATAATAGATTTGAGATATTGGAGAAAACTAATGAGTATAATAGTGTTTTATATTATTAAAATTTTACTATTTTTAGAATGTATAAAAATGATAAGACTTTAAAATAATAAGTGTATAAAAATTAATGGGATACAGAGAATATATGTTATGTCAAACGGAATCACAAATCAATTTTCTTCTTATTTTATGCATATTCATTCCCAAAGTGGCTCAAGAGGATCCCGAAAAGTCACTTGCTTGCTTCGTAGTTAAGTTTTTACATGCTCCATCGTGTAGAGTGGGTGTCAACTCAAGTCCCACATCGATAAGATAAAGATGAATTATCTTGAATATAAGCACCCAAACAACTCCATTAGTATGAGGCCTTTTGGGAGGAGCCCAAAAACAAATTCGTGCGGGCTTGGCCACGGCCCAGAACGGACAATATCATATTAATGTGGAGTTAATGGGTGTTGCGCGGCCCAACAAGTGGTATCAGAGCCGATGGTTAAGAAGTTGATCCTGGGGTTGCGAGCTGCAAGTTGTGTGGTGTGGGGGGCTCTCCAGAACTGCGGTTGGAGATCTTGGACGGCTTGTGTCGAAAGTCTTCCTGACACGGAGGTGGTCGGGCGGCGTGTCCCGCAAGATGAGAAACCCAACAAATGAATAACGGCGGTACAAGGGTCACAAGATTGGTGGTTCTTGGATTGAGGGGAGATTGTAGAGTGGGTGTCAACTCAAGTCCTACATCGATAAGATAAAGAAGAATTATCTTGAATATAAGCAGCCAAACAACTCCATTAGTATGAGGTCTTTTGGGAGGAGCCCAAAAATAAATCCGTGCAGGTTTAGCCACGGCCCAGAGCGGACAATATCATATTAATGTGGAGTTAATGGGTGTTGCGCGGCCCAACACCTCGCATCTCCAATCATGGTGTTTTAATTTCAGTTTTGAAGTTAAAATACCATAAATTCATTTCAATAGTTCTTGTTTCTATTTTTAAATATAAAATAATGTTTCATTTTTTTATCTTCAATTTCAAATTTGAAATCATATTACTCATTATTTTATCCATTATTTTATTTGAAATTATATATTTTATTATTGTATATAGAGATAAAATGGATTTAAAGTAAAATATTTTATGTTGAGATAAAGTGGATTTATAGTAAAATCAATATATATATATATATATATATATATATATATATATATATATATATATATATATATATAAAGGAGGATAGCGGGAGTTTAGGTGGCGCTCTAATATCGTCTCAATCGATTTTTTTAATTTTCTAGAATTTTAAACACTAATAAATATAAAAATATCAATTTGCATATTAGAAGTAGAATAGGTGTTCGAATTTATAAAGGAGAAGAGTTCGAATTTATAGGGAAAACATATGATTAGAAGTTTTATTGGAAGTATAATAAGTATTAAGGCATACGATTAAAAATTCTATTGGAAGTAGAATAGGAGTTCGAATTTATAGAGAATAAGAGTTCAAATTGATAGAAAAGATATATAAATAAAAGTTCTACTAGAACTAATAGGTGTTCTAATTTATAAAGGAGAAGAGTTCGAATTTATAGGAAAGACATATGATTAGAAGTTCTATTGGAAGTATAATAAGTATTTATAAGGCATACGATTAAAAGTTCTATTGGAAGTAGAATAGGAGTTCGAATTTATAGAGAATAAGAGTTCGAATTTATAGAAAAAATATATAAATAAAAGTTCTACTAGAACTAGAATAGGTGTTTGAATATATAGAGCAGACATATAATTAAATATTTTATAGAAAGTACGATCTTCTTAAAATATATTTTTTATATAAGTTAATTATATTTATATTAGGAAAATTTATTCATAAATCCAATACTATTGTCATGAAAAAAGTCACCGTATTTAAAAAGAAAAGAATTGATATGTTAACATAATAAAAGAACAATGAGTAAAAGAACAATCTCTTGCAGCAATCCTAAATAAATACAGGAGTATTTATAAAATAAAGAGAAAATAAAATGTGTTTTCATTTTCTAAAACTCCAAAAATTTTAGAAAATCTGGAGAAAGTATAAATTGGAATTCACTCTATTTTTTAGGTTTTGATTTCAAGGAAAAAAATTGTTGTGTAAGATAAGTATCATCAATAATATGTAATGAAGTTAGAATTTATATCTCAAACGAGAGCGGCTCGAAACGTGTTTAACGGGAAGACGGTTCACTATAAAAAATTGTACTAGCTATTAAAATATCATATGATGTTATAAATTATATTTTATTTTTAGGATTTGATTTTTATGGATAAACATTATTATACAAGTAATACGTGTAAAAGTTAGGTTTTTGGTGTTAACGAGATAGCGAATCAATAGTAATAACTGTGTTTAACAAGAAAACGGTTCATTAGATAAGACCGTATAAAAGATGTTTAAATATATAACTAATACAAAAAATAAAATGTTTTATTGGAAGTACAGTAGAATACGAGGACGGTGGAGACGTTGATGTGCTAAAAATGATACAATTAAAATCGCAAGCGCACGATCATCGTTTTAGTATTTATGATTCGATCCACAGGGAATAATATTTTCGCGATCCTTAATTTGTAATTTAATCGAACTAGGAGAATTTTGGATTTTGGAAAATTTTGGATTTTACCCTAATTAATTACTAAATGAAATTCTTTTTTTTTTTTTTTTTAAACTAATTAAAACTAATTTATTATTCTAAGAATTAATCTGAGATTAATCTAAAATTATTCTAATTTCAAATTAATCTAGAATTTATTTTAAGAAATTATTTACAGAAAATTTAAATTTCGAATTATCTTTATTTAAAAAAAAACGAATTTTATGGATAGAAAAAATTCTAAAAAAAAAAAAAAAAAAAAAAAAAAAAAAAAAACAACAAACAAACCAACAACTTATAAACAACAATAAAACAAATCCACTAGAATTAATTTAGCTAACCCAGAATTCTCAAATCCACAAGAACAATTTTTGACACATAAACAGAGAACTCGAAAATCGGAAACATTATGTATTCGTAATTTAGGCTAGCCAAAACGAACCAAATCCTACGTTATAACAAAACAATTCAGTCAAATTAAAATATAACAAAACAAGTTAAATACATTTGACTTGGCAAAACAGAACCAAACGAGACACATTGGACTCTAAACACTGAACTACAACATCAATTCAACAACAAAACTCGATACCCATCTTTGATAAAAAAAAAAAAATCGAACTTAACAAGCAGCAACACAATGATTCGGATACAAAATGGCGACTTGCAGCAAACTCATAAGCAGAATGAACATAAGAAAAACAGGTGAAGGAATTCAGAAGGGGACTATGAACAAGTACGACTCTAACAGGCAGACAACTCGAAATTCGGTAATACAAACTGTAGAAACAACTCAGAAACTCACTTACAGAGACTTGCTAACATTATTCTAATGACAATAACTCAAGACGATAGCAAAACCAAAAGAACAGAGCACAACTCGCAACAACAGCTACACAAAATAACAGTGCTTGAATTGGCAAAACAACTCAATGGCATTCAACAGCAAATCGTAGACAAAGAACTGACAGGAAGAAAATGCAGGGGAGAGATTTACAAGACAATCGGAAAACGGAATCGCAACAATAAAACAAAACCAAGTTTACAATCGGAAAAACAATTGAAATAAACGAACTATAAAACATGAAATACACAATCGGAAAACAGACAGATTCGCAGTAAAACAGGAACTCGGAGCAACGTGGATACTATTCGGACAAGAACAACTCATTGATCGAAAGAAACATACATCAACACTAATCGTAATCATTAATATTAACACAACTCAAACATTAACAATGAGTTAACAAAAAACAAATCAAACGAAACTTTACTGAAACAAGAACTCGACAAAATTCTCTACTACAAAACCCAGAAAAACAGCGATTCGTTTAAAACAACTAAACAACTCTGACCATACTTAATCAACTCTGACCAAACTTGCAATAAGAACAAACAAGATGAAGAAAAATGGGTGTTGTATTTTGTGCTTACGAATCGAGAAGAGAGGAAGGGAATAAGCTTCGTGGGGAAGAAAAGGAGGAGGGAAAGGGAAGAACAGAAGTAAGGGGTGGAATTATGGCAGTGTTAAGAACAAACAAAGAACAGGGAGAGGGGAAGTGTATGTTTTGGTTCGGTGGTTTTAGAATAAAGCAGGGAAAGAATGTAATTGAAACAACAACAAAGAAGAAAACAAAACAACTGTACTTCTAGGATTTAGAAATTAAGGAAATAGGAGAATTAAAATGCTATGAATTAAACAGAGAAAAAACGTATATAAAAATAAATTGATTACAAGAGCTGTAAAGAAAATTTCACACTTAATTTAGGAAATGAACTACTACTAATCCTAGTTCTAATCTATTCCTAATGTCTTTTACAAGAGAAAATATGAATCTATTTATAGGAAATAGATTGAGATTTGTGGTTGGTGTGGATTAATCCTCACCATTCATTTTTGTTTGGTGGGATTAAATCCTAGCCCTCTATTTTTATTTATTTTTTTTATTTATTTTTTTTTTCTTTTTAGTTTTTTTTTAAATAAAAATTCAGCTTTTGCACCAAACTCCCTCTACTTTCCTTTTCTTCTATTTTGGTCCTTCTTCTTCTTCTTTTTCTCTTCTTTGACCTTTATTTCTTTATTTTGCAATTTCTTCAATTTTTTCTTGAATTTCCTGAAATACAACAAAATAATTTATTAAAATACGAATTCAAACAATAAATAGGTAATAAAAATATGCAAAATTATGCACTTATCAAATGCCCCCATACCTATCTTTTGCTCGTCCTCGAGTAAAACAAAAAAGAAAATCTAGATAAAAAGTCCTATACTCCTTTTCGTAGGTGTGACGGGTAATTTTAGGTTTACCAACCCGTTAAACCTATAGACGATCTCTACAGGAGGAGTGTTGTCTCCTAAGGGTTTACAGAAGATATACCCATAAAATCTTTGAGATAAATCAGCAAGTATCCAACTTTCCTCTTTCAACCTAGCTTTCATTGGTGTCAACAAAACAATTTTGTAGGAAAATACATGCCTTAAAGATTATTCTAATAATAGCAAAGTTATAGGTTCCCACAATCCACATGATTAGACTAAAAATTTACAAAAAATCCCAAGGTGTGTAGTGAATTTAAGGCCTATGATGGATTAACTGTATACGAACATTTTCTCTTTTTCAACCAATATTGAACTGACCCAATCTCTATCAGAACAAGTATCTAGCCAAACTTCACGTTCTTAGTAGTTAGACCGACTGTGCAATGGTTGAGGTCCCAAAAGACTTTTGCATCAATACCCATTTAGCGAGTTTTAGGTCAACAATCCCAGATCACAAAGGACCTTAGGTTGCTAGGCACAAAGTCCCCTCGGACTTACTTACTCGGGTTATTAATGAGCCCAACCTAGCCGACTTCCCTACTAAGAATTTATTATTACACTAGCACTCAACAATTTCAAACATTTATTGACTCTTTTTCTTTTCTTTTTTTTTTTTTTTTTTTTTTTTTTTTTTTTTCTGTACGAACCAAATTCTCGCAAAGGTTTGATTCGACATTGTTCTAACATGTGGGTTCTCTCTCAGGTATCGAATAACATTCCTATACAATTTTTCCATCAAAAGTCTTGTGCAAATGTGTCGTCTTGGTCTTTTAAGCAAAAATTTGTTCGACACAAGTTTCATGAGGAAAACCTTACCTGACTACGTTCAAATTATCTAAAGGCATTATACATATAATTTTTGAAAAATAGTCAACACCAACTAGTTCTGGAATTTAAAGAGTGGGAAGGACAACTAGTGCTAAAATATCTCTATTTTTGGATTTTTAAAATTTTTCAATTTTTTTGGATTTTTCAATTTTATGTATTTACACTAAAACCCTCCCCCATACCTAAATCATGCATTGTCCTCAATGTATGCAAATGCAAGAGAAACGAAGAGAAAGAGGAGATAATACCTGATAAGGGATGACGGAGACTGAAAGCTTCTAAAAATCACGAAAGAAAACAACTCACGCACACAACAAATACAAAAGAAACACACACACTGGCACTCCCCCATACCTACATTCTACTATGGGAGGTACAAAACAAATATTCACTAACCAATACCTGATCTCGGAAAAACTATTTTCGTTATACAACCAACATAATTCAGAAACTCACCCACACAAATAGCATAGACCACTCGATTGATCAGATTATGTGCAAGAATAAAACTCATATTACTAACATCATTCATAGACCAATTAGACGCTTCTTCATGTTGTTTAAGCAAATTGATTACTTGAAATTCTTGGTTATGAATATCATGAGTTTCGATGAAAGATGGAGCACGAGTGGAAAATGAAGAAATAGAAACGGGTGGGGGTGGCTCTTCGAAAAATGTTTTGCCAACAGAATTAGGATCACAAGAACTATCCTGATGATTGGTTTCCCATTTGGAACAAATATTCATCATCTCTCCAATCATCTCTTCCGAGGTCAAATCCTTAAAAGATTCGTGAAGCTCACGATTAGTCTCGTAATGCAATTGAAAATCTTGTTTAAGAAGAGACTCAATCTCATGATCGTCCAAATTTGACCTTGAAACAACCTCCTTAACTAGATCAGCTCCTATTGGTTGAGTATGAAGTTCTTCGGGTTTTTCGGGAAGAGGTTTGGAAGATGGAAGGAAAAGTTCACTAGAAGAAGATGACGGTTGTCTAGGTGAAGCCACAAACTCAGAATCATCGGGATTCTTCGTTTGACCTAGAGAAAGAATGATGCCAGCATCAGAATCTTCTTCGTATAAATCACCACCGAAAGGAGTGTCAACTTGAACATTAGACCTGGGAGAAATGATATCATCGAAAGTAGCGATAGGTCTTTGAGTGATAAGAAATTCAGGGTTGACCTCGGGTGGATTCAGAGTGGTTATCGTCTCACGCTCGCACATGGTGGCTAATTGATTCATTTGAAATTCTAACTTAGATAAGGCTTGAGCATTGGAGTTCAAAATTTGCCTATCTTGGGTCATGGTTTGCATGAAGTCTGTTTGAGAAATCAATAAAGCCTCGATACTCTTTTCTAAGGTGTCAAGTTGCCTACTCGAATCATGAAATCCGGGTGGGTGGGCGGTTGTTTGAATTGAACTTGAATAAGGAACTTGACTCGGAATTGGATAAGAGTTCGGTTCTTGAAAATGTGGAGACGGAGTTTGATAGCTATGACCTTGGTTCCATGAGAGATCGGGATAATCTCTCCAACCGGAATTAGAAGACGATGTAAAATGGTCATTTCGAAAGGTTGGTTGAAACGTGGCGTTGACTTGTTGAAAGTCAGGGCCATGCTGAAAATCGAGACTCGGAGAGTTGAAATTTGGGTGCCAAGACGTGTGTGAATGACCACTAAGGTTTTCTAAGGCTTCGAGTCGTCTAGTGAAAGCATCTAATTCAGAGTCGATTGCAATATCGTTTTCACTATAATGCAGATCACTAAAAGTAGAAGACGCGTTATATACACTAGGTTCCCTAGTTGACTCATACCACATCATATTATCCGCTAACTCCTCGTCAAAATCCCAACCTTGGTAAGAACGATCCCTAAATGCTACGTACATGGTAAAGATTGATCAATGATAAAACCACGTAGCAAGAAAGTGCGAAAATGCAACACACAAAGTAAATGGTGAAAAATCAAAAGAAAAATCTAACCTATGACACACTAAAAATTTCGTAAATTAAGAATTATTCAGACCGATTCGGCCAGATTAGAGCAGGCATTGCCAAGAGGCCAAACTCGTCACTTAGACACCAAATCTTAACAGCCAGGCGAACCTTAGACACTGAAGGTCGTGAATAAGTCTTAATTACGTTTATTTGATGCAACAAACAAGATATATACAAAAACGATAAACAATTATGGATGCTTACACTACGTGTCCTATTCTAAAAAAAAAAAAATTAACGTACCTTCGGGTCCTCCAGCGATCACCACAATTTAAAAGGTACGAAAAATTAAAAACAAGAAAATAAAACCTAAATGATGTGCCCTAAGTGATTAAATGCATGATGCAACAATTATGTATTTACAAATAATATTTTTGGATTTTTAATTTTTTAATTTTTTTGTGATTTTTGAATTTTTTGAATTTTTTTTTTTTTGTGATTTTCTAAAAATAATAAAAAAAAAAGGCGAAAAGAGTGAGATACGGGTTACCGAAGCACGCTTCCAAGAATTCCAATTCGTTCCGAGCTCCGTGAGAAGATTCCCGACATTCCAAACTTTCCTAAAAAAAAAATGAAATAAAAATAAGGCAAGCGAAAGAAAACTAATCCGAAAAATTAAAAATTAAAGTGCGAAAAATAATCATTCCCCGGCAGCGGCGCCAAAAACTTGATGTGCTAAAAATGATACAATTAAAATCGCAAGCGCACGATCATCGTTTTAGTATTTATGATTCGATCCACAGGGAATAATATTTTCGCGATCCTTAATTTGTAATTTAATCGAACTAGGAGAATTTTGGATTTTGGAAAATTTTGGATTTTACCCTAATTAATTACTAAATGAAATTCTTTTTTTTTTTTTTTAAACTAATTAAAACTAATTTATTATTCTAAGAATTAATCTGAGATTAATCTAAAATTATTCTAATTTCAAATTAATCTAGAATTTATTTTAAGAAATTATTTACAGAAAATTTAAATTTCGAATTATCTTTATTTAAAAAAAAACGAATTTTATGGATAGAAAAAATTCTAAAAAAAAAAAAAAAAAAAAAAAAAAAAAAAAAAAACAACAAACAAACCAACAACTTATAAACAACAATAAAACAAATCCACTAGAATTAATTTAGCTAACCCAGAATTCTCAAATCCACAAGAACAATTTTTGACACATAAACAGAGAACTCGAAAATCGGAAACATTATGTATTCGTAATTTAGGCTAGCCAAAACGAACCAAATCCTACGTTATAACAAAACAATTCAGTCAAATTAAAATATAACAAAACAAGTTAAATACATTTGACTTGGCAAAACAGAACCAAACGAGACACATTGGACTCTAAACACTGAACTACAACATCAATTCAACAACAAAACTCGATACCCATCTTTGATAAAAAAAAAAAATCGAACTTAACAAGCAGCAACACAATGATTCGGATACAAAATGGCGACTTGCAGCAAACTCATAAGCAGAATGAACATAAGAAAAACAGGTGAAGGAATTCAGAAGGGGACTATGAACAAGTACGACTCTAACAGGCAGACAACTCGAAATTCGGTAATACAAACTGTAGAAACAACTCAGAAACTCACTTACAGAGACTTGCTAACATTATTCTAATGACAATAACTCAAGACGATAGCAAAACCAAAAGAACAGAGCACAACTCGCAACAACAGCTACACAAAATAACAGTGCTTGAATTGGCAAAACAACTCAATGGCATTCAACAGCAAATCGTAGACAAAGAACTGACAGGAAGAAAATGCAGGGGAGAGATTTACAAGACAATCGGAAAACGGAATCGCAACAATAAAACAAAACCAAGTTTACAATCGGAAAAACAATTAAAATAAACGAACTATAAAACATGAAATACACAATCGGAAAACAGACAGATTCGCAGTAAAACAGGAACTCGGAGCAACGTGGATACTATTCGGACAAGAACAACTCATTGATCGAAAGAAACATACATCAACACTAATCGTAATCATTAATATTAACACAACTCAAACATTAACAATGAGTTAACAAAAAACAAATCAAACGAAACTTTACTGAAACAAGAACTCGACAAAATTCTCTACTACAAAACCCAGAAAAACAGCGATTCGTTTAAAACAACTAAACAACTCTGACCATACTTAATCAACTCTGACCAAACTTGCAATAAGAACAAACAAGATGAAGAAAAATGGGTGTTGTATTTTGTGCTTACGAATCGAGAAGAGAGGAAGGGAATAAGCTTCGTGGGGAAGAAAAGGAGGAGGGAAAGGGAAGAACAGAAGTAAGGGGTGGAATTATGGCAGTGTTAAGAACAAACAAAGAACAGGGAGAGGGGAAGTGTATGTTTTGGTTCGGTGGTTTTAGAATAAAGCAGGGAAAGAATGTAATTGAAACAACAACAAAGAAGAAAACAAAACAACTGTACTTCTAGGATTTAGAAATTAAGGAAATAGGAGAATTAAAATGCTATGAATTAAACAGAGAAAAAACGTATATAAAAATAAATTGATTACAAGAGCTGTAAAGAAAATTTCACACTTAATTTAGGAAATGAACTACTACTAATCCTAGTTCTAATCTATTCCTAATGTCTTTTACAAGAGAAAATATGAATCTATTTATAGGAAATAGATTGAGATTTGTGGTTGGTGTGGATTAATCCTCACCATTCATTTTTGTTTGGTGGGATTAAATCCTAGCCCTCTATTTTTATTTATTTTTTTTATTTATTTTTTTTTTCTTTTTAGTTTTTTTTTAAATAAAAATTCAGCTTTTGCACCAAACTCCCTCTACTTTCCTTTTCTTCTATTTTGGTCCTTCTTCTTCTTCTTTTTCTCTTCTTTGACCTTTATTTCTTTATTTTGCAATTTCTTCAATTTTTTCTTGAATTTCCTGAAATACAACAAAATAATTTATTAAAATACGAATTCAAACAATAAATAGGTAATAAAAATATGCAAAATTATGCACTTATCAGACGTCTTATACGATTTTTTAAAACTATACATCTTTTTTCCTAAAAATCCTTTATTTTAACTTTTTATACAATTTAATTATACTTGCATTACAAAAATATATCCATAAATGTAATATTATTCCCGTAACGAAAAATCTTAGTATTTTAACTTTTTTTTTTTATATGTTAACATAACAGAAAGACATTCCCATGCAAAAACTGTAAATAAATACAAGAATATCTATAATATACAGAAAATATAAGATGTATTTTCATCTTTTAAAACTCCATAAATATTAGAAAGTTTAAAGAATATAAAAATTGGAATTTACTCTCTTTATATAATGAAGTCAGAATTTCGGTTTCAAATAATAGCGGCTCGAAACGTATTTAACGGGAAGACCGCTCGCTAGAAAAGATTGTATTAGCTTTAAGAATTTGATACTGAAGTCATAATTTTTTTTTATTTTTACGGTTTGTTTTTATAGATAAAAAATATTATATAAGTCTTTATAATATATGTTAAAAAGTTGGGATTTCCGTTTTAACGAGAGAGCGGCTCAATCGAAAGAATCGTATTTAACAAGAAATTGATTCATTAGAAAAGATTATTTAATTATAAAAATTTAATATTAATATTATAATATAACGTAAATGTATTGAATTTTTTTAAAAATATTGTAACGCCGTCGCGAAGCGCGGCTTTATCAACTAGTTTAGAATAATGATTCGAAATGAAATAATGAATTGAAGTAAAAATTTGAAGATAAAATTAGTTTATAATGAAGGGATAATCTGAGATGGCCGAGTTTATGTACAATTCGCCTTGAAGTAATAGGAAAGTATATTTTATTATTTTTAAGTGGACAGAAAAGACTTGATTTGAAATTTCAGCTGGTTCTTATCTATATAACAGGAGCATGTTAAAATTGATGAGTAAAAAAACAGATACTTTATCGATCACTCGACAAAATTTTTAATGTTTGTTCTTTAATATGCACATTATTTTTAATTGTATTATTTTTTTTCTTTAATTTGAATTGATTTTAAGACATGAATTTTATATGCTTAGATTTTAAATGATATGATTTCACAATAATTATATATAAATATTATCCTTGATATTTCTAAAAAATTAGACATTTTAGTTAAAAAAAATATTAAAAAAATAATATTTTTTAATTGAAAAAGGTCATCGGTTAATTATTATTAATTATAATGTTATTATTTTTTTATTAAATACAACCGTCCGTGATATAATTGAAAAAAAATTAGTTAGAGAAAATATAAAAAGAAACGTGTTTTAGCTAAAAAAGTAACTGGTTAGTTAATAATAATTATAATATATTTATTTTATTAAATAGAATTGCCGGTAATGTTTTTAGAAAAAGAAAAATTGTAGTTAGATAAAATGTAAAAGATGTTATGTTTTATCTAAAAATGGAAATTGATGAGTTATTAAAAAATTAGAAAAGGTAATATGTTTTATCTGAAAAGGGAAATTGATTAATTATTAGGAAAGATTTATCTATAATTAAGTAAAAATACAAAATAACATATCAACCAATCCATCGACGAAACTTTTAATATTTCATCTTTATAATATAATATAGTATAGATTTGATAGACATTAAAAATTGGACATAAATTATCACAAAATTATATGTCTAATTTGATATGCAGGTCCATGTTGATTTAAAAAATAGTTTTGTAAATTTTAAAAAAACTGTTTGAATTGAGCTCATAATGAAAAAGCCCGAGGCTGATGTTTGGTATTCTTTACGGCCTATAGTAGATTAGTAGTGGACCAAACTTATCTGCAAGAATTAAGAATTGATTCGGGTTAAATGGCAGTTAAGTCACTCAATTAACTCAAAACTTTCAGTTGAGTCATCCAACTCAAAAAACTTTCAATCAGGTCACTTAACAAATAAAACCTTTCAATCAAGTCATTAAGCACGTTAGAAACTTTCAATCAGGTCATTAAACACGTTAAAATCATGTCATTAAACACGTCAAAATCAGGTTATTTAACATGTTTTATGACCTGATTGAAAGTTTTTATTTGTTAAGTGACCTGGATGAAAGTTTTTTGAGTTGGATGACTCAACTGAAAGTTTTCAGCTAGTTGAATGAACTAACTGCCATTTAACCCGAATTGATTCTTAGGAACACTCAACGCGGTCCCTGCTCACCATACTTGAAGATGTCGCCATTTTTTTCTCATTATGTCCAAATGAGAGTAGGCGTGGTCCAATAGTTTTCTATTAAAATTTTAAACTGAAATTTAAGAAATTTAGTTTAAAATATAATTCTAATAATATTTTGGGATATTTACAAAACTACCTAAGTTTTTTAAACTATTTACAAAAATACTTTTTTTTGGTTGAAAATATTGCAAAACTGGCACCGCATCGCAGGTGGAAAATGTTGCAAATGAGCTTAAAACGCAGGCAAAAAAAGGTTGCAATGATTGCCCAAAAAAAAGGTTGCAAATGTTGCAAGTCATATTTTTGAAAAAATCTGTTTCAACTTGGGTAGTTTTGAAAAAAAAAACCTAATATTTTAGTAGTTCTCTAAAATACTAAAAATCATTAGCCATTTTCTATTTTTGAGAAATGTTTAATCATGCCTAACTCCATTTTTTTCAATTAAAAATTTACTTCACTCTAATTTTGTACTTTTTTTTTCCTCTTACACTTAAATTTATTATTTTAATAATAATAGGGAATGAATATAGGAATGATTGTTACAGTTCATATACAAATAAAGTCTTAAATCATTAAAAATTATTATTTTATTATATTTATAGAAAATAAATTAAGAATTTATTGGATTTACTCTAATAACGATAAGAGATGTACAGTTAAACTTCCATTAATAATATTATGTCTTCAGAAAATTTTACATATTTGTTAAGATATATATAAATTTTTATTATTCACTTGTTTGTACAGCTAAACATGTCATCAGTGAATAATGATGATCTAGTCGCAGAATTTAAAATAAATGTAAGATTCTAATTTGACAGTCGAAATATTTGTATACTAAAAATATCTTCAATGGTATTGGTTATAATTATTGAATAAAATAATATAAAATATTAATTATGTAAGATTTATTTAATCTGTAAGGTATTGTGCTTTAGTGGAGTTGGCTATAATAATTAGCTATATTTAAAAAATGATATGTTATTCTTATTTCAAATTATTAAAAATAGAATAAATTATTTTAATATGATAATAGATGATGTGAAGTTTTAATACAGATCTGTAGAGGTTCAGTAAATATAGCAAATATAATGAGGTTATCTATAATTTTAATTAAGGGTAATGCACCATTGGAATGTAAATTTTTTTACACATTTTTTATAATTCTTATTTATGTAAAGATATACATGTTTAGGGTTGATGATAACAAACAACCTAAGGCAAGTATTATATCAAGTGATTAGAGCTGATAAACAAATCAAAGAGTTAACTGATGTGCACGTCAACTATAGTAACATCTTGTGATTGGATCATGTAAACAGTTATGAAGTATTTCTGCAACAAGTTACGAGATTCTTTAATTGAGTATCAGTAATCAAGTGGGAGGTTTGCTAAAACAAGTTATGCAAGTGGTTCGAGAAGTGTGGGTTCGAGAAGTCTATAGAATGAACTATTCGAGAAGTCAAGAACTTACCTAATTGAGAAGTCATGGAAATGTTGTATTCGAGAACTCTACAGTTGGGTTATTCGAGAAGTCCTCATTGTGACTTCCAGGAAGTGACTGATTCGATAAATCCTAACTTATTCATTCGAGAAACCAACACACATCAGTTCGAGAACCCAGATTTGGATTCAAGAAGCAATTCGAGAAGTCCAGATAAACGTTCATTCGAGATCTATTGATTGCAGGAGTAGTGCTCGAGTTCTCTAAAATAACATATCAAATGAAGGACAGTCTCATAATCACCTTGCACACCCGTGACTAATGAACAATGTACGAAGACACGAAGGATGTAAAGAATAGGGGCCAAAGTGTAAAATTTGAAGGCTCGAATTCTTACAAACGAATTGTGAAATTAATCACTATCTACTTAGTCTCGAAGATCAAAATAAGAGTTGAAGCAACCTACAATAAAGATTACTTTCAATTCTGAGATTCAAGAATAGCTCGATAAGTGCAAATACTTATTGACTGGCAAGCTACTATCATATCTTAACTGAAAGTGACTTGATAGTACTGAGAAGAAACATTCAGACAAAAGGCATCTTTGCATAAAGCATCACGTGAGCTTGGGAGCTAAGTCATTGCATGAACGTAGTAACTAACCGAAGAAAACAACGTGCACGAATTGAAAGCATTTCCGGAATTGTCAAATACACAAGCAAAGACTTTCAAGACATTTCCTGAAATGGTGACGTTTCAAGGATGTGCATGTGAGAAACATTACCAAAAATATATTTTTTCATTTTATGTATTTTGTTTGTCTTCATACAATATATATATTTTGTATGAGTAGCATTGTAATATATAGAGAAACACTTAGCCTATTAAGATATATCCTTAAATTTCTTATATCAGACTTTGTATTTTTGCAGTCGTGTTTTCAATAAAGGTTTTCTTCAATCTATACCTCAGGTGGATCGATTCAATCCACCTAAACTTTTAAAAATTGTGTATTCATTTACTGTCTTTAAGATTACTTGCTATTTCTCTATTCTTACCTCGAACACATATTTAAATAATTAAATCTAAATCATTGTGTCTAATGAACTTTGAAAATTAAATTATCTTAAAAAAAATTAAAAATTTCACTAAATTGTATTCAGTCCTGAACTCAATAATCATCTAACCGGGTAAAATAGCTAATTGGTCACTGAAGTCACTAGTAACTTGCAAGTAGGTCACGAAGTTAAAAAAGCTTTCAGTCAACTAATGAAGTACTTAAAAACTTGCAAATTGGTAATTGCCGTCAGTTCCGTTAAAAACTCTAACGGAAAGATGACGTAGATGCTGACATGACACAATGAAACTTGCAAGTAGGTCACTGAACTTGATAACAATTTTCAATTAGGTCATTAGCCAAATTTAATTTTAACTAATTAAATTTTAAAAAAATTTCTGAATGATTTTTCTTTAATAAAATTTAAAATTATGCATACCAATTCAATACATATGCTTTGAATAAATACAAGTGAACGAAAAGATAACAAGTTTTTTTTGATAATGATAAAAGGTAAAAAAAAAAAAAAGCGAATGTTTACAATTTTTCCTAATAGTTACATTTTAATTAAATTTAATTTGTATATACCGCTTTAACCCATATGCTTATAAATCGATACAATTGAACAAATATTTAGAGATCCCTTTTTCCCATTTATTTAATTTATAATTTAATTAAATTTAAAATTGAACATATCCATTTATTTTATATGCTAGTAAGTTGGTAAAAGCAAACAAATATTTAAAAAAAATCAGGTTTCCAATCCATCTTTTTCGATATTAATAAGTGATACCAAAAGTGTAATTTTTTTAATATTAACTTTTTTGAATGGTTAAAATTTAAATTTTAAAAAAAATAATTTTTTATAAAAAATATTTTTGTTAGATATTTTTTGATTATTTATTTTTTTTTCCAGTCGATGACCTAACTAAAAATTAGCACATCGTTCAGTGACCTAACCGTAAATTTGTTGTCTTTTAACGGAGAACCGTTAAAAATCAACATATAATTTAGCGGTTGTGCAAATTTTTTTATGTTTAATATTATGATTGCAAGTTAATTATAACTTCATGATGCGATTGAAATTTTTTTTAACTTCGTGAATCAATTGTAAATTATTTTACCCTCATCAAACCCATTTGTAAGTTGTTTTTCTAACGATAGGTAGAGCTTAAATGCAATGCCCACATATAACATGCAATGTCCACATATTTACATGCAGCGAGTCCGTACTCCGTAGTCTCTAATCTTGATTGCAATTTGCAAGTTCAAGCTTTTTGTCCTCGTATGAAATGGAACACCATATAAGGAAATAAACAAATATATATTAACACAACTTATAAATTAATAAATAACATACAATTTTTACATAATTTTTGGAGTGAGAATCGAATTTGAAGGGAAATATTCTAAATAAGAAAGTTTAAATTTTCGAAACTTATTGATCACAGTTTATATTTTTCGATATAAGTTTTATTATATTGAATTCCACATAAAAAAACCTTTAAAATTATTAAACACGAGAAAAGGTACATTTCTTTGTTGCAATAACTTTAATTAAAATTTTCCTATCAAAACAGTATTAAGTTTCCCAATTTCCACGTCATTGCACAGATGAAATTTAGGCCCCGTTTGGCAAATCTTAATGCCAATTTATAAGTTACTTATTTCGGAAAAAGTTTCGGATTTATATACATTTTTTTAGAGAAAAATGTGTATGGGGAGTTTAATATTCGTTATCTTACAAAAATAAGTTACTTATTTAAGAAAAAAGTACATATTTCCTAACTTTTTTCCAGAATAAATAACTTATTTCTGAAAAATAAGATTTCCCAAACGGCCCTAAACCAATGCCTCTACTAATAAGAATCAATAATGAATCCATGATCATGCAATAAACAAAGAAATTATGAGTATTTGTTTATTAACCAGATACCAAGACTTTTGGAGATCGCAAAGTAAATACCGTATAATATTCTTTACAACATAAAATAAAAATATAGAAAAAAATGCAATAACAATCAAGCGAGAAAGAGAAAAAGAAATTCGTGTCGCCACCTAACATTACCACCACCACTGCCACCACCAAATCTCTACCCACCCAACCAACCTTACCAACCGTCTCTCTCTCTCTCTCTCTCTCTCCCAATCTCTCTGAATAATTAGGCTTTTCAACTCAAAAAATGCACAATTCACCACCACAACCACCGCCTCAAACAACAGAAATAGACTCAATCTCAATCCAAATGTTCAACGACGACGACGACCATCACCTCCCCGCCACGTCATCATCTCTCTGGGACTGGACCGACTTTCTCGACTTCGATCAATTCACTCCCCCTCCTTTTCCGACCAATCCACCACCTCCGCCGCCGGAACTCACTCCTCCCCCGCCGGAACACTCGCCGGAAACTACCAATTCCGATAAGGTCCGAAAGCGTGATCCGAGATTAGTATGTTCCAATTTTTTAGCGGGTCGGGTCCCCTGTGCTTGTCCGGAGCTGGATGCGAAGCTGGCGGAGATGGAGGAGGAAGAAGAGATTGGACCGGGGAAGAAAAAGGCTAGGACTGTTAGGGTTGGACCGAGTGGGTTTCGATGTCAAGTTCCGAATTGTGGTGTCGATATTAGTGAATTGAAAGGGTATCATAAGAGGCATAAGGTTTGTTTAGGGTGTGCCAATGCGATTACTGTGTTTATTGATGGGGAGAATAAGAGATATTGTCAGCAGTGTGGCAAGTGAGTAGTAGTAAAGATTGCTTTTTTATTTAATTTGTTTGCGTTTTTTTTGTGACATTTGAGGTTTAATTTTAGTAATGATGATCAAGATAGATTTGAGGTTTAATTTTAGTGTTGATGATCAAGATAGATGGTTATTAGTTTATTAATTGTGATCGATATAAGGAAACTGTAATTTGATTGCGGAGAACTGGATAAGAGTAGGAACCATATATTTGTTGGATGTACATGCAACATTCTGTTTGATTTAGAAGCCTTGTGTATGCTAAGATATCTAGATGGTGCCAATTGCAAATTGATATGCTTGGGAAAGGTGAATTTTGTAGGATTGCAAACTGATTTGATTAGAAGATTCACATTGCTTTTTTACACTGTAAAAGCTGTCATTTGTAGATGATTACATGAATTGTGTAACACATTGATTTACCTGTCACGAATGCTAAATTGGTATGGAACTTGTCGAGAGTTGCTTTTTGTTAAATTTTGGTGACATTGATTGAAACTGATATTTTATACAATCTGTGCCGTATGAGGCACGACAATAGTTTTGAGCTTTGGTGTCTAAGTTATTGTGAGGTTGGTTTGTTGTTGCTCTTCTGAAGTATTATACTACTGTACTTTGGCAGGTTCCACATTCTGTCAGACTTTGATGAAGGTAAGCGCAGTTGTAGACGGAAACTAGAGCGCCACAATAACAGACGTCGAAGAAAATCTACTGATCCTAAGGGCCTCACTGAAAGAGACGCTCAACAGCTTTTATCGGCTGAAGATGCTGGTTGTGATGATGTCACTGTTGGAGGTAGTTATTTAGTAAATGGTTCTACACATTGAATTTTCTTTACAGAACTAGACTGCATAAAGCTATAATTGATCTCCGTCATTATTATGATTACAAGTTTTAGTAGAGAAAGGAAATCTTTTGGTTTTGGAACCCATGATACTTGGTTACTCTAGCATGAAATTCCTTGACAATTTAAGTTGCTTGCTTGTATGTGAGCATGGTTAAGGCTACACAATGTGCATAGTTTTGTGAAAATCTCAGTCTTTATCTGTTTAAAGTGATATTGCTTTCTTAAAGTTTGCTGTTGGAAAGTGAGGTATTGCTTTGGTAATGTAAAAGTTAAAAAGTGGCTTAACGGGTTTTTGTATGTCATATATGTAGTTTCCTTGAACAATCAGGAGGTAGAAAGGGAAGCATTGCTGGATGTCGAAAGACCTGCATCTTTACTCTGCTCAGCGCCTAGTTCTCAAAATATCCAGAGTGATAGTGGTATATCACTTGCAGGCTCTGGTGAAACTCAGTGTGATGAGGAAAAAGAAAAGTGTAATCAGTCTCCATCCTATTACGACAATAAAAATGTTTTCTCCTCTGTGGTAAGTGGCGGGGAAAGGCAATTTCTTCCTATGTCACCTGTTTTTTTGTTCTAGTGGACCGTTACTTAAATGGATTATTCGATGTTCTACTGCAGTGTCCAACTGGCCGGATCTCCTTCAAGCTTTATGATTGGAATCCTGCTGAGTTCCCTCGACGACTTCGGCACCAAGTATTAAAGGATTATTATTACAGTTTAGTATTGAAGGGGGGGAATAGGTCTCTATTTCAATTAATAATGCTTGGCTTTGAGTAACATGAGGTTTTTTTTCTTTTTTGTTGCAGATTTTTCAGTGGTTGGCCAGCATGCCAGTTGAGTTGGAGGGATATGTCCGTCCTGGTTGTACAATCTTGACTGTCTTCATAGCAATGCCAGACTCAATGTGGGTTAAGGTAACGTGTTCACTTGATGCATGATATATGAAAGAGAATAAATTTAAGTTCGATTTTTATTGTTCTTCATATTGGAAAGGATTATTTGAAAAATTAAAAAAAAATAACAGTATGAACTGATACAAATGCTTTCTGACTGATTCTTAGTGGCATTTGACTTGCACTTCCGAGCGAGGGAAATGATATAAATTTTATTTTCTATAAGAAACCATATACTTAGCATAAAACAAAACCATATATGGAAGATAATTTTAGTAGGAAGTTGATAGTTGGTGCAGGTAAAACTGATGAGTGATGAGAAAGTAATACATTACCTATGAGTGGTGAGAAAGTAATACATTACATCCTTCGTTCCTTTTTGTATGTCCTTTTTGATAAAAAAATTTGTTCCTTTTTAGTTGTCCTTTCAAATTATTCAAAGTACATTTTTCATTACCATTATCAGTATCAATGTAAATTTGATTTCCAATTCTAACCCTTTCTGATGAAAATGTTAGTGTTCTGCAAAGTCTCTCTCATTTATTGAGTAGAATGGTATGATAGACTTTATTTTAATTAAGTGGAAGGGAAGATGATCACATTTTAATTATATTAATATGATCTTAATCTAGTGCGTTCTGGTTAAAAGGACAAAAAACGGAGGAAGTATTATTATCTTCATAGAATCTTTACATTTTTCCTTTCTTTAGTGCATTTCATGTAATTTTTTGTATAGCTTGTACGTGGTTCGAGTTATTTGTAGTTTTAACTTGATTCTAGAGACCTGACTTTAGTGGAAATTGCATCTGAGCAGTTGTGTGGAGATCCTGTGGCTTCTATTCAGAGCCTTGTTGCACCTGGAAGTATGCTTTTTGGAAAGGGAAGCTTTTATGTGTATCTAAACAACGTCATATTTCGTGTTCTGAAAGGTAATTGCTACTGGAAGTGACTCTGCCTGTACATCCATATTTTCATGTTTCTTTATGCACTGTCTGAACACCTCCTTTGAAACTAGTTCAACTGTTGGCTTTTCTTTCTATTGCCATCAATGGCTTAGTCAGTCCGTGTGCTTTCTACCTAGTTATTCTCCACAAAAAATGTTCATTGTCCATTGCCACTACTATACCCAGGTCCCCAAAAAAAGACACAAGAAGAAAGTAGTAGAGACAGATGTTTGTTATTCTGTCTTATCTATTAGAAAATTTTATCATTCTAGAAACATCCTGTCCTGAAGACGAAAGTTTAGATAACATATTTCCGGAGCACAGAATGCCAATTTTAGCCCCCTTAATATTATATTTGGTCTCTCATTTAGTTTTCTTAGTTGTAGGACTAATATATACATACCTGATGCAAAGACTCAACTCACAGTTTTGAATTTCACTCCAAACGAATAATCCAACATTTAAGAAACCTGAAATTTGATTGTGAATTTCTGTGAAAAATTGCTTTGGTTTCTTGGAGTTGATTGCCATGTGTTTTATTATTAATCAATTCTTGTTCTCAATAAACTGTTTTTGTATATTTGGATGTCTAATAGATGCATCTATATACCTGTGATTTTTTTAGAAGAATTATTCATTGTCTGCTATACTTGCACGAGTTAAAATAAAGTAATAAATGTGAAAATTATCAGGCCCTGACAAATTTTCTGGAAGACTTTCATCATGGATGCCTTTAATTTCAGAATTTTCTTTCAATTCGTCTATCTCTTTCACTAGATTCTTTGGAGAGCTGGTCTGTACATGCTTTATAACATGTTCGATTTTATTATGGACACAGACGGAACATCTGTAGTGAAAGTCCGGGTGAAAAAAGAGGCTCCCAAGCTACACTATGTTCATCCTACATGCTTTGAGGCTGGCAAACCCATGGAATTTCTCGTTTGCGGAAGTAATCTGCTTCAACCCAAATTTCGGTATATTCTTGCTGCCTCATCATAAAGCAAATAATATATTACTTTACTAAATATAGGTGCTCACAGCATTTGTTCACTAGGGTTTGAACTTGGGGCTTAGAGTTCACAACAATTTGATCAATATTAAACAGTTGACCTGGGTTTCTTGGGCATTTAAAAATTAACAATTTTGTTAGATAACCATATAGTGATACGTGTGAACAATATTGATTTAAGGAGTTAGTCAAACAATTTTTAGTTTAGATGTGTATATGTAGCAGATTTTAGCAATTATTTTAGGAGTGAGAATTGATAAGGCTGTGAAAATCTCTCTGTCCGTGTTAGTACTGAGATTTTGGTAAAAGCAGTTATGATTTTGGAAGAAAGGTTATTATAGTCTTCATGAGATATTTTTCAATTGTTATTGTAATTTAATTGATTGTATATGACTAACTCCACTGGCAGGCTTCTTGTATCCTTTTCTGGGGATTATCTTTCATATGATGATGTTTCCTATTCATCATTGAATAATAAAGAAGATGATGACGCATCCAGCACTCTTGATCATCAGTTGCTCAAAATATGTGTTCCTCGTACTGAATCGAATATTTTTGGGCCTGCTTTCATCGAGGTAGGGTATATAACATGTTTCGTATAGCTAATTTCTATATTACATACAAAATAATTTATTTTGTTTGTAACCTATGTAGGGGGGTAAAAGTTTGGAAGTATTGTAGCAGCATGCTTTAACAAATAATATATTACAGGGAAATTGATTCATTAAAAACGTGGCACCCCCATTGGCCCAGTGGATTATGTTTTAACCGATTTGTGTAATTGTATTTTACTCTGCTTGAATTTCTTGGAGGCAGTATTATTTTTGTACATTCATGGATTAAAATTTGGTGGGACAGTATGTCCAACCATGGTTATCACGGCGCCAAGTCGTGCCTTGGCGCCCGAGTACCTTCGAGAAGACTAATCGACAAGTCGCCCGACTAGTCGTAAAAAGTCGACAAAGTGTTCATTATACATGTACTTACTAGATTTAATTAATAAAATAACTAAACACATGAGTTCCATAATTTAAATCAAAAGTACGAGTGTAGTAAGTTCAAAATAAGCATAATTACTGCATAATAACATCTATGTTCGAAATATCAAATATATCCAAGCAAATAAAAACATAAGTATGATGAATCTCAAGCAAAGTCATCCATCTTAATATAATTTTCATCTCCGTCATTTGGTTGGATCGGGTCATTGGTTTGATCAGGTCATGGTAAACCACAGTCATGGTTATAAAGGCCCCAAGTCGGGCTTCGAGACTCTCGGGTGAACCTTTGCGTCAACTAGTCGACAACAAGTCGGGCTTCGAGACTCTCGACGCCTGAGTACCTTCGCGCCGACTAGTCTTTGACTAGTCGTCTTCGTGATAACAATGTGTCCAACTTCAGTCCACTTGTGGACTTGAGCATGTGGGTCCTTCAGCAAAGTTAATATATATTAAGTTGATAGTTCCGACTGCTTTTAAACCCTGTGGAACCTGTAAAGCACAAACTTTTTTTGTTGTTCGAGAAAATTAGACCCCTTTCTTACTAAAAGGCCGACTCTCTCTCTATCTCTATCTATACACAGACACACACACACACATTAGATTCATGCATTATTTAAGATTAACCCACCGTGCTATACAAACAAATTCATTGCAGGTCGAGAATGAATCCGGTGTGTCGAACTTCATTCCCATACTTATTGGTGATCAAACTATATGCTCTGAAATGAATATTATGCAGCGTAAACTTGATACATCTCTTCGGTTAAATGGGTTTCAGTTTGCAGCTGCAAGTTCTAGTTATTTGTGTGATGTTTCCAGTTTAAGGCAGAAGTACTTCTCTGAGTTTATTCTTGATGTCGCGTGGTTGCTCAAGGGGTCAACTTTAGAAAATAAGCAAAAAATCCTAACGGCTTCTCATATACAACGGTTTAATGGGTTATTAAAATTTCTTATAGAAAATCAGTCTTCTGTCATATTGCAAAGAGTAGCCTACAGTGTGAAGATAATAGTGTACGATAGCTTGATCTCTGGTGTTAATGATGCTGACATGAAGCTGTGTAAGAAGAATATTGATCATGCTAATGCCAGGCTTTCTCAGAAGTTTCAGGGCAAGGTAAACTATGCAGTGCCAGTTATTAATTATGTTTCCCAAGGGGATTATTTGGAGGCAAGCTCTAGAATAGACATGTTCCCTTATGTTCCTGTTACTAATCAGGTTAGAATTTTTTTTTCGCAGTTTCATAGGAGTCCTAGAAGCCCTAGTATTAGATGTCATTTTACTAGAAGTTGATGCACAACATATTTCTTACTCATACAATTAATTATCAATGAATATTCTGTTCTCCAAAAACTTTCTTTAACATTTTAACCTAGTAATATCTGGGGAGGCTAAGGACAAGTTAGGTTTCTGTACCAAAAGTTGAAATTGATTAAAGTAGTAAAATGTGTCTCAAATTTTATTCAGTTGAGAAAAATAATCCAGATCCTTGACCACCCACATCACATGCATCAGTAACGATTAGAGATGTATGTAATTCTATTGATAGATGAAAACTAGGGAGAGGTGACTGCCTTTATAGCTGGAACTCCGTCCAATTTGCAAAAAGTAGGTTTTTGCATAGAAATGACATTTCTGAATTATTTGTAGCTGTAAAGCTTGTGAAGTCTGCTTATCCTATGGTATATGCAGTCTGGTGAGTGTCCTTAGTTAGGTTAAATAGTCAAACTAGATTTTGTAGCTCCAGTTGACAAGGATAATGTAGAAACTTTATTCCTTCGCTAGCCAGTCTTGTTTGGCGATACCAATATTTTTTACCCTTCCTTTCCTGCTTGGTGCATTATGTACATATTAATATTTACCAGACTTGTTTTATTTTTACAATACCTGCTCCTGTTTTGTGTATACTGAGGTGTCTAGTCTAGAAATTTTATTCGTGATTTTTAGGAAATGACAAAGAAACAGTAGTATAAAGGAGTGTAGGATTGGTATGTATCACTGTCATGATGTAAATACCCTCCCCCCCCCCCCCCCCCCCCTCTTCAAACACCAAAAAAAAAAAAAAAAAAAAAAAAAACCAGCATCAATTTGACGAGAAATCTCTTAAAGACAAGCTGTATCTTCTACTAAGCCTGTACACTTTGACTGTTGCAGGACATAATAATGGAGGAAAACAAGTTTCGTGGTCTAATGGCTTCTACATCTCTTGACAGAAGTGAAACTGCTCCTCTGTTAAATGCGGAGGTTAGGATGAGTGTTAACAATTCGAAAGAGCAGCAGAGGATGTCTTGCAGTCTCTTAAATACAAATACAGTTTTGCCCTCTCGTCCACTATTTTTTCTAGTTTCTGCTGTTGCTGTTTGTTTTGGAGTTTGTGCCATAGTTTTTCATCCTCAGAAGGTTGGTGAAATAGCAGTAACTATCCGAAGGTGCTTGTTTGACCACTCCTAATTTATACTGATCTTATACAATATGTAAGGTTTTCCTTGTAGACACATCCTTGTGAAAATGAACTATTAGAGTGTATTAGATGACCATTAGCAAATGTTAATGCGCTCATGTTGATTGGCGGCTGCGAGTTTGCTGTAACAAGGTGCTTGTGGGTATCGAAGGCATAACTTTTGCTACAATAATCTGGAAGAAGGAAGCTCTTTGGTTAAATACCAGACATGGTAATAAAAGATTTGCAGTTTCTTTCGAGTTGTCCCTGTGCCATATCTTTTGGAACATCTGTCTTGATTTATTTCTTCTGTACCTTTGTAAAATCTGGTTATGTAGGTGTATGAATGAGAAATCTGTATGTATTTTAGCAGCAGCATTTTTGTGCCCTGGGTAGATGTTGAACTAGTTTTGTGTTTTTTTTTGGATAAATTACTGTATATGATAATTGTGTGACAATAATGAAATTGTAGTCGCGTTGGTTAATTGTTTAGCTGTTTCAGGGATGTAAATTGCCATCAATTGTTTTTATGGAATAGAATTAATATATTTGGGCAATGGTTATCCTCTTTTAGTGTAGAGTCGATGTCTTCACTGAAAAAAATGTAGTAGTTTTTAATTGCAACACTTTTTTTTCGCAGCAGATAGATTGTGCTTGACAGAACAATATAGGCCTGTTTGGTAAATGCATAGCATTGGAGTTTTGTGACAACTTGTGGGTTTCAACTGGTTTACTTGGATGCAACTTTCAACTAGTTGCGAATTGACCAGAAGCAATAATATAGACAAAACCCGCAACTTGCAAGCAGTTCTAACGTGGGAATGGTATTTAAATTGCATGTTCACAGCCAAAGATTTGATGACTCCAACATGATTCAGATACAGATGCTTGTTTTTGTGTTGATTGTTTCTTTTTTGTCGGCTTCCTAAGAGAAACGTAAAACATTTCCGCTCTTTATTAATGTGCAAAATCATGTTTTAATGGCGCACAATAATACTAAAGTACCAACTCTGGTTATCACTTAATTCGAATCCTTCCAATTACATAATTATGTCAAATTTATTTATTTTATTTTATTTAATTTCTTTAATTTCACCACGTTTTCGATTCCCTATAACTTATTGAGCTGTAGAATCCCATATTTACAGAAGAAAGATACATCTTATTATCTTGTGAAATGTTTACATAACAGCTTGAAATGAATAAGAGAATGTTACAGTCTATTTATACTAAAACTAGTGACCGACTTATAACAGAATCAGTTACAGCTCATAAGGCTCTGTTTGGTAAGCTAACTTGACTTTATGACTTATTTCTAAAGGAGGAATATTATCATATTCCTCAATAGCCCCCCCTAAAACTGAAGTGCCTTGTTGATGTTGAACCATGCAAGCAAGCTGTGTAGAATCTGAACCATTTGCCTTTTTACCATTTGAAGAAAACTGAGAATAAGTAAGTCCCCATGTAGAAGCACATGACCAGTATAAAACTTTCCCTAGACCTTTTGTAAGGATATCTGCAGCATTTCCTTTTGAAGGTATTTGAACAACTTGAACTAATCCTGATTGAATT